>OY728143.1:692652977-697652977 GCA_963277665.1 Viscum album | reverse complement strand
CAATTCAGTATTTTGAAGTTTTAAGTGGCGCCGTTAGGCTGCGGAATTTTTAAGTGGTTCTTCACCCTTCTCGTTTTGAAGTTCGACTTTCATGTCAATTATTTCAAGTTACTTTTTGTTATGTTGGGGTATGATATATATATCTATAATACTGGAATCTTATGTTCATATGATGAGAGACCCCATTTGATCTCTTCAATTCAGTATTTTGAAGTTTTAAGTGGCGTCGTTAGGCTGCCGAATTTTTAAGTGGTTCTTCACCCTTCTCGTTTTGAAGTTCTACTTTCATATCAATTATTTCAAGTTCCTTTTTGTTATGTTGGGGTATGATCTCTATATCTATCATACTAGAATCTTATGTTCATATGATTATAGACTCCATTTTATCTCTTCAATTCAGAATTTTGAAGTTTTAAGTGGCGCCGTTAGGCTGCCGAATTTTTTAGGGGATTCTTTCACCCTTCTCATTCTTTTAAAAGTTCTACTTTCATGTCAAGTATATCAAGTTACTTTTTAATTATGTTGGGGAATTATCTCTATATCTATCATAATGAACTCTTATTTTCACATGATGAGAGACCCTATTTGATCTTTTCAAATCATTTTGTTCAAAGTTTAAGTAACGCCGTTAGGCTGCAAAACTTTCATATAAGAAATCTAATTTTTGTCTTCCTTCCATGTTTTTCATTTCAAATTGTATGTCCTTGAAATTTCATTACCACGATCATGTATCCTTCTTATTCTGTCCATATACTGTTTTATGGGTCATTTATTAATGTTTGACCCATTTTCCCTCTCTTTTTAATGTCTTCTAAAACCTCGTAACATAGCCGTTATGCTGTAGAATTTCCGTCTCAAAATGTCTCTCTCTTTTTCTAAAGTTCTTTTATATTATTAAGTGAATACTCAAAGCTCTTTATTCTAAATGGGTATTCACATATATACCAAAATGTTCTATTTTAAATTATGGGATTTACATACATGAGACCCACCTTCCTTTCCTGTGGGTTTTAAAGTGACGTAAAGATCATGTCTTTAAAGCAGTTTTTAAAACGTTGTGATTATGAAATGAAACCCATTTATTTTATGCTATATGGGTTATTTAGGAAATGTTTGATGATGATATATGTGGATCACATGATAATAAAGGAAAATTTAAGGGTGCGTCCTAATAGTGCTCCAATGCATTGGGTAATGATGTAACCACTAGAGATTACAATTTTCACGATACCTTGGTGAGTAACCTTGGTAATTTTCAAATGACACCTTGGGGATGGACCTTGGTGATATGTTCATGATTGTCTATGTTAAATGATGTAGACACATCTTCAAGTTATGAAAAAGTTTTATTTTTATTATGATATGCCTCATGATTTCATTTTCACACCTTAAAGTTATTTTCATGACTTTATTGATGTATCTCAAGTTCATATGTAAAATGTTGCACTTGTTTCCCTTGCTGGGCCTTCTGCTCACCCTTTCTTTTGATGTATGTCCCCAGGTTATGAGATGCAGTAATGAGCCTAGGGTGAACTTGAGGAGAAGCCTTTCAAGTGTTTAAGAAGAATGTTTTTTTGTTTCATGTTTTATGTTCCTTGTTTCCAAGACACTAAACCTTAAAGATCCTTAGTTCCGTGTAATGGAATGAAAGTTATGTTATAAAAAGATGGGATGCTATACCTACACTACCCTCAGATTTGGATGTGATTGGAAAAGTTAACAAGTTGTACATACTTATATCATTGAACATCAGGTAGGGACTACACCATCTTCCCTTTGTCTTTAGTGTTTGAGAGTTGAGGCTTCACCTCACTATGAAAAATCCGTGCAATATGGAAATCTTTTCCACACTTGTAGCACTTCTTGCTCCCGAGAAAGTAGTTACCCAAATGCTTCTTACCACATTTATTACATGTGGGACGTTGCACTTGTTTGCATCCTCTTCCCTGATCAAATTTCCTCCCTAAGATGGGCTCTATTGATCTCTTCTTGTCATTGGATTTATGAAACCAATACATCTCACCAAACTCTAGTTCGACTTTATCAGACTTTGCACGATCTCCTCATAGCTATCACAGTCTCAGTTGGCTAGATTCTTCTATAGATGAGGTCTTAGTATACTAAAGAATCTATCAAGATTACCATTTGGATCCATGACAAAGCTATAGGTGTAATGTGAAAGCCTTTTTAGGTTCATCTCGTAGCTTCCCATAGATTCATTATCCTTCTGCTTCAGCTCGAGAAACTCCTTCTCTATTCTTGTTCTCATAGAATGAGGGAAATACTTATTGAAGAAGATCCCTCTGAACTCTTACCACTCCATAGCTTCAACCTCCACTCTTGGCCACATGTTTTTAACTAGTTCCCACCACTAATCAACTTCTTCTTATAAGCGGTAAACTGCCAGGGTTTCCTTCTCTTATTTCGAATAATAGAGCATAGAAAAGATCTTCTCGATAGAGATGATCCACTATTCAACAATCAATGGGTCGATAGATCCTCTGAAGGTTAGTGGTTGTTGATGCATAAAGGACTCAACAAAATGTTGTTCCCTTCACCGTGAGATCAGTATCTCATCTTGATTCAAGTTATTTCCCATAAATTGAGTCAGTTAGTTTATCATTCTCATGAATGTTTCCATTCCTACTTCCATCAGAGGGTCATCAGCGCATGGTCCATTATGGTCACCATTAGAACAATTCCTCCTATTTCCCACCATTTTCTAAAACAATAAAACCTTAGTGAGAAACTTATTTCATTCAAAAATCTTTTAACTATAAAGTATTTTTATGTCTTAAAACTTTATGCTTAAACATATTATTCTTTAACAACAATTACATTCTCTATAAATCCTTAATAATGATTCATAAAAAGCTTACAATTAACCAAACATATCCCCTGAGTGTGTAAAACCAAGAGTGAATCAAGGCCCATTTTTACATACCAGGATACCCTAGGTCAAGCCTGAAACTTTTTGTCAAAGTTTTCACTCCTAAGTACATCTGTGCCAAAGTCACATCCATTTGTTCGTATCCAGACAAGGATTTATTTTTTCGGAAACCACTTACTTAATATTTCACCAAAATACTAGTAAGTTTTATTATATTTAAACTTTTATGTAGGGTTATTACTAAATTTTTCATATCCTAATTTCTATAAATTACTAAACTATACTTTGATACCAACTATGGAATCCTGCCTTTTTATTTCATATCTTTTCATTACATTTTACAAATAGAGGATCTTTAAAGTCACGTGTCTTGGAAATCTGGAACACAATACATGAAAACATAAAAAATTCTTCTAATAAACTTTTAAGGCTTTAAAAAAGGTTTACACTAAGTACAATTACTGCATCTCATAACTTGGAGACATACATCAAAGGAAAGGGAGAGCCGAAGACCCAGTAAGGAAAACAAGTGAAAGAGTTTACATGTGAACTTGAGTGATATCAAAAAGAACATGAGGGATATCGTAATGGAATGATAAAGAGACATATAATAACAATAATAACATGAATAATAACTTGAATATTTTTAAACAACATTTAATTTAGACATTCATGAACATATCACCAAGGTCCACCCCCAAGGTGTTATAAAAATTACCAAGGTTATTCACCAAGGTATCGTGAAACTTTTCATCTCTAGAGATTAAATTATTTATCCAATGCATTGGAGAAATATCATGTAAAAACCTTAATATGTCTTAATTTTCATGTGAGACACATAGATCACAGAAAAAAATTCCATAAATAACCCAAAAAGAATAAATGAAATGGGTTTCATTTTAAAATCGTGACGTTTTAAAAGTGCTTAAAAACTTGATCATTATGTCATTTATAACCCATGGAAAAGGAATGAGGGTTTCATGTATGTAAATTACAGAATCAAATATATCATTTTTTTTTCTGTATTAATACCCCTATAAACGAAATTGGTTTAGGTATTCATATAAATAAAATTAGATAATTTATTGAGAAAGTGAGAGAGATATTTTGAGACGAAATTTCTACAACATAACAACTATATAACATGGTTTTAGAAAACATTAAAAAGCGAGGTGAAAAGGGTAAACCACTCATAAATAACTCATAATAAATTATAGTAACATAATAATATTTAAATAATATAATGTTATGTATATTTGAATGACATACCACATGAAAAGGAAACTTGAAAGAAAAGAGATGACATGATTTCTTTTACGAAAATTCAACAGCCTAACGACATCACTTAAAAAATCAGAAAATTAGTTGATGAGAGTGGAAATGGTATATCATTAATTGGACATGAAATAAAAATTAATAAGGATATATAATAACACAACCCCACATAATAAAGTGGAAACTAAAAGACATAACATAAAGGAAGTCACGACTAAAAGAGGAGGGTGAAAGGTTCCCTTACCTTAAAGAGTGACTTCAAAAGCTCGAAGGTTGGGATCTTGGGGGGATTGAGGGAACCTTGTAAGGACTAATTGGGAGGTAAAAATACTATAGAGTACTTAAGGAGTATTTTTTAATTAAATTAATTAAAGAATGGGTTGGTATTTATAGCAAACTTGAGGGAATATTTTATTAATTTCCAAGGGACACCTCATCGGTGGTATTTGCAAGACCATGGGCCTGCCCATTGTATTTGACCTTGGTATTGGACACTTGGGAAACCTAATAACATATATTACTATTCACAATTCTACCAGAATTATTACATCAGGATCACATCATTAATGATGTTATTAAACACACAGAAACTCAAAACTGTATTTTTACTATTCACTAAAAATTCAACGTATTCAGAAAAATCCCAAAAATTCACCCTAACAATTTTTAGATGTGTAGAATACAAAAGTGAGCTCCATTTTATAAAAATTTATTTTTTTATAAATTAAATTAAATAAATAAAATACTTATACTGGACTAATAATTTCTAAAACATTTATTCACTTATACTATGATATAATTATATCACATTACCACTTAAGATGAATAAATCGTATTTATACCTTCTTAGGTGATGTTACTATGTCATTGGTAAAACTACCATTCATAAGGGTAATATTACCATTCCAAAGGGTAAAGTTACTATTCACCAAAAAATTATTTTGATCTTATTGAACCACATTTTTACCCTGATTACAACCATGTATGTCTGATTTTCAAAAATCATTTCACAGAAAAAGTTATTTAATAATAAAATATTTTTATACTATTCATAAAAACACTATTCATCAAATACTATTCATAAAAAACACTATTCCTAAAACACTATTCATCAAATTAAAACTCAGAAAATTTCCAAAAATTTAGTCTAGGTTAATTTTGACATTTGAAATTCAAAAATGATGTTTATTTTACCATAATAATCATTTATGTTTGAGAAATATTTTAAAAGTAATATTTTTACTTTTAAAATCAATTTATCAAATTTTTCTTAATTAAACACATACTTTAGTACGAAAATCTATTCCAAAAAATAGGAATGATAAAATAACAATTTTATTTATACCAAGGGATTACACAAAGTATCTAAGGCCTCATTACATAGCCACTTATAACACTTACATAGGACCTGAGAGTAAGGTGTGCAATGATGATAGAATCTTGGGGTGGATTGGACAATATTTACCGAGTGGTGATTTCTATATTCTTGAAATTCTTCCATAGGCGATTCCGTTCAAGATTCACATGTTGAAGCTCAGCTTGGGATTGGTCCAGAGAAAATCTTAGTAATGAAACCTCCTTCCCAAGCTCTAACAGATGGGCTTCTTATGGATAGTGTCTACTGGATGATGCCATCAATACTCTTTCTAAATTAATTAACCATGATATCTTGTATTTATAAACAATAATGATCATGTAATAGGGAAGATGGCAGAGAGTGGTGCAGAACCTGGTGATCTCAATCCAGGTGATTCTGCTCACAGATCAAATGGTGTTGAATTGGAAAAGACCTCTGGTGGTGAATTGATGGTGGATGATTGCTTTGGTCACAAAGAATTATTTAGTCTTTGTGCGAAAGGTTACCCTAAATCAGGTGGTGCATGGGATGGATCTGGAGCAAAGAAAAGTTTTGCGGATGCGGTGAAAAATAAAGGTAGTTCCTCCTTTATGGATTGCGAATCCACTTCATCAGGTAGGATCATTTGAAAAGGGAATATTGTGCATGTTCTGGTGAACCAAAATGCTGTTGAAGAAATAGTGAATTTGTGTAAATTTTCCATAATTGCTCGGGTTCTAATTCCGAAAGGAGTTAAGTTGTGGAAGTTCAATGAACTCACTGAGAGGATTACAACGATCTGGGGATTTGCTAATTGGAAAATGATGGTGATGGGTTGTGGATTCTATCATATTGTTTTTCCATATGATGAACTTAAAAGGCGTGCGTGGAGTCTTGGATCCGTCCCTCTAAAGCATGGATTTATTTGAATTCATGAATGGGATCGTAATTGTGATATGAATTATGTAAAGAACACATATGCTCAGATATGGATAAGAGTCTGCAATCTTAATTAGATATATTGGCATCCACAAATTTTATGTGACATTGCTTCGTCTGTTGGTAATCCAATTAGGTTGGATAATCAGACTGATAGTCCCTCTTTTAGTCATTATGCTAGGATTTTGGTTGAGGTTGATATGTCTGTCACTCTTGTGGAAGAAGTGGTGATGACCACTATGGATGATAGTCTTACTCTTGGAATCCTTTATGAGAGAAATCCCAAGTTTTGTTCAAATTGTCATTTCTTTGGACATGTGGTCTTGAATTGCAATAGACGAAAATTTGTAGTCTCTGTAAAATTAGAGGGCATGAGGTCTCGAATTACAGGAGAAATAAGAGGAAGGTTGTTAGAACTGATACCTCTGAAGTTAAAGGAAGCTCAGGTAATCATAATGAGAGGGTCACTCACTTGGGGGACCCAATTCATATCTCTATGGGGGATCCCAATTAGGATAAAGAGCCTGCTTCATCATTTGCACATGTGGTTGCTGAAGATTCAGATCCTTTGTCCCTATCAGGGTCTTCTCATCCTACCCCCCTCATTGATAATTATCGGGAGGACAAGCTGAATTATGAGCAGGTTTATACTACCTGTGATGATGTAGTAGGTCTGGTCATTTTTGATACTTTGGAACCTATTTCTGGAGATGCTGTGTTCAACAAGGAAAACTCTGATGATGTCTCAAAGGATCTGTTCCTCCCCTCCAGTGGTGGTGGTGATGCAGAAGTAGACCAGAATTTTGGGAAGCAGCCTGGATAATTTATTTAGGTACATCCAGATAAGGTTGGGAAGAGAAGACTCCCTTCCACTTTGCTTTCTCCTATTGAATCCATGAACAGATTCTCATCCCTTAGTCCCAAGACTTCTTGTGAAGATAGTGAATAATTTTCTACTCTGAATCGAGATTCAGGTGTTCCTACCCATGCTGAATTGGATACTGTTAAACCTATTGAAAACTTGAAAAAAGATGATGATGGGCCTAGCACTAGGCTCAGATCAAAAAAATGAAGATCTTATTTTGGAATTGCCAAGGGATTGGGAATTCTCCCACGGTCAAGTCCCTTAGGCACCTCATCTTGACCAATAAGCCTTTATTGATTGGTATTGCTAAGCCAAGAATGAAATTTGAAAGTTGTTCCTCTTTTAAGTGGTCTTCATTGGGGTGCTCCTATGTTGCTAATAATAAAGTGGGTGACAGTGCTGAATCTTTATGGGTTATGAAGCATCATAGTGTTCTGGTTAACACCCTCATTAATGACATGCGATCTGTGACTATCTCCTGCAACATAAATTGTTTCAATCTCTCAGTTACTTTTGTTTATGCTTTTAATATATATACAAGGAGAAGAAATTTTTGGAGGAATCTTGAAGATATATCTGAGAATATTAGTAATATTTGGATTCTTCTTGGTGATTTTAACACAGTTTTGAGTTTTGATGAAAAAATAGGACTAGATTTTTTTCATGCTTCATCCTTTAATTTTTCTGCTTGCATTGAAAAATGTGGTTTGGTTCAGGTTCCTATCTCTGGAGATAATTTTACATGGATCAGGTACACCATACATGGAAGGAAGGCAAGTAAAATGGATAGATGTTTTGTGCAAGTGGATAATGGAACTAGTTCAATAAATGTGTCTGGTATAGCCTTACCAAGGATATACTCTGATCACAATCGTATTCTTGTTGGGGTTTGTGATAGCAGAATGAGGTCAGCCCCAATCCCCTTCAAATTCAATAACGCCTGGCTGGTCATTCCAGGTTGCAGGGAGATTGTTTTGGATGTCTGGAATTATCACTTCTTAGGAAGCCCCTCCCATACTGTCAGCTCTAAATTAAAAGAAGTCAAGTCCAGATTATGGAAATGGAGTAAAGCCTCATTTTCCTCCCTTGATAATGACATTAAGGAGACAATAATTTTCTTACTGAACCGCCAGAAGGATAATATCCTTCATGATGTCCCCTCACTGGAGGAGATTCAAGCTACTTCAAATCTAGACAATCTCTTGACTCTTAAAGAACGATTAAAATAGAATCAGTCCAATTTGAGATGGTTAAAGGAGGGAGATAAGAATTCTAAGTTATTTCTTTTTTTGCATAAAGAAAAGAAAGATAAAAGGAGCCTAAATTCCATTTTTATTGATGGGAATATGTTCTCTTCTGAAAGTGAGATTTTTGAAGCTGTCATGGGCTACGTTGAGACGCTTTATTCTGATAATGGAGCTGATCACTCTGACAAAATTATTCACTGTTTTGAACCCCCCTGATATATAGAATAATAGGCTCACTGAAACTCCCAATGTTAAGGAGATTGATGATGCTCTTTTATCTTTAAATATTGATAGTATGGCTGGTCCCGATGGCTTCACCAACAAGTTTTTTTATGTTATACTGGGATATTGTAAAGCAGGATGTTACAAATGCAGTAGGGGATTTCTATAGGTCCTCTTTTATGCCTTTTGGGATGAACTCTAATTTTATTGCCTTGATCTCTAAGAAGGAAGGTGCCCTTGATATTAAATACTTCGGACCAGTGGCTATTGGGAACACCATACCTAATATTATCAGCAAAATCATGACCCAGAGGTTGGGTGAAATCGCTAAGGGGATTATTTCTAATAATCAGTTTGGATTTGTACTAGGAAGAAACATTCAAAATTGCCTTTTCACTGCTTCTGAATGTGTCAATTCCATGAAGATGAGGAAAAAGGTTGGTGACATGGCTTTGAAGATTGATATATCCAAGGTGTTTGACACTCATAGGTGGAGCTTTCTTTTCAAAATTCTTCAAATGCATAGTTTTTTGTAGAGATTTCTTGGTCTTTTTGGCTCTATCCTGGGCAGTGTGAGGATCTCTATTCTAATTAATGGATCCCCTAGAGAATTATTTCGATGTAAACGAGGGGTAAGGTAGGTAGATCCTCTCTTTGGCCTGATTTTTGCGATTGCTGAGGATTACTTGAGTTGGTGTCTAAATGATCTTGATAATTTTGGTTGGTTTGAGAAGATAAAAATTGTAAGAAATCTTCTTGATCCCTCTCACTTGTTCTATGCTGATGACATTCTGATATTTGGAAAGGAGGAAAAAGGGACCATTTCCTGTATCAAGGGTATATTTTCACATTATGAGGAGGTTTCAGGTCGGGTCATTAGTTGGAATAAGTCCTCGGTTATGTTCGGGGAAGTTATCACCATATTGAAATAGAATATAATCTCTTTGAACCTTGGCATGAAAAGGGGAACTCTACCTTTTAAATATCTTGGTATACCTCTATTTTGGGGAAGAGTGAAGCCCTTATATCTTGAGGACATTGCTATGAAAATTTCTAATCAATTAGCGAACTGGAAAGGGAAGAATATGTCTCAAGATGGAATAATTTTCTTGGTTAATTCAGTGATTACCTCAATGTTTGTCTACTCTTTCTCTCTTTACAGATGAACAAGGGAACTTGTTAAAGACTTTATGAGCAAGATTAGAAACTGTATATGGACTAGATCATTTAATGAGATAAAGCTCATTACAGTGGCCTGGAAAGATTGTATTAAATCGACCCACACGGGGGGAATGGGGGTGAAGGACCTGAGGGTCTTCAATGATGCTTTGATTTTTATGGAATCTGCTGTCCAGACCTGACCCCTCTGCAGATTTTATCTATTCTAGGTTTGTTGACAAGCTTCATAATGGGTACGGTTATTACATGACCTCCTCTGTTTGGCCTGCCATTAAGCAGGCTTATGCTGGTCTGATGGAAAATTCGAGATGGATGGTTTGTGAGAACTCTCCTCTGAACCTCTAGAAAGCTCCTTGGTTGTCCCAGCCCATCTGTGATGATATTTCTATTCCTGCATCCCTGATGAACTATGCCATTGCTGATATCTGTGGTATTTTCAATACGAATTAGTTATTACCTGATCATCTTTGCCTACAGATCTCAAGATACAATTATGTTGACTCTGACACTCTTGTCAGGATTCCAAATTTAAATGGAATATTTTCCACTAAGGAGTACTATGGACTGTCATGTGGCCCTTCCTTGAATCCACCCTCTTGGATCAAAGGTGTTCAGACTTCCTTTATTCCACCCGCCTCAATGATCATTATCTGAAAAATTTGGAAACGGCGCCTCCTGGTACAACACCTGCTGTAGCGCGCCGGGGTTCAGCTGGCCCCTACTTGTTTCATCTGTCTTGATGCTGATGAGACACATCAACACTTGTTTATCTCATTCCAATTCATGAACAGGTTCTGGATTTATGCGCAGGATATCTTTAGTTGCTGCTTTAATTTATAATCTCTGGAGGATCTTTTGCAGTCCATTTGTAGAAAGGATTATAGTGAATAGATTCACTCCCTTTGGTTGGATGCTACTATGAGTGTCTTTTCCTTCATTTGTAAGGCGAGGAATGATTTGGATTTCAACAAAATTAAACCATCCTTTCATAATGGTGTTTTCTTCGTCCATCGTGCAATTCAGACTGCCTCCCTTATTCAAACATGTTCTATGAATAATGATGTTGCTAATATTGTGCTCTGAGATCACTTGGTGTGCATGGATGGTCCAAGATACCATTAATGATGATGTATGTTTGATAGATACCACCCATCCCTAGTTGGTTAAAAGTCAACGTTGATGGAGTGACCTCGGGTGCTCCGGGCCCTGCTGGATGCGGTGGTGTTTTACAAAACTTTCTGTGGATTTGTGAAAGGATGCTTCTTCCATTTTATTGGAAATGGTCTTACAATTAAGGCAGAACATTGGGCTATGATAAAAGCAATCAAGTATGTTGTTCAATTTAATTGGCACCAATTATGGTTTGAGTCCGACTCAACTATTGCTGTTCAAATTCTTCGTGACCGATCTCGAATTGTACCATGGAAGATCTTGCCTGACTAGATCGAATGTCTGTAGCTTGCGGAGGTACTCTCCCTTCAAGTAACACATGTTTATCGTGAGGCCAATCGGGTTGCTGATGCTCTTTCCAAGAGAGCAATCTTATAGGTTAGTTCCAATTGGTCCTGGGACTTACCTGATTTTTGCAATGGCATTGTCCAGGATGATATTTGTGGTGAGGTTTATACCCGACTTTCTTGATCTGTTCCATGACTCTGTTTTCCTGTGCATTTTGACTTTTACTTAATATATTTTTAGGAGTAGTTTTATAGCATGTCTCCTGTATTTTTGGATATAAACAATAATCATAACGTTAAGAGTTTTGTTTCCAACGGTAATATTGACCAACAATCTTATAATAGTAGAAACCCAATGGTATTATTTTAATTATACTCACTTCATTAATTAAAGGATATAGTTTTGTTGAGTATAAAATAAAATAATACACAAATTCAAGAGACAAATATTATTCCAAAGTTCGGGTCGTTACAATGTGGCTAACTAGTGTGTCATAAATATAGACTTCTCACTTAGTTACCCAAGTTACCATGACCAAGACACTGGTGAAGGTAAACAAGGATCATTAATAAATACAATAATCACAAAAATAATAATAAATCAATCTTACATATAACTCCCTCTCAAGAAAAAATCCTTTTTTTAATCACCCAATTATCATGAACAATAGGAACCACCCATTTAGGGAAATAAAAAAAGGGAAAAAAGAGGGTATCACACACTCATATTCTCTAAAATATATTTAAAATTGATAAAAAGGGATTCTAGGAAACCTACAGTGGATTCTAATTCCTTTCAAAATGCTTCAAATTCCATTTATTAAAAAATTTGTAAAACATTTCACTTGAAACTACCTTTGAAGCTAATTTAGAAACAAAACCCTCTTTTCAAAAAATATCTTGAAATCTTAAAACACCACTCTTTAGTTCCTCTTGTGATCCAAAAAAGATCAAAACATTTTTAAACCAAAAATTATATTTAAAACAATTCTTGAAACATTTTATTAATACTTGGAATTTCATATATTTCTTGAAATTCCAAGTAAATCCATTGTTCCAAGTGATAATTCAACTTGACACCATTTTAGAATCCAAAAAATATACCACATATAGTTACAATTAAAACGTGAAACATTTAGAATACTCAAGAACACAATGAAATGATCAAATTAAAGGAAATCACAAAAAAACTACTTTATTCAATCAATAATCATGCCGTAATGATCCAAAATACATATCTTTCCTCATAGAACACCAAAAAACATAAGGTAAAACCCCTAAAACCTTGAAATGAATTTTTTTCCAAATTGGGACCACCCTAAACCCCTAATCATAGCCTAAAGAAAATGAGAGGAGGATGGAGGAAGAAGAAAGAAGAATCTAAGAGGAAGGGTTTTCCTCAAGAAATCACAAGACAAAGGATCAAAATCGAAGGATGAAGAGAGGATAAGGTATCCATTAGCATGACTTGGCTTGGTTGATTGAGAAAGTGGGAGAAATTAGAATTAAACCCCTTAAAATATGGATAAGGGAAAAAAAGATAACCCAAAAATTAAACCTGGGAAACTCACAAAGTTTGGCCACACAGTTTAGTAAACCACGTAGGATCTAACAGAGACTCACTAAAAAATTTCTTGGTTTGTCCACACAATTAGTAAACCATGTGACAATGTTACCTCCTAAACCAGGTGCCACACACCAGTGCCCCAAGCTGGACTGCTATGTGACCTCAGGAACACCACCCCATACTCCATAGTCTACCGACTAATAGTGAGGGTCTGATATCGATTGTGAAGAGAATATACCCTATTTATTAGAGTAAAAAAATATCAGAAATATAACAGAGTAATCAAATGATATAAAAAATAATCAACCAAAATAATATCACATGATGAACCAAGATATGAAATACAATATCAAATCTGAACACTAGATATGTCATGCTAAAGTATGTTCCAAGTGTCAAAATGTAAACCCCAAAAGTAAAGACACAGAAAAATACCAAGTGGGTCCAAAACCATGTCTAGTTCCCACATCCATGCTCCATCCTAAATCATCCATCTAATATAGGTCCTTCTCCCTTATCATATCCTAAAAACATGTAGTCTATTTGGGTACTGATTAGGCAGCCCAAGTAGGGTGTGAGTACAACTTAGTAGGCCACAACCAATGGTGTCTAAAAAAAATCTATTCAATAATAGTACATGCAGTTGTATAAATAATAAGATACAATCAATAAAGTATAAAATTTAAATTTATTCAATTTTTATTTATTTCATAGTATAAACCACTAGGTTTCCAAGGATACTCGAACAAAAATACCTACTTTAACCCATGCCAAATTCTGAACTATATCACATATTTAATTCACAATTCATTATAAAAAATGGTATTTCATTATCCAGTTAATTTCAATTTATAATATGGAAAATTAGAACCATTGTCCAATTTATAATATGGAAAATTAGAACCATTTTCCAATGACAACATTTTGGGTATAGATTTTCATGTCTATCACCCCGTGAGTATTTAGAGTGTCATTCCCTGTATCAAACCTCATAAGTATTTAGAGCATCAGTCCCTATCCCATATGATTTTCATGCATGCATTGAGTTGTAGAACATCATATCTAGAACACCATGGGTATTTTGAGCATCAATCCATGTCCCACAGTCATTTCTCAATCAATCACATATGAGTATTTAGAGCATCAGTCTATGTACCAAACTCATATATCAAACAATCACATATATCACATGCACCACAATATCACATTAATTAATCAAAAAATTAATTAATCCAACTAAACAATTTCATATCCATATGATTCCATTAACTAATTCAATAATTAATTCATCAAATTAATTCCATTAATTAATCCAATAATTGATTAATCAATCAATTCCATTAATTAATCCAACAATTAATTAATCAATACATAGTTCCAATATAATATAATTAATTTAACAATTAGTTATTCAATTAACAATCTTAATATCCCATAATTAATTAAATAATTGATTCTTCAATTCAAAATCCCAATATCCCATAATTAATTCAATAATAATTTATTCAATTTACAATCTCAATATACCCAATTTCATATTCCCTTAATTAATTAATTCAATTTTTAAAAATCAATTTATAATTATACAATAGAAATTATACAATTATATATACATAATTGAGATCAATACTTTGGAATTTTAATAATAGATCACCTACCTCAATTCGTTGACAAGTGACCACCCAACGGAAAATCCCCAATTTTAAATGGATTGGTTAAATGGAAAATTCACACATGGTTTGATGGTAAGGGGTGCATAGTTTTCAGAACTGTGCACCTTAAACATTAACCTCTTCTAGGGGGCTCAGAGTCTCTCCTAATAGGGAACATAGTTTGAAAAACCATGTTCCATCCATGAAAATACCTAATATTTGGGTTCATATACTTTGTTGGGATACAATGATTATTTTGGGAAAACCATGCGCTAATCATGCACTGCCTCACCTCCTTTCAATTTTCTCCAATTTTTTCCCAAAATCCCCTAAAATAAAACCTAAACAAAATATGATCAAACAAAGAAAAAGGAATACCTGAAATCAAGCTCAAGACATCTCTAGAAAAGGTTGAGATCTTACAATATCCCCACCTTATAATAGATCTTCCTCAAGCTGTACTCCCAAGCAACTATATGATTCTGAGTAAAAAAGATCAGGACACTGAGCCTGCATATCTACTTCTCTTTCCTATGTTTCCTCTAGCACATGTCTATGTTTCCACAATACTAGAAAAATCAGCACCATATTTACCCACAATACTTTCTAACTATGATCCAACACATGCTTCAAATGAGCCTCAAATGAATAATCTATCTCAAGATCAAAATCATCCTCATTGATGACATGATAAGGGTCGTGGTGATACGAACAATGTTTTGAAACATGAAAAAAATCATTCATAGAACTTTATCTCTATGAAAGATCCAATCAATATGCCATCAGCCCGATTCTCTCCCCAACCTCAAACGGTCTAACGGACCTGGGCACCAGCTTACCCCTCCTTCGTATCCTATGGTAAAACAATCTAGGAAACACCTGAAAGAATACATGATCACCCTTTGTAAACTCTAGGGGTCATCAATGTCTATATATATATGACTTATGTCTACTCCATATACATACACTTCCAAATCAACTGAACCTGCCCCGACGTCTCCCACATGAGACTTGGTCCTAATAGTTCAGACTCTTCTGACTTCATCCAACATAGAGGTGATCTATATGGCCTACCATAGAGTGCATCATATGGTTCTATTTGAATAATTTCCAAATAGATAATGTTATAAGAAAACTCTACCAAGGATAGGTGCTTCTCCCAAGATCCACCAAAGTCGAGGACACATGCTCGAAGCTTATCCACAAGAACCAGTATCGTATGCTATGAATGCCCATCTGTCTGTGGTTGGAATGTCACACTTAGTAAAAACTATATACCAAGTGACTTCTATAATCCATTTCATAATAGAGAAGTAAAACATGAGCCATAGTTTGAAATAATAGTTCATGTAACCCTTTGCAGATAGACAACTTCCTGAACACACAACTCCCCCAAATACTCCACTAAAAAGTCTTTTATATAGGTAAGAAATGTGAAACCTTTGTCAGCCGGTCTACAATAATCCAAATAGAGTCATTCCTTTGATTCATCCATTTGAGACACACCACAAAGTCTATGGTAACTTCATCCCACTTCCATCCCAGAATGGACAATGATTTTAGTAAACCACCAGGTCGTTGATTCTCAAACTTCACTTGTTGGTAGGTGTATCATTATGTCATGAACCTTACTATCTCCTTTTTCATGACCGACCAAAAAAAATGTATTTATAGGTCATGATAAATTTTAGTTAGCATTGGATGTACCGACTAATTTGAGGCATGAAAATCATGCATTATATCCTCCTGCATGCTTGTAGGAACAAAAACTCGATTCCTGACATAGATGATCTTGTCCTCATCTACGCTCCAATCAGAAGGTACCTATGACAACCCTGCTTTTTATTACAACTTAAACATGATTTATTACATACAACTTCACTTGATACAACAAATAATATCGAGAGGTTTAGTGTCTTTGGGGATTAGTATCATTAAATAAAAACTTAAAACATGAAATACAACATCTTTATTGAAAACTTCCATTACATGACCACTACATTCCTTCGTACTTAGCATTGCATGGGATAACCTGAGGACATGCATAAGAAAAGGGTGAGCTATAAAGCCCAGTAATGGAGTAAACATGGAATAACATGAGGAGTAAAATACATGTTAGACAATAGGCATATCAATATATCATAAGAAAAACATGAACATAAAGGCATGGTAAAGCATGATAATCATAACATGGAAATGTGGCAACAACACTTAACATGGAATTAGCATGAGCCAAGGCTCATTGCACATGGAGCATGAGTAAATCCTCATTCCACATAAATCATGAGTAAACCCTCGTTGCACTTGAATTAGCATGAGTCAACACTCATTGGACATGAAGTATCATGATACTATACTTTACCCAATGCATTGGAGCACTATAAGGGCGCACCCTTCTTAAACATTTCATTTCATGCATAAGTGTGCCACATGGATCATAACACATGGATTCATAAAACATAATCATTTATTAAACGATAAAAGAATGTGGAATTCATACATGAAACTTTACAATCAATAAGTAAATGTGCATAAAGGTGAATACCCTTTATGGATAAATGGGCATGATATTCACTACACAATGACATTGGCTTAGAAAATTGGTGCGATTTCAGCAGCGTAACGGCGTGACATAAGAATTCATAAAAATGGTTGATGATAGGGAAAGGGGTTCCTCATCATATTTAAATGTAATGGATAGTAAGGAGGTCATATAGATACATGTCCCAAAAATTGTAATGGAATTTATATTCATGATAAAAAAGTATTGCTTGAATGTAAAAGAGGAGAGAGAAGTTCCTTTCGGAATTTCGGCATAGTAACAGGTGTACCTAGGAGGCATTTAATGAGATAGAAAGGGTCTCCCATGATTCAAACATAAATTTGTCAGTATGAGGAATGTGAAAAAACATACCCCAATATTTATAATTGAAATTAAAAGGGAAAAACAACTTAAAGAAAATTAGACAAAAATGAGAAAGGAAGAAAAAACCCTTACTTGGAAGTGTGCTTCCAAAGGATAGAGAGAGGCTTGTGAGAGGATTATTGGGAGATTGGGTCACCTTTGGAGGATTATAGAGAGAGTAGGTCAGTGGTTGTGTGAACTCCAAAGGCTTTGAGTGAGGAGGAAGTGGGAGCTTGGGTGGGTTTATATAGCAAAGGTGAGGGAATTCTTTATTATTTAGGTTTGGGACCCCTTATATTAAATTGATCCAAACCGCAAACAATCCCATGGTTTTTGCCCATGTTTTTTGGAAAAGGGAAGAGGAAAATAATATTTTATAAGGCCAAGGTCCTAAATTCTTAAAATATTAGGGTTGCTTATGTGGAGGTGAGTCACACTCTCATGAAAATTAATTTAAAAAGACAAGGTGTTTAATAAGTCTTGAGGGGTCCATTAATGCTTTGAAAAGTAAGACAAAAAAAACCAAAATCACATTATTTTAATGGTAAAACATATATTGACCTAAAATAAAGATTATAGTATTTTATTACATCACTATTGGGTCATTATGATGTCATAAAACACATTATATATTTAAACGATATTTAATTTTTACTCAAACATTTGACTGTCTCAGAAAATTGTGAAAAATTCCCCGTTGGATAATTTCGACGTCCTGATTCCAAAAATAACATTTATTTTATCTAAATAATTTTCTAAATTTGTTAATTTTCACTTTTAAAATAAAAACTGACATTTATCAAAAATTCACTGGTTTTGAAAAAAAAGGCTTTCAAACCTTAATAAAAATTATAATTTCATTCATACAATTTCATGATTATTTATATATAATAAAATTAATCTAATAATAATAATAATATTTTATTAAAATATTATTTAATTCAAAAATCCCTTAATTTAATAAAATAGATTTCTTAATTAAATAATAACTAAAAAACCATTTGTACTTTAAAAACTATTTACAATGTATCAATAATGACAAGAAATTATATTTATTATTATATACAAAAATAATGTACATGAACATAGTACTATCGATTAGTTACATAACCCCTTAAAACAGCCTCATAAGACCTAAGGGTAAGGTGTGCGATGGTGAAAAACTCTTGGGGAGGCTCAGATAACATCGCTCGAGTGGTAATTTCTATCAACTTCCACTTCTCCTGTAGATGGTCCTGTTTGAGCTTGACATGGTGAAGCTCAGCTTGGGCTTGGTCTAGAGCAAAGCCCAAGGACAACACCTCTTTTCCAAGCTCCGATAAATGGGCTTCATATGGGGAAATTCTACTGGATGAGGCCATCACTTCCTTTGTCTAAGTAAAAATGGATGTGATAAAGCCCTATATTTATACTAATCATGTGATCACTGTTCAACGGCTATAAAAGTAACTATCAAAATTCTTATCATAAAACCAATGAAGTTGAAATTTTATAAAAACATTTTATATAAAGAGACATTTAATAAGATCCAGAGGGAATTTTCATTAATGAAACTTTGGGTCGTTACAATATTCCCCCCTTAAGAAATTTTGCCCTCGAAATTTTCCTTTTCCCACACTAAAACAGATGTGGGTAACTCAGATTCATCACTTCCTCCAATTCCCAAGTTGCTTCTTCAAACTTGTGGTTTCTCCACAACACCTTGACGAGGGGCATTGTCTTATTTCGTAGAACTTTTTCTCTACGATCTAAGATCTTCACTAGTTGCTCCTCATAAGAAAGATCATCTTCCAATTGTACCACCTCAGAAGAGAGTACATGTGAAGGGTCCGATATGTACTTACTTAAGACAGATACATGAAAGACATCATGTACTTTGGCCATAGAAGATGGAAGTGCTAGTCGATAGGCCACACCCCCGACATGATCAAGAATCTCTAAGGGGACGATGTACCTTGGACTTAACTTCCCTTTCTTTACAAACCTCATGAACTTCTTCCACGAAGATATGCATAGAAAAACCATATCTCCAACTTTAAACTCAAGGTCTCGTCGACGATTATCTGCATAACTCTTCTGTTGACTCTGGGATACCTTGATATACTGCTGAATGGTTTTCACCTTCCCCACCATTTCCTCAACCATTTCTAGTCTAAGCAGTTTACGTTCACTGACCTCATCCCAACATGCCGGTGTTCTGCACCTTTTCCCATACAGGGCTTCATATGGTGCCATTTGGATGCTCGAGTGGAAACTGTTATTATAAGAGAACTCAACCAGAGGAAGATGTTGATCCCATCCTCTTTTAAAGTCCATTGAGCATGGTCTCAACATATCCTCAAGTGTTTGGATAGTCCGCTCGGATTGGCCATCAGTTTGAGGATGATAGGCCGTACTAAAGTTCAGTTCAGTATTCAGAGCATGTTGAAGACTCTTCCAAAACTTTGAGGTGAATCTTGGATATCGGTCAGACACAATAGATAGTGGTACTCCATGAAACCTTACCACTTCCCTGATATATATCCGTGCCAGTTGATCCAATGAGAAATCCTCCTGAATAGCAATGAAGTGTGCAGTCTTTGTAAGATGATCCACAACAACACATATTGCATTGTTGCCTTTGGATGTCCTTGGAAGTCTGGTGACAAAGTCCATGGTGATTTTTTCCCATTTCCATTCTGGTATGGGCAATGGTTGCATCATCCCCTTAGACTTCTGCCTCTATGCCTTCACTTGCTGACACACCAGGCACTTTGATGTATATTCAGAAATCTCCTTCTTCATATTATCCCACCAAAAGTTTTCTCGGAGATCTCGATACATCTTTGTTCTCCCTGGGTGAATAGAGAAATTTGAACTATGTGAATCATCCAAAAGTTCCTTCTTCAGCTCCGGACTTGATGGAATACATAGTCTTTTCCCAAACTGCACAATTCCTTCTTCATTAACATTAAACTCCAAGGATTTCCCTTTTTAGATAGCTCCCACTTTTTCTTGAATTCCCACATCATCCTTTTGAGCATCCTTTAACCTTTCCAAAAGATATGGTTGAGCAATCATTTGTGAAAGGATTGATGATGTTCCCTTCTCTATAATTCCCATGTCCATCTTCATCAAGTCTAAGAAGATTGGATCCTTATAAATTCTTATCATTGATAGAATCGCTGGATCCTTTCTACTTAGGGCATCTACCACCTTGTTCACTTTCCCAGGGTGGTAATGGATTGAATAGTCATAATCCTTGATGAGATCTATCCATCTTCTCTGGCGCATATTAAGCTCTTTCTGTGTGAATATATATTTAAGACTCTTGTGGTCAGTATATATCTAACATTTCTCCCCATAGAGATAATGCCTCCAGATTTTCAAGGCAAAGATCACCGCCGCTAACTCCAGATCATGCGTTGGATAGTTTCTCTCATGGATTTTCAACTGCTTTGAGGCATAGGATATCACTTTATCATTCTGCATCATCACACATCCTAAGCCCTTCTTCGAAGCATCACTGAATACCACAAAAATCTCCCCACTTGTGGGTAAAGTAAGCACGAGCGTAGTGATAAGCCTCCTTTTCAACTCCTTGAATATTTCTTCGCATTCATCACTCCAAGAAAACTTTACTCCCTTTTGAGTTATCTTGGTAATAGGTTTGGAAAATCATGATAAATTTCTCACAAATCATCGATAATATCCAGCTAACCCCAAGAAGCTACGGATATCTGTTACCGATGTTGGCCTCAACCATCCCTCAATTGCATCTGTTTTGGAGGTATCCATAGATATCCCATTTCTTGTGATGATATGGCCCAAGAATGAGACCTCCTTCAACCAGAACTCACACTTTCTATACTTTTCATAGAGCTTCTCCTTGCGCAAAGTATCTAGTACAGTTCTTAAATGCTCCTCATGATCCTCCTTTGTTTTGGAGTATATTAGAATATCATCTATAAAGACTACCAAGAATTTTTCTAGGTAATCTATAAAGACTATATTCATCAATTCCATGAAGATTGTTGGAGCATTGGTGAGTCCGAAAGGCATTACTATGAATTCATAGTGCTCGTATCTTGTACGAAAAGCAGTCTTGGGGACATCTTCCTTCTTCACCCTTACTTGATAATATCCCGACCGCAAATATACCTTGGAGAAGAATTGTGCTCCATACATCTGATCGAACAAGTCATCAATTCTTGGGATAGGATACTTGTTCTTTATCGTGATTTTGTTAAGTTCATGATAATCGATGCAAATCCGCATTGACCCATCCTTATTCTTGATGAAGAGGACTGGTGCACCCCATGGTGAAGCACTTGGGCGTATAAACCCTTTATCCAGATTCTCCTGTAGTTGTTTCTTCAACTCTTCAAGCTCCACAACAGCCATTCTATATGGAGTCTTGGATATTGGTAAAGCCCTAGGTATAAGTTCAATTGAGAATTCAACATCTCTTCTAGGAGGAAGACCAGACAGTTCCTCAGGAAACACTTCAGCGAATTCCATCACAATAGGCATTTCTTCAAGGATGGTTTCTTCCTTGGACTCAATCATCTGAGCCAGATACGCATGCTCATAAATCATTAATATCCACGCTTGAGATGATGGATCTGAAGGAGATTCATCTTCCTCCTTACACTTGTAACGAACCGGGGGTCGATTCTCCATATGGAGTGTGATTTCCCTCTCCCGACAATTTATGTTGGCTCTATATAAGGAAAGCCAATCCATGCCAAGAATTGCATCAAATTCCACTAGAGGGAGTATGAAGAGGCTCTCCGAGAAATTAAATCCACATATTATAATAGGGGAGGACTTATATTCATGGGATGCAATGATTTCCCCATTTTCCGTACTCACCGACATCTTCAATTCCATGATTTGTGGTGGTGCTAGGATTGTTATACTAAACTTTAGAGATATAAAAGAATTCGTAGAACCTAAATCAAAAAGTACGTTTGATATTATTTAATGAATAACTAGCATACTTGTCACCACTTCGTTGTCGGGGTTCACTTCGGCAGAAGTTATGGAAAAAGCTCATCTTTTCTTCCTTGGAGGTTGTTGGTTGTCTCCAAAAACCCTTGGATTAGGGCATTGATTTGAAAAATGACCCAGTTATTTGCATTTGTAGCATTGAACAACGCATTGAGGTTCTAATGGAGCGTTCCTCTCATCTGTCACAACTGCAGGTCTTTCTTGCTGACAGTTAATAGCTAGGTGGCCTTCTCTTCCACACCTGAAGCATTTCCTCGCCCCCTTAGGGCAATTTCCAGGGTGCTTCTTTCCGCACTTTTGGCAAGTGGGGTGCTGGATCTTCTTATCACCATTGGATTTATCCATCGGCCCACCGGCATTGAATCCCACCTTACGCTTCTTATCCCCATGATACCACTGTGATTCTCTGATCTCCATTTTGACCTTGAGGGCATATCAGACAATTTCCTCATTGCTATCGAAGTCACGGATCGCTAATGCTTTCCACAGGCTAGGCTTCAGCCCACCAAAGAAGCGGTCAACCTTTCATTCGGGGGTAACGACAAAGTCGAAAGCGTATCGTGCAAGACTTGTGAATTTTCACTCATACGCTCCAACAGATTATTTGTCTTTTTGCTTGAGGGAAAGGAAGTCCCTTTCTATCTTAAGCCGGAGGGTGTACAAAAAATATTTATCGAAAAACATATTCCGGAAATCCTTCCATTCCAACGCCTCTATCTCCTCCTCAGGCTTCGTATTTTTGATCAATGTCCACCATTGATCAACTTCACCCTCCATACGATAAGCTGCCAGGAGAACCTTCTCTTGTTCAGAACATTGAAGGATGGAGAAGATCTTTTCAATGGAGTTGATCCATTGTTCAGCGATCGTGGGATCGTATGATCCACTAAAAGTAGGAGGCCTTTGTTTCATGAAGCTCTAGATAGTGACTTGTTCTTTATTATGGGGGTTTGGAAGTTCCTCTTGACCCGTTTTTCTATTCAACACTTGAGTTAGCTGAGAGAGAAGAGTGATAAAGTTCACGATTCCCACTCCCATTGGATTGGGCATCTCATTAGTACAGTCATTACACTGATCTTCACATCGGTTTTTAGCCCGAGTCCTCCTATTACTGGCCATTGGATGGAATAAAAGGAATGTTAGGGGTAACACATAAAGGTTAATCCAAAGACAAAATTTGATGAATTATAAATAAACTTTCATTTCCTTAACTCATGAGTCTATAGGCTTCAATCTAGGCTTTTCATGATCTACTTTCTAACATATATTCTTAGGGGAATTTTTTTAATTCCCTTAATAAGGGTTGATAATAAGCTTGTGAATTTATCAAAGCATATCCCCCAAGAGTGTCGTAACCAAGAGTGTAGCAAGGCCCGTTGTCGTGCACTAGTTCCTATTTGAGTCTAGCTCAAAGCAGTGTTTTTGGGTTTTACCCCTAGGATACATCTGTGCCAGAGCCGCCTCTACCTGCTCGTATCCAAACAGGGATGTAATTGCTTGATAACCCACTTACTAAATACTATCCAAAACTTAGGGAAGTTTTTATTGTACTTAGTCTTGTATCTAAGGCTTTACTAGGGTTTTCTAATCCTAATCCCAAAAATAACCAAACCTACCCTTTGATACCAACTATGACAACCCTACTTTTTATTACAACTTAAAAATGATTTATTACATAAAACTTCACTTGATACAAAAAAGAAGATCGAGAGGTTTAGTGTATTTGGGGCTTAGGATCATTACATAAAAACTTAAAACATGACATACAACATCTTTATTGAAAACTTCCTTTACATGACCATTACATTCCTTCTTACTTAGCATTGAATGGGATAACCCGAGGACATACATAAGAAAAGGGTGAGATATAAAGCCCAGTAAGGGAGTACACATGGAATAACATGAGGAGTAAAATACATGTTATACAATAGGCATATCAATAGAGAATAATAAAAACATGAACATAACGGCATGATAAAGCATGATAATCATAACATGGAAATGTGGCAACAACACTTAACATGGAATTAGCATGAGCCAAGGCTCATTGCACATGGAGCATGAGTAAATCCTCATTGCACATAAATCACGAGTAAACCCTCGTTGCACTTGAATTAGCATGAGTCAACACTAATTGCACATGACGTATCATGATACTATACTTTACCCAATGCATTGGAGCGCTATAAGGGTGCACCCTTCTTAAACATTTCATTTCATGCATAAGTGTGCCACATGGATCATAAAACATGGATTCATAAAACATAATCATTTATTCCATGATAAAGGAATGTGGAATTCATACATGAAACTTTACAATCAATAACTAAATGTGCATAAAGGTGAATACCCTTGATGGAGAAATGGGCATGGTATTCACTACATAATGACATTGGCTTAGAAAATTGGTGCGATTTCGGCAGTGTAACGGCGTGACATAAGAATTCATAAAAATGGTTGATGATAGAGAAAGGGGTTCCTCATCATATTTACATGTAATGGAAATTAAGGAGGTCATATAGATACATGTCCCAACAATTTTAATGGAATTTAGATTCATGATACAAAATTATTGCTTGAATGTAAAAGAGGAGAGAGAAGGTCCTTTCGGAATTTCGGCATAGTAACGGGTGTACATGGGATGCATTTAATGAGAGATAAATGGTCTCCCATCATTCAAAAATAAATAGGGCAGTATTAGGTATGTGTGAAACCATACCCCAACATTTATAATTGAAATTAAAAGGGAAAAACAACTTAAAGAAAATTGGACAAAAATGAGAAAGGAAGAAAAAACCCTTACTTGGAAGTGTGATTCCAAAGGCTAAAGAGAGGATTGTGAGAGGATTCTTGGGAGCTTGGGGCACCTTGGGAGGATTCTAGAGAGAGTATGTCAGAGGTTGGACGAACTCTAAAGGCTTTGAGTGAGGAGGAAGTGGGAGATTGGGTGGGTTTATATAGGAAAGGTGAGGGAATTCTTTATTATTTAGGTTTGGGACCCCTTATATTAAATTGATCCAAACCAAAAACCATAGCATGGTTTTTGGAAAAGGGAAGAGGAAAATAATATTTTATAAGTCCAAGGTTCGAACTTATTAAAATATTAGGGTTGCTTATGTGGAGGTGAGTCACACTCCCATGGAAATTAATTTAAAAAGACAAGGTGTTTAATAAGTCTTGAGGGGTCCATTAATGCTTTGAAAAGTAATCTAAACAAACCCAAAATCACATTATTTTAATAGTAAAACATATATTGGCCGAACATAAAGATTATAGTATTTTATTACATTACTATTGGGTCATTATGATGTCATGAAACACATTATATATTTAAACGGTATTTAATTTTTACTCAAAAATTTGACTGTCTCAGAAAATTATGAAAAATTCACCGTTGGATAATTTCAACATCTCGATTCCAAAAATAACATTTATTTTATCTAAATAATTTTCTAAATATGTTAATTTTTACTTTTAAAAAAACCTGACATTTATAAAAAATTCACGGGTTTTGACAAAAATGGATTTCAAACCTTAATAAAAATTATAATTGCATTCATACAATTACATGATCATTTATATATAATAAAATTAATCTAATAATAATAATAATAATATTTTATTAAAATATTATTTAATTCAAAAAATCCATTAATTTAATAAAATAGATTTCTTAATTAAATAATAACTAAAACACCATTTGTACTTTAAAAACTATTTACAATGTATCAATAATGACAAGAAATTTTATTCATTATTATATACAAAAATAATGTACATGAACATAGTACTATCGATTAGTTACATAACCCCTTAAAATAACCACATAAGACCTAAGGGTAAGGTGTGCGATGGTGACAGACTCTTGGGGTGGCTCAGATAACATCGCTCGAGTGGTAATTTCTATCAACTTCCACTTCTCCCGTAGATGGTCCCGTTCGAGCTTGAAATTGTGAAGCTAAACATGGGCTTGGTCAAGAGCAAAGCCCAAGGATGCCACCTCTTTTTTGAGCTCCGATAAACGAGCTTCGTATGGGGCAATTCTATTGGATGAGGCCATCGCTTCCTTTGTCTAAGTAAAAATGGATGTGTTAAAGCCTTATATTTATACTAATCATGTGATCACTGTTTAACGACTATAAAAGTAACTGTCACAATTCTTATCATAAAACCAATGAAGTTGACATTTTATAAAAACATTTTATATAAAGAGACATTTAATAATATCAAGAGGGATTTTCCATTAATGAAACTTTGGGTCGTTACAGTACCTCCATACCTTCAAAGAATTCCATCAAGTTAAAACACTCTAGATCCACATAATTATTTTCCTTAATCAAAATCAGTAGTTTAGAATCTACCAAAACTGTTACAAGATTCATCTTCCCCAGACTCTCTTGAGCCACAACATGCATCTCAACCAGTAAAGTCATAATCTTTCACTCAGCACTAGACTCCCAAACAGTCTGAGTATGAGTTATCCTTCTTAAATAATGAGAAACATTATTCCCCTTTTTATGTGTACATACTAGATCAAAATAAAATGAATGTATATACTCAACCCAACTCTTCTATAGGAGATTCAAATATCATAGTGAAAAGATATACTTTAAGAACTTGTGATTTGTACAAAATAATAAAAATTTTACCCAATAGATGATGCTTTCGACACTTAAAAGAATAAAATACTTTAACCAAATCAAGGTCATGTGTAGGGTAAATATATTCATGTAGCCTCAACTGCCGATACCCATACACCACAACTCAATATCCCTGCATCAACACTGCTCCAATAATAATCCCAAAAGCATAAAAAACATCGTATACTCATAATCTGGATCAGGTAGGTTCTAGATTGGTGCTGATGTTAGGCGCTTCTTAAACTCCTAGAAGGAATTATTTTCAAAATTTACCCCCTTCTTGGTCCAGACTGAAATGGGTGCTTCTAAATAGGAAAATCCCTAAATGAACCATCGATAATTTCATGCTAACCCGAGAAAGCTATAGATTTCAAAAATGTTATTAGGTTTCTCCTAATAAACCATTAACTGAACCTTCTATAGGCCTACAGACACACCTTACTCGAAGATGATGTTACCCAAGAAGTGTAGCTGATCAATCAAGAACTAAAACTTAGATAGCTTGATATATAGATGATTCTCTCTCCATGTACTCAGGATGATGTGAAGATGTTCAATATGATCGCCATGAGTCTTGGAATACACCAAGATTTCATCCACAAACACAACCACAAACTAATCTAGGTACGGGTGGAATATTCTATTCATCAAGGCCATAAAACTACTGGTGCGTTATTCAACCCAAACACCATCACAATAAACTCATGTAGACCATACCTTATTATGAAAGCAGTCCTCAACATATCAGAAGTTTGAACTACCAATCAATGATACCCTGATCTCAAGTTGATCTTGGAGAAAATGTAAGATCCTATTAGTTGGTCAAACATATCATCAATACACGAAAGAGGATACCCGTTCTTCATAGTCATCTGGTTCAACTTCTGATAGTCAACACATAAGTACAAGGTTCCATCATCCTTCTTTGCAAACAAGACTGGAAAACCCTAAGGTGAAAAACTTGGATGGATAAAACCCTTATCCATTATCTATTCTAGTTGATTCTTAAGTTCCTGAATCTCTTTTGGAGTCATTCTATAAGGGGGAATAGAAACTAGATCATCTCTAGGCATGAGATAAATAGTAAAATCCACATCTCTCTTAGGTGGAATCCCTAAGAAGTCTTCAGGAAATACATAATGAAACCTTTCCACTATGGGTGGAAAGACACCACACTTTAGAACTCTATCATCCATTAATAAAATTGAAACCTGAGTGGTAATCTCCCCCAGTTTCCAATGAACTACCCTACACGACCCGCCTTGATATATATCCCATTGTCCATGGTGAATGTATTTTTCACCCTCATGAGATGTAAAATTTACTCACCTATGGTAATAATAAATTTGGGATTAGTATGATACTATCTAGTCCATACCCATAATTAGGTAAAAACCTATCATGTCTATAATGTAATGATCCAAACTAAAAAAATACTCCCCAACATTCAGAGAACACCCATTGCACAAATAGATGTCTCTCAACTGTACTCCCATCAGTGTATCTATCATCCACACCCCACTCAACAACTCCACTGCTGGGCTCAAACCATTCACAAGTTGTGCAAACATAAATGAATGAGAGGCATCAGTATCAAATAAGGCACTAGAAATCATGAAATCTACAAGAATAATACATCTTAATATCGATGGTCCATCCTCACTATCCACTAGAGTAAGATAAATAACTTGTAATTTTTCCCCTATTCCGTGTGATATTGTATAAATCACTTGAGCTTCCCCAGTCTTCTGACATGTATGCTCTTTCCCATAAGCTCCGCATCCAATTCCTCTACTTCCAATTCCAGTAGAACTCCAACCTCTAGTTTGATATGGTGTAGAATATTCCCTTCTTACACTCTAGTACTGTCTAGTTGCTCTATCACTACCTGTATATCGTGGGTTATTGAAAAACCTCTATAGATGACCCATCATTCCACAGGTTTAGCACTTTACTAGTGTTCAGGGATAATGTTTATGAATGTGTCTAGGCCTACCACACTAGTGACAGATCACTCGAGTAAGATCCTGAGTAACTGATCCCTCTATCTTGGTACTCTACTTCCCAATGCTCTGGTTAATGTTATCATATAGACACTTACTGCTATTAGAATTAATACCTCCTGATTGTCTAGCTAGAACCACCTATCCCCCACTAGAATATTTCTTTAGGTTCCCCTCTGATATGATAACCTAATTCACTACTTCTTAAAAAATTTTCAACCTGAAGATATTCACCTGAGACTTAATTTCACATTTAATCCCATCCTGAAACTACTTTGTCGCAGTTGCCTCATCTATTTTTAATGATGAAATGATGCATTGTAAATTCATAAAGTGTCCAGAATTATCCATCACATACATGATCCCCTAATCCAGTCTCATGAACTCGACTACTCTCTCCTTCCTAAGAATATTAGGTTAAAAGTTCTCTGAGAATTGATCTTGAAATTCCATCCACTCCATTGTCTCTAGTTTTCCATCCTAAGTCTGGATATCCCACCAATGATTTAATTGACCACATAACATATAATCAACCAACTTTATCCTATTCTTAGTAAGATTCACCAAGTGGTAACATATAGTATGGATGAAATCAATCCATAACTCATCTGCCTCAGGTACACCCTCTCTAGTTTATGTTCAAGAGTGTTGCAACCGAAACTCCCTCATTAGACCAGACATACTATTCGCTACCTGACATGGGTACCTATCCAAAAAATGAATTAATCAAACAAAGTTCTCTTAGAAATACTTTCCAACTTCCTCACCTGACACTATTGGTGCCTCATGTTCCACTATCGAAGGAGCATATTTTACCATGTCCTCCTTTCATCCTCTAAAAAAGTGTCATCATGGAGGCATATATCTACAATTATAGACAAATATATTAGGAAACATAATACAATATTAACTAATTTAAATGGATTCATATAAATCCCCAACAAGTCATTTCCCCCAATCCCCTCCACACTGTCAAAACTGAGACACTATCACTACCCTTAACCACCTTACATCTAGTTGATGGTTAAAAAAGGGTAAACTCATTCTATTTATTAATTTTTATCATTAGAAACCCATTTATTCAAATTTGAAATCATTTTAAAATTTTCAAGTTCACATTAGGCACCTTTTAAATTTAATTTTATAAGAAGGAGAAACATTTCAAGTTCAATAACTTTCCCAAAACCTTTTTTCCCATGCATTCCTAAATGATGCATGTCACAAAATAATCCTAAATGCCTAGAATTATACATACATACTCATTGATCATGCCATACTTGGGAACATGTCAAATATACAAAATTTTTAGAATAAATAGTCACATCACACAACAAGTACATCACTTAAGGTGAAATAACATCAAATATAACAACACACATTAATAAAAATAATCCCACCCTCGGTACACGGATTTTACCTTGTACATGGGTTAGATACTACCATACACATGCTATTAACCAAGGCCCAAATCATCCTATTATCATGTCTACAATCCCAAATATTAAGAAAAAATAAAAATAAATGAAAAGAAACTCCTTTGATACCACTTTGTAATGTATTGACCCAGGTTCCACACACTGGTTCACCGAGCCGGATGACTATGTGACCTCAGGCATTCCTCCCCATATGCTAGATGTTTTTGACTAGTAGTGAGGTTCTAATATAATTCATGGGTAGAATATAACCTCTTTATAATATTAAAACCATATTATAAATATAATATAATAATCAGATGATATAACCAATAACAAACTAAACCAATATCACATGATGAACCAAGAATGGAAGTACAATATTGAACCTGAATAGTAGATATGCCATGCTAAAGTACGTTCCAAGTATCAAAATGGAAACCCCAAAATTAAATACACTAAAAAATCCCAAGAGGGTCCCAAACCATGATCAATTCCCCCATCCATTCTCCATCCCAAATCAACCATATAATATAGGGCCTTTTTCCTTATCGTATTTTGCAAACATGAAGTCTATTTGGGTACCGATCAAGAAACTCAAATAGGGTGTGAGTGTAACTTAGAAATCCACCAACAATGGTTTCTAAACCATATATGGTCAAAAAGAGTGTATGCAGTTGTAAAAAGAATAAAATACAAGAAACAAATTAAATATTTTACATTTATTCAATTATCCTTTATTTAAGTGCATAAACCACTAGGTTCCCAAGGACACCCGAAACAAAATACCTACTTCAGCCCATGCTAGATTCTAAACCATACCAAATATTTAATTCAAAATTCATTATAAAAAAGGTATTTAATTATCCTTTTCATTTCAATTTATAATATGGATAATTGGAACCATAGTCTAATGCCAACATTTTGGGTGTTGATTTCCATGTCTACCACCCTGTGATTATTTAGAGCGTTAGTCCCTGTATCACACCTCATGAGTATTTAGAGCATAAGTCCTTATACTATATGATTTTTATTCATGAATTGGGTCCTCAAATCCTTCCAATTTTCTCCAATTTTCACCCAAATTAACCCATGATAAAACCAAAAAAATATATTCTCAAAAAAATAAAAAATAATACCTGAAATAAAGATAGATACATATCTAGAAAAGGTTGGGAACTTATATCCAATTGTAAAAAACTCTAAAAACCTCTAAAACACTATCACATGGTTTCCATGTAGTTACTAATAACATAGAACAATATGTGAGACACCACCCAAGATTAAAGGGTCTCACACAGTTTCCCCTTGAACTCATAGGATTTTATCCAAACCATGTGTTACTTGTGTAGGATAATAAATTCAAGAATAAAATGAACTGAAAAGGTTTCATCTTGATCATGGATATAAATTGTGGAATAGAAGAAAAATTCCCCACTATAGAATAATAAACATCGACAGGGTCATTAAAAAAGTCCTCACTATAGCATTTTTCATCCTCAAAAAATAAAAATAGACATATCACTAACAATTATTCCAAAATATCCAACCATCACATTTTTTAGGATCATTCTATTTTATATCCTCAAGATATCATCCCAAACCTAAAAAATTTACATTAATATATACCTATCTACAAGAATAAATAAATTAAAATACCATAATGAGTATACAATAATACCTCAAGAAACTAAAATAACCATTCTACAAAATCAAAAAATTTACCAATAAAAGAACTCTTTCATTTCCTTCTAATTAGCCAAAATAATAAATAATAAATATGATACCAAATACAAATATTCTAAAATATCATGAAATTATAACTACCATAGGATTCTCAATATTAAAATACATAAAATATCTACCATATATTGGTTATACACTCCATAACAATTCCCTTTAGTTTTCTTAACCTCATATACCACTTGTATTCAATTTTATTAATTTTTTTACTAAAACCAGTTTTGAAATTATATGTTGGAATTAATTTCAAAATTCAATTTACAAAACACTCACATGGGGAAATATTTTATTATAATTAATCTATGAATGATAAAAACTTTTATAGTAGGATAACTTCTGTTATTATCTTTGAAAATAGATGCAGGTCCATATGACCAATCTAATTGAAAACATACTTATTTGAAATTTCCAAAATACAAGTGCACATAAATTAAAACATAACTATAATTGAAAACCTCATTATCTCAAAAAAATGTCTTAGAAGAGAAATATTTTGAATTTATTTAACAAAATAATGACCATATAACCATTAAATACCAACATAGTAACTATATTTTACAAAGAAAATAAGGCACAATTTAATTAATAACAACACTTCATGAAAATATAACATATCATTATACCAAAAATTATTAAAATAATTATTTTATGGGAATTAATTAATAAAATGTTTTTAGTGTAATCACAAAGTATAAATGACATACCTTAAAATAAATAACACTAAAATAGAAGAGAAAAAAATGAAACATAATTTTATTATGTTAATGAATAACATGAACATACTTATTGGTGAAACATTTATAAAAATACTATATATTGATAAGATAAATAATAATATCTCAAACAAAAGAACCAATTAGTGATTCATATTAACCTAATCATGATTAACGTATATACATAGGAAAACACTATATATAGTTCGTTAATATTTTAGTTAATACAAACCCCAAAATTGATTCCAGCTATAGTATAATAAAAGTAGGAAATCACATGGTATGTCATGATTCCATACCATTCCTACCTAATAATAGTTTACCAATGTGGAATGAAAAATTTAATGTATGATGCTTGATCAAATTCTATGACACTATATGGATTCTTACTTGCTGATAGCTAAGGCACTCAAACAAATATCTCTCTTATACTGGTGGTTCCTATCTAGCTACCCAAAAATCCTTGGTAATATGGGAATATTCCATAAATATGTATTTGATACATTTTTAAGGGTTAATAATCAAGTCCTATAAGTCTTGTATCTTATATACTCTCAATCTCAATGATCCCAACTACTATAAGTGAGTGATGATATCATGAACCTATTTCGATACCATTTTAACAACCGTGACCCAAATCACCAGAACAACAATTGGATTAGGCCCTATATGACCAAAGGCACTCCCCAATCCCTAGGGGTTGGTGAATAACACCACAAGACTCAAGTGAAGTTGTAGATAAATTTACCCATTAGGGCTATTTCTTGATAAATAAAGGAATTCAATACTATATGAATGAAATTCAGGTCATACCTCACAAATATACATCCTAGGAAAATGTAAAAAATAAAAATTGGTCTCAAGAACACATTTATAAGTTTCATAATAACATATGGTCTCTATATTCAACATATATTAGCACTAAATCCATAACAATGAGGAAACATATGGTAAAATAATGAATCTATATTTATATTGGTATATTTTAGTACCTAGAAAATAGACTACGAGGTTGTATATCCACTATTTATGTATACAGGGTTTGAGAACAACATACTAAGAAGGAAACCACAAAGATTAAAACATATATAAATGACCCTCAGAAATTTTATTTAAATTAATATACTCATTTAAATAATTATAAATCAAGATAGTTTTACAGAAATTTTCAGTACAACATATGATGGATATACATACGTAGTAGAATGATAAAAATATATATACTTAAATAACTCCTTATAAAGGTAGATTCCTCACCCATGTTTACCCACTTCAGTAAAATATAGCATTAAATCCTTTTTTGAGGAAGGAATTTTTTTAAATCTATCCCATCTAGTCTGGGGGTAGTGTAATCTTTCTACATATTCCATATATGTGCACTTCTAGAGTTAGGACCTTGGCTTGCCCCATGAGATATGGGAAGGAGTATACAAAGTGATGGTGTTGTAATTTTATCCCATTACAATAATTTAGATCAATTTATACCTACTTAACAGTTTATATGGAATGAATATATATTCATAACCCTATTATCATGCACATCAACTATCAAAGCTATAGTCATACTAAAAAATTCCCAATCAAAACAACTATCGTGATCATTTGCATAAAAAATAAATAATTAGGACTCAGTAAAATTTATATTAAAATGAATAAAAAAGAAAATAAATTAGAGAGTATACAATAATTCCACAAGATTTTAAAAAATGAATCTATGCATGATAACATACAATACACACAACACTAAGCTTAAACGAACCTTGAAATAATGTTATTTTAAATTTGATTATTATAACATAGCCCTTAAATCAGAGGGTATGAATAGTATTAATTAATTTATGATATATATATATATATAATTTTTCTACTCAATATAAATTTATTTATAAATTCTTAGTAAATAATAAATTCATTTTTAGTGAAGTAATTTTATTCATCGAAAATATATTTCTTTCAAAAATATTTTTTATTGATTTTTATGAGAAAATACTATAATTAATTTATAAAGATTTTATAAAATGTATCTGATAAAATTAAATTGATTTTTTAAATCATGAAATAAAAATTAACTTAGGTTTAAATTTAGGTAATTTTCAAATTTTTTTGATTTTCAGTGAATAGTGAAACAATAGCGAATTTTGTAAAAATATCATTTATTTCTAATAAATTAAGTAATTTAAAAGTTCCATTATGTTTTGAATATGGTTTAAATTAACATAAGTTTTATTTATTTATATTTAATCCACTTTAAATACATTTTAATCAACTTTATCTTGTATTTTAATACAAGTTTATTTTTGGGTTTAAAAAGAGGATTTTTCTAGAAACTGTTTTAAAGTGAATAATATTTCTCTATTTTTAGTTAATTCAAAAAAATACCAAATGAAAACTGATTTAAATGAAATTTATATGTTATATATAATAAAATATTAATTTAAATTCATAAAATGATAATTAATAGTCAAATAATTAATATATTATTATCTTATTCTTGAAAAATACAATTCTTGAAAACCCACTTTTTCATCATGTTTATGAGATTAATTCTAAATTAAATTCTAAAAATTCTGTGAATTTAATTTGAAAAATTTGGATTAAATATTTTAACTATAATTATTTATATTATCTAATATGGTAAACTTATTTTTGTTCATAATGAATAGTAAAAACAATAAAAAGCTTTTACTACGGTTAAGGTAAAAACAAATTTACCAGTGATTAAACTAAAAAGATAAGGGTTAAAATGACCTAAAAAATTATATAAAATCTTTTGGATACCATTATTTAGACCATATATTTTATAATTATTGAAAATGGTCCATTTTGGAGATTTTTTGGCATGTGAAAAATGTGGGTATACCTTTTTGTTTTAAAAAATTACAAGTGTGTCACTCACCTCACTTATAAAACACCACCCACTATCACATCACTTAATTTAATATCCTTAATAAATATCCTCTTCCATAAAATGGGAAATGAAACCATCATTCACCTGTACAATGGACTATCACTTTTCAAACCGATGAAATTCATTTTCCATCATCTCTTCAAAAGGATATTTATAATGATGAATTTAATATATATATATATATATGATATTTATAACATATTTATACTTATGGAATTATTATACCGTATATATCTTCTTACATTCAATTCTGTGAGGGATATGATAACGTCGCTCGTGTGCATGGAGGACTACCGCCTCATGAAGCGGCGCGATTCATTTGTCACTAAAACTTTACATGGAAGGTAATAAGGATAAATTTAATGAATATATATGGTATATATTAAATAATTATTATATTAATGGAATATTTATAATTCTTAAAATATAATATATTTCATTTAATTTTTACAATTCCATTCACTAATAAATAATAACTTCGCTTGTGCATACATGTAGACTACCACCTCCACGAAGAGATGCAATTCCTTTTTCATAACCACATCACATGGATGATATGTATCAGTATATTTAATAAAATAATATTTTAATTATGATACTATGGTAATTATATAAATATAAAATGAATACTTACCTTATTTCTATAATGATCATTGAAAAATAGAAACTTTACTCCTGCATATGTATGACCTACCATCTCTATTATTGTAACATAGATAATTTTTCATAACCATTTTTCATGATTCATTTTTAAATTATATATGATTTATAAAAATAATAATTATTTCATGATTGTAATTTTTTTTATTATTTAATAATTACCTCTTTTACCATGGCTAACACAATAGAGTTGTTTTGAAATAAGGAACCAAACGTCCTTAAAACAGCTGATGCAGACTTAATTGATTAAGTATTTAAATATTTTATTAAAAAGAAATAAAATAAATTATTTATGTATAAGGTATTAAACCTTTAAAAGTTTATTAGTAAATCAATTAATTTATATAATCTTATTATACAGTAGTTAAAATACATGCATGGAAAGTCTGGACTCGAGGTAAGGGACTTCGTCTCAATTTTCCTTCATTGAGGAATGTTTTGATGTTATGCACTTAATTCATTTTATACAATGTATATAATAAAATTTTATATATAATATAATGAATCATTACAAAATCATGATATTTTAAGGTTAAATTAGAATTAGTCCATCCAAGGGGTTTTTACATGAAAGTTACCAAGTGGTAAGGAATTTCATAACTCATTTTCTTTTAATTGAGTTATATTACTTATTCATTGTATTTGATATTCTATGATTATGTATGTAATTAATTTTAATTATATTATGTTTTATTTCCAATTTTTATGTGGATTTATATTTGATACACATAATTTATTCATTGACTAATTATCACTTCAACGTTATGATCATTGTAAGAGTTTTTTGTCTCAATTTTCCTTCATTGAGAAATATGTTATGTTATGAACCTATATTCTTTTATGAGGTGTATATAATTACCCTTTTACATGTTGTATCATGAAAATAATTATTTTCATGAAATTTAATATAGAATTTGAATTTATGCTTTCATGAGGCTTACGGCCGAGGAATACCAAAGTGGAAAATGCTTTATTTTACAATGTCCCTTTAATTAGGATTATTTATTATTTATTTTTTTGAAGTAAATTATTTAATAATTGTATAATAAAAGAATTTAATTTTTATTATACTATGGTTATTCATGAAATTTTCAAGTAATAATACCATTTCCCTCTCTTTGGTACTTAAAAATGATTTGAGAAAACGTTTTTATCCAACTTTGTTTCTATCTTTAGTCTAAAATAAATTTTCTTACAATCTAATTTTTCTAAAATGTTTTAAAAAATGTTACTTATAAAAATAAATTATTTCATAAATCGATTTTATAAGGTCTTTGACCTTATTTTAAAGGGGTTTAAAAGTAAATTTCTTAACATTTTCTAAATGGGTCACTTTGAATCGCTTTACAAAAGGTTTGAAAAATTGTTTATTTTTAACAATTACTTTAAGAACAAATTCTCTTACATTCATGACCATTATTTGTTTTTAAGATTCCATTATATGTTTCCAAGGTTATTTTCTACTAAAATTATTTTCAAAATATTTTGTGATTTTTTAGTTTTTAAAGTTGGTTTTCAAAATAGAAAATTTATTTTCTTTAATTTTTTTTAATGACCTTTTAATGATATTTCTATTCATTAATGAAAACAACCCATGATGTTACTTACACTGTACTAGGTATATGTGGTATTGATACCATTCTTATACTTTTCACAAATGTATAATGATATTTACATGTAACCTATTTCTTTTCCATAGATGAATCAAGCAATGAAAGAATAATGATAATTGTTAGTAAAAAAGTTAAAAATTTTAATTCTTTTTTCATGAATAGTAATTAAAAATTATCAATGACCATGGGTGACCCATATACATCTTAAAATATGGGTGTGCCCAGATAGCGTCATGTGACACTGATATAGATTATATGATGGGCGTGCCCAAATAGTATTATATGAGCCCAGTATATAATATATGATTGGTGTTCCAAGATATCACTCCAATGCATTGGTTAATGTTCCTTGTCTATTAAGGAAATAAGTATAGATTTATCAGAAGATTTATCCTATGGATTTAACTAGGATCCATTTATTTCTGAAACTGGTTTAAAATAGTTTATAAAGATGATGTTCCAAGATACCAACATTTTTCTTTAGGATTGATATGATTTTTTAATGATTCCTTTGATCAATATTGAAATCACATGGATCATGATTATTTATTCTTATGAATATTTACTTTTATAAAGATTCATTCCATGTTTTATGTATTTATGGGCATGAATATTATTATTTTAGACTCATTCAATTTGATTATGTCATCATAGAATTATGCTTATCTTATGCTTACTGATGACATTCAATTGTTAATGATTTTGTTTACCTTTACCGAGCATTTGAGATTACCCTTATTATGTTTCATTTTTCCCAAGTTATCAAGAATTATTTTTAATGAATTATGCGTAGAATGATTTCATATGGATGATGATGATGACTTATTGTGAAATAATAAAAGTTGGGTTTATTGGTAGAAATACTCACTTGAATTAATGGGTATTGTTTATATATGATTTTATCATAAACATATAAAACACTAAACCTAAAAGTTAATTGGGTATGTAAGTGATAATTTTTCTCCTTTTTGTTATAGTTTTTGGATGGAAAAAATTTGGTCACCTTTAGCAGTATCAATGACATAATTTTAAAATTTTATGATTTTATCACCTGATTCAAGAGTATGGTTTCAGGGAAGATATAATTGGCATCATAGGTAGGGTTTAGATAAACTTAGAGACTAGGATGTTTTAATGTGAGGTTATATTGAGATTTTTGGATATGATCATAGGTCTATAAGATTAAGGTTAATCATAAGTTCAAAAGTATTATACAACCATTTTGAGGTTATAAATGATGTGATCTTAAAGTGATTAATGACATTTTAGGAGATTTTTATTGGGTTGAAGTATATGTAAATATTTGGTTTAATATGATGTATGAATTTACATTTTCTAGAAAAAATTTTAATATATTGATAACATTTATGATTTATAAGATCTTGGATATTGAGGTAATTATAGGAACACATGTTTTATCATATATATAACCATGGGATTGAAAAAGGATTTAGTAACTAAGTGATTAATGCTATTTTGGAATAAGATCACTATTGTTTTCGGAATATAAGATAAAAGGTATGAGATAACATTTGAGGTTAAAACACTCTTTAATTTTAAGGTTATTGAGGTTATTTGGGATATAGGGTTATTTATTTATGGAATGATTTAGTTTGAACTTTGCATATTACTATTGAATTTTAGTGATTAATGTATTATTTCATCATATGAATGTTTATTAATTTTGGGAAAGATATTAACATATACTAACCATTTTGTTTTTGGTTAATTTATAAAATAGTTGTACTAGCTTGATAATCCCTTTTATGGTTATGTGGTCTTTAAAAAGTTAATTTTAGTGCTTTAGGCCTGAAAAATTCATCTTGAATACTCATAATTTGGAAAAAAGACAAAATTACAGTGGAAATTGATTAAAAGATGAGATTAAATATATCAAGTAAGAATAATTAATTATATTTTTAGTGTATATGGGTGAGTAATTATTAAAATATAATAAAAGTATCTTGAAACAAAAATGTTATCATATTACCTTTATATTTGAGAATCAATAGTCATTTAACTCATCACATATTTATGATTTTGAGGTCATTGAATTTCTATTGATCGTTAAATTTATTAGTAGAAATGATATATATCACTCTATCAATCCCATATCTTCACTTTCCACCAATGTTATCTTATTTGGAAACATAATTATGTGATGACTTTTACTTCCCTTTCCCTATTTTTAAGAGAAAGCTTTTTTTTACACTTTTTACGATGTGGGTTTACAACAAAGGTATTCTCTCCTATTCAACCTTTAATTACCAAGATACAATTAAAATTATGAGGGAAGAATTTATTAAATGGGGTATAATTTAACACCTTGAGATTTAGAAAAACATAAATTTATGCTCGATAGTATACAAGACTCACAACATCAAGCTACAACGAACCATGAAATAATATTATTTTAAATATGACCATTAGAAACCAGCCATTAAATTGGAAGGTATGAATAGTATTAAATATTTTATGAAATATATATATAAATTTCATAATAAATATAAATTTATTTATAAATTCTTATTAAATAATCAATCAATTTATAGTAAAGTAATTTTATTCATAAAAAATATGCTTTCATAAAAAATGTTTTTTACTTATTTTTGTGAAAAAGTATTATAATTAATTTCTAAATATTTTAGAAAAGTTATTTTATAAAATAATAATAATTTTTTAAATCATAATATAAAAATTAACTTAGGGATAAATTTTTGTATTTTTCAAAAAATATATATTTTTTAATGAATAGTGAAAAATACTGATTTTTGTAGAAATGTCATTTCTTCTAAAATAATTAAGTAATTTAAAAGTATAATAATGTTTTGAAAATGATTTAAATTAAAATTATTATAATTTATTTATATATAATCTAATTAATTACTTTTTAATAATATTTACAGTGTATTTTAGTATAAGTTTCTTTTTGGGTTTAAAAATGATATTTTTTCTATAAACTATTTTAAAGTGCATAATGTTTCTCCAATTTAATTAATTAAAAAAACCCCTAATGAGGAATGATTTAAAATAAATAAATAAATATTATATATATTTAAATATTAATTTAAATTCATTCAATTATAATTATTAGTCATTTTGTTAATATAAAATCATCTTATGCTTGAAAAAGACACTTATGGAAAAGCAACATTTTTATCATATCACTGGGTTTAATTTTAAATTAAATTCAGTCAATTATATGAATTGAATTTGGTAAAATGGAATAAATATTTTTATCATTATTATTTATATTATCTAATAATTTCAACATAATTTTTGGTCATAATGAATAGTGAAAATAGTAAAAGTTTTTTTCCATAGTTAAGGTAAAAAAAGATTTATTAGGGGATTAAACTAAAAAGAAAAGGTTTAAAATGATCTAAAAACTTATCTAAAATCAATTTTATGGAAATATTTATACCTTATATTGTATAATTCTCAGTAGTGGTCCATTTTGGATCCTTTTTTCTTATAAAAAAATGTGAGTACACATTTTTCTTTTCAAAAATTACAAGTGTGTCACTTACCTCACTTATAAAAGGCCACTCCATATTCTATCCTATTCATACCTTTATAGAACTTTTTATTGGCCAAGTACTACCAAAATATATTTTTTAATTCCCTCCCCAAATTCTAAAATCCTTTTTTGATAAAAAATACAACCTAAGAATGATTTTGGTGCGAACCCAAGGAGGTTGTCTAAAAAAGTGGTATCTTACTTAACTGAGTGTTTTTTATATTTATTTTTCCACCTCATTCAAATATTCTTTAAGTATTATGATATAATGACACCAATCTCTCCCACATACATAGATGTTATTTTGTTAATGGTATTTAAGATTATAACCATTTCTGGTGATGTATTGGACTCATTTATAGGTACTCTTTTTCCTTGTTTTGAGTACTTTTTGTTTTGGTTTTTTCTTGGGGAGTTTTTGTGTGAAATTTAAGAAATTTGGAAGGAAGAGAGGTAGTGAACGATTGATTCACAATTTTCCCAAACATTGTGCCCCATCCTAGAGAATCATGTGAACCCAAACAAAGGGTATTCACATGCCCAACACATAGTTTGTTAAACCATGTGCCCTCTTAAGAAAAACTAGGCACCCCACTAAAAGAGCAACATGATTAAGGCACACAGTTTGGTAAAATGTGTTCCCTTTCCCAGGACCCTATTTAAATGTTTTTAATTACCTCTAAAATTTGTTTTTAAATTCCCAAACCCCCCATATTATCCCCAAATTGACCCTAAATCGGGAATGATCAAATTCTATCATTTTTGGAGGCTCTTATATGAATTTATAAGGCACCTGACCTCCTATACTGACGATTTAAAGCCAAAATTAAAGATATACACTTATACTAGTGAGATATACTAATACCTTATCGTTTACTTCCTATCTCAAATGTTTTTATCATAATTTGGAGGAATTCTTTTCTCTATTTTGATTCATCCATCCATCCAACGTTGAGAATTGTTATTAAAGGATAAAAGTGGGCCATAAACTGAAATGAGTCAAGGAGGTATAAAATAATGTAAACCTAAGGAATTAGAGTGAATTGGGATAATGAACTTAGGGGGGAGAGATCTAGTACTACTAAAAATAATATGAGGGTTGGTAGGTGAATCCCATGATTCCAGGAAGTCCACAACTTTGTTTCCTTCTCTCCACGTGTAATTAAGACTAGTTTCATCATGCAGAAGCCTTTTGCGGTTGCATAGTAAATAAGTGGAAACCAATGGAATTCTAGAGATACTTTGAATAAATATGAGGAGATTCATGGAGGTTGTTTCCACTTGGTGAATAAGGAATCCATGGGAGAGACACAACTCTATCCCTATGAGTATAAAAGTCACCTCAGGCATGAGGGAATCACTTGGACCGAACCACAAACTAAAGGACAAGACAAAAAATCCCTACTGATTGAGAACCATGCCTCCACCCCTCAGGAAACCATTCATATATGAGCTATCAACCTTATGTTTGAGGTCTTATATAGGAGGGTTCCATCAAAACCAATTACCTATATAATACAACCTTGGAGATAGAAAAGAAGTCCAGCTGTTATCCATGAAGCACCAAAGAGAAGGGACTAGTCCACCCCGCTTGAGTAGAAATGAAAGCTCCATTTCCATGGAATTCGCCCGGACCCTCAATGACATGTTGGAGCTGGAACATCCCTCATTCTTGGACCTATTACAAGTTTCCCATAAAATCCAGCAGCCAATGGTGAACACCACAAAACGTTCCCTCTGTTCTTGTACGCAGTCTGCTGAGTCGAAGAACCAGGCCTGGAGGAAGCCATCCCTGGAGAGACCCTAGATGTCACGCCCTACAATGTCACTAAAGATATTCTAGATACCTGCCATCTAGTCTCTTGTAAATAATAAATGCTCGGTCATCTCCTCTTTAGGTTTGCTGCAGCAATAACATTTGGAGGCAAAATAAATTACTCTTCAACGTACCTCTTCATCCGTAGGGAGCGCATGATTTTGGAGCATACATATAAAGAAGTTAAAATTGGTCAGAATATCAGTGCACCAAAGGAACCCTCCCCAAGAATTATGTCCTTAGTTGGCATGAAAAATACAACAATATTCCTTTACTGAAAAGAAGCCAAACTGGGAGCCCATGAACACCAACCGGTTGGGGTCTTTTGTGATCATAATACTTTGATGGATCAAGATCTTGGTTTTTTGGATCTTGATTTATTTGATCTTGGATCTAGGTTTTAGATATAGATCTCATTGTTCACCGTATTCTTGATCATCCTACATAAATGGAGGATTTATTTTTTTGTGAGCATTTGTTAAGGATATTGAGGTAGGTGTTCAATTATACAAATCACAAAGTATTAATTTAAATTACATGTATGTAATTTTATAATTTCTTTTGGTTGATTAGATATTTATTTTCTTAAATTGAATTAATTAATTTGGTAAATTAATTAATTAAGGGATTGTGAAATTGGGGATATTGGTATTGTTGAATTGGATCAATTAATTGTTGAATTAATTAATGGAGATTGTTGTGATTATGCAATTGATTAGATTAGATTAATTAATTTTGTTTAATTAATTAAGGTAATTGATGTGATTAATTAATTATTAAATTAATTAATGGAATTGATGTGATTAATTAACTATTGAATTAATTAATGTATATTATTGTGATTATGTAATTGATTGATGTTATTAATTTATTTTTTAAATAATTAATGGAATTCATGTGTTTAATTAATTATTTAATTAAGTATGGTGATTGATGTGATTAATTAATTGCTGAAGTAATTAATGGAATTAATGTGATTAATTAAATTTTGAATTAATTAATGGAATGATGTGAATATGAAATTGTTGAAGTGGATTAATTAAATGGTTAAATGTGATAAGAGGATTAATGTTGATTAATATTGAGTGATGTAATATTGTGATATGTGTGATATCGAGATACATGTGAAATATGTGATTGATTGATATATGAGTGTGGGACACATACTAATTCTCCAAATACCCATATGCGATTGATTGATATAAAAGTGTGGGACACAAACTAACACTCCAAATACCCATGGAGTGATAAGTTCATGCATGAAAATATTTTTGTATGGGATAGGGACTGATGCTCCAAATACCCATGGGGTTTTAGATAGTGACTGATACTCTAAAGACCCATGGGGTGTTAGACATTATGTTCTTGACCAATGAGTTAGCGGTGGATTATGGTTCTAGTTGTCCATGATATGAATTGAGATTGTGAATGGTAACAATTTAATTCTGATATATGATAACCTTTTTGGATAGTTTAGACTTTATAATGGGCCAAAGTTGGTCTTGAGAGTTTGGGTGTCCTCAGGAACTGATGAGTTATGTGGTTAAATAAAGAGTAATCGAATAAATGTAAACTATTTACTTTATTTCTTGTAATTTTTTATTTATACAAATGGATATACTATTATTTACTGGACATTGTTTTAGATATTATTGGTGGTGGCCTACTAAGTTGTACTCACACCCTACTTGAGCTTCCTGATCAGTACTTGAATAAATTTCATGGTTTTATGATAGGATAAGGGTAAGATTCATATGTTAGATAGATGCGTCAGTATGGGGCATGGATGAGGGAACCAAACATGGTTGGGGACCTTCTTGGTTGTTTTTTGTTACCTTATTTATTTTGGGTTTTGTATATTGAAACTTGACATGTATTGTCATGAAATATCTGTTATTTAGTTTTGGGTACTGTATTTCCTATTTTTCTCATCACGTGATATTGGTACTATAATGGGTATTGGTTATATCATTTGGTTATTTTTTATTTATATCCACTGATTTATTACACTGATAAAGTGGGTATAATCTCCCCATGATCGATATTAGACACTAGAAGCTTGTTGTTATGCTCTACCATACAGGGAGGTGTTCCTGAGGTCATGTAGAGCACCGTCTCAGGGCACCTGCATGTGGCACTTGGGTTCGGACATTACAAAGTGGTATCAAAAGAGTTTTATTTTCTTTTCTTTTGTATTAATATTTGTGAAAAATTTTAAAGATACTTGGAAGAGTAAATATTTGGTAATTCACTCATTTATGGGAGTATCTAACCCATATATGGGAGAAAATCCAAGTACCAAGGGTAGGATTGTTGTTATTGGAATTTTCTATTATAGTTGGATGTTATCTCACCTTGGGTGATGCACTTGTTGTGCGATGTGATTATTGATGTTGATATTTTTTGATATTTGAATCATGGATCATAATGGAGTAAGAATTGAGTATTCATTCATCATTCAAGGAACTCAGGATTTTTTTGTTACATGCATCATTTTAGGCATGCATGGGAAAAATATGTTTTTGGGTAAGTTCTTTTAATTAAAGTGATTTTCTTTGATTGTGTGTTTTAATTGAAAATGGTTCCTAATGTGAAATGGAAAGTTTTAAAATTATAAAATATGTGAATAAATGGCCATCTAATTAGAAACTTGAATATGAGAATGTGATTATCTTTTGTAAATGACGAAATAGATGTAGAATTGTTAAGGGTAGTGATAATGACTCAGTTTAGACTGTGTGGTGGGGTTGGGGAAATTAATTATTATGACCTATTTTGAATCCTTGTAAATTTATTAAAGTTATGTTATGTATCATAAGATGTATGTTTGGAATTGTAGAGATATGCTTCCACAATGTTTCTTGTTGAGAGGATGAAAGGAGGACATGGATAGGGATGATCCTCTAGTGGTGGAACATGAGGCACCTGTAGTGTTGGGTGAGGAAGTTGGAGATAAGTTCCAAGAGAACTTTTCTCAGTTAATGTAGTTTATATAAAGAGACCAAGTGCGGGTTTCAAAGAGTGTGTATGATCTAACATGGTAGTTTTAGTTCCATCACCCTCTACTATTTATTGAAGAGGGAAGACCTAAGGTATCTAAGTTATGGATTGAGTCTTTCCTGACTATACTTGACCACTTAGAGAATCCTGATAATAAGAGATTCAATTTGTATTCTTACATGTTATGCGTTCAAGAAAATAGTTGGTTGGATATACAAACTTGGGATGAACAACTAAAGATTATGGAGTGGAAGGAATTTTAGGAGAAGTTATTAGATCATGTTTATCTAGAGACACTTAGGTAGAAGAGAGATGAGTTTATGAGGTTGACTTAGGGGAACATGTCCCTGATGAACTATGCTAGATGATTTACATATTTTTTGTGCTTTATTTTAGTGTTGGAAGGAGATGAGGCTACTGCGGAAAAGTGGTTTTAGGATGGGATTAAATGTAAAATTTAGTTCCAGGAGAATATCTTCAGGCTGCAGAAGATTTATATGTTGTGAATTAGGATCTCATATCAAAGATGAACATAAAGGAGGATTCTAGTTGTATATTGGTGGTTATTCTAGATGAGTAGGATTCAAAACTTACGAGAGTAGGAAGCATCATTATAATAATGTTATCCATGGTGATAGCAGGAAGTGTGGCTAGGGGGAAGGATTAGTTACTCAGTATCTTACCTGAGTTCTTTTCCACTAATGTGGTTAGCTAGGACACTATCATAGACACTATCCACAACCACCAATAGAGTGCTGATATTGTGGAAAGATGATACAACTATAGATGTTTTGCAGGATCCTATGACATAAGTGTAATGATTGGGTAGCTAGATAGAATCAGAGTGTATGAAGGTGATATTCAATACCATATCAGTCTGGCAGTTAAAGTACTAATAGCCATGGAAGTAGAGGTATCAAATGAGGTAGTTCTAGGAAAGAGTGTCCATATCCAAAAAGTGGTGCAACTCAAGGGATTTAGACCGCATATTATGGAAGAGGGGTATAGAAGTGGCATTCCATTTAGCATACATGGGTGGATAGTGAAATGGACCATCAACAGTTATAGGTATTATTATTGTAGCCTCTATGCTAGCTAGTGACCTATTTGATACTGGTTTCTATAATTATTATTTTTTCTATGCAACTTGTGAATTGTTTGATCCTGACGATGGAGTTTTTGAGTGGTGTTTTGAATATAGATACACCTTTGGGATTATAATCTAGAGATATCTATTTGTATAAAGGGTGTTTTCTCATGTTTGGGTAGTTTCATTTCAACAGGGATCTATATGTCTAGGATATGTTAGGATTTGACCTAATTGTGGGTATATAATGGTTGGTAGCATATTGAGACCACATTGATTGTTTCCATAGGAGGGTAAATTTTATATCTCCTGATGGTGAAAAATACATTCACCATGAAGAATGGGATATCCCGGAGGGAGGTTTAGGTCCAGTTCATGAGCAACTTGGGGAGCTTACTGCCAATGTTTCTAGTTAATTTTTGGATGATAGAGATGTAAAATAGGATATCTTTCCAACCATAGTGGATAGGTTTCAAGATATTTTTTATGAATACTTATAAAAAATTACACCTAAGAGATATGTGGAATTTACGATTTATCTCATGTTGGGGGCTCAACTAGTTTCTATTCCACCATAAAAAATGAAACCAATATAGCTTCAAGAGATCAAGACTCAACTGGAAGAGTTAAAGAATAAGATATTTATATGTCCGAGTATGTCTCCTTGGGGTTATATATATATTTTTTATAATAAGTTTGACAGGACTATGTGATTGTGTGTTAACTAATGGAAGTTTAACTAGATGACTTTGAAGAACCTGTATCCTCTTCCACATATTGTTGATCTACTTAACAAGCTGAGAGGATCTTGTGTTTTCTATAAGATCAGCTTGAGATCAGGGTATCATAAGTTGAGAGTTAAACCCTCTAATATACAAAGCACTTATTTTAGAAGTAGGTATGGACTTTATGGGTTCATTGTGATTCTATTTGTGTTGAATATTGGACCAACATTGTTTACAACCTTGACGAACAGAATCTTTCATCCATACCTAGATTATTTTGTGGTTGTTTTTGTGGATGAAATATTGGTTTACTCCAGGACTCATGATGATTAGGCCCAACATCTTGACATCATCCTGAGTATAAAGAGATAACATTGTCTATACACCAAGCAATCAAAGTTTCAATTCTAGATTGATCAGGAACACTTCTTGGGTCACATAATCTTAGTGGAAAATGTGTCAATGGACACAAAGAAAGTTTAGGAATTTTTATATTGGGTGTATCCAAAAACATTTTTGGTATCCATAGATTTCTAGGGTTGGAGGGATATTATCAATGGTTCATCTATGAATTTTCCCAATTAGAAACACTACATTTTGACTTGACAAAAAAGGAGGTAAATTTTGAATGGTTTGATCATACAAAAATACCTTCTTGGAGTTGGAGAAGCATTTGAAAATGAAACTTATCTAGTTACTACCCGATCTAGGTGAGGAGTACATAATGTTTTTTAATGCTTCTAGAATCGATCTTGAAGCAGTGTTAATGTAGGGAGATCAAGTTGTGGAATATAGATCCTCATCATTTGAGGCCACATGAATTGAATTAACCTATGCATTACCACGATTTGGCTACTATGGTTTATGCTTTGATGTGTTGGTGGCATTATCTTTTGGGAGAAAATTTTACTGTGTTTACTGATCCAAATATCTTAATGTATATATTTTCGCAACGATAATTGAATATTCATTAGACGATATGGGTTGAGTATACGAAGTCATTATAATTTGATATTGCATATATTCCTAGGAATGGAAAAAGTGTTGATGATGATTTAAGCAGTAAAACTCAGAATCAAGCAGTTTAGGTGTCTAGTACTGAGTGGAAGATGACGAATTTGCTTAATGAGATGCATGTTGTGGTTCAGGAGATCCTGGAGTAGATGACTCTCATATTAGTTTTAGTGAAGTATACAATCTTGATGTGGATCAGGGATAGAAAATATGAGGATCCAGAATGTTTAGACTTGAGGGAAATACTTGAATGTGGGGAGTCACCTTCAGATTAGAGGATAGATGAAGATGATGTCATCTATTTCAGGAATTGAATTGTTGTACCTATGAGTATGTGGGAAGAGTTGATGTAGGAATTTCATGCCTCATAGTGGGTGGTGCATCCAGGTGTGAACAAAATGCACCATGACATACATCAATATTTTTTGTGGTTGAGAAAGAAATACAAGATAACAGGGTTTGTGAAACAATGCTACACTTGTCAATAGATGAAGGTCGAGAATCAAAAACCTGGTATTTTGTTACAACCGTTTCCCATTTCAGAATGGAAGTGGGATGACATTACCATATATTTTTTGGTGGGTCTCACAAGGATGTCTTATAAGAGTGATTCTATTTGGGTGATTGTGGATTGTTTGACATAGGCAAAACATTTCTTGTTGGTCCTCGATACTTTCTCAGTGGATCATTTGGAAGACTTGTATGTTTGGGGGATAGACCGTCTGCACGGGGTTCAACAGACTATAGTTTCATACCTTGACTCATGTTTTACTTTGCACTTCTAGAAGGGATTCAAAAAGGTTCATGGTACATAGGTTTTATTGATTATGATATTCCATCCACATATCTATGGGAAGTTATAGAAAACTATTCAGGTACTTGAGGATAAGCTTTGATAATGTGTCATAGTCTTTGGTGGATCTTGGGAAAATAACCTATCATTGACGGAGTTCACCTATAACAATAGTTATCAGGAAAATATTTAGATTCCACCATACAAGGATATTTATGGTAGGCCATACATATCACCTTTATGCTGGATGGAGGAAGGTGAGTCATAGTTGTTAGGACTGAGTCTCGTACAAGATAATTTGGAGCTGGTATAGTTGATTCGGAAGAGGATGGCTATGACTAAGAGTAGATAGAATTAGTATGATGATAGATATTGACGAACCCTATTGTTTTAAGTGGGTGATCTTGTATTCCTTTAGGTGTAACCTAGATTGGAACATCCCAGGATACAGAGGCAGGGCAAGCTAGTGCCCAGGTTTGTTGAACCATTTGAGGTTGTAGAGATAATTGAGTTGACAACATACCAATTGGCTCTTACACAGAGGTACAATGATATTCATGGAATTTTCCTTATGTCACAACTTTGGAGGTATCACCCCAACCATTATCATGTGATCAATGTGGATGGTATTGAACAAGATATATATGCATCCTTTGAGAAGAATCTGATACATTTTTTGGATCACAATGAGAAAGTGTTGCAGGGAAAGATAATTCCAATAGTTCTTGTATTGTGGTAGCATGGCTGTGTTCAGGAGGAAATATGGGATTGAAAATAAGATACAAGGGCTCAATGTAATGATCTTTTTTGACTCAAAATCTTAGAAATGCTTTGGAGTGACGATCAAGGATGAGCTATTATAATGTGGGGAGATTGTAAGATCTTGACCTTTTCTGGTGATGTCTTGGACTCATTTATAGGTACACTTTTTCCTTGTTGTGATTAATTTTTATTTTTTTTATTTCTTATTGAGTTTTTGGGTGAAATTTGAGAATTTTGGAATGAGTAAATGTAGTGAATGATTGGCGCACGATTATCCCAAACCGTGCACCCTATCCCAGTAAACAATGAGAACCCAAATATACGGGATTCACATGGATGTTGCAAAATTTGCAAAAAGTGTGCCTTATTAGGGGAAAATATATACCCCCCCTAAAAGAGGTGCATGGATATGGTGCATGGTTTGGTAAACCATGTGCCCCTACCCAAGAAATAGTGTATGAGTTTTTAATTACCCTAAAAATTTATTTTAAAATTTACAAACCCTGCATATTAGCCTCAAATCAACCTTAACTTGGATATAATCAAATTCCATCATTTTTGGTGGCTCCTAGGTGAGTTCATAAGGCTCATGACCTCTTTTATTAATGATTAAAATCCCAAATTAAAGATATGAACCCCTCCTGGTAAGAGATCCTAATCCCGTGTGGTTTCCTCCCTCTCACCCATGTTTCTCTCTTCCTTTGGAGGGCCATTTTACTCTGTTTTTATGGATCTAAATATAATTTTCTTGGATATTGATTTGTTTGATCTTGGATATAGGTTTCAGATCGATATCTCATTCTTCATCGTGTTCTTGATCATTCTGCATAAATTGGAGATTTCTGTTGGTGAGCGTTTGTAAACGATCTTGAGGTAGGTGGTATATTATTGAAATCCCAAAGTCTTGATTTCAATTATATATATATATATATATATATAAAATTATAGAATTTATATTGAATGATTAGTGATTGAGTTTCTTAAATTTAATTAATTAGTTTGGTAAATTAATTAATTAAGGGATTGTGAAATTGGGGATATTTTTATTGTCGAATATGATTAATTAATTGTAGAATTAATAAATGAATATTTTTGTGATTTTGTAATTGGTTGAATTATATTAATTAATTGTAGAATTAATTAATGTAATTGATTTGATTAATTAATTGTTTAATTAATTAATGTAATTGATTTGATTAATTAATTGTTGAATTAATTAATATAATTGATGTGATTAATTAATTATCAAATTAATTAATGAATATTGTTGTGATTATGTAATTGATCACGTGATTAATTAATTATTGAATTTATTAAAATAATTAATGTGATTATTTAATTATTGAATTAATTAAGGGGATTTATGTAACTAATTAATTTTTTAATTAGTTAATGGAATTGATGTGATTAATTAATTGTTGAATTAATTAATGAAATGATGTGAATATGAAATTGTTGAATATGATTAATTAAATAGTGAAATGTGATAAGAGGATTAATTTTTCTTATTATTGAGTGATGTAATATTGTGATACATGTGATATTGTGATACATGTGACATATATTATTGATTGATATATGAGTGTGGGACACAGAATGATGCTTCAAATACCCATATCTGACTGATTGATATAGGAGTGTGGGACACAGACTGACGCTCCAAATATCCATAGATTTATAAGTGAATGCATGAGAATATTATTTTATTGGATAGGTATTGATGATCCAAATATCCATGGGGTGTTGGATAGGGAATGATGCTCCAAATACCCATGGGGTGTTAGACACATCAATCTACACCCATGAGTTAGCATTAGACTATGGATCCAATTGCCCGTGACATGAATTGAGATAGGGAATGGTAAAAATATCATTCTGATATATGATATCTCTTGGGGATAGTTCATAATTTGGCATGGGATGAAGTATGTATTGATAGTTCAGCTGTGATTGGGAACTCAAGAGTTATGTTGTTAAATAAAGAGTAATTGAATAAATGTAAAATGTTTACTTTATTTATTGTAAATTATTCTTTATACAACCCTATACACTGTTACTAACTTGATACTATTTTAGATTCCATTAGTGGTGGCCTACTCAGTTTCACTCAAACGCTACTTGGGCTACCTGATCGGTACCTGAATAGATTTCATGGTTGTAGGATAGGATAAGAGAAGGATCCATATGTTAGATGGTTGAGTCGGGATGTATCATTGATTATTTAATGTCCCAAAAATTTCCATGTATTTTTTTAAATTATGGATTATTTCAAAACCAGGCACTGAGACAACATGTGATTCTGAGGCTTGGTGTGCCCAAAATAATTTTTTTATTTTTTTAAATAGCATGTGTGCACGGTTTTGGTAACTTCTAAAATGGTTCCTAGATTAAAAATCTGAGGGCACCGTTGCTTATAGAATGACGACTTTTCCTTAGTAAGTACCTAACCTCGACCGATGCGAGTCAAGGGTAAAAGTTAATTTTTGGGAATTAAAAAAAATAAACATAAGAAAGTTTATTTTATTAAAAATGTATCATTGTAGTGCAACGACATGTCAACCTTTTCATTTCATAAATGAAATAGTGTAATTAAATTGTGACTCAGTGAAATAGAAATTCTGAAATGCATTTCCTTCATCTAATGGATTAACAGGGATACGAGATCAGGTGAGGATCCCATAGTTTTCTTTGAATCTTTGAAGGAATTTAATTAGCGAATGAAAGATCACCAATGATAATGAACAACCCCTCCTCTTTGAAGTATTTTTCCAAAAATTATGGATCACAGATCTAGGATCGATGAATGACGGCGAAGCAACTCCGTTCTTCACTAACGATCGATCCAATCCCATGTAAGGGTCATTATTCTTCATGATTTCCTATTTCTATTATTGATTCCAATGATGAACCGAGATCAACCCATGAATAGGTTGATCCACAGATCAATCTTTCTTGCATGTTGGATGAATTTATATTCTGGGGATTGAATCGGGTGAAATAAATTTAGAAAAATGATTATTCTTCCCCTTTGTTTTTTATCTAACTTGGATGAATTGAGGTCACCATGAACAAGGCCAAGATATTTCTTCACTTTTTAACCCCTGTGGTCACATATAGATGATAGTCGAGTGGTTTTGTATGTGATCGGACCCCCTGATTGAAGGCTTTTCAATCGGATAAACCAAATCAGTGTAGATCAGGACCCAAGGATCCCAGATCTCTGCTCAGATGAATTTTTTGACTGGAATCAAAGGATCAGAAGCCAATTAGCATGACATCTAGTGATAGAGGAACCTGTGACAACAACCACGGGTGGAGAGCGGAGGCCACAACCTGACGGGCAGTGCAGTACCAAGAAACGACACTGACGGGGCACTACGTGAGGCCAAAAGACCCATGGCTCAGCCGAAGGTGTGTGCTGGAAGGCGGTCCATGGGATCACGTGTGGGGACGGAGGCCGACAAAAACTGTCCGCATTGAATAGGAGAGGACAAGACAACCACCATGTCTGAGTGAGACAAGTCTTCCTACTTGCAGTGGGCTAGTCTGGGGAAATCGGGCCTCCCCGATGAGTCAGGTCAGGTCAGGTTGGTCCGATTGGGTCGGACCGGGAACGAACCCAACCAAACACTTTTTACAAAAAGCCTCATACCTTCCAAACCACATGTATTATTGATGAAACATTTTTGGAATTGAGATCCTCACAATTAGGCATTCCTTTTGAGATAATCTAAGTGGATTTTAGTGAAAGCTGATTTATGGAATTTGTCTTGAGGATTAGGTTCTCTCGGAACAAGTGAGTTACGAGCTGGAATCCTATGGCTGGATGTGATGGGAAGACTATGACTACAGGCCTAAGTGAATTAGTGGGTCTAAGTGACTCAGCAAGTCTAAGTGACCTAGTGGGTCTAAGTGACTCCGTGGGTGTAAGCGACTCAATAGGTCCAAGTGAATCTGCAGTTCTAAGTGACTCAATAGGTCTAAGTGAATCAGTGGGTCTAAGTGACTCAATAGGTCTAAATGGAACTATAAGTAGACTATACCCCCATATTAGAGTGAACATAAAAAAGAAAATACCCAAATATCATACACATCAGAGTAAGAATAAAGAATAAATAAACCAAAGATGAAACATACTGTAATAAACTGAAATGCAACAAAGGCCCGAATGGACATGTCATACATACAACTACCCACCCACTGGGATTTTTATAATAGATACCAAAATAAAAGAAACTAAAAATTGGCTCTACAATATCACTTAGCTAACCCATCCAACCACCTGTTACCACTCAAGAAACCCATCCTGATCAACCAATACTCAACACGGGCCTCATCTCAAAACTAATCTTTCAATAAAAATGTGTGATTTTCTAGTGTGCCCAAGTGAAATGGTGGTTCGAGTAGGGTGTGAGTAAAACTCAGTAGGCCACCACCAATGATATCTAAAGAAAATACTAGTTATAGAAATAATGTATGTAGATAAATATTTGAAGTAAATAAGTAGTACATGAAAGAGATGCAATCCAAGGAGAAAAATAACTACTCATCTAGTACTCATTATCCCCAAGAATCCAAGGTGATTCCAGGTCTAAACAAACATCCAATAATCTAAACCATACATCTAAATAGTAACATAGAAATTATATACTAAAAATTATAGGGAAAGGTGTTCACTCTTCATTCAACTTAGGGGAACACAAACCTACACCCATATGGACTATCCAATGTACCCAAACAACTAGTTCCCAAACTGTCAATCTGTCAAGAAAATAAAAAATCAAAATAAATATTAGACGTTTCTAGAACCTTGGTCGAACACCTAACCATATTATAACTATCGACAATGATATAGAACATTGTGTCGATCAACCCATCATAAAACATAACTATAGTTCCAATAATCTCAATCCAACATCAATCTATACATAACATTAGTGGTGCCCAAAGCATCAGTCTAACCCAACCCATGGATAAGGAGAATCAATCCAACATCCTTTTTCATATGGCATGAAATACTTTACCATTTCATTAGTTTTTAAAACTATCCATAAAAAATAATATTAGTGTCTACAGCCTCATTTTGACACCATATCAATAGCATACTTCATGTGAAAAAAGCCTCAGTCTATCACCCAAACTATACATCAAGACTATATTTCTTAGAGCATCATTCCAGCATCCAAACCAAATATAATTTCCATCATTCAATAATTTACTATGGTCAATTCATGACCATAAACAATGTTCATGGAAGAAAAAACAACCCTATTTAACCACTAACATTTACCAAGGTCCCTACAGACTTCAAAACCAAACATACCTTGAATTGGAATAACACCTTTCCCACATGTGAAGCAACTAAACCAAACACCATCATTATGTTTTTAAAAACTAACCTTTTAAAAAATGGATATTTATTTTTGAAAACAAAACAAGGACTAAGGCCTATATTTTAGTTAATACCAATAAAAGAGCCAACAAGGTATCTCACAAAATAGGAAACCACACACCCGTTACAAATCCACCTTTGAAATACACTTGTAAAATTCCTTTTTTTATAAACCACGTGGAGATCAACACATAATTTCAAAATAGTAGTCATTTGAAACATAATTTTCCCCCTTTTATACCCGAAACCTTTCCAAATATGAAAGCACACATTGAAAATCATTTCAAAGGAATCATAGGTACTTCATAAAACTTAACAAATAAAACATTTCATTTTATCCTCTTATATGTCATGAACTATTTTTTTACCAATTACAAATCATTAGTCATTTAACCATTTTATCGAATCAATCAATGAGATTTATTGAGTTAAGATCATGACCTAATTAAATTACTTAGTCAATGATAGAAAACATGTTACTCATGGGATGAAGTCACATACATTTACATGTAATAAACTACGAGGACTATGGATAAATCTATTAGACCACCTTCCTCATCAACGAAGCTTTGCAAAACATTTCCAAAGCATGGAAGCCTCTTCAGGGCCCGTACAAGCATCTTCCAAACCCCTTGGCACCCAATTGAGATTGTCACTATCACCCAAGATCTAGTCTCACATGAAACTAAAACAATTAATTAATTATAATAACAATAATTAATTAATTAACCAAAAACCAACATGGAATAAGGTCAGAAAATTTACCGGGTCATCATGCCGCACCAAAACTAAAACCAACCACTCACTGAAGACTTGTGGTGTAACCTTGAACACATTCAATGCTAGATCCCTAATAGGTGACACTAACACAACACTTAATTAAATTAAACCATTTGAAAAAACCTAAGAAAATTCACCATGGTCACATACCTTAATGAAATGACACACAACGAAGTGTGGAATCCATCTTGGGATCTCCTCTACCCAAGACAACCAAAATCCTTATCATCCATGGCTGATTACACTATACTCCAATGGAATCAAAATCAAAACCCTAACCCACACATCCAAAAATGAGAGAAAACTAAGAAAAGGGAGGAAAGGATGGACGAGGGGAAGAAAATCACCTTAAAAACTAAAGAAGCACCCCCCAAAACCTCCTTATTGTGGCTTGAAGAATGGTGGAAGGGGGGAGGAGCTTCAATTTGTTCATGCACATGAGGGGAGAATAAAATAGCGGGGTGACTTAAAATTATGAAGGGGAAAAATGGAAAAAATATCATTTTAGTGGAAAAATTGGCATTCACATGTTTTAGATACCTGACTGGTCAAACCATGTGCAAACCATGGGCACCGATATTGTGTAACGCTGATTCCCCATAATATTAGGATGCCCAATTTTAAAAAAAACATGTGATAACCATGTTTTCAGTTATAACTCACACATGAAACAAGGAACATAATTGTTCTAAAACCATGTGTAGCCTGTGTGCCACATCTCAAATCCCCCCTTAGCCTCACATGGTTTCCACTTAGACCATTCATGGTTTTCACTTAACCATGAGTAAACCCTGAAACCCAACCATGTTCAGTTCAAAATGAATTGAAAACCTCATGAGAATATGGGTGTCACGTAGTTTCTCCTAAACCATGCACACCAAACCATGAGAACCTTTCTAAAAAACTTCCAAATCTCACAAAACATGATTTGAATCCTCCTTAAATAATCCAAACACCCGAGTAACCTTACATGAATCATTCTCCATATCAAAACATCCCTTTTATACGTCCCAAATCCCAAAACTCCATTTCGATTCTTGGTTCAAGATTCAACCCATCTGGTAATGAAAATTTAAATTCCTTAAGAATTTTGATCCATCCGAACACAAGATATTACAAACTCCCAACTATAATACTTCTTGTCCTTGAGAAGTCTTGGTGGTCATCCTTTAGTGACACCTGACCTATATTGGTCACAAAATTCTGACCAACATCCTCACCCAAATTTTGATATCCTAAGACACTACCATGAATAAACCTCAAACTCAATGCCCTTATCTAGAAAAAACTCTGAGTTAACAGTCACAACATGGTTTTAAACCTACCAATCTATAACAATCACAGGAACTCATATCATTATTGACACTTGTCCTAATCACTAAAACCAAAGAAAATAGATACATCCCCACCTTCCATGCACAAATAGAGAACAAACTATATTTTCCTGGAAATCCCAACCCAAACCCGATATGCACCTGTCATTCCCAAATAAAACACTAGAAGTAGCTTATAACATTATGCGCCCACATTGAGTACCAGCCCCCATAGGGATATCCTTGAAAGACACTTCCCAAAATGCCCAGATCCAACTACTGTTCAACCACCATCATGTCTGATCTCTCTACCCTCAAAGAGAAATTCCTCAACCACCCCAAACATACCCACTGAAGTCCATACGCAAACTAATTTCTAGAACCAACTTGATCCTGAATCCATCACTCGACTTGATCATTCATTACCATTAACCTCCCATAAGCATTTCCTATGGAAGATAAGCATTCATATCATGGTTCTTTACTAGAATCACAGTGACACCAAGACCAACCAATGGTTAGTTACACACACCTAAAATCCTTCCATCATGAGGGTAGAAACTCTAAAATTAATACATAACTCCACACCATAGGAGTGTCATCATCACCGACTTACCCAACAACCACAATGGTTTTGTCCCATGATACAAACCCTGCTAACTGAGGAATCAAGCGTGGCCATCTTTCCTTCACCTAAGAGACCAAGAGAAACATCAACTGCTTCCCATCCCCAATATCTGATAATGAAACCCAAGGTATTAATCAACATTAGTTCTATCTCAAGGAACCCACCCAAAAATAGTCGATAGTTCACTTCCTACCATGGGACTCCACATTCAATGCTCCACGAGAATAACCTCTAAGAGGACCATAACCAACCAAATACATATGGGTAGCTAGACATATATTCATTACCTTATCAGTGTACCTAATAAGATGTCAAGATATTGGGCATGATTGTCACTACTAAGAGTATGCTGAGATTTCATCGATGAACAATACCACCACACACCATTTCCAATGTCACCTATATCTAGAGGAACATTCCAAGTCATCAAAGTCCCACACCTTCTTGCCCACATGCATATAAAAACATCCACATTGGTTTTCATCCTAATAACAACTTCACACATAACCCTACCACATGTACGTATAGTGTTTAGCATCCAATCCACAAACCAAATGACACCACATGTCACCACCTGCTCGTACTACAAAGACCCTAGTAACACTTAATTGTCCCACAAACTCTTGTGTGACCCCACCATAGAGCCTAATTCTAACTCTAACAAGTCAAAAATTATAAAATATCATCTCAAAATCCCTATCCACTGGCCATTACTACCCCGTAAGCCTATATCACCCATCATAGATCACCTTTGGAGCTTTACAAAATCAAAAGCAACTCACTAAACCAAAACCCCTTTCTTGATCCCTCAAAACTCGAACACCGTTCAAGGTCTGTCTAAGATCATTCCTAATATCACTACATTTATGGAGACACAACCAGATCTAACTAGGCTAGGTACCAAATAGTCCCTCCCTCAAGACCACTCAAGTTACTATCGCAGTAGTACTCAAAGTATTTCCAATCTCAAGAAAACTAGCAACATCCATGTGATTCATAACATAAATAGTCTCACATGTGTGTTCTATACTTGAAGGGTACTCATCCAAACAAACCCACATTTCATATAGAACCACTTTTTATCCTGATCCAAATCATAACAATGAGGCATAACTCATATGTACAGAAATCTCCTAGAATAGACAGCCAAATGAACCTATCATCCCTGGAACCAACCAAAATCATAATCCACTAGCACTAAAGAGATCATCCCAAAACACAAAGGCATACCATGTTCCCAAGACCCTGTACCAGGTTTCACCCATCATTCGCCACTGTCAAAAGTCCCAAGACATCCCATCATTCCTTACACACCCAGAGGCACTACACCTCAGTCAACCCCTCTTAGGGGTCATCCAAAAAAGCCACACGACACTAACTCTCTGAAATGGATCACGTAAATAAGGTCACTAGGCTCTACCACCTAGCCCCACCGATAATGTATCATTACAAGAAACTAGTTCTAACCACCTAGGTCTATTCCAAATATCATAAGTCCACCACTCATGGGGTATCATCATGCACCCATATCATCATCACACATCATTATCAAGCCAAAAAACCCTAATATAGGATCTCAAAACATACACGTTTCATATACTAATCAACTTACCACAAATAGGGTGCCCATCCTCTCTGTGAATCTATGCATCAGAATTCTCCCTAGAGGACTCATACATACTGCTAAACACAATAGAAACCACCCATAATGGGTCCATCGATCTTATAATAACACAATATTGACATAGTAGGATCACTACACCAATCATACATGAGGACCACACAAGTATCCTCACCACCGAGCACCATACCATAGATCTACATAACATTCCATCAGAAGGGAAATCCATAAAATCACATAGTAGAAGTCCTATAACAAGTGGATACTATGTGCCTATCATGATTCAAGAAATGAATTCTTGACTTTACATGCCATGATCCAAACCAAATAACATGACTCTTTCAAATGGAACAAGAGACAAAACCACCATAAATTATAAAACCCATATAACATATACTTTTCTTGAAGAAAAAATCATATACAACCATAATGTCACAAACCAAAACAGTAATCCCAATACATGGAAACCTATAATTCCTACCAGAATAGGTGTTTGCAATGTATCAGCCTAGTATCCATATCAAGATTCGACACATTCCTATATATCTTGTCTACCAAACCCTAAATAGTAAAATAACAAGATGGAAACTTCTCTATTACAAATTTGTAATGTCCCCACCCAGGTGCCAATAAACCAGTGCCCCGAGATGGTGCACCACATGACCACAAGCTCACCTCCTTAAATACCAGATGTTGCTGAATAGTAGTGGGGGTCTAAATGGAACTTTTAGGAGAATATAACCCCATATTATAGTGCACATACAAAATAAAATAACCAAATATCATAAAAAGTAGTGTAATAAGAAGGAATAAATAAACTGAAGCTGAAACATACTATAATAAAATGAAATGCAAAAAAGACCCAAACAACCATGTCATACATACAACCAAACGCTCACTGGTCCGGTTATAATACATACCAAAATAAAAGAAACTACAAATGGGATATATAAAATCACCAAGACAACCCATCCAACCACCTGGAACCTCTCGAGCAATCTATCCTGATCAACCAATACTCAACAAAGGCCTCATCCCAAACCTATGCCTGCAAACAACATGGGAGAGATGCTCAGGTGACCAAGTGAAATGGAGACCCAAGTAGGGTGTGAGTAAAACTCAGTAGGCCACCAAAAATGGTGTATAAAAAAAATACAAGTCATAGGAAAAGTTTATATAGATAAATAGTGTAAGTAAATAAGTTTTATAAGAAAGATATGCAATGCAAGGGAAAAAAACAATTAATCATCTAGTACTCACAAGCCCCAAGACTCTAAGGTGATGCCATGGCCAACCAAACATGCAACAATCTAATACATCCATCTAAAACATAACATAGGAGGTACATACTGCAAAAGACAGGTAATTGTGTTCATTATTAATTCAACTAAGGGGAGAAAAACATACTCTCACAAGGCCTATCCAATGTACCCAAACCACTAGTGCCTAGATTTTCAACCTGTCAGTCAAATAAAAAATCAAAATCAATATCAGATGTGGATGGAACCTATAACACCCCCATCTTACATGGTACACTTCTCTTTGAATAATATAGTAGTGTGTGTTGTATGCAACTTTGAGTACTAACACACACCACAACCAATCAAACTAGTCGTTATGAACAGTAATACCCACTTTTTGAAATTTTATAAAATTTATCTTTCAAAATGGACTTCATTTTTGGATTCGGAATATCGAAATTAGCTTAGGGTGAATTTTTAGTATTTTTTTGAAAACTTTCAATTTTTGATGAATAGTGAAAAACACTGAGTTATAGTTTAAAACCAAATTTTTATTCAAATAATTATTTATTTTATTTAAATTTATTTTAGGTAAAAATAGATACATAATACCTATATAAGTTCAATTTAATTCATTGGAGTCAGTTTATAATAATTTTAGATATATAAAAATTTTATTGAACTTTTCACCGTCTTTTACCCATCTCCTAGGAGAATTTGTGAATTCACATAAAACATAAATTTACCGCTTCTGTGAGTGGAATTTTGAAAATACAAGAGACATGGTTAATATAAAGGAGTAAAATGTGGTTCAATAAGATAAAAATAATTTTTGGTGAATATTAACTTTTTACTTTTATTTACCACGATTAAAAGTAAATAGGGTAATTAAGGGTAAAAATTATTTTATTATTACCCTAACACATGTCCTAATCCTATTGGATAATTATAATTCGACCAAAAACAACCTTAGGAATAAAATATCAACCTCTTTGGTCCACTTGGATTAGATTAGGACATTTATTATTATTTAACTCACAGAAGAGTTAAAAGAGTTAAAATCAAAGTTTAATAACTAATTTTTTTTAATATAGGGTTATACATAAGATAAATTTGATTATGAATATTTATTAGAAATATAAAAATATTTCCTACATAATGGTATTTTATTTTTAATTTATAAACATTAAATAATTTAATTTATTTATGATACAATGGTGATGCAATAATTACTTAATTAATGAAATATTAAAATAATTGATATTATAAATATCCAAATAAATGTAATTTGAGACTTTTTATGAATTAAACTAATTTTAAAGGATAATATTACATGTTAGGATTGATTAAATGAATTTATTTATAATTAATAAAGTTGTTATAACTTTAAAAAAAATCAATTATTAAATAGTGTCAAAATTGACATAAAAGAGTATTTAAAAAACATATTATATTATTAATTGATATTCTATTCCCAAAAATCTAAGGTTCGTCCAAAGGATTTATGTAATGATAGGTGTATCATTAATGAACCACTTGGGGTTCTCTTGGATGTATATAGTAAGTTTATTAACCATATAATATAAAAATATAAAGAGACCTGATAAATGTGAAACTAATTAACTAAGAGTTAAAACTAACAGATAACGTTAATATAGTGACCAAAACCTGTCTAAAATCTATTGGTTGAAATTATTGCGACCCATACTCACCTTATCCTCGAAATAAGTCACTTTGGAGCCATTATAAACTGAATATGAATTTATTATAAAATAATATTTTAAGTTTTTCCTAAGGTGCCCCTTACCCCTCTTATAAAATGGCACTCACCCTTCTCTCAAATTCATACCTTCAAAGCCATTTGGATCAGACAAACCCTACCCAAATATCCTCTAAAATTCCCTAACTTTATCCTAGAGGCCTTCCCTTTGTCAGAAAGCCAACTTAAGAAGCCCTTTTGATAGAATTAAAAGGAAGAACCTGAAGAAGAGGTAATGTTTTCACCACCCTCTTTCAAGTTCCTTTATTCTTCCACTTCTTATTTCTTTGTTATTTCCATTATAATATAATAAATCCAGTATATTATATATACTGTGATGTTATTATAAATATGGTATAATAATATTCAGTATTCTATCCATCCCTTGGATGTCATGTCACTATACGTGCGTACGTACGACTTACCGTCTCCATGTCGTGGTGTAATTGTTATTCAATACATTATTATTTGGATGGGTATAATAATGATGTGTAATTCATGTAAATAATAAATATAACATGATAATTATTCTGTATATATGATAAACCATCCAATTATATATTATTTTAATATCAAAAGAATGATATTGTCGCTCGTACGTACGTATGGACTACCGTCTCCACGAACGCGATAAGATTCATTCCCCATCGTATCCATTCAAGACTAATTTACATTTTATGATTAAAAATAATTTTTAAGGACTTTATTAAATTATGTATATTAATAAGATACAACTCATGGATAACAAACACGGCTTATGTAAGAAAACATATAAAATAAAATGAGTAAGTGAACGCCCGAGACGATGATAATACTAAAATATTTTTAACAAAGCAATATTAAAAGATCATATATGATATCATATTTATGTATATGATTCTTGTATAATTTAATAACAATGATTTAACTATTATAAAGAAGTTTAACCTAACCTCTACCAAGGAAAAGTACAAGGTAAGGGTTTATTTCACAATCTCTTCATTATACGAGGTTGTTTATACGTAATTATCTACTTGGAACTCTTTATCATCCACATCCATGTTTCTTAAAAATTTATTTCAAATCATTATTAATATTTTACAGACTATGGGTTAAAGTAATTTATACCCTTGTTTGACTTTTTATAAAAAGTTTATAAAGGAATCTTTCTGTCATTTTCCAAACAAGGTCCTTTTTAACCTTTTCGACAAAATTAAGGTAAGAATGTTTTTTAACTTATATAGTGGGTGCGACTATTTTACGCTGTTATAAAATCTTAGGAGATTCCCTTACAAGATTATAAGGATATTTTCAAAGTAAATTTTTTATTTTATAATTATGTTATTTTAAATGATTTAAAAAAAGAGATATTTCTCTCAAATAGTTTTGATTTCATCTATGTCAACATCCTTTGATGGATTTTAAGTTTATTCGAAGTTGATTTACTATGATACAAAACTTCAATATTGTATTGAAGGTTTTGTGATATTTTTTACTATGGATGTGATATTTTTATACCATTCATGGTTTATGGTTAAAGTATTTACATTTCGTATGCTAGTTTTATTACGAATGTTTATGATATGTTTAAACCTTTTCATATGAGGAATGTATTGGACTTAATAAGTGACAGGTGGAGCCTGATACAGCTCCTCAATGCATTGGTAGGTCTCATGAGACAACTATATGTGGAATTGGCCGAGGACCTTTCTCAATTTGATATATGGTTTTGGTCGAGGCCTTAATCATTTTTTTATGACTTGGACGAGGCCTTGAATTTTTTTTAGAATGTACGGCATTATACATTTCCTCTTTATGAAAATAATATTGATGGTTCATGTGGTCATTCAACTAGTAGAATACCAATTATTATGTTTTATTATGGAATTATTTACTCATCTAATATTCATTCCATAAAATTATTCATGTTTATTATTGGTATAGGCATGTGGTTTCAATTAGTCACCATGCTTAATATTTATGTTATCTTCCGCTGTATTGCTTACCCTTTCCGAGCATTTGAGCTCACCCATTTCTTATGTTTTATTTTCCCAGGATATGAAGAAGTTAGTTATGATTGACTTGCAGGCATTATTTAGGAGGCTTGGATGTTTCCAATGGAATAAATTTGTGTTGTATTTCTTTTAAAGTTGCAAAGTTGAACTTATGTATGAATATTGTTTCGAATAATAATAAACTGATCGATCTTTCGAGACATGATTTCCTTGTGATCATGCCAATGTTATGTAATAACACACCGACTCTGGGTAGCTGGGGTCAGGGAATTACATTTGGTATCAGAGGAAGTTTAGTACAAACCTTGGAAACTAGATTTAAATAATCTCTTATTAGAGCAAATTGCCCTAAGATAGACTTTGAGGATTAGTATAGAACAAATTCCTAGAATTTTGGTATTGTAAAGATTTTGTGAGTTTTCCGGGCAATAAATCCCTATCTAGATATGAGAAGGTAGAGGCAGCTCTGGCACAAATGTACCTAGGGGTAAAATCCTAAAGGCTGCTTTGATCTAGACTCAAACGGGAACTGGTGCACGACAACGGGCCTTGCTGCACTCTTGGTTACGACACTCCTGGGGGATATGCTTAGGATAATTCTCATTTTCTTTACAAACCATTATGAAGGGTTTATGAGTATATACTTCATCAAAGAAAACATTTTTATATTTATGAATTATATCTATAAACTGTTCAATTTACGTTAAGTGTTTTACAAGTTTGGATTTATGTATTGCGATTCATAAACTAATCTAGTGTATGCCATTGTTTAGAAATGGTGCTTATTGGAAGGAATGTAAATAGTATCAATGCACACACTCCATGAAGGGATTTTACTCCTGCTCAAGATAATTATAGTGGATCTGGTGATGCAACTGGTGTTGATCAGTAAATCACCATACTGGGACAACTCACTCAAGTTATGAATAATAACCTTACCTGTATGGAGCATCCGGATCTACAGCATGGAGGATCAATGTTATATCGCTTCATGAGGCAACAACCACCAACATTCAATGGGGGTACAAATCCACTAGTAGCTGAGCAATGTATAAATTCCTTAGAGAAAATATTCCATGCCTTGGGGAGTAGAGAAATGTAAACAGTTGTCATGGCAGTTTACCGCCTCACTAGAGATGCTGATCAATGGTGGTCATTGATTCAAAACATGAAGGAAGATGATGAATTATAAAATATGTAATGGAGGGAGTTTGAAGAAATTTTATTAGAAAAATACTTTCCTCATGACCATCGAGCGGATATGGAAAGACAATTTCTGAGTCCGAGGAAAAAGGAGGATAAGAATGTCGCAAAGTATAAGGCTAACTTTACAAGGTTAGTGAGTCATGTTGCAGATTATATATGTAACCCAAGAAGTAATATTGATCATTTCTTTGATGGGTTAAAACCATTTCTTTGTCGAGTATTAGTCTCACAATCCTTCTCTTCGTATGAAGATATTGTCTCGTGTGCTATCAAGACAGAAAAGGAATTCTCTAAGTCTTATGAATTTAAATAAATGCAAGAGAAGAAGAGATCTGATGAACACTCTGGGAAAGGAAATAAGGAAATAGGGAAGAAGGGAAGAATTGAATTTCCTCCCTATGATAATTGTGGAAGTAAGAACCCTGATGCCTGTCTAAAAGGAAAAGGAGTATGCTACAAATGTAGACAGAAAGGCCATCTAGCTGGTGATTGTAAAGGAAAGAAAGACACTACCAATGTTCAATGCTACAATTTCAGGGAGATGGGACATTATTCAAGTGAATGTCCTATGCGTTAGGGAAACTTACCTCAAAAAAGGCCAAGGGATCAAGGACAAGCTTATGCTATCACTACTGCTAAGGTAGAAGCTCCGAAAGACGTGGTGGTAGGTAAATTAATGGTTTCCTCAAGTTTAGAAAATTCTTTATTTGATTCTGGATCATCGTATTGTTTCATATCTTCCCAGTTTTCTAAGAAAATTAGATATTTACAATTTGATTTAACAAGGGGGTCATCAGTTAAAACTCCTAAGGGAAGTATCATCGCAACAAAGTTTTGTGAATCTGTTCCCATTAGAGCATATAAATGTTCTTTATCTGCTGATATCGTCGTCATACCCATGGTTGAATTTGATATAATCCTCGGTATGGATTTACTTTCAGACCATGATGCAAAAATTTATTGTAATAAGAAAAAGGTTACTATTTTTGACGATGATGATAAAGAACACCTTATGTTTAGAGCAGAATCATCACCACCTGATTCTTTTCTAGAACCACCCCCAGTAGCTCAACTAAATTCAATTATTGGGGAGGAAGATAATGAAATAACTTTGGGTGAGGAATGGAATGTTAAAATAGAGGATGTAACTATTGTGAAAGAATATGTTGATGTGTTTCTATAATATTTACCTGGACATCCTCCAGAATGAGAAATTGAGTTTTCCATTGATTTAATTCCTAGTTCAAGGCCCATATCGAAGACCCCTTATAGAATGGCCACTGTGGAATTAGTGGAATTAAAGAAACAACTAGAGGAATTGAGTAATAATGGATTTATTCGCCCTAGTGTTTCTATATGGGGAGCCCCTGTACTTTTTGTTAAGAAGAAAGATGAATCTATGAGGTTGTGCATTGACTAAAGGGAGATCAATGTTATAACAATAAAGAACAAGTATCTCCTACCTCGCATTGATGATTTATTCAAACAAATTCCTGGAGCTCAATACTTTTCAAAGATTGACCTTCGATCTGGATATCAACAGTTTTGTGTAAAGAAGGAAGACATTCTGAAGACAACATTTCGAACCAGGTACGGGCATTACGAGTTTACAGTAATGCCTTTTGGGATGACTAATTCACCCTCTGTTTTCATGGATATAATGAATAGAGTTTTCAAGGAATATCTTGATGACTTTTTAGTGGTATTTATTGATGATATCTTGGTATACTCCAAAATCTACGAAGATCATAAAAATCACTTGCGCATTATATTGAAGACTCTGAGAAGACATGAATTATATGGGAAGTTTAGTAAGTGTGAATTATGGCTTCAGGAGATTTCTTTTCTTGGACATATTGTCTCTAAGGATGGAATCTCTGTTGATCTTTCTAAGACAAGAGAAATCCAAGAATGGCCAGCACCGACAAGTATAACTGAGGTATGCAGTTTTATAGGTTTATTAGGTTATTATCGATGTTTCGTCTAGATGTTTTCGCAGTTGGCTAACCCATTGACAAAGATCACACATAAAGGGGTTAAATTTGTTTAGAAAAAAGAGTGTGAAGAATTTTTTGAAGAACTAAAGAAAAGATTAGTCAATGCTCCTATATTGACTCTACCATTGGGGAATGATGCATTTGTTATTTATAGTGATGCTTCAAAGAAAGGACTTGGTTGTGTACTTCTGCAAAATGATAGGGTTATTGACTATGCATCACGACAGCTGAACATTCATGAGAAATACTATCCTACTCATGATATTGAGTTAGAAACTGTAATAATCACTTTGATTATTTAGAGACACTATATCTATGGTGAAAAGTGTGATATTTATACTGATCACAAGATTTTGAAGTATATTTTCTCAGAGAAAGAACTCAACATGAGGCAAAGGTGATGGCTTGAATTACTCATGGATTATGATTGCACGATACAATACCACCCGTGGAAGGAAAATAAGGTGGCATATGCTTTCAACAGAAAGGATCATGGAGTTTTGAACAAGATGATAATTGAAAGGGATCCTATTTTCATGGATCTAGTGAAGATGGACATGGGAATAACCATGGAAGGAGAAACATAAATTCTTTTTCAAAAGGTTTCCAAACCATCTTTACTAGAAAGGATTAAGAGTTCTTAGACTGATGATAAAGAGTTTCAAAAGAAGATTAAAGTTGTGAATGATGGGAGATTGAGTGACTTTGTGTATGGAGATGGAATTTTGAAATTTGGGAAGAGACTTTATGTTCCCAATATACCTGATCTAAAAAGAGAGTTGTTGGATTATTCTCATAGTTCCAATTTCTCTATACACCATGGGAGCACCAAAATATATAGATATTTGAAGGAACATTTTTGGTGGGACAACATGAAGAGGGAGATTGCTGATTTTGGGTCAAGATGTATGGTTTTTCAACAAGTTAAAGTTGGAAGGCAACAACCTGAAGGAGTATTGCAACCTCTTCCCATACCTGAGTGGAAATGGGATAATATTATTATAGACTTTGTCATGGGACTACCAAATACTCCTAGAAGGAACGATGCAATATGGGTCATTGTTGATCGTCTTACCAAGTCAACACATTTTCTTTCTATAAGGTAGGATTTACCACTTGAACGTCTAGAAAGACTATATATTAATGAAGTTGTGAGACTTCATGGAGTACCCCTATCGATTGTTTTTTATCATGATCCACATTTTACATTAAGATTTTGGAAAATTATTTAGAAACCCCTGGATACTAAGCTTCGTTTGAGCACTTCCTACCACCCCCAAACTGATGGACAATTAGAACAGACTATTCAAACCTTAGAAGACATGTTGAGATCTTACTCACTTGACTTTCAGGGTATGTGGGATAAATATTTACCTCTGGTATAATTTTCCTATAATAATAGCTTCCATTCGAGTATTCAGATGGAACCATATGAATTGTTATACGAAAAGAGATGTCACAAACCAACCTGTTGGGATGATGTTGGTGAAATAAAATTTATAGGCCCGGAACTGGTGGAGGAAATGATGGAAAATGTTAAGGTAATCCAAACCCACATCAAAGCAGCTCAAAGTAGGCAGAAGATCTATGCTGATAAACGAAGGAAGGATTTGGAATTTTAGGTAGGGGATCATGTTTTCTTGAAGGTATCTCCATGGAAGGGTGTTATATGTTTCGGAAAGAAGGGAAAATTGAGCCCTAGGTACATCAGACCTTTCAAAATTCTAGAACAAATTGGGGCTACAGCTTACCGGTTGGAAATGCCGCCAAATCTCTCCGAAGTTCACGATGTGTTCCATGTATCACTGTTGAGAAAATACATGCCTGACCCAACGCATGTACTCAACTATGATGAATTAGAACTTGAACTCAATCTATCTTATTGTGAAGAGATCATTAAGATTCTTGATACCAGGGAACAAGTGTTGAGAAATCGGACGACTTGTCTGGTAAAAGTTCTATGGAGAAACTATTAGATGGAAGAGGCAACGTGGGAACCTGAGGAACTTATGATGAAGAACCACCTGAGTCTTTTTATGCAGTAATATTCTAGAAATTTCGAGGATGAAATTATTTTAAGGAGTGAAGAATGTAACACCTCAAGCTTCGATGATATGCTTCTCTTTGAATAATACAGTAGCGTGTGTTGTACACAACTTCGAGTTCTAACACACACCAAAACCATAAAACTAGCAGTTATGAATAGTAATACGCACTTTTTGAAATTTTATAAATTTTATCTTTCAAAATGGACTTCATTTTTGGATTCAGAATATTGAAATTAGCTTAGGGTGAATTTTTAGTATTTTTCTGAAAACTTTCAATTTTTGATGAATAGTGAAAAACACTGAGTTATAGTTTAAAACCGAATTTTTATTTAAATAATTATTTATTTTATTTAAATTTATTTTAGGTAAAAATAGATACATAATAACTATATAAGTTCAATTTAATTCATTGGAGTCAGTTTCCAATAATTTTAGATATATAAAAATTTTATTGAACTTTTTACCGTCTTTTACTCATCTCCTAGGAGAATTTGAAAATTCACATAAAACATAATTTTACCTCTTCTATGAGTGGAATTTCTAAAATCCTAGAGAAAAGGTTAATATCAAGGAGTAAAATGTGGTTCAATAAGATAAAAATAATTTTTGGTGAATAGTAACTTTTTACTTTTATTTACCTCGGTTAAAAGTAAATAGGGTAATTAAGGGTAAAAATGATATTATTATTACCCTAAAACATGTCCTAATTATATTGGATAAGTATAATTCGACCAAAAACAACCTTAGGAATGAAATTTCAACCTATTTGGTCCACTTGGATTAGATTAGGACATTTATTATTATTTAATTCAAAGAAGAGTTAAAAGAGTAAAAATTAAATTTTAATAACTAAAACATTTTTAATATTGGGTTATACATAAGATAAATTCGATTATAAATATTCATTAGAAAGATAAAAATATTTCCTACATAATGGTATTTTATTGATAATTTTTAGACATTATATAATTTAATTTCTTTATGACACAATGGTGATGGAGTAATTATCTATCTAATGAAATTTTAAAATAATTGATATTATAAATATCCAAATAAATGTAATTTGAGAATTTTTATGAATTAAACTAATTTTATAGATTAATATGACATGTTAGTATTGATTAAATGAATTTATTTTTAATTAATAAAGTTTTTATAACTTTAACAAAAATCAATTATTAAATAGTTTCAAAATTGACATAAAAGAGTATTTAAAAAAAATATTATATTATTAATTGATATTCTATTCCTAAAAATCTAAGTTTCAGCCAAAGAACTTATGTAATGATAGGTGTATCATTAATTAACCACTTGGGATTCTATTTGATGTATATAGTAAGTTTATTAACCATATAATATAAAAATACAAAGAGACATGGTAAATGTGAAACTAATTAACTAAGAGTTAAAACTAAAAGATACAGTTAATATAGTGACCCAAACCTGTCTAAAATCTATTGGTTTAAAGGATTTCAACCAATAACCACCTTATCCTATAAATAAGTCACTTTTTATCCATTATAAACCGAATATGAATTTATTATAAAATAATATTTTAAGTTTTTCTTAAGGTGCCCCTCACCCCTCTTATAAAAGGGCACTCACCCTTCTCTCAAATTCATACCTTCAAATCCTTTTGGTTCTGCCAACCCCTACCAAATATCCTCTCAACTTACCTCAATTTATCCTAGAGGCCTTAATTTAGTCATAAATCCAACTTAAGGAGTCCTTTTGATCAAATCAAAAGGAATAACCCGAAGAAGAGGTAATGTTTTCACCACCCTCTTTCAAGTTCCTTTCTTCTTCCACTTCTTCTTTCATTGTTATTTCTATTATAATATAATAAATCCAGTATCTTCTATATACTGTGATGTTATTATAAATATGGTACAACCATATTAATTATTCTATCCATCCCTTGGATGACATTTCACCATACGTGTGTACGTACGACTTACCGTCTCTACGTCATGGTGTAATTGTTATTCAATACATTATTATTTGGATGGGTATAATAATGATAGTTAATTCATGTAAATAATAAATATAATATTATAATGATTCTGTATATATGATACAACATCCAATTATATATTATTTTAATATCAAAAGAATGATATTGTCGCTCGTGCGTATGTACGGACTACCGTCTCTATGAATGCGATAAGATTCATTCCCCATCATATCCATTCAAGACTAATTTTCATTTGATGATTAAAAATAATGATTAAGGACTTGATATCATTCTGGATATGAATAAGATAAAACCTGTGGATAAAAAACATGACTTATATAACAAAACACATAAAAGAAAATGAGTAAGTGAACACCCGAAACGACGATAATACTAAAATATTATTAACAAAGAAATATTAAAATATCATATATTATATCATATTTATGTATAAGATTCTTATATAATTTAATAACAATTATTTGACTATTATACAGGAGGTTAACCTACCCTCTACCAAGGAAAAGTACAAGGTAAGGGTTTATTTCACAATCTCTTCATTATATGAGGCTGTTTATACGTAATTATCAACTGGGACCTCTTTATCATCCACATCCATGTTTCTTAAAAATGTATTTCAAATCATTCTTAATATTTTATAGACAATGGGTTAAAGTCATTTATACCCTTGTTTTACTTTTTATAAGAAGTTTATAAAGGAATCTTTCTATCATTTTCCAAACAAGGTCCTTTTTAACCTTTTCGACATAATTAAGGTAAGAATGTTTTTTTAACTTATACAGCGGGTGCGACAATTTTCTGCCGTTATAAAATATTTGAAGCTTCCCTTAAAAATATTATAAGGATATTTTCAAATTAAATGTTTTATTTTATAATTATGTGACTTTTAAATGATTAAAAAAATAGATATTTCTCTCAAATAGTTTGGATTTCATCAATGTCAACATCCTTTGATGGATTTTAAGTTTATTCGGAGATGATTTATTATGATAGAAAACTTTCATATTGTATTGAAGGTTTTGTGATATGTTTGACTGTGTATATGCTATTTTTATACCATTCATGGTTTATGGTTAATGTATTGACATTTCATATGCTAGTTTTAATAAGAATGCTTATGATATGTTTAAACCTTTTCATACGAGGAATGTATTGGACTTAGTAAGTGATGGGTGGAGCCCGCTAAAGCTCCTCGATGCATCGATAGGTCTCATGAGACAACTAAACATGGAATTAGATGAGGCCCTTTCCCAATTTGATATATGGTATTGGCCGAGGCCTTAATCATTTTTAGACGTCTTGGTCGAGGCCTTGACAAAATGTTTTAGAATGTCTGACATCATTATGAAAATAATATTAATGGTTCATGTGGTCATTTGAAAAGTAGAATACCAATGATTATTTTTTATTATGGCATTATTTACTCATCTCATATTCCTTCCATAAAAGTATTCATGTTTTTTATTGGTAAAGGCATGTGGTTTCAATTATTCACCATGCTTAATATTTATGCGATCTTCCGCAGTATTACTTACCCTTACTGAGCATTTGAGATCACCCCTTTCTTATGTTTCATTTTCCCAGGATATGAAGAAGTTAGTTATGAGTGACTTTCAGGCAATATTTAGGAGGCTTGGATGTTTCCAATGGAATAAATTCGTGTTGTATTTCTTTGCAAGTTGTAAAGTTGAACTTATGTATGAATATTATTTCCAATAATACTAAACTGATCGGTCTTTCGAGACACGATTTCATTGTGATCATGAAAATGTTATGTAATAACGCACCAACTCTGGGTATCTGGGGTCAGGGCGTTACAAAAACTTTTTCCAATACCTAATCATATACCAACTATTGGTACTGCTACTGAACATAGGGTTTATCAACCCACCAAGAAACATAACTATAATTCCCAGAACCTCAGTCCAACATCCATATATACATAATATCAGTAGTTCCCTGAGCATCAATTTGTTCTAAACCAAGGAGAAGTAGCATCAGTCCAACATCCTTTTTCACATGTAATGCTGTCATTGGATAAAGACTTAGTCTGTAAAACTATCCACAAAGTATAATATTAGTGCCTAGATCCTTAGTCTAACACGATCTCATTAGCACACTTCTTGTTCCCAGAGCCTTAGTACAACACCCAACCATTCATCAAAACCATCTTTACTGGAGCATCAATTCGACATCCAAACCACATATCCATTCCATCATTCCTTAATTTCCTCTTTTAAAGTCATGACCCTACAAAAGATTCAAGGAGAAAACAAAAAACATATTTAATAACTAACACTTACTAAGGCCCTTATGACCTTCAAAACCAAACATAACTTGACTAGGTGTAACCCCTTTCCCTCATGTTAAGCAACTAAACCAAAAACCATCATTAAATATTTCCAAACCACCCTCTTAAAACATGAATATTTATCTTTGAAAACAAAAATAGGCCCAAGGCCTAAATTTTCATTAAAACCAACATAAGATCACACAAGGAATCTCACCAAGGAGGCAACCATGACCCCATTAAAAATCCACCTTTGAAATCCACTTGTAAAATTCCATTTTTTATAAACAACTTAGAGATAAAAACTTCATTTGAAAACAAGAGTAACTTCAAATAGGGTTTACCCCCTTTGATATACAAAACCTGGACAAATCCCAAAGAACAAATTGAAAACCATTTAAAAGGCCACATAGGTACTTCACAAAACTTAACACATAAAACATTTAATTTTATCCTCTTACAAGTCATGAAATATTTACTACCGAGTCTTAATCATTAGTTCTATAACCATTTAATCAAATAAATCAATGTGATTAACCAAGTTAAGATCATAAACTAATAATTTTACTTAGTACAAGGGATAAAACATGCCACTCATGGGCCTAAGGCACATACATACACATGTAATAAATTAAAAAGACTGTGGGTAAAGATCTAAGACCACCTACCTCATCAAAAAAGTTTTCCAAAACATTTTCAAAGCATGGAGGCCTCGTCACAGCCCATACAAGCATCATACATACCCCTCAACACCCAAACGAGCTCATCAAAGTCACCAAAGATTTGGTGTCACACCAAAAAACAATTAATTAATTATAATAATTATAATTAATTAATTGACCAAAACCAAACATGGAATAAGGACAGAAAACTTACTAAGTCATCATGCTACACCAAAACTGAAACCAACCCCTCAACAAAGACTTGTAGTGTAACCTCGACCGCATTCCGGTATAGATCCCTAAGATGAAACACCAAAACAACACTTAATTAAATTATACAATTGTTCAAAACCTAATAAAATTCAGTATGATCATATACGTTAACAAAAATCCACACAATGAAGTTAGGAATCTATCTTGGGATCTCTTATACCCAAGATGATAAAATTCCCCATCATCACTAGCTTATTCCACCATGTTTTGGTGGAATCAGAATCAAAAACCTAACCCAAACATCCATAAATTATAGGAAAACAAGGAAATGGAGGAAATGATGGAGGAGGAGGAGAGAACTCACCATAAATGTCAATTAAGCACCACTAAAATACCTCCTTGGTGTGGCTTAAAGATGGGAGTAGGGGAGGACGAGACTCCTATGGTTCATGAGTGTGATAAGAGAAGAAAGGGGATGAGTGACATTAAATCATAGAGGGTAAAAATGGTAAAAATATAATTTTAATGAAAATTTGGGCAATCACATGGTTTTTCCTTGTGGTTAGTCAAACCATGCACCAAACATGTGCCAACTATGTGAAACCCTACTATCCGACCTCAATGACCCACATGATAAGGACACAAATTTTGAAAAACCATGAATCAACTGTGTTTTTGGTACTACCTCCCACCTGCAACAAGGTTCACAATTTTTCTAAAACCGTGCACAGCCTGTGCACCTATCTTAGATCCCCATAAACCTCACAAAATTTCCCATTGGGCCATCCAAGGTTTGAAATAATAATGAAGAAACTATGAAAACCAACCATGATTAGTTAAAAATGAACTGAAATCTCCTAATCATATGGGTGTTGCACAATTTCTCCTAAATCATGCACAATAAACCATACACCCTTGCAATTGTTTTTTCAAAACTCCAAAAATATAATCTGATTCCTCTATAACTCACCCAAACACCTGAGTAACCTTATGTGAATCATTAACCACCTCAAAAAACCCCTATGATATATCCCAACTCTTAGAAATCTATTATAAGTCGTGGTTCAATATTAAACCCGTCTGGTAATGAAAATTCAAATTCCTTCAGTATTTCAATCCATCCGAATGAGAGATCTTACAATATGGATATTCTTGTTATATATACTATAGACATATACTTGTGATTATTTGACTATTTTTTGATATTATATACTTATGGATTTTCTCTGCATGGGCTTTCCCTGCACATGTCATGCCTTATACAGACAATCAAACTTTTGATAGAGTCCTAGAGGGGCCAGGACCAGTGAGAGCTTAGTGAGCTGGATAGATTGAGCTGTGTTCCTATAGTTTCATTGGTAAGAATACCCTTCTATACTTTCAGGTTGGGATTGTTTTCAAATTATTTGTGGTGGGATTGTATTTAGACATTTTTCTTTCGAGTAATTATTTTCATACTATGACGGTGTCATTTAGATATATACAATAACAATTTATTAGTTGTTTTATATTTTATCATTTTATGGTCTAGGAGATGTGTGGGTGTGTACAGGTTCCTTAGGATAAGGCCTCCCATGTGAGTGATATGCCTACTCGATGATAGTCTCCAACCATGGGCCTATTGGAGGCGGGTTGGGGTAGTCACAGAATAGACCCCATTGTGATGGGTCATGACAAGTTGTTCCCTAAAAATGGATTTTTTCATATTAAATAATTTTTACCAATCAGTTCCAGATCGATCTGAGTTTCTAAGTGAGTGGAGTCCTCCATACTCCAAGTAGGTGATTCCTAGATATTTCCTATGTTATATGTGTTTTATGCATCATGTGGTAATTACGAGAGTGTAGGGTTACATTTATGTGAAAAAAATTAAAACCACTTTCAAGTTTTGTTATTCATAAGAGATAACCAGGGGTAGTCTCATATAGATTATGATGTGATCATTTTTTATGGATTGGTTGTGTGGTTATAGGGTTTGTTAGACATGATCACACTTATTGTGGATACAGTTTATTTAGATTTAGCAATTAATGTGGTTATTTGGGAACACGGTGGGTGAAACCCATGTGATTTTGGGTGATGTTGATATTTGGGAATGTAGATACATGGTTTGTGTATGTGATGTAGATCGTAATGCCCATTTTCATGGGTGGTGACTATAATGACCCAAAGTTTTCCTCCTTAAATAAATATTATGCTTGATAGCTTACTCTACAGGAAACAATAAAACCAAAAATATATATACCATTATAAGGTACCACTATAATTTTCAAGTATAAATATTGGTAATATAATTATGAAACACACACACACATATATATAGAATAAAAAAAATAAAATTTCCTCAAAATATCACTCAACTAGCACAACTAAGAAACTAATAGAATATTTTTTTTATGAAATTTAATTATTTTTAAGTATAATATATTTTTTATATGAATAAAGGATTAAAAATATATTAATTATTAATTTATATAAAAAATAATAGTTAATATACCAAAATTATTTTTCTTATAAAAAAGATTTCACTATATATTATTTTTTAAAATAAAAATAAAAATTATAAATTTGAGGATGTGAATTCCAAAAAATTAACTTTATTTTTAGATTTATCATAGAAATATTAGGCTCATATGAATTTTTGGTATTTTTTAAAAAAAGATTCCTTTTTTAGGTGAATAGTGAAAAAAACCATTTTCACAAATAACATGATTTTTTTAACATTATTAGTATATAAGTATGAATTTTAAATTATTTAATCCTTTTTATGAGAAAAATTATGTATTATATACATGAATTTATAATTTTAAAAATGTTTTTTTTAATTTTTAAACCCATATTTGAAAATTTATAACTTAAGTTATATTTTTCAAAAAAACAGTTTTAAATACATTATAAATTTAGTGTTTTAAAATTAATTTTTATCACTTATAAAAATTGATTTAAAATTTGGGGTAATAAGATCTAAATTATATAATAAATACAATTTTATTTTTTGGTAGAAATGATAAATTACCTAGATAAAAACTAGTTATCGTGCTGAAAATAAAAATAGTAAAAATGAGTAGGTAAAGGTCCTAACATGTTAAAAATATATTTTCAATTGAGTGGTTGAGGTACAGTTTGACCTTGTATCTTCTCTAATATATTATTTATCAATTCTAGAGCCACTTAACTTGAGAGTGAGTGTGTATTATTGAAATATTTTGGGTATTTACAAAAATGCCACCCCTTCTCACTTATAAAAGAGGAACTCTTCTCCTCACTACCCCTCACATAAAAACCCCTTTGTTTCATCCCAAATTGTATCACCCCAATAAAATCACTGAATCTGATTCATTGTTCCATATAACCACATACGAGGCTCTATGTATGCAGGAAGATTCTAACTAGCGGCGAGGGTCTAATATAATCTGGCTAGATTATAATCTTCATAATCATAACCATCATCAGATAGTAATAAAATAAATAAAAAGTTATTAGAAAATAGAAAATAATATTACATAAATAAATTCCATAATAGATTTTATTCCAAGTCATACAGGTGTAATCAAACAGACCCACACCGTGGAAGGTCAACAAGTACAATGGCATGACTAAAAATAATAATAATAAAGGTGATGAAATAAACATCCAGAGTCTGTACCAGTACCACATCCATCTCCCAACAATTGGTTACTTAGTAACCTAATATAAGGCCCTTAATCTTATCCAAATCCTTGATTATGAAGTCTACACATGGATCAAGATACTTATGCAGGGTGCGAGTATAAACCTAGTAGGACACCACCAATGCATCCTTAACATAAGTTCACATGCATAAGAGGTGTATTCAATGATAATGATAGAATGTGAAATTAAAAAAAATCGATCATGTGTTGATCATTAATTCACTAACCAAGACTCCAGAAACACCGAACGTATCTGGTTTGACTCTATATTGGAAGAGTGGTCATAAGAGAATTAAAGAACATGGGTTAAACACACATACACCTCATATATCTCTAAGAATCCATAAATCCAATGAGTCAGGGGTTGGTATATAAATATATCAAGCCACAAAAATATCACAAATCAGGCTACAAGACCATCACATCCTAAATCCACCTTAGGTTAAGACACATGACCATCGTATCATGGCAGTATGCCTCGGGTCAGACTATAAGACCATTATACCCCTACACTCTATCTCAATCCATCATCAGCATCATCAGATGTCACAAATTTCCCCTATAAGGTTTAACCAAGAAATAATGGTTCACCTATCATTCACTACCAGAAGAAATTACTTCAAAGGACATACATTTGTACACAACTGGGAAAAACACATATATACACAATATAACATATCAAGAATTAGTATAAGAAGCATTAAAAACAAAAAAACACACACAGATGTGATCAATATAAAAAATGGTCTCATGGTATACATGCACACACACACACACACAAATGTAACCAATATCAAACATGTGTCTCATAGGACACACACACACAAACATTTGATCAATATCTAACATGGGTCTCATGAGATCTGTACACACACTTATATGTTTAAAATAAAGCATGGTTCTCAATATAAATAAGAAAATACCATTATATCATAGAAAAAATCATATATAAGGGCTTTATATGGTAAGGAACTTCCTACCTTTTGTACATTGAATCCAATTTCTAAGATCCATTGAGGAAATACACCCATATCATGAACATGCACTAAATTTTACTAGAAAAAGACCAAATCCATCACCATAAAACCTTTAGATTTATAATTATATGAATAATTATGGTTAAGATATGAAATCCACATCAACTTATCAATTTTTTTTTGTCTTCAAGGTTAGATATAGGATTTAACAAAAAAAATTCCACAAACTCCTATAGTCCAACACTGATATATCAATTAAGAATGAATACTCTATTAGATTCAGGTGAGGATTCACAGATCTTCCCAACATGTCTTGGATCTATTATCAATTTTTGAGAAATAAGGAGGATTAGGCTTAGAATATATACATATTACCTAAATTGGTGAAAATGGGTCAATCTATAAAAATTAATGCCCAAGGTCCTTTATATTTGGAGTATAGAGGTATAGGAACCATCAAGAATCACTACTGGAGTCCCTAGGTTCAAGATCCCTAGCTGTAGGAGAAATAATTATAGGTTTAATAGGGGGTTTGGGCATAAAATCCAATCTTTGAAGTAATTAATAATTTGTAAATGATTTGGTAACAAGGTATACTAAACTGTTCGCTAATGGTGTGAGGCATTCTGCCTCTTCTTTTCACCCACATAGTTTGGAAAGATGATTTGGTAAAATTCACACCACTATGGTTTCACTTGTACTTGAGACCCATGTTTTTCTAGAAAATATCACATGGTTAGATCTAATCATGTGGTTACTATTATTTTTCCACTATCCTTCTATAGGAAAACCACATGGTTTCTTTTGGAGAGTCACACAACTTCCCCTAACTATGCTCCAATTGTACGTCCTCTTTAAGGCCTCTAAAAACATCCAAAACCAACTATATGCTACTTGAAACTTTACTCAATCAAATAATAACTTAAAAAAAATGAAATAATTGAATAAAGTAAAGCACAAATTAATTAAAAAATTAAATACCATTATAATACCTCGTATAAAGAATTATCATCCACAAGAAGTGTATCTAGAGTTACTGCTCAAAAAAATTGGGTCATTGAGTTCATACATATGATTAATACTCCCAAGTATCTTCATGATACATCCATGCCACCGAAGGACTCTAGAAAGTGGAACTATTTTCCCTAGTAACACTTTATCACTCTGATCTATGATCTGCATCAGACACTCTTTAAACAATATGTCTAGAACTAGTTCAACATTATTATAGTTTAATACATGCATAGGGTTGTTCATGTGCCTCCAAAGATAAGAGAAATGGAACACATAATTCATACCTTGATACTATGAAGGAAGGTCCAAATGTAATTCCACTCTACTGTCACACTTAATAATCATGAATGTTCTAAAAAATCTTGGTTCTAACTTCCCTTTCTTCCATAACCATTAATTCCCTAGTCAAAGAGTCACCCTCAAGAAGAATCATTCACCCATAATGAACTCCAAGGGTTTCCTCCTATCGAAATACGATCAATGACTAATATGAGTGGTAACTAACTACTTCCATATTGATTTCACTCTCTTTGTGGTATCCTATACCATACTTATCCCCAAAACTACTTCCTGACCCAACTCATTCCAACATAGTAGTGAGAGACCTAAATGGACATTAAGATCAACATAAAATATAATTTGAACTGAATCATGGATTTTTTTATTGTATGTAAACTCCACCATGGCTAGGTGATCATCCCAAGTTCCACAAAAGTCCAAAACACATGTCCTTAATATATCTAATAAATTTTTTATTTTCCTCTCTAACTATCCATTAGTCTATATATGGACATTACCTAGTCCATTGAATAATAAATGATAAATAAAGGCCCTAAAATCATAACTACTTGATCCTAAGAATAATCCACAATATTATCAACCATAAAACTCATAGGAACTATTCTTCATGATAAGGCCACTCTCTATGATACTACATTTCCAATGTTTTCCTTCTAAGGGAATCTGCAATGAAATTACCTTTCCTCAGAGCATAGTCCATCTTGAATTCAAATGTATGTAGATACTCCAACCAATGTCTCTACCTTATATTCAAATATATCTAATAAAATATTTATCAAAATATATTATGGTTCATCTAAATGATTAAAAAGTCACTAAAAATATAATGTCTCTAATACTTTAGAGTATAGACTACATCTTCCTACTCTAAATCATGCATCGGGTAGTTTGGACCATGGGGTAATATCTTTCATGACTCTTAGAAAATTACAAGATCTATCTACATAAAAAAACTACAAAACTAAAACCATAGTTATCATAGTATACTATATAACCAATCCTAGTATTTGGAAGAGTCAAATATGTGGTTTTCATGAACCTTATCTTCAGCTCAGGGAAACCCTCTTCACACTAATCAGTTCATTAAAACTTCCCCTCGATTTTGGCTCATCTCTTTCATTGGTGCTTCCCAATAAGACAATTATTGGATGAAGTGTCAATAATAACATGTAATATAACTAAATCTCATAATATTAAATACATTCTTAGGATGTTTCAAAGACATCATGACTCTTTCGGGTTCACTAAAATACCTATTTCAGAAATCACATGCCCAAGGAAACATATCTCCTAAAACCCAAGGTTTCACTTTGAAATTTTGATGTAGAGATGATGTTCTTAAAGTGTGATCAATATAATCTCAAGGTTTCTCTCATTCATATCTTATGTATTAGAATATATCAGGATATATTCTATGAATACAATGATAAATGAGTCAGGATAAGGATGAAAAATTATATTCATGAGATCTATGAACACCGTTGGATAATTTTTCAACCTAAAAGGCATGTAAAGATAGTAGTAAAGTTCATATATACTCCCAAATTATATCTTGGTAATAACTTCCTCTCTAACTCACAATTAATGGTAGCCCAAACAAAGTTAAATCATAGAAAACCATCTAGATACTAATAACTAATCAAACATATCATAAATACTAGGTAAGTGGTACCTATTATTCACTGTTATATTTTTTAGATTCCTATAGTCTACACAAATATATATAATACCTTTTTCCTTCTTGGAAAGAAACACATGAACATCCCCAGGTGATGTGATCTGTTTGATAAATATATTATCCTCTAAGTACTCTAAATGTACTATCAACTATCTCAAATTAGTTAGTTTCATATGGAAAGGAGGAATCAAAATCGGATTTTCACTCGAAATAAGATCAATACCAAGCTCAATCCCCATATTTAGAGTAATACCAAAGAAATAATCTGGTAATAAATCCTTATAATGATACACACTTATAGGGAATATAGAGGGGACTGTAACTAATTCTATGGTAAGAACCAAGATTTCTAATTATGTTGTGATATCTCCAACGTACTTCAGGTATGGTCCTATCTTTCTTTTTATGAGATATTAGTCACTAATCAACACAAGACTCTATCCTATTTGTGTGGTAAAAGATACACCTCTCCAATAATAGTTGATATGAGATCATTAACTGGTCAACCAATCCATCCCGAATATCCCATTGAAACTAGTCATCTCTGAGATCATGAATCCACACAAATTTTTGTAGCTAATAAATACTATGGGACATTTCAGACATCACTGGAGATGGTCTCTATCATTTCCCAAAAGTCAATTTATGGGAGAGTATCACAAAAGATAACTTAATTGGTAAATCTTGTCCAAAAATGATTTGAGAAGATATGAAAGAATTGGAAGATCTTGTATCAAAAAAATAGGTAGATAACATAGTGGTAATCAAGACTATACCTTTAATTATATAAGTTCCCTCTCCCCTAACAATTAAAACCTTATCTATTTCATAAATCCTACATATCTTCAGAGCCTGAAATTGCCTCTATAGTGCATGGGTCACTTGAATCATCGATATTTGTGGAGGTTGGGTCTACTACTAAGGATCCCTATATGAACCAAGACATATACTAATTGAATCTATTTGGGGAATCTTATAAAAAAAAGTTAAAAAGATGTCCTATATTATTACATTAGTGAAATTTATTAAGAGACTTAATGCTTGATGTATTAAAATGTACCTTTCATCCACAGTTGTAACACCTGGTCAGACCTCCTCCTATAGAGGGAGTAGAATAATCCCTACTTTTCTACATTGGTCTTCCACCCTAAAATACCTCCTCATCCTTATTATTACAAATACTATAAGAGGCACTCACTTTATCACTATGAATCTTGGTCATTAGTGAATATAATCTAGAATAAAACCTATAAGCCTATCCCCATCTAGCCCCTTCTCAGAATTCAGAGCCTTGAAGACCACCTACACATATTTAATTTGGTCAAAGCCCCTAAATTGATATATATTATCCAAATTAAGGAAATTATCAAAATTCATATTCTTTAATGCCTTATTCCCATCCAAAATAGGAGAAAATCAGAACAACTCTATAAAATAAACTGAATAAGAAGAAAATAACAATTTCCCTAGTTGAATATCTATAAACTCCTAAGATTTGTCCATCTTCTGCAATTCATGAAATAATTCCTTGAATAATATATTCTTTAAGGCTTCCCAAGTAAGACTGTAATGCTTTCCTACTTGACCCATGATGCCCCACCATCTCCTAGAAAGTCCATTAAGCATAAATGATTCCAGATTCACTTCCAATCCAATATAGTAAGCACCAAGTCAATGATTCCCTCAATTATGTCAATATAGTCCTTAGAATCTGAAGTACCACTAGTTTAATAGAATACAAGAAGATATAAGAGCTAAAAATACTAGTCATATTCGACCAACATCCTCTCTTCCCCTCCTCAATGATGAGGTGAAATCTGTAAAACTTTTGGTTAGGGTGGGTTTACCACATGAACCACCAGAGTAGGTATGAAAGATTACTCGGGTGAATCCTCCTATATATAATGTTATGGAATAGGTGTGTCTAGAATAATTATAATGACTTTGAGGTGGAATTTTTATGAAATGATCAATGAAAGTTTAGAGTACCAATAACAACTTGCTTATAAAGAAAACATTATGTATTTATAAGGAACACATAAGAAATACCTATTAAAGGGAATATCTTAGGAGATACCCACAAAAAAGTATAACCCTATTAGTTTTACCCAAGTCTCAATCCTAGTCCTCCATACCTATATGTTCATCTTAATCACATATATACGAAACATAACATCATAGAAAAGTCCAACAAAATAATTCCAACACAGATATTCCAAAACTATAAAGAATATATATATATATATATATCACTCAATAGTTATAATAAACTAAGGAATTTAATTAAATAACTATTTTTCAACTCTCAACATGTATATATGTGGCATATGAACCTACGTGCCTACTCATGATGTATGAGTGCACCCATATCCCATAAAAATTTATCAACAATCCTATCACTAGTAACATAGAGGTCTGTTACACATAATCTATCCATGACCATAGAAACTCACCTGCTTGAGTTCTACATATCCTATCTCTTTTATACCAAAACCGCAATAGAAAAAATAAAAACTTAATCCCTTTGAAACCATTTTTAACACCCTGACCAGAATCATTGGATCCAAGCCATAGTGCCAAATATGTTCATGCATGCCTCCCCATACAAAAGAGGCTACTAACTAAAAGTGTGGGTCTAATGTAATGTGAAGAGACTATACCCTCAAAAATCATAGTCATAACTAGATAAAAATAATATAAATATAAACCAATTAATCAGTATAGCAGAGGATAACATCAAATTTTATAATAAATGTCATGCCATGTTATACAAGTGTAATCAAACAGACCCCCAATGTGGTAGGTCAAAAAGTACAAAAATAAAATTATAAATTATAATAATAATAAAATTTCTATGGAAACTATCTGAATTATTCCCTGGTACCATGTCCATTTCCCAATACCAATCTCCTCAAAAACTTTCTATAAGTCCCTTTCCCTTATCTAGATCCATGATCATAAAGTCTACACGTGCACCAAGATACCCATGTATGGTGTGAGTATAAAATCATTATAACACCACCAATGAATCCTTATCATATTTTCACACACATAAGAGTTGTATTCAATGTTAAAAAGGAAATGTGAAATCAGGAAATAATGAATCATGAGTCATAAATTTGTGTTCTAACCAAGTCACTACAAACCCTAGCCATACCTTCTACGACTCCACATAGGAAGATTAGTCATAATAGAAGTCCTGAAAATGGGTTTAACATAAGGAAAAATCATATATCTATTATAATCCACATGTTAAATGTTCATGGGTTTGGTCATGAGGTCATCAAGCCAGATCACTTTTATTTGTCAGGTCACAAGGATGTGTTATCTCGACTCTACCTCATGCTAGGATACATGGTCATTATATCCTGACACTATATCTCAAGTTAGGATACAAGGATATCATACCCCTACATTTTTTATTTGTTCATCATCATCACAATCGCATGATACACATACCCCTTCAAATGGATAAGCTATCCAAAATAGTCCACCTATCATTTTATATGAGAAGAAAATCTTCTAAAGGCCATATATCCATACACAATAGGGCATAACACATATACACCCAATATAACATATCACACATGAGTACCAATAGTCACAAAAACACACACAAATGTTTGATAATTATAAAACATGGTCTCATGGGACACACACACACATGATCAATATCAAGCATTAGTCTCATAGGCTACAGATTCATGCACATGTGATCAATATCAAAAATGGGTATCACGGGCTACACACACATGTGAAAAAACATGAGAATGTTTCTAAAGTTACACAAACACATAACATAATATCATGTATATAATCATATACAATTTATATATGAGGTAATTATCTTTTTACATCTAGCACGTCAAAGATGAGTTCCAAGAACCATTGAGGAATGATACCCAAAACACACATGCAAACTAAACTTCACTAGAACAAGATCCAATCCATCATCATAAATCCTCTATATTTATATTTCCTAGAACAGGTCACGCTAAGAGAAAAAATTCACATCAACTTACCAAAAGAGATTCATCATCAAGGGATGATCTAGGATCAAACAATTAAAATTCCACTAACTCTCATAATCCAACATAGATATATTAGTTAATCATGAAAACTCTATTATATCTAGGTTAATATTTATAGATCTATCCAAAATGTCTTGGATATAATATAAATTCTAGATTAAGAAAGGTTATTAGGCTTATATTATATTGATCTTTTCTAAATTAGAACCAGTGGGTCAATCCACATGAATTAATGCCTTATATCCTTTAGATTTGAATTATAGAGGGAGAGAAACCACCAAAAATCACTAGTAGAGTACCTAGATTCAAGATCCATAAGTTTAGGAGGAATAATGATAGGGTTAAGAGAGTTTTATATCTTAAAATCTATTTTTTGGATTAATTAATACTTTACACATGGTTTGGTGAGATGGTTTACTAAACAACGCACTAACCTTGTGAGGATGTCTACCTCTTATAGGAACTTACATTTTTTTGGTAAACCTTATGCCAAACTTTCTTTTGAGTCTATCCCAAGATAGATTATTTCTTGGGAAATGTCACATTGTAATCTATAACCATGTATAAAACATGATTTTCCCTATGTCCTTCTCTTGAAAAGCCTCACAGTTTCCTGGGTAGAGCTACATGGTTTCCCCCAACCATGAACCAACCATGTAACCTCTTAAATTCCTCCAAAAACCTCTAAAAACAACTATAATCTACTCTAAAATTCCCTCAAGAAAATAAAAAATAAAAAAACATAAAATAAGCTATTAAAGTATAGTATAATGTACTTAAAAACCTTCAAACTATTACATGAACTCTACCTAAACCTATTCCCAACACTCTTGTCAACCTTAAAAAGGTTTTTTTCTTCTCAAAATACCACCCCGAAAAGGTTTTAATCCCCTTTAAAAAATAGATAATCCTCATAACAAGTTATATATTTCTAACAACTCCACCTTCATTTCTATTTCTTTATGTGATTTCATTATTCCTCAAATTTCATTTCACCACATTTTAATGATAAAATAAATATTATTATTATAATTTTATGTTGTTATAATTATGGTACCATATTCAAGAATTTATCTTTTTTATTAAGAAAAAATTTGATTCATTTGTTGTGTAAAATGTTACCTCCATAATACAATTTGTTTTTCTTTACTTCACCACCTAAAAAGGATAATCATAATGTGAAATTTAATATATAATTATGATATTTATAGAATATATTAAATTCTAAAATGATAAACCATATTACTCATTCTCTCTCATTCTATAATAATGAAATAATTACCAATGTGTATGTGCGGACTACCATCTCCATGGGCTAGTGTTTTTCATTTTACCCTACCATAATCATGGAGGGTTTTAGTCTATATTTTATGAGTATATATGATAAATATAAAAATAATTTATCTCATTATATTGGTTTTTTATGGAAAAAAAATTAATGATCGTTATAAGTTAATCCATTGATATCAAAAAATAACACGAAACTAGTTCATCACTATTTTCATCTTCACAAAACATGACAAAAACTCCCATGTAATGGAACTAGAACCTTATATATCTTTATAAAACATAAATTAATTTTTTTAATGATTTTTAATTTATTTTATTTTAGATAAAATGGAATATCAACACCTATTTTATGAACCTAGTTCAAAATGGTCAAGATTAATAACACCCAATGTTGAAAAGAGATTACAACAATGTAATACACGAAGAGACTTGTTATTAATAAAGAGTATAAATATAAATTTATTTGAATATATTTCTGAAATAGGTAATCAATATGTTTATATTTATGATGTATGAGTTTAAGAACTTCTATAAAAATCAAGGGAAATGGTAAGGGACTTTATAAGTCAAACTTATTCCATTGAGTTATATAATTTCGCCTATGTTCATTACAATTTACTTTTCAAATGATGTTCTATCTTTATTTATAGGGAAAAATATTTATTTTATATAAATCTATTCCCATGAAATATTTTCTTTTTAGTTATTTATTTTAAAACAAAGGTTCTTTTTTTAATAGATACTTATAACTATGAATTTAACAATGATGTATAAAAGTTGTTTTCAAAATGATATTTGCATGATTTGGTTTTAATTATCTTTAAGTGATATATCTCTAATGGAGTTATGTTTCTTGTTTCACCCTATATTTTATTTTATTATGTGATTATTTTGGTTTATCAAGTTTTCATTATCAAAAAATTTAATTCATGATGTTATTTTATACCATTTTGATATTTTTTGAAACCCATTATTTTACATGGATTATTTATTAAAGGTGAATGATTTTCATTTGGGTATTTAAGAAACCTATTCTTTATCCATAGTTTATTTAAGATAAGATGATTATATAATTTAAGTGGCACAAATATGTATGTATGATGGTGTGTGAGGTCATATATATCCCTATACTGTTTTGGTTTATGATTATATCTCATGATACATTTACGTGTGCATATAATGTTTCTGCTCACATTGGCATGGGAATAATGGGTATGCTCACATTTTTAGGGGTAAACATAATGAGTTTCTTCATGTTGTCATGGTTATAGTGGGTTTTCTTATATATATATTTCTATTATTATTGGTTTTCTATATTTCCATGTTTTTTATCAAGTTGTGTCAAATTTTATAGAAATATTTTATTTTCATGAAATTCCATATTTTCATGATTATGCCTTATTTTTAAAGTATTTCAAACTTTTCTGTAATTATCACATGTTATATGATTAATATGATGTGTTTTGAACCATTTAGTATCTTTTATACTTCCTTAATGATCTTTTTATGATATTTTATTAATATAATATCTTTTATGATTATGATATGAGGTATTTTGATCTTTTATTATGATATTTATGTCTTCCTTAAGTTCTTTTTCATGTTATGATATGTTTTTCCCTTACTAAGAATCTGATATCTCCCCTTTCTTATGTTTATATTCCCCTGGTTATGAAGATGATTATATCCTATGAGATGTATATAAAAGTTTCTAGAGGAGCATGATTATGGAGAAATGTTTATAAGTGTTGAAAAATATGTTTTTAACGTTTAAAATATTCAAGAAACCAAAAATTTATATCCTTGGGTTGTGTTAGTATCTGTAATATATATTATTTAAATAATGAGATTAATGTATTATTTAAGTCATGATTAGATTTGGTTGATTTAGTGATAGAGTTTCTCTCATTTTTGATCATAGGTTGTTGACGATACCCCTCACAATGTGGAATGAGGCCACTGTGGTCTTGTTTACATAGTGTAGGGACCACGAGGTGGTTTTTACAACTGGTTTGTTGGTGGTATCCTTGGTATTTATATTGAATAATATGGTTGATTAAGAGTTTAATCGATAATATGGGGATACATTATTGAATAAATATGATATAGGGGTGGAATACTCTCTTGATATGTAATAGATGTTGGGGATAATGGGATGGACTTGGAACGATACATGTTCCACCATTCCTTCATTTTATTTAGTCTATTGAGTTGATATATGGTAAAGAGTTTGGATGAATATGATATTATTGATATGGTTTGTATACATTCTATAGGGACTTCGTGGTTGAACTAGAATGGTTATTAGTTTTGGGATGATGTGTGATTTCATGTTACACCAAATTGATTAGAAGGCTATGAGTGATTCTGTTATCATAAACTATAGATGAATCATTCCATGTTATTAATGTCCAAATAATTTGAACATTTACTCATGGTGCATTGAGCATGAGTAGAGTAGGTTGGGTGGTGTGTCTTTGTTTCTATTTATTACTCTTGACAAACAGTAGTATATATATGTATATTAGCTAGGTATTGTTAAAACCAAACTGATAAGGAATATTATCATTTTCAAGTATTGTATTTTTTTGTCAAGGAATTATGAGAAGAAATGGAATCACCTCACATTGAAAAAAATGGATGATTAGACTAACCATCATATTTAATAAATTAGAATCACAATTTTTAATAAAGTCCATTTGATTAGAAAAGAAATATGTTTATGTAAGATAGGGAAGTTATAATAATTTCCTTGGAAAATATGACGATGCTAAAGATGATCGATCATAGGTTAAATATCACAACCTATAAGGTTTATGATGAATGAATAAGTAAATTATGGTATAATATTTTTGAATTTTTAACAATTTATCAATTTGTATTTGTTGACAATTCCGAATGATCATAAATCTATATTTTTAGTATTTTTGAAGAACAATTTTAAGGTGTCATAGTTTCCAAATGTTTTAAAAAATTTTGGGTGTCAAAATCGGGATATTATTCTATTGAAAAGGAAGGTTTTATACAAAGGAGTTCATGGAATGAAGTTTTCAGACCATGAAACATAGTTTGTGGACTAGAAAAGAAGGTATGCAGAACGGAAAGGGAAAATAAGCAAAGAAATATTTCCATATAGCAGTGCTATGAAGACTGTGAAGCATGCTATGAAGACCATGTAGAGAAAAAATATTAATAGGAGGTCTGAAATTCATGGGAGGATAACAATTCATGGGAGGCATGTCTTTTTCAGAATGAGATGATGATTATAGCTACCACAAAGGGTTATGGTGCTATGAGAACCGTATAGAAGTTCGTGGTGCAAGTTTAACCACATCGATGTTTTGGGAATTTAGATTAGTGGGTTTTGGTGATCTTATTTTTCTATATAAATACCCCCAATATGATCATTATGTAGAGTGAATTTTATTAGAAAAGATCACCACTCTTGAAATAATTCAGGTAAGTATGAAAGAGTTCGCAAGGGAGAATTCCATTAAGGATAAGTATTTATGGAGGAAAGATTCTATGAAGAAGGAAGTTATCTATGGAAGGAGTTTGTGGGAATAATTAGACTAAAAAGGAAAAGAGACCATGTAGAAAAGGTTGTGTGTAGAAGAATCAAGCATCCAAAAATCAAGGCTGGTCTGTGGAAGAAGAAGGTTGTCCATGAAGAACTCGTGCCATGTGGTGCAAGGTAGTCCTCAGAGGATTCATGACAATTATCGATGGGTGATAGACTATTTGAAAAAGGACTAAAATAGTTTATGACAAAAATTTATGAAAAATAATAATATACAGAAAAGTGGGATTTTTATTTTGAGCAATTAGACTTGGAAATTAGACTGGGAAAATAGAATGAGTAGTCGTATGAAGTCCAAGAAGTTCTTACTAGCTTTTGGGTAAGAAAGTAAAGTTTTTTTTTAAATTTCACATGTGTGAAATTTGATGATGAATCACTATAATATGTTTGTTACAAAAATAGTATTGAATTATTTCATGCTACTTGAAGAAAATTCACTATTGTATTAAACATAGTGCTACACGAGTGAAAGGGAATATTTTAATCATTGCATTCCACACAAAAGATTGTTTTCTAGTTGATTGTGTGATATTAGATTGTTTCTGAACCTTACCAAGGACTATATAGTCTTGTTGAGTAGTAAAACTTGTAAATTCATGTGTTTATTTGGATGTGTGTTTGAATTGTTTCATCAGGGAAAGAAATCCTTAACAGGAGGTGAAGGTATTTTTTTAAGCAAGAAAACTTAAAAGAAAAGGATATCACTGATTCACCCCTCCCCCTCTTAAGGATACTTGAATCTTGGTTGATTAATCTATCATAAATTTTTATTGGTAGCCTAACGTGTTCATAATCACACCATACATGTGACTTTTGGGATGTGTGAAAACTTTATGAGTCATGGAACATTCTACATTAAGGGATCAACTCCTGAATTTTAGTAGAGATGAGAGTGAATATGGTGCACAAGATGAACAATGTGATTTTATATACATTTCAGTGGTTTCTTAGTGCTAGGATGGCTATTAATTATGATTAATTTTATTCTTGTACATGTGTGATCGACCATTGATCGATCCTGTTTACTCTTACATGACCGACATGGGATTATGGATGTTTACTTTTCTCACAGTGTTTTGTTTTTCCCTATTGTTTCCAATTATTCTTCATTACTTGCACTTTTAATATATTATTATTAATATTTACCTTCATATGGTATTTTCTCCTAACTATCACCACTTATACCCTCAATTATAATCTACAATCTTTCCTATATATAGAATATTTTTAATGTATTTTGGAAATTTCATTTGGTTATTATAGTTTGAGCTAGGCCAGGATGTTACAATACATATAAGGATAGAACATTTGATTCATCTAGAATATATTTTTGATAGGTATATCTCAGTAATGGTTGGCGTTTTATCTCAATAATTATACTAATTCAAAGTTACATGAGAGAATTTTAAGAGGTAATTCTATAATATGTCTTTATTTTCAATGGTAAAAGAAGCATGATGGAAAGAGTTGCTCACTATTCAATAAGGGGAGTTCTAGTGTGTGTGAATATGAAGTAAGGTTCATGAAACTTCCATAGTATTCTACAAATATGTATTTAAATGTTTAGGTTTAGGTGAAACATTTTGAGGAGATATTATACCTAAGTATTTAGTGTTAGGTTATCCCTTTAATTTTTCTGGAATATTTCAAGAGTTTTCAAAAGATTATGTGATTGTGAAGACTTTAGATTAGATTTATTCACTACAATAGGGAATTTTTCATAATTTTTTAATGGATGGATTTGTAGATAAATTTTATTACTTATCAATATAATTGATGTTTTGGACTATAATGGGTTACCCTTATCCCTCCTCATAATTTTCCCAAGCTGGTAGTTCTTAAAGTTCTACTAGGGACATTCATATCATTTTTTATTTCTAAGATAAATGAGGAAATTAGAAATTCATGTGTCTATAATTTCTAAATACTCCTAGTTGATTCAAAAATATAATAGAGGAGGGGCCTTATTAGTTTGAAATACAGCCTCAAAATTGGTCATTCCCTCAACCTTATCAGTAAGAACGAGTCCCTATGGAATTTAGACCATAGATTAAAGATAGATATAATAGTGGATAACCTCAAGATATTTCCCATCCTTTGGGACCTGAAGTATAATATAGAACTGGTTTTGGATGGAATCTAAGATATCAAGGTAGGGATCCATGATGTGAATAGTTATTCACAATATAGATGCTAACACAACCTAAGATCCTTTGATATAACATATATCTATAATATAAACTACTTTATACTTTTATAAATGTATAATATTTCAACACAATCACCACACCTGCATTAGTATAAGTTTTGTGATATAAGGTGGATGTAATTCTTGTGTACTTAGTGTTATCTATGTCAGTTTGTGTGTATTCGAGATTAGAAGAGGTGTTTCATGGGTGTAATGTGATAAATGGGAAGCATCAATTTTTAGGTGAGTTCTTCCTATTATGGATACCTCTATATGATTTTATCCTCTATATAGATTGGTTTTATTATACTAAACTCATCACTGATTATTATTGTTGATGAGTGACCCTCTATGATATAGAAGGTAAGTGCATAAATTTTGTTTTCATACATGACCATTAGATATATTGTAGAGATATTTATCTGATCATGTTGCATCTTTTAGTATAAATATTTATTTTAGTGAAAATATAGTTGAAGTAATTTTTGAAATATTTGGAATAATTTCTGGACGATTTTCCCAATGTTTTTATAAAATTAACCAATAAACATGATATGATGTTCGTGATAAAGTTGTAAGATACTATCTTCTAAAATTATATGTCTCAGTATAAGATAGTGCATTCATAGTAGTGAGATTTTGGGATTCATATTGGCGATCTATTAAATAAGGGATTCATCTAGAATATCATATTTTCATGTGGAGATGTAGTATTGTTAATGGAGAAATTAGGTGTTAGTTTCTTATAGTGTATTTATTATTAAGGGATTAAGTATGTTATGTTGATGAATTAATATCCCATCCCAAGGATTACCAAATTATTTGATTAATTAAAAGTCATTATCTTATTCATGAAGATGGATATATTTTTATGGTATCAACAAATGGAAGGATGGGAATGATGTTCATAAGACCACCCTCTGGTGTCACTATAGGCATATTTATTTCATGATGAATACTTTTATTAATATTAATTCACTAAAAATATTCATGGGTTTGATGGACTCAATGCTATATGAGTTCTTGGACTAATTTATGGTGGTTTTAATCAATGATAACCTAGTGTATTTAGGTATAATGGATGAGTATGATGACCATTAAAGGGTCTTCTTGGAGATCCTTTAGTGGTATCAATTATATATATTGTTTAAAAAAATGTATTATTTGGATGTGTTAGGTTCTTTTAATTGGATATATAATATCCAAATTTGTTTTTACTATTGATCATTTAAATAATTAGGAAGTTTTCTCTTTGATAACACCCAAGAATGTTGGAGAGGTGCATAATTTCTTTGATCTTATAGTCTATTATAGGAAGCTTTTATTTTTTTATCTTATATCATTATACATTTGACACCTTTGACTATGAAATAATATATTTTTGTATAGAATGATTAATTTCATGTATTTTTTGAGTGAATGAATTGGAATCCAATCATTATTCATATCCCTCATTTTTTTAAGGAAAGATTCCTTTTTAAGGATTATTATAATGATTATAATCTTTTTCTCTATTGTGTGTTCATACAAGATTTATAAGAGATATATTATTGGAATCACTAGTTATTTATCATGAATATAATTTTCCACCCCTGATCTTGAGCTTCTAATGGTAGTGTTTTCTTTAATTATGTGTTGGAATTATCTTATCAAAGTTCACTTTTTAGTCTTTACATTTGAAAAGTGACTATGGTATATATTTTATCAATGGGATTTGAATTTGTTTTAGTGTATATGGGAAGAGTCCTTATAGGTTTATGAATTTTAGATCAATTATACTCTAGGGAATGGTAATAGGAAGGATATTAAACTTAGCTAGAAGACACATTGTGATGTTTCTCATGAGGATAAAGAAGAATAGAGGATAAAAAAGAGTATGACACTTTGAATGTAGACATTGAGTAAATTTGGAATAAATATTTCTTATATCAGATGATTTTACACATCCCTCTATTTTAACTAGTGTAGGAGTCTAAATTTGGAAATCATAAGAATATTATGTGAAGATATTGTATAGTTCATGATTATTATCTTGATGGATGGTTATAGGATAAGAAACATTGTGTACCTTTTTATAGTAATATGTTTATTTCATAGGTGATATGGGAGGTCTTTCTGCATAAGTTTTATAGATATCTCATAGAAATATATTATTGTACTTCCAAGATTCACCATGTTATAAAGGATACATTTCGGTAGAAATGTCTAAATAAATCAATGATAATGTAAAATCTAGGAATTAATTCCCATCTACTATATTGTCTATTAGGGGGTAAAATATGAGCATCAAGTCCCTAATAGTCTTTTACATCACTTAGAGGTTATTATATAGAATTAATAAGGAATATAAATGTATTTTATGTAATTTTTTCTTCAATTGTTGGGAGGATATGATTCTATTTGGGTATTAATTAACCAATTAATGTAGTTGATGCGGTAGATGTGCTAATGAAGTTCTTTTTAGATGAGGTAATGATTCTTCAAAAAAACATTAGGATGATAATTTTAGATTGAGATTCCTATTTTACCTCATTAGTGTAAATGGTTATTTATAATTCTTTTGGATCTCAATTATGTCTTATTAAAACATATCATCCTCATACATGTAGGAAACTAAAGTTGATGATCCAGACATTGAGGGAACATTATGTGCATATGTTCTTGATTTTAGAAGTTCATGGGTGAAACATCAACCCTTGGTTGAGTTTTCTTATAATAACATCAATCACTTATCCATTTTAATGACACCAGTTTAGGTTTTTATGGGAATCCATGTATATTACCTTTATACTGGGCAAAGGTTGGAGTGTTAGTGATCATTGAACTAGATTGGTGAAGAGTATAAAAGAGAAAGTGTAAGTGATTCATGATGGGATGGAGATTTATTAGAACCATCATAAGTACTATAAATATTAGTGTGGGATACCCATAGAGTTCAAAAATAGTAATCAAGTGTTCTTAAAGGTTTATACTCATCATGGGGTGCATAGATTTAGTATAGGTAGAAAGCCTTCTCCTCAGTTTATCAGACCATTATATGTATTAGAAGGGAATGATGTGGAAATGAATCGATTGGTTCTTCCAAATTAGATTGACCATGTTCATGAAATATTCAATATTTTATATATTCAAAGATGTATTCATGATAAATCCCATGTTATTGATGAGGATATTTTAGAAATTGAGAAGGAAAAAAAATCATGGGATGACTCTAGGGGATTTAGGATCATCATCATAAGGATTTGTGAGGATATGTTATTCCATTGGTGCATGTTTTCTATAGGCATGGTGGTTTTGAGGAGTACACATGGGAGAGAAATCTAGATTTTCATTTTTATTACATGAATTTGTTTGAAACCTTATTTTCATAATGAAGATGAGATTAATTATGTGATAAAGTGATCTATTTTTTTTCTTTTCTATGTAACATATGACCCTTTTAGATGGAATGATTCATGTTTGATTGGTATCTTGTGAGGTATTTTGTATTTTGAGTATATTTGTTATTACAAAGTTTTATTTTTATTGTTAAGGTTAAAAATTGTTTGAGAGGTATCTAATATAGAGTATTAGATTTTCTCAGTCTTCTATATTTTGACTTAAGTGTATTATAGGTTTTATAATTGAGTTGTACATGGATTATGGAAGTTAATATAATGATTTAGGTTTGGTAGGAAACTAAATTATGGTGAACTCCTTAATGTTCCACGATTTCTAATAGTCAAGGCTAGTGGACTCTATCAGGTAGAGAGTTTTTGGTTCTATAGTGTAAGTGTTAAAGTTAAGTTTTCTATTTCTCAAATGGAACTGGATCATAGTTTGAACACTATGGATATGATTTCTATGAAGTATATATTTTTAATGTCATGGTTTGGAAATGTATTTTTTTTGTATTCCTTATTTGAAATAGGTAATGAAAGCACATCTTAGTTAAATCCATGGTTTAGAAAATGGAATGATTTATAGAGAAGTTTTTCATGTTTTTGTCTCTAGTATTGATGGTGGTTAAGAGGGAAATGTTTTTGTTTTATTGAATACATAATGGTTTTTTTTAAAATATGTGTTTTTATAAAGAAAATTTCCTTAGAGATCTTCATAGCTCAATGTTTTATGGTTTCATGGTTTTTGGATCAGTGTTGACTAACCCAAACCCTGATGTCGTTAAAGTCACCATGCCATGGTTTTTTCCACAAAAATTAATTATAAAATTTTGGAACTCCTTTTATCCAAATTTGGTTCTTTTATCTCTATTACTGCCACAAGAGGATGAGAAACTCTATTTTTAGTGATTTAGATAACTTTGAGTTCCTAGTATTGCGAGATATAACCCTTTACATATATGGTAATAACTATCTGATATTCTCTTTATTTTTATTATTATTTCTTATCTAGGTCCCTTGGTTTTAGTTTCTCTGCCATGGTGATAAAATATTGTTTTAAGGATGATGGTTTATAGGTAGGATGGAAATTTTTTATATGAACATGTGTGTTTATGCAATTAAAGACCATCCTCTAGTTAATTAGTGATTTAATCATCGTTTCGAGGTACACAAATCATATTATCTCCTCTTTATTCAAAGTTTTTGATACGGTTTTAGAATGTTTTAATTTTTCTTTGAGTAAAGAGATGAAATTGGATTAATTAAACAAGGTGAATAGAATATAATTTAGAAGTGATGTGATTCATATATGATATATATACATATATTATATTTTCTTCATGATTAGTTTGATGTTGATATGAAAGAAGTGTTGAGCCTATGAAATAGTTATATTTGTTAAGGTAGACACAATTTTATATAGAGAATATGTTGGTTACATGTTAAAGAAGTATAAAATGGAAAATGTATTGATTATTATTGTGTTAATGTTATGAGGTTTAATAAAATAAAGAATATTAATTATTATTTATATGAATATGGTAGGGGAATATTTCTTGTTGTGGTTTATAGATGTAACGATATGGTGATATTATTATGGTTTGGAAATTGTAGCTACATAGTATATGAAGATTTTATGAAATGAATGAATTGAATAAGGGGGACACACATACAGTTGTGTTGATAATGACATGATTAAATAAAGTACTGAACTAATGTATTATGAGGTAAATGAAATTATAAAATCTAAATTAATAATATTTATTTATTTAGGGAAGCTAATTTATATAGAAGTTATATGTTGTTTGTAATGACCCACCAATTATCATTGGCTAGAGAGTACAACGAGTCATTACTAGGCCTTAAGCGACATCCCCAAGATGTCAAAGGATGGAAATAAATGCCGAAGGGTTTCAAATACAAGTTGGGGGATGATTTATCCTTTAATAAATAACCCATAAACCAATCAAGAGTAACCAAAAATTCACTATATGATGCATGAACAAATGAATGACAACTATACAACTTCATTTATGTCAAACCACATCAAGTACACAACAGTAGAAGAACAAACCAAGAATCAAAGTACACAGTAGATGAACAACTCAAGACTCTAAAAAGACACCATGACTCTGTGCTCCAAAATCTCCAAGCTCCACAACATCTCCTAAGCATCACCACAAGCCACTAGTAATAAGATGCTTTACCTTTACCTGTATCCCGGAACACGAAATCTGCAAAAGCACCAAAGTGCCAACGCAGGGGTGAGTATAATACTCAACAGGTTTCCCCTAATGACTTCCCTACTCACTCCACAAGGATATAAGAGTTAGCAACACTTATATAAAAACAGTTTATATAATTTTTTTTCTCAAAAGAAGTTTATAACTAAATGTAAACAAGTCTCCCAAAACCACTTATAAGCAAAAGCATTCAAATAAAAAGGAAACCAATTTTCCAGTGAGTTGTTTTTCTAGAAAAATAACTAAACAAGCTTTAGAACCATTTTACAAACATCCCATTTTGGTATATCCAACCATTTCCTAACCCATGCAACCAACCATGAATGCTTCGTTATAAAAGTTCCATACTCATGAGTGGTTTTTTTGTCGATCTACCAAGTCATCACAAGGTAATTGTTTCCCATGTGCCATTACACCTTTGGCACTAAGCACAAGGTAATATTTCAACCAAGCCTCATACATATAGTTACCATTGTTCCATTAAAATTTTGTCACCAAGAACAAGGTCATATTTCAACCAAGCCTCGTACATCTAGTTACCATGTTCCATTACACATTTGGAACTGAGTACAAGGTCATATTTCAACCAAGCCTCGTACATGAAACATGAACACACACCAAATATTCCCATCAATCTTGCCAAAACACCCTTTCAATAAAAAAACCTTTTTATTTTAAACCATTTCCATCAAAACCATTTCAATGCTAAACCATTTCAATTCCAAACCATTTCAATAAAACACCCTTTTTATTGAAAACCCATTTTTCATTAAACCATTTAAAATTTCAATAAATCCATAATTTAAAATCAAAATTTTAAATTCAAGAAGCCAAATCACTTGCACAACAATTCACCAATATTTCACAATTTCACTAAAACCATAAATCATCACTAAAAGAAATTTATTCTATGATTTTCACAATCAATTACATTAAAATAATCCAATTTGAATCTAAGACAATAAATTCTAACAAGGGGAGTCGAGATTTAAGCCTCTTACCTTTAGAGTTTTGACGAACACCACAACGAATGAAGAATGAACAAGAAAACCAGGTAGCTTCTTCAAAAACCCACCTTAGATATCTTCTCCTAGTAAGACCAAGACCAAATATCATCATATTTGGCATCCAAACACTTAAATATACCCATAATAGGCGTAGATCTAAGAAAAAGAGAGAATAGGAGAAGTGGATCTAAGTAGATCTAAGAAACCAAACAAGAACGATGAAGAACGATCACATACCTCAAGAATCCAGCTTTGATTCGCCAAGAGAAGCCTTAAGATCACATCCAGAATGATGGGAGAACCCTCTTTGACCTTAGTAGAAGAAAAATCCCTAGTTAGGGATGCTTAGGAGGAAAAACGAGCCACTTAGAGGAAAAAACGCATGAGATCCACCTTTATAGGATCTCATTTAAGTGGCCGCATGGTTAGAAAAACTGTGCGCTAACCGTGCGTTAGCCACTACCACAGCAGACCCTCCACAAATGGTTTGGCTGCATTGTTATACAAACCGTGTGCCACCCATGTAAAATATACTACCTCCAAGAACAACTATGCACGATTTTTCCGCACAGTTTAGACAAACCGTGCACCGTCTGTGCAACTTCCCCTTTACCTCGAAAATTCTTTCAAAGTTCTCCCGACTCTCCCATACATCACCCTTAACTTTAAAACCATGAAAATAATCAAGTAAGGGTTACATATAGGAAACCGGGGGTACTAAATTCTCCCCACCATTGGTCTTTCCATCCTTGGAAAGTAGAAGACCCTCAACCAACTGAAAGAGTTCCAGCCACTGCTCTTTCATTTCCTTTTCACATTCCCAAGTATCTTTCTAAATCTGACCATACTGCCATAAAACCCGCACTAGACCGATGATTTTTCCACTCAAGACTTTCTCTTTCCTATCCACAATCCATACTGGGGTATTTATCAATGAATCATCTGGATCTAGGTCAATGTGATCCCATCTGATCACATGGTCAGTATCAGGCTGATACTTTTTCAACTGAGATACATGGAACACATTATGCACCAAACTGAACCGTGGTGGTATGGCCAAACGATATGAAACCTCTACAACCTGTTCCAGTATATTAAAAAGGACAATGTATCTTGGAGATAACTTGCCCTGATTCCCGAAACGATGATGTGAAAGCCTTGTAGATATCCTCAAGAAGACATGATCACCCACAACGAACGACAACGGTCTTCGACAGTGATCTGCATAAGATTTTTTGAGGAATACAAGCTGTCTCCTTCCTTTTTCTAATCAACTGGATCTTCTCTGTTGTTTCTTGGACAATTCTTGGCCCTACTATTGAAGTTTCACCCATTTCGACCCATCATAGTGGAGAACTATAAGGACACCCATACAATGCTTCAAACAGAGCCATGCGTATCGAGGTTTGATAGCTGTTATTGTATGAAAACTCCACTAAGGGTTTATTCTACTCCTATGATCCACTGAAATCCATTAAACAAGCTCAAAACATGTCTTCCAATGTTTGTATCATCCACTCGGATTTCCCATCCTTCTGAGGATGATACACCGTGCTCCTAGTCAACTGATTTCCAAGGGCTTGTTGTAATGATTTCCAGAAATGAGATGTGAACCACTTATCTCTATCTGAGACTATAGACACTGGTACAACATGCCTCTTTACCACTTCTCGGATATAAAATTTTGAAAGATCCTCCACTGTATGAGTTTCACGAATAGGGATGAAATGGGCTGACTTGGTTAGATGATCCACTCTCACCAAAATGGAATCGTGTTTCCGGACCGTTCTTGGAAGACCTGTAACAAAATCCATTGCTATATGATCCCATTTCCACATTGGGATGGACAAAGATTGTAACATACCAGCTGGTCTCCGATGCTCTGATTTAACCTGCTGACAAGTAAATCACCACGATACAATCTTTGCCACCTTCCTTTTCATGTACCTCCACCAAAACTATGCCTTCAATGCCTTATATGTCTTCTATGTACCTAGATGTACAACCCATCTTAAATGGTGAAAGCATGAAGGAGTTGTTCCTGAAAAACCATAGGTATGACCATACGATCTCTGAAACACAAAACTAAACCCCCATCAAGTTTCTAGCCATCAATGTTCTTCCCTCCATTGAGTTTTGAACTTATACCCAGACATTCTGCATCAGATGTTTGTGCTTCTTTGATCATTTTTACTAGATCAGGAACAAGTATAGCAAAAAGATAACTGCAAAATCACCTCGGTCTTCACATTCCAAATACATGTCGCCTAAGACCGATATCAACTGCCATTCATCTGAAGCTTCTTTTGACAAATGAGCATATGAATTTCTACTCAATGAATCCGCCACCTAATTTCCTTTCCCTGGTGTGTACATCAAGACAAAGTCAAACATTTGGAGATAATCCATCCATATCCCTTGTCTTAGATTCAAATATTGCTATGAGAAAATGTGTTTCAAACTTTTGTGATCCGTAAACACAGTAAATTTCTCACCAAAGAGATAATATCTCCATGTTTTCAAAGCCTGGATGACTGCAGGTAACTCCAAATCATGTGTTGGATAATTCTTCTCATTAATCCTCAACTGCCTTGAACCATAAGCAACCACGTAATTTATTTTCATGAGAACACAATCCAACCCTGATCTTGAAGCATCACAATACACCATTTATCCCTATCCTGATTCTGGTAAAATCAAGATAGGTGATGATGTAAGCCGAACTTTCAGTTCCTGGAAGGATTTTTGACATTCTTATATCCATAGGAATGGAGGATTATTCTTTGTCAGAGTTGTCATTGGTGAACATAGTAGTGAGAAATCACACACAAATCGTCGATAGTAACCATCTAGACCAAGAAAACTCTATATCTCAAACACATTCTTCAGAGGTTTCCAAGAGATAACGACTTCTATCTTTTTAGGATCAACAGAAACACCTTTCTCAGAAATGACATGGACAAGGAAACGTACTTCCTGTATCCAAAAATCACACTTTGATAATTTGGAATATAAGCGATGATCTCTAAAGATTTGTAACACTATTTCTAGGTGCACCTCATGATCATCCATTGTTTTTGAATAGACCAAAACTTCATCCACAAAGTCCATAACAAAGTAATCCAGATATTGTTGAAATATCTGATTTAGCAATTCCATGAAGACTGCTGGTGCATTTGTTAGACCAAAAGGCATGAATACATATTTGTAATGTCTATACCTACTTCTGAAAGCTGTTTTTAGAATATCCTCCTTTCGAACTCGCAATTGGTGATATCTTGATCGCAAGTCATTATTGGAGAACCACTGAGCTCCCCTTAATTGATCGAACATATCATCAATGCATGGAAGTGGATATCTATTTTTTATCATAACTTATTTAAGAATATTATAATAAACATATAGATGAATAGTTCCATCTACTTTCTTCACAAACAAAACTGGTGCTGCCCATGGAGACCTACTTGGTCGAATGAAACCCTTTCTCTCCAGCTCCTCTAACTGCACTTTCAATTCCCGCAACTCTGTTGGTGCCACCCTATAATATGGAAGGAAAATAGGACTTGTCCTCAGAAGGAGATCAATCAAAAACTCCACTTCCCTTAGAGGTGGTAACCTTGAGAAGTTGTTGGGAAAGACATCAGGAAATTGATCCACAATAGCTGGAAAAGTATGTTCCTCGATCTCTTCCATTGATGCAAAAGTCAAATCTTCCAATTGGTAAGGGATCATTCTGACCATTGGTTCCAACAAGCTCTTTGCATCGTTCTTGATAATCCTTTATCCTCTAAAGAGATGCTCGATGCCGTCCTGAGTCATGAAACTAACTGTTCTCGTATAATAGTTGATTCGAGCCTTGAACTTTATTAGCCAATCCATACCTAGGATTACATCATAGACATCCATCTCCAACATTAAGAAGTCCCATCTTAACGCGGCTCCATCAACAGTTATAGCACATGCTCTACACACAAAGGCTTGACATTATCCTTCACCAAGAAGATTTTTTAGTTTCAAAACAGAAGGCATCATTTCCAGTTTTAAACATAGGAATTCAACAACATGAGAAGCAATGAAGGAATGTGACGCACTAGTATCAGACAACACTTGCACAAAGGTATAATTCAAAAGAATCATACCTCTTACTATAGATGGTCCATCCCGATCATCAACAATCATCTGCTCAGCTCCATACAATTTCTTCTTCACTATACTGTTCTCCTTGTTTACTTGATGAGGTTTCTCTGGTTGAGGATTCATGGTATTTCGAGAATCACCATGGATAGCTCTATTATACTGACGAGACTGACTCTGCTTTCCTCATCCTGTCGAACCATACAATGCTTGCGATGCCTGGGAAGTGTCACGCACACCCGACCTCTGAGCATTCCAAAAATAGCACTGTAGATTTCCCATTTGCATGAAATTGTGACATGCTCGAGGTTGTGCTGGATAGTCCTACTTTATGTGGTCTTGAGAACCACATTGAAAACAACCTGCTTTACTTTGGGGTCGTGGAGGAAGTTTCACTGATCCTGCTGTCTAGTTCTTATTTCCACTTTCACTATGGAAATAGGTGTCCCTTTTCCTCTTGTTTCCATCGGTAGAGTTCCCACAGTTTCTTGTAGGTATCATAATTCCTCCTCCTATCGATCTCGAGATATCACTCTCAGCAACAGTCACTCTATTCACAATTTCTGTATAATCCATAATACAGAGCACCACAATCTTCGATCAAATCTCCTACCTTATCCTCGATTAGAAGATGTGTTCCTTCAAGGATGCACTTGCCGAAACCTATGGTGAATAAAAGACTAAATTCATTAACTTAGCCGCATAATATTTGACAGAGAGGATCTCCTGATTCAAGCTGAAGAAGTCCGTTGTTTTCTGGATTTTGAACGTGTGGGGATATAATTGATTGTTAAACAATTCTTCAAAAACCTCCCATGTCAGGCCTTCATCCAATTTAGCCTACACCACTAAATACCACCATTGAAGTGCAATATTGTCAAGAGTATATGTCACCAACTTGACATTGATATCTGATGGAATGCTGATGAAATCGAAGATACGATTCATCTTACTTAGCCACACCTTCGCCTTTTCGGGTTCATCATCACCCTGAAAGTTTGGTGGATTCTACTTCATGAATTGTATGGTATGATCCACATGACTTGGTTCATTCCTCTGGTTCCCTGTATCTATAGCATGAAAACCCTATACAATACTCTAAACTAGATCTTGGTTTACCCATGGTTCTGGTGCAACCACATTCTCCACATCTTCTTCGGGTTGGTTTCGATGACACCTACCGGGTGCCATTTTCTAAACCAATAACATCCTCTGTCAATATCACTCTCTAGAAACTGATGGATTAACACTTAAAATTATATCACATCAACTATCACAACATTGTTTTCCAAAACATCCTTTTTCCATGTTCAGATATTTTTTAAAACATTCAACATGCCTTTTTGAAAATCAACCCATTTTCAAAATACAAAAAATATCATATTTTCAAAATCTTTCACTTAAATAATTTTTGCATTTTTTCTTTTAAAAAATACAAACCTTGTATAAAATCATAAGTCATTCCTCTACAATTCATTCCATGCTCATCTCATTGTCTAAACCCATGACAATGAGATTTACAACATTCTAAAAGTGTATCCAAAACACTTATGTACCCAACACCCTGGTAACTTGAAGTTCAACATAAATAGGTTAACTACGTCCTTTCATGCTATACATTTCAAGTTCCAACAATCCTAATCCTGTATAAGATTTCGAACCAAGGAATAGATAAGGAATTTCAACTCCAAGACTAGGAACATCGATGACTACTTGTTAGGTAGGGACCGAACAAGCTGATACCATTTGCAATGACCCGCCAATTCTCATTGGCTTAAGAGTACAACGAGTCATTACTAGGCATTAAGCGATATCCCCAAGACACCAAAGGCTAGAAATAAATGCTGAAGGGTTTCAAATACTAGTTGGGGGACGATTTACCCTTTAAGAAATAACCCTTAAACTAACCAAGCATAACCAAAAATTCACTATATAATGCATGAACAAATTAATGACAACTAGAAAACTTCAATTATGTCAAACCACATCAGGTACACAACAATAGAAGAACAAACCATGCATCAAAGTACAAAGTGGAGGAAAACTCAAGACTCTCAAAAGACACCACAACTCCGTGCTCCAAAAGCTCCAAGCTCCACAATATCTCCCAAGCATCACCACAAGCCACTAGTAATAAGATGCTTTACCTTTACCTGTATACCAAAACATGACATCTGCAAAAGCCCCAAAGTTCCAACGTAGGGGTGAGTATAAAACTCCGTATCCCCCAATGACTTCCCTACTCACACCACTTGGATAAAAGAGTTAGCAACATTTATATAAAAATAGTTTGTATAATTTTTTTCTCAAAAGCAGTTTATAACTAAATGTAAACAAGTCTCCCAAAACCACTTATAACCAAAAGAATTCAAATGCAAAAGAAAACAATTTTCCATCAAGTTATTTTTCAATAAAAATAACTAACAAGCTTTAGAACCATTTTACAAACATCTCATTTTGGCATATCCAACCATTTCCCAACCCGTGCAACCAACCATGCATGCTTCGTTATGACAGTTCCATACTCATGAGCGGTTTCTCGTCGATCTACCAAGTCGTCACAAGGTAATTGTTTCCCATGTGACATTACACCTTTGGCACCGAGCACAAGGTCATATTTCAGCCAAGCCTCATACATATAGTTACCATTGTTCCATTAAACTTTTGGCACCGAGCACAAGGTCATATTTCAACCAAACCTCGTACATCTAGTTACCATGTGCCATTACACCTTTAGCACTGAGTACAAGGTCATATTTCAACCAATACTCATACATGAAACATGAACACACACCACATATTCCCATCAATCATGCCAAAACACCCTTTCAATAAAAAAACCTTTTTATTGAAAACCATTTCCATCAAAACCATTTCAATGCCAAAACATTTCAATTCCAAACCATTTCAATAAAACCTCTTTTTTATTGAAAACCCATTTTTCATCAAACAATTTACAATTTAAGCAAACCCATAATTTAAAATCAATATTTTAAATTAAATAAGCCAAATCACTTGCATAACAATTCACCAATATTTCATAATTTCACTAAAACCATAAATCATCACTAAATAATATTTATTCTATTCTTTTCAAAATAAATTCCATTAAAATAACCCAAGTTGAATCTAATCCAATCAATTATAATAATAGGAGTCAAGAGTGAAGACTCATACCTTTAGGGTTTTGATGAAAATGACAAAAAATGAAGAACGCACAAGAAAACCGGGTTGCTTCTTCAAAAACCCGCCTTAGATCTCTTTTCCTAGAAAGAAAAAGACAAAATATCATCATATTTGGAATCCACACCCTTAGATCTACTCATAACGGGCATAGATCTAAGAAACCGTGATAATAGGAGAAGTAGATATAAGAAACTGAACAAGAACGATGAAGAACGATCACATATCTCAACAATCCAGCTTCGATTTTCCAAGAGAAGCCTTCAGATCGCCTCCGAAATGATGGGAGAACCTTATTTGAACTTAGGAGAAGAAGAATACCGAGTTAGGGTTGCTTAGGAAGAAAAACGAGCCACTTAGAGAAAAAAACACGTGAGATCCACCTTTATAGGATCTCATTTAAGTGGCCGCATGATTTGCTTTCACGGTTAGACAAACCGTGCACTAACCATGCCTTAGCCACTACCTCAGCAGACCCTCCTTGCACGGTTTGGCCACATGGTTAGAAAAACCATGTGCCACCCATGCAGAAGCTACTGCCTCCAAGACCAACTACACATAGTTTCTCTGCACGGTTTAGACAAACTATGCACCGTCTGTGCAACTTCCCATTTGCCTTAAAACTTAATTAAAAGTTATCCCAACTCTCCTATACATCACCCTTAACTTTGAAACCATGAAAATAATCAATTAAGGGTTACATACCAGAAACTGGGGGTACTAAATTGTTGGAATAAATTTTTTTATTTGGTTAGTATGAATAATACTCTATTAGAAATAAATATTCAACTTGAAAAAATGATGGGGTAAAAATAGTTGTTTATTGTGTGCATATTTTGGTGTCTTTGATGTATGGTTAGAGGTGGTAGCATTATTCATATTGATGGGTTGTTTTGAAACTATTTATAGAGGATGATTGATATGAAGTGGACCTTAGGTAGGGTTTTTTGAAATATTATATATCACATTATGTTTTTAAATTATATAAAATCCACTAAACAAGTTGGTTAACATGAATGAATCCCTTATGATTTTTTGGCTACCTGATGAACGCCTCCACATACCTTGATTTTCCTTACACCCCTAGTACGATTTTGTATAAATGGTAGTGGTTATGTTATGTAGTTTGTTTGGAATGGTATGGGGAAATTGTTGTGCCCTGATATCAGATGCCACTAAACGGTGCCCTTAGACTGATTGGCCACATGACCTCAAGTGCATCTCCCCGAATTCCAAAGACTAAAGACTTGAAACAAGGGCCCTAGGTGTATCAGTGGGGAGACTATTCCCTTATAATATTAGGTATAACATAATGATAGAAAAAATATGTCAATTAACAGAATCATATAAATAAGAAGATAATAGAAGAAGTAAACAATTGATTCATGGAATAAAAGTAAACAATTAGAAGTTGAATATCAATACTATATAACAAAATGATGATGATGTCATAACCTAAATCTATAAAAATTGAAGTGTAGGGGATGGAGGTACAAGCATATATTTCATTCTATCAAAAACTAAAAAAGACCAAAAAACTAATACGTAATATCTCGAGTATATGATCGTTTCTCTTCCCCCAAAGCAACATCCTAAGTGGCAAGAAAAATAAAGAATCAGATGAATCTCACTTCCATTTATCCATAGTTGTGGTTATAAATTCTACTCAGGTACCAAATAGTGCCTAAGCAGGGCGTGAGATATAATCTTAGTAGTCTGAAACCCACAGGGTCTAGGAATTTCCATTTCGTGATATAATGAATGACAATGTGCCTAATATAATAAATGACAGGGAAGTAATTAAATAAATCACTATATCATGGTCCATGTTCCGAAATGGACAACCATACCATACCACATGCTTCAACCTTTTCCAGAAGTCTGAATAAGATACTTGTGTAGGTCACAGTATATATATATATATATATATATATATATATATAACATGTTCTAATGTAGACAGGGAAACCAACATAATCATACACCCAAGTTTTTTCTCTATCTTAGGGATTCATATCATGTTTTAGCATAAGCATTCATAAGTATATATAAGGAAAAACATAATAGGCTCAAGGTAAATGAAATGGATTCATCTCATCCGAATATGCAATCCCAACAATCAACATTTCAATAAAAGTAACCATCATTTCATGTTGTGAATTCCCGTGCCCATCCAAGTTGAACTAAAATAATCTCAAGTATCTCAATAGGAACATCTGGTATAAACCAATACCACCGAGCCCATCCAAGGTGACCCTTATAGCATTCCAAGTATCACTACATGGTATGTTAACCACTAATCCCATCCTAGGTATCTCACAAGGGGATCGAGTATCACCCAAGGAATGGCGTAGCCATATTTACAAAAGGTCCATCCACAGTTTCTCCCCTAGATAACCATTATTAATCACGAGTATAAGAAAATGCACGCATAGCCCTTTCTAGGAAATCCAAAGCATTTCTCCCGACACGTCGAGTTGTAGCCCATTAAGCACAAATAGTCTATCCATGGGCCTTGAATACAAAACCCATGTTCCCTCTCAGGATGCTTCAAGTGCCATATCAAACAAGGAATACATATAAAGCAATTAATTTATCATTTATATCCAAAAAAAGTAATATCAACACCAAATTATTTTCATTTAACCAAGCTATTCATTTCAAGCAAATTAACAATGGTACATTTCATATAGTAAGACAAAGAGAATTAAATAAGAGTAAGAATGGTATGAGGCATAATCTATATGGAATAATCATTAAAAAAGTGTATGATAACACATGAAATTGAAAATAACAAGCTAGAAAGTATAACAAGAATTTCATATAGTTCAAGCCACTATGAAGGGAATAAAAAATAATCAACTTGCATGATCAAAGAAATATAAGAAATACATATTGTATCAAAATTCTTCTTACCAATATGTCATATATAAAATTTCATAATAGATAAATACCAAGCTTGATAAGGAATAAAATTAAATTTAAACCATTTAAATGGATCAATCATGGAGCACCAAACTAGGTCTAATCATTTTTCATGACATAAGGTGGGATATTTTATAGGATATTAAACATAAGCATTTAACATAAGGAATTAAGATAACTAACTTTAAATAAAAATTTACTTTTGAGTATAATAACACTATGCATGGAATATATAATTCAAGTGACATCAAAAATGTCAAAGGTACAAGGCACAACACATGTAACACCACATGATTTTGTGATTTTTTTGAATTAATTTATGTTTTTTATATTTTTCCCTTCACATGACAATAGAAATAGTTATATATATATATATATATATATATTAAAACACTAAGTCAGAAATTCCTTTAATATGGCACCAAATTGGATTTCTCTACATGTAACAAAGACTTGGCTAGCACTACACCCATTACCAACTTGGCATGTGTTACATACAACACTGACATGGTGTATGTTATATGCAATACCAAGTTTCTATGAAACATCATTTTATTGTTATAATTATTTAAATGAGTTAGTTATAACCTAGAAATTAAAAATTAGTAATATTAATAGTAATAAATAATTTTAAAATATTTTTATAATGGTTTTAAATAAATAAAACATATTGATATTAAAAAATATTTTTTTGTAAAGTCTTTATTTGTTTAAATATACTATTTTCTCAAACAAACTACTTTTGATGTCCTTATGTGAAGGGAAAAAAATTAATTTTAGACACAGAGAAATTTAATTTGATAAAAAAACCTGATTTTTTAATTTAGAATGATGAAATTATCTTAGGGTGAATGTTTGGACTTTTCTAAGAAACTTTATTTTTTGATGAATAGTGAAAAATACTGCATTTTAGTTAATAAATGCATTTTAATTTAAATAATTATTAATTATAAATTATAATTTTAATTTTTTTAATGTCAAATTTTACTATTTAAAAATCTATTTATACAATTTAGTTCACTATAATCAATTTCACTTTTAAATTGAATATAAAAACATAACAAACTTTTGAACATTTTCTTACTTTAAAAACTTATTATTTCATCCCTTCTGCATGATTAGCATTAATCTTAATATTTACATTTATGTGAATTGAAATTATAAAAACAAAAATATAAGATTTTAATCATTATAATATTTAGAGTCTAATTATATCATGTTAATTTTTGACCAAAAATATTAGTAAAGGTGATTAAAATTAATCACAACTATTAAGGTCTAATAAAGAACAATTAGGGACTAAACCATAATATTAGGAAATAAAATGACCTATACACTTTTATAAAACACATTGGATAGAGATACTTTGTCCATAAACCTTAAAGTATTTATTTTTTTGGTTTTTCATTACTTTTTTTAGGTAGGAACATGTGTACACCTAACTAGTTTTAAAAAATTCCAAGTGAGTCATTTTCCATCCTAATAAAAGGCCACCACCTATCCCTCTTCTTCACACCTATAAAAGCTATTAGGTTAGAAAAATATATTCCCAATAAAATTCTAAACATCCCTCACTTACTTCTATAATCCTATCATTGGGTATAAATCAATCCAAGGAATCCTTTTGGCAGAAACCAATAAGAGTTACCCGATTAAGAGGCTATATCTTCTCTCAAGCTCCTTTATTTGATTTTTATTTTGCACCCCGTACACTCTCTTTATTAAATAATTGTATAGAAAAAATATATTTAATATAACAGTATTATTTTATGCTATGTTTTAGACCTAAACTTACACACACATCCATCTAATGGGCAAAACACACACTGTTTATGTGTACAACAAACTACTGCCTCACTAAATGATGATTGTTCATTTTCTCCTTTATTGCATCTCATGGATGAAATTATAATGGAGAATATGTTTATATATGTCATATATTTTATTTTTTATTTCTTAAATCTTATTTATTAATTTTACAACACATATCTTTTTTACTTTCTATTTGGTTTAAATATGATAATTTCGTTTGAGGAAGTGTGGACTACCGCCCCCTTAAAGCGACGTGATTCGTTCACACACTACATGGAATGTATTAAGGATGGATTTATTGAATTTATATGAAATATATGATATAATAATTTGACTTTAATAATGATATATATAAATATATAGATACTTATATGTCGTTTTCTTTCTTTCTTTCAATATGACAATAAAAACAGAAACAACGTTCATGCGTACATACAACTTACCATCTCCATGAATGATGTATTAAATTTTGTACTTATATATTATATAGATTATTATTATAAAAATATAAAATATATAAATGATATTTATATAATGGTTTACATTCTGGTAATCATGATATAAGTATAAGGAACAAAGATATAACAAATTATGACCCATGCAAAGAACAAAGCGAAAATTACCCAAAGTGAAATCTTAACATAGGATTGTTAACAAGAGGGTAATATAACATCACAATAAAACCATATATGGTATTATATATAATAATATGGCTCTGTAAAATATTTATAATAAATTTATATTTGTTATACAAGAGGTTTGAATGAGTACGATGAGAGTCAAGACACAAGGTAAGGAGATTTCATCTCACTTTTTATTTTCATGAGATACATACCTTATCCATCACTCACTTATTTTTTGTGGTGTATGTAATGAAAATGAATTTATTATATGAATATTATTCTTAAAGTTATGGGTATTTACATATCCATTTTATGATATTTCTCTCATGGGGTTTAAGTTTCAAAAGTTACCAAATCTGTAAGATAGTTTTGTCTCAATTTTCCTTCTTTGATACCAATGTTTTGTTATGCACTTAAATTGTTTTTCAAAGTATATATGACATTTTATAAAATAGATATACTTCTTTTCATGATATTTTAAGCTTAATTTAATTTTATGTTCTTACATGGGGAGTATGGTTCAAAGTTACCAAGTGGTAAGAGTTTATTGAAACAATCTCACCGCTTTTTAAGATTTTTTATATTTATGCTTCCTTTGATGAAATATTATGATCCGTCTCTTAAGAAAATTAATTATATTAGAGATATTAATTATTTATTCATGTATTGGTAAATTTTTTTAATCTTTTGTAGATAAGATAGTTAATAAAGTGTTTTTAAGAAAGCATGACTTTATGATCTCTTCAGTCAAAAATTTATGTTCTTTCAAAACCATGCTTTCTAAAAAGGGTTTCCCAGAATATTATAATGTTTTTATATAATAATTGAAAGATATTTTGCCACATTTTTCTTTTACCAATGTTTTAAAATGAATCTTCTTGTCATTTTCTAAACAAGGAATTTTACTGACCTTTTTACCATGTAAAAAGAATATTCCTTTTACCCCGTACAACATGTACGAATTTACCTACCATCATTTTTGTAAATATTAAGTTCCATGTTTAAAAGTTTAATTTTTAATAAAATATTATAAAATGCAGTTTTCCAAGAAAATTGTTTTCAAAGTTTTTTCAATCTTCTTTTATAAGTTTTCAATTAAAATGGTTTTCAAAATGTTTTCAAACTTTCTTATAAAAATTTCAATGTGTTTTAAAAGAAAAAGGGTTTTAAAATGTTTTGAAGTTTATTTTATAAGTTTTAATGGAAAAAGTTTTTCAAAAATAATATCAAGTCTTATTTATACATTTTCAAGGTATTTTACATTAAAATAATTTTTAAATGAATTTCTATATTAAAAATCATCTTTTAAAGAAGAAAGGATATTTTAGTCAAGAAACATTTTTGAAATATGTTTCAAAATTATTTTACATCTAAGATGAAATCCGTTTATGTTACTCATGAATTTATAGGAAATGATTTTAAGGTTCCATTCATATTATTTCTCTGAATGTGTTATGCTTAATGTCTTGGTATTTATGAATACCATTTATCTTTTACAATTTATATGTTTATGAGATTTGTCTATCTTTTAAAGGTCATATGTTTATGAAATCCATTTCTCTTTCATGGGTTATATATTTATGGAATCATTTCTATTTCATGGGTTATGCTATTGATGAAATGACTATGAAACCTGTATCTTTTTCCAAAGGTTATTATATGATTACATGTTTATGATACCCATTTCATTTCATGGGTTATGATATTATTGTTTATTATTTTGTGGCACATGTATGTATGATTTCATTATGAGATAGGTGGGACCTATATCTCACTAAAATTCATTGGGTAATGATAAATGTTTTATGAGATCATAGGGTACCCGAGAGGGGATCCTAACCCAGAAATAAGAGGGTACACAAGATGACATCCCAAGCCCAAAACAAGAGGGTAAACAGGAGGTCATCCCAAGCTTGAAACAAGAGGGTACATTGGAGGACATCCCAATCCTAAAACAAGAGGGTAAACAGGAGGACATACCAAGCCCAAAACAAGAGGGTACACAAGAGGAAATCCGAAGACCAAAACAAGAGGGTACACGAGAGGGAATCCCAAGTTAGAATTAGGTACACATGTGATTAACCCAGGCACAACATGTTAAAAAGGCCTTATTCGGCTGCCTTGACATAGGGTTTTTATATGATTATGTGTTTTCCAAAATTAATTGTTTTTTCCTATGTTATGATTTCATGGATTACGTTCATTATTTCTTTATGATTTATGTCTTATGAACTTCCAATATTTATTATGATTTTTTATATTAAGGGTATGATCTTCAAATGTTATGCTCAAGTTTTGTACCCTTTTGTTCATGTCATTCTTACATATTTCCTTTATTTACCCTTACTGAGCATCTAAGATCACCCCTTTTTAGGTTTCTTTTCCCCAGGGTATGAAGAAAGGTTTTAGGTAGAAGTACTAAAGGTGTAGATATTTATGGGAGATACTAAATATCTTTTATGAGGATAAAATATTTTGTTTCCAGACACTAAACTATTATGGCCCTAGAGCATGTAATTTTTCAATGTGGTAATATTTTCAGGTTTATTATAATACTATAAATTCCATTACTTTTCTCTTTGTCGATGTCAATCTCTCCTATGAGTCACCTTATGGCTCATTATTATCACTATTGTTAGTGAATTACCATGTTTGATGAAATCATTTCAGCATGACTTAGTATACTTTGGAATATTTGAGTTATGAATAATAATTTTTGGGGTGTGGAAATTTTGATAAAAAGGGTAAAATATAAATTTTCTAGGGAAAATTAAAAAAATATTCATTTTATAATATATTTATTGATAATAAAAATTTTAGAATCAATTATAATATTAATCAATGTAAATAAATTCAAATAAAATATTTTTAACTACAAATATAGTTATATTTAAAGTAAAAAACATATGATTTTTTAATGTTAGTATTGCATAGAACGGATATGAAATATTTTAAATGTCGACTATAAGAAGAACTAATATTAAAATTGAAAAATATTATTTTATAAGGAATAATTAAAAATTTAGAAGGGAATCATGAAATAAGGCACATATTATGATAAATTTATTGGTGTAGAATATTTATTTTCATGTTATAATTATAAATATCTAGAATAATTATAAATTAAGTATTATTAATATCCATTATTTATGAAATGGTGTTAAAAACATTTAATAAATTTAATATTGGTTATATATAAAACCAATGTTAATATTTCAAATAAAATATTTCTATTATTTCTTTTGAGAAAAGATAACATTAAAAATGAAAAATGTTTAATATTTATAAATTTTTTAGATAAAGATAGTAAAATAATAATGATGTTGGTTATTTAAAACCATGAAATCATCCATATATACAACACAATGAATGTATTTGAGGATATTTTTTTACAAGTGACACATATATTACCATGTAAATTTAGTATCCTAACAAAACATTTATTTATATAAATTTTCATAGATAAATTATTATAAATATTTCATATATTTAAGTTAATGTTTAGAAATCATTTAGAAAAAATGTTTATAGAATGTCACTATTATATAATGGACCTTTCTCAATTTGAAAAAATGGCCTTTCTCAACACTTTAAATAAACTTTAACTTTTATAAATGATAAAAATGTATAATTAAAATAATGCATTTATAAATACAAAGTTATTAATGTGAAATTCTTGGTCATTTTCTATAAAAATATTTATTGTCAAAAATTCATTTTTTGCTATCACATTATATAACTACATAAAACCTACTATAGTAGAAAAAATTCCATTTTCAATATACAATCAATTTATTTTAAAATAATAAATAAATTTTATTACATTGTAATAATTTTATATAATTAAAAGTGTTATTAATAGTTACAATAATTAAATATAATATGAAAATGACATTGTTTGAGTTGTCAAACTAAAGAGATGTCAACATATAAAAATTATATAGATAAGAGAACAAGTACTTTATCACATAAATTCGTGAGTATTTTTGAATGATCAAACATTTATTAATTTTATCCATATATAATCCTGAGTCTCACACAAATTTCATTACATTATTTCTAATATAAAATTTAATAAAACACAACCCAGATATCTAGAGGACTTGCGTATTTGGTAGATTAAAAATCTAAAAAAATATGAATAAGACACATCATCATTATTTTGATATTTAAAATGCGATTCTAAGTCCAATTTAACTTCTATTACTATATAGTGTACTATGGGGAAATACATAAAGGAAAAGGGTGAGCTATAAAGCCTAATTAGAGAATAAACATGAAGTGTGACACAAGTGTTAAGTGAAATTACATGATATCATAAAATAAGAGGTCCATATATAATTATAAGGAAAAATGGAATAAATTAGTTGATCATATGATCATAGAATAATAAGATTATGGAAAAAACATAAAACAAGACACTGTAAGCATAAGTCAAGGCTCATTGCCCCGACAACATAACATAATATTACATAAGAACATCCTATGCACCATATATGCTATATAAGGAGATTAAAACATTACCAAATGCATTGAGGGCTTGTATAATTTTATTTTCACCCATAAAATCATATTATAAACACATATATGTGTGAGTAATAAGGAAAAGAAACCATAAAATAAACATAATCAGGAGAAAACCCATGAGATGGAAATGGGTTTTAAAATCTTACCTCAAATCATAAGAAAGGGTAATGCCATAATGTTCTTAATAAAATAAGGAATTAAATGTTTTTTATGTTTATATTTCTATAAATAGGTATAAGTATTAAATATTAATTTCAAATTAAGAAATATAATAAGAAACAAATAAAGAAGTAGGTATAAAACTTAACCATTCAAGCGATGTTTTAAAGAAAAAGTAAAGAACTTATAAAGAAATCAAGAACATGGTGTTTTACTTAAAAACATTAAAAAATAATAATAGTTTTCATTAAAATATTTATTTCATATATAAATCATGGAAGGTAAAAAATTGAAAACATTGGCACATGAAAAAGAATAATGAATAAGAAATTTCCCTTTAAACGAGTCTACTTGAGAGAGAAGATTGAGAATGAAACTTCAAAACACATATAAAAAAGGGAAAACAATCTCGGTACATATATAATACACAAAAATATATAATATAAAATATCTACATGAGAATATTAGATAAAGAAAGTGTGGTAGAGAGAGAATTCATAACCCAAAGAAAAATAGGGGAGTTTAGAATTTCTCTTACCTCAAGCCCCAACAAATTTGGCACATTTGGATAACCTTATAAATAATAAAATTAAATATATTATATAATTTTAATAAAATTTTTAATGTATATTAATTTTTTAATGTTTATTTATCAACATATGTTATTAATTTATTTTATAGTTTTTTCTCCCAGTTGCCTTTAGGGGTTATTTGGTCAATTTATCTAAAATTGGTTTGATATGTTGAACATTGTCAAAGGTATTATCAAATAGTTACATTACCTCCATAATTATAGAGTTATATATTATTTATAATACCATTATAAAAAATTATACATCTTAATATATTGTCCATGATATATTTAAATTAGATAAGATGTATCGGCCTGCTCGTTTTTTCGTGGTTAAAATAACTATGTTCATTTATTGTTAATATTAATAATATAATTGTCAATTAATATTTCATGGATATTAATCATGAATTAAATATCATATTTATTTATTAAATATTTTTTTATAACCATCCATTTAAGTTTAATATGTAAAATGAAATATATAGTCTATGGCGGTGATGAACTGACCATAATACGGGATACATTTAATTTCTTGAAATGGATAAAGGGAAAGTAGATAATGGTTATTAAATTAACATAATAAAATTTAAGTATACTAATTAAAATTATTTAATTATTTTAGGATGAGTATAATATAATATTAGGATATATAAGAATAAATTTTAACTGAATATAAAAGGGAAAGTGATTAAGAGTTCTTACCTTATTCTTTGGGGCAATTCCTTTCATAATTGGATTAAGCTTTTGAAAGGGGGTATTTTGATGAAACCATAAACTCTAAGACATGAATAAAAGTGTTGGAAAAGGTTTTTAGTAGATATTGGTTGATCTAACAGGCTTAAGGTATGATGATTAGTGGGATAGTGAAGAAGCCCTTTTATTGGCGAGGATGCGGTATTTTTGTAAATGTTAATTTCTGAATATTAAAAATGATGTCATATTCAAGGAAAGGGGATAAAAAATTGATAATTAATGTGGATAAGATAATTTAGGGTCTATAAATCCCTCATACACCAGTTTATGGATTTTTTTATATTTTTTGACTTCACCTCTTAATTTAATACTTTTACATCATTTTAGCCTTTACTATGGTGACAAGTTTTTACCATGGTAGATTATTTTTATGACATAAAATTAAATTAAAATTAAAATTATTTATTATTATTATAATTTAAAATATTAAAATAATTTTATTTAATTCAATTTATAAAGGTGATAAAAATTCACTTCAATATAATTACACATAACATAATAAAAATATTTTTTTTGAAAAAATATCTAAGCATAAAATACTTTTTTAAGAAAACAATTATGAATAGTATTTATACCTAGGATATTTATTAGTTTGTGATTAAAAAAAATTGTTTTATTTTATTTTCAAACCAAGATAAAATATAATGAAATATTTTTAATAGTTAATTAAAACAAAAGAAATAAAAACAATTTTTTTATTAGAATAAAATATAACTTAAGTTATAAAATGTCAATAATAGGTTTCTAAATTCAAAATATTATTTTTAGATTAATTATTATACTCCTTAAAAAATATATTTGTTTCAGAAAAAGGTTTCTAAATTTGTAATTCATTTTTATATCATGATTACATCATAAAATTTATGGTGTTTATAAAAACTTTATTTTTAGTATTCACTAAAAAATAAAGCATTTTTAAAAAAATCCAAAATATACAAAATAAGATAATTTTGAAATAATGAATAAAATTATTAAGTTATGATTATAAAATTAAAATTATAAAATATAGTATTTTAAAATTTATATGAAAAAATGATACAATGATAAAAAGTTTTTAGTTTTAAAAATTTACTTTTAAAAATTATGTGTTATTAATATTATTTCATATCAACTTAATAATTGTATGCGTGTTAATATTTTTTTATTAAATGAAATTTTTTATTATAATAATCCTTTAAAAGTGATCAATTTTATTTATTAAAATATATACCGCACATAGAAAAATAGGTTTTTTTAATATTAAATTATTTTATTCCTAATTAACTATTTATTTTGGAAGCATTAATTTAATTTTACAAAGATATTTTTTTTATATAAAACCTTTATTACTTAAATCAAATTCATTATTTATAAGTATATTTTATATAAATTCTTAATGTATTACAATAATTGTAAAATTTATTACATTAATAGTCACATGTTTATATAATCATAACTTTTACTTTCAAAGACCCCCCAAAATTATCCATAAGATATAAGGGTATGATATGTAATGGTAGAAGTCACTATAGGTGATTCAACTCACTTGGATCTTGTAGTGATTTCCTCGAGCTTGAACTTCACCCAAGACAGTTTTAATCAAGTCATACTTATTAAATTTTAGATTGGGATTAGATTAGGGAAACCCTAGTGATGCTACCTCCATTAAAATCTTGGAAAAATGATCCTTATAAGGAAGAATTATAATTTTTGATTTCATTAATTATTCTTTCTATATGGATTTAATAATGCAGTTTCTTATTTTTATACTTGTTAATGAAATGACTATGTCATAATATTCATATTAAATACTTAAAAATTTATCTCTATAAAATACATCATAGTTTATTTTAGTTCGGTGCTGCGTGTGAAACCTTCTATTAATCACAATATTTATTTAAAGTTAAATATACACTAAAATCTCATGTAGTTACATTCCACCCGATTAAATATATTAAATCCTCAAAATTTTAATTTCTCTAATTGATGAAAATAGAAGAGGGTATTTTTAATATAGTCATGTCTCATGATATTATTTTAACTGAGAATTAAACATTATTATATAGGTTAATACAAGGAAACTCATATTTTCCCTCATAATTGTAATATATTTAGTTTGTATTTTTCATAAAAATTTTGTTCCAATAACGCCCCTTTAGTTGGTTATACAACTTAGATGGAATAACTCATAAATAAAATGTATAAAAAAACTTTGGAATTTATTTGTGTTAATATATATATTTTTCATCATTAATTTCTTATTAGGTTTTTAACCATATTTCAAAAATATATTTAAATCCTTTATAATAGCTCCGAAAGAGCATGTGAAACATAAAAATCATACCCCTCATGAATTTCAAACAAAGTGTACAATTAGACCCTCTTCTTCTTCCTCGAGTGAAGATTGGGTTAATACCCAACCAACCTTTTTGAGGGTTACTACACCTAGATGCATTTGAGCTAGAGCCTGCATCTACTTTTAGTATCCAAGAAAGGATGTTATTTATTGGAAACCACACACTATAATTTTTTTAGGATTTTCCTATATTTAGATTTATCCCTAGGGTTTACACTAATGTATTATTTTTTCAATAAAAAGTCACTAAAACTTTCTTTGATTATAACTATATAAACTCAAGTCTTACACACATATTATTACATGTTTTTAATATAAAATTCTATAAAACACAACCTATATATCTAGAGGTATAATGTATTTTTAAGTTTAGAAACATATTAAAAAATGTAAGCAAAAGATACATAATAATTTTTTTATCTTCATAATTTTCTCCTAAGTCCCATAGAGCTTATATCACCACATTGGGTACCATTTTTAAATATATAAAGGAAAAACGACGACCTATAGATCCCAATAAGGGAATAAACACGGAGTATAACATAGGATTCAAGTGGCATAACATGATATCATAAAATAGGATGGTCATATATTGTTATTATGAATCATGGAGTGAATAAATATATATCATAGGATAATATGATCATAATAATTTAGTAGTGATATAAAACATGTAATCATAATCATAAGTCAAGGCACACTACCAAGATAATATAACATACTGTTCTATGTTAACTACATGTGCACCATACATGGAATCTAATGAGTTGAAAACATTACCTAATGGATTTGAGTGATGTATAATTAAAAGAACATCCATAATATAATATTATGTAAATTAATATGTGTTCCCAAAAAGGAAACTAAACCATAAAAAAATAATAAACTAGAGAAAACCCATGGAAAGGAAATGGGTTACATAATCTTAGGTAAAAGCATAAATAAATATTGTCTCATAATAATTACCAAGGGAAGAATTAATTAAAAGTTTTTATATGTTCATGTTTTTATAAATAGGAATATGAATTTACTATTTCATTAAAATGAATAAAGTACATAAGAAATAAGTAGAGAAGTAGGTATTAAACTAAACCTCTTAAGTGATGTTACAATTAATAAGTAAAGAATCTATGAAGAAATAAATAAGATGGGATTTTACTTAAAAATTACAATAAAAAAAACAATTTTCCATAAAATATTTATTTATTTTATAAATAATGTATGGAAAAAAAATTAAAATATTGTTACATAAAAAGGAATAATTAATAGTAAAGTTCCCTATAAATGGGTTTTCTTTAGAGAGAATATTAAGAAGGGAACAAAAACACACACATAACCCTAGAAAAGAAAGGTAAAATAAACTAGGAATTTATTTAAGAGAAATATAAAGAGAATATAAAATAATTTAATTATAATATTAAGGAAATGATGTGAGGTAGAGAGAGAATGCATAACCTAAAGGGAACAGGGTGGTTCAAAAGATTCCTCACCTCAAGTCCTGACTCACTTGGTACATAGTGTTAACCTATTGAATAATAAAATTAGGGGTTTTAAAAACTTTTTTAATCAAATTTTTTCACGTATATTTTATTTAAGGTATATTCAATATCATAAGTTATTCATTTGTTTTATAGTTTTGGTTTTCATTGGCCAACTGAGGTTGTTCGATCAATTTCTCCAAAACTTATTCGATATATTAAACACAATCAATGGTGTTATCAAATAGTTCCATAAAAGAAAGTATTATAGAGTTATATATTATTCATCATCTAATTATTATAAAATTTATACATCTCAATATATTTTCCAAAAAATATTTAAAGTATGAAAGACGCCTCCGTATGCTTGTTTTTAGTAGTTAAAATAACTATAATCATTTTTTATTAAAATCATTAATATAGCTGAAAATTACCATTAAAAAATATTAATAATTTCATAAATATCATATTCATTCATTAAATATATTTTTAGAATCATCCATGTAAGTTGGTGATGAAAAATGATATACATAATCCATAGTGGCAGTAAATAGACCATAATACTGGTGACATTTTATTTTTCTGAATGGATGAGAGGAAGGTAGATAATGGTTTTTGAATTAACATATGATCATTTTAATATAATAATTATATGGATTTAAATTTTTTAGTATAGATATAATATACTTATTGGAGATTAAAATCAAGATATAATGAAATTGAAATGAGAAAGTGTTTAATAGTTCTTACCCTACTCCTTGGTATGGAACCTTTATTAATTGGATTAATATTTTAAATGTTGGTATTAAGATGATAAAAAAACATCTAGGAGGTGTATAATAATTTTTTATGGGTTATGGAAGATCCTAGTCATGTACCGACCTGTCCCCCAGGGCCTGTGCCGTGACATACCTCAAGCCCACCTCTTGAAGGCTAGGGGTTGGTGACTAGCACCGAAGGTGTCAACCTGCTAGTGGGAGGCATTTTCCTGAGTAACTGTATGAACATACATGCCCAAACACCTCCCATAAACTGAAATGGGAAAAAATAAACTAAAAAAAGTGTAGAGTAAAAGTACAACAGAAAACCAGTGGTCCAGAATACAAACCCAACAAAAATAACTGAAAACAGAAAAGTACAAAGGGACTCGGGTAGCCATCCAATGAAAACCCCACATGATGGTAAGAGCAGTGAAGCTACTAGAAGCCGTAGTAGTAAATCTTGTCCACCTAATCCTACTGGGACCTGCCTGCTCTTAGGCCACCAAGTACTCCATCGAAATGTCCGTCATATTCACAAGACACAACACGTGTGGGCGAGGCCCGTTTAGGGGTGAGTAACACAGTACTCAGTAGGGGACCCCAGTCCACTAGAGAGAAACACCACAAAGCAACCAAAAATAAAATCCACAAATATAGAAAATATCACACCAGGTATATTTTAATGTTAGAAAGGTTCATTAGTTATAGTGAAAAATGTTTCGTACTGTTGAGTGACTCATCCTTGATGAGTCACTGAAGCCTACCAGGCCATTGAGGTTTACATGGCTGCTGCTCATCTGCCAGTCTACTGAGGTCCAAACGGCTCTATTGGGCCACTGAGGTTCACACAGATGTTGGTCTGCTGGGACAACGAGGTCTACGTAGCTACTCGTCTGCTAGGACACTAAGGCCCACAAGGCTACTGCTCGTCTGCGTGATTGATCCCAGGAGAACTGCTCCCCAAAGACATATGTTGAAAGTAAAATTCCTTGGAAGTCTCCTTAGAGAATATCAAACGATCTGCGTCATCGAGAGGGTCTGGAAACCGAAAATTGATCGTCAATCAGGGTGTTCGGTTTGCAAGTTATTAGTGTTTTAGTAATCAGGGGTCGGTTGCGTCTTGGCCTGGTCCGACCCAGTTGGACCGACCCGACCAACCCTGCCCGGGGGTCCCACATAACCCGGTTTAATTTGAATGGCCTGAACAGACTTGGTTCGGGTCAGGGTAGGTCTGGTGTGGCCTGGATAGTGGGTCAGGCCCAATGGGCCTTGCTGGACCCAGCCCAGTTTGGTCGGGGGTCTAGCCCGCCGGGTCGCCTGTCAACCCGGTCTTGTCCGACTCGGCCCAAAAGGTGTAGGCACGATCTGCCAGTGAGGGTCTAGCTCACCAGCGTGGGTATGACCCGGTCCGCTGGCTAGGGGATGGAACCCGCTAACAGGAGCCCGGTCAGTTAGGGGGGACCGATGACGTGCACTCGGGACGCGTCAGCCGCCGCCGCGTCCCCTCCTTGTCTAAACGCAACCCGCAAGGAGAGGGCCACTCCTCCCTTGTGGATCCCTCCTGGCACCACTTCCAGCATCGTCCTGGTATCACATCTAGTACCATCCGTATTTGATGGGCCATGACCTCCCCTCCACAGCGGTTAAGCAACCGCGGCTCACCGAGTCGCCCAGGTGGCCCGGACGTGGGCCGCCCCCCACGCGGCGCTAGTTAGTGCCGCTCCTCTATGCTATTGCGGTGCACTGAAAAGCACACCACCTCCCTCCGCCAGTGGCCACCGTCGGTTCCAGAGCACCGATGGTTCCTTCTACGGGCCACCAGAGTTGCTTTGGTGGTTCGTTTCTTGATCCTCCTGCGCCTACGAGTCTCTTGGGTCGCTGCCATCCTTACCTTGGCCCCAGATTCATCTTGTCATCAATTTGAGGATATGTCCATGAAGAATGCACACGCGGAGGGACCTGAGCCTTGTTCTTATCAGCCTATTCCCTCCGTGTTATAGGATTAAAATAGGGGAAGTTCCAGATATTTCCATTCTATCAACAATAAAATTAACTCCAAATAGAAAACCCAAGAATGACACCCTCCCGCAAGAACGCATGATCCGTAGATTAAACTGTTCTTGGGTTAATCAACATTCATTATTTATAAAATGAATAGGTGAAATAATAGAACCAAAATAAAACCCCTACTTTGTTGACGTTCTTTGCCGTAGTGCTTCGTCCTTGAGTGTCAAATAGGCCGATGGCATTCGTCATTCTTCAAGGTATGTTGAAGTCGATGACGTCTGCCGACGTTCATTGTTCTTCATTAGGGAGGAAATAAAAAGTAGGATAATTAAAGAATCCTCACAGTTTAATCTTCGTTCCACTAACGCAACAAACTTTTAAAAAGAAAACATGTCACAACGTTTCTGTTATGCTACGATGTCACGTCGTTATGATGTTTCATTTATGAAACAGCACCATTGTTACGCATCATTAAAGAATCATTATGTTGTGTGCTAATGAACCATTAATGAGCTCCATTAATGCGTCATGTTTCTTCTTTTTCACTACATTGTAGCATCACCGCGTCATCAATCATCACTGAGAAAATAAATAAAATAAAATTTTAAGTAATTTTTTTATTTGTCTCGAAAAGTCCAAAAATTAACTTTTACATTCAGCCCTTGCCGGACAAAGTTAAGTCATTTTTAAGAAAATTAAAGTGTTCTAAGTTCAACAACGACCTCATATTTTTGATCCAAGCACCGATTAAAATGTTGGAAAAACCCGCTCTCACGTTTATTGAACGTACCTACAAAAAGTTAAAAATTCTATTCTAAGATCACTGAGCCTTGGAATCACATGTTGTCACAGTATGTAGTCTCAAAATAATTCAGTATAATTTAAAAAAAATTATACAAAAATTAAAATACATTACAGGTCAAGCTAATAGGATTAATGTATGGATAAAATGGGGTGGTGAAGGGTCCTTTTATAAGCAAGGGGGTGTAGTTTTTTGTAAATATTAATTTCTTTGCATTAAAAATGATGTCATATTCAAGTAAAGGGGATAAAAAATTGATAAAACATGAGTATATGACAATTTAATGCCATTAAATCCCTCATAAACCAATTTATATTTGTTATTTGTTGATATTTGGTGACTTTACCACTTGATTGAACACTTTCACCTCATTTTAGCTTTTACCATTGTGACTAATTTTTTTACTTTGGAAGTTTATTTTTATGAACAAAAATTAGATTAACCTTATTACCTAATATTGATCATGATAATTCAAAATATTAAATCCATTTTATTGAATTCAATTTCAATAGGTTCTAAAAATTAACTTCAATATAAGTATACATAGCTTAATAAAAATAATTATGAGAAAAATATTTTTAAACATAAAAATAATCATTTATGCCAAAAATTTTGAATATAATTTATACCTATTATATTTATTGATTTATTATTAATAAAAGTAGGCTAATATATTTTCAAAAAAAATCCAAAACTAAATGGAATCATGTGAATTCTTAATTAGAGGAAAATGACCAAAAAGAGTTTTTATTAGAACATAATGTAACATCGATTCCAAAATGTCAATCATAGGTTTATAATTCAAAAATATTATTTTTAAATGTATTATTTTTCTTATTTAATATTTATTAAATCTGGAAAAAGTTTTCATAAACTTTTATCTCATACTTATATCATGATTACGTCATAAAAGTTATGGTATTTATAAAAACTATATTTTTACCATCCACTAGAAAATAAACCTTTTTAGAAAATCCACCAAAAATTAACTCTAAACTAATTTTGACATTATGAATCTGAAAATTAAGTTAATTTCAAAAAAATTGAATTTTAAAAATTTAGAAATTTATCTTTTAAATGAAAATATAAAATATAATGAAAATAATTTTATTTTTAAAATATAGCAATTATAACTTAAGTTTTATTAATATTAGTTCATATAAATTACTAATTAAGTAAGTATTAATATATTTTCTTAGTAATATTTTTTTATTAGAATCATCCTTTAAAAGGGATTAATTTTACATGTTAAAAAAATAATGAACTTAAAAAAATAACATTTTTTATTTTTTTAGAAAAATAGTCCCTTTTAACATTTAATGATTTTCCCCTTATTTTTTATTTATTAAAAAATAATTAATTTAATTTTATCAATATATTTTTATAAAATAAATTGTTCCTTAATTAATTAAATTCATTCTTTCAAAATAATTTTTATAAAAAAATTTAATGTATAGAAATATGTGTAAAATTTATTATATTAATAATTACATGTTTATATAATCCTAATTTCACGATACAAAACAACTATAGACTTATGAATAAGATCCAAGGGAAAGATTTATAGCAGTGTAAGTTGTAGGTGGTGATCCATCTAACATTTTTCACATAACACTTTTCATAATCTTTAACTTCTCCTATAGATGATTTCACTCAAAATGTACCTGTTGATGTTCAACTTGGTCTTAGCCAAGGGAAAAACCTAGTGATGTTATCCAATTTTCATGATTAGATAAATGAGCCTCATAAAGATTAATTCTAATACTTTATGTCATTCATTATCTTTTATTTATGGATTTCATAATATTGTTACAAATATTTATAACTTGATGAAAATTTTATAACAGACATATTTAATACTTATAATTTTTTCTCAACAAAAGTATCACAATTTGTTTCAGTTTGGTGTTTCATGTTAAATAAGATATTCAAGAAAATACATACTAAAATATCAAGGAGTTACAATTAATACTAAATAAGTGTTTATAGTTGATAAAAAATAAAATATAAATAATAGTATCCATTGGTTGTTTTACCAATACTAGTTAAAAAATTGAAGATTAAATATAATTAATTTTTTATATGATTAAATGGTGAACTAAAATTAATTTAAAACCATTTATGACCATAAAAATGATATAAAACACAAATAAAACCATTATTTTAATGAAAATAAATTATCTAAGTATTTCATTCTTTGAAATTATACATAACTCCTCATATAAAATTAATATTTCTAATATTTAAATCTATGACAAGGTTATTTGAAGAAAAACTATCAATGAAGAATAAATATATGTGTAGTATCAAAAATATAATCAATATATGCTCAAATTGTTCATAAAGATTAGTGTAAGTCTATCATTTCAAAATATATTTCTATATATATATGATAATTTTTTTATTAAATAAAGATTCATTGATTTATGTTAAATATAAAGAGAAATTATATATGTGTATCCCATGATTTTATGTTTTACTCAAGAAAAACATAGAAGAAAGGGATACATGTGCATAATATTTCTTCCCATTAAAATAAAATCATGAAAATTTTATTTAAGAAAATTTAATTAACCCTCATATGTATAGAAATTCATCTTTATAATTATAAAGTGGAAAAAATAATTTGGAAAATAGCTAACATTGATACTATACTCATTTGTAACAATTTCTAATGATCATACTATAATGAAACAATATCTTTATTATAAATATAAAACATAAAATTTTAAAAAACAAATCTCAATGTAATATAAAATAATTATGATAAATTTAAATTATAATTTTAAATATATTCTTTGAACCATTTTTAGAAAATAATAAATCAAGATGACTTTTTCATAGTTCTTCTAGGTTATATATTAATCTATAGTAATTGTACAAAGGTTTCATGATAATTTGATCGGGTTTCCAAGGGTTAGATCACATGACACACATTTATATCTTAAAAATTATTATAATATAAAAATAAACTTAGGATAAATTTAAGAAAAGTACACAATAGATTGATATAATGTTTTTTACAAGTAAAAAATTAAATATATAATCATTATTTTAATTTTTTTGTGAAAATTAATATCATTTTCTCTGTTTTTTTCATTTCACTAATGTTTATATAAATTTAATGTAATTTAATTATAATTTTTTCTTTAAATCAGTCTGGTAAAATAAATTGTAATATTGACCTATGGTTATCTCATACATGTGATAAATTAATTTATGGCCATTCACATGACTTTTAATGATAATCAAGTCTTATTTTCTCTATTTATATCATATGAGGTGTGATTTTATATTTTAAAAGTTTTATAATTCTAAAAATGAACATGGAATTATTAATAAAAAATTGTACATCATATTGGCATGTGATTTTTTTATATAGAACAAAAGAAATAACAATCATTTTCCAAATATTTTGTAAAAATATGATATTGTTTTATTTATTTTTTGAATATTTATAATTTTTTTATAGAACATAAAAAATTATAATTATAAAACTAAACTTTGAAACATTCTATTTACATCACACATCAGATTAGTGTGTGGTATATTTTCACATGTTTTAAATGAATCAATTATTTTTTTCCTAAAATTACATAATTATTTAAGCATGTTCATTCTGTTATGATAATTTTATGTACTTTTATAGAACTTAAAAAACAATTTTACTATTCTATGGGCCACAAAAGAGTAAAAAACATCTCTATATTCTTTTTAACAATATGAGTTTTTTTTCTATCTTTTAAACATTTTAAAAACATTTTTTAGAACTAAATATGATTTTAATTATAAATATTCACATTGTTTCTTTTATATCACATTTTATTTCATATTAAAGTGTTTTTCCTAATAATAAAAAATGTATCAATGATTATTGTCCAGAAAATTTCACAAAAAATTGAAGCTTGTTATTTTAGTTTTCACTATTTCATACACATTTTTAATATAAGAAACATATCTAATTTTGAAAATATAGTATTTTTCTATTCATAGAAAAAGTGAAATGATCCTAAAAGAATAAGAAAAATTACCTAATTAAGAATATATAAAATATATTATTCTTAATTAAAAATTTATAAAATATAAATCTTAGAAGAATATAGTTAAATATATGATAAAGAACACCAGTTGAAGATGTTCAGAAATATTCAAATACCATAAAATATGCCTACTTATTACTAGATGAATTTTTTTCCTTTATTTTATGTCACTTGTTATAATCATGTGCATAATAATAAAAATATAAAAAATAATTAAATATTTAATAAATATTTTAAATGAAAATTCATATATTAAAAAATAGACACATATCACAAATACCACTTCATGGATGTCCATTATGACATGGAATGTGATATATTTTATAAATGTGAATATATAATTTCCACAATTGTAGATATTTATTTGTTTTTGATCATATGAAAACACTAAAAAATATAAAATTTTTGTTATGGAATATTCTCCAATAGTGAAATACTTTTATATATACTATAATAGATCTCCATTTATAGAATTATTGTAATTTATCTATCTTTTTTTAGTTTACTCATATAAATTATTTTTGGATATATTAGCACCACACTATGAAAGAAAATAAGCTTGTTAACTCATATTATAAAAAATTAAATTGAAATATTTTATTTAAAATATTAGTGAGAATGTATTACTAATTAGAAATGGGAATCTTGTGTGGTTGATTTTTTAATTATATATAAATTACATCCATAAAATATATACTCTTAATAATAATATTTATTAGAATAAGTATCCAATGTTGCCTAAAATATATAAAAATTAATAAGTATCCCAGGTTAAAAAAATAAAATTATCATAATTGTTATAAGTTTTTATAGTGTTACATATTCATTATGGGTGTTAAAATAATGTTTCATCCATTTCTTTTACTACAAACACAAAGTAAGCATGTTTTTATATTTTTATAATTTTATATGATATCATCATAATTTCATGTGTCAAAGTAAGATATGAACTGAAAAGTATAAAAATATTATCATCATGTGATGGGACTATATAATTATTACATACGTTTCTATAAAATATATTGATTATTGGAATAAAAATATAATATTAGTAATTAGACATAATAATTATGAAACTTTACTGAATATGTATATTAATGATTGGAAATCCTAATCATTTAGTTAAATTTCATTTTCATAACGTCATCGGTCTCTTTATTATATATGTATTCTAAAAATTTAACACATCAAGTATTACCATGTTAAAAAAAATAGAATTTTCAAGAACCTATAACACCACTAAATTTGTTATATTTTTTGGTGGGGTAAAATTATAATTGTGAGATGACTTATTTTTTCCAAAAATTAATTTTTTAGATTTATTTGATCTATGTTTTACCCATTATGTAATTACATATAGTAGTTTAAACCCTTTTTATTAATTATATAATTATTTAATATAAAAAATTTATAAATGAAATAAATTTTTATCATTATGTGGATTTATAAGATTAAATGACCATACTATGAAAGTTTTAATAGTACATTATATCATTTTAATAGAAACATCATAAATGGGAATAATATTCTTATCTCTCACCTATTGATATATTTTAACCCCAATTATCACATGGTTTAAAGGTATTGGTGTATTCTAATGGCTATGTCCTTGAATATTATAGACCAAACCATTTATAATGATACAATATGTGGGTGCAGAATTATATAAAAAATAATCAATTCTCCCCATGAAATATTTGAATATAAGTAAAAAACCAACATTTATTTTCTTTACTCATATTATAAAATGTTTGGAAAAAATATTTACCTGTATTAGGTATGAAATTTAATGAAAAACTACACTAAAAAATGGGCATTCTTGGCCCTATGCGTGATGCTTGTAGGCATATTGATTATTATTATTATTCCCTTAAAGGAAATTTTCTATTAATTTATTTTTTCCTTCTTAGTTGATGGGTTTGTGCATTTAATTTATCCTTTATAGGATACACCTTAGTATTTAATATTTAGCATTTTTAATTCCTTATATATATGAATTCCTTATCAGAACGTGTTTAGTATCTTGTTCACCCAAATTAGCAACACAACATGATACAAAAACTTTCCCCTATGACATGAATATATTGCATTGATGATGTAAATATACCATAAGTTGTTCAACTTTACCTATGGTAGCTGGATCATCTTGTGTCTATACAAGATTAAAAAACTCTATAGTCAATATAACATTTTAATATATTAAATAAAAATGAATTTCACTTATTTCACAATTACATATGATTCCCATATTTTTTTTGTTTTAATATACCATTTCTACCATTTATTTACACAATCATCCATCCATAACATATGATATGGGATATAGGAAGTAAAAAAAATCTGATTTATCAATCTCTATATCAATATAAATTTTTTTAATAATTTTTAATTTTATATTTCATTAATGTTTTATTTTATATTTAAAGTATATACTAGTTTTTCCCTTGAGTACATCATATGCCATCCAAAATTCTTGATTGAGGTGTGGTGGTTATGTTATATGAAATTTATTCACAAATATTCTTTATTATTTTAAATACTAACATTTATGAAGTTTAATACTTAAAACATGTCATATTACATAAATTAAAATAAGTTAGAGTATCCCTTAATGTTATCCTCCTCAAGGAAGGAAATGAATGCATCTAATTTTTTTTTGTTTATGATTCTTACATATATAGCTGGTGGGTGATGATTGATGTTACCATAAACATTTCTAAGATATATTATTAAAATATTCATTTAAAATTCTTTATATCTATTTCTAATAACTCCAAATAAGTAATTTATCTTATAGTATTTTATTCGAAATGTAATCTCTATGAATAAAAAATAAAAAATTATAATTTCATGATTACATCATTAGAAAAATTATAGTAAGTGTAAAAAATGTAACTTTAATGTCTTTCCAAATGATTCCCATCTTTTTAAGGAAAACATTTTTCAATTATCTATATTTATATGCACATGAATTCAAGTATTAAACCAGATATAACTAATTAAAATGGATTTTTTTGTATTAGTGGTTTACCACAAGAATTCCATCCATTCAAGAATTATTTACCTATACTTAATGATTTAATATATATTTTAACTATATCCCATTATTAAATTATTTTTTTATTTTATTTTTCCACCTTTGTCCTATTTCTCTTAATTATGATCATTATAATACTATTTCTTGAGATTAGTGATGTTTTCATGTGCAATGTTAATTCTTTACACCAGAAGTTAAATTAATAAATTAAAACACATAATCTTTGAATTAAATATAAATAATATAAAAATATTACATACTATATATATATAAAACTTAGATACATTAAATATTTTTATTATAAATTTTTGTTTTCCTTAATTGTTTATGGGTTTTCCCCTATACAGGCTATCTAAATCCACTATCAATGGCCATATTAGACATTAAAGGTAACATATTAATTAGTGACACAATTAAATGAATACGATATCACTAGAAAATCATCATCATATAGGGATTTATCATTTGATTCTATATTAGTTTTAGTCACTAATTGAATAATTAATGAATTGTTTTTCTAGGATCAAGTGCATAAAACAATACTGGAGAAATGGTCAATTATCATGGTAAAAAACATGGTAAAAGTCCAAATAACCATTATCATAAGTGATTTTCATGGTTATTACACAAGTGATATCTTTTTTTATATAAATAAGGCTTTATTCAAGGATCAAGAAAAACATAGACATATGAACTTACATCAATGGACATTGAACATAGTTATAGACCTAATATCTTGTGTTATGACCATGGTAGTTGGGATGTGACTATGATTCTTGATAGTGGTCATAGATATTGATAAAATTTATTTTTTATTAATTAAATATTTTTAATTTATTAGTTGTTAACTATTAGTTATTAACAATATTTTTTATTATTTAATTATTGTAATAGTATAAGTATTCACCAAGGAATTATGTTTCATGTGATAAGAATACAACACCTCACCCAGTGTTGATATATTTATTAGAACACATTTAAATTTACATAAAGCATTTCAGTTACATTGTTGATTTTCCAGAGTGATTTTCATTAAAGATATATATTTTTTATTTTAAAAATAAAATGGTAAAATCACTATTAATGCAGTGCTATATTGTGAAACACACTATTACACTGAGTCTAGGATGATACATTTACCTTAGGATGAGAGTTGTATATTTTTTGGATATGGTTGTGATTGTACAGAAATGAAATGATGTAATTTCTATTAAAATATTGAATAAAAAATATTTAATTAATAAAAGGTTAACCTAATTTCCCCATATTTAAATATTATTTATAGAATATAGATTGGAGAGTTATGATATGATGTGGATAGAGACACCATGTATAGGAGGCCACCAGATGTTGGAGAGTCATTAGAGGTAGATCATTAAATCATGAAAATAAAAATGGTTATTTGCATGAAACTCCATTTATTTTAGAGAAAACACCTATCTTCTCATTTTTCTATCAAATATTTGAATATTTGAAAAATAGTAAGTCTATTTTGTTCTTATTTTAAATGATCCACAACCTTTAGAATCATTGAAATTTGATAAATAGATTTTCAGTAAAGTTAGAGAAAATTTAGCAACAAAATATGAATTCTATTAATAACATTTTTTATTTATTCACTGATGATATGATACATGTTAAGAAATTCCTTGATGAGATGAGTACACTAACATTTGAATCACTTGAATAATATTTATATATTTGGATAAATCTTAGATATATTTATCCACTTTCATAACTTTCTCTCTTAATTTTTAATTTCATAGAGAGAGAATCTCAAGGAAAATTGGCTTGGAATAAAGGGGTTAGAAAATTCAAGGGTATTAATTTTAGTGAGAAATGGTGATGTTCAATAGTGATCAAACACCATATATAGTGACTAGAAATGAATAATGGTGTTAGTGATTGTGGAATATGCTCTTAGGTACGTGGGTCATTTGATAACTGATTAGATGGTAGGTAGTTAAACACATAAACCTATAGTTTTATGGCGTAACATGATCATGATTTATGATGGTATAAATATTTATAATTATATAATTATATGATTTTATAGTCACTAGTGAATGAGATCATGTGATATAGAGGAGTGAAATGGTGGGAACATGACCATCTTATCTCATGATTGAATGGTGGCCAATAGTCATGGAAGGAGAAATGTACATGCATGACACTACCCATTATTGGTCATTCTATTCATGGGATATATAGACAAGATTTAATATTTTCAATTCATGAAAAGGGAGGATTTCATCAGAATGTGGGATGCATGTGGGGGTTCCACATGGGACCCTTAGACTAGTATAAAGAGAGAGTTCATGTTCCTAGTCTAAATTAGAACTCAAAAGTTGCATTGGTATCCAAATTTATTTCAGAATCCAAAAGAACCATTTTTTGGACATTTGGAGATATTTTAACAGAAAATTTAATAGATCACTGATTAAATTAGTATAAAAAATTATTATTATTTAATAATAATAATTTTACTTATTTTTGAAAAAAATAATTATCATGATTTATCACCACATGTCACTGGATAAAAGTTTATCAAGCAGAATAGACCCAGTGTGATATAAATTCTAAGAACAATATTTCATTATTATATTATTTATCAAAAAATATTTTTATTAATTAATAATAATAATATTTTAATAAATATTGAAAATCTTTAAGATAAAGAGAATGAGTTACTAAAACAGATGGAATATTTAACCTATGGAAGTGGTGAATGATTCATGTTGACAACTCAATGATCCATGAACTATCAATCTAGAATGTCATGGTTGTGAAGGATGATCACATAAAATAATATTATTACTTTAAATAATAACATTTAAAATAAATCATGTGAAATAGAAAAAAATGAACTTGAATTTTATACTCAAATACGTTTTGTAACCACATGAGGTGATGTAGAGTCATTATTGTAATTTTACGAAAAGTGATCATAGGTTATACCAAGGATAGAGAATCATATAAATTAATAATTTTTCTCTAAAATATATTGTAAATTATTATTGAGATTATGAATTCATTATAAAATAATGAATTATATATAGTGATAATATAAGACGAAAATGAATAATAATAGAGTAACAAAGAAAAAAGGATTAGGTGCAATTTTGAAGACAAAATAGAATTATTTGAATCCTAAATGTGGATAAGGGTATTGAATTGTTAAGGGGGATGGTGAAGGTCAATGTGATAATTTAATAATGTGGGGATAGTGACGGTCAATTTTATAAGTTAATAATGGTGATAAAATAATGACATGACACTGAGGATGGTGTTTCCACTAGATTAGGTGACTTAATTATAAGTAAAATAGAGGATTGTTAATGAAGTATTTAAATTTTTGACATATAACAATGTATAGATACTCACACCTTAGGTACCATGTAGAAAAATAATTTTAGTAATGATTCAAGAGATCTATGGTAATATTTAGGTAATTTATTAGAGCAACTTTAGTAATTTAGGATGACACATATAAAACTCTAAGTGAAGAAACATGAATTATCCTAATTCTAATGTTCCCTATAGAATAATTAAACAACATCCCTTACCGTTATTGAAAAATTATTTCTAGCTTGTGAAAAGATGCATATTTGGAATCCCATTAGGGATGTCAGGGAAATAAGATATGATGAAGTCTATAGTAATATCAGCCACACTATAATATGATTATAGGTCCTGGATAAAATGGGAAGTGTGGGTGGGGGGTGAGTTTCCTTTAAAAACAACTTTTAAAACGAGGTTATAAAATAAAGGAATTTATCATGTAATAATTATATTTAATCATATAATAATCAATGTAAAGTGTATGCATATTATAAATTAAAACTTTAAGCATAGAGGAATAAAAATTGTGAAAATTAGAATGGAACACTTTGGTAAATGTGTTTGGAAACAACTCAATAATGAGTCCCTATATCTCTTAATCACAAGAAGTGTTGAGTGAGTTATATTTCTACACTAGTTTTAATAGAAACTAAGAACCATATAAGAAGAAGGAAACCTTTTGTTTCAATAGAAACTAAGATCCAAAAACAAAGAAGGAATCTATTGGTTTTACAAGAATCCAAGAACCAAAAGAAGACTCTTGGTTTTAATGGAAACCATGAACCAAGAACCTACAATTTATTAGTGGTGTGAACCTAAAGACGAAAATGAGAAGATATAGGATTATTTTACCAACCCATTACAAATAACTCAATTCTTCACCATGAGATTTAGAATAAAAAAATATTAAGGGAGAGAGAGAGAGATAAATATAGAAGATGAAGATCCCTTAAGAATTTACAATAAGGGATAAATTGGATCGAAGATAATTCAATAAATATAAATTGGATTGAAGTTGTTTATTCCTATTTTTCCTTTTGAAAATTGGATGATCATATAAAATCCCTGAAAAATAACATCATAAATTGATTTAGGATAAATTAGTTGTTTTAAAGATTTATTTTTGGGATCCAAGCCTACCTATCTCTTTTTATATCATTTATATGTGATATGGTTCTCTTTGGTTGATCCATGACTAGAATGATCTGAGTTAATTCTTTTAAGATAAGAATTTAATTCCACCTAAATGAGTAAATGATTATTTTCCAAAATTGATTACTCAATCACTAAAACAACTTGAAACATGGAATGGTATGAAATTATTTCTCATTTTTACCTCAACATTCTGAGTACCATGACCTTAGTCTTTTTATATATACTTTTTTCATTTAATGAATCCCGAGTCACTGTGCTTATTGAAATAGTGTGTTTTGACTAGTATTTTTTCACTCACCATGAACACCAACATAAAAATATAGGTCTTGAATGTTTCACACAAGTGAATTACAAGATAAAAATTTCCACACTTGTGGTCATGGTCACCAACCATAATCATAATCATCTTCAACATTTCATGAATGAATTCAACGCAGTGTGGTTTAATCCATGGTGAGTACCTGCATCACTAATTTAAAAAAAATCATAGGATAAAAACATTATTGGTTCTAATATATTCCTTAGAAAAAAGTCTATGCACTATAACAAAAAAACACACAAAACATAGGTTAAAAAATTCTTAAGTGATTTTGATCTTAAAAATACATTAAAGGTTCAACAATGAAAAGTATGATAATTCAATAACTAACATTTATCTCCAACAGAATTACCCTACACCCCATTTGAGTATGCAGAATGGGAATCCATTGAAGAAGATATAATAATTGGATTTCAACTTAGGGATTCTATTGTGATTGATAAGAGATAGATATCTATGGTAAAAAGATATGTTATTGGATTCTCTTTTAAATTCTCCCTCTACTTTGGGTTAGCATGAGATGATAGTGACTATACTCTATCTCACCCACTGATCTGGGTAGAGGATTGTGAAAACTTGTTCATGTATCTATATTTAATCACCCATAACTCTATATTGAGATAGATTATATATATTTAATAGATTATTATAAAAAATAATTAACTCAATATATCTGGTGTGGGATAAATTGTGACTATTGCAATTTCCTATATTGAAGAATGTTTGCGATAAATAGAGAAGTGTAATTTATTTATAACCCCTTATTTGAAAATTAATTGGATGGTAATTTACCCAAGTTTCAATTCTTTTCCTCACTCATAACTTTAGGGTAAGGGTATAAAATTATGTACCTGTTACTATTTATTCTCCTACCGACTGCTCTAGGAACTAGGAGGTTTAGATATATAGCTACAACACTATATATATATATATATTCTCCAATATTCTAGTATATAGCATGCCCCCTAGATATTTTTATTCCCTTCGATGTCTAGTCATGTATACACATCTAGCTTTGGAGATGTGTATTTCCTCCAACTAAAGATAACTATTAACTTATGTAATATATATATATGTATTTATAATATTCATTTTTGAGATAGGTGGATACATGTATTTACTCCAACAACTCATGATCAACAAATATAGGGTGAATTATTGGTTGGGAATTTAATGAATAGATGAGAGATATTGTTTTGGTTTATTTATTAAGAAATATTATTATTTGTAAATCATAATGAAAGTGACCCATGATTTAGTTGATTAGGATGGATCATGGTTATTCCAGTTGATAGAATTGAGTGATAATGTTATACACTTTTTTTAATGACCCAAAAAATCATTAATGAAAATTCCTATTGGTCTATTTAAATTTCATCTTATTGTTATGTAAAACATATTCAATTTTTTGGTTCTATTTTTTGGATTATAAAATACTGCTAAGAATTGCGACAATTGATAATATAGCCGTTGAACATTGATCACATGATTAGTATAAATATTGGGATTTAACAAATGCAATTTACTCAGACAAAGGAAGAAATGACCTCATCCAGTAGAATTTCCCCATAAAAATCCCATTTGTCGGATCTTGGAAAGAAGATGGCACCATTGGGCTTCGCTCTTGACAAATCCCAACCTGATCTTGAATACATTAAGCTCGAACGGAACCACATATGAGAGAAGTGAAAGTTGATAAAGATTACAACTCGAGAAATGCTATCCGAGCCACCCCAAGAGTCTGTCACCATTGCGCTCCTTACCCTAAGGTATTATGAGGGTGTTTTATGGGGTTATGATACAAGAACCTAGTAGTAATATTATGTATATTATTCTTTTATAGAGAATAGACATTCTTTTTTTTATTGTTACTTTGTAAATAGTTTTTAATGCACAATTAGTATTTTTAGTTAATATTAAACTAAGAAATATATTTTGATGAATTGATGGATTTTTTAATTAAATATTATTTTAATAAAATATCATTATTATTAATAAATTAATTTTTATTAAATATAAATTATCGTATAATTTTTATGAATGCAATTGTAATTTTTATTAAGGTTTGAAAGCTGCTTTTGTCAAAACCCATGAATTTTCGATAAATGTCTGATTTTATTTTAAAAGTAAAAATTCAGATATTTAGAAAATTATTTAGATAAAATGAATATTATTTTTGTAATTAGGACATCAAAATTATCCAACGACGAAATTTTCATAATTTTCCGAGACAGTCAATTTTTTGGGTAAAAATTAAATACCGTTTAAATATATAATGTGTTTTAAAACATCATAATGACCTAATAGTGATGTAATAAAATACTATAAACATTATTTTCGGCCAATATATGTTTTAAAATTATAATAATGTAATTTTGGGTTTCTTTGATTTATTTTACAAAGCTTTAGTGGACCCTTCAAGACTTATAAAACATTTTGCCTTTTTAAATTGTTTTCCTTGAGAGTGTGACTCACCTACACATAAGCAAACCTGTTATTTTAAGAATTTAGTCCATTTTAATTATAAAATATTATTTTATACTCCCCTTTGGGAAAATCCTTGGGCAAAAACCATGGCTTGGGTTGTGGTTTTCACCAGTTTAATGTGAGGTGTCCCAAACCTAAATAATAAAGAATTTCTTCTCCTTTCATATATAAACCATCCAAGATCCCACTTCCTCTTCACACAAATCATTTTAAGTTCAGATAAACCCTATCATCCTCTCTCTATAATCCTCCCAAGGTTCACCAAGCTTCCAAGAAGCCTCTCTCAAGCCTCTCCCAAGCTTTTGAGATCACACTTCCAATTAAGGGATTCCATCCTTTCTCTTTTTATCCAAGTTTCTTAATATTTTTATGACTTTTTATTTTCAATTATAAATGTTGGGGTATGACTTTTCACCTCCCCAATACTTCCCTTATTATTTTTTAATGATGAGAGACCCCTTTATCTTTCAATAATTCCTCCCATGTACACCTGTTACCATGCCAAAATTCCGTATGGAATTTATCACCCATCATTTACATTCAAGCAATTATTTTGTATTATGAATCCAAATTCCATTACTTATGTTTGGGACATGTATTTATTTGACCCCATTACTGTCCATTTAATGTACATATGATGATACACCCTTTTCTCTCTCATCATTCTTTTTTATGAAGTCTTATGTCACGTCGTTATGTGCCAAAATTGCACCGCCATTTTCTAGGCCAAAATCATTGTGTAGTGAATACCATGCCAATTTATCTATCAAGGGTATTAAACTTTAAGCACGTTTTCTTATTTTTTATCATGTTTCATTTATTAATTCCACATTCCTTTATCATGGAATAAATTATTATCTTTAATGATTTCATTTTGTATGATCCATGTGACACACTTATGCATGAAATGAAATGTTTATGAATAGTGCACCATGATAGTGCTCCAATGCATTGGGTAATGTATAGTATCATGATAAGTCATGTGCAATGAGTGTTGAATCATGATAATTCAAGTGAAATGAGGGTTTACTCATGCTTCTTGTGCAATTAGGGTTTTCTCATGCTCCATATGCAATGAGCCTTGGCTCATGCTAATATCATGTTAAATGTTGTTTCCACATCTCCATGTTATGATTATAATGCTTTATCATACCTTTATGTTTATGTTTCTATTTATCTCTATTGATATGAATATCTATTAACATATATTGTATTCCTCATGTTATTCCATGTTTATTCCCTTACTAGGCTTTATAGCCCACCCCTTTCTTATGTATGTCCTCCGGTTATCTGATGCAATGCTAAGTATGAGGTAATGTAGTGGACATGTAAAGGAAATTTTCAATAAAAGGTTGCATTTCATGTTTTATTTCATTATTTAATGTTCCTAATCCCTAAATATACTAGACCTCTTGATCTTCTATGTCGTATAAAGTGATGGTTTTATGTAATAAATCATGTTTAAGTATGTAATAAAGAACATGGTTGTTATAGTTAGTATCTGAGGATAGCTTTAGTTATTTTTGGTATTAGGATTATAAAACCCTAGTGAATACTTAGAGACCATACTAAGTATAATAAAAACATCCCTAAGTTTTGGTAGGTATTTATTAAGTGGTTTATCAAGCAAATACATCCCTGTTTGGATACGAGTAGGTAGAGGCTACTCTGGCACATATGTACCTAGGGGTGAAAACCCCGACAAGGAGTTTTGAGCTTAACCTAAGGTATCCTGGTGCACGAAAATGGGCCATGATGCAATCTTAGTTCTGAAACTCCAAGGGGATATGCATTGGTAAATTCAGAAGCTTAGTATGAACCATTATTAAGGGTATTTAAAAAAAATTCTCCTAAGAATATATGTTAGAATATAGATCATGGATAACATATAATAAAGCCTATAGATTCATAAGTTAAGGAAATAAAAGCTATTTATAAGTCATCTATTTTGTCCTTGTATTACCCTTTATGTTTTACCCCTAACTTTCCTTTTATTCCTTCTAATGGCCGATAATAGGAGGACTCTAGCTAACAACCGATGTGAAGATCAATGTGATGACTGTGCTAATGAGATTCTCAATCCTATGGGAGTGGGAATCACAAACTTTGTCATGATTCTCTCTTAGTTAACTAAATATTTGAATAGAAACATGGGTCAATAGAAACGTTCAACCCCCCTAAGAATGAAAAATTCATTATTGAGAGATTTATGAGACAAAGGCCTCCTACTTTTAAAGGATCATCTGATACCTCAATCGCTGAACAATGGATCAAATCAATTGGAAAGATCTTGTCCATCCTTTAATGTTCCGAACAAGAGAAGGTTCTCCTAATTCTTATCATATGGAGGATGAAGTTGATCAATGGTGGACATTAATAAAAAATACGAAGCCTGAGGAGGAGATCAAGGTGTTAGAAATGAAGGATTTCCAGAAGATGTTTTTTGATAAATATTTTCTGCGCACCTTCCGACTTAAGATAGAAAAGGAATTCCTTGCCCTTAAGAAAAAAGGTGACGAATACATTGGAGATTACAAGGAAAAATTCATATGTATTTCATGATAGACGTTTATATTTGTCGTTACCTCTGAATGCATGGTTGACTGCTTCTTTGGTGGGCTAAAACCTAACCTTAGGAAAGCCTTGGTGATCTGTGACTTTGACAGCTATAAGGAAATTGTTCTATGTAAAATCTAGGTCAAAATGGAGATCAACAAATATTAATGGTATCATGGGGATAATAAGCATAAGGTGGAATTCAATTCTAGTGTTCCGATGGATAAATAAAATAGTACTAAGAAGATCTAGCACCCCACTTGCAAAAGGTGCAGAAAGAAGCATCCTAGAAATTGCTTGAAGGGGACTAGGAAATGCTTTAAGTGTGGAAGAGAAGGACACCAAGCTGTTAACTACCGACAAGAAAACCCATGGCTATGAAAGAGGATAGGAATTATCTGTTCTACTCTCAACATATTTTTCATTGCTTTAACTGAAAATAACCAGGGAATCTTGAAAATTAGTTCCCTAATCCAAGGGTTTTCAGAGGCAACCAACAACCTCCAAGGTATCAAGGGTGAGCTTTTTCTATCACAACCACCGAAGTGAACCGTGACAACGAACTGGTGATAGGTACACTAGTTTTTCATTCACAAATAGCAAATGTAATTGTTGATTTAGGTTCTACACATTCTCTTATATCCTGAATGTTTAGTAGAACAATCCCAACACCACCACAAATCATGGAAGTAAGTTGTCAGTGAGTACATGAAATAGGTCAATCATTGCATCCAATGAATATAAATCCTCCCCTATCATAATCGGTGTATTGAAATTCCTGGAAAACCTCATCATACTACCTCTGGTAGAATTTGATGAAATTATTGGAATTGATTGGATTTCCCTATATAGAGACAACATAAATTGTTGTGAGAGGGAAATCACTCTCCATGAGGAGAATCGACCCCCAATTCTGTACATGTACAAGTAGGAAGATGAATCTTCCTTAGCTCCATCATCTCATGTTTGGATATTACTGCCCTATAATCACATGTATTTGGCTCAGATGATTGAGTCTAAAAAGGCAACCATCCTTAAAGGCATTCCTATTGTGAGGGAATTCACTGAAGTTTTTCCTGATCAATTGCCTGGTCTTCCTCCTAGAAGAGATGTTGAATTATCAATTGATCTTATACATCAGGCATTTCTAGTATCCAAGACTCTATATAGAATGGCTATTGTGGAGCTTGAGGAGCTGAAGAAATAACTACAGGAGAACATAGATAAAGGGTTTATACGTCCAAGTTCTTAACCATGGGGTACACCAGTCCTCTTCATCCAGAAGAAGGATTGGTCAATGCACATTTGCTTCTATTATCATGAGCTTAACAAAATCACGATAAAGAACAAGTATCCTCTACCATGAATTTATGACTTGTTCTATCAGCTGAGTGGAGAAAAATACTTATCCAAGATAGATTTGTGGTCGGGATATTATCAAGTAAGGGTGAAGAAGGAATATATCCCCAAGACTGCTTTTCGTACAAGATACAGGCACTATGAATTCATAGTAATGCCTTTCGGACTCACTAATGCTCCCATAATCTTTATGGAATTGATGAATAGAGTCTTTAGAGATTACCTCAACAAATTTGTGGTAGTATTTATCGATGATATTATAATATACTTAAAAACCAAGGAGGATCATGAGGAGAGCCTAAGAAGTGTACTAGAGACCTTAAGAAAGGATAAACTCTATGAAAAGTACAGAAAGTGTGATATCTGGTTGAAGGAACTCTAATTCTTGGGCCATATCATCATAAGAAATGGGATATCTATGGATCCCTCCAAGATAGTTACAATATAGGGATGGATGATACCAACATTGGTAATAGATATCCATAGATTCTTGGGGTTAGCTAGATATTATCGATGATTTGTGAAAATTTATCACGATTTTCCAACCCTATTAACTAGATAACTTGGAAGGGAGTTATGTTTTCTTGGAGTGATGAATGAAAACAAAGCTTCAAGGAGTTGAAAAAGGGGCTTATCACTACTCCTGTTCTCTCTTTACCCACAAGTGGATAACTTTTTGTGGTATTCAGTGATGCTTTGAAGAAGGGTCTGGGATGTGTGTTGATGCAAAATGACAAAGTCATTGCCTATGATTCAAAGAAATTTCAAGTTCATGAGAAAAATTATCCAACACATGATCTGGAGTTGGCTATGGTGATCTTCATTTTAAAAATTTGGCGGCATTATATCTTTGTGGAGAAGTGTGAAATATATACAGACCACAAAAGCCTCAAGTATATATTCACATAGAAAGATTTAAACATGCTCCAGCAATGATGGATAGATCTGATCAAAGACTATTACTACTCAATCCATTACCACCCTAGTAAAGCGAACAAGGTGGAGGATGCTCTAAGTAGAAAGGACCCAATAATTATATCATTGATGAGAATTGAGAAGGATCCAATCTTCTTAGATTTTATGAAGATGGAAATGAGAATTATAAATAAGGGAACATCATTAATCCTTTCACAAATTATTTCTCAACCAACTATTTTGGAAAGGTTGAAGGATGCTCAAAAGGATGATGTGGGAATTCAGAAGAAAGTGGAAGCTATCAGAAAAGTGAAATCCTCAGAGTTCAATGTTAATGAAGAAGGAATTGTGAGATTTGGGAAAAGACTATGTGGTCCATCAAGTCTGGAGCTGAAGAAGAAACTTTTGGATGATTCACATTGTTCAAATTTCTCTATTCACCTAGGAAACACAAATATGTATCGAGATCTTCGAGAGCATTATTGGTGGGATAATATGATTAAAGAGATCACTGAGTATACATCAATTTTCTTGGTGTGTCAGCAAGTGAAGGCAGAGAGTTAGAAGTCTAAGGGGATGATGCAACCATTGCCCATACTAGTATGGAAATGGGAGAACATCACCATGGACTTTGTCACCGGACTTCCGAAGACATCCAAAGGAAACACTGAAATTTGGATTTTTGTGGATCATCTTACAAAGTCTGCACACTTTGTTACAATTCGAGAGGATTTCTCATTGGATCAACTGGCACATATATACATCAGGGAAGTGGTAAGGATGCATGGAGTACCACTATCTATTGTATCCGACCGAGAACCAAGATTCACCTCTATGTTTTGTAAGAGTCTTCAACATGCTCTAGATACTGAACTGAACTTCAGTATGACTTATCATCCTCAAATTTATGGCCAATATGAGCAGACTATCCAAACACTTGAGGACATTTTGAGATCTTTCCCAATGTAATTAAAGGATGATGGGATCAATATCTTCCTCTTGTTGAGTTCTCATATAATAATAGTTTCCACTCAAGCATCCAAATGACACCATATTAAGCCCTTTAGGTGAAGGGTGTAGAACACCATAATTTTGTGATGAAGTTGGTGAGCGTAAGCTGCTAGGACAAAAAATGGTCGAAGAAATTATGGATGAGGTGAAAACCATTTAACAACATATCAAGGAAGCCCGGAGTTTATAGAAGAGTTATGAAGATAACCATCGATGATACCTCTAGTTTAAAATTGGAGACATGGTACCTCTATGCATATCTCTATAGAATAACTTCATGAGGTTTAGAAATAAGGGGAAGTTAAGTCCTAGGTACATCGGCCCCTTCGAGATTCTTGATCGTTTTGGGGCTGTGGCCTATCGACTAGAACTTCCACCTACCATGGCCAAAGTACATGATGTATTTCATGTATCCCTCTTAAAGAATTACATACTAGATCCTTCACATGTACTCTCTTCATAGGTATTACAACTAGAGGATGATATTTCTTACGAGGAGAAACCAATGAAGATCTTAGATCATAGAGAAAAAGTTCTACGAAATAAGACAATGCCCCTCGTGAAAGTGTTGTGGAGAAACCACAAGTTTGAAGAAGCGACGTCGGAATTAGAGGAAGTGATAAAGAAAAGTTACCCACATATGTTTTAGTGTGGGAAAATAAAATTTCGAGGGAAAAATTTCTTAAGGGGGGAATATTGTAATGACCAAAAAATTCATTAATGAAAATTCATCTTGGTCTATTAAATGTCTTCTTATGGTTATGTAAAACATATGCACTTATTTTGTTCTATTTTTTGGATTTTAAAATACCGTTAAGAATTGTGACCATTGATAATATAGCCATTGAACAATGATCACATGATTAGTATAAATATAAGGTTTTAAAAAAAATCCTATTTACTCAGACAAAGGAAGCAATGACCTCATCTAGTAGACTTACCCCATACAAAGACCATTTTTCAGAGCTCGAAAAGGAGGTTCCATCATTGGGATTCACTGTTGACCAATCCCAAACTGAGATGGAATACGTTAAGCTCAATGAGAACCACCTACGAGATAAGTGGAAGTTGATAGAGATTACCACTTGAGCAATGCTATCAGAGACACCCCAAGAATATGTCACCATCTCACACATTATCCTAAGGTCTTATGCGGGTGTTTTAAGGGGTTATGTAACAATACCCTAGTACTAATATTATGTATATTATTCTTGTATATAGAATATACATTCTTTTTTTTATTGTTACTTTGTGAATAGTTTTTAAAGCACAAATAGTATTTTTTGTTAATATTCAACTAAGAAATATATTTTTATGAATTAATAGATTTATTAAATAAATAATATTTTAGTAAAATATCATTATTATTAATAAATTAATTTTTTTTAAATATAAATTATTGAATAATTTTTATGAATGCAATTGTAATTTTTATTAAGGTTTGAACGCTTTTTTTGTCAAAACACATGAATTTCCGATAAATGTTGGTTTTTATTTTAAAAGTAAAAATTCAAATATTTAGAAAATTATTTAGTTAAAATGAATATTATTTTTGGAATCATGATGTTGAAATTATCCAATGGTGAATTTTTCATAATTTTTCGAGATAGTTGAATTTTTGGGTTAAAATTAAATACCATTTAAATATATAATGTGTTTTATAACATTATAATAGACCAATAATGATGTAATAAAATACTATAAACATTATTTTAGGCCATTATTTGTTTTATAATTAATATAATGTGATTTTTGGTTTGTTTCATTTATTTTACAAAGCTTTAGCGGACCCTTCAAGACTTATAAAACATTTTGTCTTTTTAAATTGTTATCCTTGAGAGTGTGACTCACCTCCACATAAGCAAACCTATTATTTTAAGACGTTAGTCCATTGGAATTATAAAATATTGTTTTCCAATCCACTTTGGAAAAAACCATGGGCAAAAACCACGTGCTAGTTTGTGGTTTTGTCTAGTTTAATGTGAGGTGTCCCAAACCAAAATAATAAAGAATTCCTTCTCCTTTCCTATATAAACCCACCCAATATCCCACTTTCTCTTCACTAAAAGCCTTTGGATTTCTACCAAGACCTTCAATATTCTCTCTATAATCCTCCCATGGTTCCCCAATCTTCTAATAATCCTCTCTCAAGCCTCTCTCAAGCTTTTGGGATCACACTTCCAAGTAAGAGATTTCTTCTTTTCCTTTTTGATCCAAGTTTCTTAATATTGTTATTCCTTTTTATTTTCAATTATAAATTTTGGGGTATGATTTATCACCTCCCCCATAATTACCTATTTATTTTTGAATGATGAGATACCCCTTTATCTCTTAATAATTTCTCCCATGTACACCCGTTATCATGCCAAAATTTTGAAAGGAATTTATCTCTCTTCATTTACATTCAAGAAATTGTTTTGTATTATGAATCAAAATTCCATTACTTATGTTGAGACATGTATCGATATGACCCCATTACTTTCCATATCTTTTAAATTTGATGATACATGCTTTTATCTCTCAATATTCTTTTTTATGAGGTCTTATGCCACGTCGTTATGCTGCTGAAATTGCACCGCCATTTTCCAAGCCAAAATCATTGTGTAGTTAATACCATGCCCATTTATCTATAAAGGGTATTCACCTTTATAAAAATTTACTTATTGGTTATTGAGTTTCATTTATGAATTTCAAATTCCTTTATTATGGAATAAATGATGATCTTTAATGATATAATTTTGTATGATCCATGTAGCACATGTATGCATGAAATGAAATGTTTAAGAAGGGTGTGCCCTGATAGTGCCCCAATGCATTGGGTAAAGTATAGTATCATGATACTTCATGTGAAATGAGTGTTGAATCACGATAATTAAAGTTCAATGAGGGTTTACTCATGCTTCATGTGCAATGAGGGTTTACTCATGCTCCTTGTGCAATGAGCCTTGGCTCATGCTAATATCGTGTTAAATGTTGTTGCCACATCTCCATGTTATGATTATCATGATTTATCACGCCTTTATGTTTTTTTCTCTCTTGAGATCCATTGATATTCCTATTGAATAAAATTTATTGTATTCCTCATGTTATTCCATTTTTATTCCCTTACTGGGCTTTATAACTCACCCCTTTCTTATGTATGTCCTCAGGTTATCTGATGCAATGCTATGTATGAGGGAATGTAGTGGTCATGTAAAGAAAGTTTTCAATAAGATGTTGCATTTCATGTTTTAAGTCATTATGTAATGTTCCTAAGCCCCCAATACACTATACCTCTTGATCTTCTATGTTGTATCAAGTGATGGTTTTATGTAATAAATCATGTTTAAGTATGTAATAAAGAGTAGTGTTGTTATACTTTAATTCTAGAAGATACAGGAATAAACTAGATATTTTGGGGTTATATCATTTCTTGGGGTGACTGTACTTGGTATTGTTTTATTCACCTATGAATGCATACTTTCATGTTGTTTTAATTGTGTTCATATATATTAGTTGATTTGGGGTATGTATTATCATGGATATTAAATACGGATGAAATATTTGGATAAAATGGGAATCAAAAGTGATTGTTATGAGAACCAATAACATACCACAATACTTCAGATGGAATCTATTTAGGATATGATGGTTTGTCCTAATGATTCTTATTTATGATTTCATTTTGTATATAGTGATTTTGTTTTCTATATGAATCTATTTTACTAATTTGTATATATTCCATGTATATTATTGTGGATGTTGATGTGTGATTGTATGTGTTAGGTTAATTAAAGGTAATTCCAACCATGATTATATGGATACCTCAACACTAGTATCTAAAACATATCCTCATAGAGGAGGGATTGGGTAGTTCACCTACTAGAAATATGGGATGTGAAATATTGGTATCTGAGAGATTGGATGATGTGTGAATTTAGGATCATGTGAGGATTGGTTTGGATACTCTATAAGAAGTCTCAGAAAGGATCTCTCATATGTGTAGTCACAATAGTAGACTTTAAAAAAGTTGTGGAGACTAATGTATATCTAAGAATGAATTTTATTTATGAAACATGACCTAATTTATAGTATATAAAATATAATTGTAAAGTATAGGATTATGAAACATATATATAAAAGCAACAATTCTATAATTTCATGATTAATTTAATTACATCAATGGATAGTTTTCATGGGTCAGACTAGAATGAGATAACTTGATATATTTATAATATTCTATGAGTTTGAGGTCAATATGTTGTATCCGTGATAGTGGGCATGGAAATATGAGATTAGGATGTTTCATTATGAATATTTTGTTTTGTCGATGAGTTTATATGGATACAACATATGATACACTATGGAATTGATTTGGATAACCAATTGTAGAGGACCTGAGAAAACTTAGATAATATTTTTTTAATGGTGGTATCAAATCTTTATGGGATGATAGATAAATTCAACATTTTTTTTTGAATCTCTCTACTTTTTTATGAGATGATTGAAATTTTTAAATAATTATTGGGTGATATTAGACACTTAGTGTACTTATTCAGAAAGGTGAGAGCTATGCCAGATTTTTTTCATGGATTAGGCTGACAAAATTGGGTGTTTTGATATATGTGATCCTTTTTATTAGATTATAATAGTGTAATTAGAGTGGGATATAAAGGATTAACAGTTTTGATGGATGTTTTTGATAGGATTTAATTAAAAGATAAGAATTCCTAGGGATTAAAATCATGTATAATCCATTGAAGTGGGTAAATAGTATATTTACATTTAGTTTTTAGTTGAGGAGACTACAAATGAGGATTTAAAATAAATATTCTTATTAGAGGAGAGATTTTTTATTGGTTTTGGATCTAAGAAAATTCAATGAATTTTCAATGGAATTTAGTTCTAGGAGTGTAATGATGCTTGTGATAGAACTTTCTATGACATCATTAGTGTTTATACACTATATTTTGGGGATATATTATAGTATAAACCATGAATTTCTTTGAGTATACATAAACTCTAACTAGTAAAAGTTAGGGGTATATGGATTATATGGAATCAGAATATTTTATATGGTAAAATGATTTTGGTCTCCAAGTGTTGGTGTGAAAATAGTGAAAAAGAAGTGTGGTTATTAATTTTTTATCCTTAACAAGAAATAATATATGTGGTAAGATCACCTTTCCCAAGTGACCTATATCCTTGAGTACCTTGAGGAATATTTTTCTACACTGGGTGATATATGTGCATTATTGACTAGTGTGGTTATTAGTATGTTAAATTGATTTTAAGGAGGTGAAATAATCCTAGTGTGATGGGATAATTGGTTTAGTTTGGTGATGTCTCATTGATATTTGTGTGGGTTTAACAGATGTTATCCTAGGATAGAATTAAGTTATTCTATAGTTTTTTGGTCCCTTGGTCAATTTTTCATTGTGAAGTGCATATTACCATTGTATTCTTCTTTTATAGACTCTTATATAACCCTTGGAAAAAACCTTGGATATAAATGGAGTTGGGATTTAGAGAAGAATGAAACTTTTATGTGATTATTTAAAGGTAAAATGAGATAATGTTAAAATGTTTTTGAGATTTTGTGAATTTTTAAATGATTATATCCATAGATTTTGGAAGATGAATTTTTTTTGGTATTATTGTTTAATCTATGAGAATTTATGTGGTTGAGATTTTATGGCAGTGTCCAACCAATCATAATTGAGTATCAATGGTCCTTGAGTTATGTATTGAATCCTCAGAAGAGATAGATAATGATATTGGTTAGGATTAGATGTGTTTTCATAAAAAACACTTTTCCTTTCAATAAATGTGGGGATATTAATGATCTTTTATGTATTTGGTTGTAAATATTAGTAAATTATGGAAAAAATGCATTTAACAAGAATCACCCTTACAATTGATGATTAAATGGATATTTATGTTTATGATTAAGAGGTTGTATAGAGGATTATTATTTTCAACTATTTCATGGTATATACATTTTTTATCCTTGTAATAAATATTATTTATTTATATCATGGATTTTGGGTATTTTATTCTTATATCATGTTTATTTAGATAAATGAAATTTTCTTAAAGGAAACCCTTTAAATTTTTAGTTCAGTGAAGATAGGAAAATATTTATGTTCACATAAGATTTAATATAGTTTTATTACGTTTTTGTACTATTTCCTTTCCTCCCTTTTCCACCAATATTTGTTATTGATTTCCTGTAGGGATACTTATTCTAGGATGGAGGATTGATTAATATTTTGACAAGGATAGATTCAGTTTGTTTCTTTTCAACATTGAAAAGTTTTATGGTGGAAAGGATGTAATTGTGCGGTTCTTCACATAGGAATTCCTTTACTTGTAATCAAAATATATCACTCAAATTAGTATTGATAGATTTATTATAACCTGTTAAAATTTAAATGAATTTTTATTGTTGTTTTTTTGATTTACATGGATGTTTTTTAGTAAAATATAATGTTTTAATTAAAAATAGAAAAAAATTTAATTTCACCATGAATACAGTATAAAATTAAGAAACCGACCACAATATTTAGTAAAAAATTTGGTTTATACTTTATGGTAGAGATTCATAATTTTCTATGATGGATGAGATTGTGTACAATTGTGGAATAGTAATTTTCAATGAATTATTTAATAAAAAGTAATTTATTAATAAATGTTTTACCTATTTTATGACATATTTAAACATTATTTATAGGATATGGATGATAGATTTAGGGTTTTAGGAGGAGGTATCCATTTTATATAGGGGGAACCCAGTGAATAGAGATTCATCATTAAATGATCACCCAATAAGGAAAATGAGTATGATTATTTGCATCAAAATTTATTTATTTTAGTATGAAAATATCACTTATCATTATCCTATAAAACTATTGAATCATTACATAAAAATTTTAGTATGTTTTCCCAATTTCAAAATAAATTTATTACTATTGGATTCATCAAAATAAAAATAATTAATTTCTTGTAATGTTATAGAGAATTTTAGGGAAAAATCTTCAATCTATTAATAAAATTTTTATTTAATTGATTATTTGAGACTAAAATACCAAGTTGGGAATACATTGATTATATGAGTACACTGACCTTGGAATCACTCTAATTGGAGTTGTATATTAAGATAAATCTTAGAGATAATTTTCTATATTCTTTAGTTTCTTTCAAAAAATTTAGTTTCTTAGAGACTGAATTTTGTTAAACTGAGGCTAAATCCAGAATTAGGGGTTTGAAAAATTTAAGGGAATGGATTTTAGTGAGAAATAGTGATGGTCAATAATGGTCATCCACCAGATACGATAGTTGGTGATGAAGGAGGGTGTCATGAACTTGGAGTGACGTGGTTCATCAAATATCAGATCATATGGTCAGTATAAATCTTGTAATAACCCAATGTTTTATAAATGAAATTTCCTTTTCAAATAAATATAGTCCATGTTAAGATATAAAATTAAAGAAAACACCATAACTACTTTGAATATTTTGGAACATTATAAGTTATACCCTATCATATTTAAAAGAAAGTTAAGCATCATATTTTTTGATAATATTGACATTGTATAGTGACAATTAAGATTATTATATATTAAGGGTTGTGATAAATTTCTGTTGACATATATGAAATAAGTGATGAACTTGACTATTATGATCATACCCTACATATCCCATTTATCAGAGCTCCCAAGGGAGATGGAGTCATTGATATTTTCTCTTAACCAATCCCAATCTAGTATTAAACAACAAAAGTACAAGTGAAACCGATTAAGGGAAAATTTTATACTTATCGAGATCACAAATCAATCTATATAGGCCAAACCACCCCAATAAAGTGTCACCATTACACACATTACCATTAAGTTATACACTAGTGTAATAAGAGGTTATTTATCTTGACCATAAAAGTATGGATTTGTGTATTTTAAATTTTAATAAAATTATGAATATATTTATCCTTTTTACTTTTACTTTATAAATGATTATATAATCAGTTATATAAAAATTATATTTTAATATGATGTAAATAAAATTTTATTTTTGGGAAATATATAGTTTCAATGAAGGCACTAATTTTAGTAATTCAATAATTTTTTGAATAATTTTTTAATAAAATACCCCAATTAAATAATATTTTTTAATTATAAATGATAATATAATTTTATAAAATCAAATGTATTTTTTATAATGGCCAGAAATAGTTATTGTTGGAAATCACATATTTTTAAATAAATGGGGCTATTTGATATAAAAGTGTAATGTTTAATATTTATAGAATTATTTTGATAAAATAAATATTATTTTTGAAATTAGCACATCGAAAATTTTCAATGATAATTTTTCATAATTTTCTGAGATAGTCAAATTTTTGGGTAAAACATAAATACTGTAAAAATATATGATATGTATTATGACATAATGAAAGATGAAAACTGATGTAATAAATAATATAAAGATTATCCCAAACCAAAATTATGTTTCACCATTAAAATAATGTCTTTTTTAATCTATTTGTTTTATTTTATAAACCCTTAATTAATCCTCCAAAACCTATATTATATTTAAGGTTTCAAAGTAAATGATTTATGAAGATGAATCACTTCAACATAATAATGGGTATTATTTTAAAAATTATGGTTATTATCCTTATAAATTATTGAATAGCACTTTTCTGTGGAATAAACCATGGGCAGAAACCATAGTAAGGTTTGTAGTTTTGATTATTTTATCATATAGGGTTTGAAACCTATGTTTAGAAATTAATAAAGAATTCCCCATATTTTTCTATAAAACCCACACAATATCTCATTATTATTCACTCAAAATCATTGGTTAATGAATTTACTCTACCTTCACTTATCTATATATCTCCCAAGGTGCTCCCAAGCTCTTAAGAATCTCCTCCCGAGATTTTAGAAGTTCCCTCTCAATGTAAGGGATCCTCTTCCCCTCCTCCTTATTCAAGCACTATATTTATATTATGACTTTTTATTTAAAATTATCTATATTTATGTTTTTATACATGCCTCTTACTCTCCTTATGATGTTCAAGTTATGATATTCCCATTTCACTCTTATTAAACCCTTCTATGAATATTTATGTACCCCATTTGTACTGCCAAAAGTTTCATATGCTTTTCTATGCCAAAAATTTGTGTTGTGAATACCCATACCCATTTACACTCAAAGTTATTCACCATTATGTACATATCCTCCATTTATTTTGTACTTCTATTTATGTAAACCATACTCCTTAATCATTAGATGAAAATTGACAAAAGGTACATTTTTTTGAATGATCTTTGTTGTATACTTATGCATTTACATGATATGAATATGAGGGGTGGGCCTATAATTATATATCCATAAAATTCATTAGATAATGTTTTTATCACATGAGAAACCATGTATGGTGAAAAATATATTATCCTAATTACATTATGTTTTGATTTTTTCGGTTTTTATTCTTGAATTATGTTTATGATGTCATGTTTTTTATTGTTTCCCCATTCCCATGTCGCCTTTATGTTATCATATTATATATTGATTTAATATTAAATTTTATGATTATAAACCCTCTTATGGTACCTTGATAGTCATATTATATAAGGACTTAGATCTATGTAGTATGTCCCTTTTCAACTTTTCAAAAACATGCGGGGCTTGAAGGAGGCCTAAAGTGAGTCGAGAGGATTTCATCTGATAAATATTGAAAATAGGGAGATTACATAATTTGTACTATTTTCATTCCATTTATGTTAGTTTCATAGACTTTGTAAGATTGGTTTACTAGGTTCTTCATGTTGTGTATTAACTCGAGGTAAAAAGGGTTTGCGGTGAAACATTTTTCTGTGAGATCTGAAACCTAACGTTTACATCTTGTGTAAGGGTTACACACCATGTTAATGCCCCGTGGTGACCAACTTATAAATACTAGGGGGAATTTGGTTTTCTCAAAACCTTCGAACCTCCCCTTATTCTAGGTGGCCAACCAAGAAACTTTCCATCATTTTGGGATCCCTTCGATGGGGAACGATCCTTGTCTTCCTATATTCGATCTATGGTGATCCGAGGTACATTGTACCTCTTTTCTTGTGGTTTATAAATATAAATTTTCTTATTTCATAACACCATGTGATTAAGGATCATATAACATGTTTCTAATGGGGTTTTCTAGGGTTTTTGGTGCAGTTTTCCATGGTTTCCATGTAAGGATGCATATTCTTGTGAGAGTTGTGATTTGGACCCACAACATTTTTCCACTATAATGCAAAGAACTTTAATGCATTTTTGGTAGGGGATTCCTTGATTCTCTATTTATTTATGCGCAATCATAAATTGAACACGGTTTATCACTTTAGATGGTTGTGAAATTAACCGAATAACTATTTTAAGTGGATTAAATAATTAGATAGTGATCACATGTCGATGTTGATTCTTTATACTGTTATGATGGACTACCTCTTGATTTTCTAGATAGTGTGATATCTATTATATGAATTTTTATCATTTTATTATTCTTGGAGAAGAATTTTGAAATTGGTAAATAACATTAAGTTGAAATTAATTTATAATTTGTTGTCTTAAGAGAAATTAAATAAGAGGCATGTGTGAATCTTGTTTTTGTAGTTATTTGATGATGATCAAATTGATGCAATTCACATGAATAATTCACTGTGATATTCCACGAGATTAATATAATTGATTAAGTTTTTAAATCATGATAATTATCATTGATAATAATAAATTTCATGATGGTGATAATGGAATGTATTCTTGAAAACATGTTTAAATTAAAATTTCAATTAATTTGGTAGTTGATATAACTTAATGAACTGGGTTTCCCATAGATGAAACCAATGAATATTGAATAAATTAACTCAATATTGAATAATAAATAGTTGTGTGATAAATATAATTTCTAGGGGCTAAGTTTTCCATTTGGTTGAGATTTCCAAGTTCCTTGTTTTGGAGTATTGAGAGCATGTTTGCATTTGAAGGATAAATTCCTTTTTTGACGGTCCAGTTTCTCTGTTGTCAATAGTTTTTTATTTTTTACTAATTTTGAAATTCTCTCTAATTATGATCCTCTTTATAAGAGCCTAATACATATTATCCTAGGATGGATTATGTGATATGGGACTGGGAGGCTCAGATGTGATGTGAGCCTAAACTAGAAGATCCCGGGATGACTGATGTGTTATATGGGTGGGGAGGCCCAGATGATGTGGTAGAATTTGATGCTAGTTATAGGGAGATACATTAAGACATGAATGTGGGTGTAAGGGGTGTAATTAAAGATGGAGTTAGAAATACCCATTGATACAATGCTGAGATCCAGGATGCTCACTTACGAATTTGTTTAATGGATGATGACCATATTTCTAGTTTTATCTACATTCCTTTAACAACTTATTTAGGAAGTTTTATGTGCTTGGTTGAATGTTTACTTTTGTTGGTAGCTTAGTATTTTTTTTCTAGAGTACCTTATTTATGGAATAATGGTAATAATGAATAAATAAATCTTAACCCATGGTGTTGGTACTGATGGAATGAAAATGCTGAAAAGATGTTAATTTTGTTAAACCATGGATGTGGTTTGGATTATTTCTTGAGGGCATAGACTTACTCATATGTTCAATGTGAAAGTTTAATTAATTTTTAATGGATTAATTATTATAGGGAAATGATTAAAAAGGGAAATAATTATTGATTGTATCTTTTTAAATGCTTGTGTGCTTATAGGATATCCGGTCTTAGTAGTGGAAACCAAGAGTCCAAGTGGAATTTTATAGAATTGGGTATAAGACTATGTTATTCCCATAGTGTGTTTGTGATATATATTATATCATGTATATTTTTTGATTTTTTATGCAAACCCACCCATGTCAGTTAGGATGATTAACACTCAATAGACTTTGGGAGGGTCTTTTCTCTAACATCCTGGAAAGAGGATGGATGTTTGACTACCCCCTACGGCCAACCCTCTTCTCTTGGTTGTTACTTGTGTTGGTATGAATAGTGGTTACTTTTCCCGTATGTTCATGTAGAGGGATATGATAGATTTTCATTATTTCACACACATGTATTACCAGTTAAAGTATCCAAATTATTATTATAGATATGTTGGGTATATGTTGTGATAGCTTGAGGTACTTACTCTGTGTATGGGTTGTGATGTCTTGAGGTACAATACCCAATGTTTCATATACATCATTCGGCTTGTGGAAGCTCCCAAAAACTACCAAGTTACTATATATGGTGATGTGATATGTGATAATGTGATTCATGTGGTGCTTGTTGTGACATTAGGCCTAGGTATTTTCAGGATGGATTATTTTGTACAGAGGGATTAGGATGTCTGATGTTGGGGTAGACCAGAAAACTGGTGGGGAAGAGGGAGTGGGGTTCCATTGATGTTCATAAATATATTATATGCTCTCTTTTATGCGATACATGGTGAGTGTTAGCCCTGGTGAGGCTAGGAACTTAGTATATCTTTTTTGGAGATGAGTTGGTTTCACCATTGTACACTGTGATTTAGCATGATTTATTTATATTTTGCTTGAGAGGATCTAGGGACGATCATACCGTGTATAAAGTTATGATAACACTATATATATATAATATTTTTCAAGTCATCCGGGGTAGGTTAGAGATCATATTGGATATTACTAGCTCATGTTTTTTCAGGAGATTTTTGGGATTCATGGTCGCTTCCATTTTTACCTTTTTATTAATTTTAGTTTCCATTTCAGTTGTTGTAGTACTTCATGAAATTTCATTTTTTACATGGGATTTCACTATATATATGTATGAATAGGTTTTGATTCTTTTATCTATCCTATATCTAACTTCTTCACATTTCTCTTAGATGTTAATGGCTCCCATATGCATGTTTATTACATAATCGGTGTTAGTCTCCAACTTAGGGCCTAATGGAAGCATTACCTGGGTAGTCACCATCTATCTCCCATCATTGTAGTATTTTTGCTGGTAGGGGTCATGAAATAGTGATATCAGAGCTTAAAGTTGAGGGATTGGATGACGATTGGAGTTAGGAATAGGTGAGGTTTCATGGGTTGGTAGGGAAATAATGTCAGATAAGTTTAGTGAGCAATTTAAACACATAAGACCATTCGAGTCATGAGTATTGAGGGCCCTATATGATTTGAGGCATGGATGTTTAATTTTAATAAGCCTACTAAATGAAGCGATACTTGTTTCAGGGTAGAGATCTAGGAAAGGATTATGCATCATTCCTGTCTCAGATTGTTTTTGAAATGGGTAGACGTTGGGTTAGGTTAAAACCTTAAATATGATAATAAAAATAACTAATTAATTAATGTTAAGTATTGTGTATTCCAAGTTTATGAACTCTAAAAGTGTTTTCTTTTCGCATGCTTGGATCTATGTCAATTTCCTCATCATGTTTTCATTTAAAATGTTTAGTAGGATGTCGCAACAAATCACCTTAGAGTGGAGGTTGAGGATAACAACACTTGGAGGAGGAAAATTTGAGAGTTTCATCTCCATATTCTACATAAGTAAGAGGGTTTTGTTTCAGATTCAGAGGATTTTGATATAGATTTCAGATCAATTCATGATTGGAAGGAGAACTGGGTTTTGTTTTCTGTGATGATGCTGTGTAGAGAATCAAGGTAGTGTTAGTTCTTATTCTTTAGGGATATTGAGGATTCATTAGTCTCATAAGAGAAGTTTCGACACTAGTTTCGAGCATATGTTTTTTCATCGAAAACAAAGGTGGCCAATCTCTAGGAGATGATTACCCTTTAGTAGTGGAGTTCCAGCTTGCGGGAGTTTTGGATCTGTTTGAGGAACAATTTATGATTTTTAGACCTATTCTTATGTGAGGAGGTTATTAAAGGTAATTTTGAGGAGCTTTTATATCCATATATTCAGTGTCAAGTCACCCCATTTACGCGAAATATGTATCTCAAGCTGTTGGAAAGTGTAGAGATTTTTGAGAGGAAACTTTCTATAACTGGGTCATCATGAAAGGGGAGTCATTATGATTCTTTATAAAGTAGATCTGTGACCTAGGTCTCCTAGTTATTAGTAAAGAATAGATTTTGGTTAGCCAAGGGTAGGTCTCATCCCTCATTATCTCATTTCTCTAGGGACAATGGCTCTCAGACCTATGAAAAAGGATATGACATGTGTTTTTATTTTGGAGGCTAAGGTCATATACGATGAGGGTTCTTGACCTTTCTGAGTAGTCAACATTATTGAGATGTTTTGCTTCAAGTTACACTATTGAGGTAGTTTCATATATGGAAAAAATAGTAGGGTGATCCAATATGGGATCAACAGAGAGGAGATAGGGCAGGTAGAGTACAAACCTAAGATACTCCTCATCCTCAAAGAGTATAGTATGACTGTATAAGTGGTCTATATTAGGTCCAGAGAGTCCATGGAGTAGGTTGTGGTCCACTTCATGCTTTAGTGTTTCTAGTAAAAGGCAATCCAAACATCATTTGAGGTACCCGTTACTCATTTTTACATGATTTCATGGTTTTTTTTTATTTAGGATTGAAATAGTCCATTATATCACTTACCCTCATCCATGATTTAGAACTTTAGGTAGTGTGGATTCCAGTTACATTGGTGTTGACTACGTCAGTTGGAGGTTGAGCCAACTTGTATGAAGTATGTAGAGACTATGAACTAGTGCTGGGGAAGAAAAAATCTCGGGGAGATTTATTTTGTTTTTAGACAGAACCACATGAAATCATACTTAGTATGGGTCAGTTGAATTTGATATAGGATATTGTGGGTTGATTTCAGAGGTATTTCATGTTATATGATGCTGATGGAGGGCCACCAATCTTTGTTAGAGAGTGATACCCTCAGATGGTTTATAGGTGTGTTCCTTCCTTGTCCTCTTTGATGGCTGAGCTACTACAGAGTTTCACGAAGGTTTAGCGATCGATGTTTCCTATGGTTGTAGGAGAGAACCCATATGTGTTTATAGAAGAGGTTGTATCATTACCCTATCAATAAGAGACCGAGTTTTGGATTTAGCAACATCTGTCCATGTCTATTATCTCGATGTCCCAATATGGGGTGGTGCCTCTTGAGTTGCAAGATCTGTTAGTATAGCTTAATGATTTTTTATAGGCTGGTTTTTTTAGATGAGTGTATCACCTTGGGGTGCATCTGTTTTTCTTATGAATAAGTACAATAATAGTTTATAGATTTGTATCAATTATTATCTCTTTCACCAAGTGAAAATGAAGAATCACTATCCTATTCCATATATTGATTATTTATGTGATCAGATGAATGGATTGAGTTTGTTCTTTAAGATTAATTTTTGATCAAGATATCATCATACGAGGGTGAAGGATGAGGATATTCATAATACTAATTTTTTTTCCATCATGGAAATTATGAGTTAATTTTTATGTTGTTTGGTGTGATGAATTCTATAGATGTGTTCATGGGTTTGATGAAATAAGTTTTCATAGAGTTCCTAGATATGTTTTTGGGAATTTTCACCGATGAAATTTGTGTGTACTCTATGTCTGAGGAGGTGCATGCATAGTATCTACATTACATTTTGAGAGTTCCTAATAATTTGAATCTATTCGGGATGTTTTTTAAGTGTGATTTATAGGGTCATGAAATCCATTTCTTGGGAGATTTTGTGTTATAGTAGGGAGTTTCTTTGGATCCTTTGAAGATAGAGGTGGTTGAGCCTTAGAAATACCCCAATATAGTGGAAGAGGTCTGTGGTTTCCTTGGTCTTATAAGATATTATAATAGGTTTGTAGTATATTTATATCGGGTTGTGACTCATGTGATAAATTGTGCTAATATGGATCATGAGTTCGGGTGGAATGACCAGTTTCAAGTAGCTTTTGATTTCCTAAAGAAGAAGTTGGTCAGAATGCAACAACTCATATTTTTCTATGTATTATTTTTTTATATTTTATGGATTATTTTGATGACTAGGCACTGAGACGACATGCAATTCTGAGGCATGGTGTGCTCAAAATATATATTTGAAATATATTAAATAGAAATATGACAATTTTTTTCTCAAAAATGGGAATAAATTCTAAACAGGGGCCTAGATTAGAAATCCAAGGGAACCATTGAGTTTAGGATGCATTTTTTACCCTAGGTGTGACATAACCTTTGTCAGTTTCAGGATTTTGTGGAAAAGTAGTAGTGGGTGTAAAATGAATAAAATAAATAATTAAATTATTTTAGTAATACATCGATGCAATAAAATAAATTATTCTATTAGAATATAGTTACGATGGAATTATAGGGTTATCCACATAACCCTAGATCCATTGGAGAACCATTGGAGATATTGTTGGAGGATCGCTCTTAGGAAAACATCATCTAGATCATAGACCAAAGACCAGTGTGCAATGGGATTTAGTGATATCACCAAAGATGATGATGTATGCCCATTCTTCATCAGTGTTTGATCTATCATAAGGTAGGATGTTGTTTTGATTTGGATTCTTTCCCCATTTTCTATTTCTATAATGAACACAAATAAATTGAAAAATGTACTAATTCTCGGTTTAGTCATTTATGGGATATATTAGTTTTATTCAGGAATTAAGGGAATTTATTTGTGATTATCTGTTATCTCGTTTTTCCACATTATAACGTTAACGAATTGAGGTCAACATGAAAATCAACCAAGGTCCATTCCTCATGATTGCTCCTTGTAATTTGATTTCTTGTTTTTTTGTTCATTGTGGGTGTTCTTCATTGGATAGTGATTTAAAATCCACCAATAAATCAATAATTATGCACTCATTTATTGCTGCAATGATCTGTCATTGTAGATCCAAGCTCAGCATGACATGATGGTGGTGCGATGATGGAATATGTAGCAGATCAGTTGGTGAAAATACCTGGTTTTTTCATTCTTCAATGTGAGATGAAGAATGATGTTTGAAGGTGTTTTTTAATGTTTTCATGGATGGATTTATACAATTCAATGATGTACATGATCGATAATTGAAATTCTTTGTTTTTAAAGGGGAACGGCTGGATTCATGTCCACAAGAGCGAAGACGGTGCATGAATTATAGATCTGAAATTTTGGAGATTTCAATGTTACATGGTGTGTGTTTTGGAGGAACATTCCATGTTGAGACCTCCTAGTGGTGGATAGGGTTCTAGGATAGAGTTAAGGATCACATGACACATGAAACTATCACATGACATGTGACCCCACCCTGATGGGTTGGCATGTACCTCATAGGGTACATGTAAATGACTTGAGGTACACAACCATAGGTATACTATTTACCCCTTCATGAACATGAGAAAAAAGATTTACTTGTGCTAAGCTGTGTACTAGTACACAGGCAGAAGTACATAGGGAATATAATTCCATGTACTTCTACACGTAAATTATCACAAGCTATTTTAATTAATATGACCAATTGCTGAATAGAAATTGTGTGTACTCATACTACATTCCATGTACTCCTTAAATTATGGATTGAATCCCTTGTACTCAGTATCTTGGACACGTTTTTTTAGGTTGTGTTGCCCATATCCATTCCCCAAGGATCAGTATGGAATCACCTCCTACACATTGTATAGTGATCCATTCTGCAGGACTTATTGGATTGAGTTATTGGAATCCTTTCATGAGGCCCTGAGTGAGATCTTATACCATCTTCTTACCCTAGGTGGAGTTCTTGGTATTTATGTGAGAAAAACATTATGTGATTTGATCCTCTACATATAAGACTATTCCAGATTGAGTTTTTGGTATACCCCATGGACTTGGGCATTATCCTTATCTATTTATCTTATATCTTTAGACTTCCAGTGTATACTTCCAATGAAGAGAGTTTTTGGGAACTGCCTCCTAGATAGATGTCATTAGTTATATCAGACTCATGGAGTGTGTTTTCATGGAAAAGTTCTATGTGGAACATTCAATATGGAATCCTAGGCTAACATTATGATTGTCACTTTACCTTTAGACTATATGTTTTTTGAGTATATCTAAACAATATTGTTATATTCATTGTAGAAATATACCAGTGTAGAGATGACTGTTATTACTTTGTTGTATTATTTATGGTTTAGGGGTGTTCTACTGGGTATTGTTATACTCACACCTATACTGGATTTTCCCACACATGTCTTGTATTATATAGATGATCAACCTTTTGATAGATTCCTAGAGGGACAAGGACCATGTGATGATTTGTGAGACCAGATAGACCAAGGTGTGTTCCTGTGATATCTTAACTATAGTCCCCATAATAATTTCTAGTTTGAATTGTTTTTAGACTCATTGTGGAGGGATTGTATTTGTCCATGTTTACTTTCGTTTACTTCCATCTTACTCTGGTTGTGGTATTTAGATTTATTCCTGCATGGTTGTTCAACTGTTTTTACATTTCATCATTATATAGACTGGGAGATGAATTTATGTGTAAAAGTACTTAGGATAATGCTTCCCATATTAGTGATATGACTACTTGATGCTAGTCTCTAGCCACTGGAATATTAAAGGTAGACTTGGGGAGTCTCAGCATGGGACCCATTTGGATAGGTCATGATAGAGGGATATCAGAGTAGTTGGTTTTACATTAAGAAAAGAGTACATGATATTGGTTTGGGGAAATAGGTGTTTCGAGTTTCTCTTTCAGGCATGGGACTCCAGGGTTGGTGCAGAAACTGACATATCCATGCACCAGGATTCTAATCACCAGATTCTCAACTCAATACACGAGAACACTAGTTATATGGAAAATAATGGTACATGCATCATATAGGAATGGGTTGTGGTTTCCATGTCTTTCTTGAGTCAACTCTCTAGATATACTCATTGATCATTATACATCTTTTTTACTTTTAGGATGCCTCTATAATATATTCAAACTATGATCCATTATTAGGATCATGAGGATGATCCCCTCAGTGATGAGGCATTGCTGTAGGGGAACGTTCTAGAGATGTTACCTTCAGGTGTTGTACCTGATATAACACCACCTGTAGAGCATAAAATGGTACTCACAGTACCAGTAGATGAGGTGAGTAGGATAAGGGTACATCATGAGTTTCAACTATATAGACCCATGAAGTTCTGAGGTGAGAATATCCCATATTCTATTGAGGACTGGATTGTGGTGGTGATTCTAGTTTTTCATCTGGTCAGCACACCAAAAAATTAGATGGTGATCCTAGAAGTGAGCCTTCTTTAATTCTTAGCAGGACTATGGTGGGGGTTAGTGTCCTAGTCTTATGATGAGGTTTCTATGGAATGGAAAAAGATTTAGTGACTTTTCAAAGAGGATTTACCTTCAACTACACTGAGGTCTATATATATAATGGGGATTCTATAGCTCTAGAAGAGAATCATGATAGTATCTCATTATTCATCGATATTTATGAACCTCTATAGGTTCTCAATGTATATGTTTTGAGTTTAGATCTTATAGGATCGAACTTTCGAGCAAGGGATGCATAGAGACATATGGGGAAGTGTTGTACCTCTATGAATTACTTCCAATGTTGGGGTTATAGATAGAGATTTTTTGGTCGATATTTTCCTTGATGAGCAGACACAGATAGTGGAAAAAGGAAGAGAAATCGATAATAGAGATTTGATATCAGTATTAGGGATATTGACATGCGAGATGCTTTAGGAGGAGGTCCTAGGATAGAGGTTCTACATTTCAGGGAACATAGAATGGGTTCGGTCATCCTTGGGAGAAGTAGTTATACTCATACAACTACTAGGAAAATCTTAACCAAGATTGTATGACCCCATCATATGGCTAACAAAGAGACTGTGGATGGGATTCTAAGAGAGATGTAACAACATGAGAAGATAGTTCTGTAGGCTGGTAGATACGACAGAAGAGTTGGGAGAGTAGCATGATGTGGTAGAATCTTTGACATGTTACCACCACCACCCCCAGGTGGTGATCACCAGGTTTAGGGAGTTGGAGGACAAGGCAAGGGAAGTTGGAGGTGGTTGAGGCATATGACCCAGAGGCTCTGGGAATGATTCAAGGTGCAATATGTTCCTTTTCTATCTTAGTTTTAGTTCTAAAATACATAGTTTCTAGTCACTCCTTTATTTTCATATATTTTATTTGAGGCTTAGAGATTTTGGTTGAACCCTTAGATCAACCCTTGTGCTTGGAGACTCCGACTAGAGATGAATCATTGATCACACACTTGTGCCGACAGTGTGACTTGACTATTAGAGGTGATAGTTTATGTTGGGATATTTTTTTAGCAATGATGAGGACTTGTGAATTCATCTTAGGCATGTACTTATTATCTATATATCATGCCTATATTTACTATTTTAGGTGGATGAAGTAGTGTGTCCATAGGGATGGATCTAGGTTTTCCTTTGTTGGTGTAAATAAAACCCAGGAAGGCTAGGATGGACTCATTAATTAAAGGGTGTAGCTGATTACTCATAAGTTGGATAGAATAACCCATGGTGCAGTGGATATTATGAGTTTTCAGTTCCCATTAGTGGTGGTGGAGTATGAGGAAATCTTTCTTGAGGATGTTCTAGGCTCAACTCCTCACTAAGATATATAATTTTGCATTGATCTATACCCATAGATGACACTGATATCTATGCCAGTATATCAGATGGCTCCTAAAGAACTTCATGAGCTGAGGGTGTAGTTGGGGGAATTGTAGAGGAAGGTCTTTTGAGACCAAGTGTTTCACCCTTAGAAGCCCTAGTTTTTTCACTAAGAAGGAGAACAAGAGATTAAGGTTATTTTTGGAATGTCAGTGCCTAAACTAGGTGAATATGAAGAAAAAGTATCCACTATCAAGGATAAAAGAACTTTTTTATTAGTTAATAGGGGAAGGATGGTTCTCAAAGGCTGTCCTCAGATCAGGCTATCACCAATTGCGAGTAAAAGATAAGGATATAACTAAGAAAACATTTGGATGTCTCTATGGTCATTATGATTACTTTTTGATTCCCTTTTACATAAAGAAAAAACCAGTATTTTTCATGGGAATCATGAACCAAATATTTCATCCCTTCTTATACTAATTCATCATAGTATTCATCAATGATATCCTATTGTACTCGATGTCCAAGGAGGTGCACACGATACAATTAAGTATTATTATAGACATACTATAAGTGCACCATATTTACATGAAGCTCTCAAAGTGTTATTTATGGATATATGAGGTCCAATTTATAGGTCAGGTTATCTTAGCGGATGGAGTGGAAGTAGACCCGTCCAAGGTCGAGGCAATGATAGCTTGGGAGATGCCCAAGAGCATGAATGATGTGTAGATATTACTTAGTTTGGTAGGATATTACTGAAAATTAATACCTAATTTTTCCAGGATATTAGCACTCATGACAGAATTGACCCAAAAGGGGAATCCTTTCAAGTGGAAAGAGAGGTTCCAAAATGATTTTATGTGAAGTCCTGAACCTACACTTCCAGATTCAGTACTAAAACATATTGTTTATTTGTTTGTATAATAGATAACTAAAAAATACACAGTACATTATACATATGAGGACATTTTCAAGTCTAGGTTCTATAGAATTAGACAAAAACATACATATATTGATTCAAAGATTACAAATATCATTACAATATAACTGATTGGATTCATCTAAAATAAAACCTTAAATATCCTTTGAAAATCTAAGGAATCCTGTGAAAATAATTTTAAAAACTTGGGATGAGAAAAAAAGATTAGTAAGGTACATAAAGAATGAAAAACTGTTAGTCCAGTGGAAACCTGAAAACCCTTTAAAACCCATTTTCTTGAAAACTCATAAGTATGCATAGAAACATCATGTAGTTTCCTGGGGACATATTTACTATATCACTCTTAAAAATAAAACTTACATATGGAAAAACCATTTGTTTGACTTCCATATCTGGAGTACCCAATGTATTGGAGAGCTATAATGGGGCTCACCCATCATATCTTGAGCTATAATGGGCACAACCCAACATATCTTAAGATATAATGGGATCAACCCAACATATCTTGAGATATAATGGGCCCAAACGAACATAAATATGTCCAAGTAATATAACATGAATAAATCACTTGATAAATCATTTCAAACCTTGATCACAACACATTCATATTTTCAAAATACCCTTTTTTTATTAAACAAATCCCTTTTAAAATATAAAAATCATGCACATAATAATGAAATAATATTATATAAAAATAACTATGAAAATATATAATGTAAACATAATTTTAATACATCATCATGAAATAATAAGAAACTTCTCACTCCATATAAAAAAAGAATAATATTTTTGAATTTTTTCAAAGAGACATTTAGAAGGATTTTAATAGAAAAGTCTATTACATAATAAAAGAAAAATATACCTTTGAAAAATACATGATAGAAATTAAAAAATTAATACCAATATAAATATATTCATTAAAACCATTTTAAAAACATTTTTATGAAATATAATGATTTATTAAAATAAATCATTAAAACAACTAAGACAATGTTTTAGTTAAAGAATCCTTTACCTTGGGTTTGAATTCCATAAAATGTGACCAAACCTCCTGTATAATGATTTTAATAGTGTTTAATAATTTACTACAGATATAAAATCATGTTTATAATACCTTACATTGTTTTTTTAACATCTTCCACCCATTTATTTAGAATATTTTGTTATTTCAATAGTTTCAGGTGCGTTCTTTTTGTGATTTAAAAGCTTGTTTATTATGATATTCTTTGTCAAAATAAAATAATAAACCAAAATTGATTACATATATATATTTAGGTAATTTTTAAATATTACATGTGGATTTAACCTTTCCATGATTTTGGTAAAAGGGAAACCAAAAATCATCATCCATGAAGGTAGTGAATTAACAAACCACGAACGACGATTTTGTTATTTAAGAAAAAATGAGAAGATGAGAGATTTTATGATGTATATACCATAAATATAACAAAAATAAAGTATATAAGGAACAATTTAGTTTTCATGAAACATCAGAAAATAGGTGGGGATAAGGTATAGGTGAAAAAGAAATTAAAAGAGAAGAAAAATGAACCTTACTTCTTCAAAGTTCATCCTTGAGAACCTCTTTAGGGATCTTGGAAGTGATATTTTTGTCAGATCAGGAGGTCTAGAATGTGGAAAAGGATGAGGAGGAGCAATTTTTTTTAGAGATTATCCGAATAATATGGCTTGATATGATGAAAATATTTGAATGAGGTAGCCTCCTTTTATAATTGAGGTGATGAGTAACATATGAATTACTCAAATTAAATAAATATAATAATTTTTATAGGGTTTAAGAATTCAAAAAAAAAAATCTTAAAAAGAAAGGGGATTACATTGTCAATGGAATATAATAATAATTTTTTAACTTTTTCAAAAATTTTTGATTTTTTAATAATTGAATTAAATATTTTATTCATGGAAAAACAATTTTGTCAAAATAAAAACTATCCACAATTAATAATTTAAACACATTAAAAAATATTTCCAATTCGAAATAAATTTTTTATTATATCTTATGAATATAATATTTACCTATATAAATAGTTAAATGACTTAAAAATATTAAATTATATTTATTTTACTAATTTTAAAATTACTAATAATATTTATTCTTTAATTAAATATTTACTGCGTCAATATTGTTCAATCCATTAATATAATTATATATTACCTAAAAATTAAATATAAAATTTAATGATAAAGATAAATGTTTTATATTTCAAAATAGTACTTATGTTTGAAATACTATTCTGGAAAACTATTCATTAAAATATTAAACTAATTGAAAGTTATAGTGAGAACATGTTTTCATTGTTTTTAATAAAATAGTATAAAGGGACTAGTGTTATCCATGTGGGTCCAAAATATCCCAAATACCAATAAAAGCATGATAATGGTAAAAATTGTATTATATAAAAAGTTTTATCCACAATTTAGATCATTTAATAATTCTTATAATTTTAATAAATAAATTTTATTTATTCTTCTTATGCTTTCACAAGCACTGCATTAGCGTTCCACATGCATTAATGTTAATTATTTCACAAATAAAAATTAAAAATAAATTAATATCATAAAAAAAATTAATTATATTCAAAATAAAATTATATATTTATTCCTATACATGTCAAAATAAATTCTTAAATTTGTTGTTTTTTCTTTTTTTTCCTTGCGCAAGCGTTGCACAGACATTTGGTCAAAATAATTTTTATATAACTATCAAATTCGAAATTAATAACAAAAAAATAAATAATACATAATAATTAAGAAATTAGTCTTGAAATTTTTTTCCACTCAATTAATATTTTTAAATAACACAAAATTGACATTGCCAATGCTGCACAGGCACTGCGTCAGCACTGAAAATAATTTTTATACCTATCATGAAATAAATTATAACATGTTCTGAATCTTTTATGTATAATATTTATCTTATAAAATCATATCTTAGTTATTCAATAAATTTAACAGATTTTAAATAATAATTGTGTCTTCATGGTTTCATAAGAAAATTCTGTATTTTATGAAAAATGGTATTTTTTACTATTCAAAAAAAAAAAAAATTTCAGAAAAATACCAAAAAAATAACCCTAAACATTTTTAGACATTCATAATTCAAAAATGAAATACATTTTTTGAAATTATGTTGCTAACTGTAATTAATTTAATTTTTAAATAAAATCATGATTTATTAAAAAAATAACAATTTTAAATCTATAACTGATTTTATAACTGCTTGAAAAATTAGTCAAGGTCTCATAAAATTATCTTATAACCATAAGAAAATAAAATAATAATTTATGATTACATTTAATGAAAATACATTTCCATTTAAATTATTAAATTAATCACAAATGTATAATTAAATATTTATGAATTACAAAAATAACAACACTTATACCATGGTCATATTAATACTTATAAGATTCCTTATTATTATACATTCATTGTAGAGGTCACTATTCATTTGGCTGATTTACTATTCATAAGTGTCATATTATTATTTAGAATGGTTGGTTACCATTCATAAAGGTAAGTTTATATTCACCAAAAATTAAGTTGGTCATATTAGAATCCAAATAACTTACTGATCACAACCATGTATGTCCATTTATTGAAATTGAAAACACAGAAGTATCAATTTTTTAATGGTTAGTTTTTAAAGGTTACATAGTTCTTAGTAGTTCGTTTAAACACATAGTGTTTCATTTCTAAAATCTAAGGATGTTACATTATCCCCCCCTTAAATGAATTTTTTTCTCGTAATTTGATCATTGTACTTAAATTTTTTAATTTACAAATTGATAATTAAGAAAAAATATTTTTTATATGTACTTAATTAACTTGAAATTTAAATGTAAACACTATCACTTAATTTTTTTTTTAAAAATGACAATGTTTAATCTCCCATGTTGTTTAGACCGTTCCTTTGATACCAACTGTAAATCCTTGAACCCACATTTCTTGATTCAATACTAAAACATATGGTGTATTTTTTTATAATAGAAATACACAGTATATTATACATATGAGGACCTTTTCCAGTCTATGTTCTAAAGAATTAGACCACAACTTACATATTTTGAATCAGATTTTATAAATATAATTACAATATAACTAATTGAATTCATCTATAGTATAACCTTAATTGTAATTTTAACATTTAAGGAATCTTGTGAAAATAATTTTAAAAACATGGAATTAGCACAAAAATCTAATTAAAGTACATACCAGAAAGTTTAGTCAGAGGAAAACCTCCAACCATTTATTTAAAATAAAAGAAAATGAAAAGTACATCAGACAGGAACAACAAGGTGAGAACAACAATTACATATCATAAAAGTCAGACCCATCGCCACATCCCTGATACACCATTTCCTCTACAGTAGCCAATTCCCACTCCGAACTTTCATAATGTTTCAGAATCTTGGCATACTTCCTTCTAAGATTGAGCTTCTCCAAAGAAAGGGTCTCCTTAGAAGAAATCTGTCCAACCTTACCACTAGAAGCTCTCATAGTCATAGGCATTGGCAAGTGAGAATAGTCCTTCCGCGGCCTTCTTCGTGGTGGGTCAGTCTTCAATTTCTCCTCCACAGACACTCTATTTTTGCAACCCTGAACCATATCACTATAGGAGGGCTGAACCATACCACCATCATTTTCTTTCTCACTATCAGAGCAGTCCCCCCATTTACCAGAAATGTGCACCACCCTATACCCGCCCTTCACACCTTGATCCTGTTGATATTGACTGTTGACATCCATCAAATTAAGGCAGGGGGGTTGTTGACAGAATCACAGCCACCATGCATGCCTTTTTTCACATTGCAATCTCCTACCAAGCTGTCCAGCATTGAACGATTGTCCATATCTGCTTCAGAGCCCTTATTAGCAATATATGTCCTCACAGCCCTCAAATATTGATCACAAGTGCCAAAACTATCTCCCCTTGACTCAACATCAGCACCTAAAGAAGCAGAATATTGGTACTCATGAGTCCTTTCAACATCCAGCTCTTGATCCAGGACCAAATCAGCAGCCACCAGGCATTCAAACCGATTGCCAAGCTCAACATTGGTCGCCTGCCTCCCATGTGATGCCTGCATCCCATCTGCTGTCATCAAGGCACAAATTTCATTAGCAGTTTCCTTGACAGGTGTTTCTTGATTCCCAGCCATCTTCACAATCCCAAGCTCCATGTGTTGATAGTGCCTTTCAATCTCCTCTTGAGCTGGGGCATTAGGATCTGCAGTAGCGACTTGCTCATCCTAGACCGCGACAACTGCTGCAGGTGCACTCACAGTTTCCCAGCAGAGAGAGTCCACACCACCATTTTCCCACCCAGGTCCACATCTTCCTCCACAGAAGCACAACTTCGTTCAACAAAATCATCTCTTTCAACCATATCACCCACTTCCCTTCGGGGGCTTGCCATCAAGTATGGAACCTCAATCATTGGAGTTCCAGCAATGCCTCTTGCATCCTTAACATTAGAAGAAGGCTCACTACTATCTTTCAGGAGATCAACATTCCCCAAGTCCTGCTTCAACCTGTTAAATATATCACTGACCTTCGGTCTAGGAGGCTCCACACCGGGCTTCTTCATTTTAGCCCCAGTGCCCAGAGCCCCACTGTCCACTAAGTTGACCATCTCATGACGGGGAAGCATGGTTTGTTCTTCATTCACCCCACCATCAACCGAATCTTTCCCATGTGTCCTTAAACTCCCCACAACAGCAACTTCATGAGAAACCAAACCATCCCTCACCCGCCTGCACCCCCTCCTGTTCTGAGAGCTATTTCTGCAGGCAGAGGCACCATGACCCAGCCGATGGCACACGCTGCAATAATCAGTCCACGATTCAAACTTAACCTCCTGCTTCCATCGGAATTCTTGCCCATCAGTAATCCACACCCAGTCCACCGGCGTCTTGGAGACATCAGTCTCCACACATATTCGAGGGCAAATCGGATGACACACAGTTTCAGTTTTGATGTCTGAGCATAGGTAGTGGCCGACCATGTTCCCAAGCATAGATAGAATGGAAGGGTTCTGGAATGGGAGAGGAAGGCCCGAGAAACGTACCCAAATCGCTATACTCGGATTATCCAGCTGCATATGGAATTCAAAATTCCACTGAAGAAGAAAGAAAGGCATACCTCCACACCGTCGAGGGGCCTTAGAACATGCCATGATGAGATCATCCATAGACCCAAATCTAATCATTATATGCCGTCGATCTAGAAGACCAATCACCGCCCGATCTTGCAGGTTTCCAGGCTTCAAAGACAAACCTATCAAACACTTCAACTGAGGGATGGCTTTGATGAAATCGGGCCACCAGAGTCAGCTTAAAAATATCTGTGGAAGAGTTGAGTTCTGAAGGAACTAAACAGAGTTGAGGCGCTCCACAAAACAAATCTGGAACTTTAGGGAAAATTGAGATCCGCAGGAAAGAGGGAAAAAATTCCGGATTAGAGAAGGGGATGAAAGTAGGCAGGGGCCTCCGTGACGAAGAACGAGAAAGATCCTGTATTTTACTGGGGAAATATTTACCATATCACTCTTATAATCAACCTTACACATGGAATAACCATTCAGTCAACTTCCATATCCAGAGTACCTAATGAATTGAAGATATATAATGGGGCTCACCCATCATATCTTGAGCTATAATGGGCTCAACCCAACATATCTTGAGATATAATTGGATAAAACCAACATATCTTGAGCTATAATGGGATCAAAGTGACATAACTATGTCCAAGGAACATATCATGAATAAATCACTTGATAACTCATTTCAACCCTTGAGCACAACACATTCATATTTTCGATATAATCTTTTTTCGTAAAACAAATCCCTTTTAAAATAGAAAAAACATGCAAATAATAATTAAATCATATTATATAAAAATAACTATAAAAATATATAATGTAAACACCATTTTAATATAGCATCATATAATCAGGAGAAACTGATTACTCTATATAAAAAAAAAACAATCTCTTTGAATTTTGTTAAAGAGACATTTAGAAGGATTTTAAAAGAAAATTCTCTTACATAACACATGAAAAATATCCATTTGAAAAACAAATGAGAGAAATTAAAAAATTAATACCAATATAAATAAATTCTTCAAAAAATTTTGGAAACATTTTCATCAAATAGAATGATTTATTAAAATAAATCATTAAAACATTTAAAACAATGTTTTAGTTAAAGAGTCCCTTACCTTGGGTTTGAATTCCTTCAAATGTGATTAAACATCCTGTATAAAGATATGAATAGTGTTTATTAATTTATGAAAGATATAAAATCATGTGTATAATACCTTATATTATCTTTTATAACATCTTCCACCCATTTATTTACAATATTTTTTTATTTCAAATTTTCAGGTGTGTTCTTTTCATGATTTTAAATGTCTGTTTATTACGGTCCTCTTTGACAAAATAAAATAATAAACCATAATTGATCCTAAACACACACACACACACATATATATATACGTAATTTTGAAAAATTACATGTGAATTTAACCTTTCCATTAATTGGTTAAAAGGGAAACAAAAAATCATCATCCACAAAGGTGGTGAATTATCGCACCACGGACGATGATTTCATTATTTAAGAAAACATGAGAATATGAGAGATGTTATGATCATATAACATAAACACAACAAAAATAAAGTATATAAGTAACACTAGAGTTTTTATGAAACATTGTAAAATATATGGGGATAAACTATAAATGAAAAAGAAATTAAAAGAGAATAAAAAGGAACGTTACTTCTTGAAAGTTCCTCCTTGAGAATCTCTTTAAGGGTCTTGGAAGTGATCTTTTTTTGAGACCATGAGCTCAAGAATGTAGAAAAGGATTAGGAATAAGAAATTTTGTAGATTTTATCTGAATAATATGGCTTGAGATGATGAAAATATGTGCATGAGGGAGCCTCCTTTTATAATTGAGGTGAGGGGTAACATAAGAATTAAAAAAATTAATTAAATATAATATTTTTTTCATAGGGTTTAAGAATTAAAAAAAAAAGCCGAAAAGAAAATGGGATTACATTTTATATGTAATTTTAATAATTTTTTTGGCTTTTACAATAATTTTGTGATTTTTATATAATTTAATTAAATATTTTATTTATGGAAATTGTTTTTTTAAAATAAAAACTATTCATAATTAAGACTTTAAACAAATTCAAAAAAGTTTCCAATTTAAATTAAAATTTTTATTATTTCTTAAGAATATTATACATACCTATATAAATAATTAAATGTCTTAAAAATATAAAATTATATTTATTTTACTATTTTTAAAATCATTTATTTGATTTATTCTTTAATTAAATATTTTCTACATTAATATTGTTCCATCCATTAATGTAATTATCTATTACCAAAAAATTAAAAATAAAATTCTATGAGAAAGATAAATGTTTTATCTTTCAAAAGAGTATTTATGTATGAAATAATATTTTCCAAAAAATTTCATTAAAATATGAATCTTATTGAAAGTTATAGTGTGAAGAAGTTGTCATTCTTATTAGTAAAATAGTATAAAGTTACTAGTGTTATCCATCTAGGTCCAAAATATCCAAAATATGAATAAAATCACGATAAGGGTCAAAACTTTCTTATCTAAAAATTTCTAGCCACAATTTATATCATTTAATAATTATTATAATTTTAATAAAAACATTTTATTTATTTTTCTTATGCTGGCACAAGAACTGCATCGACATTGCACATGAATTAATGTTAATTATTTCATATATAAAAATTAAAAATAAATTAATATCGTAAGAATAAATAAATTATATTAAAAATAAAATTATATATTCGTTCATTATTTATATTCATTCCTATACATGTCAAAATATCTTCTTAAATTTGTTGTTTTGTCTTTCCTTGCCCTGCGCAAGTGTTGCACGAAGATTTGGACAAGATAATTGATATATAACTATAAAATTATAAATTAATAGAAAAGATACATAAAAATTAATTAATAAATAATAAATTGGTCTTGAAATTTTTTTTAGCACTCAATTATTATTTATAAATAACCAAAAATTAACATTTCCAATGCTGCGAAGGCACTGCGTCAACACTGACAATAATTTTTATACCTATCATGAAATAAATTATAAAAAGCATGTTTTGAATAATTTATATAAAATATTAATATTATAAAATCAAAATTTAGTTATTAAATAAATTTAATATATTTTATATCATAATTATGTCTTCAAGATTTCATAAAAAAATACTGTATTTTTTAAAAAACCATATTTTTGACTTTTCAACAAAAATTAAAAAATTTCAGAAAAATCCCTAAAAATATCCCTAACCATATTTCTTCATTCATAATTCAAAAATTAACTCCATTTTTTAAAAATAATTTCCCATATATGATTAATTTAATTTTTAAATAAAATCACGATTTATTCGAAAAATAACAATTTTAAAACTATAACTGATTTCATAACACAGTGAAAAAAATAATCAAGGTCTCATAGAATTATCTTTTAACCATAATAAAATAAAATAATAATTTATGATTACATTTTATGAAAATATATTTTCATTTGAATTATTAAATTAATCACAAAAGTATAATTAAATATTTATGAATTTCAAAAATAACAACTCTTATACTATGGTCAAATTGTTACTTATAAGATGAATTCTTATTATATATTCATTTGTGAGGTCACTATTCATTTTTCCTATTTAATATTCATAAGGGTCATATTAGTATTCATAATGGCATGTTATTATTTATAAGGATAGGTTACTATTCACCAAAAATTAAGTTGGTTTTATCAGACTCCAAATAACTTACTGATCACAACCGCGTATGTCCGTTTTTCCAAAATTCAAAACATAGAAGTGTCAAAATTATGTTTAATGGTTAGTTTATAAAGGTCATATTGAATTTAGTAGTTAATTTAAGAACATAGTATTTCCTTTTAAAATCTCAGAAGTTTGCATTTTCAGCAGTTGAGGCAGTGATTGATGAGAACTCCCATCATGAGATTTACAAAGAAGGGTGTTGAGTAAGTAGTGTTTTGCGATACATCAGGAACCAAGATTGGTTGTGTTATGATGCAGAGGTAGGAGGTGATTTCTTATGTTTCAAATAAGTTGAGACAAAATGAAAAAAACTTTGGGACCCATGATCTTGAGTTACCAGTGGTAGTCTCCATACAAAAGATGTGGCCACACTACCAAATGGGAAAGCATTTTATCATCTATTCTGAAAATAAGAGTCTCAAGTATATCTTATCTTTGAAGGATATTTTCTTGAGATTATAGTGACAGTGATAGTTCCTATAGGATTATGAATTTGAATCTTTCTATACTCTTATGAAGGGGAATGTGGTAGAAGAATTTCTCAGTAGGAGATCTAGTTCATAGTTTCTAAACGAGCCGTCAGAGCAGCTGGCCTTATTTTAGGTATCCTTTATGGATATAGATATGGAAGCTTACCTATAGTTTATGGTAGTTTATCTTCCTCTTATAAAATGAGTCATGGAGGCACAACTTTGGGATACCTAATGTGAGACCCTATGTACTTAGATATCCACTAGATATTCTCCTAATGGATTCTTTGAAGGTGGGGATCATGTCGTTCTTTTCATTGGACACATGATGGTACTAGTGAAGTTTTAAGAGGAGGTTCAAAGAGAGTTTAATGCATATAATTTTTTTTATACATCCATGTTTGGAAAAGAAGTACCAGGACCTATGATTCCAGTTTTGGTGTCTTGGGATGAAGAAGGTAGTTACAGAGTCCATCTCTCAATGACTTACTTTTTAGCAGGTGAAGGATAAACATCAAGTTACAATGGGTTTAACTCAATACTTAGAGGTTCTAGAGTGGAAGTGGTATGGGATATCCATGGAAATCATTATGGGATTACCACATATTTGCAAGGGAAATTATTCTATATGTGTGATCATAGTCTGACATTCCAACTGAGACTACTTTTTAGTTATCTAAGAGCATATTATAGTAGAGATATTGGGATTCATATATGTGTAGGATATAGTTCAACTCCATGTAGTCCCCTCGATGATAATTTTGGACTGTGATTCTCACTTCACATTGTAGTTATACAATGGATTACATGAGGTGTTTGAGACTTAGTTATGATTGAGCATGATGTTCCAACCCTTGAATAACATCCAGATAGAGTAGACCATTCAGGTTCTAGAGCACACACTGCGATATTTCATTTTAGACTTTGGCTGTCAATGGGAGGATCATTTACCCTTATTGGAGTTTGCATACAACAAAAAATACAAATCCACCATTGTTATATAACCATTCTAGGATTTTTAGGGGAAAACTTATACATCACCACTTTTTTTTGTACAAACCTAGGACAGTAAACACTTATGGGACTATAGTTGGTGCGAGATACTACCAAGAAGGTGTAGATCATATAGGAGCAGATGATAACAACACAGAGTATTCATAAGTCTTATACAGAGATATGATGTAGGTCTTAAGAGTTCTAGGAGAGAGTCCATGTGTTCTTATAGATTTCAACTCTCTATGTATTAATGAAATTTATCTAGGGTGTCATGATACCGATTAGATTCATTAACCATTTATAGATACTACATTGATTTGGTGTGGTGGTGTACCGCTTAACTCTACCTCAATAGTTAAACCAGCTACATGACGTCTTCCATGTGTTGCATCCAAGGAGTTTCGTTCATGACCCATCACAAGTTTTCGAATGGGGAGATAAGTACATCTAGAATGGAGCTACCTTTGCTGAGTTCCTGATAGAGATTGAGGATCTGTTGGAGAGTATCCTTTTTGAATGGTTGATTTCTTTAGTTAGTGTATAACAACCCATGCTTATCATACATGGATATTACATCAATATAGTTGAATATTCAGCATATTAGAAAAGTAATTTCCCATGTAACATAATAGTTTAGTGTCTTTGGAAACTTGGAAACAAAATATTATAACTTGGTGAAATATATTCAATGTTTCCCACAAAGATATACCCCATTAGGACTTGTACTTAAAACATTTCTTCATAACCTAAGGAAAGTAAAAATAATAAAGGGGTGATATTAAATGATTATTAAGCATTAATAAAGGAATTACATAAGAATAACATGAACATAAGGGTTTCAGAACATGAGAATATCATTTGAAGATCATACCCTACATATGAAAGATCTAAATCATGAGACGTGGCATAAATATTGGTAGTTAATAAGGCATGAATAATATGGGAATAAATATATCAATAAATGAAAGAATAAAAAAATAATAATATATAGAATTTGTGGCATACACATAAGAATAGAAAATATTATGCAAAGGATACCTACCAAGACCTTCATAACATGTTAGTATTGGGATACAACACATGTACGTACTTCGAGATTGGGTAAAAACCTGTGTACCCTCTTATTTTTTGTATCCGACTACAACCCATGTTACATCTTGTTTTCAGGATTTGAGTACAACCCATGTATCCTCTTAATTTTGGGAATGAGCTAAAACTTTTTCACCCTCTTGTTTTGGGGCTTGGGCTGCAACCCATGTACCCTTTGAGCTTATATACTACATATCATTACCCAATGAATTGGAGGGACATATAGGTCCCACCCATATCATAATTAAATCATTCATAATTGTTACAAAAAATCATAAACAATCATATCATAACCCATGGAATGAAATGGGTGTCATAAACATGTAATCATACCTTATCATGAGGAAAAGGACAATTTTTATAGTCATTTCATAAAATCATAACCCATTAAAAGAATAGGGTTTCATAAATGTATAACCCATAAAAGAGAAATGGGTTTCACAAACGTCATTCCATAAAAACATAAACCATTAAAATAAATAATATGAATGGAACCATTGGATCATTTCTCCATAAAGGGATGAGTAACACCAACAGATGTCATATTAGATGGAAAAAAATATGAAATATCTTTTAAAAAAATTTCTTGAAGAAAATATATTTTTTATTTAAAAAAATTATTTTTAAAAAATAAAATCTTTTGAAACCCATTTTCTTTGAAAATAAACTTGGATTATTATAAATAAATCTTGAAAATGTTTTCAAAACCATATCTTTTAAAATACTTTGAAAACTTATAAAGGAAGATTGAAAACATTTTAAAAACCATTTATTTGATTTTTTTGAAAACTTATAAAGGATTCCTTGAAAATCATAAAAAAAATTTAAAATGATCTTTATTTGAAAATGAGCTTAAAATATAATCTTTAAAAATATTTTTGAAAACATGGTTTTTTTGAAATTCATGGCATGCTTCTCAAAGAAGGAAAACTGAGACATAACTACTCTACCGATTGGGTAACTTTTGAAATATAAATACTATGAAAGAGATATATTAAAATGGATATGTAAATATACATATATTTAGGGATAAAAATCATATAATACATTCTTGGGAAGTATATACACCACACAAAATAAATGAGTGGAGAATAATGAAAAAATCTCACAGAAATAAAACTGAGACTAGAAATCCCCTTACAATAAGTATTGAATTTCTTTGTACATGTTCAAAAATCACATATACTAAATATTATTTTATTAAAAATCTTAAAAATAACCATATTATTATATTTAATACCATATATTATTGGTTTATCAGTTTATATTACCCATTAATTAACCACTCCATGTTAATGTTATGTTTCAGGTAATGTTTACTTTTTTTTGTATATGTTTTGGATTTTTATTCTTAATAATATTAATTATATCATGATTTAATTATATATAAAATTTAAATAATTATATAAATATAATATATATTCATTATATTTATATTTATAATAATTTATAGAATATAGAAATAAGAAATGGAATACACCATTCACGAAGATGGTAGGCCGCACGTACACATGAACGGTATTTCTGTTTTATTTTCATATTAAAAGAAAGAAAGTGAATGAAATATATATATATATATATTTAATATCATTAAATTATAATTATTATGTAATATATATAATATAATTTCATTAAACTCATCCTTAGTACATTCTATGTAGAGTGTGAACGAATCACATCACTTTGAGGAGGCGGTAGTCCACACTTCCCCATAAAAAAATATCGTATTTTCACAAAATTGAAAGAATGATGGAATGTGTTATATAATTATTAAATAATAATTAATATATAATAAATATAATATATATCATAAAAATAGTTTCCATCATAATTCCCAACCATGAGCAGTGGTAATGGAAAACTGAACAATATCGTTTTGTGAGGCTGTATTTCATCGTACAAAAAAATTATTAGTTCGTTACAAATTAGATGGGTGCCTATTTAAGTGAAGTTAAAATAATAATAATTAAAAAAATATAAGTATATTTTGGATGTTATATTTTTTATATGTGCATATAATAAGGATAATTTATTTATTGGAGAAGGAAATAAAATTGAAGTGATCGTTGGAGAAGGTTACCTCATTTTCAGTAACTACTTTTGGTTTTCACCAAAGGAATACCTTGGATCCATTTATGACAAAATTAAGGATTATAGGATGAGGGGAGTGATTTTTTGAGCTTATTTGAGTAGAGATTTGGCAATCCAAAGGGGTTGATAGGTGTGAATAAGTGGTAAAAGTGAGTTTCTGTTTATAGTGGAGGAGGAGTAAAATTCTTGTAAATTTTGGAAAAAGGAATCACAACCACATTTTTTCTATGAAAAAAATCTCCAATAAAAAATCCCATTAGAGAAAAGGGATTATAAGGTCGAAATATGTCTAGAAAATGTATTTTTTACCAGTTTTTTTGGTCATTTTGGCCCTTAAGTGTAAGGTTTAGTCCCGTGTTAATCAATTTTTTCTCTTAATCACTACAATTAATTTTTATCACATTCAATGATATTTTTTTTGTCAAAAACTATGCATACCTTATTAGAAAGTATAAATTATTATTATTCCAAATATGGAATCCATTTTAAAAAATTTTAATCATAGAAGTTCCATAATTAAATTTAAATTTAGTCCCATAGATGGGATGACAAAGAGAGTTTTTAAAGTTAAAATGTTCAAAAGTTTGAAATGCCTTTACATCTTGTTTCCAAGTGAAATTAACTAAAATTACCAAAATTGAATTAATTGATGTAAAATTTATCTAATTAAACTCTAAAAATAAACTAAAAAATAGTTTAACTATATAAATTAATCATATGAAAACATTGTTTTGTATTAAAATTCCATGTTATTCATTATTCATTAAAAAATGAATCTTCACAGAAAAATACCAAAAATTCACCCTAAATTAATTTTTATATTTTTATTTAAAAAATTAAGTTTATTTTGACATATTATAATTACTCGAATCTAGAGACACTCAACGGGTTCCTCGTACCCAGTTCGCCACATGACCTCCAGTGCATCTCCTCAAACACCAGAGGCTGCCAACTAGCAGCGAGGGCCTTGACGACTCATTGGGGATACTATGCACTCATTTGGTAAAGTATAAAAGGAAGAGGAAATAACAGTCAATAGCAGAAGTAGTAAACATCTTATAATAACTAAAACTAAACAGCGGAAGTAATGAATAATATAGTAATGATGATCACGATGCAGCAGGTACAAGTATCTAAGGAAAACAGAAAACACAACAACGTGCTGAAATACAACTGAGAACAAAGTATTAAAAGTAAACAGTAACTCCATCAGCATCGCAAGCCTAAGCCCGGTTTTATTCTCTCCAGCTCCAACCAGCAATCATGTACCTGAAGTAGAAGGGCCATAATCCCTATCCACACCTGCAACCATATAACCTATTTGGGCTGAAAAGTAGGACCCAAACAGGGTGTGAGACTAATCCCAGTAGGCAACCACCACAAGATCTGTGCCCTACTGTCAGTGATCAATATAGAAAAATTAATGGAAATAAATGCATCATAGAAACAGGAGTACACTAAAGTAAAAAATCCTATAAATCTCCATTCTCATTTAATTATTAATTTAATTCAATCATTTAATTATAAACCAAAGAAATCAAGAAAACAACTCTATATTACCAAGGCATAGAAAGTAACACAATATGTATCTCAAGAGACTACCTAACAACAAGAAGTACGAAACCAAAGCTTGTTATTTGTCTTGGTGGACTTGTCACAACCAACCAAACAAATTTCACACTGACTCTCTAGGTGGCTCATACTGGCAGACCCCTCTAGTCAAGTAATCATACAAAGGCACAGACACTCTGGGAAGCTCTCATCATCAATTCCCATGCGGTCTTGTAACGATAACTATAGACTCTATAAGGATGCAGTTACGTCTAATTCCCCCTGTAGTCTCGATATGTAGCTAATGACACTCTGGGGAAGCCCAAAGTCCAATTCCCATAGGTCCTGTGAATGTTAATAATTTATAACAGGCTCTCTAGGGAAGCCCTAAATCGTCAATTCACTCTTTAGTCTACCGCACCAGGTTCACACAGCCCTAAGCAGCCTAGTCGTGTGTAATAGACTATCAAAAGACCTAAGTAAGTTCAAAAACTACTTAGATAATAGCTAAAATGCATCAAAAGAATATAAACAGTAGGCAATAAATGCAATCAATTATAACAAGGTAGGTAATCAATGCAACAAGGTTTTCCTCAGAGGCAACCTAAGCCAAATGGAAAATAACATCCAAAACAAGGGAAACACCCATGGGGTGATCCTCAAACATGCTAATAAGAAATAATTATTCATCTAAAAGCCTCAATCATACAAGCAATCTAAGGTAGATAATAATACTAGATCAAAACCCTAACCCGAGACACCTGTTACATGGGTATCTGGAACTTTTTGCACAAAAACTCAAGGACATTAAACGTAAGGAAACAAACCACCTACCTCGATCCTAGGAGATCTATATAATTGAACCTCGGCCAGTGAATCATCCTAGAACAGAGTAGATCTGCAAAAACATATTAAACATTCAACCTACTATAACTCTCATAAGAGAAAGAATAAAGAAACATGGCCAAATAAGAACCAAGAACTCACCACTGCGATTCTATTGCAACTGACGATGTTAGATTCAGATAACTGGTGACAGATCGATGGCTCAAAGAAGATCCGCGACCATACCCTCACTCTCGGTCGAAGAAGCTGGAGAAGAAGACGTTTTTCAGGTTAAGACGCGACCCCATTCTGTTTAATGAAAAAAAAATAAAGCACATGACATGTACTTTTGGAGTACATGGCGTGTACTAGGATTTTCCGTAATCCACATTAAACTGCCTCCACATCACCCCTACATGGCCGTGTGTGTGTCCATGACATGACCAACACACAGCCTCGAGCAGTAACAAAGTACACGGTGTGTAATTATAAAGTACATGAAGTGTAGTTAGAAAGTTTATAGATTCTCCTCTTTTTCCCAAAAAATGACCAGAAAAGGAAAAACATAGCTGAAAGAAGGTCTGGGTTCTTACAAACTTCCCCCCTTAAAGGAATTTGTCCCTGAATTTCCCTAGCAAGGTGGTGAAGAAGAAGCCTCAAACAACTCTGGACACTGTGATCGCATATCGGCCTCCCTCTCCCAAGTCTCATCTTGTACACAGTCGTGCTTTCATAGCACCCGTACCAGAGGAATAGACAGGCCACAAAGTACCTTTTCACTATGATCAACAATCCTGATAGGATGCTCCTTTAACGATGCATCCTGCTCCAACTCAACCTCCTCGGGTTGAAAGACATGAGACAGGTCTGAGAAATAGCGTCGGACCTGAGAGACATGGATGAATTCATTCATAGCCTGGTACCAATGAGGTAACTGCAACCTATAAGCAACAAGCCCGAATCTTTCCAGAACCTCAAACGGCTCAACGTATCTTGGTGAAAACTTACCCTATCTTCTGATCCTCTTGTGTCCCAACCTCGGGGTAACACATAGGAAAACATGATCTCCGACCTTGAACTCTAAAGGTCATCTTCGCTGATCAGCATAAGATTTCTGCCGAGACTATACAATAGGCATCCTCTTCTAAATCAACTCCACCTGTTCTGTGGTCTCCTAAACAAGACGAGGTCCCAACATAGTTGCCTCTCCTACCTCCATCCAACACAAGGGTGATCGGTATGTCCTACCGTACAAAGCCTCATAAGGTTCCATATGAATAGTTGCTTGAAAACTATTATTGTAGGAAATCTCCACTAGAGGTATATGTATCTCTCAAGAACATCCAAAATCAAGGACGCATGCTTGAAGCATGTCCTCTAGCACCTAAGTCGTGCTCTTTGAATGAGCATCTATCTGGGGATGGTAAGCTGTAATTAGAAGTACCTATGTACCCAAATACCTCTCTAGACCTTGACATAAATGCATTGTGAAGTGGGCGTCCCTATATGAAATGATAGTATTCAGAACCCCATGTAAGCGTACAATCTCACAGATGTACAACTGTCCAAGCTCATCAACACCGAAGGTCTCCGTAATCGGAAAGAAGTGAGAAACCTTCGTGATCCTGTCAATGAAAACCCATACCGCGCCATTCCCTCAAGGCGATCTCAGTAACCCTGTTACGAAGTCCATCGCGACATCATTCCACTTCCACTTGAGAATGGGTAGCTGCTGTAAAAGCCCTACCGGTCGCCGGTGCTCAGCCTTCACCTACTGACAGGTGGAACACTTCATGAAAATCTAGAAACATCTCTCTTCATACCTGGCCACCAATATTGGCAGTGTAGATCATGATACATCTTGGGGATTCTAGGATGAACTGACCAAACTAAGGAATGAAATTCTCACATCAGCTCCTTAGGTATATCTGCTAGCACCCATATGCGTCCCTCGAAACACAAGATCTCATCCTCACCTACAGTCCTTTTGGGAAGAGGGTCCTCTCCTGACATGCTTTCTTGTAGGACTAGGCCTTCAGAATCTGACAGCTGACTCATTCGAACTCGGTCAATAAGGGTAGAGGTAACGGGTATAGAAGAACGAAAAGTCTGACCCTGTCTATCGTGCACATCCAAATGAATTTTGGAGAACAGAGCCATAAGCTTCCACTCACTGCTGGCCTCCAAAACTGCCTGTATCTGTGTCCTCCTGCTTAGTGCATCTTCCACGGTGTTGCCTTTCCATGGCATATAATAAAGCTCAAAATCGAAATATTGTAGGTGCTCAACCCACCTCTGCTGTCTCAAATTCATGTCACACTGCTTGAAGATATACTTGAGGCTCTTGTGGTCAGTATATACCACAAAATTCTCTCCCAGAAGATAATGTCTCAAACAATGCAAAGCATGAACAACTGCAGCCAAATCTAGGTCGTGCATAGGATATTTTCTCTCATGTGGCCTCAACTGCCAAGATCCAAATGCAACAACACAATCCTCCTACATAAGCACTAATCCAAGCCCGATTCCAGATGCATCACATAAAACTCTATAACTCTTTCCCAACTCTATAAAAACTTGAATCAGTGCTGAAGTCTATCTCCCCTTCATCTCCTGGAAGGCTGAATCGTAGGCTTCTAACCAAACATACTTCAGCCCCTTCTTAGTCAAGCCCTTCAATGGTGCTTCTAAGCATGAGAACTCCTGTATAAACTGCCTATAGTAACCAGCCAGCCCTAAGAAACTTCATACCTCGAAAAATTCTTTGGCTGCTCCTAGGTGACTACTACTCTCACCATCTCTGGGTATACTGATACTCCTGTCTCTGAGATGACATGACCCAGGAAGTGAATCTCATCCATCAAAATGTGGAACTTTGAGAGTTTAACATATAACTGATGCTCCATCAATGTACTCAAAACTATCTCAAGATGGGTAGCATGGTCGTATCGAGTATGAGAGTATACCAAGAAAACATTCACGAAAACCACCACAAAAGAGCCCAATTAAGGATGGAAAACTATTTTCATCAGTTCCATGAAAACTAATGGAACGTTCGTGAGACCAAATGACATAACCAAATAATCATATAGACCATAACTGCTCTGAGAGGCTGTAAGAGGTATATCAGATGGTCTAACATGCAACTGATGATAGCCGGATCTCAAGTAGATATTCGAGAACACTTTGGTTCCTCAGAGCTTATAAAAGAGATCATCTATCCATGTCAATGGATATCGGTTCTTGACCGTAAAATGGTTCAGCTTCTGATAATCCACACAGAGCCTAAGGGTTCTGTCTACCTTCTTTGCAAATAGGACATGCAAACCCCAAGGAGAAGTACTGGGTTGGATGAAACCCTTTGTCTGCAACTCCTCCAACTGCTTCTTGAACTCCTGTAACTCTGGTGTAGCCATCCTATAAAGAGGAATGGATACCGGTTCCACTCTTGGAACAGGCTCAATAGAAAAGTCTACCTCATGCTCCAGATGAAAACCTGAAAACTCTTATAGAAATACTTTTAGAGAGCGATCAACCACTGGAGAGAAATCCCTCTGAGAAGTCCCCTGGTCATCTAGATATAAGCTGGCAATCTGGGCGGTAACACCACCCAACCCATGATGCTCTGGTCCAGCTCTGCTCGCTTGGACATCCCATTCACCCTTGTGAAGAAAAGATCCACCCTCTGGTGATATGAAACTCATTCTACGATGACATAAATCGACAAAATCCATGAAGGGAACTAACCAATGCATCCTGAGAATGACATCATAGCCTGTCATCTCTAAAACATAGAGATTCCTCAAAAAACGACACCCACCAACCTCAAGGGGGCAGTCTAAGCACTGACACACGCTAGCAGTTTTAATTCCCAAGGGAGTGTCTACCGTCATTATATCCTCAGAAGTATAAACAATAAGTCTAAGGATCTCTACAGTATGCATAGAAATAAATCTATGATAAGCTCCCGTATCAAAAAGTGAAAAGGATAAAACTGAGGCTACTAAAATCATAACTCGAACTGTAGAAGGTCCAGGATCCTGCTCCTGATGAATCTTCTCTACCACAAAAGTCTGACCTTCCCCACGGCCTTGTGTAGTAGCCTGAGATCCCTAAGCTGACCCTCATTGAGCCTGAACACTATGTCCATAGCCTCTACCCTGGCCTGAACTACCTGAAGAACTCCAGTCCCCAGTCTGCTGCAAAACTGGTAATCCTTCTCTTGTATGCAGAGTCAAAAATGATCCTCCTTCACTAGACACTAGAAAGAGAACCTTGCAGAAACGCTACAGATGACCCATCTTGACACATGATTAGCACTTCACTGGGTCTCTTGGGCACTGAGGCTTCTTATGCCTATTTTTTCCACACTAATAGCACACCTCATATTCAGGATAAACAAGGACAGAAAAACTGAAGGCACAAGAAGGAACAGGGAAAAGAAGGCATTCAAGTTCTGCAAAACATGACTACATGGCATGTATAAAGACTACACGACACGCTCCCTTAGGTCATTCACATGGGCATGTACTTCTACTTAAATTGGTTGTGTAACACCCCAAATACACAGCGTGTTGTCCCAAAACATAGCGTGTACCCAAATAATCTTTCCCTATCCGAGTCCTTCTACATGGTTAAGCCACACGACTCTCCTAAGAAAAAACTACACGGCGTGTTCAAGGGAGACATGATGTGTACTAGACATACCTTAACTGGCTCTTATTGTTAGCCACACGGCCCGACACATGGCCGACACTACACAACGTGTTCCAGAGGGACACGATGGGTATGAGGAAGGGTAACACTGACCCATGTTGTTCACGACACGACCGGGTACCTAGATCAAACTATATAGTGTGTAAGATTAATACACGGAGTGTATGTAAAAAGATAACATGACATGTGTTGTTCGTGACACATCCGGGTACCTATTTCAGACTACACAGCGTGCTAAACTGGTATATGGTGTGTTCCTACATGATTTTTCAGAACCCCGTGTTTTTTCTCACACAGTTAGTGGGACGGTTAAAAGACTACACGACGTGTATAAAGAAAGTACATGCCATGTATTCTTTGTTTTTCCAAGCAGTAGCTCAGAAACTACACCAAAGCCCAGAAAAAATAGAAAACAAGATTTAAGGTGCCAAATTCCAATCCATGAGGGCCTATACTCCCCGCGAATCGAAGCTTGGTATCTTATTCAATGCATATAATAGGTAAACTGTAAAAAAAAACTCACGATCCACCAAATTCTGATCCTAGAGGGACCATAACACCTCTAAGACCAAGGTTTGGTGTCTATGATAAAGAAGATCTAAACAAACATTACCCTATCAGCATAGCAGGTATTCTATCATAGTAGCTATCACAAAAACATGCATAGTCTGTCACAAGTTCTATCACAACAGCATGCAATTTCTAATGAAATTTAGATGGCCTGGAAATATGCATGACATGTGATTTTATAACAAGTTCCTATATGATGCATGAGATGGAATAGACTCATCTCATCGGGTTGCAACAAAATAGATCCAAAATCATATAAACCGTAACAACACAAAACTAGTGCACCACCCAATGATGAAATCAATTAAAATATAACCATTGCGAAACTCAAAAATTGAAATATTCAAGGTAACCAGGAATTTTCCTTGTACATGAGTTCTAGAACTCTCGGAACAACTATTTACCATTTACCTATTCCGTATTATCCATGTCTAATGTCACTAAACAGTAAGTCAATAGAAAACAAAAGAACCTCTTTGATACCACTTTGTAACTACCCGAATCCGGAGCCACTCAACTGGTGCCCCGTACCCGGTTCTCCACATGACCTCAAGCGCATCTCCCCAAATGCCAGAGGCTGCCGACTAGAAGCGAGGGCCTTGATGAGTCATTGGTGAAACTATTCCCTCATTTGGTAAAGTATACAAGGGAGAGAAAATAACAGTCAATAGCAGAAGCAGTAAACATCATATAATAAATGAAACTAAACAACAGTATTAATGAATAATATAGTAATGATGATCATGATGCAGCAGGTACAAGTATCTAAGGAAAACAACAAACACAACAATGTGCTGAAATACAACTGAGAACAAAGTAATAAAAGTAAATAGCAACTCCAGCAGCATCGCAAGCCTAAGCTCGGTTCTATTCTCTCCAGCTCCAACCAAAAATCATGTACTTGAAGTAGAAGGGCCAAAATCCCTATCCAAACTTGCAACCATATAACCTATTTGGGATGAAAATTAGGACCCAGATAGGGCATGAGACTAATCCTAGTAGGCAACCACCACAAGATCTGTGCCCTACTGTTAGTGAGGAATATAGAAAAAGTAATGGAAATAAATGCAGCATAGAAACAAAAGTACACTAAAGTAAAATATCCTACAAATCTCCATTCTCATTTAATTATAAATTTAATTCAATCATTTAATTATCAACCAAAGAAATCAAGAAAACAACACTATATTCCCAAGGCATAGCAAGTAACACAATATGTATATCAGCAGACTACCTAACAACAAGCAGTTAAAAAACCAAAGATTGTTATTTTCCTTGGTGGACTTGTCACAACCAACCAAAAAAAATTCACACTGACTCTCAGGGTGGCTCATACTGGCAGACCCCTCTATTCAAGTAATCATACAAAGGCACAAATACTTTTGGAAGCTCTCACCATCAATTCCCCTGCGGTCTGGTAACGATAACTATAGACTCTCTAAGGACGAAATTACATCTAATTGCCCCTGTAGTCTCGATACATAGCTCACGACACTCTGAGGAAGCACAAATCCCAATTCCCATAGGTCCTACGAATGTTAATAATTTATAACAGACTCTCTAGGGAACCCCTAAATCGTCAATTCACTCTTTAGTCTACCACACCAGGTTCACACAACCCTGAGTAGCCTAGTCGTGCGTAATCGACTATCAGCAGCCCTAAGTAAGTTCAAAAACTACTTGGATAATAGCTAAAATGCATCAAAGAATATAAAAAGTAGGCAATACATGCAATCAATTATAACAAGGCCGGTAATCAATGCAACAAGGTCTGCCTTACATGCAACCTAAGACAAACGGCAATAAACAACCAAAACAAGGGAAATACCCATGAGGTGATCCTCAGACATGCTAACAAGAAATAATTATTCATCTAAAAGCCTCAATAATACAAGCAATCTAAGGTAGATAATAATACAAGATCAAAAACCTTACCCGAGACACCTGATACATGGGTATCCGCCACTTTTTGGAAAAAAACTCAAAGACATTAAACGTAAGACAACAAACCACCTATCTCAATCCTAGGAGATCGATATAATTGAACCTCAGCTAGTGAATCAGCCTAATACAGAGTAGATCTGCAAAAACATCTTAAACGTTCAACCTACTATAACTCTCACAAGAGAAAGAATAAGGAAACATTACTAAAGAAGAACCAAGAACTCACCACTATGATTCTATTGCAACCGACGATGTTCGATTCACATAACCAGTGACAGATCGATGGATCAGAGAAGATCCCTGGACATACCCTCGCTCTCGGTCGAAGAATCTGGAGAAGAAGACATTTTTTGGGTTAAGACGTGACCCTGGTCCATTTAATGAAAAAAATAAAGTACACGGCGTGTACTTTTTGAGTACACAACGTGTACTAGGATTTTCTGTACTCCAAATTAAGCGGCCTCCACATCACCCCTAAATGGCCGTGTGTGTGGCCATGACATGGCCAACACATGGCCTCGAGCAACAACAAAGTTCACGGTGTGTACTTAGAAAGTTTCCAGATTCTCCCCTTCTTCCCAAAAATGACCAGAAAAGGAAAAACATACCTGAGAGAAGGTCTTGGTTCTTACAAACTTCTCCCCTTAAATAAATTCGTCCCTAAATTTCCCTAGCAAGGTGGTGAAGAAGAAGACACGAACAACTCTGGCCACTGTGATCGCATATTGGCCTCCCTCTCCCAAGTCTCATCTTGTACACGGTCGTTTTGCCATAGCACCCATACCAGAGGAACAAACCGGCCACGAAGTACCTTTGCAATACAATTTAAAATCCTAATAGGATGCTCCTTGAACGATGAATCCTACTCCATCTCAACCTCATCGGGTTGAAAGACATGAGACGAGTCTGAGAAATAGCGTCGGACCTGAGAAACATGGAAGACATCATGCATAGACTGGTACCTATGAGGTAACTGCAACGTATAATCAAACAACCCAACTCTTTCTAGAACCTCAAACAGCTTGAGGTATCTCGGTGTAAGATTACACTATCTCCTGATGCTCTTGTGTCCCAACCTCGGGGTAACATGTAGGAAAACCTGATCTCCGACCTTGAACTCCAAAGGTCGTCTCCACTGATCATCATAAGATTTCTACTGAGACTGTGCAGTAGCCATCCTGTTATGAATCAACTCCACCTGTTCTGTAGTCTCCTGAATAAGATGAGGTCCCAGCATAGCTGCCTCTCCTGCCTCTTGCCAACACAAGGGTGATCGGCATGTCCTACTGTACAAAGCCTCATAAGGTGCCATCTGAATAGTTGCTTGAAAACTATTATTGTAGGAAAACTCAACTAGAGGTATATGTATCTCCCAAGAACCTCCAAAATCAAGGACGCATGCTCGAAGCATGTCCTCTAGCACCTGCATCATGCTCTCTAACTGACCATCTGCCTGGGGAAGGTAAGATGTACTTTGAAGTAACTGTGTACCCAAAGTCCTCTGTAGCCCTTGACAGAAATGCAATGTGAAGTGGGTGTCACTATCTGAAATGATAATATTCAGAACCCCATGTAAGCGTAAAATCTCACAGATGTACAACTATCCAAGCTAATCAACATCGAAGGTCTCCTTAATCTGCAAGAAGTGAGCAACATTCGTGAGCCTGTCCACGACAACTTATACCATGTCATTCCCTCAAGGCTATCTTGGTAACCCAATCATGAAGTCCATCACGACATCATTCCACTTCCACTCGAGAATGGGTAGCTGCTGTAATAGCCATGTTGGTCGCTGGTGCTCCACCTTCACCTACAGAAAGGTGGAACACTTCATGAAAAAACTAGCAACATCTCTCTTCATACCTGGACACCAATACTGGCGGTGTAGATCATGATATATCTTGGTGATGCCAGGATGAACTGCCCAAACTGAGGAATGAAATTCTCATATTAGATCCTCATGTATATCTGTTGGCACCCATACGCGTCCCTGGAAACAAAAGATCTCATCCTCTCCTACGGCCTTTTCAGGAAGAGGGTCCTCTCATGACATGATTTCTTGTAGGGCTAGGCCTTCAGAATCAGATAGATGACTCATTCGAACTTGGTCAATAAGGGTAGAGGTAACAACTATAGAAGAAAGAAAAGTCTGACCCTGTCTATCGTGCACATCCAAATGCATTTTGGAGAACTGAACCATAAGATGCCACTCACTGCTGGCCTCTGAAACTGCCTCTATCTATGTCCTCCTGCTCTGTGTGTCTGCTACAGCGTTGCCTTTCCCAAGCGTATAAGAAAGCTCAAAATTGAAAGACTGTAGGTACTCAACCCACCTCTGCTATCTAAAATTCATGTCATGCTTATTGAAGATATACTTGAGGCTCTTGTGGTCAGTATATACCACAATGTTATCTACCAGAAGATAATGTCTCAAACAATGCAAATCATGAACAACTGAAGCCAACTCTAGGTCGTGTGTAGGATAGTTTCTCTCATGTGGCCTCAACTGCCGAGATCCATATGCAACAACATGATCCTCCTGCATAAGCACTGCTCCAAGCCCGATGCCAGATGCATCACAGAAAACTTTATAACTCTTGCCCAGCTCTAGCAAAACTAGAATCGGTGCTGAAGTCAATCTCCCCTTCAGCTCCTGGAATGCTGAATCGCAGGATTCTAACCAAAAATACTTCACCCCCTTCTTAGTCAATCCCATCAACGATAATGTTAATCATGAGAAGTCCTGTATAAACTGCCTGTAGTAACCAGCCAGCCCTAAGAAATTTCATACCTCAAAAAAATTCTTCGCCTGCTCCTAGGTGACTACTACTCTCACCTTCTCTGGGTCTTCTGATACTCATGTATCTGGGATGACATGACCCAGGAAGTGAATCTCATCCAACCAAAAGTGGCACTTCGAGATCTTAGTATATAACTGATGCTATCCCAGTGTACTCAAAACAATCTCAAGATGGGTAGCATGGTCGTGTCGTGTATGAGAGTATACCAAGATAACATTCATGAAAACCACCACAAAAGTGTCCAATTAAGGATGGAAAACTCTGTTCATCAGTGCCATGAAAAATGCTGGCACGTTCATGAGACCGAATGACACAACTAAATAATCATACAGACCATACCTGCTCTAGAAGGCTGTAAGAGGTACATCAGATGGTCTGACATGCAACTGATGATAGCCAGATCTCAAGTAGATCTTAGAGAACACTTTGGATCCTAGGAGCTGATCAAAGAGATCATCAATCCGTGTCAATGGATATCAGTTCTTAAACATCAACTGGTTCAGCTTCTAATAGTCCACATAGAGCCTAAAGGTGCTGTTTTCCTTCTTCGCAAACAGGACACACAAACCCCAAGGAGAAGTACTAGGTCGGATGAAACCCTTTGTATATAACTCCTCCAACTGCTTCTTGAGCTTCTGTAACTCTGGTGTATCCATCCTATAAGGAGGAATGGATAGCAGTTCCACTCCTGGAACAAGCTCAATATAAAAGTCTACCTCACGCTCCAGAGGAAAACCTAAAAATTCTTATGGAAAGACATCTAGAAAGCGGTAACCACTGGAGAGAAATCCCTCTGAGAAGTCCCCTGGTCATCCAGATATAATCATTAAATCTAGGCGGTAACACCGCCCAACCCATGATGCTCTGGTCCAACTCTACTCGCCTGGACATCCCATTCACCATTGTGAAGAAAAGATCTGTCCTCTGGTGATGTGAAACTCACCCAACGACGATAGAAACCGACAAAGGCCTTGAATGGAACTAACCAATCCATCCTGAGAATGAAATCATATCCTGTAATATCTAAAACATAGATATTATACAAAAAACGACACCCACCAACCTCAAGGGGGCGGTCTAAGGACTGACACACAATAGCAGTTTTAATTCCCAAGGGAGTGTCTAGTGTCATCATATCCTCCGAAGTATAAAAAATAAGTCTAAGGCTCTCCACAGTATGCATAAAAATAAATATATGATAAGCTCTCGTATCAAAAAGTGCAGAGGATAAAACTGAGGCTACTAAAATCAATCCCTGAACTGTAAAAGTTCTAGGATCCTGCTCCTAATGAATCTGCTCTACCACAAAAGTCTGGCCTGCCCCACGACCCTATGTAGCAGCCTGAGATCCCCGAGATGACCCTCCCTGAGCCTAACCATTGTGTCCATAGCCTCTATCCTGGCCTGAACAACCTGAAGAACTCCAGTCCCCAATCTGCTGCGGAACTGGTAATCCTTCTCTTGTACACGAAGTCAAAACTGATCCTCCTTCACTAGCCACTGGAAGGAGAACCTTTCAGAAACGCTACAGATGACCCATCTTGCCACATGATCAGCACTCCACTAGGTCTCTTGGGCACTGGGGATTCTTATACCCATTTTTCCCACACTGATATCACACCTCAGATTCAGGATAAAAAAGGATAGAAAAACTGAAGGCACAAGAAGGAACAGGGAAAAGAAGGCATTCAAGTTCTGCAAAACATGACTACACGGTGTGTATAAAGACTACACAGCATGTTCCTTTAGTTCATTCACATGGTCATGTAATTCTACCTAAACTGGTCATGTAACACCCCAAATACACGGCGTGTTGTCCCAAAACACGGTGTGTACCCGAATCCTCTTTCCCTACCTGAGTCCTTCTACACGGTTAAGCCACACGACTCTCCTATGACAAAACTACACGATGTGTTCAAAGGAGACACGATGTGTACTAGAAATGCATTACCAGGCTCTTGTTGTTAGAGACACGGCCTGACACATGGCCGACACTACACAACATGTTCCAGACAGACACGACGGGTACAAGGAAGGGTAACACTGACCCATGTTGTTCACTACACGGTCGGGTACCTAGATCAAACTACACAATGTGTAAGATTAAGACACAGAGTGTATGTGAAAAGATAACATGACCCGTGTTGTTCGTGACATGTTTGGGTACCTATTTCAGACTACACGACACGCTAAACTAGTACACGACGTGTTCCTACAAGATTTTTCAGAACCCCATGTTTCTGCTCACATAGTTATTGTCACGGTTTAAAGACTACACGAGGTGTATAAAGAAAGTACATTCCATGTATTCTGGGTTTTTACAGGAAGTAGCCTAGAAACTACACCAAATCCCAGAAAAAATAGAAAACAAGAGTTAAGGTGCCAAATTCCGATCCATGAGGGCCTATACTCCCCGCGAATAGAATCTTGGTATCTTATGCAATGCATATAATAGGTATACTGTAAAACAAACTCACGATCCACCAAATTATGATCCTTGAGGGACCATAACACATCTGAGACTAAGGTTTTGCTTCCATGATAAAGAATCTCTAAATAAACGTTACCCTATCAGCATAGAAGGTATTCTATCACAGCAGTTATCACAACAACATGCATAGTCTATCACAAGTTCTATCACAACAGCATGAAATTTCTAATGAAATTTAGATGGCATGGCAATATTCATGACATGTGATTTTATAACAAGTGCCTATATGATGTATAAGATGGCATACCCTCATCTCATCGGGTTGTAACAAAATAGAACCACAATCATATAAACCGTAATAGCACAAAACAAGTGCAACACCCAATGATGAAATCAATTAAACTGTAACCTTTGCAAAACTCAAAAATTGAAATATTTGAGGTAACCAAGAATTTTCCCTGTACACGAGTTCTAGAACTCCCAGGCACAACTATTTACCATTTACCTATTCCATCCTATCCCTGCCTAATGTCTCTAAACAGTAAGTCAATAGAAAACAAAAGAACCTCTTTGATACCACATTGTAACTACCCGAATCTGGAGCCACTCAACTGGTTCCCCGTACCCGGTTCGCCACATGACCTCAAGTGCATCTCCTCAAATGCCAGAAGCTGCCAACTAGAAGTGAGGGCCTTGATGAGTCATTGGGAAAACTATGCCCTCATTTGGTAAAGTATACAAGGGAGAGGAAATAAGAGTCAATAGCGGAAGTAGTAAACAACATATAATAACTATAACTAAATAGCGGAAGCAATGAATAATATAGGAATAATGATCATGATGTAGTGAGTAAAAGTATATAAGGAAATCATCAAACATAACAACGTGCTGAAATACAACTGAGAACAAAGTACTAAAAGTAAACAGTAACTCCAGCAGCATCTCAAGCCTAAGCTCGGTCCTATGCTCTCCAGATCCAACCAGTAATCATGTACCTAAAGTAGAAGGGACACAATCCATATCCACACCTACAACCATATAACCTATTTGGGAAAAAAATCAAGACCCAAACAGGGCGTGAGACTAATCCCAGTAGGCAACCACCACAAGATATGTGCCCTACTATCAGTGAGAAATATAGAAAAAGTAATGGAAATAAATGCAATAGAGAAACATGAGTATACTAAAGTAAAAAATCCTACAAATATACGTTCACATTTATTTATTAATTTAATTAAATAATTTAATTATCAACCAAAGAAATCAAGAAAATAGTTCTATATTCCCAAGTCATAGTAAGTAACACAATAGGTATCTCAGCAGACTACCTAACAACAAGAAGTACAAATCCCAAGCTTGTTCTTTGGCTTGGTGGAATCGTCACAACAAAACAAAAAAAATTCACACTGACTCTCTGGGTGTATTATACTGACAGACCCCTCTAGTCAAGTAATCATACAATGGTATATACACTTTGGGAAGCTCTCACAATCAATTCCCCTACGGTCTGGTAACGATAGCTATAGACTCTCTGAGGAAGCACTTACATCTAATTCCCCCTGTAGTATCGATACGTAGCTAAGGAAACTATAAGGAAGAACAAAGTCCAATTCCCATAGGTCCTACGAACGCTAATAATTTATAATAGACTCTCTAGGGGATCCCTAAGTCGTTAATTCCCTCTCTAGTCTACCGCACTAGGTTCACACATCCCTGTGCAGCCTAGTCGTGCATAATTAACTGTCAGCATCCCTAAGTAAGTTCAAAAAATACATGGATAATAGAAACAACACATCAAAAGCATATAAATAGTAGAAAATACATGAAATCAATTATAACAAGGTAGGCAATCAATACAACAAGGCTGGCCTCACAGGCAACCTAAGCCAAACGACAATAAACAGCCAAAAAAAGGGAAACACCCATGGGGTGATCCTCAAACATGCTAACAAGAAATAATTATTCATCTAAAAGCCTCATGAATACAAGAAATCTAACATTGATAATAATACATGATCAAAAATCTAACCCAAGACACCCGAAACATGGGTATCTGAAAATTTTTCCACAAAAACTCAAAGACATTAAACATAAGGCAACAAACCACCTTACTCGATCCTAGGATATTGATATAATTGAACCTTGGATCGTGAATCGGCCTATAATGGAGTATATCTGCAAAAAAATATTAAACGTTCAACCTACTATAACTATCATAAGAGAAAGAATCAGGAAACATGGCCAAAGAAGAACCAAGAACTCACCTCTGCGATTCTATTTCAACTGACGACATTTAATTCAGATAACCGGTCATGGATCAATGGCTCAAAGAAGATCCGAGATTGTACCCTCGTTCTCGGTCGAAGAAGCTAGAGAAGAAGACATTTTTCGGGTTAAGACGCGACCCCGATCCATTTAATGAAAAAAAAGAAAGTACACGACATGCACTTTTGGAGTACACAGTGTGTACTAGGATTTTTCGTACTCTGCATTAATTGGCCTTCACATCACCCCCATGGCTGTGTGTGTGGCCATGACACAACCAGCACATGGAAATGAGCGATAACTAAGTATACAACGTGTACTTATAAAGTACACGACGCGTACTTAGAAAGTTTCCAGATTCTCCTCCTTTTCCCAAAAATGACCAGAAAAGGAAAAACATACCTGAAATAAGGTCTGGGTTCTCACACATATAATATTTATAAATCTTCCAAAATTTATATTTAAAATAGGTTCTCCATTAAAAGGGGATAAAATTTACTTTTTAAAAAATACATATATTTATTCAAAAAATTGAATTTATTCTTACCTTATACCTATAAAATCTATTGGATGAGTATCAAAAATATTATTGAATATATAATATATAAATTTTATTTAACACATTAATACAAAGTTATTTTTTAAATTTATTGAGATAAAATTGTGTTTGTACGTAGAAAAATAGTTTTCTTAGAAAAGTAATTTCATTATTTTTATATAGTTTTCACATTAATTTATACAAATTTATTACCAAAGGATTAATTTTATATAAATTTTTAAATCATATTTTTATTTTTTAATCTTATTCGTAAGTTCCATTCCAACGGGTAGGTGGTAGCTATAATAATATTTTAATAATCATATTAATAGTATATTATAGTTCTATAATAACGAGCATTGCGTGTAATGAAATATATCTAAGGGACTCAATATTATGTGTTATACTAGAAAAACATAGTTTACTATGTACCTCAAGATAATATAAGTGTTGAGTGTATTGCACGATTAAATTGGTGTTGTGTATAATGCAATCCAAACATAGTTATTTAATAAAAAAATATATTCAGTATTGCGAAAAATGAAAAATATCAAAAAGATTAAATTAATTTGAAAAAAATATTTCAAAATATCTCGAGGTGTTCAATTATAACCCCCTTAAAAGTAATTTCACCCTCAAAATTAATCTGGGTTACTAATGGATTAATACTATTTTTTTTCCATCGAAATCTACATAGTAAATATGAATACTAAAACTACCTTTAAAAAGGGAATGTTGGAAACATGACAGTTACACACAGTAACTCATAACTAGTTTACCACATAGTATAACATAGGTGGGAAGTTAAAACATAGACATGTAAGAGAAATATAAATATTAATTTATAATGGAGAGTGATAGAGAACTTGGTTAGGAGAAAGTTATCAATCATAGAGCCATAAATCTAGGATGATATAAGGGCCCATTTGATTCATTAGAAAATACATTACTAGGATATTTTTTTCTTTAAAGATCCTTTCTATAGATTTTAAGATTTCTCATGAGAATATATACTTAGTTTATTCAATATAATATCACCCTTTGTTATTCCTTGATCAATTTCCACCTCACCTCTTTCTCTAAAAAGGAAGGTGAATTCTTTCATTCCTAAAGCACTAACAAATCATGAGATCCATGATAATACATCCCATATATCATCAATTACCATAAACAAAATTTTTTTATATTAGGTCATCCAATATGCATTAATCCTAATGTGGTGAGAAAATACTTTAATCTCACAAACTTAATCCAAAGTTTAACATAAACTTTCAAGAAATTGTTAGCCTTAAAACCCTTATAAAAGTTTAAAATCCAAAAAATTTATAAATAAGGTCATTAAATAAGCTTATCATTTATTCCCTATACATCAAAAAGTATATCTGGGTTTTAACATTCCAAAAAATGAATACCCTCATTATATACCCTCTTCAAACTTGGTAATAAAATAAATTTTCATAAATAGTTTTGGAAAACATGTATGTTTCCTTATTCAAAATATTACTAGATATATTCCTTATGTCTAAAAACTTTTAAACTTCTTCCATTATAATATAAACCGAATTTTCAATAAATCCTTAATCATATTTAAGGTCATCAATAATATCCAATTTAATTTATCCAAATCAATCATCTCTTTATCCAAGATAAACATAATTTTCTCTATATCTTAAACACATTAAGGGTTAACTTACCTCAATAAAAATATTACATTACCATTAAATACCTTTTCTATGTCTTCATCACTATTCAACATATCCATTTCTGTAAAACCTCAAGATTTCATAGTACATTATTTTTCAAAGTAATTCAAACACCGAGTTCAAGCACACCACGACTAACCAAACTAGCCGTTCAAAAGAGGTTATGAATATTATTAACTGAATTTTGAATTTTATATATTCCATATAATTTTAACATCCATATTATGTCTTTCTTAGACATAATATATGAACAAATTCAGTTTTTTCAGATAAAGGAAGTATTTTTCGGAAAAAGAAATTTTACTGCCTTTTAATGGAGAACCCTTTTTAAATAAAATATTTGACACTTTTATATATTAAATTTGACAAAAAAAAATTCTTATTTAGTATTGGGACATAAAAATTTAGTTTCGATATATTTTTGGGGTTATTCTGATAACTTTCATATTTGGGTGAATAGTTAAAAATACTAAATTATAATTGAAAACAAATTTTTTAATAAAAATAATTTATAGTGTTCAATTATACATTTGAATGGTTTGGAAGTATTATGAGATTATATTTTTATCATTTAATAAAATTTAGGTCATTATATGTAATTTCACATTTAAATTTGACATAAAAACATGTCAATCTTTTGATAGTTTTTACTTTTTTAAAAACCCGCTTTTTGGTTTTGATGATGAGAATTAATTTTAAATTAATAAATGAAACTTCTATGTATTAAATTTGGTAAAATTGACTTCATTTATTAATTTACAATATCAAAATTAGCTTAGGGTAAATTTTTGGTATTTTTCTGAAATCTCTCAATTTTTGATGAATAATGAAAAACACTACATTATTTTTTAAATAATTATTTATTTTATTTAAATATATTTTAATTCAAAATAGATATATAATACCTATATAAGTTAAATTTAATTCATTGGAGTCATTTTATAATAGAATTAGATGTATAAAACTTTATTAAACATTTTAATGTTTTTACCCACCTTCTAGGAGCATTTGCAAATTTGCATAAAACTTAATTTTACTGCTTATGTGAGTTGAATTTCAAAAATCTGAGAGAAAAAGTTTACATTAGTAAGTAAAATGTGGTTCAATAAGATGAAAATACTTTTTTGTGAATTGTAACTTTTGACTTTTTTTTATCTCGGTTAAAAGTAAATAAGGTAATTAAGGGTAAAAATGATATTATAATTACGCTAAAGCCTATTCTAATTCTATTGGATAAGTATAATTCAACTATAAAAATCTTAGGAATAAAATACGATCCTCTTTGTTCCTCTTGGATTAGATTAAGACATTTATTAGTATTTTATTTAAGGAAGAGTTAAGAGAGATAAATTCAGTGTTTAATAACTAAACCATTTTTAATATAGTGTTACACACAATATAAATTCAACTATAAATATTAATTAGAAATAAAAAAATATTTCCTACATATTTATATTTTATTTGTAATTTTTAGACATTAAATAATTTAATTTATTTATGACACAATGATGATACAATAATTACCTTAATAATGAAATATTAAAATAATTGATATTATAAATATCCAAATAAATATAAATTGAGACTTATGATGAATTAAATTAATTTTCTAGGTTAACATGAAATTTTAGGGTTGATTAAAGAAATTTTATTCTAAGTGATAAAGTTTTTATGGATTTAAGAAAAATCAAATACTAAATAGTGTCAAAATTGACATAATTGAGTTTTAAAAACAAATACTATATTATTAATTGATATAATATTCCTAAAAATCTAAGGATCGGCCAAAGGATTTAGATAAGGTTATATATATTAATAATTAACCACATGGGGTTCTATTGTCTTGTTATAGTAAGTTTATTAATCATATAATATAAAAATACAAAGATACACGGTAAATGTCAAACTATTTAACTAAGAGTTAAATCTAAAAGATAAGGTTAATATGATGACCTAAACCTGTAAAAAACCTATTGGTTGAGAGGTTTTAGACACATACCAACCATATAATCTAAATAAATCATTTTTGAGCCATTATAAACCGAAAATGATTTTATTATAAAATAATATTTCATGCTTTTCCTAAAGTGACCCTCACCTCTCTTATAAAAGGGTACACCCCTTCTCTTAATTTCACACCTCCAAAGCCATTTGGATCGGCCAAAACCTACCCCAATATACTAAAAACGTTTCTCACTTCATCCTAGAGGAATTAATTTGGTCATAAATCCAACCTAAGGATCCATTTTGATCAAATCAAAAGGAAGAACCCGAAAAAGAGGTAAATATTTCATTACCTCTTTCAAGTTCTTTTCTTCTTCCACTTCCTCTTTCTTTGTTGTTTCTATTATAAAATAATAAATCCAGTATATTTTATATACTATGATTTTATTATAAAAATGGTACAACTATATTCATTATTCTATCCATCATATGAATGAAAAAGTCACCAAACGTGCGTACGTACGGATTATCATCTCCACGTTGTGGTGTAGTTTGTTATTCAAACACTTCACTATTTGGATGGGTATAATAATATGATAAATGATATAAATAACAAATAAAACATGTTAATTATTATTTATATATGATATACCATCCAATTACATAGGATTTCACCATAAATATAATAATATTATCACTCGTGTGTACGTACGGATTACCGTCTCCACGAACGCGATGAGATTAATTCCCAATCGTAATAACTAAAGAATTATTTTCATTTTATGATTAAAAATAATGTTTATGAACATAATATAATTATCTATATGAATAAAATAAATCCTATCCATAACAAACATTACTTAATTAACCAATCATATAAAGGAAAACGAATCATTTAACACCCAAAATGAGGATACTACTAAAATATTATTAACAAAGCAATGTTATAAGATCATATATGATATCATATTTATGGATATGATTCTTGTATAATTTAATAAAAATGTTTTAACTATTATATAGGAGTTTAAGATACCATTGACAAAGGAAAAATACAAGGTAAGGGTTAATTTCACAATCACTTTATTATCTGAGGTTGGTTTTACATAAGTATCTACTACGACCTCTTTATCATCCACATCCACGTTTCTTAAAAATTTATTTCAAAACATTTTTACTATTTACTATACTATGGGTTAAAGTCATTTATACCCTTGTTTTAATTTTTATAAAATGCTTTTAAATGAATCCTTCCGTAGTTTTCCAAACAAGGTACTTTATTACCTTTTCGACAAAATTATGCTAAGAATGTCTTTTCTTAACTTATATGGCAGGTGCGACTATTTTCCACCATTATAACATTGTCAAAGCTTCCCCTAAAATATTATTAGAATATTTTAAAAATAAATGTTTTCTTTTATAATTATGTGACTCTTAAGTTATTTCAAAATAGGAATAGATATTTCTCTAAAAAAGTTTTGATTTCATCTATATCAACATCCTTTGATAAAATTTACACTTGTTTGAATTTGATTCATTATGATACAAATATTCCATATTGTATTTAAGGTTTTGTGATATGTTCTACTGTGGTTGTTTTATTTTTATACCATTCATGGTTTATGGTTAAATTATTGACATTTCTTATGCTAGTTCTAATACGAATGTTTATGTTATGTTTCAACCTTTTCATATGAGAAATGTATTGGACATAGTAAGTGATTGGTAGAGCCCGCTATAGCTCCTAGATGCATCAGTAGGTCTCATGAGACAATTAGACATGGAATTGACTGAGGCCTTTCCCAATTTGATATATGGTTTTGGCCGAGGCCTTAATCATTTTTAGACGTCTTGGCCGAGGTCTTGAGAAAATGTTTCACAATGTCTCACATTATACATTCCCTCATTATGAAAATAATGTTGATGGTTCATGTGGTTATTTGACTAGTAGAATACCCATTACTATTGTTTATTATGGAATTATTTACTCATCTCATATTTCTTCCATAAAGTGTTTATGTTTATTATTTGTCAAGGCATGTATTTTTAATTATTCACCATGCCTATTGTTTATGTTATCTTCCACTAAATTGTTTACCCTTACTGAGCATATGAGCTCACCCCTATCTTATGTTTTATTTTCCCAGGATTTCCAAGATGTGTGTTATGATTGATATTCCGGGTTAAGCTAAAAGAGAGTAATGTTATTCTGAAAGAACTATCTATGATGTATTTTATGTTTGAAATTGTAATGTGAAGTTGATGTATGTAATCTATTTCCAAGACTGCTAAATTGATCGGCCTTTCAGGACATGATTTCCTTGTATCATGCCAATGTATTAAAATAATGCACTGACTCTGGGTAACTAGGGTCGGGGCCTTACAATTTTAATCATTAATGAAAAAATTATTCAGAAAATAGTTACATATTTCATAATTTTTATTACATAATATTTTAATTTCAAAACATGTACACTTCAATCATCCAAAATTATTCTTAATCCATTAATTAGGATCCATTATATTATTACTTAATACCTCTCTTCTAGAATATGAAATATTAATCACATATTAATATCCTTAAACCTCACTCAAATCACGCTTCTTACATTTTATGTAAACTATACTAGAATAACATCCCATACCTTTCACATGTCATTCACAGTCTATTTATCTTTAGCAGTATAATAAATATTTTCACCACCTTCTTAATTCTCTTCCTAATATTTACACTTATAAAATTAATTTTAATAATACCCATACTTTTAACATATGAAACATTCAATGTTAACCTAGTTCCTTCTAGTTTCTCATATCAACTAAAAAAAAATAATAGGGTGATAAACACTTATCATAGCAGAAAACCAAAGACTCATGAAAAATTACTTATAGGATGTACAAATTATGAAACCATCCTTAATAAATGAAAACCTAGATTTATCCTAGGTTATTCATAGACAACTTATTTTTAAATCCTTAATGATGTTTTTTGAAGAGTTTTTGAATTCAAAAATCATATCTCCTGAGTGTGTCAAACTAGGTGTGTAGTAATGGCTATTGTCCTATACCAGGTTACACTCGAGTCAGGACTGGCACACCTTTTTAGAGTTGTTACTCATTGTTACATATGTTCCAAAACCATATCCCCTTATAGAATTAAAATAAGGATGTATTACTAGGAAACTACTCTCTCTGTCTTTTTCCAAAATTCATGGACATTTTTCTAAAACACAACTCATCCATATACTTATCCTTGGAGACATCCCTAGACATATTATGACAACCCTTCTTTTTATTTCAAACTTAAACTTGATTTATTACATAAAAAACTTCACTTGATAAAACATGGAAGATCAATAGGTCTAGTGTCTTTGGGGCTTAGGAACATTACATAACAACTTAAAACATGAAATACAACATCTTTATTTAAAACTTCTTTTACATGACCACTACATTCCCTCATACTTATCATTGCGTGGGATAACCTTAGGACATTCATAAAAAGGGTGATATATAAAGCCCAATAAGGGAACAATCATGGAATAATATGAGTAATACAATACATGTTAGAAAATAGGCATATCAATAGAGCACAAGATAAGAATAAACATAAAGGCATGATAAAGCATGATAATCATAACATGGAAATGTGGCAACAACACTTAAGATGGAATTAGCATGAGCTAAGGCTCATTGCACATGGTGCATGAGTAAATCCACATTGTACATGAAGCATGAGTAAAAACTTTTTTCACTCGAATTATCATGAGTCAACACCCATTGCACATGACGTATCAAGATACTATACTTTACCCAATGCATTGGAGCGCTATAAAGTCGCACCCTTCTTAACATTTCATTTCATGCATAAGTGTGCCACATGAATCATATAGCATGGATTCATAAAACATAATAATTTATTCCACGATAAAGGAATGTGGAATTAATACATGAAACTTTATAATCAATAAGTAAATGTTCATAAAGGTGAATACCCTTGATTGAGAAATGAGCATGGTATTCACTATGCAAATGACATTGGCTTGGAAAATCGGTGCAATTTCGGCAGCATAACGACGTGATGTAAGAATTAATTAAAATGGTTGATGAAAGAGAAAGGGATGTATCATAATATTTAAATGAAATGGGAAGTAATGGGGTCATATAAATCCATGTTCCAACAATTGTAATGGAATTTATATTCATGATACAAAATAATTTCTTGAATGTAAGTGAGGAGAGATAAATTCCTTTCAGAATTTCGGCATATTAACAAGTGTACATGGGAGAAATTTAATGAGAGATAAATGGGTGTACCATCATTCAAAAACAAATAAGGAAATATGGGGGAGGTGAGAAACCATACCTGAAAATTTATAATTGAAATTAAAAGGGTATAACAACATTATGAAAATTGGACAAAAATGAGAAAGGAAGAAAAAACCCTTACTTGGAAGTGTGCTTCCAAAGGATTGATAGATGCTTGATAGAGGCTTCTTGAGAGCTTGGGGAACCTTGGGATGAATCTAGAGAGAGTAGGGAAGTGGTTGGAAGAACTCCAAAGGATTTGAGTGAGGATAAAGTGGGAGCTTGGGTGGGTTTATATAGGAAAGGTGAGGGAATTCTTTATTATTTAGGGTTGGGACACCTCACATTAAACTAATTCAAACCACAAACCAGCCCATAGTTTTTGCCCATGGTTTTTTCCAAAGGGGATTGGAAAATAATATTTTATAAGGTTAAGGTCCTAAATTCTTAAAATAATGGGGTTGCTTATGTGGAGTTGAGTCACACTCCCAAGGAAAACAATTTAAAAAGACAAGATGTTTAATAAGCCTTGAAGGGCCCATTAATACATTTGAAAATAAGTCAAACAAACCCAAAATCACATTATTTTAATATTAAAACATTAATTGGCCGAAAATAAGGCTTATATTATTTTATTACGCCACTATTGGGTCATTATGATGTCATAAAACACATTATATATTTAAACGGTATTTAATTTTTACCCAAAAATTTGACTGTTTCAGAAAATTATGAAAAATTCACCTTTGGATAATTTCACCATCCTGATTCCAGAAATAATATCTATTTTATATAAATAATTTTCTAAATATTTTAATTCTCACTTTTAAAATAAAAATAGACATTTATCGAAAATTCACGTGTTTGGACAAAAATGGATTTCAAACCTTAATAAAAATTAAAGTTCCATTCATAAAGTTATATGATCATTTATATTGAATAAAAACTAATTTAATAATAATAATAAAAATATTTTATTAAAATATTATTTAATTAAAAAATCCATTAATTCTTTAAAATATATTTCTTAGTTGAATATTAAATAAAAATACTATTTGTGTTTTAAAAACCTTCTATAAGGTAAGAATAAAAAAATGAAAGTATATTCATCATTATATACAGAAATAAAGTACATAACCATAGTGCTAAGGTCTTGTTACATAACCACTTATAACACCCACATAAGACTGAAGATTAAGGTGTGTGATGGTGACATACTCTTGGGGTGGGTCGGATAACATTGCTCGGGTGGTAATATCTATGAACTTCCACTTCTCTCATAGGCGGTCCTGATCGAGCATAACCTATTGAAGATCGACTTGGGATTGGTCAAGAGCGAAGTCCAATGATGCCATATCTTTTCTTAGTTCCTACAAATGGGCTTCTTATGAGGTACGTCTACTGGATGAGGCCATCGCTTCCTTTATCTGAGTAAATTGGATTCATTAAAGCCCTATATTTATACTAATCATGTGATAATTGTTCAACAAATATATTAGCAATTGTTACAATTCATAACATAAAACCAAAGAAGTTGAAATTTTATATAAAAATTTAACATAAAGATACATTTAATTAGATGATGAGAGATTTCCATTAATGAATGTTTGGGTCGTTGCAATCTTCCACCCTTAAGAAATTTTGCCCTCGAAATTTCCTTTTCCCAGACTAAAACAAATGCGGGTAACTCTGATTCATCACTTCCTCCAATTACCATGTTGTTTCTTCAAACTTATGGTTTTTCCACAACACCTTGAGGAGGGAAATTGTCTTATTTTGTAGAAATTTTTCTCTACATTCTAAGATCTTCACCAATTTATCCTCATAATAAAGATCATCCTATAACTATACCTCCTATGAAGAGAGTACATGTGAAGGGTCCGGTATGTACTTCCTTAAAATGGATACATGAAAGACATCATGTACTTTGGCCATGGTAGGTGGAAGTGCTAGTCGATAGGCCACAACCCCAACATGATCAAGAATCTCGAAGGAGACGATGTACCTTGGACTTAACTTCCCTTTCTTTCCAAAACTCATAACCTTCTTCCATGGAGATATGCATAGAAAAACCATGTCTCAAACTTTAAACTCAAGGTCTCGTCGATGGTTACCTTAATAACTCTTCTGTCGACTCTGGGATGCCAATATATGCTGCTGAATGGTTTTCACCTTCTCCACCATTTCTTCGACCATTTCTTGTCCAAGAAGCTTACACTCACTGACCTCATCCCAACATGCCGGTGTTCTGCACCTTTTCCCATAAAGGGCTTCATATGGTGCCATTTGGATGCTCGAGTGGAAACTGTTATTATAAGAGAACTCAAAAAGAGGAAGATGTTGATGCCATCCTTTTTTACAGTCCATTGATCATGCTCTCAACATGTCCTCAAGTGTTTGGATAGTCTGCTCGGATTAGCCGTCAGTTTGAGGATGATAAACCGTACTGAAGTTCAGTTCAGTATTCAGGACATGTTGAAGACTCTTCCAAAACTTAGAGGTGAATCTTGGATATCGATAGGACACAATAGATAGTGGTACCCCATGCAGTCTTACGACTTCCCTGATATATATCCGTTCCAGTTGATCCAATGAGAAATCCTCCCAAATAGCAATGAAATGTGCAGACTTTTTAAGACGATCCACAATAACCCAGATTGAATTGTTGCCTTTGGATTTCTTCGGAAGTCTGGTGACAAAGTCAATGGTTTTTTTCTCCCATTTCCATTCTGGTATGGGAAATTGTTGCATCATACCCTTAGGCTTCTGCCTCTCTTCATTCACTTGCTAACACACCAGACACATTGATGTATAATCAATGATCTTCTTCTTCATATTTTCCCACCAATAATGTTCTTAGAGATCTCAATACATATTTGTGTTTCCTGGGTGAATAGATAAATTTAAACTATGTGCATCATCCAAAAGTTCCTTATTTAGCTCTAGACTTGATGGAACACATAGTCTTTTTCCCAAATCTCACAATTCCTTCTTCATTAACCTTAAACTCTGAGGATTTCCCTTTTCTGATAGCTTCCACTTGTTTCTAAATTCCCACATCATTATTTTGAGCATCGTTTAACCTTTCCAAAAGTGATGGTTGAGAAATAATTTGTGAAAGTATTGATGATGTTCCCTTCTTTATGATTCCCCTGTCCATCCTCATCAAATCTAAGAAGATTAGATCCTTTTCAATTATCATCAATGATTGAATTACTGGGTCCTTTCTACTTAAAGTATCCGCCACCTTTTTCACTTTCCTAGGGTGGTAAAGAATGGATCAGTCATAGTCTTTGATCAGATCTAACCATATTTGTTGGTGCATATTCAACTATTTCTGTGTGAATATATACTTGAGGCTTTTGTGGTCTGTATATATTTCACACTTCTCCTCAAAGAGATAATTCCGCCAAATTTCAAATCCAAGATCACTACAGCCAGCTCGAGGTCATTTGTTAGATAGTTCTGTTCATGAACTTTCAGTTTCCCTGAAGCATAGGCAATGACTTTGTCATTTTACATCAACACACATCCCATTACCTTCTTCAAAGCATCACTGAATACCATGAAAAGTTATCCACTTGTGGGTAAAGTGAGCACGGGTGCAGTGATAAGCCTTCTTTTCAACTTCATAAATCTTTCTTCACATTTATCACTCCAAGAAAACATTACTACCTTCTAAGTTATCTTGGTAAGAAGGTTGTAAAATCATGAGAAATTTCTCACAAATCTTTGATAATATCCAGCTGACCCCAAGAATCTACGGATATCTATTACCGATGTTGGCCTCAACCACCCCTCAATTGCATTTGTTTTGGAGGGATCCACAGATATCCCATTACTTCTGATTATATGGCCCAAGAATGATACCTTCTTCAACTAGAACTCACACTTGTTGTACTTAGCATAAAGATTCTCCTTTTGCATGGTCTCTAGTACAGTTCTTAGATGCTCCACATGATCCTACTTGGTTTTAGAGTATATCATAATATCATCTATAAATACTACCAAATTTTCTTCGAGGTAATCTCTAAAGACTCTATTCATCAAGTCTATGAATATTACTGGAGCATTAGTCATTCCGAAAGGAATTACTATGAATTCATAGTGCCCGTATCTTGTACGAAAAGCAGTCTTGGGGATATCTTCCTTCTTCACTCGTACTTGATAATATCCCAACCGCAAATCCACCTTAGAGAAGTTTTGTGCTCCATGCAGCTGATCAAACAAGTCATCAATTCGTGGGAGATAATATTTGTTATTTATTGTGATTTTGTTGATCTCACGACAATCGATGCAAAGGTGCATTTATCCATCCTTATTCTTGATGAAGAGGACTGGTGCACCCCATAGTGAAGCACTTGGGCATATAAACCCTTTATCCAGATTCTCCTTTAGTTGTTTTCTCAGCTCTTAAAGCTCCATAACATCCATTCTATATGGAGTTTTTGATATTGGAAATGCCCCCGGTATAAGAAAAATTGAGAATTGAACATCTCTTCTATGAGGGTGACCAGGAAATTCCTCAGGAAACACTTCAGCAAATTCCCTCATAATAGGCATGTCTTCAAGGATGGTTGATTCCTCAAACTCAATCATCTGAACCAGATACACGTGGTCATAGGGCAGTAATATCCATTCTTAAGATGATAGAGATAAAGAAGATTCATCTTCCTCCTTGAACTTGTAATGAATCAGGGGTTGATTCTCCACATGGAGAGTGATTTCCCTCTCACAGAAATTTATGTTGGATGTATATAAGTAAAGCCAATCAATTCCATGAATTGCATCAAATTCTACCAGAGGGAGTATGAAGAGGTTCGCCGGGATGTTCAATCCACAAATTATGATAGGGGAGGAGTTATATTCATGCGATGCAATAATCGCCCCATTTTCCATACTCACCGAAATCTTCACTTCTATGATTTGTGGGGGTTATGGTATTGTTCTAATAAACTTTTGAGATATAAAAGAATGCGTAGAACTGGAATAAAAAATTATGTTCACTATTTTTGAATGAATAAAAAGATTACCTGTCACCACTTCATTGTCGTGGTTCACTTCGGCAGTAGTGATGGAAAAAGCTCACCCTTGCTACCTTGGAGGTTGTGGGTTGCCTCCGAAAAGCCTTGGCTTAGGGCACTGATTTGTAAGATGCCCTGGTTCTTTTCAGTTGTAGTAATGAACCATGCATTGAGGTTCAAACGGAGCATCCCTCTCCTCTGTCGTAGCCACGAGTCTTTCTTGCCGATAGTTTAAATCTAGGGGACCTTCTCTTCCACACCTAAAGAATTTTATTTTACCCTTTAGGAAATTTATAGGGTGATTCTTTTTGCACCTTTGGAAAGTGGGGTGCTGGATATTCTTAGCACCGTTGGATTTATCCATCGGACCACCATCATTGAATTACACCTTATTCTTCTTATCCCCATGATACCCCTGAGATTCTACTATCTCCATTTCAACCTTGAGGGAACATTAGACAATTTCCTTATAGGTGTCGAAGTCATGGATTTCCAGTGCTTTTCAGAGGTTAGGTTTTAACCCACCAAAGAAGCGGCCAACCTTGCATTCGGGGGAAATGACAAAGCCGTAATCATATCGTGCAAGGTGTGTGAAGTTTTCCTCATATGCTCCGATAGATTCACCATATCATTTCTTGAGGGCAAGGAAGTCCCTTTCAATCTTAAGCCATAGGGTGCATAGAAAATATTTATCAAAAAACATCTTCTGAAAATCCTTCCATTCCAATACCTCGATCTCCTCCTCAGGCTTCGTATTTTTGATCAATTTACACCATTGATCAGCTTCACCCTCCATATGATACGCAACCAGGAGAACCTTTTCCTGTTCAGAACATTGAAGGGTTGCGAATATCTTTTCAATGGATTTGATCCATTGTTCAGAGATTTATGGATCATATGATCCATTAAATGTATGAGGCCTTTGTCTCATGAAAATCTCGATAGCGACTTGTTATTTATTATGGGGGGTTGAACGTTTCTCTTGATCTATGTTTCTATTCAATTCCTGATTTAGCTAAGATAGAAGCGTGACAAAGTTGGAAATTCCCGCTCCCATTGGATTGGGAATCTCATTAGTACAGTCATCACATTGATCTTCACATCAGTTGTTAGCTCGAGTCCTCCTATTATAGGCCATTGGCTGGAATAAAAGAAGAGTTATGGGTATCACATAAAGGGTAATACAAGGACAAAACTGATGAATTATAAATAACTCTTATTTCCTTAAAATATTAATCTACTGGCTTCAGTCTATGTTATCAATGATATAATTTCTAACATATATTCTTAGGGAATTTTTTTGTCCCTTAATAATGGTTCGTACTAAGCTTGTGAATTTACCAAAGCATGTCCCCTAGGAGTGTCTTAACTAATATTGCATCAAGGCCCATTTTTGTGCCCCAGTTCCCATTCGAGACTATCTCAAAGTGGTGTTTTTGGGGTTTACCCCTAGGATACATTTGTGCTAGAGCTGCCTCTACCTGATCATATCCAGACATGGATGTATTTTCTGAATAAACCACTTAATCAATACCCACCAAAACTTAGGGATTTTTTTATTATAATTAGTCTTTTATCTATGGATTTACTAGGGTTTTATTACCCTAATCCCAAATATAACTAAACCTATCCTATGATACCAACTATGACAACCCTACTTTTTATTTCAAACTTAAACTTGATTTATTACATAAAACCTTCAATTGATTCAACATGTAATATCAAGAGGTATAGTGTCTTTGGGGATTAGGAACCTTAAATAACAACTTAAAACATGGAATACAACATATTTTTTTAAAACTTCCTTTACATGACCACTGCATTCTCTCGTACTTAGCATTGTATGGGATAACCTGAGGACATCCATAAAAAGTGTGAGCTATAAAGCCTAGAAAAGGAATAATCTTGGAATAACATGAGAAATACAATACATGTTTTAAAATAGGCATATCAATAGATCAGAAGAGAAGCATAAACAAAAATTCACAATAAAGCATGATAATCATTACATTGAAATGTTGCAACAACACTTAACATGGAATTAGCATGAGCCAAGGATCATTGCACATGGAGCATGAGTAAATCCTCATTGCACATGAAGCATGAGTAAAACCTCATTTTACTTGAATTAGAATGATTCAACACCCATTGCACATGATTTATCATGATAATATACTTTACCCAATGCATTGGAGCGCTATATGGGCACACCATTTTTAAACATTTCATTTCATGCATAAGTGTGCCACATGAATCATATAACATGGATTCATAAAACATAATAATTTATTCCATGATAAAGGAATGTGGAATTAATACATGAAACTTTATAATCAATAAGTAAATGTGCATAAAGTTGAATACCCTTGATAGAGAAATGGGCATGGTATTCACTACACAAATGACATTTGCTTGGAAAATCGGTGCAATTTCGGCAGTGTAACGGCGTGACGTAAGAATTCATTAAAAAGGTTGATGAGAGAGAAATGGGTGTATCATAATATGTACATGAAATGGGCAGTAAGGGGGTCATATAAATAAATGTCTAACAATTTTAATGGAATTTAGATTCGTGATACAAAATAATTACTTGAATGTAAGTGAGGAGAGATAAATTCCTTTCGGAATTTCCGCATAGTAACAGGTGTACATGGGAGGAATTTAATGAGAGATAAAGGGGTATACCATCATTAAAACATAAAGAGGGCAGTATGGGGGAGGTGAGAAACCATACCCCAACATTTATAATTGAAATTAAAAGGGCATAACAACATTAAGAAAATTGGATAAAAATGAGAAAGGTAGAAAAAAACCCTTACTTGGAAGTGTGCTTCCAAAGGCTTGAGAGAGGATTATTGGGATCTTGGGGCACCTTTTGAGGATTATAGGGAGAGTAGGTAAGAGGTTATATGAACTCAAAAGGCTTTGAGCGAGGATAAAGTGGGAGCATGGGTGGGTTTATATAGGAAAGGTGGGATAATGTTTTATTATTTATGGTTGGGACACCTCACATTAAACTAATTAAAACCACAAACCATACCATGGGGTTTTCCCATGGTTTTTTCCAAAGGGGAATGGAAAAAAATATTTTAGAAGCAAAAGTTAAGAACTTCTTAAAATAATGGGGTTGCTTTTGTGGAGGTGAGTCACACTCCAAAGGAAAAAATTTAAAAAGACAAGATGTTTAATAAGCCTTGAAGGTTCCATTAATGCTTTGTAAAATAAGTCAAAAAAACCCAAAATCACATTATTTTAATGTTAAAACTTATATTTTCCGAACATAAGGCTTATAGTATTTTATTACATCACTATTGGGTCATTATGATGTCATAAAACACATTATATATTTAAACGGTATTTAATTTTTACCCAAAAATTTGACTGTCTCAGTAAATTATGAAAAATTCACCATTGGATAATTTCAACTTTCTGATTCTAGATATAATATTTATTTTATATAAATAATTTTATAAATATGTTAATTTTCACTTTCAAAATAAAAGCTGAAATTTATCGAAAATTCACGAGTTTAGAAAAAAATAGATTTCGAACCTTAATAAAAATTACAATTGTATTCATAAAATTATATGATCATTTATATTTAATAAAAATTAATTTAATAATAATAATATTTTATTAAAATATTATTTAATTCAAAAATCCATTAATTCATCAAAATAGATTTCTTAGTTGAATATTAACTAAAAATACTATTTGTGCTTTAAAAACCATCTACAAGGTAAAAATAATAAAATGAAAGTATATTCATTATTATATATAGAAATAATGTACATAAACATAGTGCTAAGGTCTTGTTACATAGCCACTTATTACAGCCTCATAAGACCGAAGAGTAAGGTGTGCGGTGGTGACAGACTCTTGGGGTGGCTCGGATAACATTGCTCAAGTGGTAATCTCTATGAACTTCTACTTCTCTCGTAGGTGGTCCTGCTCGAGCATAACCTGTTAAATCTAGGATTGGGCTTGGTCAAGAACGAATACCAATGATGCCACCTCTTTTCCGAGTTCTGAAAAATGGGAATTGTATATGGAATGTCTACTAGATGAGGCCATAGCTTCTTTTTTCTGAGTAAATTAGATTATTTAAAGCCCTATATTTGTACTAATAATGTGATCACTATTCAATGGCTATATTAGAAACAATCAGAATTATTAACATAAAACCAAATAAGTTGACATTTTATATAAACATTTTACATAAAGAGACATTTAATTAGATGAAGAGGTATTTCCATTGATGAATGTTTGTGTCATTACACATATACTTAGAAATATACCTAGATATCCCACTAAAGTTTTATCATCGTAGTTTCCAAAGGTTGAATAAATATTTCCTTTGATACCAAATATAGCGACCCATGCTTAAAATACATGTAGATTGCATCAATATAGATGAATATTCATCATATTAAAAATTTACATACCCAAGGAACATAATAGTTTAGTGTCTTTGGAAACATGGAACGAAAATATTATAACTCATTGAAAGATATTCAAAGTTTCCCACAAATATATACCATTTAGTACTTCTACTTAAAACCTATCTTCATTAATTGGGGAAAAGAAACCTAAGAAAGGGGTGATCTCAAATGATCATTAAGGGTAAATAATGGAATTAGGTCATAATAACACGAACATAAGGTATGAGAACACGATAATATCATTTTTAGATCATACCCTACATATATAAGATCATAACATTGAGACATGGAATAAATATTTCTATTTAATAAGACATTAATCATAAGGTAATTAAGAGAATAATACATGAAAGAATAAATGAGGAATAAGACATAGAATTTGTGGCATACACATAATCATAGAAAATATTATGTCAACACTACTTATCAATACATTCAGAACATGTTTCGATTGGGATACTAATCATATACCTACTTCGGGCATGCACTAACAATTTTTGTACCCACTTATTTTCAGGCTTGGGCTAGAACCCATGTACCCTATTACTTTCGGTCTTGTGCTAAAACCCATGTAACCTCTTGTTTTCGGGCTTAGGATACAACTCGTGTATCCTTGTGTATTTGGTCTTGGTCTATAACCTGTATGCCCTCTTGTTTTAGGGTTACGATATAACCCATGTACCATTTGAGCTCATATACCACTTATTATTACCCAATACATTGGAAGGAGATATAGGTCCCGACCATATCATAATGAAATCATACATACTTATTCTAAAAAATCCTAAACTATCATTTCATAACCCATGAATTGAAATTGGTCTCATAAACATGTTATCATATCTTAACATGTGAAAAAATAGGTTTCGAAATAATTTATCAAAGCATAACGCATGAAAATAAGAGAGTTTCATAAGAAGATAACCCAAGAAAGAGGAAAGGGTTTCACAAAAATCATTCCATAAAAACTTAAACCATTCATAGAAATAATATGAAGAGAATCATTGGATAATTTCCCTATAAAGGCACGAGTAATATGAATAGATTCCATTTTAGATGTAAAATAATTCTAAAATATATTTTGAATACATTTCTTGAGGAAAATATCATTTCTTATTAAAAAAATTATTTTTGAAATATAAAAAATTTTGAAAACCATTTTTTAGAAAATAAGATTTAATAGTTATAAATAAATATTGATTTTTTTTGAAAACCATTTCTTTAAAAACACATTGAACACTTATAAAGTAAGCTTGAAAATATTTTGAAAACCATTTCTTTGAAAACACTTTAAAAACTTATAAAGGATTTTTTTAAAAACATAAAAAAATTTAAAATTATTTTTATTTTAAAGGGAGCTTAAAATATCATCTTCAAAAAAAATTATTAATTTTTTTAGACATGTTTTTTTAAAATTCATGGTATTTATCTCGAAGAAGGAAAATTGAGATAAACGACTTTACCGGTTGGGTAAATTTTGAAACATAAAAACCCTAAAATAGAGGTCATAAGATTGATATGTAAATACCCATGTATTTAAGGATAATAATCATGTAATATATTCATGGACAATATATACAACACACAAAAGAAACGAGTGGTGAATAAAGAATAAATCTCACAGAAATAAAAGTGAGACTAGAAACCCCCTCACCTTAAGTCTTGAATTTCTTCGTACACATTCAAAACTTTTGTATAATAAATATAATATTATTATAAATATAATAAAGAACAATATTATTATGAATAATACCATTTATTATTGTTTAATGACGTTATATTACCAATTTATGAACAACTAAATGTTAACATTACGTTTCGAGTAATATCTTCTTTGTTTCTCATTTATGTTCTGGCTTGTTATTCTCGATCATATTACTTAGATCATGATTTTATAATTTCACGAATTTAAATAATGATATAAATATCATATATATTCCGTAGATATGTATTTATAATAATCTATATAATATATAAATATGGAATGGAATACACTATTCATGGAGATGGTATGCCACACATACGCATGAACACAGTTTCCGTTTTATTTTCATATTTAAAGAAAGAAATTAAAATAAATATATGTATGTATATATAATATAATTAATTTAGAATTATTATATCATATATATAATATAATTTCATTAAACTCATCCTTATACATTTCATGTAGAGTGTGAATGAATCCCATTTCTTTGAGGCAGCGTATGTTCACACTTCCCAAACAAAATTATAATATATATAGAAAATGGAAAGAATGAAGGTATGTGTTATATATTAATTAAATAAGAATAAATATATCATAAATATAATACATACATATATATATTATATAAAAATAGTTTCCATCATAATTCCCATCCATGATAGGTGGTAATGAAAAAATGAACAACATTGTTTTATGAGGCAGGAGCTCGTCATACACAAGAATGGTACGTTCATTACACATTAGATAGAAGTGTGTGTAAGTGAAGGAAAAACTATTATAATACCAATATATAAGTATATTAAGGATAATGGTGTTATTATATGATCATGTAAAAGGATAATTTAAGGAGTGGATAAATAAATAAAACTAAAGTGATCATTGAATAAGGTTACCGCTTTTTTGAGAAACTCCTTTTTTGTTTTCACCAAAATACTTATTTAGATTAATTTATTACCAAATTGGGGATTATATGATTATGGGAGGGTCTTATGAGATTAAATGAGAAGATTTTGGTATATCCAAATGTCTTGAGAAGTGTGAACTGTGGGAGGGGTGAGTACCATTTTAAAGTGGATGAGTAGCATTCTTGTAAATTTTTGAAAAGGGAATTCCAGCCACATTTTTCCTATGAAAAGTGAATCCAATAATGCAACAAATTATATAAAATGGAGGATAGGGTAAAACTATTTCCATCCAATGGATTTTTACACGTTTATAGGTCATTTTCCCCTTAATTGTAAGGTTTAGTCCCTTGTTAAGATAAATTTTCTCTTAATTATTGTAAATAATTTTAGTCATTATCATTATATATTTTTTTCAAAAACTAATTCTAACCAATTAGATATTATAAATTATTCTTATTCCAAATATGGAATACATTTATCTAAATTATAATCACATAAGTGATAGAAATTAATTTAAATTTAATCCTCCAAATGTGATGACCAAGAGGGCTTTTAAAGTTAAAAATTTTAAATGTTTGAAGTGTTTTTATATCCAATTTAAATTTGAATTTTAATCCAACGACCTATATTATATTAATTTATGTAAAATTTATCTAATTAAACTCTAAAACCAAAAATAAATATAATTTAACTATATAAATAAATTATATGAAAAATTTTCTTTGAATTAAAATTAAGTGTTATTCATTATTCATCAAAATATGAAACTTTAAAGAAAAATAAAAAAAAATTACCCTAAACTAATTTGTATGTTTCTATATTAGAAATGAATTTTATTTTTCCATATATAATTTATAAAAGTTCTAAAATTTTAATTTAAAATAGACAATCCATTAAAAGGTGATAAGATTAACTTTTTAAAAAATACATATTTCTATTCATAAAATTAGATTTATTCTTACCTTAAACAAATCAAATCTATTGTATGAGTATAAAAAATATTGATTGAATATATAATATATAAATTTTCTGAAAAAACTAATCAAAAGTAGTTTTTTTAATTTATTGAGATAATCTTTTTATGTACATTGAAAAATTGTTTTCTTAGAAAAGCATGTTATTTAATTTCAAATAGTTCTTACATTAAATTTAAAAATTGATACCAAAAGTTTTCATTTTAAATAAATTTATAAATCGTGTTTTCATAATTTATTTAATATTATTTTTAACTTCCATTCCAATGTCTAGGTGGTAACTATAATAATATTTTACAATAATATTATCAATATCCTATAGTTTGGTAAAAACTCAGCATTACATATAATGAAATATATTGAAGGGTATAGGTATTGTGTGTAATATAAGAAAAAATGGTGTTTCATGTACCTCAAGATAATCTAAGTATTGCTTGTAGTGCATGATTAACTAGGTGTTGTGTATAAAACAAGCTAAATGTAGTGATTTAATAAAAAAACTATATTCAGTGTTGCGTGAAATAGAAAATATAAAAAAGATTAAATTAATTTGATATTATTTTCACAAAATCTTGGGGGTGTTATAGTTTTTCTAGTGGAAACATAGGAATCTTCAAGATAATAGATAAGATTAGGAGGCTTAGATTCATGCTCAGTACCCAAATATCATTGTGCTGCCACTTGGTTTAGATTCTCTGGATGTAAATCCACAGGGTGGGGAGAATGTAACAACTTATATTTTTCCATGTATTATTTTTGGATATTTTATAGATTATCTTCAAGACTAGGCTCTGAGAAGACATGCGATTTTGAGGTCTGGTGTGTCCAAAATAAATATTTAAAATAGAAAATGTGAAAAGTATTCATGAAAAATTGGAATAAATTATAAACAGGGGACTATATTAGAAATAAAAGGAACCATTGATTTCAAAATGTGGGTTTTACCTTAGGTGCAACATAACCTTTGTCGGTGCGGGGAATTTGTATAAAATTCATCACTAGCATAAAATGAATAAAATAACTAATTGAATTATTTTATTTATCCATGTACTTAATAGCATAAATTAATCTATAATAATATAGTTATGATGTAATTCCTTGGGTTTCCGCATTACCTTGGAGTATTTAGAGAACCCTTGGAGAGAGCCTTGGAGGATCTCTCTTAGGTGAACATCAACCAAATCATAGATTAGTGATCAATGTGCTACGATATTCAGAGATCTCACCAATGTTGATGATGTAGGATCATTCTTCATCAGTGATTGATCTATATCTATTTAGGATGTTATTTTGATTAAAATTATTTCCCCATATTCTATTTCTATGATGTACATGAATCAATAAACCAACAAATTTATTGAAGGATTATTTGATTATGGGATGGGTTAGTTTTATTCAAGAATTGGGATAATTTCATAATGATTATATGTTACCTATTAATTTATCATCTAAAAAAATGAGTTTAGGTTAACACAAACATTGACCAAGGTCTCTTCTTTAGGATTGATTGTTGTGTTTTTATCCCCTAATATTTTCATTCATTATGAGAAATCTTCATTGGACTATGATTTTTAATACACTGAGAAATAATTCTTTACATTGATTTTTTCTCGTGCATAGATTCTATATAGTAGATCTGGGTCAATAAGACATGAATATGGTGTGACGATGGAAGGAGAAGCAGATCAGATGGTGTGGATACCCCATTTTTTCATTCTTCGGTATGAGATGAAGAATGAAGTTCTAATGCATTTTTGAATGTATTTATGTATAAATTTAAATGACTTGATGAAAATAAGTCCCAAATGATGATAATCCTTGGTTCTATCTCAGGGAGTGACTAGATTTATTGCTAGTGGACTAGATAAGAAGCACAAATTCCAAATCTAGATTATGGAGATTTCTGCATTACACGAGGTGCATTATAGAGGGAAAAGAAATGTGGAGAACTCCTAGTAGTGGATTTGATTCCATTATAGAGTTAAGGATCACAAAAAATGTGACCCTATCATACAGGGTGTGAACCCTCACTAATGGATTGGCATGCACCTCAGAGGACACTGCTTGAGGTACACAGCCATGGGCATACTGTGTACGCCTAGACAGACATATTTAGCTAGTATGTAGACAAGTTAAACCATATAACAGTACATAGTCATAAGGAAACAGGTTTTAGAACACCATTTACTTCTACATGGACATAAGCATAGGCTGTTTTACACAAGAAGGACCCAGTGTCAATGGGACACAATGTTTACTCCTATTAACACTATATACTCCTTAAATGTTGTCTTGGAGCCCTTATCCTATATATATTATAAAATTTTAATTAGGATAAATTCCCCACATCTATTCCTTGAGGTCTAGTATGTAATCACCTCCTATAAATTATACAATGATCCCTTCAACATGACTTCTTTGATATATTTGTTGGAATCCTTTCATGAGGCCCTGAGTGAGATCCTCTATCATCTTCTTACCATAGGTGGAGTTCTTTAATTGTTATGCCAAAAAATCTGTGGGAATTGATACTATAATTAGTAGGTTATTTTATATTGAGTTATTTTTATAAACCATGACCTTTGGTGTGATACTATTTTATGTATAATTTCTCTTCAGACATCCAGTGTATAATTCTAATGGTGAGACCTGATTAGCACTACCTCCCAGAGTGATGAATCAGTGCTACTAAACATGTGGAGTTTGTTCTCCCAGATGAGTGCTATGTGGTACTTTTGAGTTGGAATAATAGGTTGTAATTATGGTTGTTACTTTACATTTATACTGTGTGTCTTTGTTGATTATATCTATATATTATCTTTATATGAATTTTAGACATATACCTATGTATAGATGACTGTTATTCCTTTATTATATGATTTGTGGTTTTGCGGATTACTACATTGTATTTTTATACTCACCACTTCATGGTATTTTCTCAAAAATTTCATGTCTTTTTCATATGATCAACCTTTTAACAGAGTCCTAGAGAGCCTCGAACCAGGTAGTGCTTTGAGAGATCGAACAGATTGAGGTGTGTTCCTATGGTATCTGGACAACAATCCACTTATTACTTCTAGGTTGGAATTGATTTTATAATCTTTGTTGTGGGATTTTATTTGGAATTTTTTAATTTCCTTCACTTCTGTCATACTTTTGTTATGATATTTAGATGTATTCATGAATGGTTGTTTAGTTGTTTTTACATTTTAGCATTGTATGGGATGGGAGATGCATGGGTGTATATAGGTACTTAAGCTAAGGGCTACCATGTTAGTGATATGCCTACTTGGATCTAGTTTTCAGTCAAAATAGTATTAGATTCTAGCTTGGGGAGTCATGAAACAATCCCCATTGGGACTGGTGGTGACACACCACTCCACTCCTTTTTGACCAGAGCAGGGAGTTCATCTTGAGGTTTTTTGTGTTGATTTTAATCATATCTTCAGTTGTGTTTTAATATAGTAGAGATCATTATTTTCTTATGTTTCTTGGTAGTTTTTCCCCAGGTGTATAACTACTCCACCCATGACATTGAGTTGTCAAAAATGGTGTATTCTTTGATGTTTTGGAAAAATTACCTCATCTGTGAGCATTTTCTGGTTTCAAACAATTAAAAAGTCCTAAGGAATGTCTTCTACTAGTGTGAATTGAACCTATGTTATCATTTGTAGATGGAATAATTATGGTATTATAACTTAAAGATTTTTTTATACACCAATAATGGTAAATTTTGAAGTTGATCCGCTGAGCAGGAAGTCATAATGTTATGCCATGCATAAATCCGGGGATACCTATAAAGGGACGGAAGAAGTATTAGAGATGAATATAGAAATGAGAGAGGTTGGAGGAAGTGGTTGTATTCTCTAGATGATAGTTCAATAATATTTTGTGTAGTTGGTGGAGGAGTACTCGTCGGGGGATTCCTAGATGGAGGTCTAGAGAGATCGAGTTGTTTTTGGAAATGCAACTCATGGTTTGTCTGAGGATGGACAACATCAAGTGATGTTTCAGGGAAGTATTTTCATTCTTTTAGTGATGCATAATATGGTTTTCATGGAGTTAATTATTTCATTTATAGTGGTAAATCCTATAATGATAAATATGTACCATGATTTGGGAGGTTTTTTTGGTGTCCTGGGTTGAATTATGTAGTTTTAGAGATTATTTCTCGATGTTTGGTCTTCTAGAGGGTGAGGTCCAAGCACTATGTTCCCAGTGGTCTACTATAGCCATTAGACATTCCCTAGTGGAAATTGGTGGACATATCGATTGGATTCATTACTAGTTTATCTTGAGATCAAGGAGGTTATGATGCTATATGGGTGATATTGGATCATTTTATGAAATTATCCCACTTTATAGAAATCTGGGAGTTGCGATCAATGGATGATTTTTTGAGGCAACATCCGAAAGAGGTGGCACAAATCCACAAATTTTTTAGGATTATCACCTCTGATCGATATCCTTGTTTTTACTCTAGGGTGTAAAGAGGTCTTCAGTATGGATTTGGTTCTCAGTTATGCCTTAGAACTAATTTTCATCCAAAAATGGATGTTCAAACAGAGCAGACAATCCATAATTTTGAAGACATGTTTCACTCTTGTGTCCTAGATTTTGGAGGTTCATGTATGAAGAACCATACCTTGTTTGATTTTTCTTATAATTATAGTTTCAACCCCAAAATTGGTATGGTGCCGTATGAAACATTATATTGATGGCCTTTCTATTCTACATTATGAGGGACTGAAGTTGAAAATGTATCTATTATTGGGATGAAATTGATACAAAATATGACAAATATGGTTCGTGTAATTCTTAAGAGGATGAAGGAATCACAGTATTTTCATAAATTCTATGTTTATCATAGGAGGAGACTTATAGAGTTTTATTTTGGAGATAATGTTTTCTTGAAGGTGACTTCTCATTGTGGGTAGTGAATTTTTGTCCATGGGAGTAATATTTATCCCTTATTTGTTGGTACTTTCGAGGTGTTGGTTTTTGATGGTTCTATTGAATATTAGACAACACATCCCCCATAGATGATCCAGATACATGATGTTTTTAACATGTCACATCTCTATCATTATATTCATGATGAATATCATATCATCTATTAGGGGGAGATAAATGATGATGATGATTAAAACTTTGAGGAGAGTCCTATGGAGATTCATGAACACCACGAGAAAGTGTTGTGTGGGCATGATATTCCTTTGGTTCATGTCTTGTGGTAGAATTATGGAATAGAGAAGGGTACCTAGGAGTATGAGTTATAGATGTACACTTTGTACCCGAATCTATTTGATGATTGTATTCTTTCTAGGAATTCTTTTATCTTATGGATATTGACCTTTATGGATTATGAGTTGGTCTCCTTTTGTTTTTTGTTTTGGCTTTACTCTCGTTTGATAGGTATCTCCCCTGATAGACTCTTTATGATATTTTTGTTACTATTTCATGGTTTTGATATTTTTTTCTCTAAGGGAGGTAGTTTAGATCCTAATATGGAATGATCTTTGAGATGCATCTCAGTAGGTGGATATTCAGAAATCCCCTTTTCATTTCCTCTCTGTTTTAGTTTTGTATTCTCAAGGATGATAATTTTTTATATATGTATCTAATGTAAGGGAATGGATCTATGTAGTGCGACCCTTTGCATGTTTCCAAATCTTATGGTGTTTGTAGGAGGCCTATCTAGAGTCCGGAGGTTTTTTTCTACTGAATTATAGTAATATAGTGATTACACGTCGTGTACTCTTTATATGTCATGTAAGTGAGTTTCCCAGCTTGTGTAAGGCTAGTTTATGGGTTGATTTAAACCGTGTATTAATTTGAGGTTAAAAGGGTTCTTGGAAACATATTTTTTTGGGTGATATTTGAAATCCCAAATTTATATGTTTTGTAAGGGTTACACTCCACTTCAATACCCTATACAACACCTCTTATAAGTATAAGGTGGAATTGAGGTTTTTCAAAACCAATGGACCTTGCATCCTTTCCAAGTTTCCAACTGAGCTTCCTTTCATTGTTTTGATATTCCTTTGATGGGGATGAATCCATGGATTCCATTCTTATATATGTGGTGATATGAGGTAGTTCTACCCTTTTTTATGGTCTTTAAATCATATTCTTCCCATTTCCATAAGCCATGTGATGGAAGATGTCACGACCCGCCCTCGGGGCCCGTGCCGTGACTACCCCAAGCCCGCCTTCCATAGGCCAGGGGCTGGCGACTAGCACCAAGGCGTAAAATCCCAGTAAAAAGGGAAGGCATTGCCTTAATAAAGTAATCAAGCACCTTAGAGTAACAAGCGGAAGTAAAGCAGTACACAAAACTAGAACAACAGTGCTGTAGTAAAGGGGCCGGAAATACTAGCCCAACTGTAAAGTAAAGTACAACTCGAAAGGGAAAACAGCAACTGAAAGTACAAGCGGCTCCTGGAACGTTCTCCTCGATTCCTACCTGAAGGGTAGGTACAGATGGCTCAGCTCCTGGATCGTCCACCACAGATCCTACCTGAAGGGTAGGCACAGATAGCTCCACAACTCCTCGGGTCCAACTGTCCGCTCCGAGCATGTCCCGCTCAGTGGTCCTCCTCCGGGTACCGACCTACTCCGTAAGCCTCAACCGCAGTCAGCGCTGTCCATCGTCTGCAACCAACACAACGAAGTGCGGGCATAGCCCGTGCAGGGGTGAGTATAAGATACTCAGTAGGGACCCCGAGACCCCCCGAAGGTCTCCTGAAATCCACAAAGGATAAACCACAAGATGATACAATCACAAGGTAACATCCAGTATTGATTAGGTATATGCCCATACATATACCTATGTCACCAATTTCCGTTCGGCTCCAACACCGAGCCCAAGAACAACCCAATCCACATGAAGAGTAAACAGTAAAATCCACACTGGATAACAGTACAAGTTCACACAGTTCATAACAAGTTTATGAAATCAACGGATAACTATTACCCAGGTATATGCCCATACATATACCTAAGTTATCAAGCGACCCATCTCAATCATGAGGAAACACAAAGATCATTGACTCAGCTCAAACCAGGATTTTCATTACCGAAACCGTAACTGCTGAAGAGCTCCGTCTCTAGAGTGTACAGTGGTCCTGTCACGACTCCGAGGCCGCCGCTCACTAACCTAAGACTGCTGAAGTACTCCTCCTGTCGAGTACCGCGGGTCTGCTGCCAACTACCGGGTGCTCCGTCCGCTGAGGGTCTGCTGCCAAATACCGGGCGCTCACCCAGATAGCCTACTGAGGTACTCCTCCTGTCGAGTACCGCAGGTTTGCTGCCAACTACCAGGCGCTCCGTCCGCCGTGGGTCTGCTGCCAACTACTGGGCGCTCCGTCCACTGGGCTAGTCGACTCACCCCAAGTCGAGTCAGTCAAGCAGTCATCAGGTCTCAGTCGGCTACACGGTCTCCGTACTCCGCACGCACGTCTCCACCGTCGCGGGTCTGTCGCTACAACCAAGCGCACACGCTCCGTAGAGTATCGCGGGTCCGCCGCTACAACCAAGCGCTCCACCGCCAAGGGTCTGCTGCTGCATCCAAGCGCACCACCACTGTCAAGTACCACGGGTCCGCCGCTACACCCAAGCGCTCCACCGCCCTAGGTAAACAGAAGATTCAGCTCACTCAGGTTTGGTAGCACTGTTCCACGTAGGATCACTGAGTGCTGTAGTCGTCGTCGTCGAATCCACAAAGGATCTCTGTACTGTCGTCGTCGCAGTCACAGTAGCAGTCGCAGCCAGCACTAGGGTTCCCGCACACAGCAAGCTCGTTCGGAGGGTCCGCTCCACGAGCCGAGAGGCTGATACATCAACTGTCACAAATACCAGAGTTGATGTATCCAAAAGTTCTGTATCGACAATAGGAACTCAACGCAACAGACGGTGCGTCGATCGGACGCCCGGTCTGAGAGTTATTGGCATTTTCGTCTCCGGGGCCCGGTTGGTTTTTAAGGCAAAACCAACCCGACCGTACTCCACCTGTGTCAAAACCTCGGGCGGAGTATGCCAAAAGATCCGTCTCACTTAGAGGATTCCATCAAAGTCGACGGCACGTCAATCGGACGTCCGGAACTCAAGATATGAGCGTTTCCGCCCCGAGGACCCGGTTGGTTTCGTGAACGAACCAACCCGGCCGTACTCCACCTGCGTCCAAACCTCGGGCGGAGTATTCCAAAAGATCCGTCTCACTAAGAGGAACACAACGCGACTGACGGCGCGTCAATCGGACGTTCGTAGCTCAAGATATGAGCGTTTCTGCTCCGAAGGCCCGGTTGGTTTCGTGAACGAACCAACCCGGCCGAACTAAAAGTAATCCGAAACCTTGAGTGCGATATACCGAAACGACCGTCTCGATCCAAGGATCGCGTTGCCGCTGACGGTTCGTCGATCGGAGGTCCGAGGCTCAAGTTATGGGCCAAAAACCAAATCTGGTTCGAAACGGGGGGGTCCGGGTCCGGGCCGACCCGGCCCGACCCCCCCTGGCGGTGCGGCGGCCGGCGGCGGCGCGGCGGCCTGGCGGCGCGGCGGCGCGGCGGCGCGGGGTGCCGCGGCGGCTCGGCCGCACACGGTCGGCACGCGGGGGGCAAGCCCCGCTGATTAGGGTGGCGGCGCGGCCTTAGTGCCGCGCCAAATTCAAGACACGGCCCCCGCACGTGGGGGCCGGCTGGGAACAAACCGGGGGGCCAGCTGCCCCCCCTTCCTGGAAATTCGGCGCGGCAATTGCCGCGCCCCTTAATTGAAACCGCCCCCACGTGGGGGCCGGTTGTAGTTAAACCGGGGGGCTGCTGCCCCCCCTCCTTTAAAGAACCGCCCCCCTCATAAAGAGGGGGGTTTTTAATGAACCGGACGGGGGATTTATTCCCCCGGTTTTCTGCCACCCGGCCGGCCAGCTGGCCGGCCGGTTTTTACCAACGGGACCGGAAATTCCGGTCCCACCTTCGGCTTCCGACGCCGGCGGCCCGGCCGCCGGTCTTCTCTTCCACCGCGGCCCGGAACCGGCCGCGGTCTCCTCGTCCCGCCACGGCCCGGAACCGGCCGCGGTGTTCATCGTCCGGCGCGGTGGGATGGCACCGCGCCCCTTTCGCCGTGCCTTAATTCCATTCAACGCGGCGCGACGGCGTCGCATTCTTGAAGATTCTTCCTCGGCGTGGCGCGACGGCGTCATGTAAGATTAACGTACAATTATCCGCGTGGTGCGACGGCACCACGCCACCTTGCTTCCGCCCGCAGATAAACAACATGAACGATGGAGGGGGTTCGGCCGTGTTCATGCGGTCCGCCCCCCCCCCCCGCGTTAACAATAAAAACGCAACTTAAATAAAAACATGCCACACGTTATACTTGCTACTCACGATCAAGAAATGGATTAATAAAGAATAAAACAACAACCCCTACCTCGAAGGAAGTTCGCGGAGCTCGTCAACGATCCGCGAAGGACGAGCGTCGCGGAGATCGGACATCACGGAGGTCGGTCGTCACGGAAGAAGACGTCGTCGGCATCGCGGTAGACGGACGTGGGTTCGCTGCGAGAGGCACGTCGCGGAAAGTGCGTTGCGGCGTCGGATGAAGGTTTGCCGCGGAAAGCACGTCGCGGAAAGTGCGTTGCGGCGTCGGACGAAGGTTCGCCGCGGAAAGCACGTCGCGGAGAGGATGCGTTGCGGCGTCGTGGAGGAAAACCAACGCGTTGCAGTCCGACGTCGTGGAAGAAGGACGCCGCGTTCTTTGTTGAGGTTTGAAGAAGAAGAGAAAGCTCTCAAATCCTCTTAAGATATAAAGGGACTAACCAAAAACAATAAATTAAGCTCACTTAATTTATTAACACAACACAAACCTTTGAAATTCAAGAGTTTGAATTTCAAAACTTTAATTAAACTCACTTATTAATGACGTAAGTTATAACCTAAGTTTACATCATTAATTGTGAGTTGGGGAGGGTTAGAGAATATGAAGGGGTGGGGTTCGTGTGGGCCCCACCACCCTCTTAACCTCCCAAGGGAAGTTGGGTTGTCACCCAACTTCCACCGAAAGGATAAAAACACTTATGGAAGATAAAAATAAAAATTGAAGTTAAATTTTTATTTTAACATTCACAATTTTATTTTTTTTACAACTCCCCACGTGTAAACGCAACTTCGGGAAAGGTCTCCTTAAGCGAATATCGGCGCTGCGAGTTCATCGGTGCCCTCGGATTTCAATTCCGAGCACCGGATCAAAAGTTAGGAATTCCCGCTCGTTCGTTCACTGAACGTACCCGAGCCAAACTTCGGAAATTAATTCCGGGCACTCCGGGCCTCGGAATCAGGTGCCGTCTGAAACCGCGCTCTTGTGATATTCTAAAGAAATTTAAGAAAAAATTTCCCTTGAATTTTACAGGTCTTTACAGAAGATCATATACCATATTTCTAATGGGATTTTCTTGTTAGTTTTTTGGGTGAATTTGTGCCATGAAATAAATAGAAGTATGCATGTTCTTACATGATAGGTGATTTGGACTCGCAACGTTGGGCCATTATCTTATGAAGAATATTGATGCCTCTAAGTTATATGATTCATTGCTTCTATTTTTATTTATGTGAAATCTTAAATTGAGCATGGTTTATCCCATTAGATTGAATTTAAATTAATCTAATAATTACTAACCCAAATTAAATAATCAGACAATGATTGCATGTCGATGTTGATGCTTTATACCATTATGATGTGTTACCTCTTTATTTTCTAGATTGTGTGATATCTATGCAATTATTTTTTACCATGTTGTTTTTCTTGGAGTATCATGTTGATAAATGATGTAAATCCATAATTAACTGATAATTCATTGTCTTAAGAGAATCCATTGAAGAGGATTATTTGAATATGGTGTTGGTTGTAATTTGATGATGATAAAATTTATTCAATTCACTTGTATAATTAAATTTTATCTTCCATGTGATTAATGGAATTGAGAAATTTTGTGAAACATGATAATTATAGTTTATAAAAATAAATGGCATGATAATTAGAATAAAATTTATTCTTGGAAATATGTTAAAATCAAATTATTGTTTAATTTTTTTGTTTATATATATTGACTCATTAGGTTTCATAGGGTTAGAACTTGTGAATAATGAATCGTTTAATTAAATCTAGAATAAGAACCATTCTGTGATGATGATGATTTATAGGGACCAATTTTCCCATTTTATTAAGAAGGATAATTACCTTTTTTTGGAGCCGTGAGAGCTCCTTTCAATGTGAATGATGGATTCATTATTTGAGGGAATGATTTATTAATTGGGTATTCTTGTTTGTTTCTCATTTACTTTGTTATGTGATATGGTTACAAGACTTGTGAAATTATCTTGATACAACTAAGCTTGAGATGAATGATTTGATATGGGGTAGGGAGGCCTAGATGTGATGTGATCCTGGGATGGATGATGTGTTATGTTGCTGGGGAGGCCCAGATGATGTAGTATAAGTTGAAATCTGTGATGGATAAATGCCTAAAGATATGAATTTGGGTGTTGGGGATGAAACTATAGATGATGTAATGGGTTTAAGAATGGATTACCCATTGATGTGATGTTGAGACATGGGATGCTCATTTATAAATATGTTTAATGGCTGATAGTTGGGCTTCTTGTTTTATCTTCATTTCTTTACCTAATACTCGAGGAAGTTTTATGTTCTTCGTTACATGTTTTCTCTTAGTGGTAGCTTAAGATGGTTTTCCTAGAGAACATAGTTTACAGAATGATGATAATAATTAATTGATAAATATTTAACCACAAGGTTTGTGCTGATGGAATGAAAATGCTAAAAAGATGTTAATTTTTATAAACCATGGACTTAGTTTGGATTATTCCTAGATGTAATGGAAATTTCTCTAATGATTAATGTTAATGGTTAATTAATGGTTGATGTATTAATTAATGAAGGTAAATGATTTGAAAAGGGAAATAATTAATGATTGTAGACATTTTAAATGCTTATGTTCTTATAGGACATCTGGTCTTAGTAGTGAAAGCTAAGAGTCTAAGTGATGTTAAAGGTAGTTGGGTCTAATAATAAGTTATTCCCATAGTGAGGTTAAGGGATATATTATATAATTTATATAATGTGATTTTATATGCTACCCCACCAATGTTAGTTAGAGAAGATGACACCCAATTGACTCTAGAAGTGTATTTTCCCCAACATCCTGGTGGGAGGATGGATGACTGACTACAACCTCTGGCCTCACTCTCTTCTTTTGTTAGTTAATGTTTCTAGTATGAATGGCGGTTACTTTTCCCATATATGTGTGTAGAGGGATGTGATGGCTTGTGGTTATTTCACACACATGTATTACTGAATATTTTTTCCAAAGGATTATTAAAAGTATGATGGGTATAGGCTGTGATGGCTTGAGGTACTTACTTGGTGTATGTGCTATGATGGATTAAGGTACAATACCCAATGTTTGATATACAATATAAAAGATGCAGGGGTTCATAAAAACTACTAGGTTTCTATATATGGTGATGTGATATGTGATGATGTGATTCACATGATTCATGTTGTGACGATTGGCCCATGGGTTTTTGGGATGGACTATTTTGGAGAGAGATGGCTCATGACATGTGACATTAGGGAAGAGCAGTAGAATAGTGGAGAAGTGGGAGCATGGTGCCCTTGATGTTTCATTACTATATTATATTCTCTCTTGTATAAAATACATTGTGAGATTTATTCATGGTTATGTTGGGAACTTAGTATACATTTTTACGAGATGAGTTAGTTTCACTTTTTTTCACTGTGCTTTACCTTCGTTTTGAATCTTTTGCATGAGAGGATTCCGGTAGGATCCTACTGAGTATATGATTATGATAAACCTATGTATATATAAACTAATATTCAAGTTTACTGGAGAAATATGAAGATCGGGATGTATATTACTAGCTCGAGGTTTGGTAGGAGCTATTTTGGATTCATGGCCATTTCTATATTTAACTTTTTAGTACTCATAGTTTCCCTTTTAGTTATTGAAGTATTGTATGGAATTTATTTTTTGAACTTGAAATTTCACTATATATATGTTTTAGTAGGTTTTCATTATTGTACCTATCTTATCTATCTCTTCCACATATTTCTCTTATTTGGTAATTCCTCTCATAAGCATGTTTATTATACATTCGGTGCTAGTCACTAACACAAGTCCTACTGGAGGTGAGACTTATCCAGTCACCATATCTCTCCCCTTATGAAAATATCTTTATTGGGAGGGTTCTGTGACACCTTGAATTGCATGCACTGATTAACCTTATGTTATGCTTTCATTATTTTCTTAACGAGCTTTATAGATAACTCATTTATTATGTACAACCTCAAGTTATCCCATGAAATTTTAGAAGATAAATGGAATTTTTAGGGTGTGTAATGATGTTTTTAAATATTTTCTTATACCCATATTTCAATTTATTATGTTATATACCTAACATTAAATAGACACTATGCCTAATGATCTTCTAGGTTTATATCATGTGTACCATTATGTAATAAATCATGAATTAAGGGGTATTAAAATACGGGTTTTCATAGTTGGTTTTAGAGGAATGTATAGATATTTTTGAGGATTAGGATTTGAAAAACCAAGTTAAATCCTTAGGGGTAAGACTAAACATAGGAAAACATCCCAAAATTTTATTAAAGTATAGAGTATGCGTTTTCCAATAAAATACATCCCTTCCTGGATACTATAAGTGGATGTTGCTCTAGAATAGTTGTACCTAGGGGTAATAACCCTAAAAGGGATCATTGGTCTTTTAAATATTCATAATTTGGTGGATGATGATGATTCCTTGATGAACACTTGGGTATTCAATCATGGGGGATATGATTTGGTAAATTCAAAAGCTCCTTATGAACTATTATTAAGGAAACAAAGATGACCATAAAATTTTATGCAATGAAATAGATCCTGGGTAACTGAGATTAAAAACTAAAAATTCAAAGGTTAAGGAATATATGTCATTTAAGAGTTACCCCTTCAATGTTCATAGTTTCCATTTTATATGTTTAACATTTTGAAAATTCTGATCCAAAAATTTATTTTGGATGATGTAAATGATTAGAACCTAAATAAAATAGCGAGGGGAAAGAACGTTAACCATTCATGAAAATAAAATGGCCTATGTGACTATGATTCAATATATTCCTTCATATGATGCAATTTTAGTATAAATATTCAAACACCACCTCAAGACATGAAAGTCATGTTTTTGGTGATGGTAAAAATGGGCCAATTATTGTATCCCAATCATAGAACTCATACCCTATCATGGTTTTTTTGGATGAATTTATCATAGAACCTTATGAAATTCCTTTAGAGGAATTCAATAGTATTTTGGGAATGGATTGTCTTTCCTTGTATAAAACTAACATAAATTTTTGAGAGAAGGAAATCACTATCTATATCATAAATCACCATACGATTCTATACAAGTGGAAGGAGAATGATGAATCTCCTTTGGTATCATTACCTATTGCATGGGTATTATTGAATTTTGAGAAATAATATCTAGCCCAAATGATTAATACAAAGGAAAAAAATCACACATGATGAAATTTAAATTGTGAGGGAATTCACTAATCTGTTTCCCAAATAATTACATGGTCTTCCTCATAGCCTAGAGGTTGAGTTATCGATAAATCATATACTCAGAGATTTTCCAACATATAATACTCTATATTGAATGGATATTGTTGATCTTAAATATCTGAAAAGTAGCTAAGGGAGAATCTGGATAAACGGTTTATTTTCCCATGTGGTTCACTATGGGGTAAACCCATCCTTTTTTTTCATGAAGAAGGATGGGTTAATGTGCCTCTATATTGATTATCAGGAGCTCAATAAGTTGAAAATACAAAAAAAGTATCATATTCCATGGATGTATGACATGTTATTTCAGCAATGTGGTGCGCAATACTTCTCTAAAGTAGATCTTCATTTTGCATGTTTTCAGGTAAGGAAAAATAACATGGATATCCCCAAGACTACATTTCATACAAGGTTCATGGACTATGAGTTATATTAATGACATTTTGAATCATTAAGGCTCTAGATATATTCATGGACTTAATGAATGGAGTCCTTTGGGATTACCTTGATTTTTTTGGGTATTTATAGATGATATTCTTATCTACTCCAAAAGCTTGGAGGGACTTGAGGAGCACTTGAATGGGGTACTGAGGACCTTGTGAAAAGAAAATGTGTATTTTATGTATAGTAAATGTGAGTTTTGGATAGAAAAAGTAAAATTATTTGTAAAACATTATAATGTTAAAAGTTTAATATAGAAAATGGTATAAATCATGTTAACAAGGTGATACTTTCTTATCAGGGGCCTACCTGATTAGAAATTAAAGAGCAATGGCCAAAACTCTTGGAGAGAAACATTGGGTTTCTACTTTCTAGGGACGAAAAAATAGATGGAGGGGAGGATTTAGTACCCTAGATTCGATTAAACAACCATTTTCTTGTGTTTTATGGATATAAAGTATAAAAGGGAATGTTGGGAGAGTTTTGTGATCATTTAGTATGTTTTGGGGGAAATAGAGAGGTGCACGAGCTGTTCACGATTTATCCAAACCGTGTAGACATCCTAGTAGAAACCGTGTGCAATTGAAGGTTTGTGGAAGAGAGCTTCATCATGGTGTGCACACAGTTAGGGAAACTATTTGGGGAGGCCATGATAGGGTCTTTATAGGTAGTATCTAACACATAGTTAGCACATAGTTTGTCTAATCGTGTGAACTAACCATGCCCATGGTTTAAAAGAGATCCTAAAAAAGTAGATCTCACACGTTTTTTCTTCTAAGTGGATCAGTTTTACTTGTAAGTGGCCATAAGTCATGATTTATCTTACTTAAAGGTAGAATAACCTCAAAAAAGTATTTTAGAGTCAATCATAAGGCTTCCCTTGGTGTTTCGAACCTAGATTCTAGAGGTATGTGATCTTTATTCATTGTTATTGATCGGTTTCTTATATCTACTTAGATCTACGTCTCCTATCTTATTGGTTTCTCATATCTACACATGTTATGGGTAGATATATGAGTGTGGATTCAAAATAAGTTTATTTTTTTTGTTTTGATCTTTATCTTTCTTGGAGAAGATATCTAAGGAGGTTCTGTGAAGAATTGACCCGGTTTTCTTAAGTGTTCTTCGTCCATTATCTAGTTTCATAAAAAACATTGAGGTAGGTGGATTCAATAATGAATCCTCTTGATATAACTATTTGGCATGATTTCAAATTGATTTCCCTATGATTAATTGAAAAATGAATTGGGTGGTTATTAATTGTTGGAAACCTTCTTTTGTGATGGTTTGGTAAATTGTAGAAATCTAGAAAATTGGGTGTTTCGAATAAAGTGACTTTGTTCATGGTTTTAACATATGGATTTTAAAATGGGGATTTTCTCAAATTATTGCACATGGATTTGAGTTTATGTATTCAATAAAAAGGGGATGTTTTATTAGAATGTAATGTTTTTATTGAAATTGGTTTATTCTTGGGTTTTCAATAAAAGTATAGTTTTATTAAAATGGTTTGAAATAGTTATTTGGAATAGTTGTGGCATACATTGGTTTTGTGTGAGTTCATGTCCAACATGACCCAGAATAAGGGATGTGTAACATTGAGGTACAAGGTGCCTGACCCTGGATCAGGGGCGTGTGTCAGTCAGACACAAGGTAATTGGATGAGAAACAGCTCAAGAGTATCTAACTGTCGGATGAAGCATGCATGTGTGGGTGTGTTGGGAACTATGGGATGGGTATGCCAAAATGATAATAAGAATTGTTTTTAAGACTTTTTAGTCATTTTATGGAAAAATAACTTGTTGGAAATTGATTTCATTTAGTTTTATTTTCACTTGGTTGTAAATAGTTTTTGGAACTTGTTTATATTTCGTTATAAACTATTTTACAGAATTATTTTATATAAATGGTTTTATATAAATGTTTATAAACTTTATATCCTAGTGGAATGAGAACTAAAGTAATTGGGGAAAACCTACTATATTATATAGTTACCCCTTCTTTTCACTTTGGTGCTTTTGCAGATGCTACCTTATAGGACTTGAGGAAAGGTAAAGTATCACACTTATTTTGCACCACGTCGTGATAATTTTGGCTACTTAGTGATGTTGGAGCATGGAACTTATAGAGCTTGGAGTTTTGGTATTGTTTTGGAGTTTATTTTTAGTTTTTCAATTTTTAATTTGATATTGATTTTTTCCACTGTAGCGTAGTTTGGTTGGCTCTTATAAAGAGAATGATTAAAATGACTTACTTTATTCCATGCATTTTAGAGCTAACAGTTTGTTGTTGGTTTGTTGTATTATTGGTTTTAGTCATTAATGGGTAAATAATACCCCACTTTCTTTGAAACCCTTCATCATTTATTTCCATCCTTTGACATCTTGGGGATTTTGCTTAAGTCCTGATAATGACTCATTTTACTCTCAATCTAATTGGAATTAGTGTGTAATTACAGTTATCCAGCAGCACTTCTTCCATTCCTATCTTAATACATGATGTGTTCCAAGTATGAATCAATAGGAAGTACATAATAGACCCCTAAATGTACTAAATTCATAGGTGGTACAGTTGGATACTGATATTTTAAATAAAAAGCAGCTGGTGAAGATCTTAGATTATAGAGAAAAATTTCTACAAAAAAAGAATACTAACATAGTCAATGTATTATAGAAGAAATAAAAGTTTGAAAAAAAACTTTGGAATTAGAATAGGTGATGAAATAGAAGTAACCTTATCTATTTTATTATAGAAAACAAAATTTTGAGGGTAAAAGTTTTAAATGGGGGAATAATTTAACTACTAAATGTTTTATAAATGAAATTACCTTTTTAAATGAATAGTTTTTTATTAGGAAATAAAATTATAGATACCACATGAACTAATTTTGGTTATTTGTGAAAATTATAAGTTATATTCTATTAGATTTAAAAGATAGTTAAGAATGAAATCATCCATAATATAGCCATTTTACAATGACTGTTAAGATTAGTATACATTAGGAGTTATGATAAAGTCCAATTGACATAGATAACAGAAGTGATGAACTTAACTAATTTGATTATTCCAAATGAATCCCATTTATTAGAGATTTTAAGGGAGATTAAATAACTGGTATTTTCCCTTAACTAAACCATAGCCAATAACAAACAATTAAATCTTGAGTAAAACCAATTACTAGATGCTCAAGCTTATCAAGATAACGACTGAAACCATGTTTACCTAACCACCCGAAGAAAGTTTCTCCCTAACAAACCTTACCTTTAGGGCATATGCTGTTGTAATAAGGGGTTGTATATCTATTCCATGATAGAATGAACTTATATATTTTCCTTTTAAAGAAAATAATGATTTTATTTTTCCCTTCTATCTTTACTTTATAAATGATTAAATATTGAGTTTGCTGAAAATAATATTTTAATATTATGAAATTCAATTTTTTTAGAAATATCTAGTTTCAATCAAGAAAATATTTTTGTTCAGTTCAATATTTTTAAAGTAATTATTATATTAATAAAATTTTATTTTTAATTAATATTTATTTAAATTTAAATGATCAAATAATTTTATAATTTCAAAAGTATATTTTATAAGATCCAGAAACTATTATCATCATAAAAACCTATTTTTTTCATTAAATGGGAATTTTTAATTTTAAAATATAAATTTTGTTATTTATATAATTATTTGATAAAATAAATATTATTTTAAATTCATAATATCTACATTATCCAATGGTGAAATTTTCATAATTTTCGGAGACAGTGGATTTCATTAGTAAAAATTAAATACTATATAAATACATGATATGTATAATGAAATCATAAAAGCCCAAAAGTGATTTTATAAATACTATAAAGAGTATTCAAGAAAAAATTATTTCCCACTTTAAAATAATGTGTTTTTTAAGTTATTTGATTAATTTTATAAACCCTTAATGAATCCACCAAAACCTATATTATATTTTAATTTTTTAAAATTATTTTTTCTTGAGCGCGAATCAATTCCACATAATCAAGAATATAAATTAATTTATTTTAGTTCTTATCGTTATAAAATATTTTAATCCACTACTCTTTTATATAATATATGGGATATGGTTAGGTTTGATGTTTTGATTATTTTATAATATAGAGTCCAAAACCCATGTTTAGAAGTCAATAAATAATTCCCCTAAATTTTGCTATAAAAACCTACCCAATATCACATAACTCATCACTAAAAACACTTTGATTATTAAAATTTTCCTCCTTTACCTCTCTATATACCTCCCAAGGTGTTCCCAATCAGATAAGAATCTTCTCTGAAGCTTTTAGAAGTGCTATGTCAATGTTGAGGATCATCTCCTCCTCATCCTCCTCCTTATTTAAGAACCTTCTTTATATTATACATTTTGATTTAATACTTTATCATATTAGAATGTGTTATTAAATATCACTATTAATTTCCTCATTATATACAATTGATTATATACCCCTTTAACTAATTATATACTTCCATTAATCTTTATGTACCACTGTTATGTTACATAAATTTTTCTATGACTTTCCATGCCAAACATTTATGTCATGAATACCCATCAAAATATCCACTCATATAAAATCAAATAGACATACCTGTAATTCATTTATTATGTAATTCCATGTATATAACCCACACTTCATAGTCATGGGATGAAAATTGATTAAAGAAATATTTTTATTGTATGATCTATGTGGCATACTTACTCATGTACATGATATGAATGTGATGGATGGGCCCAAAATTATATATTCCCACAATTCATTGGGTAATGTTTTTATCTCATGAGATACCATGTATTGTGAATAATAGGTTATCCTAATGACACTATGTTATGATTTATTGGTGTCTAGCCTTAACTTATTTTTATGATGTCATTCTTAATGTTGTTTCCACATTCCTATATTGCCTTTATGTTTTTATCTAACATCATGATTTGATGTTGGAGTTTATGATTCTCACCCCTCTTATGTTACCTTGATAAGCCTCTTGAATCATATGTACTTATTTACTTTATGATATGATTTGATTATTACCTTAATAGAATTTATATCTCACACCTTTCTTATGTACGTCCCCAGGTTATCCCATGTAGTTTTATAAGATCAATATAAATTTAAGGGCATATAATGATGTTTCTAAATATTTATTGTGTGACCATGTTTCAATTTATTGTTTTATTCACATAATTTATCAGATATACTTGACCTAACATCTTTGGAGACTATATCATGTGTATCATTATGTAATAAATCATAAATTAAGGTGTATTAAAATATGGGGTTTCATAAATCCATATAACCCTATGGTTTTGGGGAAGGACATGACCTTGTATTTTACTGGAAAAAATATTTATGTTCTTATGAACAAATGATTTAAAAACAACTAGAAAATGGGATTATGACATAGTGGGGCTATGCAACACGACCCCATCCATCCAATCCTGTGATCGAACAGCTTCCAACAGCTACGTAGGATAACTAATTTGGGTCCTACATAACCTATTATCAGATATTCAATTCAAAATGAGTAGATAATGGATGGATAAAAATAGATATAACCAAATAAGGGTCTATTAGGGGTGTGTGGACCATGTGTGGGGGGTTCACATGGAATCCTCAGACTAGTCGATAGAGAGATCATGCAAGAGGGCATGTCCCGGGTTAAAATTATAACATGAAATCTATATTGAACTTAAAATTTAATTTTAGAAAGGGACTATGATTATGATATTTAGTGATCATTTGTAGAATAATTTACGAGATTAAAGATTAAATTATCATAAAAAATATTATTATTTAATAATAATAATTTGAATTTTCCAAAATAAATAATTTGAATGATTTATCTCCTTGAATCACTGAATATAAGTTTATTTATTGGAAAAAAACCTAATGGAATAATAATTCTATGTTATAGAAAATGATATTATCTTGGTGATCCTAAGAAATATTAATTTTAATGAATAATTATATTATATAAGGTATATAAATTTTTTTAAGATAAATAACTTGAATTACTGAAGTAGATGAGGTACTTAACCATATAATGTGGTGAATGATTAATATTAATAACTCAATGGTCAGTGTATTATCATGTAAGAATATATAGGGCGGATATTTTGAGTTGTAAAATACAAAAGGAACTTGGAATTTTGGTCTGAGAGTGAGGGATGTTTTAATAAACAATATTTAAATCACAATTTTGAGGTTTGTAACCTCTCAATGAGATTTTTTTTTGAAATGGATTTAGGTTTGGGAGGTGTTTTTAGTTCACATGTGAATGACATAGTGGGGTTAGTATTACCTCGATTATTTATTTTGACTATAGGTGATCGGTCACACCAATAAATCCCTTTGGTCACACCATTATAGCCTAGAGTAATCTAAATCAACATGTAGAATTGTGACCATTACATTAGTGTAGAGGCCACACCCTGAGATTTTAGGAATCTTCTTGGTGATACATGCCATGATTTGTCCGATAAGGGCCTCACCGTGATGGTGTTAGGTTGAGGAATGGTCCCTCTACTTGGGGTGATTACGTTGTGACCCATAAAGGTTTTGTCATGAATTTTTTTGAATCAGGGTGATGCCTCAAAGGGAGGGATACCATGCTATGAGGGAATAAAGCATTGTGTGTATAGTTTTTCCTAATGATGGTCATGGTACAACATAGAGGGTCCTCTTAAGGACTTGATAGGTTAAGAAAGAATAACTTTGAAACTGCCATGGCTAGGTTGTGATTGAGATGTAGGCTAGTTTTTTAAAACATGGATAGACCCATAATTTTAGGGTTATCACCCTTGGATTTTTGGTCAAACAACCATTTGGGGAGGGACCATTTTTGAAGGATCACACCCTCCCTTTCTTAAATACCCCTTAATATGGAGAATTCTTGGTGGTAATTTTCATGGAGTTTAGAAATAGAGTTTTCTCTTCTACTCCTCTTTTATTTTCCCATATTGGTTGTTAATTCAATTGTCTATTTTTTAAATTTTGAAAGTTTATTCCACCAAATAATTAATGAATTATCTTTAATGATGGGGTTTTTTATTAGTGTGGATTGAGGAGGTATTATGAGGATGATTGGTTGTCCTTTCCCACTATTTTTTTGGTGGTAAATAAACATATTATTTTTGTAGGTTTGACTAATTTTGATTGAATTAGAGATTTATTAGGTTCTAGTTTATAGGTATTTTTATTGAGATACTATTTCGATTATGCTATTGAACTTTAGGATGCATTTTTTGATAGTTTTATTTCAATTAGATAGATCAATGATTATTTAGGAAATTATGTATTTCAAGTTAAATTTTAAAATTAATTATAAATTTTTATTATTATTTGTTTTGAATTGTTTCAAATTGAGATATGATCTTGGTTATGATAGGAGAATGGAAGATGCTTAGATGATCTCATGCGAGGGAGATTAATATTGATTGAAATGAAAAACCACAGATAAGGTAGGAATTACCTGATCAACATTGTGTTATTATTTATTTTTGATGTTCATATGATATGTGGTTATACTATATGTGAATACTCAAACTATAAATTAAAATGAATTGTTTTATAAATTCTTATGAAATAAATTAATTTTTGAGGGCTATGATATACTCTCGAATGATATGTTTGTTCCCCAACCACTAATGGTTGATTTATTGACTATAAAAGTATGTCGTATTAAATAAGGACCTTAGAGGGATATAAATTAAATGAAATTAAAATAATGTAGTTTTCCCAAGACAAGTGCCCTTTGATTTCTTCAAGTAGGTGTGGGTCATAGATTGGAATGATTGGCCTAGGAATAATTCTGGTACGGACCTTGAGAGACCTAATAACATTTGTGATAATATAGTAGAGAGTTGGGTGAGTATTCCTCTTCCATTAGTATGTGATTACCCTGGGTAGGTATGCCTTGTGTATGAATTATGGGAAGGTTGGGTGTGATAAAACTAACCTAAGATAAGTTGGGAAGTGAGATAGACATAATTCCATCCATCTAGTGTTATTATAGTATGGTTTTTTCAATGAGGATAATTATTTAAGTACATGATCATGGTAGTGCTGATGGAGGTTATTCCCTATGAGTTATGTGCTTTGGACTTGGGGTTAGGAAAGAGAGAGAAGCCTATGTCAGTTATCTGGGATGGAGGTATGGGATACAGGGCCTTAGTGGTTACCCAAAACCATGTTTAACTTAGAGAGAGTAGTATATGGAAGTAGGTATTTTCAATCTTATGTTCCACCTTATAACCCAAGGATTAATGGTAATATTCATTGTGTATGTGATATTAGGAATAAGTTGTGTTGTTTAGAGGAAAACTAGTGAATATGTGATGGGTTTGGCTGAGTGTCCAACCCATATGGTATGGCATGATGTTCCAAGGGAGGATATTCCCCTATATATATGTGATATATGGGATTTATGTTATATATATATATACATGAGTGTGTATTCATGGGTGTGATATGTGAAAGTGTGTCCATACATTATGGTGGGATGAAAACCTGGGTAATAATGGTTTGGTACCTATTCTTGGGTAGGGTGCGACCCCCTGGGTTTATTCAATGTGAGTTTTTAGGGATGATAACAACCATAGGTTTATGTAATATGATTCTTTAAGGATATTTTATACCTAGTGTATTCCATAATATGTGTTGGGGAGAGAGTATTCCCCTAGTTGTATTTTATATGAGGTTTCTAGGGTGGGATTCCACCTATGTGCATGCAATACGGGGTTCTAGGCCTGGTTGCATCCCTTGGGTAAATGTGATGGTTTTGATTAGGGGATAATAACCCTTGGGTAGATAGATATATTGGTTCTAGGAAAGTATTTTAACCCTTTGGGTGAATTATTTATCATAGGTTTCAGGCTATACATGGGTCCCCTAGGTTTTTGATATTCTTATTACCATGGGGAGGGGTGTGGTTTCCACTAGGAGTTACTTACATAGTTTTTGGTAAGGATGTGGTTCCCCTAGGAGTTAATTATATAGTTATGGGAAGGAATATGGTTTTCTATCAGTGTTAATATTATCATTCCTAGGTTAGACGTAGTTTTCACTAGAAATAATGATTTATTCCAAGATTTGTCTAATTTTTTTTGAAGTAGGTGTCATTGATCTAGTGTGTCACCTTAGTACTGGAGGATCTATGGTGGTTATTTTATTATTCTTTTATAATGAATTTTTTATTCTAGTCATATCACATGTACATACACTATAATATACTAGTTATTTTTGGGACACCATTAGAGGTAGACTACAAAGTTTTACTCACACTCTGCTTGGGTGATGCTAGGATTGTGGTACCCAAGAAGACCCATGATTACCAATTTCTGTAGATTAGATGCCTAAGAATTCATGATCAGGCTGGAGAAGCATGGACATGATTAAGATTCTGGGATGTAATAGGGATTATGGATGGATATATGATGTCTTCTATATTTTTTTCTTTATGTTTTTTTATATTTTATCATTCTAGTGGAAGACCAGTTTGTTTTTATTGTTGTATGACCTCATATACATTTTAATGTATGAAGATTATTGTTTGTTGGATTTTTCATACAATATTTTTTATTGTTTATGTTATTTTTTTGTTTTGTATATATTACTATAATATGAGTGTATAGTATTCCCACAGTAACACCACAAAACCATTCTAAAAGTCCTAAACCTTATGTGTATGGGGAGGTGTACTTGATGTCATGTGGCATCACTAGTTGAGACACATGGGAGTGGTAACAGGTCATTGGGGAAATCATAATGTTGTATCAAAGTGTCTTTTCATTTTTCCTACTATTTATGGTATAATAGATAAGAAATATGGACATGTCACAACATATGATGAACCTAAAAATGGTGTGTCAAGAACAACTTTTTAGAGGTAATTCGAGGTTATTGGGGATATGGGATTACTTTGGTTGTTTTTTTTGTTACACGTGAGACATTTATTCAAATAATATATGTACATTTGTTATTTTTATTTAGGGTTTTGGATCTTTGACCCTTATAAAGAGGATAGTTTACATACATAATTTATTGTCACATATGACTCAAATGAAATTCTTGTTCTTACATGTGATTTATATTACTGATGATAGATGATTAAACTATTTAAAGTATTAACAAAAACATATTAGATGTTTTCCCACATTACTTTTTGGTGGAATTATACTAAGTTGAAACACTGTATATTTAATGGATGAAAGGTGTTGTGGATATTATGATTCATATTTCATTAAAAATGGATACATAGTCAACCTAGGCATGAAATTTGTAGTTACCCTTTATGAGTTGGAATAAGCATTAGATTCCATGGTAATGAACCCCTTGAGGGAATTTCTGATGTTGGTTTGGACTTATATTGTATAAAAAATGACCCGAATGTTGTTTTCCTAGATAGTTTATTGTTGGAAATATACTTAACCAAACCATATGAATATGGTCTTACTTATTACTAATAATCATAATATGATGTTATTATATGCACAAAGATGTTACATTGTCCTTGAGAATTCTAGTAAAATATGTAAATGCTAGGTGAGGATGGGAGCCTGAGATTGGTAGTTGATTCTATATGAAATGTCTTATATGTATATGTGGGAATATTATAGTGGGTGTTTTAGCACACGAGTTTCATTTTTTATGTTTTATATGAGAGTATAGCTGCTTCCGTATGAGTGGTAGAATATACGAGACAAGGTTTATGTTCTAGGTGGGAGATCCCAGTATAGTTGAAATGAAACTCAGGATAATGGTGAGTCGAGTGGTATGATGGAGTTTTTGGATGTTTTTTTACTATTATTCAGATGAATTAAGATATACTAAGGTAACATAAGAGAGGGGTTGACCCATACTTATGAATACCCTTATATAATAGAGGCATGGGTAGATGACTTGAATTTGGTATTGATACACAAAATGTGCTATTAGATAAGTGGAGCATGTCTGGAGATGAATTATGCATTTTGGATCATGATACTGAATTATTTAATCTTGGATATGTAGAGTGTGCATATATAATTTTAGTTGTGAGAATTATTCCAATATATAGGGTGATCATGTGGTTGACCTTAGCATGAGTGAGATTATATAGGACTATTTCACAGAAAACGTCATGGAAGATGTTATCCAGAAAATGATGACAAGTAGTAGAGCATGGTCATTTTTTAAGAATATAAGATTAGGTTTGATGACATATGACTCGCGTGAGTATGAGTTAGGTTTCAAGATTAGGTGGTATGGAAGTATACACCAATTTTGGATTGACTTCAAACACCTCCAAGTTCCAATTAAGAAAATTAATGTCAACTGCATCCAAAAATAAAGGAAACGGGATGAAATTATTTATTCACTATAATTTATGCGGAGCATGAAAATGAAGTGGTGAAAGGTATACCCATTATCCACTCAAAAACTATGAGTTTCATATTTGATTCTGGTTCTTCTAATTCCTTAATATCCTATAATTATTTAAAAAATTTAATGAACTACCCAAAACATTAGATACTGAATTATCGATGAAAATAATCAGTGGTGGTATAATTATAAGAAAAGTATCTAAATCATATTTTATTTTTGTTTGTGGGGAAATCCTTCATATAAATCAAGTTATTCTTCCTTTATTAGAGTTAAAAATGATATTGGGCATCAATTGGATCTCTTTACCTAGAGTTCATATAAATTGTGTGGAAAGGAAAATATCATTTCATATATCAAATCATCCCCATGATCAAATATTGATATAAGGATGATCATGAAATCCCTTTTAAAAGTAATTATTTAATATGGGTCATGATATCTAATAATGATGGAAAATTTTATCAAATGGTCAAGAAGGAACTAAGAAATGAATATATTTTAATCATATTAGAATATATCAATGTATTTCAAAATAATTTTGTTGGTATTTCCAATGAAGAAAATATTGATTAATCTATTAAAATTATAATTTTTTCTATGACTATATTGAAGAACCCTTATATAACAGACCCAATTGAATTATAAAAATTAAATACATAGCTATATGATAATGTAATAAATATTTTTATATGCCTAAATGCTTCGGTGTGTGGTGAACCAATCCTATTTTTTAATAATATAGATGGATAAATGCATATTTTTATTGATTATTGGGAATATAACATGGTCATGATCAAGAAAAAGTATCATCTACCTCATATTGATGATTTTATAATAAAATTAGAGTGGATCAATACTATTTGAAGTTGAATCCTAATTCCAGGTATCATCAATATAGGGTGAAGAGTGATGCTATAATGATGAGAAATATCCATAAATTGTATGGAAATAATTAACTTATAGTGATTCCTATCTGACATATAAATTCTCCTACAATATTCATGGATTTGATTAATAGGGTTTTTATAGATTACCATGAATATTTTCTTATAGTATTTGTCGATTATATTTATATATACTAAAAAAATAACAAAAACATGAATGTAATTTGAGTATTTTTCTAAATACCTTATAAAAGAAGAAATTATATTCCATGTTTAGAAAGTGTAAATTTTAGCTATAAAAAATATCATTTTTTGATCATATAATCACAAGAAAAGATATATCTATGGATCCTTAAATGAAAAAGGTAATTAAAGAATTTCATATACATGCATATGTAATATATATCAATAGTTTTCATGAATTGTCTAGATAATACTAATTCTTTGGGAGAATTGTTTCATGACTTTAAAAGATACTAACCAAGATAAAACACATGGAAATAATATAAATCTAGATGATAAAATGTGAAAGTATATTTGAGCGTCTTAATAAGAGGTTGGATATTTCACCAGTACTCACACTACCTAATAGTGAATAAGGATTATATATATATAGTTAAGTGGAATAGAAGTTATTGGGATGTTTGATCATGAAAAATGATAAGGCGATAGATTATTCTTCACGTTAGTTAATGATCCATGAGAAAAGTCACATAAAATATGATTTAGAGTTAGTAGAGGTAATTTTTTTATTAAATATTTGGAGTTAATATCATTATGATGAGAGTTGGGATATATATATTGATCACAAGATCATAAGTATATATTCATACAAAGAGATTTGAACAAGGGATAAAGGAGATTATTGAAGTTAATAAAGGATTATGATTACTTAATACATTACCATCCGAGGAAGGGAAAATAGGTAGATAATTCTCTATGTAGAAAATATCATGATACCAAATATATGGTGAGGAATTAAAGATACCCAGTATTTATATATTTTAAAATTATGGAAATTGAAATCATAAAGGTAGAAAAGAAATCTTACCTTTCACAAATGGGTTTTCAACCATCTATCTATGTGAAGATCAAGGAATCCAATAAGGACGATATGGGCCTACAAAATAAAGTAGAAACATCCCAGAGCTAAATATTGATAAATATTTAATTATAATATTCATTTGATGATTATGTATCCTTTAAAAACTATAATTTAAAAACAATATATTGGATGATTTACATAGATAATCATTCTCTATCCACCATCGAATCATACAGATGTATAGAGATATGAAGTAGAATTTTTGGTGGGACAACATGGGGATGGAAATTACCGAGTAAAAATCACATTTACTAGTCTACTAAAAAGTAAATTTATAATGTAAAATTTAAAATTGGATGATGAAGCCATTAACTATACCCATGTGTAAATGGGTGAAAATCACCATAGATTATTTCATTGGTCTTCCCAAGACACCTAAAAAAAATTCTTTATTGGTAGTGGTGGAATTACTAAAACATTTGACACACTTAATTTCGAGTCCAAATGATTTCCCACATGATGAAATTAGAAGGATATATATAAATTATGTGCTAAGTATGAAAAAATCAACACTTTAAAGTATATTAAATCAAGATCCAAGGTTCACATTAGTTTTCTAGATATTTATATAGAAATAATTGGACACAAAGACAAACTTAAATATGACTTATCATCCTCAAACTAATAATTTATCTTAAAAACCCTTCATACATTGGAGGAAATGGGAATATAATTCTTAATTGATTTAAAAGGAAGCGAAGATCAATATATTTTCCTGGTTAGGTTCCCATGTAACAACAGTTTCTTATCTATCATCAAAATGGTACCATATGATGATTTTTATGGGAGAAATTCATAATTCCAAAATACTGGAATAAAATTGAGGAGAGAAAATTATTAGGATATGAGTGTGGTCATGAAATGATGAAGAAGGTTGAATCCTTTCAATGATAAACTAAAGCAGTGAAAATTTTATAGAATATCTATATTTATAATTTCCAGTGATATTTTGTTTTGAAATTATTGGAAAATTATTCCTTCTAATATCTCCTTGGAAGAGAAATATGAGATTCTAGAATAAGGAAAAACTTAGCTCTATATAAATTAGTCTATTAAAGATATTTGATTGAGTGGGAACTATATATTATCGCATAGACCTCCCACCAAATCTGCCCTATGGTTATGCCATGTTCCATGTATCTCATTTGAGGAATTATATAACAAATCCCCCATATGTAATGAACTTATAATCCTTAAATTTGAAACATGATCTCTCTTATGAGGGAAAAAATTTGAGATATTATATCATAGAGATAAATTATAGCGAAAGAAGATAGCTCACCTGGTAAAATTTATTTGGTGAAATCATAAATTTTAAGAAGCTATATGGGATCCAAAATATATAATGAGACATAATTACTCTCATTTTTTTATATCTAAGTAATAAAATATTGGTGGCGAAATTATTCTAAAGGGAGAGAATACGACACATCCAATTTTTTAGTATAAAATGTTCTTTAAGTAAAACTCACATATATGATAGATTTATTACCCAAAACACAAAAATAATATGAATAAATCCATACTCTATTAATGTAAAAAATTTAAATAGAATAAAAATTACAAGAAAACTAAATAAAATAAATTTTTTAAAATTAAAAATGTAATAAAACCAAAAATTAATATAAAAAATGACCAAAATAAATATTCCTCATCCCAATCTACCTTGAGGATCATATATCCATTGATAACCAAGAAAAGAATAAAACATGGTAGAAATATGATAAATATCTTTAGAAAATAATTCATAGAATGAGAAGAATGATTTTTATTACTTTGTAAGGCTATATATAGGAATGTAATATAGAGGTTATATTTATATGTATGGTCATTGGTTATATAGAATTTATTATATGGTTTATGGATATATGATCATTGAGTATACATGTATCATATAAGTATATTGAAGATACTATAATAAGAATATAGAATCTTCAAATTTAAGGTAAATATTATATTTTTGTATTCAATTAAAATAAAAAGACACTAATTCATTATTGAAAATATATTTTAAACAAATTATTTACTTTAATATAATTATTTAAATTAATTTAAATTATAAAATTAAAATAACTATTTTAAAAATAATTTATTTATAAAATTAAATGAATACTTAAATAAATATAAGTAAATTCATTTAAAGTTAAAAGATATATTTTTAAAATAATTGTTTTCCTATGATGTGTATCTTAAAAAATTAAATTTATGAGTATTAAAGAATATTTTTAATGAAATTTATTATTTATATATTTAAATAAATATATTTATATCCATCTAATTATTTTAATTTATAATGAAAAATATTCATTTCATTTTTTTCTTAAAATATATATTTTTATAAAAATTGTTTTTTTTATATGTTAGGTATTTTTTCATAAAAAATAAATATATTTTCGTTAAATGATGTTTTTAATAAATTTTAATATTTATATATATATTATGAATCATTTTTAATATTATTAATTATTATTAATTATGAATACTAAAACGTAATGTGTAAAACATATTTTTTCCAATAAAACATTTTTACTATATATTTTATTTTTTATTTAAAAGTTAAATACTAAATAATTAGAATTTGAATTTAATTAAAAATAGTAAAAATTATGAATGAGAATATGAAAATTAGATAAAAGGATTCATATTTAATTTTTTAAAAATCGATAAATAGTAGGGTAATTAACTGAACAAAGAAAAATAGAGGTGAAGAAGGGTAAAATTACATGGATCAAATTTTTAGTGATTAAATATATATGCACACTTTTTATAAGGTATTGTTTGGTTTGGGACTCAATAATATAATTCCAAATAATAATCCATTACCTAAGTCACCTATCTCCCTTGTGATTCCATTATTACACTTCATCTAACTCATGTTTCTAAGGAAATTTCTCTCATTTTCACATCTAAAAGGTGCAATCCTACACCAAATTAGAACCAATTATATCCTTATGTTTTCTGTTGAATCACTACCAAATGATTTATCATAAATTCTAATTACATTTTTTAGCCGTTATTATCATAAGGGAGTCTTATTCCCTTCATTATGAGGGGAAATGTTGCAATGTGTGCTTCCATAAAAGTAAGTAAGATGTTATTCTATATCCATTTCATTAACCATACCATATCCACTATTAAGAAAACATATCTTGAACTATAATTATATATTATTAACATCATTGGGAATATATATCAATAATATTCTAACTATATATATATATATATATATATATAAATATTCATATTATTACTCATTTATTCAGTTTAACATGTTCTTGTTTGGGTCACTTTTCAAACATACCTGAATGATTCTACAACATTTACACCATGAATGATTAAGTAAAAATTAATTTTAATAATATATAAGAATAATGATTAATTTAAATTATGTTTCTAATTCGTTAATAATAATCTAAACATTATTTTCATCAATAATATCAATTCTACTAATTGATTCTGTAACACCCCAAGCTTCTACGGTACGTTTCCCTTTAAATAATGCGATAGCGTGTGTTGTACGCAACCTCGAGTTCTAACACACACCACAACTAATTAAACTAACCGTTGTGAATAGTAATACCTAATTTTTGAAATCATATATATTCTATATTTCAAAATGGACTTCATTTTTGGATTCGGAATATCAAAATTAGCCTAGGGTGAAATTTTGGTACATTTCGGATAACTTTCATATTTTGATGAATAGTGAAAATTTCTAAATTTTAATTAAAAACAACTTTTTTAATCAAAATAATTAATAGTGATAAATTATGAATTTGAGTGGTTTTAAAGTATATTTAGAATATATTTTTACCATTCAATTTAATGTTTATCATTGGACATAATTTTACAATTAAACCGAACATAAACAAGTGTCAATCTTTTGATAGTTATTATCTCTTAAAAACACGCTTTTTGTTTTAACAGCGGGAATTAATTTTAAATTAATTTCTGCCACTTCTGTGTTTTTAATTTAGGAAAATGGATTCCATATTTGGAATCAGGATGTCCAAATTATGTAAATAGGTAACTTTTATTTTTAGACATTTTGAATAATTACTACGGTAAATATTTTATTTACCATGGTTAAAGGGTAAATCCGGTAAATAAGGGTTAAAAAAATAATATTATAATAATACAAAATTACCCTAAAACGTGTCTTAACCCTATTGGTTGATACATGGTCTACCATGGGCATCCTTGTGTCAATTTTGGGACCCCATGGATCCACTTGTAAGTGATAATGACACATTATTTTAATTAAGTTAAAATGAATACAAAAATGACACAAGCATATATCTTTTAGAAGAACAATTTTTACATAGGGTTATACATGTTGGATTTTCGATTATAAATATTCATTAGAAAGATAAAAAGATTTCCTACATAATGATATTTTATTTATAATTTTTAGACAATAAATAAGTTATTTTATTTATGACACAATGATGATGCAGTAATTACTATAATAGTGAAAAATTAAAATAATTGATATTATAAATACCCAAATAAATATAATATGAAACTTTTAATGAATTAAACTAATTTTCTAGGATAATATGATATATTAGGATTGATTTAATTGACTTTTTTCGAAGTAATAAATCTTTTATGAGTTTCAAAAAAATCAACTAATGAATAGTGTCAAAATTGACATAAAAGAATTCTTAAAACAAATATTATATTATTAATTGATATTAAATTCCTAAAAATCTAAGGTTCGGCCAAGAGACTTATATTATGATAGGTTAATCATTAATGGACCACTTGGGGGTCGCTTGGATGTATATAGTAAGTTTATTAACCATATTATATAAAAATACAAAGAGACATTGTAAAAGTGAAACTAATTAACTTAGAGTTAATACTTAAAGATAAGGTTAATATAAGTACCCAAACCTGTCTAAATTCTATTGGATGAGTTGTTTTCGACCTATCCCCACCTCATACTTTGAATAGTCAACTTTGGAGCCTTTAGAAACCGAATATGAATTTATTATAAATTAATATTTCTAGCTTTTCCAAAGGTGCCCCTCACCCCTCTTATAAAAAGGCACTCCTCCTTATCATTTCTTCACACCTTCAAAGCCTTTTGGTTCGGCCAAACTCTACCCAAATACTCTCCCAACATCCCTCACTACAACCTAGAGACCTTAGTTTTATCAGAAAGCCAACCTAAGGAGCCCTTTTGATCAAATCAAAAGGAAGAATCCGAAGAAGAGGTAATGATTTCACCACCCTTTTTTAAGTTCATTTCTTCTTCCACTTCTTCTTCCTTTGTTCTTACCATTCTAAAATAATGACTCCAGTATCATTTATATACTGTGATGTTATTATAAATATGGTACAACCATATTCAGTATTCTATCCACCCTTTGAATAACATGTCACCATACGTGCGTACGTACGGCTTACCGTCTCCACGTCGTGGTGTAATTGTTATTCAATATATTATTATTTGGATGGATATAATAATGATGTGTAACTCATGTAAATAATAAATATAACATATTAATGATTCTGTATATATGATATACCATCCATTTATATATTATTTTAATATCAAAAGAATGATATTGTCGCTCGTGCGTACGTACGGACTACCGTCTCCACGAACGCGATGAGATTCATTCTCCATCGTATCCATTCAAGTATAATTATCATTTTATGATTTAAAAATGATGTTTAAGGACTTGATATCATTCTGGATATGAATAATATACAACCTATCCTTTACAAACATGTCTTACGTAACAAAACATATGAAAGAAAACAAGTAAGTTAACACCCGAAACAACGATAATACTAAGATATTATTATCAAATCAATATTAAAAGATCATATATGATATCATATTAATGTATATGATTCTTGTATAATTTAATAACAATTATTTCACCATTATACAGGAGGTTAACCTACCACAACCAAGGAAAAGTACAAGGTAAGGGTTATTTCACAATCTCTTCATTATCCGAGGTTATATTATACGTAATAATCTACTGGGATCTCTTTATCATCCACATCCATGTTTCTTCGAAATGTATTTCAACACATTTTTACTATTTACAAGAATATAGGTTAAAGTCATTTATACCCTTGTTTGACTTTTTATAAGAGGTTTATAAAGGAATCATTCCGTCGTTTTCAAAACAAGGTCCTTTTTAACCTTTTCGACAGAATTGAGGTTAGAATGTTTTTTTAACTTATACGGCGAGTGCGGTTATTTTACGCCGTTATAAAATCTTCAAAGCTTTCCTTACAAGCTTATAAGAATATTTTCAAATAAAATGTTTTATTTTATATGGATCTTAAATGATTTCAAAATAAAAGGAGATATTTCTTTAAAAAGAATTTTGATTTCATCTATGTCAACATCCTTTGATGGATTTTAAGATTATTTGAAGTTGATTTATTATGATACAAAACTTCTATATTGTATTGAAGGTTTTGTGATATGTTTGACTGTGGATGTGCTATTTTTATACCATTCATAGTTTATTGTGAAAGTATTGACATTTCGTATGCTAGTTTTAATACGAATGTTTATGTTATGTTTAAACCTTTTCATATGGGAATGCATTGGACTTAATAAGTGACGGGTGGAGCCCGCTATAGCTCCTTGATGCATCGGTAGGTCTCATGAGACAAACTAGTGTCTTGGCACAAGGCCTTGACAAAATCTTATTTGTAGTCGTGGCACGAGGCCTTGGCTATGTGGTTATGATAGTCTGACATTATGCATTCCAACATTATGAAAGTGGTTATTGATATTGCATGTGATTATTCGATTAGTAGAATATCCATGTGAACAAGTAAATGGCATTATTTCATTTTACTTTTGCCATACTATGTTGAAGTTCAATTTTAAAAGGCTTTTGTTTTAGTAATTCATTGCCTTAAATGTTTATGCTTATTTTGAATGTTCCGCTATATTGTTATCCTTACTGGGCATTTGAGCTCACCCCTTTTCTATGTTTTATTTTTCCCAGGTAGTGAAGAAGTAATTTATGAATGACTTGCAGGGATATTATGAGGGGTTAATAGTGTGGATATGAAGACTTTGTTGTTGTAGTAGTTTTTCACTTTGAAATGTAATGTAAAACTTTATGATTATATCTAGTGTTTCCAAGGCTACTAAACCAATCGGTCTTTCGAAATTTGATCTTTCTTGTGATCATGCCAATGTTATGTAATTAATGCACCGAATCTAGGCAACTGGGGTCGGGGCGTTACAGTTGGTATCAGAGGAAGTTTAGTACAAACCTTGGAAGCTAGATTTAGATAAACTCTGATTAGAGCACATAGACCTAAGATGAACTTTGAGGATTAGTATAGAAGAACTTCCTAGAATTTTGGTATTGTAGAGACTTTGTGAGTTTTCCGAGCAATACATCCCTGTCTGGATACGAGCAGGTAGAGGCGGCTCTGGCACAGATGTACCTAGGGGTAAAACCCGAAAACACCGCTTTGAGCTAGACTCGAACGGGAACTGGTGCACGACAACGGGCCTTGCTGCACTCTTGGTTACGACACTCCCGGGGGATATGCTTAGGATAACTCTCACTTTCTTTAAAAATCATTATGAAGGGTTTATGAGTATATACTTCCTCAAAGAAAACATATTTATGATTATGGATTATATCCATAGATAGTTCAATTTATGTTTAGTGTTTTATAAGTATGGGATTATGTATTTTGATTCATAAACTGATCTAGTTTATGACATTGTTTAGAAATGGCGCCTAGTGGAAGAAATGGAAACTGTATCAATGCACGCACTCCATGTAGGGATTGCCCTCCTGCTCAAGATAATTATAGTGGGGCTGGTGATGCAACTGGTGCTGATCAGCTAATCACCGTACTGGGACAACTTACTCAGGTTATGAATAATAACCTTACCCGTATGGAGCACCCTGATCCGCAGCATGGAGGATCAATGTTAGATCGATTCATGAGACAACAACCACCAACGTTCAATGGGAGTACAAATCCCTTAGTAGCTGAGAAATGGATATTTTCCCTAGAGAAAATATTTCAGGCTTTGGGGAGTAGTGAAAGGGAAAAAGTTACCATGGCAGTTTACCGCCTCACTGGAGATGCTGATCAATGGTGGTCATTGATTCAAAACATGAAGGAAGATGATGAAGTATCAAACATGGAATGGAGGGAGTTCAAAGATCTGTTTTTAGAAAAATACTTTCCTCGCGACCATCGAGCAGATATGGAAAGACAATTTCTGAGTCTGAGACAAAAGGAGGATGAGAATGTCACAAAGTATGAGGCTAACTTTACAAGGTTAGCGAGGTACGCTGGTGATTATATTCGCAACCCAAGAAGTAAGATTGATCGTTTCTTTGATGGGTTAAAACCATTTCTCCGTCGAGCATTAGTCTCACAATCCTTTTCATCGTACGAAGACATTGTCTCATGTGCTATAAAGACCGAAAAGGAATTCTATAAGTATTATGACTTTAAAGCGAAGCAAGAGAAGAAGAGACCTGCTGATCAATCTGGGAATGGAAATAAGGGGAAGAAGGGAAAGGTTGAATATCCATCTTGTGGTAAATGCGGGAAGAAACATCCTGGTACTTGCTTGAAGGGAATGGGAGTCTGTTACAAGTGTGGTGAAAAAGGCCACCAAGCTCATGATTGCAAGGGGAAGAAGGAAGCTACCAACGTTCAGTGCTACAATTGCAGGGAGATGGGGAATTATTCAAATGCATGTCCTAAACGTCAGGATAACTTACCTCAGAAAAGGCCAAGGGATCAAGTCCAGGCTTATGCTATCACTACTGCTGAGGTAGAAGCTCCGAAAGACGTGGTGGCAGGTAATTTAATGGTTTCCTCAAGTTTAGCAAATCCATTATTTGATTCTGGATCATCGCATTGTTTCATATCTTCCCAGTTTGCTAAGAAAATTAGATATTTCCAATTTGATTTAATAAGGGAGTTGTCAGTTAAAACTCCTAAGGGAAGTATCGTTGCAACAAAGTTTTGTGAATCAGTCCCCATTAGAGCACATAAATTTTCTTTATCTGCTGATTTCATCGTCATACCTATGATTGAGTTTGATATAATCCTCGGTATGGACTGGCTTTCGGACTATGATGCGAAGATTTATTGTAAGAAGAAAGAGGTTACGATTCTTGATGATAATGATAAGGAGCACCTTATTTTTAGAGCGGAATCGTCACCACCTAATTCTTATTTAGATCCACCCCCTGTAGCTCAACTTAATTCAATTATCGGGGAGGAAGAGAATGAAATAACTGTCGGTGAGGAAAGGAATGTTCAAATGGAGGATGTACCTATTGTGAAAGAATTTGTAGATGTATTTCCGGAAGATTTACCTGGACATCCTCCAGAACGAGAAGTTGAGTTTTCTATTGATTTGATTCCTGGATCAAGGCCTATATCGAAGACCCCTTATAGAATGGCCACTGTAGAGCTAGTCGAACTAAAGAAACAACTAGAGGAATTGAGTAATAAGGGATTTATTCGCCCTAGTGTTTCTCCATGGGGAGCCCCTGTTCTTTTTGTTAAAAAGAAAGATGGATCTATGAGGTTATGTATCGACTACAGGGAGATCAATGCTATAACGATAAAGAACAAGTATCCCCTACCTCGTATTGATGATTTATTTGACCAACTGCATGGAGCTCAATACTTTTCAAAGATTGACCTTCGATCTGGATACCATCAGTTGTGTGTGAAGAAGGAAGACATTCCGAAGACAGCATTTCGAACCAGGTACGGGCATTACGAGTTTACTGTAATGCCGTTTGGATTGACTAATGCACCCTCTGTATTCATGGATCTGATGAATAGAGTTTTCAAGGAGTATCTCGATGAATTTGTGGTGGTATTTATTGATGATATCTTGGTATACTCCAAAACCTACAAAGATCATGAAAATCACTTGCGCATTATCTTGAAGACTCTGAGGAGGCATGAATTATATGGAAAGTTTAGCAAGTGTGAATTCTGGCTTCTGGAGATTTCTTTTCTTGGCCATATTGTCTCTAAAGATGGAATCTCTGTTGATCCTTCTAAGACCAAGGCAATCCAAGAATGGCCAGCACCTACGAATATAACTGAGGTACGTAGTTTTATTGGTTTGGCAGGTTATTATCGACGTTTCGTCCAGAATTTTGCCCGATTGGCTAACCCATTAACGAAGCTCACACGTAAAGGGGTTAAATTTGTTTGGACAAAAGAGTGTGAAGAATGTTTCGAAGAACTGAAGAGAAGATTAGTCAATGCTCCTATATTGACTCTACCATCGGGGAATGATGGGTTCGTTATTTATAGTGATGCATCAAAGAAAGGACTTGGCTGTGTCCTTATGCAGAACGATAGAGTTATTGCCTATGCATCACGACAGTTGAAAATTCATGAACAAAACTATCCTACTCATGATCTTGAGTTAGCAGCTGTGATCTTTGCTTTGAAGATATGGAGGCACTACCTCTATGGTGAAAAATGTGAGATTTATACTGATCACAAGAGTTTGAAGTATATTTTCTCACAAAAAGAACTCAACATGAGGCAAAGGAGATGGCTTGAATTACTCAAGGATTATGATTGTACGATACACTACCACCCGGGGAAGGCAAACAAGGTGGCAGATGCTTTGAGCAGAAAAGACCTTGGAGTTCTGAACATGATGAGAATTGAAAGGGATCCAATTTTCATGGATCTAGAGAAGATGGACATGGGAATAACCAGGGAAGGTGAAACATCAATGCTTTTTCAAATGGTTGCCAAACCATCTTTACTAGAAAGGATTAAGAGTTCCCAAACCGATGATGAAGAATTTCAGAAGAAGATTAAAGCTATGAATGATGGGAGATTGAGAGACTTTGAGTATGAAGATGGAATTTTGAAATTCGGGAAGAGACTTTGTGTTCCCAATATACCTGATCTAAAAAGGGAATTGCTGGATGATGCTCATAGTTCCAATTTCTCTATACACCCTGGGAGCACCAAAATGTATAGAGATTTGAAGGAACATTTTTGGTGGGACAACATGAAGAGGGAGATTGCTGATTTTGTGTCAAGATGTATGGTTTGTCAACAAGTGAAAGCTGGAAGGCAACAGCCTGGAGGAGTCATGCAACCTCTTCCCATACCGGAGTGGAAATGGGACAATATTACAATGGACTTTGTCATGGGGCTACCAAAGACTCCTAGAAGGAACGATGCAATATGGGTTATTGTTGATCGTCTTACCAAGTCAGCACATTTTCTTGCTATAAGAGAAGATCTGCCCCTGGAACGTCTAGCAAGACTATATATTAATGAAGTTGTGAGACTTCATGGAGTACCCCTATCGATTGTTTCTGATCGTGATCCCCGTTTTACTTCAAGATTTTGGAAAAGTCTTCAGAAATCCCTGGATACTGAACTTCATTTGAGCACTGCTTACCACCCTCAGACAGACGGACAATCAGAACGGACTATTCAGACCTTAGAAGACATGTTGAGATCTTGCTCACTTGACTTTCAGGGTATGTGGGATCAATATTTACCACTAGTAGAATTTTCCTATAACAATAGCTTCCATTCGAGTATTCAGATGGCACCATATGAAGCGTTATACGGAAAGAGATGTCGTACACCAACCTGTTGGGATGACGTCGGTGAAAGAAAACTTGTAGGTCTAGAACTGGTGGAGGAAACGATGGAAAAGGTAAAGGTAATCCAAAATCACATCAAAGCAGCTCAAAGTAGGCAGAAGAGCTATGCCGATAATCGAAGGAAGGATTTGGAATTTCAAGTCGGTGATCATGTTTTCCTAAAGGTATCTCCGTGGAAGGGAGTCATACGTTTTGGTAAGAAAGGTAAATTGAGTCCCAGGTACATCGGACCTTTCGAAATTCTAGAACGAATTGGGGCTGTAGCGTACCGATTGGCAATGCCGCCAAGTCTCTCCAAAGTTCACGATGTGTTCCACGTATCTCTGTTGAGGAAATACATGCCTGACCCAACGCATGTACTCACCTATGAGGAATTAGAACTGGAACCCGATCTTTCCTATTATGAAGAGCCCGTCAGGATTCTTGATACAAGAGAACAAGTACTGAGAAACCGGACGACGCGTCTGGTAAAAGTTTTGTGGAGAAATCATAAGATGGAAGAGGCAACGTGGGAACCCGAGGAACTTATGATGAAGAACCACCCGAGTCTTTTTATGCAGTAATACCCTAGAAATTGCGAGGACGCAATTATTTGAAGGAGGGGAGAATGTAACACCCCAAGCTTCTACGGTACGTTTCCCTTTGAATAATGTGATAGCGTGTGTTGTACGCAACCTCGAGTTCTAACACACACCACAACTAATTAAACTAGCCGTTGTGAATAGTAATACCTAATTTTTGAAATCATATATATTCTATATTTCAAAATGGACTTCATTTTTGGATTCGGAATATCAAAATTAGCCTAGGGTGAAATTTTGGTACATTTCGGATAACTTTCATATTTTGATGAATAGTGAAAATTTCTAAATTTTAATTAAAAACAACTTTTTTAATCAAAATAATTAATAGTGATAAATTATGAATTTGAGTGGTTTTAAAGTATATTTAGAATATATTTTTACCATTCAATTTAATGTTTATCATTGGACATAATTTTACAATTAAACCGAACATAAACAAGTGTCAATCTTTTGATAGTTATTATCTCTTAAAAACACGCTTTTTGTTTTAACAGCGGGAATTAATTTTAAATTAATTTCTGCCACTTCTGTGTTTTGAATTTAGGAAAATGGATTCCATATTTGGAATCAGGATGTCCAAATTATGTAAATAGGTAACTTTTATTTTTAGACATTTTGAATAATTACTGCGGTAAATATTTTATTTACCATGGTTAAAGGGTAAATCCGGTAAATAAGGGTTAAAAAAATAATATTATAATAATACAAAATTACCCTAAAACGTGTCTTAACCCTATTGGTTGATACATGGTCGACCATGGGCATCCTTGTGTCAATTTTGGGACCCCATGGATCCACTTGTAAGTGATAATGACACTTTATTTTAATTAAGTTAAAATGAATACAAAAATGACACAAGCATATATCTTTTAGAAGAACAATTTTTACATAGGGTTATACATGTTGTATTTTCAATTATAAATATTCATTAGAAAGATAAAAAGATTTCCTACATAATGATATTTTATTTATAATTTTTAGACAATAAATAAGTTATTTTATTTATGACACAATGATGATGCAGTAATTACTATAATAGTGAAAAATTAAAATAATTGATATTATAAATACCCAAATAAATATAATATGAAACTTTTAATGAATTAAACTAATTTTCTAGGATAATATGATATATTAGGATTGATTTAATTGACTTTGTTCGAAGTAATAAATCTTTTATGAGTTTCAAAAAAATCAACTAATGAATAGTGTCAAAATTGACATAAAAGAATTCTTAAAACAAATATTATATTATTAATTGATATTAAATTCCTAAAAATCTAAGGTTCGGCCAAGAGACTTATATTATGATAGGTTAATCATTAATGGACCACTTGGGGGTCGCTTGGATGTATATAGTAAGTTTATTAACCATATTATATAAAAATACAAAGAGACATTGTAAAAGTGAAACTAATTAACTTAGAGTTAATACTTAAAGATAAGGTTAATATAAGTACCCAAACCTATCTAAATTCTATTGTATGAGTTGTTTTCGACCTATCCCCACCTCATCCTTTGAATAGTCAACTTTTGAGCCTTTAGAAACCGAATATGAATTTATTATAAATTAATATTTCTAGCTTTTCCAAAGGTGCCCCTCACCCCTCTTATAAAAGGGCACTCCTCCTTCTCATTTCTTCACACCTTCAAAGCCTTTTGGTTCGGCCAAACTCTGCCCAAATACTCTCCCAACATCCCTCAATACAACCTAGAGGCCTTAGTTTGATCAGAAAGCCAACCTAAGGAGCCCTTTTGATCAAATCAAAAGGAAGAATCCGAAGAAGAGGTAATGATTTCACCACCCTTTTTTAAGTTCATTTCTTCTTCCACTTCTTCTTCCTTTGTTCTTACCATTCTAAAATAATGACTCCAGTATCATTTATATACTGTGATGTTATTATAAATATGGTACAACCATATTCAGTATTCTATCCACCCTTTGAATAACATGTCACCATACGTGCGTACGTACGGCTTACCGTCTCCACGTCGTGGTGTAATTGTTATTCAATATATTATTATTTGGATGGGTATAATAATGATGTGTAACTCATGTAAATAATAAATATAACATATTAATGATTCTGTATATATGATATACCATCCATTTATATATTATTTTAATATCAAAAGAATGATATTGTCGCTCGTGCGTACGTACGGACTACCGTCTCCACGAACGCGATGAGATTCATTCTCCATCGTATCCATTCAAGTATAATTATCATTTTATGATTTAAAAATGATGTTTAAGGACTTGATATAATTCTGGATATGAATAATATACAACCTATCCTTTACAAACATGTCTTACGTAACAAAACATATGAAAGAAAACAAGTAAGTTAACACCCGAAACAACGATAATACTAAGATATTATTATCAAATCAATATTAAAAGATCATATATGATATCATATTAATGTATATGATTCTTGTATAATTTAATAACAATTATTTCACCATTATACAGGAGGTTAACCTACCACAACCAAGGAAAAGTACAAGGTAAGGGTTATTTCACAATCTCTTCATTATCCGAGGTTGTATTATACGTAATAATCTACTGGGATCTCTTTATCATCCACATCCATGTTTCTTCGAAATGTATTTCAAAACATTTTTACTATTTACAAGAATATGGGTTAAAGTCATTTATACCCTTGTTTGACTTTTTATAAGAGGTTTATAAAGGAATCATTCCGTCGTTTTCAAAACAAGGTCCTTTTTAACCTTTTCGACAGAATTGAGGTAAGAATGTTTTTTTTTAACTTATACGGCGAGTGCGGTTATTTTACGCCGTTATAAAATCTTCAAAGCTTTCCTTACAAGCTTATAAGAATATTTTCAAAGAAAATGTTTTATTTTATATGGATCTTAAATGATTTCAAAATAAAAGGAGATATTTCTTTAAAAAGAATTTTGATTTCATCTACGTCAACATCCTTTGATGGATTTTAAGATTATTTGAAGTTGATTTATTATGATACAAAACTTCTATATTGTATTGAAGGTTTTGTGATATGTTTGACTGTGGATGTGCTATTTTTATACCATTCATAGTTTATTGTGAAAGTATTGACATTTTGTATGCTAGTTTTAATACGAATGTTTATGTTATGTTTAAACCTTTTCATATGGGAATGCATTGGACTTAATAAGTGACGGGTGGAGCCCGCTATAGCTCCTCGATGCATCGGTAGGTCTCATGAGACAAACTAGTGTCTTGGCACAAGGCCTTGACAAAATCTTATTTGTAGTCGTGGCATGAGGCCTTGGCTATGTGGTTATGATAGTCTGGCATTATGCATTCCAACATTATGAAAGTGGTTATTGATATTGCATGTGATTATTCGATTAGTAGAATATCCATGTGAACAAGTAAATGGCATTATTTCATTTTACTTTTGCCATACTATGTTGAAGTTCAATTTTAAAAGGCTTTTGTTTTAGTAATTCATTGCCTTAAATGTTTATGCTTATTTTGAATGTTCCGCTATATTGTTATCCTTACTGGGCATTTGAGCTCACCCATTTTCTATGTTTTATTTTTCCCAGGTAGTGAAGAAGTAATTTATGAATGACTTGCAGGGTTAATATGAGGGGTTAATAGTGTGGATATGAAGACTTTGTTGTTGTAGTAGTTTTTCACTTTGAAATGTAATGTAAAACTTTATGATTATATCTAGTGTTTCCAAGGCTACTAAACCAATCGGTCTTTCGAAATTTGATCTTTCTTGTGATCATGCCAATGTTATGTAATTAATGCACCGACTCTAGGCAACTGGGGTCGGGGCGTTACAGATTCATTATTCACAAAAATAAAGAATTAAAAATAATTCATTACAAACCAACCCCATATCATCTATGAAATAATATCATAACACTATAACTATATTAAACCCATATATTCCATATTCTTAAAAATTCTAAATGTGATGAACACATGATCAAGGGGAAAGGATCAAAATTTCCAAACCAAAACATGCATGGAGAGAATGGAAGAATTTACACCGAAATGTTAATTTTAACAAAGAATTATTAATAAATGAGTATTAAGTAGTTAAAAATGGATCATGTTGTAATGAAATATCCTGGAACAATCCATAGTAACTAAATTAGAGAAATACAAGACCTTAAGTGAACCTATTAGTACAACAGTGGTTTCTAACTGGTAGTGAAGATATAATTCGAATCATGGAGGGAAAGCACCTGCTAAATAAGATATCTGTCATAAAATTATAACTAAAGATAATTACATTCATAATGATAAATAATATGTAATTTTAATAAAAAACATCAATTAACAATATATACAACAAATGATATATCAAAATGATTATTTTATAAGTCATCTAAGTTATAAAGACCCAATATATAGCCCTCATGGGAGAATTGTATACATCATTGTTAAAACATAAAAAAATAATTTTTTTTGGGAAAAATAAGAAAATTATTCCCAAGTCCTAGACCAGTACCATATCCCATAATCTGTATTAAATATCCCAATAAACGATTAATCGTTGATCCTTTTCCCTTATCTTACACTGTAACCCTGAAGTTTTCTTGGGAACAGACAATGGTCAGAGTCATGTGTAAATATTACTTAGTAGAATAACAAAACAGGGTTCTCTAAATATATATATTCTGATAAATAGAGTAATGATATACCATTAGAAATAAATAAATTAATAAATAAATGGACATATTCAATACTTATACTCTATAGTGACACCATAAATCAACCTTACATTTTTATTCTATTATCAAATTTCTCTAAATAGGTTAAAACATAACGTCATAATGGAGAATTTAACCCCACCTAGTAAATAATTTATTATTTCATCATCAAGAGGTAATGTTTGTTCACCTTGTAGATAATCTATATTAATGTTATTATGGAGGAAGAACACCCTTCCCTAGAAATATGTCATTATATATAATCAAAGGTAGAATATCACTCTACATTTATAGAAAATCATATATAAATATATATATAATCAATAGGGAAGAGAATCCCACCCTAGGAATAAGCTATATAATTATCAGGGGGAAGAACACCCCCCCCATGGAAATAGGAGATATAATCATTAGCGGGGAAGAGTTCCCCACATTAGAATTAGGTCTTATAAATCATCAAAGGGAAGAAAAATACTCCCTAAAAACAATTCGATAATACCATAATAGTTATGAATTTACCACTTATATACTTTCCACATTCCATTTAAAAGTTTTAACACATTGGTTTCTAATATGAAGAATTTTATTTTCCCTTTAATAGGGTCACTCACCCATCCCAGGTCTATACTATTATTCCTAATAGATACTATCATACAAGCCCATATTAAGCACAAGATAAATCAGAGGAATGATCATAGGGAATTTATATTCAACATTATATAACATCATTCAGTTTTTGGAATTCATCTAGTTTCTTATCAAATTCCTATTTTTTATTGAAATAAAAGTAAACTTAATTAATTTTCCAAAGGTCTAGAATTAAATCTATCAACATGATTCTCATAGATTGAATAAGGGGTTTGTTAAAAAGGAATGTAAATATAAATCCTTTATTAATGTTTTAAATTAAGAACAGATTTGTTTATCATGACCACACATCATACACACATATAAATGAAACTAGAAATTATGCATAACTAATAAAATAACTAAAATAATCATATATAAATATAGTCGTTGTGTTTATTAAATTGTAGGAATTAAGGAATCTTAAAAAAATCCTGAAATAATGAATAAATGGTTGTCACCAGTATAATCCCATGAAATAGTGACAGAAAATCTGGAATAATAGATACGGAGAGAAATATTTACCTTAATCTAACACTTTAAATAAATGAACCTTGACTTTTTTAGGCCGAGAGAGTTAACACTTGGAGATAAAAAGAAGAATAATAGCACAATTAAATGGATTTATTTTCATTATAATCATAGAAATGTAAAATTACCATTTTATATTTAATTTGAACACTTTATTAACTCTTTAGGAACAATATAAGAATTATTCATTGTCAATTTTGGGTAATCTCACTGTCTCTTACATATGGTCCCCTATACTCTTACACATAGAGAGGATTCCTAAAACATTAATGAATTTCTAAGACTAAGGGAGGTGACTATTGTGGCAACCCCAACACAAATAAACTAGATCCATTAGTAGCATTATTACATTGGTACAATATACAATGGATCAAATCACACCAAATCACATGATTTAATATTCTTGAGAGACAATATGCATACTCTATTATCGTATTATATTAAAAAATGTGATATAAATTCTAGTTGAAACCATATTGTTTCCTTTGTAATATCCCTAAAATCATTCAATGTTCACTTCTAGGTACCCAAGGGAAATTAAATAAAATAAATGGGTGAGATTAGATGCGTAGTAATGGAAAATGTACAACTAGAGCTGTCATATAATAATAAAGGCATGAAAATAGAGTAGATATAAAAAATAATCAAATTGGGAATGTAAATATTATTAGGAAATAATAATATATCAATGGATGGAATAACAACAAAAATATTTACATGGATAGATATAACTGGTTTTATATTAATAGAATTTATAATACCAAACATCATACATAATCTTAAATCCAAGTCCTTATTCTAGGACAACATACATAATTAAGTAAGGTATGCACAAAATACCAATGATATTTTTTTTCATGATACCTACCAATACACTGAGAGGATATCTAATATCATCCCTACCTGTTACTTACTATGTCTAATGCATTCACCATATGAATGAACAAAAATTCAATTCATAATCAAATTTCCTTAAAAATAAATAAAAATATATATTGAAATTTGTATATTTGGGATGAAAATACTTTATTTAGTCATTACTTTGTATAACATGATCATAATAAACCCTAATAAATAAGGTGGATGTAATTATTAAAGCGTATACCATGTGGTAAAGAAACATGTTCCATAAAAAATTACTTAAAACATAATCATCATAATCCATCCAGAGAATGAAGGTTTATGATATTAAGAGAACATATCCCAAGTTTAATATAATTAACATCAAAGGATGTTGACATAGATGAAAAATATATTTTTATGATTATTATATAAATCACTTTAAAAAAACATGGAGATATATCCATTTTTTGATGTTTTTAATATATACTTAAAATGAGCACTATTTAAAATGAAATACTTTGAATTCCATAATTTTTTTTATAAATAACCCCTTAAAACAAAAAATATTTGAAAGTAAATAATTAAAAAATAAATAAAATTTTAAAAATATTCTCTAATAGGATATAACAAACATTGAAGACTTATCTCTCAAAATTACAATCCTTAAAAAAATAAGGATTTCATTTATAAAATCAAAATTTAGCTATTAAAAAAATATAATTTTTTTTTTATTTAGAAAATAATTAAAAATAAATTAATTTGTAAAACTATTTTAAAACATGGAAAGGAATATTCCTAAAAATTAATTCCTATGACGACAAAAGAATGTGTTCACATAGAAAATTTTTAAAGGAATGTTTTTGTAAAAATTATATGTGGAAAATATCAATTAACTATTTGAAAAATATTTAAAATAAATTAAAATATATTAAAATGATCTTATTAAATTACTAAATCATGTATAAATACGTCCATAAAATGAATTTAGACATAGAGAGGTAAGATTCCCGACTGTAAAGAAGAGATACGACCAATTTTACTTTTAAGAATCACATAAAATAAATTATATAAAAAATAACGTTAAATTGTTAGAGGAAATATAAAACCTCAATAATTAAAATATTAGAATAAATTTTTTATAGTTTTAGATAGATAGTGCATACAAAATCACCATATCCATTTTCATTCAAAAGTAATATAGACTTGAAAATGAGGTTGGTATCAAAACCTTTTGGATTTGTTAACCCTTGAAACAAATCCCTTCAAATGAAAAAAAATTATATATATCTTAAAGTACCATTAATTGAATTTTTATAGAGATATAAATACAAACCTGGGTATTATATATACCAAACAAAATTAAATAAGTGGTAAACATGGTACATGTCTCAAAGAATGAAAATTGAGACTAGAAAAACTCTTAGACATTAGGAAACAATTGAATAAAAAGCATCAAAAGGATGGATTAATGAAAAATAATTTTTATTACCTTGAATTTAATATTCATAATTATAATATAATCCAATAGTGCAATATCTACACTATAGAAAATATAAAAAAGGCTTAATTAGAAAACATGCCTTAGTGAATAGAAATTGAGACATAAAACCTTACCTTGCTTTTCAACTTCATAAAAAGTGATATAAAAAATATTAATAACTCATTTAAAAACATTATATATATATTTAATTTTTTTTATAAACATTTATCATACATTCATTAGTTAGTTATCACTTATTTTTATTATAAGATGTTGTAATTATAGTTATTTTTCACATGTTTCATAATGGAAATGCTGAAAAACATATTTTGATAATAAATTAATCATTAGAAACTATAAAATATATTTAAATAATTATGTTTCAATTACTTTTACATATCCAATTTCATTTTATTGGACCCGTGGGCATGGTTTGAGATAATGATATCTATATAGAGCTTATTTTAGGTAATATACCGATAAAAAATGATTAATTAAAAATGATTTATAATTTTGTTTCAAACATTTAAAACCATATTCAGGATATATATAAATCATCTATATCATTTATATTAATAAAATATTTTTTATAAGAATCCATGTATATACATTATGCAAAATAGAACATGTTGCTCATAATGGTGGTAGTTCGCGCATATACATGATTGGTGTTTTCATTTACCATATAGTAGAAGGAAAGTTAAAAGTGATATATCATTTAATAATATTAATAATATTATAAATAAAATATTATTTCATTAATTTTTTAACTATCCAGGTAAGGTGGTGAAGTAAAACATTAAACATTAGTTCATGGAGGCGGTAGTTCGCAAATACGCACAAATAATGTTTTTTATTTTTCTATGGGAAAAAGGATATTGTGGATAATGTTTATTCCATAAACATAACAACATATTAGTATATATATAATAATTATTTCATAATTTTTGTAATGGTTGTGATAGGTTTGGATTAGAAATAACGATAAAGGAAAATATTTGAGAGTGATTAGTACTTATGTTGAGAATTTGAGCTTTCTATTTAAGTACTTAATATAAATAAAGCACATAAGAAAATTTATTATGAATATATGCATAGGTAAGTGGAAAAGAATTATTGTGGAATTAAAAATTAGAGGTATTGAATAGGAACTCAAATTGTTGGACTGTAATTGATGGGGTGGTGGAAGGCCCATTTTATAAGTGAATAAAATGTAGATTTTTGAAATTTGGCCTCTTATTATAAAAGTAACACATATTTCACATTTAAAGTGGTATAAAAAGTTGAAAATACAAGATAATAGATAAGTTTTTATTGATCAACACCTCAACTAATCATTTAGAGACATGTTTCTACCATGTTTTTTCTCTTTTAAACTTGGCTAAACTCTATTTTGAATTAATTCACCTTTACATCAGTAACTACATTTTAAACCTCGGTAAATAATTTTTACGACTAAAAAATAAAATTATATTAATATATAATTATCTAATTCTTATTTAAAATATGGAATCCATTTTATAAAATAAAATTTTTAGGGGTGAAATAAATTTATTTTACAATTTTCATGCATTACGTGTGAAAATCTATTTTGGATAAAGTATATTTTCATGCATAAATATTATATTTAGGATGAAAATATAAATTTCATTATTTACATGAAATTAATTTTTTATTATTAAAAAAATAATATTTTTGTGTATTTTAAAAAAAACTAATATGAAATTCCACCTTTTGGACACTTAGTGAAGTGAAACAGATAAAAAAGAATTTTTATAATAATAAATATTGCTTATGTTTCAAAATATAAAACATGGGTTTCAAAATTTTAACATAGTATATTTAAATTATTCATTTTACTCCTTAAATAAAAATTTTATTAATTAAAATGTTTTATAAACTTCTAACACTTTCTTATATAAGGATAAATTAGTAAAATTATAGTATTTCTTAAAACTATATTTATCGCCTTTCACTTAAAAATAAATCCTTTTCGAAAATTATAAAAAATTTATCCTATAATAATATTATTATGATGAATCAAAAAATGAATCTCAAATTTTCAAATTCAAATTACAAAATATAATAATTTAAAATTTAAATAGAAACATAAAATATAATGAAAGAATACATTTTTATAGGAAAACTATTTATAAATATTAACCGACATTCTTCTTATTTCAAATAAATTACTAATTTATTTAGTGTTAATATGCTATTCATATCATAAATATATTTTATAATCATTTAACCAAAATATATTTAGTTTATTAAAATAAAAATTCACTGCGCCTAGAAAAGAAAATTTTAAGTAAAACACATTTTTAAGCATATGATGATCTTATTAGCTATTTATCTACACTAATTGAATTATTTCAATGAATCAGTATTATAAATTACACTTTATTTTTATGTATATATATAATTCAAAATAAATGATCTTATATTAATATTATATTACTCAATTACTATGTTATTATAGTTATATTTAATATTTTTATGGTTTTAACTTAATAAAATATAACACAATTTAATTTTTGTTTGATTTTTCATCTGATGCAAGATAATAAACATAATATTTATTTAAAGTAGAATTACATATTGAAATATCAAGGTGTATTTTCATGAACAAAACCACTGGGGTCCATGCTATAACTACGCAAATCCCACCTCCAATAGGCTTGAGGATGGAGACCGATGCTGAGTAAGCATATCACATATACCAGATTCCTTAGACTAAGGTACCTATAAACACACACACAAACATATATCTATTAAATAATGAATAGATAATAAAACTCTAAGAAAAAATTTATACATAAAACTATCCCACAATAAGAGTAAAAAAATAGTACTTAGTGGGAGAAACTAAAAGGTAATAGTATGGTTAAACATATTTTAAAGGAGGAAATCCAAGTGACAGAGAACAAGAAACTCCATCTTGAATGCTCCTCATCTATAAATGTGTAGTAAAATCATCTCCATATGGTGTATTGATCAAGACATGTGACCACACAATAAGGAATCCCATATTGAACCAAGATATACTCATCCCACAATCCAAGTGTCATGAGGTCCCAACATAATATCCAACCACATTATTCTACTTGAGAATCAAAGGTAATGCTCATCCGAGATATCCCACTCCACAAGACCAACCAAACCTATTACAACTCATCTGATAGATAACAATCAGAGAATATTGATCTACCATCCTATATCGAACATCCAAGAGATATCACTTCATCGGGAACATCTATTCCATCCTTAATGGAACTCATTCTATAGATATCACTCCACCGGGTATCACTAAGCTGATGGCACATCACCACCATTCCAAGTGGCATACACTTGGGAGAACTCACTTTTATGGTCTCTCCATGGATAAAGTAACACCATCACTTACTGGATCTCAATAATTGGATATGGGATCACATAAATCTTTAATGTGGCACTCCAAAAATGATACTAGAAATGTTGAATATCTCACCTCAGATATGGGATCACACCCAGGGCCATTGGTAGACACTACATTCCCAATATGGAACAAATATGATCTCATACTGAAACTATGATATCACACCCAAGACCGCTAGGGGACACCAAAAACCCAATCAAAAACTACAAATATAATCATGCTTAGATATGAGAGCTCACCCATCCTTTATGGGGGACATTACAAACCCGACCGAGTCTCGAAGCCACAATATATAGATAAGGGATCATTCCCAGGACTGCTGGGAGATATCATAAACCTACATCTGGTTCCAACCTCCATGTATGGGATCATACTGATGAGAATTCCATGAAACTTAAGTAAACCACCCACCAGGTTGGGTATATTATATTTAATGAAACCTCAATCTATACTAGGATATCCTACTAGATACAAGATCACCCCTATTTAATAGTCATGATGATATCATGAATCCCATCTAGGGAAGTTGACACAATAGAGGATCCAGACTCAGCCTTACAATTGGATACACCAACTCTATAGGATCCAATCCTATCAAGGGGATAAAAATCCTATATTGAGGACATAATTCCATAATGTACCCTCATAGGGATAGAACAAAGGACCACACTTGACTAATAGTAGTCTATACATCACTAACATAAGATAATCTCAATTTCCACCTAACGTTGCATATCTAACACCAAAACCATTTCTACCAACACTTCCCACATAGAAAACTACTTATGATAGGCTATTCTCTGGCCTATAACCTAGTCATGAAGAAAAATATGCTTGAGGGAGAAATCTATAGGGGGAGTATAGAGTGTGCACAATTAGTACATGGAGTGTCTCTCACAATTTGTCCCTTGTCCATATTCCCTCTTGGTACTCATCATGTAAAAGAAAACTACACGGTGATTACCCATGTCACATGGTGTGTGTCCCTAAATGACCTTCTAGGTATTTCCTTGACTATACATGGATGACTGGCTATGTTGGTCCATAAGGAATGCACCCTTGGTACACTGATTATTGTGGATACCTGGACACTTCCCTTGTGTTGTGAACCTATTCCCATGTACGACATGGATCATTTATGTTATTGTCTATGTACTTCCTCATGACCATGTCCTTCAACATGACATACCACTCCATGTCCATCAGCTACACAACCTGGGATCACTATATATCATATACCCCGAGTAAATGTTGTGTAATTTACAAATTTGATATTCTTTGAATATGAATAGTACATGGTGTGTGCACCTTTACTACACATCATGTGATAGAGAATATATAATGAGAATTCACAATGAGCCACTTGGAACTCCCCAATTTTCAATGAAACCCGTAGATCTACCCCGAGGGGATATCTAGAAGTCATATTAGGGCTCTAAAACATTAAAACATTGCATCAAAGGGGATCAATATATAAATATTGTAAAATCCACATACTTCATGGTGAAATACCAAATATTTGTGGTCTAAAATGACACTCAAAAGAAACTGAATCTTGATCTAGTGACAATCTGTGTCAAGAATGGGGATCAATAACACCTCCTCTCTTCAGTTTGGCATCGAGTCATCTATCATTCAGGTGGGGATCCTCCTATAATTTACTGTGTGTGATACCAAAGATGGGGGGATAATATTTGATCATTTTAATAATATATTATATCAACGTGCCACCAACATGCCCGGAACCAAGCGCTTGATCATGAAGAAACTTATGTCACGTTTAGGGTAAACACCATTTTATGAACTCAACTTCGGTCTCAAATTTCAAATATGATAATCTTCTTGGGAGTTATAAAAATTTTATAAAAACAATATATTTGTGTTGTAAAATATATTTAATATTTTTAATATCACCCAACCAAGGCTCCCTGAGCCCTAGAATCCCATGATGACTCATCACATGGCTTAAAAAACATTCATAAAAATATTATAAATTCTTATAGGGAAAGAAGAGCCACTATACTCTACCAACATTCAGTAATTTCATCCTGAATAGAAAAATCCTAGGCACAAGTGAGAAAAACAAAACTCTCAACTGGGAATCTCATCCGAGTGAGATCACCAAAGGGTTACCATGCTGTCTACAAACACATAATTATGGAAACCTCAAAGTCCAAACCACACCCAATATCGAACTCAATCTAGATTGAAATTGTGAAAAGAAGTGCACACATGTATCCTCAGTTGTGACTGGTCGTAAAATCCATGAACCTGGTCCATTTGCAGTTACAGGATCTAAAGACACACCTACTCACTAACTCGACACATATACTAATGTAACCCGGTATTCCTCATCCGCATCGAGATGAAATGAACCCTATAAAACCATATATAACACCAAATATGGGTCCACAACACTGTCTCCCACTGGATCATACCAGTATAGCGGTGACTATAAAAGGCCTCCCCAACATGACCCCAGATTGTTCTATGCCGATGGTGGAGAGAATATTGAACCATTTCATCCTCAAGTGTCTCATGTACATATTTAACAACAAGAACAGGAGGACACAAATGAACAACACAGGTCTACCCAAGTGTACACAATGGGTATTACCAGGACCTCTATTTACAAAACCCCAATTTCACCACAACTCATGAATCTCTATGGGAGCAAACTAATATGTTGACAGAAATATCAAGGTAGTCACTGAGTTCCATTATAAGAAAAAAATATTCATGTGGAGGTAAACCCAGAACATCCTTAAGTAGATGTCCTCAACTCCACCAATACAATAGGAAACTAAAAGCTCATATCCCTTCAGCTCCATGTGTCATACTAGACATCTGATAAAAGTCAGTTGTACCTACCCACACAATGGATTATATGTCTTGGTCTAGGATCAATCCAACACAAAGGTGGAACTTTATCCAAAAATCAAGCAACCCTTCCACACCCACTGGTGGTAACCATTTAAGCATGAAAGGTAAGAAACCAACCCAAATTTTGGAAAAATCATATGGACTCTCTACTTGTCTATAAGAAGCTTCTTTATGGGTCAATCTACTCTTAGACTCAAGACACACTATCAGTATAAGTATGTAGTCACTTATCCACTCTATAGGATACTAAATTATAAGGGCTAAGAAAAAAGTCTCTAAAACTTACACACAAACTAACCCAATACAAAAGTAAAAGGAAATAATCTATCACATCTCAATAGGTGGTGGATCAACTAGAAGACCACCCAAAGTTATATAATCAAGAGAAATTCCATTCACCAAATCCTCGTTTCTAGGCGAATACTCATCATAATCCCACTGTGGAATCCTATATGGTTGTTACCACAGTGATATCCTAAAAAAGAATCAAGAAATTCCATAGTCAAAGAGTATTTCTTTGGAGTTGACTTAAGAGGGACATGGAAACCATAACCCAATCCTAGATGATTCATGTAAAAACATTTCCTTTCAATAAGTTACCAAATATTTTCATTCAAAAAAACTTTATCAGAGTTTTGGTAAATGGATACATCATCGGCCACACTAAAAATGAAGTTTATGGCCCAAAAGAAGAACTAAAACCCCTTTAAAATTATCATTATAAATAAAAAACAATATAACATGATTCAATCCTAAGGTGGAACTGAATAGCTTGTACAACACTCTATCATGACCCAACCCAATGGGTCCTAAGCTGTAACTACCCCAAGCTCACCTCCAACAGGCCAGGGGAAGGAGACCAATGCCGAGTAGTCATATTACACATATATAAGGCCTCAGAATATGTTATCTATATTCATAAACCCATACACATATCAATGAAATAGTATAGAGATAATAAAGAAAGAATAAAAATTGCCTACATACATATATACCAAAATCTGAGTATTCCAAATGTTCTGAAGGCATGAAAAAGGGAAAAATAAAATCCCACTAAAAACATAAAAACCATCCAACTTTGTTAGATGGATGGGAATTATATCAAATAAAACCACCTGAAAACACCACAGTCAAGAATAAGTAAAAAACTTGGGTTGTTTAGATATCTAATATTTACATACTCTAGGCACTATAAGGACTCCATAAAAATTCTTATCATCTACATAAGACATAACATGTGTAGGAAAATCCATTGTAGGGGTGAGTATAACAATACCTAGTAGGCACACCAAAAACCCAAAATAAATGGGAGAAAATGAAAGGAAATAGTCTTCTTGACGCTAAGACAAATAATGATGCCCAAGCGTGAGAGAACAAGAAACTCCATTTTCATTGCTCCTCATCTATACACGTATAGTCAACTCATCTTCACCTAGCGTGTCAATAAAGATATGTGACATAACCACAAGGAATCCCATATTAAACCCAGATATACTCATCCTAGATTCTATGTCTCATGAGATCCCAACCTCACATCTATCCCTATGATTCAACTTGAGCCTCTAAGGTAACGATTGTCTAGGTGGTCCCACTCCAAGAGCCATGCCAATCATATTATCTCTCATTAGAGAGTTAAAACTCATTAGATATATATCAACCATATTTTATGGAATTTATTAGATATATAAATCCATCAAGAATTTATCTTATATCCATGAAAAAATTCATCTGAGAGATATCACTCCATTAGGTATAACTAAGCCTAAGGAATGTCCCCACCACCTAAAGTGGCATACAATAGATAGAACATGCTCATCAAGACTCACCATAGAGAAAGTCCCACTGTCACTTAATGGATCTTGCTACTCAGATTTGGGATCACATCCATCATTGAAATGGGACTCCTAAAGTCCAAACATAAACCCTAAAGATATTACTTAAGATAGAGTATCACACACAACATAGATGGGGGACACCATGAACCTAATCTAGAACCTATTATATCTCATCACACAGATAGGTGATCACACACAAGACTACTGAGTCAAACCATAAACCCAATAAAGAACTCCAAATTTCATCATTATTACATAGAGAATCTCACCCACCCCTGATGGTGGGAACCATAAACCCTGCCGAGTCTTAGAGACACAATACATAGAAAGGGGATCATTCCCATAACCTTTGCGAGATATCAAAAAAACAAATTTGGATCCAACCACCCTGTAGGGGATTTTACTTACAATGATTCCAGAAACCCTACATAAACTTCATTCCATGTAAGGGATCATATATATAACGATTCTTAAAACCCTACTAATATATCTTTCTAGATAGCGGGTTTCCACCCTACGTGATATTTATGGAGATACCATAACCCCATCTATGGAAGTCGACACAATAGAGGATCCTGTCATATCCTCTTAGAGGGATACACCAACTCTATTCGACATCATCCTATTGAGGGGATTACAATCCTACATCAAGAAAATAATGAAACACCATACACTCACAATGATAAATCAAAATAGCAAACTCAACTAATACTAATCTATAAATCTCTAATAGAAGTTACTCTCAATCACCACCACATGTCGCATCTCTAACACCAAATCTATGGTCACCATCATGTCCCACATGGAAAAAATACTTAGTATTGGCTACTCACGATACTTCAATCTAGTAATGAAGATTAATGTGAAAGAGCGAGAAATATCAGAGGGGATTATACAATGTGTACACTCAGTACATAATGTGTATCTCCAAAACAATCCGATAGCCATGTCCCCTCTCTGAACTCAATGCGTAAAAGAAAACTACATGTCATGTACCAATATTACACGATGTGTGGCCTCATATGATCTTCTAGGTATGTCATTTTCCATAAATGGATGACTGGTCAAGTCGATCCACACACCATGTACCGTTGGTACATGATATGTATTGGCTACATGGCCACTTGGATATGTTCGCATATCGTGCCTATGTATAACACCCAATGACCATGTTCCTGGATGTGTAATTCCAAATAGTCATGTCCTTCAACATGACATCCCTGGCCATGTCACTTAACCACATGACCTTGTCTCACTACACGACATGTACCCCCAAATACAAGATGTTTAGTTTCCAAAATTTATATTCCCTGAATGGGAATAACATTCAATGTGTGGTCCTACACTACATGCCATGTGATCAGGAATTCTAAATGTGAATCCCTTGTGAGCCCCTTGAAACTACTTGATGTCCAGTACAACCCACAGAGCTAACCCCATGGGTTCTATAACAATCATAATAGGGATCTAAAACCTTAAAACAATGTATCAAATGAGATAATTGAATAATAGTTTTAAAATCTACCAATCTCACTCTCATACAACAAATATTTGGACCAAAATGATTATTGAAAGATGTTGCAGCTCGGGTTGGTGATGATTGGTGTCATGAAGGGGGATCAAAATCACATCCTCTTCTCAATTTGGCATTGGGTCATCCGTCACGTAAGGGTGGGAATCATCCTCTCCTATGATACAAGTGAGAAAATGGGGCTGGGGTTAGTTAAAGATATTCATTTATTTTAATAAAATAATATCATCAACACACAAGCCAATGTGCCCTCAACCAAGAACCCAACATCGATACACATTATATCACATTTAGGGTAAACACCACATTCTAAACCGAACCACAATCTCAAATTTATGGTATGAGACTCTTCTTAAGGGTTATACCAGTTTTATGGAAACACTTCACATGTGTGATAAAATATATTTAATATTTTTAATATCTTGGAACTGAGGCTCCCCAAGCCCTAGAATATTGTGCCTACTCAGTGTCTGGATTTAGAAATATCCCAAGAAATATTCAAAATTCTTAAATGGAAAACCATATTAAATATAGTTATATTATCTCCCCATTAACTAAATTTTGTCCTTGTAATTTTATTTATTACTTAATAATTAGTATAGAAAAGAGTATCTATAGGATAAACATTATTCAAGAAATAATTTCTACTAAAATATCAACCTCACTAACTAGGGTAAGACTAGAAAACTAATATATTTAATAATAATCAGAATATCCCAAATATTTAAGTTCCTTTACAAAAATTCCAGACATAGGTCCTCTATTATTCAGTAACAATAAACATATTATATAATTTTCTTCCAATTGGAGTTCATAATAATCATTCCATTAATATAGTATCATCGATTAAAATGAAATGTTATTACCTTCATTTGAAAAATATTTTTTACTCTTTTAGGATAGAACCAATTTATTTCCAAAATCAAATCAAATTTATTTAAAGGAACAATTAATAAGATTAAAAAAAATCTCATTACAATAAACCTTAAATTATGATACAATAATCATACATTTAGAAATTTTCTCTGATAATTCAATACAAAATCAATGGGGTGGTTATTTAATGCCCTTAAAAAATTTCCTATATATAATATACTACCTAGAATAAAAATCTAATAAGACCTAAATAACTCTATAGTGGAGGAAAATATTAAATTAATTATCATAATACACTTTAGTGGTTCTCATTGTATAAGCCCCTTTTCCCTTATTCTATATGGCTGTTGGTGCTCAACATCCTTGACATTCCTTAGATTAGGAAAATGAATTAGATGATTCCCAGGTTCCCAATATTTAAGACATTAAATTATTAGTGGTACCTTATAATGAACTTTATTTAATTTCATCATGTTAACCAAGATATTCATTTTTCTTCCACAATTAGTTACTCTATATCATCCTTTCCTACACATAAAATGTCTTCCAGTTCTTTGAAGACATTTCCCCTAGGAGCTTCTTCTAACATTATTGAAATATAGAAAACTTAATATTCTTTCCTTTGTTATATTTGTTACATGAAATTCTATGAGAGACCATCCTTATCATCTTTTTTGTTTTTTGGAATTAAAATTTGGTCACATTTTCAATCATAATTCATGATAGAAAGTTTAACATAATCACAATATTTTTAACTCCAACTCCTAACTTGTTTGGTTTATTATTGGGATAATCAATATATTTTACATCCCATCCATTTTTAACTTTATTTCCACTTCATATATCCATAACATAAATAAATTCAAGGTGAGGTATTTAAAAAATAATAATTTCGTAAATATAAAACTACACTAATAGAAGAATTAATTCATAAATGTCATAAATAACATAATTTATGAATCGTGATATTTCAATCTAGGTTATCCATGATCATTCCCAATTAGGTTATATAACCTAATTATATTCAAGTCCCTCATAATGGCTCATAAAGATCATTTTAATTAACTAAATCATATTTGTTGATATTTCTAAAGAAGGTGTACAATTATGACTCTTTTTTATGCACCATGTGAAGATCAATTTAATACCCAACCAACATTTTTATGTTTATTAGCCTAAGGTTTATATTTTTTAGGGACTACATCCACCTGTATCTTCCATAATGTGATGTCATTTCCTATAAATCACACACTCCATACTTTAAAAAAATTTAATGTTCTTATCATATAATTAGACTTATCCAATGATTCTATTATATGGTTATGTTTTACAAGATATATTTTCCTAAATATAGCTCCCAAGGTTACTATTAAATGTGTTTTTATTCCAAATGTAGAAACCGAAACTCCAAAATCCAGAAGCCAGTAGTTACCATATTACATTGGTTCAAGATTAAAGGTATCATATCACTCATTATCAAAGATTTTAGTATTCTTGAGAGACTAGATACATATATTATTCTCACATTACATTTGGAAACATGGAAAAAAACATAAATTCCCATGATAAATTTATTATTTGCACTATCATATCATTGAAATCATTCTAAGTTGTCTTTTGGGTACCTTAGTGACAAGCAACAAAATAAAGGGCAGAAATTAGATGATTATTAGGGAAAATATAGAGAAAATGTTATCATTGACTAAACAGGTGTTGTTTAATAATACAGATATAAACAATAATCTAATTTTCTATATAACAATTATTATAAAAGGGGAATATATCCACAGATTACATAATAATAATAATCACATGAATAGAAATAATGGGGATTATAGTGACATAATACATATTTATAGATACCATAATCTTACTATTAAGGCCTCAGTCCAATAAATCATACAAAATAGGTAATTCACATACCAAATCTTAGGTTTGTTTTTTCCCATGATACCAAATTATTCGTTAATGGGCTATCCAATGTTGGGCCCCAACCATCATTTACTAAGTCCAACAAATTCACCATTTTAAAGAAATTAATAACCAAAAAAATACGTAATCAAATTATATTATAAATCAATAAACATCATTATTTAAATAAAAATATATGGGATGTAAATAGTCTCCATATTTAATAATATAGATATTACGATCATAATCCATCCATATAAAGAATTTTAATTATATTATTAAAATATATCCATTATCAGAAAAATGTTGTATAAAAACTTAAAACAAAATCATCAGAATCCATCCAAAGATGGATGGTGGATGGTATCATAAGAACATATATAAATTTAAATATAATAAACTGAAAAATATTTTTTAATTAATGAAACATACTCTTTCATTATTATTGGATAACTCAATTTTTAAAAACTATAAGAAATATACCATTTTTGAAGTGCTTGAAATTTCATTAAAAAATGTTACCTTTAAATTTAAATACTTTAAACCTGATGAAACGTTTCAAAAGTTACCCTTTCAAATAAAAAAGTGTTATTTGAAAAAAAATTGAAGAAAGAAATATGCTTTCAAAAACTTTCTTTGAGAATACTTAAAAGTAATTGATAATTCTTTCTTAAAATAAAAATCCTTTTAAAACTATGAATTAATTTTTAAAATAAACCTTTTACTATTGAAAAATATAATATTATTTCAATTTCATTTAAAAATTATAAACAATTAATATTTTTTGAAATACCTTTTGGAAATATGAAATGGTGTCTTCATAATGAAAACTGCCTATGAAGGTGAAAGAATGTGTTCACATGAAAAATATTAAACATGATTTTTTTTTAAAAATGACCTGTATGGAAAAAATTAATAAAATAATTTAAAAAATTTTTAAATGAAGTAAAACATATGAAAATTACATCATTCCTTGTTGAATCATGGATAATGGAATCTAAAAAATTAATTCTGACATTGAGAAGTAAGATTCCCAACTGTAAAGAAGTGGTGGAGCCAGTTTCACTTTCAAATGACACATTTCATGAATTATTTACCAAAGGAAATAAAATTAAGAGAGGATTTGTAAAATCTCAATAATAAAAAGGAATATAAAAATATTAAATTTTATAGGTAATTTGAATATAAATTCCAAATATATATTATCTTTCAAAAACAATCTCTATTTGTAAATGTGGTTGGAGACAAAACCCTTATGACTTTAGTAACCCTTATTCCAAATTATTTTCAATGATAAAACTATATATTGATATAAAAATACCTTAAATTTTCTGAGTATTATTACATAAATTCATACATGGTAATTATATACACCACAGAAAATAAACTAAGTGGTGAATGTGACATATGACTGAAATAATGAAAATTCATATGATGAAAACCCTTACAAATTTAGTAGCAATTGAATAAAAAACAAAAGTAGGGATTATATAAAACAAAATTAATTTCCATTAAAGAAAAATTAATAATTAAAATACAATACAATGGGGTTATTAGGTACACAATATAAAATAATAGTATATTCTTGACTTGAAAACATTCATTAATGAATTGAAATTTGGATGAGAACCCTTACCATAATTCTGAAATTCCACAAAGTCTATTTAACCTCATGTATAATAAACATAGCTATCTTAATAACTCATTTCATAAACTTATTAACATCTATAAATCTTTTTAATACTTGGGTATAATCATTTATTATGAATTCATGAGTTAGTTATCACTTATTTTCATCATCAGATACTACAATTATGATTTTTTCTTACATGTTTCATAATGGAAATGTCAAACCTCATTATTTGATACTATATTAATCATTAACATATAATAAAATATATTGAAACCATTTTTTAAATGATATATACAACCTTAAGATTATTTTATTGTAACTATGTTCATAGTTTGAGAGAATGAGATCTATGACCTTATTATTTAGGGAAATCTAACTTTATATAATTATTACTTCATAATGATCATTAATTTTTGATTCCCACCTTAAAAACTATATTAATCATATATATGGATCCTTCATATCATTTATATACATAAAATATATTTTATAACTAGACATGTCATGCAGTTCTCAAAAATAGAACACATCCTTCTTAGAGGTGGTAGTCTGTACATACGCTTGGATGATATTTTAATATCCTACAGAATGACTGTAATATAGTAATTAATTTATATTTTAATAATTTTAATAATGTTATAAACTACATATTAGTTACTAAATACCCATTTTAAACATATTTTAAGGTGGTTAAGGAAAACTACATAGGTTGATTTTTGGTGGAGTTAGTTCACATTTAAAAATGAATACCATTTTTATTTGTCCAAGGGAAAAGGAAAATAATTGATAGTTTTTATTCTGTAAACATAAAAAATTTTAGTATATAAATAATAATAATTTAATCATTTTTTAATCTGTAATATTGGTTCTTAGGAGGATGATATATAAATAAAAATATTAGACAATGTTTAGTTCTAATGTTGATAATTTAAACTTTATGTTGATTTACTTATTGGAAGTGGAATACTTAGGACTAATTATGATGAAAAAAGGATTAGGGATATGAAATAAGACAATATTGGAAGTAGAAAATGTTAGTACTTAATAATTTTTAGAGTTTCCTAAAAGTGGTGTTCGATGACCACTTTTATAAGTCTAATGACGGGACTATGTATTTCAAGGTGAGGTTATTGAGGAAACCTTTAGGTAGTGACATTGTGTGGGTGATTGTGGATATGTTGAAAAAATTGAATGGAAAAGTTAATTTTTGAGAGGCCTTTAGGTGCCAATAGGTGGAGCATGATATGATGAAATACACTATATCCCTCTTTATCACAGGCTTCCAATACTACTTATATATATCATGGAACATATTGGTCAAGCCCAAATATAAAATCAAAACTCAGGAATGTGAGTCCCTTATCACCACCTCAAGCACACTCATAGGGATTAAAATATAAAATTATACATAAATAATATTTTTAAAATCAACAGACCAATCTAGTGGAATATCCCCACCATATATGATGTCCCTCAAAACTAGAATTATAAATCAAATATCTAACCCCCATCACCCTACTAAGAAGTGACTAAGTGATGGACAAAGACATATGGGTTTCTCAACCCCGGTGACCCAAAATATCAAGTCACATATCAGTAAAGAGGGTTATCATCTAACTATAATTTCTCAAATCTTGTTCCACCTACATAAATGTTTTTATTATTAGTTCATATTTAATAACCTTACCATTCTTGGGGGTATACAATATCTAGAAATCAAAGTACTATAGATACTCAACCTATCTTCACAACTAATGGCTCAAGTAACACTATGATAACATTGAACTTAGGCTATTATGGTTAGTGCATAACAAAATTCACTGAACCAAAAAGTAAATATGAAAATATCTCAAGGCGTTCACCACCATTTCTAGCTTATAATCATGTGATGGTTAGTTCTTAACATATAGTATTAGGTTTATAGAACCATTAGATATTAATCAACTATCCTGCATCAAAATTTCTCTAAGATCAAATAACGATTCCTCATAAGATATGGTATATTTCTTTCCTAACTCTAAAAGTTAAATATTGACACTTCCATAAATCTTCTTTTAGTCTTATGAAATCCTCTATAACAAATTCATGACCAAAAAAACATCACTTGTTCCAATTTAGGTCCATCATTTGAACTTACAAATGGGTTAAGTCTTGAATAAATCTTCAATAATAAACAAATACTCCAAAAATCTAATAATCATAAATAAATTATCGGGACACTCCCAATACACTACAATATATACCTTCTCAGGGTCCACTGATACAAATACCTATGATTTCATATTCCATGAGAAGTGTGAATGGTTGATCCAAAACTAAAAATAAAAGTTATTAGATGATAGATGATTCTCCTTAATTGTAAATAAAATGATCTCTATGTCTTGTGCATGATTCTCACTCGATAGGTAGTATATAAGGAAATCATTTAAAAATACCCCAATAATAGTATTTAAATAATGATGTAAGAACCGATACATCCAGATGATAAAAAATATCAAAACAATCCTTAACCAGAATGGTATCATAGGTTACATATATATACCATACATACACATAAATATAGTACATGGTATATTAGAATGCCTCACCCTTAGATGGTGCTAACATGATCTCAAATCAATCTTAGTGAACATTATAAATATCTAAGATAATAAAATAAATAATCAATAAATAAAAGTGGATACATATTCTTGTTTTTCACTTGGTTTAGAATCTAATAATACACATATAAATTCATGGACCAATCCTATTTCTTGGTGAAAAAAACCCAGGGCACCCAAATAGAACACACAAGGAAATATAAACTCTTTCGCAACCCAAGTCCTCTATCAGATACAGAATCTCTCAAATATATATAGGATATATCCTATAAGTTGGAATGCATATAGGATTAGAACATGATAGAATATTGATCATAAAATAAACATCATGATCGAGTAGAAATATTGAGAAATACTTATAAAAAACAACTTAAAACTGGTCAATGATGAAGAAAATAATGCTCGATATGTTTCTACATAATATAAAAGGAGAAAAAAATAGGGTATAACCCCATATAGTTGTTGAAGTATAGGTATTACATGACATGTTTGTATACCCCTCTCTCAAATATAGAAACAATTATCACACACAACATGCATAAAGCACACACATCAATGATAATATTTGTCATGGGCATAATGTAAAACTAGCCAATTCTTCCCAAGGATCCTGTCAAAGCTAATTATCTTTAACATAAAGAAATATAAAAATAATATATAGATACCAATAACTATATATCAATATTGACACCTATGTATACTATTGTATTATATCCCTAAGGTTGTGTCAATTGACATCACTCCATATATATACTCTATGGCTAGCCCAAATCCATCAAAAAACTGAGAAGATATAAAAGAGTGTGATGCAATTATATCGAAACATAAGTTATAAATTACAAGATAATAAAATCATACATTGAATGGTACATGGTTTGGCAAAATTATTAGGATGTGTAGGCAAAATATCATGTAACTATCTAAAAACATTCCCCAAGTCCTTACCTAACTCCCTTGAAATGTAATTATATGCTACCACTCTTGCCCATATATCTAAGAATCACATCACCTACCCTAAAATCAATAGGTTATGAAATTCCAAATACCCACTTATAATGGAATACCCAATCCATATGTCAAATCCCATTCCTATCCCAGTCCTATATTCCTAGCTAAGTGCTCAGTGATTCTTAAACACTTTTGTAGTTGCCACTTTCTCCCAGGTAGTCGGTACTCGACTAGTAACCATTAAAACTATTTTTGGACATGAATAGGTCTACCACACATGTAAAAATATATAAAACTAACTTCTAATGGAGGTAGAGATGGTCTTACACTTTTTCTAATTTCTCCATCATCACCCTTGTATGATCCCTCAAATCAATGATTTTTACTTCCTGGGGACCCATTATTGGATCCCCCGGTAGAATCCATATACCCTGAGCCTCTTCCATTTATCATGTTCCTCTTAGTGATGTGGGTATGATTCAAGAAATTTTAAAAATATGAGAGGTTAAAAAAATTCACTTGAACTAAAATAGTGTACCAAAATCCATCCTCTAAATGATTGACACTGACTATATTATCCTCATCCATCATTGAGGAAAAAACTAGTGGTCAGTAAAGAATGTTTTATAATCCATTATTTACATTTGTATATATATTAGATGCATGAATAACTATTCCATTTCCACCCTTAGACTATCTATAAATTATTTTATTGAAAAAATATACTTTTAAGTTCTTGTAAGACAACCCAACATGTTTATCTTCTTGGAACAGAATATCCCAATAATTCTTCTATAGTCCTCATAGTATGAAACTTCCAAATTCCCTCTTATTTCAATAGGGTTTGTAATGTGTTAAAATATATTCTGAATTGATTCCACCAAAATATATTATACATGGTGGATACCCTCACCTAGGAACAATGGTGGGTGCTATGTCCAGAAATCTTAGATCAAATGAATCATTAAAAGTGCAACTCAAAGAGTATCTCTCTCAATAAACTATATAATCCATAATAGGAAATCATAAATTTTATCATTCATCATCAATGCTAATGAAACAAACGTCTCTATTATAACCACTAGTGGGGTGTGGACATCCCCACCCTCCTGGTGCTCGACCAGACTCAATTTTGGAGGAATCTTTATATATTTTTAAACACACACCTTAGAATGTATTTTTTTTTTAAATTATAATATCATAAAAGGGTAATAAGTAATAACTATTTTACTCTGTTACTATATTCACCCCATATCATAAATGTGTCATAATCTAGGTTCTCTACTTATCCCCATTTACTCTTACTTAGGGTCAATATCATGTACTCATTGGATCCACATTATTACATTTTATTTTTTCTTTTAACGAGGATATATTATTTTTTATTTTGATAAATGAAAATAAAATAATAATTTAAATTGGAAAATATTTTATAAGTTTATGTTAGAATTTTATTTAATCTAAACCATTAATTAATATGATATTTTTATCACCCATGATAATGATTAAACTATCAATGAATCGACTAGATAAATGCCACCATCAATTTATATTTGAATACACTATATAAATCTATATTGAAAATTTATTTAACTAACCCCTATATCTTAGAAAAGGTAACCAATCATAAGAAAAAACAAAAATGGCATGTAAATCATTCTTATCATATATGATATATGACTGTACATCCTATTTCCATTCTAGTACAAAAGATAAATCTCACAAATCAAGATTCCAAAATCTAAGGGAATGAAACTTGGTGATGTAACCTAAGAATAAAATAAGAAACCAAAAATAATAGTCTCATCCATGGTAACATAGACTTCCCTCATATGTGGGTTATCTACTCCCATGAATAATATCTATATAAAGACCTGATAACATCCTGTCTCCTATATGACTTCTCAAATAGTTAGGCAAAATGAAAATAGATATAATACCATTTTATAAAACCTCAGTGTGAATTTGAAAGATATGTGAACTTTGTAATGACTCTATATATGAAATATGATGTAGAATAAAATTGGGAATCTAATGTGAATCTTGGAGGAATAATATCCCATGGATCATATAAACATAATAGAGTTAGATGTAATGATTATAATAATCATCCAGATAAAGAATATGTAACTGAAATCTTGAAGAGCACCAATAAACAAAATATAAAACCCATTATATATAAAAATGAGTACTTTACACATTATAAAATTCATACAAACCTAATCAAGATCTACCATGGGTGGATCATATATTTTTTTTAAAAGAGATGAGACCCTTCCCTAAAGAGCAAGGATCCTTTATTGAAGAAAGGAAGAAAGTTACACAATTATAAAAATGGGAGTCTTGTCACAATCCCTCTTATGAAGAGATAAAAACTGATCAAGAAGCTAGTCATGCCAGATGAAATCAAATCCACTGACTCCCCTGTTTGAAAGGCTATCCTCCACCAAATTAGCTTCTCTACTGGTATGAGCGATGATATGATTCATATAAAGAAGAGAGTCTAAGTAATTAACCCAACAATTAGTGATCATACAAGATAAATTAGAAGATGCTAACCTTACATTAGGAACAATAGTAGTAGAATCACTTTCCTGGCAAATGTTATTCCACCCATGCCTCTTCGCCTGCTCCACCACAAAAATAATTCCAAGCATATCAGCCACAAGAGAGGAGGTGAAGCCACAAGGACCATGGAAACATCCAAGAATGTTGCCTCGATGATCTCTGAATATGGATCCATATTTGGAGGGACCATGATTACCACAAGAAGATCCATCACAATTGGCCTTAATATAACCAAAAAGGGGCTGCTTCCAAAACACTTCTAGAGTACCATACGGTGGTCATACATACTTAAATGTCTAAATGTAACAAAATTAAAAAAAAGGTATGGAAGATAATGAAACTTATCTCTAGTCTTAGACTTTTCCCATCTCTCATAATCAAAACTAGTAATATTGATAACCCATTGATTATAGGGTATTTTTCTTTATCATGTATTGAAATAATTGAGTCTTCCCAAGTACCCAAGATAGTTCAAGTAGCATGTGATTACAACATAGTAGTATATCACCAATGATGTACCAAAGTATATCTAGTATGAAAAAGGTCACACTAATGTTCCATCATAAATAAATTTAAGCATAAATAAATGAACATCATTGATCTTCACAGTATAAGGTGACACTTAGGATTGACCATACTTACTAAGGATAATTTTATATATCTCTAAATAGACACATCATAAAGTCAAAAAGGGAAATGGAAACCAAACCTGGAAATAACTCATCATGTCATCACTTGGGGGAATGAAGACCCAAGTAAGGAGCCATATCCTTATTATCCTATAGTAAGAGGGGTCGTCCTTGGGAAAATTCATTCTATATCATTAGTTGCAAAAGATCCCCACTCAAGAAGAAAACAATATATATGTATATATATATTTATATACAATAAATGGGGAAGATCACCCCACCCATGAAACAAGTTATATAATCATCAAGTGGTAGATAGACTTACCCTAGAAACATTCTATATAATCTTTAGGGTGGAAGAGAACCCCACCCTAGAAACAAGCCTTATAAATCACTAGGGGTGATCTTCCTTGGAAACCATTTCTGTAATACAATCACAACAAAACATTTACCAATTATATACTTTCTACATTACATTTAAAAGTCAAGTCACACCAGTTTCTAAGTTTAATATTTTTTTCCTTTCAAGAGGTTCACTCACCCACCCCATGTTTATACCCATATTCCTTTAGTCTATGATTGTATAAGACTTTATTAATAACACATTACATAATAAGAATTATATTAGGGTACATATATTCACCTTTCTGTATCATTGTTTTATTTAGGGAACCTCTCATTTCTTTATCAATGTCTTGTTTTTCTCCAAAATATGGCTCACTTTACTTGGTCTCTAAAGACCTAGATTTACATAGATCAATTGGATTCTTTCATCCTAAAGAAATGTTGTCCACAAGTAAAAAAAATATAATTTTTTTTTTCATATTTTAGTTTATGTGTGTGTTTTGTTAATGAAACCATACATCATACATAGATAGAAATGAATTTATTATTTATGGATAGGTTAGCGACCACATTTCTTATTCTTGAAGGAATATAGTTATCAACTACCAACATATAATAGGATATCAAATGGTAGGAATTGAAGAATATGGAAAATATGAAAAATGAAATATATATAAGTTAATAGCATAAACCTATGAAATAATGAGAGAAAATGAGGATGAATCTAAACAGAGTTATATATTTACCTCAATCTATATCCCAGAAAAACAATGCTTGAATCTGTTCTGGATTGAGAGTAATCTATCTTGGAGTTTAAAAGGAGAATAAGAATATTATTTTCATTATGGTCATAAAATTACCTAATTTAGATATTATATTTGATTTTAACACCTTTATATATTATAGTAAAAACATAAAAAATCTTCATTTTTTATTTTTTGTAAACTGTATGACTCTTACATGTGCTGAAATTTACTCTTAATTATGGAAAACATTCTTGAAACCTTTCCAAATTAATGATCTCAAGGGAGTATAATACCTTTAAATATATAGGGAAAGAACCAAAACACAATCAATTTATCATTGAATGATGAATCATACATATGTGAGGGAACCCATACATAATATCCGGGTTATCCTAACACATTATAACTTTATATACTTTAAAAAAATTCTGACCTAGTATGACCCTTAATTATGTTCCCATAAAGGTTTCTAAGTTAGGGACCCTTATATATGGAGTTACATTCATGTATCATCCCAATTACCCTTATATATCATAATTTTTCATAGAGAAGATCCTTACATATATAGGGTGATTCCAAACATGGACATGTTTTTGACACATCCCTGATAACCATTAGGTATCCCCATATAGGTACCCTTATACACCATCCATTTCCAAAAATACTACTATTTCACAAATAGGGAGGGTCTAGATCTTACTTTTATGTATTCCCATAGACATTGATTCACTCTTTAGTATACATGAGCCCCTATACATAGACATTTTTTTCACAAAAGGATCTTATATACGATGTACCCATACAAAAGAGTAAATTTTCAAATGTGGATTCCTAGACTTAGTCTAACTCACCCTCACATGAAATGGGGTCACCCTTATGTATTAAGAGTTAAACTTACACATCATACGAGTTACTTTTATATATCACAATGCTTCTAATAATTATTCAATTTTATATTCCAAGAATAAAAATTGTGCATGGCTTTTCCACTAATATAAATTTAAATATATAGTGTAATTTTTCACACATATAAATTTTCCCTAGACCTTCATAGGCTAACATTTATATATAGAGGAACTTAAAATTATATTTTATAAGTTTTTCAAATTGTTTGGAAAATTCCTTACATAAAGATCTCCTCACCCCATGCATAAAAGCTGTGTCAAACATATAATTTTTTTATAGAATTCACTATAACCTAAAATTAAACCCAAAACCATTCTAAAACACATCTAACCCTTATAATCCTATTTAACACTACATCCACTAAGAAAAATTTCATCAAGGATTGTGCCAAGACCAGTAAACTCCAAAATCTCAATTCATAACCTATTTTAACACCTAAAACACCATAATTGTGTTCCAATACACATGATTGACCTAAAATTCATTCCAAATCCATTATAAATCATCTAACCATAAATAAAAGTCACAAAACACTAAAATTTATAGATTTAAAAAAAATTCAAATCGATCTTGTTTTTAGGAAAAAACTCAGACTGGTTTACATAGAATTTAATGACGTTTATATATTAATAAATATTCTCATGTTAAAGGTTTAAATTAAAATAAATATAAATAAAGTCCTAATATAGGATTAATAATCAATATAATTTTCTTATACAGGATATTAGGGAATATTTGACTATATGAGAATCCAAGGTAAGGGTTCTTCATCTCAATTCATATTATTTGGGATATGTTTTATATTAGGACCCGATTTTATTTTGTATGTTTTATGTAATTCATAATTCACTTATTTAATTCATAAAAAAATTCTTATTTAGGGGATTTAAAATTCAATTTTATGTATTCAACTTCAATTTATTTTGATTTATTCAGTACTAATGTCATAATTTCTTCATCTTTACTCAATATTTTTCTTAATTATGTCATGTTATATTATTTTTTTAACTATAAACTTCTATTTTGGATATATTTTCCTATCTCAATGTCATCTTATATTTTCTATTTTCACTGATAAAATTAATTTTTCATATCAATATCTTGTTGTTTGATTAATTTCTTACTTCATAAAAATGTGATGTAGTTATAAATAATTCTCATCCTCTATAATAACTATTTTTAGGAACATATTCATTATTAAGAATTTTTTTTCTTTCATTATTTTGAAAACTAATTTTTTCCATTATTTTTAATATTTATCATTATTTATTTTACAAAAAATACGTTATAATGTTTTTGTCGATGTAAGATTCTTTAAAACTATTTTAAGCGATTAAAATAGAATTTCATCCAACATAGTTATATTTTTATATCTTTAATTGAATATTTATTATATATAACCTTTGTTTGAATTGTAATGAACAATTATTAGTGGTTATTTTCAAAATAAATCTCATTGAAAATTCTTCCTATAATATTTCTGGAAAATAATTTTGAAAGTGGATTATAAATTTATTTTTTTGACAACTTTATAAAAATTTTATAAAAAATATTTCTTATATATTCTATTTTATCTCTAAAATATATATCTATAAAGGAGTTATATTTCATGTATCACCCTCTAAATAAACTTATGATATACTTATTTTCAATGATTTTTTAGTATTAACCTATCAAATTATTAATTTCATTTTATGAGATACCATTTGAAAATTACAAGTAACCCATTTGTCTTAAATGGGTTAATGAAGCTTTGAATTAAGATTTATTTCAAGTGAGATACATATATATGGTTTATAATTATGTGATTAGTGAGTATGATATATACTTCTAATAAATTGGGTAAATATTTAAATCACATGAGATAATGATTTTTTTCCTGGATGTGATTGTGGTTACGTATATTGAAAAATTTATATATGGACACGATTGAGGTTAGATATATTCTCAAACTTATTCATGGAAATGATTTTCATTAGATACACTTATAAATTTATGCATGTAAATGATACAGTTAGAAATGTTCACAAATTTTTGATTGGATATGATCTTAGTTAGCTTTGTTCAAAAAGTTATGGTTTATCTATGTTTATATTTGTGGCATATTATTATGGTTCCATAGTTTATTATGGTTTTATTATATTTCAACATTTCAATATCATGGTATATGTTATTATTTCAGTATAATTATTTCATTGGTCTATGTTCCTATGTTATGATATATGTTATTCTATTATGACTTATGAAAAGCTCTTATGATTACATCATCTTATTAATCAAATGTTTCTCCCATGATCTTCTTTAATCACTTGTTTACGATCTAAAGTTTTCCCTAAAACCAAATATGATTGTCCCTTACTAATAATTTGAGGGATACCCTTTATTTTTCCCCATTTCTACAAGATATTATGTTCCAAAATATGTCTAGGAATATATCATGTGTGATGAATTTAATGGTAGATATTAAGGAATATTTTGATAACAAGACCATTATGTTACTAATCTCTCAATATACAAAACATTTGGGTAGTGAGGTGTGAGTTATATGTTAGATGTAATGTTTAATCATTTAAATTATGTAAAATATATATAATTTATGTTTATGGAATCTTATACTATTTAAATTAATTATAAGGAAAATAATGGACTTTTAATAAATGTCTTACCATTAGTGAAATATAATAATATATAATGACTTTATCTTTAGGGACTAATGTAACACCCGAGACTTTTATGTTATATAAATCATCAAAGGAATCTTTTTCTACACACAACACTTGCTTGGATTTCTTTACACAAAATCACAACCTTCCTCGATAGCTTGCGTCGTACGCAATACCGAGTTTCACTAAACAATGATATACTAATAAAATATTATTAAAACTAGCCGTTATGAATAGTAATAACCACTTTTTGAAATTTTATAAATTTTATTTTTCAGAATGGACTTCATTTTTGGATTTGGAATATCGAAATTATCCTAGGGTGAAATTTTGGAATTTTTCTGACAACTTTGAATTTTTGATGAATAGTGAAACCACTAAGTGGTAGTTAAAAAACTAAATTTTTCATAAAACATAATTTTACCGCTTCTGTGAGTGGAATTTCAAAAATCTGAGAGACACGGTTGATGTCAGTAAGTAAAATATGGTTCAATGAGATGAAAATAATTTTTGGTGAATAGTAACTTTTTACTTTTATTTACCACTCTTAAAAGTAAATAGGGTAATTAAGGGTAAAAATGATATTATTATTACCCTAACAAATTTCTTAATTCTATTGGATAAGTGTAATTCGACCAAAAACAATCTTAGGAATAAAAGATGACAATTTAGGCCCACTTGGATTAGATTAGGACATTTATTATTAATTTATTTAAAGAAGGGTAAAAATAGTTAAAATCAAAGTTTAATAAGTAAATAATTTTTAATATATGGTTATATATAAGATAAATTAGAATATAAATATTCATTAGAAAGATAAAAAGATTTAATACATAATGGTATTTTATTTTCAATTTTTAGACATTAAATAATTTAATTTATTTATGACACAAAGATGATGCAGTAATTATCTTGTTAATGAAATATTGACATAATTGATGTTATAAATACCCAAATAAATGTAATTTAAGACTTTTTATGAATTATACTAATTTTATAGGTTAATATGACATGTTATTATTAATTTAATTAACTTTTTTTGAACTAATAATTCTGTTATGATTTTCACAAAAATCAATTACTAAATAGTGTCAAAATTGACATAAAATAGTTTTTAAAAACAATATTATATTAATAATTGTTATTTTATTCCTAAAAATTTATAGTTCGGCCAAATGACTTATATAAGGTTATATATATTAATAATAAACATCTTGGGGTTCGTTTGGATTGTTATAGTAAGTTTATTAACCTTATAGTGTAAGAACACAAGAAGACACGGTAAAAGTAAAATTATTTAACTTAATGTTAAATCTAAATGATAAGGTCAAAATAGGAACCTAAACCTATCTAAATTCTATTGGATGAGAGTATTTCGACCCATACCAACCTTATATTTGAAATAAATCAATTTAGAGCTATTTAAAACCGAATTTGGCTTTATAATAAAATAATATCTTTAGTTATTCCAAAGGTGCCCCTCTCCTCCCTTATAAAAGGGCACCTCCTCACTCTCTTCCTCACACCACTTTGAGCCTTCAATCTCGTCCAACCCCTTCCACTTTCTCTTCTACACTTCCCTAGAAAAATCCTAGAGGTCCTGGTCTTCTTAAAAGACCAATTTTAGTGCCCTAAAAGGAGGTCTCAAAGAAGCACTTCAAAGAAGAGGTAATGTCTGTTACCGATTCTTTCATCTTTATTTCTTCTTACACTTCTTCTTATTTAGTTGTTTCATTATGAAGTAATAACATCAGTATCACCCATATACTTATATGTTATTATAAGTGTGAAACAACCCTATTTCACCATCTATCCATCCTACGAAAAATGAAATCACCACGCGTGCGTACGTACGGAATACCGTCTCCACGCCATGGTGTAATCTACTTTCCACCACCACCTTACTTGGATGGGTATAATGGTGTAAATAATGACTATATATGATTATTGTAAAGTGATATTGATTCTGAAATTGTATACATACACTCCAATACAATTCCATTTTCATGGGAATGATATCATCACTTGTGCGTACGTACGGAATACTATCTCCACGATGTGATGTGACTCGTTCTACATGATATTCATTGAATAATGATTATATAAATGAATTGAATGAATTAATATGATATATATTACACTAATAAAATTCTGGAAATGAGGTATCTATAACCTAAAGAGAAGAATAATAATTTATTCGACAAAACATGCATATTAACAAAACGTAATAAACACCCAAATAACAAGTTGTAATGAAATATTACTAATAAGAAGCTAAGAATATGACCATATATGATATCATAACAATAATTATGATTCTGGAATAAGTCAATAACATTATTTAAATCATTATACAAGAGTTTCAGACACTTACGAGGCTAATCGAACCTAAGGTAAGGGAAATATCACAATCTCATTTTTATCTGAGATTGTTTATACTTTGGTATTTACTGGGGTGTATTTTATCATCCACATCCATGATTCCTCAATATGTAATATTATTTCCATCCAACTACAATTGTTTAAATCCAATTTTACCCTTAGGTGAGTTTTTAGTAAAGGATATGAAAGGAATCTTTTGTCGTTTTTCGTACGAGGTACTTTTTAACTTTTCCGACAAAAGTATAAAGAATTATTATTTTTTAACTTCTATGACATGAATGGATTTTTAAAACATTATTTCCAAGAATCTTCCTTTAAAAATTTTCATGTTTATTTTTAGTCAACTTCTTTTAGTTTATAATTGTACGACATGTTAAGAAGGGAAAAGTGTTTTTGAAGGAGAAAGGATATTTTCCTCAAGAATTGAGTTCAAGTGTTTTATCAAAATTATTTTACATATAAGATAATAAAGGGTTCTGTTTTTATCCCTATTATTACATTGATTTGATTATTTTGTTGTGGAATTATATTTTTATGAATTCCTTTATCTTATATGAAATGTTTTATGATGTCACGATGTTTATGATTCCCATTTTTATTACAAGGGTTATGCTATGATGTATGGTTTTTTGATTTTGTGGCACACATAAGAATGGTATAATTATGAGATGGGTGGGACCTATATCTCCCTCCAATGCATTGGGTAATGATTTTATATCTCATGAGATAGACATGGCTGGAATGGCAGGTTAAACCGGTTCAGTGAAACAGGACTGAAACGAGGAGTGAACTCGGTTCAGAAGTGGACTTTGTCCACTAAGATAGTCTTGGAAATGAGTCTTGACTAACAAGAAATGATTCTCAATGATTATGTGTGTATGCCACAAAGTTTCATGTTTTAAGTTATGATTATTGGGATTACATTTCACTACTATGATTTATCCCATGTTATGAAATTATGATCTCTTTTGCAGGTTAAGATTTCCAAAAGTTATGTGCTTATGTATATGATGTGATTGATATTTCTTTTGTTTACTCTTACTGAGTATTTGAGCTCACCCTTTTGTATGTTTTATTTCCCCAGGTCAGGAAGAAGGTTATTATATAGAATATGCCAAAAAGGGACTCTAGATATGATGAAAAAAATGGGAGGCAAAGTAGATGTTTTATGAACCAGTTGTTTATGCTTTCCAGTTTCTAAAGACACTATACCTATACGGTCCTTTCATGGTTTTTTTATATGTTGTAATAAGTGTGCTTCAATTTTGAAGTAATAACAATGTATGTAAAGTATGGGTTGTTATAGTTGGTATAATAGGAAAGGTATAGTCAATCTTTGGAAACTAGGATGTGAAAGCCTTAGTGAGAACCCTAAGGATAATTCTAAGCATAGAAAACAATCTTAGTGTTTTAGAAATGACCATGAATAACCTAGGATAAGACCTTAAGTGTGAAATTTTATTCTTGATTATGTGGTTTTCCTATTATAATTAGTGTTTCTCACACTATTCTTCTTGGTTTTAGTCAATGGATGGAACCCGAAGGAACCGTGTTAATGCAGAATGCGACGGGCAATGCAGTGATTGTCCCCCGGAGCAACCAAACATTATGGGAGCCAGAATGAAAAATCTTGTAGCCATGCTCACACAACTTTCTCAAGCTATGAATCATGCAGGACTTCCAAACGAGCAAAGGAAGGAGAAAAATTCTGTTGAATCCTTCATGAGGTAGTGTCCTCCTTCTTTTAGTGGGTCTACTGATCCATTAGTTCTTGAACAATGGATTAGTACTACTGAAAAGATTTTTTCAGTTCTTCAATGTTCTGAACATGATAAAGTCATCCTAGCAGTGTGTCGTTTGGAAGGAGATGCTGATCAATGGTGGAATCTTATTAAGAATATGAGGCAAAGGGATGAAATTGAGTCCATGGAATGGGACGAGTTCAAGAACTTATTTTTCAATAAGTACTTCCCTCGTATTCTCCGAACAAAGATAGAGAAAGAGTTTCTTGAACTGAAGCAAAATGATGATGAATCTGTTGGTACTTATGAAGAGACTTTTACAAGACTTGCAAGGTACGCTTTTGGTATTATTATCAAACCTGAGAGTAAGATCGATCGATTCTTTAATGGATTAAAACCAAGTCTTCAAAGGGCGTTAGCCATAAGGGACTTTAATAGCTACGAGGAAATCGTTCGATGTGCTCTCAAAGTTGAGATGGAGATTGGAGTAACCAATCAGTCATATGGATTTGATAAGAAGAGGAAAATGGAATTCAAAGGAAAATCTAAAGAGCACACTAAAAAGAAGATGAGATTTCCCTTATGCTCAAAGTGTGGAAAGAAACATGGAGGGAGTTGTCTTAAAGGGACAAGTAAATGTTTCAAATTTGTAAAGGAAGGTCATCGGGCATTTGAATGCCGCAATGATGGGAAGAAGATGTCTAATGATGAAAACAAAGGAAGGGATACACAGAATGACCCTACTACACTTCAATGTTTCAAGTTCAAGGAGATGGGGCATTATGCCAATCAATGCCCAAATCCAAGGGTTGATGATGATGGTCGATGTCAACAAACTCTTAAGACTAAAGACAAAGGAAAGTAACATGTAATTTCTATCAGTGATGTGGAGTACGATAACGATGTGGTGAAAGGTACACTTACCATCCACTATAAAGTAGAAAATGTTTTATTTGATTCTGGATCCACCCACTCCTTTATTTTTGAAGAATTTTCTAAGGATATCACCGTATTGCCTCAACAATTAGATGTTAAGTTAGCTGTGACAACCCCTAATGGCACAACAGTCGCATCAAAAGTTTATAATTCTTCTCCAATTGACGTTTGTGGGAAAGTGCTTCCTAAAAATCTTGTGATCCTTCCTATAGTGGAATTTGATGTGATTCTTGGCATGGATTGGATTTCTCTACACAGAGCTCATATCAATTGCCAAAGAAGGGAAGTCACATTTTATATTCCAGATCAGTCTATGATCATCTATCGATGCAAGGATGAACATAACCTTCCAGTGGAAATTTCGTCCATTTTATGGGTATTTATTCCACTAAATGAAGGTTATTTATCTCAAATGGTTGGTGAGAAACTCATGATTAAGAATATGCCCATTGTACGGGAGTTTGATGATGTCTTTCCGGAGGAATTACCAGGTCTTCCACCGAATCGTGAAGTTGAGTTTTCAATAGAACTCGTACCGGATGCTTTGCCTATTTCAAAGACACCTTATAGAATGGACCCAATTGAGTTGCAGGAATTGAAGAAGCAACTCCAAGAGAATCTTAAAAAGGGGTTCATACACCCTAGTGCATCACCTTGGGGAGCACCTGTTCTGTTTGTTAAGAAGAAAGATGCATCAATGAGACTATGTATTGATTATCAAGAACTTAACAAGATCACTATCAAGAACAAATATCCTCTCCTGCGCATTAATGACCTATTTGACCAAATATGTGGAGATCAATAGTTTTCCAAGATCGATCTTCGTTCAGGGTATCATCAATTAAGGGTCAAAAGGGAGGATATACCAAAGACGACTTTCCGTACAAGGTATGGACACTATGAATTTATAGTGATGCCATTTGGTCTTACTAATGCCCCTGCTATCTTCATGGATCCAATGAATAGAGTCTTTAGAGACTATCTTGATCAATTTGTGGTAGTCTTTATAGACGATATTCTTGTCTATTCAAAGAGCAAGAAAGAACATGAAGATCACTTGAGAATTATATTGAAGACCCTGAGAAAGGAGAAGTTTTATGCCAAATTTACCAAGTGTTAATTTTGGATTCAAAAAGTTTCATTTTTGGGTCACATAATCTCAAAAGAGGGGATATCTATGGATCCAACAAAAACAGAGGTTATCCAAAGATGTTTTAGACCAACAACAGTAACTGAGATCTGAAGTTTTCTTGGTTTGGCAGGATATTATCGACATTTTGTGAAAGATTTTTCTTGATTATCTAATCCACTCACCAAGTTGACTCGGAAAGGAGTTAATTTTTTTTGGACGGAGGAATGTGAAGAGAATTTCAAGGAGTTGAAAAGAAGGTTATCCAGTGCACCTCTGATCACACTGCCTTGTAGTGGAGAAAGGTTTGTGATCTACAATGATGCATCCAAGAAGTGATTGGGGTGTGTTCTTATGAAAAATGATATGGTGATAGCTTATGGCTCACGACAGTTGAAAATACATGAGAAAAATTACCCAACTAATGATTTGGAGTTAGCTGCGGTAATATTTGCATTAAAGATTCGGAGGCATTACCTTTATGGTGAGAGGTGTGATATTTATACTGATCACCAATGTTTAAAGTATATTTTCACACAAAAGGAGCTGAATATGCAACAAAGAAGATGGTTGGATCTGATTAAGGATTACGACTGCTCAATTCATTACCACCCTGGGAAAGCAAACAAGGTGGCAGATGCATTAAGTTGACAAGACCATGCCAGTTTATCCATGATGAGGATCACAAAAGATCCAATATTTATGGATTTACAAAGTATGGATCTTGTAATTATAATGAAAGGGGAAAAATCGTATCTTTCTCAAATGAATGTTCAACCATCTATACATGTGATGATTAAAGAGGCCAAGAAAGAAGATGTCGAGTTACAAAAGAAGGTGAGAAATGTTCCTGAATTCAACCTTGATTGTGATGGGATAATAAAGTTCAGGAATCGGGTTTGTGTTCTTCCCATCCCCGAATTAAGGAAGGAGCTGCTGGATGAGGCTCATAGTTCTTCATTTTCTATTCATCTTGGAAGCACGAAGATGTATAGGGACCTGAAAGAGTACTTCTGGTGGGATGGCATGAAAAGAGATGTTGCTGAATATGTATCTCAGTGCTTGGTTTGTCAACCTGTTAAAGCTGAGAGACAGATGTCTAAGGGGATGTTACAACCATTACCCATACCCGAATGGAAATGGGAAAACATCACTATGGATTTTGTCACAGGACTTCCTAAAACATCCAAAGGTAATAATGCTATCTGGGTCATAGTGGATCGTCTTACAAAGTCTGCACACTTCATTGCTATTAGAGAGGATTCTCTCTGGATTAGCTTGCCAGGATATATGTAAAGGAAGTGGTAAGATTGCATGGAGTACCACTTTCTATTATATATGATCGGGATCCGAGATTTACCTCGATGTTCTGGCGAAGTCTTCAGCATACTCTGGATACAGAGTTGAGTTTCAGCACTGCTTATCATCCTCAGATAGACGGTCAGTATGAGAGAACAATTCAAACTCTTGAAGATATGTTGAGAGATTGCTCTATGGATTTCAAAGGTGGTTGGGATCAACACCTACCTTTGGTGGAATTTTCTTATAATAATACCTTTCACTCCAGTATTCAGATGGCTCCTTATGAAGCTCTCTATGGAAAGAAATGCAAGACTCCAACTTGCTGGGATGAAGTTAGGGAAAGAAATCTATTGGGACCTGATCTCGTTGATGAAATGGCAGAAAAGTTTAGATCTATTCAGAAACACATAACAGCAGCTCAGAGTCGACAGAAAAGTTATGTCGATAATTGAAGAAATGACCTAGAGTTTGAAGTAGGTGATAAAGTGTTCTTACGAATATCTCCCTGGAAGAAGGTCATGAGATTTGGAAAGAAGGGGAAGTTGAGCCCTAGATATATCGGTCCTTTTGAAATACTATATCATGTTGGGAAGGTAGCTTACCAATTGGCGCTTCCACCGAATCTCTCTCAAGTTCATGATGTGTTCCATGTACCTCTCCTGAGAAAGTACATACCTGATCCTTCACATGTACTCAGCTCAGAAGTTGTACCACTGGAGCAGGATCTTTCTTATGAAGAACAGCCGATAGAGATTCTGGATCATAGCGAAAAAGTCCTACGAAACAAGACCACTCGATTGATGAAAGTTTTATAGAGGAACCACCAATTATAAGAAGCTACATGGGAGATTGAGGATATGATGAGGGAGAGGTATCCTCATCTGTTTGTTACAAAGTGACGAATTTCGAGGGCGAAATTCATTTTAAGGGGGTAGAATTTAACACCCGAGACTTTTATGTTATATAAATCATCAAAGGAATCTTTTTCTACACACAACACTTGCTTGGCTTTCTTTACATGAAATCATGACCTTCCTCTATAGCTTGCGTTGTACACAATACCGAGTTTCACTAAACAATGATATGCTAATAAAATATTATTAAAACTAGCCGTTATGAATAGTAATAACCCCTTTTTGAAATTTTATAAATTTTATTTTTCATAATGGACTTCATTTTTGGATTTGTAATATCGAAATTATCCTAGGGTGAAATTTTGGTATTTTTCTGAAAACTTTCAATTTTTGATGAATATTGAAACCACTAAGTGGTAGTTAAAAAACTGAATTTTTCATAAAACTTAGTTTTATTGCTTCTGTGAGTGGAATTTTAAAAATCCGAGAGACATGGTTGATTTCAGTAAGTTAAATGTGGTTCAATGAGATGAAAATAATTTTTGGTGAATAGTAACTTTTTACTTTTATTTACCACGGTTAAAAGTAAATAGGGTAATTAAGGGTAAAAATGATATTATTATTACCCTAACACATGTCTTAATTCTATTGGATAAGTGTAATTCGACCAAAAACAAACTTAGGAATAAAATATGACCATTTAGGCCCACTTGGATTAGATTAGGACATTTATTATTAATTTATTTAAAGAAGGGTTAAAATAGTTAAAATCAAAGTTTAATAAGTAAATAATTTTTAATATAAGGTTATATATAAGATAAATTCGACTATAAATATTCCTTAGAAAGATAAAAATATTTCCTACATAATGGTATTTTATTTTTAATTTTTAGACTTTAAATAATTTAATTTATTTATGACACAAAGATGATGTTGTAATTATCTTTTTAATGAAATATTGACATAATTGATGTTATAAATACCCAAATAAATGTAATTTGAGACTTTTTATGAATTATAATAATTATATAGGTTAATATGACATGTTATTATTGATTTAATGAACTTTTTTACTAACAAATCATTCTGTTATGATTTTCACAAAAATCAATTACTAAATAGTGTCAAAATTGACATAAAATAGTTTTTAAACAAAATATTATATTATTAATTTTTATTTTATTCCTAAAAATCTAAGGTTTGGCCAAATGACTTATATAAGGTTATATATATTAATAATAAACAACTTGGGGTTTTTTTGTATTGTTATAGTAAGTTTATTAACCTTATAGTGTAAGAACACAAGAAGACACGGTAAAAGAAAAATTATTTAACTTAATGTTAAATCTAAATGATAAGGTCCAAATAGGAACCTAAACTTGTCTACATTATATTGGATGAGAGGATTGAGACCCATACCCACCTTAGCTTCGATATAAATCAATTTGGAGCTATTTAAAACCGAATTTGGCTTTATAATAAAATAATATTTTTAGTTATTCCAAAGGTGCCCCTCTCCTCCCTTATAAAAGGGCACCTCCTCCCTCTCTTCCTCACACCACTTTGAGCCTTCAAGCTCAGACAAACCCTGCCACTTTCTCCTCTAAACTTCCCTAGAGACATCCTAGAGGTCCTGGTATTCTTCAAAGACCAGTTTTAGTGCCCTAAAAGGAGGTCTCAAAGAAGCACTTTAAAGAAGAGGTAATGTCCGTTACCGATTCTTTCATCTTTATTTCTTTTTCCACTTCTTCTTATTTAGATGTTTCATTATGAAGTAATAACATCAGTATCACTCATATACTGATATGTTATTATAATTATGAAACAACCATATTTCACCATCTATCCATCCTACGGAAAATGAAATCACCGCGCATGCGTACGTACGGAATACCGTCTCCACGCCGTTGTGTCATCTACTTTCCACCACCACCTTACTTGGATGGGTATAATGGTGTAAATAATGACTATATATGATTATAGTAAAGTGATATTGATTCTAAAGTAGTATACATACACTCCAATACAATTCCATGATCCTGGGAATGATATCATCGCTCGTGCGTACGTACGGAATACCGTCTCCACGATGTGATGCGACTCGTTCTACATGATCTTCATTGAAAAATGATTATATAAATGAATTGAATGAATTAATATGATATATATTACACTAATAACATTCTGGAAATGAGGTATCTATAACCTAAAGAGAATAATAAGAATTTATTTGACAAAACACGCATAAGAACAAAAAGTAATAAACACCCGAATAACAAGTTGTAATGAAATATTACTAATAAGAAGCTAAGAATATAACCATATATGATATCATAACAATAATTATGATTCTGGAATAAGTCAATAACATTATTTAAATCATTATACAGGAGGTTCGGACACTTACGAGGCAAATCGGACCTAAGGTAAGGGAAATATCACAATCTCATTTTTATCCGAGATTGTTTATACTTTGGCATTTACTGGGGTGTATTTTGTCATCGCCATACATGTTTCCTCAATATGTAATATTATTTCCATCCACCTACAATTGTTTAAATCAAATTTTACCCTTTGGTGAGTTTTTAGTAAATGATATGAAATGAATCTTTTGTCATTTTTCGTACGAGGTACTTTTTGACTTTTCCGACAAAAGTACGAAGAATGTTTTTTTAACTTATACGGCATGAATGGATTTTTAAAACATTATTTAAAAGAAGATTCCTTTAAAAGTTTTCAAGTTTATTTTTAGTCAAATTCTTTTAGTTTATAATTTTATGACATGTTAAGAAAGGAAAAGTGTTTTTGAAGCAGAAAAGATATTTTCCTCAAGAATGGAGTTCAAGTGTTTTATCAAAATTATTTTCCATCTAAGATAATAAAGGGTTATGTTTTTATCCCTATTATTACATTGAATTGATTATGTTGTGATGGAATTATATTTTTATGAATCCCTTTATCTTATATGAAATGTTTTATGATGTCACGATGTTTAAGATTCCCATTTTTATTACATGGGTTTTTCTATGATGTATGGTTTTCTGATTTTGTGGCACACATAAGAATGGCATCATTATGAGATGGGTGGGACCTATATCTCCCTACAATGCATTGGGTAAAGATTTTATATCTCATAAGATAGACATGTCTGGAACGGAAGGTTAAACCGGTTCAGTGAAACAGGACTAAAATGAGGAGTGAACTCGATTCAGAAGTGGACTTTGTCCACTAAGATAGTCTTGGCAATGAGTCTTGACTAACAAGAAATGATTCTCAATGATTATATGTGTATGCCACAAAGTTTCATGTTTTAGGTTATGATTATTGGGATTACATTTCACTACTATGATTTATCCCATGTTATGAAATTATGATCTCTTTTGCAGGTTAAGATTTATAAAAGTTATGTGCTTATGTATATAATGTGATTGGTATTTCTTTTGTTTACTCTTACTGAGAATTTGAGCTCACCCTTTTGTATGTTTTATTTCCCCAGGTCAGGAAGAAGGTTATTAAGTAGAATATGCCAAAAAGGGACTCTAGATATGATGAAATAAATGGGAGGCAAAGTAGATACTTTATGAACCATTTGTTTATGCTTTCCAGTTTCTAAAGACACTATACCTATACGGTTCTTTCATGGTTTTGTTATATGTTGTAATAAGTGTGCTTCAATTTTGAAGTAATAACAATTTATGAAAAGTATGATTCGTTATAACTAAGTTATGGAAACCATTCTCTTAAAGATTATGGTGATCTATGAGAATGTATTTGTAATTATGTAGTGTAACACTAGCAACTCATGATGAAATAAATGAAACTCTAATTGAAGAAAGCTGTATTATCTTGTATCTAATGCACCCAACTAAATAATTAAATAATAAACATTATCATTATTGAATTATTGTCACTATAATATGATAATACAAGTATATGGGAAAACCTTGGTGTTATTTTCAAATATATAGAGGATCAAGTCTAAATTAATGTTGGATATTATATGATAATTAAATTACTAACATCTATTTGTTATCAAATTATAATTCAATCCCTATGAGTTTGGAGAGTTGGAATACATAAATAAGGATATAGTAAATGGATTTATACTCAAGGTTTCTTACAAAGATGATATAAGGATCCTTATTGTGATCAATCATGTGTAATCATTAACAACTATATATATATATATATATTACATCATATGATAAGTAGATATCAATAATGATAAGAAATGATAGTGTATTATCATTTACATTCACTCTCTACCTAGGATTAGTGTGGGATGTCAATGACTATATGATTTCTCACCCATTTATTTGGGTAGATTTTGGTGATGTCTTATTGAAGTATTTTATTTTACTCACCCACAAAGATGGGTTGGTAAAGATCTGATATTTGTATGAGATGAATAGAGATGAGTATATCTTCCAACATATATGGTGCATGATGGATGAACACTAGTAATTCCTATATTATACCCAATACAAGAAAAAAATTTATGGGATAAGTGGTGATGGGTAATTGATCTAACATCCCTAGTATGATAATATGACGAATGACAATTCACCAGAATGATGATTCTCTTCCTCACACAAAACTCTAGAGTCATGGTAGATGATGATACAATTAATACTATCTATTATTATACCCACTACTATAGTACTTAATAAGGAATAATATATAATTAATTCCCTATAGATATATATTTACTCCCATAATCCAATATACAACATTATCTCTAGTGAGGTGCACATACTCTGTTGTCCGAACATGTATACACTTCCAGCTTTGGATATGTGTATTTCCTCAAGGAGGAGATGATTATTTAATTCAATGAATTTGATATATATATATATATATATAAATATATATTTCATTTAGTTATTTTGAGATAGGTGGATATATGTATTTCCTTCTACATATCTTGATCAGTGAATCTTGGGTGAAATATCAGGTGGAAATTCGATGACAGGTTGTGAGGTATGTTTGTTGTTTCTATAATTAGAAGCATTTTTATTTGAAATCTGTTAATGTATTTTGATACCTAGTGGATTGGAAGTGATCATGATAATTTCCAATCTTATCTTATATGTTCTTAGGTTGAAATTTTTTCGGTATGAAATAATTATACCCAGTGATTCATATATATTAATTCACATTGTATATTGATGATTTTGTATTCTATATGAAAATAAATTATTGATTAGTTTATATTAAAAACATGTTACGGTACATTTTGATGTATGATAGCATATACAAGATTAATAAGAGGCAATTCCTCTAATGATTGTGTAGATATATCATTAGTGGTCGCTATCCCCAAGTCTAGTAAAGGCGAGGCTAGTGAGTTCAGCTACCTATGAGCCAGGGCGTGATACTTATAATTAACCATTTATTTATTTTTATCTACAACACAACTACTTAACAAGAGGTCACACATCCTACCACTACTCGTTCACAATCTCTCTTAAATTTATATGCTCTTACCAAGAGCTTTAAAGAAATTATGTTGTATTCAGAATATTGTAATGGTTCTTTATATTTTTTTTATAAACATAATACCCTTTCTAAAAACAATAAAATAAAAGTATAAAACCATAAATAATAATCTTTAATTAGTATTTTTATATCAATTTTTTTAAATATTAACAATTAATAATTAATAACTAATAATTAATAATTTTTGAGACATGGTTATTAGTTCCTAATTATTAATTTATAAAAATTAATAACTAATGAGTAATAAATATTAATAATTAATTAGTTATTATTAATATATAATTATATATATATATATATATATATATATATATATATATTTGTTATGGAGTAATTAATAATTGTTAATTGAATTTTTTTTTAAATTTTGAATTAACAATAAATGAAAATAAATAATAATAAATAATTAATACAAATGTATAATTGATAATTAATAATTAATAAGTAATAAATAATTATTTATATTTACTAAAAATAATTAATAGATAAAATTAATAATTAGTAATTAATAATTAATAATTATTGATTATTGATTTGTTATTTTCATTTAATAATTAGTAATGAATAGTAAAAAATTTATGATTAATATTTATTGATTGATAAATAATTATTAGCGAATAATAATTTTTTACAAATATATATTAATTAATAATTAAAAATTAGGAATTAATAAATAGTAAATAATAAATAATTTCTAATTAATAAATAATTAACAGTTTTTAATAATAATTTATATTTTTTAACTAATAGTGAAAAAAATAATATTTAATAACTAATTATTAATTGTTAGTTATTTATTTTAAATAAATATTTACTACTAAAATTTGGAATTTCATGTTTGATTTTCTATAGAAAATAAGAAAGATAAAGGTGTGGGAATTGATTGATATAAAATTTTGCATATTTTATACTTGTATTTCATGAAGAATTATCTTCTCATTTAATTTATTTTTTTCTATTTTAGAATTAATTCTAAAATAAATTTATTTTTAGAATATAAAATTGTTAATTATTTTAGAAATTAATCGAATAATCCAATGAAAATTTTATCACTTGGGGTTTCATTGGCATTAAGAGAGTGTAAGAGTCCACAATTGTGAAAAAAATCATTAAAAATAATGTTTTCAAAAGAAATTTGTTGTCAATAATTAATTATGAATTGTGGAAGTCAACAAAAATTACCTGAATTATAGTGGTGTAATTTACAGTGTTTTTAGATATGTAAAATAACTATAGAGGAAGTCATAACCTTTGATACATAGAAGCAAGTATATTGAAAGTAGTATAAGGAATCATATAGAAGAGTGAAATGCATGTTCATGGAAAGATGGTTATCATAAGCATTAACATTAGATTTCCACTGTTAATAATTGAATCACCATTAAAAACCTCTAAAAATACTATTTTTTAATGATATTTTTAACGGTAGATTAAGTATAACCCATGCTAAATTATTTTTACGTATTTAAGTGGAGATTCATGAATTCTGTTCGGATTAATAACTATGTCCTACATAGTTGTCCCACCTTCAACATCTAAGGCTTCAAAACCTTTAAATCCTAATCATATAACATAGTTTTTTTCTTACTAATTTTGGGTGTAATTTGTTTATCATTCCTCTCTATATTATCAACTACTCTATAAGTTCCCTTATATACCTTTCCTAAGTTTAATTTAGTAAATATTATTCTTTATGAATTTTCAAGAAACAATTCTATGCCTAATACATAGACATAAATAAATTTATTATGGTGCCTTTTAATATATCGTCAAAAATGTGATTAGAAATCATTCATTATTGAAGATAAACTTTTATAAAAGATTACATGATAGATTAATATCAACTAAAGACTATATAAAATTAATAGTGTTTTTAGAGTATTATTGTCAAATCTAGTTGGCACACCAACCGAAGGAGCCAGATTATATAATATTTAGGGTGTTAGTAAAACCAATTAATTCTATAAAACCGAATTTATACATAATCATTATTTTATTTTTGTTTATTTTAATTGAACTAGCTGACCACTCATAGATTTGAAGGACACCCAGATTTAAATAAATTCACTATGACAAATAAATTATTTTTTCCTCCAAATTATGAAAGAGAATTTAAAAGAAACCTTATCCATGAGATGAAATTCTCCAATCAATTAATTTCCAATTTCATCAATCTAGGATTGTAGTTCATTTAAATTCCATATAAAATCTGCCATCGCAAAAAAAAACTTCTAATAATAAGTAAAAATTGACACAACTGTTACCTTTCATCAAAAACATCTAGATCAATATGAACCTTGGAAAATCTATAAAATAATTAAAATTACAATGTCCACCCATCACCCTGCAATTATGAGATCATATTTCAGAGCCATTCTACAAGGGAATAACCATAATCACCATAAGAGGAAAAAAGTTATCAGAAATGTTTGGAGAATGAATAAAATATTAAATAGAGGAAGGGTATTCAAACTGAAAATATTCCCTTGGCACATTGGTATGAAAATGGTTCCCCTAGGATCCTTTAATTAACAGGTCTAATTTAGTAGGTATATATTGAAAAATATTGATGATAATATAATAGATCGCCTATAGAAATACATAAATTGTTTTCTAGTAATCATACTAAAATAACCCTTTATTAAAATGGAATAATAACCAATAATATAATGATCCCCATAAAATTGTAATAGGCCAATGAAGCATTGTTAAACAAACCAACAATGGACTAAAAGAGTATGATCTATAATGGAATCAACCCCAAATATTTCCAGCCCTTGTAGGAAATATAAAACTGAACTTGATCAATCATACCCAAAGCTTTAACAATTCATTAACTAACTCTGATATAAAAATCCAAATTCCAGCAAAATATAATTAATAACGAACCTTTCGAAAAAAAAATTCCCATTAATATTAATATGAGAATAATAATAATAATTACTACTATTATTAAAAACAATAAAATATAGTTTTAATCATGAGTTGGAAAAGTAACACATTCTCCTAGAAAATTTATTAAATAAAATGACTATTAAAAAGTGTACCCCTAAGGTGTAATGGACATGAATCATTAAAAAATATATTTAATTCCATCTAGAAATATATATAATAAACCATAAAGAAAATTGAAATTAATCTTTCACACTTTAACATGATCATGCATATCTATTTTACGTTTAATCTACCTAGAATCAAATATATCATGCATTAAACCACTTATAATAACAATACTAATAATATGTTGTTTTTAAATTTTATTAATCTTTATCTGTAATAGTAATACATAATTACTTATTTTAACAATGGTCTAAAACCCTTATGTTTTTTAACTAAGCAACCCATATTTGAGGATAATAATAATAGTAATAGTAGTAAATTATAATAATTGTTATAATAAAATGTAATAATCCATTTTTTATTTAAATGTATAACTATCATAATAATTAATAATTAATTTATAATTTCAATGGTAGATTAAATCCCCCTTTGGAATATTGTTTTTGAAAATTAAATACCAAGTTTGATGATTATGGTGGTGTTGATTATGATGATGACATGTAATGATCCATTTTTTATATTTTTTGAATAATTAAAGTTAATAATATTATTAATAAATTAATATTTAAATTCTCATTTTAGTGACAATTTATAGCATCATCTAAAAATATAGATATTTTTTATTTAAAAAATAAGGATTGAAAATAATTGAAAATATAAAAATAATAGATTACATAAATACTTATATATATATATATATATTTGTGTGTGTTTTCTAGTCAGGCGACAAATATCTATTAGATTGGTGAGGGTTATTACTGGTTGTGATGCCCCTACCCGAGAGCTACTGAACGGTGCCCCGAGCCAGTTGGCCATATCCCTCAAGCGCACATCCCTATATTCCAGAGGGTTCTGACTAACAGTCAGGGTCTAGTAAGTCAGTCTTGGGGAGATTATACCCTCTTTTATCAAGATAAAACAACAATGAATGAAAACAACAATAACCATGTCCATAAGAGTATAAATAACAAAAAAAACCATGTTATATGATAACTAAAACACAAAAATACATTTCTGAAATGAAAGGTAAAACATTCTATGACAATTCTAATGCCAAGTGTCTATAATAAAACTAAATTTAAAGACATAAAAACTTCCAAATGTGTCCCAAACTATGTCTGATTCCCTCTCCTATGCTCCAATCCCAAACTACAACCTATCCCAGGGCCATGCCCTTATCCTGTCTTGCAAAAACAAAGTCTACTCAGGTGATGATCAGGTGGCCTAAATGGGGTGTGAGTATAACTCAATAGGCCACCACCAATAATGTCTAAAAGAAATCCAGTCAAAATATAGTGCATACAATTTTGTAAATCAATAAAAAATTCATAATATAAATAGTTATCACATTGTCATTTAATCTTTAATCACCACATTAGGGTCAGTTTCAATTCATGTTTCCCATTTAAATCATTATTCAATATCATTAACCATTTGGTGTAGGATATCATGCTTAGTACCCCAAATCTTAGTTGAATGACGATTCATTATTATCATTCATTTGGTGTAGGTTGTCATGCTTAGCACCACAAATCTCAGTTGAATCATTATTCATTATCATCATTCATTTGGTGTTTGTCTTCATGCCTAGAACCAAAATCTCGTTAAGTATAGGTTTTTATTACTAGAAATCCTTTTCTCATTTGGTGTAGGTTGTCATGCCTAGTACCCCATAATCTCAAGCTTGTATGACTATTGGGGAGGAACACCATGTCCAAGTCCCAACTTCTAATATGACTAGAACACCATGTCTAAAACCAAAAAAACCTAATACATTTAATCATTCATCAATTCACAAGAATTTGACCCATAATTACATTACTAATCCAATTGTTTTTTAAATAGTTCAAAGGTCATTAGTTAACTCAAAAATTGACTAAGCACGTAACCCAATAATTAGTTCATCAATCAATTAATCAATCAACACCATTCTCATTTGATAATTAACTATTCATAATTAATTATCTATATCAAATCTGAACTTTTCATATTTAATTATCACAATTAATTATCTTCAATAAACATCATGAAACATAATTAATTCTCATAATTAATTCTCTTTGGTCACATCATGAGAGATAATTAATTCTCACAATTAATTATCTTACATAACAACAATTATTTCATAATTAATTCCCCATAATTAATTATCTTATAAGAATCAGTTAAATATCTCAAAGACAATATCTTAACCTATAATCAATATCAAAAACAACTATTTGGGAAACCCTCCTTTTATTGGTTCCATGATTCAATTATCAATTAATCACCACAGAAATCATAAGTCGATTCCACTTTCCTAATAAATCTAATTTAGGAAATCAATTATCAAGGGAAGCTAAAAATTCATAAACTTACATACATATATCTTAAATAAAGACTATGGGAGTTAGATTTAGACCACTAATCTCAGTTTATTGATAGAATTTAGCCCAACGAAAATCCCCAATATCCGAGCGGCTCAATGTTGTCAATCAATCTCCGGATCTAAATCCCTATACCAAAATTAAGATCAAAGGCATCATGATCTTGAAAACCTAGATCTAGATAAAAAATAATTGATTTATATCTCACCTCATAGGATTATATCCATTAAATCATGGGATATATTCCATGAAAATATTTAGAAAAGATAAGGGGAAGAATGATAGAAGAAACAGGATGAAATCCACTTACTGGGAAGAGAGTAGATCTTCAATTCGGGCTTCCAATCTCGAATAACAGTGTTTAAATCACCTAGGAATCCCTTTATAAGGGATTAGGAACACCTATAATTTTTCATGACCAATACAAGGTTGAAATATGGAAGTCTCAGAGGTTTGGGAAGTTTTAAAATTGGTTTTTTGAATATTAAATTACACTTGTACAATTTTCTGGCCAGCGCTACACGGTATGGGAAAACTATGTCCCAACCATGCGACCTTCCACTACTTGCATGGATCGATCGTGTACGGTTAAGAAAATTTTTCTCTAACCATGTCAACATCCATTTTATGTATGGTTAGCTTGTGGATGGTTTGGACAAACCATGTGAAAACCGTGCACAACCCCCTCTCTTCCCATGTTCTTTAAATATTAACCCAAACACAGTCCAGGTCGTAAACCATCCAAAATGTACTTAAATAATTACAAAAATTACCTAAAAACACGCTCGATATTTCTCCAAAAAGACTAGGATCTTAAACTAGTTTTGTAGCATGCATTGAGGTTCTATGTTTGTGAGTGGGGACTAAATTTTTAGGGGTTGGATTAGAGATAATTAAGAAAATAAAAATCATTTTCTCAATTTTTTTAAATAATTAGTAGTTGGTGGGGGATTGATAATGGAATATATAAAAAAGAAAAAACAAAATTTATAGACTGGGTAGTGGGAATATCAAAATAAAAAACCAAATTTTTAATTTTTTAAAATAAGTAGTGGTAGGTAGGGGCTGGGTTGGTGACAAATGAATAAAATAGATAACCAAAATTTTAATTTCATTAAATAAATTGTTGTGGTTTTATAATACTCACTAACCATTTTAAATAAAAACAATACCTATAGTTTTTCCCAAGAAATATTATCTTTTCCTGGAATTGTCTATAATTTAATAAATTAGATGGTTTACTATTTATTGTATATAACAGATTGTAAATAATTTAAATGGGGTTATAACCACCCCTAAATAAAAAATAAAATAGTACATTCTAATACATTCTATTTTATAGTGGAGTTGGGAATTCTGTTTTGAGAGACTATACCACCAAAGATGATATCATATTTTATAATGTAGTGGTAGTAAAATTTCAAGGGAAGTGAGGATATTGAGAAAGATGATAAGAGGTGTCAGATGCTATGATGAGATCATATTTAATGATATAAGGATCTCATTAAATATATTTGACACTATAAATCACATAAATAGAACCTAGTTAAAAATCATACTATATGATATGGGTGAATATTCATTAACGAGTTAGGGTTGGTTATATATAAGTGATAATGACAAGGGATATCATTTGGAGAAATCCGTATCGGGGATTGTAAATATGAAAAAATAAAATTTACATGAAAATTAATCCTAAAAATTTAAATTAATTAAATTTTTGAAAGTTTACAACATTATATTTTGAAAAAAGTGATGGATGTAAATTTGTATTTAGAGTTTATAATTAGAATATACCACTGAATATAATAAGTGAGAACAACATATATCCATTTAAAACAACAAAAATATTCAATTGTGGGATAATAAATGAACAAAAAAATCAAATAATTTATTATGATATGTCATATTGTATGAAAAGGATTTTATATAATTAATTCAACATTAAAATTTCATAAGATTTAAAATGAAGATTAAACTAACTTATGTTTTCCAATATCTATCCTATACCTACTAAATCATCCCAGAATAATCAAAGTGAGGATAAGGATCATGATTTTATATAGATGAGAAGATCACCACATGTGGAAAACATGAAACCAAGGGAAAATTCTTATGTAGTTATCTATCCTAATTATGAAAATTTATAATAGTTATAAAATATTTCCATTAGATAAAGAGAAAATAAATCAGAAATATTAGGGTTGATTGAATGTTATTTATGGAAATGTTGTTGATGATCTTGAAGGATGAAGGCTTAGAAGGCTTACTTGGACACATAGGTGAATCATTAGTTGTAAAGATATCCTGTTCAATTCTAGAGCAAGTAGAAAATCCCAAATATGATTTATGGGTAAATAAAAGTAGAAATATGTACCACTATGAGTGTATTCCAATTGGGGGATTCGATCTTTATTTTGTTAGAAAATTATATTCAATTAGTTTGATCCCCATTTAATTTTTTTAATTTTTTAAATATAGGTAAAATAAACCCATGTTATTTTTTATGAGTGGATTAACCATGACCAATATCAATTCCTTGGGAATCGTGTTAACTTACACTATATTCATGATCTAAATTTTTTAATTTTTAGAATAACCGATTTTAGGTACTTGTTTGCTTTATTTATGATTATCCATCATGTTTATATTATTTTATTATTTAAACAATTAATTACCTATTACAATATTAGTTTATATATGGTGGAATAATTTATGCTAGATAGAGATTTATTTGTGATAGAAATCACATCGATAGGGATACACTTTCCAATATTTATTAATTAATTAATTCTTATCAAAATTGGGGTTTTTTGAGAGTGATATCCAATAAATCGTTAAATTATTTAAGGACTAAAAAATGATTCAACCATTTCTTGTAATAAAATAATATCAATTTGCAATTATAATTGTACATTGATACTCAATCATCATCTCCATTCAAGGGAAAAAATATATGATTATAAATTTAATTTACTAAACAAGATTGAAGGTAAGAGATAAATATTTGATTGACTATAATGGAATAGATTATGGGAATATTTTTTTGGATTAACCACTCTTTCCCTCATTGAATTCCAATATTTATCATTTTTTATTTTTTTAGACAAAAACCCAATTTCAATCCATTAGTTAATCTTTTTTAATATAATATATAAAATATAAATATAGTGAAAAAAATAACATTGAGTGTGGGAAGCCTCTTTGAGAGACACCTTAGGGATAATAATATAATACATTTTCTAGGAACTAAATATTTATATTTATAATAAAAAAATAACCTTACATTAATGGGAAAAGAAGAATCCATGAAGGAATTAATATTTCACCTAGATTCATAGTCTACTCAAGGTGTTGGAAAGTGTTAGAGAGGTTGCTTGTTGATTAGTGAAACAATTTTTAGTTATAAGTGATCCATGATAAATTTAATGTGTCTCATACTTACATATATTATAATTATCCTTCCCTTGGTATAGATTTAATTAACTTGGATATCTATAATGACAAGAAATTTATTGAATATCCAAAAAATACTTAGGATCAAAGATAGAAATTCTTGTACATATGAGTTATTTATTTATTATGATCTCTTAAAAAACTTGATGAAGTATATGAAATAATGAGACAAATGTAATCATAAATGATAATTAAATACCATTAATTTTTTAGTTAATTATATTAAATTTGAATACAAATATTTTCTATAATGAAGAAGGTTAGAATAATGAGAATGATTGTGAGATTATTTTTTGTTATTTTTGTGGTTACACATTTAGTGTATAAATTTTTTTAATTTATTTTAATATTGATACTTAGAAAAATGATGATTTGGAGTTATTTAAATTCTTGATGTTATTTTAGACCTGTTAAATTTAAGGGAAAACATAAATTTATTAGTCTCAAAATAAAATTTCATGTAGTCCATTTTATTTATGTAAAAAATATTACCCATAGGTTGAATTTTTTTATTGTTTATAATAATGATATTTTTTATATAATTAAATATTTTAATGGGATTGATTCATTGATTAATTTATCTATTTCACTAATTAATTTTTATATATTAATTTATAAAAATTGAGAGTATGATTTTGGGGTGAATAATAACATGGAATAATGGATAAAATAGGTGTATTTTTTTAAATGAATCTCATAAGGTCCACTGAGAAGATTAATGCGGTGTTTTTATTAGAAGAAAAATGTATAATTTATAGAAAATTATTGGACAATTTTTATTACCTTTTTATCTAGGGATGGACTTTGAATCTCATTTTCTCTTCCCTTCTACGAAGTGAATTTTTTAATTTTTCCCAAGATAAATATTTATATTTATTATTTTTTGATGTGTCAAATGAGGTAGAATAAAAAGGAGAATATAAAAATTAAGGGTTATAGTTGAATATTAGTGATTATCATAAACAATTAGGTAGAGATTTGATATTAGTGCCAAATTTTATTTATTTGAATTTATCAAAGTTTTTAAATTCCATAATGAATGAATAATTCAGTTTAAACTACGACATATATTATAAATATTTATTTAAAATGATTTTTATAGAAAATAATCTATAAAATGTAAATTTATTACTGATAAATACATGGTGAATTTACAGATGTTTTTAAACTGATGGGGGAAATATCTAATCAAGGGATATGTTGTTATGATGATGATGTTATTAAAAATATATTAATAATAGTATATGAATATTATATTAAATATTGTAATTTTTCTTAATATTTTTTGTTTACTTAATTATATTTTAACTTTTATTGCAATTATTTTTATGTTTATAAATTTTAAAAAAGGGTCTTGAAGGTGTCATGTGGGTTGTACCACACTATTTATGTTTGCATTGAATATGTTACACCATTAGATGTTGAGGTAGTTAATTTCATGAGTTTCATGATATATAGAATGATATTAATTACACATATTGTTTAAGATGGATATTCACACATTGATATTCTCATGGGTAATATAGATTTCACATGGATCTGGCCTACTAGGCAACATTTCATACTTTATTTATTATGAAGAATGTATCACATGATGTTTTATGTTTACTACTATTTAGGTTGTATGGTAGAACTTATAAGGTTTTTTGTATATATAATGACTTATAAATCTATATTAAATGGGTAGATGGTGGGTTTAATAAGAATGGTTGTTTCTGATAAAAATTTCATGTTGGAAATGGGTTTCCAATATAAAATACCTAGAAAAAGGTTTCTGTAACTAGAAACCGCATATAATATAATTAATATTTAAAGATGTGCTTATTAACTCTTCAGAAATATTTTTTATGTCTATAGGGATGGAGGGTAGTATGGTTATGAATTTCTTTATACCTTTGAAAGTGTGAGTGGATGGGCAGGGTGGTAGATATAATGGATGGTAGGGTTTTGAATCCATTTAAAAACCATGATGATGATGATTATTATCAGGATGTGGTTAACTTATACTAAAGGGATATAAGTTATGGTGGTTAGTATTTTGGTTGATGTGGAATGGTTTCCAAGGGTGGGAACTCAATAAAATCAAGGTTTTTGCTGAGAAAAACAAAATGACTATTATATTTTAGTGGAAGTAGGCTCTGGTGGGGAGATCCCAAAGGGTAGACACCATCTAATAGTGAGGTCTCTAAAATTGGATATTATTCAAAACATTATAGATTATGGTGATATATATCATGTTTTATAACTTCATAGTGGAATATTTTAGTGATTTATCTATAGGTTTCCAATTTTTTGAATAAGATTTAAAATTTAGTAAAGTGGGAATCTTATGGTGATAGTTCTATATTGTTATATGATATTTTAAGTGTATTGGTTATGAGGAATGATTTGGAATTAAATTATAGAAATTATATTGAGAATAATTATTTTATTAATTTGTTTTATTTATTTTATTCAAGGATACATAAAGATGATTTAATTACATTGACTCTAGAAGGATTTAAAGAGGAACTGATAGAATATTTATATTTTGACATCTTATTGGCATATATTGTTTTTTGACATACTATATAGAGTTGGAAGAGTATTTGGGACACATCATCACTTGAAATGGGATATCAATTAGAGGCGGTGTATGAAATTATATCTTTTTATGGGTATAGTGGAGTATTTGGTTTTTTAGTTTATCTTCCACTTTTTAATTAGAGTTTTGTACTCGTTCTATTACATGAGATGAATTGAATTTATTTATTGTATATTTTGTATAATTAATTGTTTATGTAGAGACTTATTTTAAAAAGTTTAATGTCTTATATTTGTTCCATATTATTCCCTTGGATATAGTTACCAACCCATGAAATTTTATGTTTTGACTTTTGGGTTTACATTTAATCTAATTTCTAGATCAATAAGTGTCTGAATAATAGAAAAATATAATTCTTATAAAAAATATGTCCATTATCACCAAAAAAATTGTTTAAGTGGTCTTAAAATTTTAGAGGCCTTTAGAATTATCAATAAAAATAGTCTTATATTTTGGGGGACGAGAAAAATGGTAGAGGAAATATTTAGAGTTAGGGGCTAATATTCTTTCAATACTAGAAAATCAACAGCTCCATTTCACTTAGAAAGTATGAAGGATCACAAACACTTTAGTGGCCATTCATTTTCATTCATGGATCAGGCATATGATGGACCAATGATCTAGATAGTGTCTATTGATAAACCTAATAATTAAGGATGAATTGAATTCAATCATAAATAATAGTATACATCTTCTTTAAAAATTGGTTCGAATGTTATGAATTGTCATTCTTTATACTTCAAGAATATACCCCTCTATGGTGTATGAAATCTTGGAAAGGATAAAATCTATGTATCTAATATTAATAATTCCCCCAAATCACATAATATCGTTACATAAAGAACCATTGGTATTAATCTTGCAACTAAATTTTTGATGGAGTTATTAGACTAAATCAATGTTTCCCCAAATTACCTTGTTATGATGATATTTGATGAGGTCACCATACAACACCTCAAAAAAGGTAATATGTTTCAATCTTGAACTCAATGAGGAATATTCAAAATCCTTGAGACCATTTTTATTTTTATAATTTGTCAGCTAATATGAATATGTATATTCCTATATTAATTTTGGATTTTAAAAATTTTCTAGCATACAATAAGAAATGAAATATTCCAAGATCAACCTACTCTGGAATATAATTCATGACTATAAAACCATTATGGATGAAAAAGTTGAAAATAGATATGTTTGATGGAGATATTCCACATAACCTCATGGAATTTTTAATTAAACCATGATCATTCTTCTCTAGAAAAAAATTGATCCTCCTACCTGGTTTGTAGGAAAACACATCATTGAAAATTGGAAACTTGTCTAACACCCATGTGTTGTATAAAAATATTTTTGGAAAAAACAAAATAAAAAAAGGATATGATTAGGGGGATGATGTTTTTCCATTGGGTTACCCCATTCATATTTCTTTCATTTTTCATATGTACGGATGAATTTTTGGGGGATCATAAAGCTAAAAATACCTGATTGATCCTGAGTAAATATACAATAGTCCGAATCTTACCCCAGTTTAATTTAATTAAATAATTACTTATTTTTTTCTTTTAGAACTATTTCAGAGAGGCTTCGATAGTCCGTGGACTCTCTATAGGTTAGATTTAGTGGTATGTTGTTGGGAAATTGAGAGGATTTCCCAACCACTTACCCTTATTGAACCGTACCTCCCCTTTACTTATGATGCATTATGAGTAACCAAGTAGAGTGAATGTATTTTCTTAAATATTTTTCCACAGTGTAAAATAAACTGATATTATAGGTTTAGTGATATATATCCCTTTATTTTTATTTTTTCTAGTATATTACACCTATTTTAATCTACCTAAATAGATTCTCAAGGTACTTTGGAATGAAAGGCCTGCATGGATTCATTGAGACTCCTCAGGTTAATCCCTACAACATTGTGAGGTTTTTCTAATCACTTGTATCACTATGGGAAAAATCACTATTTAAGACGGGTTATTTGCGATGAGATTTCTTCCCGTCGCAAATAACCCGTCCATGAAGCTATTTGCGACGGGGGAAGTTGCTCGTCGCAAATAACCAATTATTTGTGATGGGATTTCCTCTCCCGTCGCAAATAGTTTGGTGCGACTTGCGCGCTAAACCGCGCGGCTTGCACGCGAAACCGCACAGGGGTAATTGCGAAGGGTCCTGTCACAAATACCCGGCGACGGTCAATACCTTTCTGCGACCGGATGTCGTCCTGTCACAACAAGACTGTCGGAAGGTACTATTTGCGATGGGTCCCGTCGCAAATAACCTTTTAACCGCCGACTATAATTAATACGGGTGAGGGTAATTGCGACGGGACCTATCGCAAATATCACCATTTGCGATGGGCCGCCCGTCACTAATAACCCCGTTGCTACTAATCTAACATATATATACCCCAATCAATTTTTCCAAAATCATTCAGATCTTGCTCTCTCTCTCTCTCTCTTCATTCTTCAGTTTGAAAGATAAATTTTCTTTTAGTTGTTGTTTTTTAGATGAGAGCAATCAGAGGGCGTCAATATCTTCAGAATATCAAAGGTTAAGGTATTTATATTATATTATATTTTTATTATTTTTTTATATTTTTTATATTTTTAATGTTAATTTTAATTGTTGTTTATTAGTTCTAATTTAATTAGATTTCAATTGATTTTTATTTATATTTATTTTTACTAAGAAATTGACATTGTTAGTTATAATTATAAATATTTAGTTATAATTAATATTAATTAGGTATAATTAGGAATAAATATATATAATTAGAAATAAATAGATATAATTAGCAATAAATAGAGATAATTAGCAATAAAAATATATAATTACCAATAAATAGATATAATTAGCAATAAGTAAATACAATTAGGAATAACTAGATATAATTATGACTAAATAGATATAATTAGGAATAAATAGATATAATTAGGAATAATTAGCTATAATTAGATATAATTAGTTATAATTAGCTAAAATTAGATATAATTAGATATAATTAGCAATAATTAGTAATAATTAGCTATAATTAGTAATAATTAGGAATAATTAGAAATAATTAGGAATAATTAGAAATAATTAGGAATAATTTGATATAATTAGCAATAATTAGCTATAATTAGATACAATTAGATACAATTAGATACAATTAGATACAATTAGATATAATTAGATACAATTAGATACAATTAGCTATAATTATTGCCTAATTAGTAATAAATAACTACAATTAGTAATAAATAGCCACAATTAGTAATAAATAGCTACAATTAGTAATAAATTGCTACAATTAGTAATAAATATCTACAATTAGCTATAAATAGCTACAATTAGCTATATATAGCTACAATTAGCTATAAAGAGCTATAGTTAGCTATAAATAGCGATAATTAGCTTTAAATAACTACAATTAGCTATAAATATCTACAATTAGCTATAAATAGCTACAATTAGCTATAAATAGCTACAATTAGAAATAAATAGCTACAATTAGCTATAAATAGCTACAATTAGCTATAGATAGCTACAATTAGCTATAGATAGCTACAATTAGATATAAATAACTACAATTAGATATAAATAGCTACAATTAGCTATAATTAGCCGCATTTAGCGATAATTAGCTACAATTATCTATAATTAGGCACGATTAGGCATAATTAGGCACAATTAGGCATAATTAGGCACAATTAAGAAATAATTACGCACAATTAGGCAAGAATTAGGCAACAATTAGAAACAATTAGAAACAATTAGAAACAATTAGCAACAATTAGAAACAATTAGCAACAATTAGCAATAATTAGCAACAATTACAAATAATTAGCAACAATTAGAAACAATTAGCAACAATTAGCAACAATTAGCCACAATTAGTAACAATTAGCAAAAATTAGCAACAATTAGAAATAACTAGCAACAATTAGCAACAATTAGCAACAATTAGCACCAATTAGCAATAATTAGCAACAATTAGCTATAAATAGAAACAATTAGCTATAATTAGCAACAATTAGCTATAATTAGCAATAATTAACTATAATTAGCAACAATTAGCTATAATTAGCCACAATTATCTATAATTAGCAATAATTAGATATAATTAGAAACAATTAGCAATAATTAGCAACAATTAGCTATAATTAGCAACAATTAGAAAAAATTAGCAAAAATTAGCAAAAATTAGATACAATTAGCAATAATTAGATACAATTAGCAATAATTGGTAATAAAAAAATTATATTACCAATATTTATGAAAAAAAATATTAATATTATTAAAATAGTAAAAAATTTAAAAAATATTAAAATCATCAATATTCCAAACAGGTTTTGCTCTATTCTTAACATGTTCAAATCTCAAAGGGTCTTCAATTGTCAGGTCATGCACAATAAAAAGTTTGTGTCTGCCATGTCCAATGTAAACTCTATAATTGTGCTTGCATGGTTGATCACCTCACAAGTAGTGTTGCAATCAGACAAACCAAGTTATGCCCTTCTTATCTATAAGAATTATCTCACATGAACCTTTACACAGACCATTATTCCTTGAAAATTTAAGGGGAAAATAATGATATCCCCTCAATTTTTTAAGGAATAATGTTCTATGTAAAGTGTCATGTGAGATGATTCTTAGAGACGAGAACGTCATTACTTTGGTCATCCTATTGCAGCACTACTTGCGAGGTGATCAACCATGCATGTACAATTATAGAGTTTATATTGGACATGACTGACACAAACTTTTTATTGCGCATGACTTGACAATTGACGACCCTTTGAGATTTGAACATGTTAAGAATAGAACAAAGTCTGTTATGAATATTGATAATTTTAATATTTTATAATTTTTTTGTTATTTTAATAATATTAATATTATTTTTTCGTAAATATTGACAATATAATTTTTTATTACTAATAATTAGTAAATGAAATCTGCTTGGATAATGAAGGGAAAATTTGTAATCATCTCCACAACGATGATTACCAAATTTCCGTTCATTATTCAAGAATTTTTCTTTTTCTAAGAATTGATATGTATTGCTAAATTAGTAATAAATAATTATAATTAGTTATAATTAAATATAAATTATAATAATTAGTTATACATTGTAATAATTAGTAATAAATTGTAATAATTAGTAATAAATTGTAATAATTATTAACAATTAGTATTAATTTGTAATAATTTGTAATAATTAGCAATAATTAGGAATAATTAGGAATGATTAGCAATAATTATCAATAATAAGTGTGAGAAAAATGCAATTAAATGAGCTGTCAGACAAAAGAGTAGCCGTCAATCCACTGGAAATTGTGTCTCCCTTATTTAATGATAATTATTAAGTAGTTGTAATTATTTATCTTCTTTTTCAGATAGTGTTTTTATAATTTCAAACTATTCAAAAAAGTGATGATTTTATATTTTATGTAGAAAAATATGGAACAAGGAATTTGAAATTAGTCATTATTAGATGATTGAGCTTGGATAAATCAGCGCAAAAATTCAAATGGTTTTGGTTTAAATCCTGTATATATTGAGGGTGTTGAAGTTTTATTAGCATTTACATTATGAAAACCAGAATATGTTTCTGAAGTAAAAATTAAGTGTCCTTGTAAAAAATGTGCCCTGAGAACGATTGACACATTTGACAAGGTTGGGGGATATCTCTTGCGGTTTGGTTTTCAACAAGATTATGTTTTTTGGTATCAAAATGGTGAATGCAGTTCCAGATAAGATCCTAATAACTTTATTCCAGATGCATCACAGTTTCAAAATTTAGTACATAATGTTGCAGGTCCATCTGTGCAACAAACTGAAACTCACGATGATATTGATTTAACTCCTGAGTTGGAACTATCCGACTTTTATGAGTTGTTGAGGTCTTCTGAGGATGCATTATATCCTGGTTGGAAGATAAGAAAATTAGAAGAGGTTTCAAAATTTATGGCTATTAAATCAGATAATGCAATGTCAAATAACTGTTTTGATTAGATATTTTCTTTGGTTAAAACACTATTACCTAAAGTACATGTGTGGCCTTCAAATTACTATGAGAGCAAGAGGCTGATTCGTAATTTGGGCCTTAGTTATCGGAATATTCATGCATGTACAAATGATTTCATCTTATATTCTGGGGAAAATGAGACATTGGATAATTGTCCCACATGTGGAAAATCGAGGTATGAAGAAGCTCATACATGGAAGTCTAGATCGATTCCAGCAAAACAATTGAGATATTTCTCCCTTACACCCAGGTTGCAGCATTTATTTATGTTTCAGAAAACAACGTCAATGATGTCATAGCACAAAACCAATTTCAACTGATAAAAGCTTGAATCATCCATCTGATGGTGATTCATGGAAAAATTTTGACCGTCTACATCCGTCTTTTGCTATAGAAGCCCGAAATGTGCGATTGGGTCTTTCTACTGATGATTTATTTTCTATTTGGTTCATATGGTAGTCAGTATTCATGTTGGACTATCTTTATAACTCTGTACAATTTCCTCCATGGATGTTGATGAAGGAGCCTTATATCTTTTTGACTCTATTAATCCTAGGAAATCCAAAAAAATATTGATGTTTATTTGAAACCATTGATTGATGAGTTAAATGCATTGTGGAGTGATGGTGTTAATACATACGATGTTTCTGTGAAACAAAATTTTATATTAAAAGCTGCATTGATGTAGACTATTAGTGAATTTCCGGCATATGACATGTTATCTGGTTGGAGTACACATGGTCCAAAATCATGTCCTTACTGTATGAAAGAAAAAAAGCCTTTATGCTGGTCAATGGAAAAAACCTTTCTATTTTGATTGTCACCATAGATTTCTTCCAATAGATCATCCTTTTTGAAGGAACAAATCTCATTTCATAAAATGTACAATTGAAAGGGATGAACCTCCAAAGATGATCTCAGGTACAGAGTTAAAATCAGTTGTATTTTCATTACCCCTATCACATTTGGACCAACAGTAAACCAACAAAAAATTCATGGCTTTGGGAAAGAACATAATTGGATAAAATATATCATTTTTTGGGATCTTCTGTATTGGTTTGATTTGTTGGTCTGCCACATGTTGGATGTTATACATATTGAGAAGAAATATTTTGAAAATTTATTTCATACAATTTTGGATACACCAGGTAAGACCAAAGATACTGTAAAGTCACAATTAGATCTTTCCCAAATTTGCAGGCGACCAGAACTTAAATTATTTGAAAATGTCAGATCAAAGAGGTTAATGAAGCCAAAAGTAGCTTACACACTGTCCAAAGAGAGTCTCTTATTATTTTGTCAGTGGATTGTAGATTTGAGATTTCTAGATGGCTATGCTTCCAATTTGGACAGATGTGTTATGAATGGTTATATTACTGGATTAAAACGTCATGATTGTCATGTTATAATGGAAAGACTTATACCGATTGGATTCAAGGGTTTGTTTAATTCTATGATTTGGGATTCTATAACAGACATATCATATTTTATTCGAGACATTTGTGCCATGACAACAGACTACGATGCGCTAATAAAACTGGAAGAAGATGTCGCTGTAATTATATGTAAACTGGAAAAAATATTTATGCTAGCTTTCTTTGACTAAATGGAACATTTGGTATTACATTTTCTACATGAAGATAAATGTGGAGGTCCAGTGTAGTTTTGATGGATGTACCCATTTGAGATATGCATGAAGAAATTGAAAAAAATACATAACAAAGCATCAGTTGAAGGCTCAATTGTTGAAGCTTATTTACAAAAGGAAATTGCTTTTTTCTGCTCTCATTATTTTTAATCTCAATATCCCTCAAAATAGAATCACATGGGATGAAATGAGGGGAATGTTAATGAAGAAATGGAAAATCAATTAACAGTTTTTAATCATCCAAATCTTAGTTTCGGTGGAGTTCATGAATGATGTCTTTCAGATGATGAACATTATAAAGCTCATTCATACGTTCTTCTCAACTGTGAATAAATGACATAATTTGTCCTGTGAGTGCTTCTATCACTTATTCTATAATTTATGTTATATTATTTAAACTTATTTTATTTGTAGGTTATATGATAATCATATCAAGAAACAACTTCCACAAATTACAGCAGCTGCTCTTGAAGAACGCATAAAATTTTTTTCTCAATGGTTTCAAAAACTAGTAACATAAATTATTAATGGTTTAATATCAATTCTGTTTATTATTTATTATATTGATAATTGTTTTACAAATTTCCAAGTGTCTCAATATACTGATAAAATTGATAATCGACTGTGTATATTGAGTAACCCACCATCCAAAATGGTTAAATATTATAATGCATACATGGTGAATGGTTTTTGATTTCATACACATGCATACGGGGAATCAGAAAAAAACAATGAACATATGAGTTTTCTAGAGAGGATCACATCACAGAGAAACTAAAGTTGACTTTTAAGGAATTTTGGATGAAATTATTGAGATGTGTTATCTAGGATAGAATTACATAACAATGTTTAAATGTTGGTGGTTGGATACTGAGAGAGGTTTTCATGTTCATCCGACTCATGGAATCGTCAATATTAAATATAAAAGTCTTATTGCAGTAAATAAACCATTTTACTTGCTCAACAGGCACATTAAATTTATTATGAAAAGTAATGTGTTACTTCAAGAGACTTGAGTGATTGGTGGAGCATAATAAAAATGAAATCTCGGGAAAATTAGTTTACTCAAAATGAACGTGGTTCCACTGAAGTGGAAGGAATTGAAATTTTTCAATAGACGGCTCAAAATCCATCTGATTCACAAAGAGATGTGAATATCAACGATGACACCCCATAATTAAGGATTGATGGTGATGGAGATGTTAATGATGTTACAAATGAATTTGAAATGAAAATAGATACTTAAACTAAAACTCATATGGATATTTATGATGCTGAAGAGGAAGAGGAAGACATTGACATTGACAACTATGGAGAAGAGAATGAAGATGAACATTGACATAGTTAAATGATGTTTATAATCATAACTAATATAAATCTATTTATAATAGTTTTTTTCAACTATCTACTAACAAAAATCATTTTGTGTTTCAGATGGACTCTGATCTATTGCGTGAATTAGAGGAGGCTGAGCTACCTTTGGATGATGAGGATGTGAGATCAACTGACCCTGAGCCTACTGGTGGTTTAGGAGGTATGCGGAGGGGGCACAGTCTTGCGCGACTGATGATTCCTGACCCTATCCCTGAGCGACGTCCACATCTTGGTTTGGATCCATGCACACAGAGGTATGGTAACATATATATTTTAGTAATATTTCATTAATTTATTTATATATATACTAATTATTTGATTATTTATTTCTTTTTCAAAGTTTTCAGCATGTAGCTATTGGACAGGGGATTGATATATTGCAAAATTATTTTTCTCAGCCATGAATCAAATGGGAACAAATTCCCGTTGATGTGCGACGCGACATGTTCCATCATTGGATGGTACATAAATAAATAATATTTATTTTGAAATTTATTTTATTAACTTGATATTATAAATTATTTTTAGGGTTTATGGCATCCTATTGATGATAACATGTAGGACGTTATCCACGCGGCATGGCAGGTTTCTATGCGTGACCGTTTCCCCCAGTTTTTGCACAATTTGAGAAGGACAACCATTAAGAAAGAATGGGTGATAGAATTTTATGAGTCATGTAGAGCCCACCGACCAGAGTACATTTCATATCACTTTTTTGATGAATTATGTTTATACTGGTTGGGTGGTGGATTTTAGAGGAGATCTTCAGTGGGTCTACAGAACCGGGGGAGACAGGAGGTGATACATCGAGCTGGTAGTCGTACATTCAGTTCGCAAATAGAGCATCTGGTAAGTATATTTTTTAAATATTTTATATAACATTAAATATAAATAGTTTATTTTATATTTCTGTAGGCAGTCGGGCATCCCGATATTACGAAGTTCGACTTTTATCGGAGGATGTACCGTGATCCGGCCACGAGAGAGATTAGAGGTGATCACCAGTGTTAGATTGTGGTTAGTATTATTTTTTCACTTTAAGAATTAACTGTATATAATATTTTTACAATTTGAATTTTAAAATGGAATTGAAGGAGTCATATGAGGCTGCGACCTCTCAGACACAGGCAGAGGGTCAGGATGAGACTGCGGAGCAGACTAGTGCTCACCATTTCGATGAGACGACATGGATGCATGCAACTCAGTATGGCTTTGAGAAGGGAAAAGTAGTTGACATCGACTCTAATTTGAATCCTGGTACTTATTATAGTACTGTTGTGATGTCGGCGTCCAGCTCGAGAGGAGGTCGTGGAGGGGTATCATCTTCGGACTCACAGTATCGGGAGCAGTTGCGAGCTCAGGCAGGGCATATAGAGATTTTGCAGAAGTATCAAGAAGAGATGCGTCGATGGCAGCAGTAGCAGTAGCAGCATCATGAGGAGGAGATGCATCGATGGTAGCATCAACATCACAAGAAGATGGAGTACATGCGCCATCTGACTCGTAGTTTAGGGATGGAGTTTCCTCCACCAGCTCCTTCAGCTCCTCCACCTCCTCCAGAAGACGACCCCCTAGTGATTTTTTATGTTACAAACATTTGAATTTAACATTTTAATATGAGTTATTTATATTTTTTGTCTTTTATATCTATGAAATTATTACATAATTTAATTTTTAATATTTTATTATTTTTTTGAATATTGAAAATTTTAATATTTTTTATTGTTTTATTGTTTTAATAATAGTAATATTATTTTTTAATTAATCTTAATTGTATTAAATTTTATTTTTAAAAAAAAATTAATTTATTATTTGCAACAAGAGCTTTTGCAGCGCGGTCCCGTTGCAAATAGTCCAACAAAAAAATTTTAAAAAAATATTTGTGATGATACTTCTTGTCCGTCACAAATAATTTGTTGCGACGGGCCCGTCGCAGAACGTTTTATATATATATATATATATATTTTGGGATGGGATGAGAGCCCATCACAAATTGTGTTTGTGACGGCCCTTCGCAAAAACTTTTATGTATATATAATACATATAATCAGAAGCTTATTTATGATGGGGATGTTTCCCGTCACAAATAATTGTATTTTCGACAGCATTTTCTACAATGGGCTATTTGCGACAGGATCCCGTCGCAAATAGTCCATCGCAATTACCAAGAATTCCAGTAGTGCATCACACCTAGTGAAACCAAAAATACAAATGTTCATCTTAAATAAAGGAATTTATTGTGATTAAAATACTATTTATGAATCCTCTAAAATATTTGATAACCAAAATGACATGCATGGGGACTAGGGACTGATGAAAGAACACTATTAACTAGTGTGAGTGTACCTTTGAAAGAGTAGATATGAATTTTAAAATTTGAAATATAACCCATGAATCTTATAATTTGGCTATCAAAATAGAAAAACATTATTCAACATGTAGACAATGGGTCTTGAAGTTACTCTATATAAAATATATCTTATATAAACGAATCCCATACTTGATCTATTTTACAAGCCTTCTCGAGAATCATTTAAAAATATAGAAATTAAATTGAGATTAATTAACCAATTTTCCATTATTCTTATGGTATATGTTAAAAAGTTATTTTAAACCCATCATGAAGCTATGCTGCCATCATATAAAAAGATGTTTTCATCAATAAAAAATAGATGGGAGAATCCCAGTGATCCATAGATTCCTCTAAGGGGGAAAATGATTCATCTTCTGATGCTATGATGTGTAATTATACTAAGTTAGTATTTAAAAGCAAAAAATGATGTAGAATAAAATATATATCCTTGATGAAGGTGTTTGGGGATTTGAAAAAACTGATGCTCCTTCCCATAAGTGAAACCATGAACCATAGAGTGGCATGAAAAAAAATCATAGAACTATTCATAAAACCCAAATTGTAGAATAAAATTGATGATGAAGATCATTTGAATCTATCAAATGATTTTTTTGAAATCTTCATTTATCATATTGTTGGAATTGATGAAATCTCTATTGAGGTCATACTGTATCTCTTGTTCTATTCCAATTTCTCATTGGATGCTTATGTTTTGGATAAATATAATTTTATCCTCTATAATAATGTTTGGTAAATATGAATCCAATATTTCATTAATAATTTAATCCAATATTTTATAGGATAACACTTAGACACTGATGGGATTAAATTAGTTACGGATCAAGGATAATTTATTTTTGGACTAATAATTAGATATGTCATAAACATAGATTGGGGTGGAGAAAATTATTTAAAAAAGTTTTAAATTGGCTTGATGACATATTTTTGGATGATATACTTTAAAGATATATATAATAACCTAGTAAATACATTAGGGACTTCAATTAATGTGGATTTAGTTTTTTCATACCATCCAAGATCTTATCCACACTAGGTACAATTTTAAGATGATAATTGGTATTGCAATAATGATATGGGGGATCAAGTTGAAAAATCACGTCTTTCCTAGATATAGTTGGCCCAAAGTGTTTTTCCATAGTCCAATGATCATCTTTGAGAAATGATACACTATAAAAGTTATAGGGATATTAATATTAATAGATATAGAATCACCCCTATCCAAATATTTGATTCCCAATGAATTTCCTCTTTTTAACAATTAAGTGCAAAAATGTTTTAATTTTGTCACATTCCTTAAGAAATATTTTCCTATAAATTACTTGATTAGTCATGTATTAATATCATATTATTTTCTATTGTTCTATTTTCTTAGGTACAAGAATTGTAAAGATTTCATCATCCCATCCTTCTTGAAGCATATCATCAGGAACTTTGATTTCACCCTAAAACTATTTATGCTTCTTAAGGTTATTAATACACTGTTGCACCCATTTCCATATGTTATTATTTAGATATTTGGGATTCCTTTAGATAACATACCACACATGTCCATTCACCAAGTACTTCAAGGATTTATAAACCACTTACATAAATTAATCTTATTTTATATAGATAATCAAGAAGTTATGATGCCATTGTTATGTTCAAATGTCTTTTAGTATGAGAATAAGTGGCATATAATCGGACATGGGATTCATTTTATGGGAGATAAAATAGTTTAAAATTTGATTTATTACATGTATATTTTCATGTAATCTCTCTAATAAAGTATATAAATGTTGATTTCCATTGTTTTTAATCTACCTAGTGTACTAGTCACCATTATAGCTAAGATATTGGAGCTTGTTGTGGGATAAGAGAGATATAAGGTCATTAATTTATTTCCTTAAAAAACAATAAAAAATTATCTTATCATTTTTAATAATAATAGTATTTAAATCCCATCTGATAAACTATGAATTAGAACCTATATTGAATGTGGAGGGATAATTCTAAATAGATCATGTCCTCACACATTAACATTTGGTATATATTGGGGAAAGAAAAAGGGGAACATAATTTAGATGAACCATTAGTGTAATATGTTGTGTTTAGGAGTTGATTAAATCCACATACATCAAGTTTTTATAGAGAAAAATATTTTCTCATTGGTTTGACTACCATAAGAAAGTATCTAACATGCATCCTGTCTACATACTCTTGAATATTTTACACACTATCATTCATATACTGATATAATTAAATATTAGAAAATAAATCATGGATATATGGATATGGAACCCTTTGGTCCCTTGAGTTCACCCCACATGATGAGGGTTTGACTTCCATGATAGATTTTCATTTAATATCTGTAGTCACACTATAACACCCAATGATTTTAGAATATATATCTCTTTAATAAAAAATTTATTTTAATACCATGTGAAGAAACTATCCTTGGAATTAGATAAATAATTCTTCAAAATAATAAAATTATTCACATTATATGATTTTTGAATTAAATATATTTGAAAAAATTGATCTTTAATTCACATAGTAAATACTATTGATCCTGAAGAATTGTTTTGAAATATTTTTTATGAGAATGTTTTTAATGTATATTATATTAAAAAATTAATTAATATAGATAAACATATTAAATAGTATTTTTTACAAATGTATAAAAATAATTCATTGGTTATCAATTGATTAGAAATGATAATAAAATCATTTTAAGGTGAAAGGAGAAGTTTTTTTTTTGAAAAAAATGCTTATATGGGCGGAATGTGTTTTTATATTAATAAATTAAATTAACAACTATTTATGAATTATTTTAATTAAATGTGTATAAAATATATTAAATAAAATATTTTAACATTAATTTAATGGTTTTTAATAGGAAATTAATATGAATAAACTCAGTGTTATGCTTAAAAATGCATTTTTCTAAAAACATTTTTCATTGCATTTTCTATACTTATTTAAAAATGAATCTGTATCACTTAAAAAAACTTAATATCGTAAAATGTTTTTATATTTGGAACTAGAAGCCTTATGTTTTTTAAATAAATCAATTTCATTTTTGGTTAAAATGAATAGTAACATTGGTAAAACTTTGTTAACACAGTAAGGGTAAAAGCATGAGGGTGGGGGGGGGGGGGTTAAACATAGATATAAGGCATAAAATATATTTAAAACATGGATAATTGTGATTGTTTAAATGGATTTATACCCAAAAATAAATTTTCACCAACTCCACTTCCAATTTAATAAAAAATTATTATATTTTATTATTTCAAGTATTTACAAGAGTGTCACTCCCCCCATTTATAAAAGGATGACCTCTCCCCCTGATCCCTTCAAACATTTTCATACATATATATCATAAAATACCTACGAAAATATATTTTCAGCTTCCTTGTCATCCCATATATCTTCTATTCTTAACCTATGACCAAACTAAAAATGTTTAATGTGTAAGCCACACAAGGGTTCCTAGAAGAGAGATAATTATCTTTACCGATTTATTTGGTGTTTCTTTCTTAATTTAATTTAAATATTATATAACCATATTAATATGATTAAATTAATAATTTAAAATACTAATATTTTTTATTGTTAATGTTAAAAACACTTTATTCCTTCTTTCCATCCTATGAGAAATGATAATGTCGTTCGTACATACATGTAGACTACCACCTCCACCAAGGGATCCAATCGTTTTTGAAGTCCTCCATAAATGAATGGTTTTATGGATATATTTAAGTAATATATATTATTTTTATGATATTATTATTATTATTGTATAAATAAATATTTTTATATATCTATCATTTTTTCCATTCGTTGGTAAATGAAAACATTTCTATTGCATAGAAACGTACTACTGTCTTCAAAAAGTGATGTAATTAATTTTTTGACACCACCATATATGAATGGTTATAAAAATTCATTTAATGAATAATTTTGATAATTATAAAATTATTATTATTATAGAGATGATAAAACCATGAAAAATGTGGAAGGAATAGATTCGTTGAACTATAACATGCATGGGAAACAGAACAATTAACACATGACTGTTAATTTTAATAAATAATTGTTAATAAATGTTTAATTTTCAATTTTAAGGGAATGATATATTATATGATAAGTATGAATATATATTTTTATATATTTATTATAAATTTAAATTTATTATATGGTAGCTTAAGATAATGTATGAATAAACTCAAGGCATGAGGTAAGGGTTTATGTTGACATCACAAATTTAATTCAAATTTTTATGATTTAATCACATTTAGGATAATTTTATGCTATTTATATCTAAAACACATTTATTTCATTATAATATGGTTATTTTTGATTTTTTTTCATTTTTTACCTGTCATTCTCCACGCTTTGGTAATTAAAACGACCAAGAAAATGTTTTAATGAAATGCCAACCTTATTTACTCTTTGGTTAGATAACTTTTCTTGCATGCATATGATCTTAAAAATATTTAATAACATTTTTAAATATTATTAAATATTTTTCAGAATTTTAATTTCACTAAATTTAACATTTATTTACAATTTATTATAATTAAAATTTTTAATTTTTTTTCATATGACTCACTTTTGACTTATTTCAAAAGTTTTAAAATAATTTTCTCTTTAAACAAACACAACATGAATGAATTTCCCCACCATAATTACCAATATTTTATTTTAAGGTTTGCTTAAAATTTTATATGGGTATTTTCCAAGAAAATATTTTTCTCACTATTCTTATAATTATTATTTAAAATTTTTCAATTGAAAATGATATTTTTCTCATATTTCGAAAGAATAGTTTAAATATTATTTTAACGATATTCTGTATCTTTGTCAACATGATTTGATTTTTTATTCATTGGGGATATGATATTATGATACCATACAATTTATTTCTTTGCAGGGTTTTGGTGATGATTCTTAAGGACAATTTACTGAAACCCATTTATTTCCAATGGGTTAATTATAATTTGATGCAATAATGAATATTTTTATGATATTGTGGCACACACATGTATGATTTCCTTATATAATGTGTGGGATTGAATTTATATAGCCCTATAATTCATTGGTTAATGATTTATATCCCATGATATAATATTAAATTGGACGGGGAGTGTACCCATTCCAATAAAAAAAGTGTATGGGGAGTGAAGCCATTATAGTATCTAAAAGAAGTTGGGGAGTGAAATCAATCCATTATGGGACTTTTCCCACTATATGATGATAGTATTGGCAGTAATAATTTACTAATAGAATGATTTCTATGCTTATGATTATTCTTAAATTTATATGACCTGATCATATGCTTGTGTTATTCTCTAATGTCTCATAATTGTATAAGGATGATTCCTCACACTTATGACTCATCTATTTTGAAATACTAATGTTTAATATTATGGATCATGGTTCATGATATATTAGTTATGGGGTATGAACTTGATAAGTTATAATCATGCTCTCAAACCCATATTATTATCTTATTCTTTCACATTATCATCAATAGGTATGTCCCATGTTTACCCTTACTAATCATCTCTGGTCACCCATTATTATGTTTTAATTTCCATAGATTATAAATAATGGTTCTATATAGAATATGTATAAAAGGGTAATTTGATGGAGGTAATTTATGTGTGATGTTGAATATAATTACTAAAATAAGTAGATTATGTATCCAGTCTTCAACCACACTAAACATTTACTATTCTAGGATGTGATTTATTGTGTAATATATTATTTTTTTCAATTAAAATGATAAAATATGTAAATACAATTTTCTTGGGTCCCTAAATTGGTAACAAAGTATGTTTTAGTTATTTTTCGATATTATATTGTAGAATATATAAGGATAGATCTTAAGTAAGGCTATGATGAAATTAAAGTGATATAGGGTTAACCAAAAAGTGTCAGGGATTGATAATCAGTTTTCATAATTTAGAACATCTAAATAATTATTTTAATGATTAAATTATTTCTCACACAGCTTATTGTATTTTGATTGTTACACTTTTATTTTTTGTTTTAGTCAATGATTGCAAATATACCTAATCATTTTAAAAATGAATGTTAAGTACAATGAAATGATTTTACTCATGAGGAACGAAATTAAATGAGAGTTCAGATGTGAAATATTTTTGGCTATTCTCACACAATTATCTCAAGACTCGAATAATGTTTAGATATAAAAGATCAAAGGATGTACCAAAAAAATATTAAGTCTTTAATGATTTAAAATACACTTAATTTCAGTGGGTCCCAAAATCCACTAGTTTCCTCTAAATAGATCAAATCAAATAAAAATATATATTTTCATTATCTAGTTCTTATAGCATGGAAATATTTTCCAGGTGATATATCCTTTAGAGGGTGATTCGAATAAATAATACAATCTTAGTAAGAATATGATGGAAGAGGAAGAAATTGAATCCATGAAATGGGAAGAGTTTACGAGGGTATTTTTCTATAAGTTATTTCCTTGAACTCATCACATAAAAATGAAAAGGAATTCCTTGATCTTAAGTAGAATAATGATTTATATATTAATACCCATGGGAAAATTTTAAAATACTTGAGAGGTATTCTTATGGATTTTTCATAGAAACTAAAAAAAATTGATTTATTCTTTTGTAGATTAAAAGCAAATCTCTAAAATGTATTCAATATAAGGTATCTTATTATAAATAAAGAATTCATTTAATGAGATCTCAATATAGAAATAGAGAGTGGAGATTCCCATCATTCTCATTATTCTGATATGATGATAAAGATATAGTTTTGAGGAAATTCTATTAATAAAGCCATAGTGGAAATAAAATGAATCATCCTTTGTTCTAGAATTTTGGAGAGAAGAATAGAAGAAATTGTCACCAGGGGACTGATAATTGTTTGAAGTATGGAAAGGAAGGCTATCGAGAAAGTTAATATTGAAGAGATATAATGAGTCAATCCAATGAAAATAATTATTAGAATTATTAGTTTTTCCCCATCCACACTATAATAAAAAAACTCCAAGGAGTATCAGCATTATACCAACTAATGTATAAATTTGAGGGTTAATGATGACAGTTAGTAACATCAACCTCTTAAGATAAGTGATAATGAAAAATATCACGTGATCCCAACCACTAAACTGGGTCACAGGAATTAAGTAGTGAAAGATACACTTATCATTCAATCTATAATCGAAAATTTATTATTTGATTATAGTTATATCCACATGTTTATATCTGAATAAGTTTTTAAGGGTATGAAATCATCACCTTGATTATTAGATATTAAAGTAGCTGTGGAAACTCCTAAAGCTATGATAATTATATCTCAATTATATGGATCCTCTATGATTTATGTTTTAAAAAATATTATTTATTAAAATCATATGATTCAATCTCTATTTGAATTTGATGAGATTTCTATCATGGATTGGCTTTATGTATATAGGACCGATATCAATTTACGAGGAAGGGAAGTCACGTTTTATATTTTTGAATAAATCAATGATTATCGTTGGTTTGAGGATGAATATGAACATCTAATGGAAACTAATTATATTATATGCGTCTTACTACCAATTCATGAGGGGTATTTATATCAAATTGTGAATCCAAAACTCAATATTGAAGTTGTTTATATTGTGTAGGAATATGTTGATGTATTTACTGAAGAGTTTACTAACCTTCCTCTAAATTAGGATGTTAAGTATTAAATAGATCTTATAAATGGTGCTATGCCTATTTTGAAGAAACTTTAATGAATTAACTCTATTGAGTTATAGGAATCAAAGAAGAAACCCCAGAATAATCTTGATAAGAGATTCATTATTCCAAGTACAATAACATGGGATACACCAGTTCGTTTTGTTAAAATTTGTAATACCCTGATATTTTTTGAAATATGTTTTTAAAAATGAATTTAATATTTTTAATATTTATTGTTTCACACAAAATATATTCTATATTTTTTTACAAGTTACACCAAGTTAAGATTTCATTATATGTACCACTAAGTTTGTCATGTGTTACAAAAAACACTAGGTTTAGCTTGTGTTACAAGAAACAATATGTTTAAAAAAGCATGACATATTATTAAAATATTATTATATGATAGTTATAACCATTACATTTGAATGATGGGTGTAAATAAAATTAAATTAATTATAAAAATTTTGATTACACAAGTTTATATAATGAATTATTTGGTGAATAATTAATTAAGAATGAAAATAAAATCCTTTAAAAAATAAAAGGAAATCTATTTTGGAAAAATAATTTTTATGTGCACAAGTGTGATTTATTTCATTAAATTATCAAAATAAATTTTGGTTAATGATTTTAGTGAAATTTATATATTATATGTTCAATCAAAATTTTAAAATTCATCGTTAATTTTTTCTAGACAAGAAATAATAATAAATCCAATTTTATGCTTAAACAGCATATATTTTTATAAAAAAAGTTTTTTAAACTTTTTCTTGGGATGTTATATTTAAATTAATTAATACTAATTTTAAAAAATTAATTTTGAATGATAAAATTAATTTTTAAAATATTAATATAAAAATTATCTAATGATGCATTTTTTTGGTTTTTTATGAAAAGTTTCATTTTTTTATGGATAGTAAAAAAATTTGAATTTTAATTGAAAACTATTATTTCACCTGAGTCATATATAATTTAAATTATATTATATACAACACCCTGAAATTCTAAAGTAAGAAACTTATATTCAATAGCATGCATGATACGCAACACAAAACACTTATGGGAATATAATACCATGATACTTTAAAATATATTTACTATTTTAATTAAATTTGACATAGTCTATATTTTCAATGCATGAAATGATGACTTATCTTTCATTATAGACAAGAGATACATTATTTGAAAGATTACATTACACACAAGACTAAGTTTTAACCGAACAATAATATATTGTTAAAATATTATTATTTAATATAATAATACATAACCTAGACATTAAATTTGTGGTTATTAAGACATTTAAATATCTTATAAAAAATATTGTTTACACAAATATAAAATTAATTCATAGGTTACAAATTAATTAGAAATGAAAATAATAACACTATGGATATAAAATTAAATATTATTATTTTTATGATTCTAAAGGGTTTTTATCTTAATAAAAATAATTAATTATAATCACTTAATTATTATAATGAAATATATATATTATATATTCAATAAAATGTTATTGATATTCATCCATTATGTTTTATAGGAATAAGATATGAATAAACTTTATTTTACACAAAAAACCCTATATTTTTATAAAAACAATTTTACCACCTTTTAATAGAGAACAAATTTCAAATTTTAAATTTTAAACTTTAATTGATATAATATGTCCAAATAAACTTAAATTTTTAAATTGAATCATAATAATTGGTTTAGTTTTAATTTTTGATATTTTTCTCAAACATTTCATTTTTGATGAATAGTTAAAAATATAGAATTTTATTTCAAAACTACTTTTTTGTCTAATTTGTTTGTAGGATTGATTTATAATTATAATTGGTTTTAAAGTTTAATTAGATTATTTTTCTTAAATTAATACAATTTATTTCATTTAATAAATTTTAATTGGAAATTTATTTTCAAAACATAGAAAACTTTCAGACATTTTTACTTTAATAATTTTTATTGTCATCCAACCTACATGATTAATTTTAAATTAATTTATGCTAAATATGTGTTTGGAATTTGTAAAAATATCTTTTATTTTTTAAATAATCATAATTTATAATGTCTAATAAGAAAAAATTTGTTTTTTTACCAAAAAATATTAGTGAAAGAAATTAAAACTATTTACTATTATTAAGCTAAAATTATGCTTAATAAAGAACTAATCCTTTATCTTAAGGTAAAAATGATCTAGAAACTTTTACATCACCCATTTAATAGAAATATATCCATTAAACTTAAATTCTTGATTTTGGTTATTTTTTAGCCTTTTTTTAGGTAAAAACCTGGGTAAAACTAACTTTTATTTCAAAAATACCAAGTGACTACTTTTCCAACGTTATAAAAGGACACAACCTATCATCATTCCTCAAACATATAAAACCACTTAGTTTTAGCCAATATAAACTGATATATATTCCAAACATCCCTTCACACTACCTTGAGTCCTCCATTTGGTTTGAAAGACTTCCAAATAAGCCTTTTGGTACAAACCAAAAAAAGTTACCCGATTAAGAGGTAACTTCTTCTCTCAAGCTCTCTAGTTTAATTTTTATTATCTACCAAATAAAATATATTTATTAAATTATTATATAATAAGAAATTATTCTAAACATACTATTATATTTTTTATGTAATGTTTTAGACCTGCACTTATACACACCTCAATCTAATGGGTAACGAACAAGCAATTTCTATATATGATGAACTACTACCTCACAAAATGATGATTGCTTATTTTTCCTATACCACTGATCATGGTGGAAATTATGAGAGAAAATATGTGTTAATAGGATATATATTATATTTATAATGTTATTATTTTTCTATTTTTTTATTTATAATATACCATTATACTTCCAATCTTTTGTAAATACGATAATTTCGTTTCAGGAAGTGTGGACTACAACCCCTCAAAGCAATATGAATCATTCATTCCATACATGTAATGAATAAAAGACTATTTTAATAACACTATTTAATACATATAACATATATAAGACACTATAATTATAATATAAATATGTATCATATAGTTTTCATTCCTTCAATACAAAATTGAAATGAAAGTAGTGTTCATGGGTATAGACGACCGACCGTCTCCATGAACGATGCACTTAATTTATAATCTCAAAATATTATGGACTACTATAAATACATATATAATGTATATATATGATAATTAAGTCATGTTTTACATTCTTGAGCTGAATCATTATCTAATTAACATGAACAACAAATCACAAGTCATAACATAGTTGAGTATGCTAGGCAATTAACACTCAAAAAATTTAAAATAATGGATGTGAGTTAAAAAAGGGTAATAAAATATTGTAAAAAGTTAATATATGATATTATTGACATAATTATAGTTCTATTTTTAGTTATAAACAAAGTTTAAAACACTATACAGAATGATAAAGAACACACAATTAGAAGGAAGGATAAGGTAAGGGATTCTATCTCAATTTACCTATCATTGATACTTTTAATTATTGACGGTACTAGTTCCGTGTACCTAGGAAACATGAAATCCCATAATTAAGCATTTAACTCATTTATACTCAGTTATTATTTATCCATGAGCTTTTTTCTTCTACCTATATATGGATTAATTTCATTTTTAGTTTATTAATTACTGGCATGTGTTTTATTTTCTTACATTTCTATATTGATTATGAATTATTTGGTTTCTTAAATGGAAGATGTATTAAGTTATTTAACTTTCCATATATATTGATTCATTATTTATTTTATTGTATATAATCTTACTGAGCCTTTGAGCTCACCCTTATTAGGTTTCTTTTTCCAGGTTATGAAGAAGATAAATTTGAATAAGCTTTCAAGGAAGCAGTTTATTTTAGTTCACTATATTGAATTTTTTATTTTTATATTACAATTGTATTATGGGTATTATTTATGTAATTTGGATTTTCCAAGACAACTAAACTGCATGGTCTTTTGGGATTTTATTCCTTGTAATCATGCTAATGTAACAAAATAATGCACCGACTCTAGGTTTCCGAGGATGGGACATTACAGTTGGTATTAGAGAAAGTTTAGCAGAATCCATGGAAACTAGATTTAGAAAAAATATATTAGGGAATACAACCCTAAGATATACATTTAGTATAAGTATACCGAACATCCTAGAATTTTGTTAAATTAGTTATTATATGGGTATTCCTATAAATATATCCCTTTCTGTATACTATAAGTAGAAATGGTTCTAACACAAATGTACCTAGAAGTAATTACTCGAACAACGTGTTAAGGTACTGACTCCGAGTAACATGGTACATGACACCATGCCTTACCATGCACCTGGTTTAACACTCATGGGGGGATATGGTTAGGATAGTTCACATTTTCTTTACCTACCATTATGAAGGATTTGAATGTAATGATTTCCCCTTAGTAGCCAAAGTTTATGATTATAGGATTCACGATGCATGAATTTATGTACTATATAGTATTTGGAATTATATATTATGTTATTATTTAATCCAGTATATTCCATTGTTTATAAATGGAACCTAAAAGAATGAATGCGAACCACATCGATGCATATGATCAAAATATTAATAAGGATATAATATTTCATGGTCTTCAAAAAATATTTCAAACAGAAATAGTCTCCCAAATTGCTCATTATATGAGGAAATAATATCATATCATAATGCTATGAGTAATGTATTATCCATGTGCTATGTATTCATAGGAAACCAAGATATGGCGAGGCCATCTGAGAACCATGACAAAGGGAATGAGGCGAATAAGATGAAGGGAAAGAAGTATTTTTATAATTCTAGAAAGAAACACTCCAGTAATTACTTGAAGGGAATGTGAGTTTTTTATAAGTGTTGAGAATAAGGACACCATGTTCATGATTTCAAGGGTAAGAAAAAGGTTTCTAATGTATAATGCTTTAATTGCAAGGAAATAGGACATTGTGTGAATGAATGTCCCAAGAATCCAAGGAATATACCCGAAATGATGATATTGGATAATTATCAAGTTATTACACTACCATAGATGAAGAATAATGACTAATATTCCAATTCCATAATTATTTCATTTGATTATTTTTTTAGAAAATGTATTGGTAATACGAATTATGGAATGCATTTGGATTGTAGAAAACTAATTTTTCATTATGGATTTCAGAATCATACACTGAATGGTACCAATAAAATATATTATGTATAAAGTTAAACTTTTCATAAAACACATGAATTAGGGAAATAAATCCATTAATATGTTCTCATATTGATATAATGTTGAAGAAATTATTATTTTTGATAAGTGTTGACAAATTTGGAATTGAATAATGAATTTTCAATAAGCGGTATATTCTATCATGGATGGAGTTTATAATACTGTTGTATTTAAGTAATATATCCAATAACATGTGTATTACATTGGTAATAATAAATACTTCATGTTTCTAATAAGGTTTTATGGTAATTTGAGTTGTTACCATATTTCAAGAGGATACATGATGAATTTATTCACATGTTTGGAATGTGAAAATTTGAAGATACTTAGTTTTAACTAAAGGATAATGATATGTCCATTTTAGAAATTTAGTGACAATTATTCTAATATATTAGATCACAATATTTTGGAAAATTTTACTATTTACGAAATGGTTTATGTTGAACTTTGGAAAAGGTTTTTTATATTGTTATATTACATCACCATATAAGAAGAAAAGTATAAATAGTTCAAGGCACAACCAAATGATAATATTGTATTTATATAATCTTATATTTACTTATATTTATATATATTAATAGAATTCCTTCAGTATATAAATAAAATGTGTCTTGAGACCAAAATGTTTTTATATTATCATCATTTTTTATGATATTAATGACCTTTATTCATACCTATGATTTACGGTTTCATGGTCAAAAAATTTCATACAAACATATACTCTATCACCCTCCATCAAAACATTATTTTTGGATTTTGTTCTTCCATATCCATGTTTCCATTTCCCAACTATTTTCTCCTACTAGGGTACCTAGTTACGTGACCGTTGTACTTCCCTTTCTCTATTATTATGAATATGGGATATTAACTTGTTTTATGATGTGTATCTTTCAAAAATAGTTTATTTTCAATCCCTATATCACTAAGATCATTTTTTAATTATGTGGAAACAATTTATTTAGGGTGGGTAGAATTTAACACCATGCAATTCTAAAGTAAGAACCTTATATTCAATAGCATGCATGATACATGACATCCAGAGTCTAAAGGGATATAACACCCTTATAATTTAAAATATATTTACTATTTTAAATATATTTGATATTTTTAATTCATACAACACCAACTTATATTGTGTTATATACAAGAGATACTTTCTTCAAAATCTTACATTACACACAAGAAAAAGTTTTTACAGCACAATAATATATTATTAAAATATTTTTATTTAATATTTTAAGAAATATCCTATTCATTAAATTAGAGGTTATGAATATAATTAACTAGTTAAAAAAATATATAGTTTACACAAATATAAAATGAATGGATATGTTATAAATTAATTAAAAATGAAAACAAGAACCATTAGGATATAGAAGAAATATTATTATTTTTATGCTTCTGAAGGGGTTTTATCTTAAAAAACTTAATTAATTACAAGTAGTGAATTATTTTAATAAAATAAATATGTTATATATTCAATAAAATATTTTTTATATTCATTCATTAGGTTTTATAGGCATATTATAAGAAAAAACCCTATTTTACACTTAAAAACCAATATTTCTATAAAGGCAATTTTACCACCTTTTAATGGAGAACCCATTTTAAATTTAACTTTTGACACTTTTATTGATTTAATATATCAAAATAAACTTCCCATTTTTATGATAAATTTAATAATTTTCTTAGTTTTATTTTTCTGTTATTTTTCTAAAACATTTCATTTTAATGAATAGTTAAAAATACAGAATTTATTTCGAAACAGATTTTTCATATCATTTATTTAGAAGTTTAAATTACTATTCAATTCAGTATTAAAGTTTAATTAGATAATATTTTTATAAATTAATAAAATTTATTTCATTGAAATCAATTTACTTTGAAATTGACAATGAAAACATAACAAACATTCAGATGTTTTTACACTAAAAACCTACAGTATCGTCCCTCCCGTGGGATGAATTTAAAATTAATTTCTGACACTTATGTGATTGGAATTTGTCAAAAAAATCCATATTTTGAATCAGAATAATTTATAATTTTTAATATGAACAATTTTCTTTTTGACTAAAAATATTAGTGAAATTAACTTAAATTAATAAAAATTATAAAATTAAAATTAAGATTAATAAAGGACTAAAACTTTAACTTAAGGGACAGAATGGCGTCTACACTTTTAAAAAACCCGTTGGATGGAAATAATTCATCCATAAAACTTCTATTATTGAGTTTTTCTATTTTTATGATTTTTAGCTAAAAAAATGGGTACACGTAACTTATTTTAAAAACTACCAAGTGAGTCCTCTTCTTATCTTATAAAAGGCCACCACCTCTCCCCGTTCCTTAGACCTATCAAACCATTTAGTTTTAGGCAAGAACAACCTATATATCTTACCGAAACCCTCCCCTCAACCTTGAATCCTCACTGTGGTCATAAATCATTCTACGGAACCCTTTTGGTATAAACCAGAAGAAATTACTTGATTAAGACCTAACGTCTTCTCTCAAGCTATCTAGTTTTATTTATATTATATACCCTATAAAATATATTTATTCCATGATTATATAACAAAAATAGTAAACTAAATATAATAATATTTTTTTATTTAAAGGTTTATACAAACACTTATACACACCTTCAGCTAATAGGTAACGAACATACTGTTTCTATGTATGACGAAGTACTGCCCCATGAAACGATGCTTGTTTATTTTATCTTTACCAACTATAATGGTGAAAATTATAATGGAAACTATATTTATATATGATATATATTATATTTATAATGTATTTATTCATATTTAATTGTTAATTATAACATTTATTTATAGTTTCCATTTTATATAAATTTGATAATTTCGTTTGAGGAAGTGTGGAATACCATCCCCTGAAAGCAATATGACTCATTCATTCCATATATGAAAAAATAAAGGATGGTTTAAATAAACCTATGTAACATATATAATATATATATATATATTAGAATTTAATTATAATATACATATGTATCATTTACTTTTCATTCTTTTAATTGAACAAATAAATTAAAGTAGAGTTCATGCATACGTATGGTCTACCGTCTCCATGAGAGATACACTTCATTTCTAATATCCAAATATTATGTACTACTATAAAAAAATATTTAATGAATATATATGATAATTACATAATGTATAACATTGTGAATATAATTAAATCATCATCTAATTAATAGGAACAAATTAAAGGTTTGGAAAGAATGAGCCCATAAAGTGTGGAGTAGATTAGGTCTCCATCTCATATCCATATTCTTCTAAGATTTACTCAGACAATAGTGGTTCCTCCTTGGTCCTACTGGAATACTCAAGTTGTGGGGACAGCTTCTGTGGTGAAGGGTGGCCTAGATTTTGAGGCTCAAGGTTTGGTCATCTGTGAAGAGGTTGTTTTGGTTTTCCCTGGCTTCGGGGTGGTGATTCAGCTCTTCCATGATGTGGGGTTGCGATCCGGTGTGGCATTGGAGTCACAGACCTTCTTGGTGGTGAGCGGGTTTCTGATCTTGTGTACGAGGGTTGTGGTTTAGTTCTCTGTGGCGGTGAGGTCTTGAAATGGTGCGTCAGGGTCTTGTCTTTGTGACAAAGGGGATTGGTTATGGTGTATTGGGCTGGCAATTTTCTTGTTCTGTGGTGTTGTGGATGTCCTTTGGTGTAGTTTGGGGTCACTATTCTGTGCGTCGTGGGATCGTGCTCTAGAGGTGTGGGCTACGACCGTCCTTTCATAGAGATGGGGTCGTGATCTGTTTCCTCCCAGGGCTATGCTCATCCTCTTCCATGGCCATGGAGTCCAACCCTTCTTCTGCGATGTGGATCATAATCTCCTACACTAGGGATGTGTTTTTTATCCATGGTGAAGGGGATGGTTCTTTTTTTGTGCTGTGCTCCGGTATGGTGTTCTTTAGTTGGACTTTGTGGTCTCTACGAGCAGTTTTGATGGTGGCGACGAGGTATTTGCGTGATGAATGTATAGAGGAGAAGCAATTTTACTGTTGTGTTGAACCTCTTGATTTGTGTTGGTTTTTTTGGATTGGTGGTAACTGTATGCTTGAATTTATTGATTTTAAAAGGTGGTATGTTTTTGATACTGGTTGTGACTTCATGAACTAACTTCAGGAGGTTTCAGAGATGGCTATTAATCTTTTCAGAGTTTTTTGGATTTGGTTGTTTGAGAGGGTATGGCGTCAGCCATCGGATAGGGCCAGGGAATTGACACATGAAACTTGCTTGATGATTAGCCTTGGAACGATGGAGAGTTTCTTCATGATCAAATTCTGGGGAGGAGCTGTTTTGTGGTGTCATTTTGGTTTTACTCTTTCTATATTTCAAGTGTTATTTTCATACGTCCATTATTTCTTTGGGTTTCTACCCCTTCATCCCTTAAAACGAAGTTTTATCATTTTATCATATAATAAAAAAAATTGGAGGCATTTAGGCCATTGGATGGAATAGGAACAACAAATCACAAGTCAAAACAAACATGAGAAAATTAGGCAATAAACACCTGAAATAGTTAAAATAATGAAAGAGGCTTAACGAATGGGTAATAAAATATTGTAAGAAGTTATTATATGATATTATTGACATAATTATAGTTTTGGTATTAGTTAGAAACATATTTTTAACCAGTATATAGGGTTTTAATGAACAAACATAAAAAATGAAGGATAAGTTGAGAATTTTTTTTATCAATTAACATTTCATTGAGGCCTATTTATTATTGTGAAACAAATTACACTTTTATGGTGTATATACATCCATGTCATGTTATACCCTGAATATTATTATTCTCATAATATTAAAAGATTCATTTAATTCATGTGGAATTATTATTTAAATATTTTATTTGTTATGAGGAATGCAATGTACATATAAGACACAGGTTGGAGACTATTTAAGGTATGCCCTACAGGTTGGGGACCGGTTAATAAAAGCCCCTCAATGCATCAGTAGTCTCATGAGATGAAACTATATGGCCAAAATAGATGGATTTTTACCCGATATGCTAAACTATATTATAAATTTTCTTGAAGGTACTGATTCCACGTACCTATGAAACATGACATCCTATAATTAATAATTTTCCTCATTTAGACTTAGTTATTAGTTATCCATGAGATTTTTGTATCGATATATCTATATATTTATTTCATTTTTAGTTTATTTATTAATTAAATGTGTTTCAATTTACTACCTTAACATATTTATTATTCCTTATCTAGTTGTTTAAATGGGACATGTGTTTAATAATTTACCTTTCCATATAGATTGATTCATTATTTATTCCATTGTACTTAACCTTACCGAGAATTTTAGTTCACCCTTATTATGTTTCTTTCTTGAGGTTATGAAGAAGAGAATTTTAATAAACTTTCAAGAATGATGTTTATTTTATGTTGTTGTATAGATTTTTTCATTTTATTTTCCAATTTAATTATGGGTATTATTTATGTAATTTTTCTTTTCCAAGTCTACTAAACTGATTGGACCTTTTAAATTTGATTCCTAGTAATCAAGGAAATGCATTAAAATATTGTATCAGCTCTAGGATTCTGGGTTTGAGGAGTTACATTATAAATTGGGTTTAAAGTTTAATTAGTTCAATTATAAATATATTAATTCAATATAGGTAATTTTAATCAAGTTCATATTGAAACTGGATATAAAAACTTTCTAAACATTTGTTCATTTTCTCTTTAAATAAACGCTTTCTTGTTGCATCTTCCGGTTAAATGTTTAACTAAATTAAACCACTTATGTGAATGGGATTTGAAAAAAATGTATTCCATATTTGGAATCACCACAACTAATATTATAAAATAATTTTAACTTTATTTATGACCATAAATTTTAGTGAAAATAGTGATAATTATTTTATTTTATAAAGGTTAAAATGTGGTTTTGCGTATTACATGTGTTTGTAATAAAATTAATTTTACACACCCATATGATTTTTATTTAATAATTTTTATTTAATATTTATATTAAGTGGGTCTAAATTATCTAATAAAAATTAATTTTAACCATATTATTAAATAGTAAATTACATAGGGAAGTAAAGAGATACAAGCTACCATGGTAAAAGCTATAAGGATAAAACCGAGTACACTAAAAAACTGAAGAATGACATGATAAAAAAGTATTTTATTTTTCTATGGTGGAGGTGTGTCTTGACCAAGTCAAACATACCCTACATTATTGTTCAATTTTTTTAATCATTATATAATGGATACCACCAAATAGTTAATACTTTTGGGTATTTACATGAATTTCTCTCCTCTATTTAAAAAGGGAACTCACTCTCCCCCTTCTTTACACCTATGAAGCCATTTGGATCTACAAAAACCTTCCAAAATCCCTTACCAACATCCATACCATCATCCTATAATCATTACTTAGTAAATAAGTCTAAAAAAGAAATCCTTTTAGTGAGAATATAAGGTCGATACCTGAAAAATAGGAGTTTTGAACATGTACTTAGGAAGTCATGACCTAAAGTAAGGGATTTCCGTCTCATCCTTAATTTGTTTGTGAGAAATATGAAAATTTCACTAAATGTTTATTTATGTGGTGTATATATAACATCCTAGGTATATATAGAAAAATATAAATATAAATTTATTATTATTTTTTATTTAAACATTAATTCATAAAATATTTAATTTATTATATGATATTTTTAAAGGTTGGGGCCGAGGCCTTAGTGCTGACACAGTACATGCACAACATTGGAAATTTCAAATTGTTTTCTTTATAAATAATAATTGAGTCTAAAAAAATATTTTCAAAAATATTTTATTAATTATTAATTATTAATTTATGTTTCTGGAAGTTAATTTCTAATTTCATAGTTATATTACTTTAATATTATCCTGATTAATGTGCAATGCAAGCACAAGGCAAGAAAAGACAAAATAAAAAATTTTAGACGTTTTATTAACATGTATAAAAGTGAATATAAAATATGAATGAATATTAAAATTTTCTTTTAACCTAATTAATATATTTTTATGATATTAATTTATTTTTAATTTTAGTATTTGTAAAAACTAACATTAATGCTTACAAAACACTGATGCAGTGCTTGTGCAAGCATAAGAAAAATGAATAATTTTTTTAATTAAATTTATAAGAATCAATAAATGACACATATATTGGATAACTATTATTCTATATTAATTTGTAGGCCATTATCTTATTTATCTTTAAAATTGGGACATTTTTTACCCATAATAATCATTTTTATACTTTTAGAATATTTTATTTAAAAGATAGTTAAAGTGTTCACACTATAAACATTAGATTGTATAAGATTTTAATGTATAGTTTTTAGTACATTTTTTCATAATTAAATATTTTTTTGAAATATAAGAAATTTTTATTCTTTAGGAAAATTTATTTCTAAATTTTATGTAATAAATAAATACCTTAACAGCCAGAACAATTTTGATGGAATAACTATTTAATTAACTAATAAATCAAATTAGTGATATTAGAAATCATAATATAAATCCAATTTTACATTTTTAATCTAAATCATGAATTACATTAATTCATATGATATTTCTAGAATATCATAAAAAAATTTATTCAATTTTTAGACATTGTTTTTATGAGTTTTATGTCTCAATTATGAATAGTGATTAATTTGATAAAAAATATTTTTAATTAATAAAATATTTTATTAAATTATGTAAAAATAAAAAAAAATTAATGAATAAGGAAAAAAATATAATATTCCTTAAAAAATATAACCCCATTTAGTTTTTATGCTTTCATTAATTTTTATACCCTATAATAGATTTATTATATTTTAATAATTTAATTAATTCCAAAGCTACCTCACACCTCTCTTATAAAAAGAGTCTCCTTACTTCACAAATTTTTATCAACATGATCAATATTTATCGACTATACTATATAAAATTACCTTATCTTAATCCATTTATACATTCTAATGCTTTCATTATAAATAAATACCACTTCCATAATCCTTAAAGAGGTTATTAAGGAGGAATTTTCATGATTTATGAAGCTAGATTTCTTTTTATTCTCTTTTAAATTATTTTTCACTTTTACCATATCCTCAACTACCATAAAATGTTTCACTAAAACCCCATTACCATATATAAACTATAATATTGTTGTTTTTATGGTATATTAATCATAAAATCTATCATCTTCTCCTTTTATTCTTAAAAATTAAATCGTTGCATGTGGTGTGTCAATTCAATGCCTTCATAGATGACGATTCTTCATTTCCCTTTTACCAAAATCATGGAAAGTTTAAATTCAAATATAATATTCTAAAATGAACTAAGTATATACATGTACTCATTTTTGGATTATTATTTACATTTGAATATAAATTCCATAATAAACTCACCATGGATACCATGAAAATAACCCACCTGAAACAATGGAAAAAACAAAATATTATCAATTAATGGGTAGAAAATGTTATATAAAGATTATGTAAGGTATTAAAAATATGTGTCTTATTTTTTTATAAATTTATAACACTATTCAAACAATTATACAAGACACTTTAACACATTCTAAGGATGTATAACCCGAGGTAAGGGACCCTTTAACTAAAACACCACTTTAAATGTTTCAATTATTTATTCTGATAAATATTTCTATTTCCTATAAGTGTTTTCAAAATATTTTTTATGAACATAAGTATATGGGTATTTATGGTTTAATTTCACTATTTTTTTTAAAAAGGGATCATTTTCATGTGCTATGTAAGGTAATTTTCTTTTTAAATATTTTTAAATGTCTCTTTTATGAAAATTAAAAAACATTGGTTTATATTATATACGACATGAGAGGTTTCTTGTAACGCCCTGACCCCGGTTACCCAGAGTCAGTGCATTATTACATAACATTGGAATGATCACAAATGTTCAAGTCTCGAAAGACCGATTAGTTTAGTATCCTTGGAAACACTAGATACATTCATAAAATTTACATTACATCATAAAATGAAAAATAAAAAAACATAGTCTTCATAGTCCATACTCATATCCCCTCATACATTCCCTATAGGTCATACATAAATTACTTCTTCACATCCTGGGAAAATTTAAAACATTGAAAGGGGTGAGCTCAGATGCTCAGTAAGGAAAACAATATAGCAGAAACTTTCATAAATAAACATAAACTTTTAAGGAAATGTATAACTGAAACAAAAGCCTTTTAAACTTGGACTTCAACATAATATGGAAAAGATAAAATTAAATAATTCCATTTACTTATTAACATGGATATTCTACTAGTCGAAGAATTACATGAAATATCAACAACCACTTTCATAATGATGGAATGCATAATGCCAGGCTATCATAACCACGTAGCCAAGTCCTCGTTCCAAGACTACCAATAAGACTTTGTTAAGGCCTCGTTCCAAGACGCAATTTTGTCTCATGAGACCTACCGATTCATCGAGGAGCTATAGCGAGCTCCACCCATCACTTATTAAGTCAAATGCATTCCTCATATGAATAGGTTTAAACATAACATAAACATTCATATTAAAACTAGCATACGAAATGTAAATACTCTCTCCATAAACCATGAATGGTATAAAAATAACACATCCACAGTAAAACCTATCACAAAACCTTCAGTACAATATGGAAGTTTTGTATCATAATAAATCAACATCGAAGAAACATAAAATTCATCAAAAGATGTTGACGTAGATGAAATCAAAACTATTTGAGAGAAATATATCTTTTTTTAAAATCATTTAAAAGTCACACATTTATAAAGTAAGTAATTTAAAAGATATTTATGAATAAAAGTGTCCCATACCACTTTGAAACTTTTGAAAATAAATATCATTTCAAAACATTCATGTCCATATAAATAAATCCTTAAAATCATTTTGAAAATATAGACATTAATTAAAAAGATTTAGAAAGATAAATATTTAAAACATTTAAAATTATGATCTTGATAAATAGTACCTTTCAAAAAAATCATAAAATAATCATTTTGAAATCATTTTTATGAAAAATGGACATGGATGATAAAAATTTCCCAGTAGGTACTTACACATAAACAATCTTGGATACTAATGAGATTGAGGAATTAACCCTTACCAATTTGGTATCTTATGAAACATACACCCCATGAAATAGGTATCATATAATGAATATGTAAATACACATAAATTAAATTTTATTACACAAAGAATACAATTATGGGAAGTACACACACCACACAAAAGATAATAGTGGCAATATGGCATGAATCTCATAGGAATAAGGGGTGAAATGAAAACCCCTTAACTTGTACTTTTCCATGGTTGAGGGTAGGTTAACCTCCTGTATAATGGTGAAATAATTGTTATTAAATTATACAATAATCATATACATTATTATGATATCATATATGATCTTTTAACATTTCTTCGTTAAAAATATCTTAGTGTTATCGTCGTTTCGGGTGTTAACTTACTTGTTTTATTTTGTATGTTTTGTTACATAAGCCATGTTTGTTAGGTATAGGTTGTATCTTATTCATTTACAGAATGATATTAAGTCTTTAAAAATTATTTTTAATCATCAAATGAAATTTAGTCTTGAATGGATACGATGGGGAAAGAATCTCATCGCGTTCGTGGAGACGGTAGTCCGTCCGTACGCACGAGTGACAATATCATTCTTTTGATATTAAAATAATATATAATTGAATGGTATATCATATATATAGAATCATTATAATGTTATATTTATTATTTACATGAATTACACATCATTATTATGCTCATCCAAATAATAGTTTATTGAATAACAGCTACACCACGACGTGGAGACGGTATGCCGTACGTACGCACGTATGGTGACATGTCATTAAAAGGATGGGTAGAATACTGAATATGGTTGTAAAATATTTATAATAACATAACAGTATATAGAATATACTGGAGTTATTATTTTAGAATGGTAATAACAAGGAATGAAGAAGTTTAAGAAGAAAGTAACTTGAAAGAGGGTGGTGAAAATATTACCTCTTCTTTGGGTTATTCCTTTTGATTTGATCAAAAGGGATCCTTAGGTTGGATTTATGATCAAACTAAGGCCTCTAGGTTAAAGTTAGGGAAGTTGAGAGAATATTTGGTCAGGTTTCGGCCGAGCCAAAAGGCTTTGAAGGTGTGATGATTTGGTTAGAAGTGGTGTCCTTTTATAAGGGGGAGGAGGGTCTCTTTTGAAAAAACGTAAAGTATTATTTTATAATAAATTCATATTCGGTTTCCAATGGATCAAAAATTGATTATTAAAATTATAAGGTGGTTATGGGTCGAAATCCTTTAAACCAATATATTTTAGACAGGTTTGGGTCATTATATTAACCTTATCTTTTAGTTTTAACTCTTAGTTAATTAGTTTGACACTTACCATGTCATTTTGTATTTTTATATTATATAGTTAATAAAATTACTATATACATCAAAGAGACCCCAAAAGTGGTCCATTAATGATACACCTATCATGATATAAGTCATTTGGCCGAACCATAGATTTTTAAGAATATAATATCAATTAATAATAAAATATTTGTTTTAAAAACTCTTTTATGTCAATTTTGACACTATTTGGAATTTGATTTTTGTGAAAATCATAACAGCATGATTACTTCTAAAAAACTTAATTAAATAAATATTAACATTTCATATTAACCTATAAAATTAGTGTAATTCATAAAAAGTCTCAAAGTACTTTTATTTGGGTATTTATATTATCAATTATTTTAATATTTCATTAATTAGGTAATTACTACATCACCATTGTGTCAAAAATTAATTAAAGTATTTAATGTCTAAAAATTATAAATAAAATACCATTATATAGGAAATATTTTTATCTTTATAATGAATATTTATAATCTAATTTATCTTATGTATAATCTTATATTAAAAATGTTTTAGTTATTGAACTTTGATTTTAACTCTTTTAACTCTTCTTTGAATTAAATAATAATAAATGTCCTAATCTAATCCAAGTGGATCTAAATGATAATATTTTATTCCTAAGAATTTTTTTGGTCGAGATAAACTTTTCCAATAGAATTAGGACATGTGTTAGGTTAATATTAATATCATTTTTACCCTTAATTACCATATTTACTTTTAACCGAGGTAAATAAAAGTAAAAAGTTACTATTCACCAAAAATTATTTTCATCTTATTGAACCACATTTTACTCCTTGATATTAACCATGTCTCTTGGATTTCCGAAATTCCACTCACAGAAGCGGTAAAATTATGTTTTATGTGAATTTGCAAATTCTTCTAGGAGTTGGGTAAAAGACGACGAAAAGTTCAATAAAATTTTTATATATCCAAAATTAATATAAAGTGACTCCATTGAATTAAAATGAACATATATAGGTATTATGTATCCATTTGACCTAAAATAAATTTAAATAAAATAAATAATTATTTGAATAAAAAGTCGGTTTTAACCAATAATTCAGTGTTTTTCACTATTCATCAAAAATTGAAAGTTTTCAGAAAAATAAAAAAATTCACCCTAATATAATTTCAATATTATGAATTCAATAATGAAGTATATTTTACCAAACTAAAAACATAGAAGTTTCATTTATTACTTTAAAATTAATTCCTGCTATTAAAACCAAAAGGCATATTTTTAATAACTATCAAAAGTTTGACACTTGTTTATGTCCAATTTCAAAGTGAAATTACTTACAATGACCATCATTGGATTAAATGGTAAAACTATATTTTATTTATACTTCCATACCATTAAAATTTATAATTTAACTATATAAATTATTTTGATTTAAAAAGTTGTTTTCAGTTATAATATAGTATTTTTCACTATTCATCCAAATATGAAAGTTATCAGAAAAACACCAAAACATTATTAAAACTAAATTATTATTTCTTAATTATAAAGAAGAATTTTATTTTTTCAAATTGAATATATAAAAGTTTCAAATATTGGCTTTAAAAAGGCTTTTCCATTAAAAGGTGGTAAAATTGCATTTTTTGAAAAATACTTCTTTTATCTAAAAAATGTATTTGTTCCTAAATTATGTCTAAGAAACTCATAATATGGATTATAAAATTATAAGGATTATATAAAGTTCAAAATTCAGTTAATAATATTCATAACCACTTTTGAATGACTTTTTTTTGGTAAGTCATGGTGTGCTAGAACTCAGTGTTGTGTGTAGTGAAAGTTATTGAATTACTTTGAAAAAATAATGTACTATGAAATCTTGGGGTGTTACATTTCTCCTTATTTAAATACTATTTATTATTATAAATTTTTATATATTTTCAAAGATATTTTATAATAATAATATTTCATTATTATATGTGTGGATTTTATATTTTTAATGTGATTATTACGAAAAAGGGTATTTCGAAATATTAATGAGTTTTTATCAAGGGTTGAAATGAGTTATTAAGAGTTTTATTCATTATATGTTCCATAGACAATGTTTATTATGGGTTTAGATCTTTATAATTCAATAAATGTTGTTTTTATCCCATTATAGCTTAATATATGATGGGTTGATCCCCATTATAGGTCAAGATATGTTATGTTGATACCATTGTAGTTCATGATATTACGGGTGAGCCCCATTATAGAAATCCATTGCATTCAGTACTCTGGAGACGGAATTATAGCATAAGGTTATTCCATTTGTAAGTGTGAATTTAAGAGTGATAAGGAAATGATGTCCCAAGGTCACCTTATGATTTTTCTATGTATGGTTATGATTTTTCACGAAAAAGGATTTTTGATGGATTTTCATGTTTTCACTAGACTAATGAATTTCTTTCTTTATATCCCTTACTGAGGTTTTTGTTAACATTCCATGTTTTTAAATGTTTTTTCATTAGTTATAAGGATGTGTAAGGGAATTAAGGAAGTAAAGGTAAATATTATAAGGATCTGTTAAAGGAAACATGTTTTTTTATGGTTTAATATTTTGTAAGAAATTGATACTATTTTAGTAGTATACACTCGATACAAATATGTGATATTTTGTAGGTATTTTTCCTAACTATCTAATGATATAAACCTGAAATGATAATCCATCTGAATGAAAAAAAATTTGGACTAAAACTCATGATTATGAAATGTTTTAAGGGCGAGTCCTTATAGTTGGTATCAGAGGATGGTTTAGATAAACATAGGGGTTAGGACGATGTTAAGAGAATACCAAAAATTATTTTTACTTTATGGTTAATTTATAATGATATAAAATTTTACTATTACCATATTTCTTCATCAAAGACATGTTTGTTTATAATGGTTTTATTCAGAAGAAACTTGGAAGCTAAAGTTAGAAGGAACCAGTATGATGATATTTTCCCAAATCGACAGCCTAGAATGGTCAGAATTGGAACATAGTAGTTTTTGACAGTCATGGATCAATTGAATTAGGAGGAAAATGGTAATGGTGTTCATTCTAGAGAGGAACCTAATCTACCATAAAGGAAAATGTATTTTTTTGATCATTTTATAAGGAAAAATCCCCCATATTTCTGTGGATCATTTGACCCAGTGGTAGCTAAAGGATGAATCAAGGATTTGGAAAAGGTATTTGATGTAATGGGATGTTCAGATCATCAAAAGGTAACCCTTAATAATTATTGTTTTCATGGTTAAGCTGATTGATGATGATATTTGGTTAAGAATACCAGATAGAAAGAATATATTTACTCCATTGAATAGGAAGCTTTCAAGGGTATTTTCCTTGAGAAATATTTCCAAAGGTTGTGTGACTCCGAATGGACAAACAATTTATGGAATTATGGAAAAAATAAAAAGATTCCATATCTTCATATGAATAAATATTCACAAGATTTTATAGGTATGTGCAATATTTTTTTTGGATTCTGATAGAAAAATTAATCACTTTCACTAGCGATTGAAAATATGTTTATAAAGAGATTTGACCGCATAAGAATTTAAAAGCTAGGAGAATGTTGGTTTTGTTGTTGAAAAGGTTGAAATGGAGTTTACTAACACATATGTTTTTCATGATGAGAATAATATGAAGAAAACCTATTGGAAATATTTGGGTAAGAGTTCATCAATGAAATTTTGGGGTGAGAAAATCAATTTCCCTTATTGTGAAAAGTGTGGAGAAAGGAATCCTCGAAGATGTATTATAAACTTTGGGAAGTGACACCAATATAGAATGTTTGGAAACATGGATCATGAATCAAAGTAAAATTATCAATAGAATGATGAGAAGTCAATTTTTTTATCACTTAACTATAGGGAGTTGGGTCATTATTTTAATGTGTGTCCAAAGCTAGTCACTTAGGTGGGAAATCAGCAATATTAGAAATACAAGGGTGTGAAGAAATGATATGAAACTAATTCAGCATATGTTGATATATCAAATGGAGTGGTATCAAAATTTGAAAAAAAAATATTGGTGAATACAATAGTTTTGGACCTTAATACCAAAAATGGGAAAATTTTCATCTACAGTGATGCTTTGTTGAAAGGACTTGGTTGTTTCCTAATACAGAATTCCTTATTCTTCCCTTTTTTTGAAACCTCATTAGTTAAATTTGTTGAGCAATGTATTGTTTTCAAACAATTCAAAATAATGTTTTTTAAAGGGGGAGATTATTTCAAATAATACTCTGTCTCTTTATGATGATTTTGATGCTCACAAATACCCTTAATTATTTACTAATTATTTCGTTGAGTATTTTGCAGGAATTTATTTATTTCATACAACGAGATTTCATACTTCATTTATTCCAAGATCAATTTTAGCGTGTTCTGGAATCACTGTAGCGCGAGATCAATTTTAGCGCGTTCTAGAATCACTGTAGCGCAAGATCAATTTTAGCGCGTACTGGAATCACTGTTCATACCCTACGTTGATGAACGTAACGTATGGATGAAAAGTTTACTTTTTATGTTAAAAGAAACGTATGGTTAAGGAACCTTACGTTATTTTGAAACGTATGGTTAATGAATCTTACGTTGTTGAAAAGTATGGAAGAAGAACATTACGTTTGGAAGGAACCTTACGTTTTCATTGTTGGACAAGTATGGAAGAGAAACCGTACGTTAGTTTTGAGTGTTGAGTTTGTTTCTCAAAAGTATGGATCATCAACCTTACTTTTATAATCAACCGTACGTTCTTTGGAGAGTTGAAGCGAGACAAAGTATGGATGATCAACCCTACGTTTGAATGCTGAAGAGAAAGTATGTACGTTTGTGAACCTTACGTTTGTGAACCCTACGTTTGGAGCCACGTCATCAACCCTACGTTTGGCGTCGGGATATTTTTGACAGACGATATTTCCTTTTGCATTGGTCAAACAAGCGGATTATTAAGCGGATTTCGAGCCGATTCTTAAGTACGACTTTGACTGAATCAAAGATGATTTTCAACGGATTACTGATTGATTTAAACAGAGCTTTTTATGCCGATTCTTCAGGGGAGTTACAACGGCTCTGTTATTTCATTTAATATCGCGAATCTAAAGGAGATTTTCATGGATCTATTTATGCGGAAGATTTTCTCAAATTTGAATATATATGTTCTATCTTGGAAACTTCGGATATATATATATACACAGGAAAGTGTGTGAAATATATAGATCGGATATATATATATACACAGGAAAGTGTGTGAAATATATAGATTGATCTTTTAACGGGCAAGAAACAGAGACTGTGAAAAGGCGTTCTTTTCTGGTGATCGAGAAGAAGTGTAAAACCTTTATTGCCGAAGGAAGATCTTGATAGCAGATTCACGTGTTCTACATCGACTATCTGTTGTGAATCTATTGCTGCTGAAGTTGTGAAGTTTCTGGTAATATCTATTTCAACTGGATCGACTCAGAACTGTTTTGATTACAAATCTTTATTTTCTGAAGACAACGATCTATCTACTGTCAATTGCATTCTGTTGCAATTGTGAAGAACAACTGGAGAAGTGTTTTATTTATCGAAACCCTTTTTATTTTTGAGTGATCAGCTTCTCGTTCTAAAGCTGTGTGGGTTCGTGTTTGAACCAGGAAGGCTGTGTTTGCCTGAATCTTGTAAAGGTGTCAACTGCCTGTACTCAGTTGTGAACAGGTCTGTGGAAACGAGGACCAGATAGTGAAAATCGCCAAGCTCGTGGATTTGAGCGTTGGTGGAGTGGACTAGGGGCCTTCTGTTCCCCGAACCACTATACATCCGTGTGTTCATGCTTTTAATTTTTCCGCTGCATATTTAATCGTGCAAAAACATAGTGGACAGAATTTGTCTAAATTGAAGAGATTGTAATAATTTTGAAAAGACACAATTCACCCCCCTCTTGTGTATAATCCGTAGATTCAGATCCAACAATTGGTATCAGAGGAGGAGCTTCTTATTTTTAAAGTCTTATCAAGCTAGAAGTATTTAAAGATTATACATAGTTTATCATGGATGATATGAGAGAGGGAATGTCAATGGTCAGAGCACCTTACTTTAATGGAGATAATTATGGCTGCTGGAAATCACGTATGATTATTTATCTGAAAAATCTTGGTTACAAAGTCTATTCAAAGATTCTGACTCCCTATGAAATTCCTGAAAATCCCGATACATGGAGTGCTGCTACAGAGGCTGAGTATGACATAAATTCAAAAGCTATGAATGCAATCATCTGTGGTCTAGGACCAGATGAATTTAACAGAGTATCTCAATTCCCGACTGCATATGAAATGTGGCAAACAATAGCTGTTGCTTATGAAGGAACAGATAATGTAAGACAGATGAGATATGCAACTGCTAAGTTAAAATTCGATACTTTCAGAATGATTGAAGGAGAGAGAATCACTCAGATGAATGGAATATTGACAGAAATTGTCAATAATATAACAGCTCTAGGAGAACCAATCAAGCAGGCTGATCAAGCGTTGAAGGTACTGAGAGTACTTCCTACTCGATGGAATGGAATCTCTGCAGCAATCAGACAATCAACTTCTGTTAAAGATCTAACTATGAGAGAACTTATTGGTACATTGATGATGTACGAAGCTGAAATGAAAGATGAGGTAAATGAGCATAAAGTCTACATAAAAAGGGAAAATAGTGCTTTGAAAGTGACTTCTCAACAAAAGGATAGAAAGATGAAGAACAGAGAAGTAAGTGCTAAATCAGAAAGCTCTGATTCTTCAAATTCGGATGAAGAACTGGCTCAGCTAGCCAGAAAAATCAGAAAGTTCTACAGTAAGAAGAAAGACTTCAAGAAATCCTTCAAAAAGGATAGCAAGGAAGTGAGATGTTATGAATGCAAAAATATGGGACATATCAGACCGGATTGCCCAAAATTGAAAGATGCAAAGAAGAAGAAATTCTTCAAAAGAGATGATTATGAGCAGAAAGACAAGAAAGCTATGAAAGCTACTTGGAGTGTTTCTGAAGACTCAAGTAATTCTTCTGAATCAAGCTCAGAGAAGGAGGAAGCCAATTTAAAAGCAAATATGTGTTTCATGGCTGAAACTGATGAGGTACACTCATATTACTCCTCTGACTCAAATAATGAATCAAACTCCGAAACAAGCTTCTCAAATAAAAAACTTGCAGCTTACTGCAATATGATTGAAGAAAGGTATGACTCATTATTTAAAAAATATAAATCTATAAAGAACTTGCACAAAGCTATTTCAGATGAAAGAAATACTTTGCTAAAACAACATAAGGAATTAATTGACAAATACAACTCTGCTTACCCAAATAAAATTAATTTTGAATCAAAAATAAAAACTCTACAGGATGAAGTAGAATCTTATAAAAATGCTTCATTAGTTTTTACAAAAGGAGAAAACACCTTAAATGAGATACTTGGAAAAACTGTAATTAAAAAGGAAAGGTTTGGAATTGGAAGTAAAGGAGAAAAACCTAAGTTATACAAAAATTATTTTGTTCCTAGCACTAAACAGGTTATTTGTAACTTCTGTGGAACAAAAGGTCATATAGCTAAAAACTGTTTTCTAAGACAACCTCAAATATGTGGAATTAAGAAAGATTATATTTCCAACGATCTATATGATTCAATCAATTTTAAGAAAACAAAGCAAATCTGGATACCCAGATCACTGCTTGCTAACACTCCTGGACCCAACAAAATATGGGTACCAAAGCAATTTGTTTGAATGCCTTTGCAGGTAGCAGGTCACCAAAGAAAGAAAGAAATATGGTATATGGACAGTGGCTGCTCAAGACACATGAGTGGAACTTCAGCTAATTTCTCTTCTCTTACTCGAAAGGAAGGAGGACTTGTCACCTTTGGTGACAATGCCAAAGGAAAGATTATTGGTATTGGAACAGTTGGAGATCCAGAGACAGTCTCAATCAACAAAGTACTTTATGTACAAGGGTTAAAACACAATCTGATAAGTATCTCTCAACTCTGTGATGATGGATACACTGTTGATTTTACTAACAATAGTTGTACTGTTTCTAAAGATAAACTGTTTAAGTTTAGAGCACCCAGAACTGATAATGTTTATACTTTGGATTTGTATTCCTTGTGTAAACAACAAGTAAACTGTTTAACTGCTAATATAAGTGAATACTGGATCTGGCATAGAAGACTTGGTCATTGCAATATATATGCTTTACATAAATTATCTAAGAAACATCTAGTTTCTGATTTGCCTAGTCTCAAATTTGAAAATGACAGATTCTGTGATGCATGTCAGCTTGGCAAGCAACACAAATCATCATTCAAATCTGTTAATAAAGTTGCTACAACTAAACCTCTAGAACTTATCCATATGGATTTGTTTGGACCTTCAAGTGTAGCAAGTTTAGCTGGTAAATTATATGTTTATGTATTAGTTGATGATTATTCTAGATTTACTTGGATTTTCTTTTTGAAATTTAAAAGTGAAGCTTTTAGTTTATTTGAAGCTTTTTGTAAATCTATTCAAAATGAAAAAGGTTTTAATATAATCTCATTGAGAAGTGATCATGGTGGAGAATTTGAGAACCAGGAATTTAATTCCTTTTGCTCAAACATGGGTATTAAACACACCTTCTCTGCTCCAAGAACACCTCAACAGAATGGGATTGTAGAAAGAAGAAATAGAACTATTCAAGAAATGGCTAGAACTATGTTAAATGAATATAGCCTACCTATATATTTCTGGGCAGAAGCTGTTAATACAGCTTGTTATATAATGAATAGAATTTTAATAAGACCTATTTTGAAAAAGACACCCTATGAACTATGGAATAACAGAAAACCTAAAGTAAATTACTTTAAAGTTTTTGGATGCAACGTTTACATCTTGAATACCAAAGATAATCTTGGTAAATTTGATCCAAAATCTGATAAAGGTATTTTCTTAGGATATTCTGCAACCTCCAAAGCTTATAGAGTCTATAATAAAAAGTCAAGGATTGTTGAAGAATCAGTTCATGTGAAATTTGATGAATCTGATCCTTTTGAGAAAAGGATAGAACAAATAGATGAACCTGATTCTAATGAAAACATGAGACTTGAGAATTTAAAGAATGATTTTGAAAATGATATAAAAGAAATTCAGTCCAGTTCAGAAGAACATGACACTGAAGAACCTTTGAATGTAATGCCTAGACAGTCTAGAACCTTAAAGAATCACCCTTTAGAATCTGTGATAGGTGACTTAGAGACTGGTATTCAAACTAGAAGAAACTTTGGAAACATAGTTGAATTCTCTGCTTTCCTATCCCAACAAGAACCTAAGACCATAGAAGAAGCCTTAGATGATGAGAGCTGGGTAATAGAAATGCAGGATGAATTGAACCAGTTCAAGAGAAATAAGGTTTGGGAATTAGTTGAAAGACCACATGATTATCCAGTAATAGGAACTAAATGGGTCTTTAGGAATAAACAGGATGATCAAGGGATAATAACTAGAAATAAAGTAAGATTAGTAGCTAAAGGATATAATCAAGAAGAAGGAATAGATTATGATGAGACCTTTGCACCTGTATCCAGGTTAGAAGCCATTAGAATCCTTTTAGCTTATGCATCTTATATGAATTTTAAATTATTTCATATGGATGTTAAATCTGCCTTTTTAAATGGTTATTTAATGGAGGAAGTTTATGTTGAGCAACCTCCTGGTTTTGAAAATTCTCAAAAACCAGATTCTGTTTTCAAACTTACTAAAGCTCTTTATGGCCTTAAACAAGCACCTAGAGCTTGGTATGAAAGACTAAGTTCTTTTCTTTTGAAAAATGATTTTACTGTTGGACTAGAAGATCCAACACTCTTTAAGAAAACTGTGAAAAATAATGTTTTGTTGGTTCAAATTTATGTTGATGATGTAATTTTTGGATCAACCAATAAAATTCTTTGTCATGAATTTTCAGAATTAATGCAAAAAGAATTTGTAATGAGTATGATGGGAGAATTAAATTTCTTTTTGGGTCTTCAAATATTTCAAAAAGATTTTGGAAATGTTTTAAATCAATGAAAATACATTACTAATTTACTTAAGAAATTTGGACTTGAAAACAGCAAGACATTTACAACTCCTATGTGTACTAATATAAAACTTGATTTGGATGAAACTGGAAAATCAGTGGACAACAAGTTATATAGAGGTATGATTGGAAGTTTGTTATATCTTACTGCTAGTAGACCAGATATAATGTATTCAGTATGTCTTTGTGCTCGATTTCAATCAAATCCCAAAGAATCCCACTTAACTGCTGTTAAAAGAATTTTTAGATATTTAAAAGGTACTATTTATCAATCTCTGCTTTATCCAAAAACCTCTGATTTTAATTTAATTTCATATTCAGATGCTGACTTTGGAAGCTGTAGATTAGATAGGAAGAGTACTTCAGGAACATGTCACTTTTTAGGAAAGTCTTTAGTATCATGGTCTAGTAAGAAACAACACTCAGTTGCCCTGTCAACAGCCAAGGCAGAATATGTGTCTGCAGGTAGTTGCTGTGCACAGGTGTTGTGGATGAAAAACACTCTTATGGACTTTGGATTAAATTTCAATAATACACCTATTTTATGTGATAATACTAGTGCAATTAATATTTCAAAAAATCCTATTAGTCATTCTAGAACTAAGCACATTGATATAAGACATCACTTTTTAAGAGATCATGTGTTTAAAAAGGATATATTTTCAGAATTTGTAAATACAGAAAATCAATTAGTAGATATTTTTACTAAACCACTTCCCACGGCAAGGTTTGAATTTATTAAGGGGGAGTTAGGTTTATTTAATTTTAAATAGTTTTTTTTTAAATCTTATTCTGTTTTCGAATTCTGCTTAATTTCTGTTTCCCGCTATAAGTAATTTTATTTTGTTTTAAATAAAAGTAATGATTAGTGATTACACGGGAATCAAGGCTGTCAGAACCGTTTCACCTTCTAAACTGTTTCACCTTTTTCGGAAACCCTTTCGAAAACCTAAAACCGCACATCTGCTCCAAAACCCTTTTCTGAATCTTCAAACCCTAAACTTACGAACCTTCAGAAATCGTTGTTGAAATGGCAAAGACTAAGCGTCCAGATGAAGCTGAGAGCAGTGCTGCAAAGAAACCTAAAGTAGTTGGTCGGAAAATACTGCAAGGTAATGTCATAGATTTAGAATGGCTGTTTGAAACTAATTTACTGTTGAAGCAAGCGTTGTCGTTTCAAAGCCTTGAGCAAGCTTTTAATAGTGCAAATTCTGAGTTTTTATATGAGGCATAAATGAGACATTTCTTTAGAACTTTTCAGTTTAGCCTTGGAGATACGGAGGATAGTTTATTGGCTCAAATAGAGGATAAGGACTTTTCCATATCATCTGTAGAGATAAGTCAAATTCTTAACTGCCCTCATGAAGGAGTTTTTCATTTCGATTTAAGGAATATTGGAGATTCTGTACATAAGTCTGAAGACATTATGTCTTTTCTGTTTGGAACCAGAGTGATAAAGAAAATGTTTATTAAAGATTTGGAGCCCGATCAGAAAATCTTGGTAAAATTTGTTCAGACTGGTTTAGCACCAAGGATGGCTGAGATGGAGAAAAGCCTATACCCTGACATGTACATAATGTATCTTCTGATGTGTGATATTAAGTTTAATTTTCCTCGGTTTATGATTAGATATCTGAGATACTGCTGTCAGAGTGAATCAAGAATGACCTTTTTCCCTTATGGAAGGTTCATTTCTTTGTTTTTGCATAAAAGAGGAATGATCAGATTGGTAGATGCTGGGGTGAAATGTCACCACAGTAATGTTTTTAATGCTGGAACTTTAAGGAAAGTAGGATACTTCTGGAGCACAGTTAAAGGAAAACTCTTACCTGTTGGAGCTGAGGAAGACTCAGAGAGTGCTCAGGCTCAACCGGCTAAGTCCAAGGAGGGACAAGCAGAATCAAGGGTTAGTACAGTGGCAAGGAGAATTCGCTTTGAGATGGAGGAAGTTGAGGAAGAGAGAAGTCAAGAAGGACTTCAATCTAGAAGGAAGAGGTCAATTGATAATGAAATTATCTCTCCTGCCTTGAAATCCTTTGAACCGGTAATTTCTTATTCATTTGTGAGAGAAGCTGTTGTGGAGCAGACTGCACCGATAGAGGAACCAGTAGCTCAACCGGAAATTCAAAAAGAACCTCAATCTGCTGCTGTGGCTGTTGAAAAAGTAATTCCACAAGAACAACTTATGGAGGCAGTGCCTGGTGAAGAAGTGGCCCGACCTCAAGATTTACATGAAAATATTGTTCTTGACCATTCAGTAGAAGTCAGAGAGACTACTGTTCGTGATGAACATACTTCTGAAGCCAATACAGAGGTACTTCATGAAGATTTTTCAGTGGAAGAGTTCCAGGCTTCAAAAGCTAGTTCAGTGGATCAACCTTGTCAGGACAAGGACAAAGAACAGTCAGATGCAGATTCTTTACCACTTTCCCTGCCTCATCAACCTATTTCTGAACATGAGAATAGAGCACAGGGTGCCCCTGATTCGAGAAAAGAAGAAGTTGTTGAGTTGTACAAGCGTATCTCTCAATTAGAATCTGATAATGTTAGTCTCAGAAATTCTCTGAACTTAGAGCAGTTGAAGTTTCAGAAGCTGAAAGAATCTACTGTTTCAAGACAGGAAGTAGATTTGTTTAAGACTGATATGCTGCATGCTGTTGATCAGTTAAAATCAGAGATGGTAAAGAAAGATGATTTGTCTGAGATGAAGATTTACATGGAGAATAAATTTCAGTCTGTTGCAAACAATGCTGTAAGTGGATCAGGCTCTTCACCTGATTTGATTCGGAGATTTCAAGCAATTATTGTAGAAATGAGCAATATGAGTGACAGATTACACGATCTTCAGTGTAATAGTGCCCCTTTGTCAGTTTTGCTAGATAATCAGAAATTTTTAGTGGATCAGTTGACATCTGGAGAGCAACCGATTAGGATTCTGTTGAATCAGTTATCAGAGAAACTGGCTCTTTTTGTTGAAAAAGAAGAAAGAATGCATGAGTTTTTCAGAGTTAATTTGATTGAAGATATTCATATGACTCAAGAGAACAGAGATCTTATCATCAATTTAGGAGATGGGATGATGAAGAGGCTCAGAGAACAGTTTACAGAGATCAAGACCGCGATTCAAAGGAGATAGACACCTTTTTTTCCCCTGTCTTATCTATGAACCTTGATTCCTCTGTATATCACAATCGTTTATATATAACAGCTTGTGAATGAAAATTCTTTTCTTATTTTTTTTTGTTTTGTTGTTTATTGATTTATGATTAAGTTAGCTAGTATAACAAATTCACTTATTCATACACAGTTAATTATAGCATTTACTTATAGTTCAGTGCAATATTGAATGTGTTCAAATCCGTAATTTTTCATTCTTTTTTGATATCACAAAAAGGGGGAGAATTTGGATAAACACAACATTTAAATTCATTTGTTTCCTATGAATAAATTTGGATATATGGGAGAAGACATTTATCTTTTATCTATTTTTTAGCTGAAAATTTATTTTTATGGGGGAGAAATTTTATTATAGTTAAATATTGTTTTAATCCTTTCAGAACTCTAAAATTTTATAAAACTAATTTTTCAATAATGATTGCAATTAAATTAGTTCTATTATTTTATGGGTTTTGTGATCATCAAAACGGGGGAGATTGTTGAGCAATGTATTGTTTTCAAACAATTCAAAATAATGTTTTTTAAAGGGGGAGATTATTTCAAATAATACTCTGTCTCTTTATGATGATTTTGATGCTCACAAATACCCTTAATTATTTACTAATTATTTCGTTGAGTATTTTGCAGGAATTTATTTATTTCATACAACGAGATTTCATACTTCATTTATTCCAAGATCAATTTTAGCGTGTTCTGGAATCACTGTAGCGCGAGATCAATTTTAGCGCGTTCTGGAATCACTGTAGCGCAAGATCAATTTTAGCGCGTACTGGAATCACTGTTCATACCCTACGTTGATGAACGTAACGTATGGATGAAAAGTTTACTTTTTATGTTAAAAGAAACATATGGTTAAGGAACCTTACGTTATTTTGAAACGTATGGTTAATGAATCTTACGTTGTTGAAAAGTATGGAAGAAGAACATTACGTTTGGAAGGAACCTTACGTTTTCGTTGTTGGACAAGTATGGAAGAGAAACCGTACGTTAGTTTTGAGTGTTGAGTTTGTTTCTCAAAAGTATGGATCATCAACCTTACTTTTATAATCAACCGTACGTTCTTTGGAGAGTTGAAGCGAGACAAAGTATGGATGATCAACCCTACGTTTGAATGCTGAAGAGAAAGTATGTACGTTTGTGAACCTTACGTTTGTGAACCCTACGTTTGGAGCCACGTCATCAACCCTACGTTTGGCGTCGGGATATTTTTGACAGACGATATTTCCTTTTGCATTGGTCAAACAAGCGGATTATTAAGCGGATTTCGAGCCGATTCTTAAGTACGACTTTGACTGAATCAAAGATGATTTTCAACGGATTACTGATTGATTTAAACGGAGCTTTTTATGCCGATTCTTCAGGGGAGTTACAACGGCTCTGTTATTTCATTTAATATCGCGAATCTAAAGGATATTTTCATGGATCTATTTATGCGGAAGATTTTCTCAAATTTGAATATATATGTTCTATCTTGGAAACTTCAGATATATATATACACACAGGAAAGTGTGTGAAATATATAGATTGATCTTTTAACGGGCAAGAAACAGAGACTGTGAAAAGGCGTTCTTTTCTGGTGATAGAGAAGAAGTGTAAAACCTTTATTGCCGAAGGAAGATCTTGATAGCAGATTCACGTGTTCTACATCGACTATCTGTTGTGAATCTATTGCTGCTGAAGTTGTGAAGTTTCTGGTAATATCTATTGCAACTGGATCGACTCAGAACTGTTTTGATTACAAATCTTTATTTTCTGAAGACAACGATCTATCTACTGTCAATTGCATTCTGTTGCAATTGTGAAGAACAACTGGAGAAGTGTTTTCTTTATCGAAACCCTTTTTATTTTTGAGTGATCAGCTTCTCGTTCTAAAGCTGTGTGGGTTCGTGTTTGAACCAGGAAGGCTGTGTTTGCCTGAATCTTGTAAAGGTGTCAACTGCCTGTACTCAGTTGTGAACAGGTCTGTGGAAACGAGGACCAGATAGTGAAAATCGCCAAGCTCGTGGATTTGAGCGTTGGTGGAGTGGACTAGGGGCCTTCTGTTCCCCGAACCACTATACATCCGTGTGTTCATGCTTTTACTTTTTCCGCTGCATATTTAATCGTGCAAAAGCATAGTGGACAGAATTTGTCTAAATTGAAGAGATTGTAATAATTTTGAAAAGACACAATTCACCCCCCTCTTGTGTATAATCCGTAGATTCAGATCCAACAAAATTACCCTACATATGATTTGGAATTAGCTGTGGTTATTTTTGAATTAAATATTTATAGGTATATTTTGTATGAAGTAAAATGTGAAATATATTCTGATTATAAAAGTTTGAATCATATATTTACTCAGAAAGAATTGAACATGAGATAGAAAAGATGGATGAAGTTAATAAAGGATCATTATTTCATGATTCATTGCCATCGTGGAAAATAAAAAAGAGTCGACGATGATTTGATTTTGAAAAATAATGCTACATTAACCACGTTATGTTTGGAACATTACCCCTTGGTTAATGATTTTATGAATTCTAGCTTAGAAGTAGTTGGTGTAGGGAATTCCTCTATTTTGTTTCAGGTGTCAGTGCAGTCATCTATCTTAGAAATATTTATGAAAGTATAGAAGGAATATCACCAGTTACAGTAAAAGGTATAACTAGTTAAAAAGGGTAATATTATTGAATTTACAATTCTTAGAGATTTTTTTCTTGATTTGGGTACATATTATGTATACCTTGTGGTTCTATGTTGAAGAAAGAGTTTCTTTTTAAAGCTCATAGTTCTCTCATTTCAGTTCATCATGGAAGAAAAAAGATGTACAAATACCTTCAAGAGTATTACTCATGATATTGAATTAAAATAGATATTTATGATTTTACAATGAAATGTCTGACATGTAAATAGGTTAAACTAGAATGGAAGTTACCAAAGGGGATGATTCAACCTTTTCTAGGGCCAGAGTTTCATTGGGGAAATATATCCATGGACTTCATGATGATAATACTAAATAATTCTTTAGGTAACAATGTAATCTAGGTTATTATTGATCATTTGACTAAATTTAAACATTTTCTTCTAATTCTAGGCACCCTATCTCTAGACCAACTTTCTCGATTGTATCTAAAATAGATAAAGAGGTTTTATGGAGTACCACTCCCCATTATATCTGATCATGATTCCAAGTTAACTTATATCTTTTTCAAAGGACTTTAGATGCTATTGGGAATAGAATTAGATTTTAGTACAACCTTTTATCCACAATCTAATGGATATTTAGAGTGACTAATTCAGAAATTAGAGGATATGTTTTGTTCTTGTTCAATAGATTACCTGGGTAGTTGGGATCAACATATTTATTTAGATATATTTTCATATAATAATAGTTTTCATTATAGTATTTAGATGGAACCTCTTGAGGAATTATATGGGATGCAGTTACAAATCCAATTTTGGGATGATGTTAACAGAGGAGGTTGACGACTCTAGAAATGGTAGAGGAAGTGGCATATAAATTTTAGTTGATTTAGTGACATATGAGGATATATCAGAGTTGGTAGAAACGTTATGAAGATAATAAGAGGAAAGACATTTCTATAAAGGTAGGTGATCATGTATTTATCAATGTTCTTCTATGGAAACATACTTTTTTGTTAATAAAGAAATTTTTTTTACCTGGTTCATTGGACATAATGAAATTATAGAAAAAGTTAGGCCAATTGCCTACTGAGTAGCCTTGCCTCTGAGTTTATCTCCAATACAAAATGATTTTCATGTTTTTATGTTAAGAAAGTATATGCCAGATCCATATCATGTTTTGAGAATAGAAGTAGTTTACCTAGAAAAAAAATTTATTACAAAGTGAAACCTATTCAGATTCTTGACTGTAAAGAGTAAATATTCCAGAAAAAGGTAAGTTACTGGGTTAAGTATTTGTGGAGAAACAACATGGTTAAAGAAGCAACATGGGAATCCAAAAATTCAACGACGAAAAAGTATCCCTATTTGTTTAATAAGTGAAGCATATTAAGAGGATTCAATTTAGAATGGTGGGATGGTAGAATCTAACAACCCATATATTTATAAAACAATTTTTTATATTTATTAGTATTTTTGATTTAAATAGTAATTAATAAAATAAATAATTTATTATATTTTTATTTATTAAAAAATTAATTTTCAATTATAGAATTATAATTTTTAAAATATAATTTCATTTTCTAATTAAACATGTTGAAATTATCTTGGTATTATTTTTTGAGAATTTTCTGAAAAAATTTAATTTTTGGTGAATAGTAAAAAAACACCCATTTTTTTAAATAAGGTATTTTTTGTGATGTTATGAAGAATTAATTGCGATATAAAATTTATAAAATTAATAAAATTATTTAACGATGATATTATAAGAGTAATATATTATATAAATAATTTAGATCATGAAAATTATATTCTATTCATGATAAATGTTAAAATTATTGGCACTGTCGATGCAGTGCCTCCACAGTATTGAAAATTTCAAATTTGATTCTTTATAAATAATAATTGAGTTCCAAAAATTATTTTCATGGATATTTTTTAATTATTATGTATTAATTATGTTTTTGAAAGTTAATTTCAAATATAAGAGTTAAACTACATTAATCGTATCCAATTTTCTCGACAATGCTTGCCAAAGATAAGAAAAGACAAAATAAAAATTTTAAGTTTTCATGACACGTGTAAGAGTGAATATAGATAATGAATGAATATAGAACATTAATTTGAACCCAATTAATCTATTTTTATGATATAAATTTATTTTGTATTTTTATATATGAACTAATTTCCATTAATTATTATGAAACGTTGATGTAGTTCTTTTGTAGCCATAAGAAAACTAAATAAAATATTTTAATTAAAATCATAAGAATTATTAAATGACCCATATATTGGAAAAATTGTATTCTATATCAAACTTTGTACCATTACTTTCCATTAATTTAACTTTTATAATTTTTGGACCCACAATAATCACATTAAGACCTTAAGAATATTTTATTTAAAATAAAGTCATGGTGTTCACACTATAAACTTTATTTTGTATAAGATTATAGTGTATGGTTTTTCAGTAGAGTTTTTATGAAATAAATAGTGTTTTTAAAGATAAGAAATTTATATTTTTCGAGATTTTTTTTAAAGTTTTAGGGAATAAATAAATATTATAATGGATTTTTCAATTATGATGGCGAATTTTTTTAATTAATGAATAAATCAAAATAATGATATTAAAAATAATGAAATAAATATAATTTGAATTTTAAAGAAAATTCATGAATTCTCTAGGTGTATATGTTGTGTATGTTATACAATAAAAAAAATTTATACAATTTTAAAACTTTTTTGGTGGGTATAAAGTTTTAATTATTAATAGTGTTTAATTATATAGAAAATATATTTCATGAATAATATATTTTATTATATTATTGAAAAATCAAAAAACAATTACACAAGAAAAAAATGATAATATTCTTTATAAAATATAACGCCCTTTAGTTTTTAGGATTTTTTAAAGTCTTAAACCCTCTAATATATTTATTATATTTTAATAATTTGAGTAATTCTTAAGTAACCCCTCACCTCCCTTATAAAAGGAGGCTCCTTCATAAATATTCACAACATTCTTCCTTCTTGCTTAACTATACTATGACAAATATACTTTTCCTTATCCCTTTCTACATTCTATTTCTCTTGGTCTCAAAAAAATACCACTTACAAGAGTGTCAAATACATTAATTATTTTAATGGTACATTCCATTTAATTTCCATTCTTTCTTTGTTGTGGGGGTTTCCCATGAATTTTTGGAGGAAAGGGTGAGTTTTCATGATTTGGGCCAAACCGTGTGCCCATTTCCAAATTTAAAAACCAATTTTGTTTCTTTTATAACTATTTAATTTTTCAACATTTTTCACCCAATACACTTCCAAAAATGCCTCCCCTTACATATTAACCCCACCATTTTAATTTTAACCATTTAGGAATCCATAATAATGGTGGATTTGGGTTTTAAGGAATTGGGCCAACCAGGAAGCCCATTTATAGTTTAAAAAATAATTGTGTATTTAATATCATATTCAATTTTTATGATATTTAGGTGATTACAAGTCTCACCCATTCCCACTAAACCCAGGAGCACACCTTTTTTTCCCTCCTCTTTGGAGCTCCTATGCATCACAAATTAGGTCAGAACGTCTTTGGGTTTTTCAAATCATCCAGATTTGAAGAGGTAACTTATTACCTTCACAACTACTTCAATTATTACTATTTTCCCCCATTTAAGTTATCACATGACCTTATTATAATTATTTGAACCTCACTTGCATTTTTGACTATTTGTAAATTCATATACTGATTTATTTTTTGGAGATTTCTTCAAGATCCTGCAAGTAAGTGGATCTCCTTTATTCTTCCTCCCATTTTCATAGGTTTTTTCATTTTTTATAGTGTTTCTTCCAATTATTCTTGATTTCTATATTGTCCAATAAGTGGGTATTCTAACCTAGGGTTTGATATAGGTTTTCTTGTCGATTTTTTTTGTTTTTAGGAATGATCTAAGTCCCTGATGTTGTGGTTGTATTTTTGCACAAATATTCGAGGGTTTTAATTTTTATGGTAGGTGATTCATTGGGTATTAAATTCTAGATAAGTTATTTTTGTTGTATTTCTATTTTTATCACACCTATCATACATTAACCATACTTAAAATTCTGGTTTTGGTGACGTTTATTGAGAAAATTATTTTTAGATACCAATTTGGTGTTAAATTCGGTGTTTTACATGTCTATTTTATGTTATTCTAAATGGTGTTGTTTTATAACTCATGTGATGGGTTTATAGAAATGTATTGGGTGATGAAAATTATAATTTGGTGAATATGGGTATTCTTATGGTGTTAAAAGTGGGATTTTAAAGGGATTTTGTGTGTATAGAATTGTTATCTTTTTTGAAGTTGTTTTGTTCAAATTTTAAAGGTTTTATTGAGTGGTGTAAGTGGTACAAAACATGTGTAGAAACTGTTTTGAGTATATTATGACCAAAAATAATGTTTTTATGTGATAATGGAGTTTTGAATAACGATATGATGGTTTGAGAACAAAGGGGAAGATCAGGTACCTAGGAGGGATAATATATACTAGTACGCTAGTGATCCAGATGGGTTTAGTCCCTATTTTACTGAAAAAATGGATAAATAAAACACTAAAAAAACTATATTGATGATTATTGGGGACCAATAGGTAATGGTTATGGTCTCTAATAGTGTCTAATTTATGAGAATGGATTTTTCTATGGTAACTTTACACCGAGGTACGAGGTACATGGGGCCCATGACTAACTAGTGCCGATAGGTGTTCTCGAGATTAGTGCTCACTAAATCTTATGAATTTATCTTGGGGATACCGTGGATTTTGTTAGAAAATACTGTATATTACATGTTTTATTTAAATGTTATCATTAATGGAAAGTTTCCTTTGAAAACTATTCACATTTACAAGTTTCATTCTTTAGAAATTATTTCCACTACCTATTGTTTATAAAAAATTGAATGATTTTTATCTTGTATTGTTTACTTTATGGAATATTTTGGTGGAATTCTATTTTTATTCAGATCAAACCCTACTTACACCGCTTGGGTGTATGTAGACTTATTCATTTTTGAAACATGTGAAGGATATGTTTTGGGTGATGGCGATTAGGGGTGTTAGTTCCCATCCATGGTGCGACATTGTGAATAAAACTTGTGGGTGATGGCCCCTAGTCCTATGGAGTCCTTGGGGCTGTTTTGATTCTATTTAATTTTAAATTTGGACCTCTTGTAATATGTTTAGACCAATATATTAAGTTCTGGATTTTTTCTAAATATTGTTTGGTAAGAATTTTTCAGATTCATTTTATCTATTTTTTTATGTTTTGTATATCCATATTTGGGTAAATCATTCCAAAACCAAAATATTTGATACCTGGGTACTTGTTCCATTATATGGGGATAGGGAACACCCTTCAGGACTATTCAAGGGCCGGTTTTGGCACCAGTTTTGATGGTGATCAGATTCGGTTCATGAAAAAATGGTATCAAAGTTGGTTAATGTTTTTGGGTTATAGTGTTATCTTGTGGTGAGTTGGGACAGAAAGAAGATAATACTGTTGGGACTTGAAGTTTTGGTCATGAGTATGATTCTTGTCCCACATATCTGTTGGAATATCTCGAGTCACCATGGGACATTGGAGTTGTTTGTTTGACTTCACTTCCATACGAGATGTGTGGGCTGCAGACTACATGCGGACATCGAGTGGGGGTGGGGTAGTTGTTTCTTTAGTGGGTGTAATGTGTTTGGATTGTTTATATTTGATGTAATTGATGAGGTTTTCAGAATTTTTATTCTGATTTTTTCCGTTGTGAAAATTTTCTTTTTGTAGCAACATGCCTCCCCGGAAAACTCCCATGAACCCACGGGGCGAAGCCGGAGAGAGTTCTCCCTCACCGATTGATTAGAGGATAGTATAAGATATGGTTCTAAATGTACAAGCACTAGGACATGAACTAACTCCAATTCTAGAACCTGTTACTGAATATGAGACTGGTCCAAGGAAGGACAAGGCCTAAGAGTTCCTAAAAAAATAAGCCTCCTACTTTTCATGGTAACATAGAACCCCATGAAACAAAGGAATGACTCGAAAATATTGAGCGCATGTTCGAGTTCCTGGAAACAACTAAGGAGATCACAGTGACATGTGCCTTTTTTCTATTGGAGGGTCCTAGCCGTTGTTTCGGTGCGGATGTGCGTCGGGTTTCTGTTCCGACGCTGTTCCGCCAGGACGCGTTCGCGCGTGCTCCCGTCGACCCGAGGGGATGGGAGCGCGGCTTGTGGCCCCGCAGTCCCGCTTTCCAAAGGCGGGCGGCATCCGTCCCTTATTCAGGGATGTCTGCTCCGTGATCAAAACCGGGATGATGGGATGTCGGCTCCTCCTTCCGTGGACGTCTCCTCGGAACTCGTCGCCTAATCCGGGTCTCCCTCATAGATTTAAGAATGTTCATGAATCTCGTTCCCGGTGCCATATCTTCATGGACACCGGTTAATTACGCTGCTTCCGCCCGGACGCTCCAAGGATTCTGGTCGGGTCAGCAACCTGCGGTGAGGAGACCGGGTAGCTCCGGGTGTTGGGGGCGTGTCTTAACACTGCGGCTCTGCATGTCTTCCTCCCATCCCTAATAGGGCTTCTCGAAGGCGTGACGGCCTGAGGCATCCCGTGCTGGGTGCGGGGAACTGCGTTACCTGAGGTTTTCCTCAGCTTCCCATGTTTAACACGGGGTATGCCGCGAGTTTAACGTCCAGCAGGGACGACATCGGACTGATCAACACGAGGAGTGGATCAGATAACAGAACCCCTTGCGGGGAACCTCCGACGCTGGGGCCAGCACATGGGCGGCTTCCCGAGTGAAGTGGAGTGGAATGAAATGGCATGACCCCACCGGGATGTGGCGGCCCGGGTAAGGATCGGGATGGATGATGGAGTGAAAAGCTTGGACCTCGTAGAGGCTTCCTACATACCGCGCGTTAGCGGGGATCAAAGTCAGCGTAGTTCGGATATACAGTTTAACGTCATGCTGGACGATGGCAAGCCGACTCATGAGGAGGTCGAGGCTGCCGGGCGGAAGATTGAACCGAACCACCTCGCACAGAGGGGGATGGAACGGCCGGGTGGATTACAGTTTCACGTCATGTTGGACGTTGGCAAGCCGACTCACGAGGAGGTCTAGGCTTCCGGCACGCACAAAGTGGGTGGATCACAGTTTAACGTCATGCTGGATGATGGTGTTAGGGGCTTACACTCTAAGGAGGCCCATATGCGGCAAAGCTCAGTTGGAGAGGGACTTGGGCCGAAGATGATAGACACCTCGATCCCTGTCACGCCCTCTACTGGCTTCGGCAGTGGGGAAGCACAATGGAGATACACACGTGCAGTCCCCCCACAAGGGCGGATTCATAGGTGAATCGACGCGAATATGAACCCGGGAGGGGTCCACTGATGGACTAACTGACGTGAATACGACCGGGACGACCAGGTGGTGGGCTTGAACCTCAGGGAGGCTTCATACGTACCCTGTTTAGGAGACAGGGATCAAAGTCCACGTAGTTCGTTCTGTCAGGACTTACGCACTGAGGCAACCTGAGTGTGGAAAAGCTCAGTTGGAGAGGGACTTGGGCCGAAGATGAGAGCCACCTCGATCCTGTCACGCCCTCTACTGGCTTCGGAAGTGGGGAAGCACAATGGAGATACACACGTGCAGTCCCCCCACAAGGAACTAGGGGTTTGTAATACCCTACCCCCGTGGGCGAAGGCCACTCCAATCCCGACATCCCTGCAGAGACGAGTGGGTGGGGGCCACATCCAAACCGGGGGGGGGACCCTGCGTGCGAGGCACGTGATCGGGTGATGCAGACGGTTTAACGTCTTGCCGGACGAAGTACAGTTTAACGTCGTGTGTTGAGGACGATGGATGATTGGCAGTTTAACGTCCTGCAGCACGGACGAGGTGCGGTTTAGCGTCATGCAGGACGATGGATGCCTGACAGTTTAACGTCCTGCAGCGCGGATGAGGTGCGGTTTAGCGTCATGCAGGACGATGGATGCCTGGCAGTTTAACGCCCTGCAGCGCGGATGAAGTGGTGCCGCCAATGGGTCCGTGTCACTTCGCGCGAGCCTGGAGGGCCGCACGGGAAGACAATGCACGGTGCGGGCACCCGGGATGAAGATCATCGGGCACCACGCAGGCGGGTACCCTCAGGGGGTCTAAGGGGGAGACCCTGGCAGTTTGCGCGCAAAAGAGGATCTTGGCGCGCAATACCGCGGGTTGGCGCGCAACTGGGCGGACTGGCGCGCAATCGGGCCAGCGCTTTGTGTGCGGAAGATGGAGATTGCACGCACCGGGCCTCTGATAGCGCGTGGGGGAAACGGCCCATTCTTTAACGAATGGCCTCTTAGTAAGGGGGGGTGCGCGCAATCGGGCTGGATTGCGCGCACCCGGGGGGCAATTGCGTGCAAGAGGCTTTTTTTGCGCGCGAAGGCCTTTGGGTGAGGGTTTGGTCAAAAGGAAGAAGCCAAGGGGTTGTGCGCGAAGGCGAACCCCGGGGCTTGCTTGCGCGAAATAAAGGAGGTTACCTGAAGATCGGCATTGCGCGCGGAGGGGGCGGGATTGCGCGCACGAGCGACCCTTCGAATTCTGGCAACCTTCAAAACGTTGGGGGTCGCCTTGTATTTATAGGCAACCCCGGGCGCGGAATCTCGCCGCCGGCGCGCAATTCATGACGCGGGTGCGAAATTTCCTTCGCGGGCGTGGAATTCATGGCGCGGGCGCGGAATCTCGCCGCCGGCGCATTGCGCGCATCCCGGGAGGATTGCGCGCCGCACTTCAACTTTGCGCGCGGGCCTCCAAAATTCCGCGCAAGGCCTCCGGGCCTTCCGAAACATGCTTCTGACTTCAAATATGACCTCTCTTTCCACATCCAGAACTTCTTTTGGGAGCAACGGAATTTTCCGGCGTCTACAAAAGCCCCCCCTCGGAATCTGATCGGCGAGAGGTCGCAACGATCGGGTTCCGAGGGAGACGCCGGAATGCCGAAGTCCTGGGCGGCGCAGGAATTTGGCGCGCACAAAGGGCGTCAGGCGTGAAATTTGCTGCCTTGGTCGCGCAAAGCGCTTTCCGCGCGGCGCGGCGACCCGGCCTCGCCTATAAATAGGGGCCCTGGGTTCCGCCTGCCGTACACAGGCTTTCCACGCGATAAGCTTCCAAGCTCTCGTGCGCGAAATTGCCATTTGCGGCGCGAAATTCGCCTGTTCGGCGCGCAAACCCATCCGGATTTCGGCTTGTTTTGCGCGAACACCCGGGGTTTTGCGCGACAGACTTCCCAATTGCGCGCCGCCCACTAGGATTGCGCGCCAACTCCCAAATTTCTCTACCAGCCTCCTTCGGTTCCGCACGCCTCATCCCTTAACCCACACGACTCCCGGAGCTTCTGAGATGGCCGCGAATCAAGTGAATGAGGGGGATGCCGCCATTCACAGAGCTGAGATGGCGGCGAACGAGGAGGTCTATAAAGCCAAAGAGATTGTTTCCAACAATCAATCCTTGTTTGATTTGCTGACGCCGGCCCAGAAGACGTATCCGCTGTCGGACAACCTGCCAGTCTGGAACTACGACATCCTGGATGAGGTTCCGGTTCCAGGGTTCGAGGTTGATGCGCCACGGACCTGGGTGACTCGGGAGGACGAGCTTCCCCGCTACAACATCACCAACAATGGGCATCCTGCCAGGGAGACCAGGCACTTAGATGTCTATGTCCTGAACCCGAGGACGTGAACCATCACTGGGAGTGAGCCTACTGCGGAGAACTCTCCAGCCCTCTACTCGAGAACGTATCGCCAGAGTGTCACCGACGACACTAGGGGCTGGCTGAAGGACTGGGACTTGCGGTCTGGGGGCAATTTCACCAGTGAGTGGGCCTGGGCGTTCTGGGTACGCCACACCTGCGATCACTTCGTGGAGGAACTGCGGTACATCGGCCTTTTTGAGGCGGTGTGGACGTCGCAATTCCACTTCTACCAGCAGCCCGAGCTCGGCCCGGAGCTGTTCACCCGCTGGTCCCCGGATACCAACACCTTCCATCTTCATCATGGGGAGGTCAGCATCGGTCTCTGGGACATCCAATGCATCGGAGGTATCCCACTGGAGGGTTACCAATACGATGAGTTCCTGCCTCCGAAGAACACCTGGGGCGATAGGTCACAGACTCCCATTCTGACATGGCATCTACTGAACCTGGCTACGGAGCGGCTCGGGGTCAAGGACTTCCACAAGGACATAGCCTACAAGGAGTGGTTCAGCCAGTTCTTGGAGCATGACCCAGCGGTCAAGATGCCAGGCAGGGGGAAGCGGTGCCCGACCGCGGCTCAGAGGAGCCGGAACGGGTCGTATTGGTAGGTCCTAGAGACGGGAGACTACCGCTCATGGGGGTACCGCGTCATCGAGGCCCGGGACCCAAATGTCCGGTACACGGCGTTCCTGGCCACCTTTCTGAGTGGGTGGCTCCTGCCAGTGTGGGACGCGAGGATGGGCATCCGCCCGGCGACACTGGTGATGGCGGGCGCCATGGCTGCCAACAAAAGATTCAACCTCGGGGTCCCAGTGCTGGCTAAGCTATACGCCATCCTGGGACGCATCTCGCGAGGGGGGTCACCACGAAGGATCTGTGGGCCCTTTCAATTCTTCCACGGCTGGGTGGCTGCTCACCTTGGTGGGTACACGTTTCCGAACACCGTCATTCCTCCGGGAAATGGCCTGCGACCCTCCCTGCTGAACATCGCGGGGGTCGCTCCGATGTCCCTAAATGAGGAGGGCGTGAGGATTAGGATTGGCAACCACGCCAATTTCAACTTCATCCCGTTCCCCACTCCCGTGGACCAGATGATCAACAATGGGCAGGGTCTGCTGGAGCAGCACGAATACTTCCTGAGCATGCGGGGCGGGGTGCTCGTGGGTCGGATCGACGGGAAGGTGATCTGCGAGCCCTACGTGCCAACCCGGTTCGCCAGGCAGTTCGGGTGCCTTCAACGGATGCCGAAGAGGGTATTTGCTGCTATCCGGGAGGAGACGAACCCTTGCGTCCTTCGCCAGATGTGGTTAATGTTTGCCGCTTTCGGCTCTGGCGATGTCATCACTCTCCCTCCTACCGGGGTCGACGCAGGCTTGGCAACCGAGTACGCAGAACACTGGGCGATCACGTACCCCGAGGGGCTTCTACGGAAGCCAGTTCGGCGGCTCTAGGTCACCCGTGCGGAGACCGGGCGTCAAGGAAGGAGGCGAGGCACCGGTACGTGGGGGAGAACGGAGGCGCGACAATCAGCGGAGCCGGCGCGAGCAGGGACTTCGGCGGCGGGCACATCGCAGACTGCCGCCACGGATTCAGCGCCCAGAGAGGGGGCACATGCGGCAGTCGGGGAGTGGCCCGGGAAGCAGATAAGGCGTCTGCTCGAACCCTCCCACGATGCAGTCTTCCCAGCGCTGTGGTCGGCCTGGATGACCCTGCGGCAGTCACTGGGGACCGAAACCCTATGGCAGAAGATAATCAGAGAAGGAATCCATCTGCCAGAGGTCGGGCGCCTTCAGGTCGCCGACAGGGTGAACTTCCACCGGCGGTATGCGTATCTGACGGCCATGGACGAATACGCGCGCCAACGTGGTCAGCGTGCAGATCCGTCCCTTCTGGTGAAGGTGATGCTCGGTCTAGAGCCTGCTTCAGAACAGATGCCGCCGGAGGAAGGTGATAGTAACGATGACTCTGAGGAAGAGGAGGAGACGGGGGAGGATGAAGGCTCGGAGGGAAGGTCCCATCCGGGGAGCCCGCGGGAGAGCGGCAAGGTGGCCGGCTCTGACAATATCGATATCACTGAGCTCCTCGAGGTCCGCTTCTATCCATACTCAACCTGCTTCGTCCATTCTCTTATGCAGCTTCTAACCCATTTCTTCATCTTCCTCAGGAGTGCACGGATGTTGGTCAGGCATCCTCAGCAGGAGTAGGAGAGGCGCCAGCAAGACAGGGCGGGGGCTAGACACCTATCATTGAATTGACAAGCGCTGAGGGATCCCCTGCTGCAATTGCTCCTGCGGCGGCCGAGACAGCGGGAGATGACGCTCTGGAATCCCGTAAGTCTCCTTAATTTACTGCTAGTGCTTGCCGTTGACGATCCGTGATTAACCGCGGCATGCCTTGCACAGTAATCTCAATACTGGAGGCTTGTCGGGCTGTCGAACCCGGGACATCCACGAGTGGACCAGTGGCAGACATACCGCCTTCTCCGGAACAGTTTTCTCACACCGAGTCGGCCCCACCAACTGCTGATCAGGGGGAAATGGACGCCGGCGATGCTGCCATCGGAGAGAGGTCGGGGGCTGACGAGGGTGTCAACGCCGCTGGGGCGAGAGAAGAAGGTCGCCCAGATGTTGGGGAACCTATCCCCTGTGAGGACATCCCAGGGGCGGACCCTGCAGCAGACCTGCTGGCTGCCTTCCCTGCCTACCGGCCTGCCGACCCCGAGGAGATGGACGACTCGGACTCGGAGGCGGTCGAGGAGAGCCGGATAACGCGCCACAGGGGGTGGAAGTGCATCCAGCGCTTCCTCAAGCGACCCCCATCGGAGTGGCTGGGGCGCATGGGATCGCTTCAAACCTGGCTGCGCTTCCTGTGTGCTGGGGGAGCTGATGCTCGACGCCTCCATCTGACGGTCCGTGATTTCATGGCCGAAAAGATGCGCGAGAGCCGCCGGCGTGCCGACGTCGCACAATGTCGGGACATGTCGGAGAACACGCGGGCGCTCCTCGTGGCGGAGCAGGAGGTCCGGCGCCTCGAAGGGCAGGTGGCAGAGAAGGAGGCCTTCGTCGCAGCGTGCACTGAGCTTGTGGAGCAATTGACGGCCCATCTGGATGACGTCCAGGAACAGCTGACGGAGGCGGGGCCACCAGATGGTCACACTTCAAGTCGAGCGGGAGCGTGCACAGGCCAGGATCGGCGAGCTGCACGCTGCGACCGCCGACGAGGAGAGGGCATGCAGAGAGCGAGAAGCAGCTCTGGAGGCCGCCAGCCAAAGGGTAGCGGCATTGGAAAGATCCATTCAGCACGCTAATCCCTAGGGGCTTTGTTTTTTTTCCATTCCCAGAACATTTTTCTTCCGCTACTCAATACTTCGATCCATTTGTATGAATCAACATATTTATCTACATCTTTTGGCTTAACATGCTCAACCACAATTCATTGTCTTGCGGGAGCGTTAACCAAGCTTCAGGAATCCACAATTGGGCCTGGATTTCTAAAGAAAAGAGGGAGGTCATTCCTAGGAAAGGAGACCTCAGACCTAATCAATGTACCACGCCCCCAACTTGTTCCGACACACGAGCGGGACAACGCTAGGGGTGTTGAGATTTTATCCGAACATAGGGAGATGAAAAAGGGTGAATCGCGTGTCCCGAATTTAGAAATCCACGATGGTCAGCCTTCCAGGAAGTGCCCAAGACAGCAAGCGGACAATGGATCAATCGACCATACTACTGCAATAGACGGACCGAAGGTCATCATTCATATTGTAGGAGGCGGATCACATGTCATCATCAATACCGCTTTGGGGGTTCCTTCAGACACAAGGGTGGAAATCCGGATCAAAAGGGCATGAGAAGTGTGGGGAAAAGTGATGATTTGTTCGGACAGAATCTAACACTCCCAAAATTGCGCCACCGTGGGGAAAACGTATTAGGAGGATGCACTAATCTGGCCGTGAATCACCCCAATTCTCAGACAGAACCTCTTTGACGAGGAAACTGTCGCTTCCCATCATTGTAATGGGGCATCCCGAGCTGAATTAGGGAGAATATCACAACCGCACCACTCTACCAGAAGCCAGGCCAAACGAACAGCGACGAGGAGGGGCGGGACTTAGCGATCCCTGAGGCTGGACCCGAGTCGAGATGCCCGGGCGATCCTACGTACTCCATCAGGCTGGAGATCAAGCCACACGTAGTTCTGGAAGTGCAGTTTAATGTCATGCAGAATGTAGAACCCCGATTAGGGAGATCTTAGTTTAAGGTCGTAGAGCTCAGACCATAGGTGCAGATCTTAGTTTAAGGTCTTAGAGCTCGGACCATAGGGGAAGATCTTAGTTTAAGGTCTTAGAGCTCGGACCATAGGAACCTCAAAGTACGCCACATCGTGGTCCTATCCCCTGGATATGTGAAGATGCACTGAGGGATAATGTCAAGAGTGCCGAGATTTTTCCTGGTCAGAATGGGAGGTGGAAAACGTAATGTGAATCATGCAGCCATTCACTCAAGGACTGGGGGCACCGGCGTGACGATATGAGAATGCTGCCGACCGTGGGGGAAAAGCAGCATCAATATCGCACTGACCGTTGATGGAATGAGGCAGCAAACGAGCATCAACCACTCAAGCGCATGATTCATATCGACTTGCTGCCCAAGGCCCTTGGGGGCACCAGCCCGGATCGGTGGGAGAGCACTGAGGCATTGTATCCAGACCGTTCACGGGGGTTTCACCCAGGGCGTAGGTGATGGGTCCGAATGAAGGGGAGCATGAAGCCTGAAAAGTGGAAGGAACCTGACCAAGCTGAACCTGACCCTCCTGGCAATAGACCAGAGTACTCTTGACACCGGTGGACCACTGTAAGGGGTCGAGGGACACGCCTTGAGGGTGACCCGAAGGCGGCGGATTCCCAAGAGAAGGGGGAATCTTTAAGAGGTGGGGGACTGGACCTGAAGTTTCAAACATCCGGGCGTTCCTACGTATCCCATAAGGATGGGAATCAAGCCACACGTAGTTCTTGAAGCGCGGCGCAACACAATCGGGCACCAGTGCGGGGAGGGGTGCAGGTCTGGCCCTCGTACTCAAAAGAAGCGGTATTTGATATTTCTTATTTGTCTTTAAAGGTGGATGGTTTTTCTTTGTGCAGCGACATGCCTGTGATTAAGAAATCCCTGGCGTCGCCACAATAATCAAGCCATGAAAGGCATTGATAAATGGCACGGTTATTAACCAGCGCCCAACGTGAGTGTCCCCTGAGGAGAACATCACGACGCAGTGCCGTTTCTCGTCGGGCGGCCAAGACGATCACAGTTTACGGTCGTGTGGTAAGACCAGGCAACACAGTTTAAGGTCGTGTGGCTCGGACCATGAAGGAATCCTCTTATTGCGATACAGCGGACCCAGCGGAGGTGGGGACACATCCCAGCCCTGCGGTCACACACAATTCCAGGAGAAGAATCCTGGGATAGGGGCCTGTATATGTCTATCAAACGAGGGGCAGAGATGCTAGCCTCCAGCAATGCTGGGCCCAGAACGCGATTGTTCGGGCGACTCCTGCCACCTCATGGGGATGAGGGTCTAGCTACACATGGCCCTTAGGGAGGACATCAGCGTATATCAGTGGTGCTCATATCGTGGGAGCCTCGAATGGCACCATTACCCTGGTTGGCCTGCCTAACGTGTAGAGGTGTATTGAGGTTCAGTATGAAGAGAGAGTGTCGAGTTTCCACTACAACGCACTGAGGTGGAGTGTGATAAGGACTGCGCAACCAATGTTCAGAGCCTGAAAGAGTTGACATGGCGATCAAGGACATTGCTGACCATATTCGCAACACAACATCCGATCGCGTCAGCCTAGGATGAGGCAAGCAAATGAGCATCAACCGCTCAAGCGCAGGATTCATATCGATTTGCTGCCCAGGACCCGCCGGTAAATCGATCGGGAGCGGTAGGAGAGCACTAAGGCATCATATCCAAACCGCTAATGAGGATCCCTTTGAGTGAAGGTCCGAACAAGGGGAAGCGCGAGGCCTGACAAGTAACACAGGACTTGTCGGGATTGAATCCGACACTACAGGTCATAGACCAGAGTACCCCAAAACATGCTAACAGATCACCGGAAAGGGTGGGAGGACTCACCTTGAGAGCAACCAAAGGACGGAAGATCCCCGTGATCAACCAAGAGACGGGGATGGACCTGGAACACAAACGTCGAGGCGGTCCTACGTATCCCATAAGGATGGGAATCAAGTCGTACGTAGTTCTTGAGAGGCAGTTTAACGTCATGCGGGACGAATTCTGAACAGTTTAACGTCTTGTAGCTCGGACGTGGTGCAGTTTAGCGTCATGCAGGACGAAGTGCAGTTTAACGTCATGCGGGACGAAATGCAGTTTGACGTCATGCGGGACGAAGTGCAGTTTAACGTCATGCGGGACGATGGAGCATGCAGTTTAACATCCTGCAGCATGGACGAATGCAGTTTAACGTCGTGCGGGACGAATGCTGAACAGTTTAAAGTCTTGTAGCTCGTACATGGTGCAGTTTAGCGTCATGCAGGACGAAGTGCAGTTTAACGTCATGCGGGACGAATGCTGAACAGTTTAACGTCTTGTAGCTCGGACATGGTGCAGTTTAGCGTCATGCAGGACTGAGTGCAGTTTAACGTCATGCGGGAAGAATGATGAACAATTTAACGTCTTGTAGCTCGGACATGGTGCCGTTTAGCGTCATGCAGGACGGAGTGCAGTTTAACGTCATGCGGGACGAAGTGCACTCAGGCAAAGTACTGCTTGAGGAACCTAGCGTTGGTGGGAGGAGTGACACGCTCAATATCCATAGTCGCTAGGGAGTACGCACCATTGGGATAGACCTTGTGAATGACAAAAGGTCCCTCCCACTTGGGCTCCAACTTGGGCGGCTTCCTGCCGGGGATCATTGGTGCTCTTAGGGCCAGTACTAGGTCACCCTACAGGAAGGAGCAGAGGCGAACCTTCTTATTGAAAGCTCGAGCCATTCTGCTTTGATGCCTCTCCAAGTTGTGAAAAGCGCGAAGCCTACTCTCATCTAGTGCTTCCAACTCGACTAGACGGGTTTCAGCAGCTCTTCCCGGCACTTGCTGGTCGTAGACCGTAGTGCGCAAGGACGGTAACTGGATCTCGATGGGCAGGACGGCCTCAGATCCATACACCAGGGAATAATGGGTCATCTGGGTGGAATTGCGAGTCGTCGTCCGATAAGCCCAGAGGGCGTTGGGGAGCTTGTCCGGCCAACTCTTCTTGTTCTGACCAACCATCTTTTTCAGAATGTTAGAGAGGGTTTTGTTAAATGCCTCAATCTGTCCATTCGCCTGCGCATGATAGCGAGATGTATGGTTCGAGCTAATGTTGTACTTGGCGTACAACCTCTTCAACTCGGCTTCTCGGAAATTGGCTCCGTTATCCGTGAGGATAGCGTGAGGCACTCCAAATCGATAAATGATGTTGGAGGTCACGAAGTCAGCGATAGAACAGGATTTGACATCTCTGAGCGGAATCGCCTCTGCCCATTTGGAGAAGAAGTCCGTTGCGGTAAGAATGAACCGGCACTGACGAGCCGTCGCTGGCGGGTAAGGTCCCACAACGTCCAGCCCCCAGACTGCAAAGGGCCAAGAATACCTGGTGGTATGGAGAGGCTCCGACGGCCGATGCACAAAGTTCGCATGAACCTGGCACGCATGGCACTTCCTGGCATACTCGATGCAGTCATGGATCATGGAGGGCCAGAAGTATCCCAACCTCCAAATCTGGTGGGACAACTTCGGCCCAGTCTGGTGGGCACCACATGAACCAGCATGAACCTCTTGCATGACTCGTGGGATGTCAACTCCCTAAAGGCAACGGAGGAGAACACCATCAAATCCACGTCTATAGAGGATCTGCCCCAGGCCGGGACTGCTCTGGAGGACAAACTGCGATGCTCGGCGTCGAACTCGCTCGCGCTCGGCCCGATCCGACGGGAGAATGCCATGTTGGAGGTACTCAACCAAAGGCTTCCTCCAATCAGGGGCTGGTTCGACTGCCATATCTGTGGTACTCGGGGCTCCAGGCACAGGGGCAACCGTGGTGAGATTACTTACCGATGGGCCGCGATCTCCCTCCGGGATAATGGGAGCGATGAGCCTGCGGTGCGTCACACAGATGATCAGGTTGTCCTGTTCAGGCTCTGCGAGTGACGCAGCAAGGCTGGCCAAAGCATCTGCTCGACCGTTCTGCGACCGGGGAATATGGACAATTTCTGGCCGAGAATGGAACTGGGCCATCAAGAGGAGGGTGCACTCCAGCAATGGCACAAGTTCCGGCTTCCTGACAACATAGTCGCCATTGATCTGCCTAACGACCAGCTCGTAGTCCCCTTTCACACACAGATGGGGCACGTCGATCTCGAGAGCTAACTCGAGGCCAGTGATGAGGGCATGGTATTCCACCTCATTGTTGGTACATCCCTCTAACAACAGGAAAGAGTATGGAAGCACGGCCTGCTCCGGGGTAATGAAGACGATACCGAAGCCCACTCTGTTGAGCTTAGGATTATCGAGTCTTCTACCAGTGGGGCTCCGGGAGGCATCGTCAAAGTTCATCTGCCAGCATGGATCAGCACGATCGACCGAGAGAACGGCCTCATCAGGAAAGCCTAGATCCAGCGGCTGATTCGCGGAGGTCGGGTGAGCAGCCAGAAAATCCGCCAATGCTTGCCCTTTGATGGCCCTCTGAGACACATACCTGATGTTGAACTGCTGGAGAATCACAGCCCACCGCACTAGACGGCCAGTCAATATAGGCCGGCTCAGGATATATTTTAACGGGTCTACCCGAGAAACCAACTGTACCTCGTGGTGCTGCAAGTAGTGTCGTAATTTCTGTATGGAAAATACGAGCGCCAGGCAGCTCTTCTCGATGGGGGAATACCTAACTTCCACATCGAGGAGCATGCGACTGAGGTAATAGAGGCTATTCTCTATTCCCTCGTTGTTCTTCTGGGCGAGAAGGGCACCAAGGGACCGTTCCAGGGCAGTCACATAAAGGACCAGCGACTTCCCGGATACAGGTGGCATCAGAACCGGAGGTTGAAGCAGGTACTGCTTGATTTACTCGAAAGTGGCATGAAACTTATTATCCCATACATAGGTGACACCTTTCTTCATGAGCCAAGAAAAGGGCTTACACTTGCCGGCCAGATTCGCGATAAATCGGCGTATATAGGCTAAGTGGCCTTGGAACCCTTGCAGTTCCCGAATGTTACCTGGGGGAGGCATCTGGATAATCGCCCTGATCTTCTCTGGGTCGATCTCAATACCCCGGCATCTTACCACAAAGCCAAGAAACTTCCCGGAGGTGACCCCAAAGGCACACATCAACAGGTTCATCTTCAGGCGGCGAGACCGGAGGAAGCCGAACACTTTCTCAAGATCTTTGAGATGGTCCTGACGCTAGTGCGATTTGACCACCAAGTCGTCGATGTAGCATTCCACCAGTGTGCCGAGGATTAGCTTGAATATACGATGCATCGCCCGTTGATAGGTGGAACCTGCATTCTTCAGGCCGAAGGGCATGACCTGGTAACAAAAGATACGTTGGGGGGCCCTGAAGGCAGTGAACTCCTCATCCTCAGGGACCATCCGTATTTGGTTGTATCCGGAGTATCCATCCATGAGGGAGAGGGCTTGGAACCCTGCCGTGGCGTCAATCAACAGCTCTGTCACTGGAAGGGGAAAATCATCCTTCGGACAATGGCGGTTGAGATCGCGGAAGTCGATACAGACTCTGATCTACCCGTTCTTCTTCTTGACCGGCACAACGTTGGCCAGCCATCTGGGGTACTGAACTTCCCTCACGAAGTTGGCTTTGATAAGCTTGTCAACTTCGGCCTCAACCATGGCACCGTGGAATGGGTGCATCTTCCTGGGAGGCTTCTTAAACCCGCGATGGTTCGCCGGGAGACCAAGGCGGTGGACGACTACCTGAGGATCTATCCCTGTCATCTCGTCATAGCCCCAAGCGAACACATCACGGTGCTGTCTGAGGAAGTCCACGTACTGTTGCCGTTCCTCAGAGGGCATAGCGGCACTGACCAATGTGGGTCTTGGATCTGCCTCGGTTCCAAGGATCACCTGTACTAGCTCATCGACCGTGGCGGAGACGCCCTCCTCAAAGGCTGGGGGTGCATCTTCCACGTCCTCTCCACTCGGGGAGGGATCGTCCACGGGAGAGACTGCGTTGGAAACTGCATCGGGGCTACCAGATCCTGCTGGGCCGCTGGTACTGGCATGGGCGGCCGCGGTCATCTCATCAGGAGACTCACAGGCCGTCGAGACCATGGCTACGTCCAACCGATGGATCGGGAGGACGTAAGCGTCATCCAAACCTGCCCAGGGATCACTTGCAATAGCGACAGGCTCAACCTCACCTGTCAGGATCTGCTTATCCTTGCTCTTGTAATAGTCCGCGTCCAGATAGCGGGCTTCATATGAGGCAAAAGGAGAGTCATCTCCCTGAATCACGCCTACTCGACCATTAAGGGAGTATTTAAGGCATTGGTGGTATGATGAGGGAACCGCCGCATGAAGGTGGAGCCATGGCCTGCCCATCAATGCGTTATACGTAGTGTCCTGAGAGACTACCATGAATTCGGTGTTGGCAGCCAGGTCACCGAACTGGGTCTTCAAACGTATCTTGCCGACCTGATTTTTCTCAGTGCGGTCTTACCCCTGGATCCTGAGGTCGGAGGGAATCAAGTCATCCTCAGACAACCCCAATCTCCGGAGCGTCCGAGTTGGAATCAGGTAAATCCCGGACCCCATGTCGACAAGACAGCGCCGGACTTCAAGGCCATTGAACTGACCAGTAACATACAGCAGACGAATGTTCCCCTGTATAGGAGGGTCTTCATCCTTACCAGAGAACGAGATAACTGCCTGACATTCGGCGTTCTCAATCGCTTCGGCGTGAAAGGCCTCTGCAGCCGCAACCTCCGTCTCAAACTGGAGGGGGATCTTCAAGGCTTCAGCGAGCGCCTCGCGCATCTCAGGTGACAGGCGCAGAGCCTCAAGGATGGAGAGCCTTGCTGGGATGTCGGCCAAGTGCTTCAGAACATCATACTTTCTTGCCAAGCGCGAGCCCCTGGTTTCAGGAGGTTGCTCTACAGTTGGAGGCATGACGGGCCTTTCCGGTTGGACCGGAGGCCGACTGGTGCTTGGCGCATCTCGCTGTTCACTGGTTGAAGCCCGGGAAGTGGTCACCGTACTGGGGCCAGGAGGCCGGGATGGACTCGTGGCAGGACGGAGCTGGTCGCGGCGTGGCTGAGGCGGTTCTGCCTGGTCCCACACCACAAACGGTGGCGGAGGAAAATCTGTCATCCCTGGATGGGGGGGCTGCGCGCGCTGAGCTCGGTTTTGAGCCTGCTGCCAAGTCTCAGTGGCGTGCACGGCCTGGCTGGAGGTACCAACTGCCGTGCCCCAGCGACTCCTGTTGTTGCGGTTCCTCCGATGGTGGCAATGACCGGGGACACTAGGGAGGTCCACCTGGTGTTCTTCAATGTCGGGAACCGAAAAGGGATTTACCAGCTCGACGGTATTAACCGAAGCGTACCCAACACTATCACCGGACGAATAATTCATCACCGGGAAGATCCGTGGAGGGATCCCCATCTCCGGGGGCATGAAATCGCCGAGAGTGCGGGATAGTGGCGGAACTGGCGGGGCGCACTCTTCCTTCTTGCATCGCCGCCGTTTGCTCTTCTCAGAAGAGGCAGGCTGGGACGACGATGCCGAAGAAGCACCTGTAGATTCTGGGGGCTCAGGCTGATTCAAGCGCGCACGGATGATTCCATGGGCGCGAATGATCATCTTGCGGGCCATCCAGTCATTATACTTCTGGGATCCGCGGTCGGAGACCAGCTGCCATTCGTCCTCGTCGCCACTATCGTCATCTGATCCCACGAACACACCCGCCACTTGTGCTGGAGCTGGGCCCAACTTGATTACATTGTTGTTAATCTGGTCTTGGAGCCAGTCCTTAAACACGTAGCACCGCCGGATGGTGTGCCCCAGGGCCCGATGGTAAGGGCAGTAGCGGGGGTTATCCGTGAGATGTGCCTCCTCTGGCCTCCAACACTCAGGCAGTCACACAATCCTTTGCTCCAGGGCACTCCGGAAATAACCGGGGACCTAATCCTCGTGAAATGAGTAAGTCAGGTATCGCGGGGACCTGGGAGCGTGGTCTTGACGAGGGGCTGGAGGGGCCTGCCGAGGAGGTGGACCCCGATTATCTCGCCTGGGTTGTGGAGGTACATTACGCGGAGGGGCCGGCCGGTTCTGGGGCTGCTGCTGCTGGGCCGGGAACTGAGCCCGTGGAGGCGGATTCCTGTGAGGCTGTGGAGCTGGCCTCACCGGCAGCAACTCCAACTACCTGGGGGCCTCTATCTGGACAACAGCAGCGGGCTCAGCCCTGCTAACTCTCCTTGCAGGGATCATAGGAGGCAGCGGGTGTTCCTGACTGGCCTGTTGCAGGGCTTCCACAAGACGTTGACCTTTGTCTGAGAAGTCCCTGAACCCTCCGGGGTAATTCTGAGTGATCAAGGAAGGGACCAGCTCGGTCTTGACGTTCCCGACGCACATTGTCAGCAACTGCTCCTGAGTCAATGGCATGTGAAGGGAATACGTGAGACCCTTCCATCGGGCGACGAAATCCACGACTCGCTCATCAGGCCTTTGCTTGCACTTGAAGAGGTCTGCGATACTCGTCTTCCGGGTCGTGGAACTGAACTGGTAGAGGAACTGTCTACGAAGGTCCTCCCAGCTAGTTATCGACCTGACGGGGAGCTGGCTGTACCAGACAAATTTTGGCCCTTCCAGTGTCTGGACAAAGCAGCGAAGCTTAGCGGCCTGCTGCTGCGCCGGAGTTCCCAACATAGGCCCGCACCTCGAGTTGAAATGGGCCAAATGCTGTGGCAGATCTCCAGTCCCGTTGAAGGGGGCAAAAGTGGGGTTCCCGAATCCCGGAGGTGCCGGCATGTCACCCACCCATGCTGGGTATGGCTTTCCGTCCGGTGGGATCGCCACTTGCCGAGTCTCCAAGGCTTCCAAGTGGGCGATGAGTGCCACCATTGGATCGTCCGGACATGGGTTCCAGTCCTGGCGAGGATCTCTAACCATGAGCGCATTGCATGGCTCTTCAATCTGGTCGTCGACCGGGTCGTCGAACTCAGCAGCTCGTGGGATGGCGGGCGGAGCGGCCCTTGGGGCAGCGGGAGGAATCCGAGCGGGGTCTCTCAGGTAGTCACGCCGTTCGGGAGGGTGTGGTGAAACATACCGCGCCCTCTTTCCATAGGCAATGGCCTATCCCCTGTCGGCAAACACGGCATAATCACGGTTGCCCGGGAGAGTCTCGTCGAGGAGCGGTTGTTCCTGTCCCTACTGTCCTGGCCTAGGATCACCATAGTCAGGCCGCCGCTCTACAGCGCGCTCGGCGAGGAGCTGGTCAACTAGCTTCTTCTGCTCGGAGAGCTGTTGACGTAGCGTGGCCTTCTCGGGATCCTCATCTGCCCTCTGCATGGAGGCAGATGGGTCGGCGGGCTTTATAGCCCCGCCGTGCTCTTTACCTTTGCTGACGTTTCGTCTCAACGTCAGTGCTTCAGTGGGTGTGGGGAGACCCAGGAGGTTCCTCTGGTGACGAGTAACTCTCACCGATGGATCCAACAACGGCTTGTCTTCGGGGGGAGAGCCCCCGTCGAGAAGTTCCAAGCTGTTCCCCTCTCCCGACAGGTCAGCCATATTGACTGTTTCCGTCCCTGGGGATGTACCCTCAGGGTCACCCAGCGAGTCGGGCTGTCGGCGAATCGCACTGAAGCGTAGGGCAGCGTACTTCCCCCATCCACAGATATACACGTGGGGGGTGGCTTCCTCGATAACCTTGCGAAGTACTTGAAAACACTCAACGCATCCTTGTTGGAGGGCCCTGTGGTGCCCAAATGACCCAGGGTGCCTAACCGCGGGGAGCGTGGCCAGGTCAATTTGACGGCACTGCTCACCAATATCCTCCAGGTGTGCTTGACTCCCAGGATATTGCATTTGTAGGCGGTGAAGACGGGAGTGAGTCTCCCGGAGAGTTCGGCGGAAGCATTCGAACTCATCCGGGGTGAGCGATTCTGGTGCCTCAAAGTCCGGTCCTGCGACTGGCCAAAACTTCTCAGGGAAGTGGCCCTCTGCAAGGACGGTCCAGAAGCTCCACGACTCAAACTCAGGACCCAGGTCTTCTTGGTCCCCTTCAACGACTGGGAATGGACGGGGAACCGGCAGTGGTGCCGAGGCGGGCCGCTGGGCCGGCGGGCAGGCCGGCGGTGAATACGGCGAGCAGGCCGATTGGCCTCCATATCCCGGGATGCCCTCTGAGGGTTGCGGTACCCCAGCTGCCACATCACGATAGGACGGGCCGGCGAGCGAACATCCTGCCGTAGCGTCGGTGCCCGCTGAGGGTGCACTAGATCATAGCTCGACCGTCGGTCCCCAGAAAAGGTCTCCGGCTTCTCTGATCGAGGCAGAAGGCGCTTCCGGAGGGGCCGGTACCAACCGCAAGCTTGATCCTTGGGGGTCTACCAGGCCCTCACTACTCCGGATATACCTTCGGAGAGAAGCAGGGATCTCATCGATCTCACTCTCGGGGAGTACGAGGCTGACGTTCCGCATTCCTACCCCTGCCCCTGACTGGCGGGATCGGGGGGAGGGCTCCGTCGCCGAATCATACTCCGCCTCTATATTAGAGAAACGAACCGGTCGGATCTCTGTCCGGAATTCCCTACAATTCCTCCCTCGACGTCGACGCCTCACCTTCCTGCCCCTGGGTGGTTCTTCGGGGCATGGCTGATCTCTGTCCTGGCGTCCTCTGGCCGCACCGGTGTTGGGGCCAAGAGGACTGGAAACCAAGGTGCGAGGAGCACCGGGACAGATATCAAATGGGACGCGGGGAGAGATGATTCCGGGCAGGCCTCCAGGCCGGGATCGGAAGGTGGGATAACCCATGCCTCTTGGATCGGCCACACGGAGTAGACCCTGCAGGTGAATAGCGCTACCGCGAGATGGTCTGTGGTGGCTATTGCTTGTGCCAGAAACCGGGAGAGTCAACCCAACCTGCCTTTGGGGTGGTCGGGGCCTCGATCCAGGTCGGGCATAGAAGTGCCCCTGCTTAGGATGTGCAGGGGCCTGGTGATTGGAGCCAGCAGTGGCTTGGGCAAACGCGGCCGCTGTTGCTAGGGCCCCAAGGTGGGCATCCTCTTCCGCTCGTGCCCGACGTTGGCGTCGAGACAGACGAGTCGGGATTAGCGGCGCATGCATGCGGAGAGCCCGTTCTTCGACTTGAGAAGCCTGGCGGCGGTGTCGTCGTGGCCTGGCAGGAGCCCTTATCGCGGATCCCTGGAGCGAATCTCGGATAGGGTGGTCCCGGACATCCTCCACCTCATCCGCATAGGGGAGGGAGCTGTCGGAGCGTTCCGGGGTAAACTCCCGAAGCGGTTGGACGTCGAGGTAGGCAGTGGTGCCTCCCTGCGCGGCCCTCAGGGGCGGCGTTGGTGGCGAGGTGCAGCTTCCTCGAGGTCTAGGAGAGCCATGTCCCTGGTGGGGATGACTCCCTCTTTCTCATATCTCCGCACCAAGTTGTTGATCACCCTTCTCTGGATGACCTCCGAGGGGGAGAGAGGGCGTGGTTGCCCCGCAGTTGCGGTTGCTGGGACGGCTGTGGAACGGGCGGGACCGCGCGGAGTAGCCGCATCGATGTTTCCCCTACCCCTGCGCCAGTGGGCGGGCGGCGTTCAGGCACTGGATTGGGCGACCTAATTCCTGAAAGCAGGGAGAAGAACCCATTAGTACTGATAAGAAAAGGAATCGACAACCAATCATTAGTGCCACGACGCCTTCCGTGGGGGGAACCCAGGCCATCGACGTCGTGAGACGGAGTGCCCGATTTCCCTTCCCCAGCCCCTGGCGGGTTCCGTGCCCCGGTGCTGAATGCTCGGCCGGGCAACATGCTAGTCTTCCAACACCTCTGAAAGCTATCGGTCTTCGTATTGAGGAGAAGAGATTCACGTTGGGTTCACAATTTTCTGTTTCAGTGCGGATGTGCGTCGGGTTTCTGTTCCGACGCAGTTCCTCCAGGATGCGTTCGCGCGTGCGCCCGTCGACCCGAGGGGATGGGAGCACGGCTTGTGGTCCCGCAGTCCCGCTTTCCAAAGGCGGGCGGCATCCGTCCCTTATTCAGGGACGTCTGCTCCTTGATCGAAACCGGGATGATGGGATGTCGGCTCCTCCTTCCGTGGACGTCTCCTCGGAACTCGTCGCCTAATCCGGGTCTCCCTCATATATTTATTAATGTTCGTGAATCTCGTTCCCGGCGCCATATCTTCATGGACACCTGTTAATTACGCTGCTTCCGCCCGAACGCTCCAAGGAGTCTGGTGGGGGCAGCAACCTGCGGTGAGGAGATCGGGTAGCTCCGGGTGTTGGGGGCGTGTCTTAACACTGTGGATCTGCATGTCTGCCTCCCGTCCCTAATAGGGCTTCTCGAAGGCGTGATGGCCTGAGGCATCCCGCGCTGGGTGCGGGGAACTGCGTTACCTAAGGTTTTCCTCAGCTTCCCATGTTTAACATGGGGTATGCCGCGAGTTTAACGTCCAACAGGGACGGCATCGGACTGATCAACACGAGGAGTGGATCAGATGACAGAAACCCTTGCGGGGAACCTCCGACGCTGGGGCCAGCACATGGGCGGATTCTCGAGTGAAGTGGAGGGGAATGAAATGGCATGACCCCACCAGGATGTGGCGGCCCGGGTAAGGATCAGGATGGATGATGGAGTGAAAATCTTGGACCTCGTAGAGGCTTCCTACGTACCACGCGTTAGCGCGGATCAAAGTCAGCGTAGTTCGGATATTCAGTTTAACGTCATGCTGGACGATGACAAGCCGACTCACGAGGAGGTCGAGGCTGCCGGGCGGAAGATTGAACCGAACCACCTCGCATAGAGGGGGATGGAACGACCGGGTGGATTACAGTTTCACGTCATGCTGGACGTTGGCAAACCGACTCACGAGGAGGTCTAGGCTGCCGGCACGCACAAAGTGGGTGGATCACAGTTTAACGTCTTGCTGGACGATGGTGTTTGGGGCTTACACTCTAAGGAGGCCCATATGCGGAAAATCTCAGTTGGAGAGGGACTTGGGCCGAAGATGATAGACACCTCGATCCCTGTCACGCCCTCTACTGGCTTCGACAGTGGGGAAGCACAATGGAGATACACACGTGCAGTGCCCCCACAAGGGCGGATTCATAGGTGAATCGACGCGAATATGAACCCGGGAGGGGTCCACTAATGGACGAACCAACGTGAATACGACCGGGACGACCAGGTGGTGGGCTTGAACCTCAGGGAGGATTCCTACGTACCCTGTTTAGGAGACAGGGATCAAAGTCCACGTAGTTCGTTCTGTCAGGACTTACGCACTGAGGAAACCTGAGTGCGGCAAAGCTCAGTTGGAGAGGGACTTGGGCCGAAGATGAGAGCCACCTCGATCCCTGTCACGCCCTCTAATGGCTTCGGCAGTGGGGAAGCACAATGGAGATACACACGTGCAGTCCCCCCACAAGGAACTAGGGGTTTGTAATACCCTACCCCCGTGGGCGAAGGCCACTCCAATCCCGACATCCCTGCAGAGACGAGCGGGTGGGGGCCACATCCAAACCGGGGGGACCCTGCGTGCAAGGCACGGGATCGGGTGATGCGGACGGTTTAACGTCTTGCCGGACAAAGTACAGTTTAACGTCGTGTGTTGAGGACGATGGATGCTTGGCAGTTTAACGTCCGGCAGCGCGGACGAGGTGCGATTTAGCGTCATGCAGGACGATGGATGCTTGGCAGTTTAACGTCCTGCAGCGCGGACGAGGTGCGGTTTAGCGTCATGCAGGACAATGGATGCCTGGCAGTTTAACGTCCTGCAGCGCGGACGAGGTGCGGTTTAGCGTCATGCAGGATGATGGATGCCTGGCAGTTTAACGTCCTGCAGCGCGGATGAAGTGGTGCCGCCAATGGGTCTGTGTCACTTCGCGCGAGCCTGGAGGGCCGCACGGGAAGACAACGCACGGTGCGGGCACCCGGGATGAAGATCATCGGACGCCACGCAGGCGGGTACCCTCAGGGGGTCGAAGGGGGCGACCCTGGCGGTTTGCGCGCAAAAGAGGAGCTTGGCGCGCAATACCGTGGGTCGGCGCGCAACTGGGCGGACTGGCGCACAATCGGGCCAGTGCTTTGCGCGCGGAAGATGGAGATTGCGCGCACCGGGCCTCTGATAGCGCGCGGGGGTAACAACCCATTCTTTAACGAATGGCCTCTTAGTAAGGGGGGGTGCGCGCAATCGGGCTGGATTGCGCGCACCCGGGGGCAATTGAGCGCAAGAGGCTTCTTTTGCGCGCGAAGGCCTTTGGGTGAGGGTTTGGTCAAAAGGAAGAAGCCAAGGGGTTGCGCGCGAAGGCGAACCCTGGGGCTTGCTTGCGCGAAATAAAGGAGGTTACCTGAAGATCGACATTGCGCACGGAGGGGGCGGGATTGCGCGCACGAGCGACCCTTCGAATTCTGGAAACCTTCAAAACGTTGGGGGTCGCCTTGTATTTATAGGAAACCCCGGGCGCGGAATCTCGCCGCCGGTGCGCAATTCATGGCGCGGGCGCGAAATTTCCTTCGCGGGCGCGGAATTCATGGCGCGAGCGCGGAATCTCGCCGCCGGCGCATTGCGCGCATCCCGGGAGGATTGCGCGCCGCACTTCAACTTTGCGCGCGGGCCTCCAAAATTCTCCGCAAGGCCTCCGGGCCTTCCGAAACATGCTTCTGACTTCAAATATGACCTCGCTTTCCGCATCCAGAACTTCGTTTGGGAGAAACGGACTTTTCCAGCGTCTACAGCCGTAAGTGGTGGGAATTATTACTTCAAATTGGAAAGAATTAGAAGATGCGTTGGGGAGATTTCAAGGCTATCTTCAATGAGAAGTACTTCCCCGACGTCTTGAAATATGCAAGATCCTGAGAGTTCATGGATCTTGTTCAAGGGTTCATTTGGGGATAATTTACGCCCACTGTTTCATTGAGCTGGTTCGGTATGCTCTTGAAATCATCTCTAATGTGAAAGCAAAGGCATAATGGTTTGAGAAAGGCTTATGACGATAGATTTACTCCTAGGTTTTCTTGTTTAAGATGAGAACCTATGCTGAGATGGTTGACTAAGAACGTATGGTGGTTTTTGAACAATAATGGAGGGATGGTTTCACTATGTTAGTATAGGTAGTGTGAAGTGTTAGCTCTTCATAGAATAAAAGTAAGCGGGGGGAATAAGTTAAGAAGGGAGGTGGTAGTTCAGACCACTATTCTAGGCAGTTTTCATCAGTGGCTTCTGATGCCAAATCGGTCATATGCCACCTGTGTGAGAGGATGGGGAACATATAAATATCATAACCACTTCATCCAAATCCCCATTACGAATATGGAGGTACGGGTCACTTGTAGTGATTTTGAGGGGGGGGGGCGTCCACTTTAGAGTGGGGCAGGTTTAGTGGCTTCAAGAGGAGTTCCTGCTCAGTCAGAGATATCGAGGGCAGAGGGATCTCGATTTGGTGGCTATGGCGGTAGGGATGGGCCATATTCTAGAAATATCTAATTTAGGGCACAACCACAGTCTAGTAGTGGTACACAGGAAGAGACCGAACTTCTACATGTAGTCAATCAGGCACCAGTAGGATAAGAGGTGAGACCATCAACAGTTTGAGGTACCATTTTTATTACAGCTTCTATAGCTACTAATCATTTTGATACTGGATCCTCTATTTCATTAATTTATGCCCATTTTTCCTATATGATGAATTTTTCAAATGAGTTATTGTATTTTGTGATGGATTTGCTGACACCGTTGGGAAAGAAGAAGGAGAAGGGTCTCAGGTGCCCGTCATGTGCACTCTCCGTGTTAGGTGTTGAGATGGAGTGAGACCTCTTAATATTAGATATGGAACTGTTTGACATAATAATTGGCATGGATTGGTTAGTAAACTTCTAGGAACACATAAATTTCTATAGGCCACAGGTAAGTTTCATGACACCTAATGGGAGTCGTCGGGTTTTTCGTGGGGAATGGGATCCTTGGTCGAGTTGTGCGGGACCTACACTCCCAGAATTAAGAGATGTTATTTTTCAGTTATCATCACTTGTGATAGAGTACTATGGTCATGATCCTAATGGTGGACTACTTCATGTAGATGATGAGTTTCCATAGGTATTTCTGGGTGATTTTCCAACTCTTTCCCCTGAGTGGGATATGGAGTTCTCGATTGATCTAGCACCAAGTACACCGCTGATATCTCTTCCCTCATATTGAATGGACCACACTGAGTTGAGGGAATTGAAGATATATCTGAATGAATTATAATCCAAAGGATTAATTCACACGAGTGTCTCCCCTTGGGCTGATCCTATGTTGTTCTAAAAAAAGGATGACAGATCCCTCCGATTGTGCATTGACTACCAGAAGCTGAATAAGGTAAGAATCAAGAAAAAATATCCTTTACCCCGAATCGATGACTTGTTCGAACATCTGAATGGGGAAAGGTGGTTTTATAACAATGATTTGTGTTCGAGATATCATCAACTTAGGGTGAATGGGGCAGATATTCCAAAGACAGCCATCCGAAGGAGGTACGTCCACTTCGAGTACTTGGTCATGCCCATCAGATTGACCAATGCTCTAACGATCTTTATGGAACTCATGAACAGGCTGTTACATAAGTATCTAAATTATATTTTCCTGGTATTTTTGGAATATATCCATGTTTATTAGGGATCTGAGTAGAAACCTGAGAGTCACTTGCGGATTGTTCTGGGCACGTTGTGAGAGCATCACCATTACACAAAGTTAACCAAATGCACTTTCCCGATCAGAGAGGTTATATTTATGGGGAATGATATCTTAGAGTAGGGGGTTTCATTGTACCTCGAGAAGATCTGTTTGATTATGTTATGGTAGAATTTGAAGAACGTGTTCGATATCAGGAGTTTCCTTTTCCTGGATGGTTATTACAAGCAGTTTGTTTTTGATTTCTCTCAGCTTTCTTCATCGATTACTGTGCTCACCTGGAAAAGGGTGAAGTTTGTATGGGTCCTAGAATATTAGGAATCATTCTATGAGCTGAAGAGGGGGTTGACCATCACCCCCATTCTATTTTTCCAAAGGTTGGAAATGGGTATAGGGTGTATTTTGATGATTTAGGTTTGGGTCTTGGGTGCATGATTATGTTGGAAGATCATGTGGTGTCTTATGACTCTCGCCAACACCAACCACATGAAAAGAATTACCCAACCCACAACTTGGAGTTGGAAGCTGTAATGTATGCTTTTAATACTTGCTGCCACTACATATTTGGGGATAACTTTGTTGTATATTCTGATCACAAAATCTTGGCCTATATCATCTTACAGAAGGGTGAAAAGTTGAGGCAACATTGTTGTATCAAGTACTTGAAGGGGTTTGACTTTGAAATTGTCTATACCCTAGGAAAGGGTAATGTGGTGGTCGATTCATTGAGAAAAAGAGTCATAGTGTAGGCTTTGTGGAAGTCAAGTGATGAGTGGAATCTCATGGCACTCTTTGATCAGATGCATGTAGAGACCAAGTAGGAAAATGGGGGTGCATTCTTAGAAGGCGTTATGTTGACTCGTTCTCTCTTGGAGTGGATTCAGCAGGAACAACCTAGTGACGAGTGTTATCAGTGGCTGAGATAGTTTCATTATGGTAGGGTTATGTATTTTTATTGGTTATCGTCTCTCGAGGACATCTTGTGCTTCAAGGGACATTTAGTAGTGCCATCGTCTCTGCAGAAGGTGGTGATGAAGGATATCCACAAGTCTCAGAGGGATACCTATCAGGGTTCCACCAAGATGTATTATAATGTATGTTTATAGTTTTGGTGGCTTGTTATGAAACAAGACAACACGAAAATTGTGTCAAGATGATACACATGTCAGCAGGTGAAACTAGAGCAACAAAGGCCCTCCGATTTTCTCCAGCCGTTACCCATTCTTACTTGGAAGTGGGATGAGGTCGCCATGGACTTCAATTTTGGATTTCCTAGTACACATTGGGGTAATAATTCCATTTGGGTGGTGATTGATTGTCTAAAAAAATCATCCCACTTCATTCCGATCATAGATACAACTAAATTGGATGAGTTGGGATGTTTGTATCTTCAGAAGGTGGTAAAGATATATGGTGTGCCATCATCATTTTTCTGAGATAGAGACCCCATATTTGACTTCTTAGTTTTGGGAAGGACTTCATAAGGCCTTGGGGTCTAAGATTAAGATAAAGATGACATACCACCCTCAAACAGTTAGTCAGACAGAGCTGGTGAATCAAATTTTGGAGGACATCCTCTGTTCATGTGTTCTGGATTTTGGAGGTTCCTAGGATATACATTTGAAATTGGTTGAGTTATTTTATAATAACAGTTACCAATCCTTTATTCTAATGACTCCTTTTGAGGAACTATATGGTTGGCCTTGTCTTTCCCCCCTGTGTTGGGATGAGGTGGGTGAGACTACACTATTGGGGTTGAGTCTCATGCTAGAGACATCTGAGAAGGTCAAGTTGACCAGGAAGAATTTATTAATAGCTCAGAGTCTCCATAAATCATATGATAACCAGAGGCATCAAGACTTATAATTTTATGTGGGTGAAATGGTATTCGTGAAAGTGGCCCCTCGTCTCGGCCATCATCGATTGGGAAAGCAAGGGAAGCTGACACCACAGTATGTCGGACCATTTGAAATCACCAACCATATTGGAATGGTGTTATACAAGTTGGCTTTACCTTCTCAGTTGACATCCATCCATGACATCATTCATGACTCCCAGTTTAAGAAATACAACCTAGATCCATCCCATGTACTGAATTGGTATGATTTGGATATAGTTCCTAATTTATCTATTTTTGAGGAGGCGATGCAAATAGTGGACTTCCAAGAAAAAGTGCTTTGGGTAAATTCAATTATATTATTACGGGTTCTTTGGAAGCATGGGAATGATACACAAGAGACATGGGATAAGAAGTTGTGGGTTGAGAAGGACTACCCATTCTTGTTTTACAATAAATCTTTAGGTTGACCTTCCAGGGCGAAAAGTCATTAATAGTGGGGTAATTGTCACATATATGATATATTTTGAAGGTAAATTTAATTTAATTTCAGTTTTTTCTTTGTTGTGGGGGTTTCCCATGAATTATTGGTGTAAAGGGTGAGTTTTCCTGATTTGCGACAAACAAGGAGCCCATTTCCATATTTAAAAACCAATTTTTTTTATTATTTAACTCTTTCATTTTTCAACATTTTGCACCCATTACACTTAAAATATGGCCTCCCCTAACCTATTAAAACCACCATTTTAATTTTGACCCTTTAGGAATCAATGAGAATGGTGGATTTGGTTTCTTATTTAAGGAATTGGGCCAGCCTGGAAGCCCATTTCCAGTTTTTATAAAAAATTGTTTATTTAATATATTATTCATTTTTTATGTGTTTTTGGTGATTCCAAGTCTCACCTGAGAGAAATAAACCCCGGAGATCCCCCATTCTATTTACCTCTTTTTTGGAGCTCGTATGCATCATGAATTAGGGAAGAACATCTTAGGGTTTCTCAAATTATCCATATTTAAAGAGGTAAATTTGTTCCTTCATAACTCCTTAAATTCTTACTCTTTCCACCATTTCAATTCTAACATAAAATTCTCAAACTTATTCAAACCTCACTTACATTTTTGGATATTTGTAAATTTATATACTGGTGTATTCTTTTGGAGATTTCATCAAGATCCCTCAAGTATGTGGGTCTCCTTCATTCTTCCTCCCATTTGCTTTGGAATTTTTTTCCTTTTTCATAGGTTTTATTCAAATTCTTCTTTATTTTTCTAATTTCTAGAAAGCGGGTATTCAATCCTCAGGTTTTATCTTGGATATATTGGCATTTTCTTTTGGTTTTAATCTTGTTCTAATCCCCTCATGGTGTAGTTGGATTTTCGCACAAGGATTTGAGGGATTTGATATTTTTGGTAGGTTATTCCATGTGTAATCAATTCTAAATGAGTTATTTTTTCTGATTTTATATTTTCATCATACTTATAATCCATTATCCTTACTGAAAAATCTATTTTTGGTGATGTTTATTGAGAAAATGATATTTAGGTACCAATTTGGTGTTAAATTGGGTGTTTTACATGTCTATTTTATGATATGCCAAAATGGGTTGTTTCTTAACTCTTGTGATGGGGTTATAGAAATGTTTTGGGAGCTGAAAATTATGGTTTAGTTAATATGGGTACTATCATGGTGTTCAATGATGTATTTTATAGGGATTTTTTGTGAAAAGAATTGTTAAATTTTGTGAAGTTGTTTTATTTAAATTCTAAATGTCTCATAGAGTAGTGTAAGTGGTACAAAACATGTGTAGATACTATTTTTAATTGATTATGAAAATAAATGATGTTTTTATGTGATAATGTCTTTTGGTATCATGAGGTAATGGTTTGATCACAAAGTGGGAAGCCCAGGTACCTAGCAGGGCGGATATGTACTAGTACGCTAGTGATCGAGAAGGATTTTATCCCAGTTTCACAGAGAAAAATGGATAACGACAACACTAACAAAACTATATTGATAATTATTGTGGACTAATAGGTAATGGGTATGTTCCCTACTAGTGGATCATGCATGAGAGAGGATTTTTCTATGGTTACTTTACACTAATGTACGAGGTACATGGGGCCTCAGACTAACTAGTGCCTAAGGGTGTTCCCGAGATTGGTGCTCACTGAATCTTGTGTATTAATCTTTGGAATATGTTGATTTTGATGGAAAATAACATATATTTCATGTTTTATTGAAATTTTATCATTCGTGGAATGTTTCTTTTGAAAACTATTTTCATTTAAATGTTTCATTCTTTAGAAATTATTTCCACTACCTCTTGTTTATCAAAAATGGCATGTTTTTTATCTTGTATTATGTACTATATGGATTATTTTGGAGTTTTATTATTGGGTTTTGTCTCTCACACTAATTAAACCCATTTTGGAGTAAGTAGAATTGGTCATGTTTGATACGGGTAAAGGAAAGGCTTTGGGTGATGGTTGTTCATGGTGTTAGTTCCCATCCATGGTTCTGCGTTGTGGAGACAGCTTGTGGGTGATGAACCCTTATCATGTAGAGTCCTTGGGGATATTTTTATGTCTTTTATATTTTTATTTTGACCTATTATATTATGTTTATACCTATGTATTCAGTTTTATATTTTTCCTAAATCTTTTTTGGTATGAATTTTTTAGATTCGGTTTATCGATTTTTTTTGATGTTTTATGCATCCATATTCGGGTAAATCATTCCCAAACCAAAATATATGATACCCAGGAACTTTTTCCAGACCTTGGGGATAGGTAACGCCCTTAAAAACTTTTTATGGGCTGGGTTTGGTGCTATTTTTGATGGTGACCATATTTGGTTCGTTACAAAGATCTTTAAGGAGGTTCTTAAGGAGGATTTTTTAAGAAGTAATATTCCTTTTCCTTCTCTTTTAAATTATTTTTCACTTCTACCTTATCCTCACATCCTATAAAATGTTTTATGACAAACAAATTATCATATATTTAAATTAATGTTTTCTTTTATGATATATTAATCATAAAATCTCTGATCTTCTCCTTTTATTCTGAAAAACAAATCGACGTATGTAGTTTTTCGATTCAACACCTTCATGGAGGATGATTATTCATTTCCCTTTTTATGAAATAATGGAATGTTTAAATTCAAATGTAATTTTCTAAAATGAGCTGAATATATATATATATATATATATATGTACTCACTTCAGGATTATTATTTTTATTTTAAAGGGATGTCCATAATAAACTGACCTTGGAACCATGAAAAGAACACACCCGAAATAATGGAAATAACAAAATATTGTTAATAAATTAGTGGAAATGTTATAAGATGATTATATAATGTAGTATAAACATGATTTTAGTTATTTAATAAATTAATAACAACATTAAAATAGTTATACAGGATGTTTTGAAACATTTTATGGAAGTCAAACCCCAAGGTAAGGGACTATTTAACTAAAACATTATTCTAAATGTTTTAAGGATTTATTATTCAAAATATTTCTTTTTCAGGTATGTGTTTTAAAATTTGTTTTTATGAATATATTTATATGGGTATTAATGTTTTAATTTCTCTCATTTGTTTCAAAAATGGATCATTTTCATGTGTTATTTAAGAGACTTTCCTTTTGAAATCTTTTTAAATAACTATTTTACAAAAATTCAAAATGATTGTTTTTTATTATATACGAAATGAGTGGTTTCTCCTTATTCAATGAATATTTATTATTATAATGTTTTTTATATGTTTTCATATATATTTCTGTGAAATATGATTTCATTATTTTCTACATGGCTTTTAAATTTTTAATATTTTTTTATAAAAAAAGGAATTTCGAAATCTAAATGTATTTTTCTCAAGGGTTTAAATGAGTAATAAAGAGTTTTTGTTTCATGATATGTTATTTGGAAATTTTTTATTATGGGTTGAGCCCATTATATCTCAATATATGTTAGGTTGAACCCATTATACCTCAAAATTTGATGGGTTTATCTCTATTATAGCTCAAAATATGTGTGGTTGATCCTATTATATCTCAAGATATACTGGGTGAGCCACAATATATCTCTTCAATGCATTGGGAACTTCAGAGATGAAATACAACCATAAGGATATTCCATTTATAAGTGTGAATGTAAGAGATATATGTTAATTATGTAATGATTCTTCTACAACATTTTTCTATGTATTCTTATGAGTTTTAAAGAAAAAGAGTTTTTAATGTATTTTCATGATTTCAAGGGACTAATTTTTTTTTTCTTTACATCCCTTATTGAGATTTTCTCTATAATCCCAAATTTTTAAATATATTTTACAGGTTATAAAGATGTTTAAGGGAAAGGAGGAAGTCAATTTAAATATTATGAATATTTTTCAAAGGAATCATGTTTTTTAAATGTTTTATGTTTAGAAAGAAATTGAAGCTATTTTAGTAGTATCCTCTCTATTTAAATATGGTATTTTATGTATGTATTATATCTTAATTTTCTAAATCTACATATATAGAAATTCCTCAATGTGAACGAAATCAAATTTTTGACTAAAACCCAAGATTATGTAATGTTTTAAGGATGAGTCTTTATAGTATATACTACACATGAATGAATTATATGAATCTTATTAAAATTATTGGGGTTTATATATCAATTTTAGGATATCTATTTTATGGGATTTACATTTCAAAAGTTACAAAATTGATAAGAGATTTTTGTCTCAATTTTTTTTATTTGAGACGTACATTATGTTATACACCTATATTCCTTCTCGAGGAGTATATATAAGACCTTTTACATTTAATATCCCAAATTTTATCATCCTCATGATATTTTAAGTTTCATTTTACATTACTCCTTCATGGGGAATATTATTCAAGGTTACCAATGTGGTAAGGATTTTATATTACCATCTCAACATTTAAAGAGGTTTTTATGATTAAGTTTTCTATATTGAAATATTATGATCTAACTATCAAGAAACCTCTTGAATTTTATTATGATATGATTATTAATGATATATTTATGTAATGATACCATTTTTACCTATTTCATATTTAAAATTACTATGAAAATGTTTTTAAGAAAATATAACTTTGTTTCTCTCCTCGTTTAGAAATATGTTTTCTTCGAAAAAAATGATTTCTATAAATTTTTATTAAAATTAATTTAAATGATATTTTTTGATAATTTTCAAGGAAAATTATTTCAAAAATTACTATATTTAAAAACTGATTTAAATGATTTTTAAAGCTTACATTATAAGATTGAAATATATTCTCAAAGAAAAATGTTTTCAAAATGTTTTATTTTTAAAAACGTATTTTTAAAAGGAGAAAGGATATTTTCCTCAAGGAATGTTTTAAATGATCTTTAAAAGTTATTTTCCATCTAAGATGATATACATTGGTGTCAACTATGCCTCACTTGGGATATTATTTAAGGATACCATTACTATTTTTTCTATAAATGGTCTAGGTTTTGATGGATTGATTATTATGAAATCGGTTTCTATTCCGTGAGTTATACCATGAAAATTTTCTTAAGAGACATTATTCGTGGGGAAACCCTCCTTTTGTTGGTTCCATGATTAAATTATCAATTAATCACCATGGAAATCATAAGTCGATTCCACTTTCCTAATTACTCCAATTTAGGAAATCAATTATCAAGGGACTCTAAAAATTCATAAACTTACATACATATATATTAAATAACGACTATGGGAGTTAGATTTTGTCCACCAACCACATTTTATTGATATATGTTAGCCCAAAAAAAATCCCCAATATCTGAGTGGATAAACATTGTCAATTAATCTATGGATCTAAATCTGTATACCAAAATTAAGATCAAAGGCATCAAGATCTTAAATCCCTAGATCTAAATAAAAAATATTAGATCTATATCTAAACTCATAGGATTATATCCAAGAAAACAGGGGAGATATTCCATGAAAATATTTATAAAAGATAAGGGAACGAATGGGAGATGAAACAGAATGAAATCCACTTACTGGGAAGAGAGCAGATCTTCAATCCCGGATTCCAATCTTGAATAACATTTTTTAAATCACATAGGAATCCGTTTAGAAGGAATTAAGAACACCTATAATTTTTCATGACTAGTCCATGGTTGAAATATGGAATTCTTAGGGGTTCAGGCAGTTTTAAAATTTGTTTTTTTAATATTAAATTCCACTTGTACAATTTTCGGGCCAGAGATGATCGGTAAGGGAAAACTGTGTGCCAAATGTGTGGCCTTCCACTGCCTGCATGGATCGATGGTGTACGGTTATGAAAATTGTGTGCTAACCATGTCAACATCCACTTTATGTATGGTTATCTTGCGCATGGTTTGGACAAACCATGTGCAAGGCGTGCACAACCCCCTGTCTTCCCATGTTTTTTAAATCTTCACCCAAACATAGTCCAGGTAATACCCCATCCAAAATTTACTTAAATAATAAAACAAAATACCTAAAAACACTCTTGAGATTTCTCCAAAAAAGTCTAGGATCTTAAACTGGTTGTGCGACATGCGTTGAGGTTCTATGTTTGTGAGTGGGAACTAAATTTGTAGGGGTTGGGTTAGAGAGAATGAAGAAAATAAAAATCAACTTCTGATCTTTTTAAATAATTAGTAGTGGGTGGGGTATTGATAATGGAATATATAAAAAATAAAAAACAAAATTTATAGATTGGGTAGTGGGAATATCAAAATAAGAGACCGAATTTTAAATTTTTTAAAATAAGTAGTGGTAGGTAGGGGCTGGGTAGGTGACAAATGAATAAAATAGATAACCAAAATTTTAATTTCATTAAATAAATTGTTGTGGTTTTATAATACCCACTAAAAATTTTAATTATAAACAATACCTATGGGTTTTCCCAAGAAATATTATCTTTTCCCCCAATTGTCTGTAATATAAGAAATTGGATAGTTTACTATTTATTGTATATAACAGACAATAAATAATTTAAATGGGGTTATAACCAGAAATAAATAAAAAATAAAATAATCCATTCTAATCCATTCTATTTTATAGTGGAGTTGGGCATTCTGTTTTGAGAGACTATACGACCAAAGATGATATCATATTTTGTAATGATGTGGTAGTAAAATTTCAAAGGAAGTGAGGATATTGAAGAAGATTATAAGAGGTGTCACATACTATGATAGGATCATATTTAATGATATAAGGATCTCATTAAATATATTTGACACTATACATCACATAAATAGTACCCAGTTAGTAATCATACTATATGAAATGGGTGAATATTCATTAATGAGTTAGGTTTGGTTATATATTAGCGATAATGACAAGGGATATCATTTGGAGCAATCCGTATCAGGGATCGTGAATATGAGAACATAAAAATTACATGAAAATTAATCCTAAAAATTTAAATTGGTTAAGTTTTTCAAAGTTTAAAACATTATATTTTGAAAACAATGATGGAAGTAAATTTGTTTTTAGAGTTTACAATTAGAAAATTCCACTAAATAGAATAAGGGAGAATAACATATATCCATTTAAAACAACAAAAAATCTTGAATTATGGATTAATAAATAAACAAAAAAAATCAAATCATTTATTATGATATGTAATATTGTAAGAAAAAGATTTTATATAATTAATTCAACATTAACATTTTGTAAGATTTAAAATGAAGATTACACTACCTTCTGTTTCCAACATCAATCCTATACCTACTTAATCATCCCAGAATAATCAATGTGAGGATAAGGATCATTATATTAAATAGATGAGAAGATCACGACATGTGGAAAACATGAAACCAAGTTAAAATTATTATGGAGTTATCTAGCCTAATTAGGAAAATTTATAACAGTTATAAAATATTTCCATTAGATAAAGAGAAAATATAGAAGTTATATTAGGGTTGATTGAATGTTATTTATGGAAATGATTTCAATGATCTTGAATGATGAAGGATTAGAAGGTTTACTTGTACACATAGGTGAATCATTAGTTATAAAGATATCCTGTTCAATTCAAGAGCAAGTAGAAAAGCCCATATATGATTTTGTGGGTAAATAAAAGTAGAAATTTATACCACTATGAGTGTATTCCAATTGGGAGATTCCATATTAAGTTTTTGAAAATTATATTCAATTAGTTTAATCCCCATTTAATTTTTTTATATTTTTAAATATAGGTAAAATAAACCCATGTTATTTCTTAGGAGTGGATTAACCATGACCAATATCAATTCCTTGAGAATCATGTTAACTTACACTATATTCATGATCTGAAATTTTGAATTTTTGGAATAACTGATTTTAAATACTTGTTTGTTTTCTTTAGGATTATCCATCATGTTTATATTATTTTATTATTTAAACAATTAATTCCCACTTACAATATTGGTTTATATATGGTGGAATAATGTAAGCTAGAGAGAGATTGATTTGTGATAGAAATCACATCGATAGGGATACTGTTTCCAATATTTATTAATTAAGTAATTCTTATCAAAATTGGATTTTTTTGAGAGTGATATCCAATAAATCGTTAAATTATTTAAGGACAAAAAAATGATTCAACCATTTATTATAATAAAATAATATCAATTTCAATTATCATTGTACATTGATACTCACTCGTCATCTCCATTCAAGGTAAAAAATATATGATTATAAATTTAATTTACTAAACAAGAGTGAAAGTAAGAGATAAATATTTGATTGACTATAGTGGAGTAGATTATGGGAATATTTTTTTGGATTAACCACTATTTCCTTCATTGAATTTCAATATTTATTATTTATTATTTTTTTTAGAAAAAACCAATTTCAATCCATTAGTTAATCTATTTTTACATAATATATAAAATATAAATATAGTGAAAAAAAGATCATTGAGTGTGGGAAGCCTCTTTGAGAGACAACTTAGGGATAATAATATACTACATTATCTATGAACCAAATATTTATATTCATAATAAAAAAATAACCTTACATCAATGGGAAAAGAAGAATCCGTGAAAGAATTAATATTTCACCTAGATTCATAGTCTACTCTAGGTGTTTGAAAGTGTTAGAGGGGTAGATTTTTGATTAGTGTAACATTTTTAGTTAGAAGTGAACCCTATAAAATTTAATGTGTCTCATATTTATATATATTATCATTATTGTTCCCTTGGTATTGATTTAATTAATTTGGATATCTATAATGACAAGAATTTTATTTAATATCCAGAAAATATTTTGGATCATAGATAGAAATTTTTGTATATATAAGTTATTTCCTTATTACGATCTCTTCAAAAACATGATGAAGTATATTAAATAATGAGACAAATGTAATCATAAATTAAAATTAAATACCATTAATTTTTTAGTTAATTATATTATATTTGAATACAAATATTTTCTATAATGAAGAAGGTTGGAATAATGAGAATGATTGTGAGATTATTTTCTGTTATTTTTATGGTTATACATTTAGTGGATAATTTTTTTTTAATTTTTTTTAATATTGATACTTATAAAATTGATTTTTTGGAGTTATTTAAATTCTTGATGTTATTTTAAACCTGTTGAATTTAAAGGAAAAACATAAATTTATTAGTCTCAAAATAAAATTTCATGTAGTCCATTTTATTTATGTAAAAATGATTACAGATAGGTTGAATTTTTTTTATTGTTTATAATAGTGATATTTTTTATATTATTAAATATTTTAATGGGACTAATTCATTGATTGATTTATTTATTTATGTAATTAATTTTTATAGATTAATTTATAAAAATAGAGAGTATGATTTTGTGGTGATTAATAACTTGGAATAATGGATAAAATAGGTGTATTTTTTTAAATGAATGACATAAGGTCCAGTTAGAAGATTAATTTGGTGTTTTGATTAGAAGAAAAATGTATCTTTTATAGAAAATTATAGGACAATTTTTATAACCTTTTTAGATAGGGATGGACTTTGAATCTAATTTTCTTTTCCCTTACACTAAGTGAATTTGTTAATTTCTCCCAAGATAAATATTTATATTTATTATTTTTTGATGTGTAAAATGAGTTAGAATAAAAAGGAGAATATAAAAATTAAGGGTGACAGTTGACTATTAGTGATTATCATGAAAAACAAGGTAGATATTTGATATTAGTTTCAACTTTTAATTATTTGAATTTATTATAGTTTTCAAAATCCATAATGAATGAATAATTCAGTTCAAACTAAGATATATATTATAAATATTTATTTAAAATGAGTTTTTATAGGAAATAATCTATAAATATGTAAATTTATTACAGATAAATACATGGTGAATTTACAGATGTTTTTAAAATGATGGGGGTAAATATCTAATGAGGGGATATGTTGTTATTATGATAATGTTATTAAAAATTTATTAATAATAATATATCATTATTATATTAAATCTTGTATGTTTTATTTATATTTGTGGGTTACTTAATGATATTTTAACTTTTATTGCAATGATTTTTAGGTTTATAAATTTCGAAATAGGGTCTTGAAGGTGTCAAGGGGGTTGTGCCATAATATTGAAGTTTGCAATGAATATGTTACACCATTAGATATTGAGGCAGTTAATTTCATGAGTTTCATGATATATAAAATGACATTCATTACACATATTGTTTAAGATGGATATTCACACATTGATATTCTCTAGGGTCATATAGATTTCACATGGATCTGGCCTACTATGCAACATTTCATACATAATTTATTATGAGGAATGTATCACTTGATATTTTATTTCTAATACTAGTTATGTTGTATGGTAGAACTTATAAGGTTTTTATTATATATAATTACTTATAAATATATCTTAAATGGGTAGATGGTGGGTTTAATATGAATGGTTGTTTGTGATAAAATGTATATGTTGGAAATGGGTTTCCAATATAAAATAGCTAGTAAAAGGTTTTTTTTAACTAGAAACCTCATATGATATAATTAATATTTAAAGATATGTTTATTAACTCTTCAAGAATATTTTTTATGTCTCTAGGGATGGAGGGTAGTATAGTTATTAATTCATTTTGACCTTTGAATGTGTGAGTGGATGGCCTGGGTGGAAGATATAATGGATGGTAGGGTTTTGAATCCATTTAAAAAACTTGATGATGATGATGATTATAATGATGTGGTTAACTTATAAAAAAGGGATATAAGTTATGGTGGTTATTATTTTGGTTGAAGTGGAATGGATTCCAAGGTAGGGAACTAAATAACAGCAATTTCTTTGCTGAAAACAACAAACTGGATATTATATTTTAGTGGAAGTAGGCTCTGGTGGGGATATCACAAAGGGTAGACACCACCTAATAGTGAGGTATCTAAAATTGGATATTATCCAAACCATTATAGATTATGGTTATATATATCATGTTTTATAACTTCATAGTGGAATATTTTAGTGAGTTATCTATAGGTTTCCAATTTTGTGAATAAGATTTACATTTTAGTAAAGTGGGAATATTATGGTAATAGTTCTATATTATTCTATGATATTTTAAGTGTGTTGGTTATGAGAAATGATATGGAATTAAATTATAGAAATTATATTGAGAATAATTATTTTATTAATTTGTTTTATTTATTTTATTCAAGGATATATTAAGATGATTTAATTACATTTACTCTAGGGTATTTAAAGAGGAACCGATAGAATATTTATATTTTGACATCTTATTGGCATATATGTTTTTTAGAATACTATATAGAGTTTGAAGAGTAGTTGGGACACATCATCACTTGACATGCAATATTAATTAGAGGCGCTGTATGAAATTATAACTTTTTTATGGGTATAGTGGAGTATTTGGTTTTTTAGTTTATCTTCCACATTTTAATTAGAGTTTTATACACGTTCTATTACATGACATGAATTGAATTTATTTATTGTATAATTTTTATAATTAATAGTTTATGTAGATAATTATATTAAAAAGTTTAATGTCTTATATTTATACCATATTATTCCCTTGGATGTATTTACTAACGGATGAAATATTAGGTTTTGACTTTTGGGTTTACATTTAATCTAATTTCTAGATCCATAGGAGTCTGAATAATAGAAAAATATAATTGTTATAAAAAATATGTTCATTATCACCAAAAAAATTGTTTAAGTGGTCTTAAAATTTTAGAGGCCTTTAGAATGATCAATAAAAATAGTATTATATTCTGGGGGAAGATAAAAATGGTAGAGGAAATATTTAGAGTGAGGGACTAATATTCTTTCAATACTAGAAAATCAGCATCTCTATTTCACTCAGAAAGTATGAAGGATCACAAACACTTGGGTGGCCATTCATTTTCATTCATGGATCATGTATATAATGGACTAATGATCTAGATAGTGTCTATCCAGAAACCTAATAATTAAGGATGAATTGAATTCAATCATGAATAATGGTATACATATTCATTAAAAAAATGGTTAGAATGTGATGAATTGGGTCATGACCGACCTTCACCAAGATGAGAGAAGGGACAAAAAGTTGACAGACCCTTCCTTCTTCAAGTTGAAGGAGAGATAATGACCCCCGAGACCCGCCTTCAATAGGTCCCAAAGTTGCAACTAGCACCAAGGGTATAGAATCACACACAATTTGGGAGGCATTACCCTTTTTATTTAATAGGATCAGGAGATAATATAGTAAATCCCAACAACAGCAAAAGTGGAAGTACAGGTAAAGCCAAATCAAACCATTCTCATATGCATGTTCCAAAATTAAATGATACAAAAGTAAAAGAAAATCCCAAAAAGAAGTACAAAAAAAAAAGAAAAAATAGCAACAACAACAGTCCCAACGTCTGAACTAGTACGACCCTACCCGATCCCTGAAGTCCTCATGGAAAACTTAAGATAGTTTTATATACGTAGGGTGAGCATACAAGTATACTCAGTAAGGAAAACCAAAAGCTCTCGTGCACTAGTGGGAAGGCATTATAATCCCCCGTGAGAAAAGAGATAACCAAAGCACATAGCAAGGAAAACAATCCACCCAAGACTCACCAAGGCACACTCCCAAAATAACTCAAGTCAAGTAATGTATAGTAATAGCACATCGATATTTGGGTACCCCATGCCACTTCCCCACTGGTTATTGAAGACATCCTACGCATAAAAACTCTCCTGCCATTCTCACCGCAGTCCCACTACCACACACCACCGGCACACACCTGGGCCACAACCACACATCCCACCCGCAAACACCTAGGCCACAACAACCACGCATAACCACACCCACAAACACCTGGTCTAGAACCACTACTGCCACACCCAAAGACACCTGGTCATTAACTTGAAGACACTTGGGAAACAACCTGACCGCACACACCTGGGAAACCACCACAACTACCCTAAACAAATAATATTGGGCTATAATGGACCTCAAGCCATCACATCCTACCCGATGAGTCTTGGGATATTCGGGAAAGGGAGCAGAAAGGATCCAACAACCAGCCACTCATAGGAGAGTTTGAAAAAACACCCTCCCACATGAAATAGGGGTGTTTGGCACTTGTTACTCAACTTGGGTGGGGTTTGAATAAGAAATATAGGAGAAGAAATTATATAATATATATAACAAGCACTCATCCCAACCTAGGAGTTCCAAAACCATCTTAAGCACAAACACCCTCATTACAATTCATTCACAGGAAAGACCGAACCCATGACCATGTCACCACTCATCCCGGAAAACAATTCCCCATTGAGACCATTATTGTTTTCATGTTCAAGTGATACCATTTAAGTAAATTCTATACTACTGGGAAACTAACAGGCATAAGCACAATCCAGATAAAGAGAAACAACCAAAAAACAATTTAAGCATTCACACCTAGTTCTCTTGTAATGTCACAACAACAAAGGGATCCGTGAGATCCCACAAAGTAATGGAACTGAACCAAGACTCGAGATACAACCCCACACAACTTCAGATTCACAACCTAAAACCGTGCCACAATAGAGGATCCCATCCCCATACACATCACCCCATAAGCATCAAGTAGAACAACACACCTACTACCAAAATAGTGTAGGTAATCTTCCAGGTTCCAACACATCATTCATTAGGTTCTTCTTTCTGTTGGTTAACCAGGGTGACCACACAAGGATTGATGTTCATTGGGCATACATTTAAACAAAAGAGTTTAAGTGATTAACCAATTTACATGTTACAATCATTTATTCATCAGAGAAGGCAAGGATTCGTTAGTGTGTAAAGAAATACCACCAATGGCCATGATTTTTAGTGAGCATAAGCGCATACAGTTCACAACATATAGCCATTATAAAAGAGTACAACAAAATTTTTAAACGCACTCCATCATTATTTAACAGTCTGTTTATTATCTTTGTTAAGGTTTGGTTTCCTCCATTCCCATAGAAACAGCGGCGTACCCACCCCACATGATACACAGTAAAGAGAGACGATGTAAAATCTCTATCTGGTTGATCAAGGATCAATGTTCTTCTCCAAGAACCAAGAACTGGGGATGCGTGACTTGTAGGGGAGGAACATCGGGGACTCTAAGGGTGAGTAGAAAGGCTCCAGAACAGGCGCAACACTTGCCTCGGGAGGGGGAAGTAAAAATTAACAAAGAAGAAAAGGAGACTAGACAAGAGGAAGAAGAAAGAATTTATAGCATGATATAAAGATGATATCCCGTTGTTACGGGATATGGAATTTTGAATAGCTATAAAGTCAGATCGTGGTTTCACCAGGTAGTTGGGTGGTTATGCATGATGGAATTAATTTTCATTTAACAATTCTCCTAGGAGGGGTGGTCATAACGAATATGCGTTAAATAGTTTTCTTTAACTATAATGAAACACATAACTGGGGTGGAACTGGAAGGTACAGGGAAGGGCGTGACATCGAGGAAAAACCACATGTTTTGGTAATTTTAAGGGTTTCCCAACACTTGGGGAATCCAATATATTATTTATGTACTTTAAATGGATTTTAAAAAGGGGTAGTAAATCATATTTATGTTAAAAGATATGATGCAGGAGTGGAAAAGTTGGGAACTGGGAAAGAATGAATATGTCTTGGTGAGGATACGGTTCCACCGTCACGGTGCCACCGTCACGGTGCCACCGTCACGGTTCCACCCTCACGGCGCCACTGTCATAGTTCCACCCTCACGGTGCCACCTTCATGGTGCCACCCTAACAGTGCCACCGTCTCGGTGCCACCCTCACGGTTCCATTGTCTCGGTGCCACCCTCACGGTTCCACCATCACGGTGTCAACCTCACCGTGCCACCCTCACGATGTCACCCTGACAGTGCCATAGTCACAGTGGAACCCTCACAGTGCCACCATCATGGTGCCACCGTTACGGTGCCACCGTCATTGTGCCACCATGACCGGTGCCACCGTCACTGTGCCACAGTCACAGTGCCACCCTCACGGTGGAGCCGTGTTTTGGAAAAGTAATGGATGTTGTGGGTCTAAGCCATTACATCAGATACCTCTCAAACTATTATATCCCTCGAGAATCAAAACTAGACCGGAAGAATGGAGGGGTTTTGAACAACCACCTCGAAATATACCTCTCAGGAGTGAACCTCATCGACATCTAGGAACACCTCTCCCACAAGTAACCAGGAAACACTCAAGGGTCAAACTGTCCAGTCATGTGGTTTAGGGAGTTTCTTCCTTCATGTCAAGATACTATCTGCTTTGGGAGGTACTGACTCACCCACACAGGTTTAATCACATCCATATTAATGTGTCTTGAATAGGGATCAGGTCCTCCCCTACCCATAGTCAGGACTCTTCACACACATACACAGAATAAGGAAAATTGCATGTTTCATTGTTAAAAATGTAAAGCGTTCCATCACAAACAAGTGCAAATAAAAGAGAACAAAACTCAAAACAGATATGGATACTGGGCGTGCATTTGCATCTCCCATTCCAAGGTACTTTCCTTGAGCCCTCCATTCCTCCACAACACACGAACCAAAGGAATGGTCCATCCATGGAGCACCTTCTCCTCATGATCCTCAATCCTCACTGGCCTTTCCACAAAAGTCACTTCACCCTCGATATCCAGCTTTTCTTAGTTGAGGACATTTGAATCTTTGTGTAGATATTATCAGAGTTGAGACACATGACATCCATCGTGCAGTCTCAGTAGCCGCGGTGGTAGTGCTAGTTGATAATCCACTTCACCGACCCACCGCAACACTTCGAATGGTCCGATGAACCTGATAGAAAGCTTACTCTCCCTGATGAACCTCTATTTCCTACGTCGAGGGGAGACCTTCAAGAACACGTGGTCCTTGACCTCGAACTCCAAGGGTCTCCTCCTATTATCGGCATATGACTTTTTCCGGTCCGGGCCCGCCTTCATCCTCTCCTGTATAAGATGAACCTTCTCTGTCGTGCTCTGTACCACCTCCGGGCCAAGAACATCGGCCTCCCCGACCTCTGTCCAATACACGAGTGAGTGACACGGCCTCCTGTACAATGCTTCAAATAGAGCCACACCAATTGTATAGTGATAGATACTGTTGTAGGCAAACTCCACCAGAGGAAAGTTTCATTCCCACGATCTCCCAGAGTCCAGAATACATGCTCATAGCATATCCTCCAATGTCTGGACAGTGCGCTTTGTCTGTCCACTTGTCTGGGGGTGGAAAGCAGTGCTAAGATGTAGCTGGGTGCCAAAATCATGCTACAATCATCTATAGACTCGTGAGGTAAGCCGTGCATCCCTACCCGATACTATGGATCTCAGGACTCCGTGCAACCGCACCACCTCATCCACGTACCTCTCTACTAGGGCATCCATCGTACTTGACTCCTTGATTGCCCGGAAGTGGGCCAATTTTGTTAGTCGGTCCACCACTACCCAGATAGCATCGAAACCCCCTTGAACTCTAGGTAGTACCGTGATGAAATCCATCGAGATGTCATCCCACTTCAACTCAAGGTATTATAAAGGTTGTAATAGACCCCCTGGGATGCATTGTTCAGACTTCACCTGCTAACACATGAGACACTTTTCTACAAACTCTGCCAATGCCAGCTTCACCCCAGGCCACCAAAACTGACCTCTCAAGCCCCGGTACATTTTGGAAGCTCCTGGGTGTAATTCCAGGGGTGAGTTGTTGAACTCACCAAGAACTCTCTCGCGCATCGTCTCCGGAATAAACAACTTCCTTCTGAAAAGAATTTGATTTTGACCATCCTCTTTCCACCCTTCTGGAGCATTGCCATGGTTAACCTGGGACACATTACTTCACTTTCTATGTCTCCCCACTGAGACTCCTCCACCTTCCATAGGAGGGATTATTTCATTGTCATCTAAAACAGACAACCCCTACCACTATCTTCCCTTACATCCAGGTGTAGGGCAACCAACTCCTCCATTACATTCTAAGAATATTCCGACTCTCGAAACACATCCTTATATGACTTCTTGCTCAAGTAATCAGCCAAAAAATTCCCGTTATTGAGGTGTATGAAATCTCTAAGTCGTAGTCCTGGAAGAACTCCATCCACCTTCACTGACGTAAGTTCAATTCCTGCTGGGAGAAGATAAACTTCAAGCTTTTGTGATCTATAAAGACCACGAAACACTCCATGATAAGGTAATGCCACAAAAACATTAGTGGGAACACAACCTCTACAAGCTCCAGATCGTGGGTGGCATAATTACACTAATGAGGACGTAACTGTCTAGAACCATAATAGATTACCCCTTGCTGTTGCATCAACACACACCCGAGGACTTGTCCTGAATCATCACAGAACACCTCATATTCTCCCCCTTCTTCTAGCAACCTCAGCACTGGGGAACTTACCAACTTGTCCTTCAGATAGTTGAAGGCTACCTCACACTGCCCATTACACATGAAAGCATGGTACTTCATGGTTAAGGCTGTTAAGGGTGCCGCAACTCGGGAGAAGTTGGGAATAAACCTCCAGTAGTGACCAGACTGTCCAAGAAAACTGTGAACCTCTGCCACTTTCTTGGGTGCTGCCCAAGAAACAACCACCTCGACCTTTGATGGTTCCTCTGCTATTCCATGCTCGGACACCACGTACCCAAGGAAGTGCACTTCTCACATCTAGAACATGCACTTGGATAATTTCCCATAAAGTTGGTACTATCAGAGGACCTCTAAAACCATTCTTAGATGCTCAACGTGATCTTCTTCTGATCTCAAGTAGATCAGGATGTCGTCAATAAACATGACTATGAACCGATCCAGGTATTCCCAGAAGACGGAGTTCATGAGTCCCATGAACACAGCTGGTGCATTCGTAACTCCGAACAACATGACTACAAACTCAAAGTGTCTATACCTACATCTGAAGGCAGTCTTTGAGATGTCTCCCTCCTTCACCCACAACTGGTGATATCCCGACCGCATTTCAAATTTAGAGAACCAACATGATCTCCTCATCCGGTCAAAGAGATCATCTATCCTCGGAAGAGGGTAGCGATTCTTAACCATCACCCGATTCAGTCTCCTATAGTCTATGCAAAGCCTTAGACCACCATCTGACTTCTTTGAAAACATGAAAAGAGAACCCCATGGTGATGAACATGGTCAAACCAAACCTTTCTTCATCATATCATCAATCTGAATCCACAACTACCGCAACTCAGAAGGTGCCATCTGGTAGGAAGCCATCAAAATTGGACGGGCACCAGGTTGCAAGTCTATCCTAAACTCAACATCACGTCGAGGGGGTAGAATCTACACCTCTTCAGGGAAGACGTCCATAAACTCACTGATGATCCCTGATACTTCCACTATTTCCATATCCACTGACTCCACTGACAGTTTAGCTAACAAGGAAATGAGGGGCTCCACTCACTGGCTACCTTCCTGGTAACCCTGCTCGCCAATGAAAGTCACACATCGGCCTCCCACGTCTGAAAACACGATCCTTCCTCAGAAGAAGTCAATAACGAAACATACAGAGAACATACAATTAATGCCTAGGATGACATCATGTAAAAATGTATCTACAATAGTAGAAGATCCCTGATTGATTGATGTTTACCTATCAGCAGTCTAAACCATCAATAAACATAAAAAAAGTCAGTCTTACCTCCGACTAGTGTACTCAACACTAGGGGAACTGAAAGTCTCTCAGCATCTAGACCCAGAGCACGGGCCATACTAGGCGCAAAAAAGGAGTGCAAATCTCTTGTATCAAACAAGGCATAGGCAAGAGTACTAAACAAGAATATCATACCATGAACGACTTTCGAACCTGCTAGAGCTGCTGCCTCTGCGGTGTGTAACTACCCATGCTCAGCTCCCCTGTGCCTCGGCTGTCGGCCACCTCCCCAACCGCACCCTGGTCGAGGTCCCTGACAGGCGCCGTAAGGTCGGCCTCCTCCTACAACATCTGCCCTTGGTGGAGCGTGAGCTCACTGTCCCTGTTGCTTATGCTGAAAGGGCCTAGATAGAAACTGTTGCAGCTGGGGTGGGTGCTACACTGGCCCACCCCCATTGTACTGTACTCAGTCCGGGCACGGATTTCAAAGGTTCCCATGGCTACCAGAGATAAAGAATCTCGGTCCTAGACCCGAAAGGAAAGGGAGAGGACCGAGAGATCCGAACTGGAACTGCTGGGGCCTACTCCCTACTAGTCAAAACCTAGAGGGCCCCGATGCTGGAGGCCTGCTGCTATCGACCTTCCCCTTCGACGATCCCAACTGGATTACCTCTCGTGATACACCTTCCAACGTGTGCATCCTATCCACCACCTCAGCTTTCTTTTGGACCTCCAATTATGTTGGTAAGGTGAAGGGAGTAACAACATACATAAGAGAAGGTTGAAGTGCATCCTACAAATGTCTCGCTCGAGACTCCTCATCTAGAAAGAGGTCCGGAGCAAAGTGGAGGAGATCCTTGAACTTGATACCCAAATCTCTCACTAACATGCTCCCCTGCTGGAGGGAGAGTAGCTCCTTCCTCTTCTCAGCCTTCATCATGGAAGAGAGGAATTCTACCTAGAATTCCTTCTCGAAGTCAGCCCACGTAACCTCAACCTCCCTCTTCTCCCTGAGGTACAACATCCGCCACTAATGCGCTGTTCCCTGCATCTGGCTTACAACCTGAGGAACCCAGTACTTCATCGGAGCCCAGATCAAGCTAAAACCTATCACAAGCTCCTCTTTCCAGCTTTATGTCTCCATGTTTGAGGTTCTTCCCTCGTACTTCTCAAGGTTCTGTCACTGAAAGGCATGATATGTCCTCTTCCATTGATCATACTCCTCCTCTCAGTCAGTCCTCTACCGATTGGCCAAGTCAACATCCTAGGCCTCGATCGCCCTCACTACTCGTGGTCATCTCCGAGGTGCCATAACTGCAAGGTAAACAAGGAATGCCTAATCCTGAGTGGTATAGAATATTTTTCTTAAATTTTTTTAGACTTCTTATTCATTTTAAATCCCCAATTACCCATGAAACACAAGAACACAAGTCATTATGATGCATGTACCTTCTCAAGGGTCTCTACCCTATAATCAATGTAGCCTTACTTGGTCATTCAGTAGGCCCAGAGTCCTTGCATCAGACCACGGGGTCCCTAAAATCATGTGTCCTAGCTGTTCTTCCCTGGCCTATTTCACAAACCAACATTGTCCAAAACTGTTGCCCTACTATCCTAGTAAATCCTCACTGTGCCTAAATTCGAACTCCATCCTATCTCTCAACCTCCCACCTCTGATATCATTTTTTCATGACCTGACTTTACCAAGATGAGAGAAGGGATAACAGGTTTCCAGACCCTTACTTCTTCAAGTTTAAGGAGAGATAATGACACACAAGACTCGCCTTCAATAGGTCTCAGAATTGAGACTAGCACCAAAGGTATAGAATCAGAAATAAGATGAAAGGCATTACCCTTTTTATTTAATAGGTCAGGAGATATGATAGTAAATCCTAACAACACCAAAAGTGGAAGTAGAGGTAAAGGCAAAACAGACTATTTTCATTTGCATGTTCTAAAAGTAAATGATACAAAATTAAAAGATAACCCCAGAAAGAAGTACCAAAAGAAAGAAAAAATAGCAACAAAAAATGTACCAACATCTGAACTAGTACAACCTTGCACTATCCCTAAAGTCCTCCTGGAACCTTGAACCCAATTTTAGATATGTACGGGGATCATACAAGTATACTCAGTAGGGAAAACCAAAAGCTCTCGTGCACAAGTGGGGAGGCATTCTAATACCCCATGAGAAAAGAGATAACCAAAGAACCTAGAAAGGAAAACAATCCACCCAAGCTTCACCAAGGAACACTCCCCAAATAACACATGTTAAGTAATTTATAGTAATAGCACATCGATATTTGGGTACCCTGCGCCACTTCCCCACTGGTTATTGAATATATCCTACACATCGAACCTCTCCAACCATTCTCACCGCAGTCCCACTACTGCACCCCGGCCACACCCACCTGGGCCACAACCACACATCCTGCTCACAAACAACTTGGCCAAAACAACCACACGTAAACATGCCCGCAAACACCTAGTCCAGATCAACAACTTCCATGCCCAAAGACTCATGGGCCTCATCCCAAAGACACTTGGGAAACAACCTACCCGCACACACCTGGGAAACCACCACAACTACCCTATCTGAAGAATATGGGGCTATAATGGAATTCAGGCCATCACAGCCAGCCTGACGAGTCATGGGATATTCGGGAATGGGAGTCAAAAGGAGCTAATAACCAGCCACTCATAGGAGTGTTTGGAAAAACACCCTCCCCCCTGAAATGGGGGTGTTCGACACTAGGTTATCAACATGGGTGGGGCATGAATAAGAAAGATAAGAACTACAATTATATAATATATATAACAATCACTCATCCCAACCTAGGAGTTACAAAACCAACTTAATAACAAAACACCCTCATTACTATTCATTCATAAGAATCACCGAACCCACGACCATGTCACCGGTTATCCCGGAAAACAATTCCCCACTGAGTCGATTCTTATTTTCATGTTCTAATGATCCCATTTGAGTAAATTATGCAATACTAGGCAACTAACAGGCTTAAACAAAATCCAGAGAAAGATAAATATCCAAACAAAAATTTAAGCATTCACACCCGGTTCTCTTTTAAAGTTACAACAACAAAGGGATCCGTGAGATCCCTCAAAGTACTGGTACCAAACCAAGACTCGAGATAAAACCCCATACAGCTTCAGATTCAAAACCAACAATCGTTACACAACAGAGGATTCGATCCACATCCACATTACCCTATAAGTATCAAGTAGAAGAACACACATACTACCAAAACAGAGTAGGGAAACTTCGAGATTCAAGCACATCATTCATTAGGTTCTTCTTTTTTTTGGTTAACCGGGGTGACCACACAAGGATTGATGTTCACTGGGAATCCATTTAAACAACTGAGTTTAGGTGATTTACCAATTTCTATGTTATAGTCATTTAATCATCACAAGAAGACAAGGGTTCATTAATGCACAAGGAAAGACCAACAAGAACTGTGAGTTTTAGTGAGCATAAGACCATACAGTTCACAACATATAGCAATTATAAAAGAGTACAGAAGAATTGTCAAACACACCCCATAATTCATTAACATTCTATTTATTATCTTTGTTAAGGTTTGGTTTCATCCATTCCCACATAAACAGTGGCGTACCCACCCCGCAAGATATACAGTAAAGAGAGACGAAGGAAAATACCTACATGGTTGATCAAGGATCGATGTTATTCTCCACGTGTCAAGAACTGGGGATGCGTGACTTGTAGTGGAGGAACGTTAGGGACTCCAAGGGGGAGAATAAAGGCTCTATCATAGGCGCACCAATTTCCTAGGGAAGGGAAACTCTAAACGCACAAAGAAGAAAAGGAGACTAGCCAAGAGGAAGAATAAAGAATTTCTAGAGTGATATAAAGATGAGATCTCGTTGTTACGTGATATGGAATTTTAAACGGCTATAAAGTCGGATCATGGTTTCACCATGCGGTTGGGTGGTTATGTACAATGGAATTAATTATAATTTAACAATTCTCCTATGAGGGGCGGTCATAACGGCTTTGCATTAAACAATTTTCTTTAACCATAAGGAAATGCGTAACAAGGGCAGAACTGGAAGGTACGGGGAAGGGAGTAATACCGAGGAAAAACCACATGTTTTGGTAGATTGAAGGGTTTCCTAGATTTTGGGGAATCCTAGACATTATTTATGGGCATTAAATGGATTTGGAAATGGGGAATTAAATCATCTTTACGTCAAAAGATATGTTGCGGGAGGAGAAAAGTCAGGAACTGGGAAAGAACGAAGACCGCTTGGTGAGGATACGGTGCCATCGTCACGATGCCATCCTCATGTAGCCACCGTCACGGTGTCACCCTCACGGTGCCACTGTCACGGTGCAACCATCACGGTGCCACCCTCACGCTGCCACCATCATGGTGCCACTATGACCGGTGCCACCATCACTGTGCCACTATCATGGTGCCACCCTCACGTTGGAGCTGTGTTTTGGAAAAGTAATGGACCAGGTGGGTCTAGGCCATTACAAATTATCATTATTTATACTTCAAGAATATACCCCTCTATGGTGTATGAAATCTTGGAAAGTATAAAATCTATGTATCTATTATTAATAATTCCCCCAAATCACATAATATCATTACATAAATAACCATCTGTATTAATCTTGCAACTAAATTTTTGAGGGAGTTATTAGACTAAATCCATGTGTCCCCTAATTTCCTTTTTATTTTGATATTTGATGAGGTCACCATACAACACCTCAAAAAAGGTAAGATGTTTCAATCTTGAACTCAATGAGGAATATTCAAAATCCTTGAGACCATTTTTATTTTTTATAATTTGTTAGCTAAAATGAATAATTATATTCCTATATTAATTTTGGATTTTACAAATTGTCTAGCATATAATAAAAAATGAAATATTCCAAGATCAACCTACTCTCAAATATAATCAGTGACTATAAAACCATTATGGAAAAAAAGTTAAAAATATACCTGTTTGATGGAGATATTCAACATAACCTCAAGTAATTTTTATGTAAACCATGATCATTCTTCTCTAGAAAATTTTTTATCCCCCTACATGGTTTGTGGGAAAATACATCATTGGAACATGGAAACTTGTTTAACACCCCTATGTTGTATGAAAATATTTTTGGCAAAAACAAAATACAAAAAGGATAAGATTAGGGGGATGAAGTTTATCCATTGGGTTACCCCATTCATATTTCTTTCAATTTTCATATGCACAGATGAATTTTTGGGGGGGTCTTAAAGCTAAAAATACCTAATTGATCATGAGTAAATATAAAATAGTCCAGATCTTCCCCCTGTTTAATTTCATTAAATAATTACTTATGTTTTTCATTTAGTACTATTTTAGAGAGGCTTCAATAGTCTGTGGACTCTATAGAGGTTAGATTTATAGGTATGTTGTTGGGAAGTTGAGAGGATTTCCCAACCACTTACCCTTATATTACTGCACCTCCCCTTTACTTATACTGCACTATGAGTAACCAAGGAGAGTGAAAGTATTTTCTTAAATACTTTTCCACAGTGTAAAATCAACTGATATTATATGTTTAGGGATATATATCAATTTATTTTTCTTTTTTTCTAGTCTATTACACCCATTATATTCTACCCTAAATAAATTCTCATGGTAGTTTAGAATGAAAGTCCTGCATGGATTGATTTAGACTCCTCAGGCCAATCCCTACATCATTGTGAGGTTTTTCTAATCACTTGTATCACACCTAGTGAAACCTAAAATATAAGGCCCTAGCCTTAAACATTACTTAATCTTGAGTTATTAAAAGATTACACATTGAGGATCTTTTCAGGTTTAGAGTTTTAGAGAATTAGATCATAAATCATGTATTACATTCCACATTTAAACAAAGTGGTTACATAAAAGATAATATTCATTTTTTACCATCAAAAGAAACATATTTAAAAAAATATGGATTCTTTCATGACACTTCCTTGACCCTATCATCACATCATGTACCTTTCCCTTGACCTGTAAAAAACATTTCAAAAACTTTGGATGAGCATAAAAAGCTCAGTAAGGGATATAAAAGTATGAAATGAAAACATTAGTCCATGTATGAAATCATAATTTACTCATAGAACATAATTATTTTAACATACCTCATCAAATCATGAATAAATTATAGAAATCATAAGACATAAAGGTAACTAGAGGCATTCATAACATTCTTACGTAGGGAGTAACCCTCATGGTTACGTTTGGAATACCCATCACAGTATATTCCCTAAATATCTTCGGAGAAACCATATCGTTTAACCCCTTCGTGTTACCTAATGCATTGGAGAGCTATATCGGGCTCACCCGCCCTTAGTTTATCACAGAACCACCCGTCTTTATAACAATTCCCAAGAACCATAACATAATCATATCACATAAAACATGCATAAAGGAAGCATAACATTTCCACTTTTAAATCACAATATATCAATACAACACATTGATATAAAAACATTATGAAAACCATTTTCCATACCAAAATAAAAGAAAAGTAAAACATGGTATTTATTTTTCATTAAAAAAAAGTTATGGCTTGTAGAGGAATCCGAAGCTCAAATAATGTTCACGGCGGCAGAGAAGTTATTGTCGCCGCATACGTACAACAAAAAAAAAACATTCCATTTTGTTGTTTTGTAAATGCTTCGTATAAAAAATATTCCTTTTGAGTAAACTTAAAAGTCAATGGGGTTTATACACCATATAAAAAAAGTTGTGTATAAAATATAATATGCCTCAATGAAAGGAGATGGAGACGAAGTCCCATACCTCGGGTCCGATATGACTCGATCGTTCTTTAACGTCCAGAATAATAAACTTGAGTTAATTTATAATTTCTTAAGAACCTTTTTCAAGTTAATTATTCCTTTTATATCACTTATTACCATGTCATGAACACTATGTAATTATTTAAGTTAATAACGATCGTTTTAACGATCATTGGTACTTGAGTCAAAAATAAACTCTTTATAATTACAAGTTTTTCATGTATCCATTATATCCAGAGTTATATTCATGATTTAGATATCATATATATCATATATATCCAGTATATACGTGAATTTATAATATTACATAACATTTATAGGTAAGAAATGAAATGCACTGTTCATGGAGACAGTAAGCCGTACGTACGCATGAACGCTACTTTCATTTCTATTTCGTATTTTATGGAATTAAATAATAATGATATAAAGGTATATTATAATTCCAGTATAATATCATATATCATATCATTTACTCCATCCTTTATACGTCCCAAATATGGAATTAACGAATCAAATCACTTTGAGGGGGTGGTAGTCCGCACTTCCTAAAATGAAGATATCGTGTTTACCCATAATGGAAACCATAAAGGTATGACAAAAATGAAATATACAGAAGCTTAAGGAAAACATAAAAATATTATATATCATATATAAATAGAGTTTTATCTTAATGGCCACCGTTGAAGGTGTTAGAAGAATATTAAACAATCACCGTTTCGTGAGGCATAAATTCACCATCCACGGAAACAGTATGTTCTTTAACCATTAGATGTAGGTGTGTGTAAGTGTAGCTAGAATAATTCTTATAACAACATCCTAGTATATTTAACATACTGGTGTTGTTACAAAATAAATGAATAAAAAGAGTTTAGGGGGTTGGAGAAGCAAAATAAAACCATAGAACATTAGCGAAGTCTTTACCTTAAAATCGGGTGACTCCTCTTGGTTAGAACGAAAAGGGTTTCTTAAAGAGATTTCTACCTAAGGTAAGTAATATAGGATTAATAGAGGGATTTGGAGATATAAAATGATCAGATCTTGGCCAAGCCAATGGCTTGAGAATTGTGGGTAAGGAGGTAGAGGTGGGGGCCTTTTTTAAGAGGAGAGGAGGGGCACTCTTGGAATGTTATAAAATGTTACTTTATATTAAAATGTGTTTCGGGTTTAAAAGGTCTCACATCAATATATTTCTAGGATAAGGTGATAAGGGTTTTAAATATATTCATCCAATAGGTCTTTGACAAGTGTACGTCTTATATTTTACATTATCTTTTCATTTTATTTAAATCGTTAATTAATGAGGTAATCGCTACATCATCATGATGTCATAAATAATTTAATTTATTTAATGTCTAAAAATTATAAAAAAATACTATGATCTACGAAATCTGTCTATAGTTCCAATTACTATTTATAGTCCAAGTGATAATTTATTTAGAGAAAATTAAAAATGTTTTACTCAGGTGATACATTCTTTAGTGATATTCTCCTTTCTTTAAAAATAAAACGATAAAGTGTCACATTCCCCCAAAAGTGATTCCATGGGGTCCCTAAGTTTGGCACAAGACATCCCATGGTAGGCCATGACACAACCAGTAGAATTAGGACACATTTTGGGGTCACTTATACTATTATGATATTATTTTATTATCCTTAACTACCCGATTACTAATTAATCAAGATAATTAAAGATAATTATAGTCGTTACTATTCATAATGTCCAAAAACAAAAGAGTCTTAATTAGATAATTTAGACCTTCTGATTCCAAATATGGAATAAATTTTACCAAATTTTAAACATATAAATTTCAATAATTAATTTAAAAATAATTCCTGTTGTCAAAAAATAGCGGGTTTTTTTGAAACAATATCTATGAAACGTTTGGAACTTATTTATGACCAATTCAAAAGTGAAATTAATTATAATAAACCCCATTGGATTAGATGGTGAAAATGTATTATAATTACACTTTAAGACCAATTAAAAAGATAATCTAACCATATAATTAAATTATATGAAAAAGCAGTTTTGATGTAAAATGCAGTATTTTTCACAATTCATTAAAAAATGAACATTGTCAAAAAAATACCAAAAATTAACCCAAGGTAAATTTCAATATCCCAATCATAAAGAATAAGTTTATTTTGACAAATATATCTTATAAAATTGTCAAAATATAGATTTAAAAATGGATCTCCATCAAAAGGCGGTAAAACAATCATTTAAAAATATTAGTGTATTCCATGCTTAAGATTGGATTTATTCTCATTTAAAGCCTCTAAAACACTATCTAATTAATAAATAGTCATAGATAAGAATTTCTTATTATTCATTACTTACTTGGGATGTTACATCCTTCCCCCCTTTAGAAAATTGCATCCCCGTAATTTATTTACTTATTGAATAAGTGGGGGTATTTATCCCTCATTGCATTTTCAGAATCCCATGTTGCCTCATCAATCATGTGGTTTTTCCACAAAACCTTTACTTGATGAATCTCATTATTTCGTAACACCTACTCCCAGTGGTCAAGAATTTGGAAAGGTTGTTCCTCATAATATAGTTTCTCTTCCAACTGAACTACCTCTGGACCCAAAACATGAGATGGATTTGGCATGTACTTCCTTAACATTGAAACATTAAAAACATTGTGTACCTAAGATAATCTCAGAGGTAAAGCCACTCGGTATGCAACTGATCCAACTCTCTCCAGAATTTCATATGGTCCAATGACCCTTGGACTCAGCTTTTCATTCTTACCAAATCACATCCCACTTTTCCATGGTGAAACATTGAGAAAAACTTGATCACTTACCTCAAAAGAGAGATCCTTCCTCCTATTATCCACATAACTCTTCTGCCTACTCTGAGCTGTTCTCATATGTTTCTATATCAAATGACCTTTTTCTACCAAATCTTCTACCAATTTTGGTCCAATCTACTTCCTTTCACCTACTTCATCCCAAAAAGCTGGAGTTCGACACTGCTTCCCATATAATGCCTCAAATGGTGCCATCTGTATTCTGGAATGAAAACTGTTATTATAAGAAAACTCAACCAAAGAAATATGTTGGTCCCAACATCCTTGATAATCAATCGAACAAGCACGTAGCATATCGTACAAAGTATGAATTGTTCGTTCTGACTGCCCATTTGATTGAGGATGAAAAGCTATACTAAAATTTAATTCATTACCAAACAACTTTTGAAGGCCTTTCTAAAAGTTAGAAGTGAACCTAGGATCACGGTCAGATACAATGGAGAGAGGAACTCAATGTAACCTGACTATCTCTTTAAGATACAAACAGGAAAGTTGATCTAGGGAAAAAGTATCTCATATAACAAGGAAATGAGTAGATTTAGTCAAGCTATCAAAAATAACCCAAATTGCATTATTACCTCGAGGTGTCTTTGACAATCCCACAACGAAGTCCATGGATATATTCTCCCATTTCCACTCTGGCATTGGTAATGGCTGAAGAATCCCTTTCAGTAACTGCCGCTCTTCTTTAACCTGTTGACAAATCAAACACTTCACAATAAAATCATAACAACTCTTTTCATTCCGTCCCACCAGTAATACTCCTGAAGATCTCTATACATCTTATTACTTCCCGGATGAATTGAAAACGGAGAACTATGAGCTTTACATAATAACTCTCTCTTCAACTGTGAATCACACAGAACACACAATCTATTCCCAAATTTCAAAACAAGGTCATTATCAATGTTGAATTCAGGCAAATTACCCTTCTGAACCTGCTCTACCCTTTTATGCAACTCACTGTCTTGCTTCTGTGCTTGCTTAATTCTGTCTAATAGAGAAGATTTCACCAATACCTAAAACAAAACAGAAGAAGATCCTGCACCAACAACTTCTTCGCCAAATTTCATCAAATCCTTAACCAAAGGATCACGTTCCAAATGCAACATCGTTAATGAAGCATTACTTTTTCGACTCAAAGCATCAACCACTTTATTTTCTTTTCCTGGATGGTAATGAATTGTACAATCATAATCCTTGATTAATTTCAGCCATCTCCTCTGTCTCATGTTCAATTCTTTATGAGTGAATATATACTTTAAACTTTTGTGATCAATATATATTTCACACTTTAATCCATACAAATGATGCCTCCAAATTTGTAAAGTGAAAACTATATTAGCTAATTCCAAATCATGTGTAGGGTAATTTACCTCATGAGTTTCAACTTTCATGAAGCATAAGCAATTACCTGATAATTCGGCATTAGGGCGCAACCATGTACTTTCAATGAATCATCACTGTAGATAACAAACTCACCATTCCTTGAAGGTAGTGCCAAAACTGGAGCACTCACCAATCTTCTTTTCAATTGTTGAAAAGAATCATCACATTCTTTTGTCTAGATAAACTTAACACCCTTCCGAGTTAGCTTAGTCATTGGAATAGATAACCGTGAAAAATTTCTTACAAACCTTCAGAAATAACCTACAAAACCAAGGAAGCTATGAATCTCAGTTACATTTGTGGGACTTGGCCATTCTTCAACAACCTTTGTTTTTGCAGGATCAACAGTTATCCCATATTTAGAAACAATGTGACCAAGGAATGAAATTTTTTGCAACCAAAACTCACAGTTTCTGAATTTACCATACAATTTATTTTCTTTTAAGGTTTTCAAAATAACCCTTAAATGTCTTTCATGTTCCTCTTTACTTTTAGAAAACACCAAAATACCATCAATGAAAACTACCACAAACTTATCCAAGAACTCATGGAAAATTCTATTCATAAGGTCCATGAATACAGCAGGTGCATTGGTTAGCCCAAAAGGCATAACTACAAATTCATAATGGCCATATATTGTACGAAATGTGGTCTTCAGAATATCTTCTTCCTTTACCTTCAACTGATGGTACCCCGATCTCAGGTCGATCTTTGAAAAAAACTGAGCTCCCTGGAGCTGATTAAACAAATCATCGATATGAGGAAAAAGATATTTGTTCTTAACAATGATGTTATTCAAGGCTCTATAATCAATGAAAAGTCTCATTGAACCATCTTTCTTTTTAACAAATAAAACAGGAGCACCCCATGGTGATGTTCTAGGTCGAATGAAACCTTTCTCTAATAAATATTGCGATTTCTCCTTCAACTCTAAAAGTTCAATTTGAGCCATTCGATAAGGGGGTTTTGAAATTGGATTAGAATCAGGAATTAAGTCAATAGTAAATTCAACTTCCTAATCTAGTATTATTCCTAGAAAATCATCAGGAAAAACATTAGGATACTCATTTACCACTGACACATCATTAATCTGAACAGTTCCCTTGTTTTCAACAATATGTGCAAGGCAACATTCATTTCCATCTTTTACAAGTTTCTCGGACTCTTGATATGTTATCAATAGTAAGGGTTCATTCTTGTACAAAAACTGAAAGTATTTCTGAAAAGAAACTTCTTTAGCTCTACCGTCAATCATAGCATGGTAATTAGAGAGCCAATACATACCCAGGATAACATCAAACTCTACTAGAGGTAAAAAAAAATAAGGTTTTCAAGTAGGTTCTTTCCATGGATAAGGATAGGAATATTCTTAAAAATTCTTTTTGCCTCAACATTTCCCCCAGTCGTTTTTACCACAAGTTCAGGAGTCATTTCTTGAGATGGTATTCCCATTTTACTAGAAAATTTTCCAGATATGAAAGAATGTCTAGAACCCAAATCAAACAACACACTGGAATAATCTGAAAAAACAAACAAAGTACCTGATCCCACTTCATTTGATGGCCCAGAAGCTGCTGAATTAGTTTCAAAGGATTTCACCACCCCTTTCTCCTTGTAGTATAACTGCTTCCCATCACTCGAGCTCTTTTTCGGACACTCGTTTGCATATTGACCCATCTCATCTCACTTAAAACATTTCACTAATTATAAATAAAATTTTTTCTTACCATCACCCTGATATTTTTCAGTGCAATCGCGGGCCTTATGTCCCATATTACTACATTGGTAGCACTTTACAAAATTCAGAAGACATTACCCAGCATGCCTTTTACCACATTTATCACAAACTGGAAACTTTGTTTTCTTACCATCAGACCTTTTTGAAGAATTCTTCCCTTTCTCCTGCCACCTCAGTCACTTCTTCTGTTGGTTGTTATAGAACACTTGATCATCGACAGACTGCATTTCCACCATCTCAGCACATTGAACAAGATTTTCATAACTCTTGAACTCGCGAGAAGCTAAAGCCCTTCGATATTTTGGCTTTAATCCTGAGTAAAAAACGATTGATTTTACTATCAAGGTCTCAGATAAAATATGGAGTATAACTTTCCAATCGAGTGAACCTTTCTTCATAGGCAGCCACTGAGTCTTTTTCTTGCATCAATTCCAAGATTTATTTTCCCATCTTAAGTAGAACAACCTTAGGAAAATACTTCTCATGAAACATACCTTTGAATTCATCCTAGTCGAGAGGATCAATCTCATCAGCATCCTAGATATTTGTAACCATCGACCACCACTGATCTGATTCACCCCTTAAACGGTAAATAGAAAGACTAACCTTTTGATTGTATGAACACCCCATGACATCGAAAATCTTCTCTAGTGCTTTAATCCACCCTTCAGCTAGCACAAGGTCAGATGGTCCTCTGAATGATGGGGGATGTTGCCTCATGAAATGTTCGACCACTGACATGTTCCTCTACGGTTGATCTGGCTGATATCGTGCATGGATACCACCACCATTTATCACTTGACTCAACTGCACCATTACTGCAAAAAACTGTTCAGTTCCAATTCCGACCATCTCAGGATGCTAATTCGGAAGGTTATTTCCTTCTGTATGCCTTCCTAGCACTGATTTCCTGTTTCCTCTGTGGAAAACCATTCTGAACAAACATGTCTTAGATGAAGCAACATGGTAGTCTTCAAATGCTATATCATTTCAATTTGACCATAAAAAAAATATTTTTGGATAATCATTTAATAAAATTCTAACTCTTAAAGTTATCTAAACCGACCTTTGATACGAACTATAAGGCCCCAGCCTTAAACATTACTTAATCTTGAGTTATTTCAAAATTACACATTGAGGATCTTTTTAGGTTTAGAGTTTAGAGAATTAGATCATAAATCATGCATTACATTCAACATTTAAACAAAGTGGTTACATAAAAGATATTATTCATTTTTTTCCCATCAACGGAAACATATTTAAAACAAAACATGGATTCTTTCATGACACTTCCTTGACCCTATCATCACATCATGTACCTTTCCCTTGACCTGTGAAAAAAATTTCAAAAACTTGGGATGAGCATAAAAGGCTCAGTAAGGGATATAAAAGTACGAAATGAAAACATTAGTCCATGTATGAAATCATACTTTACTCATAGAACATAATAATTTTAACATACCTCATTAAATCATGAATAAATCATAGAAATCATAAGACATGAAGGTAACTTGAGGCATTCATAACATTCTTATGTAGGGAGTAACCCTCATGGTTACGTTTGGAATACCCATCACAATATATTCCCTAAATCTCTTTGGAGAAACCTTATCGTTTAACCCCTTCGCGTTACCCAATGCATTGGAGAGCTATATCGGGCTCACCCGCCCTTAGTTTATCACGGAACCACCCATCTTCATAATAATTCCCAAGAACCATAACATAATCATATCACATAAAACATGCATAAAAGAAACATTACATTTCCACTTTTTAATCACAAGATATCAATACAACACATTGATATAAAAACATTATGAAAACTATTTTCCATACCAAAATAAAAGAAAAGTAAAACATGGTATTTATTTTTCATTAAAAAAAGTTATGGCTTGTTGAGGAAGCCCAAGCTTAAATAATGGTCACATCGGCAGAGAAGTCATTGTCACCGCATACGTAAGACAAAAAAACATTCCCTTTTGTAATTTAGTAAACACTTCATATAAAAAAGATTCATTTTGAGTAAACGTAAAAGTCAAAGGGGTTTATACACTGTATAAAAGAATGTTGTGTATAAAACATAATATGCCTCAATATAAGGAGATTGAGACGATGTTCCATACCTCGGGTCTGACTTGACTCGATCATTCTTTAACATCCTGAATAATAAACTTGAGTTAATTTATACTTGATTAAGAACCTTTTTCAAGTTTATCATTCCTTTTATATCACTTATTACCTTTTCATGAAAACTATGTAATTATTTAAGTTAATAATTGTTTTTTAATGATCATTGGTACTTGAGTCAAAAATAAACTCTTTATAATTACAAGTTGTTCATGTATCCATTATATACAGAGTTATATTCATTATATTGATATCATATATATCATATATATCCAGTATATACATGAATTTATTATATTACATAACATTTAGAGGTAAGAAATGAAATGCATTGTTCATGGAGACGGTAAGCCCTACGTACACATGAACGCTACTTTCATTTATATTTAGTATTGTATGGAATGAAATCATAATGATATAAAAGTATATTATAATTCCTGTATAATATCATATATTATATCATTAACTCCATCCTTTATACGTCCCACATATGGAATTAATGAATCAAATCACTTTGAGGGGGCGGTAGTCCGCACTTCCTAAAATGAAGATATCGTGTTTACCCATAATGAAAACCATAAAGGTATGCCAAAAATGAAAAATAAAGAAGCTTAAGGAGAACATAAAAATATTATATATCATATATAAATATAGTTTCATCTTAATGGCCACCTCTGAAGGTGTTAGAATAATACTGAACAATCATCGTTTCGTGTGGTAGAAATTCTCCATCTACGGAAACAGTATGTTCTTTAACCATTAGATGTAGTTGTGTGTAAGTGTATCTCGAATAATTCTTATAAAAACATCATAATATGTTGAAAATAATTATGTTGTTACAAAATAAATGAATAAAAAGAGTTTAGGGGGTTGGAGAAGCAATATAAAACAAAAGAACATTAGAGAAGTATTCACCTTTAAATCGGGTAAATCCTCTTGGTTAGAACCAAAAGGGTTTCTTGAAGAGATTTCTTGTCATGAACCGTCCTCGGGGCCCGTGCCGTGACTACCCCAAGCCCGCCTTCCATAGGCCATAGGCTGGCGACTAGCACCAAAGGCGTAAACCCTGATAACAGGGAAGGCATTTCCTTTATAAAATAAAACAAGCACCACAGAGTACAAGCGGAATCAAAACACTAAGTACAAAAGAAATGCTGAAAAGTAAATAGGCCAGAATACAAACCCAAAAGAAAGTACGACTACAAAAAGACAAATAGCTGGAAGAAGGAAGCAGCTCCTGGGTCGTCCACCACGGATCCTACCTGAAGGGTAGGTATAGATAGCCTCCTCCATGCTCTCGTCTGTCAATCTCCTCTGTGAGTCATCATGTCTTGTAGTCCACCTCCGGGTACTAACTCGTCATGTAGTCCACCTCCAGGTACCAACCAGTCCTCAAACACTCGGCCTCCGTCAGCACTGCCCGTCATCTGCAACCAACACAACGAGGTGTGGGCATAGCCCGTGCAGGGGTGAGTATAACGATACTCAGTAGGGACCTCGAGACCCTCAAGGTCTCACTAAACCAACAAGGATAACCACAAGAAGATCTCAACAGATAACCTCTACTTAGATAAATTCCCATACATATACCTAAGTTATCAAGTAACCCATCTCAATCATGAAGAAACACAAGGATTGTGAAATCAACGGATAACCACTACCCAGGTATATGCCCATACATATACCTAAGTTATCAAGTGACCCATCTCAATCATGAGGTAAACACAAAGGTCAAAAGTCTCAGGTCAAACCAGGATTTTCATTATCGAAACCGTAACTGCTGAAGAGCTCCGTCTCTGGAGTGTACAATGGTCCTATCACGACTCCGAGGTACTGCTCACTAACCTAAGACTGCTGAGGTACTCCTCCTGTCGAGTACCGCGGGTTTGCGGCCATCTACCGGGCGCTCTGTCCGCTGAAGGTCTGTCGCCAAACACCGGGCCCTCTCTCTAATAGCCTACAGAGGTACTCCTCCTGTCGAGTACCGCGGGTTTGCGGCCAACTACTTTTCGCTCCGTCCTTCGTGGGTCTGTCGCCAAATACCGGGCGCTCTGTCCACTGGGCTAGTCGACTCACTCCAAGTCGAGTCGGTCAAGCAGTCGTCATGCTTCAGCTGGCTACACGGTCTCCGTATTCCGTACACTCATCTCTGGGAGGGTTCGCTCCATGAGCTACAGGTCGATACTCCAAGTATCTCAAAGTCCCATGAAGAAGTATCTCAAAGGACCACCTCGTCATAGGGGTCTCGATGCAACAGACGTCGCGTCAATCAGACGCCCGGTCTGTGAGTTATTAGCCTTTTCGTCCTAGGGGCCCGGTTGGTTTCGTGAGCGAACCAAACCCGACCGTATCTCAACTGGACCCCGTACTCTCATAGGGTATACTCATAGGGACCGTTTCTCAACGTGATCATCAACGCCGCTGACGGTTCGTCAAAAAGACGTCTTGTCTGAAAGATATCAGCTTTTCCGTTCCAGGGGCCCGGTTGGATTTCGAGTGCATTCAAACCCGGCCACTATCCAACTGTATCAAAAACTCAGGAGAATCATGCCAAAAGTTCCATCTCATCAAGAGGAAATCAACGAGACAGACGGCGCGTCAATCGAACGCCTGGTCTGTGAGTTGTTGGCTTTTTCGTTCAAGGGGCCCGGTTGGTTTCGTGAGCGAAGCAACCCGACCGTACTCCACCTACGTCCAAACCTCGGGCGGAGTATGCCAAAAGATCCGTCTCACTAAGAGGAACTCAACAAAGCTGACGGCACGTCAATCAGACGTCCGTAGCTCAAGATAAGAGCGTTTCCGCTCTGAGGGCCCGGTTGGTTTTGTGTACGAACCAACCTGGCCGAACACAAAGTATTCCGAAACCTTGAGTCCAATATACTGAAACGACCGTCTCGATCCAAGGATCGCATCTCCACTGACGGTGCGTCGTTTTGAGGTCTGTAGCCCGAGTTATGGGCATTTGAACCTAAACAGTTCGGTATCGGGGGTTTCGGGCCCAGGCCGACCCGGCCCGAGACCCACGGTCGGCCCGAACCAGGTCGACCCGCCCCGGATAGGGTCGCCCAGCTCGGAACAGCCTGGCCCGGCCCGGTGCGGCCCGGCACAGCCTGGCCCGGCCCGCCGCGGCCCGGCCCGGCGCGGCCCGGTGCGGCCCGGCACGGCCCGGCCTGGCAGACTGGCCAGGCGCCGGTCTGGCTGGGGGCAGCTCACCCAGCGCGCTGCCAGCTCGGCTTCGGCCAAGCTGATTGGAAAAGAGGGGGGCGACTGCCCCCCTTGTGAACCGCGGCCCCCCCTCATTATGGGGGGCCGTTTTATGCTGGCCGCGGGAATTTAATTCCCCCGGCCTTTCCCATTTCCGGCCGGCCCGACCTGGCCGGCCGGTTCCTTCTCAACGGGACCGGCAAAGGCCGGTCCCCTTCCGGCTTCCGACACCGGCGGCCCGGCTGGCCGCCGGTCACCTTGTTCCACCGCGGCCCGGAACCGGCCACGGCCTTTGTCGTCCGGCGCGGTGCGTTAGCACCGCGCCCCTCCTCCATGGCCCCGCTCCGGCCGCGACACCTTCAATTTCCTTCGATGCGGCGTGACAGCGGCGCGTCCTTGAATTCCTTTCCACGGCGTGGCGCGACGGCGCCGCGGATATTTTCCGCATGAAACCGTGTGGTGCGATGACACCACGCTCCTTCGTACCAACCACAAAGAAAACATTTATGAAATAAAGAGGAGGGTCGGCCGTGTTTGTGCGGACCGACCCCCTCGCATTATTCGATAACAAATAGTCGAAAACCACGAAATTCGACATGCCAGAATCAAGAACGGAAAATAATTAAATAAAAAATAACAATAATCCCCTACCTCGGTTTCAAGAGCGGAGCACGCCAACAAGCCGCAGAAGACAAGCGTTGCGGAGGTCGGGCGTCGCGGGAATCGTACGTTGATTCCGTTGACATCGAGGTGCGTCCGAAGAGGTAACGTCGCTGGAGAAGCTTCGTAAGCTGATGGAGAAAGCCCGAGGAGGAAGCAGCGTCTCCTTTCGTTGACACGGGAAGAAGATCTAAAGAAGCAGTGTCGTCGATCTTCGGAAACACACCGGCTGCGAAGAAGAGAAGAGACGACACGTCTTTCCCTTCTTATGGTGACATCGTTCTTCGTTGGAGCCTAAGGATTCTTCGCGTTCTTCGTCAAGGTTGAAGAAGATGAAGAATGCTTCCCAATCCTCTCAAGGTGGCAGAATATACTAACCAAAATAAAATAAGTCTAAGACTTATTTTATTTACACAACCCAACCACTTTGAATTTCAAAGGTTTGAAATTAAGTAAATCATCTTAATTAATAACACAAGTTGTCAAATTAATTAGAGTGGAGTTATTGGGGAGTTTAAGGGAAGTTGAAGAGTTAGGGCTCGTGTGGGCCCCACCACACTTAATCCTCTCAAGGGAGGTTATGTGGATGTGGGTCCCACCTTTAACTCTCTTTGGGAGGAAATAACCAAAAAGTTAAAAATAAAATTGTGTTCCACAATTTTATTTAACTTCTTCTAATTTCCCCCAAAACTAACTTTCATCCCGCATAAAACGCAACCTCAGAAAAGGTCTCCTTAAGCTAATATCGGCGTTGTGAGTTCATCGGTGCCCTCAGAATTCGATTTTGGGCCCCGGTTCAAAAGTTAGAAAAACCCGCTCGTTCGTTCACTGAACGTACCCGAGCCAAAATTCGGAAATTTTTTCCGGGCACACCGGGCCTCAGAATCAGGCGCCGTCAGAAACTGCGTTCTTGTAAAATTCCAAAGAAAATTAAGAAAACATTTTCCTTGAAATTTCCGGGTCTTTACATTACTCCCCCCATAGGGCTTTACGTCCCCGTAAAGCTTCACCACAAACTTAGGGAAACAAAGGCAGTACTGAGCACGCATCTGAGCCTTCCGCTCCCATGTGCTCACCTGGAGGTTCCCGTGCTGCCAAAGAAAGTGCACCAGAGGAATCGACTGTCCTCCTAGGATCCGCTCCTGTCGATCCTCGATCCCCACAGGAACCCCCGTAGAAGTCACCTTATCGCCACCGTCCAGCTCCTCATGGTCGATGATATGCGGAGGGTCGAGCACGTATCTCCTCAGTTGGGATACGTAGAAAACGCCGTACACATAGTGCAACTGAAGTGGATGGGTCAAGTGGTAAACCACCTCGCCTACCCAGCTGAGGACCTAGAAAGGTCCTTTGAACCTCAGAGATAACTTGCCTCCCTGGCCACATCTCCGTAAACCTCGTCGAGGTGAGACTTGTATAAGGACGTGATGGTCATCCTCTAACTTTAGAGGCCTCCAAGTCCTGTCAGCATAAGGCTTCATTCGGCCCTTTTCCGTCCTCATCCACTCTTGGATGACCTGGACCTTCTCTAGTCTCACAAGAGCTGCTATGATTTCTTCTTTGCCAATAAGAGAAATCCAGTCTCATCCCCTGGATGAACCACATTCGTTGCCTAATACAGTCAATCCTGAAATGAATGATGCATTCATGCCATGGATGACGTCGTAAGGCCTCGACGTAACTACCAAGAGATCCAACTATCACTCTCGCCTCCAAGGGCCGAGTCACACCGTCAGCATCAGTGTGTGGTCACTAGGTCTCCTTCAGTAGAAAAATCGAAAGTGAGGGTCAAGTCAACAGTCTTAACCGGGACCACTCAGTATCAACCAAACAAAAGGACAGGAAAGAAAAAAATATAAGTGTCTTTTTTTACTATTGCAGCTCATAGTACAAGACACAAAGCAACTACATACAAACATCAACAAAACCAGAAGCAACAGGATCAATAGCCTCTAGGTCAGAAGCTAGTCCCGCTCCTATCCATCTGCTACCGGAGCTCCATGACCATAGGCCTCAGCTGCCTGAAGCTGAGCTCTCCCATGTCCTTCTATCCCCTGCGGTCGGGGTGGGCCTCCTGGTGGTGGTGGCAACATCCCAAATCGTTGTCCACCTCGAGCTGCATAGCCAGCTCCTCTGCCATGGCCGCCTGCTCCTTGCAGTCTGCCCTGATCGAACCTCTGGCTCTGCCTTGGAGGTTCTTCATTTAAATGCTGGTCATCTGCATGGCGGGTCGGACAGTCACGTGCCATGTGACCAATCCAGCCGCAGGAGTAACACTGTCCACTCTCGGCACGTCTAGCTCTGACTCCACCCCGGTTTCCCCATACAACTAAACCTGAGTCATGTAGTCGGCCACCGGTAGGTCTGGTCCTCTTGGACCTTTGCGTCATCTGTCTACTGCCTGCTGTAGAAGACTCTGCCGCAAGCCAGCTAGTGGTGGGTCCTGCTGCTGGAGACTGCTCAGCAAGGAAACTATCCACTAAGTGGGCCCTCTCCAACACCCATGTCTGCGTCAGAATGCTGTGAGAAACAACAGAAGCTCTAATATCTCGCCTGAGCCCCTGCTCGAAGGTTCGGGCCCTGAAGAACGGGTCCCGTATCATATCTGTGGAGTAGCGCGAGAGGTTTGTGAACCTCGATGAATGCTGTGCCACTGTCATGCTACCCTACCGCAGCTGAAGTAGCTCCTGTATAAGCACCGCTCGAAGGGTGGATGGTACAAACTCTGCCTGGAACAGGCACTCGAAGTCTGCCCAAAGAAGTGCCGCCTCGTCATGCATCTGGAGCATCAGGCTCCACCATCTGCCTGCTGCTGCCTGAAGAAGGCTGGCAGCAAGGATCACCATGAAGTCTGTCGGCGTCCCCAGTATCCTGAAGACTCTCACCACAGCCTCCATCCAGTCCTCAGCCGCCTGCGGGTCCATCCCTCCCTGGAACCTGGGTGGCCTCTGGCGCTGGAACTCGTGCAGCGCGCTCAAGCGACGTGCACCCTCTGCTGCTAGGGCTGGTGGCATCAGTGGCCCAATGGGTAGTAGTACCGCTGGTACCTCCGCTGGTTCCTCAACTGGAAAAGGGCCCTGTACTGAGGCCACGTCGCTCGGCGGGCTGTCAGTACGAACCACTCTCGGGGCTCTAGCTGGTCGTCCATGGGGAGACATCCTGAAAGGAACAACGTGACACGGTCAAACGATTTATACCTAGTGAACTGACCTGGTTTGAGCTGATATTCAAATAAAACTTCTGGAAACACACATGCAATCAGTGTTTTCATGCACAAAGTTGGAAATCAGAAGTTAGGGTCCTGGTGTATGGATACGTCGGCCGCCGCACCAACACTGGACTCCCTGGACTGATAACCACACTCAATACGCTAAACACTATTGCTTAAAATAGAAAAGATCAGAGTTCGCAGTAGAACCGAACTCCTCTGATACCAATTTATCACGACCCATCCTCGGGGCCCGTGCCGTGACTACCCCAAGCCCGCCTTCCATAGGCCAGGGGCTGGTGACTAGCACCAAAGGCGTAAATCCCAATAACAGGTAAGGCATTGCCTTTATAAAAGAAAACAAGCACCACAGAGTACAAGCGAAAGCAAAACACTAAGTACAAAAGAAATGCTGAAAAGTAAATGGGCCAGAATACAAACCCAAAAGAAAGTATGACTACTTAAAGACAAACAGCTGGAAGAAAGAAGCAGCTCCTGGGTCATCCACCACGGATCCTACCTGAAGGGTAGATACAGATAGTCTCCTCTACGCTCTCGGCTATCAATATCCTCTGTGAGTCGTCACGTCTTGTAGACCACCTCCGGGTACTGACTCGTCATGTAGTCCACCTCCGGGTACCGACCAGTCCTCGAACACTCGGCCTCCGTCAGCACTGCCCGTCGTCTGCAACCAACACAACGAGGTGCGGGCATAGCCCATGAAGGGGTGAGTATAACGATACTCAGTAGGGATCCCAAGACCCTCAAGGTCTCACTAAACCAACAAGGATAACCATAAGAAGATCTCAACAGATAACCTCTACTTAGATATATGCCCATACATATACATATGTTATCAAGTAACCCATCTCAATCATGGGGAAACACAAGGATTGTGAAATCAATGGATAACCACTACCCAGGTATATGACCATACATATACCTAAGTTATCAAGTGACCCATCTCAATCATGAGGTAAACACAAAGGTCAAAATTCTCAGCTCAAACCAGGATTTTCATTATCGAAACTGTAACTGCTGAAGAGATCCATCTCTGGAGTGTACAGTGGTCCTATCATGACTCCGAGTTACTGCTCACTAACCTAAGACTGCTGAGGTACTCCTCCTTTTGAGTACCGCGGGTTTACGGCCAACTACCGGGCGCTCTGTCTGCTAAAGGTCTGTCGCCAAATACCGGGCGCTCTCCCTAATAGCCTACAGAGGTACTCCTCCTGTCGAGTACCGCGTGTTTGCGGCCAACTACTGGGCGCTCCGTCCACCGTGGGTCTGTCGCCAAATATCGGGCACTCCGTCCACTGGGCTAGTCGACTCACTCCAAGTCGAGTCGGTCAAGCAGTCGTCAGGCCTCAGCCGGCTACACGGTCTCCGTATTCCGTACGCTCATCTCTGGGAGGGTCAGCTCCATGAGCTACAGGTCGATACTCCAAGTATCTCAAAGTCCCACGAATAAGTATCTCAAAGGACCGCCTCGTCATAGGAGTCTCAACGCAACAGACGGCGCGTCAATCAGACGCTTGGTCTGTGAATTATTAGCCTTTTCGTCCTAGGGGCCCGGTTGGTTTTGTGAGCGAACCAAACCTGGACATATCTCAACTGTACCCCATACTCTCATAGGGTATACTCATAGGGACCGTTTTTCTCAACGTGATCATCAACGCCGCTGACGGTTCGTTAAACGGACGCCTGGTCTGAAAGATATCAGCTTTTCCGTTCCAGGGGCCCGGTTGGATTTCGAGTGCATTCCAACCTGGACACTATCCAACTGTATCAAAAACTCGGGTGAAGCATGCCAAAATTTCCGTCTCATCAAGAGGAAATCAACGAGACAGACGACACGTCAATCAGACGCCTGGTCTGTGAGTTGTTGGCTTTTTCGTTCCAGGGGCCCGGTTGGTTTCGTGAGAAAACCCACCCAACGGTACTCCACCTACATCCAAACCTTGGGAGAAGTATGCCAAAATATTTGTCACACTAAGAAGAACTCAACAAAGCTGACGACACGTCAATCAGACGTCCGTAGCTCAAGATATGAGCATTTTCGCTCCGAGGGCCCGGTTGGTTTCGTGTACGATCCAACCTGGCCGAACTCAAAGTATTCCGAAACCTTAAGTGCAATATACCTAAACGACTGTCTCAATCCAAGGATCGCATCGCCGCTGACGGTGCGTCGTTTGGAGGTCTGTAGCCCGAGTTATGGGCATTTGAACCTAAACAGTTCGGTATCGGGGGTTTCGGGCCCGGGCCGACCCGTCCCAAGACCCCCCGGTCGGCCCGAATCGGGTCGACCCACCCCGGATAGGGTCGACCCGGCCCGGCCCGGCGCGGCGTGGCGCGGCTAGGCTTGGCCCGGCCTGGCCTACCGGCCAGGCGCCGGTCCGGCTGGGGGCAGCGCGCCGAGCGTGCTGCCAGCTCGGCTTCGGCCGAGCTGATTGAAAAAGAGAGGGGTGCCTGCCCCCCTTGTGAACCGCGGCCCCCACTCATTATGGGGGGCCGTTTGATGCTGGACGGGGGAATTTAATTCCCCCGGCCTTTCCCATTTCCAGCCGGCCCGACCTGGCCGGCCGGTTCCTTCTCAACGGGACTGGCAAAGGCCGGTCCCCTTCCGGCTTCCGACACCGGCGGCCCGGCTCGCCGCCGGTCACCTTGTTCCGCCACGGCCCAGAACCGGGCGCGGCCTTTGTCGTCCGATGCGGTGCGACGAAGCCGCTACCCTCCACAGTGGCCCCACTCCGGCCGAGGCACCTTCGATTTCCTTCAACGCGGCGCGACGGCGGCGCGTCCTTGAATTCCTTTCCACGGCGCGGCGTGAAGGCGCCGCGCATATGTTCCGCATGAAACCTCGTGGTGTGACAGCACCATGCTCCTTCGTACCAACCACAAAGAAAAAATTTATGAAATAAAGAGGAGGGTCGGCCGTGTTTGTGCGGACTGACCCCCTCGCATTATTCGATAACAAATAGTCGAAAACCACGAAATTCGACATGCCAGAATCAAGAACGGAAAATAATTAAATAAAAAATAACAATAATCCCCTACCTTGGTTTCAAGAGCGGAGCACACCAACAAGCCGCAGAAGACAAGCGTTGTGGAGGTCGGGCGTCGCGGGAATCGTACGTTGATTCTGTTGACGTCGAGGTGCATCCGAAGAGGTAACGTCGCTGGAGAAGCTTCGTAAGCTGACGGAGAAAGCCCGAGGAGGAAGCGGCGTCTCCTTTCGTTGAAACGGGAAGAAGATCGAAAGAAGAGGCGTCGTCGATCTTCAGACACACACCAGCTGCGAAGAACAGAAGAGACGACACATCTTTCCCTTCTTATGGTGACAGCGTTCTTCATTGGAGCCTAAGGGTTCTTCGCGTTCTTCGTCAAGGTTAAAGAAGATGAAGAATGCTTCCCAATCCTCTCAAGGTGGGAAAAGATACTAACCAAAATAAAATAAGTCTAAGACTTATTTTATTTACACAACCTAATCACTTTGAATTTCAAAGGTTTGAAATTAAGTAACTCATCTTAATTAATAACAGAAGTTGTAAAATTAATTAGAGTGGAGTTATTGGGGAGTTTAAGGGAAGTTGAAGAGTTAGGGCTCGTGTGGGCCCCACCACACTTAATTCTCTCAAGGGAGGTTATGTGTATGTGGGTCCCACCTCTAACTCCCTTTGTGAGGAAATAACCAACAAGTTAAAAATAAAATTGTGTTCCACAATTTTATTTATCTTCTTCTAATTTCCCCCAAAACTAACGTTCGTCCCGCATAAAACGCAACCACGTAAAAGGTCTCCTTAAGCGAATATCGGCGTTGCGAGTTCATCGGTGCCCTCAGAATTCGATTCCGGGCACCAGTTCAAAAGTTAGAAAAACCCGCTCGTTCGTTCACTGAACGTACCCGAGCCAAACTTCGTAAATTGATTCTGGGCACACCGGGCCTCAGAATCAGGCACCGTCAGAAACTGCGTTCTTGTAAAATTCCAAAGAAAATTAAGAAAAAAATTTCCTTTAAATTTCTAGGTCTTTACATTTCTGCCTAAGGTAAGGCTTATAGGATGAAGAGAGGGATGTGGAGAGATAAAAGGAGCAGAGCTTGGCTGATCCAATGGCTTGATAACTATGGGTAAGGAGGTAGAGGTGGGGTCCTTTTATAAGAGGAGAGGAGGGGCACTCTTGAAATGTTATAAAATATTACTTTATATTAAAATGTGTTTCAGATTTAAAAGGTCCCATATTGATATATTTCGAGGATAAGGTGATAAGGGTTCTAAATATACTCATACAATAGGTCTCTGATAAGTGTAAGTCTTATAGTTTACATTATCTTTTCATTTTATTTAAATCGTTAATTAATGAGGTAATCGCTCCATCATCATGATGTCATAAATAATTTAATTTATTTATTGTCAAAAAATTATAAAAAAATAATATGATGTAGGAAATCCTTTTATATTTCCAATGAATATTTATAGTCCAAGAGATCATTTATTTAGAGAAAATTAAAAATGTTTTACTCAGGTGATACATTCTTTAGTGATATTCTCCTTTCTTTAAAAATAAAAAGATAAAGTGTCACATTTACCCAAAAGTGATTCCATGGGGTCCTTAAGTTTGGCACAAGGAATCCCATGGTCTGAAATGACACAAACAGTAGAATTAGGACACATTTTGGGGTCATTTATTTATGATATTATTTTATTATCCTTATCTACCCGATTATTAATTAATCAAGATAATTAAAGATAATTACCGTCATTACTATTCATAATGTCCTAAAACAAAAGAGTTTTAATTAGATAATTTAGACCTTATGATTCCAAATATGGAATCCATTTTACCAAAATCTAAACATAGAAATTGAAATAATTAATTTAAAAATAATTCCTGTTGTCAAAACAAATAACGGGTTTTTTTGAAACAATATCTATGAAAAGTTTGACACTTGTTTATGACCAATTCCAAAGAGAAATTAATTATAATGAACAAAATTGGATTAGATGGTAAAAATATATTATAATTACACTTTAATACCAATTAAAAAGATAATATAACCATATTATTAAATTAGATGAAAAAGCAGTTTTGATGTAAAATGCAGTATTTTTCACTATTCATTAAAAAATGAACATTGTCAGAAAAATACCAAAAATTAACCCAAGGTAAATTTCAATGTCACAATAAAAAATAATAAGTTTATTTTTACAAATAAACCTTATAAAATTGTCAAAATATAGATTTAAAAATGGTTCTCCATCAAAAGGCGATAAAACAATCATTTAAAAATATTAGTGTATTCCATGCTTAAGATTGGATTTATTCTCATTTTAAGCCTCTAAAACACAATCTAATTCATAAATAGAAATAGGTAATAATTTCTTATTATTCATTACTTACTTGGGATGTTACATAAAATCTGGATGTGCATCTCAAATAAAGGAATTTATTTTGATTAAAATACTATTGATGAATCCTATAAAATATTTGATAACCAAAATTACTTGCATAGTGGCTCAGGACTGATGAAAGAACACTATTAACTAGTGTGAGTGTACCTTTTAAAGAGTAGATATGGATTTTAAAATTTGAAAGATAACCCATGATTCTAATAATTTGGCTATCAAAATAGAAAAACCTTATTCAACATGTATACAATGGGTCTTGAAGTTACTGTATAGAAAAAATATCTTATATAAATGAATATCATACATAATCTACTTTACATTCCTTATCGAGAATCATTTAAAAATATAGAAATTAAATTGAGATTAATTAACCTATTTTCCATTATTCTTATAGTATATGTTAAATAGTTATTTTAAACCCATCATGAAGCTATGATGCCATCAATGAAAAAGAAGTTTTAATCTATAAAAAATAGATGGGAGAATCCCAGTGATCCATAGATTATCCTAAGGGGGGAAATGATTCCTGTACCGATGCTATGATGTGTAATTATACTAAGTTAGTATTTAAAAGCAATAAAATAATGTAGAATAAAATAGATACCCTTGATGAAGGACTTTGGTGATTTGAAAAAACAGATACTCCTTCCCATAAGTGAAACCATGAACCATGGTGTGGCATGAAAAAAATCATAGAACTATTCATAAAACCGATATTGTAGAATGAAACTGATAATGAATCTCATTTGAATCTATCAAAGGATTTTTTTTGAAATCTACATTGATTATTTTGTTGGAACTAATGAAATATCTATTGATATCATACCATATCTCTTGTTCTATTCCAGTGGCTCATTGGATGCTTATGTTTTGGATAAATCTATTTTTATCCTCTATAATAATGTTATGTAAATATAAATCCAATATTTCATTAATAATTTTATCTAATATTTTATAGGATAATATTCAAATATTTATGGGATAAAATTAGTTAAAGGATCAAGGACACTTTATTTTTCGACTAATAATAAGATATGTCATAAACATGGATTAGGGTAGGGAACATTACTTTAAAAAGTTTTAAATAGACTTGATGAAATATTTTTGGATGATATCCCCTAAAGATATATATAATTACCTTGTAAATCCATTAGGGACTTCAGTTATATATGGATTTAGTTGTTTGATACCATCCAAGATCTTATCCATACTAGTTACAATTTTAAGATTAGAATTTTTATTGCAATAATGACATGGGGGATCCAGTTTAAAAATCATAGCTTTCCTCGATATTGTTGGCCCAAGGTATTTTTCCATAGTACAATGATCATCTTCAAGAAATGATACACTATGAAAGTTTTAGATATATTAATATTAGTAGATATAGAATCACCCCTATCCAAAGATTTGATTCCCAATGAATTTCCTCTTTTTAACAATTAAGTGAAAAAAGGTTTTAATTTTACCACATTACTTAAGAAATATTTTCCTATACATTACTTGATTAGTCATGTATTCCTCTCATATTATGTTCTATTGTTCGATTTTCTTGGGCATAAGCATTGTAAAGATTTCATCATCCCATCCTTCTTGAAGCATATCATCATTAACATTGATTTCACCCTCAAACTCTTTATACTTCTTAAGGTTATTCCTACACTATTTCACCCATTATCATAGGTTATTATTTAGTTATTTTGGATTCTTTTAGATAGCATACCACACATGTACATTCACCAAGTAATTCAAGGATTTATAAACCACTTACATAAATTAATATTATTTAATATAGATAATCAAAAAGTTAAGATGCTATTGTTATGTTCATATATCATTTAGTTTGAGAATAAGTGGCATATAATCAGACATGGAATTATTTTGATGAGAGATAAAACAGTTTAAAATGTGAGTTATTACATATATATTTTCTTGTAATCTATCTAATAAAGTATATAAATGTTTATTTCCATTATTTTTAATCTACCTAGTGTATTAGTCACCATTATAGCTAAGATCTAGGAGCTTGTTGTGTGATAATAGAGATATAAGGTCCTTAATTTATTTCTTTAAAAAACAATAAAAAATTATGTTGTCATTTTTAATAATAATATTATTTAAATCCCATATGATAAACCATGAATTAGAACCTATATTTAATGTGGATGGAGAATTCTAAATAGATCATGTCCTCACACATTAAAATTTGGTATATATGGGGGAAAGAAAAAGGGGAACATAATTTAGATGAACCTTTAGTGTAATATACTATTTTTAGGAGTTGATTAAATCCATGTACATCAAGTTTTTATAGAGAAAAATATTTTCTCATTGGTTTGATTACCATAAGAAAGTATCTAACACGCATCTTATCTACATACTCTTGAATAGTTCACACACTATAGTTACTATACATCTATAATAAAATATTTTAATACAAATCATGGATATATGGATTTAGAACCCTTTGGTTCTTTGAGTTCACCCCACAAGATGAGGGTTTGACTTCCATCATAGATTTTCATTTAGTATCTATAGACACACTATAACACCCAATCATTTTAGAATATATATCTCTTTAATAAAAAAATTATTTTAATATCTTATGAAGAAATTATCCTTGGAATTAGATAAATAATTCTTAAAAAATATAAAATTATTCACATTATAATGTATTTTGATGATATATATTTGTAAAAAATGATTTTTAATTCACATCATAAATACTATTGATCCTGAAGAATTGTTTTGAAATTTTTTTTATGAGAATTTTTTTAATGTATATTATATTATTAAATTTATTAATAGAGTTAAACATATGAAATAATATTTTTTTACAAATTTATAAAACTAATTAATTGGTTATTAATTGATTATAGATGAAAATAAAATCATTTTAAGGTGAAAGGAGGTGTTTTTTTTGAAAAAAATGCTTATATGTACGGAATGTGTTTTTATATTAATAAATTAAATTAATAACTATTTATGAATTATTTTAACTAAATGTATAGAAAATATATTAAATAAAATATTTTAACATTAATTTAAGGCTTTTTACTAGGAATGGAATATGAATAAATTCAGTGTTATGCATAAAATGCATTTTTCTAAAAACAATTTTCATTGCCTTTTATATACTTATTAAAAAAAGAATTTGAAGCATGTAAAAAATTGAATATGGTAAAATGTTTTTATATTTGTAACTAGAATTCACAATTTTTTTAAATAAATATATTTCATTTTTGGTTAAAATGAATAGTAACATTGGTTAAACTTTGTTAACATGGTAAGGGTAAAAGCATGAGGGTGGGGGGGGGGGGGTAAACATAGATATAAGGAATAAAATATATTTAAAACATGGATAATTGTGATTGTTTAAATGGATTTGTACACAAAAATAAATTTTCCTCAACTCCACTTCCACTTTAATAAAACATTATTATATTTTATTATTTCAAGTATTTACAAGAGTTTCACCCCCCATTTATAAAAGGATGACCTCTCCCCTCAGTACTTCAAACATTTTGATCCATATATATCATAAAATACCTACGAAAATATATTTTAAACTTTCCTATAATCCCATATATCTTCTATTCTTAACCTATTCCCAAACTAAAAATGTTTAATGTGTAAGCCACATGAGGCTTCCTATAAGAGAGATAATTATATTTACCGATTTATTTTGTGTTTATTTATTAAACTAATTTCAATATTCTATAACCATATTTATATAACTAAATAACAAATTTAAAATACCATTATTTTTTATTGTTAATGTTATAACCACTTTCTTCTTCCATTCCATCCTATGAGAAATGATAACATCATTCGTACATACATGTAGACTACCACCTCCACCAAGGGCTCCGATAATTTTTGAAATCCTCCATAAATGAATGGTTTTATGGATATATATATGTAATATATATTATCATTATTATATTATTATTATTTTATAAATAAATATTTTTATATATCTATCAATTTGTCCATTCGTTGGTAAATGAAAACATTTCTCTTGCATACATACGTACTACCATCTTCAAAAAGTGATGTAATTCGTTTTTTGACACCACCATATATGAATGGTTATAAAAAATTTATTTAATGAATAATTATGATTATTATAAAATTATGATTATTATAGATATGATAAAACCATGAAAAATGTGGAAGGAATAGAACCGTTGAACCCTAAAAAGCATGAGAAACAGAACAGTTAACACATGACTGTTGATTTCAATAAAGAATTGTTAATAAATTTTTAATTTATAACTTTAAGGGAATTATATATTATTAGATAAGTATGAATATATATTTTTATATATTTATTATAAATTTAAATTTATTATATGGGAGCTGAAGAGAATGTATGAAGAAATTAAAGGCATGAGGTAAGGGTTTATGTTGAAATCTCAATTTTAATTTGGAATTTTATGCTTTAATAAAATTTAGGGGAATTTTATGCTATTTATATATAAAAAAATTTATTTCATTCTAATATGGTACTTTTTTTGGTTTTAATTTTTTCCCTCTCATTCTCCTCTCTATGGTAATTAAAACGACAAAGAAAATGTTTTAATGAAATGACAACCTTATTTACTCTTTGGTTAGATAAATTTTCTTGTATGTATATGATTTTAAAAATATTTAATAACCTTTTTAACTATTATTAAATATTTTTCAGAAGTTTAATTTCCCTAAATTATACTTTTATTTACAATTTATTATTTTTAAGATTTTTAATTTTTTTTCATATGACTCACTTTTGACTTATTTCAAAAGTTTTATAAGAATGTTATCTTTAAACGCACACAACATGAATGAATTTTCCCACCATCAGGACTGATATTTTATTTTAATATTTGTTTAAAATTTTATGTGGGTATTTTCAAAGAAAATATTTTTCTCACTATTCTTATAATTTTTATTTAAAATTTTATCAATTAAAAATGATATTTTTCTCATATTTCCAAAGAATGGTTTAAATATTCATTTAATGGTATTCTGCATCTTTGTCAACATGATTTGATTTTTTATTCATTGAGGATATGATATTATGATACCATCCAATTTATTTCTTTAGAGGGTTTTGGTGATGATTTTTAAGGACAAATTATTGAAACCCATTTATTTTTAATGGGTTAATTATTCTATGATGAAATGATGAATGTTTTTATGATATTATGGTAGACATATGTGTGATTTCATTATATAATATGTGGGATTGAATTTATATAGCCCTATAATTCATTGGTTAATTATTGACATCGCATGATATAATACTAAATTGGATGGGGAGTGTACCCATTCCAATAAAAAAAGTGTACGGGGAGTGAACCCATTATAATAACTAAAAGAAGTAGGGGAGTGAAATCAATCCATTATTCCCACTATATGATGATAGTATTGGTAGTAATAATTTTCTAATAGAATGATTTTTATGCTTATGATTATTCTTAAATTTATATGACATGATCCTATGGTTTTGTTATTCTCTAATGTATTGTAATTGTATAAGGATGATTCATCACACTTATGACTCATCTATTTTCAAATAATAAAGATTAATATTATGGATCATGTTTCATGATATATTAGTTATGGGGTATGAACATGATAAGTTATAATCATGCTGTCAAACCCATATTATTATCTTATTCTTTCACATTATCATAAATTGGTTTCTCCCTTGTTTACCCTTACTAATCATCTCTGGTCAACCATTATTATGTTTTAATTTCCATAGATTATAAAGAAGGGTTCTATATAGAATATGTCTAAAAAGGGTAGTTTGAGGGAGGTATTTTAGGTGTGATTTTGAATATCATTACTAAAATAATTAGATTATGAATCTAGTATTCAACCACACTAAACCTTTACTATTATATGATGTGATTTATTGTGTAATATATTATTTTTTCCTTTAAAATTATGAAATATGTAAATACTTTTTTCTTGGGTAACCTAAATTGGAATCAAAGTAGGTTTTAGTTATTTTTAGAGATTATGTTTTAAAATATATAAGGATATATCTTAAGGAAAACAATGATGAACTTAAAGTGATATAGGGTTAACCAAAAAGTGTCATGGATTGATAATAAGTTTTCATACTTTAGAGCAACTAAATAATTATTTTAATGATTAAATGATATCTCACATAGATTATTGATTATTGATTGTTAGACTATGATTTTTGGTTTTACTCAATGATTGGAAATATACATAATCATTTTAAAAATGAATTTTATGTACAATAAAATGATTTTACTCATGAGGAACAAAATTAAGTGATAGTTCAGATGTGAAATATTTTGGCTATTCTCACACAATTATCTCATGCCTCAAATCGTATTTAGATATAAAAGATTAAAGGATGTAACAAAAATATATTAAGTCTTTAATGATTTAAAATCCACCTAATTTCAGTGGGTACCCTAATCCACTAGTTTATTTTAAATAGATCAAATCAACTAAAAATATATATTTACATTCCCTAGTTCTTGTAGCATGAAAATGTTTTCGAGGAGTTATATCATTTAGAAGGTGATTCAAATCAACAATATAATCTTATTAAGAATACGATGGAAGATGAAGAAATTGAATCCATGAAATGGTAAGAGTTTAAGAGGGTATTTTTCTCTAAGTTCATTCCTTGAACTCATCACATAAAAATGAAAAGGAATTCCTTGAGCTTAAGTAGAATAATGATGAATCTATTAATACCCATGGGAAAAATTTTAAAAGACATGAGAGGTATTCTTATAAATTTTTCATAAAAACTAAAAAAAATTGATTTATTATTTTGTAGATTAAAACCAAATCTCTAAAAGGTATTCAATATAAGGTAATTTATTATAAATGAAGAAATAATTTGAGGAGATATCAATATAGAAACAGAGAGTGGAGATTCCAATCATTCTCATTATTCTGATATGATGATAAAGATGTAGTTTTGAGTAAATTCAAGTAATAAAACCATGGTGGAAATAAAATTAATCATCCTTTATTCTATAATTGTGGAGATAAGAATAGAATAAATTATCACTAGGGGACTGATAATTGTTTCAAGTATGGAAAGAAAGGATATCGAGAAATTTAATATTGAAGAGATATAATGAGTCAATCCAATGAAAATAATTTGTATAATTTTCAGTTAATTCCCCATAAAAACTATAATAAAAAAACTCTAAGGAGTATCGACATTATACCAACTAATGTATAAATTTGAGGGATAATGATGATAGTTAGCAACATCAACCTCTTAAGACAAGTGATAAACATAAAGATCCTGTGATCCCAACCACTAAACTGGGTCACATGAATGAATTGGTGAAAGATACCCTTATAATTCAATCTAGAATAAAAAAATGTATTATTTGAGTATCGTTCTATCCACATGTTTATATCTGAATAAATTTTTAAGGGTATGAAATCATCACCTTGATGATTAGATATTAAATTATCTGTGAAAAAACATAAAGCTATGATAATTATATCTCAATTATATAGATCCTATATGATTTATGTTTTAAAAAATATTATTTATTAAAATCATATGATTCTATCTCTATTTTAATTTGATGTGATTTATAGCATGTATTGGCTTTGTTTATATAGTACCGATATCAATTTATGAGGAAGGGAAGTCGCATTTTATATTTGTGAATAAATCAATGATTATCATTGGTGCGAGGATGAATATGAACATCTAATGGAAACTAATTATATTATATGGGTCTTACTACAAATTCATGAGGTGTATTTATATCAAATTGTGTATCCAAAACTCAATATTTAAGGTGTTTATATTGTGTAGGAACATGTTGATGTATTTCCTGAAGAGTTTACTGGCCATCCTCTAAATCGGGATGTTAAGTATTCAATAGATCTTATATATGGTTCTATGCCTATTTTGAAGAAAATTTAATGAATGAACCCTATTTAGTTATAGGAATATAAGAAGAAACATCAGTATAATCTTGATAAGAGATTAATTCTTCCAAGTACAATACCATGGGATACACCAGTTCGTTTTGTTAAAATTTATAATACCATGATATTTTTTGAAACAAGTTTTTAAAAATTAATTTAATATTTTTAATATTTAGTGTTTCACACAAAATATATTTTAAATTTCCTTACAAGTTACACCGAGTTTAGCTTTCATTACATGTACCACTATGTTTGTCTTGTGTTACAAAAAACACTGAGTTTATCTTGCGTTACAAGAAAAAATAAGTTTAAAAAAACATGAAATATTATTAAAATATTATTATATGATAGTTATAACCATTTTATTTGAATGGTGGGTGTAAATAGGACTAAATAAATTATGAAAATTTTTATTAAACAAGTTTATATAATGAATTATTTGGTGAATAATTAATTAAGAATGAAAATAAAACTCTTTAGAAAATAAAAGGTAATCTATTTCGAAAAAATAATTTTTATGTGCACAAGTGTGATTTATGTCAATAAATTATAAAAATAAATTTTGGTTAATGATTTTAGTGAAATTTATATATAATATGTTTAATTAAATTTTTAAAATTCATCATTTATTTTTTCTAGACAAGAAATAATAATAAATATAATTTTATGCTTAAAAACCATATACTTTTATAAAAAATTGTTTTTAAACATTTTTCTTGGGAATTATTTTTAAATTAATTATTACCAATTTTAAAAAATAAATTTGGAAAGATAAAATTAATTTTTAAAATATTAATATAAAAATTATCTAATGATGAATTTTTTGGTTTTTTATGAAAAGTTTCATTTTTTTATGGATAGTGAAAATATTTAAATTTTAATTGAAAACTATTATTTCACCTAAGTAATATATAATTTAAATTATATTCTATACAACACCCTTAAATTCTAAAGTAATAAACTTATATTCAATAGGGTGCATGATACGCAACACCAAACACATATGGGAATATAATACCCTGATACTTTAAAATATATTTACCATTTAAAATACATTTTACATATTCTATATTTTCAATGCATAAAATTCTGACTTATCTTGCACTACAAACAAGAGAGACATTCTTTGAAAGATTACATTACACATAAGACTAAGTTTTAACCGAACAATAATATATTATTAAAATATTATTATTTATTATAATAATACTTAACCTAGCCATTAAATTTGTGGTTATTGAAACAATTAAATATGTTATGAAAACCTATAGTTTACACAAATATAAAATTAATTCATCAGATACAAATTTATTATAAATGAAAATAATAACACTATGGATATAAAAAAATATTATTATTATTATGCTTCCAAGGGGTTTTTATCTTAATAAAAATAATTAATTATAATTAGTGAATGATTATAATGAAATATATATACTATATATTCAGTAAAATGTTTTTTATATTCTTCCATTAGGTTTTATAGGAATAATATAAGAATAATATATATTTTACACTTAAAAACCTATATTTTTATAAAGACAATTTTACCGCCTTTTAATAGAGAAAAAATTTTAAATTTTAAATTTTACACTTTAATTGATTTAATATGTCCAAATAAACCTCACATTTTAAATTGAATCATAATAATTAGTTTAGTTTTAATTTTTGATATTTTTCTAAAACATTTCATTTTTGACGAATAGTTAAAAATATAGAATTTTATTTCAAAACTGATTTTTCGTCTAATTTATTTGTAGGGTTGAATTATAATTTTAATTGGTTATAAAGTTTTATTAGATAATTTTTCAACAATTAATACAATTTATTTCATTGTAATAAATTTTACTTGGAAATTAATTATCAAAACATAGCAAACTTTCAGACGTTTTTACTTTAATAATTTTTATTGTCATCCCACCTACATGATTAATTTTAAATTAATTTAAGCTATATATGTGTTTTTAATTTTTATAAATATATTTAATATTTTAAATAATCATAATTTATAATTCCTAATAAGGAAAAATTGGTTTTTGTACCAAATAATATTAGTGAATGTAATTAAAACTAATTACTATTATTAAGCTAAAATTATGCTTAATAAAGAACTAATCCTTTATTTTAAGGAAAAAAATGATCTAGAAACTTTTACACCACCCATTTAATAGAAATAAATCAATGAAATTTAAATTCTTTATTTCAGTTATTTTTTAGACCTTTTTTAGGTAAAAACCTGGGTAAAACTAACTTTTTTTCAAAAATACCAAGTGACTCCTTTTCCTACATTATAAAAGGACACAACCTATCCTCATTCCTCAAACATATAAAACCACATAGGTTCATCCAATATATACTTATATATATTCCAAACATCCCTCTACTCTACCTTGAGGCCTCCAATTGGTATGAAAGACTTTCATGGTATTCAGAAAATATTTCAAAGGTAAATAGTCTCCCAAACATGCTCATCATATGAGGACATAATATCATCTGATTATGATATGAGTAATAAATTATCCATGTGTTATGTCTTCATAGGAAACCAAGATATGAATAGGTCATCTGATCACCAAGAAAAATGAAATGAGATGAATTAGATAAAAGAAAATAAGTATTTTTATAATTTTGGCCAGAAACACTATAATACTTTCTTGAAGGGAATGTGAGTTTTTTTATAAGTTTCGAGTATAAGGACAGCATGTTCGTGATTTCACGGGTAAGAAAAAGGTTTCCAATTTACAATACATTAATTGTAAGGAAATGGGACATTGTGTGAGTCAATGCCCCAAACATCCAAGGAATATACCCTAAATGATGATATTGGATAATTATCAAGTTATTCCACTACCAAAGAAGAATAATAATGACTAATATGCATATTCTATAATTATGTCATATGATTATTTTTTTAGAAAATGTATTGGTTATAAGAATTATTGAATATATTAGGATTGTAGCGAACTAATTTTTCATTAAGGATTTTAGAATCGTACTCTGAATGGAACCAATAGAAGATATTATGTATAAAGTTAAAATTTTCATAAAAAACATGAATTAGGGAAATAAATCCATTAATATGTTCCTCATGTTGATATAATATTGATGAAATAATTTTTTTGATTAGTTTTGCTAACCTTGTAATTGAATAATGAATTTTCGATAAGCAGACTATTCTATCACTTATGGAGTTCATAATACAATTGGATTTAAGTAATATATCCAATAACATGTGTATTGCATTAGTAATAATAAAGAATTCCTGTTTCTAATAAGGTTTTATGGTAATTTGAGTTGTTACCATATTTCATGAGGATACATGATGAATTTATTCACATGTTTGGAATGTGAAAATTTGAAGATACTTAGTTTTAACTAAAGGATAATGATATGTTCATTTTTGAAATTCAGTGACAATTATTATAAAGTATTGGATCACAATATTTTGGAAAATTTTATTATTTACGAAATAGTTTATGTTGACCTTTGGAAAAGGTTTTATAGATTGTTATATTACATCACCATATAGGAAGAATAGTATAAAAAGTTCAAGGCACAACTAAAGGATACTATTTTATTTATAGAATCTTATATTTACTTATATTTATATATATTGATATAATTCCTTGAGTATAGAAATAAAATGTGTCTTGAGACAATTTTTTTTTCATATTATCATCATTTTTTATGATATTAATGAATTTTATTCATACCTATGATTTGTGGTTTTGTGGTCAAAAATTTTCATACGAACATGTAATCTTGCACTCTCCATCAAAAAATTATTTTTGGATTTTGTTCCTCCATATCCATGTTTCCATTTCCCAACTATGTTCTCCAACTAGGGTACCTAGTTATGTGACCATTGTACTTCCCTTTCTCTATTATTAAGAATATGTGATATTAACTTGTTTTATGATGTTTATTATTCAAAAATAGTTTATTTTCAATCTTTATATCACTAAGATCATGTTTTAATTGTGTGTAAACAAATTATTTAGGGTGGGGAGAATGTAACACCATGAAATTCTAAAGTAAGAACCTTATATTCAATAGTGTGCATGATACACGACATCAAGAGTCTAAGGGGATATAATACCCTTATATATTAAAATATAATTACTATTTTAAATAGATTCGATATTTTTAATTCATACAACACCAACTTAGATTGTGTTATATACAAGAGATACTTTCTTCAAAGTCTTACATTACACACAAGACCAAGTTTTTACAACACATTAATATATTATTAAAATATTTTTATTTAATATTTTAAGACTTATCCTATACATTAAATTAAGGGTTATGAATATAATTAACTATTTAAAAAAATATATAGTTTACCCAAATATAAAATGAGTGGATATGTTACAAATTAATTAGAAATGAAAATAAGAACCATTTGGATATAAAAAGAAATATTATTATTTTTATGATTCTAAAGGGGTTTTATTTTAACAAAATTAATTAATTAAAATTAGTGAATTTTTTTATTAAAATAAATATGTTATATATTCAATAAAGTTTTTTTTATATTCATCCATTAGGTTTTATAGGCATAGTATAAGAAAAAAATCATATTTTACACTTAAAAACCAATATTTTTATAAAGGTGATTTCACCACCTTTTAATGGAGAACATATTTTAAATTTAAATTTTGTCAAATTTATTGATTTAATATATCAAAATAAACTTACAATTTTTTTGATAAAATTAATAATTTTCTTAGTGTGAATTTTTTTATTTTTCTAAAACATTTCATTTTAATGAATAGTTAAAAATACAAAATTTTAGTTTGAATCTGATTTTTCATCTCATTTATTTAGAAGTGAAAATTACAATTCAATTTAGTATTAAAGTTTAATTAGATAATATTTTATAAATTAATAACATCTATTTCATTGAAATCAATTTCACTTTCAAATTGACAATGAAAACATAGCAAACTTTCTGATGTTTTTACACAAAAAACCTGCATTATCGTCCTGCCCGCGAGATGAATTTGAAATTAATTTTTGACACTTACATGATTGGAATTTGTCAAAAAAATCAATATTTGGAATCAGAATAATTTATAATTTTTAATGTGACCAATTTTTTTTGACTGAAAATATTAATGAAATTAACATAAATTAATAAAAATTATAAAATTAAAATTAAGATTAATAAAGGACTAAAACATTAACTTAAGGGACCAATTGACGTATACACTTTTCCAAAACCCACTGGATGGAAGTAATTCATCCATAAAGCATCCAATATTGAGTTTTTCTATTTTTATGACTTTTTTAGCTCAAAAAATGTTACACATAACTTATTTTAAAAAATACCAAGTGAGTCCTTTTCCTCCCTTATAAAATGACACCACCTCTCCCAATTGCTCAGACCTCTCAAACCATTTAGGATCAATCAAGAACATCCCATATATCTTACCAAAACCGTCCCCTAAGCCTTGAAGCCTCACTATGTTCATAAATCATTCTAGGGAACACTTTTGGTATAAACCAGAAGAAAGTGCTTGACTAAGACGCAACATCTTCTCTCAAGATCTCTAATTTCATTTCTATTATCTACCCCCTAAAATATATTTATTCCATGCTTATATAACAAAAATAGTAAACTAAATATACTAATATTTTGTTAATTAAAGGGTTATACCAACACTTACACACACCTTCATCTAATGGGTAAGGAACATACTATTTCTATGTACGATGAAGTACTTCCTCACAAAACGATTCTTGTTTATTTTATCTATACCAACTATAATGGTAAAAATTATAATGGAAAATATATTTATTTATGATATATATTATATTTATAATGTATTTATTCATCTTTAATTTTTTATTAGAACATTTATTTATAGTTTCCATCTTATGTAAATTTGATAATTTCGTTTGAGGAAGTGTGGACTACCGTCCCCTCAAAGCAATATGACTCATTCATTCCATACATGAAAAAAATAAAGGATGGTTTTAATAAAACTATGCAACATATATAATATATATATTATAATTTAAATATAATATACATATGTATCATTTATTTTTCATTATTTTAATAGAACAAATAAATTAATGTAGAGTTCATGCATATGTATGGCCTATCGTCTTCATGAGAGATACACTTAATTTATAATATCCAAATATTATGGAATACTATAAATAAATTTTTAATGAATATATATGATAATTAGTTAATGTATAACATTCTTAATATAATTAAATCATGATCTAATTAATTGGAACAAATGAAAGGTTTGGAAAGAATGATCCCATTTAGGGTGTAGCAGATCAGGTCTCCATGTCGTATCCATCTTCTTCTGAGATTCACTCAGACAATAGTGGTTACTCCTTGGTCCTCCAGGAATAATCAAGGTATGGGGGCCGCTTCCATGGTGAAGGGTGGCCTAGATTTTGGGGCTCAGGGTTCAGTCTTCTATAAAGAGGGTGTTTTGGTTTTCTCTGGATTTGGGGCGGTGATTCGGATCTTCCATGATGTGGGATTGCGATCTGGTACGACATTGGGGTCGCATACCTTCTCTGTGGTGAGGGGGTTTCCGATCTAGTGTACCGAGGTTGTATTTCAGTTCTCCGTGGAGGTGAGGTCTTGAACTGGTGCGTCAGGGTCTTGTCTTTGCGACGAAGGGGATTGCTTCCGGTGTATTGGTCTAGGGATTTTATTATTTTTCGGTGTTGGGGGTGTCCTTTGGTGTAGCTTGGGGTTGCGATTCTGTGCGTCATGGGGTCGTTCTCTAGAGGAGTGGGTCGTGACCATCCTTTTGTAGAGATGGGGTCGTGATCTGTTTCCTCCCTTGGCTATGTTCATCCTCTTCCATGGCCATGGAGTCCAACCCTTCTTCTGTGATGTGGATCATGATCTCCTACACTAGGGCTGTGTTTTTGATCCATGGTTAAGGGGATGGTCCGTCGTCTGTGCTATGATCCGGTAGGGGGTTCCTTGGTTAGACTTTGTGGTCTCTACATGGAAGTTTGATGGTGGCAACGAGGCATTTTCATGATGAATGTATAGAGGATATGAAAGTTTACCATTGTGTTGAACCTCTTAATTTGTGTTGGTTGTTATGGATTGGTTGTAACTGTATTCTTGAATGTATTGATTTTAAAAGGTGGGATGTTTTTTATATTGGATGTGACTTCATGAACTAAATTCATGAGGTTTCAGAGTAGGCTATTAATCTTTTCAATGTTTTTAGTATTTAGTTGTTTGAGAGGGTATGGCGTCAGCCATTGGAAAGGGCTACTTCTTTGACACATGAAACTTTCTAGCTAATTAGCCTTGCAATGGTGGAGAGTTTCTTCATGATCAAATGCTAGGGAGGAGCTATTCAGTGGTGTCATTTTGGTTTTACTCTTTCTATCTTACAAGTGTTATTTTCATATGTCCATTATGTCTTTGGGTTTCCACACCTTCATCCCTTAAAATGATGTTTTATATTTTTTCCTATAATAAAAAAATTTAGAGGCCTTCAGGCCATTGGATGGAATAGGAACAACAAATCACAAGTCAAAACAAACATGAGAAAATTATGCAATTAACACCTGAAATAGTTAAAATAATAAAAGAGGTTGAACGAATGGGTAATAAAATATTGTAAGATGTTAATATATGATATTATTGACATAATTATAGTTTTGGTATTAGTTATTAACAGATTTTAAACCAATATAAAGGGTGTTAATGAACAAACATTAAAAAGGAAGGATATGTTGAGAATTTTTTGTTTCAATTAGCATTTCATTGAGGCCCATTTACTGTTGTGAAACACTTTACTCTTATATGGTTTATATACTTCCATGTCATGTTATACCCTGAATATTATTATTCTCATAATTTTATAAGTTTCATTTAATTAATGTGGAATTATTATTTAAATTTTTTATTTGTTATGAGGAATGTAATGTAAATTTAAGACATGGGTTGGAGACTAATTATGGTAAGCCCTACAGATTGGGGACCGGTTAATAAAAGCCCCTCAATACATTGGTAGTCTCATGAGATGAAATATATGGCCAAAATAGATGGGTTTTTACCCGATATTCTAAACTATATTATGAAATTTCTTGAAGGTACTGATTCCATGTACTTAAGAAACATGAAATCCTATAATTAATAATTTACCTCATTTAGACTTAGTTATTATATATCCATGATATTTTTTCATCGAATTATCTATAGATTTATTTCATTTTTGGTTTATTTTTTAATTAAATTTGTTTCAATTTCTTACCTTAACATATTTATTATTCCTTATCTAGTTGTTTAAATGGAACATGTGTTTAGTAATTTACCTTTATATATAGCTTGATTCATTATTTCTTCAATTTTACTTACCCTTAATGAGAATTTTAGTTCACCCTTATTATGTTTCCTTCCCGAGGTTATGAAGAAGAGAATTTTGAATAAACATTCCAGAATGATGTTTATTTTAGGTTATTGTGTAGCTTGTTTCATTTTATTTTCCAATTTAATTATGGGTATTATTTATGTAATTTTTCTTTTCCAAGTCTATTAATCTTATTGGACCTTTTAAATTTTATTCCTTGTAATCATGGAAATGCATTAAAATATTGCACCAGCTCTAGGCTTCCGGGTTCGAGGAGTTACATTATAAATTGGGTTTAAAGTTTAATTAGTTCAATTATAAATTTATTAATTAAATATAGGTAATTTTAATCAAGTTCATATTGAAATTGGATATAAAAACTTCCTAAACTATTGTTCATTTTCTCTTAAAAAACACTTTCTTATTGCATCTTCAGGTTAAATGTTTAACCAAATTACACCACACACGTGAATGGAATTTGAAAAAATGTATTCTTTATTTGGAATCACCATAAATAATATTATAAAATAATTTTATCTTTATTTATGACCATAAATATTAGTGAAAATAGCTATAATTATTTTATGTTATTAAGGTTAAAATGTGGTTTTGTGTATTACATGTGTTTGTAATAAAATTAATTTTACACACCCATATGATTTTTATTTAATAAATTAGATTTAATATTTATATTAAGTTGGTATAAATTATCTAATAAAAATTAATTTTAACCATATTATTAAATAATAAATTACAGAGGGAAATATATAAATACAAGCTACCTTGGTAAAATCTATAAGGATAAAACTGAGTACAGTCAAAGGCTGAAAAATAACATCATAAAAAAGGATTTTCTATTTCAATGTTGGAGGTGTGTCTTGACCAAGTAAACCATACCCTACATTATTGTTCAGTTTTTTTAATCATTATATAATGGATACCTCCAAATAGTTAATAATTTTGGGTATTTACATGAATTCCACTCCTCTATATAAAAAGGGAACTCACTCTCCCCCTTCTTTACACATATGAAGCCATTTGGATCAACGAAAACCTTCCAAAATCCCTTAACAACATCCATACCATCATCCTATAATCATTAGTTAGGAAATAAGTAAAAAAAATAAATCCTTTAGTGAGAATATAATGTGGATACCTGAAAAATAGGAGGTTTGAAAATTTACTTAGGAAGTCAAGACCTAAGGTAAGGGATTTCCGTCTCATCCTTAATTTTTTTGTGAGAAACATGATATTTTTACCAAATGTTTAATTATGTGGTGTATATGTAACATCCTAGGTATCTATAGAATAATTTAAATTTTATATTTATTAGTATTTTTTATTTAAACATTAATTTATAAAATATTTAATTTATTATATGATTTTTTAAAGGTTGGGGCCGAGGCCTCAGTGCTGACACAGTGCATGCGCAACATTGGAAATGTCAAATTTGGTTCTATATAAATAATAATTGAGTTTAAAAAACTATTTTCAAGAATATTTTATTCATTATTAATTATTAATTATGTTTTTGGAAGTTATTTTCTAATTTTATAGTCATATTACTTTAATATTATCCAAATAAATGTGCAATGCAAGCGCATGGCAAGAAAAGACAAAATTACAAATTTCAGACGTTTTATTAAAATTTATAAAAGTGAATATAAATTATGAATGAATATTAAAATTTATCTTTAAACTAATTAATATATTTTTATGATATTAATTTATTTTTAATTTTAGTATTAGTAAAAACTAACATTAATGCTTACGCCACACTGATACAGTTCTTGTGCAAGAATAAGAAAAATGAATAATTTTTTTTATTTAAATTTATAAGAATTAATAAATGACACATAGATTGGATAAATATCAATCTATATTAATTTGTAGTCCATTATCTTATTTCTATTTCAAATTGGGACATTTTTACCCAAAATAATCATTTTAAGACTTTTAGAATATTTTATTTAAAAGATAAAAAAAGTGTTCACACTATAAACATTAGTTTGTATAAAATTTTAATGCATAGTTTTTTAGTAGACTTTTTCATAAATAAATATTTTTTTTGAAATATAAGAAATTTTTATTTTCAGGTAAATTTATTTTTAATTTTTATGGAATAATTAAATACCTTAACAAAAAAAATAGTTATGATGAAATAAATAATTAATTAATTAATAAATCAAATTAGTGATATTAAAAATCATAATATTAATCAAATTTTACATTTTTAATCTAATTCATGAATTAAATTAATTAATATGATATTTATAGGATATATTTTTTTTTAATTTGTAGACATTTTATTTAGGAGTTTAATGTCTTAAATATGAATAATGATTAATTTGATAAAAAATATTTTTAATTATTAAAATATTTTATTAAATTATTTGAAAATAAAAAAAAATTAATGAACAAGGAAAAAAATTATAATATTCCTTAAAAAATATAACCCCCTTTAGTTTTTATGCTTGCGTTAATTCTTATACCCTATAATAGATTTATTATATTTTAATAATTTGATTAATTCTAACGCTACCTCACACTTCTATTATTAAAGGAGTCTCCTTACTTCACAAATATTCATCAACTTGATCAATATTGCTCGACTATACTCTATAAAATTCCCTTATCCAAATCCCTTTCAACATTCTAGTGCTTGCATTACAAAAAAATACCACTTCCAGAATCCTTAAAGAGGTTATTAAGGAGAAAATTTCATAATTTATGAAGTTAGATTTCTTTTATTCTCTTTTAAATTCTTTTTCACTTTTTCCTTATCCTCAACTACCATAAAATGTTTCATGAAAACCCCAGTACCATATATAAAATGTAATATTGTTGTTTTTGTGGTATATGAATCATAGAATCTATCATCTTCTCCTTTTATTCTTAAAAATGAAATCGTCGTACGTGGTGTGTCAATTCAATGCCATAATAGATAATGATTCTTCATTTCCCTTTTACCAAAATCATGGAAAGTTTAAATTCAAATATAGCTGTCTAAAATGAACTAAATATATACATTTAATCACTTTTGGATTATTATTTACATTTGAATATGTATTCCATAATAAACTCACCATGGAAACCATGAAAAGAACCCACCAGAAACAATGAAAAAAAATATTATCAATTAATGGGTGGAAAATGTTATATAAAGATTATGTAAGGTATTGAAAATATGTTCTTTGTTTTTTTATAAATTAATAACACTAATCAGACCATTATAAAAGATGATTTAACACATTTTAAGGATGTCTAACCCGTGGTAAGGGACCCTTTAACTGAAACACCTCTTCAAATGTTTTAATTATTTATTCTTATAAATATTTCTATTTCATGTAAGTGTTTTCAAAATATTTTCTATGAATATAATTATATGGGTGTTAATGGTTTAATTTAAATAATTTTTATTAAAAAGGGATCATTTTCATGTGCTATGTAAGGTACCTTCCTTTTTAAATATTTTTAAATGTCTCTTTTTTGAAAATTTAAAAATAATAGTTTATATTATATACGACATGAGAGGTTTCTTCTTCTTTCAAGACTATTTATTAATATAATGTTTTTATTATATATTTTCAAAGTTATTTTTTAATAAAATGATTTCATTATTATGCGTGCATATTTTATATTTTTAATGTGATTTTTATGAAAAGTGTATTTCGCAATATTAATCTGTTTTTATCAAGGGTTTAAATGAGTTATTACGAGTTTTATTCCTTATATGTTCCATAGACAATGTTCATTATGGGTTTAGAGCATTATAATTCAATAAATGTTGTTTTTAGCCCATTATAGCTTAATATATGATGTCTTGATCCCCATTATAGATCAAGATATGTTGCATTGAGACCATTATAGTTCACAATATTACGGGTGAGCCCCATTATAGCTATCCAATGCATTCAGTACTCTAGAGAAATAATTAGAGCGTAAGGTTATTCCATTTCTAGGTGTGAATGTAAGAGTGATACGGAAATGATGTCCCAAGGTAACTTTATTATTTTTCAATTTAAGGTTTTTATTTTTCCTGAAAAAGGATTTATGATGGTTTTTCATGTTTTCACTAGACTAACAAATAACTTTAATTATATCCCTTACTCAGGTTTTTGTTATCCTCCCATGTTTTTAAATATTTTTTCATTGGTTATAATGATGTGTAAGAGAATAAAGGAAGTAAAGGTAAATGTTATAAGGATCTGTTAATGGAAACATGTTTTTTTTATGGTTTCATATTTTGTAATAAATTGATACTATTTTCTTAGTATCCAATCTATATAAATATGTGATATTTTGTACGTATTTTTCCTAATTATATAATGATATAAACCTGGAATGATACTCAATCTGAATGAAGATAAAATTTGGACTAAAACTCATGATTATAAAATTTTTTAAGGGCGAGCCCTTATAGTTGGTATTAGAGGATGGTTTAGATAATAATAGGGGTTAAGATGATGTTAAGATAATACCATAAATGATTTTTACTTTATGGTTAATTAAAAATGATATAAAATTTTATGATTACCATATTTCTTCATCTAAGACATGTTTCTTTAGAATGGTTTTCTGTAGAAGAAACTGGGAAGCTAAAGTTAGAAGGAACCAATATGATGATATATTCCCGAATAGACAGCCTAGAATGGTCAGAATTGGAACAGAGTAGTTTGTGACAATCATAGATCAGTTTAATTATGAGAAAAATGGTGGTGGTGTTCATGCTAGAGAGGAACCTGATCTACCATAAAGGAACATGTATTTTTTTTTATCATTTTATAAGGAAACATCCGCCATATTTCTGTGGATCATTTGACCCAGTGGTAGCTAAAGGATGAATCAAGGATTTGGAAAAGGTATTTTATGTCATGGGATGTTTACATCATCAAAAGGTAACCCTTAATAATTATTCTTTTAAAGGTTAAGCTAATTGATGATGATATTTTGTTAATAATACCATAGAGAAAGAATATATTTAATCCATAGAATAGGAAGCTTTCAAGGGTATTTTACTTGAGAAATATTTCCAAAGGTTTTGCGACTCCGAATAGGAAAACAATTTATGGAATTGAGGCTAAATGTCAATGATTACATATCTTTATATGAATAAATATTCACCAAATTTTATAGGTCTTTGCTATATTTTTTTTGGATTCTCATAGAAAAATTAATCACTTTCACTTGGGATTAAAACTAGTTTTATAAAGAGATTTGGCCGCTTGAGAATTTAAATGCTATGAGAAATTTGGTTTTTTGTTGAAAAGGTTGAAATGGATTTTACTAACCCAAATGTTTTTCATGATGAGAAGAATAAGAAGAAAACATGTTGGAAATATTTGGGGAAGATTTCATCAATGAAATTTTGGGGGTGAGAAAATCAATTTCCCTTATTGTGAAAAGTGTGGAGCAAAGAATCCTTGAGAATGTACTATAAATTTTGGTAAGTGACACCGATATAGGGATCATGAATCAAAGTAAAATAATCAATAAAATGATGAGAAGTAAATGATTTTATCATTTAACTATAGGGAGTTGCGTTATTATTCTAATGTCTGTCCAAACCTAGTCACTTAGGTGGGAAATCAGCAAGATTAGAAACATAAGGGTGTGGAAAAATACTACAAAACTAATTCAGAATATATTGATATATCAAATGGAGTTGTATCAAAAATTGAAAAAAATATTGGTGAAAACTATAGTTTTGGACCTTAATACCATAAATGGGAAAATTTTCATCTATAGTGATGCTTCGTTGAAAGGACTTGGTTGTTTCCTAATGAAAAATTCCTTATTCTTTCCTTTTTTGGAAATCTCATGAATTAAATTACCCTACACATTATTTGGAATTAGATGTGGTTATTTTTGAATTAAATATTTGGAGGTATATTTTGTATGGAGTAAAATGTGAACTATATACTTATTATAAAAGTTTGAATCATATATTCACTCAGAAAGAATTGAACATGAGATAGATAATATGGATAAAGTTAATCAAGGATTTTTATTTCATGATTCATTACCATCATGGAAAATAAAACAGAGTGGATGATGATTTGATTTTGAAAAATAATGCTACATTAACAAAATTATGTTTAGAACATGACCCCTTGGTTAATTATTTTATGAATTTTGGATTAGAATTAGTTGGTGTAGAGAATTCCTCTATTTTGTTTCAGGTGTTAGTGTAGACGTCTATCTTAGAAAGATTTATGCATGCATAGAAGGAATATAACGAGTCACAGTAAAATTTAGAACTAGTTAAAAAGGGTAAGATTATTGAATTTACCATTGATAGAGATTTTTTTTCTAGATTTGGGTAGAGATTATGTGTACCTTGTGATTCAATATTGAAGAAAGAGTTTCTATGTGAATCTTATAGTTCTCTCTTTTCAGTTCATCATTGAAGCAATAAGATGTACTAATACCTACAAGAGTATTACTAATGAGATTGAATTAAAATAGATATTGTTGATTTTACAATGAAATGTGTGACATGTTAATAGGTTAAACTAGAATGGAAGTTACCAAAGGGGATGATTTAAACTTTTCCAGTTCCAGAGTGCAATTGGGGAAATATATCCATGGACTTCATAATGAGAATACTAAATAATTCTTGATGTCACAATGTAATCTTGGTTATTATTGATTATTTGACTAAATTTACACATTTTCTTCTAATTCTAGTCACCCTATCTCTAGATCAACTTTCTCGATTGTATCTAAAAGAGATAATGAAGTTTCATGGAGTGACACTCTCCATTATATCTGATCATGATGCCAAGTTTACTTATATATATTTTTAAAGGCCTTTAGAAGTTTTTGGGAATAGAATTAGATTTTAGTACAACCTTTTATCCACAATCTAATGGATATTTAGAGTGAATAATCCAGACATTGGAGGATATGTTTCATTATTTTTCAATGGATTACCTAGGTAGTTGGGATCAACATATTTATTTAGTTATATTTTCATATAATAATAGTTTTCATTCTAGTATTTAGATGGAATATTTTGAGGAATTATATGGGAAGCAGTGCCAAACCCCATTTTGGGATGATGTTAGAAAAGGAGGTTGACTACTCTAGAAATGGTAGAGGAATTGGCATATAATTTTTAGTTGATTTAGTGACACCTGAGGATAACTCAGAGTTGGTAGAAAATTTATGAAGATAATATGAGGAAGGAAATTTATATCAAGGTAGGTGATCATGTCTTTATCAATTTTCTTCTATGGAAAATTATTTTTTGTTTTGGTAATAACGATTTTTTTTACCTGGTTCATTAGACATAGTGAAATTATAGAAAAAGTTAGGCCAATTGCCTAACGAGTAGCCTTGCCTCTGAGTTTATCTTGAATACAAAATGATTTTCATGTTTTGATGTTAATAAAGTATGTTCCATATCCATCTCATGTTTTGAGAATATAAGTAGTTCACCTAGAATAAAAAATTTATTACAAAGATAAACCTATTCAGATTCTTGAATATAAAGAGTAAATATTGTAGAAAAAGGCATGTCACTAGGTTAAGGATTTGTGGAGAAACAACATGGTTGAAGAAGCAACATGGGAATCCAAAAATTCTATGGGGGAAAAGTATACCCATTTGTTTAATAAGTGTACAGTATTAAGAGGATTCAATTTCAAAGGGTGGTTTGGGGGGAATCTAACAACCCATGTATTTATAGAACATTTTTTTTATATTTAATAGTATTTTTTATTTAAATAGTAATTAATAAAATAAATAATTTATTATATTGTTATTTATTTAAAAAATTTATTTTCAATTATAAAATTTTAATTTTATTATATATAATTTCATTTTTTAATTAAACATGTTGAAATTAGCTTGGTATTATTTTTTGAGAATTTTCTGAAAAAGTTTAATTTTTGGTGAATAGTAAAAATACACTTATTTTTTTTAAATAAGGTAGTTTTTGTGATGTTATGAAGAATTAATTGCGATATAAAATTTATAAAATTTATAAAATTATTTATTGATGATATTATAAGAGTAATATATTATATAAATAATTTAGAACATGAAAATTATATTCTATTCTTGATAAATGTTAAAATTATTGGTACTGCCGACGTAGTGCATCCACAGTATTGAAAATTTCAAATTTGATTCTTTATAAATAATAATTGAGTGCCAAAAATAATTTTAATTGATATTTTATTAATTATTATGTATTAATTATGTTTTTGGAAGTTAATTTTAAATTTAAGATTTAAATTACATTAATCGTATCCAAATGTCTCGACAATCCTTGCTGAAGATAAGAAATGATAAAATGAAAAATTTAAGAAGTTTTTTTGACACGTATAAGAGTGAATATAGATAATGAATTAATATAGAACATTAATATGAACCCAATTAATCTATTTTTATGATATAAATTTATTTTTTATTTTTATATATGAACTAATTAACATTAATTGTTATGAAAAATTGATGTAGTTCTTTTGTAACTATAAAAAACTAAATACAATATTTTAAATAAAATTATAAGAATTATTAAATGACCAATATATTGGTAAAATTGTTTTCTATATCAAAATTTGTACCATTACTTCCCTTTAATTCAAATTTTCGAATTTTTGGACCCACAACAATAACATTAAGAACTTTAGAATATTTTATTTAAAATAAAGTCATTGTATTCACACTATAAACTTTATTTTGTATAAGATTTTAATGTATGGTTTTTCAGTAGAGTTTTTAGGAAATAAATAATGTTTTGAAAGATAAGAAATGTATATTTTTCAAGGTATTTTTTAAATTTTTGGGAATAAATAAATATTACAATGGATTTAACAATCATGATTATGAATGTTTTTAATTAATGAATAAATCAAAATAATGATATTAAAATAATGAAATAAATATAATTTGAATTTTAAATAAAATTCATGAATTATCTAGATGTATATGTTGTGCATGTGATACAATAAATTTTTTTATTCAATTTTAAAACTTGTTTGGTGGTTATAAACTTTTAATTATTAATAGTGTTTAAATTTATTGAAAAAATATTTCATGAATAATATATTTTATTAGATTATTGAAAAATCAAAAAAAATTACACAATTAAAAAATGATAATATTCCTTATAAAATGTATTACCCTTTAGTTTTTAGGATTTTTTAAAGTCTTAAACCCTCTAATATATTTATTATATTTTAATATTTTGAGTAATTCTTATGTTACCCCTCACCTCACTAATAAAATGAGGCTCCTTCCTTAATAAATATTCATATCTTTCTTCCTTCTTGCTCAACTATACTATGAAAAATAAACTTTTCCTCACCCCTTTCTACATTCTTGTGCTCCTGGTCTCACAAAAATACCACTTGAAAGAGTGTAAAATACATTACATATTTTAATGGTACATTCCATTTAATTTCTATTCTTTCTTTGTTGTGGGGGTTTCCCATGAATTTTTTGAGGAAAGGGTGAGTTTTCATGATTTGGGCCAAACTGTGAGCCCATTTCCAGATTTAAAAACCAATTTTGTTTCTTTTATAACTCTTTAATTTTTCAACATTTTGAACCCAATACACTTCCAAAATGTCTTCCCCTTACATATTAACCCCACTATTTCAATTTGAACCATTTAGGAATCCATAATATTGGTGGATTTGGGTTTTTTTAAGAAATTGGGCCAACCTGGAAGCCCATTTACAATTTAAAAAATAATTGTTTATTTAATATCATATTCAATTTTTATGATTTTTAGGTGATTTTAAGTCTCACTCATGACCACTAAACCCAGTTTCACACCTGTTCTTTTTCTCTCCTCTTTGGAGCTCTTATGCATCACAAATTAGGTCAGAACGTCTTTGGGTTTCTCAAATCGTCCATATTTGAAGAGGTAACTTATTTCCTTCATAACTACTTCAATTATTACTATTATACCCCATTTCAGTTATCACATGACCTTATTAGAATTATTTGAACCTCCCTTGAATTTTTGGTTGTTTTTAAATTCATCTACTGGTTTATTTTGGGAGATTTCTTTAAGATCCTGCAAGTAAATAGATCTCCTTTATTCTTCCTCCAATTTTCATAGGTTTTTCCTTTTTCTTAGGGTTTCATCCATATATTCATGATTTTTTAATGTCAAACAAGTGGGGATTTTTACATAGGGTTTTATACAGGATTTCTTGTCATTTTTTTGTTTTTAGGCTTGATCTAATTTCCTAATGTTGTGGCTGTATTTTTGCACAAAGATTCGAGGGTTTTGATTTTTATGGTATGTTATTTCATGGGTAATCATTGCTAGATGAGTTATTTTTGTTGTATTTATATTTTTATCACACCTATCATACATTATCCTTACTTAAAAATCTGGTTTTGGTGACGTTTATTGAGCAAATGATTTCTAGATACCAATTTGATGTTAAATTCAGTGTTTTACATGTCTATTTTACATTATGCCAAATGGTGTTGTTTTATAACTCATGTTATGGGTTTATAGAAATGTTTTGGGTGCTTAAAATTCTATTTTGGTGAATATGGGGATTCCTATGGTGTTAAAAGTGAGATTTTAAAGGGATTTTTTGTGTAAAGAATTGTTAACTTTTGTGACGTTGTTTGATTGAAATTCTAAAGGTTTTATTGATTGGTGTAAGTGGTACAGAACATGTGTAGAAACTGTTTTTAGTTTATTATGACCAGAAATGATTTTTTTATCTGATAATGGTATTTGTAATAATGAGATGATGGTTTGAGCACAAAGGGGAAGCCTGTGTACCTAGGAGGGCAGATATATACTAGTACGCTATTGATCTAGATGGGTTTTTCCCCTATTTCACTGAAAAAAATGGATAAATAAAACACTAAAAAAACTATATTGATGATTATTTTGGACCAATAGGTAATGGTTATGGTCCCTACTAGTGGCTAATTTATGAGAATGGATTTTTCTACGGTAACTTTACACAGAGGTATGAGGTACATGGGGCCCGAGACTAACTAGTACCGATGGGTGTTCCTGAGATTGGTGCTCACTGAATCGTATGTATTTATCTTTGGGATATGTTGTATTTTTCTAAAAAATACTGTATATTACATGTTTTATTTAAATTTTCTCATTAATGGAAAGTTTCCTTTGAAAACTATTCACATTTACATGTTTCATGCTTTAGAAATTATTTCTACTACCACCTATTTATTAAAAATTGAATGATTTTTATCTTGTGTTATTTACTATATGGTATATTTTGGTGGAATCCTATTGGTATTCAACTCACACCCTACATAAACCCCTTGGGTGTATGTAGAATTATTCATGTTTGACATAGGTAAAGGAAATGCTTTGGGTGATGGCGGTTCAGGGTGTTAGTTCCCATCCAGGGTGCGGAGTTGTGAAGAAAAATTGTGGGTGATGGCCCCTAGTCCTGTAGAGTCCTTGGGACTATTTTGATGCTTTTTATTTTTAAATTTGGATCTATTGTATTACGTTTAGACCTATATATTATGTTTTGTATTTTTTCTAAATCTTGTTTGGTATTAATTTCTCGGATTCATTTTATCTATTTATTTATGTTTTATATATCCATATTTGGTTAAATCGTTCCAAAAACAAAATATTTGATACCTGGGAACTTGTTCCATTCTATGGGGATAGGGGATGCCCTTATAGACTATTCAAGGGCCGGATTTGGTACCAGTTTTGATGGTGACTAGATTTGGTTCGTGACAAAATGGTATCAAAGAAGGATAATGTTTTTGGGTTATATTATTATCTTGGGATGAGTTGGGCCAGACAGGAGATAAGACTATTGGGACTTGGAGTTTAGGTCCCGAGTATGATTCTTGGACCACGTCTCTCTTGGCAGACCTAGAGTCACCAAGGGACATTGGAATTGGTTGTTTGACTTCACTTCCATGCGATATGTGTGCGCTGCAGTCTACACATGGACATCGAGTGGGGGTGGGGTAGTTGTTTTTTTAATTGTTGTAATGTATTTGGATTGTTTATATTTGATGTCACTGTTGAGGTTTTCAGAATTGTTATTCTGATTTTTCCTCTTGTGATAGTTTTCTTTTTGTAGCAACATGCCTCCCCAAAAATCTTTCATGCACCCATGGGGTGAAGCCGGAGAGATTTCTCCCTCACCGATTGATCAGAGGCTAGCATAGGATATGTTTATAGCTGTACAATCACTAGGAAATAGAATTACTCCAATTATAGATCCTGTTAGTTAATATTAGGCTGGACCAAGGAAGGAAAAGGACGAAGAGTTCCTAAAAAATAAGCCTCTTACTTTTTGTGGTAACATAGAACCCCATGATGTAGAGGAATGGCTCCAAAATATTGAGCGCATGTTCGAGTTCCTGGAAATAGCTTTGGAGATCAGGGTGAAATGTGCCTTTTTTCTATTGGAGGGTCTCAGCCACAGGTGGTGGGAATCAGTTCTTCAAATTGGAATTAATGAGCAGATGCGCTGGGGAGATTTCAAGGCTATCTTCAATGAGAAGTACTTCCCCTAAGTCTTGACATATTCCAGATCCTGAGAGTTCATGGATCTTGTTCATGGGATCCTTTGTGGATAAATTATTGCAACCGTTTCATTGAGTTGGTTTGGTATGCTTCTGAAATCATCTCTAATGTGAAAGCAAAGGCCTAGAGGTTTGAGAAAGGCTTACGATGAGAGATTTACTCCGGGGTTTTCTTGTTTAAGATGATAACCTATGATGAGGTGGTTGACTAAGCACGTATGGTGGTGTTTGAACAAAAATGGAGGGATGGTTTCTCTAGGTTAGTATCAATAGTAGGCAGTGGTATATTTTTATAGAATAAAAGTGAGCAGGAGGAACAAGTTAAGAAGGGAGGAGGTAGTTCATGCCACTATTCTAGGCAATTTTGATCAGTGGCTTCTGATTTGAGATTGGTCATATGCCACCTGTGTGAGTGGATGGGGCACATATAACTAGAATAATGACTTCAACCAAATCCCTATTACCAATGTGGATGTATGGGTCACTTGAAGTGCTTTTCCCGGGGGGGGGGGGGTCCACTTTAGAGTGGGGTAGGTTTAATGGCTTCAAGAGGACTTCCAGCTTAGTCGGATCCATCGAGGATAGAGGGATCTCGATTTGGTGGATATGGTGGTTGGTATGGTCAAGCTTCTAGAAATATAAACTTTAGGGCACAACTACAAACTAGAAGTTGTACACAGGAAGAGACCAGACTTTTCCATGCAGTCGATCAGGCACCAGTAGGATAGGAGGTTAGACCGTCAACAGTTTGAGGTACTGTTTTGATTACAGCTTCTATAACTACTGCTCCTTTTGATACTGGTCCCTCTATTTCATTCATTTATGTCCATTTTTTCTACATGATGAATTTTCCAAATGAGTTATTGTATTTTTTGATGGATTTGGCGACACCGTTGGGAAAGAAGAAGGAGAAGGGTCTCAGGTGCCTGTCATATGCACTCTCCTTGTCAGGGGTTGAGATGGAGTGGGACCTCTTGATCTTAGATATGGAACTATTTGAAATAATAATTGTCATGGATTGGCTAGTACACTTCCAACAACACATCAATTTCTATAGTCCCCAGGTCAGTTTCATGACACCTAATGGGAGTCGTCAGGTTTTTCATGGGGAATGGATCCTCGGTCGAGTTGTGCGGGACCTCCACTCCTAGAATTAAGAGATGTTATTTTTCAGTTATCATCGCTTATGATAGAGTTATATGGTTATGATACTAATGGTGGAATACCTCATATAGATGATGAGTTTCTATAGGCATTTCTAGGTTGTTTTCCAGCTCTTTCCCCTGAGTGGGATGTGGAGTTCTCGATTGATCTAGCACCGAGTACACATCCGATATCTCTTCCATAATATTGAATGGACCCCACCGAGTTAAGGGAATTGAAGTTATAGATGAATGACTTAAATCCAAAGGATTTACTCACCCGAGTGTCTCTCCTTTGGCTGATTATTTGTTATTCTGAAAAAAGGATGACAGATCCCTCCGGCTGTGCATTGACGACCAGAAGCTAAATAAGGTAACAATGAAGAAAAAATATCCTCTTCCCCAAATCGATTACTTGTTAGATCATCTGAAGGGGGAAAGGTGATTTTATAACATTAATTTGTGTTCAGGATATCATCAAATCTGGGTAAAAGGGGCAGATTTTCCAAAGACAGCCTTCTGAAGGAGGTATGGCCACTTCGAGTACTTGGTCATGCCCTTTGAATTGACCAATGCTCCAATGGTCTTTATGGAACTCACGATTAGGGTGTTCCATAAGTTTCTCAATTCTTTGTGCGTGGTATTTTTGGATGATATCCTAGTTTATGAGGGATATGAGGAGGAACATGAGACTCACTTGAGGATTGTTCAGGGCACATTGTGAGAGAATCACCCTTATGAAACGTTAACCAAATGCACTTTCCCAATCAGGGATGTTATATTTATGAGGCAAGTGATTGTAGAGTAGGGAGCTTCATTCGACCACAAGAAGATCAGTGTGATTATGTTATGGTAGAATCTGAAGAATGTGTCCAATATCAGGAGTTTCCTTATCCTGGATGATTATTACAGTCATTTTGTTTGTGATTTATCTCAGCTTGCTTCATCGATGACTGTGCTCTCCTGGAAAAGGGTGTAGTTTTTATGGGTCCCAGAATATTTGGAATCATTCGATGAGCTGAAGATGAGGTTGACCATCACCCCAGTTCTGTTTTTTCGAAAGGTTGGAAATGCGTATTGGGTGTATTTTGATGCTTTAGGTTTGGGTCTTGGGTGCGTGATTATATAGGAATATCACATGGTGGCGTATGACTCTTTCCAACACCGACCACATGAAAATAATTACCCAACCCACAACTTGGAGTTGGAAGCTATAATGCACTCTTTTAAGACCTGGTGCCACTACCTCTTTGGTGATATCATTGTGTTCTAATATTATCACAAAATTGTGGCTTATTTATTCTTACAGAAGGATGAAAACTTGAGGCAACATTGTAAGATCGTGTACTTGAAGGGGTTTGACTTTGAAATTGTCTGTACCTCAGGAAAGGGTAATGTGGTGGCTGATTACTTGAGAAAAAAAGTCCCAGTGTAGGCTTTGTGGATGTCCAGTGATGAGTGGAATCTGATGACACTCTTTGATCTGTTACATGTAGATACCAAGGAGGAAAATGGGGGTGTGTTCTTGGAAGGCGTTCAGTTGACTCGTTCTCTCTTGGATTTTATTAAGTAGGAACAACCTAGTGATTAGCGTTATTAGTGGATGAGATAGTTTCTTTATCGTGGGGTTATGTATTCTAATTGGTCATCAGCTCTCGAGGACATCTTGCGCTTCAAGGTCCATTTAGTAGTTCCATCATCTCTGTGGAAGGTGGTGATGAAGGATAGACACATGTCTCAGAGGGCTATCCATCAGGGTTCCACCACGATGTATTATAATGTACGTTGGTAGTTCTCATGGATTGGTATGAAACTAGACAACACGAACATCGTGTCAAGATGCTACACATGCCAGTAGGTGAAAGCAGAAAATCAAAGGCCCTCCGATTTACTCCAGCCATTACCCATTCCTACCTAAAAGTAGGATAAGGTCACCATGGACTTCATTTTTTGATTTACTAGTAGACATTGGGGAAAGAATGCCATTTGGGTGGTGATTGATTGTCTGAAAAAATCACCCCACTTCATTCAGATCATAGATACAACTAAAGTGGATGAGTTGGGCTGTTTTTATCTTCAGAATGTGGTAAAGATCCATGGTGTGACATCATCATTTGTCTCATATAGAGACCCCATGTTTCACTTCTCATTTTTGGGAAGGACTTCATACGGCCTTGGGGTCTCAGATTAAGATGAGGATGACATACCATCCCCAAATAGATGGTCAGACAGAGCGGGTGAATTAGATTTTGGAGGACATGCTCCGTGCATGTGTTCTAGACATTGGAGGTTCCTGGGATAGCCATTTGATATTGGTTGAGTTTTTTTATAATAATAGTTACCAATCCTCTATTCGAATGACTCATTTTGAGGCGCTCTATGGTTGGCCTTGTCAGTCCCCTCTGTGTTGGGATGAGGTGGGTGAGACCACACTACTGGGGTTGAGTCTCGTGGAGGAGACATCTGAGAAGGTCAAGTTGGTCAGGCAGTGTTTATTAATAGCTTAGAGTCTCCATGAATCATATGCTAACCAAAGGCATCAAGACCTATAATTTTATGTGGGTGAAATGGTACTCTTGAAAGTGGCCCCTCGTCTAGGCCATCATTGATTGGGAAAGAAAGGGAAGATGACACCACAGTATGTTGGACCATTTGAAATCACCGACCGTATTGGAATGGTGTTATACAAGATGGAATTAACTTCTCATTTGACATCCATCCAAGACATCTTTCTTGTCTCCTAGTTTAAGAAATACAACCCAGATCCTTCCCATGTACTGAATTGTTATGAGTTGGATATAGTTCCTGATTTATCTATTTTTGAGAGACTAGTGTGAATAGTGGACTTCCAAGAAAAGGAGATTCTGGTAAATTCTATAATATTATTATGGGTTCTTTGGAATCATGGTAATGATACACATGAGACTTGGGAGAAGAAGTAGTGGGTTGAGAAGGAGTACCCATTCTCATTTTCTAATCAAGCTTCAGGTTGACCTTCCAGGGCGGAAAGTCATTAATGGTGGGGATAATTGTCACATTTATGACATATTTTAAAGGTAAATTCAATTGAATTTCAATTTTTATTTGTTTTTGGGGTTTCCCATGAATTATTGTAGGAAAGGGTGAGTTTTCCCGATTTTCTCCAAACCATGAGCTCATTTCCATATTTAAGAACAGATTTTGTTTATTCTATAAATATTTCATTTTCCAACATTTTTCATACATTACACTTCAAATATTGCCTCCCCTGACCTATTAGCACCACCATTTTAATTTTTCCACTTTAAGAATCCATGAGAATGGTGGATTTGGTTTTTTATTTAAGGAATTTGGCTAGACCAAAATCCCATTTCCAGTTATAAAAAATTTCTTTATTTAATATACTATTCAATTTTTATGATTTCTCAGTGATTCAAAGTCTCACCCAATCCCAATAAAGCCAAAAGATTCCCCATTCTCTTTACCTCTTTTTTGGAGCTTGTATGAATCATGAATTAGGGCAGAACATCATAGGGTTTCTCAAATCATCCATATTTGAAGAGGTAAATTTGTTCCTTCATAACTCATTAAATTCTAACTCTTTTCCCCCATTTCTATTCTAACATGTCATTATCCGACTTATTGAAACCTCACTTGAATTTTTGGATTTTTGGAAATTTAGATAATGTTGTATTTTTGGAGATTTCATCAAGATCCCTCAAGTATGTGGGTCTCCTTCATTCTTCTATCCATTTTCTTAGGATTTGTTTCCTTTTTTGTAGGGTTTCTTCCAATTCTTCTTGATTTTTATAATTTCTAGAAAGTGGGTATTCAATTCTATGATTTTATCTTGGATATATTGGAATTTTATTTTGGTTTTAATCTTGATCTAAGACCCTTGTGGTGTAGTTGGATTTTCGCACAAAGACTTGAGGGTTTAGATATTTGTTGTAGGTGATTCCATGTGTAATCAATTATAAATGAGTTAGTTTTTATAATTTTCTATTTTCATCAAACTTATCATCCATTATCCTTACTGAAAAATCTATTTTTGGTGAATTTTATTGAGAAAATGATTTTTAGGTTCTAATTTGGTGTTAAATTGGGTGTTTTACATGTGTATTTTATGATATGCCAAATGGGGTTGTTTTTTTAACTCCTGTGATGGGGTTATAGAAATGTATTTTGTGCTGAATATTTTGTTTTGGTGAATATGGGTATGATCATGGTGTTCAAATATGTATTTTATTGGGTTTTTTTGTGAAAAGAATTGTTAAATTTTGTGAAGTTGTTTTATTTAAATTCTAAATGTTTCATAGAGTGGTGTAAGTGGTACAAAACATGTGTAGCTACTATTTTTATTTGATTATGAAAATAACTGATGTGTTTATGTGATAATTTCTTTGGGAATCATTAGGTAATGGTTTTATCACAATGTGGGAAGCCCAGGTACCTAGGAGGGTAGATATGTACTAGTACGCTAGTGATCAAGATGGGTTTTGTCCCTATTTCACTGATAAAAATGGATAACGACAACACTAACAAAACTATAGTGATGATTATTGGGTACTAATAGGTAATTGGTATGTTCCCTACTAGTGGATCATGAATGAGAGTGGATTTTTCTATGGTTACTTTACACTGATGTATGAGGTACATGGGGCCTGAGACTAACTAGTGCCTAAGGGTGTTCATGAGATTGGTGCTCATTGAATATTGTGTATTAATCTTTGGAATATGGTGATTTTTGATGAAAAATAACATATATTTCATGTTTTATTGAAATTTTCTCATTCATGGAATGTTTCTTTTGAAAACTATTTTCATTTAAAAGTTTAATTCTTTAGAAATTATTTCCACTACCTTATATTTATAAAAAATGACATGTTTTTTATCTTGTATTGTGTACTATATGGATTATTTTGGTGTTGTCCTATTGGGTTTTGTCTCACACACTAATTAAACCTCTTTGGGAGTAAGTATAATTCATCATGTTTGACACAGGTAAGGGAAATGCTTTGGGTGATGGCGGTTCGGGGTGTTAGTTCCCATCCATAGTGCAGCTTTGTGGAGACAACTTGTGGGTGATGAACCCTTATAATGTGGAGTCATTGGGGATGTTTTTTTTTCATTTATTTTTTTATTTTGACCTGTTAAATTATGTTTATTCCTATGTATTCAGTTCTTTATATTTTTTAAATCTTGTTTGGTTTGAATTTTTCAGATTCAGTTTATCAATTGTTTTTGATGTTTTATGTATCCATATTTGGGTAAATCATTCCCAAAACAAAATATATGATACCTAGGAACTTGTTCCAGACCATGGGGATAGGTAACACCCTTAGGACCTATTCATGGGTTGGTTTTGGTGCTATTTTTGATGGTTACCAGATTTCGTTCGTGACAAAGATCTTTAAGGGGATTTTTAAGAAGGATTTTTCAAGAAGTAAGTTTCCTTTTCCTTCTCTTTTAAATTATTTTTCACTTCTAACTTATCCTAATATCCTATAAAATCTTATATGAAAAATAAATTATCATATATATACATTAATATTTTCTTTTATGATATATTAATCATAAAATCTCTTATCTTCTCCTTTTATTCTGAAAAACAAATCGACATCTCTGGTTTGTCGATTCAATGCCCTCATGGAGAATGATTCTTCGTTTCCATTTTTCTGAAATAATGTAATGTTTAAATTATAATTTAATTGTATAAAATGACCTGAATATATATATATATATATATGTACTCAATTCTTTTGTATTATTTTTATTTTAAAGGGAAGTCCATAATAAACTGACCTTGGAACTATGAAAAGAACGCACCCGATATAATGGAAATAACAAAATATTGGTAATAAATTAGTGTAAATGATATAAAATGATCATATAATGTATTATAAACATGATTATAGATATTTAATAAATTAATAACTCCATTAAAACCATTATACAGGAGGTTTTGAAACATTTTATGGAAGTCAAACCCCAAGGTAAGGGACTATTTAACTAAAACATTGTTCTAAATGATTTAAAGATGTATTCTTCAAAATATTTATTTTTCATGTATGTGTTTTAAAATTTGTTTTTATGAATATATTTATGTGGGTATTAATGTTTTAATTTCTCTCATTTGTTTCAAAAAGGGATCATTTTAATGTGTTATGTAAGAGACTTTCCTTTTGAAAACTTTTTAAATATCACTTTTACCAAAATTAAAAATGATTTTTTTATTATATACGACATGAGTGGTTTCTCCTTCTTCCATGAATATTTATTATTATATTGTTTTTTATATGTTTCATAGATATTTATGACAAATATTTTTTCATTATTATGTGCATAGATTTTATATTTTTAAAGGTTTTTTACATAAAAGGATTTCTGAAATCTAAATGTATTTTTCTCAAGGGTTTAAATGAGTAATCAAGAGTTTTTGTTTCATGAGATGTTCTTTGGAAAAATTTTGTTATGGGTTGAGCCCATTATAGCTCAAGATATGTTAGGTTGAACCCATTATAGCTCAAAATATGATGGGTTTATCCCCATTATAGCTCAAGATACGTGAGGTTGATCCAGTTATATCTCAAGAGATGTTGGGTTAGCCCCAATATAGCTCTTCAATGCATTGGGAACTTCAGAGATGACATTATATCATAAGGTTATTCAATTTATAAGTGTGAATGTAAGAGATATATGGTAATGATGTAATGAGTCTGCTGTAATATTTTTCTATGTATTATTATGAGTTTTAAAGAAAAAGATATTTTAATGTATTTTCATGTTTTCAAGGAACTAATGATTTTTCTATTTACATCCCTTATTGAGATTTTCTAAATCATCCCAATTTTTTGAATATTTTTTTACAGGTTATAAAGATGTTTAAGGGAAAGGAGGAAGTCAATTTAAATGTTATAAATATTTTTCAAAAGAATCATGTTTTTTTAAATGTTTTTTTTATGAAGAAATTGACACTCTTTTAGCAGTATCCACTATATATAAATATGAGATTTTATGTATTTTTATATCTTAAATTTCTAAATCTATAGATATAGAAATTCCTCAATGTGATAGAAATCAAATTTTTGACTAAAACCCAAGATTATATAAGGTTTTAAGGATGAGTCATTATAGTATATACTACATATGAATGAATTATATGAATCTTATTATTATTATTGCAGTTTATATATCAATTTTAGGATATATATTTTATGGGGTTTACATTAAAAAAGTTACAAAATTGGTAAGACACTTTTGTCTCAATTTTCTTTGTTTGAGACAAACATCATGTTATACACCTATATTCTTTCATAAGGAGCATATACAAGCCCTTTTACATGTAATATCCTGAATTTATTCATCCTCATGATATTTTAAGTTTCATTTTACATTACTCCTTCTTGGGGAATATTTTTCAAGGTTACCAAAGTGATAAGGATTTTATGTTACTGTCTCAATGTTTAATGAGGTTTTTTTGATTAAGATTCCTATATTGAAATCTTATGATCTAATTGTCAGGAAAAGTCATGAATTTTATTATGCTATGATTATTTATGATATATTTATGTAATGATACCAATGTTACCTATTTCATATTTAAAATTATTATGAAAATGTTTTTAAGAAAATATTACTTTGTTTCTCTCCTTGTTTAGAAATATGTTTTCTTCCAAAAAATTGATTTCCATAACTTTTTATTCAAATTATTTTAAATTATATATTTTGATAATTTTCAAGGAAAATTATTTCAAAAATTTATATATTTTAAAACTATTTTAAATTATTTTCAGAGCTTAAATTATAATATTCTAATATATTTTCAAAGAAAAATGTTTTAGAAATGTTTTATTTTTCAAATAGTATTTTTAAAAGGAGAAATGATATTTTCCTCAAGGAATGTTTTAAATGATCTTTAAAAGTTATTTTCCATCTAAGATTATATATGTTAGTGTCAACAATGCCTTACATGGGATATTATTTAAGGATAACATTAGTATTTTATCTCTGAATAGTCTAGGTTTTATTGGCTTGATGATTATGAAAATTGTTTCTATTCTATTAGTTATACCCTGAAAAATTTCTTAAGAGGCATTCTTCTTTTTCACAGGTTATTCGTTGATGAATTGATTATTAAACATGTCTATTTTCAACTGGTTATTATATGTTTAAATGTTTATTATACCCATTCAATTTCTATGTTTATGATACAAACAATGTTTATGATATTATGGCATACATATGTATGATTTCATTATGTGACAGGTGGAACACATACGTCCCTCCAATTCCTTTGTTAAAGATTTATATACCTCATGTGAGAGATATAGATAAAACAAGGAGTGAATATAGTATAGTTATACTTTTTTGGAATGGTAAGTGGACACGGTATAGTAATGAACTTTGTCCACTATGACGGTATTGCAAGTGAAGATTTACTACTACAATGTTATGTGTGAAACTGATTAAATTTTGATAGTGTTATAGGTGAATCTTATTATGTTTTAAAAATTTTATGCATGAAACCGATTAAATTTTCACAATGTTATTTGTGGACCTGTATTTTATATCCATAATGATATGAATGGAATATGTTTCATGTCCATAAATTTATGTCAGGGACTAAATTCATTTCCTTTACTAAATGAGTGAACCTATTTATGTTTATACATGTTCCCAATGTTATAAGATGATGTTTATACCACCAACGTGTTTCATATGCCAAAGTTATGACCTCATAGATCAAGTTATTTGATAATTTTATGATTTATGTTTTATGAATTTTCAATCCTTATTCTATAACTTAGGATAATGGAATTTCAATTGTAGGGTATGGTTTTGAATTCCTATACTCCTGATCTCTTTACCTTACACCCATGTTACGTCTATGTATCTCCTTTTTTTACCCTTACCGAGCATCTGAGATCTGAATTTCTTATGTTTCCATCCCAAAAGTAATTAAGAAAGGTTTTATATTTGATATGGTAATGAGGATTACTAATTATTAAGATCTCTCTATGAATCAATAAATAACATTCACCAGATTATAATTTTCTGTTCTATGTTTCCAAAGGCACTAAAATATAACGGGCCTTAGGCATGTGTTTGTGTAATGTATTGAATTTTCATAGAAATTGTGTAATATCTATATTTGAGAACACTTGGTTAATGTAGTTTTTATCAATGCATATTATTAGTTAATGTTTGCAAACTATGATGAGAGAAGTTTAGTAAGATACCATAGGATATTTCTAATTATATTTCTAGGGATGTATCTAAGGATAATTCTAAGGACGTGTTAAAGTATAAGAAAATATATTTGTTTTTTTGTAAAGGTTAGAGTGCGTGGTTTCTTATAAATACATTCATGTTTGGATACTACAATTTTATTTGGCTCTTAAACAAATATACATAGGGGTAATAAAATAGAAAACACCGTATTGAGATAGAGTCGACTCGGAACTGGTGAATGAAAATAGGCCTTACTACACACTAGTTATGACACTCTAAGGATATTTTGTTTAAAAATTCACACTCTTAATGAACGACCATAAATAATTTAAACAGATGATGACTATAAATGACATAGGATGAAATTAAGGTGTTATATATTAAAAATAAGGGGTCTTAATTTATAACTCTTAAATGATTTTAAAACTATATGATTATCCATTATGATTTCATTTGTTACACTATGAATTCTGGTCTAAGATAATTAATGGTACTTGAAGGAACATGATTTACATTAAATGTGATGAATATTTTTCTGATGAGTTTTCAAGTGGGATGATGGTTGGAGTAATGGATTTTATGATTATGAGTACTCAATTTTCCTAGAACATTACTAACAATGTGTACCATAAACAACTCACAAAATCACCATTAAAGTGAATAAAATAATTTTCTTAGGGTTTAGGTAATGGAAACCATGGAGGAAAGAATATTCAGTTCCCCATATATCATTAATGCTGAAAGAAGATCTTAGGGGAATGTATCAAAGGAATGATAAAATGGTTTATGTGAAGAGAAGAAATCCACAAATCAAGTGATTGAAGTGGAAAAATGAAAATTCCAGTTAATGAAAAGGATGGGAATATTTTTCTCCCTATGATATCATAAACTATTGAATGATGAGGAGACTAAAAATGACATATGAATGGTATGGGATGTTCTATCAACATTTTTTATGTTAAACATGAGAATCATGTTTAAATTGAGGTTTATGAAAATTATGAAATGATTCAAATTTCACACTATAGAAATGAGTTATTGAGGAACAAGAGGATGAAGCCTAGTTAATGGATTAAGGATGAGGTGAAATATTTGAAGTGTTGATGTATCAAAATTAAATAATTATGAAATATATAAGGATATTTAAATATAAGTTTTCCATTAAGGATTTGAAATAATACATTGAGTGGTACTGATGATCTAAAAAAGTGATATAACAATAAGGTTATATTTTAAGGTTATGTTCGAATAACCCTTAACATGTTCCCAATAATGATAAAATGAATTTTAGTTTGGTTAAAATGATACTGGATAAGAATAAAGTAAATTGGATAATACTAATTTCCTTTGAAAAAATTAATGATTTTTTTAAAAAGTGGTTTATTCTTTCATGGATAGAGTTTACAACATTTTTTGGATTTAAGGAATATATCCAATAATTGTTTTTTCAATATAAGGAATGAATAAGTATGTATGGTTTTATGGTAGTTCATGTTATTACTATATTTTAAGATATTACATTATGAAGGTATTCACATTCACATGAGCCTCAACCTGGTTGGTGAGGACTCTACAAGTGAATCCATGAGACCCGAGATCAAATCTGGGTGGAGACAAGTTTTTTGGGTACTATAGCAGGCATTGTAGAAGGTAATGTTGTAGGTGTTGTAGAAGGTACTGCACTAATCACTTTTCTGTACTATAGTAGTTATAACTATTCATCTATCTGGGTCTCTGGGCCACCCGTTTTTTCCTTGGGTCTTGCAAGGTTTTCGGGCCACCCCGGGCCTTAGAGTAAGTTTTTTATCAAGGACTTCAGGCCACCTTAAGGTCTTAGGACCACCCCAAGTCCTTTGGGCCACATGGTGAAGATTTACCAGTCAGACTACAAGGGAAAATGATTTAGATGAGTATCAGGGCATGTAAATTCACTAGAGTATAGCAAATCAGAATTGGAAGAATGAGAGGGTATGTATTTTCCATCTATACCGGGCCTATGAAACCCTTCACATGACAGCTTTCCAACCAACCCTGTGATGGTTTAGTGCTGATATTATGACATATGCTGGGGAGGAGCATTTTGAAGTTGTCTTGTCTGGACGATTCTCTCTAAGACCATTGGGTCATGTAATTGTCTCTAAGCCTTCTGACCATGTAAAGGTTCCACCTCACCCCTAGTAATGTGGATTATAAAAAATAATAAAAAATGAAGGTCTTCGGGACATTCCGACTGAAGGTATTCACATGTTGGTTATGTGACAATAAAATCCAACTTTATGATATATGGGGGATCAAAGTTATGTGGATTTTGATATATTTAGTGATTATCCTTCTAATGTTTTGAATTTTAGACATTCAAAAGAGTCAAAAGGTTATCCATTTACGAAATCATTTATATTGAAATTTGAATGAATATTTAGATATTAATTTATTAATTCATGATATGAAGATTTATTCATATTGGGTAACCTATTCTGACCATTTTTATTCGATGATAATTAAAGATAGATGGAATGAATTATCATTTTATCTATAGATCTTATGATCTATTTGTGATTCAAGCACAATAAATTCATATTAATTTCTTAGAGTAAGAGATTAAGTGTAAATTGATCAAGGAAAAACTAAAGTGTTATATTTTTCTTATGAGATGGAATGAAATAAAGTAATTATATCTTCTCATGAAAATACATCAACTTTAATAAAAGTATGTAGAAAATAATGTTATCATAATACCTTAATTTTTGGTTAATTCAAATAGTCCCTTAAATCATCACAAATTTACGGTTTTGTGGCCTTTAACCTTATATAAATAACCCACTTTCTTGTGATCAATCTTCTATATTACACTCCATTAGTATTTGGGTGTTAGTTTTCTTTTCCATGTCTATGTTTTCACTTCCCACGTAAGTTCTCATATGTGGAAACCTAGTTACATGTTAGTTTGGGTAACCATTAAGTTTCAAAATTTCCTTTTTCAAAAGAATTTTTATTATTCATTTGTATGATGTGGGTTCCTATGAATATTTTTAACGAAATATTAAACCATAGATGACTGAGATGAATTTGAAGGGTGAAATTCATTTTAAGGGGGGTATAATGTAACTCCCTCGGATTTTGGGAAACATTTTTTCAAATGAATTTAATCTTGTGGATATTTAGTGTAACATGAAAAAGTAATTTTTATTTTCTTCTAAGTTACAATGAGTTTATATTTCCATAAATTCAACACTAATTTTGGCTTTTGTTATATAGAATATGGAGTTTTACTTGTGTTACACGCAACAATGAGTTTAAACGAAATGTTACATATTATGAAAATATTATTATATGATTGTCATCACCTAGATATTTGAATGGTGGGTATGAATAGAATTAATTAAATTAAGAAAATATGATTTAAAAATGTTTATATAATTAATTATTTTTTGGATAAGTAATTATAAATTAAAAGAAAACCCATTAGAAAATAAAAGGTAAACATTTTTCTGGAAAACTTTTTTATGTACATATGTGTGTTTTTTACATATAAATTAATAAAATAACTTTTGGTTAATGATTTTAATAAAATTTAAATATTATTTAATAAATAAAATGTTTAACATTAATCTTATATTTTCTCTAGGAAATATATAAGAAAAAAAATCTAATTTTGAGGTTAAAAACAATATAATTTTGTAAAAAATTATTTTTGCCGTTTTTTTTGTGGTGTAATTGTTATAAAATTAATTTTCAACATTTTTAGAAACCTTAATTTAAAAAATGAACATAATTTTTGAAATATGAATATAAAAATTATATTTGGATAAATTATTGGGTTTTTTTGAGAAGGTTAATTTTTTTGATGAATAATGAAAAATACAAAATTTTATTTCATAAATACGTTTTCACCTAAACTAATTACGAAATAAAATTATATTTTAAATTTGATTTAATGTGTAATTTGTTAATTATAAATATATTCATTATATATATGTCATTGGAATCAATTTCTTATTTAAATTTGATATAAAGAATTTGTAAACTTGTGATCATTTTCTCTGAAAAACCCCCTTTCTCATTGCATCTATGAGAAAACTTCTAAAAACAATATTCCACATATTTGAATAAAATTTTGAAAAATGTTTTAAATATTTAGAATCATCATCAAGTATATTATCTAAAAATCTTAAAAAAATTTTGGATCATAATTATTGGTGAAAACAGGTAATATTAATTAACGATTTTATGGTTAAAACAGGGCTTCCTAAGTTACATGTGTTTGTATTAGAATCATTTCTTTCACACCCATATGTTTTTTATTTTTTGAATTGGATTTATTTTTTATAATTAATGAAATTAAATTATTTAATTTAACTCATGATAATTATATTTTTAAATTTTAAATTAACCAGGAAAATAAAATATTAAAAGTCATCATGTAAACAAAATAAGGATAAAAATGAGTAAAATTAAAGACTGGTGAATAATATGTTAAAAAATGTGTTCCTTTTTATGTGGTGGTTATGTGTTTCGATTAAAAAAACCCTCAACTATATTATTTGTCTATTTTTGAGTCACATGAGTTATGGTATACCCTCAAATATTGAATACTTTTGGGTATTTAAAATTATGCCACTCCTCAATTATAAAAGGGCACTCACCCCCACTTCACACCTCTCAAGCCATTTGTCTCAACCAAAACCTCCCAAAACCACATTAAAAAATCCCTACCTTTATTTTTTAAGCCTTATTTTTTACATAATTCCATCCAATCGTGGATTCTATAAAAACCTAAGGTGGATACCCAAAACATAGGACGCTCGAAAATGTGTGAAGGAAGTCAAGACTTATGGTAAGAGATTTCCATATCACCTTTATTTTTCTTAGAGTCACATTCCATATTCACAATATGTTTCTTTATGTGGTTTATATAATTAATTTTAAATTATTTTATGTTTATTATACTTAAAATTATCAGGGTTTACATATCAATTTGAGAATCTCTCTTTTATCGGGTTTACAGTTCAATAGTTACCAAATCGGTAAGGGAATTTTGTCTCAATTTTCCTTCTTTTATATATACGTTATGTTATGAACCTATATTCCTTCAATAAGTGTATATATATCCCCTTTTACAATTAATATAATAAATTTATTCATCCTTATGATATTCCAATTTTCATTTCATGTTAATTTTCACGGGGCTTATTATTCAATGTCACTAAAGTGGTAAGAGTTTTATGTTACAATCTCAAAATTTGTTGAGATTATTTATAATTAAGTCTCTAATGTTAAAATATTATGATATAAATATAAATAGTCATAATTAATTTTCATCTCCTTCGTTTATTCATTTTATCAACAAGTAATGATACTATTTCCCACTCTTTGGTACTTAAAATTATTAGGAAAATGTTTTTAATAAAATATAACTTTATTTCGCTCTGTGGTCGGAAATCTATTTTGTTCCAAAAAAATGTTATCTATTTTTTTCAAAAATGTTTTCAAATAATTTTTTAAGATCATTTTATAGGAAAAGGATTTTGATTTTTTATGTTATATGGTGTTTGAAATTATTTTCCAATCATCCTTTATAAAATTCAAAGATCATATAATGTGATTTTTTTCAGAATGATTTATGTTTCAAAAAAAATTCAAATAAGAAATGATATTTTTTTCTAGAAATGTTTTAAATGGTCTTTCAAAATAATTTTACATATAATATGACATCCATTGATGTTATCATTTTATTATTGGGGATATGATATAAGGAAATCATTCACATTATTTTTCTAAATGATTTATGTTTTATTGTCTTAATGTTTATGGAACCCATTTCACATCCATGGGTTATACCATGATTAAATTATTATGAAACCCACTTATTTTCATGGGTTATTATATAATGAAATGATTATGAAACCTTTTTTTCCATAGTTTATGAAATTATGAAATGTTTATCTTACCCATTTCATTTCATAGGTTATGATATAATGAATGTTTATGATCCAGTGGCACACATATTTATCATTTCATTATGTGATGGGTGGGAAAGAAATCACCCTCCAATGCATTGGGTAAATATTTATATATATCTTGAAATAGACATGGATAAAATAGATAGTAAACCAAATATAGTAAGACTTGTCTAGAATAAGGAGTGAACCCGTGGAAGTAAAGGAATTTTTCCACTATGATGGTCTTAGGAGTGAAAATTGATTACTAAAATGTTATACCTGAGGATGATTACATGATCAAATTATTATGTGTGAACCTGATTATATATTCAAAATGTTATGTGTGAATCGGATTACTTGTTCCAAATATTATGCATGAACCTCATAACATGTTCACAATGTTATTTGTGATCCTGATTTCATGTTAAAAATGTTATTTATGTTCTAAAGTATTAGATAAACACTAAGAAAGGAGGGATTAATCAGTTTTCCGATTTTATAAGTTTCAGTACCTTTTTAAAAGATTAATCCTTCAAAACTATTAAGATATATTTATTTATTATTCATTTATAAATACTCATGCATGAAAATGTATGAAAGAATGTAAAGTAGATAATATTTAAAAGGTTTAAACTCAGAGTGAGAACATATATCATTTCCACAGCCACTCTTGTGGGTCTATGGAAATTAACAACTAAGAATAAGTGATCAAAACTTGTGACAAATCCAATTATACTATATATATATCCCTATAGAAAATATTATATGAACTCCCATCAGATTACAAAGTTTATTAAAAAACAATTGAGTGAAAAATATAATAAAATGATGTTCAATTTGCTCCAAAAATATCAGTCTGGATCTAATTTTTTGGATATAATTCTCTAAATCTGAAGAGGTCAATATGATTCTACCTTTATCAGTATAAAATTCTCAAAAATTCTCAAACAATCATTTTAATATTCTTCATTCTAATAGAATCAATACTATGTACTCAATATGATAAACCCATTCTCAATATGAAAAAAATAAAACTCTACTTATGTGAAAAGTTACAATGAATGAATGATTTGAGAAATTTTTTATAGGAGACTCTAAGAAGTAATAGTGGGAAACTATAAAAAATTCCCCACTTTCTCATATTTCACAACACCAAAAATTTCATATTTTTAAACTTAAACTTTTACTTTATCACACCACATTAAATTTCTCGGAGATGTAAACAGAATTGAATTTCACGTTTGAATTCTTTAACTCTTTATTAAAATTATAGAATTATTTTTTGGTTTCTTCTTCATAATTTTCCTTCCAAAACATTATAACCTTTCTTCAGTCCGATGAAACTTCCTCAGCTTCAATTTGATGTATATTCCTCAGATTCAATATGATGTATCTTTCTCAGCTATAATATAATGTATCTTCTTCTATTTTAATACAATGTATCTTCCTTAGGATTAATACAATGTATTTTCCTCAGCTTCAATAAAATATATCTTCCTCTGGTCATTATGATCTTATTTTCTTTTTCATCACATTATGATTTTCCTTTCCTTATTAGCTCGTTAAGATATTCCTTTATTTCTCATATCATTATGATATGACTTTATTCTTTAGCTCATTGTGATGAACTTCCTTAGCTTCAGCCTGATGGAATCCTCATAATGATGGAATTCTAATTATGATAGAATTACCATTATAATGGAATTCCTATTTTAATGGATTTTCCTATTACAATGGAAATACCATTGCGATTATTTTTACATAAAAATGGAATGTATTCAATGATATATCCACTTAGAAATATTGATCTTCTTAAAAAATTATCCACTTCACACATTATTAATTATAGATCTGATGATAACATTGTATTGATCAATGGAATGAATTCAATCATTATGATTCCTCTATTTTCTCAAAATATTTATCATGATTATATTTCATGATTTACAAGAACATCATTATGAAAAAATAATTGTATGACTTAGTTTAGAATATTTTTGGACATTCTAACTCTAAACATATTTTTCTTCAAAAAACATCTTCTTCACTATTGTGACTTCTTCACTCAACAAATTATTTATTTCTAACTCATCAATTTCTTTATTTCTTTGATTATGTTAAGGGAAAACTTCCAAAAAAAGAAATGTTTTCCTCTAATTCTTTTGGATACAATTAGCGGAATCTAATTCTAATAGATTCAATACTCAATGTTTGGGGATCCTCAGTCTGATCCTATGATTCCAGAGAACATCATTCTTAAAAAAAATTCTAACCCTTTATGTATTTCTTTGAAAATTCAGAAACTTTCAACTTTTATAAATAACCCATTATGATAGACTAGATCTGATTATTGAATAACAAAAACATTATTATATAATAAAATTAGTTTTCAACAAATAAAAAATGTTTTTTTAAACAATTTATCACAATGGTTCTTCAATACCTCCTTTATATTTTTTTTTAAAAAACCTTATTAATAAATTTTATGACTCTCATAATTTTTTTCAAAAACAAACATTTGTATACAACTCAATTTTTTTGTCTTTTATCAAAACATATCCTTTCTCAAATGTTTTTTAATAAACCCAAACTACTGGATAAATTAATGTTTTTTAAGTAATTCCACCCCTTAGTGAAAAGAAAGTTTTTAATCCATGTGAAGATAAAATTTCCCCCCTTTTATATTTTCCTACATCATTTCCTTTTTTCCCTTCTCCATTTTATGATAACCACAAATTCATATTCAAAAAATAAATATCTATAAAAACATCATAAAATAAAATGTTGTTACTTTATCACCTCTTTGTCAACATAATACAACATAAGGTTGGGGTTATTACTTATGAGGATTAGGAAGTAATGGGAAGAGGCCGGACATGATATTCCATCCTCAATTCCAGACATCTTTCTTTCAGCAAGTATTTTGTAAAAATATCATCAATTTAGTAATTTTTTGAGATGTGTTAAAAATTAAAATCTCTAATAGAAACATTACCTTTTAGAAAGTTAAATTTCTTATCAATGTGTTTTTATCTTGAATGTTGGGAATGATTTTTAGAATGATCAAATTCACTTTGATTATCACAAAGTATCATCAATGGTTTATAAACTTTTACTTTCAAATATTATAGCTAAACATTAACCCACAACATTTGAGAACCAGCCTAAGTAGATGAAACATATTTGAGTTCTGCTATACTAAAAGTTATTGAAAATTGTTTATTAATATTCAAAATCACACAATATTCACCCAAGAAAAATGAACCTCATGAGTTTTATTTTCTATCATTACAATCTCAATCCTAATCGGCATTAGTAAAACCATGAAACTGCATCTCACTATTTATTTTGTATAATAACCCATATGTAGTTGTTCATTTGACTTATCTAAAAATTATATTTTCTACTAAGATATGTGATTATTTTGGGTTACTTTGATACCTAGTACCCAAAGTCACAACAAAAAAAATATAGTCTTAGGGCTGTAAGGTAATGTAGTCTTCTTATCAGCTTCCAAAAACCCTTTTTATTCACACTTTATTCCGAATCATCTTTACTCTAAATTTTCTTACTAAAATAGGAGTAGAAATTTATTTGGATTCTTCCATCCCAATCTTCTTTAACAATTACCTAGAATACTTTTATTGAGATAAGAAAATGTACTTGTATTTTTTTTGAACTTGTAAGACAAGAAGAAGGTTAATTCTAACAACATTGAAATTTCAAAATTATTCTTCATTTCTTCCACAAATATTATTCCAAAATATTCATTATCTTAATATAGAATTATATCATCCATATAAATAATTAAAATTAGAGTTCTGAAGTAAAAATATTTCATATATAATTTTATATCAACTTTTCCTATATAAAATTTCAACCTTATCAAACAATGTTCAAGATTAAAATTATAAGAATGTGGAGGATATTTTTTCCCATAAAAATCATTTTTTAGTTTACAATATTTTTTTACATCCTCATCATGTAGAAACCCACATGGTTTTTCAATGTAAAGTTCTTCATCAATCTAACCATTTAAGGATTATGAATTTAAATACACCTGATTAACTTAGTAATTATGATGCATGAACAATAAAAGAAACATTATATTAGCTTATAATCTTACAACTGAGAAAAAATTATCTTCAAATTATACACCTTCCACCTATGCATATCCTTCACAAACAAAATTAGATTTCATTATTGAAACATCTCCTTGTTCATTCATCTTGTTTTTTAATCCCACTTTGTTTCAATAACATTTTTATTTTCTATCCTTGGAAAAATTTACCATTTTTCATTTTAATTAATATGATCCAACTCATCATTCATATAATCCACCCATTATTTATGTTTAATTTCTTTTGAAATTGATTTCGATTCAAATTTTGAGATAAGTGAAGTATGATTTTCTAATCTCACCATTCTGTATATCTGTAATAGAGCCTTATAATTTCAAATAAATTTTTTCTGAATCAACATGTTTTTGTAAGGTAGGAAATTTTAATTATTTTGTCTTAAATTCACTTTCCTCATCACATGATTCATATGAATCTTGATAAGGATGCTTTGACTTACTTTCACTATTTTTGAAAATATCTAGTTTATCCCCTATAGTAATCTCAAAAACTTTTGTTAAGGAATTTTAATAATCAATTACTTTCACATCATATGAGTACACAAATTTTGTAAAAATTTGTTCCAACATTTATAACGTCTTCTATTTAGTGAATAACATATAAAATTTCCCTCTCTAGCTTTCTCATTAAGCATTCAAGGATACAAATTTTATATTTTAAGTAAACATGGTCTTCTAAAATCATTGAAGTATTTCAATGAAGGGTTTTTTATAACAAATTTAATAAGGATCCATATTGGATTTAGGTTTCAAAAAACATCTGTTTTGAACCTTTACAAGAGTACTAATAAATTCTTTCCAGTAAAACAACTAATGATTTTATTCTTCTACCATACATCTTCTCATTTTAACCAAGATTATATTATTTAATTATACTACTCTATTTCTCTAGATTATAATGAGTACTATCATGATGTTTGATACAATGTTTTCATAGATAAGCTAAAAAAGAATTAATAGTGAATTCAGTGCCATAATATATTATCAACATATTTATATTAACACCTATTTGTTTTTATCTTCTTTTATGAATAAGTTGAAAATTTCCATAGACTCTTACTCGGGTTTCAAAAACATGATGTTTTTATTTCAGTGAAATAATCAATAAAAGTGACAATGTATAAATCTAATTTTATTGATTGATGTCTCATAATCTCACAAAAATCAGAATGAATCATCTCATGTGACCTTATAGATTGAATCTCAACTCTTTTATGACTTTGGGTAGCTATATTCCCTTTTTGAAAAGTTAACAAAAATATTATTCCCTTAAATTAAATTTTTGAATGTTTTGAATGGAATAAAATTTATAAAATTTGTTCATACTATTCTTTCCAAGGTGCCCTAGTCATTGGTTCCATAAACTATTTTCATCTTAAGCACTCAAGTAACAGGATTTGTTGAATTCTCCAATTTGGATGATATTTCCACTGGTTCATTCTCCATTTTTAATTACATTTCCATATTTCACACATTTGATGATAGAAAAATATTTTATAAAAACAACTTATTTTACATCATCAAAATTTTTACTTATACTAAACATGTTATGTTTTATCCAATCCAAAAATAAAATTTCCTTATATTTCAACTTTTCAACTTCAATCTCAACTATTCTGATTCCTCTAAATTTTATAGAACTATCATTACAAATGGTAACTAATCGTCCATCTTGAATTTATTCATATTTAAAGATTTTTATATCACCTATAATATGTGATAAGAAAACAATATCAAGTATCCATTGTCTGTTACTTTTACTTTCTTTCCAATTAGCCTCAACAACATATGATCTTTTCACAACATTCCTATTTGCATATTCAATTTCAGTTCTATTATAAAAAATTATTCAGGAAGGAGTTTCATATATTTTTTGACATGATGACCATCCTAATAACATATTATACAAACTTATTTAAGACATTAAAATTTATTTCCTTTGGATTGTTTTTAACATATTTATAATTCAGTTTTTCCACTTTTTGTATGTTAGGAAAGTTTGTAATTCCACTTTCACTATTTATTCCACTTTGATCAAACCTTCTTTTGGGTAGAGATATGTTTTTTCCAAAAATTATATACTTTATTCCCATAGATTCCACATAACCAATAACATCATAACACCCTAAGCATCCACAATACACTTCTCTTTGAATAATACAATAGCGTGTGTTATATGCAACTTCGAGTTTTAACACACCACTACCAATCAAACTAGCCGTTATGAATAGTAATACCCACTTTTTGAAATTTTATAAATTTTATCTCTCAAAATGGACTTAATTTTTGGATTCAAAATATGGAAATTAGATTATGGTGAATTTTTGGTATTTTTTTAAAAATTTCAAGTTTTGATGAATTGTGAAAAACACTGAGTTATAGTTTAAAAACAAATTTTTAGTTAAATAAATATTTATTTTATTTAAATTTATTTTAGGTCAAAATAGAATCATAATACCTATATAAGTTCAATGTAATTCATTGGAGTCATTTTATAATAATTTTAGAGATATAAAAATTTTATTGAACTTTTTACCGTCTTTTACCCACCTCCTAAGAGCATTTTCAAATTTACATAAAACTTAATTTTAACACTTCTGTGAGTTCAATTTCAAAAATCTGAGAGAAAAAGTTATATTAGCAATTAAAATGTGGTTCAATAAGATAAAAATAATTTTTTGTGAATAATATCTTTTTACTTTTATTTACCCCGGTTAAAAGTAAAAAGGGTAATTAAGGGTAAAAATGATATTATTATTACACTAAAACATGTTATAATTCTATTGGATAAGTGTAATTTGAACAAAAACAACCTTAGGATTAAAATATGATCCTTTAGGTCCACTTGAATTAGATTATGACATCTATTATTATTTAATTCATAGAAGAATTAAAAGTTTGAAATTCAAAGTTTAATAACTAAAACACATTTAATATAGGGTTACACATAAGATAAATTCGACTATAAATATTAATTAAAAATATAAAACAATTTAATAAATAATTTAATTTTATTTATATTTTTTATACATTAAATAATTAAATTTATTTATGACACAACGATGATGCAATAATTACTCTATTAGTGAATGATTAAAATAATGGATATTATAAATATCCAAATAAATTAAATTTGAGACTTTTATAAATTAAAATAATTTTTCTAGGTTAATATGATAAGTAATGGTTGGTTAGATGAATTTTTTTCTAAGTAATAATGCTGTTATTAAATTAAGAAAAACAAAATACTAAATAGTGTCAAAATTGACATAAAATATTTCTTAAAAACAATATTATATTATCAATTGACATTACATTCCTAATAAATCAAAGGTTCAACCAAAGGTCTTAAATAATATTATATATTTCATTAAAGAACCACTTAATGTTCTCTAAGAAGTTTATAGTAAGTTTATTAACCATATAATATATAACTACAAAGAGACATGGTAAATGTCAAACTATTTAACTAAGATTTAAATATAAAAGATAAGGTCAATATAGTTACCCAAACCTTTGTAAAACCTATTGGTTGAGCCATTTGAGACCAATAACCACCTTATAATTTAAATAATTAATTTTGGAGCCATTATAAACTGAAAATTATTTTATTATAAATGAATATTTCTAGCATTTTCTAAGGTGCCCCTCACCCCTCTTATAAAAGGGAACTCCCCCTTCTCACTAATTCACACCGTCAAAGCCATTTGGCTTGGACAAACCCAGACAAAATACCCTCTCAACTATCCTCATTTCATCATAGAGTCATTATTTTATTCCTAAATACAACCTAAGGATCGCTTTTGATCAAATAAAATAGAAGAACCCGAAGAAGAGGTAAATATTTCATCACCTCTTTGAAGTTTCTTTCTTCTTACACTTCCTCTTTCTTTGTTGTTTCTATTCTAAAATAATAACTCCAGTATATTATATATACTGTGATGTTATTATAAATACTGTATAACCAAATTCATTATTATATCCATCCTTTGAATGACATGTCACCATACGTGCGTACGTATGGCTTACCGTCTCCACGTCATGGTGTAATTGTTATTCAATACAATATTTTTTGAATGGAAATAAAAATGATGTGTAATTTATGTAAATAATAAATATAACATGATAATTATTATTTATATATGATATAACATCCAATTATATATTATTTTAATATCAAAATAATGATATTGTCTCTCGTGCATACGTACGAATTACCGTCTCCACGAACGCGATGAGATTCATTCTCCATTGTATCCATTCAAGACTAATTTTCATCATATGATTAAAAATAATGTTTAAAGACTTAATATCATTTTTAATATGAATAATATACATCTTATCCATTATAAACATTACTTACGTAACAAATCATATAAAGGAAAAGGAATCAGTTAACACCTGAAATGACGATAATACTAAGATATTATTAACAAAGCAACATTAAAAGATCATATATGATATCATATTAATGTATATGATTCTTGTATAATTTAATAACAATTATTTCACCATTATAGAGGAGGTTAACATACCCTCTATGAAGGAAAAGTACAAGGTAATGGTTAATTTCACAATCTCTTTATTATCCGAGGTTGTTTATACGTAATTATCTATTGGGACCTCTTTACAATCCACATCCATGCTTCTTAAAAATGTATTTCAAATCATTTTTACTATTTACCTGAAAATGGGTTAAAGTAATTTATACCCTTATTTGACCTTATATGTTTTTAATGGAATCTTTCTATCATTTTCGAAACAATGTACTTTTTGACCTTTTAGACAAATTTACGGTAAGAATTTTTTTTATCTTATACGGAGGGTGAAGCTATTTTTCACCGTTATAATATCATCGAAGATTCCGTTACAATATTATAAGAATATTTTCAAATATAAATGTTTTCTTTTATAATTACGTGACTTTTAAATGATTTCAAAATAGAAAGAGATATTTCTCTAAAAAGGTTTTGATTTCATCTATGTCAACATCCTTTGATGGATTTTATGTTTGTTTGAAGTTGATTTATTATGATAAAAAACTTCTATATTGTATTAATGGTTTTGTAATATGTTTGACTATGGATTTGTTATTTCATACCATTCACGGGTTATGGATAAAGTATTGACATTTCATATTCCGGTTTTAATACGAATGTTTATGTTATGTTTAAACCTTTTAATATTTGGGATGCATTGGACTTAGTTAGTGATAGGTGGATCCTAATATCGCTGCTCGATGCATCGGTAGGTCTCAAGAGACAAACTAGTGTCTTTGCACAAGGCCTAGAAAAAATATTATTTGTAGTCTTGGCACAACGCCTTGACTATGTGGTTATAAATGTATGGCATTATGCATTACATCATTATGAATGTGGATATTGATATTGCATATGATTATTATACTAGTAGAATATCCATTTGAGTAAGTAAGCAGAATTATTTTGATTTATATTTTCCATATTATGATGAATTTTATGTTGAAAAGGATTTTGTTTCAGTTTTATACATTGCCTTAAATATTTTTGCTTATTTATGAAAGTTTCCACTATATTGTTATCCTTACTGAGCATCTAAGGTCATACCTTTCTATGTTTTATTTTTGCAAGGATACAAAGAAGTATATTATGACAGACCTGCAGGGATATTTATGGGATCTCAGTGTTGTCTATGGAAACAATGTTGTTGTATTTTTCCATTTTATGATATAATGTAAACCTTATGAATGTATCTAGTACTTCCAAGGCAACTAAACTAATCGGTCTTTCAAGACATGATATTTTGTGATCATTCCAATGTTATGTAATAGAGCACCGACTCTGGGCTTCTGCGGTCGGAGAGTTACAGTTGGTATAAAAGGATGTTTAGTAAAATCCTTGGAATCTAGATTGAGATAAACTCTAATTAGAGAACATTACCCTAAGATAGAATTTGTGGATTTTTATATAAGAACTTCCTAGAATTTTGGTATTGTAGAGATTTTTTGAGTTTTCCATGAAATGCATCCCTGTCTAGATACGATCATGTAGAGGTGGCTCTGGAACACAAGTACCTAGGGGTAAAACCCAAAGACACCGCTTTGAGTTAGACTCGAATGGGAACTGGTGAATGACAACAGGCCTTGCTGCACTCTTGGTTACGACACTCCCAGGGGATATAATTAAGATAATTATCATTTTCTTTACATGACATTATGAAGGGTTTATGAGTATATACTTCCTCAAGGAAAAGATTTTTAGGATTATGGATTATATCCATAAATAGTTCAATTTAAGTTAAGTGTTTTAAAAGTTTGGAATTATGTATTTTTATTCATAAACTAATATAGTTTATGCCATTGTTTAGAAATGGCACATAGTGAAAGGAATGGAAACAGTATTAATTCACGCACTCCATGTAGGGATTTCCCTTCTAATTAAGACAATTATAGTGGAGCTGGTGAAGCAACTGGTGCTGATCAGCTTATCACCATACTGGGACAACTCACTCAGGTTATGATTACTATCCTTACCTGTATAGAGCACCCTGATCCACAGTAAGGAGGACCAATGTTAGATTTCTTCATGAGGCAACAACCACCAATATTCAATGGGGGTAAAAATCCCCTAGTTGCTAAAAAATGGATAAATTCCTTAGAGAAAATATTCCACGCCTTAGGGAGTAGTGAAAAGGAAAAAGTTGTCATGGAAGATTACCGCCTCAATGGAGATGCAGATCAAGGGTGGTCATTGATTCAAAACACAAATGATAATGATGAAGTATAAAATATTGAATGTATGGAGTTTAAATAGATTTTCTTAGAAAAATACATTCCTCATGACCATCGAGCAGATATGGAATGGCAATTTCTGAGTCTGAGGCAAAAGGAGGATGAAAATGTCATGAAGTATGTAGCTAACTTTACAAGGATAGCGAGGCATGCAGCAGATTATATACGTAACCCAAGAAGTAAGATTGATCATTTCTTTGATGTGTTGAAACCATTTATCTATCTATAATTATTATCATAATCCTTCTCGTCGTATGAAGATATTGTCACATGTTCTATCAAGATAGAAAACAAATTCTCTATGTATTATGACATTAAAGGAACTCTAGAGAATAAGAGATCTGCTGAACACTCTGGAAATGGAAATAAGGGGAAGAAGGGAAAAGTTGAATATCCATACTGTAGTAAATGGGGGAAGAAACACCCTGGTACTTTCCTGAAAATAATGGGAGTCTATTACAAGTGTGTTTAAAAAGGCCACCAAGCTCGTGATTGGATGGGGAAGAAAGAGGTTGTCAATGTTGAATGATAAAATTGTAGAGAAAGGGGGAATTATGGGAATGAATGTCCTAAGCGTCAGGGGAAATTACCTCAGAAAAGTCCAAGGGATCAAGGCTAAGCTTATGCTATCACCACTACTAAGGTTGAAGCTCTGAAAGACATAGGGGAAGGTAATTTAATGGCCTCCTCAAGTTTAGAAAACACTTTATCTGATTTTGGATCATCACATTGTTTCATATCTTCTCAGTTTGCGAAGAAAATTAGATATTTACAATTTGATTTAATAAGGGAGTTTTCAGTCAAAACACCTTAAGGAAGTATCATTGCAATAATGTTTTGTGAATTAGTACCCCTTAGGGCATATAAATGTTCTTTATCTGATGATATCATCGTCATAACCGTGATTGAATTTGATATAAAACTCGGTGTGTATTGGAATTCAGACCACGATGAAAAAATTTATTGTAAGAAGAAGGAGGTTACTATTTTGTTGATGATGATAAAGAACACCTTTTCTTTAGAGCTGAAACGTCACCACATAATTTCTATCTAGATCCACCCATAGTAGCTCAACTAAATTCAATTATTGGGGAGGAAGATAATGAAATAACTATGGGTGGGGAAAGAAATATTCAAATAGATGATGTAACAATTTTGCAAGAATATATTGATGTGTTTCTAGAGGATTTACCTGGACATCCTCCAGAATGAGAAATTGAGTTTTCCATTGATTTAATTCTTGGTTCATGGGCCATATCGAATAACCCTTATTGAATGGACACTATGGAATTAGTGGAACTAAAGAAACAACTACATGAATTGAGTATTAAGGGATTTATTTTCCCTAGTTTTTCTCCATGGGGAGCCCCTGTCCTTTTTGTTAAGAAGAATGATGGATCCATGATGTTGTGCATTGACTATAGGGAGATCAATGCTATAACAATAAAGAAAAAGTATCCCAAAACTTGCATTGTTGATTTATTTGACCAACTTCCTGGAGCTCAATACTTTTCAAAGATTTACCTTCGATCTGGATATCATCAATTGTGTGTTAAGAAGGAATACATTCCGAAAACTGAATTTTGATCTAGGTACGGGCACTAAGAGTTTACAGTAATGCCTTTTGGATTGATTAATGCACTCTCTGTCTTTATGGATCTAATGAATATAGTTTTCAAGGAATATATTGATGAATTTGTAGTGGTATTTAATGATGATATCTTGGTATACTCCAAAATCTACGAAGATCATGAAAATCACTTTCGGATTATCCTGAGGACTCTTAGAAGACATGAATTATATGGGATGTTTAGCAAGTGTGAATTCTGGCTTGAGGAGATTTCTTTTCTTGGCCATATCGTCTCTAAGGATGGAATCTCTGTTGATCCTCCTAAGACAAGAGCAATCCAAGAATGGCCAACACCGACATGTATAACTGAGGTATGCTGTTTTGTTGGTTTAGCAGGTTATTATCGGTGTTTCATCCAGAATTTTGCCCGATTGGCTAACCCATTAACCAATATCACACGTAAAGGGGTGAAATTTGTTTGGAAAAAATAATGTGAAGAATGTTTTTTATAATTGAAGAGAATATTATTAAATGATCTTATATTGACTCTACCATTGGGTAATGATGGGTTTATTATTTATAGTGATGCTTCAAAGGAAGGACTTGGCTGTGTCCTTATGCAGAATGATATGGTTATTTTCTATGCATCATGACAGCTAAAAATTCATGAGCAAAACAATCCTACTAATGATCTTGATTTAGCAGCTGTAGTCTTTGCTTTTATGATTTGGAGACACAATCTCTATGGTAAAAAACTTTGATATTTATATTGATCACAAGAATTTGAAGTATATTTTTTCACAGAAATAACTCAACACGAGGAAAAGGAGATGTATTGAACTACTCAAGGATTATTATTTCACAATACACTACCACCCTAAGAGGTAAAATAAGGTGGCATATGATTTGAGTAGAAATTATAATAGAGTTTTGAACAAGATGGGAGTTTAAAGGGATCATATTTTCATGGATCTAGTAAATATGGATATGAGAATAACCATGTAAGGTGAACCATTAATGATTTTTCAAATGGTTGGAAAACCATATTTACTAGAAAGGATAAAAAGTTCTCAGGTTGATGATGAGGAGTTTCAAAAGAAGATTAAAGCTGTGAATGATGGGAGATTGAGGAATTCGTACATGAAGATGGAATTTTGAAATTTTGGAAGAGACTTTGTGTTCCCAATATACCTGATCTAAAAAGAGAATTGTTGGATGATTCTCATAGTTACAATTTCTCTATACATTCTGGGAGCACCAAAATGTATAGAGATTTGAAGGAACATTTTTTGTGGGACAACATGAAGAGGGTGATTGCTGATTTTGTGTCACGATGTATGGTTTGTTAACAAGTGAAAGATGTAAGGAAACATCCTAGAAGAGTCTTGCAACCTCTTCACATACCTTAGTGGAAATGGGATAATATTACGATGGACTTTGTCGTGGGACTACCAAAGACTCCTAGAAGGAATGATGAAATATGGGTCATTGTTGATCATCTTACCAAGTCAGCACATTTTCTTGCTATAATAGAAGATTTAACACTTGAACATCTAGAAAGACAATATATTAATGAGGTTTTGAGAATTCATGGAGTACACCTATCAATTGTTTCTGATAGTGATCCACGTTTTACCTCAAGATTCTGGAAAAGTGTTCAGAATGACTTGGATACTGAACTTTATTTGAGCACTGCCTACCACCCCCAAACTGTTGGACAATCAGAATGGACTATTAAAACCTTATAAGACATGTTGAGATCATGATCACTTGACTATCAAGGTAAGTGTGGCCAATATTTACCTCTGGAAGAATTTTCCTATAACAATAGCTTCCATTCAAGTATTTAGATGGCACCATATGAAGAGTTATACAGAAAGAGATGTCACACCCCAACCTGTTGGGATGATGTTTTTGAATGAAAACTCGTAGGACTAGAACTGGTGGAGGAAACGATGGAAAAGGTGAAGGTTATCCAAAACCATATCAAAGAAGGTCAAAGTAGGAAGAAATGAAATGCCGATAACCAAAGAAATTATTTGGAATTTCAGGTAGGAGACAATATTTTCTTTAAGGTATCTCCATGGAAGGTTGTTATACATTTCGTTAAGAAGGTAAAATTAAGTCCCATTAACATCGGACCTTTAGAAATTCTAGATGGAATTGGGGCTATAGATTACCATTTGGAAATTCCGCCAAGTCTCTCCAAAGTTCACGATGTATTCCACGTATCACTGTTCAGAAAATCTATGCTTGACCCAACGCATGTACTCACCTATGAGGAATTAGAACTGGAGCCTGATCTCTCTTATTGTGAAGAGCTTGTCATGGTTCTTGATACAAGAGAACAAGTGCAAAGAAACAAGATGACTCGTCTAGTAAAAGCTCTATGTAGAAACCATAATATGGAAGAGGCAATGTGGGAACCTGAGGAAATTATGATAAAGAAACTCCCATGTCTTTTTATGCAGTAATATAATAAAAATTTCAAAGACGAAATTATTTTAATGAGGGGAGAATGTAACACCCCAAGCTTCCCCAATACACTTCTCTTTGAATAATACAATAGCTTGTGTTGTATGAAACATCGAGTTCTAACACACCACAACCAATAAAACAAGCCATTATGAATAGTAATACCAAATTTTTGAAATTTTATAAATTTTAACATTCAAAATGGACATCATTTTTGGATTTGGAATAATGAAAATAGCTTAGGGTGAATTTTTGGTATTTTTCTGGAAACTTTCAATTTTTGATGATTAGTGAAAAACATTGAGTGATAGTTTAAAAACGAATTTTTATTTAAATAAGTATTTATTTTATTTAAATTTATTTTAGGTCAAAATAGTTACACAATATCTATGTATGTTCAATGTAATTCATCGGAGTCTGATTATAATAATTTTAGATATATAAAAATTTCATTGAACTATTTACCGTCTTTTACCCACCTCCTTGGAGCATTTGAAAATTTACATAAAACATAATTTTACCGCTTTTTTGAGTTAAATTTCAAAAAAATGAGAGATATAGTTTATGTTATTAAGTAAAATTTTGTTCAATAAGATGAAAATAATTATTGGTGAATAATTACTTTTTACATTAATTTAACACAGTTAAAAGTAAATAGTGTAATTAAGGGGAGAATGATTTTATTATTACCCTAAAACATGTCATAATTATATTGCATAAGTGTAATTAGACCAAAAACAACCTTATGAATAAAATATTATCCTTTAGGTCCACTTGTATTATATTTGGACATTTATAATTATTTAATTCAAAGAAAAGTTAAAAGTGATAAATTCAAAGTTTAATAACTAATCCATTTTAATATGGGGTTACACATAAGATAAATTTTACAATAAAAATTCATTACAATGAAAAAAATATTTCCTACTAAATGGTATTTTATTTATATTTTTTATACATTAAATAATTAAATTTATTTATGACACAATGACGATGCAGTAATTACCGTATTAATGAACGATTAGAATAATTGATATTATAAATATCCAAATAAATGTAATTTGAGAATTTTTATGAATTACACTAATTTTATAGGCTAATATGACACATTAGGGTTGGTTAGATTATTTTTTATCGAAGTAATAATGCTTTTGTGAATTTAGAAAAAATAAAACACCAAATACTGTCAAAATTGACATAAAAGAGTTTTTAAAACAAATATTATATCATTTATGGATATTATATTCCTAAAAATATATGTTTTCGAAAAAAGTCTTAAATAAATTTATATATATCATTAATGAACCACTTGAGATTATCCTGGATGTTTATAGTATGTTTGTTAACCATATAATATAAAAATACCACGAGACATGGTAAATGTCAAACTATATAAGTAAGAGTTAAATCTAAAATATGAGGTTACTATAGTGACCCAAACATGTCTAAAACCAATTTTTTGAGTGTTTTGAGACCCATACCTATTTTAATCTTTACATAATTCATTTTGGTGCCATTAGAAACCGAAGATGAATTAATTATAAAATAATATTTCTAGCTTTTCCTATGGTGCCCGTCACCCCTCTTATAAAAGGGAATTCCACCTTCTCTCTAATTCACACCTTCAATGCCATTTTAATCAGCTAAACCCTGCCCAAATACCACATAAACATTACTCACTTCATCCTAGGGGCCCTAATTTGGTCATAAATCTAGCCTATGGATCCCTTTTCATCAAATCAAAAGGAAGAACCCGAAGAAGAGGTAAATATTTCATCACCTCTTTCAAGTTTATTTCTTCTTCCACTTCGTCTTTATTTGTTGTTTCCATTTTAAAAAAGTAACTCCAGTATCCTATATATACTGTGATGTTATTATAAATATTTTACAACCAAATTTATTATTCTATCCATCCTTTGAATGACATGTCACCATATGTGCGTACATACAGTCTATCGTCTCCACGTCATGGTGTCATTGTTATTCAATACATTATTATTTGGATGGGAATAATAATGATGTGTAATTGATGTAAATAATACATATAAAATGATAATTATTCTGTGTATATGTGATAAAATCCAATTATATATTATTTTAATATAAAAAAAATGTTATTTTCGCTTGTGTGTACGTACGGATTACCATCTCCACTAACACGATGAGATTCATTCCCCATAATATACAATCAAGAATAATATTCATTAGATGATTAAAAATACTGTTTAAAGACTTAATATAATTCTTAATATGAATAAGATACATCCCATCTATAACGAAAATTACTTACTTAACAAAGCATATAAAGGAAAACGAATCAGTTAGCACCCCAAACGATAATAATACTAAGATATTATTAAGAAAGCAATATTGAAAGACCATATATGATATCATGTTAATGTATATGATTCTTGTATAATTTAATAACAATTATTTCACCATTATACAGGAGGTTAAACTGCCATCGATGAAGGAAAAGTACAAGGTAAGGGTTAATTTCACAATCACTTCATTATCCGAGGTTGTTTATATGTAATTATCTACTGGGACCTCTTTATCATACATATCTCTACTTGTTAAAAATGTATTTCAAACATTTTTACCATTTACTAGAAAATGGGTTAAAGTCATTTATACCCTTTTTTGACCTTATATGTTTTGAAAATAATATTTTCTTCATTTTCCAAACAAGGTACTTTTTGACCTTTTCGAAAAATTTAAGGTAAGAGTGTTTTTTAAGTTATACGGCGGGTGAAACTATATTCCACCATTATAAAATCATATAAGATCCCCTTACAATATAATAATAATATTTTCAAATATAAATGTTTTCATTTATAATTAGGTGACTTTTTAATGATTTCAAAATAAAAAGATATATTTCTCTAAAAAGGTTTTGATTTGTTCTATGCCAACATCCTTTGATGAATTTTAAGTTTGTTTGAAGTTGATTTATTATGATAAAAAACATCCATATTATATTGATTCTTTTGTGATATATTTGACTATAGATTTGTTATTTCATAACAATCATTGTTTATGGATTAAGTATTGACATTTCATATTCTAGTTTTAATACGAATGTTTATGTAACGTTTATTACTTTTCATATGTGGAATGAATTGGAATTAGTAAGTGATGGGTGGAGCCTACTATAGCTCCTCGATGCATCGGTATGTCTAATGAGACAAACTAGTGTCTTGGAACAAGCCCTTGACAAAATCTTATTTGTAGTCATGGCACAAGGCTTTGACTATGTGGTTATGGAATTCTGCCATAATGCATTCCATCATTATGAAAGTGGCTATTGATATTGCATGTGATTATTCAACTAGTAGAATATCCATGTGAGTAATTAAATGGAATTATTTTGATTTATATTTTCCATATTACAATGAAGTTTATGTTGAAAAGGCTTTTGTTTTAGTTTTATACATTTCCTTAAATGTTTATGCTTATTTATGAAAGTTTCCACTATATTGTTATCCTTACTGAGCATCTGAGGTCACTCTTTTCTGTTATTTATTTTCCTAGGATGTGAAGAAGTATATTTTGACTGAACTGAAGGGATAGTCTATGGGATCTCAGTGTTGTCTATGGAAACAATGTTGTTTTAGTTTTAAATTTTATGATTTAATGTAAACCTTATGAATGTATCAAATAATTCCAAGGAAACTAAACTAATCAGTCATTTGAGACTTGATAATTTGCGATCATGCTAATGTTATGTAATAATGCACCAATTTTGGGCTTCTGGGGTCAGGGAGTTACGGTTGGTATCAGAGGAAGTTTAGTTCAAACATTAAAATCTAGATTTAGATAAACTCTGATTAGAGCACAATACCCTAAGATAGACTTTGCGGATTAGTATAGAAGAACTTCCTATAATTTTGGTATTCTAGAGATTTTGTGAGTTTTCTATGCAATACATCCATGTCTTGATACGAGTAGGTAGAGGCGGCTCTGTCATATATGTACCTAAGGGTAAAACCCAAAAACACCTCTTTGAACTAGACTCGAACATGAACTGGTGGACGACAAGGGGCCTTGCTGAACTCCTAGTTACGACACTCCCAGGGGATATACTTAGGATAATTCTCATTTTCATTACAAACCATTATGAAGGGTTTATGAGTATATACTTACTAAAAGAAAACATTTTTTTATGATTATAGATTATATCCATAAACTGTTCAATTTATGTTAAGTGTTTTACAAATTTGAAATTATGTATTTCGATTCATAAATTAAAGTAATTTATTCCATTGTATAGAAATGGAACCTAGTGGAAGTAATGGAAACTATATCAATGAACGCACTCCATGTAGGTATTTCCCTCCAACTCAAGACAATTATAGTGGAGCTCATGAAGCAACTCGTGCGGACCAGCTTATCACCATACTGGGAAAAATGACTCAGGTTATGAATAATAACCATACCCATATAGAGCACCCTGATCTAGAGTGAGGAGGATCAATGTTAGATCGCTTCATGAGGCAACAACCACCAACATTCATTGGGGGTACAAATCCACTAGTAACTAAGCAATGGATAAATTCCATAGAAAAAATATTCCATGCCTTGGAGAGTAGCAAAATTGAAAAAGTTATCAAGGTAGTTTACCGCCTCACTGGAGATGCTGATCAATGGTGGTCATTGATTCAAAACACAAAGGAAGATGATGAAGTATCAAATATGGAATGTAGAGAGTTTAAAGAAATTTTCCTAGAAAAATAATTTCCTCATGACCATTGAGAAGATATGGAAATATAATTTCTGAATCTGAGGAGAAATGAGGATGAAGAATGTTGCAAAGTATGAAGCTAAATTTACAAGGTTAGAGAGGCATGCTGCATATTATATGTAACCCAAGAAGTAAGAATGATCATTTCTTTGATGGGTTAAAACCATTTCTTCGTCCATCATTAGTCTCACAATCCTTCTCATCATATAAATATATTGTCTCATGTGCTATCATGACTGAAAAATAATTCTCTAAGTCTTACGACTTTAAAGAAAAGAAAGAGAAGAAGATATCTGTTGAACACTCTAGAAATAGAAATAAGGGGAATAAGGGAAAAGTTTAATATCCATCCTTTAGTAAATGTAGGAAGAAACACCCTGGTACTTTCCTGAAGGGAATTGGAGTCTTTTAGAATTGTGGTGAAAAATACCACCATGCTCGTGGTTTCAAGGGGTAGAAAGAGTCTGTCAATGTTGAATGCTACAATTTTATAGAAAGGGGGAATTATGCAAATGAATGTCCTAAGCGTTAGAGGAACTTACCTAAAAAAAGTCCGGGGGATCAAGTCTAAGATTATTCTATCACTATTGCTGAGGTTGAAGCTCTGAAAGATGTAGTGGCATGTAATTTAATGGTTTCCTCAAGTTTAGAAAATGCTTTATTTGATTTTAGATCATCGTATTGCTTCATATCTTCCTAGTTTTCTAATAAAATTAGATATTTACAATGTGATTTAACAAGGGAGTTTTCAGTAAAAACTCTTAAGGGAAGTATCATTGCAACGATGTAATGTGAATCCGTCCCCGTTAGGGATTATAAATGTTCATTATCTACTGATCTCGTCATCATACCCATGATTTAATTTTTTATAATCCTCGGTATGGATTGACTTTCATACCATGATGCAAAAATTTTTTGTAGGAAGAAAGAGGATACTATTTTGATGATGATGATAAAAAACACCTTATCTTTAGAGTAGAAATGTCACCACCAAATTCTTATCTAGATCCACCCCATGTAGCTCAACTAAATTCAATTATTAGGGAGGAAGAGAATGAAATAACTAGGGGTGAGGAAAGGAATGTTCAAATAGAGGATGTATGACAACCCTAAATCTTTTATTACACAATTAAACATAATTTATTGCATAAAATTCACTTGATACAACAAATAAGATCGATAAGTCTAGTGTATTTGGGGATTAGCATCATTATAGAACAACTTAAAACAATAAATATAACATCTTTATTGAAAACATCCTTTACATGACGACTACATTCCCTCGTACTTAGCATTGTATGGGATAACCTGAGGACATGCATAACAAAAGGGTGAGCTATAAAGCCCAGTAAGGGAATAATCATGGAATAACATGAGGAATATAATACATGTTTGAAAATAGGCATATCAATAGAGCACATCAAAATCATAAACATAAAGGCTTGATAAATCATAATAATCATAACATGGATATGTGGAAACAACACTTAACATGGAATTAGCATGATCCAAGGATCATTTCACATGGAGCATGTGTAAATCCTCATTGCACATGAAGCATGAGTAAAACCTCATTGAAATTGAATTAGAATGAGTAAACCCCCATTTCACATGACGTATCATGATACTATTATTATCCAAATGCATTGGAGCACTATAAGGGTGCACCCTTCTTAAACATTTCATTTCATGCATAAGTCTGCCACATGGATCATATAACATGGATTCATAAAACATAATCATTTATTACATGATATAGGAATGTGGAATTTAAACATGAAACATTAAAATCAATAAGTAAATGTGAATAAAGTTTAATACCCTTGATAGAGAAATGGGCATGGTATTCACAACACAATGACATTGGCTTGGAAAATCGGTGCAATTTTGGTAGCTTAACAGTGTGAAGTAAGAATTCATAAAAATGGTTGATGATAGGGAAAGGGTTGTCTCATCATATATACATGAAATTTAATGTAATGGGGTTATATAGATACATGTCCTAACAATTTTAATGGAATTTAGAGTCATGATACAAAATAATTGCTTGAATGTAAAAGAGGAGAGAGAAATTCCTTTCGGAATTTCAGCATAGTAATGGGTGTACATGAGAGGAATTTAATGAGAGATAAAGGGGTATCCAATCATTCATACATAAATAGGTTAGTATGGGGGAGGTGAAAAACCATACCCCAACATTTATAATTGAAACTAAAAGGGCATAAAAACATTAGGAACATTGGACAAAATTGAGAAAGGAAGAAAAAACCCTTACTTAGAAGTGTGCTTCCAAAGGATTGAGAGAGGCTTGAGAGAGGATTCTTGGGAGTTTGGGGAACATTGGGAGGATTTTAAGGAGGGTATAGAAGATGTTGGACGAACTCTAAAGTCTTTGAGTGAGGATTAAGTGGGAGATTGGATTGGTTTATATAGGAAGGGTGGGGGAATTCTTTATTTAATAGGTTTGGGAAACCTCACCTTAAACTATTCCAAACCACAAACCAGGACATGGTTTTTGCCCATGGTTTTTGGAAAAGGGAAGTGGGAAAAAAATATTTTATAAGTCCAAAGTCTGAACTTCTTAAAATAATGGGGTTACTTATGTGGAGGTGAGTCACACTCCCAAGGAAAATAATTTAAAAAGACAAGATGTTTAATAAGCCTTGAAGGGTCTATTAAGGCTTTGTAAAATATTCCAAAAAAACCCAAAATCACATTATTTTAATGGTAAAACATATATTTTCCAAAACTAAGGCTTATAGTATTTCATTACATCACTATTGTGTCATTATTATGACATAAAATACATTATATATTTAAACAGTATTTAATTTTTACCCAAAAATTTGACTGTCTCAGAAAATTATGAAAAATTCACCACTAGATAATTTCAACATCTTGATTCCCGAAATAATATTCATTTTATCTAAATAATTTTCTAAATATGTTAATTTTATCTTTTAAAATAAAAACTTTCATTTATCAAAAATTTATGGGTTTTGACAAAAATGGCTTTCAAACTTTAATAAAAGTTACAATTGCATTCATAAAATTATACGGGCTTTTATATTTAATAAAAATTAATTTAACAACAATAATAATATTTTATTAAAATATTATTTAATTCAAAAATCCATTAATTCTTCAAAATAGATTTCTTACTTGAATATTATCTAAAAATACAACTTGTGCCCTAAAAACTATGTAAAAGGTAACAAAAATAAAATGAAATTATATTCATTATTATATAAAAAAATAATGTACATAACCATAGTGCTAGGGTCTTGTTACATAACCCCTTATAACACCCACATAAGACCAAAGAGTAGGATGTGCGATGGTGACAGACTGTTGGGGTGGCTCGAATAATGTTGCTCAGATGGTAATCTCTATCAACTACCATTTCTCTCATAGGTGGTCCCGATCGAGCTCAACATATTCAAGCTCGACATGGGCTTGGTCATGAGCGAAGACCAAAGATGAAACCTTCTTTACAAGCTTTGAAAAATGGGATTAGAATGGGGAACATCTACTGGATAAGGCCATCACTTAATTTTTCTGAGTAAATTAGATTTGTTAAAGCCCTATATTTATACTAATTATGTGATCACTGTTCAATGGCTATATTAGAAATGGCCACAATTCCTAATAGTGTATTAAAATCCAAAATCATAAAACCAAAGAAGTTGACATTTTATATAAACATTTTACATAAAGCGATATTTAATTAGATCAAGAGGTATTTCCACTAATGAAGGTTTGGTTTGTTACAATCTTCCCCCCTTAAAAAATTTCACCCTTGAAATTTTCTTTTCCCACACTAAAACAGATGTGGGTAACTCTGCTTCATCATTTCCTCCAACTCCCACATCACTTCTTCAAACTTGTGGTTTCAACAAAACACCTTGATGAGGGGAATTTTCTTATTTTGTAGAACTTTTTATCTACGATCTAAGATCTTCACTGGTTTCTCCTCATAAGAATGGTCATCCTCTAACTATACCACCTCTAAAGAGAGTACATGTGAAGGGTATGGTATTTAATTCCCTAATAGGGATACATTAAAGACATCATGTACTTTGGCTATGGTAGGTGGAAGTGCTAGTCGATAGGCCACAACCCCGACATGATCAAGAATCTCAAAGGGGCAGATGTAAGATGGAATTAACTTCCATTTCTTTCCAAATCTGATTACCTTATTCCACAAAGATATGCATAGAAATACCATGTCTCTAGATTTAAACTCAAGGTCTCTTAAATAGTTATCTAAATAACTCTTCTGTCCACTTTGGGATGCCTTAATATGCTGCTGAATGGTTTTCACCTTCTCCACCATTTCTTAGACCATTTCTACTCCAAGCATTTTATGCTCACTGACCTCATCCCAACACGTTGGTGTTCTACACCTTTTCCCATAAAGGGATTCATATGGTGTCATTTGGATGCTCAAGTGGAAACTGTTATTATAAGATAACTCAACTAGAGGAAGATGTTAATCCCATCATCCTTTAAAGTCCATTGAGCATGCTCTAAAAATATCCTCTAGTTTTTGAATAGTCCACTCGAATTAGCCATAAGTTTGAGGATGATAGGTCGTACTAAATTTCAGTTCAGTATTTAGAGCATGTTGAAGACTCTTCCAAAACATGGAGGTGAATATTGTATCACTATTGGACACAATAGATAGTGGTACTCCATGCAGTCTTACCACATCCCTGATATATATCCATGCCAGTTGATCCAATGAGAAATCCCCCTGAATAGAAATGAAGTGTGAAACCTTTGTAAGATGATCCATAATAACCCATATTGCATTATTTCCTTTGGACGTCTTCGGAAGTCTGGTGACAAAGTCCATGGTGTTGTTCTCCCATTTCCATTCGGGTATGTGCAATGGTTGCTTCATTCCCTTAGACTTTTGTCTCTCTGCCTTCACTTGCTTAATCACCAAACACTTTGATGTATATTCAGCGATCTCCTTCTTCATATTATCCCACCAATAATGCTCTCGGAGATCTCGATACATCTTTTTGTTTGCTTGGGGAATAGATAAATTTGAACTATGTGAATCATCAAAAAGTTCCTTCTTCAGCTCTGGACTTGATGGAACACATAGTCTTTTGCCAAATATCACAATTCATTCTTTATTAACATTATTCTATGAGGATTTCCCTTTTCCGATAGCTTCAACTTTTTCCTAAATTCCCACATCATCCCTTTGAACATCCTTTAACCTTTCCAAAAGAAATGGTTGAGAAATCATTTGTGAAAGGATTTATTATGTTCCCTTATTTATGATTCCCATGTCCATCTTCATCAAATCTATGAAGATTGGATCCTTTTCAATTCTTATCATTGAAAGAATCACTGGTTCATTTCTACATAGGGAATCTGCCAACTTTTTGCTTTCCGAGGGTGGTAATGGATTGAGCAGCCATAGTCATTGATCAGATCTAACCATCTTCTTTGGTGCATGTTCAACTCTTTTTGTGTGAATATATAGTTGAGGCTTTTGTGGTCCGTATATATTTCACACTTCTCCACAAAGAGATAGTTCCACAAAATTTTCAAAGAGAAGATCACTACAGACAACTTGAGTTCATGTGTTGGATAGTTCTGTTCATTGACATTCAATTACCAAGAAGCATAGGCAATGAATTTTTCATTTTTCATCAACAAACATCCCAGGCCCTTCTTCAAAGCATCACTCAATACCACAAAAAGTTCACCACTTGTGGTTAATGTGAGCACTGGTGCAGTGATAAGCCTGCTTTCCAACTCCTTGATGCTTTCTTCACATTCATCACTCCAAGAAAAATTTACTCCCTTTCGAGTTATCTCGGTAAGAGGGTTGGACAATCGTGAGAAATTTCTCACAAATTGTCGATAATATCCAGCTAACCCCATGAAGCTACAGATATTCGTTACTAGTGTTGGCCTTGGCCATCCATCAATTGCATCTATTTTGGAGGGATCCACAGATATTCTATTTCTTGTGATGATATGTCCCAAGAATGATACCACCATTAACTAAAACTCACACTTGCTGTGCTTTTCACAGAGCTTCTCCTTCCGCAAGGTCTCTAGTACAGTTCCTAAATGCTCCTGATGATGCTCCTTGGTTTTGGAGTATATCAGAAAATCATCCATAAAGAATACCACAAATTTGTCGAGGTAATCTATAAAGACTCCATTAATAATGTCCCTGAATATTTCTAGAGCATTAGTCAGTCCGAAAGGCACTAATATTAATTCATAGTTCTCGTATCTTGTATGAAAAGAAATCTTGGGGATATCTTCCTTCTTTGCCCTTACTTGATAATATCCTGACCGAAAATCCACCTTGGAAAAGTATTATGCTCCACACAACTGATCGAACAAGTCATCAATTTGTGGGAGAGGATACATGTTCTTTATCGCAATTTTGTTGAGCTCACGATAATCGATGCAAAGGCACATTGACCCATCCTTCTTCTTGAAGAAGAGGACTGGTGCACCCCATGGTGAAGCACATGGGTGTATAAACCCCTTATCCATATTCTCTTATAGTTGTTTCTTCATCTCTTTATGCTCCACAATAGCCATTCTATACAAAGTTTTGGATATTGGAAATGCCGTAGGTATAAGTTCAATTGAGAATTCAACATCTCTTCTAGGAGAAAGACCATGGAATTCCTCGAGATACACATCAGTGAATTCCCTCACAATAGGCATGTCCTCTAGGATGGTTACCACCTTATACTCAATAATCTGAGCCAGATACATGTGATCATAGGGAAGTAATATCCATGCATGATACGATGGATCTAAAGAATATTCATCTTCCTCCTTGAACTTGTAAAGATCTGGGGGCCGATTCTCCACATGGAGAGTGATTTCCCTCTCCTGAGAGTTTATGTTGGCTCTATATAAGGAAATCAAGTCCATGCCAAGAATTTCATCAAATTACACCAGAGGGAGTATGACGAGGTTCACTGGGATGTTTAATCCATAGATTCTGAGCGAGGAGGAGTTATATTCATGGGATGCAATGATTGCACCATTTTCCGTACTCCCCGAAATCTTCACTTACATGATTTGTGGTAGTTTTAGGATTGTTCTACTAAACTTTCGAGATATAAAAGAATGCGTAGAACCTGAATAAAAAAGTACATTCTATATTCTTGAATGAATAACTAGTGTACCTATCACCGATTTTTTTTGGGGTTCACTTCGGCAGTAGTGATGGAATAAGTTCACCCTTGCTGCCTCGAAGGTTGTTGGTTTCCTCTGAAATCCATTGGCTTAGGGCACTGATTTGCAAGATGACCCGGTTCTTTGTAGTTGCATCAATGAACCATGCGTTGAGGTTTGAACGGAGAGTTCCTCTACTCTGTCCCAACCATGAGTCTTTCTTGCTGACAGTTAATAGCTAGGTGCCCTTATCTTCCACACATAAAGCATTTTTTTGTACCCTTCAGGCAATTTACAGGGTGCTTCTTTCCACACCTTTGGAAGTGGGGTGCTCGATCTTCTTAGCACAGTTGGATTTATCCATCATAAAACCAGCATTGAAGTCCACATTACTCTTCTTATCCCCATGATACACCTAAGATTCTCTGATATCCATTTCAACCTTGAGGGCACATCGGACAATTTCCTCCTAGCTGTCTAAGTCACAGATTGCCAGTGCTTTCCGCAGGCTAGGTTTCAGCCCACCAAAGAAGCGGTCAACCTTGCTTTTGGGGTAATGACAAAGACAAAATCATATCGTGCAAGATTTGTGATGTTTTCCTCATATGCTCCAACAGATTCATCATCTTTTTGCTTGAGGGAAATGAAGTCCCTTTCTATCTTTAGCTGAAGGGTGTGCGGAAAATATTTATCAAAAAACATCTTCCAGAAATCCTTCCATTCCAACACCTCGATCTCCTCCTCAAGCTTCATATTTTTTATCAATGTCCACCATTGATCAGCTTCACCCTCCATACGATTAGCAGCAAGGAGAACCTTCTCTTGGTCAGAAAATTTAAGGATGGAGGAGATCTTTTCAATGGAGTTGATCCATTGTTTAGAGATTGAGGGATCAGATGATCCATTAAAAGTAGGAGGCCTTTGTCTCATAAATCTCTCAATAGATACTTGTTCTTTCATGGGGTGGGGGGGTTGAAAATTCCTCTTGACCCATGTTTCAATTAAAATATTGAATTATATGAGAGAGAAGTGTGACAAAGTTCACAATTCCTGCTCCCATTGGAGTGGACATATCATTAGAAAACTCATGACATTGATCTTGACATTGGTTGTTAGCCCGAGTCCTCATATTACCAGCTATTGGCTGGAATAAAAGGAAATTTAGGGGTAACACATAAAGGTTAATCCAAGGAAAAAACTAAAGACTTATAAATAAACATTATTTGCTTAACATATGAATCTATTGGATTCACTCTTTATTATCCATTATCAACTTTCTAACACATATTCTTAGGGCATTTTTTCTCCCTTAATAATGGTTCATACTATGCTTGTGAATTTACCAAAGCATATCCCTTGGGAGTTTCATAACCAAGAGTTTATCAAGGTCTATTGTCATGCACCATTTCCTGTTCGCGTCTAGATCAAAGTAGTGTCTCTGGGTATTACCCCTAGGATACATCTTTCCCAAAGCCGCCTCTACATTTTCATATCCAGATAGAGATGTATTTGATTGATAAACCACTTACTCAATAATCACCAAAACTTAGGGATGTTTTTATTATAATATGTCTTGTATCTAAGTCTTTACTAGGGGTTTCTAAGAATAATCCCAAAAATAACTAAACCTATCCTCTGATTCCAACTATGGAAACCTTGATCTTTTATTACGTAATTAAACATAGTTTATTACATAATCATCACTTGATACAACATAGAATATCGAGAGGTATAGTGTATTTGGGTCTTAGTATCATTACATAACAACTTAAAACATGAAATATAACATATTTATTGATAACATCCTTTACATGACCACTGCATTCTCTTGTACTTAGCATTGCATGGGATAACCTCAGGATATGCATAAGAGAAGGGTGAGCTATAAAGCCCACTAAGGGAATAATCATGGAATAAAATGAGGAATACAATACATGTTAGATAATAGGCATATCAATAGAATAGAAGAGAAGAATACACACAAAGGCATGATAAATCATGATAATCATAACATGGAAATGTTGTAACAACACTTTACATGGAATTAGCATGAGCCAATTCTCATTGCACATGGAGCATGAGTAAATCCTCATTGAACATGAAGAATGTGTAAAAACTCATTGAAAATGAATTATAATGAGTAAAAATGAATTGGACATGACTTATCATGATACTATTCTTAACCCATTGCATTGGAGCGCTATAAGGGCACACCCATCTTAAACATTTCATTTCATGAATAAGTGTGCCACATGAGTCATATAACATGGATTCATAAAATATAATAATTTATTCCATGATAAAGAAATGTGGAATTAAAACATGAAACTTTATAATCAAAAGGTAAACATTCATAAAGGTGAATACCCTTGATAGTGAAATGAGAATGGTATTCATGACACAATGACATTATCTTGGAAAATCGGTGCAATTTCGGCAGCGTAACAACGTGATGTAAGAATTCGTAAAAATGGTTGATGAGAGAGAAATGTGTGTCTCATCATATGTACATGAAATGGAAAATAAGGGGGTCATATAGATACATGTCCCAAAAATTGTAATGGAATTTAGAGTCATGATACAAAATAATTTCTTGAATGTAAAAGAGGAGAGAGAAATTCCTTTCAGAATTTCGGAATCATAATAGGTGTACATGGGAGGCATTTAATTAGAAAGAAAGGGGTCTCAAATCATTAAAAAATAAATAGGGAAGTATTGGGGAGGTCAAAAACCATACCCCATCATTTATAATTGAAATTAAAAGGTCATACCAACATTAAGTAAATTGGACAAAAATGAGAAAGGAAGAAAAAACCCTTACTTGGAAGTGTGCTTCCAAAGGCTTGATAGAGGCTTGAGAGAGGCTTCTTGGGAGATTGGGGAAACATAGGAGAATTATAGAGAGAGTAGGGAAGAGTTTGGAAGAACTCAAAAGGCTTTGAGTGAGGAGTAAGTGGGAGCTTCGGTGGGATTACATAGGAAAGGCGGGGGAATTGTTTATTATTTAGTTTCGGGACACCTCACATTAAAATAATCCAAAACAAAAACCACCCCATGGTTTTTGCCCATTGTTTTTAGAAAATGGAATTGGAAATTTTTTTTATAAGGCCAAAGTCTGAAATTCTTAAAATAATGGGGTTGCTTATGTAGAGGTGAGTCACACTCCCAAGTAAAACAATTTAAAAAACAAGATGTTTAATAAGCCTCGATGGGTCCATTAATGCATTGTAGAATAAGTAAAACAAACCCCAAATCACATTATTTTAATGTTAAAACATATATTTGTAGAAAATAAGTCTTATAGTATTTTATTACATCACTATTGGGTCATTATGATGTCATAAAACACATTATATATTTAAACGATATTTAATTTTTACCCAAAAAATTGATTGAATCAGAAAATTATGAAAAATTCACCATTGGATAATTTAAAAATCCCAATTCCAGAAATAATATTGATTTTATATAAATAATTTTCCAAATATTTTAATTTTCACTTTTAAAATAAAAACTGACATTTATTGAAAATTCATGGCTTTTGAAAAAAATGGATTTCAAACCTTAATAAAAATTACAATTGCATTCATAAAAGTGTACGATCATATATATTTAATAAAAATTAATTTAATAATAATAATAATATTTTATTAAAATATTAATTAATTCAAAAATCCATTAATTCGTCAAAATAGATTTCTTAGTTTAATATTAACTAAAAATACTATTTGTGCCTTAAAAACTATTTACAAGGTAACAATAATAAATTGAAAGTATATTCATTATTATATAAAAAACTAATCTACATATCCATAGTGCTAAGGTCTTGTTACATAACCCCTTATAACACCCTAGTAAGACCAAAGAGTAAGGTGTGCGATTGTGACAGACCCTTGGGGTGTCTTGGATAAAATTGCTCGGGTGGTAATCTCTATCAACTTCTATTTCTCTCGTAGGCGGTCCCAATCGAGCTTAACATATTCAAGATCGACTTGAACTTGGTCAAGAACAAAGCCCAAAGAAGCAACATCCTTTCCAAGCTCTGACAAATGGGCTTCGTAAGGGGCACATCTACTGGATGAGGCCATCACTTCCTTTTTCTGAGTAAATTTGATTTGTTAAAGCCCTATATTTATACTAATCATGTGATCATTATTCTGTAGCTATATTAGATACGGTCACAATTTTTAACAGTATTTTAAAATCCAAAAACATAAAACCAAATAAGTTGACATTTTATATAAAAATTTTACATAAAGAGTCATTAATTAGATCAACAGGGATTTACATTAATGAAGGTTTGGGTCATTATAGGACATACCTATTCTACAAGAATATGTTGATGTGTTTCCAGATGATTTACCTAGACATCCTCCAGAACGAGAAATTGAGATTTCCATTGATTTAATTCCTCGTTCAAAGCCCATATAGAAGACCCCTTATTTAATGGCCACTGTGGAATTAGTGGAACAAAAGATAAACTAAAGGAATTGAGAAATAAGGGATTTATTCACCCTAGATTTTCTCCAGGGGGAGAGCCTATCCTTTTTGTTAAGAATAAAGATGGATCTATGAATTTGTGCATTGACTAAAGGGAGATCAATGCTATAACAATAAAGAACAAGTATCCCCTACCTCGCATTGATGATTTATTTTACTAACTTCCTGGAGATCAATAGTTTTCAAAGTTTGACCACCGATCTAGATATATTTAGTTGTGTGTGAAGACGGAAGACATTCCAAAAACAGTATTTCTAACTATGTATGGGCATTACGAGTTCACAGTAATGCCTTTTGGATGGACTAATTCACCCTCTATCTTGATGGGTTTAATGAATAGAGCTTTCAAGGAATGTCTTGATGGATTTTTAGTGGTATTTATTGATGATATATTGGTATACTCCAAAAGCTATGAAGGTAATGAAAATCATTTGCGCATTATCTTGAAGACACTTAGAAGACATGAATTATATTTGAAGTTTAGAAAGTGTGAATTCTGGCTTCATGAGATTTCTTTTCTTGGCCATATCATATCTAAGGACGGAATCTCCATTGATCCTTCTAAGACAAGAGCAATACAAGAATTCCTAGCACCAACATGTATAATTGAGGTACATAGTTTTATTGTTTTAGTAGGTTATTATCGGCATTTTGTCCAGACTTTTGCCGATTGGACAACCCCTTAACCAATCTCACACGTAAATGGGTGAAATTTGTTTGTACAAAATAATGTGAAGAATGTTTTTAAAAACTAAAGAGAATATTATTCAATGATCTTATATTAACTCTACCATCAAGTATTGATGGGCTTTTTATTTACAGTGATGCTTCAAAGAAAGGACTTGGTTGTGTCCTTATGCATAATGATAGGGTTATTGCTTATGCATCATGACAACTAAAAATTCATTAGAAAAACTGTCCTACTAATGATCTTGAGTTAGAAGCTGTAATCATTGCTTTGAATATTTTTAGACACAATATCTATGGTGAAAAATGTGAGATTTATACTGATCACAAGAGTTTGAAGAATATTTTATCATAGAAAGAACTCAACATGAGGCAATGGAGATAGCTTGAACTAATCAAGAATTATGATTGCACGATAAACAACCACCTGAGGAAGGAAAATAAGGTGGAATATACTTTGAGTAGAAAATATCATGGAGTTTTGAACAAGATGAGAGTTGAAATGAATCATATTTTCATGGATCTAGTAAAGATGGATATGGGAATAATAATGGAAGGTGAAACATTAATGCTTTTTTCAAATGGTTGCCAAACCATCTTTACTAGAAAGGATAAAAAGTTCTCAGGTTGATGATGAGGAGTTTCAAAAAAAGATTAACGCTGTGAATGATGGGATATTGAGTTACTACTTATATGAAGATGGAATTTTGAAATTTTGGAATAGACTTTGTGTTCCCGATATACCTGATCTAAAAAGATAATTGTGGGATGATGCTCGTAGTTCCAATTTCTTTATAAACCCTGGGAGCACCAAAATATAGAGAGATTTGAAGGAACATTTTTGGTGGGACAACATGAAGAGGGAGATTGCTGATTTTGTGTTAAGATGTTTGGTTTGTAAACAACTAAAAGCTGGAAGGCAACATGCTGGTGGAGTCTTACAACCTCTTCCCATACATGAGTGGAAATGGGATAATATTACGATGGACTTTGTCATGGGACTACAAAAGACTCCTAGAAGGAACGATGCATGATGGGTAATTACAGATCATCTAACCTAGTCAGTACATTTTCATACTATAAGAGAAGATTTACCACGTGAACTTCTATCCAGACTATATATTAATGAAGTTGTGAGACTTTATGGAGTACCCCTATTGATTGTTTCTGATCATGATCCATGTCTTACATCAATATTCTAGAAAAGTCTTGAGAAAGCCCTAGATAGTAAACTTAATTTGAGCACTACCCACCACCCCCAAACTGACGGACAATCAGAACAGACTATTTACACCTTATAAGACATGTTGAGATCATGGTCACTTGCCTTTCATGGTTTGTGGGATCAATATTTACCTCTGGTAGAATTTTCCTATAACAATAGCTTACATTCAAATATTCAGATGGAACCATATGAAGTGTTATATGGAAATAGATGTCGCACACCAACCTGTTGGGATGATGTTGGAGAAAGAAAACCCATAGGCCCAGAACTAGTGTAGGAAACGAAGGAAAAGGTGAAGGTAATCCAAAACCACATCAAAGTAGCTCAAAGTTGGCAGAAGAGCTATGTCGATAACCAAAGGAATAATTTCGAATTTCAGGTAGGAGATCATGTTTTCTTAAAGGTATCTCTATGGAAGGGTGTTATACATTTCAGTAAGAAGGGAAAATTATGTCCCAGGTACATCGGGCCTTTCAAAATTCTAGAACGAATTGGGGCTGTAGCGTACCATTTGGCAATGTCGCTAAGTCTCTCCAAAGTTCACGATGTATTCCACGTATCACTGTTGAGAAAATACATGCCTGACCCAATGCATGTACTCACTTATGTGGAATTAGAACTAGAACCTGATCTATCTTATTTATAAGAGACTATCAAGGTTCTTGATACAAGAGTACAAGTGCTGAGAAACCGAACGACTCGTCTGGTAAAAGTTTTATGTAGAAACAATAAGATTGAAGAGGCAATGTGGGAAACCAAGGAAATTATGATGAAGAACCACCGACGTATTTTTATGCTGTAATACTTCTAGAAATTTTGAGGACAAAATTATTTGAGGGAGGGTAGAATGTAACACCCCAAGCTTCCACGGTGCACTTCTATTTGAATAATACAATAACATGTGTTGTGCGAAAATTCAAGTTCTAACACCCCACAACCAATCAAACTAGCCGTTATGAATATTAATACCCACTTTTTGAAATTTTAAAAAATTTATCTTAAAAATGGACTTCTTTTTTGGATTAGGAATATTGAAATTAGCTTAGGGTTAATTTTTGGTATTTTTCTGAAAAATATCAATTTTTGACGAGTAGTGAAAAACACTGTGTTATAGTTTAAAACTGTATTTTTATTCAAATAATTATTTATTTTATTTAAATTTATTTTATGTACAAATAGATACATAATACCTATATAAGTTCAATGTAATTCATTGGAGTTAGTTTATAATAATTTTAGATATATAAACATTTTATTGAAGTTTTTACAGTCTTTTACCCACCTCTTAGGAGCTTTTGTAAATTGACATAAAACTTAATTTTACCACTTATGTGAGTGTAATTTTAAAAATATGAGAGACACAGTTGATATCCGTATGTGAAATTTGGTTCAATAAGATGAATTATTTTTTTTTGTGAATAATAACTTTTTACTTTTATTTACCACAGTTAAAAGTAAATATGGAAATTAAGGGTAAAAATGATATTATTATTACCCTAACACATGTCCTAATTCTATTGGATAAGTTTAATTCGACCAAAAACAACATTAGGAATAAAATATGATCCTTTATGTCCACTTGGATTAGATTAGGAAATTTATTATTATTTAATTCAAATAAGAGTTCAAAGTGTAAAATTCAAAGTTTAATAACTATAACATTTTTAATAAAAGGATAAACATAAGATAAATTAGACTATAAATGTTCATTATAAAGTTAAAACTATTTCATACATAATTATATTTTATCTATATTTTTTGAAAATTTTATAATTAAATTTATTTATTACACAATGATGATGCATTAATTACAGTATTAATGAATGATTAAAATAAATGATATTATAAGTATCCAAATAAATGTAATTTTAGACTTTTCATAAATTCCACTATTATTATAGGATACTATAACATGTTAGGGTTGGTTATATGAATTTTTTTCTAAGTAATAATGCTGTTATGAATTTATAAAAAACAAAATACCAAATAAGGTCAAAATTGACATAAAAGTGTTTTTAAAACAAATATTATATAATTAATTGATATTCTATTCCTAAAAATATAAGGATTGTCCAAAAGTATTAAATAATATTATATATGTTATTAATGAACCACTTGAGGTTCTCGTGGAAGTTTATAGTAATTTTATTAACCATATAATATAAAAATAGAAAAAGACATGGTAAATTTCAAACTAATTAACTAAGAGTTAAATCTAAAGTATAAGGTTAATATAGTGACCCAAACCTATATAAAACCTATTGGTTTAGTGGTTTTAGACACATCCCCACTTTTGGAATTTAAATAATTCATTTTATAGCCATTAGAAACTGAAAATGAATTAATTATAAAATAATATTTCTAGTTTTTCCAAAGGTGTCCGTCACCCCTATTATAAAAGGGCACTCCACCTTATCTCTAATTCACACAATCAAAGCAATTTTTCTCCACCAAAACCAGCCCAAAATCCCTCTTAATTGTCCTAACTTTATCATAGAGGCCTTCCTTTAGTCAGAAATCCAACCCAATGTGACCTTTTGATCAAATAAAAAGGAAGAACCCGAAGAAGAGGTAAATATTTCATCACCTCTTTCAAGTTCCTTTCTTCTTCCACTTCCTATTTCTTTATTGTTTCCATTCTAAAATAATAACTCCAGTATCATATATAAACTGCGATGTTATTATAAATATGGTACAACCAAATTCATTATTCTATCCATACTTTGAATGACATGTCACCATACGTGCGTACATATGACTTACCGTCTCCACGTTGTGGTGTAATTGTTATTCAATAATTATTATTTTGATGGGTATAATAATGATGTGAATTTGATTTAAATAATAAATATAACATGATAATTATTATGTATATAGGATATACCATCCAATTATATATTATTTTAATATCAAAATAATGATATTGTCGCTCGTGCGTACGTACGGATTACCGTCTCCATGAACGCGATGAGATTCATTCCCCATCGTATCCATTCAAGACTAATTTTAATTTGATGATTAAAAATAATGTTTAAAGACTTAATATCATTCTGAATATGAATTATATACATCCTATACATAACAAAAATTACTTACGTAACAATGCATATAAAGGATAACGAATCAGTTAACACCTGAAACGACGATAATACTAAGATATTATTAACAAATCAATATTAAAAGATCATATATGATATCATATTAATGTATATGATTCTTGTATAACTTAATAACAATTATTTCACCATCATACAAGATTTTAACCTACCCCCATCCAAGGGAAAATACAAGGTAAGGGTTAATTTGACAATCTCTTCATTATCCGAGGTTGTTTATACATAATTATCTTCTGAGACATCTTTATCATCCAAATACATGCTTCTTAAAAATGTATTTGAAAACATTTTTACTATTTACTAGAAAATGGCTTAAATTCATTTATACCTTTATTTGACATTATATGTTTTGAAAATAATCTTTCTGTCATTTTCCAAAGAAGGCAATTTTCGACCTTTTCGAAAAATATAAGGTAAGAATGTTTTTTTAACTTATACATCGGGTGTGGATAATTTCTGCCGTTATAACATAGTTGAAACATAAATTAAATTATTATAAAAATATTTTCAAATATAAATGTTTTCTTTTATAATTATGTGACTTTTAAATGATTTCAAAATAGAAAGTGATATTTCTCTAAAATGGTTTTGATTTTATCTATGTTAACATCCTTTGATTGATTTTTAGTTTGTTTAATGTTTATTTATTATGATAAAAAAACTTCTATATTTTATTGATTTTTTTGTGATATTTTTGACTGTGGATGTGTTATTTCATACCATTCATGGTTTATGGATAAAGTATTGACATTTCGTATGCCAGTTTTAATACAAATATTTATGTCATGTTTAAACCTTTTCATATGAGGAATGCATTAGACTTAGTTTGTGACGGGTGAAGATTTCTATAGCTCCTCGATGCATCAGTGGGTATCATGAGACAAACTAGTTTTTTGGCATAAGGCCTTGTCCAAATATTATTTTTAGTCTTGGCACAAGGCCTTGACTATGTGGTTATGAAAGTCTGTCATTATGCATTCCATCATTATGAAAGTGGATATTGATATTGCATGGGATTATTAAACTAGTATAATATCCATGAGAGTAAGTAAATGGAATTATTTTGATTTATATTTGCCATATTAGATTGAAGTTTACGTTTAAAAGTCTTTTGTTTTAGTTTTATACATTTTTTTAAATGTTTATACTTATTTATGAAAGTTTCTTCTATATTGTTATCCTTACCGAGCATCTGAACTAAAACATTTCTATGTTTTATTTTCCCCTAGATGCAAAGAAGTATATTATGAATGACCTGTAGGGATAGTATTTGGGATATCAGTGTAGTCAATGGAAACAATGTTGTTTTAGTTTTTCATTTTATGATGTAATGTAAACCTTATGAATGTATCTAGTACTTCCAAGGCAACTAAACTAATCGGTCTTTAAAGACTTGATCTTTTGTGATTATTCCAATGTTATATAATTATACCCCAACTCTGGGCTTCTAGGTTCTAGGAATTATAGTTTGTATTAGAGGAAGTTTAGTACAAACCTTGGAATCTAGATATTGATAAAATCTGATTAGAGCACATTACCCTAAGATAGACTTTGAGGATTAGTATATAAGAACTTCCTAGAATTTTGGTATTGTAGAGATTTTGTGAGATTTCAATGCAATATATCCTTATCTAGATACGAGCAGGTATAGGCGGCTCTAGTATAGATGTACCTAGGGGTAAATCCCGAAAACACCTCTTTGAGCTAGACTCGAATGGGAAGTGGTATACGACAATGGGCCTTGCTGAACTCTTGGTTACAACACTCCTGTGGGATATACATAGGATAATTCCCATTTTCATTACAAACCATTATGAAGGGTTTATGAATATATACTTCCTCAAAGAATAACATTTTTTATGATTATGGATTATATCCATAAAATGTTCAATTTATGTTAAGTGTTTTACAAGTTTGGAAATATGTATTTCTATTCATAAAATAATCTAGTTTATGCAATTATTTAGTTTTGGAGGCTAGTGGAAGGAATGGAAACCATATCAATTCACGCATTCCATGTATGGATTTTCCTCCTACTCAAGACAATTATAGGGGAGGTGGTGAAGCAACTGGTGCTGATCGACTTATCACCATACTAAGACAACTCACTCAGGTTTTGAATAATAACATTACCCGTAAAGAGCACACTGATCCACAATTAGGAGGATAAATGTTAGATCGCGTCATGAGACATCAACCACCAACATTCATTCGGTGTAAAAATAAACTAGTATCTAAGCAATGGATACATTTCTTAGAAGAAATATTCCACTCCCTGGGGAGTAGAGAAAGGGAATAAGTTGTCATGGCAGTTTACCACCTCACTAGAGATGCTGATCAATGCTGGTCATTGATTCAAAACACAAAGGTAGATGATGAAGTATCAAATATAGAATAAAGGGAGTATAAAGATGTTTTTTTAGAAATATACTTTACTCATGACCATCGAGTGGATATGGAAAGAAAATTTATGAGTCAGAGGAAAAAGGAGGATGAGAATGTCGCAATGTATAAATCTAACATTACAAGGTTAGTGATACATGATGTTGATTATATACGTAACCCATAAAGTAATATAGATGATTTCTTTTAGTGGTTAAATCCATTTCTCCTTCAAGCATTAGTCGCAGAATCCTTCTTATCGTATGAAGATATTGTCTCATGTGCTATCAAGACAGAAAACGAATTCTCTAATTATTATAACATTAAAGAAAATAAAGAGAATAAGAGATCTACTAAGCACTCTGGAAATGGAAATAAGGGAAATAAGGTAAAAGTTGAATATCCATCCTATAGTAAATATGGGAAGAAACACCCTGGTACTTTCCTGAAGGGAATGAGGGTCTGTTACAAGTGTGGTGAAAAAGGCCGACATGCTCTAGATTGCAAGGGGAAGAATTAGTTTCTCGATGTTAAATGCTACAATTATAGAGAAAGGGGGCATTATGTGAACGAATGTCCAAAGCGTCAAGGGAACTTAGCTCAGAATAGGCCAAGGGATCAAGGCCATGCTTCTTCTATCACTACTGCTAAGGTTAAAGCACCGAAAGAAGAAGTGGAAGGTAATTTAATGGTTTCCTCAAGTTTAGAAAATTAATTATTTGATTTTGGATCATTTAATTGTTTCATATCTTCTTAGTTTGATAAGAAAATTAGATATTTCCAATTTGATTTAACAAGGGAGTCGTCAATAAAAACTCATAAGGGAAGTATCATTGCAACAATGTTTTCTGAATCAGTCCTCATTAAGGAATATAATTGTTCATTATCTTCTGATCTCATCATCATACCCATGATTTAATTTGATATAATCCTTGTTATGGATTGACTTTCAGACCATGATGAAAAAAATTATTGTAAGAAGAAGGAGGTTACTATTTTGATGACGATGATAAAGAACACCTTATCTTTCGGGAAGAAACATCGCCACCTAATTCTTATCTAGATCCACGCCCAATAGTTCAACTAAATTAAATTATTTGGGAGGAAGTGAATGAAATAACTATTGGTGAGGAAAGGAATGTTCAAATAGAGGATGTACCTATTGTAAAATAATATGATAATTTTTTTCCAAAAAAATTACTTGGAAATCCTCTAGAATGAGAAATTGCTTTTTCCATTGATTTAATTCTTGGTTCAAGGCCCATATCAAAGACCCCTTATAGAATGGACACTATGGAATTAGTGGAATTAAAGAAAAAACTAGAGGAATTAAGTAATAAGGGATTTATCCACCCCAGTGTTTCTCCATGGGGAGCCCCTGACCTTTTTGTTAAGAAGAAAGATGGATCTATGGGGTTGTGCGTTGACTATAGGGAGATCAATGCTATAATAATATAGAACATGTATACCATACCCCGTATTGATGATTTATTTGACCAAATTACTAGAGCTCAATAGTTCTCATAGATTGACCTTCGATCTAGATATCATCAGTTGTGTGTGAAGAAGGAAAACATTTCGAAAACAGTATTTCGAACCAGGTACGGGAATTACTTGTCTATAGTAATGCCTTTTGGATTGACTAAATCACCCTCTGTCGTCATGGGTCTAAAGAATAGAGTTTTCAAGGAAAATATTAATGAATTTTTAGTGGTATTTATTGATGATATCTTGGTATACTTAAAAAGCTCTCTATATCAAGAAAATCACTAGCGCATTATTCTGAAGACTCTTAAAAGATATGCATTATATGAGAAGTTTAGAATGTGTGAATTCTGGCTTCAGGAGATTTATTTTCTTGGGCCTGATATCTTTAAGTATGGAATCTCCATTGATCATTTTAAGACAAGAGCAATCCAAGAATGGCCAGCACCGACAATTATAACTGAGGTATGTAGTTTTATTGGTTTAGTAGGTTATTATTGATGTTTCGTCCAGAATTTTGCCCGATTGGCTGACCCCTTAACCAAGATCACACGTAAAGGGGTGAAAATTGTTTGGAAAAAATAATGTGAAGAATTTTTTGAAGAATTAAACAGAATATTAGTCAATGCTCTTATATTGACTCCACCATTGGGGAATGATGGGTTTGTTATTTATAGTGATGATTCAACGAAAAGGACTTTGTTATGTCCTTATGCAGAATGATAGAGTTATTTCATATGCATCATGACAGCTAAAAATTAATGAGAAAAACTATCCTACTCATGATCTTGAGTTAGAAGTTTTAATCATTGATTTTAAGAGTTGGAGACATAACCTCTCTGGTGAAAAATTGTGAGATTTATAATGATCACAAGAGTTTAAAGTATATTTTCTCACAAAAAGAACTCAACATGAAGAAAATTTGATGCCTTGAACTACTCAAGGATTATGATTACATGATACACTAACACCCAGGGAAGGAAAATAAGGTGGAAGATTCTTTGACTAGAAAAGATCATGGAGTTTTGAACAAGATGAGAGTCGAAAGGGATCCAATTTTTATGGATCTATTAAAGATGGTTATGGGAATAACCATGGAATGTGAAACATTAATGCTCTTTCAAATGGTTTCCAAACCATATTTACTAGAAAGGATATAAAGTTCTCAGGTTGAGGATGAGAAGTTTCAAAATAAGATTAAAGCAGTGAATGATGGGATATTGAGTGACTTTGTATATGAAGATAGAATTTTGAAATTTTTGAAGAGACTTTGTGTCCCCGATATACCTGATCTTAAAAGAGAATTGTTGGATGATTCTTATAGTTAAAATTTCTCTGTACACCCTGAGAGCACCAAAATGTATTGATAAGTGAAAGAACATCTTTGGTGGGACAACATGAAGAGAGAGATTACTGATTTTTTGTCAAGATGTATGGTTTGACAATAAGTGAAAGCTGGAAGGCAACAGTGTGGAGGAGTCTTGCAACATTTTTCCACACCTGAGTGGAAATGGTATAATATTACGATGGAATTTGTCATGGGACTACCAAAGACTCTTCGAAGGAATGATGCAATATGGGTCATTGTTGATCATCTTACCATGTTAGCACATTTTCTTGCAATAAGAGAAGATTTACCACTTGGAAGTCTATCGAGACTATATATTAATGATGTTGTGAGACTTCATGGAGTACCCCTATAGATTGATTTTGATCATGATCCATGTTTTACATCAAGATTCTAGAAAATTCTTCAGAAATACCTAGATACTGAACTTTATTTGAGCACTCCTACCACCCCCAAACTGATGGACAATCAGAACAGACTCTTCAAACCTTAGAAGACATATTGAGATCTTTCTCACTTGACATTAAAGGTATGTGGGATCAATATTTACCTATGATAGAATTTTCCTATAATAATATCTTATATTCAAGTATTTAGATGGCACCACATGAAGCGTTATACAGAAAGAGATGTCGTACACCAACCTGTTGGTATGATGTTGGTGAAAGAAAAATCTTAGGCCCAGAACTGGTGGAGGATATGATAGAAAAGGTGAAGGTAATCCAAAACCACATAAAATCAGCTCAAAGTTGGAAAAAGATCTATGCCAACAACCGAAGGAAGATTTTGTAATTTTAGGTTGGAGATCATGTTTTCATAAAGGTATCTCCATGGAAGGGTGTTATACGTTTCAGTAAGAAGGGAAAATTATGTCCCAGGTACATCAGACCTTTCGAAATTCTAGAAAGAATTGGGGTTGTAGCTTACTGTTTGGAAATTCCGCCAAGTCTCTCCAATGTTTAAGATGTGTTCCACATATCACTATTGAGAAAATATATGCCTGAACCAATACATGTACACACCTATGAGGAATTAGAATTGGAACCTGATCTGTCTTATTGCAAAGATCCAGTCTAGGTTCTTGAGACAAGAGAACAAGTGCTGAGTAACTGGAAAACTTGTCTGGTAAAAGTTCTATGTAGAATCCATAAGATGGAAGAGGCAACGTGAAAAAATGAAGAACTTATGATGAAGAACCACCAGCATCTTATTACGCAGTAATATTCTATAAATTTCGAGGAAGTAATTATTTGAAGGATGAGAGAATGTTACACCCCAAGCTTCCATGTTATGCTTCTCTTTGAATAATACAATATTGTGTGTTGTATGCAACTTCGAGTTCTAACACACCACAACCAATCAAACTAGACGTTATGAATATTAATACCCACTTTTTGAAATTTTAAAATTTTATCTTTTTAAATAGACTTCTTTTTTGGATTCAGAATATCAAAATTAGGTTACGGTGAATTTTAGGTATTTTTCTGAAAACATTCAATTTTTGAGCAATAGTGAAAAACACTAAGTTATAGTTTAAAACTGAATTTTTATTTAAATAATTATTTATTTTATTTAAATTTATTTTAGGTCAAAATAGATTCACAATACCTATACAAGTTCAATGTAATTCATTGGAGTCAATTTATAATAAATTTAGATATATAAAAATTTTATTGAACTTTTTACCTCCTTTTACCCACCTCTTAAGAGCATTTGCAAATTTACATAAAACATAATTTTACCACTTCTGTGAGTTGAATTTCAAAAATAAGAGAGTCATGGTTGATATCAATAAGTAAAATGTGGTTCAATAAGATGAAAATAATTTTTTTGTGAACAGTAAATTTTTACTTTTATTTACCACTGTTAAAAGTAAATAGGGTAATTAAGGGTAAAAATGATATTATTATTACCCTAAAACATGTCTTAATTCTATTGGATAAGCATAATTTGACAAAAAAACCATTAGGAACAATATATGATCCTTTAGGTCCACTTGGATTAGATTAGGACATCTATTATTAATTAATTCAAAAGAGTTAAAAGTGTTAAATTCAATGTTTAATAACTAATCCATTTTTAATAAAAAGATACACATAAGATAAATTAGACTATAAATATTCATTAGAAAGATAAGAATATTTCATAAATAATGGTATTTTATTTATATTTTAAGACATTAAATAATTAAATTTATTTATCACAAAATGATGATGCAGTAATTACCATATTAATGAAAGATTTAAATAATTGATATTATAAATATACAAATAAATTTAATTTGAGACTTTTTATGAATTCCACTAATTTTATATGTTAATATGACATGTTAGGGTTTAATTACCTAGCCATACGGTCATGAAATGGTGGAGAGCTACTATCAGGATGCAGATGCTGGGGAGGGGCAGTTCCTTGGAGATAGTTTGGTTGAATTCCCTAATACCTTCTGGTCATGTAATCTCTTAATCCTATGGGCCATGTAATCTCTAAGCCTACGGGCCTTGTAAGGGTTCCCCCTCATCCCATGAAAGGGGGGTTATCAAAAATCAGTAAAAATTAAGGCCTTTGGGCCATTTAGGTAGTGTTGATTAGATGAATTTTTTTCGAAGTAATAACGCTGTTATGAATTTTTCAAAAACAAAATACTAAATAGTGTCAAAATTGACATAAAAGAGTTTTTAAAACAAATATTATATTATTAATTGATATTCTATTCCTAAAAATCTAAGGTTCATCCAAAAGTCTCAAATAATATTATATATGTCATTAATGAACCACTTTAGGGTCTCCGGGATGTTTATAGTAATTTTATTAACCATATAATATTAAAATACAATGAGACATGGTAAATGTCAAACTATTTAAGTAAGAGTAAAATCTAAAAGATGAGGTTAATATAGTGACCCAAACCTGTCTAAAACCTATTAGTTGAGTGGTTTTCAACCCATCCCCACCTTACCCTTTACATAATTTATTTTGGAGCCATTAGAAACCAAAAATGGATTTATTAAGAAAATAATATTTCTAGTTTTTCCTAATGTGCCCCTTCACCCCTCTTATAAAAGGGCACTCCACCGTCTCTCTAATTCCCACCTTTGAAGCCATTTACGTCGGCAAACCCCTACCCAAATACCCTCTCATCTGTCCTCCCTTCATCCTAGAGGCCATACTTTGTTTATAAAGCCAACCTAAGGATCCCATTTGATCAAATCAAAAGGAAGAACCTAAAGAAGAGGTAAATATTTCATCACCTCTTTCAAGTTCCTTTCTTCTTCCACTTACTCTTTCTTTGTTGTTTCCATTATAAAATAATAAATCTAGTATATTCTATATACTGTTATGTTATTATAAATATTGTACAACCAAATTCATTATTCTATCCATCCTTTGAATGACATTTCACCATATGTGCGTACGTACGACCTACCGTATCTACGTCGTGGTGTAATTGTTATTCAAATCATTTTTTTGGATGGGTATAATAATGATGTGTAATTGATTTAAATAATAAATATAACCTGATAATTATTCTGTATATATGATATATCATCCAATGATATATTATTTTAATATCAAAAGAATGATATTTTCGCTCGTGCGTACGTACGGATTACCGTCTCCACGAATGCGACGAGATTCATTCCCCATCATACCCTTTCAAGACTAATTTTCATTAGATGATTAAAAATAATGTTTAAAGACTTAATATAACTCTTAATATGAATAAGATACTTCCTATCTATAAAAAAATTACTTACATAATAGTGCATATAAAGGAAAACGAATCATTTAACACACGAAATGATGATAATACAAAGATATTATTAACAAAGCAATGTTAAAAGATAATATATGATATCATATTAATGTATATAATTATTTTATAATTTAAAAAAAATTATTTTACCAATATATAGGAGTTTAACCTACCCTCGACCAAGGAAAATTACAATGTAAGGGTCAATTTCACAATCTCTTCAATATCCGAGGTTATTTATACGTAATTTTCTACTCGGACCTCTTTATCATCCACATCCATGCTTCTTAAAAATGTATTTCAAAACATTTTTACTATTTAATAGACAATTGGGTAAAGTCATATATACCCTTATTTAAAATTATATGTTTTTAAAGAAAAATTTTCAATATTTTCCAAACACGGTACTTTTTGACCTTTTCAACATATTTAAGGTATGAATGTTTTTTAACTTATACGTCGGGTGCAACTATTTTCCACTGTTATAACATCGTCTAAGATTCCCTTACATGCTTATAAAAATATTTTCAAATAAAAATGTTTTCTTTTATAATTACGTGACTTTTAAATGATTTCAAAATAGAAAGAGATACTTACCTAAAAAGGTTTCGATTTCATCTATGTCAATATCCTTTGATGGATTTTATGTTTTTTTGAAGTTGATATATTATGATAGAAAACTTAGATATTGTATTGATAGTTTTGTGATATGTCTGACTATGGATGTGTTATTTCATACCATTCATGGTTTATTGATAAAGTATTGAAATTTTGTATGCCAGTTTTAATACGAATGTTTATGTTATGTTTAAAACTTTTCATATGAGGAATGTACTGGATGTATTAAGTGACGGGTGGAGCCCGCTATAGATCCTCGATGCATCGATAGGTCTAATGAGACAAACTAGTGTCATGGAACAAGACCTTTACAATATCTTATTTTTAGTCTTAGTATAAGGCCTTGACTATGTGGTTATGGAAGTCTAGAATTATGCATTCCATCATTATGAAAGTAGCTATTGATATTGAATGTGATTATTCAACTAGTAGAATATTCATGTGAGTAATTAAATGACATTATTTCGATTTATATTTCACATATTATAATGAAGTTTATGTTGAAATGGCTTTTGTTTTATTTTTATACATTACCTTAAATGTTTATGCATATTAATGAATGTTTCTGCTATATTTTTATCCTTACTGTGCATCTGATGTCACCCCGTTCTAAGTTTTATTTTTCCCAGGATACAAATAATTATATTATGATTGACCTTCACGGATAGTATATGGGATTTCAGTGTTATCTATGGAAACAATTTTGTTGTAGTTTTCCATTTTATGATGTAATGTAAACCTTAGGAATGTATCTAGTACTTCCAAGGCTACTAAACTAATCATTCTTTTGAGACTTGATCTTTTGTGATCATGCCAATGTTATGTAATAATGCACTAACTCTAGGTATCTAGGGTCGGGGCATTAAAAACACCCATCAAATCCCTATTTTTCTAATTAATTAACCCCTTTCTCAATAGGAATTTTTTTAGGTTGATTGTTTTATGATTTAAAAAACTTTGGGGGTGAGGAATCTTCCTTTATTGGAGGGTTTTTATCTTTTATAGATGAAAAATATTTCTTACAACTTTTTTTTACCCAAGATTATCCGAATAGTTTTTCCAAAACCTAAAATGTTAGAAAAATTATATGAAGCATTATTTTGTATGGGTAATGATTTATCCTGATTCTAGATTTTAACATTCTCATAAATATTAGATTTCTTATATTTTTCTTCCAATGCTTTATTGAAGTTTTCATTAATCTTCCTCAGGGTATTTTTAGAATCAAGATTCTTCTATTGAAACCTTTTAACTTATTCTTACATAGATTCTAGCTTATTACTAAGATCTTCAACCATATTTTGTATTTTTAAATTTTATGTTTGTAACTTAAAATATATTAAATGTATTCTTCCACTAGTTGGAAGGAATATTTTATCCCATTAGAAACTTCTTCCTAATTATGATTAATTACTATGATTTATTCCTTGAGAGTTTTATTTTTCCTATGAAATGAAATATGTTCTTTTCTAAATTGATACCCTCTATAATAATTTTCACCTCTCTCTTCACTATCTGAGGAATCTTTTGTTTTCTAAAAATTTATGATAAAGGTTATATATTTTTATGAATATTCATCTCCCCAAGAAATTTTTTCATTTGATTTTAATTAAAATTTCTTACTCAATATACATCTTTTGTTTTTTGTAATCTTTTTGTATTTTTTGGATGACTTTTTTTTATCATTTTTGTTCCACTTCTTCTGTCGAGGATTTTCATCAAAATAATCTTGATATTATCAAAATTTATTCTTTCAAAAATTCAAATAAAAGTTTCTGATTCCACCACACTCAAAAAATTTGAGAGGTAGTTTTCTTGCATAATTTTCTATTATTTTCTATTATTTTTTAGAGGTATGAGACATAATCTTATCATTCAACTCATCATCCTCCTTATATTTTTACTCACAATGATCAGCATATCCAACATCTTGGATTTTCATATTCTTCATAAATTTAAAATCTATTTAATATTTCATCTTATTTTTGAACATTGGAGCTTTCTTTATTTCATAAGAAAAAATAATTTTTGTGAAATTCATCAAGAGATAAATCATCCTTATGTCTTAATGATGAAATTTTAGAATAAAACCTATATATAAAGGTTCTCATAAAATTCTTCGCAATTGTAGAGTCTTCCAAGAAATATATGAATCTGTTGATGCTTCAAAAAATTTCAGTAACTCTAATGAAGTATACATCAATAGTTTTTTCATCTCTCATTCTGACGTATTCATACTTACTATGCTAGATTTGTATGCTTTATTCCTTAACTTTAGCATTCCTTATGAAAATACGTTCTAGCTTGTCCCACATAATTATTATGTTTTGAGACCCATAAACTTCTGATAAACATTCTCTTATATGGAAATAATGGTTAAATTTTAGCCTTTCCATAAAATTATATATTTCCCTTATTGATAAATGTTATTGAAATATATATCTCAGTAGGAGGAAAACCAATAGTAGTAGAATCGACAACTTCCTGGCTAAGAGATAAGAGATAAGGAATCATTATATTTTTCCATCCATAATATTTTTTCCTATAAGAATTTAAAATTAATCTACGATTAATAGAAATGATATTATCCATGATACAGATTAAAAAAGTTAACCTTATCATCTGATACTAATTGGAGTTCTAAAGGATCAAATAACAACTGAGAAGGAGGGGGTGTTTAATTCGTTGTTCACTTATTTATATTTCATTTAAAAAAACATAACTTATGCAACCTATTATGATATATTTCTCTATCATCTTTTTATAAATACTCATGAATAAAAACAATAGTAAATAAAGTAAATGAGACATGATTTTCAAGGTTCGATATTAATGTGAGACCTACATCCTTTCCACAGCTACCCCTTTGGATCTATGTAAATTCACCTTTAAGAAGAAGTGAATAAAACTTGTGATAACTCCTATTAGAAACATTTTATCTTCCAATAATAAATATTATAACAACTCCCATTAGTTTATAATTTCATATACAAAAAATTTAACCAAAATGTAAAAATAAGGCTTTGTTCAATTTTCTCCACTGAAGCTCAGTCAAAATTTGATTTTTCTTGATCTGATTATCTCAATATGTTTATGTACATATGATTAACCCTTACTCAAAATACCCTTGTCAAACTCTCCTCAAACACTCATTTGAATCTTCTTTATTCCGATTGACCCAATATGATGGACTCAATACGATGAACCCATTCTCAATATGAAAAACGCAAACTCTTTGCAAATTCTCTTGAAGATATTCCTCATTTTGGTGGGATATTTCACATGAATTCTTCAACACTCTACCTTTTCTTATTATTTGAAAACTTACAATTATTGAATGATATGAGAAAATATTTATAGGTATATCAAAAAACCAATAGTTTGAAGGTTTAAAAATTTCCACACTTCATTAGATTTCAAAAATATAAAATTCTCTTTCATTCAAATCTAAACTTTTAATTCAACAAACCTCCATAGAGTTCGCTGAGATTTATGAAAAAACTTAGTTTCATTTTTGACTTCCTCAACTATTTGTAAAACTTATGGAATTTTATTTTTGAGTCTACTTCATGATTATCCTTCTTGAAATTTCTAACATTTATCCATTCTGATGAAACTTCCTTAGCTTCAATATGATGTATCTTTGTCAAATTCAATATGATTTATCTTTCGTAGGATTAATTCAATTTATCTTATTCAACATTAATATAATGTATCTTATTTAGTTTGAATAAAATGTATTTTCTCTGTATTTATTCTAATGTATATTCCTTAGATCAGTATGATATTATTTTATTTCTCACCACATTACAATTTTCCATTGTTTCCTAGCTCATTATGATATAACTTTCTTTCTCAGCTAATTATGATCTAAATTTATTATCTATCTCATTATGATGAATATCCTCTACTTTATTCTGATGTAATCCTCATAATTATTGAATTTTAATTATGATGGAATTCCCGTTATGATGGAATTACCATTATGATGGATTTTCCCATTACAATGGAAATCCCATTACAACGAAAATCTCATTGTGAATATTTTTCCATAATTATGGAAATTATTCAACGATGAATCAAATTAGAAACTTTGATCTTATTAAAACCTCATCATCTTCTAACATTCTAAATTATAGATCTGATGATAACATTTTTATAATCAATGGTACTAATTCAATCATTACTATTCCTCTATTTATTCAAAAGACTTTATGATGATTTTATTTCATGATTTATAAGTACTTTATGATCATCAAAGCATCATCTGACTTTGTGTAAGAAGTTTTACATTATTTTAACGCATTAATTTACTTTCTTCAACATAACTCTTCATCATCATTACATCTTATATATTCCTAACTCAACAAATTTGTTATTTTTCTGATTATAGAAAATGAAAACTTATAGAAAACAATAAATTATACCTCTGGGTTTTTGGATCTAATAATTTGAATATGATGTCAATGGATCTAGTACTCCTAGTATGGTGCTTTTCATTACACTCATCTAAGTTCAGAAAACATATTTCTTAAAAACAAAATTCTTCTCCCCTTTTTTTGGGTTTTGACTTTCAACATCTTTAAATTTTATTAGAGAACACCTTATGATGGACTAGGTCTGATTCATGAATGGAAAATACATTTTTATAAAAAATGTTAGTTATAAAAAAATACAAAATAATTTTTAGAACATTTTTTCACAAAGGTTGTTCAGTTATGAATTAACCTATCTTTGCTGTCTATAATGGCATGTGTGGGCTGATATTCATGTCTATAAGTTTATTCGAGGTCCTGATTTCATGTCCTTAATTAAATGATGGAACCTATTTCTATGTATACATGTTAAAAATGTTATAATATTTTTTTATGTGAAAAATATATGTCTTATAATAATGTTATGTTCTAATGATTCATATTCTTTGATTATCTTATGATTCGTGTATTATAAACTACAAATATTTATACCATGGCATAGGATTGTGATCATTAATATGTAGTGTATGGTTTTCAAGTGTTATTATCAATTTCTCAAACACTTTGTCCATTTTATGATTAAACATCTCTTTGTTTACCACCACAAAACATCTGAGCCTACTCTTTCCTTTGTTTCTTATCCCAAGGTTATGAGTAAATGTTTTATGAATGGTATATCTACAATAATTACTAAATGTGAAGGTATTTATAGGAAACATTGAAGATCACACACTATATTAGAAGTACATGTTCTATGTTTCCAAAAGAACTAAACTATTTTGTTCCAATGGCGTGTTTTAGTGTTATGTATCAAATATTCATAAAAAATGAGGTAAAATTAATGTATGAGAATATTGGTTTTATATAAGAAGAAATATGGATCAATGGGTACTTACATTAATTATTCGGATCATAATAATATTTCTAACAATAAAAAGTATCATCTACCTGATATTAATGAATTTTTTGTCAAATATGAGGATCGATTTCTTTAAAACATTGACCTCTAACTATAAAATCATAATTTGAGGGCCAAAAAGGATGACATATGCAAGAAAACATTTTATATGAGATATTAACACTATGAATTTATAGTGATTCCATTTTTCCTTTTGGACTTATCATTTCCCCTTTTATCATCATAGTTATAATTAATAGATTACTTAGAGATTACCTTTATCAATATTTGGTTGTCTTTATAGATTGTAAACATATATATTCCAAGAGAAATAAAGAGAATGAAAATCATTTGAGGATTATGTTGATAATAATGAGTGAGGTTGACCTATATGAAACATTTAATAATGTGAATTCTAGTTACAAAAAAGCATCAATCTTGGGTTTTGTAATCATAAGAAAGATGATATCGAGAGATTATTCAATGATACAATTTATTAAACATTGTATATGACCAACAATGATGATAGAAATCCATAGTTTTGTTATTTTTTATGTATATTACTTAGGATTTATTTTAAATTTATCATGAATATCAAATCCTCTAACTAAGATTACACAGAAGAGTGTTTATTTTCTTTGGACAGTGTACTTGTTCAAGCACTACCCAAAATTGAAGAAGGGTTTCTGATCAATAGTAATGCATAAAATTAGGGAATATGGTATTTTCTTGTATATAATGATATGGTAGTAGCTTATACAATACACTAATTGATGGTTTAGGAGAAATATTACCCAACTCATGATTTGGAACTGGAAGTGTTAATTTTTTCTTTTAGGATATGAAGATATCTTCTATGTAGTGAAAGGTGTGACATAATAAGAATCATAAAATTTTTATGTGTATATTCACTCAGAAATAGGTGAATATGCATCGGAGGATATATTTGTAACTGATTAAAGATTATAATTTCTCAATACATTACTACCTTGAAGAGGTGAAAAAAGGTGTAGGTTCTCTGAGTCGACAGTACCATTCCATTTTTTCCATGATAAGGATTGAAAGAGATATAATACTTATGGATTTGAAAATGACGGTCTTTGAAATCTAATGGAAATGATAAAGAATTTATCTTTATGAAATTAATGTTTAGATACCAATTTATATGATGATTAAATAGGTATATAATGAGGATCTGAAGAAGTAAAAGAAAGTAAGGATTATTTTAGAGTTTGACCCTTACCATGATTAAATGAATAGATTCAGAAACTAAGTATGGGTCCCATTACAATAATAATTGAAGAACGAGTTGTTGGATTAAGCTCATAGATACCATTATCTATTTATATAAAAAATATGTAAAGAGATCTTAAAATATATTTATAGTTCGACAACATGAAGAGAGATATTTCGAAGAATATATCTCAATGCTTAGTATGTTGAAAAGTTGGTAATGGGATAAATAAGTATACAAGGATGTTAAAACCACTACCAATACCTAATTGGAAATGGGAAAACATCATTTTGGATTTATTCATTGGATTCCCCAATATATCTAAAGGGAATAATGACATTTGGGTTGTATTCAATCTCTATATGAAATCAACACTTTTCATTACTATCATAGAATATTTCTCTCTTGATGAGGTCTTTGTGATGTATGTTAAAGAAATGGTACGTTTTCTTGGAGTACCTATCTCAATCATAAGTAATAGATGTATGAGGATTTACCCAATGTTATAGAGAAGTATTTAACAAGAATTAAATACTGAGCTAATATTTATCACTATATATTATCCTCATATAGATAGTTGTTATATGTGGACCATCAAAACCCAGGAAGATAGGATGAGAGATTCCAATATTGGTGTTTTTTATGATGATAACTCTGAATTGAGAAATTATATGGATGCTTATAAATCTCAATATAGAAATAATTGCAAGAATCTAACTTACTAGGATGATGTCAGGGGAAATCATCTATCAGGACCTCATTTATATGATAATATGATTGTGGAAGTTGGATTCATCCTGCAACACATCATTGAAACTTAGAGTTTAATGAAAATTTATGCCAATAATAATGGTAAATATTTATATTTTGAATTTTCTAATGAGGTATTCCTCCGAATATCTACTTGGAATATGATTATTAGATTTTTAATGATGGAAAACTAATACCCAAGTATATCAATTCCTATGAGATTCCTGATAACATTAGAATGGTAAATTATTGTCTTAGGGATTTCTCCAAATCTCTCACAATTTTATGATGTTTTGTAGGCATATATTTTGAGAAAGTACATACCATACCCTTTATAAGTACTCAACTAAGATTTCATACCATTAAAGAATGATATTTCTCTTAAGGATTAACCATAACAAATCTTGGATCATAGATATAAAGTATTATGAATCTAGGCCACTAACATGGTTAATGTTCTTTGGAGAAATAAAAAAAAATTAAAGATGTAACTTGGGAACCCGAGGATTTTATTAGGTAGTTGTATCCCTAGTATTTTTTATTGGAGTGATTGATTTTTATGGAAAAATTATTATAGGGGGGTGGAGAATATCACACTCTAAGATTTTAAAATATATTTTTCATTTTTAAATAATTTTTTTTCCAATAAACCATGAAGTAAAAAAAAATCTAAAATTAGGTGAATAATGAGTATACATTATAAAATTATGTACATTATATTGTATTAAAATGACATATAATAGTCAAAAATAATTTTTAATTCACTTAGGAAATACAATGGATCCTAAAGGGATTTTTTGATATATTTTGTTTATGAGAATTATTTTTTTATAAGATTTTTTTTTAAATTAAATTTTTTTAATAAAATTTTAGATCTTTATTTTTTAAAGATATATAGAATGAATTCATTGGATATAAATTGTTTAAAAATGAATGTAAAAAGAGACATTTTTGCAAAATCTGCTTTCATGCATGCAACATGATTTTATCTTAATAATTTAAATTAATCAATATTGTTGAATGGTTTTCATGTAATTTTTAGATAAAATATTAATGAAAATATTTTAAAATTTATTTTATTATTGTTACAACTCAGGTAATAATAATAAATTTCATGTCATGCTTAAAAATTAATTTTCTAAAAAATGAGCTTTAATTAATTTTATATGCTTTAAAAACAATTTCATCCATTTTCTGAAATTTAATATGGTAAATTGGTTTTCATGTGTTTATCCATGACGTAAAAATTTATTAATGACTAAAATTTCATTTTTGGTCATAATGAATAGTTACCATGTTAAAACATTATCACCACAGTATGTGTTGAAATGATTAATGGTGGGGGGGGGATTAGAGACAACGATTAATATATCTCTTAGACTTAGATAAATTTTATTTTTTGAAGGTATTAACAGCCAAAAATATCTTATATTTTAATTTTTTTTCCTTGTCCCACTTTTACTTGAATATGTCTATTATTTTTAATGTTTTAAGTATTTACAAGAACACCACTCCCCTCACCTATAAAAGTTGGTCCACTCTCCCTCACTAATTCACATTTTTAAGTCATGAATATTTTACAATACCTACCCAAATATCTTCCAAACATACCAACCACATCTTATAGCTTATGTTATCCCACTAATACCAAGACAAGAGGGGTTAAGATGTTATCGAAATGAGGTATTCCAATGAATAGGTAATTGTTTTTACCGATCTATTTCATATTTATTTGTTATTTAACCTCTTAAGAATATTCTATAACCATATTAACATGATTAAATTAGTATCATTAATATAAGAAAATGTCTTAATGTTAAGGTTTCAACCATTTTATAACTCCTCTATATCATTATAGAAATGATAATGCCCTTCATTGGTACATGTGGACTACCACCTCCCAAAGCGATGTGATTCATTTTTCATGCATCCCATATATGAATGATTATATGGATTCATTTAATGAATATATATGATATTTATGATATTATTGTGATTATATAATGATAAATTATTATTCAAATTTATTTATTTCCATTCGTTGGAAAATAAAAACATTTCTCGTGCTTACGTATGGACTACTCTCTTGAAAAAGTGATGTGATTCAATTTTCATCACTACCATATATGAATGGTCATAAAAGTGTTTATGGTTAATAATTATTATAATTTTCAGAATATTAATATATTTTTTATGATAAAACCATGACCATGGTGAAAGTACCGAAACCATCAATGAAAAATATGCATGGGAAATGAAATAGTTAATGAACAAATGTTGATTTTAATGATGAATTTTTAATAATAGGTAATTTGGAATAATGGGTGATATATTGTAAAATGATTATCAATAAATTTATAGTATATATTTTTAATAAATCTAAATTTATTATACAGGATATTAAGAGTTCATATAAAGAGATTCATGGACTTAGGTAAGGGAATAAGTTGTTATCTCATTTTAATCGTGATTATTAATTCTTGAGTCTCCTTTGGGGGAATTATATGATATTTATGTAATAAAACATATATATTTTATTCTCAAAAATATATTTTTAGGCTATTCATTTTGTTCATTTATTTTCATCTCTATGGTACTAAAAATGTTTGAGAAAATGTTTTAATGAAGAGCCAACCTTATTTTCTATTTGGCCGGAAAATGTTATCTTCCATGTGCATGTTATTAAAATTCTTTTATTAATGTTTTTAAATATAATTAAATTTAATAAAAATTTTATGTTCACTTACAGGAATTTTTTAAATCAATTAAATGGAATCTTTTCAATTATTTTTATACGACTTACTTTTGAATTTTTACAAAAGTATGAATGGAATGTTCCTTTCTGATGGATATGACATAAATAGATTTTATTGCAATAATTAACGTTTTTTTAATTGATGTTTCCTTAAAAATTTCCATCATTATTTTTTAAAAAAATATTATTCTATATAATGTGGAAATTCATACTAAAAATTTTATTAAAAGAGAATGTTATTTTACTCATGTTTTAAAGAAAGGTAAAATTATATTTTAAAGTTATTATTCATCTATGTATACAACCTTTGATGTAATAATCCCTAAAAATATGATATTATGGTAAAATAAACATTATTTATATGGATATATTGTGATGATGGTGCTTTAAGGTTGATTTCCGAGAACCTGTTTCTTTCCCACTAGTTAATTACACTATGTTGAATGCTTTTATGATGTTATGGCATACATATGTATGATTTTAATTATATAATGGGTGAGGATAAAATTATATATCCCTAAATTATTGATATATCATGATATAATACGAAATTATATGGGATGTAAACCCATTCCAAGAATTAAAAAAGGATGGGGAGTGAACTCGTTCAATGAATGAAAAGTGGATATATAGTGAATCCAATCAATTATGGGACATTGTCCACTATGTGATGATGGTCTTGATAATGATCCATGAATAATTAAATAATTTTCTATAATTATGATTATGTGTTTTTTATTACATTTCTATATTCTAATGATATGATCTGATGTCTCATGTTTGATTAATGATGACTCCTCACTTGTATGAGTCATGTCTTTTGAAATGATAAACCATTAGTTAATGAAACATTATTTATGATTGATAATTTATTAGGTATAAAATTTGTATATTATGATCATTAAATCTTGAACTTGTTATTATATTATTCTCTTATATGATCATTAATTGATATCTTCCATTTTTACCCATTCTATGCAACTAATCTCATCATTTTTTATGTTTCTATTTCCCCAATTTACAAGGAAAGGTTCTAAGTAGAATATTCTTATGAAGGGTACTTTGAGAGAAGAAATAAATGATATATGTTAAATATATTTCATAAAATATGTTTATTATATATGAATTCATGAATTAAATTAAACGTTTATTTTTTGAGATTATGATTTATTGAGTAATACATCATGTTTTCATCTTATACAAGGAAACTTGTATGATTATTTTGTTTGGATCTCATAAAATAATTGCAGTCCCATTAGATCAATAGGGGTTTTAGGTGCATGTGTCCTCTTAGTATAACATGACACTTTAATATCCTCTAATGTATCTTACAATACAATAAAATAGTTAAAAATAGGCATGGAACCTTCTCCAACCTTAGTAGGGAACGAAGGACTGAGGGAATGAAGAAGAAAATCCTCCTCAAAGAAAATATTTGAGGTTAGGTTAACCCACTAAAAGAAATGATTTTGATGTAGAGGAGATAATGGGCTATAATTTAAGATGATACATTCTACTATAGGGAATCTCGAAAGGTATTTATTGACCCCACTGAGGAGAGTTCATGCATGGAAAAAGGAGGTAAATCCTAACTATCTTCAGTAAGAGATGGGTGTTCTTCAATTTCACCTTAGAGTATATCAGAAAAGAATATACTTGGAAAATATATAGCCTATGGAAGACATGGATTAGATTATGGTATATATGTATAAGGATTTGAGCATCAAACTCTTAAATAAATAAATATTATCAATAGTACCCTTAGCATGATATTTGTCAGATCGTGGGAGGAGGGTCAGCACCAAAGGAAGGACCCAGAGAGAAAAAAAGTAAGAGGACAAAACCTCACTAAATTTGATTTACAAGTCTAAAATTTAATAATAAAAATAATAATTAAAGACTTGGAATCCCTTCCAAACAAATTATAGGTTTTGTTTCGTGCATATGACAAAGAAAACAAATGTAAACTCAGTTGAAGATGTATAGATCTCTAAGAAGTTAGAGTTTAAGCCATCTCAATGAAAGATACAACTAAAGAAAGTGGTGGATATATACATATCAATACATATCCACGAGGAAATGATGCTTCTCGTCATTATGGTGGCCACTTTGTCAATAATAAAATGACCAAAAGAATATTCGATGGTAATCAAATTGTAGATACTATAAATGGTGAGGTGAAGCCAAAAAAGTCACAACCAAATAATTATTGAATTTGGGTTTCACCCATTATGAAAATCCATGGAACAAAAAAACAAAAGGAAGTACTTATTTTAATATTTCCTCTATTATCTAAATTTTTTTTATATAAAATAACCTTTAGAGAGAAGAAGTATGTTGAGGGATCTCTAGTGGAGGATATATACCACCACATTCCCTGATTAGTTCCTTAATACAACGAAGCATTCTAATGACTGAATATTAGTTTATTACATACCAAAATTAGCAATTAGAGTTTATTTATGGAATTCAAATACCAAGGATAAATCTTACAAATATAAAGAGGGAGAGAGATAGAACAATGACACTATCTACATATTACCATGCCTTGTATGAAACCGGGATAAGATGAATGGAATAAAGGGGTACCACTATTTGGGAATATAATCCTTCCACTAATAATGATATTTAAAGATGGGGTTTATCCAGGGAGAGATCCCCCAGTCCTAATAGTAGGCCGTACTTCACCACAGTTGGTCGGAAGAATAGAGTAGTGGCCTTCCTGGGTTCAAATTCAAAAAAACAGTCATTATGACTTTAAAAACCCTTGTAAGAGGTTTTATGAGAGTGGATACCATCATAGATAATTTATGATAACATTGGTTTGATCATAAAAATGTGAATATGTACTTACTTGTGTGTGTGTTTATAAATATATAATTTAACACACACACACACACACACACTTAAACATGATTTAAATATATAACATATTTGAATAAAAAAATACACACACACATATATGTCCACATTTAAACACACACAGACACCTATATATTATGGATTTTTATATGTGTAGGATAATTAAAATATTTATTAAATATTTTTAATGTAATATAATTTCATATACACATAAAACATATAAATATGATTTTAAATATGTATTATATATAAATACACAAACATACACACACACATGTTGATATTAATATAATTTATATTGCTATCAATAAAATATATGTATGTTTATTTACATAAATATTTTATTTAAAAGTTTATATAAATATATTTATGTTCAATTAAATATATTTTATCATTTAAATAAACAATTCTTAGTTTTAAAGACAAATGTTGAGAAGGACTACATTCACTTTCCATGCTTTTATAGTAGTGAATTGAGAATAAATGTTTATAAAACATTTATATATGTCAATTATTTACAAAAAATCAATCATAAATGTGTTTAATGATTTTTTATTTTATATTTTAATCATAAAATATATATTTTTTTATAAATTATTTTTTGTTTTATTGAGTAATTTTAATACCATTAGGTTTATATATATGTAGTTATAATTATATTCAAAAAATTCTTGAATATTTTATTTTAATTTATTTATATAAATGTTGATAGGGAATTCATAATATTTTAAGTATTAACATAAAATACTTATAATTTAATGAATAACTTTTTTTCTATGTAATTCTTTAGCAAATTTCATGGAAAATTTCTTGAGTTTGGTGCTGAGATGATGCAAGATTTTGAGGTTTGATGAGACCAGAATTGAACATTTCAGGATATTAAATATATTAATATAATGCATGTGGAGTTTTCATGAAAAAGTGAAATAACTACCAAATGGAGTCTCATATAACAAAAATATGACCACCGTTGATTTTAGAGCACATGGTTTCCCCAGGAAAGACATATAATTTGTTGGGGTAGTGCATCTATTTAAAATATTTAATGGGGGTAAATAATGAAATAACTAAATTTATTTAATTTATTTGTTATATAGACTTAGTTCCTTGGTTATTTTATTTATAAATACTTTGTTATAACTAATTCACAGGGTTATGATTATAACCCAATGAATTGAGAGAAGAGCATAAAGGAATGCTGACTGACATATAAATAATGGAACAATGATCAAAGTGCCATAATGATCACCAATTATAATAGAAATTGTGGATCTTGATAAAGACAACAATGTATGATCATTCATCCTCAACAATTGATCTAAATCGAGGTTGTTTTTTTTATTTTATGGATTTAGGCTAATTATATTTACCCATGATGAACATGAATTAATCTTCCAAGAAATTAATTCATGGATCAATTTTTTAATTTGGGAAATTAATTTATCTCTAATGGTGTATGAATTAATATTTTTTTTGTTTATTTTTGTATCTTTGTTCATCATTCTAATGGAAATGAATCAAGGTCAACCCAAAAAATGGTCTAGGATTGTTTTGCAATTTTTTCATAATGAGTTTCTCCCACATTACTTCACCCATTCATTGTCATCAAATATTTTAGCTAGTGATTAAAAAATTACCTGATAATAAATAACTATGCCATTATTTTTTAGTGTAATGGTTTTATTTTGTAGATCTGGGTTTGATATCAACGATGAGATCAAGCTGTGATAGTAATGACTATATATCAGATCAGATCAGTGTTTTTCAAGTGTGGTTCAACATTTTTTTATGAGAAGATTCAATGTATGGTGAGAAAAAAATGGGTTATAGTATAAGGGTGAATGATGGTGAATTAGGGTTTAAAGGTACGTTTCTTGGTTCCAAAGCATGCATGCAAGACATGATAGGCACACATGCGTTGAACCAGGATAATAATTGGGTTTCATTAAAAAATATGAGTAATGATCAATTAAAATAAAATTTAAAAATAATAATTAAGGGAGAATAGGTCATGGTGGGACAAAAAATGGAGGGAGTCACACATACTGTACATATTTGGGCATTGAAATTAGTGGCATGGAATCCAGACACAGTTTTTAATAATTTTTATTCTATTATGAATAATGAAAATAACAATACTACTATTATTAAGGAATAAAAGGTATTTTGGGCCCAAGTTTGATAATGTAGAGATCACTTATCATGAAAAATATGGAAAATTACTTTCCATTTTCCTTTATTTTAAAAAATGACAAATAGAATAAGGATAATAATAATAATAATATTGTTATTATTATTATTTTTTTGTGAAAACATTGATTCAGTTGTAATTCCTCTCCACGACATTAGATTGATGAGTCATTTGTGACATCAAGACCCTGACATTGAGGAGGTCGATTCAAGACAATTGCTGGGTACCTTTTTCTGACTGACGGATCAGGACCACAAACCATCATAGGTACATGTTAGTTCAAAAATGATTTTTTTACCACACATCCATTTTGGGCAAGGGAATATCCTACCATGATCATTTTTCACAAGGAGCACAAAAACATTATATTTTTTGCTATCTATGTCCATTTGCAATGAAATATTAGTGGATTTATGTTTTATCAATTTAGAGTCTTGATAGGCCGCATATTTTGATCATGAATTTTGTAGACTTAGTTGTGAGCACTCCCGTAGTCCACCCTGAGTATTTTTCCATGTAAAACTTGGTGATGACCTTCATTTTGTAATTGGAGATATGGAATGTGGTGATTTAAGAAATACACTCCTTTTAGTGATTATTAAACAATATTTATTGAGTGTGTTCCCTTAGCCCAGTCCTATGTGGGTTTTGGTGAAACATCTCATCTACTTTATAGGATGGAAACCCATCGACAGCTTCTTGATGATTATTATAGAGTGGGAGAGTTTCCTTATCTCAGAGTGAGTTATCCTAGCCTTCATTGACTATACCCTTTATTGGTTTAGAGAATGTAGCCCCCTGAGAGGCCCATAGCAATCCTCATGTCCTTATTATTTTCCCAAGGTAAGTTTTTTGGTATTTTGATGACTAATATTTACATGGGAATCAATCCCCTATCAATGAGTATAATTACAGTGGGGTTTGGTGTCCCCCAGTGAGCCCTGGGTGTTGAACCTCCATATGTGTATCGAGATCTAATCCTTCAGATGAGGTGTATCCTGATCAAGTTATTTTCTCAGATAAACCCTCTCAGTATCCTTCATGTTTCTTCTTGGATAAACCTGACGAGCGTGACCAATAGGTCGAGTGTCATTATTGGTATTTTAGCTCATAGAGTGTGTTCTCCTAGACATGTTTTATATCGAACATTCGAGTAGAAAGCCTAGGATGTAAATAATGTTATTACCTTAACTTAAGAATGTGCTTCTACAAAGAGTATATATTGATGTTCTATTTTATTTTCCACATTATTATTGATATATCATGTGATGAACAGACTAATCATGATACTTTATGCTTAGTGATTTTGGTATTTCCTAATGAGTATTGTTATACTCACTATTGTATGGTTAATTCTCCCATATGTCCTGTCTTATGAAGATGAAATTCCTTTTTATGGAGTCCTTGGATGACTAAGAGCATGTGAAGATTAGTTGGAATAGACAGAACGAGGTGTATACTGATGTCTCATATGAAAATAATCTCCTCCTTATGAGGAGGTCATAATTTTTTCCATTTTCGGGTGGGCTTGTATTTGGATTCATTTTCATGTATTCTAATTTATCATGTCATACTATGATTTTGGGACAACAAATGTATGAAATAATTTTTATAAGTTTATTTGAATTACAACATTGTATGTGCTTGTAGATGTGTTAGTGCATGTTGTAACTTTAGACAAATTCCTCCAGGGTGCATGACATGCATTCTCAGTGTAACTAGGCATCCCATGACCTATTAGAGGTGTGTTTGCGATAGTTATAGATTTGACACCATCAAGTTAGGTCGTGAAAAAATGGTTTCAGGGGAAATAACATGTTTTTCATGTGATGAAACTACCTAGGTTTTAGATAAGTGTTTATTTTTTTTCTATATATGAGGTTGGTTTTGGGAACTAGGGAAATTTTATTAAAATGTTTTGAGTTTGAATTTCATGCCAGAAACTCTAGTGTTACTGTGGTGGTTGATGAATCCATTCGCTAGGAATCAGAAAACTTTTTTTTGACTCAATAGTTGTAGAAACTAATTTTATGGGAACAAAATCGTACATTCTACATATTGGAATATTTTTTAGTTTCCAGGTATTTATTGAGTTAGCTCCCCAAATATACCCTTTGAGCATGGTACATCTTAACAACTTCAAGATGTATCTACAATGGTAGCCAACTTGGATTCTCAGATAGTGTTGTGATGATTACAAATTAAGTGATCATGCCTCAGTTCAGGGACCCACTCTTGTGGTGTTTTCTCCAGGAAGGCATGGAGTAGTGCTACCACCTATTGAGTGGTGGTTATATTCTTCAGTGGATCAGATGAATGTTTGACGACTAGTTGGGTAGTTGATGGATCCTATATTTTAGGATGATGAAACAGATTGTGTCAACATATTACATGAGTTCTAATGGTAGAGAGAACTCAGGTATTATAGAAATCTAGACCCTCAGGCCTTGTAATATTGGTTCAAGGTAATGGTTGAGGTTTTTCAGCTTGTACTAGCCATCGATCGATCCGATAAAAGCAATGACAACCCATTTTAATCATAGATAAGTAGTTATATCTGATGGTACCATCTTTTAAAACACATATGCTGAGTGTAAATCATTAGTTTTAGATTTCGAGTTTTTCAAGATTACATGGTGGGATAGAACCCTCTCTCAGTTGGGGAAGGACTACCATGAGCTTCTGTTGCAAGTGCCCTAATTGGTTAGGTCCATACTCGATGATAGTTATAATAGAGAGACATCTTTAGGGAGACACAAGTAATTGATATATCCCTACATTATTTATTCCTAATGTGACATTGGACATGAAAGGAAGAGGTATAATTACTTCATTGAAACATTTTATTGAGATGCAATCCAAAAAAGTGTACGTGAGTTAGTGTCACCTAAAGCGGTTAGTGTTAAGGTGTGTTGGATGAGTTTTTATGACCCATGTTTTTTGGATTTTTTGTTGTTCTATGGTGTGAGATGAAACGTTGTATGCGGTAAATAGGTAAGGAAGGGAAATGATGAGTTCCATGAAGTAGAAGATCATAGAGGATTAAAGTGTGATTTGAGGTATGATTTGTGTCTTCATGGCCCCATTTTTGGTTTTCCCATAGAGTTATGAGCCTATATTTTTTAATTTTACCCCCTGTATAAGACCTAGGGACACCAGTGGATACTTTTTACTCAAACCTTATGTTATGGGTTCCTAGAGAGTGGACCAATGATTACATTCCACTACCTATAATGTGACATGACTTTATAAGGAGAGAGAGATCCTTAAAGGGAATTTCTTAAAAGAGGAGATAAAACATTATGGTACTTTACATATTATGGGTGGGTTTGCTAACAGACAAGATCAGTTGGTTTCTACCAGTGAGTGTAGAAGTGCTTTTGGAATTTTGTGATGGTTTTTTCCTTCTGTTATAAGCAATGATCCCTGGAAGATTATGATGAGCTCATTTTCAGGAGGTTACAACCAAAATCTTATCAATTGTCTAGTGATAAGTTCATAAAATTGGAGGATATGCGCTCTGTATTTTCATGAATTGGTGGTGGAGTATGAGGATAATATTTTTAGGGTTGTTTTGGGTTTATATCCACATTGAGGGTTAGGATTCTACAAGGACTTTCACTAGGGATAACAAGACATTTTTTATAAGACATCTGATTTTATCTATTGATATTAATAAGATTAAGGTAAAACCAAGAGTTTATAGAGAGAGGGTTTTTATAAGTCAAGTGTTTACCTATTAAAAAAGTTTTGTTCACTAGATAGGAAAACATGTTCTTCAGGTTAGGTGTGGATTGGTTTTACTTAAACCAAGTGACATGAGGAATGGTTTCCACCCCCAAAAATTAATGGATTATTTTCCTATTTATTTTAAGTAATGTGGTTCTTAGAGTTCAACTTGAGACATATTATCACAAACTTCAATTTTAGAGAAGGATATATCATAAGTGGATTTCCAAATCCACTGTAGTTTTTTTGAGTTTACAATCATAGCACTTTTAAATGTTATAAAACTTAGTAGAGTTGTGAGACTTATGTATTGGATCTTTAAACATACTTGTATTAGTTTATAGTGTCTTTATTCGATAACATCTATGTGTGCTTGGTGTTTGAGTTGGAGCACGGAAGGGACCTAAGGATCGTTTGGTTTTCTTCCAATAGAAAATTAGTACCCCTATTCTTATTATAAGTTCTAGAGATGTTCAAATAATTGATATTGATTGTGAGATGTTTGATGACTAGATATCCCCTTGATCTGTTAATGATGGATTTTAAAAAGTTGGGGTGTTATTATTCTTATTGAACATGCTTTGAGTTCACATGTTAGTTTGGAGCCATAATTTGGAGGATCATCTACCATCAATGGGGTTAGGATATCATAATGAACATCACTCCACCACTGGAATTGAACCTTTTATATGTTATATATAATGGACCTTGCGGGTCCCTGTGATACTAGTCAGATCTTGTAGGATATGGTGCTTGGGTCTTTATTTTGGTGCTAGTGATAGTTTTAAGGGTGTAGTTCATCTATGGGAAGATGGGAAATACCTAGAAGATAATGAGTTATTTATAGATCAATGGTGAGGGACTTTGGATTTCAAGAGTTTTAGAGTTTTATCCAGGGTTTTAGGATATCTCATGAGTTCTTAGGACCTTTCTTATTTTCTACTCCTATGTCTGGTTAATGAGATGGTGTACTTCTTAACCCTGTGACCATAGTAGTTTTTGTTTCTTAGAGTCTCCACATATCATAGGTGAGGAGGTATGTGTATGACTTGTATCTTGATATAGACCTTGGTATGCTGGTTCATGGGAATGTAGTTTATTTTTTCAAAGAGTAAGCAATGTTAAGGACTAATAAGAGAATGTCCCCTTAAGGGAATGTTTTTCCTTGGGTGTGTGTTTTTTAGAATCATGGGAAACCATATAGGGAAATCATGGGAGTTGGAGAATGAGTTGAGAGATCATTATCCCCAAATTTTTTCTTAGTTTATGCCTTTTATTGATGAAAAGACATGAAGGGAGGATAGAGTAAGGAATCCGTTTTTTCTATATATTACTTTGGAATATTTATAGGAATATCTCTGGAGGTAGGCACTGAGACGACTTGAGATCCAGAGGGAGGGTGATCTCAGAATTTAAAATTTAAAGATATTAAAAATATTAATATCATGTGCACATAGTTTTCCTAAAAAAGTGGAACAACTACTAAATAGATTCTAAAATCCAATATCAATAACCACCATTGAGTTTAGAATGAGGGGATTACAATAATGAAAACATAATATTTTTTGGCATTGGGTGTTTGGTTAAAATCCTCCGTAGGCACAAATAATGAAATAAATAAATTAAATTTATTTATTTAATACATTGACACAACAATTTGTATTTTACTCTATAAATATGATATTATATCCCAGTTGCATGGTTATCCTGATATCCTTGAGAATTGAGAGGAGGGTGTAGTGGAATGATGATGGGAACCAGGAACTTGGATCAATGATCAGAGTACTGTATGGATCAACAATGATAATATAACTTGTGTATAAGATTCAGGGTTTTTCTTGAGGTATAGATCTTTCCTCTTAGGTTAATTGTGTTTTAATTATATTTTAACTTATACCCTAAGCTTGGATGTGGTCCTAATGGGTTGTCCTTGCGAAATAAAGGGAAAAATTCTGAAGACTGGCTGCCGGTCAGGTACACATCGTGTACTTGGACTACATCCCTTGTACATGGCCTACACAACATGTAATGGACTAGAATGACGTTTAGCCTTTCTAGTCTTGAAAAATAATATTGGAAAGTACACATCGTGTACTTGAGGTAAATGTTTTGTACTTTCCCACTAGGTTATTTAAAAATTGATGTAGTAGCCTCTGGTCTTTGATGGACAGAAGTTTTCTCTCATTTTTGAGAACCTAAACCATATAAAATAGTTTTTCAATTTAACAAGCTATCTTCACTCTTATTCATGGGTGGTTTTTCTTATTGTAACCACATAAGTAGTTACTCGATAATTTTTAGTCATTCTTGATTCTTCCGAACAACGACTGCACTATTTGGATTTAGACTCACATGCCATAATATTCCATTTTTCATCTATTCTTTATATTTCTTCCAAAATAGGATGAATCATGGATTGATAATGAAAGAGATGTATACTATCGAAGTGAGGTAAGTGGTCTATACTTTCTTTTGGATTTTAGGTTCTTTTCAGGCATTCAACCTTTTCACCCCCATCAGACATTCTGACAAGGCCTTGTTTTTGAGTGAGTTGCTTACTGTAGCTGTTGTCAGACCCAGTGAGGATTCCTGCAAGTTCCATTTACGTGAGTTGGCACTCATTACTAGATTCAAGGTCACCCAAGGGGTTCAACTTATGTATTTAACCTATTAATTCTAGTTTAAACCACCCATGGTGTGCATTCTTGTGCTTTATTAGTCAGAGGAATCCCTTAGATGGATTAATGTATTTGATTATCTTCTTATGAGATGTATTGCCTCCTTTCTATGTTATATCATTCAATTTAATTCTTATTTTTGACTATATGGTATTGTTAAATGGATAACATGGGTGGGTATACATATATGGAATGATTAATGGATTGGTAAATAGATTATATAAAAGTCTAGGAACTTATGGTTGTAAAAGGTAATTGTTTTGCGTGAGTGGGTATACAAATGAATTTATCATCATAATGTGAGTGGTTATACTCCCATGTAATGAATGATTAAATTGAATTCTTTTAGTTAATGTTTTGATAGATTCCATGGATGAACTCCATGGATCTGGAATTCTGTAGTGGATGCCTTGGTTTGACTCAACCCCATGGTTCTTAATTCTGTGGGATGCCTCCGACATTGCTACCCCACAGATATAGATTTCTTGGGATTTCATAGGACATGTTGTTTCATGTTCCTTAGACATCAAATAGCACGTAATTTATTTTACACTAGTATGACTATGGAAATTTATGGGATTCCTCTGACAAGCTCCTTGGATCTGACGCTTCATGGTCTAGAATTATTACTTCGATGCCCTGGTACATGACGCATTGGATACGACCCTTGTGATCTCCATTTAAATATATTTTGTGGACGAGGAATTATACTATTAACTATATAGAATGGCCCTAGGATTACTATATGGCATGGTCGTGGGATTTATTACTTTTGTATAAAGCATGAATGCAGTTTTCTTGATATGAATGGATGTACGGTGTGGACATGTGACTTGTTTTCTACTACTTACTGTTTCATTTTTAGGAGATGAATCATTTTCAGGTAGGCTTAAGGGATGTTCAGATTTAATTATTTCATTATACTTATTCCATGGTCATACTCACTTAATTCCATGCTTTCTTTACAATTGCTACCACTTTGTATATTACAGTTAGAACTGTATAGACCTATGTGGTTGCCTACTTGGATGTTTATCTCACACCCTATTTGGGAAATCTAGGGTAACCAAACAGATTATATGGTTGCATGTAATGATTAGGTAAAGTACCATGGTTAAGGTTTTTGACTGTGGCTTTGAAGCAGGGGATCATAGGACCAAGCGGAGGCTTGCGATGCTGGGATACCTTTTTGTTATTTTGTTCTTTTTGGGATTTTCACTATATTATATTTCTATCTACTGTTCTGGATGCTTTATAAATAATAGTATAATATACATCATTTTGTAAATGAGACACTTCTAGTTATTGGTATGTATTCATATCTTATATTACATTCAGTTGACTACTCTTTATTTTTCTTCTGTTATTTATTGTATATTTGACATCCGATGTGATACTCTGGTAATGAGGGCATAGTCTCCCCACTTAATTACCTAATCTATCACTACTAGTCAGCATCCTCTAGAATTTGGGGAGATGTGCTTGATGCCATGTGGCTAGGCGATCTTGGGGCACCAAATGGTGGCATAGAGGTCTAGGACATTACAAAGTTTTGTTACATTTTTTTTCTAGTATTCCTTATTATTGGTGAAAATAGGAAGGTATTGGAAGGAAATGTAATTTAGTAATAAAATGTGATTAGAAGTAGCTACCCCACATATAGGGAACAACCAAATTGCCTCAAATGGTTTTATGATTTTCTGGATTTTGATGGTTATAATTTTTTTGGTTTCACCAATGGGTGACAATCTTGGTTTAAGATGTTACTATTAATGCTATTGTGGTTTATATTTTAGTTTCAACCTGATGAGATGATGGAATTCCATCTCATTAATCATATAGAAAATTTTTAGAATCATATTCCATGAATTTTTCCATACCATTTATGATGAATTTGATATTGCATCATATTGTGATTGTTGATGTGATAGTTATGCCTGCTGTAGTTTTATTTTTGGTTTAGTGGGTGAAAGCATGATATCATATTTCAATCAATAAGGAGTATAGTACCTTATGAATTGTGACATGATGCACCAATGAAATACAAAGTCTTAAATTAACTTTTTATGCATATGTTATTAATGGGAGACTAGTTTTTGGTTCATGAGGTGTTATGGGACCACATGGATTCATAATTGCTAACCCATAGTGAATTTTCTTGTATAAATAAATCTAAATTGGAAATTAAAATAGATCATGAAATTATGGATATAGGCATGAACTAGACTCAGATTTTGAGTGGGGAAGAGGTATAATTTCTAGTGGTTTTATGGATGTTTTTTATACAGTATTAGATTTAATAGTAGGCTATGGGTTTTACTTGGATTCTAGGAGGTTTTTGACCTATCTTATGATTGGAGATATGTGCTTTAATGTTGTTATTTCATGAGGTTTTCATTTTTCATTGTACAGACATGCCACTATGAATACCTCTAGTGGTACGTTGAGAGTGAGGTGATGAACATACATAGGATATTGTAGGCCATGTGCTACCGATTTATCCTCATTTAGTAACAACTATGAAACATGAGGTAGTTCTAGACATAGGTGTTGAGTCATTGTTCTATGAGGGTTTTTTTCGATATATGTAGATGATACCGGGAGCACCACAGCCTTCCATCACTATGGATGAGCAGACACGGGTGTTCCAGCAGTAGCATCCTCCCTTGTTTTCAGCATATGGTGGTCTATAGTCTATGGATCTATGTCTAGAGACCACGTTAGCGATTTTTGAGCATCTAGAGACTCCTCCCGAGTGAAGGTTCAAGCTTATAACTTACATTCTACAAGGAGCGATGAAGCACTGGTGTGATGTTTTGAACTATGACGATGGGCTATAGAATATGGATAAAGATGAATACCAAACCCATTTATTTGGCTAACTTTTCCCACAACTCTGTGATAAGACTGAGCTAGTGAGGTCATGTATCTGGAGTTGGGCATGATGATTGTTATGGAATAATCATCATGTTTTATAGAGATCTATCATTTTTCATAGATGTATCATATATTTGATCTGTTGAGGGAAAAAGTCTTTAAAGAAGGTATAAAAAATTCTATCAATTATTAGTAGAATGAGTATAGGTTTCCATATATTAGTAATATTTTGAATTAGAATCTAATTATAGAGTTGAACCTGAGGGAATATGGGGTGTTCAGAATATGGGAGTGTTGTTTCTCAACCTAGTGGATATACATCTTCAGGTAGGAAGAACCATTTAAAGGCTTCCAATTATGTGAGTTCTAGTTAGGATATGTGTGTAGGTAGCTTGGATTATTTCCATCGGTGTGGTAGGTGAGGGCATGTGAAAACCAGTGTAACCATTACCCATTTGAGTGGCGATCTTCTGACAGGATGGGGAACATGCATAGATTTTTCAAGACCTTCCCACCAACTGTGAGTGGTAAACGTTATTCTCTAATGTAGGGATTAGTAGTAGGTTATTCAGCTCCACATCAGGAGGGGATATAGATTATTGCGAGATGGTCAGAGAAGGGTAGTGGTGTTCATGGTCGTGGTAGCCAAATACCAAGTTCTTAGAGACAATAGGATATATTAGCTCAGGGTAGCCAGAAAGGGTCACCGAGTCACGATAAATGCCAGAATTATGCAGTGAAATAGACCCAATAAGAGTAGGATCCCTTCCCCTCTACAATTAGAGGTACTATATTAGTAGCTTCTACTATTTCATCTTCTCTTTCGGATGAAGGTACATTATATAGTTTTAAATCTTCACCAGTGGTTAATATCCTCAGGCTTATTGTTTTTGTTTTTGAGGGTATTTTGATGCTAGATACACCATTGGGAGTCATAAATAGTGATGTGCATTAGTGTATAGAGTTTCCCCTTGAGGTTTGGGGGTGTCACTTCATATGATATCTTTATATCCTTAAGATGAAATGGTTTGAATTCATTATCAGGGTGCACTTATAAGTATTCTATCAGGCTTACATTGACTGATATTTCTAGAGGGTGACTTTCACATCACTATAGGGTGTAGGTTTTATTCACAGGGGTGAATGAGATGTCCATGAAAGAAGAGATAGACCCATGAATCATGAGATTGAAGAGATGATATCCCAAATCTCTAGTTAGTTTCTGGATGATCACGGTGTGATTCAGGATGACTTGCATCCAGTAGTTATGAACTTTTGGGGCTTTTTTCCTGATGATTTTTCTAGGTTACCACCGAAGAGATGGGTGGATTCATCCTTTGAGCATGTTCTAGGAGCTGCACCAGTATCCATTCCAACTTAAAGGAGGAATAAAATGGAGTTGTAGGAGAAGAAGAGGAAGCTAGAGGATTCAGAGGTAAAGGGGTTTATCCGACCCAATACTTATCTGTGGGGGTTACCCATCCTTTTTGTAAAAAATGTATATTGAACTCTTAGGTTATGTGGGTACTTTTGGGAACTGAACCAGCTGATTCTTAAAAATTGATATCCCTTAACCAGAATAGATGACATGTTCGATCATATTCGAGGAGCTCATGTGTTCTCAAAAATTGGATTGAGGTTTGGATAACACCTAGTTGGTGTTCATACCATAGACACACCTCATATATCCTTTCATAGAAGGTATGGGTTGTATGAGTATCTGGTTATACCATTCGGTCTCCTGAACACACCATCAGTTTTCATTTCATTGATGAATAGAGTGTTCCATCATTACTTAGATTATTTTTGTAGTGGTTTTCATGGATGATATCATTGTGTATTTTCACAATGGACATGACCATGACAACCATCTCAAGATCATTTTCTATACAATGAGAGAGCATTAGTTATATGTTAATCATGCAAAGTAAAACTTTAGGGTTGATCAAATTCACATCCTATCTCACATCATCTTAGATACTGGAGTGTGAGTGGATCTAGAGAAGTTGAGAGTGGTATTTTCCAAGGAAAATCCCATGAAAATCTTTGAGGAATGGAGTTTCTTGGGGTTAGTTGGTTACTAAAAAAATTTTATACAGGACTTCTCATTCTTAGGAGTGCCGTTGATGAGCTTGAATAAGAAGGATGTGAAGTTCGTTTGGTCATATTCTTATGAGACATCCCTTCAAGAGATTAAAGGGCAGTTGAAACTTGCCCTAGTCCTGATACATCCAATTTAAGGTTAGAGTTACATAGTTTACTATGACACTTCAGATATAGGGATTGGGGAAGTGCTGATGTAAGGAGAAAAAGTTGTGGTGTACGGGCCTCGATATCTGAGGCCGCACGAAAGGTATTACCATACGCACAATCTCAAGTTAGCTATAGTTGTTCACACATTGCATTGTTGGAGGCACAATTTATTGGGAGAGTGTTTTTTTGTGTACACGGACCACAAAAGCCTCAAGTATATCTTTACGCAGTGTGACATAAATTTGAGGCAGTAAAGGTGGGCAGAGTACCTAAAGTACTTCAAATTTATGCTTTCCTACATGTCTTGTAAGGGAAATGTTGTGGCTGATGCCCTAGGAAGGAGGACTCATATATAGGCAGCGCAGTGTACCTGTAGAGAGTGGAAGCTTATGGAATTGTTCTATGAGATGCATCTGAAGGTGCATGACAAATAGGGAAATAATTATCTATCATCCTTAGCTATGAGCTCTAACCTTATGGATTGAGTTAGGAAGAGAAAAATATCATATTTAGAAGGCATAGTAATGTGAGAGTGTGTGGTAAGTGAGGACCCTTTTCCTGGTAGGATGGTAGAAAATTATGAGATCCTACATATCCAAGGATGTGTTTGGGTTCCAAGGGATATACGTGAGGAGATGATGTGGGAGTTTAATGCTTCAACATGGGCAGTTCATCTCAGGGTCACCAAGATGTACCTTGACATGTAACATCAATACTGGTGCTCGAGAATAAAGCATGAGGTGGCTAGTTTTGTTATGAGGTGTTTTACCTGTTAGCAGGTGAAGGTGGAATATCAGCGACCAGATGGTGTTTTAGAGAAGTTACCTACACTAGAGTAGAAATCGGATGATGTCATGATGGATTTCATGACTGGTTTAACATGGTCTCATTAAGGTTACAATGTTGTGTGGGTTATTGTTGACAGGATTATGAATATCTCTAACTTCTTACTGATCAAAGAGACATTTAGTGTTGATGATCATGGAAATTTATACATTTAAGAGGTGGTTTGAATTCATGGGTTCCCACACACTATCATTTCGGATAGTGACTCCCACTATACATATTGTTTCTGGAAGAGTTTTCAAATTATGTTGGGTACACTGGTGCTTCTGAGCACATCAAACAACCCTCACACTGATGGTCATCCAGAGCGTACAATACATGTGTTTGAGTACATGCTACGAGCATGCATTCTGGATTTTTGGGGATCTTGGAAGAGGAAAATTACCCTGGTTGAGTTCACCTATAACAATAGTTATTAGGTTACTATAAAGATAAAACCTTAAGAGGATTTATACAGTAGGACATTTCATTCTCCCCTATGATGGTTAGAGGTGGGCGAGGCAGCTTTAATGGTTTCATGTCTAGTGTAGGAGACTTTTAAGAAGGTCTATTTTATTCAGAAGTAGATGGATACTGCATAGTCTCATCATAAATCATACACCGATCACCATAGATGACCACAAGATTTCGATGTTGGGGATCAGTTTTTCTTCTGTGTTTCACCAAGGTTGGGACAAAGGGAGATCGAGAGACATGGAAAGCTTCTAATGAGAGATATTGGGCCATTCGAGATTTTGGAGTGAGTCGGGTCAGTTTTATATTAATTATAGTTACCTCATAGGTACTGATACATGCACAAACTTTTCCATGTATCTCTGCTATGCCAATATCACTCAGAACCATCTCATGTTTTTCAGACTAGGGAAGTTGAAATTCAGGTAGATGTATCCTTTTGAAGAGCATCTGATTTATATCATTTACAAGAGCATGAAGGTTCTATGAGGCTATTAGGTTCCTCTAGTATGGGTATTATAGTATAATGACTGTTTATACGATGATACTTGTGAGAGGGAGGCTTAAATACGTTGCTTATTGGCCAGAGTTGTTTCAGACGAATCTTGACCACCCATCAGAGAGAAATTCAGGGGCAAATTGCTATAAGGGAGAAAGATTGTAAGATCCTGGGTTTTTATTAAGGTATAGATCTTTCCTTTTGGGTTATATCTATTTTCTTTTACTTTTTTCTTAGACCCTAAGCTGGGCCATGCGCCGGTTGGGTTGTTTTTTGAGAAAGAAAGGGGAAAAAATCTTAAGGCTGGCTGAAGGCTAGGTAAATGTGATGTACTTTGACAACATGTTGTGTAATTTTCCTACATGTCATATACTAGCCCATCATGATGTTTATCCTTTATGGTTAATAAATATAAAATAGGGAAGTACACGTCATTTACATGTGGTTCACGTCATGTACATTATCATTGGGTTTTTAAAAATTGATGCAGTAACCTCTTGTTTTTGACAGACATAAGTTTTCTCTCATTTTTAACAACCTAGACTACCTAAAATGTTTTTCAAGTTTATAATCCATCTATAATATAATTCAAGCATGTATTTCTTAATTGGAACTGCATCGATAGGTAACTGATTAAATTTTATTCATTCTTGATTCTTCGAAATAATGACTACACTATTTTGATTTAGGCTCATATGCCTTAATATCCCGTTCTTCATCAGTTCTTTATATTTGTTCCAAAATAGAAAAAATTATGACTTGATATTGGAATATATATCTACTATTGAGGTTTGGTATATAGTATATACTTTTTTTCATCTTTTCAGGTGCTTTTCGAGTGTTCATACTTTTCACCGCCTGTCGGACTTTTTGGTGAGGCCTCATTTTTGAGAATGTTACTAGCCGTTGCTATAGTCAAACATAGAGTGGATGCACAAAGGTTCTGTTTAGGTGATTTGGAACCCATGTTTTGATTCAAAGTCACCTAAGGGGTTATCCATATACATTAAACATGTTTATGCCTATTTGATCCACCCAAGGGGTGCGTTCTTGAGCTTACCTAGCTAGAAGAATCCCTTAGATGCCTTAATGGGTTTGATTATCTACATATGAGATGTGATGCCTCATTTCCTTGTGAAATATTTCTATTCCATGCTTATTGATTACTAGTTGGTATTTTTATATAGATGATATGGGTGGGTATACATATATGAAATGAATAATTTTTTGATAAATGGATTATATGGGAGGGTAGGTCCTCATGTTTTTAATTAGTAATTGTTATTCATGAGTGGGTATACTCATGGATTTTACATGTTGATTTGAGTTGGTATACTCATATAGAGTGGATGTTAAAATTGAATTCTTTGATTTAATTTTTTGATAGATTCCATGAACTACTCTCCATGGATCTGGAATGTAGTAGTGGACAGTTTGTGTTGACTTTTCCCCTTGGGTATTTATTTTGTGGGATAACATAAGGCCTTTCTACCCTATGGCTTGGCATTCGTCGGCTCATGTAAGATATTATATTTCCATTCTCCTAGGACCCCTACCAGGGCCTAACCATGTTTCCATTGGGATGCCCATTGGATTCTATGGAATGTCTTGGAGAAGCTCAGTGGATCCAGTCATTCATGGTCTAGAATTATTACCTGGATGCCTTTATATATGACACCTTGGATATGACCCTTGGGGTTTAATTTTTACTCTATGGCGTAGCTATAGGATTATAATTTTCCCTATATGGAATGAACATGGGATTATAATTTTCACTACACGATGTGGTCGTGGGATTTATTACTTCTTTATATAGCGTGGATTTGTTTTTATTGATATAAATGGATGTGTGGTCTGGCTATGTGACTTTTTTACTATTTCTTATAGCTACATTGTTAAGGGATGACCCTTTTAGAGGTTACCTTGAGGGATGTTCCACTTTACTTATTATAGTAGACTTATTCCATGGGAATACACACTTACTTTCCATCTTTATTTACACTTCCTGGAACTTTTTATATTGCTGTTAGAATTGTATTGACCTGGGTGGTTACCTACGAGGATATTTATCTCACACCATGTTGGGGATTCTAAGAGGACCCAAATAGATTATATAGTTTCAAGTAATGATCTGGTCAATATCATTGGTACATGTTTTTGACTGTGGGTTTGGAGAAGGGGAGATTTGGACCTAGTTAAGGATTGCGATGCTGGGATACCGTTTTGGTCTTTTTTTATTTTTGGGACATGCACTATATGGTGTTTCCATGTACCTTTATGGATGCTTACTAGATACTGGTTTCATATGCATCATTTTTTATGAGAAACTTATGGTTATTGATTTGTATTCATATCTTGTATTACTTCCAGGCCACTGTTGTTTATTTTTTCACTATTTATTACATGTTTGAATTCAGCTAAGATACTCTGGTAATATTGGAATAGTCTCCCCCTAACTCACCTAGGCACCCACTTCTAGTTAGTAGCCTCTGGAATTTGGGGAGATACGCTTGAAGCCATGTGTCCAACCAGGCTCGGGGCACTATAGAGTGACTTGTTTGTATGGGAAATTACATTGTAGATATTTTCAACAACAATTAATTCTTATTGTTCATCATCAACTAATGATGTAATCAGGGCATGCTAGTTTTTATAAATTTTCATTATTTTATTTACCCTTGAAAAACATGAATTAATCATCTATGAAATTAATTCAGGGATCGATTTTATAATTTGGGTAATTTTTTTGTCTTCATTTAGCGGGGAATTAATATTGTTCTGTTCATTTTTACCTCTTCATTAATTTTTATAATGGAAATTAATTAAGACTAACCCAAAAAGTAGTTGAGGGACATTCCTTATTTATTTCTATCCCGATTGTACCCTAACATTATTCACCCGTTAATCGGTGACATTAATATTGGATAGAGGTTCGGAAAATACCAAATAAAGAATTGGGGCATAACCATTTTTTAGAAACAATTTGATTATATAGATCTAGATTCATGATCAATGATGTGATAAAGTTATGATGGTAGTGAAAATAGATCATATCACATAAATTTTATTCTTGTGTGGTTATATGTGTGTTAATGGGATGATTTGATGTCTGTTTAGTAGTGATTGTGGGGGATTGCGAAAGGGGGGCATGATTGTGACTCAGTAGGGAAAGGTCTGTTACATGTTTCTAGAGTGTATAGATTGGGAATCCAAGGCCCTATATGCATGAACCATGATAATAATAGGGTTTCATTGAATAAGATGAGTGAAGTTTAATTAAAAAGAAATTAATAAAATAATAAAGGGGTAAGTGGTCCAGGTGAGACACTCAAAGGAGGGATCCAGACCTCCTATATGATTTCTGGAGTGGAAATTGGGGGGAGGTAATCCCTACCCTTTTTTATAATTGTTATTATATTAATAATAATGATAATAATACTAATAATTTTATTACAGAATAAAAGGTAGTAGGGGAACCGGTTTGAGAAAGTGTTGATCAATTTTGTGCACACACCATGGGAAAATTTGTTCCCTTTTCCTTTATATCAAAGAAAAAACTAATAATTATAACAATATTAAAATTATTTTTTTTGGGAATATTGATTTGGTCATAACTTCTCCATGATACATCAGATTGATGATCCATTGATGACATTGTGACCCTGATACAAAGGAGGTCGATTATAGTCCAATGTTGGGAATCTTTTTCCAGCTCATGACTTGGGTCCACGAAGCATCATTCAAACGTGTTATGAAAGAAATGTTTTTTGAAATCTGTTTTAGGGAAATCAACAGTTTTTCTTGAGCATTTTTTCAAAATGATCCCAATTAAATTATCCATCTAGCTATTCATGGAAATTTTATATGTTATACTAGTGGATTTATATTTTAGACATTCTAATAGACTACGGGCCCCACATGTTCATTAAGAATTTTCCAGACTCAGATGTAGGTACTCAAGTAGTCCAACCTGAGTAGTTTTCAATGTAAAATGTGATGATGAACATCATTTTATAATCGGAGATACACTATGAGGTGATGTAATTGAGATTCTTCTTTCTGCAATGCTTAAATAGTATCAGTTGAGTATGCTCCATTAGTCCTATATTTTGAGGGTTTAGTGTAGTATCCCATTATTTTTATTGGATGTTGACCCCTCTATAGCTTTTTTATGATTAATTTCATGTGGGAGAGTTGTCAAACTATAGTGTGAGTTGTCCTTGTCAACTTCAACTATATCCATTAATGGATTGGAGCATGTATCCCTATGAGAGGCCTTAAGTAATCCATATGTCCATTATGTTTTTCTTAGGTACGATCTGATAAAATTGGAATGACTAATATTTACATGGGTATCAATACCCTATCTATGAAGATTATTCTAATAGGGTATGACATCTTCCTAGTGATCCTTGGGTATTTACACCTATCTATGTATTGTGGTATGATCCATCCGATGAGGTGTAGTGTAATCGAGTGTGTTTCTCTAATGATTCCCCTCAGTATCCTTTGATGATCTGACTACTTTTGATTCTTTATGATTAGTGATTTTGTGGTTTTCTACTAGGTAATGTTATAATCACACATTCATGGTATCTATACACACATATAATATTTTATATAGATGATAGAAATTTTTTTGAAGTCCTTGGTGGACAAGAAGATGGTGGATCTTACTTTGGCTAGACATATTGAGGTGCATACCAATTTTTTCATTTAAAAGCAATCAACTATTTCATAGCATGACATCCTTTATTTTACAATTTTATTGGGTTTTTATATAACCAATTTTTCAGGTTTTAATGTACATTAAATCATACTAAGATTGTGGGAGTATATATGTATATATCAATTTTTATTTGGTTTTTACATTTCATCATTTTATGGGCTTGGAGATGTGTTCGGGTGTACAAGTACATTAGAGAAATTCCTCCCATATTTGTGATATGCCCTCTTGTTACTAGTCACTAGCCCCTAGTCTATTGGAGGAATTCTTATGGTAGTTGCGTCTTGCTGCCTATCAAGTTGGGTTATGAAATATAAAATTAAGATTCATACAAATTTTATAACATTTTTAAATATTTTAAGTGAACATTTGCAACATTATAATGTAAAAAATAAAAAATTAGGATATATAATGTCAACATTTTGAATAGTAGAATGTATAATATCATCATTTATAATATTTTATATTTTTTTACAATATTAACATTGAAATATAATTTACAACATATAACATTAAATTATATATAATAATTTATATTATACAAAAAATAGACATTAAAAATAGTACCATGTATAATATTATATTTTTATTATAATAATATAATTTATATTGTAAAAGACCTTAATAATTAGATGAATTTTCTCACTATATGTCCTTAATGAAATTACCATAAACATGTTATTAGATACATTTAAATAATTTTTACATTTCATATTTCTAGAGTTTTATTTATTTTCATGGAGACAGTTTTTAGGTTTATTTAGTAATGTTTTTCTAAGGAAAATGGAATTTATATTTATATTTATTTGTTTTTTAATAGATTTATATTAATTATCAAGTGATTAATGGATTAATAATCTGAAATGATCTAATTTAGGAGTTAGTAACCTAACTCATACTACATAAATTAACTAAATAAAAAGAGATTAAAAATAGTGGAATTTATTTCATTAATGTGTCATTGTGTATTTAATTTTAGGGTTGTGATTTTACATTATTTTCATGGGTTTCGAAGATTGTATAATTATAGGATTTTGAAAGGGACTATTAGAGAGATATTAAATATAGGGATGGTTTTAATGAAATTATAATCATACAATTTATTAGGTATTGGTATTTGGATAATATATAATAACCAATAAAAGTTTTTTTATTAGAGGATTAAGAGGATTTGGGGAATTGAAATCATGGGAGAAATAATGGAGAATAATAGTGATAGATAAATTATGTTATAAAAATTTATGGAGTTTGAAAATATTTATAAATTATATTACACCTAATTAGTTTTATTAATATGTTTGTGTCTTGTAAATACATGGGTGTCTCATCATTTAATTCTATTTGATTTCTATCCACTTCAATACTAGTGGAATTGTAAACATGAAAGGAATTGGTTAATGGTGGAAGGAAGGATGTTTTAAAAATTCAGTGTCATGGTATGTTTTTAAGAGATGTTAGATTATAAAAAACATGCCCAAATTGATATATAATCTATCTTTATTCCTTAAAATACTCATTTTACTATTTTCTCTAAAATGGAGAGTGGGGGATTTTCCACATTGGTAACATAATTATTCCATAGAAAATAGTGGTCAATATATTACTTAAATGTTATCATGTAACAATTAATATTATATAACTTAGAGGAATTGAGATATTATTGGTTGTGTCAAATAGTATGGGGGCCGTTCTACTAACTAGTTTATATGTACTCTGAACCCGAGGGTCACACATGTGGTCTTCCCAGTTTTAAACGGGGTCAAGATAACGGTGAAATATCCATAAAAATAAATTTTAAATTTGAATGTAGTTAATTAGGTTTATGAACTATAGTTTATATGAAATTTATTTAATTGGTCTAAGAATTTTTCTTCATTAAGGTCATAAACAGAAAAAGAATTGGTAAATAAAAAGAAAACATCTATGGTGAGTTGATCAGAAAAATTACTTAGCTGACAATGATATCACTACTTATGATTGATGTGTTTTTCATGATCTCTAGTCAAAGAAATTTTCTATGAAATAATTTATGTGAAACTGATTTGATAAATAATAACAGGTTTGGTTCATTATCCCTTTTTATTAAGGAAATAAATACAACTTTTCAAATGGGTTGAGAGGTAATCCTTATATAACATAAAGGGATAATGGATCTATGGAAAATTAAAATTTGATAACCATAAGGTCTTGTGTATTGATATATATGGGATTTAACCTAAAGAACTAATATGTGCATCCATACCTCACATCATGATCTATGTTTTCTCATTGTGACACCATCACTTTACAGTAACCGTTACATTGCACTGTCCCACCTAGATGCCATGTAAGTTAATACCTATTTAACCCATGCCTAGGTAGAGGAAAAAATTATAATTGTCAAAACATGAATCAATATATAGAGATACAAACATAGTAATGCATATATGTCTTAATGCCACATTTCCAACCAAGATGCATCACTTTTCTTGTGTGGTTATCCCCATTCACACGATACATCTCCCACACTTACAATAACCATTATGATGTGATGCCCTTTGAAATACTATTTATTTAAAACCCTTTATCCTAAGTGGTTAGAGGGATGGTCGATAGGTACCAACTCACTTGTTTCTCTTTCAAGATACCCTGTGAACAGTGCCACATAGAGCCAATATGCACTATATACTTGATGTGATGCACTAATTTTCTAGTCACTCTACAACTCCCAGAGCACTGTGGTGGCATAGAGGCCCCATGGAAAAAAGTTAAATGGAATCCCAAAGGCCCAATGATGGGTCTAATCAGCTAAATTCAGTTTAATAGTCATGTTATTATAGTAATTTCTATATGAATTTCTATATGAATTTATATTCTAAATCGAAAATCCACATGTGTCTAGTTTTGAACTAGGGTCTTTTGAATGATAAGAAAGATGTTGCACCACTCAAATACAAGATTATTGTAAATGTGAAATTTATTTGATAAAATAATTATTTATTATAATTTATGATAAATATAAAATATATATTTTTAATTAGAATCATGAATGTTAGAATTTCATAGACATATGAATTGATTAGTTAAAAATAGGGGTCTGATTTTAAATTGATTTCAAATTTAAGATACAATTATTATTTAATTATTTAATTGATAAATTATGTTAGAGAGAAAATTATTCTTTTTAGAATATGCATTGAATGAGTGATCATTGATGAATCCATGATCGAAAATAACCATATGTCCTGGTTAGAAATATCCATGTTCACGATTGAAAAACCTCTATATAGATGGGCCAAAATTAACTACTATAACATCCTATATTCTTAATGAATATTAATTATTAAATTATTAATTTAAATCTTAAAATAATATCATTCATATATATTAAAATTTTATATTTATAAAAGTATATCTTGTAGGCTAGGAGATAGCGCGCCACATCCGATAGGGTCACAGAGCTCGAACCCATGACCAAAGGGAAGAAAAGACATAGATCCTTCCACTAGCCCACATGTTTTCCTACTACTATGTTATATAATTTATATAAATATGTTTTTATTTAATAAATAAATTACTTTTTTTATCTTCATATAATTATATTAATTAAGTCATTATAATCTAATGGTTAGAATAATAAATTAAATGATGAAGTAATTCAACCTAATGAATGAAATTGATTCATAAAATCTATTATCTCAAGTTAAAATTGTAACATACATAATTTATCAACCAGGATAATAAAATTATGTTAATTATTTAATTTTATAATATTATTTTTCATTTTTTATATTACATTAATTTTATTTATTATCATTTTATATATTTTTACATTATCAATTAAGTTCATGATGGAATATTTTGAAGGTATTCGATTCATGTGTCTATAACAACATTGATAGGATAGATATGATAAAGTATGTCCTTATTACATCATAAAAAAACAACCAAGAAAAAATAATCATTTTTAGACATCAATTATATCTTTTAAAAATGATTTATGTTTATGAAAAATAAACTACGTTACAATTGTAGAGACCGTACGTTGTACGTATGCAAGAGTAATGTTTCAATTTTTTGATGATCATGATGTAATAAAGGTAAGTTTTATTTTATATTTAAATAATTTTAATTATATTATGAATATGTTTTTTAAATACACTAACATTTACGATCCATATGATATTGTGATAAAAAATGATTCACATCACTTCATGTGGCTGTAGTCTACCGTACACATGAACAATGTTAACATTATTAAAAGGATGGTATGGTAATTACATATACGATATATTACATTGAAATATTGATTAATATTTCATTTATCTATTATATAATCATGAAATCCATCATCACTAATAACAATGAGAGGCAATGATGGAAAGCAGATTACATCAGTTTGCAAGGCGGTAGTCCCTAAGGCATACGAACAATGGTTTCATTTCCCATTTAATTAAAGAGGAGATGAATATAGGTTATTACATCAACATAATAATATATCATTATATGGGATATAATTATGTTATTATATCATCATGATTAATTTAGATGCGAGGGATGTGTAAGAAGCGATAAAACAGAGATGTTTGGTTAAGAAGGATACCTCTTCTTCGGGAAACCTCTTTAGGTTTATACCAAAGGAATTATTCTATTAGGTCTAGGATCCAAAAATGGACTATACTATTTGGGGATAGAATTAAGGAATGTATTTTCGAATTTATTTACTAAAGCTAAAAAATTTTCAAGTATTTAATTGAGAGGATATGATGTTCACTTTTATATGTGAGAGGGAGTGTCAATTTTGTAAGTACCTAAAACTATTCAATAGTGGGAAGTCACTCTCAATCCAAGTTCCTTTAAAATTCATATATAATGGATTTTAGGAGTGATATGATAAATAAAAATCTCTAAAATTAAAAAATACACATTTTTTAAACATTTTATTCCACTTACCTTTAAGGTTACCCACTTTTACCGTTTTAGTTTTTCACCACGATAACAAGATGTTTTCATGTTTTTACTCCTCATTATGGCCAAAATTAAGGTGAAAATATTACACATTATTGTTAATAATTATTATATATATTCAATTAATTTTATTAATTTCAAATCATATAAGTGGAATAATGAAATTTAAATTTAATCTGGAAAATCATTAAAAATGGTTTTCAAGAAATACATTTTCTAAGCACTAGATGATCTTATTTTAAATCTATGAAACAAAATAATCATTATATGAATATAAATTAATATAAAAATATTTAAATCATATTTATTTAATTTAATTATTTCCTTACTAGGATTAATTTTAATTAACTAAAATGGATGACCTTTATGCACTTAAAAATAGTATTCAAAAAACTGTGTTTTTTAGCATAAAAATAAAATGACACTAAAATCATAAATATTGACGATAAAATGAAATAATTTAACTTTTTTAACTAAAATGGAATATATTTAACTTTAAAACTAAATTCAAAATATAATTTTACTTTTAAATTAATCTAATTAATGAAAAAAAAAATAATTAAAAAATTACAAATTTTAACTGTTCACTGAAAAATAAAACATTTCAAAAAGATAAAAAAAACAACTTAATTTTATTTTCATATAAAATTTTATATTTTTTAATTTTATAAAATAAAATTTATCAATGTTCAGTTATTTAATGTAACATTTTTTCACAAATAAAAATAAAAATAATTATTTAAGGAAACATATTTTTTGTATAATAAGATATATTTATTAATAGTTGAGTGATTATTTATTAAGAATTTATCAATAAACTTTTATTGAGTAGGACCTTTATATATGTTTCACAAATCATCTAATACTATTCACACCCTCTAGTTTAATGGCTTGGTTATGACTACCAAATTTAAAAAAAATATGTCATGGTTTGTTTTAGATTGAAGTTGAATGTTGTATACAATATTGAACATAGAATTATTTCAAATATTGGGGTCTAACAATATATCCCCTTAAAAATTAATTTCTTAATAAATTTATGTTTAAATTAGTAATCTGAGTTTTTAAATTGGAAAATAGATTTTTAAAAAACTCTTTTGTGTAAATGGGTTAATAAAACCTCTTTATAAAATGAACCAATGTGAAATACAAAGGTCTACTATAATTAAAAACTATGTTTCCAAACAGCAGGAAATTAGTTATACATGAAAATATGAAAAAAATATTATACAATGACTAATAAAAAGTGATAGAGAACAATGATAATAAAAAATTTAATGACTCTAAAAAAATAAATACAAGTGATGTTAAAAGGCCATCAGTTCATCAGAAATGATGGTATTATGATATTATTTTGTTTTAATATCATGTTCTTACATTTGGGGAATTCCTTCAACATTAAGTCTAATATTATAATGAAATATACTTAATCAGTATAATTTCATCTTGTAATAAATTTTCACAACAATATCATTTCTTACTCCGAATAAATAGTATAAAATGAGGTTTTCTCATACCTAAATCTCTAAAATTCACTTATAATAGAACACATAATAAACAAAAGGATAATAAGTAATTCCTCTTATCAATATACATTATCCAAAACCAAAATGTATAACGCAAGGTTGGATAGTTCCCAAAAATCTACAAGCTTTATATGATGGAATACAACATTAATATTTAAATCCCTTTAAATAAAACCCAAACATCAACATAGATCATTTAATAAATAACTAACCCTAAAGTCATTTACAGTATTCCTAAATAAGGTTGAAACCCAAATATTTTTTGAATTCACCCTATATACATCCAATATAAATTTAAAATTTATATTTTAAAAATATCAATCACACTTAAAGTTTTATAATAAATGTATATGAACTAATAATATATGAAAATAATTTATATAAATAACCAGATCACTATAAATTATTAATGAAATCCTATATTCTTCAAAAATCCTCAAATTTGGCTTGATTCATATAACCAAACAACCATTGATAAAAATAATTATACAATATAAATAATGGATTCCAATAAATAAGTAATTTAATAATTTAACCTCAACAATTTGGATAATATAGATACTTACTTATTCTTAGAGATAATCATTAGAATTGGTCATTGGCTCAGATAATTCACATGTTCACCACATTTAAGATAATGACCAATAAATGGATTTCTATGATGATATTTATTTCTCTCTATTGAACTCCTAATTTTCCTCAACAACTTGTTGATCTATTTAATTGTTTTCACACATAAAATATTTTCATATTCCTCTAATACATTTTCATGGGTCTCTCTCCCAACGTTTCTAACATAAAGAAAATTGACCCTTCTTTACTCTATAGTCTTATCTACCCGAGAAATTAGAAAAATCCATCAAGATCTTCTTTAGTGAGTCTGAGATTTAGTTAAGGTACACATTGTTAATCATTTATTGTGATAACTCATTGAGAATAATAAGAATATCTTTCAATTTAGTCCTCATCCCATTTAGTTTCTCCAAATAACCATATTTTCCACAACATCCAGTTTTAACATCATTCCTCTTAGTTTAATCCATTGAATGAAACCAAAAATCATGGTGTGAGAAACAATAATCCTAATCATCAAAAGTATTTAATAGGATACCTAAATCGGGAAACCTTATATTCAATCTATGAAACCATTGTTTTTACATAGTTCACCTATGATTATAATTTATTAAAATATTTAATGATGGTTCATAAAATGTTTTTGAATTTTCAAAATAGACCCCTCATGAGTGTAAAACCAGGTGTGCAGAAATTCCTATTGTCATACAATAGGGAATGATTAATTTAAATCCCAATTCTTCCTTTTTAGAGTTATTAAAACTAGGTAAAACTATGAAAAATAAATATAAACTCATTATATCTAGATAGGGATTTAAATTCTTAGAAACCACTTGTTCTAAACTTCACCAAAATTTCAGGATATTTTTCAATACTTAGAATTATCCTTATTCTTGTTTGTATAGTTCCCGATAAAGTATTATTTTCTTAATAAAAAAAATAACTAGACCTTTCTTGGACACCAAATATAGTGACTTAATAATATTTCATATATTATTCCACAATCCATAAAAAATAAATTAATTACAACCCATAGATTGTGATCCTTATGTCATTGGAATAAAATGTTCATAATACATCAAATTATGACTTAAGTAAAACATATTTATTTTATTATATATAGTGATATTATAAATATTTTTTGTCGCTTGAAACTACTTGGTATAACCTATAAAATACATAGAAAAAGTGGTTATCTAAAAATTATAGTAAGGTAATAAACACGATAAGGAAATATGATATGTGAGTCAAAGGTATAAAATGATATCACAAAAGAGAAGGCACACGTGTAATCACATGGGAGATTAAAATAAAGAAAATGGTTTCATAAGATCATGGAAACATAACTATTCTTGCAGTAATAAAAAATATGTCATAAAAAAGATTAAAGGATTACTATCAAGATAATATCACATGGTGGAAAAAGTACCAAAACTGATTAGGTTTACTCTCAAATACCATACATGATGTCACATGAGAGTAAAACTTTACCCATTGCATTGGAGAGATATCTGGCCTTACCCATCATAACATTTTCATGATTATGAGAGACATAAAATGGAAATCAATCATATGTTATGAACCTAATAATTACCCATTAAATTCAAATGAATTACATAATCTTATCTCATATAATAATCAAATAAAATTTCATAGTTAAGGAATTTGTGAGATGAACATAAGGAATATATTGGCCCATAAAAGTAATGGATAATCATCTAGGTATATATGTGAGATATATATATATATATATATATATATATAATTTATAATCAATCCATAACCTAAAATGATTTTATCATTGATGAAAACATCTTTAAAAGATTGCATGGAATATTTCTAGATAAAATACCCTTTTGTAATCGAAATGACTTATTCCAAATCAAAAAATGACTAAAATATTATCGAAAAAATTTTATTTAAAATTTAAAATGGAAACTTATAATGTAATATTCAAATAATTTAGTGTCCATGATGGTGGGAAATTACATACATGTCGTATAAATTAAGATAAACAATTCGTTTGACACTTTTGTAAAAAAATCAACCAGTACCATTTTCAAAACAGGACATAGAATCACTTTTAATCAATTTTGTAAAAAAATAAAAAATAAGTAAAAAATTATTGTATAAATAATTTATGAAAAGGAAAAAAATTATTAAATATTTTTTAAGGAAAATATATACAAGGATGAGTACTATTTTATAAAAAGAAAAGGATACAAGATATATACTACTTAAAAACAATTCTCATGATGATTCATTATTAAATATAAGAGGATATAAAAAAATGTAAAAGAAATTCATTACTATAGGAGAATAAAAGAGACGTGGTTCAAAATAATAATTGATTATGATTTCTTCTAAATGAATCCTAAAGATAAATAATCTCAAAAATAATGGAGATTTTAACACGCAACCATTACCACTTTAGAAAACTTTGAATCAAATCCCCTTAGATAATGTAAAATAAATTATAAATTATAATAACATAAATTATGAATATTTCATGATAAAACATGTAAAATGTGAATTATATACCTTATATAAATGAAATTGTTAGAAAAAATAAAATAATCCCTAATTAAAGGAAATGGATATAGAATCCCTCAAAAAGATCATTTATTGAAGTAAGAATTAATTAATAAGGTTCTTATATGTGTCAAATTTAATTCCACATAAGAAAAGTTGAAATAAAATATATAATAAAAAATATCCATTACATACTTAATCATTGCATATAAAATAAAATGAATAATTCATTTTACCCAATAAATGGAATTGAGTAATAAAATAACTTACCTTGAGTTCGACTCATAAAATACATACGTTGTCTTCGTAAATAAGAAAATAATGTTCATTTTTTATTAATAATATTTTTACAGTTTATTATTCATTTTATTTTATTTTATACCATGTTTTATATATTAACTTAATTAATTAATTTAATGTCGTACGTTTTGATGGAATTCAATTCGCGTGTCTAAAATTACATTTGTAGGTTGACTATGGTAAAAGAAGTCATTGATAAATAATATATTGAATAAAAATAATGAAATAATTATCATTTTTATTTATAAATACTATTTTTAAAACCAACCATAAATGAGGGTTATGAAAAATTAACAACATTAAAATTATAGATATGGTAGGGTGTGTGTACAATGAGTAATGTTTCCATTTTTCAACAATCATGATGAATATAGGTAATTGTTGTTTCATCATTAAATAATAATAATTTTATCATAAATATAATATTATTTCTTTAAATATAGTTACATATACCATCCATGGGAAATGGTTATAAAAAATAAATTACATCACTTTGCGAGGCGGTAGTCCACCAAACACCTGAGGGTCATTATCACTTTTCAATGGATGGTAAGGTAAAAAGGTATATGATATATTAGATTAATATAATGATTAAAATTTCATGAATATAATTTATAAAAATTAAATCCATCATCATGTAGATCCATGTGAGTTGATGATGGAAGACGTAGATCGATTTGCGAGGGTATTGTCTGCCATACACACGAATGATGGGTTTGTTTTTCCATTTGATTTAAGAGTAGATGTATGTAGGTCACACTAAGAGAATAATATATATTATTACATGTAATATAATTATGTTATTATAACAGTATAATTGAGTAATATTTTAATGATATCCAAGATAATATAAAACAAAGATGCTCGTTTATGAGGGATACCTCTTCTTTAGAGCATCTCTTTCGGACTATAACTACATCCAGCATAGATTGGCTTCAGGATCAAACCAAAAAATCAAGAGAGTTTAGAGGTAATTATGGATTGAAATAATGTATTTATATTCCAAATAAATTTTTTTAATTGTTTAAGGGTAGGATTGTAGGTTAATTTTATAAGTAAGAGGGAGTGGAGTTTTTGTAACCATAAAGAACTATTCAATAATGGGAAGTCATTTTCAAGATGAGTTCCTGAAAAATTGATAAATAATAGATTGGAGGTGTTATATGGTAGATTGAAAAATACAATATTAAGAAAATGTCCTTGTATTAAATATTTTATTATCTTTAACTATAAGTTTACTCTTTTTATCGTTTTACTTTTTCACCACAACAACAACTTTTAAAATTTTCTAGTATTAATTATGACCAAAATTAAGTTAAAATTATTAGATAATATTAATTATTATGATTAAAAATATGGAATAACTTTTATAAAATTGTATTCATATTATTTTTATAATTCTATTTAAATTTTATCCAGAAAAACCTATCAAAGAATGACTTTTCAAGAAATGCATTGCTTGAGAAATAAGTGATCTTATATTAACTATATGACTTTGGATCATAATTATATAATTTTAAATTAAGAAAAAGAGATGTATAATATATTAATTTCATTTATATATTTCTTTTATAGGGGTTATTTTAAATAAATAAAATTGAGAAGCTTCATGAACGTAATTTTTTCCATACGTTACTTTAAAAATAATCCAAAATAAGATGTAAATTTTACTATAATTTATTTAATTAAATGAAGTGGGAGTATTTGGAAAATCCATACATACTTCTATTCCCTAAAAAATGAAACATTTATGAGAAATTACCAAATTTAGACCTAAGTTAATTATGATATGAGGATATAAAAAATATTTTAATTTTATAAAATAAAATTCCAAATCTTCCAAAAATTAATTATAATATTTTATTACAAAATGTAATAGAAATAATTTTTGAAGGAAAAATTTTATTTTTGTAAAATAAAATATCTTTATTTAATGTTGAGATCTCATTTCTCATGAATTTATCAAAACATTTGTATTTGGAAGTATATTTATATATTTTTTTATAAATTGTTTAATACTATTCATACGCACAAATTTAATGTCTTGGTTATAATGGTCATATTTAAAAAATCATATTTCATGGTTCATTTAAGATTTGTGTTGTGAGTTGTATATGATATCAAATATAATGTTTCTTTAAAATATAAAGGTTTCACAGTGTCCATAATGAGTAGTAAGTATTTTCTATTTCGATTTTTTTTGGAATTAGATTTTTTTTGTGCTTGGGCTAGGGAGGGGTGTTATTTCAAGCATCAGATATTCCTTATTCTTTTGAGGTCTCTTGATTCTCATCAATGAAAATATTATTCTATGCTGGATTTGTTTATTGTAATTCCTAGGATAACTCTTCCATTTAAATATATGATTCTCCTCAAGTATATTTGGAATGTGTTTGTTTATTTCCTCTATGGTGATGAATCCACTCTCTAGATGGAACCCACAATGGTGACTCAAATACTTATGAAACTTGATTTTGTTTTCACTACTCCCTCAGAAGTATTATGTGTACAAGGCCTGATTTTTCATTATTGAAACATATTATATATCTAAAAAATCCTAGAATTTTTTCCCAATACTCACTTAATGGCCAATAGGACTCCTTAAATTGGATTTATGGATGCCGTTCATAGTTCACAGTTGAAGAAAACCTTCCATGAGAGCTTCCAGGTGTTGGACATAAAGAGAATGTGATCTTATCAACAATAAATGACTTGATCTCAAATCCTACCCCATGCATTGAGGTGACCCACTTAAATCTTATAGTTTTACCCTATTATGATTCCCCATATGGATCTTTGGCTTCTGGATCAATTGAAATCCCTGTGAACAAGTCCCCTATTCCTCTAGACCAGATTTTCCCTACTTCTATGTGGTGTTATCCACATATAGAGGTGTTTCCCATGATATATACCAATATAATTGGATCAAATTTTTAATTTTTTAGTCACCCAAAACCTATATTTCCTTAGATAAAGTGGCATCCCCTTCTTCAGAGGATGTCTCATATTCTAGAACACATGTCTTTCAAGGGGTTCTTCTGTATGATTAGAAGGAAAAGATGATTGAATATTACAATTATATTGGTATCCTATACTCTTTTGATTTGGTTCAGTTTAACCATTCACCTTCTTCAAATAGGAATAAGAATATAAAACCTCTTCCATATAATATTAGAAGTATTATCACCTAATTCACAATTATTTTCAATACCACTGTTACAGATTCCCTTAATGCATCCTTTAACTTATAGGTATCCATTGAATTGGTCTCATGATTTATATAGTTATTTGTATTTCTAGGGGTATTGGTTCTCTTGAAAAGATATATTATATTCTCAATATAGCTAGGAATAATGAAATTTTACTACTTGATAATTTAGACACAAAAAGGTATCCTGAATATTGGTTTATTTTATCAAAAATTTCATATGTATAATTATATGTAATTCTATTATTAAAAATGTAACATATTGATATTTTGGAAGGGGAATGTACAAGTGGAATTTTTTGGTTTCCTATTTTTTTATATATTAATCTTGGTCACCACACAGAAAAATTCTTTCCTCATGTTTATTATTTATTCCAGATGTGAAGTCAGAGCACGAGAAAACCTTTGATACTCGTTATCTTCTCCAATCACAGTCACCTTTCATGGGTTTTAGGGGGTGGATTCAACCCCATTATTGATCAAACTAAAATGAAGAAATGAGGTATATACCTGATTAGTGATATGAAATACTTCAGATAATTTTTAAATCAGAAAAACCAACATGACCTGAGATTCATTAAGAGTCATTTCACCTTGTGTAAAATGGAGAAGGGATCTAATAGATTTTAGAGTAGATCAAATTGATGTTTGGGAGAATTTAAATATGTTGAATCATTCTTTGAAACAATTTTCAATAATTTTACTCTATCTTTTACTGACCATTCACCAATTATTATGAAAATGTTTTCCATGGTGTCAAAGTATTGACGCTATCTTTTCTTGGAGAAATGTTTAAAACTATAGGATTTAAAACCCTTGTGAAATATTCTCAGATGATCATAATACCGATGTTCCCTTTGGTGGTAATTCTCAATAAAATATAGATAATTAAAGTTGATATCATTTGGTGATAATAATACATCTATAATAGAATTTGAATACTGAAGGTATCCAAGAGAAAATTGACTATATTGATATTTAGCTTCAAGACCAATGGGATGATGATATTTTTATTTTTTTCTCTAAAAAATGAAACATATAGGAGGAATATATTTTTAATGAAGGGTGTGTATCTAGAGAATGTTCATGGGACAAATTGATGAATCAGTGTGACAAAAATTCAATATATTTCCACACATGTCAAAAGGAGAATAAATTCATTGGAAAATATCATTTTTCCCTAAAGGATGGCTCCCATTCTTGTGATGTTAATATCACTAACCCATTTCATGTATTAACTCATTTAAGATACTTTTAAACCCAAGTTAAGGTGAATGTAATGGTGTTTTATTGTTTGAACACATTGATTTTATTTTCAACAATTTTCCATTTTCAATTTTAGGTTTCAGTAATAACACAATGCATGTGCTTCCACACGAGGTGGTGATTCTAGAGACCATTAAAAGACTCAACCCATACAGTTCTATTGGAACTAATGGTTTCCTTGGACCATTTTTCTTATTCACTAGGAACATAGTAAAATATGATGTCATTTATTCTATCTAAGACTATGTCAAACTTGGGTGCCTTCCCTGAGGTATGAATTACACAATTTTGTTCCTCATTTCTAAGGTCAATAATCATAGTGACTTTGGTCAATTATGAAAAATAATAATATTATATTTATTTTATAAAATCCATATGAATATTATCAATAAAAGGATCTATAATAACCTAAGGACCCAAATTTCTAATGTGGAACATGGATTCCTCAAATATTGGAATTTTCATGGAGTCGTCATACTGGATCATGAGATGATATAAGATCTTGATAAATACATTAGAAGCTAAAAAATCATAATTAAAATTTATATTGAGAATTAATATAACACAATTGAGTGAACATACAATGTATTGAGGCTTTATATTAATGTTTATAAGACAACATGGCTTCTTTTAGTGGGTAAGTGATCTTTTATTAAAGTGATTTTATTCACCACGGTTCTCCATTTCTATAGTGGGAAGGAATTTTGGCCTTTCCAAATCCATACAGGGAATATAGTGATGTGATCCCATTTCTCGGATCCCCTTTATTATTTCCTATGATTCCCTTAGTATAAATCGAAACAATGGAATCTCAAATGGTATAATTCACCCCTTTAGATGTTTTTTTGGTTTTAAAGGAATTTACCACTTATTTTTTTACAAATGAGATGCACTTATTTATTAATTATAGAAGTGATTATATCCCCAACTTCAATTGTATCTTGAATTCCTATAGCATCAAAATTAGACAACACATTCGTTCTTTCTAGAGTAGTGTCTATGTAAAGACCTATGATTTTGTGAAATTATTTTTTCAAATAGATATTATCTTTTCCTTATTTTGTGTGACATAAAACATTGATTTATTTTTTAATTAAAACAAAAACTATGTTTATGTATGTTACATGAAAAAATAATATTGGTTTTTATTACACACAATACTGAGATTGGTTTCCTTTACACACAACATTGAGATTATTCCAAATGTGTCATACAAATAAAATTTTATTATTTATGATGATAATTATAACATTGGAATTAGAATGATGTGTATGAATATGATTGAATAAATTATGATAATATGATTAATACAGGTATATACAATTAACTATTTTGTGACCAATTTATTATAAATTATAATAAAACCATTTTGAAAATAAAAGGAAATATTTTTCTAAAAAAATACAATTTATATGCATAAGTGTGTTTTAAATCAATAAATTAACCAAATATCATTTAGTAAATGAATTTAAATGAATTTATATAATGTATAAAATCAAGAAAATTTAACATTCATATTATGGTTTTTAGATAATAAAGAATAATTGATCCAATTTTATGCTTAAAAGCCATATTTTCTCTAACAAGTAGTTTTTCCTTCTTATGGTAAACTAATTTCAAAACAAAATATTTTACAATTTTATAAAAATAATTTGGAAAATTAATCATAATTTTTGGAATCATAGTATACAAATTATCTTATGGTGAATTTTTGGGGTTTTTTCCTGAAAATATTCATTTTTTGATGATTAATGAAAAATACTTAATTTTAATTGAAACCTCTATTTTAACTAAAATTATTTACGAAGCTTAACTATATTTTAAATAAGGTATAAATTATAATTATTTAAATTATTAATATATTTATCAAATTTATACCATTTTAATCAATTTCATTTTGAAATTAGATATAAAAACAATCTAAAAATTCAAACATTTTCACTTTCAAAAGATGCTTTCTAATCACGTCTGCATGATTAATTTTAAAATAAATTCTGCCACTTATATGTGTCTAATTTAAAAGAATTGATTAAATATTTTTAATCAGAATAATATATTATCTAATAATATCAACGAAACATTATATCATAAACATTAGTGAAAATATTTAAATTTAGTTACCATGATTAAGATTAAAATAGGGGTTTTCCTGTTATATGTTCTTTTATTAAAATTAATTTTAATCAATAAAAGTATTTTTATGTAATAAATTTATTTTAATAATTATAAAAACAAGGTATAAATTATCAAGAATAACTCATTTTAATTTTACTATTAAAGGACAAATCACATAGGTAAATAAAAAGATATAAGTTACCGTGGTAAAAACTAAAAGGGTAAAATTGAGAAAAGTTAATGAATATGAAAAAAAGTGATAAAATGTGTAATTTTTGAGTTGTGGAGGTTTTTAACCCAAAAATAAACCCTCCAATCCATTATTATTCAGTTTTGGAGGAAAATGAAGTAATGGATACATCCAAATAGTGAATAGTTTGGAGTATTTACTAAACTACTACTCCTACTCAACTATAAAAGGGAACTCACTACCTTCAATTATTCTCACATTAAAACCTATTAGATCATAATATACCAAATTAAATAACTACATTACATTCAGAAGTTCAATCTAGAAGCCATATTTGGGTCTTAAATACAACCTTGGAATGATTTAGCACAATCCTAAGGAGAACACCAAAAGAAGAGGTAATGCTCTTCCATGAGAATCTTTATTTTATTTCTTTATCCACATTATTAATTTTTTATTATACCATTATAATATTATAAACTCAATATATTAAATATAATTAAATTTTTTATGTTACGTTCATGATCTATAACCATCTCCACTTCCATAAAATGTGTTATGAAATCATTGTTCATGTGTACGGAGGACTACAACCTCACGAACCAATGTCATTCGTTTTTCCATTAACACATATCATGGGTGAATATATTGATATATTTATTGTTTATAAAATATATTTATGATATTTATGAATTTATTATGATTATATAATTATCATATCACACATAACATTATACTGTCCATTTTTTTAGAAATAATATAATGTCATTCTTGTGTATGACGAACTACCACCATGTGAAGTCATGTGATTCATTAATGATTTAAATGGAATGTATTAAGGACGAGTTTAATAAATATATGTGATATATATAAAAACATAGTTATTTAATGATAATATATATCATTTTATTTTCATTTTTTTAATTAGAAAGTATAATGAAAACAATATTCATGCGTACGTATGACCTACAATATTTATAAATGGTGTATTTCATTTCCTATCACTAATTTTTATGGATTTTTATAAATAAATATATAATGAATATATATGATATGTATATCATAATTTTCATTAATAAGATGATGAATACATGATCAAAGTAAAAAAGAACAAATATAACAAATCAAAACATACTAGAAAAACAAAGGAGTTATTCCTCAAAATGCGACTTTAATAAGGAATTATTAATAAAAAGCTTAATAAAATGTCATAAAAAATAATATATGGTATGTAATGTATGAATATTTTTCTATAATATAGTTATTAAAAAAATATTTTCAATATATGATTTTTGAATGTATAGGAACGAATTCAAGACTTAAGGTGAGGGATTTTCCTTCCACTTTTTATTATTGCGAGACACATTCCATCTTAATCGCCTATTTATTTTTTGTAGTTTATATACTAAACAAATAATATATTTTATTAATATTAATATTAATATTAAAATTATTATTATTTACATATCCATGTGATGATCTCTCATTCATAGGGTTTATAGTTCAAAAGATAACAATTCAATAAGGGACATTGGTCTCAATGTTTCTTCTTTGGGACATAAGTTATGTTATCCATATTTATATATATATTTATATTAATTGTATATAATTACCCTTTGACATGTTATATAATTATAATAATAATTATTATTTTCATGATTTTTTATGTTTTAATTAATGTTATTATTTCAGGGGCTTCTTATTCAAATTTACCAAAGTGGTAAGAGTTTTATGTTACAATCTCATCATTTAATAGGATTTCTTATGATTATACATACAATAAAAAATTATTATGATCTATCTCTCAATAAACTCATGAATTATATTATCATTTAGTTATTTAATAAGAATAAATTTTTTCCATTTGTATTCCACTTTTTATCAACTGAAGAGTTCAATTTTTTTTACTAAAAACTATCTTTTCTGTCGAAACACCAATTCTTTCCCAAAATATTGTTTTCTAAAAATGTTTAAAAAAATGTTTTAAAATGTGTTTTTCAAATAGGAAAGGATATTTTGTAAAGGATATTTTTTAATGGATTTATAAATATTCCTCTATAAAATTTCATGGATATTTTCAAATAAAATGGATTTCAAAATGTGTTATGTTTTAAAATTATATTTTAAAGAGCAAAGGATTTTTTTTCTAAAGTATTATTTTAAATGATTTTTAAATCTTAATTTATATGTTCTGAAGGATATTTTTAAATAATAACTATTTTAAAAATTTTATGATTTAAAAATAATTTTTGAAATTTGAATAGATATTGTCCTCAAGAATTTTTTTAAAATGATTTTTAGAATATTAAATTATAAGTTTTCAAAGATATATTAAAAAAAATAATTTCATAATATTTTATGCTTTAAAATTTTATTTTTAATAGAAAAATATTTTTTCTGAATATATTTCCCATGTAATCATTCAAAATTATTTTCCATTTGTGGTGATATTATTTGAGGTTACTTACATTATACTAGGGATACGATCCGAATATACCATTATTAATATTTCTCTGAATGGTTTATGTATATGATGATAATATTTTTATAAAATCCCTTTATCTTACATGGGTAATAGCATGATAAAATTCTTATGAAACCCACTTATTTTTCAATGGGTTATGATTTGATGAAATGTTGAAATGACTATGAAAACTCTGTATTTTTCACAGGTTATATTGTGTTGAAATTTATTTGAAACCCATTTCATTTTATAGATATTGATATTATGAATGCTTTATGATATTTTATAACAAATATGGGTGATTTTCATTATGTGATGGTGGTTATGTTATAACCAGGTATTATGGTTATGTTATAACTAAAGGCAAGTGGGACCTATATCTCCATCTAATCCATTGTGTAATGAATTATATCCCACGAGATAGAAGAGATTGTAATGGAGAGTGAAGCTGATTTAGTAAGGGACTTTTTCTGCTATGATTGTCTTGGTAGTGAACCTTGAAAATTGTGATATTAGGACTGAAAATGTTTTTCATTTCCATAATGTTATGAGTGAACATGATTACATGTTCACAATGTTATGCATGAACATCAGTATATATTCACAATTTTATACATGAACCTGATTAAATTTTCAAAATGTTATGAATAAACCTAATTACATGTTCACAAATTTGTGCATGGGCCTATATTTTATATCTATAATATTAATTTTTGACATGGTTACATATCCATATGTGTATCTGAGAGCCTGATTTCCTAACCTTAACTTAATTAGTGAACTTTTTTATATTATATACATGTCATACTATTATAAGAAGATGTGTATTCCAGAACTCCACTTCTTATAAAAATGTTACATTCTTAGGGATTGTTGCCTTTTATTTTCCCTATGATTCATTTCTTACAAAATACCAATATGTATACCAGTACTGAAGATTATTATATTTGATATGAAGGATATGGTTTTCAAATGTTAGGATGGTGTTCTCAAATACTTTTATTCTTGTTATTCTTATGTATCTCCCATTTTTAACCTTAATGAGCACCTAAGCTCACCATTTCTTATGGTTAAATTAACCCTAGTTATGAAGAAAGGTTTTAATTAGGGTATATCCATAAAGATTACTTAATGGGATGATATTTATGGGTTAAATTTAAAGTCTTTAAAGACTTAAGAATATTATGATCCATGTTTTCAAAGACAATAAACTATTTCAGTTCTCATGCATGTGTTTGTGTTGTGTAATGAATATTGTTCTAAAAAGATATAATAACCATGTATGAGAATCCTAGGTCACTATAGTTGGTATAATTTAAAGTTTTATCTAACCATTACAAATGATGATGATATATCATTTTTAATATCCATAGTATTATTCCTAAGGATATGTCAAGGGATGTATCTCTTGATAAGTATAAGGATGAGTTAAAGTATAGGAAAACGTAATTGAGTTTTGGAAAATATAGAGCAAATTATTTCCCTGAAATTGCATCCCTATCTGGATAATACAAGTGGATGTGGCTTTAGAATATATGTACATATAGGTAAAAACCTTAAAAACACAAAATTGAACTAGACTCAATTGGGTAATGATTCCGGAAAAAGAGCCTTGTTGCACAACTAATTTGACACTCCTGGGTTATATGATTTGGAAATTCATAAACTCTTTACAAAACATCATGTTGTATTTAAGTAGATAATTATTATGAATGGCCTAGATTCAGCCTAAGGTGTCATAAATTAGAAATAAGGTGTCATGATTTAGACACCCTATAATTGATTTTTCCTGATAATGTGGTTCCCCAATATGATAAGTGTTAAACACAATATTATTTTTGGTTAAATAAATTGATAGAAACCTGAAGGAACATGGTTAACATTGAATACTGTAGATAATCTTATGATGATAAGATAAATGGTATGATGAGTATAGTGAAGGATATTTTAATTATGCACAATCAAAAACCACAAAACATGAGAATAAATGTTTGGAATATTGGAAATCTTAATATATCATCAATGGTTTAATGTTTCAGATGTTGAATGTGTGGGAATTATGGAAATAGATTTCCTAAGGCAAAAGATCATAAATAGAATAAATAAGATTATATGAGTAGTGATTAGACTACTGATAATGGGGAGACTAAAAAATAGATATGAATGTAATGAGGTGATGATGCCTAGTTATTAGATTAAGGGGGAGGTAGAATATTTTATGTATGGGAATTTAAGAATTATGAAATATATAAGGATTTTTAATTATAAGTAATTCATTAGGTATTTTAAAGGATATATTTAATGACGTTTATAACCTAGAAAAGTGATTTGATTAAAAATTTATTTTCATGGAAAACACATGATTAAGGTAAAGATAACCCTTAATATATTATTTATGTTTAGGAAAATATTTCAGTTTAAAGATATAATTTATATAGACAAATTAAATTGGAAAGTACATATAATATTATAAATGATTAATTGTTTGGGAAAAAGTGGTTTATGTTATAATTGATAGAGTTCACAAAATTATTTGATCTATGGATATCTGCAATTATGTAATGTTTTATTTATTGTATGAGGATTAAAGAATTTTTTTCATTTAGGTTTTATGGAAATTTTTATAATTACGATGTTTTAGGACAATAAATAATAAAGGTATTCATATGTTTGGTATGTCAATGATAAGAGCTACATCATGTTGTATTGGGGATTAACGATAAGTTCATTTTTGAAATTTAGAGAACTTATTTCAAAAGATTCGTATTTTAATGTTTTGGATGGGTAATAAGGTTGTTGTTCAGAGTAAAGTTCTCAAGAGTGGGTTGAATTGAGTCCATATAAAAATTTATGTTAAAAGTTGGTTCTTTGAAAATTTCCCCCAACTAAAAATATAATCCATGTTAGTTTGTTTATAATTTATAAGATTCCAAAATGTTAAATTAAATTCTCAAGAGATTAATTAGTTCTCAACTATACAATTCTAAAAATTAATATACCTTCTGAAACTAATCTACTGGTTCAAAATTGTTATAAAATCTTTCAAAACTAACTATGAGAGTGTAACTTGGTCTGAATGAAATTTATTATAAAACCTAGAAATATAAAATAACAACAGGCTCATCAGAATTTAAAACCATAGGTCCAGTCTCAAGTCGAGACTTAGTCCTCTCCACATGGTGATCACTGACCACCAAGTACTCTACATTAATAAACAAGTTTGATCCACCCCCTAGATCAGGGGTCTCAATAGCACAAAAGGTTATCCAGGTCACACTTGACCTCTACCATCATTCTTCAAGGGAAAAATAGAAAAACATGTAACACATGACATATTCCATAGTTTTACATGGGATATAAAAGGATAAATAGAGTGTGAGATTGAGGATATCATGTATCCTCCAGTTAGGCACAGGTGTCATGACCCGTCCCCCGGGGCCCATGTCGTAACTACCCCAAGCCCACCTTCCATACGCCAGGGGCTCACGAATAGAACCAAAGGCGTAAATTCCTAAATCTGGGAAGTCATTGCCTTTATGAAACGTATACACATAACTAGATTAAATGAGGAAGAAAACAATAAGTTAAAACTATATAACAAGTGTAATGAATGTAAAGGGGGCCAGAATACAAGCACAACTGTAAAGTACTAGTAAAACTGAAAGCAAGTACAACTGAAAGGGGAAAACAGCTGAATGGTAGAAGAAGCTCCAAGATCGTCATCTGGGATTCCTACCTAAGGGTAGGTAGAGATGTCCTCCTTGACACTCCATGTCTATCAGTTCGCTCCGTCTACCGTCACTCTGAGTAGTCCACCTCCGGGTACCGTCTTGTCCTGGCTCGCTCTCGGCCTCCATCAGTGCTGTCCGTCATCTGCATCCAACACAACAAGATGTGGGCATAGCCCGTGCAGGGGTGAGTATAACGATACTCAGTTGGGACCCCGAGACCCTCAAGGTCTCACTAAATCCAACAAGCATAAAAATAAATTATGATTTTAACGGATAACCATTACATAGGTATATGCCCATACATATACCTAAGTTATCAAGTAACCCATCTCGATCATGAGAAAAACACAAGGGTCATTGACTCAGCTCAAACCATGATTTTCATTAACAAAACCACATCTACTGGAGAAATCCTACTTTATCAAGTATAGTTGCCCTATAATGACTCTGAGACACTACTCACTAACCATATACTGCTGAAGTACTCTTCCTGGCGAGTACCATAGGTCTGCTACCAAACCGGGTTCTCCGTCCGCTGTGGGTCTGCCGCAAAACCGGGAACTCCCCCTAATAGTCGTTAGAGATACTTCTCCTGTCGAGTACCACAGGTCTGCTGCCAAGCCAGGCGCTCCGTCCGCCGTGAGTCTGCCACCAAACCGGGCTCTCCATACACCGGGCTAGTCGAATCACTCCGAGTCGAATAGGTCAAGCAGTCGTCAGGTCTACAACAACTAGGTCTCCGCACTCCGTATGCTCGTCTTCAAGAGGATCTGTTCCATAAGCTACTGCTTGATACTCCAGGTGTCACTAAGTCTCAGGTGGAAGTATCTCAAAGGACCGCCAAGGCAAAGGGGTCTAAACGCAATAGACGGTGCATCAATCAGACGCCCGGTCTGTGTGTTGTTAGCATTTTAGTCCCTGGGCCCCGGTTGGATTCCTGTACAAACCAAACTGACCATGACTCATCTATATCCCAAACTCTAGTGGGGTATACTCAAAGGGACAACTATGCTCCAAGAATACCATCGTAGCTGACGGTTCGTCAAATGGACGTCTGGTACCAAATATATGGCCCAAGGGTAAATGGCCAGTAATGGGCCCGGATCCGGTCTGACCCGGTCGGACCGACTCGGCCCAACCCATTCTGGGACAACCCGGTCTGGGTCGACCCGGTCACACTAGCTGGGTCTACCCGGCCCATTGGGTGGGTATGTCCGCTATGTTTTGACCCTATCCGCCAGGCCGGGCCCAGCGGACCGTGAGGGCGGTTCGGCCCGATAGTCGCCACGTAGGCGTCTTGGTAACTTGTCCCGGGATACTGGGCTGGTCTAGCCAGTGACATCACGGCGGATGACGCGGGTCGGCTCAGGATGTCAGTGGTCGGGAGGCCAGCGGGCAGGCCGTGTGGGTCCCAACGGGACGGCTGGGCACCGGCATGCTCTGGGCGCACCGGGCAGGCCGTGACAGGAGCCGTGTAGGCGGGCAGCGTGCCGGCAGGGGGCGCAGGGCATCGGGGAGGGCACTGGCAGGGGCGCAGGGCACTAGGAAGTACACCTACAGGGGTGTGGGGCACCGAGCAGTGTACCGGTGGGGGCGCGACTCGCTGGGAGCACGCCGGCAGGGGCGCGAGACATCGAGCTGTGCATCGGCAGGGGAGCGGGGCGCCGGGTGCATACCGGAAGGGACGTGGGGCCCCAGGAGCGCACCAGAAGGGGAGACGAGTTCCAGGAAGCACGCCGGCAGGGGCGTGGGGCACCGGTATTTCACCAGTAGACACGTGAGGGTGCAGGTAGCGCACAGGGGCACCGCGGGGGTGATGTAGTTCAGGGAGGCCGCGGGTAGCGCGACCTTTGTTCGACGCCTTCATCACTGTCTCCACATGTACCTCCTTCGTCGTCACCAAACAAGTATAAACAAGAGGAGGGTCAGACCATGTTCGTGTGGCCTTAACCCTCCTCGTTACGGTGATAGAAAATGGCGATTCTCATACCATACCTTGATTTTTGAAGAATGAGCATTTATTATCATAATTAAAATAACACCAAAATCCCCTACCTTTTTATTAATGGGTGATCGATCATTGATGTCGTGGTAGGTTGGCCATCGATCCGTGGTAGATGATCACATCCCACATCGAAGGGGCCCGAGGAAGAATGTCGAAGAAGAAGATCGTCGCCAGTTTTCTTCACGTTCTTCACGTTCTTCATTGGGAGGGGAATAATCCTCCAAGTGTTAGGTGACACGTCTCTTTTCCATCATTTCACCGATTGATGAAGCCATCCCAAAACCTTCTCCCAAGCTACCTTTATATAGGAGAGGGATGGTTTGTCTAAAATTACGTTGGTATGCAATTCAACTAGTATAATTAATTAACTCAGATCCACCAAATTAGTTGCATGAGGGGTGTCACAATTAATTTGGAGGATGTTAAGAGGATCCCCTTAATCAGTTCTCACGTGTTGGTGCAATTAATTAAGGGAGATGACACAAATTCAAAGATGAGGTTTTGGCCCTTAAAAGGGGTGGTGGTGGCACCATTAATGGAAGGAGCCCACAGTTTATTTTATCATTTCTTTTAAAAAATCCAAAAACTAACTTTTATTCTTGATCATCCGCCATTGAGGTGAAAGTCTTCTTAAGGGAATATCATCTTTGCGAGTTCAATGGTGCTCTCAAATTTCAATTCTGAGCCCTGGTTCAAAAGTTACAAAACGTCGCCCGCGCGTCTACTAAACATACCCAAAAAAAGTTCGGAAAATTATTATTAGTCACCCTCGAATCGCGCCGGTCGAGGTTAGGCTCTTCCTAGGTGAAACATGCCCCAAAGAACCCAACGGTACACTTGGATTTTTAATCCGACTCACCGTTTAGAAGTTATTAATTTTACAATAAAATAATTGTCACATAATTATTTAATTTGTGGCCAAAAAATAACTTTTTATGCTAGCCCGTGCTGGCCAATGTTAGTATCTTATTAATCAAAACATGCCCTAAAAAATTCAGCGGTGGTCTCAGATTTTTAATCTGAGCTACTATTTGTGAGTTATAAGCATTTGAAAAATAAAATAACCTTATTTAATTATTTTATTAATGATTATGCAATTTTTGGAATTTTTCAGAGGAGGCCCATGCTGACTAATCTTAAGTCACACCTAGGGTAAACCCGCCATCTTGAGCACAACGGTGGCCTCAAATTTCTGATCTGAGTAACCGTTTAAGAGTTATTCCAATTTTTAAGGAAAATTTCTCACTGGCGTTAATTTAAGCTTAACAAAACTTCATAAATTGATTTCGGGCACACCGGGGCTTATAATTAAGTGCCGTTGAAAACTGCAAACTCGTAAAATATCCATGAATTTAATAAAAAAAAATTCCACGGAAATTCTGGGTCTTTACAACAAGAGTCAGTGTCTGTGAAACAGATAGATAAACACACTGCTCCGGAATTTAAATAAATGAACACAATAGAGCTAATGATGTAGAGTTAGGTTTAGAATCCTCTATGTTTAATGGAGTGCAGCTCTGGTCTTGTTTGATGTAATAGAAATGAATTTCGAGTCCTCTTATAGAAGTTGACACCAAAACAGTGTGTCATAGTCTATATGTTCTGGCTTCTATAAGTATGAGATGTTTAGATTCTTGTTCGAATGATTTTTAGGGCAACATAGTAGGTTTAGCTTGACTTCTTGATCTCCCCCTATGTTCTTCCTTTTGGGTTTTTGGGTTCTGGATGTATGCTCTATAATTGTAGGTGTTCTTATGCACTTTTTTTACTTTCTTTCACTAATGTAAATGATCCAGCTAGTAAGTATTTTATACTCTGATGTCCAGAGGACATAATGATATCCCCATGTTCATGTACATTTTACTATCCACTGAATATCCTATGGAAAACATTAAATAATGTCAGAAACATTAATTTTTCTAAATATGACCATTAGATATAAAATTGAATTAAAAAAATAAAAACAGTTTTATGACTATCGGTGAGTCATAAGTATCAGTGAGTCCTTAGCATCTGTCTACCATGATCAATGACTCTCTGTATCGGTGAGCCCTTTCCATTGGTATCAGTGACTCTGGATATTAGTGTGTTCTTTATATCGGTATCGATGGCTCTGGGCATCAAGGAATCATTTGTACTATTGGTCTATTCAGGCATCAGTGAGTCATCATCGGTGACTCATTTTGAACTATCAGTGCATCTCCCATTAGTGAATAGTGTATCAATAAGTCCATTTAACTATTTGTGTGTCACCCATTAGTGAGTCACCCATTAGAAATCATTTTAAACTTTCGGCACGTCTCCTATCGGTGAGCCGCCCATTGGTATGTCCTTTGAACTATCGGTGTGACCGGTCATCAGGGACTTGTCCACCAATGTGTCATTTTTTTTATCAGTTAGTCCAACATTAATTTCTTTATTGAGCACTAATTCCTCATCACTGAGTCATCTATCAGTGAATCCATTGAACCAATCAGTGCCAGGGACATGGAAAAACATAAAAAGTGTTTGTATTATATAGAACAATACTGGATTAAGAGAAATTCATAATTGATATTAATATAAACTTGTTAACATATTGAAAAATAAATATACATAACATTTTTGACTTTTTGAAATGTGTTATACCGTCTGACATAATTTATTCACTTATAAATATTCATTGACATGATTAAAATTAGTTATAACATAATATGTGAATTATCACGTTTTCTTAAATTTGCATGATATGTGATTATTAAAACAACTATCTCACAAAATGTCCAAAAATCTCCCCCCTTTTGGTAGTCACAAATCATGGAATTACTGAGTTATACATGATATTAAGGAATAGTAATTTCTTGATATATCAAACTAACAATGAATGTGAATTATCAATATAACAATAAGGTATTTCCTTTTATGCTCCCCCGGAATTATTTTATCAAAGCATATATAGACGATTCTTATGCTCCCCCTTAGTTTTATTATATTATATCAAAGATTGAATATATATATATATATATTCTATTGATTACATTCCACCTTTCTTATGCCAGAGATAGTCTCCCCCTTAGGTTAAGAGTTTATTCCATCCATATATTTCTTCCCCATTTGGGATTAGAAAAAATGTGAAAAGAAACATAAAGGATAAAAAACACAATGAAACTTGAAACATGTTGACATCAAGTTGATTTTAGTTAAATTAAAAAGTGTACAACCCTAAAAAGAAAAGTAGAAATCCCTATAAAATTGATTTACAACAAAAGATTGGGAGGTTGGGGAGATTTTCTTTTCTATGAAATGTCAATAGTGTGTTCCAAAGGTGGTTTTTTGAATGTAGGAAGGACAAACCGAATAATTAAACCTGGTAGAGTAATGACTATAGGAACATTAGATGGAAGGCTTTGTCTCTGCTCTAAAAATATATGGCTTTGAGGATACTCTTGGATCACTGGACTGATCTGAGATAACGATTGAGACACTGTCATCTGAGAATGAGGCATTGAACTATGTCAGATGGATGCAGCTGGAGTGACCACTATAGCCTCAAAATGTACATGTAGGTAGGGATTCAAAATATAGATAAAATAATTTATTATTTCACTCCATACTACATGAAAATCTTGAAATACACCCTATTTTACATGAAGTTATCCAATGTGGGTTTAAACTCTTTCAACTGGTTCACTTGAATCTTGAATGCCTCAGTCACTGGTAGTATCTTTAGATTCTCAACCAAGTACTTAATGGTGTTGTTAAAATAATTCTTTGTGTTAAATTTTGGGCAATACTTGTCCACCTGTTCTCTGATCTCCTTTTGAGCAGTAGTTGCCTCATTTATATATTGTCTCACCAGGTTATAAACATGTTCATTGTTCCATTTCACATTGGATAGGGTCTCATTATAAGATTTATTCTGAATAGACCTCATCTATTCTCTTATCATTGTCCTAAAGGACCCCATATCAGTAGTAGGCCTGGTAACATTAGAACTGAATGCAACATAAATCATTTTTCCAAGTCCCTCTTTCAAAATTTTCAAATTGGTATTTAGTATATGTGTAACTAGGTTCTTAAGAACCTCCATAACACAACCAAGTGTGGTTATAAAATCATTGGATAGAGATAAAATTTCATGATTCATTCTCTTCACTTCTTCTCCTAGCCTTGAATTATTTTTCACAATGGTATTGACGGTAGTGATAAGATTTGGTTGTATCAATTGAATTACCATTATAGAAATACTAGATGAATCTGCCTTTGAAATACCTTTAGATGTTGAAGCTTCATTTCTGATTGGAATTGAAGATCTCAAAGATTCACACACATCACCATTAAGGTTTTTTAAATTGTCCTTGGTGACATAGTCACTAGGAACTAAAGGTACAATATTCTCATCACTGGTGGGAAAATATGGTGAAGTAGGAGCAGTGGGTTCCACATCAGCATGTGGAGAAAGAGAAGCTACCATCTCCTCATCTAAATTATAATCCAACCCAAAAAAGATATATCAAGGATTTCTATCCGACTCACAAGAACAAGTCCAATATCTTGGCTCAACGGTATTAATTCTTACTCTTATACCTTGGGGAACAATTATAATTAGAACTTCATCTTATTTCTCTTGATCTACAGCCACTTGAGGCTCTCCCTCATTCTGTGGCATTAGTGAAATCTGAGCTTCACCTTCTTCCTCTTGTCCTCCTTCCATAATATCAGTAAGTTCATGAATTCTTCCTTGATCATTAATAGGGTGGTCTTGTCTATCCCCATGTCCAACATCTCTTTCAGCATGATCAACTCCATCAACATTAACGTATGAATCAGGATCAACATCATCCCATCTACCAACATCATTATCATCTCTATACACAAAATCCTCACCTGAACTGACAACATTTTGCCTATCTTTTAGTGAGTCACACACATGCTCACAATCCTCCTCCTCCTCCTCCTCCTCCTCCTCCTAATCATCATCAGTCTTTTTTATATAGCCTTAAACTTCAAGGACTTCAGTTTCTTCTTCATCTTCATCATCCAAAAAAGGTTTATTAATAGGTAATTATAATGGTTGAGTTGCTGGTTCATATAACATTTCTCTAGGGATTTCAGTATCTGGGTCACTCTTACCATCTATAGGAGATCCCTCTTCTCTGTGCATCTTAGACTCAGGTTGTTCTTCATCTAAATACCCAACATTCTCACTAGGTTAAAGACCTGGATAAGATTGATCTATTTGTCTGGTTCAGAAGATCTATAGGATTATAATCCTCATATAATTTCTCCTCATCTGGTACACACACTCTCTTCCATGGGTACTGAAATATTTTCATCCTTTTACAGATGTCTTTTTGCAGGCAGAAACCACTAAATGCAGTAATCGCCTAATCTCCATTCTCCCACATCCTAGCTTCTTCAAAATTTCAAAAATCATCCTTGGATAATATAGAAAATTTTATTTTTTAGTGTGTTTAATAATTTCACTAATATATACCAAAAGGTACCTTCAATAGTTCACTTTCACATCATTATTCCATAAATAAATTAGGAAGACATACTAATACTTTAAAGTAACAGAATCTCCCTTCCTTGGGGTAGATTTGATGTTGGATGAATTAGGATAGAATTATAGCCTCTACATCTAATTCTAAAGCTATCAGCCTCCTTGACTCCTAATTTCTATTCAACTCTTTCAATTCATTTTCATAATAAAATGAATCTGAAGTTTGTGGAATGTTACCCTGGTAGTCATTAAATATGCCATCATGAGGCATCTTCAAGCATTCAGCCCACTCACTTGAATAAAATAAGATCTCTTTTCTCTTTACCACTAATTTCATCCAATTCTCTTCATATGCATACAAAAACACTTTCATATAGAGATAAAACTAGTGTACTATCATGGGATAGAATGGTCTCTCATTTTCTAAAAAGCAGCTAATCCTCCCTTGTGATTCCAAAACATTCATCAAGAGAGACTTTCTTGAAAACAACCATTCGAAAAACAATTCTTTCACAGGATTTACTATGAGGTTTCCCAACTATGGATTCACTAAACTTGCGACACTTCATGATTCTTCTTTATTGTTCTTAACTGATGACAATTCACTCAGTCATTCCATCATACACTTTGTACATTACTATCTGATGGTTTGGGTTCGAAGAAGGAAGTTGAATGATCGAAGGTTCAAAGGTAGAGTGGGTAGTTAATGGTAGAAGGTTTTAACTAGTGTGGATCAATTTAGTATTATCATTTTGGGATTTTAATTCTTAAAAACATAAAATAGAATAACAGTAAAATAAAAAGAAAAAAATATGTCATTTTACTTAAAATATACAGACATACTGATTTACTAAAACGTATCTATCTATATCAGTTTCACTCTAACAATGTTGATATCACCTGAATGGTTTAATCTTATTAGTTTCACACAATTGGTTTCACTTGATTGGTTTCACATGGTCAGTTTCACATGATCAGTTTCATATGGTTGGTTTCATACAATCAGTTTCATATGATCGGTTTCACACGATCGGTTTTACCATGATCAATGTCATAGACAAACAGATTTTTCTAAGGGGATATGGTAAGATAGTCTTTATATATTTACCATTCCAAGATCATGTATGATATTTATCGTTCTCTCTAATTTTAAGGGTTTGGTAAAATGTCATCAAGTTGATGTTGTGTCCCAGTTAACTCAATAGTTATATCAACTTTTTGATAATTGTCTCTCAAAAATTGATGTCTTTTATCAATATATTTTTTTGTAATTAGAAATTAGATTTTTTGAATAGTTAATTGAACTTTTATTGTCACAATTTATGGGGATATTTCTGAATTGAAATCCATAAACTAATAAAGTGTATTTTATCCACTAATGTTTTTACAATAACTACCTTCAACAATGTACTCTACTTCAGAAGTTGATAATGTAACCAAAATTTTATTTTTACAACACCATGAAATTAAAAATTTTCCCCAAAAGTGAAAAATTTTAGAGGTTCTCATTCTATCTAATTTACACCCACCAAATTTCGAATCAGAATAACTAACCATATCAAAAGGTTATCCTCTATGGTAGAGTACTACTAAATTAGTTGTATATTTGAAATATTTGAAAACTATTTTGGAAACATTTAAATGTGACTCCTTTGGGTTTTCATGAAATCTTGCACACATAAACATACTAAAGACGATGTATGGACTACTATAATTTTAGTAAAGAAAACTCCCAATCATTCCTCTATAAGTAGTTTGATCAAAAAATTCCCCATTTTCATCAAGATCCAACATACATGTATAAATCATAGTTGTTTCACTACTCTTAATTTCATCAAATCCATATCATTTTGAATATATCTTTAGTATATTTACATTTATTTATAATAATCCCTTCATTGATTTGAAATATTTGAAATTCAACAAAATACTTATGTTCACGCTTCAGACTCATTTCAAAATCACTTTGCATCATTTTTGAAAAATCATTACATAAATCATTTTTAGAAGAACCAAAAATAATACCATGAACATATATTTTAGATATTAAAACATACTTAGAAATTATTTTTACAAATAAGGTATGATCTGTAACTCCTTCTGTAAATCCTTTAAAATTAAGATAATTACTTAACCTATCATACCAAGCTCTTGGTGCTTGTTTCAAACCATATAAATCATTAGTTAATTTGAAAACATGATTTGGAAAATGTTGATTTGTAAACCAGGGTGTTGTTCAACAAAAAAGATCCTCAATTATATAACCACTTAACCATGATCTTTTGACATCCATTTGATAATGTTTGAAATCCAATTGTTCCGCCAAGGGAAGTAAGATTAATATGGATTAAAGATAAGGTACAGGTGAAAAAGATTCATTATAATCAATTAATTCTTCATGATTACATCCTTGTGAAACCATTCTAGCTTTGATTCTAACTATATTTATAGCTATATATACCTTATTCTTGTAAAACAATTTAGTTCCAATGGTCAAGTTAACTTTTGGTCTATCAACCAGATTCTAGAATTTATTTCTCTCAAACTGATTAATCTCTTATTTTATAGCCATCACCTAAGATTCATCATTTATTTCATCATTGATATTTTTATGTTCATGTTGTGACAAAAATTATTTATATTCATCCTAATTTCTTAGGTAAGCTCTTGTTTGTGTTCCTCTATCTAAATCTTATACTAAAACATATAATAGATGGGTTTTAAGTGTTCTAGTTTGTCTAGAAAAAGTTGGGCTAGTTATTTTAGGTTTACCACTTGGATCTGGTTCGTTATGACTAGAATTTGTGGAATTTTTAGAACGGGAAGTTTTAATAGATTCCTTTATAGTATGGTTAGAGGATCTAACATTAATGTTCAGACTGGACATATCCCCTTCAAGATTCCCTAGTGTGGTATTAGGTTCATGTGGACCTATTTAATCAAACTTGACATGTAAGGATTACACCACACATTTGGTTTTTTTGTTAAATACTCTATATGATTTTATCAATATAGAATATCCATGGAATATTTCATCATCACTTTTAGAGGAAAATCTATTTGGATTATATTTAATGTTAATAATATAAACCATACATCCAAACACTTTAAAAATAATTTATCTTGGGTTTCCTATTATTCCACAACTCAATGAGATTATTATTATGAATAGGTATGATTAAGAATCTATTTATTATATAATAAGTTGTATCAACAGCTTTATACCAAAAATAAACTGGTATATTATAATTATTGAGCATAGTTATATAAATTTCTTCTAGGGTTCTATTTTTTATTTCTACTACACCATTCTGTTGAGGTGACCTAGGGGAAGAGAAGTTATGGATATGGTCATTTTGTGAGAAAAAAGATTCAATGTCTTGATTTTCAAACTCATGACCATGGTCACTTCTTAAAGATTTAATTTTCTTTTCACTATTATTTTCTATAGTCCTACCATACTTGGTAAAATGTGAGAAATATTCACTTTTTTGAGCTAAGAAAAAGGACCAAGTATACATAAAGAGGTCATCTACAGGAACATAAACATAGTTTTTACAAATGATACTATAAACTCTATATAGTACAAAACATCCTTGTGAACCAACTCGAGAGGTTAAGAAGTTGTAAATTTTTTCTTTGGTTTGATAGAGATTTTATGTTTCTTTCTTTTTTGATAAGTATTGAACACTCTATTGTCTGGAAACTCTAGTTTTGGAGGGTCCATAACTAAAACATTTCTGGTTAATTTATTAATAGAGTGTACATTCCAATTTACTAGTATTAGGTGCCAGAGCCAAGACTCTTTGTGAAAGTCACTTAGGCAAGAAAAATTCTATGATGCTAATGTGTCAAAATTTACTGCATATACATTATCTTTTCTAAGAGAAGTAAATACTAAGTTATTTTTGGCATAAAATACATCGAATGAATCATTATAGAATTTGATATTAAATCCATCACCAAATAATTGAGATATGATATTCATGTTACATTTTAATCCATCTATATAAAGTAATTTGGAAATAAAAATAGAGTTAGGGTAACCAATCTAGATTAAGTTGATGATTTTTCCTTTTCCATTGTCACCAATTGAAATATTTCCTCCATAAAACTTGATTATATTTTTGAATCTTGAGTAATATCATGTCATGTGTCTTAAAGAAAAACTATCCAAGAACCAAATATTTATACAGTAAATCTTTAGGTAGTTTGCTGACAAAACAATTTATGCAAGAAAATATTTTGGTACCCATATTTGTCTGGGTCCTGAAACATTAGTAATAAAAAATTTAGGAACACACAAATTTTTTATGGGATTCCTTTACGTAGAATATATGGTATTTGAAAAACAAACATTATTTGGTCTAGAAAAACATGATGCAAAAAACGATTTTTCAGAATTGGAACTTGAAGTAAAACCTTTATTTTTAGGCAGAGAAATAGATTTTACAGATTTAGTTATAAAATGTTTTTTCATAAATTTTTATTTCTTGGATGATATCCTATTCCAATAGTATACCTATGAGCTATATGTTTACCATGTAATTGAGTAAGATTGTTTTTCCCACTGTTAAACATTTTCATATCATTCTTTAATTGATCATTACATAAGTTTAGACCATTATTTTCCTTTAGAAGTTGTGCATTGTTCTCTTTATCAATAATAAGTTATGATTTAATTTTTTCAAAGAGTTCATATTGTTTCTTTAATGATTTATACATATCCTTTAGTTAATTAAAAGTTTCATCAAGAGTATTACAATACTCAAAAGGTTTATCATTTGTCATATTTTTATATTTATATTCATCTCCAGAATAATAGTCATTAGTTACCAGAGAGGTTAAGAGTACCTATGAGGTATTTTTCATATATTACATGATTTTCATATCTTATTTCTCATTTTTAGAAGAATTATTTTCACTGGATATGTCCTCGGATGCACTCCAGGTGGTCTTTATTTCTTTTTATTATTTCTTATCTTTATTTTCATACTTATTTTTATATTTTAATTTAATACAATCATGTTTGACATTACCTATCCTTTTTCATTCAAAACAAACTATATTTATGATTTTTTAAGATTCTTCCAATCCTTTTTCCAATTTACTTTGTTTCTATATTTTCTATTATAGTTTGGTGTCTTGAAGAACAATTTATTTCTGTATTTTTTTTGAATCTCCTGGATAGTTGTTCTATTTCATCATCACCATCTAAAGCCGATTCTTCACCACTTGTGATTTCAATAGCAGCTTAAACTTTCTCTTTGTATTTTCTTTTGTAAAGTGGGAGTCTTGAAGGATATATAATTTCTATTTGGATCTTCATCTTCTTGATTCACCTTTAGTTCCTCTTCATATATCATTAATTTACCAATTAGTTCCTTAACAGGATGTTTATCAATGTCGCATGATTTTTTTCTGCATACTGATGTCCCTAACCATATCTCTGGTAATAATTATAGAATCCTCAAGATATGATCCTTTACTATGAAAACTCTTCATAAATAAATCATGGTGTTCAAAATTTTATTGAACCTGAGATACATATCATAAATAGATTAATCAGGCTTCATTATAAAATTATAACATTTAATAGTATAAGTATTTAATATCATATCTTTCACCTTACTTGTTCCCTCATGGGAACAGATAAAGTGTCACAAATATCATGAGCAATTTTACAGGAAGTAATGTGATTAAGTTGTTCATCTCCTAGTGCACTACATAGAGAATTCATTTATTTATAGTTATTGTTATAATATATCTTGGCAGTTTCATACCAAGTGTTTCTAGAAGTTGTAGGGAGTTCATATTTACTTTTAATAGAAATCCATATTTCAAATCCCATTACTTCTAAATGTATTTTCATTTTAATGTTCCAATGAGCATAATTTGTTCCATTGAAAAAAGGAGGTCCATTCATAGAAGATCATTCTAACCTATTGTCCATAATATAAACTTAGGAAAATATTTCATAGGGGTAAAAATTTAGTATTAACATAAATTTTACGATATTTTAAATAAAACTACAATCACAGTTGGAAAAGTTTGAAAATTCTTTGAAAAATGAAAAATTCTTAAAGCCTATGATACCAAATTTTGGTCAGAGTAGAGTAATCAAGGGGGGGTGGGGTTAATTGAGTCCCTATAAAAATTTCTGTTAAAAATTTAATCTTTGAAAATTTACAGGATTAAAAATATAATCCATGTTATTTTATAGTGAATTTATAAGAGTCCTGAATTTTCAATTAATTTATCAAGAGATTAGTTAGTTCTCAGCGATACTAATCTAAAGATTAATATAAATTTTGAAATGAATCTACTAGTAAAACCTATTATAAACACTTAATAAACTCACTATCAGAGTGTAACTTTTTCTAAATAAATTTATTTATAAAACATGTTAAAAAAATAACAATAGGCATTGCTTAATTTAAAACAATAGGTTCAGTATCAAGTTGAGACTTAGTCCTCTCTACATGGAGATCACCTGCCACCAAGCAGTTTAAGTTAATAAATAAGTTTGATCTACACCCTGTATCAGGGTCCTTAGTAGTACACAAGGCTGTTCGGGTCACACTTGACCTCTACCATAGTTATTCATTGAAAAAATAACAAAAAAGTCAAACACAACCTCTTCTATAGTTCTACGTGGGATATAAAAGAATAAATAGAGTGTGAGATTGAGGGAATCAAGTTTCTTCCAGTTATACAAAGGAGTAAGTGTGTGTGAAACAGACAAATAAAAATACTTTTTAGAAATGTAAATAAGTGAATACAATAGATATAAAGATATAGATTTAGGTTTTAAAGGCTCCATGTGTTATTCAGTGTAGTTCTGGACTCATTTGATGTAGTGGAAATGAAGTTTGAGTCCTCTTCTAAAAGTTGCTTCCAAAAAAGAGTGTCGTAGTCTCCATGTTCTGGCATCCATGAGTATGAGATGTTAAGATTCTTGTTTGAAATATGTTTATGTCAGTTCAGTTGGATTGTCTTAAATTATTAATCTCCTCGTATGTTCTTCCTTTTGAGTTCATGGGTTTTGGAAGTATGGTCTAGAATTGTAGGTGTTCTTCTACACTTTTTCACATGAATTTGCTACTTCGAATGATCGAAATGGTAATTATTTTATACTTACAGTTCAAGAAGAAATAATTATCTCCACAGGTGCATGTACCTTGTATTATCATTTGAATATCCAATAGATACCATTAAATAATGTTATAAACATTAATTATTCTGAATATGACCATTAGATATAAATTTTAATTAATAAAATAAAAAATAGTTTTTATGAATATTAGCGAGTCATAAGTATAAGTGAGTCCTTAACATCAGTCTATCGACATCGGTGAATCTCTGTATCAGGGAGTCCTTTCCATTAGTATTAGTGGCTCTAGACATCAGTGAGTCCTTTCCACCAGTATTGGTGACTCTGGGCATCAGTGAGTCATATGTACTATCAGTCTGCCTGGGCATCAGTGAGTCATCCTCAGTGAATCATTTTGAACTATTAGTGAATCTCTCATCAATGAATCTTCCATCGATAAGTCCTTCAAACTATTAGTGCGTCCCCCATTGGTAAGTCTTTTGAACTATCATTGCATAGCCCATCAGAGAGTCACCCATCAATAAGTCTTTTTAAATATAGCTGTGACCGATCATGAGTGACTTATTCATCAGCGTGCCATTTTTTTTCTATCGGTGAGTCTTGTTTCAATGTCCTCTTCGATTGGTGAGTCCTCATCAGTGATTCATCCATCAGTGACTCATTTGAACTGATCAGTGTTAGGGAATCTGAAAAAATTACAATGTGTCATTCTCACATAGAACAATACTAAATGAAGTGAAATTTATAAAGGCATGTAAATATACACATGTAAATATAATGAAACATATAAATCCTTAATTTATTGAATTATTGAAATTTATTATAACTTGTGAAATAATTTATTCATTTATAAATATTCATTGACATGATTAACATTAATTATAAAAAAATTGTGAATTATCATGATTTTTAAATTTGAATGATTTTTGATTATTAAAACAATTATTTCACAGAGGTTCCAACAATGTCTTGCTATTTATGAATAGTATTAAGTTAAACATTGGATTAGGATTTATTGATTAAGGTATTATTCACAATATGAATATTTATTTATAACTTATACAAACAATTTTTCAGTTATGATAACTAAATATAGATGGAATGACTTGTCATTCAATATATGGATCTTATGATATATTAGTACTTCATGTATAAAAAATTCACCTTCATTTATAAGAGTAAGAGATGATGTAAAAGTTGATCAAGGAAAAACCAAAGGGTAATTTTTTTTTCTGTAAAATAAAAATATATGTAGTAATTACAATTTCATATCTTCCCATCCTAGATGGAAAAAGAAATTCCCTAATATTAGGAAACAGACCATGAAAAAAAAAATGTTGTCAAGTTATCCTCATTTTTATGGTTTAAATGGCCTTCATCAAATTTATTAGGCTTATAAAGTTTTTAAAATTAAATTTATCTAAATCATGTTTTCTATCACTATCCATTAGTATTATTCATTAGGTTTCTCATTTATGTCCATGTTTTCACTTCTCACCCATGTTCTCCTATATGGAGACCTAGTTGTTAGTTACTTTAAGAAACATTTGGGTTTACAAATTTCCATTTTAGTGGAATTTATATAATTTATTTGTATTATGTGTTTTTTAATGATGAAATTTTAAAATTTTAAACCTTTGATGACTAAGACGAATTTTGGTTGAGAAATTCATTTTATGGGTGGTAGAATGTAAAACCCAAATATTTTTTGAAATTATTTTTTTCAAATAGATATGACCTTTTGCATAGTTTTTGGGACACAAAATAGTGATTTTTAATTGAATTAAAATTTGAACTAATTTAATATTTTGTTACATGCAACACTATGTTTGGTTTGAGTTATATTCAATAAGGAGTTTAACTTCATTACATGGAACACCGAGTTTAAATGAAACATATCATACAATTAAAATATTATTATTTAATACTATAGTTACCACCTTTCAATATAAATAGGATTAACTAAACTATAAAAAATTTATTACACATGTATATAAAATGAATTCTTTTACAACAAATTTAATAAGAATTAAAATAAAACCCTTTGGGAAATAAAATGAAATCTTTTTTTGAAAAACTATTTTTCTGCAAACAATTGAATTTTATATAAATAAAGTAACCATATAACATTGGGTTAGAAATTTTAAAGAAATTAAATTAGTATAATTATTAAAAAAAAGTTAAAAATTCATATTATGTGTTTTTATATAAAATATACAAGAATAAATCATATTTTATGGTTAAAACTGTACTTTTTTCTTCATAAAAGTAGGTTTGTTTCATTTTTATGGAACAATTAAATTAAATTTTTTACTTTTAGAAAACTATGTTCATAAAATAAAATAATTTTTTTAAATTATAATCTTAAAATTATCATAGGGTTTTTTGATTTGGTATTTTCCCTAAAAATCTTCTTTTTATGTAATGGTTAAAATACTGAATTTTAATTAGAAATTTTCATTTCAACTAAATTATATAAAAATTAAAATTATATTTTAAATTAGTTTTAAATTATAATTACTTAAATTATATATATATATTAATATAATTTACATTATTTTATTCAATTTAATATGGAAATTAGATAGAAAGAAATTATAAGTTTTCGAACATTTTCACTTTAAAATCCCACTTTCTCGCCACATTTGTGGGACTTATTTGAAATTAATTTCCAAAAAATATTATATTTGAATTTTGAGAAATTTATTAGATATTTTGAATCAAAATTATTTTTATTATATAATAATATAAAATTACTTTTTGAATATAAATATTAGTGATAACAGTTAAAATTAATTACAATGATTAATGCTAAAATTGGGGTTTTTACATTACATGCATTTGTATTAATATTAATTTTAATCACACAAAAGATTTTTTTAATACATTGGTTTTAATATTTATAAAATTTGTGAATATATTTCCTAATAAAACTCATTTTAATTTTATTCTTAATGGATAAATGTCCTAGGTAAATAAAAAAATTACAAGTTTCCTTTGTAGAAACTAAAAGGGAAACATTGAGTAAACATAAATACTAAAGAATTAAGTAAAAATATGTGTTTAGTATTTTTGTGGTGGATGTGTTTATAAACCACATAAACACTCCCCTAAATTACTATTTAGTTTTGAAGTCTCATGAGGTAAGAGAGACCCCCCCAATAGTGAATAGTTTTGGTTTTTTACAAAAAAGCCACTTCCCCTCAACTATAGAAGGGAACTCACTCCCCTCACATATTCAAACCTTAAAACCATTTTTATTCAGAAAATACCTACACAAATCACTTCCAAACATCCATAATCGCATAAAAGAAGCCTTATGTTTGGAAAAAATATATCCTAGGAAGGCTTTAGTGAAATCTTTTAGAGAAACTCAGGGAATAGATGATGCTCTTCAATAAGCATCTTTATTTTATTTATTTCTCCACTTACTTAAATTATTATTTTACCATGCTCATATAATATCCAATTTATATTAAATATTCTAGTATGTTGTGTTTTTAAGGTAATTATCATCAAATATCTCCATATTCATCCAATTGGTTACGAAATCATCATTTTTTGTGTACAGAAGACTACCACCTTATGTACCGATATCATTTGTTTTTACATAAAATCCTATAAAAGTTGAACATAATAATGAATTTATTGTTTATATATGATATTTATAATATTTATGATATTTTTAATATTATTTAATTATTATATAACACATACCTTTATCCTCTCAATTTTCTAGGAACATGATAACGACATTCGTGTGTATGGAAGACTACCTCTTTGGGAATCGATATGGTTCATTAATTCGTTACATAGAATTAATTTAGGATTAATTTAATAAATATTATATATATATTAAATATTTTTTTTGAATGATAATATTTAATTTTATTTTATTTCATTCAATTTGAAAAAAATGAAAACAACGTTCATGCATACGAACGACCTACCATCACCAGGAATGGTGTATTTCATTTCATATCACAATATCTCATAGATTTATATTGATAAATATATAATGAATATATATGATATTTATATTATTTTTTAAATTATAGATATTATTAATCCATGGTCAATGTAATATGACAAAAAATGAAAATGCAAAAATATCTAAAAAACAATGCAGTAATTTTCCAAAACTCAACATCAACGAAGAATTTTTATTAAGTGGATAATAAATGGTCATAAACGAAAAAATACAGTAATATATATATTAATAAAGTTCTTTAATAATTTAATAAAAAAATGGGTTTATTAAACATTATTTTTTGAACATGTACGAACAAATTCCGGACTTAAGGTAAGGGATTTCTATCTCACTTTTTACTTCTTTGAGGCACAATCCCTATTCAAAAAATATTTCTATTATGTCATATAAAAAAATCCCATGAATATATTTTTTGAATATTATAATTAAAAATATTTTTATTTATATATTTTTATGTGGATATCTATTTCATGGGATTCATGGTTCAAAATTTAACAAATTGAAAACGAATTTGTTTTTCTCAATTAGCCTTCTTTGGGAAATAAGTTATGTTATGAACCTATATTATTCTATGAGGTATATATAGTGCCCCTATGACATGTTATATCATTAATATATTAATTTTGTGTTTATTTTTAGTTTAATTTAATTTTTTTATTTCACAAGGGCATATGATTTAATGTTAAAAATTTGGAAAGAGTTCCATCTTCCAATCTCATCATTTATCATGATTGTTTATGATTATGCTTAGAATGACAAACTATTATAACCTATCTCTGAATAAACACTTTAATTTTATTCCTCTATGGTTATGTAATGAGAAAACATGATTTATCTTAATTTTTCTCTCTTTATCATCTAAAAAGTTCAGAATAAAATTTTAAGAATAATTGTCTTTTCGGTTAAAAACATTTCTTAAGAAAATCATTTAATTAACAATGTTTTCATTTTTTGAAAAACTAAAATTTCCAAGAGGAAATTATATTTTCATAAATAAATGTTTTGAAGTATTTTTAATTCATTATTTATATTTCTTCAAGGTTATTTTAATGAAAATATTTTGAAAATATTTTATGATTTGAAAATTGTTTCCCAAAGTGAAAAGTTTATTTTTCATCGGAAAAGTTTTAAAAAATTTATAAAGATTAATTTATATGTTGTCATTGTTTTTTTCAAGTAAAAATATTTCCAAATAATTTTATTATTTGAAAATTATTTTTAAAAGTGGAATATTTATTTTACTCAAGAAAAGTTTTAAATTATTTTTAAATGATTACTTTTTATGATTTCATGGTTTTTTTCAAAGAAAAGTATTTTAATAATTTTTTATATTTTAAACATTAATTTTAAAAGAAAATATATTTTCGTCAATAAATTTAGCAACTATTATTTCAAAATTATTTTCCTTATAAGGGTAAATTATTTGAGGTTACTTATGATTTACTGGGATATGATCGAAGGATGAAATTACTATTTTCTCTCTTAATGGTGTTTGTTTACAAAGGAATGTTTTTTATGAAACCAATTTATCTTCTACATGTTATACCATAGTAAAATTATTATTAAACCCAATTATTTTTCCATGGGTTATGATTAGAAGAATTGATGAAATGATTATGAATCGAATTTGTTTTCAAAATTTATGTTAGGATGGAATGTTTATAAAACCCATTTCACTTCATTGGTTCTGATATAATGAATGTCTTATGATCTTTTCACACACATATGTATGATTTTTATTATGTGGAAGTGCTTAGGTTACAAAAAAGGAAAGTGGTAACATTATAACCATATATGAGTGGGACATTTTCTCCCTCTAATGTATTGGGTAAAGAATTATATCTCATGAGGTAGACATGAATTGAGTAGAGAGTAAACCTAGTTGAGTAAGAGAATTTGTCATCTATGATGGCCTATGCAGTGAACCTTGACTACAATGAAATTATGAATGGACCTGTATTTCATGTGTGTAATGTTATAAGTGAACCTTATTACATGATTCTAAAGTTATGCATTAACCTAATTACACATTCACAATGTTATGTCTGAACCGGATTAAATTATCACTATGTCATTTGAGAACCTGATTATATGCTCATAATTTTATGTGTGGACCTATCTTTCATGTTCATAATGTTACATGTGGACCTTGTAGTATGTATATAAGTTTATATTAAGGTATTATTTCATGAACTTAACTTAATCAGTGAATGTTTTTATATTTAAACATGTTTATTATTATATAAGAAGACCCATATTCCACAAATCCATGTATTATGCCAATATTATGCTCTCATTACTCATAATATTTTATTTTACATATGATTTATGTCTTATAAAATCCCAATATTTATTACACGACTAATGTTTTTGATCATTGATATGATGTTTATTGTTTCTAAATTTTACGATCATATTCTCATATACTTATGTTCATGTTATAATTTTGTATCTCCATTGTTTACCCATACTGAGCATCTGATATCACTCGTTCTTATGTTTCCTTCCCACAGGTTCTAAATAATTTTTTTAATAGTGGTATATACATGAAGATTAATTAATGGGAAAATATTTATGGACCCCATTGAAGATATTTCTAAAATTAAAAACATTATGTTCCATGTTTTCAATAGAACTAAACTATTATGATAATAACGAATGAGTTTGTGTAATTTAATTAATATTCATCTAAAAATATATAATACCCATGTATGAGAATCCTGCATTTCTATATTTCATCTCTCCAAAACAAGTATAATTGGTTGTTCAAAACATATTTTGGATATCCTTATAATTATAAAAAAGTATTTCCCAATGGACTATCTTGGAGCACCACTAAAAAATGGAAGAATTTGGATCCATCGCAATGATGTGATTTTTAATAAAATCATGGGATGTCACGAACCGAATCTGGTCACTGCCAAAAACGGAACCAAACCCAGCCCGTGACATGACCCGAAGGGCGTTCCCCATCCCCACGGGCTGGAACAAGTGCCCGGGTATCATAAAAATTCATTTGGGAACGATTTACCCGAGTTTGGGTTCATAAGATAACCAAAAACAAACAACAAACCAAATCTGAAAAAATTATGCCAAACAAGAATTAATAAAAATTCAGAACATAGTATATGAGTTTAAACAAGACACAAGAGGTCCAAAGGTACATAAAAGTAGCAGCAAACAGCCCAAGAGACTCCACACGACAAGGGGTCACCACCCACAAGCCGTCTCCAAAACACCGCACCATCGAGAGAAACTAGCAACCCGAACTGCCATCACCCAAGGCTTTTCCTTTGCCTGTGTCAAACATGATCAAGTCTACTTACACCAAAAGGTGTAAGTAGGGTGTGAGACTAATCCCAATAGGATATCACCCAAGGATTTCAAGTGATAGGCATTGTAAAATAAAAGGCTTGCCAGAGTTATAAATAGATAATAGTGGCATTTATTTCTAAAAGTGCAACTTTGAAAAGAAAATAACTTTCAATGGGGATAACTATAATGAATCAGTGAAATTGAATAAAACATTCAAGATTCTGGTTTTCACATCCCAAAATACCATAAATAAAGTTTAAATTCCAAAAAGGCCACGAGCACCAAGCGTAGGAACCCCCCCTAGGTACTAGTTTGTTGTGAGCCCCAAGTACCTCGTACCTCGGTGAAAGTAACCATAACGAAATTCGTTCTCGTGCACGAGCCACTAGTAGGGAGCATACCCATAACCTAGTGGTCTCCAATCATCTCCATTATAGTTTTGTTAGTGTTATCCATGTCAGGCTTTCTAAGTGAACCATGGTCAAAACCCCTCCGTTCACTAGCGTACTAGTACACGTTAGCCCACCTAGATACCCGGGTTTCCCGTATTGTGCTCAAATAGTCACCACATGCTACCAAAATCAATATTCACATATAAATGTCAGTTCTGGTCACACACATTCAAAATAGTATCTACACCTTCTTTTCACCTTTTGCGTAACTCAATAAACCATTTATAATTTCCATAAAACAATTTCAAGAAAATTAATCAAATGTTGCACATTAAATTCATCTAAAATCCCATATTTAAAACCAAATGGAGACCAATATTATACCAAAACATAAATTTCAACATCAAAACATTTTTATAAATCCAATCCCTGAATTATAAAACAACACCAAGAGGCACAATATGCGTTACACATGTAAAACACCCATTTTCACACAAGATTGGCACTTAAAAATATACCACTTTTAAAATGCTACCCAAATCAATTTTTTAAATCAAAATACTGAATGATGAACATAATGGAAACCTAAATACAGCAAGCCAACTCATTATACAATACCTACATATGAAATCACCTACCAAAAGAGTCAAAACCCCCAAATCCTTACGCGTCACTTCAACCGCACCTCCGCCGCACCACAAAGGAGTAAGATTGAACCTAAAACCAGAGGATTGGACCAAGAAACTCAAAACTAAAACCCTAGGTACGAAACCCCATCTTCTGGACATTTGGGGATTCAATAAAAAACGAAGAAACCCTAAGAAGAAGGGAGGAATAAGGAAGAGAAACAACTTACTTGAGAAATATGGACGTTTTTTGGAGCTACAGAATATCGGCCCTAAATCGCGACCAATATGAGCTCCAAAGAGGCGAAAACGAAAATGGGGGTGTGTCTGGGTTCTATGGGAATGTGTGAGAGGTGGAATCACCGAAAAAAGATAAAAAATAAATATTTTATGAAAGAATTACCAAACAATTTTAAAACTGGAAATGGGCTTTCGGGTTGGCCCAATACCTAATTTTATCACCCAAATCCATGATTCTAATGAATTTTTAAGGGGCCCAAAATTATTTTGTGGTTTTAATATTTAAATGAAGGTCATTTTGGAAGTTTAATGGTTGAAAAATGTTGAAAAACGAAGGAGTTATTAAAGAAACAAAATATACTTTCAAAACTGGAAATGGGCTCTTGGGTTGGCCCAAATTTTGGAAACCCTCTATTTCCTTTAAAAATACATGAAAACCCACCAAAAAAATCAAGGATGTAAATTAAATGAAAAATACATCTAAATATTTCATGTATGTGACAATTCTCCCCCCCATGAAGGACTTTCCGCCCCGGAAAGTCAACAAGAGGCTTGATTGGAAAACAAGAACGGGTACTCTTCCTCGACCCACGACTTTCGCTCTCATGTCTCATGTGTATCATTACCATGCTGCCATAGAACCCGGACTAATGGAATAGACTTCCCTCGAAGTATCTTCTCTTGGGAGTCCACTATTTTCACTGTCCTCTCAACAATAGACAAGTCATGCTCTATCTCCAATTCTTCCCAACTCAACACATGGGACGGATCCGGGTAGTATTTCTTCAACTGAGAAACATGGAAGACATCATGGATGGATGTCAACTGAGATGGTAAGGCCAACCTGTATGCCACATTTCCAATACGTTCAATGATCTCAAATGGCCCGACATACCGCGGAGTCAGCTTACCTTGCTTCCCCAATCGACGATGGCCTAAACGAGGGGCCACCTTCAAGAATACTCTATCACCCACAGAAAACTCTAGGTCTCGACGCCTCCGGTCAGCATATGATTTATGACGACTCTGAGCTGTCAATAAATGTTGCCTGATTAATTTTACCTTCTCAGATGTCTCCTGCACCATACTCGGCCCCAGTAGTGAGGTCTCACCTACCTCAGCCCAACAGAGGGGGGACCGACAAGGCCGACCATAGAGCGCCTCAAAAGGAGCCATTTGAATCGAGGATTGGTAACTGTTATTATAAGAAAACTCAACCAATCCCAAATGGGTATCCCAAGAACCTCCAAAGTCTAGGACACATGCATGAAGCATGTCCTCTAAAATCTGATTTGCCCGCTCTGTCTGACCATCCGTCTGTGGATGGTATGCTGCGCTCATCTTAATCTGGGACCCCAAGGCCTTCTGAAGGCCTTCCCAGAATCGAGATGTGAAGCGAGGGTCTCTATCTGAGACAACTGCTGATGGCACACCATGGAGTCTCACCACCTCCTGAAGATACAAACGTCCCAACTCATCCACTTTAGATGTATCTCTGATCGGAATGAAGTGGGATGATTTGGTTAGACAATCAATCACCACCCAAATGGCATTCTTAGCTCGAGGTGTACGAGGTAATCCAACAATGAAGTCCACGGCAACCTCGTCCCATTTCCAGGTAAGAATGGGTAGTGGTTGGAGCAAACCGGAGGGCCTTTGGTGCTCTGCTTTCACCTGCTGGCATGTGTAGCATCTCGACACAAAGTTCGCTATGTCCCGTCTCATATCAGGCCACCAAAACTGCCGACGGACATCATAATACATCTTAGTGGCACCCGGATGGACAGCCCACTGAGACTGGTGGCTATCCTGCATCACCACCTTTTGTAGAGATAACGGCACTACCGAACGACCCTTGAAGCACAAGATGCCCTCGGGAGATGACGACCAATCAGAGGATGTCTCCCCTCCATGAAGAAACTGCTTCGATCGCTGACAAAGCTCATCACTAGGTTGTTCCTGCTGAATCAACTCCAACAGAGAAGGAGTCAACTGGATGCTCGCCAAGAATGCCCCTCCACTATGTTCCTTGGTCTCCACATGCATCTGAGAAAATATCCCCATCAATGTCCACTCATCACTGGACTTCCTCAAAGCCTGCACTGGAACCCTTCTGCTCAAGGCGTCGGACACTACATTACCCTTACCTGGGGTATAGACAATGTCAAAATCAAACCCCTGCAAGTACTCGATCCAGCGACGCTGCCTCATGTTGAGGTCCTTTTGTGAGAAGATATAAGCCAAGCTTTTGTGATCAGAATATACCACAAACTTCTCCCCAAAGAGGTAGTGACGCCACATCTTCAAAGCATGCATCACTGCTGCCAACTCCAAGTCATGGGTTGGGTAGTTCTTTTCGTGTGGCCGAAGTTGACGAGAGCCATACGCCACCACATGATCATCCTGCATAAGCACGCACCCAAGACCCATACTTGAAGCATCACAATAAACCACATATCCCTTTCCAGCCTCTGGTAAAATCAGCACGGGGGCAGTAGTCAATCGCCTCTTTAGATCCTCGAATGATGCCTGACATTCTGGACCCCATACAAACTTCACCCTTTCCGGGTGAGGGAAGTCATCGGTGAAGAAAGCCGAGAGAAATCCCGAACGAATCGCCTGTAATAACCGGCCAAGACAAGAAAACTTCTGATCTCGAACACATTATTCGGTTTCTCCCATGACATGACTGCACTAATTTTCTCAGGGTCCACTGAAACTCCATGCTCTGAGATCACATGCCCCAGAAATCTCACCTCTTTGATCCAGAAAGTGCACTTTGACAACTTTGCATAGAGGCGGTGATCTCGTAATGTACCCAAAACGATCCTCAAGTGATGTTCGTGTTCCTCCTCAGAGCAAGAGTATACCAGAATGTCATCCACGAACACCACAACAAAGGAATCGAGATACTGATGGAACACCCTATTCATAAGTGCCATAAATACTGCTGGAGAATTGTTCAATCCGAAGGGCATGACCAAATACTCAAAGTGGTCGTACCTGCTTCGGAAGGCTGTCTTAGGGATATCTGACTCCTTCACCCTGAGTTGATGATACCCTGAACGTAGGTCTATCTTTGAGAACCACTTTTCCCCCTTCAACTGATCAAACAAATCATCTATTCTGGGAAAAGGGTATTTTTTTTAATTGTTACCTTATTCAGCTTCCGGTAGTCAATGCACAACCGGAGGGATCCATCAGCCTTTTTTGCAAACAACACAGGAGCGGCCCAAGGAGAGACGCTTGGGCGAATGAATCCTTTGGATTCTAAGTCGTCCAGCTTTATCTTTAATTCCCTCAACTCGGTGGGGGCCATGCGATAAGAGGGAAGAGATATCGGCTGTGTTCCCGACGCCAGATCAATCGAAAACTCCACATCCCGCTCCGGGGGCAAACCAGAAAAATCATCAGGGAATACCTCCGGAAACTCATTCACTACATGAGGAAGTGCACCTTCAGGGGAAAGACCATCCTCTAGCATAAGAGAAGATAACTGGAAGATAACACTTCCCAACTCTGGGAGTGGAGGCCCTGCGCGACCTGACCGAGGATCCCATTCTCCATGAAAAACCTGACGACTCCCATCAGGTGCCGTGAAACTCACACGCCGTCTATAGCAATCGATGTGTGCCTGGAAGTGTACTAGCCAATCCATCCCGAGTGTGACATCAAAAAGGTTCATATCTAAGACCAAGAGGTCCCACTCCATCTCAACCCCTGACACAGAAAGCGCACAAGATGGGCACCTGAGACCCTGCTCCTTCTTCTTTCCCAACGGTGTCACCAACTCCATTGCGAATGACATCAAATCAGTTGGAAGATTCAGAATGTCCACAAAACGGGATGAAATGAATGAACAGAGGCACCTGTATCAAAAAGAGCAGTAGCTATAGAAGATGAAATAAAAACGGTACCTCGAACAGTCGACGATCCCACCTCTGATCCTGGTGGTGCATGATGCACCGCATGGAGATGTCCAGTCTCTGCCTGAAGACGACCGCTAGTTTGTGGTTGTGCCCTGAACTGGATTTTCCCAGAAGATGATCCAGCCCTACCACCACGGCTGCCAAATCGAGATCCCCCAGTCCTCGACGGCTCAGACTGTGCTGGCACTCCTCTGGGAGCCATGGATCCTGCCCCACTTTGAAGTGGACGCGCTATCCCGCAAAAGCGTTGAACGTGTCCCATACCTCCACACTGGAAACAGGTCTTCGGAGGATGAGGGCATGCTGTACGGATGTGCCCGGTCTTCCCACACTGGTGGCACACGACCGATCTCGCATCAGAAGCCGCTGATGACAACTGCCTAGAAGAGTTCCCTGAACTACCTCCTCCTTTCTTCACATGATCCTCCCGCTTCCTTTTCTTCTCTAAGGAGCTTCCACTTCCCACTGCTGATACAGAACCATAGTAACCAGCCCTTCCTTTTCTATCAATCTCCACCATGCACGCCCGATCAACGACCTCAGCATAGGTCCTCAGCTTAAACAAGAACACCTGGGAGTATATCTCTAGTCTCAAGCCTTTCTCAAACCTCTGGGCCTTCGCTTGCTCATTAGAGACAATTTCTGGAGCATACCGAACCAACTCAGCGAAACGGTTGGCATACTCCATCACAGATAGATTTCCCGGAACAAGTTCCATGAACTCTCTAGACCTGGCATAAGCCAAGACCTCAGGGCAGTACTGTTCATTGAAGACAACCTTGAAATCTCCCCGGCGCATCTGCTCATTCTTCCCAGCCTGAAGCACTGACTCCCACCATTTACGGATGGGACCCTCCAACAGAAAGGAGGCACACTTCACCCTGAGCTCCTCGGGTGTTTCCAGGAACTCAAACATATGCTCGATCTTCTCAAGCCATTCCTCTGCTTCTTGGGGTTCTGAGCTGCCTCGGAAGGTTGGAGGCTTATTTTTCAGGAACTCCTGGGACTTGTCCTTTCTAGGACCAGTCTCATCCTCTCTAATAGGAGCTGGAACTGGAGCTGGTCTATATCCTAGAGCCTGGACAGCCCGGACCACGGCCTCGACTAGCCTCTGATCAATTGGTGTGGGAGAACTCTCTCCGGCTTCCTCCCGTGGGTGCGTGAGAGCTTTCCGGGGAGGCATGTTGCTACAAAATGTAACAGTCACAAAATAATAATCAATACCACAATTCTGAAAATTTTAATCAAATGCCTCAAATATAGATAATCAAAACACATTTCAGTAATAAAATAAACAACTACAACACATCTGCATGATGTCCACATGTGGTCTGCAGCCCACACGTCTCACCTGGAAGTGAAGTCAATCTTTAAATTCCAACATCCCCTGGTGACTCAGGGTATGCCATGAGAGGTGTGGGCCAGACACCCTACTCACAACAAAAACCCCGAGCCCCGACAGTCCTAGCTCCTGTCTATCCTGACTCATCCCAAAATAACAATATAACCCAAAAACATTAACCTCCTCTGATACCATTTTGTCACGAACCGAATCTGGTCACCGCCAAAACCGGCACCAAACCCAGCCCGTGACATGACCCGAAGGGCGTTCCCCATCCCCACGGGCTGGCACAATTGCTCGGGTATCATAAAAATTCATTTGGGAACGATTTACCCGAGTTTGGGTTCATAAGATAACCAAAAACAAACAACAAACCAAATCTGAAAAAATTATGCCAAACAAGAATTAATAAAAATTCAGAACTTAGTATATGAGTTTAAACAAGACACAAGAGGTCCAAAGGTACATAAAAGTAGCAGAAAACAGCCCAAGAGACTCCACACGACAAGGGGTCATCACCCACAAGCCGTCTCCACAACACCGCACCATCGAGAGAAACTAGCAACCCGAACTGCCATCACCCAAGGCTTTTCCTTTGCCTGTGTCAAACATGATCAAGTCTACTTACACCAAAAGGTGTAAGTAGGGTGTGAGACTAAGCCCAATAGGATATCACCCAAGGATTTCAAGTGATAGGCATTGTAAAATAAAAGTCTTGCCAGATTTATAAATAGATAATAGTGGCATTTATTTCTAAAAGTGCAACTTTGAAAAGAAAATAACTTTCAATGGGGATAACTATAATGAATCAATGAAATTGAATAAAACATTCAAGCTGCTGGTTTTCACATCCCAAAATACCATAAAGAAAGTTTAAATGCCAAAAGGCCACGAGCACCAAGCGTAGGAACCCCCCCTAGGTACTAGTTTGTTGTGAGCCCCAAGTACCTCGTACCTCGGTGAAAGTAACCATAACGAAATTCGTTCTCGTGCACGAGCCACTAGTAGGGAGCATACCCATAACCTAGTGGTCTCCAATCATCTCCATTATAGATTTGTTAGTGTTATCCATGTCAGACATGCTAAGTGAACCATGGTCAAAACCCCTCCGTTCACTAGCGTACTAGTACACGTTAGCCCACCTAGATACCCGGGTTTCCCGTATTGTGCTCAAATAGTCACCACATGCTACCAAAATCAATATTCACATATAAATTTCAGTTCTGGTCACACACATTCAAAATAGTATCTACACCTTCTTTTCACCTTTTGCGTAACTCAATAAACCATTTATAATTTCCATAAAACAATTTCAAGAAAATTAATCAAATGTTGCACATTAAATTCATCTAAAATCCCATATTTAAAACCAAATGGAGACCAATATTATACCAAAACATAAATTTCAGCATCAAAACATTTTTATAAATCCAATCCCTGAATTATAAAACAACACCAAGAGGCACAATATGTGTTACACATGTAAAACACCCATTTTCACACAAGATTGGCACTTAAAAATCTACCACTTTTAAAATGCTACTCAAATCAATTTTTTAAATCAAAATACTGAATGATGAACATAATGGAAACCTAAATACAGCAAGCCAACTCATTATACAATACCTACATATGAAATCACCTACCAAAAGAGTCAAAACCCCCAAATCCTTGTGCGTCACTTCAACCGCACCTCCGCCGCACCACAAAGGAGTAAGATTGAACCTAAAACCAGAGTATTGGACCAAGAAACTCAAAAATAAAACCCTAGGGACGAAACCCCATCTTGTGGACATTTGGGGATTCAATAAAAAAGGAAGAAACCCTAAGAAGAAGGGAGGAATAAGGAAGAGAAACAACTTACTTGAGAAATCTGGACGTTTTTTGGATCTACAGAAGTTCGGCCCTAAATCGTGACCAATATGAGCTCCAAAGAGGCGAAAACGAAGATGGGGGTGTGTCTGGGTTCTATGGGAATGTGTGAGAGGTGGAATCACCGAAAAATGATAAAAAATAAATATTTTATGAAATAATTTCAAAACAATTTTAAAACTGGAAATGGGATTTTGGGTTGGCCCAATACCTAATTCTATCACCCAAATCCATGATTCTAATGAATTTTTAAGGGGCACAAAATTATTTTGTGGTTTTAATATTTAAATGAAGGTCATTTTGGAAGTTTAATGGTTGAAAAATGTTGAAAAACGAAGGAGTTATTAAAGAAACAAAATATACTTTCAAAACAGGAAATGGGCTCTTGGGTTGGCTCAAATTTTGGAAACCCACTATTTCCTTTAAAAATGCATGAAAACCCACCAAAAAAATCAAGGATGTAAATTAAATGAAAAATACCTCTAAATATTTCATGTATGTGACATGGGAAGTGTATCCCACAATAGTAGAAAATATCTATCTTTTAAAGGGGTAATTAATTTGTTTAATATCATCATATCATCTATTCTAATACATATTTTATCAGTTTGTAAGGAACCAAAGGACGTTATAAATAAATATATATAAAAATATCAACACCTTTATATGGGATTCTCATATTGAAGGTATACATCACTGGAATAGTTGGAATAGGTTGTTTAAGCTGGATCATAAAGGGGGAACTAATTTTAGAATTATCACTTTAATGAAATCCAAACTCACTTGGGAGGCCCTTGTAAGAAATTATCTATTGGTCAATTTTATCAAATAGAAATTCAAGCATTATTCTTTGAGCTCAAATGAGGAAAATATAATTTTTCACAATTTTCAAGGTATTCAAAATAGAATGAGAATTATTATTTAAAATTCTTGTTATATTATTAGTTATGGTGATATATCATTTTTGAATAATATGTTTTCTAGTTCCTTACATTATTTTCCATGTTTTCATGTTTGTAACCTATGCTAAAAACAATATTTTTCAGTTCCTCATTTACTAGAATCTATTATCAATGAGGATAAAAAATCTTTTTTTAATCATATTCATCTAGAATACACTCCAAAATATTTAACCTTTGCTCCCTCCCCTTGAGAATATTTAAGCTATTCAAACTTATATGACCTTATTCATGATCCTCATTATATCTACTGCCTATGTATGGGACTATGGTTTAACTAAATACCCTTAAAATAAAATTTTATAGTTTTCAATCTCAAAGAATATCCTCCCCCCCAATACTGACATCTGAAAGAAGGGTTTTCAATTTGTATCCCATTGCTTGTACTACAATATCTATAGATATAAATACATTTTTATCTATTTGTGGAAGAGGTTTGGGATTGTACAACAAGAACATTATTTGATGAATTACCTAGTATAATGATTCATTAGATTACTTATTTTCCACATTTTTTGATCTCATGCAATAGGAGTACACAATGACATTGGATATAACATCCTATTCACAACTGGTTATTTGACATATAGAATACTCGAAATGATGACCGACTCTGGGATATCATGCATAGAACTATATACTAGAAATCTATACTAACATTTAAGAACAAATTTCTATATATACAATGAAAAGGAGATACCATATTCCATAATTTTTTAGTGTCCTTAGTGAGTTTCTAAAAGTTTGATTGGGTCAAGGGGTAATGGTGCATGAGTGTACTAGAAGACCCCTTGGTCCGACTTCAAGATTAATATTAATGGTTCTTGTTTCAAAGGGGTCTTGTGTAGAGGACTCCTTGTTCATGATTCATGTGGTTAAGTTATTATTTCTTTCTCAGATCATTATGGATAAGAAACCACAATTCAATTGGAGGCCTTTACTAGGATTACTGGACTTTCCACTTATATTTCCTTTAATAGTATGCATTTATATATTTAATATGATTCACTATTACTTTTATATTCTATTTTGTTCATTATAATGAGCCATTGAAGAATTTTTTATTCCATTAAGATTTGTCTAAGTATACTACATTCAGTCATGGAGATCATATAAACTTGGTTGAAGTGAAACAAGTCTGCTGATCCTCATACAACCAAATGAAATTAGGATGTGAAGATAAACATTTTTTTGAGTTTGGGTTCACTTATTATGGATTTTATAACCCTAATACAAGGACATTCCCTTGTACTCTACCACTTCAAACCCCCTAAATATTTTTGTTCTTTTTTTATTCCTCTTCCATTTTGTTTACACAATAAAAAATTCAATTTTTATCCAATATTACCTAACGAGTTCCTTTATTTTTGTACCCCTTACTAATATTTTTTTGATAATATTATATTTTGAAATATTTATCAAAGGAATTAAGGATTATTATAAATTATAGTAAGGTATATCATTCAAATGTGAGGATTCTTCTTAAAAGAAGAGAATATATTATGAATGAAATAAGAGTTCGAATTTAAGAATACCATTTTTATAAAAATGGATATTTAGTGGAAGTGTCTACATATTATTTTAAGGGTTGTTATATAAGATTTTTAATAATTATTTAAACAATAAACATTAAATATCTTGGTAATGTTAGAAAACATAGTCCTAGCTATTGAACTCATAATAATGGGGTGATTAAGGTGTAGATCCTTATACATGAAATTCGAGGAAGGGTTGAGATAACTTTAGAGATTCAGATATTGGTTTATGAGAACATGTTAAGGGTTAATATTTTGGGTTGTGATCATAAGTCAGAAGTATTACATAACCATACGAGTTGGAACATTAAATAAAATTATGATAATTTTTGGGGATTAGAATAAGAATGATATAAAGTTAAATTAAATTTGGTTAAACTAGTATTATTATTTAAAAGTAATAAATTGAATGTTATATATTAATTTTTTATGGGAATTATCTTTATTTTTATGAAAAAGTTTAATTTCTTGTTTTAATGACACTCTTTTCCATTAAATAATTATTTTTTATAAATATGGAAGAAAAATGTTCCCAGAAAAACATTATATCCCTTCCAAATGATTTAATCATAACTATAATTCTAAAATATTATTAAAATGATTTAGAAAATTTTTAAAATAGATTAATATACAATAATAAACTATTATATATATAAAAAAATTCATTTATCCAAAATTTCAATAGATCATGTTTCCTCTTTTAGTTGGTTTCACAATCTCAACTCGTTGATTTGAATAAAAAATGGATACACCATAAGGTACTTGACCATTTATTTATGGGAGTTATGTTGTATATTCCAAAAGATGATTGAAATATCATAAATAAAAAATATTTCCTTGATATCAGAATTTTAGGTATGGATTGTTTTTCTTTTAACTTATCTATTGATAGAAAAAAATTGCAAGGACACAACATATATAAGAGTAGAGAATGTAACATCCCATATTTCCAATGAATATTTTTTAGTAAATATTAACTATGAATTCTACATAAATATAGATCATATTCATTAAAATTATTTATTATAAAAAGGATAGATTGAGGTATGGAAACAAACTTTCACATCCATCAAGGCCATGGTGCTCGAACCCACAACTAAATGGTGGAATGGGTGAAGTTCCTACAACTAACCCTTATGATGTCTTGCTTCTACCTTTAAATATTTTTAAATATATAGTTTTCTTATAAATAAATAAAATTTTATTTTTATTATCATATATTCATAATAATTATGTTTAAGACCTCAGAATTTTATTTTAAATGAATACTTTTCTCGCTAGTTTTCTTACAATGTAACATTAAGATTTAAGATAATTTTAATGTATTATATAAATATTATTATTTAAATGTTACCTTTATAACTTAGCTTTTGAATTGGAGGGTATGAATATGAGAAAATTTATTATGAAATATATGTATAATGTCTTTATTCAATACATATTCATTGATTAATTATTTGTATATAAAGACTCACTTTTTGAAAAATCCATTTAATGCATCAATAAAAAATTTTCTGGAAAAGTGTGTTTCATCACCATTTATGGGTTAATATTAAAATTTATTTAGTTAAATTTTATAAATTTTATTTTATAAAATGAACATAATTTTTATAATCATTATATAAATATTAAATTGGGGTGAAATTTTGGCCTTCTTCTAATATTGTTTATTTTTAGTAATAGTGAAAAATATAGAATTTTAAAATACTTTTATTTAATTTCATTAAATTATACAACTTAAAACTCCCTTTATATTTTTTATATTGTATTAAAGTTAAATATGATGAATTTTATTTAGAAAAATAAAATTAATTCTATTTGAATCAGTAATATTCATGGATTAGATTTAAATTAATTTTGAGACCTAAAAATTGATTTTTCTATAAATTAAATTTTTATTTTATTTAATGGGATTATGTTTTATTTATTTTATGAAACTTTTATAAATTTTTTATTTGATAATAGATCCTATATTTGGAATCATGTTTTAAAAATTTGGTAAAAAACCGCTTTTATTTTTTTCCATTACGAATAGTAACCATGGAAAGTATGAGTCTCCCAGTTAAGTGTAAAACATGTTAAACATGGTTAAAACTATTGGATAATAATTTAAAATAACCATAAAATTTTCCTCCAATATATTTTATGAGTTATTTTATAATATCATCAGCCAACATTATAGGTTATGGAAATATTTTTTATTTTTTCTTTGATAATCAAGAATACAATACTTTAAGTACTTAAAAATAAAAACTGTCACTCTCTTTTCCTTTAAAAACTATAATATTTATTCATACTGATATAAATAGGTTATGGTTGGTTCTAAAGGATCAACTTTAATATTAATAAATTATTTTTATGATTTTAATTTACTTTTAATTTTTAAGAATAGAATAATTAACATAAATGTTTATATGATGCCGGTATAATGCTTGTGCATGTAGTCAAAGAATTTACTAAATAATTTTAAAATCATTAAAAAAATAAGGTTCACATGAATTATGGTGTTTCAAAAATTTTATTGTTAAATATGACTTATAATCTAATGGTAAATGGTATATATTTGAAACACAATATAAAACATTATTTTTTTCATTAATTAATTAATTTTTTTATCTTTGCTTTTAGTTGAGCTATTTCTAGAAAAGACTTGGGGACTTAGAAAATCCTAGGGAGTATTAAATGGGGTGTTTTGGAAATATTTCTTCTAAAATAGTCATGTTTGTGACATAGTAAATAGTACCATGCCTCAAGGATTTGGCCATGATGTTGAATCAATGGTTTCACCGTAATGTTATTACAGAATATGGGCCACACCATCGAGTCAAATATTTTTGTGTGTGTCATTGATGGTGAAGCAGGGATACGACACTGAATATTCTATGGAGTTACCAATTGATGAAGGATTCACCATGGTGTCTCACACCACAAATTAGTTCTTCTTCTATATTGGTTACAATATCTAGAACAACTATTGGTGTTCCCTAGTCATCGAGAGGGCTGGTCTTTGGGTCTTATGGATTTGATTAGTAAATTACAAATTTATTATATGGAAACCATTAAATTATTTATGAGGGTTATCCTCACATGTATTGTATCTCCACCAATACATCAAATACCTATCTACCCTTCTTTTTACACCAATATAGAGCTCCCAAGTACCATTGAAAAAATTCCATAATGTTGTACTCACCATTAAGCCTAAATATAAACACTGAGTACAGTCCATGTTGGAGTTTTCCCCTAAAACTATTGTGGTGAATTCTATAAATTTGATATAATCCAATGTATCCTGCACCATGTTATGGAGGTTATTCTCTACACTACAATTCCTTGTTCTGCGTCATGGTGTCCATATCCTTCCCATGTTGGTAGTTTCCGATAGACTTCCCTTCTACAGCCCCAAACCTGCATTGTGAAGCATATCAATTTTTCTAGAAGTTTGTATTTTCTTAAAGATAGAACTTGGTCAGGTTTGGAACTACCTCTTTGGTCTTGTTTCGATATTCCTTTCTCTATCTATTATAATATATTTTACTAGAACTAGTTGTAGGATCCCTTGGTGCATGATCCTGTCTAATCGGTGTGAGAGAATGCTTTAGGTGATGAAATCTTCGATGAAACTTAAAACTGACATTGAATACCTTGTGGTAGAAAGTTCTCTACTATCTTCGTATGGTGATTACAGTTTCTTCCATGATAATTATTTGTGTCTGTTTATTGATAAACATGCTAGATTGTGAACACATGTGTGTGTGCGTGTGTGTATAGCCCGTGAGAACCATTTTGATATATGATTCCTTGAGTGATATTATTGTAGATAATTTCCATGTATGATTATGATCATAAGTTATTTTGTTATGCTATATACTCATGATGATATGTTATTCCTGTATGTATTCTTAACCATGTATGTTTTTACCAAGCCTTGGTGGTTGTAATTGGTTCTTGAGGCAGGGGGAAAATCATGGAATATTTATCCCTTATAGGGGAGTGCACTTGAATTTTGATGATGAAGATGAGAGACCTAGGAATAGGGTTGAGGTATGTGATACCCATGGTGATGGTGTTGAGGATTTACTCAAGGTACTCTAGAAATTTATGAGTATCATTCCCTCAAGTTTTCCTAGTATATATGAGTACATAGTAATTCTAAACCAGATGAAATCCTGATACATGGATAATTTTATGGCTATATGATTATGTTTTTCATATTCACATTAATCTATGGGGATTTTGTACTGGGGATAGTATTTTTAATACTAAAATCTTTGGTTAATCTTATAATATTGAGTCTAAGCAGGTAAAACCAGGGGGTTATGGTAGTGTGGTTAGATCCCAAAGGCTTAGTTTTGGATTGTGTGTTTGTGTTTGTTACACATTTAATTTTTTTGGGTTAAATTTTTTTTACATGAAATAACAATGTTAAGGACACACTAATAGAGTTTTACTAATTCTTGTACTCACACCTTACTCTGGTATTTCATTTCACCAATAGATTTAATGAGTGATTCAGTGAAGGGAAAGGTTCTAAAAGTGGATGGATGAGCAGTGGAACACAAATCTGGAATTAGACCATGGTGGACTAGGATAGACTCCAGTGGACCATTGTATTTTTATAATTTTAATTTACTTAAATCCTGATTATACTTTGGATTGGATTACCACATTGGGAGGTAATTTTAATTTATGTCATGTATACAATCATCGACTTTCACATCATTTCTCTTTTCATTTATTTATTACATTATTTGTTATATGTTTTTATCTACTTTATGAAAAGATATTGGGGGTATAGTTTCCCAACCAATGGATATATAACCTTTTTACTACTTGGAAACCTCTTGTGTATAGGGAGGTGTGCATGAAGTCATGTGGTGATTTAGATCAGACCCGATGGTTCCAGTTGAGGAATTACAAAATGGAATCACAACATTACTCACTAACTTATTTTATTAATTCATTGGATATGGGTAGTATAGATATTATATAGAATGGTTAACACATGAGTAGGGAAAATACAACAATGCCTTGCTTGCACAGTATAGTGGACCTCCAAGTTTCCATAAAATGGGGAAATTATATTTTACTATCACTATTGGTTATAAAAAAGGTTTTGATACGTGGTTCATGATATGATAGGTGTGTTCATGAATTACGACTAGGAATGTAGGACCACATGCCATATATATACCTATTTTTTTGATTCATTCTCGTTCTTTAATTATATTCATTATTTGTTTTGTCTGTTAGGTATAGTTTCTATTGTGTGATATAACTATGCTATCATGCTGTTTTGATATATTTTTGTTGTCATTAACTAGTTGAATTGATCATGTTTTTATTTTAGTATATATTGGATGAATGCGACTAATTATAAGCATCCATCCATATACACTAATTAATTGTCAGATAGTCAATAATTTGACAATAATTTTGATCACGAATCTTTTCATGTTTAGATATTTAGATAATTAATTCATAACTTATACATAACAACTTAAATATTACAAATATACACTTTTATTCACAATACTTTTTTCATAATATATAAAATCTTTAAAAATAAACATGCTATCATTTCATGTTTTAACAAAATAAAATTTCCTTCATCCCATCCTTGACCATATTCTTATTTATGTCCTATGAAAATAAATTAAAACCTAGGATGGGCATAAAAATATTAGTAAGTGATACAAAAAGAATGAAAACTGTTATTTTTGTTAAAACATGAAAACTACAAATACATTCTTTTAAAGTAAATCATTTCACCTTTAGGTAGTACTACATACACTTCACTAAATATAAGATCATTTATTACCTATTTTTTAACCAAAATATTACCGTAAATCCATATAAAGAAACATATATCATATAAAAGGTGACATAGGACATATTTATACATAAATAGAATAACCATACAATCAAAATCTACAAATCATTCTTATAAATGGAATATCCATACAACCAACTTCCATATCCAATGCATTGGAGGTTTTAATGCACCCATCAATGGTTTATCATAAAACTACCCATATTTGGTTAATCATGTAACCACATATCTTTGGTTTATCACTTAACCACCCATAAAATTTCCATGTACCGTTATATAATCAGAAAACATAAATTATTGAAATTATCAACATTTCACTCATAAAATTTAATTTTAAATAACAAGATATCAATTATTAATATTGAAATATTAAATTCCATATCAAATAAATTTTTAATACTAAAACACCGATAAATTTAATTAGGGGTTTCTTTTCTATAAAAAAACTTTAAATCTTACAGAAGAATCCAAATATCAAACAATTGGTATGGTGTCGGAGAGGTCATTATCAACACATACATTAAAAATAGTCCTTATTTTAGTTTAGTAAAACACTTCATAGAAATATTATTCCCTTTTAATTAAATTAATATTTAAAGGTTTTTATTATACACCATATAAAATATGGTGGTGTATAACATCAAAATATGCCTCAATGAATGAAGATTGAGATGAAGTCGCTTACATTGAGTCCGAATCATCACATAAAATCGTTATGTTCTTGAATATTAAACATAAATGAATTTATAATTTATTGAGAACATTTTTCACATATATTATTACATTAATATTAGTTATTACCATGTTGTAAAAATTAAATAATTCCTAAAGTTCATATTAGACGTTTTGCCGATATTTGGTACTTGATTCAAAAACGATCTTCTTTTGATGTTAATTGTCCATGTAGTAAAAATTCCACCATTTATAGAAAATTATTAATTATTTAAATATCATATATATCCAATATATATGTATTTATAATATCCAAAATATTTTGAGATAAGAAATGAAATGCACTCTTCCTCGAGGTGGTAGACCGTATGTAAACATGAATGCTACTTTCATTTCTTTGTCTTATTAAAAGAATAAAAATAAAATGAGATAACAGTATATTATAATACCAGTATTATATTATTATCATTTATTTATAATAGGTTTAATAAAACCATCCCTTATAAGTTCTATGTATAAAGGGAACGAGTCACATTGCTTTGAGGGGGCGGTAGTCCACACTTCCTAAAACAAAATTCTCATATTTACACAACATGGAAAGAATAAAGGTATGTTATAAAATAAAATTAATGAATAATAAATAAAATATAAAAAAATATACATCATATATAAATATAGTTCCATAATAATGGCCACCATGATAGGTGGTAGTACAAAATTGAACAATTATCGTTTCGTGAGGCAGTTGTTCACTGTATATAGAAATAATATGTTCGATATCCACTATATGGAGGTGTGTGTATGTTTAGGTCTAAAAAATAGGTTAAAAACATAATAGTATATTTAGGATACTATTTTTTTATAAAATAATAGAAGAAAGATAGGTTATGAGGTTTGATAATGAAAATAAATGAAAGGATCTTGAGAGAAGACGTTTCCACTAAATCATGTAACTCGTTTTGACTTGAGAAAAAAGGCTTCCATGAGTTTCCTTCTTCCCGAGGTAAGGATTCTAGAAAGAATATATTGATGTTTTTAGATTATTTTAGTAGAAATTTAATGATAAATGGAGATTTTGAGGAGCGATTAAGTTCGTAGAGTTGTTTTCCTTTTATAAGAGGGAGGAGGGGCACTTTTGGAAGGTCTTGAAATATTATATTATATTAAATTTATTTTAGAATTATAATAGTTCAAATATAATATATTTTAAGTATAAGATGAGTATGGATATAAATTATCTAAACCAGTAGGTTTTAGATATGTTCAGGTCTCAAATTTAACCTTATCTTTTGGATTTAATAATTATTTAAATAAATTAACTCTTACCACGTCTTCGTATATTTTTTCACTATATGGTTAATATGGTCAATATAAAATGAAAATATAAAATAAAGTGGATAATTAATGTAATTAATAACATTATATAATTTATATGTATGAATTTAGAATTTTATGACAATTATAACATTTATAAAATAGAATTTGTTTTAAAAACTCATTTATGTCAATTTTGACACTATTTTGTAATTAATTTTTTCAAGACCCACAAACTTGATTTATATGAAAAAACTATATTAAATCAAATATAAAATGTAATAATCATACAATAATTATTGTATGGAATCAAAATATTAAAATTACATTTATTTTAATATTTATAAAATCATTTTCTTTGAATATTTTATTAATAATGTAATCACTTCATCATCATTGTCCCACAAATAAATAAATTTATTTGATGGATAAAAATTATAAATAAAATTACATGATGTAAGAAATTGTTTTATATTTATAATTACTATTTATAAGCCAATATATCAGTTATATAACCCTACCTTAAAATTGTTTTGGTAAAACGAAACATATTTGTGTTATATTTATCTTTACTTAAAATTAATTATTATAACATGTCATTATCACACCCAAGAGGATTCATGGGGCCCTAAAATTGACTCAAAGATTATAATGGTTATCAATATCACATAAAATATGATTTTTATATGTGATAGGGAAGTTTTATATTATTATAATATTATTTTTACCCTTATTTACTTCATTTACCCTTAGACAATGGTAAATAAATATACATACTGAAGTTAATATTAATAAAAAAGGGTCATATTTACATAATTTTTAAATTTTTACTCCAAATATGGAATCCATTTTTCCAAATTGAAAACACATAATTTGTACAAGTTAATTTATAATTACTTCCCATTTTCAAAATGATAAAATGATTTTTTTTAAAGTAAAAACCATCAAAAGATTGAAATGTGTTATATATGGAATTTCAATGTGAAATTACTTACATGATGAATATTTGAATAAGTGATAAAACCTTATCCCAATTACACTTTAAAACTTCTTAAAATTTTAATCAAACTATAAAATTAAGATAGATTAAAAGGATGTTTTAAATTAAATTCCAGTATTCTACACTATTCATTAAAATATGAATTTTGTGAAAAAAAAAATCGACATTTCAACCAAAGTAAATTTTGATGTTACAATTTAAAATAATAAATTTATTTTAAAAAATATAACATATAAAATTGAAAAAAACTATATTTAAATATGGTTCTCCATAAAAAAGGGTTAAAAAAGGATTTTAAAAATATTAGAGTATTATATGCTTAAAATTGGATTCATTATCATTTTGATCCTTTAAAAATTATTGGATAAATGTAAAAAAATCAAAAAATGTGTAAACATATGTTAGTTAGTTATATTATTTATAAACACACAACTTCTAGATGTTAAATACCATTTGAAATAATAATAATAATAATATATTATTTTTCTGTATAACTCAATGTTGTGTGCAACATAAGATTTCAGAGAAACCCATTATTGTGTGTCATGTAAGGTATTGGAAAATATTCCCCTTAATGTAAAATTGATATTTTATTCCTAATTATTAATAGATATGAATATTGGTTATTCTATAAATACCTGGGATATTACATTCTTCCCCCTTTTGGAAATTGTATTCTCAAAATTTTAATTTAGGATTGGTAACTAAAGTATGACTTTCCAAAATACATTTATTGAAATCCCAAATCGACAAAATGATTAATAAAAATTTTACTTTAAAATAAATAAATATAAGTACCAAGGCCACCTGCAATAACACATACTAGTATTTCATGTAGGAAAACATGGATATAGAAGAAACAATATGTGTCAAGTTATGATGGATAGTGATAGACAATATGATCAGGAAAAGGTTAACAACTATAAATACACAAATATATGTTGGGATAAATAGTCCCTGATTTCAGAGTATGAAAATTCAATGGAAAATGTTTTTGTTTTAATATCATTTTAATAAATTTGAGGAATTATTTTACAACATAGAATATGAACATAAGGAAATATACTTACTTGACAAGTAGAGTTTCATCCTTTAATGAATTTCTACCACGAACACATACATTCTCCAACTGATGATTATTCAAGATTAATTGGTCACACCTAAAGTACTAGAATCAACTTATATAGAATCATATATTCTATATAATATAAACTATATATTTCTCCAATAATTTGATATTAACCAAAACCAAAATGGTTAGTACAAGAATAAATAATCCCCAAAAAATAACAAATCCATTATAAATAGAAGGAAAATTTTTAATCTTTAAAATTCAACTACAATAACCAAACTCTACATTGACCATTCAACAAAAAAAGTCCTTAAAATTACTCGAAATAATCAACAATGTTTGAAACCAAAAACTCAGAAGGAATTGATCACATAATTCTAAAAGAAATTGTTTAACATTTATCTTAAAATAAAATCAACCACTATTACTTTCTCATACCATAAATTAATTAAACTATTAATATTTTATCCAATATAGGTTAATCACTTCCATATATTACATAATACCAATAATTCCATAACTAAATCATAGTTTTCTCAAAAAAAAATGAACCTTTTTTCCTCAAATAAACATTCTTAGTATTCTATTTACCTTAATTATATAAAGTTCCCCAAACAGTGAATGTATTCCAAAATAACATTTATCACATAATCTTCCAATCATTTAACAATACTAAGGATGTCTATTAGATTAAATATATCTCTCTCAAATAAACATATTCTTAATCAATATGTTTATTTAACTAAAAATATTAAGTCATACTAACCAGGGACTTCACATAAGCCAGTGGTAGGAAATTTTCCCTTTTCACCCTTTGTATGTAGGTTCGATTACCATGAACTTGTCAGGAGTGACGAGTTTTCACCCATCCTGTAGGTTGATATTTTTCAAAAACAACTTCATTCATATAAAATTATTAATAATAAGATAATGTCAAAAAAAATAACCATAACATGATTTAACCTCAGAGTTTATCTAATAAATTTCGTTTTTAATCCTGAAATGTAATAACCATTAATAACCTAAAGAATATCATATTATCCATAAATATTATCGATTATGTCCAAAGAAGAAACAATCATTATTCCTTGAATATCATTTTAACATAAAAAAATTCAGAGTTATACATACTAAAAAAAATTCATCCAAAGTAATCCTGTCATCAAAAGAACATTGTTACCTTTAAACATTTCAGCAACCTATAATCTACCATAACTCTTGAATCACTTATATGTAGAATTCATAAAAATGTAATGTTCTTTATAATCCATTAACTATGCATTTTCAACTTATTTCTTAATACATCATTCCTACTGATCTAATATCCTCATTTTTTATAAATACCAATCCAACAATGCATTATTATATATTGATAAGAAAATAAATCAAACATTGAATCCAGATATCACGATCTTCATAATGTTCCTTTTCTATTTCAAAGTGTTTTCCAAATTTTAAAAATTTAACAGACACTCCAATTCTATAATTTAACCTTTCGATATAGTGGGAAAATTTTAGATTTTGAAATCATATGAACAAGATACCATAACCCATAATTTTTTTATGAATGAGTAGGTGTTAGATAAATAAATTTTTTTTTTCGGGTTATTTGAATACTTAAGAAGCTGGTAAAATCATTTGAAAAGGTTTTTTCCATAATAGTGTTGTTCAAATCATCGAGGAGGGATTAACAAGAATGAACGATCTCTTTACTTACATATTTACATATGATCCTTAATCTTCTTAAAATAATCATTACATAAACATGAAATGAATTATTAAAAAAGGAATCCTCTATAGGGTAAAGATAATATAAATACATTTTTATTACTCTAATCCATAAAAATCCGTATGTCTCTATTGTTCATGTTTTTAACCGGCCAACCTAATTTACCATAACAATCCAAATGGTTCCACATGACAATAACCCTCTTGTTTTTATGGGATCCTTAACCTACACCCAGATAACATACTGAACTCTAATGTTATCTAAACTGACATGTGATACCATCTCTATGGCATCAACCTTAAACATTACTTAATCTTGAGATACCCAAAAATTTGACATTAATTTACATCGATGATCTTTTCTGATTTAGAGTTTTTTATAATTTAGTCATAACTCATACATAAAACATAAATTTTTCAAGTAGACGCTTCTTCTCAATATCCATTTTTTATAAAACAAAAACTCATTAAAAATAAATGTGGTATCATTTAATATTTTAACAACATAAATCTTCCTTGATCCCATCTATGACTATATTCTTCTTTATGTATTGTGAAAAACATTTCAAAACATTGGATGAGAATAAAAAGATTAGTAAGGGATACACAAATAAGGAAAACTGTTAGTCTTGGGAAAACATGAAATCCATGAATACTTTATCATAAATTAATAATTTTCACCTTTATGATGTTGTAAACACTATTCATTGAATATATTATAATTGAATACCTTTTTTTAACAAAATGTTACCATAAAACCTTAGAAAGAAACATATATCATACAAAAGGTAACTTAGGACATAATTATACTTAAATAGAATAACCATATGGTCGACTTACACAAATCATTATTACAAATGGAAAAGACATATGGACAACATCCATAGCCAATACATTCCAAGTTATAACATAACCACCCATGATTAGTTTATCATAGAACCACCCATCTTTGGTTTATCACATAACCACCCGTCTTTAGTTTATCATGTAACCACCCTCCAAATGTCCAAGTACCATTATATAACATAAAACACAAATTATTGAAATTATCAAAATTTCACTCATAAAAATTTCATTTGAAATCACTACAAATCATTTAAATATATTGAAATAGTCAATTAAATCTCAAATACATTTTCAATACCAAAACACCCAAAAAGGTAATAAGGGATTTCTTCTCCTTTAAAAACATTAATGATTATGGAGGAATCGAAATATCAAATAAAGGTTATGGCGGTGGAGAGGTCGTTGTTTCTACATACATTATTAACATTAATTTTTATCATTTAATAAAATCGATCATAGAAAAAAATTACCTATTAATGAAAAAAAATGTCAAAGGGTTTTATTATACACCATATAAAATATGGTGGTGTATAAAATCAAAATATTCCTATATGAAAGGGGATTGAGAAAATGTCCATTAAAATGAGTCTGACTCATCATGTACAATCATTATGACCAGAATAATAAACATGGTATAATTTATAATTTCTCGAGAACCATTTTCATGTTTATTATTCATTTTATATCACTTATTAAAATTTTTAAACACTACACAATTAGTTATGTTCATATCAAACATTTTGTGGATATTCGATACTTTAGTAGAGAAAGAACTTTTTTTGATGTAAATTTCCCATGATGTAAAAAATCCATAATCCTTATATTATTATACATGATTTAAATCTCATATATATATACAGTATATATATTTATAATATCCATAATATTTTTAGATATAAATTAATTGCATCGTTCATGGAGACGGTCGACCATATGCACGAATGAATGCTACTTTCATTTCTTTGTCATATTAAAAGAATAATAATCAAATGATATAAACATATAATATAATACTTGTATTATATTAATTTAATGTATGTATAATGGGTTTAATAAAACTCTCTTTTATACATTCCATTTATAGTGAGAATGAGTCACCTCCCTTTGAGGGGGCAGTATTCCACACTTCCTCAAACAAAATTATCGTATTTACACCACATAGAAAACTTAAATGTATATTATAAATAAAAATTAGATAATCATAGAGTAAATATTAATATAATATATATCACATATAAGTATATTTTTATTATAATGGACACCATGATATGTTGTATGATAAAATTTAACAATCATCGTTTCGTGAGGTAGTAGTTTTCCGTAAACAGAAACAATATGTTCTGTAACCACTAGATGAATGGAGTGTATGTGTAGGTCAAACCCTTATAATAAAAAATTCTACTATATTTAGGATAATTTTGTTTTTATTAAATAATATAATAAATAGATTTTAGGTGGTTGGTGAATGAAAATAAATGAAAGGATATTGAGAGAAGACGTTACCTCTTAATAAGGTAACTCCTTATAATTTTGCCAAATGTCTTCCTTGAATTGCCTTATGACCAAGGTAAGGATTCTAAGAATAAGGGAGTGGTTTTGTGAGCTTATTTTAGTAGAAGGTGTAAAAGACAAGGGGCTTGTGAGGTGTGAGTAAGTGGGTAGATGTGGTGGCCTTTTTTAAGAGGGAGGAGGGGAACTTTAGGAAGTCTTGAAATATTATTTTATTATAAATTAATTTTTTAATTATAATAATTCCAAAGTGATATATTTCTTGGATAAGATTATGATGGGTAGAGATAATCTCAAAAAACTATTTATATACATGTTTAGGTCACAAATGGAACATTATATTTTGTCTTTAACCCTTAGTTAAATAAATTTACTCTTACCATGTCTTATTGTATTTTTACACTATATGGTTAATATGGTTATTATAAAATGCAAAGAAAACCTCAAGTGGATCATTAGTGAAATTTTTAACATTATTTATCTCATTTATCCGAATATAAAAATTTAATGACTATTATATCATTTAATAATATAGTATTTGTTTAAAAACACATTTTTTTTAATTTTGAAACCATTTTGTTATTGATTTTTATAAAGTCATAAAAATTTTATTAATTATAAAGAACTAAATTAAATAAAATATAACATTTCATAATCATCCAAAAAAATATTTTATGGCATAAAAAGTATTAAATTACATTTATTTTAATATTTATAATATCATTTATTTGAATATTTTACTAATAAGGTAGTCACCGTATCATCTGTGTGTCATATATAATTTTATTTATTTAATGTCTAATAGTTATAAATAAAATTCCATGATATAGTAAATATTTTTATCTTTCCAAATTAATATTTATAGTTAATGAGATCATTTATATATATCCAACATAAAATCATTTTAGTAAAAAGATATTTGTTTATGTTATATTTATCTTTTTTAAAATTAATTGTTATAACATGTCATTATCACACCCAAATGGCTCCATGGGGGTCCTAAAATCGACCCATGTATGATAATGGTCATCCATATCTCATAAAATAGGAATATGACACTTTTTAGGGTTGTTTTACATTATTATAATATTATTTATTACCCTCATTTACCTGATTTACCCTTCAACCATGGTAAATTAAAATAATTACTGAATTTACTATTCATAATGTACAAAATTAAAAGGAAACTATTTACATAATTTTTAAATAATGATTCCAAATATGGAATCCATTTTTACAAATTCAAAATACAGATTTGGTTAAAATGAATTTAAAATTTATTCTTGTTGTCAAAATGAGAGAACTAGTTTTTTAAAAGAAAAATAATTAAAACGATTTACATATGTTTTTATGAAATTTCATTGTGAAATTAATTCCAATGATGAAAATTATATTAAATGACAAAAACATAATCCAAAAACACTATAAAACGAACTAAAAGGACAATAAAAGAATTTAAATAAATTGGATGAGTTGGTAGTTTTGAATTAAAATGTAGTATTTTTCACTATTCATTAAAATATAAAATTTTATCAGAAATATAGAAAAATTTCATCCAAAGTAAATAAAGATGTTACGCTTTCAAAGACAAAAATTATTTTTTAAAATAGAACATATAGAAGTTAAAAAAATATATTTAAAAATGGTTCTCCATCAAAAAGGTTCTAAAATGAGCTTTAAACATATTAGAGTATTTTATGCTTAAAATTGGGTTCATTCACATTTTATGCCTCCAAATATTATTGGATAAATTTAAAAAACATTTAGAAAACATGTGTAATCATATTTTAGTTAGTTGTATTCATTACCGCAACTACAACAACTAGGCGTTAACTACAATTTAAAATAATAATAATATTATTGTATTATTTTTTGGTATAACTCAATGTTGTGTGCGAGATAAACTTTCAGATAAACCCGTCGTTGGGTGTCGATACTCTATCAAAAAAAGAATCACATTAGTGTAAAATTAATATTTTATACATAAATATTAATATATATGAAAATTTATTATTTTATAAATACCTAGTATGTTTCACTAACATGTAAGGATAGAGACCTGGGTTAGAGATAAGAGGGGTATACCATTGGTTGTGGGTAGACTCTTAGGAAAAACCACTTGTGATCCCATAGACGGGTTACGATCAATTTATATTCCTAGTGTTACTCATATAAAATAGTATTACACCTCAAGGATTTTTGGTTAGACCAATAGATGAGTTTGATTTCCTAGAGCATGTTCCAAGACATACCCTAGGGGTGGAGGTAGTGGTTCCTTACCAGTCGATACTGAGATCCAAGTTTGACTACGATATAGATTTCCACCTTCAGCATCCTTTAGCCTATTAGGGAACAGGTAGAACACATGATACCAATGACAAGGTGGGAATCCTTGAGAGAATATTTGACCACATCATGACACTGAAGGATGGGAAGGTGAAACAGGAAGAGTTCATGCTCTAGGGACCCTCCCAGCATTGATAAGATATTATGGGTTAGGATGGATGATGTGAGGGCATCACCTTGGAGGAAATTAATTACTTGTTTCTTAGAGATTTATTACCTAAAATACAAAATCTTGGTCAAGTTATGGAGTTCATGGAACTATAATAAACAACTATGGACAAAGAAACATAATCCACATATTTTACCAGATCCCTTTGTTTTGCACTACTTCTATTGGGTAATGAGGCCCAGAAGGCTAGGAAGTTTGAGATTAAAATTCGATCCAATATAATATAGTCATTATATATATTCATACTATTTTCATACCAATAGGTTATATGGAAGGTTCTGATCATTAATATAACTCAAGAGGATGGATGAACAACTAGTCCTTTATTTCACTTATCTACCCAAATAGAGGGAACTCATACTACACCTAGAAGTACCTCTTCTTATGGTATGAAGAGGAAGGTCAGAAACTATAAAGAATAAAATTTTTATCAATGTTAATTCCCTTCTTATAATGTTTTTCTAATGTATAAACAACATAAAATCACTCTGATAATATAGTACAAAAATTTAAAATGAAGAATGAATTAAAGAAGATGTGTTTCTAGAAGTTAAGGAACCTATATCAATGGGATTGTAACTTGACCTATGGATTAGTAATATGAACCTTTTGAATAACAATCTAAACAACAGAAAATTATCTGAACCTAAATAGTATAAATACTTTTTTTAAATCTTATGAATAAAAACACAATGTATTTATTTCATGGAATAAGTAAATAAATGTTCTAAAAATGGAAATTTATGTGGTAGTATTTTTTTAAGTCAAAAATATTTATTTACAATTTTATGAATAATATAATAATTTAAAATAAAATTTATTTTCAAAAAATGTATTCATAAATTCATATTTTATTTTCTTATTATTATAAGATAATTTTATGAGACCTTAAGTAATATTTCAAAGTGTTATAAAATCAGTTATAATTTTAAAATCTATTTTTTTGAGTAAATGATGATTTTAATTAAAAATTAAATCTTTCAAATTTAGAAAATTATTTTCATAAAATAAAGTTCACTTTTTAATTGTACACATCAAAGAATATCTAGGGTTAATTTTTGATATTTTTCTAAAATTTTGATTTTTGGGGAGTAGTAAAATACAATAATTTATGATAAAAGCTAAATAAATGATTTATTGAGTAATAGATGATTTATTGATGATTTAAGACCAAAATATAGAAATATCCTTCTACATTTTACAATATTTATTAATAAATCTCAATCAATTCATATTCTTGAGTTAAAATAATATACTAATGAATAAAATATTGATAAAACAACCATATCCTCCACTATAGATGCCACCCCTCACCAACTCGTACCCTAAAAAATTACATGATTTTATCCTTTCATAAATTATTTCCAATAATATTTCCAATACCCTACACCATTTCTAGGATCCCTTGGTATCATTAAATGATCAAACCTTTTATCTAATGAAGTTGTCAAGGATAAGAAATTTGAGAGGTAAAATCCTATTACTTTAACTTAAAATTTATTTTAAATTTTTTTTTATTTATTATCATCACCTCTATTTATCCAATACGATTGATAAATCTTGTATATTTTATATAATATAATATTATTATATTAATGGAATAATTTATCTTCAAGTTTCATCCCTTTTCCTTTTTTATAAACATGAAAAGATCATCCGTGTTGTGTCAATTCACCATCAACGTGGATGATGCGTTTGTATTTTCCACTACCACCATCAAGGCTGATCATATAACATTAATTATGGTTAAATGAGAATTTATTATACGTATTATATGTTAGATAATGTTCTATATGAGATATATAAAAATTATGTTCAATAAAATGATATGAGATCATAATGGTCATACAACTACCAAAACTAATTAAATAATTTCTATTAATGTTAAATATAATAAATAATCATCATAAAATAAACTTATATATATGATCATTTAATCTAATTAATGTTCATTTAGATAATTAAATTTCAATTCTGGGTTAATATTCCAATTTTACATGAATTTCCTACAAACCATTCAATCATGAAAACCAAGAAAATGAACACTCCCAAATGATGAAATTAAAAAATATAACTCAATGAAGTTCTTATTTATGAACATGATTAAACAACAATGAATAATATTAATCAATAAAATTTTATTTATTTTTTAATTAATGGATTTAATTTGATTATCCTAGATATTAAAGTGAAGAATGAATTCATAAATAAGGTAAGAGGATTATCGAACACAACTCTCTTTTATTGGGTTTTCCCTCTTTCATGTCATTTGTATTATGGATGTTCCTTTAATAGTGCTTAAATATCATTTATTTTCCTATATATACATTGTTATAATATATTTTTATGAAATATGCATTTATTTTTCCAAAATAAATCTTCTCTCTAAAAAGAACATGTTATAATTCTCTTTTTATTGTTTTTTATTCATTAATGATTGATGATTCTAATATAAAGTATTTTATTTTACATTTAATTTGGGAACCCCAAAGTTTATTCATGAATTTATTTTTTATTAAATGAAACACATTCCTTTTTATGGGTTATTTTATGCCTAATATTTATTTACATTCAATGTGTCTTTCATGACAATGTAAATGTTATGATGTGATAGGTGAACATAGAATTATATTACACATATAAATGTTATGATGTGTTGGGTGTTCCCAACATTATATATAATTCCAATTAATTGTGAAATATATTATATCTCATGAGAAAAAGTGAAATATACATGATCATGATGCTTGCATTGTTCACAACTATCTGTAGTATTTGACCACTAAGACTGGATGTTTCATTTTTATAAATTTTCACATACCATGAATTTTTATAATACATACTCCCCGGATTATGTTAATGATTCCTTTCTTATGTTATAATGATGATGATTATTCTCACTCATGATTCAGGTCTCTTATTCATCCTCATACTGGGATTTTATCTCACCCCTAATTTTAATGAATAACCTCCGGTGAATACTTGTACCAAAGAGAAATCGAGGGCCAATAAGAATCTAGAGAAGAAGGAATTAGATAATTTTTTATGTTTTATTATGTAAAATTTATTTATAGTCCTAGTTTTACAAAGACACCAAACATTTTTATCCTATTTTTGTAACACCAATATGTATTTTATCATTAAAATTATATAATAGTTATGTAATAAAAATTTGGGTTGCTATAGTTGGTATTAGATCATAGTTTAATTAATTTTGGAATTTGGTTTAGAGAACCTTAGTTAAAATCCTTAGTATGAGACTAAGAATACGTTAACACCCAAAAATATTTTTTTATAAAAATGATAAAAATAGGGATCCCACAATATATACCTTTAGATTTAATTGGAAAATGAATAATTTATTTATTCAAGACTTGTTTACTTATGTTTTGTTCAAACCTTTTCTATTTTATAAAATGGTTGGAACGAGGAGAAACAAGGCCAACAACCAGTGTGGGGGGGAAATGAAGTAATTTCCGGAATATTATCCCCAATACCTTTGGATGTGGAATTAAAAATTTTATAGTGATGCTTACCCAGCTTTATGAAGCTATGAATAGAAACCTCAATAACGTGGAATGTCTAGCTTCAACTAAATAAGAGAAACTGGATTTCAATTTTTTTAAAATACAATGACCATCGATGTTTAATGGATATTTTAATCCACATTTCATGTAATAGTGGGTCAACTAAATGGAGAATATATATTCTATGCTTCACTGTTATGAAATTGGGATAGTGAATCTGGCCATTTATATTCTAGATGGAGAGGTAGACGAATGGTGGGCGTCATTTAAGAACACTAAGCCGATTGATGAAATTGAAGATATGGAGTTGGAAGAATTTAAGATAATATTAATTAAATTATATTTCCATTGAAATATTTGTACAATGATAGAGAGATAATTCATAGAGATGATGAAAAATAAAGGTGAATATGTCACGAACTACGAAGAAAATTTCAAAAGGATTTCACGGTATTATTTAGATTTTGTTATCAACAATGATATAAAAATTGTAATATTATTTAGTGTTTTAAAACCAATCCTTTTAAAGGCTATTTAAATTATAGACTATAGAAGCTATGAATATGTAGTTTGATGTGATCTCAATGTGGGGATGGAGATTAGATAATAGTCCCATGGACAGAGTGATAAGATACAAAAGATGGAGTTTCATGCTGGGGGATCTAACGAGATAGGAGAAAAGAAATATAAACAACTAACATGTAAAAAAATTAGGGAATAATAATCATAGTTGCAACCTTAAAAGGATGGGGAAATAATAAAACTGTTGAAGATAAGGCCACCATGCTCATGAATGTCAAAAAGAAATGAGGAAGCAGGAAAATGATGCGGAGTAAAGGAGAGCACCACTTATGGTTCAATGCTTCAATTATAGGGATCAAGGGAACAATTCAATATAGTGAACTAAACCTCTAGTTCTTAAGGCTAATCATCATCTGAGACCACCAATGAAAAAGAATAAAGGGAAATTTTATGTCACCATGACTGCTGGGGTAGATCGAAAAAAATGAAATAGTGACGGGTATGTTGCTGATCCATTCATGAATAGTAAACACACTATTTTTTTCAAGTTGTAAGAATTATTTCATATCATTTTAATTTAGTAGAACTATTAAAACACCACTTAAAAATAGAGGCTGAGTTATCTAAGAGAATATAAAATGGGGGAAATATTTCAACCAAATTTTATAACTCATCTCAAATTAATGTTTATGGATAAAACCCCCAATAAAATCTGGTCAAATTTCCTTTGGTGGAGTTTGATGTTATATTGGGCATGGATTGGCTATATTTATACAAAGACAACATCAATTTTTAGGAAATGTATATCACCCTTCATATCTATAGGAATCCTCAAATTATATACAGGTGTAACGAGGAGGATGGATATACTTTGGAATCATCATCTCAGGTGAGGAATTTATTTCTTTATAATCAAGTATATTTACCTAAAAATATTGATACAAATGAGAGTGTCATTCTTGAAGACATGCCCATTGTGAGGAAATACAATAATTTATTCCCCAATGAATTTTTTGGTCTTAATCCTAATCGAGATGTTTATTTCTCAATTGAAATTCTATCAAAGAATCATTTACTTAGTGTTCGTATCTCTACCTATATCAAAGACACCATATAGAATGGCCATCATTGACATAAAAGAACTAAAGCAGAATTTACTAGAGAATTTGGAAAAGTGTTTTATATGCCTGAGTGCTTCACCATGGGGTGAACCAGTCCTCTTTGTAAATAAGATTTATAGTTTAATGTAGCATTTCATTTATTATTGTGAAATCAACAAAATCATGATGAATAACAAGTTTCCCATTCCACAGATGATTAAGACCAAAAAATTCATTGGGACCTAGAATGGTTGATGAAATAATGGCTTCTCACCATGCCTGTACTCACAATTCTAATAAGTGGGGAACTCATTATGGTATAAAAATGATTAAGAGAATGGATTATTCTTTATACTGATGAAAAATGATAAAGTGATATCCTACACCTCAGGGTAGTTGAAAAGTAATGGGCAATACTATCCCACACATGATCAGGAGTTGGCAGCTATGATATTTTAATTGAAAATTAGATGACATAATTTCTATGAGGATAAGTGTAGAATATATACTAATAATAAGAGAATAAAATATATATTCAAATATAAAGTTTCTAATATGTTCCATATAATATGGTTAGATATCATTAATAATTATGACTTCTCAATCCACTACCATCCTAGTAGGGAAAATAATGTGGAAAATGCTCTAAGTATAAAGGATCATAAAACATTATCAGTGATGTGAATTGGGAAGGGTCCTATGTTCTAATATTTTTAGATGATGGAAAAGAAAATAATTAAGGAAGGAACAACACTAATAATTTTTCACATTATTTCTCAACTATCCTTAATTGATAAAATAAAGGATTCCATAAGAAATGATGTTGAAATTTTGAAGAGGGTGGAAGCTATCAAAAATGGGAAATCCACAACATTCAAAATTAATGAGGACTGAGTTGTAATATTTGGTTCATGAATATGTATACCATATAATCCATAGATAAATAAAGATATTCTTAATGATGAACATAGACCAACCTTCTCTACTCGTTCGGGGAGAACAATGATGTATCGATATATCAAAGAAAACTATATGTGGCACAATAAGAAGAAGGGGATCATTGAATATAAATCAAATTTAATAGTATGTTAGAAAGTTAACACTAAAAGGAAAAATCCTAAGGGGTTGATGAAACTGTTACCTATACCTGTAAGGAAATGGGAAAAACCCAGCATGGATATTTCCATCAGACTTCTGAAGATATCAGGAGAAAATAATTATATATGGGTTATTATGGATTTTTCTACAAAAATATCTCAATTTATCACAATTTTAGAGGACTTATCACTGGGAAATCATGAACAGATATACATTAGAGAAGTAAGTCTGTATAGATTACCGCTATCTACTATATTTAATCGAGATCTGAGATTCCCCTCGATGTTCTAGAAGAGTCTCCAATATGTACTAAACACTGAGCTAAACTTACATATGGCTTAATATCTTAAAAATGATGGACAATCTGAGAAGACAATTAAGTCACCGGAAGGCATGTTGATTCAATGTTCTATGGAACTCAAAGGAGTATAAGACAAACATATACCTCTGGTTCAATTATCATTCAAAAATAGTTTCCACTCGAGAATCCAAATGGCTCTATATGAATCCATTTATGGGAAAAGATGATGAACATCACTGTTTTGGGATGAAGTTATTGAACATAATCTACTAAGACATAAAATGGTTGATGAAATGGTGGAAAAGATGAAATAAATTCAGTATCACAACAAGAAATCTCAATGTATTTAGAAGATCTATACAGACAATTATTGATGGGACCTAGAGTTTGAGGCTAGAGAAATAGTATTCCTCTATGTACTTCCATGGAAGTGGATCGTGATATTCAGGAAGAAAGGAGACCTAAGTCCCAGGTACATCAACCCATTCGAGATTCTTGATTGAGTTGTAGATATAACCAATTAACTGGAAGTTTCACCTACCATGTCTCAAGTACATGATGAATTCCATGTGTCTATCTTGGGGAAGTACATACCTAATCCCTCATATGTACTGAATCTAGAGTTTCTACAGTTTTGAAATGATCTCTCTTACGAGGATAATCTAGTGAAGATCTAGGATCATAGAGAAAACGTTCTACGAAATAAGAATATCAACCTAGTCAAAGTACTATGGTAAAACCATAAGTATAAAGAGGCAGCATGGGAACCATAAGAAGTGATGAAGGATAAGTACCCTCAATTTTTTTCTCCATAGAATGTGAAATGAAATTTTGAGGGTGAAATTTCATAAAAGGGGAAGAATGCAATGAAGAAATTTTTTATCAATGAAAGTTTCCTTCTTATAATTATGTCATGTTGTATAAAAAACATAAAATCACATTTAGAACATGATTAAAACATTATAAATGAAAAATGAAAGAAGTAAGAGGAGTTTATAGAAGTTAATGAACATATATCAATGAAATAGTTACTTGACCTTTTGAATAGTAATACGATCCTTAGGGATACTAATCTGGCTAATAAAATTGTAAACTCCCCAATTATATTAGAACTAAATTTTATATATCCTATAAATGAAAATATGATGTATTTATAAAATAGAAAAATCAAATAAATTTTGTATAAATAAAAAATTAACTGTCGGTATTTTTATATGTTATAAATATATAATTATATTTTTTTTATTAATTTAATAATATAAAATAAAATTTGTTTTCATAAAATTTATTCAAAAATTAATACTTCTTTTTCTTATGATTATAATTTTATATTATGGCACCTTATGTAATTTTCTAATGTTTTATAAAATAGGTTATAATTTTAAAATATGCATTTTTTGAGTAAATGATGATTTTAATTGAAATATAAATTTATCAAATTTAGAAAATTATTTTCCTAAAATATAGTAAAATTTTAATTATACACTTTGAAAAATTCTTAGGGTTAATTTTTTGGGATTTTCTAAAATACTTGAACTTTTGGTGAATAATTAAATAGGATAATTTATGATAAAAGATAAATACATGATCTATTTTTTCATAGATGATGTATAGCTTATGTAAACCAAAAATATCAAAATCACATTCCATATTTTAATATATTTAGTGATAATTTTAAAATTATTCATAGTATTGATCCAAAATAGTAAACTAATGAATAAAATAATGAGAAAACACTCCACTCCTCCCCTATAAATACCACGCATAACCACCCATTATCCTCACACCTTCCCAACTTTTAGCCTTGTCCAAATTCTTCCTAATACTAATTTGAATCCCCTAAATCATGTTTAGGATCCCTTCTTATCGTCAAAATACAAAACCCTTTTTCCTAATGAGGTTCTCTAGGAGGAGAAATTCAAGAGGAAAAAAACTTTGTCTTTTTCTTTAAATTTATTTTCTATTTTGTTTCATTCATATCCTCACCTACACCTATCCAAGTGGAAGGATAAATCCATTAAATATTATTTATTTTTATTTTATTATGTTAATGGGATTATTCATCTTCATGTCTCCCCCTATCCATTTTTCTAAACATGAAAATATTGTTTGTGGCATGTTGATTTTCCACCAATGTGGACGATGCATTTTGGTTTTTCACTACTTCCTTCAAGGATAATCATAAAACCATCATTATGGGTAAATAATATTTTATTATAAATATTATAATTTAAATAATTTTATTAAATCAATATATAAACATGATTTTATCTAAAATGATTTAATCTCATAATGGTCGTAAAACTGCTAAATATATTTAAATCATTTTTAATAACATTTAATCTTATAAATCATCCTCGTAAAATAGAAAGAATGATATATAACATAATTTAATATTATGAAAACTAATTAATAACAAATAATTTTAATTTGGGATAACTATTCCAATTTTATAGGAATTTCTATACTCATATACAATCCAAGCAATCATGAAAACCAAGAAAACTAACACTCTTAAACGATAAAATTAAACTTTATAAATCATAAAAAATCCCATTAATAAAATTAATAAAACTATAATTAATCAAATGAATGTATAAAAGGTTTTTTATTTTTTAAATTAATTAGCATACTTTTATTACATAGGATATTAATGTGGATAAATCATTCAGACATATGGTAAAGAGATTCTTGAACCCAACTCTCTTTCTTTGGGGTTTCCCTCCTTCACTCCATTTTCAGTATGGATGATCTTTTAATGATCCTTAAATAAGATTTATTTTCCATTAATTTTATTTTAATGGATATACATTATTCTAATATTGCTTTATGGAAAAAGAAATTATATTTCAAAAATAAAAATTCCTTATAAAAACAAATGATTAACTTCTCTTGAGATAGAATTTTGTTCACTCAAGAGTGATGATTATAATATTAAATATGTTATTTCCTATTTATTTTGGGAACCCAAATGTTTATTGATGAAATTATTCATTCTGAAATTAAACACATTCCTTTCTATGGGTTATTTTATTTCTAATATAGATATACATTCTATGTGGAATGCATGACAATATAAAGGTTATGATGTGACATCTGCACCCCAAATTATATAGTTCATGTAAATGTTATGATGTGATGGGTGTACGAATAATTTTATAGCACTCCTATGCATTGGGTAATAAGATTTATATCATGGGAAAAATTGAAATATACATGAACATGATGCAATATTCTTTAATAGCTATGTGTTCTATTTGACCACTATGACAAGACGTTTCATTTTTATGAATTTCCACATACCAAGACTTTATCTAGTTTTTTCTCCCAGGATTATGTTAATGATATGTTTCTTGTTATATGAGGATGATTATTATTCTCAGTCATGTTTAATATATCTTATTCAAACTCTTAGTAGGCTTTTATCTCACCCCTTATTTTGATGTATATCCTTAGGTGAATAATTTTACTAAGGATAACTAAAGGGACAATTAGAAGCTAGTGAATAAGTAATTAAATAAATTTTTATTCTTTATTATGTAAAAGTTATGTATGGTCATAATTTTACCAAGATAGAAAACCTTTAGATCCTTTTTTTGTAACACCAATATTTTTTTATGTTTAAAATTATGTAATAGTTATGTAAGAAAAAGAAGGGTCATTATTGAGACACATAGTAGTGTGGTGGAAAGAAAGTAAGTAGTGACTCATATATTTAGTTCCTTCTAGTGATGAACCATAGTGTTTCAACTATGGTATGTTTAGAAACAATAATAGATCATGCATAGTAACATAAAGCATGAGAAAAAATTGTGAAAAATATAAGAAACAAATATATATTTTAAACTAGGGCCTCATCTAAGAGGTTGAACTAAACATGATTGAGGACATATAGGTTTGAGTAGGGGTTTCAGTGTGGAATTAGTCTAGAAATGTGATTTAGGGATACAACCATATAAATGAAAAAATCTATGAGTTTTTGTGGACTATGGTCCATTAAAATATGGAGAGAGGACATCTACCATTTGAGCTATGGTTTTGATCACTTTCAACTTATCTATTTCTTTTTTTGACATCAGTGCTTCACATTATTTTATATAATATCATATTTTTAATGGAATTATCCTATAGACCGAATTAACCTAAGAATTAGCCTCTATTGATAAACCATTGGGAATGAAAGTGAACCATATCATGTGATTCCTAGAGTGTCTTATAGTTGTCACCGATTTTGAAAATCTATAGGTGTTCTTGATTTTAGAGATTATGGAATTCGATGTGATCCTCAACATGGATTGGATTACTAGACTCTTAGCTCACAAAGAGAGCTATCATAATTGTGTTTAATTCACTTACCCAATGGGAGAGAAGTTTTTTTGACAGATGGGTGGGAACTTGAAGTAAGTAGAGTTGGACAAGACACGAGTCGTCTTAGAAAAATCACATCACATATGGTGAGATTGGTTATTTTGATAGAATCAACAAGAACCCCATTATAGGACTCCCTAATGATAGAGGACGTGACATTGAGTTGGAGATTGCATATAAAGAACATTCAATTTTGATACCCTCATATAGTATGGAACTAACTGAGAGGAATGATCTTAGGGTATTGTTGTATGACTTTGAGTTGAAGTGATTTATTAGGATGAGTACTTCATCCGGGTGTGCACCAATGTGTTTTTCCAGGAAGCAGTATTCTAGTATTTGAATCTAAATTGATTACTAGAATATCAACTAGGTTATGGTGATGAACTTATATAAATTTCCCAGGATTGATGATGATTTTTATTTATTACAAGGAGCTCCACGATTCCTTAAGATAGAACTTTCATCATGGTGTCACAAGCATACAATTATACTAGTGGAATTAAAATGATATAATTTTAGAGTAGGTATAGACTGTATGTGTACTTGGTGGTTCATTTAAGGCTAAAAAAATGCACTGATAGTGATCATGGAAATAATGAACAAGATCTTACACTCGTACATGGGACTCATTTATCATAGTGTTAATCAATGAAAACCTAATATACTTACTGAAACCATAACAACATGATTTATAGCTAGAGATATTCCTGAGTATGCTTCCAACAAACTAGATTTAAAATATATTTTCAAAGTGTTACTTATGTATTTAATAGTTAATTACCATAAGACATGTCTTTACAAAGATATGTATGTCCATGTATAAATAGAAAGTTAATAAAATCATTTTATGGAAACATCTTTACATAATGTTCTATATCAATATATTTTTTCTTTCATTATGGTATTTATTGAGGCTCATCCAAGTTTTATCCTGACTATCAACACCCATGAATTCCCTTAAAAAATTGATTGATGTTCTAGTGGTCATACATATGGGAATATGATTTTCTTTATACGAAGTGAAGGTTTATGACATCCGCAGTAATAATACACCATACGACTAAAATTGGATGTTTTGTGTTCTACGATTCATCAAACATTGGTTTGTGAGGGGTGCTGAAATTTAGAGAGAATGGAATAGGAAATGGGAACATCACTTACATCCCAATGAGTAGAACTACAATTAAAATGACTTGGAGCTTTTAGGATCTGTCCATGATAAGAAGTATTTTTGACACAATATCCTTTATAATAGATTCATTATTTATATAGAACATAAGATACAACAATATATATTCACAGAGAAAGACATAAACTTGAGATAGAGTCACATGGTTAAGTATCTATAGACTTTTAAATTTTATATAGAGGACACACCTGGGTGAGGAAATGTTATCACTGATGCTCTTAGTTGTAAGACACATGCTTAGTAGCAGGTTGGAGACCATCCTTACAAGGAGCAGTGTCACTTAATGATATTATAAGCAGATTGGTGGATGGATGCTTCAATATATTAAAGATAAATGACATCATATCCCTTGGTAGTCAAATATTCATTGGTTGATTAGGTAATGGGTTGATATGAGTAAGACTTACAGTGTGCCGTTATGAGGGAACAACTAGACAGAGGTTATTCAATACTTGGGTGGTGTTTAAGTGATTAATATGTGATTATTATACATGGAATAAAAGTAGTACCTTCTTCCATTAGAAATGATATTATGAAATAATACCATACCTCTAGATGGGAATTACATCATGGTGTGACCAAGATGTATCATGACTTCCTATGTCAGTTTTGGTGTCTATGGATAAAGGGAAACATTGATGGGTTTGTCAATCGGTGATATGCCTACTAGTGGGTGATGATCGAGAATCAATGACATAGTCGGTTTTTTATCCACATATTATACCCTTGTAGAAATGGGAGGACATCATAGTGGGAATTTGTATTGGGTTACCTAGGACATTAAAGAGTTATGATGCAGTCTAGGTGATTTTTGATCGATTGAAAAAAGTTTCTCACCCTTTACAATTTAGAAAGACTCACTTGGTAAAATATATTGGAAGGATATTTGTTTTTGAGATCATAAATGTCACATTAATAAATTATTTTAAAGTTATTTTTCATTTAATTTCCATTCTTTTTTGGGGGTTTCCCATGCATTTTGGTGGAAGTGGTGCGTTTTTCGAAATTTGGGCCAAACTGTGAGCCCATTTTCAGAATTAAAAATATATTCTTTTTCTTTTATAACACTTTAATTTTTAAACATATTTCATCCATTACAATTCAAAAATGGCCGCCAATGACAAAATAACATCACCATTTCAATTTGGACGCTTTAGTAATCCATAATAATGGTGGATTAGGGTTTTTATTTTAGGAATTGGGCCAGCCTAGAATCCCATTTCCAATTTAAAAACAAAAATTTGTTTATTTAATAACATATTCAGTTATTATTATTTTTTGGTGATTTCAAGTGTCATTAAATCCCACTGAACCTAGAAGCATTCCCATTGTTAGTAACCCCACTTTGGAGCTGGTTTTCATCATGAATTTGGGAAGAAATGCATACGGTTTTGCAAATCATCCAGATTTGAAGAGGTAACTTATTTCCTTCATAAATATTTCAATTATTAATGTTTTTCCCCAATTATAGTTTCTACCTGACCTTATCATTCTTATTTTAACCAAAATTAATATTTTTTCTATTTTCAAATAAATCTACTAGTGTATTTGGGGGCAATTTCATCATGATCTTTCAAGTAAGTCAGTCTCTTTCAGTCTTCGTTCAATTTTCTAAGGGTTTCATTCAATTTTTTTGGATTTATTCCTTTATCGTAGAGGTTTATAATGTCCAAAAACCATGTTTTCTAACCTAGGGTTTTTTTTCTAGATTTCATGGTCTATTATTTTGGTTTTAGGCTTGATATATGTCCCTTGTGGTGCGGCGGTGGTGCAGTTTGATTTTCTCATAAAGAATCAAGGGTTTTCATTATTTTGCTAGGTGATATCGTTGTGTATGTAATCTTAGTGACATAACTATTGTTTTTATAATATTTTCATGTTTAATACATTTTATTATTGCTTAAAAAATTGTTTTTAGTGGTGTTTATAATGCAAGTGAATTTTAAGTGCCAATTTTAGGTGAAATTGGGGGTTTTTCATATAAATATTTTATTGGTTCATTTGAGGATTACCTATAATTACCTAGTTGATTTTATTGAACTGTATTAGGGCTGAAAATAATTTTTTGAATATTTATCCTCATTTATTGTTCTTGTGAATGTTTTTTAAATTGTGTTTTTAAAGCCAATGGACTTTAAGTGCCATGTTTGTGTGAAAATGGGGGTTTTTAAAATATATAATTTCTTAGTTCATAAGGGGCTTCCCCATAAATGAATTGGTGGTTAAATTGAAAATTATTGAACCTAAATTTTTTTTTGGTTACTTAAAAGTGTGCACATAGTGTGCAATGTGGATATTTCAAAGAGTTTTGGGTGCAAAACAATGTGAGATTTTGAGAAGATAATCTATTAAAAATCAAAATGTTTTTGGTGTGTTTTAACTTGTATCAAATGTGTATAGACACAGTATTTTTTTTATGTGAACATTATTGGTGTTTTTAAATTAAAGGTATTGTGTGGTTCTTGCTAAAATATTTTTAACACAAAAGGTGAATCCCAGGTACCTAGTTGGGAAGATATATACTAGTTCGACTATTTAACCGGATGGGTTTTTCCCTATTTCACTGAAAAAATGGATAAAGACACCTCTAAATAAACAATGTGGATGGTATTTGGGGACCCCAAGGTTATGGGTATTTTTCCTACTGTTGGATCGTTCATGGTAATGGATTGTAACTTGGATAATTTGAACCGAGGTATGAGGAACATAGGGCCTGATACTATCTAGTTGCCTCTGGGTGTTCTCAGTTTTGGGGATCATCTAATTTGTGAAATTTACCCTTGTATTAGGGTGTGTATTGATGTACATTAAATAATCTCACATTACATGATTAATTGAATTAACATTCTGAATTTTTTAGTGTAAAAACTATTTTCAATTGAAAGTTGCATTTCTTGGAATTTATCCCCACTTTTCTTTACATATTAAAACTGTTTACTTTTTCACCGTGAATTGCATAATATTTGAAATAATTGGGTGGTATACTATTGGTAATAGGATCAAACCCTACTTACACCCCTTGTGTGTAGGTATAATTGGTTAGGTTTGACTTAGGTAAAGGCAAAGCCTCGGGTGATGGTGGTTCGGGTTTTTAGACCCCTCCTATGGTGCAGTATTATGGAGACAACTCGGGGTGATGACCCTATGACTTGTGGAGTCTTTGTGGATGTATTTCAGATATATTTATTTGAATTTTTACATCTTTTAATATATTTAAATCCATGTATTCAGATCTGGTTTTGTTAAAACATGTTTGGCATGAAAATTTAATATTCATATTAATGATTGTTTTTAACGTTTTATGCTTTCATACTTGGTTAAATCATTACAAACCCAAATTTATTGATACCCAGGAACATTATCCAGCCTGTGGGGATAGGGAACATGCATCAGACCTAGTAATGTGTTGGATTTTATGCCGGTATTATGTGTCAAATAGATCTGGTTCGTGACAAAATGGAATCACAATAGGCTAATGTTTTTAGGTTATATTAATATTTTTTGATGAGTTGGGAGAGACATGAACTAGGACTATTGGGGTTTGGAGTTTTGGTCACAAGTAGGGTTCCTGGAATACACCCCTCATAGAAGACCTTGAGTCACCAGGGGAGGTTTGAATTGTTTTATTGACATCGCTTCTAGGTGAGACGTGTGGGCTGCAAACCACACGTGAACATTGGGCGGGGGTGGAGTAGATGTTTATTTTGTTACTGCAATGTGTTTAGATTATTTATATTTGATTTATTTGATTAAAATTTCCAGAATTTTCGTATTGATTATTGTTTTTGTGATTCTTGCGTTTTGTAGCAACATGCCTCCTCGAAAATCACCCATGCGCCCACTGGTGGAATCCAGATAGAGTTATCCCATAGGTATTGATCAGAGGATAGTTAAGGCCATGCTATGGGCTGTCCAGGATCTTGGACAGGGACCAGCTCCTGTTCCATCTCCTATTAGAGAGGATGATACTGGTCCTAGAATGGACAAGGCACATGAGTTCTTGAAAAATAAACCTCCCACCTTCTGAGGCAGCATAGAACCCCTGGAAGTAGAGGAATAGATCGAGAAGATCGATCACAAGTTCGTGTTCCTAGATACACCTGAGGATAATATGGTGAAATGTGACTCCCTTATATTATAGGGTCCCAGTCACAGGTGGTGGAAATTAGTACCTTAGACTGGGAAGAATGAGCAGATGCGCTGGGGAGATTTCAAGGTTGTCTTCAATGAGTAGTATTTCCCCAAGGTCTTGACATATTCTAGGTCCCAAGAGTTCATGGACCTTTTTTAGGGGAATCTATCTATGACGGACTATGAAAACCATTTCACGGAGTTGGTTTGTTATGGTTTTTAAATAGTATGTAATGTGAAAGTGAAGGCCCAGAGGTTTGAGAAAGGCTTGTGACCAGAGATATATTACCAGGTGTTCTTGTTTATGCTGAGGACTTATGTTGTGGTTGTTGATCAGGAGTTCATGGTATATATTGATAAGAAAGGTAGGGATGGATTCTATGGATCAGTATCATTAGTTGGAATTGGCATCTCTACAGAGAAGAAAACAAAGTATAAGGAATAGGTGAACAAAGGTGGTGGCTGTTCAGGCCACTCTTCTAGGTAGTTTTCATCTACGACTTCTGAAACAGGATTGATTGTGTGCCACTAGTGTGAGAAACCGAGGAACATCTGACCAACATTCCAACTTCCCCTAAATCCTTGTTACCAGTGTGGAGGTATGGTGCATTTTTAGTGCTTCTTCAGGGTGGGACATCCACTTCTGTGTGGGGTAGGGTTAGTGGATTCAAGGGGAGTGCCAGTAGTGTTTGAGCCGTCGAGGACTGGGGGATCTAGATTTGGTGGTCATGGTGGTAGGGATATGTCATTTTCTTAGTAGATCTAGTTCTGTTCATAGCCACAAACTAGCAATCATCTTTTGGCAGAGACCAGACATCTCTATGCGGTGGACCAGGCATCAGTAGGATTAGAGGTGGGATCATCGATAGTTAGAGGTACCATTTTGGTCACATTTTCTATAGTTGTTGCTCTTATTTATACTTGTTACCCTATTTCATTCATTTCTACCTAATTTTTTGACATAATGATTTTACCAAATTATTTTTTGTCTTTTTTAATGGAGTTAATGACACCACTGGGAAAGAAGGAGGAGGGTCTCAGGTGCCCATCGTGTGTGCTCTCAGTGTCAGGGATTGAGATAGATTGGGACCTCTTGGTCTTAGATATGAAACTACTTGACATAATAATTGGCATAGATAGGCTAGAACACTTTGAGTCACACATTGATTTCTATAAGCGACGAGTGAGATTCACGAAACCTAATGGGAGTCGTTAGGTTTTTCATGGAGAATGGGATCCTCAGTCAGGTCATGCAGGACATCCACTCCCAATGATGGGAAGTATTATCTTCTAGTTATCATAGCTCACGCTAGAGGACTATGGTATTTCCCCTGAAGGTGCGCTACCTCATGTAGTGAATTAGTTTCTGGAGGTATTCCTAGATGATTTTTCAGTTTTTCCCCCTGAGCGGGATGTCGGTTTCTCAATTGAACTGGTGTTGAGAATACAAAAAATATCCTTTCCCTCTTTTTGCATGGCTCCCACCGAGCTACGGGAATTAAAGATATAGCTAGAAGACATAGAACCCAAAGGATTAATTTTCCCGAGAGTCTCTCCTTGGGCCTTTCCTGTGTTGTTTGTGAATAAGGTTGACAGATCCCTATAATTGTGCACTGACTAACAAAAGATAAATAAGGTAAAAATTAAGAACAAATACCGTTTTCCTAGAATATATTATTTTTCTGATCAGTTGAATGGGTAATTTGGTTCTAAAAAATAGACTTGCATTAGGGTTATCATCAACTCAGGGTGAAAGAGGTAGATCTCCCAAAGAGAGCCTTCTGAATAAGGTATGAACACTTTGGGAATTTTTTCATGCCCTTTAGATTTACCAATGCTCCTGTGGTCTTTATAGCATCCTTGAATAGGGTGTTCTATTAGTATCTTGATTACTTCATTATGGTGTTCATGGATAACATTACTATATACTCTGGATCTAAGGAGGAGCATGAACATCACTTGAAGATCATTTTGGGAACATTGAGGGATCTCCACCTCTATGGAATGTTTTCAAAGTGCACTTTTTGGATCAGAGAAGTGAAATTTATGGGGCACACGATCTCGTTCAGGGGGTTTTAGTGGACCCTGTGAAGATCTATACGGTTATGTATTAGGAGTAGCTGAATAATGTGTTCAAGATCAGGAGTTTCCTTGGCTTGGATGGTTACTACATGAGACTATTTCAATATTTCTAAGAGATTTATTCACCAATGACCATGCTCACCCAGAAAGGGGTGATGTTTTTATGAGGCTGATAATGTCAGGAATTTTTTGAGGAGCGAAATCAACAGTTTACTACTGCCCCCATGTTGTTTTTCCCTATGTCCAGGAAGGGGTATGTGGACTATTGTGATGCTTCATCTATGGGTATTCAGTGTGTGCTTATGCTGGATGATCATGTGGTGGCATATGACTCTCACCAACTCCGACCACATGAAATTAATTACCAAACCAATGACATGGAGTTGGTAGTGGTGAAGCATGATTTAAAGATCTGGCATCGCTTCCTCTTTAGGAGAGAAGTTTGTGGTCTAATCAGATCACAAAATCTTGACCTATATCTTCTCGTAGAAGGAACTCAACTTTAGGCAGCATTGTTGGATCGAGTACTTGCTGGGGTTCTACATTGACATTGTCTATACACCAAGAAAGGGTAATGTGGTGGACCAACCTTGAGTAGAAGAGTTCTAGAGCAGGCTTTGCAGAAGTATAATGATGAGTGGACATTGGTGGTTCTCTTTGCTCAGATGCATGTGGAGACTATGGAGCACAGTTGGGGTGCGTTCATGGAAAGCCTTCAGTTGAATCCTTCTATATTGGTGTTGATTCAGTAGGAATAGCCTAATGACGAGCTTTGTCAGTAGTCGAGGTAGTTTCTTTGTTGTGGGGAGATGTCCTCTGATTGGTCATCATCTCTTGAAGGCATCTTGTGCTTCAATGTCCGTTCAGTAGTTCCATTATCTTTGCGGAAGGTAGTGATGGAGGAAAGCCACCATTCCTTGTGGGTTGTCCATTCGGGTGACACCAAAAAGTATTATGATCTCGATCGATTGTTCTGGAGGCCATGTATGCGACATGACAAATTAGACTTGGTTTCGAGATGCTACACATTCCAGCATGTGAAATAATTACATTAGAGGCCCTCGGGTTTGCTCCATCTATTACCTATTCCTACCTAGAAGTGGGATGAGGTCTCCATGGACTTCATTGTTGGCTTTCCTCATACAACTTGGGGTAAGAATTCCATTTGGGCGGTGATTGATCATATAACTAAATCATCCCACTTTATTCTGATTAAAGATATAGCTAAAGTAGATTAGTTGGGCCATTTGAATCTCTAGGAGGTGGTGAGACTCCATGGCATGCCACAAGAAGTTGTCTCATATAGAGACCCCCACTTCACTTATCGATTTTGGGAAGGCCTTCATAAGGACTTGGGGTTTAAAATTAATATGAAATTCACATACCACCCTCAGACGGATGGTTAGGCAGAGTGGGCACATCATATTTTGGAGGAAAATCTTCCTACAAATGTCCTAGTCTTTGGAGGTTCTTAGTATAGCCATTTGGGATTCGTTGTTTTTTTTAATAATAGTTATCAATATTTCATTCGAATGGATCATTTTGAGGGGCTCTATGGTCGGCCTTGTCAGTCTCCCATGTACTGGGATGAGGTAGGTGATACCTCACAACTAGGAGAGAGTCTGATGCATGAGAAGTCTGAGAAGGTCAACTTCCCCAATCGGCAGTTATCAACGGCTCAGAGTTGCAATAAATATTATCCTGACCCGAGGCATCGAGACCTAGAGTATTTTGCAGGTGACTAGGTATTCCTGAAAGTAGCCCCTCATCTAGGCCGTCGTCAATTGGAAAATAAAGAGAAGCTGAATCCATGGTATGTCGAACTTTTTGAGAAAATCGATCATATTGGAAAGGGGGAATACATGTTTTCCATACCTTCTCATTTGAAATCCATCCATGAGTTCTTCCATGTATCCCAGTTGAAGAAATACAACCCAGATCTATCCCATGCACTGAATTGAGATGATTTGGATATAGATCATGGTTTATCTGTTGTTGATCTGTTGATGCGAATACTGGACTTCCAAGAAAAGGTTATTCAGGGAAAGTCTATTACATTGGTTTGAGATCTTTGTTATAATGGGAATGATACACATGAGACATGAGAGTGAAATTCATGGGTTGAGGAAGAGTACCCGTTCATATTTCCCAATGAATTTTCTGGTTGACTTTTCGGGATAGAAAGTTTTCATGGTGGGGGGAATTGTCACATACATAACTTATTTTAGAATTATTTAAAATTTAATTTCCAATATTGATTTTTTTGGGGTTTCCCATACATTTTCGTGGAAGTGGTCTGATTTCAAAATTTGTGTTAAACTGTGAGCCCATTTTCAGATTTAAAAATAAATTTTATTTCTTTTATAACTCCTTCATTTTTCAACATTTTTCATCCATTCCAATTCCTAAATGGCTTCCCCTTATCTATTAACACAACGATTTAAATATGAACCTTTTAGGAATCCATAATAATGGTGTATTTGAGTTTTTATTTAATTAATTGGGCCAACCTGAAATATTATTTTTAGTTAAAAAGGTTGTATTTAATAACATATTCAATTGTTATATTTTTAGTGACTCAAAGTGTCACCCAGGACCACTAAACTCATCAGAACACCCATTCTTTTCCCCCACTTTTGAACTCATATGCATCGCGAATTAGGGTATAACTTCATAGGGTTTCTCAAATTTTCCATATTTGACGAGGTAACTTATTACCTTCATAAATATTTCAATTATTACTCTTTTCCACTATTACAGTTCCTAAATGTCCATATATTCTTTATTCGACCCTCAGTTGACCTTTTGGCTGACTGAAAATTCATCTAGTGGTTTATTTGGGGCGATTTCTTCATGATCTCTCATCAAAGTGGGTCTCCTTCATTCTTCTTTCAATTTTATTATGGTTTCATTCGATTTTATTAGGGGTTATTCCCTTATCCGTGAGGTTCCTAATGTACAGAAACTAGAGTTTTGAACCTAGGTTATGATTCTGAATTTCATTGTCTATTATTTTTGTTTTAGGCTTGATATGAGTCCCTTGTGGTGCGGTGGTGGTACAATTTGATTTTCACACAAATAATCAAGGTTTTTCAATATTTTGGTAGGTGATTGCATTTTCTATGAAATATTTGTGACCTAGATGACATGTTTTTGATATTTTCATGTTTATTACATTTGATTATTTCTACTAAAATTGGTTTTAGTTGTGTTTGTAATGAAAGTGAATTTTAAGTGCCAATTTTTGGTGAAATTGGGTGTTTTTCATATAAATCGTTTATTGGTTCATTTGAGGATTACCTAAAATTACCGGGTTGATTTTACTAAACTATATTATTTCTGAAAATAATATTTTGAATATTTATCCTCTTTTGTTTTTCCTGCAAATTTTTTTATAAATGGTGTTTGTGAATCAGATGGAATTTATGTGCCATGTTTGTGTGAAAATGGGGGGTTTTAAAAGATATAACTTCATGGTTCATATGGGGCTGCTCCATAAATAAATTTTTGGTTTCATTGAAAGGTATTGAATTGAAATTTTTGTTTTTGTTACATAAATGTTTTCATATAGTGTGAAATGTGGATATTTCAAATAGTTTTAGGTACAAAACTATGTGAGATTTAGAGAAGTTATTCTATTTAAAATCAAAATATTTTGTGGTGGGTTTTATGTGGTATAAAATGTGTATAGATACTGTATTGTTTATATGAGACCATTTTTTGTATTTTTATATGCAAATTATAGTGTTTTTATTTCTAAAATTGTTTGATCACAATAGTTAATGCCCGGGTACCTAGGTGGGCAGATATGTACTAGTATGGCTAGTGAACCAGATCGGTTTTTCCTCTATTTCACTGATCATATTATTTGTGGAATTTACCATTTTATTAGTGTGTGTTTGGATTTACTTTAAAGTATCTCACATTCCATGTTTAATTGTGTTTATATTATGAAATTTTTAATTTAAAAGCTATTTTTAATTGAAAGTTGCATTTCATGGAATTTATCACTCCTTTTTCTTTACATATTAAAACTGCTTGCTTTTTCACCTTGTATTGCTTAATCATTGATGTATTTGGGTGGTTACCTATTGGTATTAGGATCAAACATTACATACAACTCCTGGGTGTTTGTAGACTTGGTTATGTTTGACTCAGGTAAAGGAAAAGCCTCGAGTGAAGGCGGTTCAGGTTGTTATACCCCTCCTGTGGTGTAGTGTTGTGGAGACGACACGGGGGGGGACGACCCATTTTCATGTGAAGAATTTTTGGATGTATTGCTACTATATTTTTTTTATTTGGACCTCTTGTACTATATTTAAATACATTTATTAGGATCTGGTTTTGTTAAAATGTTTTTGGCCTGAATGTTTTAGATTCTTATAATTGATTGTTTTTAATGTTTTATGATCTCATTCATTGGTAAATCATTCCCAAACATAATCTATTGATACTCGGGAACTTATGCTAGCCTATCGTGATAATAAATTTTTTATGGGCCTTGTCATGGGTAGGATTTGATGCCGGTATTAGTGGTGACTTGATCCAGTTTGTGAAAATACAATTTCATAGAGTTACCTTAATAATTTTTTCAAACAAAGATGCATGTTTTACGTCATGATTTTGGAAATGATTATAGAGGACACTTGGAGATAAATTGGGATTAAGCACAACATACTGTAACTCCCCATGATTTCATAGAATGTTATCTCAATAAAGTAATTCAATAGCTTGCTCTACAAGCAACACCGAGTTCAAGCGCACCACAACATACCAAACTAGCCGTTCAAAAGCGGTTATGAATAGTATTACCTTCATTATGAAATCTTATCTACTCTATGTAATTTTAACATTCATATTATGTGTTTCTTAGACATAATATAAGAAAAAATTTATTTTTTCAGATAAAAGAATTATTTTTCAAATAATGCATTTTTACCGCCATTTAATGGCTAACCAATTTTAAAACCAATATTTGACACTATTATATTAAATTTAATGAAATTAAATTCTTATTTAGAAGTGGGACATAAAAATTTAGTTTGGATAAATTTTTTGGTACCTTTTTGATAACTTTCATATTTTGATGAATAGTGAAAAAACTATGTTTTAATTGAAAACAACTTTTTAAATCCAAATAATTTATAGTGTCAAATTACACATTTGAATTGTTTTTAAGTATAAATAGATTATATTTATATCATATAATACAATTTTGGTCATTATAACTAATTTAACATTTAAATTTTAAATAAACAGATGTCAAACTTTTGATGGTTTTTACTTTTTAAAAACCTTCTTTTTGGTTTTGGTAATGGGAATTAATTTTAAATTAATAAATGAAACTTCTATATTTTTAATTTGGTAAAATATACTTCATTTTTGAATTTTTAATATCAATATTGACTTAGGGTGAATTGTTGGTATTTTTCTGAAATCTTTCAATATTTGATGAATAGTGCAAACACATCGTTATTATTTAAAATCATCTTTTTATTTATATAATTATTTACTTTATTTAAAATTATTTTATGTAAAAATAGATATATAATACCTGTATATGTTTAATTTAATTCATTGAAGTTATTTTATAATAAAATTAGATGTATCAAACTTTATTGAACTTTTTAACCTCTTTTACCCCCCTTCTCAGCACGTTAGTAAATTTGCATAAAACATAATTTTATCGCTTCTGTGAGTTGAATATCAAAAATCTGAGAGGCAAAATTGACATCAGTAAGTAAAATTTTGTTCAATAAGATGAAAGTAAGTTTTGGTGAATAGTAACTTTTGAACTTTTTTTTACCACGGTTAAAAGTATATAGGGTAATTATGGGTAAAAATGGTATTATAATTACCCAAACACATATACTAATTCTATTGGATAAGTTTAATTTAACCCAAAACAACCACAGGAATAAATATGATCCTTTTTAACCACTTGGATTAGATTTGGACATTTATTATTATTTTATTTAATGAAGAGACAAAAGTGTTAAATTCAATGTTCAATAACAAAACCATTTTTAATTTGGGGTTATAAATAAGATAAATTCGACAATAAATATTTCATAGAATGATAAAAGTATTTATACATCAGGGTTTTTTATTTATAAATTTTAGACATTAATAATTTAATTTACTTATGACACAATCAAGATTCAGTAATTACCTTATTAATGAAAGAATCTAATAAATGGTATTATAAATATTAAAATAAATATAATTTCTACGTTTTTATAAAATCCAAGAATTTTATAGGTGAATATGACATGATATAGTTGATTCAATGGATCTTTTTCAAAGTAATAAAGTGGTGATGACTTTCACAAAAACCAAATATTATATAGTGTCAAAATTGACATAAATTACTTGTTTTTAAAAATACTATATTATTGGTTGATATAATATTCCTAAAAATCTAAGATTAGGAAAAAGGGAATAAATAATATTATATATTTAATTAATGAACCACTTTGGGTTCTCTTTGAAGTTTAGAGTATATTTATTAACCATATAGTGTAAGAGTACAAGAAGATGTGGTAAAAGTTAATCTATTTAACAAGGAGTTAAATCTAAAAGATAAGGTTAAAATGGTAACTTAAGAATTTCTAAAACCTATTGTTTGAGAGGTTTTCGACCCATAACATCCTTAACCTTTAAATAAATCATTTTTAATCCAATAAACAATGAAAATTATTTTATTATAAAATAATATTTCAAGCTTTTTCCATTAAATGGCTCTCACCTCTCTTATAAAAGTGTAATTCCCTTTCTCTTACTTTCACACCACCAAAGCCATTTGTGTCACGAATCAAATCTGGTCTCCATCAAAACCGGCACTCGACCTAGCCTGTAATAAGGCCCGAAGGGTATTCCCAATCCCCACGGGCTGGCACAGGTTCCTGGGTATCGTAAAATGAAAATTTGGAACGATTTACCCGAGTTTATAAGCATAAGACAACAAAAGAATCTAACAAAATGAATCTGGATTTCTCAATCCAAACAATCTTTAAAAAAATCAGAAATAAATTACATATTTTAAAACAACTCAACAAGACTTTAAAAAAGGTACAAAACCAAAAGGTAACATCCCAAGAACCCTCATGGAAAGGGGCACCGCCCTCAATCCATCTCCACAGGACTTCACCACCAAGGACCTGCTAGAAACCTGAACCACTGGAAATAAAAACTACACCCAACCCGCGACAACAAAAATAACCAAGTCTACTTACGACCAATGGTTTAAGTAGGGTGTGATCCAATGCTCAATAGGATACCACAACTAATAGATTCCATGTGATAAAAATTTAAAGATGAAAAGCTTGCAAGTTTTTAAAAACATGAAAAGCTAGTTATAATTTCTAAAGGATGCAAAATTAAATAAAAAAAGTATTCAGGTGGCCTAATTTAAAGAATAAACACTTTAAAAATAAATACCAAAGCTATTGAATTTTTCATCCACTCATACCGTATGCCGATGGTATGCACAAAATATCTTGTGAGCACAAGCAATGGGAAATTACCCCTAGGCACACTACTAGAAAAACAGGTATTTGCGACGGGGCATTTGCGACGGGATCCCGTCGCAAATGGCTTGTTGCGACGGGGGCCCGTCGCAAATAGCCCGTTGCTGAAAATGGCGTCGCAACAACACTTATTTGCGACGGGCCTGTCGCTAAAGCCTTTTGTTGCAACGGTCATTCTCCCCGTTGCAAATAGTATTCCGCATTTTTGTAAAAAACTTAAAAAATAGTTTTTGCGACGGGTCCCATCGCAAAAACTATTTAAAAAACAATAAAAAACTATTAATAATACTAGTATTTGCGACGGGACCCGTCGCAAAAACTATTTTTTGAAAAAAATAAAAAACTATTAATAATACTAGTATTTGCGACGGGCATAGTATCCCGTCACAAATAATATAAAAAAATAAAAAAAAAATTATTAATAAATTATTTTAATTAATATAATAATAGAAATATAATTCACAAATAAAAATAATTAATTATTTTAATTAATATAATAATAATAGAATTATAATTCAAAAATAAAAAATAATAGAATATTAATAAATGATTTAATTAATATAATAATATTAGAATTATAATTCATAAATAAAAAAAATATTAATAAGTTATTTTAATTAATATAAAAATAATAGAATTATTTTACATTCAAATATTAAAATAATTCAAGTATTACAAAAAATATAATTAAATTATAATATTATAAAATTTTAATATATATATATATTTTAATATTATAAAATATAAATAATAATATTATTCATATTAATATTGTTATTTAAAAATATAATATTATTAATATTTTATAATGAGACAAAAACTAAGGATAGAAAAAAAAAATATTTTGATTTCCCAAATTTTATAACATAAATACAAACTCTAATCTGAAGGAGGGGGGGGGGGAAGGTGGGGGATCTGCAGATGGTGGTGGAGGAAACTCCATCCCTAAAGCATGAGTGAGTCGGCGCATGTACTCCATCTGCTCCTGATGTTGCTGTTGCCACCGACTCGTCTGCTCCTCGTACAACTGCTGCTGGCGTCGACGCTCCTCCTCATGCTGCTGACGCATATGCTCTTGCTCCTGTCGGAGACTCTCTATCTGTGCAGTCTGAGATCGCAACTGATCCTCATACTGTGTAGTAGAAGAAGATGCACGAGCTCCTCTCGAGCTGGACGCCGACATCGCAGCACTGCCATAATAATCTCCGGGAGTCATTCGAGAGCCGATACCAACTACCCGGCCCTTCTCGAAGGCATACTGGGTGGCCTGCATCCATGCCGGCTCATCAAACGGACGGGCAGTGGTCTGATCTGATGACTCGGCCTAACTCTCAGGCCGGGCCTGTGACGCTGCGGCCTCATATGACTTTTATAGTTGCAATTTAAAATTAAATTTGTGAATATATTATATGCAGTTAATTTTTAAATTTGAAAACAAATAATACTGACCACGATGTGATGCTGACGATCACCTCTGAGCTCCCCAGTAGCAGGATCACTATACATCCTCCGATATACGTCGTACTCTGTAATGTCGGGGTGCTCGACAGCCTATAAGAATAAAAAATAAACTGTGAATATTTATAGTTATATAAAATATTTATAAATAATGTACGTACCAGATGCTGTCTATGAGTACTGAAAGAATGACTTCCAGCTCGATGAGTCACCTCCTGTCTCCCCCCATTCTGCCTCCCCACCGATGATCTCCTCTGAAAGGCACCACTCAACCAATGCGCACATAATCCATCCCATACATGGGATGAAATATACTCTGGTCGGTGTGCTCTACATGACTCCTCAAAATCTGACACTCCTTCTTTCTTCATCGCAGCTTTTCTTAAATTGTGCAAAAACTGACAAAGGCGATCACGCATGGCCACCTCCCATGCCTCGTGGATGGTGTCACGCATGGTATCCTCGATCGGATACCATAAACCCTACAAATAAATCAAAATATCAAGTTAGAAATGAAATAATTTTCAAAATAAAAATTATTTATTTACGTACGTACCAACCAATGGCCGAACATGGCCTGCTGCACATCAATGGGAATCTGCTCCCATGTGGTCCACGACTGAGAGAAATAGTTGCGCAAAATAGCGTTGCCCTGTCCGACTGCTATATGCGAAAAACTGAAAAAATAATAAACATTTATTATGTGAATAGATTAATGAAATCTTAGTCAAATCCACAGGTTATCACACAGGTTATCACACCTCTGTGTGCGTGGATCAAACCCAAGACGTGGACGTCGCTCGGGGATGGGGTCAGGAATCATCAATCGTGCAAGACCGCGCCCCCTCCGCGTACTCCCTGGAGCGCCTGCAGGATGAGGGTCATCTGTCAGCAACGCATCCGCATCGAAAGTCAGGTCAGCATCCGCCAACTCACGAAATGTGGCCTCGTCCATCTGAAACAGAAAATGTTAATGTTAGCAAATAATTGATAATTACTATTTTATATACATATATACATATATACATATTATGATTGTATATAAATACCATGGAATGCTATCAGTGTTCATCTTCATCATCATCTTCATATATGTCAATGTCATCTTCATATTCCTCCTCAACATCATCGATATCCATTCGAGTTACAGTTGCTTCATCTCTTACCATTTCAAATTCATATGTGACATCATTAACATCATCGTCATCACCGACTCTTAAATGTGGGGTTTCGTCATCGATACTCATGTCTCTTTGTAAAAAAGATTGATTTTGAGTACTCTCTTGAAAAACTTAAATTCTTTGCACATCAGTGAAAGCACATTGACTTTGACTAAACTGATTGTCTCAAATTTTGATTTTTATTATACTCCACCAATCAATCAAGTCTCTTGATGTTGCACAGTACTTTGCATAATAAACTTGATATGCCTGTTGAGCCAATAAGAATGGTTTATTTACTGCGAGAACACTTTTACATTTAATATCGATGATTCCATGAGTCGGATGAACACACACGCCTCTCTCTGTATCAAACCACCGACATTTGAACATGGTTATGTAATGTTTTCCAAGATAACAGAGTTCAATGATTTCATCAAGTATGCCATAAAAGTCAACTTCATTTTCTCGATGATGAGATCCTCTCAAGCTAACTCCACTGTTCATTGTTTTTTTCGATTCCCCATATGCATGTGTGTGGAATGGAAATCCATTCACCACATATGCATTATAAGTTTTAACAAGTTTGGAAGGTGGGTTACTCAATACACACAGCCATTTGTCAATTTTATCAGCATGTCGAGACACCTGAAAATTTGTGAAATAATTATCAATATAGTAAACTATACATTGAATGAGTTGCTAAAAGATAAAGAATTTATGTTACCAGTTTTTGAAACCACTGAGAGAAATTTTTCAGTCGACGTTCTTCAAGAGCAGCTGCTGTAATTTGTGGAATTTTTTTCTTGATATGATTATCATACAACCTATAAAAACCAAAGTTATTTATTGTAACATAAATGATAGAATAAGTGATATAACACTTACAGTACAACTGATGTCATCTCTTCACAGTTGAGCAGATTTCAACAACTCATAAAATTCAGACGGTGCCAACTCAGGATTTGAAGCTATATCAGCCGGAGTTTCTGTATGTTGAACAGATGAACCTACAACATCATGTACTAAATCTTGAAACCTGGATGGATCCGGAATCAAGTTGGTATCACCTGCTCTGGAATTGCATTCACCATGTTGATACCAAAAAAAAAATAATCTGGTTGAAAACCAAAACGCAAGAGATGTTCTCCCACTTTGTCAAACGTGTCAAACGTTATCAATGCACATTTTCTGCAAGGGAATTTTATCTTACCTTCTGAAACAAATTCTGAATTTGATTCTGCAAATGATAAAAAAGTCTCCACACCCTCAACATATACTGGATTTAAACCAGAACCGTTTGGATTTCTACGTTGATTTATCCATATGCGGTCACCTAATAATGATTGTCGACGACCTCATTGTTCCATATTTCTCTATAAAATATAAAAGCATTACTGGTTTTGAATAATTTTTTAGAAAAAACACTCATGTAAAGATTGAATATATTGAGAATAAAGCAAAACATGTTACAAATATTGATAATTTTAATATTATATTGATTTTTTATTATTTTAATAATACTAATATAATTTTTTCATAAACATTAATTATATAATAATAACATTATTACATTATTAATATATTTTATTATTAATATTAAAATAACATAATTTTTTATATTATATACAATTCTCCTTTCATCTGTGTGTTTAACATTCTGTCTCCACATGTAATATTTGCATTCACTTTCACCTCTCCATTGGCGAGTAGGTTGATAATTTTGAAAAAGAATGCGAATATTACATGTGGAGACAGAAAACACACAGATGAAAAGAGAATTGTATATAATATAGAAAATTATATTATTTTAATATTAATAATAAAATATACAAATAATGTACTAATGTTATTATTCGTAAATATTGGTAATTATTCCAAATTATTGGTAATTATTTCTAATTATTGGTAATTATTTCTAATTATTGGTAATTATTTCTAATTATTGGTAAATATTGGTAAATATTGATAAATATTGGTAAATATTGATAATTATTGGTAAATATTGGTAACTATTGATAATTTTTGGTAACTATTGGTAATTATGGGTAATTATTACTAATTATTGCTAATTATTACTAATTATTGGTAATTATTACTAATTATTTGTAATTAATACTAATTATTGGTAATTATTACTAATTATTGGTAATTATTACTAATTATTGGTAATTATTACTAATTATTGGTAATTATTACTAATTATTGGTAATTATTACTAATTATTGGTAATTAGTACTAATTATTGGTAATTATTACTAATTATTGGTAATTATTACTAATTATTGGTAATTATTACTAATTATTACTAATTATTGGTAATTATTAATAATTATTTCCAATTATTGGTAATTATTGGTAATTATTGGTAATTATTACTAATTATTGGTAATTATTGGTAATTATTGGTAATTATTGGTAATTATTGGTAAATATTGTTAATTATTACGAATTATTGGTAATTATTACAAATTATTGGTAATTAATACTAATTATTGGTAATTAATACTAATTATTGGTAATTAATACTAATTATTGGTAATTAATAATAATTATTACTAATTACTGGTAATTATTACTAATTATTGTTAATTAATACTAATTAATGGTAATTAATACTAATTATTGGTAATTAATACAAATTATTCCTAATTATTACTAATTTTTACTAATTATTACTAATTATTAGTAATTATTGTTAATTATTGTTAATTATTACTAATTATTACTAATTATTGATATTTATTACTAATTATTGATAATTATTATTAATTACTACTAATTATTAGTAATTATTACTAATTATTAGTACTTATTACTAATTATTAGTAATTATTACTAATTATTAGTAATTATTACTAATTATTAGTAATTATTACTAATTATGAGTAATTATTACTAATTATTAATAATTATTACTAATTATTGGTAATTATTAATATTTATTATTAATTATTACTAATTATTGGGAATTATTAGTAATTATTACCAATTATTGGTAATTATTGACAATTATTACCAATTATTGGCAATTATTACTAATTATTGACAATTATTGGTAATTATTGGTAAGTATTGTTAATTATTACTAATTTTTGGAAATTATTGGTAATTATTACTAATTATTGTTAATTATTACTAATTATTGTTAATTATTACTAATTATTACTAATTATTGTTAATTATTACTAATTATTACTAATTATTGGTAATTATTACTAATTATTGGTAATTAGTACTAATTATTACTAATTATTGGTAATTATTACTAATTATTGTTAATTATTCCTAATTATTACTAATTATTGGTAATTATTACTAATTATTGGTAATTAATACTAATTATTGGTAATTAATACTAATTATTGGTAATTAATACTAATTATTACTAATTATTGGTAATTATTACTAATTATTGGTAATTATTACTAATTATTACTAATTATTAGTAATTATTACAAATTATTACCAATTATTGGTAATTAATACCAATTATTGGTAATTATTACTAATTATTGGTAATTATTGGTAATTATTGGTAATTATTGGTAATTATAGGTAAATATTGTTAATTATTACTAATTATTACTAATTATTGTTAATTATTACTAATTATTACTAATTATTGGTAATTATTAATATTTATTATTAATTATTACTAATTATTGGGAATTATTAGTAATTATTACTAATTATTGGAAATTATTGGTAATTATTACCAATTATTGGCAATTATTACCAATTATTGGCAATTATTGGTAATTATTGGCAATTATTGTTAATTATTACTAATTATTGGTAATTATTGGTAATTATTACTAATTATTGCTAATTATTACTAATTATTGCTAATTATTGTTAATTATTACTAATTATTACTAATTATTGGTAATTATTACTAATTATTGGTAATTATTCCTAATTATTGGTAATTATTCCTAATTATTACTAATTATTGGTAATTATTACTAATTATTGTTAATTATTCCTAATTATTGTTAATTATTCCTAATTATTACTAATTATTGGTAATTAATACTAATTATTGGTAATTAATACTAATTATTGGTAATTAATACTAATTATTTCTAATTATTGGTAATTAATACTAATTATTACTAATTATTACTAATTATTGGTAATTTTTCCTAATTTTTCCTAATTTTTCCTAATTTTTGCTAATTATTGCTAATTATTGGTAATTATTGGTAATTATTGGTAATTATTGGTAATTATTGGTAATTATTCCTAATTATTCTTAATTATTCCTAATTATTCCTAATTATTCCTAATTATTACTAATTATTACTAATTATTACTAATTATTACTAATTATTACTAATTATTACTAATTATTACTAATTATTACTAATTATTACTAATTATTACTAATTATTCCTAATTATTCCTAATTATTCCTAATTATTACTAATTATTACAAATTATTTCTAATTATTACTAATTATTGGTAATTATTGGTAATTATTGGTAATTATTACTAATTATTACTAATTATTGTTAATTATTGGTAATTATTCCAAATTATTGGTAAGTATTACTAATTATTGGTAATTATTACTACTTATTGGTAATTATTACTAATTATTGGTAATTATTACTAATTATTGATAATTATTACTAATTATTACTAATTATTGGTAATTATTACTAATTATTACTAATTATTCTTAATTATTGATAATTATTGATAATTGTTCCTAATTATTAGTAATTAAATGAATAATTATCAATAATTAGAAATAATTACCAATAATTACAAATAATAACATTATTAATATATTTTATTATTAATATTAAAATAATATAATTTTCTAATTTATATACAATTCTCCTTTCATCTGTGCGTTTTCTATCTCCACATACAAATAATACATGTGAAGACAGCAAACACACAGATGAAAAGAGAATTGTATATATATAAAAAATTATATTATTTTAATATTAATAATAAAATAGACTAATAATGTAATAATGTTATTATTCCTAATTATTGGTATTTATTACTAATTATTAATATTTATTCATAATTATTAAAAATTATTACTAATTATTCCTAATTACCATTAACATGAACAATACTAATAATTTAAATTTATTAAGTAATAAAACAATGTAAACATAATTAAATTACAACTAATTAAGAATAATTGAAACTAATAAAAAATTAAAATTAAATATTAAATTAAAATGAACATAAATACCTTGAAAATTGATCTGCTCTGACGGTTCTTGAAAACTTTAATATCCGCTCCGGAGAAAAAAATTAAACTGGAGAAAAACTGAACTCTTGAAATATAATTTTGAGAGAAGGAGAAGATAGAGATTGAGAATGAAATGAAAAAAACGGATGGGGGTATTTATAGGTTAGATTATTTGCGACGGGATTCCCGTCGCACATAGTGTTATTTGCGACGGTACCCGTCGCAAATACCTTATCCAACATTCATTACGGTCTACGGGTAAATAGTTATTTGCGACGGGACCCGTCGCAAATACCTTTTACCGCCGCCGGTTATTTGCGATGGGAATATTCCCCCGTCGCAAATAAGTTTCCCGCGATTTGGCGCGCAAACCGCGCCAGTCCTTTTGCGACGGGGAAAGATATCCCATCGCAAAAGGCTACTTATTTGCGACGGGCAAATAACCCCGTCACAAATAAGTTTTTCACGGGACTATTTGCGACGAGGTTTATTCCCGTCGCAAATAACCCGTCGCAAATGCCCTTTTTTCCCGTAGTGGCACTAGTTAGCTGTGGGTCCAAGGTACCTCGTATCTCAGTGAGAGTAACTATCACAAATATCCATTCTCATGCATGATCCACTATCAAGGAACATACCCATAACCTAATGGTCCCCAATAATCATCATCATATTTTATTTAGAGTTGTATGCATCAATCTTGCTAAGTGAAACTGAGGCCATACCCCACGGATTCACTAGCATACTAGAACACATCCACCCACCAAGATACCCCATTTTTTCCTTTGTGCTCAAACAAGTTCAAAAAGTCAATGAATATAATTTTCACATGAAAATATCATTTCCATATCATAATTTCACCAAACAGTCCACATGTATTCAACACAAGTCACAAAAGTCCACTTTTCATTCAAATTGATTTTGAAATCAGACTCACACCAAAATAGCTCACAACAATTTTCACTTTTTGTAACACTTCCACAAATCCATTGAGAAATTTTATAAAACCATTTTAATATATTAAAACTCTCATAAAATCCCACTCACTTGTGAAATAATTCCATTTTCACCTTCAAAATCATTTTATCATCAAACTTACATGAAACAACCCACAAACAAGTTTCGCTCCAACATGACAATATAATAAAACAATTCAGAAATTTACAAAACTTTCTAAAAATGTTTCACATCTTAAAACATCACTTAACCTTTGAAAACATCTTAATACGTGAACAAACATACCAAACAGTACATATGCACCCTTTTCCCACTTTGTTTAACCAACTAAAGCATCTACAATTTTCATAAAAATAACTCAAGTGGTGAAAATATGTCTTGCACACAAACCCCATTTCAAAACCACCAATTAAGATGAACAACCATACCAATTACTATCAAAAACAATATTGGAAGCCCTAGAGACATTTATAATACTACTTCCATGTTTTATAAAATCAACTTGAATAATACTACAAAATATCCATATGAAAACACACATTTTCATAAAATTCTTTCAAGAAGTATAACAATTTTTTACACATAAAATTTATTCAAAAACCATATTTTTTGGCCCACATGACACTAATACATTTCCAAACCAGAATTGTTAGTCCAAAAAATATCTAGTAAACCAATTCCATGTGATATAAAAATACACCCAAATAATACCCCATGAGTAACACATGAAAACACCCAATTTCCAGTTAAAATGAAACTATAAATTAAACACTTAACCAAATCAATCATAAACAGTTTTCACACCACACCCAACATATGAGTAATATGAAGAATGAGTAAATACAGCAAGATAAATCATCAATAATTTTTTACACATGGAAACACCTACTGCAAGTGTCAAATCCCTCAAAACTTGGTGTGAAACATCAAACGCACCACCACCACATCACAAGGAAGATAAATCAAGCCCTAGACCACAATATTTCACCAAAAAGACACCAAATCAAACCATAGGTTTGAACCCTAACTTCTGGAAATTTTAGAACATAATGAAAGAGGGAGGAAACCCTAAGGAGAAGGAAGAAATTGAAGAGAGAAACACTTAATCAAAACAATCTTGAATAAAACGATCCAAAATCCACCGATATCTAAATTTGAAAACATCCAACCATTCAAGGGAGGTTAGAACAAGGATTAGTAGATCATTTAAGAACTGTAATGGGAGAAAATATTAAATATATAAGGATTTATGAAAGGATCAATTTACCTCTCCAAATTTAGGCTATTTTTGAAATCTAGAGACTTTTCGACCAATTTTGTGATTATATTGAGCTCTAAATTGTTGAATGATATAATGGGGGCGTCCCTTAGGTAAGTGGGCTAGGGTGAGATTTTAAATAAATGACCAAACGTAAATATTGAAGGATATATTAAAGAATTAAAATTTATTTTTAATGCAGAAAATGGGCTTTCGGGCAGGCCCAATCCCTTAAATAAAAACCCATATCCACCATGATTATTGATTTCTAAATGGTCCAAATTAATATTTTGGTGTTAGTAGGACAGATTATGACAATTAGGAATTATAAAAGATGAAAATTTTTGAAAAATTAAGGAGTTATAATGAAATAAAAATTTATTTTAAAATCTAGAATGGGGCTCACAGTTTGGCCCAATTCATGGAAACTCAACCATTCCTCCATAAAAGCTTAGGAAACCCCCAAAACAAAGCATGAATGGAAATTAAATGAAATTTAACATTAAAATAAGTCATGTATGTGACTATTCTCCCCACCATGAAATGTTTCTACCCTGGAAAGTCACATCAAGGCCAAAGCAGCAACCAAACCCAACTGAAAAACCAAGGGGCACCCCCTTGCCAGGTTTCACCCGCAAAGGTCAAAACAACTCCAGTGATATATTAATAAAGGATTACTCTCACAACCAAAACATATAGCACTTTCTTGAAATGATCAATTACAGTCATAGTTTATCCAAAAATAAAAATCCTTAAACACTATCCGAACAAGACTCAAGAAATTCACCAAAACGAACACCATAATCGAACAAGGTTACACTTACCTTGCTATAACAAAACCATTGGGCACTCTCCAATATCAACTTTTACCCAAGGAAGATGTAGGTAGCTTGATATCTCTAAATTAATCTACCTACCACCAAGACAATACCATTGCTAAGTTTGTGTTACTGGTATGAGGGAACAAAAATAGGCTCCCCACCATAAGAGACAACCTATTTTTTTTCACAAGACAGAATCAGGAAACTAATAAGGGGGGGCCTGAATGGAATCCCCGGTAAAAAGGGTATAATTCCACCATAAATATACAAAATAACTTATATAAGACACATAGTGGGTCTCCCCACCATAAGAACGAACCATCTTAACTGACCAGCATGGGCTGTTATAGAAAGACCCCAAAATTTAAAGAGTTGGGATGACCACATGGTTAGTCTGCACGGTTTGGGAAACCATGCACTAATAGTGGGAATAATTATATCTATATAGTTTTATAAGGCATGATAACTACTAAAAAAGCATAAAACATGTGATCAACCTGTATATCCAAACATCAAAACTTTTTCCAAAGACTCAATGGAAACCAAAGGGGGAGGGAATAACATTGGGCGATGACATGGGTATAAGGCCCTCCACCTATTTCCACCGAACAGGATCAATAGAAGAAAGATGATGACACCATAGGTTCAAACTCTTCCAATATTTGATATAGATGATATGAATTTGTACAAGGGTTTATATGACCCTGTGATTTCCCCTGACTACGATCCAACATCTCTCTAAGACCTATGGCTGGAGCTCAAATGATTGAAGAATCTTTGGCCTCGCAGTTAGGCTTTGGAAACCCACGGAACGAGAATTCTTATTTCGGTGAAACCAATAACTACACTGCAATCCCTGATACGTTTTCCAAGACATAACACATTCCAAAATCACTTACCCTAACCCGATATTTCCCTGAAACAAGGGCATAGAAGATGCACACACATCACACCTTGTTTGTTTGGGTGAGAAACAATAGATGTAAAGAACACATATACTCACCATCCTCTAAAATGAAATATTTTTATGTTTTTCCAAGGGATACATTCTACCAAAATAACAGAGACTCTCAGATGATTGCCTAACATTCACCTTTACCACCAATCAAGCACATGTCATCATAAGTCATCACTGAACAAGAACATTGTGACTGATATAAACAATGCACACAGAGGGACCTTATACAACATCCCCAAACAACACACAATTCTAGAAAGTGTCCACAATATCCTACCATGAACATATTTCCCACACTCATGGTTTAATATGAACTAATGCTTCAAAGAAATAGTGATGAACCCAGAGGCCCTCTCAGACACCATCGAGACACTCATCCCCACTAACAACCCTAGACCACTTCCAGCTTTGACGAATTAGGAATCCTAATAAAACAAGGTCTCTTTAAACCTTCCACGAGCACTCTCCCACTACAATAGGATCTAAAAATCAATGAAAGAAATGGGTGTAGACTCAATAAAAATGATCTACAAAATATTACTTATATTGATCATCCAGTGGATTTTCCAATGGCGAAACAATCCTGGTTGCACTACAGTTATGCATTAACCCTTAATGGGGGCGTACCTTATCAAATGAGAGAACCCAAGGACCCAACCTAGCTGGTCCATTGGTCAAAAAAATCCATAAAACAGATCCAAAAACATTAATGTAACAACCATAAAGGATTCCCGAAACATATCTCAGAGGAGACTATTAACCGGTCCTTCTACCCAGCTAACCGATCAAACATAAACACAAAACACAATTCAAACAGGTGGGGTTCTTGGTCTCAAAACATCCCACAACATCAAAATTTTCAAAAAACACATAATATAAGCCATCCCAAACAATTCATTAAGATATCATTATTTTTTTTAAAACATTTCTTGAAAGCAAACGGTTCGGCGGTTAGCGTATCCACTAATGGTACCCCATGGGCCTTACACATGCATGTTTCTGTGCCACACCGGGAACCCTCCTCAAATCCATCCTGACACTCACCCAGTCATGCCATAAACCATCCATCATCCCATATAACTCCATGCATGTGTTTTATCATGTAAATACCAAAGGTAGAAACAAAAAAAATTCTTTCCACTTCTCAAAACCAAAACAGTGAACCAACACGGCCTTTTTCTCTAAACTGCTAACCACAAGATCGAAATCCCAATTCAAATATTACAAAACTTTTTAGAAAGACACAACCAATTAGAAAATAACTCACTTTCACTATATTCACATCAATTTCAAATCACCTCATCCCATTAAAAAACCCTTTGATTGTTTAGAAAACTCTATTGGGAACACTATTCAAAACCAACTTCAATATAGTTCCTACTTTCAAAAGAGGTGTAAACACACCATTTTAAATTTCAAAAAATTCAAAAAATTTAGTTCCACCATTTCGTTTATCAAACCATTCCCTCTTTATTTTAAAAAAATTTCACAAAAAAATTAAGTTTCTTAAAACCAAAGTGCCAAGTTTTCAAAACTAAATCACAAAAAAATGCGAAAGGAAACTAGTTTCAGTCAGTGACTTCGAAATTTGGTTGGCGGCAATATTGCAATCACTTCTCTATCACAGAGAATGTTCTAGGTAATATCCTTGGCTCCATATGGCTTTCCAGGCCCTATGAGCTCACTAAGACCACTAACCCAACTCTCTTTTCATTTCCCCTAATCATCATCGAACCAAGAAAACCAAAGGACTAAGATAAATCCCGACTTCTCCAGGAAACATGAATCCCATCATGAGGTGTGGTGATAAGGCACACTACCCATAACTAGAATTCCAAGTCCCAACTATCATAACTCTAGACTATCCTCACTCTTTCCCAAATAACTTGACCCAAAGAGTTAACACGAACCTCCCTCTGATACCATTTTGTCATAAACCAAATCTGGAAGCCATAAAAAATGGCACCCGACCTGGCCCGCAACAAGGCCCGAAGGGCATTCCTGATCCCCATAGGCTGGAACAAGTTCCTAGGTATTGTAAAATAAAATCTGGGAATGATTTACCCGAGTTTATAAACATAAAACAAAAAAAGAATCTAATAAAACGAATATGGATTTTTCAAACCAAAACAATCTTTTAAAAAAAATCAGAAATGAATTACATATTTTAAAACAACTAAATAGGACAATAACAAAGTTACAAAACCAAAAGGTAACATCCCAAGAACCCTCATGGGAAGGAAAACAACCCTCAATCCATCTCCACAAGACTTCACCACCAAGGACCAGCTAGAAACCCGAACCACTAGAACTAAAAACTGTACCCAACCTACGACAACAAAAATAACCATGTATACTTACACCAAAGGGTATAATTATGGTGTGAGACAAATCCCAATAGTATACCACCACAAATAGATTCCATGTGATAAACATTTAATGATGAAAATCATTCAAGTTTTCAAAAACATGAAATTCTAGTTACAATTTCTAGAAGATGCAACATTAAATAAAAAAAGTTTTCTGGTGGGATAATTTAATGAATAAAAACTTTTAAAATAAATACCAAATCTACTGAATTTTTCATCCACTCATACCATATGCCAACGGTAAGCACAAAATATCTAGTGAGCACAAGCAAAGGGAAATAACCCCTAGGCACTAGCTAGCTGTGGGTCCTAGGTACCTCGTATCTCGGTGAGAGTAACCATAAAAAATATTCGTTCTCATGCACGATACACTAGTAGAGAACATACCCATAACCTATTGGTCCCAAATCATCATCATCATAGTTTAGTTATAGTTGTATGCGTGAATCATGCTAAGTGAAACTGAGGCCAAACCCCACAGATTCACTAGCATACTAGTACACGTCCACCCACCTAGATACCCTATTTTTCCTTTTGTGATCAAACAATATCAACAAGTAAATTAATATAATTTTCACATGAAAATATCATTTCCATATCATAAATTCACCAAACAGGCCACATGTATTCAACATAACTCACAAAAGTCCACATTTCATTCAAATTGATTTTGAAATCTGACTCACACCAAAATAGCCCACACCACTTTTCACATTTTTTAAACACTTCCACAAATCCATTAAGAAATTTTATAAAACCATTATAATATATTAAAACTCTCATAAAATCCCACTCACATGTTACATAATACCCTTTTACCTTCAAAATAATTTTATCATCAAACTTACACGAAACATCGCACAAACAAGTTTCGCTCCAACATCACAATATAATTAAATAATTTAGAAATTTACAAAACATTATAAAAGTGTTTGAAATCTTAAAAAATCACTTCAAATTTAAAAACCCCATAATAGGTGAACAGACATACCAAATAGTACATCTGCACCCTTTTACCACTTTGTTTAGCCAACTAAAACATTTAGAATTTTCATAAAAAACCCAAGTGGTGTAAGTATGTCTTGCGCACAAAACCCATTTCAAAACCCCCATCTAAGACTAAAAACCATACCAATTCCTATAAAAAAAATAATTGGAATCCCTAGATACATTTATAAAACTACTTTCAGGTTTTATAAAATCACCTTGAATAATACTACAAAAGATCTAAATGAAAACACACATTTTCATAAAATTCTCTCAATAAGTATAACAATGTTTTTCACATAAAACCCATTCAAATGCCCCCTTTTTTGGCCCACATGACACTAATACATTAAAAAAACATAATCAGCAGTCCATACATGATTTATTAAACCAATTCCATATGTTATAAAAATACACCCAAATAATACCCCACAAGTAACACATGAAAACACCCAATTTCAAGTTAAAATGAAAATATAAAATTAAACACTTAACAAAATAAATCATTAACAATTTTCAAACCACACCCAACATATGAGAAATATTAAAAATGAGTAAATACACCAATATAACTCATCAACAATTGTTTACACATGAAACCACCTACCTAAAATGCCGAATCCCTCAAATCTTGGTGCGAAACATCAACCGCACCACCGCCGCATCACAAGGAAGAAACATTAAGCCCTAGACCACAATATTTAGCCAAAAAGACACCACATCAAACCATAGGTTCGAACCCTAAATTTTGGACATTTTAGAAAATAATGGAAGTGGGAGGAAACCCTAAGGAGAAAAAAGAAATTGAAGAGAGAAACACTTACTCAAAACAATCTTGAAAAAAAACGACCCAAAATCCACCAGTATCTGAATTTGAGAACATAAAACCATTGAAGTGAGGTTATGACAAGGATGAGTAGATCATGTAATAATTTTAATGGGGGAAAAGAGTAATAATATAATGAGTTATTAAAGGATCAATTTACCTCTCCAAATTTGGGATATTTCTAAATTCTAGATAAGTTTCGACCACTTTCACGATTCTACTAAGATCCAAATTGTTGGAAGAGAGAATGGGGGTGTGCCTTACATAAGTGGGATCGGGTAAGAGTTGAAATCACCAAAAAACGTAAATATTGAAGGAGATATTAAATAATGAAAAGTTATTTTTAATGTAGAAAAATTTATTTCGGGTAGGCCCAATCCCTTAAATAAAAACCCATATACACCTTGATTATGGATTTAAAAATGGTCCAAATTAATATTTTGGTGTTAATTGGCCAGGGGATGAAAATTAGTAATTGGAATGGATTAAAAATTTTGAAAAATTAAAGAGTTATAATGGAATCAAAATATATTTTTAAATCTGTAATTGGGCTCACTGTTTGGCCCAATTCATGAAAACTCACCCATTCCACCATAAAAGATTGGGAAACCCCCAAAACAAAGCATGAATGGAAATTAAATGGAATTAAACTTTAAAATAAGTCATATATGTGTAAATTTGTCTTTGAAAACCTCTACCCATATATATTCTCAACTATCCTCCCTTCAATATAGAGTCCTTACTTTGATCAGAAAGCCATCCTAAATAGCCCTTTTGATCAACTCAAATGGAAACACCTGAAGAAGAGGTAATAATTTTACCACCCTCTTCCAAGTTTTTTTTGTCTTCCACTTCCTATTTCATTGTTGTTTCCATATCAAAATAATAACTTTAATACCTCCTACATATTGTGATGTTATTATAAATATGGTACAAACACATTCGTTAATCTATCCATCCAATAAATGAAAAAGTCACCATACATGCGTATGTATGGCTTACCGTCTCCACGTCGTGGTGTAGTTTGTTATTCAAACACATCTTTATTTTTAGGGTATAATAATTAATATAACTGATGTAAATAACAAATATAAAATTTTAATGATTCTTTATATATGATATAACATCAAATTACATAATATTTCACCATCAATATAATGATATCATCGCTCCTGCGTACATACGGATTATCGTCTCCACAACACGATGAGATTCATTCCCACGTTCACCACTCAAAGATGATTATAAAAAAATATATTATTAATAATTATGTAATTTATGACATAATAATTATTCTATATATATATATATATATTTACTTATATATATCTTATTCACTTTCTTCCGTTCAATAGTTTATGAAAATGGAAACAACGTTTTTGCATACGTATAGCCTACTGTCCCCATAAACGGTGCCTTCCATTTCAAATATCTATATATTATAAATATTTATATTCTTAATATATTTGATATATAAATCATGTTTTATATTCTAGATGTTTTTAGAAAATGATCTAAATGATACGATCAAGAATAACAAGTTAAAACACGTACGATAAAGAAAGAGATTATTACCCAATATATTAATTTAACATTTAAATAATTATAAAATGTGTAGTATAAAGTAATGAATGAATCATTGATGATATAAAAAATATTAATATGGTTCTGGAATAAATTAATAACCTACTATGGTCATTATACATGAGGTTAAATATACCCTTGACCAAAGGAAAGTGCGAGGTAAGGGTTAATTTCACAATCTCTTTATTATCCGTGGTTGTTTTTACGAAGTATCTACTAGGATAGATTTATTATCAATTTTCTTGTTTCATAAAAGGGTTTTAAAATGGATTTTTTTAAGGTACTTTTTACTAAAACATCATTTTAAATGTTTAAGGATTTATTCTTCTAAACCATTCTCATTAATGTCCATGTTTTCAAAATGATTTTAAGGATTTAATTATATGGACATATATGTTTTAAAATGATAATTACTTTCATAAGTTTCAAAGTGTTATGGGACACTTTGATTCAAAAATATCTTTTAATTTCTTCCTTTTTAAATTGTGTGACTTTTAAATGTTTTGATGAAAAAGGATATTTCTCTCAAAGAGTTTTACAAATAATTTTCATCTATGTTAATATCCATTGATGGATTTTAAACTTGTTTGAAGTTGATTTATTATGATACAATTCTTCCATAATGTATTGAAGGTTCTTTGATATGTTTGAATGTGGATGTGTTATGTTTATACCATTCATGTTTTATGGATAAAGTATTGACATTTCGTATTCTATGTTTAATACGAATGTTTATGTTTTGTTTAAATCGTTTCATATTTGGAATGCATTGGATATAATAAGTGATGGGTGAAACCCGCTATACCTCCTTGATGCATTGTTAGGACTCATGAGACAAACTAGTGTCTTAGAATAAGACCTCGAAATTTTTTTTTTTAGTTATGGAACAAGTCCTTGACTCTGTGGTTATGAAGTCTGGAATTATGAATTCCATCATTATGAAATTATCTATTCATATTACATGTGATTATTCTACTAGTAGAATATCCATGTGAATAAGTAAATGGAATTATTTGATTTATATTTTCCATATTATGATGATGTTTACGTTTAAAAGGATTTTGTTTTATTTTTATACATTTCCTAAAATGTTTATACTTATTTATGAAAGTTTATGCTATATTTTTGTCCTTACTGAGCATCTGGGATCACTCCATTCTATCTTTTATTTTTCCCAGGGTGCAAAGAATTATATTATGACTAACCAGTAGGGATAATATATGGTATATGATTGTGTTCAATGGAGAAAATGTTGTTTCTATTTTTTATTTTATAATGTAATTTAATGTTCATGTATGTAATCTATTTTCCAAGACTGCTAAACTAATCGGTCCTTCGGGAATTGATTCCTTGTAATCATGACAATGTATTAAAATAATGCTTTGACTCTTGGTAACTTGGGTCGGGGAATTAAAATTGGTAGGAGATGATGTTTAGAAACATCCATGGAAATAGATTTATATAAACTCATATTAGAGAAAATTACCCTAAGATAGACATTTTGGATTAGTATATAAGAACTTCCTAGAATTTTGGTAATGTAGAGATTTTTTATATTTTCCAAGCAATACATCCCTATCTCGATACGAGCAGGTAGAGGCGGCTCTGGTACAATTGTACCTAGAAGTGAAAACTCTAACAAGGAGTTTCGGTCTTGACCCAGGGTATCCAGGTACATGACAACGAGCCTTGATGCACTCTTGGTTACGACACTCTCGGGGGATATGCTTAGGAAAATTCACAATTTCATTACAAGACATTATGATGTATTTATGAGTTAATACTTCCTCAATGGAATTTTTTTGATTATAGATTATGTGCATAATATTTTCAATTTACGTTAGGTATTTTACTGGTTTGGAATTGTGCATTGCAATTCATAAACTATCCTAGTGGATTCCATTGTTTAGAAATGCTGCATAGTAGAAGGAATGAGAATTCCATCAATACGCATGATCGAAACATTAAGAAGGATCATATCCTTCATGGTATCAAGCCATCATTTAAAAGGGAAATAGTTACCCACATATTCTCATCATATAAAGAAATAATTTCATTTATTAATAAGATACGTACAGAATTATCTAATTCCTATGGCTTTATAGGGAAGAAAGAGATGAAAATGATGGAAGAGGGAAAGATGAAAAATGGGAAGAGGGGAAAGAAATATTTCCCATATGTGATAACTATAGAAAAAATCACCTTGGTAAATGCTTGAAGGGAATGTTATTTTGTTATAAGTGTGGAGAAAAAGGACACCAAGTACGTGATTGTAGGGGTACGAAAAAGGTTTCAAATGTACAATGATTCATCTACAAGGAGTTGGGACACTACGCGAAGCAATTTCCAGATCATTAGAGTATACCACAAATTCTTATATTGGATAATAATCAAGTTATAATAATAATAAACCTATTCTATCATGTATTCTAATCATATGTAACCCTTGTTTCAGTTTTTTTATTCTTTTTGAAGTGGTTGGTTGATGTTTGGACAATTTTGGGAAATGTTTTTTAAAGATGTGGAGGTTGTGCAGGGGCACACTGTTGGTGCACGGTCTGAAAAACCCATGTGGCCAGCCCAGAAAACTGTGCAACCTTGACATTGGGCTCTACACGGGCAGCTCACAGTTTGGCAGACCGTGCGGGCAAGCCGTGAAAAGTCCCTGGGTGAGACAATGGCCACCGCATGGTTGGCGCACGGTTTTCCAAAATGTGCGGGGGTAACCATGCGACCACTTAAATTTTGGGATTTTAAGTCCCGGGCCACTGAGTATTTCACATTTTCCCCTCATTATTCCTCCCACTCATAGATCACATGGTATTTATAGTTTTCAGAGGTTGGGGGGCACCTTAGCCTTTTTTGAAGTCTAATCGAAGAGGTTTCTTGGTAGATCGAAGGCGATTCTCCTCGGGGAAGGGTTTTTGAGGTGGTTTCTAGGAGGAATTCACTAGGTTTGGAGTGCTTTTGGGCAAAGGGTCGATTTCACTAAATGCTCAGAGGTAGGTGGTTTCTCTCTCAACACCACTAGGTTGAAATGTAGAGTTAATTTACATTTAAATTGGTTTCTTTAATTTAATTGTAATCATGTCGTGGGAATTTTGTTGGAAAATCAAATGGGTGATGATTTGGGTGTTTTTTCATGAAATTGGGGTTTTTTAGAAATGGGATCAATTGGTTAATTTTAAATTAGTGATTTTAAAATGTTAATAATTGTGAGCATGAATATTTATTTCAATAAACAGGTGATATTGAAATGTGTTTGGAATGGGAATGGTATTTTTTGGTATTGACAATAATGCATGATTATTGTTGTGGATTTTATGGAAATGGGTGATATGGGTGGAAGATGTTGGGACATGATAGAATGGGTGATAAAGTTCCACTATAAAAGGGGATGGATAGTGGATGGGAGGGCCACCATCAATAGAAATGGGGTGGGAAGTACCAATTGATTGGATTGGTAATGAATGGATTGGACGGTAATTACCATTATGGTTTGTTGTGTGCTTTGTTGGTGATGTTTGTAGATGGGACTTGTGAGTGAAATATGAAAATGGTAATCGTCTTGAAGAATGGTTGAATTGGATTCATTGCATGGAATGTTTGATTTGGCTTCCTTGTGTGGCATGTTTGGCTTATGGAATGTTTGACTTATAAACAATTGGTAGCTTGGTTTTTATTTATATAAAATGTTTTACATAAATGTGCTAATGGTTTTATCCTAGTGGTGTGTGTAGGTAAGTCAGTTGGGGAAATCCTAGTGAAGAGTTGTACTCACCCCCTACTTTGGTACTTTGGTTTATTTGCGGATGTCGTTTACCATGACATGGGAAAAGTTCAGGCATCACCCTCCTTTAGTAGTGCATTGTGATGTTTTGGTGGAGCTTGGATCTTGGAGATTTGTGTGGAGTTGTGGTGGTGTCAAAACTCATGGTATTTTGTTGTTTAGTTTTCACTTTGTACTCTGATGTTTTGTGGACATGTCTAGTTGAATCGTTTTGGGGTTTGTGATGGAATTGTTAGTATCACATGGTTGGGTTTAAAAGTTCGTGCATCTTTAGTGGTTGGATGGTTGAGTTGGGTTAATTTCTTATGGTTAAATCATTCACCAATGTTCATTGAGGATCTCATAATTTATTTATAGCCTTTGATGCCTTGGGAATGTCACTTAAGGCCAAGTTACCCTCACCGCCTCCTCATGTCAATGAGGGAGGGGCGAGGTGTTACAAGTGGTATCAGCTTGTTCGGTCCATTGGAGTTGATTCTCAGATTTGGAGTTGACATTCGTTGTGGTATATTCCTTGAGTCAGGATGGTAGAAATGAATAGGAATGACAGAACATGGAATGTATAGCATAAAAGGACATATCTAACTCTTTTATGTTGAACTTCAAGTTACCAGGGAGTTGGGTAAATAAGTGTTTTGGTGACACTTATGGGCATTGACTATCTCATTATCATGGGTGTAGCCAATGAGATGTTCATGGAATATATTTTAGAAATGAATTCACTCTAGGATGCATATTTCATTTGGCATAATGATTTATGGGATGAATTGAGAAATGTTTTTTCAAATGTGTGAAATTGTAATGTGAATAAATTTGGTATTTTGAAAATGGTTTAGTTTTCAGGAATGGTGAAACATGGAAAATGTGGAAAGGTGGAAAGCCTAATTATGACAGGGTTCTGTAATGCGATTTGAAATTGGTCTTCTTGATGTCTACGGATGTCAAACTCATGGTTGTTTGTTTTCTGTTTATAGAAATGGAATTGGGTAGGCGTTGTTGAGACCAACCATAAGTGGCCGATAAGAACGTAGTTGCACCTAAGCCCCACATAAACCAGTAGTTAGTCCAGAGCATAGTGAAAGCTTTCCATGCTGTGGGAAGTGTGAATATAGTGCAAGAGACAAAGCATGCTGATTATGTAGCTTAGTTTTAAAAGAAGGATCCACACATATTTAGGGGTGATTCGGACCCCGAAAGTGTAGAGGCGTGGGTGTCCAGAATGAACAGAATTTTCGAATTCTGGGGGATGCCGGTAGAGATGAAAGTAAAGCTAGAAATGTATAAGCTAGTGGATATTTCTCTTAAGTGGTGGGATTTGGTAGTCCAAGTTGGAACGGACCAGTGAATGGAGTTGGAAGGCTTTGAAGAATTGTTTAATAAAAAATTCTACCCACATACGTTCAAAATTCAGCACACAACTGATATTTTCAGTTTGACGCAAGAGCATATGTTTGTGATAGAGTATGCGACTAAATTAATGAGCATAGTGTAGTTTACACCCGAGGTGGAGATTAGCACGTCACTGAAGTAAAGTATCTTCAAAGTAGGGTAAAGGAAAGAGATCTGTTCATATATTGCAGTGTTGCGTATCAGTGATTACACAAAGATGGTGAATCAAGCATCGGTGGCTGAGTGGGATCTGTTGGGAGCTTCGGGAGGAGGGAGCATATGTGGTACCCATGGGGAACAGTGGGAACTCTAAATCTGGGTTCAAGTGGAGGAGGGACACTTATTCCTAGGGAGGGAGTATGGAACATAATCCGACAACTGGATCAGTAAATCTTCCTTCGAAGCCCCATAGAAAACCATGATGTATTCAGTGTGGCTCTAAAGAACACATCAACCAGGAATGTACGTCACAACCTAGAGCATGTCACAATTGCAATCATATGGGGCATATTCAGTGATATTATAGTAATTATCCATGGTTGGGTGCACATGACACTCCTTAGGGATCACATATGTCATATGCTTCGACGAGACGAGGATAACAACATACCCCTAATCAGCAGGGAAAAGTCAGTCATGGTGATTCTTGAAACACCACAACACCTCCATAGGGTAATAAAAAGCAGAGTGTGGCATCCAAGGCGTTGTTCGGAGTCGAGAAAGTTGTGGTGGATGATCAGTCCAGACCACCCACAGTGTGAGGTACTATTCTTTTAAATTCTACCTTGATGCAAGTTTTGTTTGATACAGGTACTTCACACTCTTTTATTGCTGCATGTGTGGTTGAGTTTCTCGGTTTAAGGGTAGAAATGATGCCTTTAGTTTTGAAACTTCAAACTCCTCAGGATCGAAGAGAGTATCGAGCCTTCTTTTGCAGAGCATGTTGTATCATTTTTGGAGAGGTTGAGCTAATGTGGAATTTCGTAGTGCTTGAGTTGAATGGGTGTGATGTAATCCTAGGAATGGATTAGCTGGTGGTGTTTGTGGCCCAAATCGACTGTAATGTGTGAACAATGTATTTTTCGACAAACAATTGCATTAGACATCTCTTTAGAGGTTAGAGGAATTAAAGGCAGGGTGAAACGAGTTTGTTGGCACCATCAGTGGGCATGTTATCGTATCAGTTGGTGGTGTTTTCATTGTAATAGGTAGAGGGTGTTGAGTAGTGTGTTAATCGGGCAGTGGTGGTTCAATTCATGGATGTGTTTGCTGAAGAATTATCTAGGTCACCTCCTATAAGAGAAGTGGACTTTACGATTGATCTCATTCCAGAGACCTGTCCTATCTCACTTCCATCCTACCGAATGGAACCTACTGAATTGCGAGAATTGAATGTATAGTTGGAAGAGTTATAAAACAAAGGGTTTATCTAGCCTAGCACATCCCCGTGGGCAGCACCGGTGTTGTTTGTGAAAAAGGTGGATGGAAATTTGAGGCTCTGTGTTGATTATCATAGACATAACCAAGTTACGATAAAGAACAGATATCCCCTTCCACTAATTGATGATTTATTGACCAGTTGAGGGGAGCCCAGTGGTTATCCAAGAATGACCTGAGGTCGAGATATCATCAATTGCAGGTGAGGAAGGACGATATTCCTAAAACAGCTTTCAGAAGTAGATATGGACATTATAAATATGTAGTTATACCCTTTGGTCTAACGAATGTACCAGCGGTTTTCATTTAATTTATGAATCATATATTTCAGAGATATATGGATTCATTTTTGGTTGTGTTTGTAGATGCTAATCTGGTGTATTCAATGACAAAGGTGGAGCATGAGCAGCACTTGGCGACAATGTTATAAATTTTGAGGGATCATCGGTTGTATGTCAAATTGTCAATGTGTGAATTTTGGATACAGGATTTCTATGTTCAAGGCCATGTGATTTATAAAAGGGGTGTTTCAGTGGATCCATAAAAGATAGAGGCTGTTATCTTGTGGCAACCGCAAAAAAATGTGTTTGAGGTACGGATTTTCCTTAGTCTAGCTGGGTATTATCGGGTTTTGTTTGTGATTTTTTACATTTGGATTTACTGATGACAGCTTTGAAAAGAAAGAATATTCCATTACAGTGGAATGAATAGTTTTAGTAGTGATTTGAAGAGCTAAAGGGTCACCTTACATCAACACCAATCAGGGTTTTTTCAGAACTAGGTAAAGGGTATGTGGTGTATTTGGATGCATTAGGATTAGGGTTGGGGTGTGTTCTCATACTAGGAAATCATGTTGCTGCGTATGGATAATAGAATTTGAAGGTGCATGAGAAGAACTACCCAACTCATGATTTGGAATTGGCAGCAGTGGTCCATGCTTTGAAAGTGAGGCATCATTATCTCTTCAATGATGAATTCATAGTATATACAGATCATAAGAGCTTGAAGAACATTTTATCACAAAGGGATTTGAACTTGAGGAAAAAGAGATGGATAGAATATCTCTAGATGTTTGATTTTTTTACTTTATGTACACACTGGGTAAGGGAAATTCTGTGGCAGATTCATTAGGTATAAAATCATATACTTAGGTGGTGAAACATGCATCAGAATAGTGACAGTTGATGTCTGTTATAGCTGACAGGCGGTTGGAATGTGAGGACCAGGCTGATAGTGCGGTCTTCGTTTTAGTTTTGTTGATTCCTGACTTGGTTAGACTGGTTAAAGAGCATATATATCTTATTCAGAGTGTGGGACCATGAGATAGAAACTCCATGGAGGGGAGAAAATTGAGTGTTGGAAACTGAATGGAGATCCAGTTTTTTGTTTTCAGAATCGGATCGTTGTAATAGTTGCTTGTCAAGAGGATCTTCTCAGGGCATATCATCATTCTAGATGGGATGTTCATCCTGGAATTCAGAAAATTTATAAAGCATTGAAAGTTTATTTCTGGTGGTCTGGTATGAAAATAATAATGGATGAGTTTGTTTCGAGATGTTTGACTTGCCAGCAGGTCAAGGAAGAGCATTAGAGGCCAGTGGGAATGTAGAAGTATTTACCAATACCTATTTGGAAGTGGGAGAAAATAGTGATGGATTTTGTCAGAAGTCTCCCAAGAATGGTTAGAAAGCACAATTCCATTTGGGTGATAGTGGATCATCTAACTAAGTCGGCAGATTTCTTTCCAATTCGCGAATCTCATACAGTGGAGGATCTGTCCAAAATATATATCCGAGAGGTGGTAAAGAGGCATGGGGGTCTAGTTTGGATCGTATCTGATAGAGATCTGAGGTTTACATCTCATTTCTGGAAATCCATATAGAAAACCCTTGGAACTAAGCATACCATGAGTACGGTGCATCACCCTCTAATGGATGGTCAATACAAGAGGACAATAAAAGCTTTGGAGGATATTTTGTGGGCTTGTGTCATGGATTTTCACGGCTCGTGGGAGGAGAACTTTTCATTGGTTGATTTCTCATACAATAATAGTTATCAACCATCCATACATATGGCTCCTTTTGAAGCGTTGTATGGGCATCAGTGTCTTTCTCCACTATAATGGGTGGAAATGGGTGAGTCCTCGATGGTTGGACCAAGCCTTGTCCAGGAGACTATGGAGAAGATCAAGTTAATTAGGAATAGAATGGAGACAGCTCTGAGTTGTCAAAAATCATATTTGGATCATTGTCGATGGTTGTTTTCTTTCGAGGTGAGTGATCATGTTTTCTTGAGGATCTCTCCTAGGTTGGTACATCATCATTTTGGGAAGCATAGAAAGTTATCTCTGAGGTATATTGGACCTTTTGAGATTCTTGAGCAGGTCGGTGAGGTGGCTTATCGTTTGTGTTTGACACCTATGGTTAGTGCGGTGTACAATGTGTTTCATGTGCCATAGTTGAAAAAGTATCAGCCTGATCTGGGCCTTGTTATTCGATGGGATCATGTTGAGATAGAGATAGATGCTTCATTGGTGAACATGCTAGTGTGGGTTGTGGATAAGAAAGAGAAAGTCTTGCTGGGTAAAAGCATCATTCTGGTTCAGGTTTTGTGGAAGCATGGCCAGATTCAAGAGGAGACTTGGGAGTGAGAGAAATAGATGGCTAAGCAATGGCCCGGGCTATTTCAGCAAAGGGTGGGTTCACTACATTTTGAGGATAGAAACTCCAATAGTGGGGGAGAATGTAGTACCCCAGGTTTGAGGTATGTGACCATTGTTTCGGTTTGTTTTTTATTTTTGAAGTGGTTGGTTGATGTTTGGAAAATTCTGGGAAAAACATTCAAAGTTGTAAAGGTTGTGCAGGGGTGCACAGTTGGCACACAGTCTGGAAAAACCATGCAGCTGGCCCAAAAAACAATGCACCATTAACAGTGGGCTCCCCACGGGCAGTGCACGGTTTTTCAGACAGTGCGGGAAAGTCGTGCGAAGTCCCTAGGTGAGACAGAGGAAACCGCATGGTTGGTGCACAATTTTCCAAATCATGCGGGGTAACCATGCGACCACTTATAGTTTGGGTTTTTAAGTCCTGTGCCACTTCGGATTTCCTATTTTTACCTCATTCTTCCTCCCACTTATGGATCACATGGGAGATCCAATTTTCAGAGGTTGGGGGAGATCCTTAACTCGTTTTGGAGGAAACTCTAAGGGGTTTTTTGGTGGATTGAAGGCGTTTCTCCTCAGGGAAGGGTTTTTGAGGTGGTTTTGAGGAGGAGTTCACCCGGTTTGGAGTGCACATGGGCAATGGGTTGATTTCACCAAACCCAAAGAGGTAGGTGGATATTCTCTCAACTCCACTAGGTTGAAATGTAATGTTTATTTACAATTAAATTGGTTTCTTTAATTTAATTGTAAGCATGTCATGTAAATATTGTTGGAAAATCAAATGGGTGATGATTTTGGGATTTTGGCATGAAATTGGGGTTTTGTTGAAATGAGCTCAATTGGTTTATTTTAAATTGGTTATTTTAAAATGGTAATGATTATGAAAATGGGTATTTATTTCAATAGATGGGTGATATATAAATGTGTTTGGTATGAAAATGGTATTTGTTAGTATTGACAATAATGCATGATTATTGATGTGGGTTTTGTGGAAATGGGTGATATCGTTGGGTAGATGATGTTGGGACATGGTGTAGTGGACGAGAAAGTGCCACTATAAAAAGGGGATGGATAGTGTATGGAAGGGCCACCATCAATAGCAAGTGGACAGAAAGTACCGCTTGAGTTGATTGGTAATGAATGGGTTGGACGGGAAGTTCCACTATGGTTTGTTGCGTTCTTTGTTGGTGATGTTTGTAGATGGGGATTGTGAGTGAAATTTGAAAATTATAATCAGCTTGTGGCATGATTGAATTGTCTTACTTGCATGGCATGGTTGATTTGGATTCCATGTGTGGCATGATTGGCTTATGGCATGTTTGGATTATAAAAAATTGGTAGCTTGGTTTTTCTTTATATAAAATCTTTTCTATAAATGTGATAATGATTTTATCCTAATGGAATGTGTATGGAAGTCAGTTGGGGAAATCATACTGAGTAGTTGTACTCTCCCCCTTCTTTGGAACTTTGGTGTCTTTGTAGATGTCCCGTACCGTGACGTGGGAAAAGGTAAGGCATCACCCTCCTTTAGTGGTGCATTGTGATGTTTTGGTGGAGCATGGAGCTTGGAGCTTTGTGTGGAGATGTGGGGGTGTCATGGCTCATGGTGTTTTTTTGTTTAGTTTCCAATTTGTACAATGATGTTTTGTGGACATGTCTAGTTGAATGGTTTTGGGGTTTGTGATGGAATTGTTAGTATCACATGGTTGGGTTTGAAAGTGAATGCATCTTTAGTTGTTGGTTGGTTGAGTAGGGTTATCTTCTTATGGGAAATCATTTACCACTATTCCTTGAATCCCTCGGCATTTATTGCTAGCCTTTGGTGCCTTTGGAATGTCGCTTACGGGAAAGTAACCTTCCTCACCTCCTCAAGCCAATGAGGTAGGGGTGCGGTGTCACAGAATAGCATGTTAATTTTTTTAGAAATTATATGGTTGAGATAAAGATAAACAATAATATGGTTCTGATACTGAGGTAGTTATTTTGGAATAAGGTATGATTAATTTGGATAAATTATATTGGATATTATTGACAACCTTGAAACTGACTAATGATTTGTATATTCCATCATTGTTGGAGTTTACAAGATTTTTGGATAGAAGGAGTATATCCAGTATTTTATAAGGAATAAGGGAGAAAAAATGTAATCAATAATTTTTATGGTAATTCAGGGTGTTACCGTGTTTTAAAAGAATACACGATGAAGGTATTCACATGTTATTACATGGAAAAAAGGATCTTTATTGTATTTACCTTCCTTATAAATTTTTTACTGTGAGTTTAGACAGATGTACTTTGGATAAGTCTAAAGGAAGGAATCAATTATGTTTGACAGTGTATAATATTTTTAATTTTAAAAAACTTTTTATGATTATTTTTGGATTGTTATAAAAAGGAAAACCCAAAGGTTGGGTGTCAACCCGTCACGTCTGGCAAGGACGTCAGACTTGAACCCATAATTGAAGGATGAGAAGGGTTCATCACCTACCAATGGCCTACTTGATTTCATGGTTTATATAATATAGTTTATTTAAATATTATGAAAAATGAACAACAAATTAATTATTTTTGAAACCCTATGCAATTAGGATAAAAAGAATATTTTTTGATTCTATTGTCTTTTGGAGTGAAATATGAGTTTGTGGTAGGAATTAGTTTAAGGATGAAACTATGATTGTCATGTATATATATATATATTCCTTTTATTCTATGTATAAAATAATTATCAAACTTTAGGGAAGAGATCTTAAAACAAAAAACATGTTACCCTAATAAAATAAGTTTTGTTGAACCAGTGATATTTTACATCATCTTAGATTGATGGCTTTGAGGCCCTCAATTTTACACTTGTATGTGATTGATGACCTCAATCACTCCCTATAAATATTTACATTTTCCCTCCATTTATGTGATCCTAATTTCCACCAATGTTCTCCTAATCAAGATCATATATTGGTGGTGACTTTTTCATTTCCCTTTCCCTCTAATTAAGACAAACAATTATTTACCCAATGTTCGATGTAAATTTTCCACAAAAGTATTTTTCTATTTTTAACCATTTATTTTAGGAGAACAATTTAAAATTGCGAGGGCGCAATTTATTGATGGATGGGAGAATGTAACACCCCAATATTTCATAGTACATTATCTCATTAAAGTAATTCAATAGCATGTGTTACACGCAACACCGAGTTCGAGCACACCACAACATACCAAACTAGTCGTTCAAAAGCACTTACGAATAGAATTAACTTCATTTTGAAATTTTATATACTATATATAATTTTAGAATCCATATTATCTATTTCTTAGACATAATATAAGGACAAATTCATATTTTTAGATGAAAGAAGTATTTTAAAAAAAAAGCAATTTTACCGCCATTTAATGGCAAACCATTTTTAAAATTAATATTTGAATGTTTTATATATTCAAGTTAATGGAATTAAATTATTATTTAGAATAATTCCATAAAAATTTAGTTTGGATAAATTTTTTGAACTTTTCTGATAACATTCATATTTTGATGAATAGTGAAAAATCCTATGTTTTAATTGAAAACAACTTTTTAATCAAAATAATTTATAGTGTTAAATTATTAATTTTAATTGTTTTGAAGTGTAATTATATAACATTTTTATCAGTTAATATAATGTAGTTAATTATTACTAATTTAACATTTAAATTTGACATAAACACATGTCAATATTTTGATAGTTTTCACTTTTTAAAAACCCTCTTTTCGGTTTTGACAACAGGAATTAATTTTAAATTAATAAATGAATCTTATATTTTTTTAATTTGTTAATACAAAAATCATTTTTTAATTCATAATATCAAAATTAGATTTGGTTGAACTTTTGGTATTCTTCTGAAAACTTTCAATTTTTGACGAATAGTGAAAACACTGCGTTATTATTTAAAATCCACATTTTTATTTAAATAATTTTTTATTTTATTTAAATTTATTATAAGTCAAAATATATATATAATACCTTTATATGTTAAATTTAATTGATTGGGGTCATTTTATAATAAAATTAGATGTATAAAAGTATATTGAAGTTTTTAACCTCTTTTACCCACCGTCTATGGACGTTTGCAAATTTGAATAAAACATAATCTTACAACTTCTATGAGTTGAAGTTTTGAAATATGAGAGGCATGGTTGACATCAGTAACTAAAATCTGGTTCAATTAGATGAAAATATTTTTTTGTTGAATAGTAACTTTTGACTTTTATTTACCACGGTTAAAAGCAAATAGGGTAATTAAGGGTAAAAATGAAATTATAATTACCCTAACACATTCCCTAATTATATTGTCTTAGTTTAATTCGATCAAAATAAAAACTTATAAATAATATATGATCCTTTTGGTCCACTTGTATTAGATTAGAACATTTATTATTATTTTATTTATAGAAGAGACAAAAGTGTTAAATTCAAAGATTAATAACTAAACCATTTTAATATAGGGTTATACCTAAGATAAATTTGAGTATAAATATTCATTATAAATGTACAAAAAATCCTACATCATGGTAGTTTATTTATAATTTTTAGACATTATATTATTATATTTATTTATGACACAATGACGATGCAGTAATTACCTAATTAATAAAAGAATCAACTAAATGGTATTATAAGTATTAAAATAAATATAATTTCAATGTTTTTATGGAATAAAAGAATTTTAAAGGCTAATATGACATTTTATTATTGATTAAATGTATCTTATTTGAATTTATCAAGTTTTTATGATTTCACAAAAACAAAATTCCAAATAGTGTCAAACATTACATAAATTATTTGTTTATAAAAATACTCTATTATTGGTTGATATAATATTCTTAAAAATCTAAGGATCATCAAAATGGAATAATTAAAATTATATATGTAATTAATGAACCACTTGAGGTTCTCTATTATGTTTAGAGTAAGTTTATTAACCATATAGTGTAAGAATACAAGAAGCCACAGTAAAAGTTAATCTATTTAACTAGGAGTTAAATATAAAAGATAAGGTTAAAATGGTAACCTAAACTTGTCTAAAACCTATTGGTTGAGATTTTTTTGACCCAAAACCACCTTATTCTATAAATAAATCATTTTAGATCCATTAAAAACCGAAAATTATTTTATTATAAAATAATATTTCAAGCTTTTCCAAAAGTGACCCTCACCTCTATTATAAAAGGGTACTTCCCCTCGTCTTACTTTGGCACCTTGAAAGCCATTCAGATCAGCCCGAACCTACCCAATTATCCTATAAACTATCCTACCTTCAAACTAGAGGCCTTAATTTGATCATAAAGCCAACCTAAAGAGCCCTTTTAATCAACTCAAAAGGAAACACCTGAAGAAGAGGTAATAATTTCACCGCCCTCTTCCAAGTTATTTTCTTCTTCCACTTCCTCTATCATTGTTGTTTCCATACCAAAATAATAACTCCAGTAACTCCTACATACTATGATGTGATTATAAATATGGTACAATGATATTCATTATTCTATCCATCCTATAAATATCAAAGTCACCATATGTGCGTACGTACGACTTACCCTCTCCACGTCGTAGTGTAGTTTGTTATTCAAACACTTAATTATTTGGATGGGTATAATAATGATTAGAAATGATGTAAATAATAAATATAACATGTTAATTATTCTGTATATATGATATATCATCCAATAACATATGATTTCACAATCAATATAATGATATTTTTGCTTGTGCGTACGTACGGATTACCATCTCCATGACGCGATGAAATTCATTCCCACGTTCACCATTCAATGATGATTATAAAAATATATATTACTAATAAGTATATAATATATGACATAATAATTATATTGGATATATATTTATGTATTTATGTACCTAGATAAATCTTATTCACTTACTTCCGTTCAATACGATATGAAAACGGAAAGAGCGTTTAAGCCTACGTACGACCTAACGTCTCCACAAACGGTTGCTTCCATTTCATATATCTATCTATTATACATATTTATTTGAAAATATATTTGATATATAAATCATGTTTTATATTCTGGAATTATTTAAATCATGATCTAAATGATGCGATCAAGAATAACAAGTTAAAACACATATGACAAAGAAAGCAATTATTACCCATCATGTTAATTTAACATGGAAATCATTATTAAATGGGTAATATAAATCCATAAATGAATAATTTATTATAGAATAAAAATTAATATGGTTTTGGTATAATTTAATAACATACTATGGTCATTATACAGGAGTTTGAAGGTATCCTCGACCAAAGGAAAGTGCAAGGAAAGGGTTAATTTCATAATTTCATTATTATCTGAGGTTGTTTTTACGTAAGTATCTATTGGGGAATATTTATTATCCATGTCCATGTTTCATAAAATATTTTTCAAAGGAAATAATTTTAAGGTACTTTTTAATAAAAAATCATTTTTAAAGTTTTAAAGATTTATTCTTCTAAACCTTTCTCGTTAATGTCCATTTTTTCAAAATGATTTTAAGGATATTTTTATATGGACATGAGTATTTTAAAATGTTAATTCCTTTCAAGAGTTTCCAAGTGGTATGGGACACTATGATTCAAAAATACCATTTAATTTCTTCCTTTATAAATTGTGTGACTTGTTAATGTTTTCAGGAAAAGGGGATATTTCTCTCAAAGAGTTTTACAAATAATTTTCATCCTTGTCAACATCCTTTGATGGATTTTAAACTAGTTTGAAGTTGATTTATTATGATACCATTATTACAAATTGTATTGAAGGTTTTGTGATATGTTTTTCTTGTGTATGTGTTATTTTATACCATTCATGGTTTAGGGACATAGTATTAACATTTCATATTCTAGTTATAATATGAATGTTTATGTTATGTTTAAACCTTATCATATAAGGAATACATTGGACTTAATATGTGACGGGTGAAGCCTGTTATAGCTCCTTGATGAATTGGTAGGTACCATGAGAAAAACTAGTGTCTTGGAACAAGGCCTTGAAAAAAATTTATTTTCAGTCTTGGCACAAGGCCTTGACTTTGAGGTTGTGAAGTCTGGAATTATGCATTCCATCATTATGAAATTGTCTGTTGATATTAAATGTGATTATTTGACTAGTAAAATATCCATTGAATATTTAAATGGCATTATTTTATTAATCTTTTCCATATTATGCTGAATTTTTAGTTCAAAAAGATTTTATTTTTAGTTTTATGCATTTCCTTAAATGTTTTGTGCTTATTTATGAAAGTATCTGCTATATTGTTATCCTTAATCAGCATCTGAGCTCACCCCTTTTTATGTTTTATTTTTCCCAGGGTGCGAAGAAGTATATTATGACTGACCTGTTGGGATAATCTAATGGATATGATTGTGGTCAATTGAGACAATTCTGTTGTTGTTTTAATTTTATAATGAATTGTAACATTCATGTATGTAATCTATTTTCCAAGACTGTTAAATTGATCGGTCCTTTAGGACTTGATTCCTTGTAATCATGCTAATGTATTAAAATAATGCACCTAATCTCGGTAACTGGGGTCAGGGAATTACACATACCATCCATAGATAGATATTAAGGTATCTTATACTAACCATATGAGGTGACCCTTAGAGTTCATTATGGATGATAATTCTTTCTTGAGGGTGAATACTTATTTAGGGTACATACTTTTTAGAAATGAGGAAAATACACCACATTGTTCTTTCAGACCATTTGAGATCATCAAGTAGGTTGGGGAAGTGGCATGCCACATAGATCTTCATTACCATTATCTATATATGAACAATGTGTCCATGTGAAATATATTCTAAGCTATATACGAGACCCTGTACATGTTATCGATTGAGAGGATGTTGATGTAGATCCTGATGTATCTCATAGGGAGTGTTCAGTGTAGATTACATATAGTTGAGAGATTGTTCTTTGAGGGAAGAAGTAACAACTTGTCTAGATTATGAGGACACATGGTAAAATTAAGTTATAGAACTTGGAGTGAGTGGTTGATGTGCATTCTCAGTGGCCAAATATATTCAAGAAAGAGTCCTAATAAAGATTCTCTTGGATAAAAATTCTATAGAGGCGCATAATTATAAAGCCATAAAATTCATGTTCTTTTATTAATATCTTATTTTCCTCCTTGTTTTGAGTTTAACCATGTTTCTCAAAATTCATGGGGGCTAAAATAAGATTAAAATTTCTTAAAGGATTATTATGTAAATATTTCCTCCAAAACAATGGTGGATGTTGCATAGTGCATAGTACAATACTGCAAGGAGTTGGATTCGTTGCAGCATTAGTGGTTGTGATGTAGTGTTATGGTGGTATGAGGGCTACACCAAAGTGTGTGAAAATATATTTTGAGGTTAATAATGATTTCGTCTATGATGTAACCTTCACCATGGAGTTTCTAAATGATAAAGGTTGTGTTGTGGTGGCTCCCCTACAATTCTTCTTCTACATCTATTAGAATAACTAGAATATCTATCCATGATAACTTGTCTTCAGGAGGTATTCTCATTGAATGTCATGGATTTTATGAGGCTATTATGAATTTATGATAGATTTACCATTTAGGATTTTAAGGGGTTTCTTCACACATATTGGATCCCCATAAAGTCTATAAATATCCATTCCCCCCTATGTTTTGACACCGATCCAGATCTCCAATGGAGTATTGAAATAACTCCACACCATAGTACCACCCGTTATGTCATTGAAGTTTACACCAAATATGGATCTTGCCATATACATTTCTATTACAACACAATGGTGCATTACACAGCCCAAGTAATGCCCTGAACCAAGTTACCCCGAGTCAGTGCATTATTTTAATACATTGGCATGATTATAAGGAATCAAGTCCCAAAGGACCGATCTGTTTAGCAATCTTGGAAAATACATTACATACATGATCATTACATTACAAAAAATAAAACACAACATAAATAATCCTTTTATAATTCCATTAATCCATTATCTTAACCATGTATATCAATAATAAAACACTTATTGAAAATCCTGGGAAAATAAAACATAAGAAATGGGTGATCTCAGATGCTCAGTACGTTTAAACAATTTAGTAGAGGATAACATAAACAATAGGCATGGTTAATAATTGAAAACACATGCCTTTACAAATAATAAACATGAACACTTTATGGAAGAAATATGAGATGTGTAAACAATTCAATAATAAAACATAGTCATAGGTATTCTACTAGTCGAATAACCACATGAACCTTTGATATTATTTTCATAATGAGGGAATTTATATTTCCAGACATTCTGAAACATTGTTTCAAGGCCAAAACCAAGATATATAAAAATGATTGAGGCCTCAGCCAAAACCATATATCAAATTTGGAAAAGCCTCGGCCAATTCCATGTCTAATTGTCTCATGAGACCTATCGATGCATCGAGGAGCCATAACGGGCTCCACCCATCACATACTATGTCCAATACATTCCTCATATGAAAAAGGTTGAAACATAACATAAACATTTTTACTAGAACTAGAATACTAAATGCCAATAATTTAACCCAAAACCATAAATTGTATAAAAATAACACATCCACAGTGAAATATCTCAAAAAAAAATTGAATACAATATGGAAGATTTGTATCATAATAAATCAACCTTGATCATGATTAATATCTTGTAAAGGATGTTTTCATATTTGAAAATGATCAGTACAAATCTTTGAGAGAAATATTTCTTTTTCATGAAATCATTTGAAAGTCACATAATTTATAAGGAAAGTAATTTAAAATATATTTTTTAATCAATGCTTCCCATACCACTTTGAATCTTTTGAAATTAATTAATATTTTAAAACATTAATGTCTATATAAATAAATCCTTAAAACCATTTTAAAACATGGACATTAATGAGAAAGGATTATAAGAATAAATCTTTAAAACAATTAAATTGATTTTTAGTAAAAAATACCTTATAAATTATCCATTTTAAAACTAACTTTATAAAACACGGACATGGATAATAAATATTTCCTAGTAGATACTTACATAAAAACAACCTCAGATAATAAAGAGATTGTGAAATTAACCCTTACCTTGGAATTCCTTTGGTCAAGGGTACGTTTAAACTTCTATGTAATGACCATAGTATGTTATTAAATTATACCATAACCATATTCATATTAAATATATCATACATTACTCATTTATGACTTTATACTACCCATTTAATAATTATTTCCATGTTAAATTAATATTTTGGGTAATAATTGCTTTCTTTATCGCACATGTTTTAACTTGTTATTCTTGATCATATCATTTGGATCATTATTTAAATACTTCTAGAATATAAAACCTTATTTGTATATCATATATATTTATAATATTAATATTTATAATAGATTGATATATGAAATGGAAGGCATCGTTTATGGAGACGATAGGCCGTACGTATGCAGAAACTCTGTTTCTGTTTTCATATCGTATTGAACGGAAGTAAGTGAATATGATATATATAAGTGTATATATATATATCTCCAGTATAATTATTATTTCATATATTACATACTTATTAATAATATATATATTTTTATAATCAACATTGAATGGTGAAGATGGGAATGTATCTCATCACGTCGTGGAGACGGTAATCCGTACGTACTCACGAGCGACAATATCATTATATTGATGGAGAAATCATATATAATTGGATGGTATATCATATATAAAGAATAAATAACATGTAATATTTTTTATTTACATCCGTTATAATCATTTTTATACCCATCCAAATAATGAAGTGTTTGAATAACAAACTACACCACGATGTGGAGACAGTAAGTCATACATACGCTCGTATGGTGACTTTTTCATTTAGAGGATGGATAGAATAACGAATATAGTTGTAATATATTTATAATAGCATCAATTTATTTATTAGGCACTTAATTAATTATTATATAATGGAAAAAATAAAGAAAGAGGAAGTGGAAGAAGAAAATAACTTGAAATAGGTGATGAAATATTTAGCTATTTTTTGGATTCTTCCTTTTAATTTTATCAAAAGGGATCCTTAGGTTGGATTTATGACCAATTGAAGGCCTATAGAATGAATAGAGGAAAGTTGGGAGGATATTTGGGTTGGGTTTGGATGATCCCAAGGGCTTAGGATGTGTGGTAATGAGAGAAGGGTAAGTGCCATTTTATAAGAGAGGTGAGGATCACTTTAGGAGAAGCTTGAAATATTATCTTATAATAAAATAATTTTCAGATTATAATGGATGAAAAATGAGTTATTTCAAGGATAAAGTGGTTATGGGTCGAGATACTCTCAACCAATAGGTTTATAAAAGTTTAGGTTACCATTTTAACTTTATCGTTTATATTGAACACTTAGCTAAATTGTTTAACTTTTACTGTGTCTTCTTGTATTCTTACACTATATGGTTAATAAACGTACTCTAAAATTCCAAAAGAACCTCAAATGGTTAATTAATTACATATATAATGTTATTTAAGGCCTTTGGATGGACCTTATATTTTTATGAAATTTATATCAACCAATAATATGATATTTGTTTTAAACATTAATTTATCTCAATTTTGACACTATATGGTATTTGGTTTTTGTAAAAGTCATTAATACTTGATTCATAAGAACAAGATACATTTAATAATCACTTAAATGTCATATTCACCTATAAAATTCATGGATGTCATAAAATATTTGAAATTATATTTATTTTAATATTTTTAATACCATTTATTTGATTCTTTCATTCATAAGGTAATTACTGCATCATCATTGTGTCATAAATAAATTTAATTATTTAATGTATAAAATTATAAATAAAATATCATGATGTAGGAAATATTTTTAAATTTCTAATGAATATTTACAGTTGAATTTATATTATGTATTACTCTATATTAACAATTATTTAGTTAATAAACTTTGAATTTTACACTTTTAACTCTTCTTTAAATATAATAATAATGAATGTCCAAATCTAATCCAAGTGGACCTAGAGGATCTTATTTTTTTCCTAAGGTCTTTTTTGGTCTAATTAAACTAATATAATAGAATTAGGTCATGTGTTAGGGTAATTATAATATAATTTTAACCATTAAATACCGTATTTACTTTTAACGATGGTAAATAAAAGTCAAAAGTTATTATTCACCAAAAAATATTTTCATCTAATTAAACCACATTTTACTTAATTATATTAAATTTTTATCTTGGATTTTTGAAATTCAACTCACATAAGTGGTAAAATTAAGTTTTATTCAAATTTTCAAATGCTCCTAGAAGGTGGGTAAAAAATGATAAAAGTTCAGCAAAATATTATACATATAATTTTATTAAAAAATGACTCCAAGAAATTACATTGAACTTATATAGGTATTATATATCTATTTTCACTGAAAATAAATTTAAATAAAAAATATCATTATTTAAATAAGAATTCGGTTTTAAATAATAATGTAGTGTTTCTCACTATTCATAAAAATTAAATGTTTCGAGAAAAATACCAAAAATTCATCGTAAGATAATTTTGATATTCTGAATTCAAAAAATGAAGTCTATTTTACCCAATTAAAAACCTAAATGTTTTATTTAATAATTTAAAATTAATTCTTATTGTCAAAACTAGAAAGCGAGTTTTAAAAAAAGTAAAAACCATAAAAAGATTGACATGTGTTTATGTCAAATTTAAATGTGAAATTAAATACAATGACTTACATTGTATTAAATGATAAAAATATAATATAATTATACATCCAAACCATTAAAATGTATAATTTAACAATATAAATTATTTTGATTAAAAAATTTGTTTTCAATTAAAATTTAGTATCTTTCACTATTCACCAAAATATGAAAGTTATCATAAAAACACCAAAAATTTATCGAAACTAAATTTTTATTTCCCGATTCTAAAGAAGAATTTTTTTTGTCAAATTAAATATTCAAAAGTGTCAAATATTGAATTTAAAAATGGTTCTCCATTAAATGGAGGTAAAATTGCATTTTATGAAAAATACATCCTCTATCTGAAAAAATGAATTTGTCCTTATATTATGTATAAGAAAGACATAATATGGATGTTAAAATTATATGGAAAATATTAAATTCAAAATTCACTTAATAATATTCATAACCTGTTTTGAACGGCTAGTTTGGTAAGTCGTGGTGTGCTTGAACTCGATGTTGTGTGTAGCGCAAGTTTTTAAATTAAATTAATGAGATAATGTACTATGAAATATTGGGGTGTTACATTCTCCCATCCTCCAATGAACCACGTCCTCACAATTTGAAATTTTTCTTCGAAAATAAATGGTTAAAAATAGAAAAATACCTTTATGGAGAACCCACATCAGAAATTGGGTTAATAAAGCTTAGTCTCAATAAGAGGGAATGGGAAATGAAATATTCACCACCAAATTATGATCTAGATATGTGGAACACTGGTGGAATTAAAGAAACATCATTGGAGGAAAAACAAAAATATTTATAGGGATTTATTGAGGTCATCTATCACAAACAAATGTATAATTCAGGGCCTCGATGCCATCAATTGAAGATGATGTAAAATATCATTAGCTAAAAAAACATAAGTTTTTAAGATAACACGTTTTTAGTTTTAAGATCCCCTCCCTAAAGATTAAGAATTAATTTATTCATAACAAATATACATACATATATATATATTCACACACTTGACAAGTAGAGTATCCTCCTTCAACTAATTCCTACCACAAACTCATCATTCTCTCCAAAAGATAATATAATTAAAAAATATTCTATTTATATTAATCATAAAAAGTTTTAAAAAAATGAAATTATAAATTATATGTCTGACCATTTAAAAAAGAATACATTATAAAAACCAAGACATCACGTATGCCAGGGGTTTGTGAACAACCCTTATTTTCATTCAATTGTGGGTTCAAGTCTCGTGGCCTTGCCAGACGCGACGGGTTATCACCCGACTTCCGAGATTTCCTTTTTATGAAAATCTACAAACAATATCAAGAAATTATTCTACCATAATAATAGAATCCAATTTCAAACATAATCGATTCTAACCTTTATACTTATCCAAAATTCTTAAAATCAAAACTCCCAGTCCAAAATTTATAAGGATGGTAAACACAATTAAGATTATTTCTTCCATGTTATAACTTGCGAATACCTTCTTTATGTATTAGATTTAAAAAACCATAACACCCTGAATTACCATAAATGTAACACCCCGATGTTTTCAAACCTCTTAAATGAAAATTGGGCATTTTGTGCTTTTGAAGTTCTCTCTTTAAAACAATCAGAATGAAAAATATAAAAAAAACACGTAACTTTTATTTATGAATTCAACACTGAAGGGTATTACATTTTTGCGGGCTACAAGAAAAGCTCACTAACCAAATATTCCAACCAAGAACCCGATTACAATAATGGGAAGACTGCTTAAAACTACTAAGATCCCGAGAATGCGGTAGGGATTTCGAGCATCCATCATAAGAAACATAAGGATTGCTGAAGCCACCGCGACCGTGCTCAACACCAAGGGGATCACACGAACGATCTTCCTTTTTCTCCTTCGGTCACTTGGGGTAAGGGACACCCGAGACCAAACCTTTCTTTTTATAAGCACCCTAATACGACCGTTGCACCACAAACGGCTATATTTTTGACCGTTGGGTCTCCTTATCCTCTATGTTGACCGTTGAAAATATGACGATTTACCCCAAAAAGGATCGGTATGATAAGTGTGTATTTTTCTTTAATATTTCAAAATGACATCAATGTTAATTTAGTTAATTTACCTCTTGTTTTCCCAAAAATGATAATTTTATTTTACGTTTCAAAACAAATTTTTTTTTAATATTATTGTTTTTCTACCACTATGCATATCAATTTGAACAATAACTTTTATTTTCTAGTTATATTAAACCTGACGGATTTATATTTTATGAGTTATATATGTTGCATCAAATTAGATATATTATTTCTTTTATAATTTGACCTTTGTTAACTATTTTGGAAACTACGGTTTCTTATATTCACGTATTTCGTAATTATATCAACACACTTTGATTAAATATAGTTATGTTTAAAAATAATCCTTAATTGAGAATATTAAGTTAATTAACGAACAAAGAAAATTAAAAAATATATATATACATATATATATATATTTTCATGTTAGCACAATTATCTTAAGTTACCATACTTTATAAAATTATGTTTTCTTCACTATAAAATAAAAATTTATTACTTTGAAAATTTGGGTTAAATAATATTTTTGTTAACATGTAAATTTGAATTTAGATAAGTATCATTAATTATTAAATTATATGTTTTGATAAAAAGAAATAGAGAAAAATGAAAATATAACTTATGTTTAAAATAAGGGTTTAATAGTTTAATATATAGGGGTATTAATAACCCTTGACTTAGGATAATAATAGTTTATTAATAAGGTTATATTAATGATTTTATAATAGGTTAAATAAAATAATAAAATAACAGATTTTTTTATATGATAAAAACTTAAAAAAAAATAGTGATGAGAGAATCAGGGGAGGGGAGGGCCGCGTGTTTAAAATACCAGGGCGAACCTGAGCCGTCCGATCCTCTCCCCTTGATCGCAGCCATCTGTTCCTTTTATCACCGCATCGTGTCTTAGCCGTCCGATCCAGCTGTTTCTAATCCTGGCCGTTCATCCTTTTTTCACATCTCCCTCGCACCGTTTCCTTCTTCTTCCTCGTCGCGTCGCTGAACCAGTCAGGCTCGGCCTTCGTTTCCTCCGCCCGAGCCGACAACGATCAACCCCTCTCTTCTTCTTCCACAAAGTCGGCACCGCCCTCTTTATTACCGACCTCGGTTCCCCCAATGACTCCCCCGAAGTCCTTCATCTTCTTCTTTCTTTCTTTTTTTAAAAACCTCTGTTGCACCGAAGCTTCATTTTGGAACCCCAGCTCTCACGATCTCTCCGACCTCCGAGACTTCGTTGCCGCCTCGTGCTCTCCTCCTCGTCGTCAATCAAGTAAGGGTCGAAGTCTGGTTTTTTATGTTTTGTCCCAAATATCGGTTTTCATGTATATAAACATATGACGGTTATATATATATGTACGTGTACATCCTGTGTATACACCTTTGGCTTCCCCTACCTCCTTGCCGCATCTCCCTCTCCTCCCCTCTGAATAGGTAAGGGTCGTGTCCTTTATTTTATTTTATTTATTTGTTTGGTTAAGCTTCGGTTGTTATATACTAATATATATAAGTATAAACATGATATATATATATATATATATATATGTATACCTGCTGGAATTACATATTTCGGTCCCTCTTGCCTCGCCCATTCTTCCTCCCCGAGCAATGTAAGGGACATGTTTCAATTTCAGTTGGTTTTGTCAAGATTCGGTATATATATAACTATGTATATGTGTATTTATATATATATATATATGTTATATATATAAATACCTAAACTTTCCTGTTGCGTCTGAACATGAAAAAAACTAAATTCTGGAGTAAGGTTTCAAAGAATCTGATTTTATTTGGGTTTTGATTAACCTCTTTTTGTGTTGTTTAAACTATATATATGTATATACATATTTATTTATGTATATGTGAAACAAACCATCTCGGGTTTTTATGATTTTCAATTGAGGATAATTTATTTAGGAAATGATGTTCTTAATGTATGAAAAACATGTAAGGGTTAAGTATGGTTTTGTGTCTTATGTTACTTTGGATATATTTATATATATGCAAGTTTATATAAATGTATACCCCTACATAGATGCAGGTCCATAAGACCCTCTTTTTTGTATACTAGTATTCTTCCTCTCTTGGAGAACCTAGTTTGGGTATGAAATTAACACATGTCATTTGATTTAATGTTGGTTTATGTATATATATATATATATGAGTACATATGTACATATACATAAGACCTAGTAAACCCCTCTTGCACAAACACATAAATACGAGTACGACTGAAACAATTCTAGTCTAGAGGTTGTAAATCAGGTAATGTATGAATTGAGTATTATTTAATTAACTGAAACACTAAGTCACATTTACATTACTATGAATTTGGTTCCCATGTTTTGTAATTTATTACTTTATAGCATGATGAAGTTTATCTAAAGAACATGCACAATCATATACATATGTTTTTCCCAAAGGTGGACTTGAATATACACTTTGTAACTTCAACTGCCTGTATAAAACACTCATGACATCCAAATTATCATCATATGTGAACGACCATGCTTTAATTGGATATCATGATGTATGGAATGTTAAAGTGTTATTCCCTTTTTCTTTTTAAACCCAAATTTTCAGATGTTAACTTTTTTATGTGCACGAAGCTTTAGCATGCATATCACAAGGTTTTTAATGATAGAACTGTTTACATGTTATGAATATGTATGTGAAAAATGGGGTTTATTTATGAATGTATGGAACCCCATGAATGAATGACCATGTCAAGATATGTGAGGGATGTATAGGACTTAAATGTTTATGGACGGGTGCGCCCGGAATTATACAGCGCTCCAATGCATTGGGTAAAGCAAGAGTCTCATGAGACGTCATGTGCAACGGTCTTGGCGAATAGCCTTGGCTCGTGCTATCATGTGCAACGGTCTTGGCGAATAGCCTTGGTTCGTGCTATCATGCGCAACAGTCTTGGCGAATAGCCTTGGCTCGTGCTATCATGTGCAACGGTCTTGGCGAATAGCCTTGGCTCGTGCTATCACATGCAACGGTCGTGGCGAATAGCCTTGACTCGTGCTACCATGGGAAACGGGATTGGCGTTTGGCCTTGACACGTACTAAAGTTATGTTTTAAGGTCACGACGCGAGGTCTTGACAAAGTCCAGTATTATGAATCCCCTCTGCATGAAATGATAAAGGTCAACCAGGGGTTAGTTCAACTAACAGGACAACCCCTAGTTGAAAGCTTCCAAGATCATGAAAAGGTACTTTATGTAACAAAAACTATTTTCATATGGTAAACTGTTAGATGATCTTCTCTTTACTCATGAATCATGATATGCATGTCTTACCTGTTTAGTCATATAATTCTTTTAGAAGTAAAGTAACTTTGTTTTTAACATTATGCATTATTTATTCTTCTTATATTGCGCACTCTGATCATGTTTATATTTAATCTCATTTCAAGTACGTGCTTCTTTGTGCAAGTGGTTTTCAAAGAAAAATGGATCTCATGTTTTAAGAAAAGATAATGTTTTAGTTTTATCAAAGTGTTTTATTTTCTTCAAAAAGGTCTTTTTTTGAGAAAGGATTTTCTTAAAATGTTTTTAAAACCCCTTACTGGGTATCTTCTCTCACCCTACGTTTTGATTAAAATGTTTCAGGCATGGAATGTACTGATGAAGTTTATCAGAGCAGCTGGTTTCCCAGAATCCTGAGCCTCGCGATCTTCTGTAGTCATGAGACATGATATATTTTTTGTAAATGTTGTAATGAAATGCTAAGCATATCATGTCTCATGAGGCCCCCTGGGTACCGGGGTCGCTACAGTTGGTATCAGAGGATAGGTTCAGGCAACTCTGGAAAACCAGGTGATATAGATATATTTCAAAGACTAACTAAGTAAGAATGTTATAACTTTCAGATGGATGATGTACCTACCGACCTTTTGTCACTCCCCACTGAGGCTCTAGAGAACATTATATCTCTAGCTAGCTGTGAGAACTTCCTGAATTATGCCCAAATTCGCATGACGTGTAAGCACTTGTACGATGTGTCAAACTCATCTAGGGTGCTTAGTCTCCACCGGGGAATGGGGATGGATTATCTCTTAATGATGGTGACCCAATTTCCCTCTTATGCACGTCGGGGAAGGTATCACGAAGGACTCTTCAGAGTGTTCACAACTGGCGAGGAATTTGGCACAATGCTAGATAACCCTTTTCAAGAAGCTGCTGATGCTGGAGACCTCCGAGCGGCTTATCTGTGCCAAGTCCTGCACTACGGCTTCTGGGGCCAGTTAATGGACTTTGGAGCGTTGGAAAATGAGTCCACCCGTGTGTCTCTTAGGCAAGAAGTGTACACCGATGTTTCCCAACTCCACACCCCTCATGCTAAACTCAGCAGGCGTTATAAATGTTCCCATGAGTTTAGTCATGTATGTTCATCTTGTGTGTGGTTTGAAGAGTTAGGAAGTTTTGCCACTCTTTGTGGCGTACGTCTTGTGAACTCAGACTTTTCCGTGTAAACTCTTTCATAAATGGAAGTTTCTTGTTTCTTTTCATGTCTTCACCGTATCTACGTTGTTAAGAGTTTCCCCTCGATGTTTGTTTTCGGATGGCTGGACAAACGAACTTCTCATCCCTACCCGATGAGCTAGTAGAAGTCATTTTGATCAAGGCATGCATGGTGGATTACCCATCATTTCTCCACCTGTGAGGGTCCTGCCAGCGTTTTCTCAATTTAGCAAACGGTCCAGAGATTCTTCGGCTATGTCGAGAGAATAATTGCATCTTTTAGCTCATCGCTGCTGCTCAACTCCCCTGCTATAGGCGAAGGGGAATGTACTTTGAGGGCCTGTTCCAATGTTTCACTCTGGCACAAAACTTTTCTGCCAGAGCGTGTTTCCTCGTGGCCGCCCAGGATGGCCAGCTCAGTGCATCTTATATGTTCCAAGTCTTGAACATCAGTCTCCTCGACCGCACCGTCCCTCTCGACTACCTCGAGCAGGATGTGGCCAGAAGAGTCGTCAAGGAGTTTATCTACTTGGACATATCCGAGCTTTGCATCGCACGATCCTCCCTTTGGAATCCCGTGTGCAGTACACACGACCAGGAGTTTAAGGAGCACTGTTCGAGGTGCATCTGGACTAGGGAAACTGAAGAACTGTGTGCCACCTTTGGTGTTCTATTTACTGATCCAGATCCACTGTTTCGGTAGAGTTTTACGTTTGGAGTTTCAGTTTCTCTTTTTTTTATGATAGAATTGCGGGGACGCAAATCTTTGAAGGGGGAGATAATGTAACACCCCGATGTTTTCAAACCTCTTAAATGAAAATTGGGCGTTTTGTGCTTTTAAAGTTCTCGCTTTAAAACAATCAGAATGAAAAATATAAAAAAAACACGTAACTTTTATTTATGAATTCAACACTGAAGGGTCTTAAATTTTTGAGGGCTACAAGAATAGCTCACTAACCAAATATTCCAACCAAGAAACCGATTATAATAATGGGAAGACTGCTTAAAACTACTAAGAGCCCGAGAATGCGGTAGGGATTTCGAGCATCCATCATAAGAAACATAAGGATTTCTAAAGCCACCGCGACCGTGCTCAACACCTTGGGGATCACACGAACCATCTTCCTTTTTCTCCTTCGGTCACTTGGGGTAAGGGACACCCGAGACCAAACCTTTCTTTTTATAAGCACCCTAATACGGCCGTTGCACCCCAAACGACTATATTTTGACCGTTGGGTCTCCTTATCCTCTATGTTGACTGTTGGAAATATGATGATTTACCCCAAAAAGGATCGGTATGATAAGTGTGTATTTTGCTTTAATATTTCAAAATGACATCAATGTTAATTTAGTTAATTTACCTCTTGTTTTCCAAAAAATGATAATTATATTTTACGTTTCAAAACAAATTTTTTTTAATATTATTGTTTTTCTACCACTATGCATATCAATTTGAACAATAACTTTTATTTTATAGTTATATTAAACCTGACGGATTTATATTTTATGATTTATATATGTTTCATCAAATTAGATATATTATTTCTTTTATAATTTGACCTTTGTTAACTATTTTGGAGACTACGGTTTCTTATATTCACGTATTTCGTAATTATATCAACATACTTTGATTAAATATAGTTATGTTTAAAAATAATCCTTAATTGAGAATATTAAGTTAATTAACGAACAAAGGAAATTAAAATATATATATATACATATATATATATATATATTCATGTTAGCACAATTATCTTAAGTTACCATACTTTATAAAATTATGTTTTCTTCACTATAAAATAAAAATTTATTACTTTGAAAATTTGGGTTAAATAATATTTTTGTTAACATGTAAATTTGAATTTAGATAATTATCATTAATTATTAAATTATATGTTTTTGATAAAAATAAATAGAGAAAAATGAAAATATAACTTATGTTTAAAATAAGGGTTTAATAGTTTAATATATAGGGGTATTAATAACCCTTGACTTAGGATAATAATAGTTTATTAATAAGGTTATATTAATGATTTTATAATAGGTTTAATAAAATAATAAAATAACATATTTTTTTTATATGATAAAAACTTAAAAAAAAACAGTGATGAGAGAATCGGGGGAGGGGAGGGCCGCGTGTTTAAAATACCAGGGTGAACCTGAGCCGTCCGATCCTCTCCCCTTGATCGCAGCCATCCGTTCCTTTTATCACCGCATCGTGTCTTAGCTGTCCGATCCAGCTGTTTCTAATCATGGCTGTTCGTCCTTTTTTCGCATCTCCCTCGCACCGTTGCATTCTTCTTCCTCGTCGCGCCGTTGAACCAGTCAAGATCGGCCTTCGTTTCCTCCGCCCGAGCCGACAACGATCAACCCCTCTCTTCTTCTTCCACAAAGTCGGCACCACCCTCTTTATTACCGACCTCGGTTCCCCCAACGACTCCCCCGAAGTCCTTCATCTTCTTCTTTATTTTTTTCAAAAACCTCTGTTGCACCAAAGCTTCATTTTGGCACCCCAGCTCTCACGATCTCTCCGACCTCTGAGACTTTGTCGCCGCCTCGTGCTCTCCTCCTCCTCGTCAATCAAGTAAGGGTCGAAGTCTGTTTTTTTTAAGTTTTGTACCAAATATCGGTTTTCATGTATATAAACATATGCCTATTATATATATATGTACGTGTACATCCTATGTATACACCTTTGGCTTCCCCTACCTCCTTGCCGCATCATCCTCTCCTCCCCTCTGAATAGGTAAGGGTCGTGTCCTTTATTTTTTTTATTTGTTTGGTTAAGCTTTGGTTGTTATATACTAATATATATAAGTATAAACATGATATATATATATGTATACCTGCTGGAATTACATATTTCAGTCCCTCTTGCCTCGCCCATTCCTCCTCCCCGAGCAAGGTAAGGGACATGTTTCAATTTCAGTTGGTTTTGTCAAGATTCGGTATATATATAACTATGTATATGTGTATTTATATATATATATGTTATATATATAAATACCTAATCTTTCCTGTTACGTCTGAACATGAAAAAAAACCAAATTCTGGAGTAAGGGTTCAAAGAATCTGATTTTATTTGGGTTTTGATTAACCTCTTTTTGTGTTGTTTAAACTATATATATGTATATACATATTTATTTATGTATATGTGAAACAAAAAATCTCGGGTTTTTATGATTTTCAATTGAGGATAATTTATTTAGGAAATGGTGTTCTTAATGTATGAAAAACATGTAAGGGTTAAGTATGGTTTGTGTCTTATGTTACTTTGGATATATTTATATATATTCAAGTTTATATAAATGTATACCCCTACATAGATGCAAGTCCATAAGACCCTCTTTTTTGTATACTAGTATTCTTCCTCTCTTGGAGAACCTAGTTTGGGTATGAAATTAACACATGTCATTTGATTTAATGTTGGTTTATGTATATATATATATATATATATGAGTACATATGTACATATACATAAGACCTAGTAAACCCCTCTTGCACAAACACATAAATATGAGTACGACTGAAACAATTCTAGTCTAGAGTTTTTGAATCAGGTAATGTATGAATTGAGTATTATTTAATTAACTGAAACACTAAGTCACATTTACATTACTATGAATTTGGTTCCCATGTTTTGTAATTTATTAATTTATAGCATGATGAAGTTTATCTAAAGAACATGCACAATCATATACATATGTTTTTCCCAAAGGTGGACTTGAATATACACTTTGTAACTTCAACTGCCTGTATAAAACACTCATGACATCCAAATTATCATCATATGTGAACGACCATTCTTTAATTGGATATCATGATGTATGGAATGTTAAAGTGTTATGCCCTTTTTCTTCTTAAAACCCAAATTTTCAGATGTTAACTTTTTATGTGCACGAAGCTTTAGCATGCATATCACAATGTTTTTAATGATAGAACTGTTTACATGTTATGAATATGTATGTGAAAAATGGGGTTTAATTATGAATGTATGGAACCCCATGAATGAATGACCATGTCAAGATATGTGAGGGATGTATAGGACTTAAATGTTTATGGACGGGTGCGCCCAGAATTATACAGCACTCCAATGCATTGGGTAAAGCAAGAGTCTCATGAGACGTCATGTGCAACGGTCTTGGCGAATAGACTTGGCTCGTGCTATCATGTGCAACGGTCTTGGCGAATAGCCTTGGCTCGTCCTATCATGTGCAACGGTCTTGGCAAATAGCCTTGGCTCGTGCTATCACGTGCAACGGTCGTGGCGAATAGCCTTGATTCGTGCTACCATGGGAATCGGGATTGGCATTTGGCCTTGACCCGTACTAAAGTTATGTTTTAAGGTCACGACGCAAGGTCTTGACAAAGTCCAGTATTATGCATCCCCTCTGCATGAAATGATAAAGGTCAACCAGGGGTTAGTTCAACTAATAGGACAACCCCTAGTTGAAAGCTGCCAAGATCATGAAAAGGTACTTTATGCAACAAAAACTGTTTTCATATGGTAAACTGTTAGATGATCTTCTCTTTACTCATGAATCATGATATGCATGTCTTCCCTGTTTAGTTATATAATTATTTTAGAAGTAAAGTAACTTTGTTTTTAACATTATGTATTATTTATTCTTCTTATATTGCGCACTCTGATCATGTTTATATTTAAGCTCATTTCAAGTACGTGCTTCTTTGTGCAAGTGGTTTTCAAAGAAAAATGGATCTCATGTTTTAAGAAAAGATAATGTTTTAGTTTTATCAAAGTGTTTTATTTTCTTCAAAAAGGTCTTTTTTTAGAAAGGATTTTCTTAAAATGTTTTTAAAACCCCTTACTGGGCATCTTCGCTCACCCTACGTTTTGTTTAAAAATTTTCAGGCATGGAATGTACTGATGAAGTTTATCAGAGCAGCTGGTTTCCCAGAATCCTGAGCCTCGCGATCTTCTGTAGTCATGAGACATGATATATTTTTTGTAAATGTTGTAATGAAATGATAAGCATATCATGTCTCATGAGGCCCCCTGGGTACCAGGGTCGCTACAATAAATCATAATTGATTACATTCATGCTCCATATACATTATAGAATACTTGATATACTTCTTATATCCAAAAATGTTCTAAATTCCAACAATAATGGAATAAAGAAACAATTAATTAGTTTCAAATTAGTCAAGAATATCAAATATAATTTATCTAAATCAATCATATATTATTCCAAAATTCCTACCTCCATATCAGAACCACATTAAGGTTTATCTTTCCTTCAACCATGTATTTTCCAAAAAATTTAACTTCACATTGAGTAACTTTTATTAGAACCATATAATCTCAAATCCTCAATGAAATAGTACTACAATACAATCCTTATATATACTCTATAAATCTCATGACATGTAAAAATTAATAAAATACTCAAAATACACAATACTTTAATAACACCATAATAAATCTATTCATTCCTCTTCATCTTCGGTAGTATAATAACTTGATTATTATCCAATAATAGCTTTTGGGATATACTCTGATGATTTGGATATTATTTTTCGTAGTGTACCAACTCCATGCAGATGAAGCATTGTACATTAGAAACGTTTTTCTTACCCTTTCAATCTCATACTTAGTATCATTTTTCTCCAAACATATAACAAACTCCCATTCCCCTAAATCATTTACAAAGGTGATTCTTTACACAGTTATCACATAGGGGAAAATCCTTTTCCCCCTCTTCCCTTTATCCACCTCTCCCTCTACCAACCATTTCATATCTGTCTTCCCTTCAAAGCCATATGAATCAATGAATTCTTCACTTATCATATTAAAACATGATATTATTTCTTAATATGATAATAATACTTGGGGGAATATTTCCCTTTTAAATGTAGGCTTAATACCATGAATGATATGATCCTTCTTAATCATTCAGTCATGCATATTACTAGAATTATTATTCCTTCTACTAGGTGCCATTTCTAAACAGTGGCATACACTAGGTTTGTTTTGAATCAAAATGCATAATTCAAAACCTGTAAAATACCTAACATAAATTGAAAATATTATGCAATAATATATAATTATAAAATTTTTTCTTTGAGGAAGTATTTACTATTAAATCCTTCATAATGGTTTGTAATAAAAATGTGAATTATCTTAAGCATATCCCCCAAGAGTGTCATAAGCAAGAATGCCACAAATCCAATTGTCGTGTACCCGGATACTCTAGGTAAAGCCCAAAACTCTTTGTCAAAGTTTTCACTCCTCAGTACATCTATTCCAGATCCACCTATACCTACTCGTATTAAGACAAGGATGTATTGATTGGAAAATACACAAAATCTCTACATTACCAAAATTATAAGAAGGTCTTATATACTAATCCTCAAGCTCTATCTTAGGGTAATGTTCTATAATTAGAGTTTATCTAAATCAATTTCTAGGGTTGTTTCTAAACTTTCTCTGATACCAAATGTAACGTCCCGATCCCAGTTACCCAGAGTCAGTGCAATATTTTAATACATTGACATGATTACCTGGAATCAAGTCCTGATGGACCGACCAGTTTAGAAGTCTTGGAAAATATATTACATACATAAACGTTACATTACACAAAATAAAATACAACATAAATAATCCTTGGAAAATTCTATTAATCTCCTAGCTTAACCCCGCATATCAATCATAATACATGAAATCCTGGGAAAATAAAACATAAGAAAGTAATCAGCTCATATGCTCAGTAAGGGTAAACAATTTAGCAGAAGATAACATAAACAATATTCATGGTGAATAATTAAAAAACATATGAGTTTACAAATTATAAAATGAAAAATTTATGTCAGAAATTTTAAATGGATAAATAATTCAATAATAAAACATATTCATGAGTATTCTACTAGTCGAATAACCACAAGAACCATCAATATTATTTTCATAATGAGGGAATTTATAATGCCATATATTATCCAAAATTTTGTCAAGGCCTCGACCAAGATGTCTAAAAATGATGAAGTCCTCAGCCAAAACCATATATCAAATTGGGAAAGTCCGTGGCCAATTCCATGCCTTATTGTCTCCTGAGACCTACCGATGCATCGATTTTCTATAGAGGGCTCCACCCATCACTTACTATGTCCAATACATTCCTCATATGAAAAGGTTTCAACATAACATAAACATTCGTATAAGTACAAGAATACGAAATGTTAATACTTTAACCGAAAACCATAAATGGTATAAAAATAACACATCCATAGTAAAATATATCAAAAAAACCTTCAATACAATATGGAAGATTTTTATCACAATAAATCAACCTCGATCAAGAATAATATCCTGCAAAGGATGTTGGCATAGTTGAAAATGATTAGTAAAAATCATTAAGTGAAATATCCATTTTTCATGAAATCATTTAAATGTCACATAATTTATAAAGGAATTCATTTAAAATATATTTTTGAGTCAAAGTGTCCCAAACCAATTTGAATATTTTTAAATGAATTAACATTTTAAAACATTCAAATCCATATAAATAAATCATTAAAACCATTTTGAAAACATAGACATTAATGAGAAAGGTTTAGAAGAATAAATATTAAAAAAACTAAAATGATGTTTTAGTTAAAATTATTTTAAAACTAATCTGTTTGAAAACTCTTTTATGAAAATAGACATGGATAATTAATATTTCCTAGTAGATACTTACGTAAAAACAACCTCGGATAATAAAGAGAATGTAAAATTAACCCTTACCTTGCACATTACTTTGGTCGACGGTACGTTTAACCTCTTGTATAATGACCATAGTATGTTATTAAATTATACCAGAACAATATTCATATTTATTATATAATACATGATTCATTTATGACTTTATACTACCCATTTAATAATGATTTCCATGTTAAATAAATAAGTTGGGTAATAATCACTTTCTTTATCATACATGTTTTAATTTGTTGTTCTAGATCATATCATTTAGATCATGATTTAAATACATCCAGAATATAAAAATTGATTTATATATCAAATATATTTAGAATATAAATATTTATTATAGATATATATATGAAATGGAAGGCACTGTTTATGGAGACATCAGGTCGTACGTACGCATAAACGCTGTTTCCGTTTTCATATCGTGTTGAATATAAGTAAGCGGATAAGATATATGTAAGTAAATATTTATATATATATATATATCAATTATTGTATATATTACATACTTATTAATAATATATATTTTTAATCATAGTCGAATGGTGAACATGTGAATGAATCTCATCGCGTCGTGGAGACGGTAATCCGTACGTACGTACGAGCGACAATATCATTATATTAATGGAGAAATTGTATGTAATTAGATGTTATATCATATATAAAGAATAATTAAAATTTTATATTTATTCTTGATAGTAGTTATACTCATTATTATACCCATCCAAATAATGATGTGTTTGGATAACAAACTACACCACAACGTGGCGACGATAACCGTATGTACACAAGTACGGTGACTTTATCATATAGAGGATGGATAGAATAATGAATATGGTTGTACTATATTTATAATAGCATAACAACATGTATGATGTACCAATGTTATTATTTTATAATGGAATAAACAAAGAATGATGATGTGGAAGTAGAAAAGAACTTGAAAGAGGTGATGAAATATTTACCTCTTCTTCGGGTTCTTCCTTTTTCATTGATCAAAATGGCTCCATAGGTTGGCTTTATGAAAAAATGGAGACCTCTAGGATGAAGGTTGGAATGTTGGGAGGCTATTTGGGTAGAGTTAGGTGGATCTAAATGGATTAGGAGGTGTGATTTTGAGAGAAGGTTAAGTGCCCTTTTATAAGAGAGGTGAGTGTCACTTTAGGAAATGCCTGAAATATTATTATATAATAAAATCATTTTTAGTTTCTAATGGCTCCAAAATAATTTATATCAAGGATAAGGTGATTAGGGGTCGAAAGAATCTCAACCAGTTGGTTTTAGACAAGTTTAGGATACCATTTTAACCTTATCATTTAGATTTCACACTTAGTTAAATAGTTTAACTTCAACCGTGTCTTCTTGTATTTTAACACTATATAGTTAATAAACATACTCTAAACTTAGAAAAAAACCTCAAGTGGTTCATTAATTACATATATAATATTATTTAATCCCTTTATCTGATCCTTAGATTTTTATGAATATTATTTCAACCAATAATATATTATTTGTTTCTGGAAAATAATTTATGTCAATTTTGACAAAATTTGGTATTTTTTTTGGGATGGTCATCAAAACTTGATTACTTCAAACACGATACATTATATCATCCATAAAATGTCATATTCACTTTGAAAATTCGTGGATTTCATATAAACAATGAAATTATATTTATTTTAATATTTATAATACCATTTATTTGATTCTTTCATTAATAAGTTAATTACTGCATCATCATTGGGTCATAAATAAATTCAATTATTTAATGTCTAAAAAGTATAAATAAAATACCATGATTTAGGAAATATTTTTATATTTCTAATTAATATTTACAGTCGAATTTATATTATGTATAACCCTATATTAGAAAATTTTTAGTTATTAAACATTGAATTTAACACTTTTTACTCTTCTTAAAATAAAATAATGATAAATTTCCTAATCTAATCCAAGTTGACTTAAAGGATCATATTTTATTCCTAAGGTTTTTTTGTCGAATTAAACTTTTCTAATAAAATTAAGACATGTGTTAGGGTAATTATAATATAATTTTTACCTTTAATTACCTACTTTCTTTTAATAGTGGTAAATAAAAGTCAAACGTTACTATTCACCAAAAAATATTTTAATCTCATTGAACCAAATTTTAATTAATGATATTAATCATGTCTCTCAGATTTTTGAAATTCAACTCACTGAAGAGGTAAAAATAAGTTTTATCCAAATTTACAAATGCTTCTAGAAGGTGGGTAAAAAACATTAAAAGTTCAACAAAATTTTATACATCTAATTTTATAATAAAATTATTCAAATAAATTACATTGAATTTATATAGGTATTATATATCTATTTTGACTTAGAATAATTTTAAATAAAATAAATAATTATTAAAATAAAAAGTCTGTTTTAAATAATAACGAAGAGTTTTTCATTATTCATCAAAAAATTTAATGTTTAGAGAAAAATACCAAAAAATCACCCTAAGCTAATTTTGATATTAATAACTCAAAAATGAAGTCCATTTTACCAAATAAAAAAAAATAAAAGTTGCATTTATTAATGTAAAATTAATTCCCATTGTCAAAATCAAAAAGTGGGTTTTTAAAAATGTGAAAACTAACAAAAGGTTAACATGTGTTTATATCCAATGTAAACATGAATTTTCATGTAATAAACTACACTATATTAAATAATAAAAATATAATATAATTATACTTCCAAACCATTAAAATGTATAATTGAACACTCTAAATTATTTTGATTATAAAATTTGTTTTCAATTAGAATTTAGTAATTTTCACTATTCACCCAAATATGAAAGTTTTCAGACAAACACAGAAAAATTATTGAGACTAAATTTTTATGTCCCAATTCTAAAGAAGAAGTTCATTTTGTCAAATGAAATATATAAAAGTGTCAAATATTGAATTTAGAATGGGTTCTCCAATAAAAGCGGGTAAAATTGAATTTTCTGAAAAATACAACCTTTATCTGAAAAATTGAATTTGTTCTTATATTATGCCTAAGAATGACATTATATAGATGTTAAAATTATATGGAATATATAAAATTCAAAATTCACTATATACTATTTGTAACCGCTTTTGAACAGCTAGTTTGGTAAGTCGTGGTGTTCTAGAACTCGGTGGTGCGTGTAGCGCAAGTTATTGAATTATTTTAATGACATAACGTAATCTAAAATCTTGGGGTATTACCTTCTCAACGCCTTCAATAAATTGCAGACTCACAATTTTAAATTATTCTTCAAAAATAAATGGTTAAAAATTAAAAAAATACCTTTGTGGAAAACCCACATCAGAAATTGGGTTAGTAAAATTTTGTCTCAATAAGAGGGAAAGGGAAATGAATAGTCACCACCAAATTATTATCTTGATTTGGGGAAATTTGGTGGAAATTAGAGACACATTATTGGAGGAAAAACATAAATATTTATAAAGAGTGATTGAGGTAATCAATCACAAACAAATGTAAAATTTAGGGCCTCAAATCCATCAATATAAGGTGATGTAAAATATCATTGGTTCAAAAAAACACAATTTATAGGAAAACACATTTTTATTTTTAAGATTCCTTCCCTAAATTTTAATAATTAATTTATTATTAATAAATATATGTTTATATATATTTACATAAATGAAAAATATAGTTTCATCCTTCAGCTAATTCATACCACAAACTCATTTTGCACTCCATAGAATAATATAATTAAATTTTATTTATTTATCCTAATTGTATAGGGTTCTAAGAAAATGAATTTATAATTTATTTTTCAGAATATTTAAAAAAACTACATTATAAAAACAACGACATCACGTATGCCAGTGGTTGGTGATCCAACCATGTCATTCCTTTGGTTGCGGGTTCAAGTCTCAGAGCCTTGCTGGACGCGACGAGTTATCACCCGACCTCCGGGTTGTCCTTTTTATGAAAATCCAAAAATAATCTCAGGAAACGATTAAACCTTAATAATAGTATCCAAGGTCAAACATAATCGATTCCAATATTTAGAATTATCCAAAATACTTCTGTCAAAACTCAATGTCCAAAATTTATAAGGATGTTAAACACAATGAAGATTCTTTTTGCCACGTAATAACATGTGAATACCTTCTGCATGTATTCTTTTGAAAAAATAGTAACACCCTAAATTACCATAAAACCTCATTGATTACATTCATGATCCCATATTCACTATTGAATAATGGATATACTTATTATATCAGAAAAATTTGTAATCTCCAATAATAATGGAATAAAAAAATAATTAATTAGTTTCAATGTAGTCATGAAAATCAAATATAATTTATCCAAATCAATCACATCTTATTCCAAAATCACTACCTTAGTATCAGAACCATATTAAGGTTTATCTTTCCTTCAACCATGTATTTTCCAAAAAATTTAACATTATATTGAGTCACTTTCTTAGAACCATATAATCTCAAATCCTCAATTGAATATTATTGTAGTACAATCCTTATATATACTATATAATTCTTATAACATGTACATCATTAATAAAATACTCAAAAGACAGAATACTTTAATAACACCATAAGAAATATAATCATTCAACTTCATCTTCAGTAGTATAATTACTTGATTATTATCCAATAGTTTAATTTGGGGTATACTATGATGATTTGGACATTTATTCGCGTAGTGTCCCAACTCCTTGTAGATGAAGCATTGTACATTTTAAACGTTTTTCATACCCTCGAAATCTTGTACATGGTGTCATTTTTCTCCAATCTTATAACAAACATCCGTTCTCTTCATGCATTTATAAAGGTTATTATTTCCACTGTTATATGGAAATATCCTTCTTTCCCCTCTTACCTTTATCCACCTCTCTCTCTTCCATCCTTTTCTTCTCTTGCTTCCCTTCAAAGCCATATGACTCAAATAATTCCTTACTTTTCTTATTAACACTTGATTTTATTTCTCCATATGATGAGAATATGTGGGAGACTATTTCCCTTTTAAATTTTTGATTAATACCATGAAAGATAAGTTCCTTCTTAATCATTCAACCATGTTTAAAACTAGAATTCTCTTTCTTCTACTAGGTTCCATTTCTAAATAGTGTTATACACTAGGTTTGTTTATGAATAGCAATTCATAATTCCAAACATGTAAAATAAATAATGTAAATTGAAAAGATTATGCATATAACCTATAATCATAAAATGTTTTCTTTGAGGAATTATTTAATCCTAAATCCTTCATAATGGGTTGTAATGAAAATGTGAATTATATAAAGCATATCCCCCGAGAGTGTCCTAACCAAGAGTGCATCAAGGCCTGTTGTGGTGTACCAAGATACCCTGGGTCAAGCCCAAAACTCCTTGTCGGAGTTTACCTTTACGTATCTTCTGAGCCCACCCATTGTGATGTTTTTTTCATTGGGATATAAGGAAAGGTTTTATAAATTATTTGTCTAAGAAGGGATCTAGTTACGAAGAACATAACATGGGATTATATAGATATTTTTTAAATAAGTTTTTTATGTGTCAAAGATTCCAAAAAAACTAAACACTTATAGTTATGTCATATATTTTAATGATATATAATATATATTCAAATTATAAAATTTAATATTTATGTATGAGATGTTTGGGTCACTATATTTTTCATTAGAGAAAGGTTTAATTATATTTTTGAAAAAACTATTAGAAACATATTGTGATAACCACTTGGAAAATCCTAATCATGGGAGAACATCCCAATGTTATGCTAATGAAAGGAGGGTGGTTTTAGCAGAACATACATCCTTATATAGATACTTGTAAGTGGACGAGGGTATGAAACATATAAACCTAGAAATAAAAAATTATAATTGGGTAGATTAGGTTTTAAATTGATCTTCAACAGTACACTATGAGTGGGCACAATATTTCACACATGGTCAAAAACTCCCAGGGGATATGTGTGGATTAATTATCAATTTTTTGTCAAACATTAGGATAAATGATTGAAAATAACATCAGAAAACCTATGATTTTGTATAGTGATATGGGAGAAATTTAATGTGTATTTGGTTGATATGTCTAGGGTTTATCATATGTTTAAAGTCATAGATACTTTTTTTAAGGTTTTATGTGATGATAGTTTCATATGATTATGAATATATTGGGATACCTTAATATAAATACAACCCTTTAGTTTAGTATTTTTTAGTGGAATGATTATTTATGGAATAATGATTTTATACCTTTTGGAAATAATTTAAATTTTATTAATAAACTTTTTGGTTAATGTGATAATTTTTGTTGAAGGAAACAAATTTATTAAATTTTAGGGATATTATATGTAAAATGTAAAAACATATTCAAGAAATGAATTTTGAGTTAATTTATTAAAGCATATACAATTATATTGTGTATTTATGGTGATTTAGCATACCTATGTAAATGAATAGTATATTTTGGGGAGTATATGATTAGGGTATATATTTTCTTGGTATATAATCTTATGGAAGATTTATATTATTTGAGGATATTAATTAAAATTTTCATAGAAAAAATTATGTCATGAATTCTTTTAGATTTTATGGTTTTTATTTTTGTTAGACATATTTTTGAAGAGTCGTAAGGTTAACTATTTATATAATGGTTTTAGTGGAATATTGGGTGCTATTTTGAGGTTTTAAAGATGAATACATTATTTTATCGTATGACGATTTATCTATATTGGATAACTTGGGATAATTGTTTTGGTTTTGGAAAATATCTTGAGATTTACGAAATGACTCATTATTTTTTGTATATAATGATCCATTAAAATTTAATTTTAGTAATTTTAGAATAAAAAATTAATGATAAATATCCATTTCGTAAAGTAAGATATGTAGTGGAAATTGATTAATCCACAACCAAAGGATTAAATTCTTCTTATGAAATGGAAGGATATCAAGTAAGTTTATTTTTCCTGGTTTCTATCTTGATAGTAAAAGAATCCCTCAAATTTTTATAAACATATATTGAGATAATTTTTTTTTATTTTATCTTAATGTTTTATAAATTGATTGTATTTTAACTCCTCACTAATTTATAGTTTTTTGGTCATTAACTTTCTCAGGACAATATTCTCTATGACTGTATATTAGTCCTTATAAATGTTTTCTTCATATGTGTCTATATTTTACCTTCTTACTAATGTTTTTCTTATATAGGAACACAATTATGTTTTATTCCATGTAACTTTTATATTTCCAACTCCTCTATTTCAATGAAGATTTTATATTCCCTTTTCATTATATGTATTTTCATTAAAGGTATTTTAAAATATTGAATCAATGATTACCAAGATAATATTATGAGTGTGAAATTTATTTAGAAGGGGGATGGGGAATGTAATACCCATAAATTTAGTTTAAAATTATAATAATATATATAGCCTATAGGTTATGGGAATAGGGTAAGTGCCTTTAGTGGGAGTAATATTAAAATTTATTTTAATATATAACTTCTCAAAACATTGAGAGAAGATATTTCACATTAAATTTATTATTAATTTATCATGATTTGGAAGAAATTATTACATAATTAGATCCTTTCTTTGATGACATTATTTTTATTCTAAAGAGTCGTTCTGATTCACTTCATTTCTCTATTATGTTTCAAGTTTAGAATTCTTATAACAGTGATATACTCATTCTCCTTCACTCTCTAAGAAACACCAATTGATTTCCAAGTGTTAGCATGGAGAATTGATTGTATTGAGTTTTTTAATTTATAATCATTAAATATTGAAGAATCTCAGTTGTATTTATCATTTTTGATGGGGAGAGAAAAAGGGGATTCTAGAAAGAATTCTATTGTGCACAATGATTCTCAATTCTTGATTTTTGATTAACACAATACAATAGACATAATCATATAATTACAGAGCCTAGATTTTGGTTAAAATAATATTTTATTGCATAACTACCCCTAAATAATATAATAATCTTTAATAACCCCAATTGAAATATAATTATAAAAATAATAATGTTATTTTATGGAGGGAACACTATCATTTAAAATAATAAATACTATTTTAATGGCTTGTAAAATAATATTTTTTACCAGACGCAGTCATGGTATGTTCAAACTCAAAAAAATTTATTATAAACATGAATGTTTATTTAAAAAAATAATGCATTCCCCAAAAAATATTTTTGATTGATAGAAAATGAATAAAATTATTCCCCAGTCTTGAGAATGGTGTTTATTCCAATATTTTAATTCAACACAATTTTAATAGATATTAGTGGAAACAATTAGTATGTGAGCCTATAATATTCTTTCTCATTAGAATTAAGATATATCTCCTAAAATCAAAGATTACTATCCAGAAATAGTTCACGGAATCCAGGAGAAATAACTTAATTTTACAATGATGGGAACCACATACCGATGGTCATTTTATAATATACTCTCATTTTTCGCAATATCTCATCAAGAAGGTTTCACATTTGTGTTATCAATATCTATTCTTGATACATATTTCTTTGAAAATCTGAATAAAAATGTTGTTACCCCAGGGCCATAGAATTTATGAAACTATTCTATTCCAATCAACATGAAAAGATATCAATTCCATAAAAGTGTAAGGGACAAATCCATCCTCAACATATTCATTAATAAATGTCATTTGTGATTCACCTAATACAACATAATTCCAGTAAACATATGTCATGATATTTTTCATCTGTAAATATAAGCATGTGATACATGATATGCATAAATGATTATACTAATTTCTAAGGACCATTACACGCACTCATATACATAAATATTTATTGGCACAAAAAATATTGAATTCCTACTGGTGGATCTGTTCTCATAATCTCTAGTCTTAGAGATTACAAAGTGTGAACATCATGAGAATAATCCACATCCTATTACGAGTACTCACACCTAAAACCCACATTATAAATGTATATTTTGTAATGTTATCCAACCATAGAACTATATTTATGAGTATTTTCATAGCACTGCTAGGCTATGATCATATCAGGGAACCTCTATGACCTTATCACTGTGATAGATACCCTTGGAAATTATTTCATTAATGTCATGAAAAAATGAACAATATGTAATAAATGTTTCATTAATATTCAAATGATCATATACACATGTAATAAAAGTAAAAAAAGATGGTCCCAGGACACCAACACCAATAAACTCTCACTTTGATTGGATCCAACTACCTATGACTTTTAATAAACCGGACCTCATATAATAATCATGTTTTTATTGAGTTAAGTCTATATTCAAAGGGTCTAACATGTTACCATACATGGAAATACTACTCACCACTACCTCACCTCCCTGAGAAAAATACATTAAGATAAGATTCTTCGAAAGTATATTCTTCATCCATTGGCGTGACCTTGACTCTTTTAATGGATAGACTGCTACAATATTACCATAATAGAGTGTGATATGATATTTACTACTAAGAATAACATTAATATCTTATACTATGTTTCATATTCATACCACTTCTTAAGCTAACTCAAAATACACCATATACTTGAACTCTTCTTTAGAATCCATGGCCATAGCTTTCATTGAGCTCTTCTAACTCACAGCACCTCAATTCAAAATGAAGATGTATCATATTTGGGATTTCTTATAATCCTGATATATTTTTAAACTATTATATTCACATATTCTTATGAAAAGTTCCTCATATCCTCTATATAATAGTAACAAACCCATAGTATGACTCAATTACTTAACAGTAGTCTTGACTACCAACCAATGATAGTCACCCAGGCCTTCTTCATTTTTACCCATCGAACTTAATGTATAGGTGATATCTAGCCTATTACATCAAATAACATACATGACCAACCCAATCCCTACTTTATATATAATCCTTTTCATTTTATTTCATTCTCTATGTGTCTGAGGACACATTTTTCTAAAATGATGAGTGCATTGAGATGTTGGAAATAATCTCCTCATGGATTTCCCCACATTTAATCTCTTTAGTATCTTGTCAATATATGTACTTTTTCACAGGCCATGAAACCTATTGGATCTATTATGGTGAATATTGATCCTAAGAATATATTCAACCTAACCCAAGTCTTTCATAGAGAATCATTTATTCAACCAGGATTTTATATATTGTAATACTACTATGTTGTTTCCAATTAGTAATATGTGATCAACATATACTTCTAAGAAAATATCCACACTCTCACGAAACCATTTATAGAAACAATTCTTGAATAAATTATTTATGAAACAAAATTACATTATGGCCTCATCATATTTAATGATCCATGACCCAAATTATTTATTTAATACATAAATGTATTTTTTTATTTTATATATCTTGTTGGAATCCATTGGAGTCACAAACCCTTAAGGTTGTGTTATATAGAAATCTTCAAGAAGGTTCCAATTAAGGAATGTTGTTTTTACATCCATTTTACAAATCTCATAATCATGGAATTCCATAATATCATGTAGAACTCAGATGGATTTTGGAATTGAAATTGGTGAAAATGTTTCATCATAGTCCGTGTAGCGATTCTATTTAATCCCTTTAACTAATATTTAGGAATCATAAATACTTAATTTACATTCCATGTCTAGTTTCTTCTTGAATATCCATTTAAAACCGATGAGATTGAAAAATTTATTAGAGGATCTACAAAAATACAGACTTGGTTTTTGTACATAGATTCCATTTTAGAATTAATGGATTTTTTCCACTTGGAAACATTTATGAAACATACAAATTTCTCAATGTTTAGAGGATCATTACTATCAACTAATAATGAGTCACCATCCTTGGTGACTAGAAAACCAAAATGTTCTATTTCTCTAACATCTCTTAACTTCTACATAGTACTTGTGTCTCTGAGATAACTTCTTATTTAATGAGGCTTTGTGAAATATATTCATATACCAACTCTTGTGTACCTTGTTCTTTGACTTCATCCAATCCTATCTTTCTCCCACTATCAATTTTTGGGATGTGTTCCCTCTCAAGGAATATATTATGGCTTTCCACTATCATTTTTACTTGAGGGGTCATATAGTTAATATACCCATATTTTATTAGGGTATCCTATAAAGGTAAAATTTATGCCTTGGGTGCAAGTTTGTTATCTGAGGAGGCCTTAAAAATAATTCACAATCACACACATGTAATTATTAAATCACAAGTTTATTTCCTTTCCACAAATGGTATGGTATACCATCTTTTTCCTTAGTTGTCACTTGGTATTGTATTTATGACATATTTGGTAATGTTTATCCCCCAAAGGATACTAGAAGACTCAAGTGACTCATCATTTTTCTCACCATATCCAAAACGGCATGGTTCCACCTTTAACATACACCATTACACTCATGTTAATTAGAATAATTGAGTTGATATAGAATCTCAAACAACTGTAAATAATCAATTAAGTATTTATTAAGATATTCTCCACCACTATATGAGTAGTGTTTTTTAATTTTTATTACAATATGGTTCTCAACATAATTATTTTATTATTTGACTTTATTAATAGAAACTAACTTATAAATCAATAAGTAGATATATCCATTATACTAAAATAATCAATACAATTTATAAAGTATGAGTACCCACCCCTTTCTGTAAAAGGAAATAGTCCACACACATCGGTAAGTACTATTTCAATAAGTTCTTTACCCATTTAATCATTTCCACTAAATTGGAATTTTGTCCTTTTTTCTTTGAATCATTCGTGACATAAAATAAGTGGTTTCTACTTAAAAAATAATCTAAATATCAATCTTTCTGCAGTTTAGTCAAAATATTTTCATTTACATGACCTATCCAGTAATTCAAAAGTTGTGTGTTGTAAAATTCAAGTGAATTAATTTCATTTTTTATTTCTAATTCATGGTTTTGATAATATAATATATATAGGATATTATTTAAATGTTCCTTACCATTACAAATGATATACTTATAAAATAAGGAAAATTTATTCCCGAATTTGAAAATAAATCCATCTATTCTAGTCTGGAAACATAAATAATGTTTTTGGTAATGGATGACACATAATAACAGTCTTCTAAAACCAAGACTATTTTAATATGAAATGTGAAGTTGTATTCCCTAAAAGCTACACATAAATGTTTATCTTTTTTTGGATTTTTAGTCAATATTTTTGAATTAATTTATTTATTTATTTTAATAAACATGTAAAAACCAAAATTTCAATCTAATAACCAATTTTTAGAAATAGAAAAGCTTCACAATATATGAAATTCAATTGAAGCACCCCTTACTTCTTAGGATAGGTGTAGTTTTTCTTATAGTGGCCCTTTGTTCCACATGTGAAACAAATAGTATACTTCCCCCTTTCTTTACTCCCGATCTTCCAATTATTGGATGTGTGTAAAAAAGATTTGGTATTAGATCTCTACTATTTCCCTTTCCATTTCTGGACCGTAAGGATGGAATTATTTTTATGCTTCACTACCTTATATACTTGGTGAAGAATAGTAATAGGATCTGGGAGAGAATACTCTTTGTTGTTCATATTAAAATTTATAATAAATCTTGAGAATCTCTCACAGAGTGGTGTAAGAAAAATATTAGTGCCTAGTTCTTCTAGGAGTTAAAACCCTAGAACCTCAAAGAACACAATATACCCAATTCTACTATCTATGTGAGTCCTTGCAGAGTAACCCTATCTAATATTTCTATGAATAAGATAATTTTAAATCTACAACCATTCATATCTATATCCCTCTTCGTCTAGACCATGAATATTCTAGAGCATTATATAGGCATCTATGGTTTCTGAGACTTTATGAGTTCAGTAGATATATATGAAAGCAAAAAACATTGATCATATACCACATCAGTCAAATGTTTTTCATAGAAATGTAACTCTTCATCACTCAACTCCTTGGTAGTCAAATAATGCATTATAGATTCTAGAACATAAGGTTTCCGTTGATGGAGAAACACATTCCAAAGGAGTCCTGATCACTCATGGAAGTTACTACCATTGATAAGATAGTATTTCTATAAAATATATCATAGTGATAGGATATATGATAAACCTTCCATTTTTCTGAAACAATAAATAACCATATTATTTATCCATTTCTTGATGACAAATTATGTGAGAAATAATAATTTTTTATTAAATATTACACTATTTTATCATGTACCAATATCCCACATCATTAAATGTAGAATATCAAATTACTAGGCCACAATAGTGGAAAGAATCTATATTCACCTCTATATGACCGCTACAAGGGTTGTTCATGCTACATTAAGATATTTTGGTAGGCAGGTCATTGCTAACTATGAGATTTTACCTCCATTATCCATTGACTGGACTACCTAATCTTGAAATCATGACTTGGATTTCCTTAAAAAATACCTCTAAGTTAAATCATGTATACAGAGGTATATTTATCACGTTTAAATACGGTTATGTTAATGCATAACATTCATTAGAACTCCAAGTTAATGTATTGTTTCCCAATGAGGGTTGGTCAAACTCTTTTTTATAGGGTTATTCTTTATGGTCACATAGTGGATGGCCAAGTCTAACTTAATATATATTTAAGGGATTTTAATTTATTACACATAAATTTTATATTATTGTATCCTTTATATAACTCGTTAATATTAGTTGTATTTTACTTAATTAATTAACAATGTTTGATTAAACATTTATGTATAGTATATCTATTTAAATTCCATCTATGATCATTAATTTGTTTATTTATGTTGTATAAGTATTACATATATAAAATAAAATATTCATAATATAGAATTAAATAAATAATAAATGAAACGATAATGATATCATCTAACATTTTATTTATTTAATGGATAACATATCATCTTTTGACTAAGTGGAATAACTCCTTCTTTTAGTGTTGGCATCTGTTATGGTATTCCACATGTTCACATGTGTATCTTCTGGGATGGAATAATAATGGTTCTATATTGAATTATCTACATGTGCCTTGGGATACTATATTAATTACAAGTATTTATGACTTATACGCCTATAAGGGGAACCAAATGATTGGTTAATGGGGTTTTCATAAATAACCAATCATATTTTGGTACTGCATAATAATGGAGAGAGGGATGACATATAGGACATAGATATATCTTATTATTAAATAATTGAAACCATGTAATAAATTAAATTTAAAGATTCAACACATAAAAAGTTCTTGGTCAAGCTCAAGAATTTTAATACATGAAACAGATACACAAAAGTAAAACTGGTTAACATTCATTTCTTATTCATTATTTATTATAATGTCAAAAAGGAATGCATTAATTAATTACATATCATCTAAATTACTATCTGAATTCATGGGAAGAAACCTATAATTAATGGAATTCATAGAGTATAAATGAAAAGGAAATTAATTATAGAGTATTATTATAACATAACTAAGCATTTAATAATTATTTAAAACCACTATAAAAATGAGAAACACTATAGGAACTAGTCAATAAAATAAGGTTTAATTACTAAAATTATAAAGTTAATGTATTTTAATCTGGTCCTTAATTGGGATATTACACAACATGTACTATTTAGATGCACTCCATGTAACTCAGTTTTCCTTTATCTAGGGTACATCCACTGGGTTTCAACATGTATCTCGACCGTAGTACATGACGTGTAATAACCAGCTATATGCCATGTGTTCTTCTCTATATATGCTTGGTATAATTTCCTATGTCTTCATTGTGTATCTCAGTGTTTCAAATGGTCTGTTAAATCCACCTATACACTATATGTTTTCAATGATGTGTTCCCATAAAAAATTTAAAAATACTTGGTGTGTTCTAGGACAAGAGACTACAAGACATGTATAGTCAGATACATGTCATGTATCACTTAGTTCATGTGTCATTTATTCTATGAAACTGTCTTTATGTGTATTTCAGTTGTGGGAAATGATGAACTACACACCATGTAAACCAGTTTCACATCATGTATACCATTATTATGCTGGGTTTTCAATCTTATATTGTTTGACCATTTATAATGACCACACAATTATGTAAATTTCTCTACTAACCCTTGTAAACTAAAAAAATTTATTCTAAAAACATTTCAGGTAATCTATCATTCAATGTTCTAGGTTGTCCTATTCTATACACAACGTGAAATTAATAAACCACAAGTAATTAACTACTCAACATGTCATGTATCCCATTCCATGGCTAGGTAAAATGAACTTTGGTACACGATGTGTACTCTATCTACACACAATTTAGTCACATGATATCTATCAAAATTCATCAATACATTCTAATTGATTCTCTAGTAGTTATAAGTCCTTTCCTAGAGATTTTATGACATAAAAAACTAAATTAACATTATTAATATGTCAAAAACATATTAATTTAAATCATATTAAATAAAAAATAATATGAAATAATGATGTAAACAATATTATGAAAAATCAACAATCAAATAAATAATTATCAATGTGAAATGTGACCTATTTAATAACACATGTAGTTTTGGTGTACAATGGAAGTGTCATTGGTGTGGGTAATATTTTTTTTATATTGTGTTTCCCAAAACCTCAAGAGAAGATAGTTCACATTAAATTTATAACTAATTTATTTAGAGTTTAAAGAAATAATAACCTCATTGAATGCTTTCTTTGATAATGTTTTTAATATTTTTTAATTTGATTTATATTACCTTCAATGTGCTACAGGGATTCCATTGTATAATATCTCAAGTAGTGATCCACACACGATCCGTTGATCTTCGAGAAATGCTAATAGATTTAGGGGTGCTTGTGTGGTTAATCAATAATATTAAATTGTTCATGTTGGTCGATCATTCTTCGATTTTGAGGTAATATCACATGCATTTCTCATTCTTGAGAGGGAGAGAGAATGATGAGTTGAGTGAAAATTCCATTTTCCATAACGATTCTAAGTTCTTGATTTTCTATTAACACTAAAAAATAGAGATAACAATATATTGTTAGAGATATGGTTTATATTATAATATTTTTTTAATTTTGTAATAACTAATATATAGTAATATTTAATAAACACCATTTAAACATAATAATTATAATATTATTTTATGTCATGTTCACTAATTGTGTAATAATTAATATTATTTTACCTACTCGTAAATTAATATTTATCACTGAAAATGATCTTGGTCTATTGAAGCCCCTCTTCAGTTTTTAGTAGCTAAATAAATATTTAAAAAAAATACATTATTAATGAATAAATATTTTAGATCTAGAAAAATTAGATAAAATTATTCCTCATTCTTGAGAATAATATTTATTCTAATAATTAAATTCAAATATAATTTAATCATGATCAACAAAAACACTTAGTGAGTTACACAATAGGATTATTTCTTATTGGAATTAGGCATGATCTCCAAAATTCCATGATTACATATAGAAATAGATGAAAGTAAAAAAATATAATTAACTTAGTGTAAAAATGAAAAAACCCACATAAGAAGACTCACTATGACATCTAATCCATTCTTTATGATATCTCATCACGTAGGTTATACATCTGCTTCATGGAAAAATATTCTGGATATGACTTTTTCTAACTATCTGAAATAAAAATGTCATTACAAAATAGCCATGGGATTTAATGTTAGAGTTATATTCCAATCAAATGGTTTATATATAAACTTATATAAATACGGAAAGAACAAATACTTCCTCAACAGATCCAATAATAACGTGTCATTCATGACACAACCAAAGTACATTACTTCCCTCCAATATTTGGAATAACATATTTTTTTAATAAATCTATGTGAGATAATCATACCATTAATCAACTATAATATTATTGTCTAAGGACCATTAGATATTCTCACAAATATGAATAACTTATGACACAAAAATCATCAGGAATTCATAATAATAGGTATGTTCTCATAATCGCCCATCCTGGTGATTACCAAGTGCGAACTTGTTTAGAAGAATATTTAACCCCTTATGAGTAATCACACTTTGAAATCAAATTATATGTGTTCCATAATATAATTTTATCTAACCATAGAACTATATTTTAAAATATCATCATATCACATCATGTTTCTAATGATGGTAGGGAACTGCTATTACCTAATCAATGCATTAGATACCTTTGTAAATTATTACATTAAAGTCCTGAATACCAATTAAAAATATATAATAATATTATTATATATATTAAAATGATCAAATATACTTTTAATCAATTTTTATGAAGTTGGTTCTATGACACCGACTCCAACATATCTTACATACGACACAACACCATGCTTTATGCAAATTACGATATAGAATCGAAATATTATTTTTTAAATACGAACATTATAACATAGTCATTGAATTAGAGGGTATAAATATAAGTAAAATTATTATAAAATATATGTATAATGGTCTTAATCAATGAAAATTTATAGATTAATTCTTAGGAAATAAGTACTCAACTTTTAGTCAAGTCATTTTACGCATCGAAAATAATTTTCCTTCAAAGAATAGATTTTATTGCATTTTTGATTGAATATTATAATATATTTCAAAAACATTTAGAAATTTAAATTTATAAAAGTAAAATAATTTTTTAATTCATCATATCTAAAATAATTAGTGTGAAATTTGGGATATTTCTAAAATGATTTATTTATCAACACATAGTGAAAAATATATTTTAAAAAAGGTGTCATTTATTTTCATTAAACAAAGTAATTTAAATGTTTCATTATATTCATGATTTGGCCCCAAATTCATATAGGATTAAATTTATATATAATAATTTCATTAATTCTATTTTAATTATTAATATTCATGATTTTTATATAAGTTAATTTCTAAGATAAAAACATATTTTTTCTAAAAAAAGTCAGTGTGTTTTATAAATTTATATAAAAATTAATTCCTAAATCATATAAAAATGGAATATTGAAAATTTTACTCAATATTTTTAATAACAAGGTAAAAATTTGGTAAATATGACCCTTTTATTTTTTTTATCATTATGAATAGTAGCCATGGTAAATATTTTTCAAATTAGTAATGGTAAATCAGGTAAAGTATGGCTAAAACTATGGAAAAAGGCATTAAAATGAACCTAAATTTTTTTAATCAATTATTTGAGTTTTTATAAAATTATTATATAATATTCTAGTTTATTTTAATTTTTACATTTGTATTTGAAAATGAATTTTATATTATTTTATGTTAAGAAAAATAGAAAATGTTACTCTCTTTTCCATAAAAATTTATAAATTTTTAAATGTGAGTAAAAATTGATTATGTAATGTTTTAAATTGTTAGTCTCAATTTTAATAAATTATTTTTTTTGATAATAATTTATTTTTAATTTTTAATGGGGATATAATTTCCAAAATTTCATATGAAATTCCAGCACAAATCATCTTGAAGGAGTATAAAAATGCACAAGATGATTGAAAAGGAATTAATATATATATTTTTTGGATAAAATGTGGCGTGACACAAATTTTATGGGTAATTATATTATTCCATTTATTAATAAAGGGTCTATATTAGAAATAAATGCATGTATTCTATATATTAATGTCAAATTATATAAACAATCTCCAAAATTTCATTAATTATATTTTGTGTTGTATAATATTTTATTAAATGGCATAAAATCATAAAAATATTTTAATAGGGAGAGGGGGATGTTATATTCTCTAAAATTTTATTATTTGACTATTTTTGTTCTATTTTTTACCATATATGTAAATTTATAACCCTTAATGATTGAAAAAGGTGTTACCATAGTTAAGTATAAAAAGGGTTACCCAGGGGGAGGGGTTAATCTAAAGAGATAAGTGTCAAAATGACCAAAAACGTATCTACATAATATCGTATGAGTTTATTTTGATCCTATAATATATTAAATTCAAATGTATTCCAATTTTGAGCCACGTGTTCATGAATGTGACTTTATAATATTTTAATGTTTTGAAACATTACAAGAGTTCCCCTTACCTAACATATAAAACGATACACATCCTCTCTCTTATTTACACACATTTGAGTGAAATTTCTAAAAAACCCAATCCAATTACATTCTCAGCCTCCATATCCTTGAATAATATATCTCGTCATAAAAGACTATTCCGAGGGTCTTTAATAAGGGATCTAAAAGAGGGTTTACTATAGAAGATGTAATCATCTAACTCAAACTCATTCAATTTATTTCATCCTCTGACACCTCATAATATATTCTATTCATTATAAAATAAAAATTAATTATCATAAATATATGTAAATTTTATAATGATTATGGAACCACCATTACCAAAATTTTGTTCCCAGAAATGGGAAGTGAAAGCATCAACTCATGTGTATGTGTAGACTACCACCTCTATATAGTGATATAATTCATCTTACATCACAATAACTCATGGCTGATTATTATGATTGATATAATGTTTATAAATTATATTTATTATATAATTGTGTGTTTTTTATTGTAAAATATTGTTTATATATATTTAATCTTTTTTTGGAAAATTAAAACATCATTCTTGCATGTGTACAAACTACAGTCTCCATGAACCGTGTCATTTATTTTTCCAAAGAATGATTTTATAGATGATTATAGATATGTATATAATGAATATATATGATATTTATATCATGATTAAAATTATGGATATTATGGAATCATGATCAATTTACAACAGATGGAACCGTCGATCCAAAACATTCATGAAAAACAAAACATGCAACACACGAAAATAAAAATATTCATAAGTATTTATTAATAAATTGGAATTTAAATGTAATTAGTGGATAATTTTTTATATTTTAAATATTTAACTGATTATTTTATTCAATTATAATAAACATATATTTAATGGAAATTATATTAGAGTTCTAATGAAGAATGTCAGATGTAAGGTAACTGTTAATGTTCTCAGTTTTATTTTTTTCGATAAATATACCAAATTCATAACTTTTTTAATTTTTGTGGTGTATATACTTACAGGTAATTTATTCTATGATTATTTTCATTAATATTATAATGGATTAAAAATACTAATATGATTCTATTTTTCATTAGTTTTTTATTTAAATATTATGATGGTTATATGGATTTGTTGTCTCAATAATGTTTCAATGAGACATTCCTTATGTTATGAACCTATCTTATTTTATGAGTTGAAAATCCTAGTATCCAACATTTTTTTGGTTAGATTCATCTTTGAGTATTTTTACCTCAGTTTTTCGATTTTCATCTACTTTAATCATTTTGGGTTGAGTCGCTTTTACGGATGGGGAGAAATTACTAGAGAAATTGACCTAAAGTTCCAGGATGTATGCTTGTCTAAATTAGGGGTATAAAAACACTAGAGTTTTATTTTGGTGTTTTGAAGTATTCAATAGTGGTTCGGGATTTTCCTTTAGAAGTTGGGTTGAGAGTTGTCTTCTTGGAAAGTACACGAAGTGTAGTTGTTACAAGATGTGCAACTGTCACCATAAACACATTGTGAATTAGTGCAGGGCATGTAATTGTTACACATCATGAATCTGATTCACAAAATTTAATGTTCAATCATGATTATTTTAACCCAAAACGATGCGTTTTTTAATACCTTATAAATCCGGAATTGCATGATGTTAAATTGTTTAATACTGTGTAAATATGATGACTAGTGATTTTATACCCCTAATTTGCATATGAATTCCTTTCACCTTCAATGAATATCTATCTCTCTCAAAACATAGTGTGAGGCAATAAACATTTGGAGTGATTTCATCCTTTCTTGACATCTTGATTAATAATTCAATCTCCAGTGATTTTATTTTCCTTAATTTTACCATATCTTCCCCTTATTCATCATTATCATGGTGTGATATCTTAATGATGGCTAAATAATGTTTTGATTGGGGTGTTATGTGATCAAGGTACTCCTTATGATCACAATTTCCTTAATTCTTGTTAAAATTACATATTGGAAGAATTTATTTATTTCCATATAAAGGTATTTGGTCTAAAGTTAAATCATATGTTATGTTTAGATTTGTTTGTGTATGTTCAATAATAATAATTTTCAGCAATGTAACATGTGAATTAAGTAATAGAATCATGAGTAATGATAATCATGAGTTTTTCATATACCTGATAACCTATTTGGATCTAATAGTGTTGAGTCATATCTTGTGGGTACCCATCTTATGAGGCAACACCTTAACAATGATGATCTGGATAATGGTTTAGATATGTTTTTACAAGGATTGAGAATAAGGTAACTTATAGTGATAGATTATCCGTGAAAATGGATTAGTTATTTATTGAAATGAGAGATGAAAATTTTATATGAAATGAATGTTTACATTATCATGATAGAAAATTGAGATATAATTTTATGAGTAATTGAATAATTGAAAATAAATGGTAATAAGGTGAATTTACTATTGTGTATTCTCGATATTATGTAGTGATAATCATTCGGTTATGACATGTGTTGTGATTCTTGATGAAATTCTTCTATAAAGGGAATGCCCTTTTATTCAAAAATAATTACATAAATGGATTAACCTAATATAATGAAATTCTTATATAATGGGGTTTCTCCCGATATGATGAAAGACTTATATAAATGGCTTTAACCAATATGTTGGCATACTTATTGAAAGGGCTTGATTCAGTGATACTATAATTCTTATAGGGCTTGAATCAGTTAGGCCGTAATGCTTATTTGGATCGACCTAGTTATTTTTTAATTCTCACACAGTGCGATTTCCATGTTATATGATTATACTACATGCTTAAAAATGTTTCAAGTGTGTTGCCGAAGCAGGTTGATGTGATTATTTTTTGTATTTGGGGTTATTATTTGTATTGTTATGATACATGCTTAGAGATTTTTCCAGCATGGTATCGAAGAAGGATGATGTGATTATTCTATGTATTTATAGTCTTGGTTGGCATGGTTCTGTTACATCCATAGAGATATACTGACATGGTTCCAAAGAAGGTTGATTGTTGTATTGTATAAATTTGTAAATTAATTTTTCAAGTTAATTATTTATATCATGAACTTATTATTAGGATGGTTTTATTTTTCCATGGTGGTGTAAACCTATTAGTTTTTAATCACACAGTATTTGGACCTCTCTTTGGTACTCAAACAGATCACATGGATGAAATTTTAAACAAGGGAAAGGTAATATGTGGTTGATTGTTGCTTATAGGATGAGTTGGTGCTTGGATATGAGATGAACCAGGGGTTCAGGACCGGGAACTTTTATTTTTATTTATTTTATATTCTTATTTTATTCACATGACTTCTAACATTCCATTTAGTTATATTTTAATTTGTCATTTCATGGTTAATTAATAGTTGGTTTACTAGGTTTATCTTTTATCTTCCAACTATATGGAGTTCTATTCCCAATATTTCCATTAATCAAATATTTGATTATTTCTGCTATATTTTAACTCTGTACTGGGGGGGAAAGTCTCCCCACTACATCATCTACACCATAACAACATCCTGACAGCCTTTTGTATACAGGGAGGTAAGCTTGAGGTCCTATAACCTACCTGATTTCTACACATGATATAATTCCATGTTGTGGGACATTAGGAATTGTTATAAGAGATTTTCATGATTTATGTTCTATTGCATTAAAATTTGGGAATGGTAGATAGATGACTATGATGTCTCGATACTTAGAAATGATCTTATGAATGGGTGTAAGTAACCCATATACCAAATAAAATTCAAGTGCACTAGGTTGATATTGTTGATCAATTTAATCATTTGTTACAGTTTATATTATTTCACCTTGGGTGATTCACATGTTGTGTGATGTGATTGTTTCTTGGGATTTACACTCATGGGCCAGTATATAATGATATGAGTATTCATGTATCATGATAAGATCATAGTGATATATATATATTGACATATATTGTTCTTGAGAGTGAATTATTTATTACATGTGATATATTTTATGGTATGAAATGTAAAATGAGAACCCTTGTTATATATGATAAATGAAATGAAAGAACAATTATGTCATGATAATTAAATTTTCAATTCATGTGCTAAGAGGGCATGAGATAATGGTTCTCTACTATTGTCGCATGTTTTGGTTGACCTAGTTGTTGTCTACTCTTTTAAGTAGTGTATTTTTCTTGTAGAGAAAATGGATCCTTATCATCATTGAATTGAGCATTAGGAGAGTAGTACTCTTCATGGTCTAAATGAAACTGAATTGGAGAATCATATACCTTTTGTGGATTAGTTGGATGTTTAGATAAAAAATAGCTTCTATATGGTCATGGGATCCATGGAATGGGAGACTACATTCACTATTCCATCGATTTATGTGTTAAAGAGATAATTTCAGTTATATCATCCACCTACGTTCATAGGGTAGGGGCCCACAGGTAGCTGAGTTTTCTATCAAGTCATTCTAGATAATCATCAACCACCTCATGACACTGAAAAATAGGAGGATTAATCTTTCTTTATATATACTCTGTGGACTAGCCAAGCACTGGTGGGGTAATATAGAGTAAGATAGATAATAAAAAGAGTTATCCCCGAAGGAATTTGAGGAAATGATTCTGATCCACTTATATCTTGAGATGTTCAATGAAAAGAAGGATCACATGTTCATGTATTATACAGAGAAGAGAATACCAGTGAAGGACTACTCTAGACATTTCTATGACATGTGGTGCTATGCACCATCATTATTTGTTGATGGGATCTCTAGTGAATGAATGTTTTTGGATGTGATTAACTATGAAGTCATATAATAGGTGAACATCATTCATTTTAGTTGGTTCCCAGACATGATTAATTAGGTTATCATAATGGAATGGAGCGTAAGATATTCCTCAGGCTATAACATTGAAATTTGAGTCGTACGAATTGGGAGCAATCGTTTGGTGGGAATAAGTGCCACTATGACGGTTATCACTAAGGAAAAATAGGGAAAAGAACAAATGGAAGTGTAAATCAATCTCAGAACCATGTTTATTTACGGTGATATAAATTTTTAAATTTTGGCCACAAGATCCCTTAGAGACTATATCCCACTAAAGAGTGTCATTCTTTTGGAAGGCTATGCATCCTATAGTGTTTTTTAGGGGAATGCATCAGTATAGTAGTGTAATGGGGATGTGAAAGGTACTAGATCCTTGGAGAGACACATTTACACATCATTAGACTAGAAGAGACCATTCTAGTTAATTGTAATGTCAAGGCAAGGGGTGTGGTACTCCAGCGAAAGAGTAATAGTACCATCTAGAGAAGATAACACATGAGAGTGAGTCAAGAGCCTAGGGAAGAGTGGAAATTCAGTTTCATGCTATGTATTATACTCCATCTTACATGGATGTAGGAACCTATAGCATCCTAGCTATGATTCTTGTGTCATTTACCCTTGATTTCATTTTTTATATAATTTCATCATATTCATTTATATTTTCACTCTTTTAAATGTTTTGGCTTCCGTAGTCGAAGGCGTGAATAGATTCTTAATCCTTGATACACCGTTTGGGAGTGCATCCAGAGGGTATCAAACATTGGAAGACATGTTCTCTTAAAATTTGTGGTTATCATTTCTTATAGGAGTTTCGTATATTGAATATAATAGGTATATTTTTTATTATAGTTATGGACTGGATAGTTTTTAACTAGGATTATATCAACTATTAAAAAAGGGGAGTTACCTTTTTATATCTAGAAGGAGGTAGAAATTTTCACCTGGGTGGGTGGGATCTCCAGGTTGGTCATATTGGACTAATCAAGTGCAAATTTGATTGTATCAGGGATTAGATAATAGGTTTTTCACTAATGGTGGTGGGATATAGTATTATAATTTTCCTATAGTGGGTTATTATTTTTAGGATTACATTCCTGATGAGTTCTACATCTTACCACTCTAGTGAGTGATTCAGTTCACGATCGAGTTCATTTTGAGAGAATAGCCATATTCTATTCCTCTTTACAGGATAAAACCAACAGATATTTTGGAATTTAAGTTTCAGTTGGAATATTTGAAAGATAAAGGTTTCATATGGTCTAATATGTGATTTTGGGGTTATCTCATTCTTTTTAATGTGATGTTTTATTTAAATCTATGATTGTGTGGGGAATATAGGAGGTTAAAATAGAGGATGGTCAAGAACTAGCATCCTTTTCCACACATCATTGATTTCTTCAATAAAGTGAGAGGTTATAAGATTTTCTCTAAGATTTTCTTGTGATTAGGGTACCATTAGTTGAGAGTGAGACAATTAACCATACATCAGACTGCTTGTAAGAGAAGGTATGGCTTGTTTTAGTTTTTAGTGAAGCCATTTGATACGAAAAAAGTACTCACAATATTCTTGGTCATGATGAATCATATCTTTTATCCTTTTCTAGATCAGTTTATAATTGTTTTTGATGATGAAATACTTGTGTACTACAAAATAGTAGATGATCATCCCAAAATCTTGAAATCATCTTAATTATATTAACATATAGTCTCCTTTTTTTAAGCTAACCAAATAAATGTTTTAGATAGATAAATTGAACTTATTGGGTCATGTAATCTCAAATTTTATTGAGTTAGTAGACATAGAAAATGTTGCATCCAAGGTATCTCAGCTATGTCACAATAATATATTTGATATTTAGAGATTACTGGGTTTAGAAGGTTATTTTAGGTGTTTCAACTAGTAATTCTCCAATCTAGAATCACCGATGTCTAGGATGAACAAGAATGGGGGTGATGTTTTTTTGGTCAGATTCTTGTAAGAGTGATTTTTTTGAGCTAAAGGGAAGGAAAAAAATCATCTTCAATCCTCACCTTTCCTATATGTGGTATGGAATTTACCATTTAAATTGATGCATCTAGAGTTTTAATCAGATTAGTTTTGACACAATAGGTCCATGTGGTATCTTATGGCTCTAGGATGTTGAGACAGTGTGAGGGGAATTATCCTACTCATGATGAGGTGTTAGATGTGCTTGTATATTCATTGATATTTTGGAGACATTATCATATGGGTGAGTGTTTTATGGTGTAAATGGACCAAAATAACTTCATGTATATCTTCTCTTACTGGGACTTGAACGCTCGACAAAGGAGGTGGGTTTAGTATCTACAATCAATTGACATTGAGTTGTCTTATACATTGGAAAAGGGAAATTTAATTACTAATTCCATGAGCTTGAAGATGTAGATAGAGAAAATGTGCGAGTCTTGAAATCATACATGGATGATGAAACCCTTTATAATCACGCATCTAGATGATTAGGAGTCCCATGGATGAGTATCTATAAAAATAACATTTGTTGTACCTGTGATATTAGACGTAATCATCACTGAGTGGTGGCCAAAACTTTTAGGTACAATATATATATGTAGGGGATCCACCATCATAATGATCTATTGGAAATGACAAAAATTTTATTTTTTGTTTCTCATTTTGGGATCATACAGGCATGCATGGGGAGTTGATGATAGGGTTTCTGGATTGTAGGCAAGAAGTACACCTGATCCTGATAAATATAGATAGTTATAGATACCCTTGCCTTTTATACAAATTATTACACGATTTTAAGCATAAATATCCACTAAATAAAAACCAAGGATATAAAATTATAGTTTCATTGAATGATTAGGTACATAACATGAAACCAAGATATAACATATTATTATTAATCTTCATATTGAACTCTTATTTTCCCTTCATCTCTTACATCTAGAATGGATAACCTAGGGATTATATAGACAAAAGGGTTGAGTTAAAAATCCTAGTACATAATAATAAAGCATAACACATATAAGATCCTGAACTTTTTTGGAGATGTGTTGATCTTGTTTTAATGTACCGCTTTTTATTTTTTGAGTACATCTATTTTGGATTTAATATTCAGTGTGTTTGGCTGAAATTAGAGAAAATTGGAAGGAAAGTGGGAAGTGTATGGTTGGAACAAAATATTACCAAAACATACGAACCAAAAAAGAGGGGATTCATATAGATGGGACAATTTTTCAAACCATTCAACCTCTTAGGATAAACCATACAACCCCTTAAAGATGCACATGTTTAAGGTGAATGGTTTGATAAACCATATGCCCCTTCCTAAGAAACCATGTGTGAGTTTTTAATTAAAAACAATTGTTTTAAAATTTACAAACCCCCTGTATTAACACTTAATTATCCCTAGATCAACCCTAAACATTCTCTCTCGTTTTTGGAAGTTTTTGGAATAATTTATAATGCTCCTGACCTTTGTCTTTATTATTTTAAGTTCAGATTGAAGATCTTCACCTACCCTGATAATTGAATATCATCCCTATTGGTTTCTGATATCTCTCGCATTTTCTCCAATTATTTGAAGGGTTGTTTCCTTTATTTGGATTAGAACTAGATATAGGTTTGATGGATCTTGTTTTTTTTTCAATCTTGAATCTAGGAATTGAATCATGATCTCATTCTTTGATGTGATTAGGGTTATTCTGATCAATTGGGGGATTTTCATTGGCAGGAGTTCATCACCCACATCTAGGTAGGTGGTCCTTTATTCAAATAAAAAGTATTAATTTCAATTACATGTTTTTAATTGTTGAATTTCTATTGGATTATTAGAAATTATGTTTATTAAATTGAATAAATTAATTTGGTAAATTAATTAATTAATTGATTTTGAAATTGGGGATATTGAATTGATTGAACATGAATAATTAATTGTGAAATTAATTATGGGGATATTGGGATGTGAAATTGGATTAAATAATTATCGAATTAATTAGGAGATATTTTTTTGATTATAAAATTGTCTATGTTATTAATTAATTGTTCGGTTACTTATTGGAATTAATGTTACTAATTAATTATAGAATCAATTAATGGAACTGATGTGATAAATTTTTTTATTTAATAAATTAATGGAACATATATTATTAGTTAATTTTTTCATTAATTAATGGAATTCATGTGATTAATTAATTATTGAATTAATTAGTGGGTTATTTGTGATTAATTTATTATTTAATTACATAATGGAATTATGTGAATATGCAATTTTTTAATTGGATTAATTAATTGGTTAATTAATGAAAGGAATTTTGTGGTACATGTGGTATTTTGATGCATGTAATATTGTGATACAATTGATATAAATTATTGATTGGTATTCAAGTGTCGGACACATAATTATGCTCTAAATACCCATATGTGATTGATTGATATATGAGTATAGGACCTAGACTGACACTCCAAATACCCCTAGAGTTCCCAGTACATTCAAGAAAATATTATTGTATGGAACACTAAATGATTCTCAGAATACCCATGGGTTGTGGGACTGTGAATGATTCATTAATTACGCACATAGTGCTAGACATGACATTATATTCTCAAGAGACTTTAATTGTACAATGGATACAATTGGAAGTGATAATCAATTGAGATGAAATGGATAATGGAATCAAAAGTGTAATAATTAATTGAGAAATGAATTTGTGTTATGTTTTAGATTCTATCGTGGGTTGAAGTAGGTATTGAGGTTTGGGTGTCCTAGGGAACCCATGGGTTTATACAGTTAAATGAATGATAATTGAATATATATAAACTATTTATTTTAGTGCTTGTATTTATTTTTTTATACATCTACACACACTATTGTTGACTAAATATTGTTAGACTCCATTGGTGGTGGATAACTGAGTTGTTATCACATCCTACTCAGGTGGCCAGGTCTATACCTAAATATATTTCGTGGTTGTAGAATAGGATAATGGTAAGGTCCCTTTGTTAGTTGGATGATATGGGATTGATTATAGATGAAGGAGAAACACATAGTGTTGAATCCCTCTTGATATTTTTTTATTGTATTTATCAATTATGGGTTTTTTCATATTGACACTTAACACATATTTAGAATGAAATGTTTACTTTTTATTTTTAGAACTATTTATGTCATCTTGTGATATTGGTTTGTTCTGGTTATGGTGATATCATTTGGATATTGTTAATATATCTCTGCTAATGTATTAATAAAATAAAGAGGATATAGTCTCCCATTTATCTATATTAGAACCTCTCTACGTGTTAGCAACTTATGGCATACGGGGAGGCATGCCTGAGGACACATAGTAGACCGGGTTGGGGAACTAGTGTTTAGAACCTATTCGGGACATTAAAACACATGAGTTATATGCAATAACATGATGACATAAAGAAGGCACGACACATAAATAATCAAATGAAATAATAGTGTAATGAACATGGGGTCATGTGATTATTAAACAAATTAATGTGGAAGAAACATATAACATTACATAAACATGTCTTAAGGATAACTTCAAAGACTATATCCCAGGGTTAAAAAGTCCCATAATGGATTTGGTTTACTTCATAATCCCATACATGACATATCATGAGACTATAAATTACACAATGCACTGGATCTTTGTCTTGGTGTGCTCATCAAAACATGTTTATTCATGTGTTTTATACATAAATAATTAGACATAAGGAATCATCATAAGGGTCACCCATTGAAAGGAATGTGAATCATAATCATGCTATAACAAATAAGTAAAGGGAAAATGATATTAGTGTCCATGAAAGGATGGATTTTAATCAAACTTGGTAATTTATAAGGGAATATTTTCCAAGATCATGATAAATCATCTCCAAATAAAGTAATAACATTTGAAAAGAGTGCTTAAGAAACGTTTTAAAAGAGCCATTTTTAGTGTTGTTTAAGGGAAAATATTAAAGAGTCTATAAAGAACAAAAATAAATAACTATTTTTATAAAACCAAAAAATGGACTAAGAAGTTTTTTCATGAATAAATGAGTTAATTTAGAAAAATAATGGTTTCAAAAAATATATTATGGAGAATAATTAAAAATGGGTAAGAAATGGAGAAGTTCTCTTTAGTCGAGCTTGTTTATCAGGGGGAATTGAGAAGGGAACCTTTAGAAACATGTATTTCCCTATAAAATAAGGATAAGTTCATCTTGCTAAAAAAATATAAAACATTCACATAGAATATAGGAGGAGTAAATAAAAATAGTTATGAATTACATTGGGGTAAAGAGAGAGAAAGCGTAACTTGAATGAAAAATATAGGTTCAGAGAGAATGAATATATTTTTTCTAAAAGCGTCATGTACCTGAACACAATTTCTAAGATAATAAAATTATATTTATTGATAATTTAATTTATATTATTATTAATATGAATTTGATTTATTATAATTTCATTGTGTTCATTTATGGCCATTTTGATGAGTTATAATGTTTAACTTTATTGTTCTGTGAGAATTCGTTTATCGGTTTCATGGTTGGTTCCCTTGAGTGTACTTAGGATAATTATTTTTAAATGGATGAAAAAACCCAAAATTATAATGAAACCTGATAAATATACTTTCAAATTTTAAATTATCCCAAATATCATTTTGTTTTCTAATATTAGTGTGATTCATTTGATAAAATGATAATGATAATCATTTAGATCATTTTGGTGTTTTTTTATTAGCATGAACCGGTTTTGTTGTATTATTTAATATTATATACATATATTAGTTATAGAACATGATAAAAGTTATCATATACATATTATGATCAGGTTTAACCATATTAATGGTTTTATGACCATCCTTGATGACAATAATGGAAAATGAAAAATCACCATCCATTAAATTGGTGAATCAACATATCAAGGATGATGTTTTAGTTTTTAAGATAAATAAGAGAATGGAATAGATTTTATGATGTATGATCCAATATAACAATAAAATTATAGTATATGTATGATACTGGAGTTATCATGTCACTTTTAATAAATGGGTAAAGGATGAGGTAGAATAAACTAATAATTTAGGAGGGAAAGAATGAGGATTTTACCTCTTGAATATTTTCCCATTGAGAACCTTTTTATGGAAATTGTGTTTGGTATTTTATTTAGACCAACATCTCCTAGACGTGGGTGGAGTCTTGGGAAGGTAATTGAGTAAAATTTAGATAAGATTCACAGCTTTGGATGTGTGAAGAGTATATAATCCCTAGCCTTTTACACAAATAATTACATGATTTTATGTATATTTTAACATCATATTATAGGCCAAGGATCATAAAGTATAGTGTCATGGAAGATTAGGTACATAAGAAACATTATAAAAACAACATTTATTTAATCTCCACTTTGAGTTCCAAACTCCCATTTTGCTCAAGCATCTGTATAGGATAAACTAGTGATAACATGAGCAAAGGGATGAGCTAGAGAGCCAAGTAAGGTAATAATCATATGAATAAATATTAGCACATGGGTTAGAAGGCATTACATAATGATATAAAAATGCATGGAACATTATTGAACATATGTAATCATAATATATAAAACATAGGATCATATAAACATAGAATCATGGTAATGTGAATAAATTATGTTTATTGGTCACATAGTTTTTATTAGTTCATTTAATCATGATTTGGCATTATTTTGTGATTTTATTTGACTATACTATATGGGATAATTTTAAGAAGGGAATTTTCATTGACTAAAATTTGGGTAGTTACATTCTTCCCCCTTATGAAATTTCTCCCTAGAAATATAAGTTTATATTCTAAGATGAAAATAGGTGTGGTTACTTTTCCTTCATCGCTTCCTCTAGTTCCCATTTTCCTATTCATACATATGGTTATGCCATAGTAATTTTACTACGTGAGTGTCTTGTTATGTAGAACTTTATCTATATGATCCAAGATCTTCACTGGATGTTCGTCGTAAAAAAGATCACCTTCCAACTATATAACTACTGAAGACAGTACATGTGAAGGATCAAGTATGTACTTCCTTAAGGGGATACATGGAAGATATCGTGTACTTTGGACATTGTAGGTAGAAGTGCTAGTCGATAAAACATAGATCTGACACGATCAAGAATCTCTAAGGGGAAGATGTACCTAGGAATTATCTTTCCTTTCTTCCAAAATCTCTTGACCTTCTTCCATAGAGATTTGCAGATGAATAATATGTCTTAAAATATGAACACATGTTCTCATTAATGATTGTTTTCATAACTAATCTGTTGAATTTAGGCTGTCCTAACTTGATGCTGAATGGTTTTCACCTTCTATACCACTTCATGGACCATTTTAGGTCCTAGTACATTATTCTCACTGATTTCATCACAACATGACGTTGAACTACACCTTTTCCTATAAAGGTATTCATATAGAGCCATTTGGATGATGGATTGGAAACTGTTGTTGTTGGAAAATTCCCCAAATGGACGATTTTGGTCCCATCCTTCATTGAACTATATAGAAAACAATCTTAACACTTTTTCCAATGTCTAAATAGTTTGATCATATAGGGCATTAGTTTGAGGTTTATTAGCTGTATTGAAGTTCTATTCAATGGTTAGAGCATGTTACAGATATTTACAGAACATCAAGGTGAATCTTAGATCAATATCAGATGAAATAGATAGTGGTAATACATTGATACTTTCCACATCTTTAATATATATCAATAAAAGTTGATCCAATGAGAAGTCATATCGAATTGTGATAAAGTGAGCATTATTTGTAAGTCAATCAAAAATCACTATATAGAATAGTTTCCCATGGATGTCTATGGAAATCAAGTGACAATGTTTGTGGTGATTTTAAAACAATTCCACATTGGTATTGGTAGTGGTTGCATCATCCCCTAATAATTTTTCTTTCAGCCTTCAATTTCTGACATACCAGACACTTTGATGCATACTTAGCAATCTTCTTCTTCATATTGTCCCACCAATAATTCTCATAGAGATCATGTAATGACCTGAAATTTTGAATAAATCTTGTTTTCTAATTTATGTGTTATTTTATTTTATTTTTATACTCAACAAAAATTTTTCATTTGATAACATGAGTATAATTAAAATGAGACCATTGGGTTTTGATAGTTATATGACCATTGGTCAATATGACCGCTGGAAACTAAACGTTTTGATTATTGTCTCTAGATACAAGTAATATTGGTTAATTATTATAGAAAGAAGATTCGATGGCCTCACCCAGTAGTCTTGAACGATCGAAGCCCATCTAAAAGAACTTGGGAAGGAGGTAGAACCATTGGGCATTGCTCTGGACCAAACCCAAGCCGAACTTCATCGTGTGAAGCTAGAACGGAATCGCCTTTGCGAGTATTTCAAACTGATAGAAATTACCACTCGTGCGATGTTGGCTGAGCCCCCCTCAGATTCTCTCACCTTAGGGCACCTTACACTTAGGTCCTATGCTGGTGTGATAAGGGGCTATGTTAGGAGACCATAACTGCCTTGTGTAATCTTTTGTTTTAAATAAAAATTGGGATTTATTCTTATGATGAAGATTATGAATTTTCAAAAGTCTGGATAAATATAGTATGCATATTTTTGATGAATTTTAGAAAAAATATATTTTAAAATTTTTTAGGTAAACCATTAATAATTAAAATTGTGTAATGATTTTCGAAAAATGGTCTTCTACAATTATTTTCAGTACAAAATTTAGAGTCTAATAAGATCAACTTGATTTTTTATGAAAAATAAATTATGAATAGTGATTTTATGATTAGGATTAGTAATGTGTCCAAATGGATTAGTAATCTCACCTATATAAAGTATGAAAATAATCTAGGCACCTTGATTAATTAATGCGATTCAATAAAATGGTTAAATGACAGTTTCATAAATTATAATTCAAGTATTAGTTATTTCGAGTGAATAGTTTTTTTAATTACAAATTAAATTAAATATATTTAGAAAATTATTTTTATAAAATGGATTTCATTTTTGAACTCAGAGAATCGATATTATGTTAATGTAATTTTAGGGTTTTATTCTGAAAAAACTAATTTTCGGTGAATAGTGTATTTATTTAAAAAATAAATTAAAAATATTTAAAAAATTATTTTTATAAATTGGAGTTCATTTTTGAAATCAGAGCATCTATTTTTGGTTAAGGTGAAATTTTGGGATTTTTCTGAGAAAGTTGATTTTTCGATAAATAGTGAAAATACAGTTTTTAAGTTACAGGTGTTTAATGACATCATTAAATGATTTATTATGTATGTAATCAATATCGTCAACTTATGAATAGTAAGATAAGTTATGAGGTGTCCCATGTGGCCAATACCATGGGAAAATACCATGGGCAAGCCCATGGTTTTTCCAAAACCACTTGTGAGGTGTCCCTTGGCCATTAATGCCTTGTCCCACTTTCCCTATAAATACAAAGCCATCCTCTCATTCTTTTCGACTCCACACTCTCCCCCAATGAAGTTCTGGTCTCATTACCTCCCAAGGAGTCCTCCCAAAGTGACCCCAGGCCCTCAAGGTCCCAACCATTGAGTTTTAAGAGTGACATTTTAAGGTAAGGGATCCGACCTCTCCCTTTCTTGTGAAGTAATCTCTTTTATGTCATTTCTTTTATGCTGCATGTTCTTATGTTAAAGGATGTTCATTTATACTACTCATACTGCCCTTTTCATGTTCATATAATGAGATATCCCCTCTTACTCTCATTATTCCGTTTTATGATGTTTTAAGTGGCGCCGTTAGGCTGCCGAAATTTTTGTAACAGATTGTTTCTCCCTTCTCATTTTTCAAGATCTATTTTCATGTAATGTATTTCAAGTTCCTTTTTATTTTGTTGGGGTATGATCTCTAAATTTATCATACTGATCTTTTATGATCATATGATGAGAGAACCCATTTAATCTCTTCAATTCAGTATTTTGAAGTTTTAAGTGGCGCCGTTAGACTGCCGAATTTTTAAGTGGTTCTTTCATCTTTCTCCTTTTTCAAAGTTCTAATTCCATGTCAAGTCTTGAAAAGTTCCTTTTTATTTTTTTGGGGTATGATCTCTAAATCTATCATACTGATCTTTTATGTTCATATGATGAGATACCCTATTTGATCTCTTTAATTCAGTATTTTGAAGTTTTAAGTGGCGTCGTTAGGCTGGGGAATTTTTAAGTGGTTCTTTCACCTTTATCTTTTTTCAAAGTTCTAATTCCATGTCAAGTCATGCAAAGTTACTTTTTATTTTGTTGGGGTATTATCCCTAAATTTATCATACTGATCTTTTATGTTCATATGATGATACACCCTATTTGATCTCTTCAATTCAGTATTTTGAAGTTTTAAGTGGCGCTGTTAGGCTGCCGAATTTTAAGGGATTCTTTCACCCTTCTCATTTTCAAGATCTACTTTCATGTCAAGTATTTAAAGTTACTTTTTATTATGTTGGGGTATGATCACTATATCTATCATACTGATCATTTATGTTCATATTATTAGAGACCCTATTTGATCTCGTCAATCCATTTTTGAAAGTTTTAAGTGACATCTTTAGGCTGCCGAATTCTCATAAGAGAAATCTTATTTTTGTCTTCCTTTAAAGTTCTTTGTTTCATATGGTATATCATTCACATTTCATTACCATGTTCTTAAATACTATATATTCTGTTCCCCTACTATTTTATGTATCATTTTTGAGTGGGTGACCCATGTCCCCTCTATTTTCAATGTTTTCTAACACCATGTATCGTAGACGTTTTGCTGCATAGTTTTCGTCTCAAGATGCCTCCCTCTTTATCACAAAATTATTTTATGTTATTAAGTGAATAATCAAAGCTCTTATTTCTATATGGGTATTCACATATATACCAAAATGTTCTATTTTAAATTCTGGGATTTACATACATGAAACCCGCTCTCCCCTTCTGTGGGTTTAAAGTGACGTAAAGATCATGTCTTTAAAGCTGATTTTAAAACGTTATGATTATGAAATGAAACCCATTTATTTTATAATATATGGGTTATTTATGAAATGTTTGATGATGATATATGTGGCTCACATGATAATAAAGGAAAATTTAAGGGTGCGCCCTGATAGCGCTCCAATGCATTGGGTAATGATGTAACCACTAGAGATTACAATTTTCACGATATCCTGGTGAATAACCTTTGTAATTTTCAAATGACACCTTGGGGATGGACCTTGGTGATATGATCATGTTTTTCTATATTAAATGTTGCAGCCACATCTTCAAGTTAAGAAAATTTTTATTTTTATTATGATATATATCATGATTTCTTTCTCATGCCTTAAGGTTCTTTTCATGACCTTATTGAAGTATCTCAAGTTCACATGTAAAATGTTTCTCTTGTTTCCCTTACTGGCCCTTCTGCTCACCCTTTCTTTTGATGTATGTCCCCAGGTTATGAGATGCAGTAATGAACCTAGGTTGAACATGAGGAGAATCCTTTCAAGTGTTTAAGAAGAATGTTTTATGTTTTCATGTTTTATGTTCCTGGTTTCCAAGACACTAAACCTTAAAGATTCTCGATTTTGTAAAATGTAATGAAAGTTTATCTGATAAAAAGGTAGGATTCTATAGTTGGTATCAAAGGATGCTTTAGTTATTTGTGAAAATTAGGATATGAAAACATTAGGAATAAGCCTATAGAAAAGTTTATATATAGGAAATCTTCCTGGTATTTTGGTGAGTATTGAGTAATGGGTTGCCAAGCAAATACATCCCTGTCTGGATATGAGCAGGTAGAGGTGGCTCTGGCAAAGATGTACAGAGGGGTAAAACCCGAAAACACCGCTTTGAGCTAGACTCAAATGGGAACTGGTACATGACAACGGGCCTTGCTGCACTCTTGGTTACGGCACTCCATGGGGATATGCTTTGGTAAATTCATAAGCTTAGTATGAACCATTGTTAAAGAAACAAAGATAAAATAAAATAAAGATTCACATAAGAATATATGATCATGGATAACCTAAATGGGAACTTAGGGGATCACAAGTTAGGGTATACTTTTCTTCTACAAGTTATCCTTATATGCTTTATGTTCCTTTTCATGATTATTGGTTAAGTATTTAAGCCCCTAATTATACTTTCTCTTCTTAGTTAGTGGCGGGAAATGGAAGAACAGGTCCAAACAACCAATGTGATAGGAAATGCGATGATTTTTGTATTATTATGACATAGATGATTAGGGGATTAAAGGATTCTTATTATTTTGGAAGACTATCACTATTTTGGGGACCCTATATGATCAAGGTAAATATATTACTACGTTATTTTCATTGAGGAGTAAGGTTGACTTATATTTTGAAGAATCGATGAATTTAAGGTGAACTTATAGTAATTTAGGTTACTTATGGGAATGATTAACCTATATTGGGTAAAATATGTTTAGGTTAGCTAATTTTGTTATAAGATGTTAGGAGTGGTTGATGTTGTTTGGAGATGAACAATAGAAGTTTATTTTGGAAGACTATGTTATCAAGTCCTTCTTGTATTTGGGTTTCAAACTTAGTTTGGTTTATTTTGAGGAATTTTAAGGACTGTTATTTATGGAATGGTCTATGATGATCTTTGGGTAGTACCATGGAACTTTGAATATTTAAAAGTAGTTTCCATTCCAATAGAATTTTTTTGAAGAGTTGTTTTACCTTACCCTTTCTGTTTTTGGGATAATGATTAAAGATAGAAGAAATAGATAGTTTATCTTTTGTGGATTATGTGATTCCCTAGATAATGATTCTTGTGTTTTGATGAGACCATGTAGTTTTGAATGCTCATAGTTTGGAGAAAATACTAGTTTTGGTAGAAACCTATTAAAGGATGAAACTATACTTAAAGGTAGGTATATTTTCTTATGTTTTTGTTCTATGTAGTAAATAAATTCCTCAAAATTATGAAAATTAATGTAAAACAAAAACGTTGTTGGTTTACGTTTCCTACTAGGTAATCAGAGACAGTTTGCACACATCATAAGCTTGGGATTTTCTTATGGATAAATTTCTCCTAATCATGTTTTCAATCACTCTCCCTCAGAACATGCCCCATTGTTTTCTCCTCCATGTCCATGTTTTCCTACATGGAATCCTAGTGTGGGTTAACTCGGGTGACCTTTGTACTTCCCTTTCTTTCTTTTAAAGTAATAGTTTTACTGAATCCTTTTCCGATGTGGGACTTTCAATGAAATTTCAAAACCCAATTTTAAAAATTCTGAGGACGCAATTTCTTAAGGGGGAAAGATTGTAACGACCCGAAATTTTGAATTTATCTTGTTTCCTAATTTATCAGTTATTTTATATTATTTTTATACTCAACAAAAATGTTTCATTTGATAACATGAGTATAATTAAAATGATACCGTTGGGTTTTTAATGTTATATGACCATTGGTCAATATGACAGCTAGAAACTAAACGTTTTGATTATTGTCTCTAAATACAAGTAATCTTGGTTAATTATTATAGAAAGAAGATTCGATGGCCTCACCCAGTAGTCTTGGACCGATCGAAGCCCATCTAACAGAACTTGGGAAGGAGGTAGCACCATTGGGCTTTGCTCTGGACCAAACCCAAGCCAAACTTCATCATGTGAAGCTAGAACGGAATCTCCTTTGTGAGAAGATCAAACTGATAGAAATTACCACTCGTGCGATGTTGGCCGAGCCTCCCTCAGATTCTCTCACCTTAGTGCGCCTTACACTTAGTTCCTATGCTGGTGTGATAATGGGCTATGTTAGTAGACCATAACTACCTTGTGTAATCCTTTGTTTTAAATAAAAATTGGGATTTATTCTTATGATGATGTTTATGAATTTTCAAATGTCCTCATAAATATAGTATGCATATTTTTGATGAATTTTAGAAAAAAGATATTTTAAAAATGTTTAGGTAAACCTTTAATAATTAAAAATGTGTAATGATTTTCAAAAAATGGTCTTCTACAATTATGTTCAGTACGAAATTTAGAGTCTAATAAGATCAACTTGATTTTTGATGAATAGTAAATTATGAATAGTGATTTTATGATTAGGATTAGTAATGTGTCCAAATGGATTATTAATCTCACCTAAATAAAGTATTAATATAATCTAGGCACCTTGATTAAGTAATGTGATTCAATAAAATGGTTTAATAACAGTTTCATAAATTATTATTCAAGTATTAGTTTTTTCGAGTGAATAGTGTTTTTAAATTAAAAATTAAATTAAAAAAATTTAGAAAATTATTTTTATAAAATGTATTTCATTTTTGAACTCAGAGAATCGATATTATGTTAATGTAATTTTTGAGTTTTTTTCTGAAAAAAATTAATTTTCGGTGAATAGTAAATTTATTTAAAAATTAAATTAAAAATATCTAGAAAATTATTTTTATAAAATGGAGTACATTTTTGAAATCAGAGCATCTATTTTTTGTTAAGGTGAAATTTTGGGATTTTTCGGAGAAAGTTGAATTTTCGATAAATAGTGAAAATACAGTTTTTAAGTTACGGGTGTTTAATGACATCATTAAATGATGTTTTAAGTATGTAATCAATATGGTCGACTTATTAATTGTAAGATAAGGTATGGGGTGTCCCAATTGGCCAATACCATGGGAAAATACCATGGGCAAGCCCATGGTTTTGCCAAAACCACTTGTGAGGTGTCCCTTGGCCATTAATGCCTTATCCCCTCACTTTCACTATAAATACCATGCCATACTCTCATCCTTTTCGACTCCCCACTCTCCCCCAACGATGTTCTAGTCTTATTACCTCCCAATGAGTCCTCCCAAGGTGACCCCAAGCCCTCATGGTCCCAACCTTTGAGTTTTAAGAGTTACATTTTAAGGTAAGGGATCCGACCTCTCTCTTTTTTTCAAGTAATTTCTTTTATGTCATTTCTTTTATGCTCCATGTTCTTATGTTAAAGGATGTTCATTTATACTCTTCCTACTTCCCATTTCATGTTCATATAATGAGATACCCTCTCTTACTCTCATTATTCCGTTTTATGAAGTTTTAAGTGGCGCCGTTAGGCTGCCGAAATTTTGGTAATGGATTCTTTTTCCCTTCTCATTTTCAAGATCTATTTTCATGTAAAGTGTTTCAAGTTCCTATTTATTTTGTTGGGGTATGATCTCTAAATTTATCATACTGATCTTTTATTATCGTATGATGAGAGACCCCATTTTATCTCTTCAATTCAGTATTTTGAAGTTTTAAGTGGCACCGTTAGGCTGCCGAATTTTTATGTGGTTTTTTCACCTTTCTCCTTTTTCAGAGTTCAAATTCCATGTCAAGTCTTGCAAAGTTCCTTTTTATTTTGTTGGGGTATGATCTCTAAATCATTCATACTGATCTTTTATGTTGAATTCTTGCAAGGATCCTTTTTATTTTGTTGGGGTATGATCTCTAAATCTATCATAATGATCTTTTTTGTTCATGTGATGAGAGACCCTATTTGATCTCTTCAATTCAGTATTTTGAAGTTTTCAGTGGCACCGTTAAGATGCCGAATATTAAGGGATTTTTTCACCATTCTCGTTTTCAAGATCTACTTTCATGTCAAGTCTTTAAAGTTCCTTTTTATTATGTTGGGGTATGATCTCTATATCTATCATACTGATCATTTATGTTCATAAGATTAGAGACCCTATTTGATCTCGTCAATCCATTTTTGGAAGTTTTAAGTGACGTCGTTAGGCTGCCGAATTCTCATAAGAGAAATGTTATTTTTGTCTTCCTTTAAAGTTCATTGTTTCATATGGTAAATTATTCAAATTTCATTACCATGTTCTTAAATACTATATATTCTATTCCCCTACTGTTTTATGTATCATTTTTGAGTGGGTGACCCATGTCGCCTCTATTTTCAATGTTTTCTAACACCATGTATCGTAGACGTTATGCTGCATAGTTTTCGTCTCAAGATGCCTCCCTCTTTATCTCAAAATTATTTTATGTTATTAAGTGAATACTCAAAGATCTTATTTCTATAGGGGTATTCACATATATACCAAAGTGTTCTATTTTAAATTCTGGGATTTACATACATGAAACCCGCTCTCCCCTTCCGTGGGTTTAAAGTGACGTAAAGATCATGTCTTTAAAGCAGTTTTTAAAATGTTATGATTATGAAATGAAAGCCATTTATTTTATGCTATATGAGTTATTTATGAAATGTTTGATGATGATATATGTGGCTCACATGATAATAAAGGAAAATTCAAGGGTGCACCCTGATAGCGCTCCAATGCATTGGGTAATGATGTAACCACTAGAGATTACAATTTTCACGATATCTTGGTGAATAACCTTAGTAATTTTCAAATGACACCTTGGGGATTGACCTTGGTGATATGTTCATGATTTTCTATATTAAATGTTGTAGCCACATCTTGATGTTATGAAAAATGTTATTTTTATTATGATATATCTCATGATTTCTTTCTCATGCCTTAAAGTTCTTTTCATGACCTTATTGAAGTATCTCAATTTTACATGTAAAATGTTTCTCTTGTTTCCCTTACTAGGCCTTCTTCTCACCCTTTCTTTTGATGTATGTCCCCAGGTTATGAGATGCAGTAATGAACCTAGGATGAACACGGGGAGAAGCCTTTCAAGTGTTTAAGAAGAATGATTTATGTTTTCATGTTTTAAGTTCCTGGTTTCCAAGACACTAAAACTTAAAGATCCTCGATTTTGTAAAATGTAATGAATGTTTATGTGATAAAAAGGCGAGATTCTATAGATCATGATACATATTTGTACTCCGTGGGTGAATAGATAAGGATGAGATATCTGGGTCATTTATAATATCCTTCTTTATCTCAGGATTTTATGTTACATATAATCGCGACCGAAATCTTAGGACTCCATCCTTGTAAATCTTGAACATATAGGATTTCCCATCTCTGATAGCTTTGACCCTTTTCTAAATTTACACATCATTTCATTTATCATAATTTATTTTATATATGAGGAATAGATGATTAATCATTTAATAATGGATTGATTATGTTCCTACCTTAATGAATCCCATGTCCAACCTCCCCAAATCTAAGAAGAGTGTATCCTTTTTAATAATCCTCATTGATAAAGAGGCATGCTGATTTCTTCTTAAGCATCTCCCACCTCATTTTACATACTAGAATAATAGTGTATTAGGATTTCATAATCCTTGATTAGAACTAACCATATACACTAGTGCATATTATGCTATTTTTGTGAAAATATATATTTTAGACTCTTGTGATTAGTATATATCTCACACTTCTCTCCGTAGAGTTAATGCCACCACATTTTCAAAGCATAGATCAGAACCGCCAACTCCAAATCATGCATGGGATAGTTTTAGACATTTGTTTTCAGATTCCTTGAGGCGTAGGCTATCACATTAGCATTTTCATTAGAACATAGTGTAATCCTGTCATTGATTCCTCACTATACACCACAAATAGTTCTCCACTTGTCAGTAGTGTGAGTATTGGCACTATAAGAAGCCTCCTTTTGAGCTTCTTAAAGATTTTCTAAAATTCTTGAGTCCAGAATAAATATAATCCCTTCCATTTTAGTTTGGTCATTGGGTTTGAAAATAATTATATGTTCTTCAAAAATCATCGATAATACTCAGTTAGACCCATAAAGGTGTGATCTCCATTACATGTATTTGCCTGGTCCACTCACTAATTGCATTTATCTTGTAAGGGTCCACAGATATTGCTTTTTTAGTGATAACATATCCCAAGGAAGATACATTATCCACTTAGAACTCATATTTACTATACATTCCATAATGTTTCTCCCTTCAAAAAGTCATCAATACAATATTCAAATTCTCTTCATGTTTATCCTTTCTCTTGGATTATATCGGAATATCATTAATACATACATTAATAAATTTTTCATGGTAATCTCTAAAGAATATTTTCATTAATTTCATGAATATTTTTGGAGCATTAGTGAGTCCTAAGGGCATCACTATGAACTACTATTCTCAATACCTTTTTTGAAAGGCCGTTTTGGGAATATCTTCCTTCCTTGCCATTAATTAGTGATATCCCAACCGGAGGACTACCTTAGAGAAATAACTCGCCCACTAAGCTAATATAACAATCCATCTATCTATGGTAGGGGATACATGTTTTTTATAATGATTTTTTTAAGTTTATAAGAATTTATGTAGAGGAGTATTAATCTATCCTTCTACTTGATGAAGAGGACTGGAACACCCCATGGTGAATCACTCAGGTGTATAATACCATTTTCTAGATTCTCCAGTAATTGTTTCTTTAGCTCTAAAACTCTACAGTGGCCATTCTAAAAGGTGGATCAGATATAGGTTGTTATCTTGGAATAAGTTCATTTGAGAACTCAACTTCCCAATCAGGAGGAAGACCATGGAAACCTTTTGGGAATACATCAGTGTAGTCCCTTATGATTGATATATCTTTGAGAAGTATCATCTCATTTATCATCATCATTAGATAAATATATGCTTTCTCAAAAAGAAACATTATACACACTTGAGACAATGATTGTGAATGATATTCATCTTACTTGTTACACATGTATAGTATTGGAGGATGATCTATGATGTGAAGAGTGATCTCCCTTTCCCAAAAGATGATGTTGGATTTATTTAAAGATAAACAATCCATGGACAAATAGCATCGAACTCCTCTAGAAGAAGTATGACAAGATTATCTTGGAGGTTTAGTCCAAAAACATTTTCTAAGGAGGACATAAAAACCGTGGACATAATAATTTCTCCATTTACAATTCTAATAGATAACTCAACCACCAAATTTTGATGTGGAATTTGAATAGTTCTAATAAACCTGCAATATATGAAAGAATGAATAAAACTAGAATCAAATAGTATTATCTCTATTATTGAATGATTTAGTAGTGTACCTATAACCACATTGTTCATCAATAGGGATAACGTAATCCCTTTCTTGTTTCCTTGCAAGTTGTTGTTGATTTCCTCTATTAACTATTAGCTTAGGGAATTTTTTTACATAATGATCATGTTCCTTGAAGTTGAAACACTGTACCATAGACAATGTGTTAATCTGAACCATATTTTATTCTTCCATATTTGTGGAATTTTTTATATCTCTTCAGTAGTTCTTATCCATATTTCCCATTCTTCTACATTTGAAAAATTTCCCATTTCTCTTTTGGTAGGTTCCAGGATGCTCTTTCCCATAATTTTGACCTGTGGGATGTTCGGGCTTCTTTCCATCACTGGATTTATTTTCCAAAACACCCATATTAGACTCTATTTTCTAATTATCATCATCAGGACCATGATACCATTGAGATTCCCCAATATCTATTTAAACCTTGAGAGAATGACATACAATCTCATCAAAACTTTCAAATTCACGAAACATCAAAAAAATTCATAGAATTGTCTTTAGTCCTCTAAAGAAGCGATCCACCTCACTTTCTGTGTTCTTGACAAAGACATAGGTGTATCATGCAAGCCTTGTGAATTTTTCTTTATAAGACCAGATAGAATCATATTCCTTCAACGTAATTCTGAGAAATTATCTTTCTATCATGACATAGAGGTTTCAAGGAAAATATTTATGGAATAACATTATCTAGAATTCCTCCCAATCCATGGAATAAATTTCCAAATTGGGCTTAATATTCACGATTAGCGTCCACCAATGATTGGCATCCCTATTAAAATGACAAACCACCAGAATAACTTTCTCATCTTCTGGGCACTAGAGGATTGATAATATAATTTCAATGGAGTTAATCCACCATTCAGTGAGGAGGGGATCAGAAGATACACTAAACATGGGAGGCCTTTTATACATGAAGGATTTGGTGTCAACTTACTATTTTTTATAGGAGAAGTGAATTCCACAAGATTCATGTTATTTTTCATAACTTGATCCAGCTGAGCAAGTACTATCATACAGTTTTGAGCACTAGTTCCCATAATATTTGGAATATCATTAGGGATATCATCACAATCCTTATCAAATTTATTTTATTCATTTGTTCTTATTCTTCTTTCAATTAACTAAGAAAAAATGTGAAATTAGGGGGATTAAATTCTTAACTAATAAGTATAGAAAGGAAACATTAAACATAAAAGGATGAAATTTTAATGGAATAGTTTATCATAACATGTGATTCCATAGGTTTCATTATAGGTTATACATTATCCATTTCCTAACAAAAATTCTTTTGGGATTTGTTTGTTCCCATAATAACGGTGTATAACTTATTTAGGAATATTCCAAAGCATATCCCCAAGGAGTGTCAATCCAGGGGTGCAGTGAGGTTAATTCTTATGTATCTGGTCACCCCGTGTTAGGTCCGGATCACCTTGTCAGAGTTACTACTCTTAGGTGCATCTATTCTAGAACCACAGACAATTGTAGTATCCGGATAGGGGTTTTTTTTGTTTGATAAAACACTTCCTATATAGAAACGAATTTTCTTATACTTAGTTTTACCCATGAGTGTTTTACTAAAGTGCTATATTCCAAATCTCCAAAAATCTAAACCACTATCTAATATAAAATATATAGACCCTAACATTTTACACATATTATTACATGATTTTAAATATATTTAAATATCATATTACAAGAAAAGGATCGTAAATTCTAGTGTCTTGAATGATTAGGTACATAATTAAACATCATAAAAAAACTTTTATATAATCTCCACATTATGATCCTAACTTCCACTATACTCAAACATCCACACATGTTAACTTGGTGATAGAATGAATAAAAAGATTACATAGAAAGAACAGTATCATAATAATCGTAAGAATAAATCGTAGAAAATGTATTATAAGTAATGAAATAATTATATACAATGGTATGGAACATGATTGAACATATGGAATAATAACATATAAAACATGGGATCCTGTAACCATAGAATCATAGTAATGTGAAAAAATTATGTTTAAAGGACACATAGTATTTAGTAGTTCATTTAAGCATGACGTTGTATTGTTTTGTGATTTTATGTTATTATACGAAATGACATAATTATAAGAATGGAATTTACATTTATTAAACATTCGATTGTTATAAAGATAATGGGTGGTGAGGGGTGGTATTTATAAGGGGAGTGGATGAGTGTTTCTAATTATATAATTTATTTAATTATTATATTGGATAAAGACTATCAATAGTGTCTATTATTGTTAATAAGTAAATTTATTAGAGAATTTGTTTTTGAGATAATGGTTCCTTACTTCAGCAATGACTCAAAAATTTCATTTCATTACTTATAATGTTAAATGGCATATATTACCATATTTAACTATTCAAAAATAATTCAAAAAATTTAAGAAAAATACTAAAAATTAACCCTAACCATTTTTTCAACATCTATATTTAAAAAATGTACTCTATTTTATGAAAATTATTTTATAAAGATGATCAATTTTATTTTCATCAAAAATAATAATTAATTTGAAACAAAGCGATTTTAATATTATACCTGCTTTTATGACACTTTGAAAAATTAATTAATTTGTCATAAAAGTATATTATAATTATAATAAAACAGAAATATTAATTTATGAATCTATTTTATGTAAATAAATTTTATTTGAAATCGTTATATTAATTATAATATTGTAAACAAATGTTTACATTTCACAAAAATACCATCACTTAATTTGGTATTTTTTAATCAGTAATTCCTTATTCCATGATATTAATATATAATAATTTTATTTATTAGATAAAAAAATTTATTTACACTTTTATAGATGGTTTCACCATTCTAACTATTAGATTACTATTCCAAACGGTCGCATTACTATTCAAAATTTCAGGTTATATTACAATGGCATAAGATCATTAATTTATAAAAATAACAATTAGTTAATTATTAATTTATGATAATAATATTTTTATTGGGTTATGTATGATATTTAAACTATATGGAATAATTATAAGAAGAGAAATTTCATTGTTAAAATTATGGGTTGTTACATTATTCCCCCTTATGAAATTTCACCCTCGAAATCTCATTTGACAACTATGGTGAAAACATGTGAGAGTACTTCTACTTGATCAATTCCTACAGTTCCTGTAACACCCCGAGATTTTATGAAAAATATTATTTTTAATTTCATTAATGTCTTGTGTTGTATGCTACACCAAAAGGAGCTTTCACAAAACTTATCCTTGACTTGACTTGTATTACACACAATCACGACCTTCCTCGATAGCGTGTGTAGTACGCAATAACGAGTTTCACTAAACAACAATATGCTATTAAAATATTATTAAAACTAGCTGTTATGAATAGTAATAACCAATTTTTGAAATTTTGTAAATTTTATTTTTCAAAATGGACTTCATTTTTTGATTCGGAATATCGAAATTAGCTTAGGGTGAAATTTTGGTAATTTTCGGATAACTTTCATATTTTGATGAATAGTGAAAATTAATAAATTTTAATTAAAAACAACTTTTTCAATCAAAATAATTAATAGTGATAAATTATTAATTTTATTGGTTTTAAAGTATATTTAGAATATATTTTTATAATTTAATACAATGTTGGTCATTGGATGTAATTTCACATTTAAACCAGACATAAACAAGTGTCAATATTTTGATAGTTAATATCTCCTAAGAACACGCTATTTGTTTTGACCACAGGAATTAATTTTTAAATTAATTAATGTAACTGATATGTTTTGAATTTGGTAAAATAGACATCATTTTTGAGTTCATAATATCAAATATATCTTAGGCCTAATTTCTGGTATTTTTCTGGAAACTTTCATTTTTTGATAAATAGTGAAACCACTAAGTGGTAGTAAAAAAAATGAATTTTTCATAAAACTTAATTTTACCTCTTCTGTGAGTGGAATTTCAAAAATCCAAGAAACACGGTTGTTGTCAGTATGTAAAATGTGGTTCAATGAGATGAAAATAATTTTTGGTGAATAGTAACTTTTTACTTTTATTTACCACGATTAAAAGTAAATAGGGTAATTAAGGGTATAAATGATATTATTATTACCCTAACACATGTCCTAATTCTATTGGACAAGTGTAATACGACCAAAAAAACCTTAGGAATAAAATATGACCATTTAGGCCCACTTGGATTAGATTATGACATTTATTATTATTTAATTCAAAGAAGAGTTAAAAGAGTTAAAATCAAATTTTATTAAATACAACATTTTTAATATAGGGTTATACATAAGATAAATTCGATTGTAATTATTCATTAGAAAGATAATAAGATTTAATACATAATTATATTTTATTTATAATTTTTAGACATTATATAAATTAATTTATTTATGACAAAATGATGATGCAGTAATTACCATAATAGTGAAACATTAGAATAATTGATATTATAAATAACCAAGTAAATATAATTTGAGAATTTTTATGAATTCCACTAATTTTATAGGTTAATATGACATGTTATTATTGATTTAATTAACTTTTTTTGAACTAATCATTCTGTTATAATTTTCACAAAAATCAATTACTAAATAGTATCAAAATTGACATTAAATAGTTTTTAAAAAAATATTATATTATTAATTGTAATTTTATTCCTAAAAATCTAAGGATTGTCCAAATGACATAGATAAGGTTATATATATTAATAATAAACAACTTGGGGTTCGTTTGGATTTATATAGTAAGTTTATTAACCTTATAGTGTAAGGAAACAAGAAGACACTGTAGAAGTAAAATTATCTAACTTAAAGTTAAATATAAATGATAAGGTTAAAATAGGAAACTAAACATTTCTAAATTCTATTGGATGAGAGATTTTCGACCCATCCCCACCTTAGCTTCGAAATATATCAATTTTCAGCTATTAAAAACTGAATTTTACTTTATAATAAAATAATATTTTTAGTTATTCCAAAGGTGCCTACTCCCTCTATTCCTCAAACCATTTTGAGCCTTGAAGTTCGGCCAAACCCTTCCAAATTCTCTTCTACACTTCCCTAGAAACATCCTAGAGGTCCTGGTATACTTCAAAGACCAATCTTAGTGCCCTAAGAGGAGGTTTCAAAGAGGCGTATCGAAGAAGAGGTAATTTCTTATACCGATTCTTTCAAGCTTCTTTCTTCTTCAACTTCTTCTTCCTTATTTGTTTCATTATAAAGTAATAACATCAGTATCACTAATATACTGATATCTTATTATAAATATGAAACAACTCCATTTCACCTTCTATCCATCCTATGGAAAACGAAATCACCGTGCGTGCGTACGTACAGAATACCGTCTCCACGCCGTGGTGTAATCTGTTTTTCCACCAACACCTTACATGGATGGGTATAATGGTGTAAAGAATAACTATAAATAGTTATTATAACACCATACTGATTCTGATATATTGTATCATCCATTCCAATTCAATTCGATAATCATAGAAACGATATCATCGCTCGTGCGTACGTACGCACTACCGTCTCCACGATGCGATGAGATTCATTCTCCATGTTAACCATTTAATAATGATTATAACGTATATATAAGCAATAATAATTAAATATATGACATTATAAAGCTACTGGATTTATGTATGTATATATATATATGTATGTCATCTACTTAATTACATTCACCTCAATAAGGAAACGAAAACAGCGTTCAAGCGTACGTACGACCTACCGTCTCCATGAACAGTGTATTTCTTTCCATTTATCGATCTATTATATATATGTATATTATGAATATATATTATATATAAATCATTATTTATATTCTGAATTAAGTAATAATGATCTAAGAAATCATATGAATAATTACAAGTCAAAACACGGACAACAAATGAAACGATTTTACCCAAAACACTCTTTAACATGGAATTTACAAAAGGACGGGTAATATAAAGTCATAAGTGAACCATATATGATATCATTACAATGAATATGATTCTGTAATAAGTCAATGACATTATTTAAATCATTATACAGGAGGTTCGGATACATATGAAGCATATCTAACATAAGGTAAGAGAAATATCACAATCTCATTTTTATCTGAGATTGTTTATACTTTGGTATTTACTGGGGTGTATTTTATCATCCACACCCATGTTTCCTCAACATGTAATATTATTTACATCCACCTACAATTGTTTAAATACAATTTTACCCTTCCATGAGTTTTTAGTAAAAGACATGAAAGGAATCTTTTGTCGTTTTTCGTACGAGGTACTTTTTGACTTTTCCGAAAAAAGTAAGAGAAGAATGTTTTCTTTTAACTTATACGGCATGAATGGATTTTTAAAAACATTATTTCCAAGAATCTTCCCTTACAAGTTTTCAAGTTTATTTTTAATCAACTTCTATTAGTTTAAAATTGTATGACATGTTATGAAAGGAATACTGTTTTTGAAGTATAAAGGATATTTTCCTCAAGAATGGTGTTCAAGTGTTTTATCAAAATTATTTTCCATCTAAGATAACATAGGATTATGTTTCTATCCCTATTATTACATTGATTTGATTATTTTGTGATGGAATTATCTTTATGAAATCCTTTATCTTATATTAATTCTTTTATGATGTCATGATGTTTAAGAATCCCATTTTTATTACATGGGTTATGCTATGATGTATGGTTTATGATTTTGTGGCACACATAAGAATGGTATCATTATGAGATGGGTTGGACCAATATCTCCATCCAATGCATTGGGTAATGATTTTATATTTCGTGAGATAGACATGGCTGGAACGGTAGGTTAAACCGGTTCAGTGAAACGAGACTGAAATGAGGAGTAAACTCGGTTCAGAAATGGACTTTGTCCACTAAGATAGTCTTGGCAATGTGTCTTGACTAATAAGAAATTATTCTATATGATTATGTGTGTACGCCACAAATTTTATTATTTTACGTTATGATTATTGTGATTACATTTCACTACCATGATTTATCCCATGTTATGAAATTATGATCTCTTTTGCAGGGTAAGATTTTCAAATTGTTATGTTCTTATAAATATGATGTGATTGATATTTCTTTTGTTTACCCTTACTGAGCATTTGAGCTCACCCTTTTATGTTTTCTTTTCCCCAGGATATAAAGAAAGGTTTTAGGTAAAGAAAAGAAGTTCTTTATGGGAGATGTTGAAGATATTTCACCACGATTAGAAGATTATATTCTGACTTTTCAAAGACACTAAACTATTACGGTCCTTGTGTGTGTGTTTATATTATGTACTAAGTATTACGCAAAAGTAATGTAATGTCCATTTACGTCAGGCTTTGGGCCTCTACAGTTCCCATGTCACCTCTTCATACATATGGTTCCACTATAGTACTTTTATTATTTGAGTATTCTTGTTGCATATAACATTATGTCTATGGTCAAATATCTTCACCGGGTGCTCCTCGTAAGAGAGATCATTTTTCTACTATAATATCTCTAAATTTAGTAAATGTAGTGGTTTTTCTATGTACATACTGAAGAAAGATTTGTGGAATATATCATGTTCATGATATAATGTTGGTGGAAGGGTAGTTAATATGTCACAACTCCTATGGGATCTAGAATTTCAAGGGGACTGATATAGATGGGACTTATCTTTCCTTTCATCCCAATTATCATGACTCTCATCCATGAAGATATGTAAGGGAATAATATGTATCCAAATTAAAACTCTGAGTCCTGTTTATGATTATCTTAATAGATCTTCTGTCATATTTGGGATACCTTGATGTGCTGCTGAATGGTTTTCCCCTTTTCTTCCATTTCATTTATCATTTCATGTCCCAATACCTTATGTTGAACATCTTCATCCTAGGATACATGTGTTCTGAATCATTTCCCATAAAGTTATTCCTAAGGATCCATTTGGATACTTGAGTGAAAAATATTGTAGTAAGATATCTACACAATAGGAGGATGTGGATCCCATCCACCTTTCAAGTTCATTGAGAATTCCCTCAACATACCTTCCAATGTATTAATGGTATGCTAAGACTGTCCATTAGTTTTAGGATGATAGGACATATTGATGTTTAGATCAGTGTTTAGAGAATATTGAACACTATTATGGAACATGGAGGTGAATATTGGATCCCTATCGGATTCAATTGATAATGGTACTTCATGCAGCCTCACAACTTCTTTGAAGTATATCTGCACAAGCTAATCAAGTGAGAATTCCAATAAAATCTCAATTAAGTGAGTTGTATTTTGAAAATCATTTACAATGACTCATAAATCCATATTTCCTATATATTTCGTTTAAATTTTCGAGACAAAGTCCATGGTTGTTTTTTCAAACATCCATATTTGTATGGGTAATGGTTGCATCATGCTCATAGAGATTTTTCTTTTCTGCATTCACTTGCTGACATACCAGACAGGTTGATTTATATTTTGTGAGCTTTTTCTTTATATTGTTCCAATAATAGTTTTATAAGAGTTATAAATACATATTTTTGATCCCTTGGTGAATATAGAAGGTTGATCCATGTGCATAATTCATATGCTAATTCTGTATAGCGGGTTTGGATGGTACACATAGCCATGACCCAAATCTTATGATTCCATCCACACTAATTTTAATCTCATAGTATTTCCCTGTTATTATTTATTCCACATAATTTCATTCAGAATATTTTATTTTCTAGATAATTTATGGTTGAGAAATATTTTGAGAAAGGATTTATGATGTCCCTTCCTTTATGATTCCCATGTCCATCCTTGAAAAGTCTTAGAAAATTGCATCCTTCTTAATTTTCATCCTTGATTAAGGTGTAGGATCCTATCTACAGAGAGAATTTTCAACATTATTTTCTTTAGAAGGATTGTAGTGGATTGAGAATTAATAATCCATTATAACATTTAACTATCTCTGTTGGTTAATATTAATCTATTTCTTTGTGAATATATATTTTATTTTCTTGTGATTAGTATATATCTCATACTTCTTCCCATAAAGATAATGCCACTAGATTTTCAACTCAACAATCACAAAAAAAACTCTAGATCATATAAGGGATTGTTTTACTCATAAAATTTCAATTTCTATGATGAATAGACAATCAATTTTTATTTTTTCAAAAGTATACAACCAATTCATTCTTTTAAGAATCACTGTATACCATGAATAGTTCCCCACATATCAGTAGTGTTGCTACTAGTGTAGTGATATGCATATTTTTCAACTATTTGAAGTAGTCGTCACACTCACTTGTCCAAAAAATCATTACCCCCTTTTGAGTTACCTTGGTTTGTGGGACTGACAATCATATGGTGTTCCTCAAAAAATGTATATAATACCCAAATACACCAGGAAATCAACAGATCCCAGCTAAAGATGTTGGCTTAGGCCACTCCAATATTTCCTTTTTCATAGATGTGTCCACTGATATCAATTTTCTTGTGATATTATAAACCATGAATGATACTTCATCAATCCAAAACTGAAATTTACTATACTTTTAATATAGTTTATTACTTTTAAAATTCATTAACATAATATTCCAAGGATCCTCATGCCCCTTTCTATAGGGGTACATCTCAATATCATCAAAAAATACTACCAATCATTTATCAAGAAAATATTTAAAGAGTCTATTAATTCAGTACATTAATTTTTTTTAGAGAATTAGTGAGTTTTAATGGCTTACCAATGAATTCATAGAGTCCATAACTCATTGGAAAGGAATTAATGGGAGCATCTTCCTTCCCAGCCTTTAATTAATGATATCTTAACAGAAGATCCACCTTAGAGAAATACATGTCAAAAAATTGTTGATTTAACAAGTCTTCTATTCATTGTAGGTGATACTTGTTCATTATCATTATTTTTTTGAGGTCGTGATAATCAATGCAGACGTGCAGTGATACATCATTCTTCTTCACAAAGAGTACTGTCACATCCAACAGTGAAACATTCAGGTGTGTGAAACCCTTTTCTAGATTATCCTTTTACAACTTATTTTGGTCTTCCAACTCAATGGTGGATATTATTTATGGAGTGTTTGATATAGGCAGATATCCTAGTATAATATCCATTAAGAACTAAAACTCTCAGATATGAGGAAGACTGTTACGACCCAAAGTTTTTCAATGGAAATTCCATTATTATATTTATGTCATAAAATCACATGATAGCACAACATAATGACTACTAAGTGATAAGTGACCATTGAACATAATTTTGTCACTTCTGTGTTTGCAATTTTGAAAATCCGGCATACCCAATTATGTTCAAGATGTTTTTTGGAGTCTAATATAAACAACTTTTTTGATGAATAGTAACCTACTCTAATAAATAGCAACATACCCTTATGAATAGTGATATACCCTAATGAATAGTAACCTCACCTATGGTGGTATAAAAATAATATTCATGTTGGAAGTATGATATACCTATAGTTCAGAATGAGTTAATGAATGTTTTAAAACTGGGTTTGATAAATAATTTATTAATTTAATTAAATATTAAAATAATCATATTTAGAATTTTTTTTTTTGAAAAATGGACTTCATTTTTGGATTATACACATCAAAAAATGGTTAGGGTGAATTTTTGAGATTTTTCTAAAATACTTGGATTTTTTATGAATAGTAAAATACGGTAATTTACCGTATTTGTACATTATAAACTAAATAAACTATTCCTAAAATCATGGCTGATGTCACCACCCATGGTTCTAATTCACATGATCCATTTACTATTCATGGTAATGGAATACTTACTATTCTTTTTCTTGTGAAGAAATAATAAATTAAGGATTATAATATCATTAAATCCCTCCTCTCCTCCACTATAAAACCACCCTTCACTCCCTCTTCTCTCCACTCCTCTCAAGCTCCAAGCCTTCTCTAAATTCTGCCCAAATCTCTCCCCAATGTCCTCCCCCACGTAGAAATTCTCTCAGCCTCCTCAAAATACCAAAACCTCTCCCATTAAGAGGTTCTCAAAGGAGGAAGTCTCAAGAGGTAAATTCCTCTTTCCAAATTTCTTCGTTCCTTTCATGTTCCTTTAATTTTTAGTTTCTTTACTCACTTCCCTTCACCATAATAGTATGATAAATCCAGTAACATACATGTACTATAATTTCTTCATGCTAGTGGTATATTTCATTATCTTCTCCCTTTCCCCACCCTTTTATTTGAAAGAAATGAAAGCACCGTTTGAGATGTGCTAATTTAGCACATTCTAGAACAACAGTTAATCAATTTCTATTATTATATTTAATTACGGTCATGAAACCATTTGTGTTATGGTTGAACCAGATTATTATATATGTAATATATCCTATTTTTGGTTCTGTAATATTTCGGTACAAATGGAATTAACCTATAAATCAAAACACATTCTTTGTAATCAAACCCACCGAATAACAAAAACGATTATCACTAAGGTTATATATATAATAATTAAACATCACTATAAGTAACCTAATTAAAATTAAAACCATGTAATCTAATGGATATGAACTAAAGAATTTAACTTCAATTATAGACAACCACTTTTGTCTTGCTTATAATCCAAACATGAATATAAGTGAACTGATCTTTTTAAGACAAGTAAACAAACGAGCCTGAACAATAAAATTGAACCTTATAACTAAGAAAAAAGGATTTTAATGAACTAAAAAGGGTTATAATAAATACATTACATATATAAGAGGTTATGGACTTATTAATTAATAATCATAATTTGTTTATTCAGGTCATTAAAAACAAGTGGAGAACACCACCGATTTTATGGTAAGGGATCCTCCCCTTTTCACTCTTAATCAAGATTGTTCTCTAAGATATGTTTTTTCTTGTGTAATAACATGTGATGGGTTATGTTTATACAAATTCCCCATGCTAACATAATGTATTATAAGTGATGTGAAAAACTTTCTCTCTTTCATCAATTCCTCTTAGGTACACCCGACACCATGCCAGTAAAATCATAATGAATTCCACCGAAACCTTCTTCGTTCTTTCGGGTTTCCATATCATTCTTTTAAAATGGTGTTATAATATCTATTTATGTGAATATTATTAATTATGGATAGTTGTAAAAGATTATAATATCAAGACCCTTGCATTACTTTCTTTTGGGGACATACATTTTTTTGAAAAATTCCCTCCTTAGAAGTTTCCGATAAGCAAACCAGTTTTAAGGGGACTTCCCTAGTTTTTACCCAAATTTAAAGTTCTCTATATCCTCTGTTTTAAGACACCATTGACTTTAGAAAATAATTATTTTTATTATGGAAACCTTCTTGGTTCAATTCTGGTTTTATATAAAAGAATGTCCTCTCTTCTATTTGAAAATCTCTAGAGTGTTTTCCTTAAAACCGCACAAAAATGTTTTAATGATAATGTTTCTAAAATATATTTCTAATACTTTTTCACTTATATTTGACACCACTTACCATTTTATATGCCTATTTTACACTATTAAGGTCCATTTATGTTCTAATCCTTTCCTTTCATGGACAATATCGTGATACACCTATTGGATATTTTTTATGTCATGACTGTGGTACACAATTCTTTCCGTGGGTACCCTTATGTTTGTGTATGGTTGATTAAGTATGATTGTATATGTGATAATAATATTTATGTGGAAATAATATTCATTAAAATGTTGAGATGGGTGCACCCAGATAGTGCTCTAATTCATTGGGTAAGGATAAGTCTCATGAGATGCGACGTGAAACGGGATTGGCGGTTAGCCTTCACTCGTACTGAAATGGGGAACGGGATTGGAGGTTATCCTTGAAATGTACTAAAGATATGTTTCATGATTCTGAAAAATTTATATGATTCCATGTTTATAAGATCCCATGCTTATATTACATGATTTTATAAGTTTCATGCTTTGAATATCATTATGTCGTTCCTCCTAACTCATGTGCTGGAGATGTATCCTTATGTTCATTCCTTTACTGGGATTTTTAGCTCATTCCCTTTGTTCATGTGTTCCCCAGGGTACCCTATGCTGATTTAAGAGCTCAAAAGAAGTTAGAAGATCATTATGGAGATTAAATAAGGATTTTTTTATTCCCATGCTTTTTGTTATATGTACCTAGTCTTCCAAGACACTAGACTTAACGATCCTTGGAGTGTACTCTAATGTTTAATTATGCATAAAATAATGAAATGTTATATGTAAAAGGATCAGGTCACTACAGTAGGTATTAGAGGATGGTCTAGTTATATTTAGAGATTAGTAATAGATAACCTTAGTGAGAACCTTATGTATTAGACTAAGTATAAAAAACATTCCTAAATTTTTGTTAGTATATAGTAATTGGTTTATCAATAAAATACATCACTGTTTGGATACGAACATGTAGAGGTGGACTTGGCACAGATGTATCTATAGGTAAAACCCAAAAACACCGTTTTGAGCTAGACTCAAATGGGAACTGGTGCACGACAACGGGCCTTGCTGCACTCTTGGTTACGACACTCCTGAGGGATATGATTTTCTGGATTTACAATCTTAGTACAAACCAATATTATGGGACAAAAAAACCCATAAGAATATAAGTTAAGAAGTAGATCTAGGATAACCTAGATATAAACCTAAGGAATCAAAAGTTATGATGTACTTCTTCTTTATATGTTTATCCTGTAATGTTTGATGTTTTCTTTTTATTCTCAATAGATAAGTATTCAAGATCTCCAATTATACGTTCTTTTTCATAGTTAATGGAGGGAAATATAGGAACACGTTCCAGCAACCAATGTGATATACAATGTAATGATTTCCCTAATGACATCCCTAATGTGACGGAAGCGGGTGCTCAAAACCTCATGGTAGTACTTGATCAGCTAGCTCAAGTTATGAATAATAACTTGAATCAGGTGGAATGTCCCCCTCCTCTATGGATATATAAAGTTACTGTAGTATCCTTTATACAGAAAATGCCTCCCATGTTTAGCGGGTCTTCTGATCCCCTCCTCACAGAACAATGGATTAACTCCATTGAAAAGATTTTATTTTTCCTGTAGTGATCAGAAGAAGAGAAATTTGTGCTGACAGTTTATTGTTTTGATGGGGAAGCTGATCAGTGGTAGACACTGATCAAGAATATGAAGTCCCAATAGGAGATTGATTCCATAGATTGGGAGGAATTCAAGAGGATGTTTTCAAAAAATATTTTCCTCTAACCCTTCGTCTCAAGATGAAAAGAGAGTTCCTTGGACTCAAGAATAAGGAAGATGAGTCCATCAGGGCATATGAAGCAAACTTTAAAAGGCTTGCAAGGTACGCCTCTGGCATTGTCATGAACACTAAAAGCAAGGTGGATCGCTTCTTTAGTGGACTAAAGACAATTACATTAATTGTTTTGGAAATTCAAGAATTCAACAGCAATGATGAGATTGTCCATTGTTCCCTCATGCTTGAAATGGAGATGGGAGACTCTCAGTGGTCTCATGGGCCTAGTGACAAGAAGCAGAAAATGGAGAACAACATTGGTGGTTCATCAAACCAATACAATTATGGAATAAAACCTCACTTTCCCCTTTGAAATAATTGTGGGATGAAGAATCTTGGTGACTATCTCAAGGGAACCAATAATTGCTTCAAATGTGGAGATTTGGTCATCTGGCCATGAATTGCCGAAGGGATATGAAAAATCCCGTTAATGTTGAAGAATAATGGTAGGTTTAGATCAACACTCAGCCTACAATGCAGTGTTGTAACTGCAAAGATCTTGAGCATTAGGCAAAAAATTGCCCAAGGTTGAGGGTTGTCAGAAGAAATCAGCAACAACCTCCAAGGCAACAAGGAATGGCTTATGCTATCACTACTGCTGAAGTGGAGCTGGAAAACAATGTGGTGATAGGTACGCTTGTTATTCATTCTAGAATAGAGAACGTACTATTTGATTCTGGATCTACCAATTCTTTCATATCTTGCAAGTTTAGTAGAACTATTCAAACACCACCTTAAAATTTGGAGAAAAATTTATCTGTGAGAAAAGCGAATGGGGAAATTATTTAATATAGGGTTTATATCTCCTCCTCGATTAATGTTTGTGGACTGAAACTCCTATAAAAACTTCTCATACTTGTTTTAGTGGTGTTTTACAATATCTTGGTGATGGATTTGCTATCTTTGTACAAGGCCAACATCAACTGCTGGGAAAGGGAGATTACTCTTCACATCCCGAAGCATCCTCCGATTCTTTACAAGTGCAAGGAGGAAGATGAGTCTCCTTTAGAATCTTTTTCTCATGTTTGGATATTTATTCCTTTTGAGCATGCATATCTATTTCAAATGATTGAGACAAAGGAGTGAATCAAGCTTGAAGAAAGGCCCATCGTGGGGGATTACACTGATGTATTCCTTGAAGAGTTGTCTGGTCTTCCCCCTGACCGAGAGGTTGAGTTCTCAATTGAACTTATCCCTGGATATCTGAAAATCTCAAAGACACCTTATAGAATGGCCATAGTAGATCTAGAATAGCTAAAGAAGCAGTTACAGGAGAATATGGAGAACAATTTTATATGCCCGAGTGATTCACCGTGGGGTGCTACAGTCATCTTAGTCAAGAAGAAGGATGGATCAATGCACCTCTGCATTGATTATCATGAGCTCGATAAAATAACTATAAAGAACAAGTATCCCCTTCCACAGATCGATGACTTGTTTGATCAGCTTCATGGGACCAATTATTTCTCTAAAGTGGACCTTCGGTCGGGATATCAGCAACTAAAGGAGAGGAAGGAATATATTACCAAGACTGCATTTTGAACGAGGTATGGATACTATGCGTTCATAGTCACGCCCTTCAGTCTCACTAATGCTCCAGTAATTTTCATGGATTTAATGAATAGAGTCTTTAGAGATTACCTCGAAAAATTTATGGTGGTCTTTATAGATGATATTCTAATATACTCCAAGAGCAAGGAGGAACATGAGGAGCATTTGGAAACATTGTTAAAAACATTGAGAAGGGAGAAGTTGTATGAAAAGTATAGTAAATGTGAGTTCTGGATGGAGGAAGTGTCATTCTTGGGGCATGTTATCACTAGGAAAGGGATATCTGTGGACCCTTTCAAGATGAAGGAAATTGAAGAGTGGCCGTGACCAACTTCTGTAATGGAGATCTGCATCTTTTTAGCTCTAGATGGGTATTATCAATGATTCATTATGAACTTATCATGATTGTTAAACCCAATGACCAAGATGACACGAAAGGGAGTAAAGTTCATTTGGACACAAGAATGTGAAGACTATTTCAAGGAGTTAACAAGGAGGCTTATCACTGTTTGGGTACTCACACTCCCTTCAAGTGGAGAACTCTTTGTGGTGTATAGTGATGCTTCTATGAAACTCTTAGGTTGTGTGCTAATGAATAATCATAATGTGATAGCCTATGCCTCAAGGAAGCTGAAAATCAATGAGCAAAACTATCCCACTCATGATCTGGAGTTGGCGGCTGTGATCATTGCGTTGAAAATCTGGCGGCATTATCTCTATGGGAAAAAATGTGAGATATATAATGACCACAAGAGTCTCAAATATATATTCACAATGAAAGAGCTTAATATGCGCTAGCAAAGATTTATAGAGCTCATCAAGGATTATGACTGCTCAATCCACTACCATCCCAGTAAGGTAAACAAGTTGGCAGATTCTCGAAGTAGAAAGTATCCTGCATCTTTATCAATGATGATAATTGAAAAGGATCCGATCTTATTAGATTTTCAAAGGATGGACATGGGAATCCTTAAGGGAGTAACATCATCAATACTTTCTAAAATGATTGCTCAACCATCCCTCATGGAGAAAATAAATGTTTCTCAAAGAAAGGATGTTGAAATTCAGAAAAGGGTGGAAGCTGTTAAAAATGTGAAGTCCTCCGACTTCAAAATTTATGGGGAAGGAGTTGTATGATTTGGGAAATGATTATGTGTATCATCTGATACAGAGATAAAGAATGAGCTCTTGAATGATGCACATAGCTCGACCTTCGCTATCCATTCTGTGAGTACCAAAATGTACCATGATATCCAACAACACTTTTGGTGGGATAACATGAAGATGGATATTGAAGAATATATATCAAGGTTCTTGGTATGTCATCAAGTTAATGCTATGTGACAAAAGTCCAAAGGTATGATGCAGCCATTGCCTATACCCATGTGGAAATGAGAAAATGTTACTATGGACATTGCCACGGGTCTCCCAAAGATATCGAAAGGAAATAATGCGATATGGATTTTGGTTGACCGACTCAACATGACATCCCATTTCATCACTATTCAGGAAGATCTCTCGCTTGAACAACTTTCAAAGTAATATGTGAAGGAAGTGGTGAGACTGCACGGTGTTTCACTCTCAATTGTCTCTGACTGCGATCCAAGGTTCACATCTAAATTATGGATGAGTCTTCAACATGATTTGAGTACTGAATTAAATTTTATCATGGCCTATCACCCCCGAAATGATTGCCAATCTAAAAGGACTATTCAGACAATTGAAGATATGATAAGAGCCTGCTCTCTTGAATTCAAAGGTGGTTGGGATCAACATATCCCATTGGTTGAATTCTCATACAACAATATCTTCCACTTGACTATTCAGATAGATTTATATGATGCTCTGTATGGAATGTAATGTAGAACTCCAACGAGTTGGGATGAAGTTTGAGAAAGAATGCTACTTGGACACTATATTGTTCAAGAGATGACAGAGAAGGTTCAAATCATCGAGAAACACATCAATGCTACTCAAAGTCGGCAAAAGAGCTATGCTGACAGCCGTCGAAGGGACTTGAAGTTCAATGTTGGAGATAAAGTCTTCCTTCGAATATCTCCATGGAAGAGAGTCATGTGATTCGAGAAGAAATGGAAGCTACTCACAAGGTATATTGGCCCCTTTGAGATCCTCGACCGCATAGGATCCATTGATTTTAGGATTGAACTTCCACCAAATATGGCTCGAGTTCATGATGTTTTCCACATATAACTCTTGAGGAAGTACATACCTGATCCCTTTAATGTACTAAACTCAGAGGTGGTGCAGCAGGAAGATGATATCTCCTATGAGGAGCAGCCGGTAAAGATTCTGGATCAGAGAGATAAGGTTCCATTCTTCAAGACAACCCATCTTGTCAAATTGTTGTGGAGGAACCATAATTTTGAGGAAGCAACATGGGAATTGGATGAAGCAATGAGGGACAATACCCGTAAGTATTTTTGGCTTAGTATGTAAAATGAAATTTCGAGGGCGAAATTTCCTATGGGGGGAAGAATGTAACGACCCAAAGTATATAAATAGAAATTCCCTTCTTATATTCATGTCACCAAATCACATGAAAGAACAACATAATTAACTACTAAGTGAAAAGTGACCTTTAAACATAAGTTTTTCACTTCTGTGTTTGGAATTTCAAAAATTCGGCACACACGGTTGTGTTTAAGATGTTTTTTGGAGTCTAATAAAACAAAAATAATTTTTAGTGAATAGAAACCTACCCTAATGAATAGTAACATACCCTTATGAATTGTGATATACCCTAATGAATATTAACCACACCTATGGTGGTATAAAAATAATATTCATATTGGATGTACGATATACCTACAGTTTAGAATGAGTTAATGAATGCTGTAAAACTAGTTTTGATAAATAAATTATAATTATATTTAAATATTAAAATAATCATATTTTCAAAATTATTTCTTCAAAAATGGATTTCATTTTTGGATTCTACATGTCGAAAAATGGTTAGGGTGAATTTTGGAGATTTTTCTGAAATACATGAATTTTTGATGAATAGTAAAATACGGTAATTACCGTATATGTACATTATAAGCTAGATAAACTATTCCTAGAATCATTGTAACACCTTGACCCTAGTTACCGAGAGTCAGTTCACTATTACATAACATTTTCATGATCACAAGAAAGATCAAATATAGAAATACCGATTAGTTTAGTATCTTTGGAAACACTAGATATATTCATGAAGTTTTACATTACATCATAAAAATGAAAACTACAACAACATAGTCTCCATAGTCCACACTCTTATCCCCTCATACTATCCCTGCAGGTCATTCATAATTTACTTCATCACATCCTGGGAAAAATAAAACATAAAAAAGTGGTGAGCTGAAATGCCCAGTAAGGATAACAATATAGAGGAAACTGTAATAAATAAGAATAAACATTTAAGGCAATGTATAACTAAAACAAAGCCTTTTAATCTTGAACTTCAACATAGTATGGAAAAATAAAATGAAATAATTCCATTTACTTATTCACATGGATATTCTAAAAATCGAATAATCACATGCAATATCAATAATCACTTTCATAATGATGGAATGCATAATGCCAGACTATCATAACCACATAGCCAAGGCCTCGTTCCAAGACTGCAAATAAGATTTTTCCAAGGCCTTGTGCCAAGACACTAGTTTGTCTCATGAGACCTACCGATCCATCGAGGATCTATAGCAGGCTCCACCTGTCACATATTAATTCCAATGCATTCCCATATGAAAATGTTTAAACATAACATAAATATTCGTATTAAAACTAGCACACGAAATGTAAATACTTCATCCATAAATCACGATTGGTATAAAAATAACACATCCACAGTAAAACATATTACAAAACTTTCAATACAATATAGATGTTTTGTATCATAATAAATCAACTTCAAATAAGCTTAAAATCCATCAAAGGATGTTGACATAGATGAAATGAAAACTCTTTTTAAAGAAATATCTATTTCTATATTGAAATCATTTAAGAGTCATATATCTATAAAATAAAAAATTTTATTTGAAAATATTATTATAATCTTGTAAGGTAAGCTTCGATGATTTTAAAATGGCGAAAAATAGCCACACCTGCTGTATAAGTTAAAAAAACATTCTTACCTTAATTCTGTTAAAAAGGTTAAAAAGGACATTGTTTGGAAAACGATGGAAATATTCCATTAAAAACCACTTATAAAAGTAAAAAAGGGTATAAATGACTGTAACCCATATTCTAGAAAATTTTATAAATGATTTGAAATACATTTTTAATAACATGGATGTGTATGATAAAGAAGTCCCAGTATATTATTACGTATAAACAACCTCAGATAATGAAGAGATTGCAAAATAAACCCTTTCCATGTACTTTTCCTTGGTTGGGGGGTAGTTTAGCATCCTGTATAATGGTGAAATAATTATTATTAAATTGTACAAGAATCATATACATTATTACGTTATCATATATAATCTTTTAACATTGTTTTGTTAATAATATCTTATTATTATCGTTGTTTCGGGTGTTAACTTACTGGTTTTATTTTATATTTTTTGTTATGTAAGTCGTGTTTGTTAGTGCTAGGTTGTATCTTATTCATATCCAGAATGATATCAAGTACTTAAACATTATTTTTAAATCATCTAATGATAATTATACTTGAATGGATATGTTGGAGAATGAATCTCATCGCGTTCATGGAGACGGTACTCTGTACGTTCGTACGAGCGGCAATATCATTATTATGATATTAAAATAATATATAATTGGATGGTATATCATATATATAGAATTATTATCAATTTATATTTATTATTTACATTAATTAAAACTCATTATTATACCCATCCAAATAATAATATATTGAATAACAATTACACCACGACGTGGAGACGGTAAGTCGTACGTACGCACGTATGGTGACATGTCATTCAAAGGATGGATTGAATACTGAATATGGTTGTACCATATTTATAATAATATTAAAGTATATAGGAGATACTGGATTCATTATTTTATAATGGGCATAACAAAGAATGAAGAAGTTGAAGAAGAAATGAATTTGAAAAAGGGTTGTGAAAACATTACCTCTTCTTCAGGTTTTTCCTTTTGATTTGATCAAAAGGGCTCCATAGGTTGTCTTTATGATCAAACTAAGGCTTCTAGGTTGTAGTGAGGGAAGTTGAGAGAGTATTTGGGAAGGGTTTGGCTGAGAAAAAGGCTTTGAAGGCATGAATTAATGAGAAGGGTGAGTGCCCTTTTATAAGAGGGGTGAGGGGCACCTTTGGAAAAGCTAAAAATATTACTTTATAATAAATTCATATTCGTTTTCTAATATCTCCAAAGTTTACTATTTAAAGGTTAAGGTGGGGTTGGGTCTAAAACCACTCAACCATTAGAATTTATATAGGTTTGGGTCATTATACTAACCTTATCGTTTAGTTTAAACTCTTAGTTAATTAGTTTGACACTCACCATGTCACTTTGTATTTTTATATTATATAGTTAATAAAAATTCTATATACCTATAAGAGACTCCCACGTGGTAAATTAATGATACACCTATCATGATATAAGAATCTTGGCCTATCTTTAGATTTTTAGGAATTGAATATCAATTAATAATATTTTATTTTATTTAAAGACTCTTTTATGTCAATTTTGACACTATTTGTAAAATTGATTTCTGTGAAAATCATAACAGTATGGTTACTTCGAAAAATGTTAATTAAATCAATACTAACATGTCATATTAACCTATAAAATTAGTTTAATTCATAAAAAGTATCAAATTATATTTATTTGTGTATTTATAATATCAATTATTTTAATTTTTCACTATTATGGTAATTACTACATCATAATTGTGTCATAAATAAATTAAATTATTTATTGTATAAAAATTATAAATAAAATATCATTAAGTAGGAAATGATGTTATCTTTCTAATGAATATTTACAATAGAATTTATCTTATGTATTACCCTATATTAAATTTTTTTAGTAAATAAACAATGATTTTAACTCTTTTAACTCTTCTTTGAATTAAATAATAATAAATATCCTAACCTAATCGAAGTGGACCTAAATGATAATATTTTATTCCTATGGTTGTTTTTGGTCTATATACACTTTTCCCATAGAATTAGGACATGTTTTAGGGTAATATTAATATTATTTTTACCCTTAATTACCCTATTTACTTTTAACCATGGTAAATAAAAGTAAAAAGTTACTATTCACCAAAAATTATTTCCTTCTCATTGAACCACATTTTACTCCTTGATATTAACCGTGTATCTCGGATTTTCGAAATTACACTCACAGAAGCGGTAAAATTAAGTTTTATGAAAAATTCTGTTTTTTAACTACCACTTAGTGGTTTCACTATTTATCAAAAAATGATGTTTTTCAGAAAAATACCAAAAAATCACCCTAGGCTAATTTCGATATTCTGAAGCCAAAAGTGAAGTCCATTTTGAAAAATAAAATTTATAAATTTCAAAAATTGTGAATTACTATTCATAACGACTAGTTTGATTTGTTGTGGTGTGTTAGAACTCAATGTTGCGTACAACACACGCTATTGCTTTATTCAAAGAGAAGTGTAACATAGAAGCTTGGAATGTTACATTATCCCTTCCTTCAAATAATTTCGTCCTTGAAATTTCTAGAATACTACCGCATGAAAAGACTCGGGTGGTTCTTCATCATAAGTTCCTCAGGTTCCCACGTTGCCTCTTCCATCTTATGGTTTCTCCACAAGACTTTTACCAGACGAGTCGTCCATTTTCTCAGTACTTGTTCTCTCGTATCAAGAATCTTGATGGGATCTTCACAATAAGACAGATTGGGTTCCAGTTCTAATTCCTCATAGGTGAGTACATGCGTTTGGTCAGACATGTATTTCTTTAATAGTGATACGTGGAACACATCGTGAACTTTAGAGAAATTTGGCGGCATTGCCAAACGGTAAGCTACAGCCCCAATTCTTTCTAGATTTCTGAAATGTCCGACATAACTGGGACTCAATTTACCTTTCTTACCAAAACTTATGACTCCCTTCCATAGAGATACCTTCAGGAAAACATGATCACTGACTTGAAATTCCAAATCAATTTTTTGATTATCAGCATAGCTCTTCTGCCTGCTTTGAGCTGCATTGACATGGTTTTGGATTACCTTCACCTTTTCCATCGTTTCCTCTACCAGTTATGGGCCTACAAGATTTCTTTCACCAACATCATCCCAACAGGTTGGTGTGTGACATCTCTTTCCATATAACGCTTTATATGGTGACATATGAATACTCGAATGGAAGCTATTGTTATAGGAAAATTCTACCAGAGGTAAATATTGATCCCACATACCCTAAAAGACAAGTGAGCAAGATCTCAACATGTCTTCTAAGGTTTGAATAGTTCGTTCTGATTGTCCATCTGTTTGAGGGTGGTAGGCAGTGCTCAAATGATGTTCAGTATCCAAGGCTTTCTGAAGACTTTTCCAGAATCATGAAGTAAAATGGGGATCACATCAGAAACAATCAACATGGGTACTCCATTAAGTCTCACAAATCCATTAATATATAGTCTTGCTAGTCGTTCACGTGGTAAATCTTCCCTTATAGAAAGAAAATGTGCTGACTTGGTAAGACGATCAACAATAACCCATATTGCATCGTTCCTTCTTGGATTCTTTGATAGACCCATGACAAAGCCCATCGTAATATTTTCCCATTTCCATTCTGGTATGGGAAGAGGTTACATGACTCTTCCAGGATGTTGCCTTCCAACTTCACTTATTGACAAACCATACATCTTGACACATAATTAGCAATCTCCCTCTTCATGTTGTCCCACCAAAAATGTTCCTTCAAATCTCTATACATTTTGGTTCTCCCAGGGTGTATAGAGAAATTGGAACTATGAGCATCATCCAGCAATTCCCTTTTTAGATCAGGTATATCGGGAACACAAAGCCTCTTCCCAAATTTCAAAATTCCATCTTCATACACAAAGTCTCTCAATATCCCATCATTCACAGCTTTAATCTTATTTTTAAATTCTTCATCATTAGTCTAAGAACTATTAATCCTTTCTAGTAAATATGGTTTGGAAACCATTTGAAAAAGAATTGATGTTTCACCTTCCATGGTTATTCCCATGTCCATCTTCACTAGATCCATGAAAATTGGATTCCTTTCAATTCTCATATTGTTCAAAACTCCATGATCTTTTCTGCTCAAAGCATCTGCCACCTTGTTTTCCATCCCCGGGTGATAGTGTATCATCCAATCATAATCCTAGATTAATTCTAGTCATCTACTTTTCCTCGTGTTGAGTTATTTTTTGTGAGAAAATATACTTCAAACTCTTGGGATCAGTATAAATCTAACATTTTTCACCTAAGAGGTAGTTCCTCCATATCATCAAAGTAAAGATCACAACTGCTAACTCTAGATCATGAGTAGGATAGTTTTGATCATGAATTTTCAACTGTAGTGATGCATAGGCAATAAACGTATCATTCTGCATAAGGACACAACCATGTCCTTTCTTTGATGCATCACTATAAATAACGAACCCATCATTCCCCGATGGTAGAGTCAATATAAGAGCATTGACTAATCTTCTTTTCAGTTCTTCGAAAAATTCTTCACAATCTTTTGTCCAAACCAATTTAACCCCTTTATGTGTCAGCTTCATTAATGGGTTAGTCAATCGGGCAAAATTATGGACAAAACGTTGATAATAACCTGTCAAACCAATAAAATTGCATACCTCAGTTATAATCGTAGGTGCTGGCCATTCTTGGGTTGCCTTGTTCTTAGAAGTATCAACAAAGATTCCATCTTTAGAGACAATATGGCCAAGTAATGAATTCTCCTGGAGCCAGAATTCACAATTTCTAAACTTCCCATATAATTCATGTCTTCTCAGAGTCTTTAGGATAATGCGCATGTTATTTTCATGATCTTCGTAGCTTTTAGAGTATACCAATATATCATAAATAAATACAACAAAACATTCATCGAGATATTCCTTGAAAACTCTATCCATCAGATCCACGAATACAGAGGGTGCATTAGTCAATCCTAAAGGCATTACTGTAAACTCGTAATGCCCGTACCTGGTTCGAAATGCTGTCTTCGGAATGTCTTCCTTCTTCACACAAAACTGATGGTATCCAGACCAAAGGTCAATCTATGAAAAGCATTGAGCTCCATGCAGTTGGTCAAATAAATAATCAATGCGAGGTAGGGGATAAATGTTCTTTATTATTATACCATTAATCTCCCTGTAGTCGATACATAACCTCATAGATCCATATTTCTATTTAACAACAAGAACATGGGCTCCCCATGGAGAAACACAAGGGTGAATAAATCCCTTATTACTCAATTCCTCTAGTTTTTTCTTCAGTTCAACTAATTATACAGTGGACATTCTATAAGGGGTCTTCGATATAGGCCTTGATCCAGGAATTAAATCAATGAAAAACTCAACTTCTCATTCTGGAGGATGTCCAGGTAAATCTTCCGAAAACACATCTATATATTCTTTCACAATAGGTACATCCTCTCTTTGAACATTCTTTTCCTCACCCACTACCATTTCAATCTCATCCTCCCTAATAATTGAAATTAGTTGAGCTACTGGGGGTGGATCTAGATAAGAATTAGTTGTTGACGATTCTGCTCTAATGATAAGGTGTTCCTTATCATCAGCATCAAAAATCGTAACCTCCTTCTTCTTACAATAAATCTTTACATCATGGTCCGAAATCCAATCCATACTGAGGATTATATCACACTCAATCATAGTTTGACGATGAGATCAGCGGATAAAGAACATTTATGTGCTCTAATGGGGACTGATTCACAAAACATTGTTTCAATGATACTTCCCTTAGGAGTTTTAACTGAAAACTCCCTTGTTAAATAAAACTGGAAATGTCTAATTTTCATAGAAAACTGGGAAGATATGAAACAATGAAATGATCCAAAATCAAATTATACATTTGCTAACCTTGAGGAAACCATGAAATTAACTTCCACCACGTCCTTTGGAGATTCTACCTCAACAGTAGTGATAGCATAAGCTTGGACTTGATCCTTTGGCCTTTTCTGAGGTACGTTCCACTAATGATTAGGAAATTCATTGGCATAATGTCCCACCTCCCTACAATTGTATAATTGGACATCGGTAGCTTCCTTCTCCCCCTTGCAATCACGAGCTTGGTGGCCCTTTTCACCACACTTGTAACAGACTCCCATTCCTTTTAAGCAAGTACCGTGGCGTTTCTTCCCATATTTACTAAAGGATGGATATTTAACTTTTCCCTTCTTCAATTTATTTCCATTCATAGATTGATCAGAAGATCTCTTATTCTCTTCATTTTCTTTAAAGTCATAAGACTTAGAGAATTCCTTTTCTGTCTTGATAGCACATGAGACAATGTCGTCGTATGATGAGAAGGATTGTGAGACTAATTCTCGACTGAGAAATGGTTTTTACCCTTCAAAGAAATGACCAATCTTACTTCTTGAGTTACATATATAATATCCAGCATACCTTGCTAACCTTGTAAAGTTAGCCTCATACATTGCGACATTACCATCCTCCTTTTGTCTCAGACTCAGAAATTGCCTTTCCATATCTGCTCGATGGTCACGAGGAAAGAATTTTTCTAAAAATAGATCTTTGAACTCCCTCCATTCCATATATGATGCTTCATCATCTTCCTTCGTGTTTTGAATCAATAACCACCATTGATCAGAATCTCCAGTGTGGCGGTAAACTACCATGATAACTTTTTCCCTTTCACTACTCCCCAAATCCCGAAATATTTTCTCTAGGGAATTTATCCATTGCTCATCTACTAAGGTATTTGTACTCCCTTTGAACGTTGGTGGTTGTTTCCTCATGAAGCGATCTAACATTGATCCTCCACGATGCGGATTACGGGGCTCCATATAGGTAAGGTTATTATTCATAACCTGAGTGAGTTGTCCCAGTATGGTGATTAGATGATCGGCACCAGTTGCATCACCAACTCCACTATAATTATCTTGAGAAGGAGGGAAATCCCTACTTGGAGTGCATTCATTGATACGGTTTCCATTTCTTCCACTAGGTGCCGTTTCTAAACAATGGCATAAACTAGATCAGTTTATGAATCAAAATACATAATTTCATACTTATAAAACACTTAACATAAATTGAACTATTTATTGATATAATCCATAATCATAAAAATGTTTTCATTGAGGAAGTGTATTCTCATAAACCCTTCATAATGATTTGTAATGAAAATGAGAGTTATCCTAAGCATATCCCCCGCGAGTGTCATAACCAAGAGTGAAGCAAGGCCCATTCTCGTGCAACTATTCCTATTCAAGTCTAGCTCAAAGCGATGTTTTCGGGTTTTACCCCTAGGTACATCTGTGCAAGAGCTGCCTCTACCTGCTCGTATCTAGATAGAGATGTATTTCTCAGAAAACTCACAAAATCTCTACAATACCAAAATTATAGGAAGTTCTTCTATACCAGTCATCAAAGTCCATCTTAGGTCTATGTGCTCTAATTAGAGTTTATCTAAATCTAGCTTCCGAGGTTTGTACTGAACTTCCTCTGATACCATCTGTAATTCCCCGACCCCAGTTACCCAGAGTTAGTGCATTATTAAATAACATTGGCATGATCACAAGAAAGATCAAATCTTGAAAGACCGATTAGTTTAGTATCCTTGGAAACACTATATATATTCATGATGTTTTACATTACATCCTAAAAATGAAAACTATAACAACATAGTCTCCATAGTCCACACTCTTATCCCCTCATACTATCCCTGCAGGTCATTCATAATTTACTTTTTCATATCCTGGGAAAAATAAAACATAGAAGAGTGGTGAGCTAAAATGCCCAATAAGGATAACAATATAGTGGAAACTGTTATAAATAAGAATAAACATTTAAGACAATGTATAACTAAAACAAAACCTTTTAAACTTGAACTTCAACATTGTATGGAAAAATAAAATGAAATAATCACATTTAATTATTCAAATGGATATTCTACTAATCGAATAATCACATGCAATATCAATAACCACTTTCATAATGATGGAATGCATAATGCCAGACTATCATAACCACCTAGCCAAGGCCTCGTTCCAAGACTACAAATAAGATTTTTCCAAGGCCTTATTCCAAGACACTAGTTTGTCTCATAATACCTACCGATGCATCGAGGAGTTATAGCGGTTTCCACCCGTAACATATTAAGTCCAATGCATTCCCATATGAAAAGGTTTAAACATAACATAAACATTCATATTAAAACTAGAATATGAAATATAAATACTTCATCCATAAACCAAGAATGGTATAAAAATAACACATCCACAATCAAACATATCCGAAAACCTTGAATACAACATAAGAAGTTTTGTATCATAATAAGTCAACTTCAAATAAGCTTAAAATCCATCAAAGGATGTCGACATAGTTGAAATCAAAACTCTTTTTAGAGAAATATCTCTTTCTATTTTGAAATAATTTAAGAGTCATATATCTATAAAATCAAACATTTTCTTTGAAAATATTCTTATAAGATTGTAAGGGAAGATTCAACGATTTTATAATGGTGGAAAATAGTTGCACCCACCGTATAAGTTAAAAAAACATTCTTACCTTAATTATGTCGAAAAGGATAAAAAAGACCTTGTTTAGAAAACGACGGAAAGATTCCTTTATAAACCAATTATAAATGTCAACAAGGGTATAAATGACTTTAACCCATATTCTAGTGAATAGTAAAAAAAATTTTGAAATACATTTTTAAGAAACAAGGGTGTGGATGATAAAGAAGTCCCAATAGATTATTACGTATAAACAACCTCGGATAATGAAGAGATTGCGAAATAAACCCTTACCTTGTACTTTTCTTTGGTTGGGGGTAGGTTAACCTCTTGTATAATGGTGAAATAATTGTTATTAAATTATAAAAGAATCATATACATTATTATGTTATCATATATGATCTTTTAACATTGTTTTGTTAATAATATCTTAGTATTATCGTTATTTCGGGTGTTAACTTACTCGTTTTCTTTTATATGTTTTGTTACATAATACGTGTTTGTCAGGGATAGGTTGTATCTTATTCATATCCAGAATGATATCAAGTCCTTAAAAATTATTTTTAAATCATCAAATGATAATTATACTTGAATGGATATGATGGAGAATGAATCTCATCGCGTTCGTGGAGACGGTTGTCAGTACGTACGCACGAGCGACAATATCATTGTTTTGATATCAAAATAATATATAATTGGATGATATATCATATATATAGAATCCTTATCATGTTATATTTATTATTTACATGTATTACAAATCTTTATTATACCCATCCAAATAATAATATATTGAATAACAATTACACCATGACGTGGAGATGGTAAGCCGTACGTACGCACATATGGTGACATGTCATTCAAAGGATGGATAAAATATTGAATATGGTTGTACCATATTTGTAATAATATTACAGCATATAGGATATAATGTATTAATTATTTTAGAATGGGAATAACAAAGAAAGGAAGAGTTGAAGAAGAAATGAATTTGAAAAAGGGTTGTGAAAACATTACCTCTTCTTCAGGTTCTTCCTTTTGATTTGATAAAAAGGGCTCCATAGGTTGGCTTTATGATCAATTAATAATATAATATTTGTTTTAAAAACTCTTTTAGGTCAATTTTTACACTATTTGGAAAATTGATTTTTGTGAAAATTATAACAGAATGATTACTTCGAAAAAAGTTAATTAAATCAATCCTAACATGTCATATTAACCTAGAAAATTAGTTTACGTCCTAAAAAGTATCAAATTATATTTATCTGGGTATTTATAATATCAATTATGTTAATTTTTCACTATTATGGTAATTAATGCATCATCATTGTGTCATAAATAAATTAAATTATTTATTGTCTAAAAATTATAAATAAAATATCATTATGTAGGAAATTTTTTAGATTTCTAATGAATATTTACAATCTAATTTATCATATGTATAACCCTATATTAAAAATGTTTTAGTAAATAAACATTGATTTTAACTCTTTTAACTCTTCTTTGAATTAAATAATAATAAATGTCCTAATCTTATCCAAGTGGACCTAAATGATAATATTTTATTCCTAAGGTTGTTTTTGGTCAAGATACACTTGTCTAATAGAATTAGGACATGTGTTAGGGTAATATTAATATTATTTTTACCCTTAATTACCCTATTTACTTTTAACCGTGGTAAATAAAAGTAAAAAGTTACTATTCACCAAAAAATATTTTCATCTCATTGAACCACATTTTACTCCTTGATATTAATTGTGTCTCTTGGATTTTTAAAATTACACTCACAGAAGAGGTAAAATTATGTTTTATTAAAAATTCAGTTTTTTAACTACCACTTAGTGGTTTCACTATTAATCAAAAAATGATGTTTTTAAGAAAAATACCAAAAATTCACCCTAGGATAATTTTGATATTCAGAACCCAAAAATGAAGTCCATTTTGAAAAATAAAATTTATAAATTTCAAAAAGTGGGAATTAATATTCATAACGGCTAGTTTGATTGGTTGTGGTGTGTTAGAACTCAATGTTGCGTACAACACACGCTATTTCTTTATTCAAAGAGAAGCATACCTTTGAAGCTTGGGGTGTTACAATCATGGCTGATGTCACGACCCATTGTTCGAATTCACATGACCCATTTACTATTATTTGTCCTGGAATACTTATTATTCTTTGTCTTGTGAAGAAATAATATGTTAAGGATTATAATATCATGAAATCCCTCCTCTCCTCCACTATAAAACCCCCCTTCACATCCTCTTCTATCTACTCCTCTCAAGCTCCAGGACTTCTCTAAATTCGGACCAAATCTCTCTCTTAGGTCCTCCCCCATGTACAAAAGCTCTCATAACCTTCAAAATTCCAAAACCTCTCCCCATAAGAGGGTCTCAAAGGAGGAAGTATCAAGAGGTAAATTCCTCTTTCCAAATTTTTTCTTTCCTTTTAAGTTCCCTTCTTTTTTCTTTTCTTTTCTCACCTACCTTCACCATAATAGTATGATAAATTCAGTAACAGACATGTACCGGAATTTATTCATGATAGTGGTATATTTCATTTTCTTCTCCCTATCCCCACCCTTTTATTTCAAAGAAATGAAAGCACTGTTTGAGATGTGCTAATTTAGCACATTCAAGGACAACAGTTTATCAATTTCTATTATTATCATTAATTATGGCCATGAAACCATTTGTGTTACAGTTGAACCAGATTATTATATATGTAATATATCCTATTTTTGGTTCTGTAATCTTTTGGTACAAATGGAATTAAGCTATAAATCAAAACACATTTTTTGTAATCAAACCCACTGAATAATAAAAACTATTATCACTAAGGTTATATATGTAATCAATCAACATCACTATAAGTAACCAAAAAAAAATATTAATCCATGTAATCTAATAGATATGAACTAAATAATGTGACTTCAATTCTGTACAACTACTTTAATCTTTCTTATAATCCAAACTTGAATATATGTGAACCGATCTTTTAAAGCCAAGTAAACAAACGAGCCCAAGCAATGAAATTGAACCTTATATCTAATCAAAAAGGATTTGAATGAACTAAAAAGGGTTATAATAAATCAATTTCATATATAATAGGTTCTCTAATTATGAATTAATAATCCTAATTTGTTTATTCAAGTCACTAATAACAAGTGGAGAACACCACTGGTTTTAAGGTAAGAAATCCTTCCCTTTTCAATCTTAATCAAGATTGTTCTCTATGCTATGTCTTTTATTGTATAATAACAAGAGATGAGGTATGTTTATACACATTCCCCATACTGACATAATGTTTTATAAGTGATGAGAACCCCTTTCTCTCACTCATCATGTTCTCTTAGGTACACCCGACATCATGCCAGTAAAATCGTAACGAATTCTACCCAAACATTCTTCGTTCTTTCGAGTTGCCTTATCTTTCTATAAAAATGGTGTTATCATATATATATTTATTTGAATATTATGAATTATGGATAGTTCTAAAATATTCTAATATTAATACCCTTGCATCACTTTCTTTTAGGGATATACATTTTTTTGAAAGATTCCCTCCTTAGAACTTTCTGATAAGCAAACCTGTTTTAAGGGGGCTTCCCTACATTTTACCCAAATTTCAAGTTCACTATATCCCTTATTCTAAGACACCATTGTACTTAAAAAATAATTATTTTTTTATTGAAACCTTCTTGGTTCAATTATGGTTTTATATAAAATAATGTCCCTTTTTCTATTTGAAAATATATAGAGTGTTTTCCTTAAAACCAGACAAAAATGTTTTAATGGTAATGTTTCTAAAATACATTTATAATATGTTGTTAATTATAATTAACACCACTTACCATGTTATATGCCTATTTTACCCTATTAATGTCCATTTATTTTCTAATCCATTCCTTTCATGGACACTTTCATGATACACCTATTGGATATGTTTTAAGTCATGATTGTGGTACACAATTCTTTCCATGGGTACCCTTATGTTTGTGTATGGTTGATTATGTATGATATTATATGTGATAAGAATATTTATGTGGACTTAATATTCACGAAAATGTTGAGATGGGTGCGCCCAGATACTGCTCCAATGCATTGGGTAAGTATAAGTCTCACGAGATGCGATGTGAAATGGGATTAGCAGTTAGCCTTGACCCGTACTGAAATGAGAAACAGGATTGGCGGTTAGCCATGACTCGTACTAAAGATATAATTTATGATTCTTCCACATTTATATGATTCCATGTTTATAAGATCCCATTATTGTATTAAATGATTTTATAAGTTTCATGCTTTGAATATCATTATGTCATGCCTTCTAACTCATGTGCTTGAGATGTATCCTTTTGTTAATCCCTTTACTGGGATTTTTAGCTCATTCCCTTTGTTCATGTGTTCCTCAAGGTACCCTATGAAGATGTAATAGCTAAAAAGATGTTATAAGTTCTTTATGGATACTAAATAAGGATGTTTTTTAGGCCCATGTTTTAGGTTATATGTACATAGTCTTCCAAGACACTAGACTTAACGATGCTTGGATTGTACTCCGATGTTTAATTACGCTTAAAATAATAAAATGTTATATGTAAAATGATTTGGTCCCTATAAATACAATAAAATTATTTTGGGAACACATAAATATATTCAATCATAATGGGTATGTCTTTAATCATGATTCTATCCTTTTCTCAATCATTTGAGAAATATATTATTGATCATAAGGAAATAATTTCCATGATTGAGAATTAGATTACAAAGTATATTCTTCCAACTCCATACAATACTATAGAATTGGAGGATGCCTCGGGATGTAAAAATTTATCTCCCTACACCGATTTTTGATATTGAATTTATATAAAGAAATCTAATCAATGTATAATATAGAATGATCCTCCACCAAAGGTAGAATGAAAATTATTTTTTGGGAGTTTGAGTCCACTAAAATTGGTTAGGGAGGAGTTATATACATTTTATTAAATAGTTTCTCATTTTTAGATCTTATAGATAACTCATCTATCATATTTTGAGGTGGTGTTAGATTATTTCTACTAAACTTGTAACATATAATAGAATTCATAGAATCTAAATCGAATAATTTGATCACTATTGATAAGTGAATGTCCAAAACACTTATCACCACATCATTTCTGAGTTCCACCTCAGTAAATACTAATACCATATTCAATTCATTACTTCCATGGAGGTTATTACTGTTGATTACCTTCGAAAATCTTAGAATAAGGAATTAAATCACATATTACCATGTTCATTTCAGTTAAAGAACTAAACAATAGAAATAATGTTCATATGGACCTTAACTTTCTTATTATTGGTATTCTTCAATTCAATTTTTCATTTTTTATATTAGATCCCAAATATTCAACACATGATGCAAGTTCAGGTTCCACAAACATAGTTCCCAAAAATGAATCTTCCCAAACTTTTGACATATGAGATGATGTATTTTAATTCCCCTAATGGATTTATCTATTAATCCCCCAATATTATAATCCATCTTCACTTTTTATTTCTGATCCTATGAGACCACTTAAAGTCTCCAATATCTATATAAACCTTAAAGGAACAATGGAAAATCTATTCATAGGTGTAAATGTTTTGAATTTCAATGGATTTTCATTGATAACCCTTTAATAAACTAAAGAAGATATCGACCATAGTTTCGGTGTTCATGAAAAATCCAGAGTTGTATTATGAAATCCTTGTGATTTTTTGTTTATACATCCCAATAAACTCATAATATTTTTTTATTAATTCCAAGGAACTCCCTATTCATCTTAATATGTCGAGTTGATGAAAAATATTTATTTAAAAAATATTTTATTAAATTCTTTCAATTCCATGGAATAAATTTCCTATTTAGAATTTTCTTCACTATCAGTGTGCACCACTAATCAACATCACTATAAAAAATATGGGCTTACATCAAAATTTTATCTTCTTATAAGAATTAGAGGATAGAAAATATATTCTAAATGGAGTTATTCAATTTTTCATCAATAAGGTTATTGGAATATTCACTATATATAAGAGTTCCTTATCACATAAATAACTCAAATGAATATTTCAATTTATTAGTATAAGTAGGGCGTTCCACATGATTCATGTTATTATTCATAACTTGTGCCAGTTTTTCTAGTACTATCATGATATTCTTAGCTCTCGTTCCTATCATATTTGTAATTTTATTAGGCAAATCATCACATTTTGTATCACATTGTTTTTTGGAACGAGTCCCCATATTTCAATCAATTAACTAATAAAATAAAAAACAATTAGGGTGATTTAATGCTTTGATAATAATAATATAAAAATGGATCTTTTAACATAGAAGGATAAACCTATAAATGAAAATTATATTCTAACAAGTGATTCCATATGCTTTAATCTAGGTTATCTATGGTGATGTAATTTGTAACATCATTGGTAAATAATGACTAAGACATTTTCATATTAATTAATATGTGTGAATTAAATAAAAATTTTACTTTAAAGGGGATGATATGTTCGATGGCATACCCAATACACAACAACAGGTTTCTTTGAAATATTACATTGCACAAAACATTGAGTTATACTGAAATAATAATAATAATATAATAATATTATTTTAAATGGTAGTTAATTCCTAGCCATTGTAATGGAAGGAATGAAAAGAACAAACTAAAAAAATGATTTTACATGTTTGTTAATTTTTTTTACATTTATCCAATAAAATTTAGGGGATAAAAATATGAATGAATCTAATTTTAAGCATGAATACTCTAATATTCAGTAAAAGGTTGATTTACCATCTTTTGATGGTGAACCCACTTTAAATACAGTTTTTGTAATTTTTATATGTTCTATTTGAAAAAATAAAATTCTTCTTTAGATTCAGGGCATCAAAATTTACTTTGGGTAAATGGTTGGTATTTTTTTTGATAAATTTCATTTTATAATGAATAATGAAAAATACTGTATTTTAATTCAATAGTGACTTTTAATATAATTTATTTATATGGTTAGATTATATTTATAATTGGTTTTAAACTGTAATTAGAATATATTTTTACCATTTAATCTAATTTTGGTTATTGTAAATAATTTCATATTGAAATTGGACATGAACAAGTGTCAATCTTTTGATAGTTATTATTTCTAAAAAACACGCTATTTGTTTTGAAAAGAGGAATTAATTTTAAATTAATTGACGAAACATATAAGCTTCTAATTTTTTAAAATAGACATCATTTTTTAATTTGGAATATCAAATATAGCTTAGGCTGAATTTTTTCTATTTTTCAGAAAAAACTTTAATTTCTTGACGAATAGTGAAACCACTTAGTAGTAGTTAAAAAACTGACTTTTTCATTTAAATGAAATTATACCGCTTTTGTGAATTGAATTTTGAAAATCCGACATAAATGATTTTTATTATTAAGTAAAATGTGGTTCAACAAGATGAAAATAATTTTTAGTGAACAGTAACTTGTGACTTTTATTTACCGGGGTTAAAGGTAAATAGGGTAATTTAAGGTAAAAATAATATCATAATAATACAAAATTACCATTAAAATTTTCCTAACACTATTTTATGAGTCGTGGAAAAACATGGGCATCTTAGGGTTGATTTGGGGACCCCATGGATCCACTTAAGAGTTATAATGAGACTTTAGATTAATTAATTTAATGTAAAGGACAAAATGACACACACAAATATCTTTTGGTAAAGTAATTTTTACATGGGGTTATATAAGTTATATTTTAGACTATAAAAATTAATTGGAAATATAAAAAGATTTCATACATCATGGTATATTTTTTATACCATAAATAAATTAAATTATTTATGCCACAATAATGATGTAGTATATACCTCATTAATAAATGATTTAAATAAATAAGATTATAAATATTAAAATAACATCCAAAACCTGTCTAATTCTTATTAGATGATTTTATTTCGACCATGATTCATCTTATCTTATTCTTTAATTATATTTTGACCTTTATAAACTGAATATCATTATATAATAAAATAATATTTTCACACTTTCATAAAGAGCTCCTCCTCGCCCTTAAAAATGGACCCCACTTCTAACCAATTAATTACACCTCTAAAGCATTTTTTCTCAAGAAGAATCTTCCCAATTAATCTACATACATCCCTATACTCCTCTTAAATGACTTAACTTAGGATTATGGAACTTCAAGAAGTCCTTTTTCTTCAAACGAAAGGACGTTACCCAAATTAAAGGTAACAGTTCCTCTTAACTCATTTTCTTTTATTTTACATCTCCAACCCCTAAACACTTCTTATTACAAAATTTAATATCAATACCTGTATCCTCAATATACTAGGATCCTGTTACGAGGTGGATTTTAACTACACATACACACAACTCCATCTAATGGGTGAAGGACACACTGTTTCTATGGATGGAAAACTAACACCTCACGAAACAATGATTGTTCGATTATCTCCTACCGCCTCTCATGGTGTCCATTAAGATGAATATTTATTTATATATGATATATATGTTATGTTTATGATTTTTTTATGATTCTGTATTTTACATTTAAATCATACCTTTATGGTTTCCATAATGGGAAAATGCGATAATTTCATTTGAGGAAGTGCGGACTACCGCCCCCACAAAGTGATATTACTAGTTAATTTCATATATGGGATGTATAAAGGATAGATTTAATGATATTATATATGATATTATAATTGAATTATAATATTCCTTTGTATCATTATGTTTTAATTCCATTAAAATATGAAATAGAAATGAAAGTAGCATTCATGTGTACGTACGACTTACCATCTCCATGAATGGTGCATTTCATTTTCTTATCACCAAAATGTTATGTACTGTTATAAATACATATATATACTGGAATCATGTTATTTATATGATATATAAGTCATGAATATCTATCAAGATATAATGTTATATTGACCACATTGACAACTTGTAATTATAAGGTGTTCATTTTTGACTCAAGTACCAAATATCGGCCAAACAACAATTATTAACTTAAAAGATTGCATAATGTTTATAACATGGTAATAAGTGATATAAATAAGACAATAAACCTTAGAAATGTTCTTAAGAAAGTATAAATTATCTTTATTTTTTTATTCAGGAAGAACAAGGAACAAACGAGTCAAGTCAGACATGAGGTAAGGGATTTTCTTATCTCACATTTAATTTCATCAGATTTCCATTGTTTTCCACTTATTCATTGCATGTGGTGTATTGTGTAATTAAATTTGATATATATTATAATTATTATCATTATATTCATGGTATTATATGATTCATTTGGTGGTTATTAACTTTTGGTCATACGAATCAGTTGATTACGACTTGGTAAAGGGTTTCATCTCAATTTTTATTCCCGTGAGATTCATGATATATTTGGCACTGTTTCCTTTTGTGTGGTGTATGTAATGACCATTATTTTACCCTATGTGTAATATAATTTCATTTATTAGTATTTAAAACTTAATTTTATGATCCTTACTTCATGTGGTGTATGTTTTGTAAGTTGCCAAATCGGTACGGGAACCTTTCACCCTCCTCTTTTTAAAAACTTATTTTTGATATGACTTTTAATTTACATATTATTATGTTGGGATATGTTATTATATGTCCTTATTGATGTAAAAATTATTTAAAAGTGATTATATAACCTTTTTATCTCATCAAATCATTTTCTAAATCTTAATGTGACGCTGTTAGGCCGTCAAATTTTTACAAGGGAACTTCTTAACCCAATTTCAATTCATTGGGTTCAACTTGTTCTTCTTGAATATGCCATCCTATGGATATGTTTGAATGACCTATAATTGTTTTACACTTAATATCCACTTATATTTGTTGTATTTATTGTTTTAACACATAATTAAGTGATTTATCTATCCTTAATTTAATGATACCATCTTTATAAGGGATTTCATCTCAAATTACATTACTACTGAGACTTGATTGTTGTTATGCACCAATTCACTCTTATATGGTGTATATATTGTAATTTGACATATTATATCATGAATAACTTTATTATAATAATAATATAAAGTTCTGATTAAATTTTATTCCTCAATTATTTGTATTCAAGCGTATATCATTTTGTTAATAAAACTCTTTAACTAAAATGTCATTTTAAATGTTTTAAAGATTTAATAATCTAAATATTTCACATTAATGTCCATGTTTTCATAATGGGTTTTTGGATTTATTTATATGTAAATTAATGTTTTCAAATGATAATTCATTTAAAAGATTCAATGTGGCATGTGACACTTTGATTCAAAAATCTCTTTTTAAATGGTTTTAAAATGATTTGATAAAGCATTGTTTATTTCAATATCATGATTTGATATATTGAAATGTGGAAATGTTTTCTTTCCTTTATTATTATGTTATGTGTTATGATTATGTTATTGTTATTAGGGATTGTTTATGCATTGGGTAATGTGACAGAGGTAAACGTGATGTTTCTACTAAGAGATTTAGGAAATATGCTGTGATGGGTATTCCAAGTGTAACTCCCTACATAGTTGTGATAACTTTAATGTAAGTTTGATATGTATGCCACAAGTAACCTTTATGATTTATTATTTGTGTGTGTTATTGAAAAATATTATGATTTGGTATGGTATGTTATGATTTAAAAGTATGGTTTCATTGATTTGTACTTATTGATGGGTTAATGTTTTCTTTATTTTATAACCCTTACTGATTTTTTTTATTCTCATCCCTAGTTTTGGAAATGTTTTCCAAAGGATTTATATATGAATAGGGTTAATGATGGGATCAAGGAAATTTCATGATGTCTAAAACAAGGAACTAGACATGTTTCTTTTTAAGAGTTTTTATTTTATGAAAAAGTAGATACTGAGTAGTAGTGTCTACATGTAATATAAAAGTTGTTATGTAATAGTTATGGCCTAAGTCTCTAAAACTCTAAACCTGAATAGATCCTCAATTTGAATTATGCATTTAATTGGGGAACCCTTATGTTTATTAAAAAATATAAAGATATTTTTATTAAGCATAATTATAAGGCCCCATCATTAAACCTTACTTAATCTTGAGTTATTACAAGATTACACATTGAGGATATTTTCAGGTTTAGAGTTTTAGAGAATTAGATCATAAAACATGCATTACATTCCACATTTAAACAAAGTGGTTACATAAAAGATGATATTCATTTTTCCCATCAACGGAAACATATTTAAAATAAAACATGGATTCTTTCTTGACACTTCCTTGACACTATCATCATATCATGTACATTTCCCTTGACCTGTGAAAAACATTTCAAAAACTTGGGATGAGCATAAAAATATCAGTAAGGGATATAAAAGTACGAAATGAAAACAGTAGTCCATGTATGAAATCATACTTCACTCATACAACATAAGCATTTTAACATACCTCATCAAATCATGAATAAATCATAGAAATCATAAGACATAAAGGTAACTTGAGGCATTCATAACATTCTTACGTAGGGAGTAACCCTCTTAGTTACGTTTGGAATACCCATCACAGTATATTCCCTAAATCTCTTCAGAGAAACCTTAAAGTTTAACTCCTTTGAGTTACCCAATGCATTGGAGAGCTATATCGGGCTCACCGCCCTTAGTTTATCACAGAACCACCCGTCTTCCTAACAATGCCCAAGAACCATAACAAAATCGTATCACATAAAACATGTATAAAGGAAACATAACATTTCCACATTTCAATCACAAGATATCAATAAAACACATTGATATAATAAAAAAATTATTAAAACCATTTTAAATACCAAAAGAAAAGAAAATTAAAACATGGTATTTATTTTTCATTTAAAAAAAGGTATGGCTTGTAGAGGAATCCAAAACTCAAATAATGGTCACGGCGGTAGAGATGTCGTTATCACTGCATACATACGACAAACAAAAAACATTACCTTTTTTCATTTAGTAAAAAATTCATATAAATAGATTCCTTTTGAATAATCGTAAAAGTAAATGGGGTTTATACACCGTATAAAAGAATGTTGTGTATAAAATAAGACATGACTCAAAGAAAGGATATTGAGACAGATTCCCTTACTCTGGGTCCGACTTGACTCGATCGTTCTCTAATGTCCTGAATAATAAACTTGAGTTAATATCTACTTTCTTAAGAACCTTTTTCATTTTCATTATTCCTTTTATATCACTTATTACCATGTTATGAACATTATTTAATCATTTAAGTTAATAACGGTCGTTTTTTCGATATTTGGTACTTGAGTCAAAAGTGAACTTCTAATATTTAGAAGTTGTTCACGTAGTTAAATATCCATTATCTCAAGAATGATATTCATGATGTAGATTCCATATATATCATATATATCCAGTATATACATGAATTTATAATATTATATAATCATTTAGTGGAAAGAAATGAAATGCACCGTTCATGGAGACGGTAAGCCGTACGTACGCATGAACGCTACTTCCATTTCTATTTCATATTTACTGGAATTAAAACATAATGATACATAATGTTATTATAATTACAATATGGTATCACATATAATATCATTAAACCTATCCTTTATACGTACCACATATGGTATTAATGAATCAAATCACTTTGAGGGGGCGGTAGTCCGCACTTCCTAAAATGAAGATACCGCGTTTACCAATAATGGAAACCATAAAGGTATGCCATAAATGAAAAATACAGAATCTTAAGGAAGATACAGACATATTATATATCATATATAAATATAGTGACATCTTAATGGCCACCTTTTAATGTGTTAAAAGAATATTGAACAATCATCGTTTCGTGAGGCAGAAATTCACCATCCACAGAAACAGTGTGTTCTTTAACTATTATATGTAGGTGTGTGTAAGAGTAGATCTAATCCTTCCTATAAAAAAATACTAGTATATTTAAGATACTGTATTTTTTACAAAAGAAATGTATAAAAATAGTTTATGGGGTTGCAGAAGCAAAATAAAACAAAAGAACACAAGTGAAGACATTACCTTAAAATCGGGTAACTCCCTTTGGTTTGAACCCAAAGGGTTTCTTGAAGAGCTTACTACATAAGTTAAGGCTTCTAGGATTAATAGGGGTATTTGGAGAGATAAAATGAGTATGGTTTGGCCCTGCCAAAGGCTTGAGATGTGTGGGTAAGGTGGTAGAGGTGGGGACCTTTTATAAGAGGATAGGAGGGGCACTCTTGGAAAGTCATAAAGGGTTCCTTTATTATAAAATGGTTTTCGGATTAAAAAGGTCGCTAAATTATATATATCAAGGATAAGGTCATAAGAGTTATAAATACACCCATCCAATAGGTATTTGACATGTGTAGGTCTTATAATTTACATTATCTTTTCATTTTATTTAAATCGTCAAATAATGAGGTAATCACTGCATCATCATAGTGTCATAAATAATTTAATTTATTTAATGTATAAAAATTATAGAAAAAATATCATGATGTAGGAAATATTTTTATCTTTCTAATGAGTATTTATTGTAAAAAATATGACTAGTATAACCCCATTTAATTTTTTTAGTAAAACAACTCATGTTTGTGACATTTTCATTTTAACTTTAAATAAAAAGTTATTAATGTCATTTTCCTACCAAAGTGTCTCTATGGTGTCCCCAAGTCGACCCATGGATATTATTGGTCTCCTAAGACACATAACATTAATTTAGGATATGTGTCTAGGTCATTTAATATTATTAAAACATTATTTTTACCTTAAACTACACTAATTTTCTCTAATTGCGATTAAAACTTAGAAGTTACTATTCACCAAAAAAATTATTTTAATCCCACTGAACGGAATTTTACTTCTTAACTACAACCATGTATGTTGGATTTTTGAAATTCAAAACACGGAGGTGGTTAAATTTCATTTAAACGAAAAATCAGTTTTTTTTAAGTACCACTTAGTGGTTTCACTATTCATAAAAAATTGAAGCTTTTCAAAAAAATACCAAAACATCACCCTAAGATATATTTGATATTCCAAATTCAAAAATGATGTCTATTTTAAAAAATTTAAAACATATAATCTACATTAATTAATTTAATAATTAACTCCCGCTGTCAAAACAAATAGCGTGTTTTTATGAAACAATACGTACCAAAAGATTGACACTAGTTTAAGTCCAATTTCAAGGTGAAATTAATTCCAACGACCACCATTGGATTAAATGGTAAAAATATATTCTAATTTCACTTTAAAACAAATTAAAAAGATAATCAAATCATATAAATAATTTAGATAAAAAGTTGTTTTAAATTTAAATACAACATTTTTCACTATTCATTAAAAAATGTACTTTATTGGAAAAATACCAAAAATTTACACAAAGTAAATTTTGATGTCCCGATTGTAAAGAAGAATTTTATTTGTTCCAATAGAATGTATAAGAGTGACCAAAACTATATTTAAAGAGGGTTCTCCATCAAAAGACGATAGTTCGACCTTTTAGTGAATATTAGAGTATCTATGCCTAAAATAGAATTTTTTTTGTACTTTAAGCCTTTATCCTTTATTGGATAAACGTAAAAATAGCTAACAAACATATATAATCATATTTTAGTTATTTCTATTCATTCCCACCAATACAACGGCTACGTGTTAACTACCATTGAAAATAAAATTATTTGATTACTAGCGTGCAACATAAGATTTCAAAGAAAATCGTTGTTGTGTATCAGGCATGCTATTGAACATAGAAACCCATTTAAAGTAAAATTAATATTTAATTCGTAAATATTAATAAATATGAAAATGATTTATTCTTTATTTACCTGAGATGTTACATCCTTTCCCCCTTTTTTGGAATTGCATCCTCACAATTTTATTTACTTTCAAAATAATTGGGGTATTTATCCCTCATAGAATTTTCAGATTCCCATGTTGCCTCTTCAACCATATAGTTTTTCCATAAAACCTTTACCTGGTGAATTACCTTATTTTGAAACACTTTCTCTCTATGGTCAAGAATCTGGACTGGTTGTTCTTCATTAGAGATATTCTCTTCCAACTGAACTACCTCTGGGATCAAAACATGAGATGGATCTGGCATATACTTTCTCAACATTGAAACATGAAAGACATTGTGTACCTGAGATAAACTCGGAGGTAAAGCCACTCGGTAAGCAATGGAACCAACTCTCTCCAGAATTTCATATGGTCCAATGAACCTTGGACTCATATTTCCTTTCGTACCAAATCGCATCACACGTTTCCATGGTGAGACTTTGAGAAAAACATGATCACCAACCTCAAAAGAGAGATCCTTCCTCCCGTTGTCTGCATAACTCTTCTGCCTACTCTGAGTTGTTCTCATGTGTTTCTATATCAGCCTAACTTTTTCTGACAACTCTTCTACCAATTCTAGTCCCATCATCTTTCTTTCCCCCACTTCATCCCAGAAAGCTGGAGTTCGACACTACTTCCCATATAACGCCTCAAATGGTTCCATCTGTATACTGGAATGAAAACCGTTATTATAAGAAAACTCAACCAAAGAAAGATGTTGGTCCCATCTTCCCTAATAATCAATCAAACAAGAATGCATCATATCTTCCAAAGTCTTAATTGTTCGTTCTGACTTCCCATCTGATTGAGGATGAAAAGCTGTACTAAAATATAATTTAGTACCCAACGACTTCTGAAGGCCTTTCCAAACGTTAGAAGTAATCCTGGGATCATGATCAGATACAATGGAGAGGGGACCTCCATGTAACCCGACTATCTCTTTAAGATACAAATGAGAAATTTGATCTTGGGAAAAAGTATATTGTATAGCAAGGAAACGAGAAAATTTAGTCAAGCGATCAACAATAACCCAGATTACATTATTACCTCGTGGTGTCTTCGGGAATCCCACAACAAAGTCTATGGATATATTCTCTCATTTCCATTCTGGTACTGGTAAAGGCTGAAGCATCCCTTTCGGTAACTGCCACTCTACTTTAACCTGCTGACAAGTCAAACACTTCACAGTAAAATCAACAATATCCCTTTTCATTCCGTCCCACCAGTAATACTCCTGAAGATCTCTATACATCTTAGTACTGCCAGGATGAACTGAAAACAGAGAACTATGAGATTGACAAAACAAATCTCTCTTCAACTGTGAATCACATGGCACACACAATCTATTCCCAAATCTCAAAACACAATCATTATCATTGTTAAATTCAGGAAACTTACCCTTCTGAACCAGCTCTACCTTTTTCTGCAACTCAATGTCTTGTTTCTGTGCCTGCTTGATTCTGTCTGATAGAGAAGATTTCACTGATACCTGAAACAAAACATAAGGACATCCTGCACCAAAAACTTCTATGCCAAATTTCATCAAATCCTTAACCAAAGGATCACGATCCAAACACAACATTGTTAATGAAGCATTACTTTTTCGACTCCAAGCATCAGCCACTTTATTTTCTTTTCCCCAATGGTAATGAATTATACAATAATAATCTTGGATTAATTATAGCCATCTCCTCTGTCTCATGTTCAATTCTTTCTGAGTTAATATATACTTTAATATTTTGTGATCGGTATATATTTCACACATTACTCCATACAAATGATTCCTCCAAATTTTTAAAGAAAAAATAACAACAACTAATTCCAAATCATGTGTAGGGTAATTTACCTCATGAGTTTTCAACTGTCGTGAAGCATAAGAAATTACCTGATCATTCAGAATTAAGATGCAACCAAGTCCTTTCAATGAAGCATCACTGTAGATAACAAACTCACCATTCCTGGAAGGAAGTGTAAAAAATGGAGCTTTCACCAATCTTTTTTTTCAGTTCCTGAAAAAAAGCATCACATTCTTTTGTCCAGATAAACTTAACACCCTTCCGAGTTAGCTTAGTCATTGGACTAGAAAAACTGTGAAAAATTTCTAACAAACCTTCGGTAATAGCCTGCCAAACTAAGGAAGCTACAAATCTCAGTTACATTTGTGGGTCTTGGCCATTCTTCCACAACCTTTGTTTTTTCAGGATCAACAGTTATCCCATCTTTAGAAAGAATATGACCAAGGAAAGAAATTTTTTGCAACCAAAACTCACACTTACTGAATTTCCCATACAATTTCATTTCATTCACAGTTTGAAACATACCGCTTAAATTTCTTTCATGCTCCTCTTTACTTTTAGAAAACACCAAATATCATCAATGAAAAAAACCACAAACTTATCCAATAACTCATGGAAAATTCTATTCATAAGGTCCATGAATACAGCAAGTGCATTCTTTATCCCAAAAGGCATTACTACAAATTCATAATGGCAATATCTTGTTCGGAACACGGTCTTCGGAATTTCTGCTTCTTTTACAGTTAACTAATGGTACCTCGATCTCAGGTCAATCTTTGAAAAAAGATGATCTCCCTGGAGCTGATCAAACAAATCATCGATATGAGGCAAAGGATACTTGTTATTAACAGGAATATTATTCAAGGCGCTATAATCAATACAAATTCTCATTGAACCATCTTTCTTTTTAACAAATAAAATAGGAGCACCCCATGGTGATGTGCTACGTTGAATGAAACCTCTCTTTAATAAATCTTTCAATTGCTCCTTCAACACTAATAGTTCAATTTGATCCATTCGATAAGGGGGTTTTTAAATGGGCTTAGCATCAGGAACTAAGTCAATAGTAAATTCAACTTCCCGATTTGGTATTATGCCAGGCTACTCATCAGGAAAAACATCAGGATACTCATTTACCAATGGCACATCATTAATCTGAACAGGTCCCTTGTTTTCAAAAATATGTGCAAGGTAACATTCATTTCCATCTTCTACAAGTTTCTCTGCCTCTTGATATGTTATCAACAGTAAGGGTTCATTCCTGTACACAAACTGAAATTCTTTCTAAAAAGAAACATCTTTAGCTCTACAGTCAATCTTAACATGGTAAATAGAGAGCCAATCCATACCCAGGATAACATCAAACTCTACTAGAGGTAAAACAATAAGGTTTGCAAGTAGGATCTTTCCACAGATAAGGATAGGAAAATTCTTATAAATTATTTTTTCCTCATCATTTACCCCAGGTGTTTTTACCAAAAGTTCAGGAGTCTTTTCTTGAGATGGTATTCCCATTTTACTAGAAATGTTTTCAGTGATAAAAGAATATGTAGACCCCGAATCAAAAAACACACTGGCATAATATGAAAAAACAAACAAAGTACCTCATACAACTTCATTTGATGGCCCGACATCTTCTGAAATAGTTGCAAAGGATTTCACCACCCCTTTCTTCTTTTAGTCTAACTGCTTCCCATCACTTGATCTCATTGTTAGAAACTCGTTTGCATAATGAACCATCTCATTGCACTTAAAAAATTTCACTAACTGTAAATCAAATTTGGTCTTACCATCACCCTGATGTTTTTCAGTGCAATCACGAGCCTTATGTCCCATCTTACCACATTGGTAGCACATTCCAGAATTCAAAAGACATTCCCCAGCATTACTTTTCCCACTTTTATCACAAACTGGAAGCTTAGTTTTCTTACCATCAGACCTTTTTGAAGAATTCTTTCCTTTCTCCTACCACCTCGGTCTATTATTTTGTTGGTTGTTATAGAACACTTGATGATCAGAAAACACCATTTCCACCTTCTCAGCACATCGAACAAGCTTTTCCTAACTCTTGAACTCGCGAGAAGCTAAATCCTTTCGATATTTTATCTTTAATCCTGAGTAAAAATGATTGATTTTACTAACAAGGTCTCAGATAAAATTTTGAGCATACCTTGCTAATCGAGTGAACCGTTCTTCATAGGCAGCCACTGAGTCTTCCTCTCACCTCAATTCCAAGAATTGATTTTCCATCCTAAGTCGAAAAGCCTTAGGAAAATACTTCTCAAGAAACATACCGTTGAATTCATCCCATTCGAGAGCATCAATCTAATCAGCGTCCCTGATATTTTTAACCATCGACCACCACTAATCTGCTTCAGCCTCCAAATGGTAAATAGGAAGACTAACCTTTTGATTGTCTGAACACCCCATGACATCGAAAATCTTCTCTAGTGATTTAATCCACCCTTCAGCTAGCACAGGGTCGGATGATCCTATGATTGATGGGGGATGTTGCCTCATGAAATGTTCCAGCACTGACATGTTCCTCTGCAGTTGATATGGTTGATCTCGTGCATGGATACCACCACCATTTATCGCTTGAGTCAACTGCACCATTACTGAAATAGACTGTTCAGTTCCAATTTTGACCATCTCAGGTTATTGATTTGGAAGGTTGTTTCCTTCTGTATGTCTTCCTAGAACTTCTTCCCTGTTTCCCCTACAGAAAACCATTCTGAAAAAACATGTCTTAGATTACGCAACATGGTAATCTTCAAATTCAATATCATTTCAATTTTACAATAAATAAAATACTTTTGGATAATCATTTAATATAATTATAACTCCAAAAGTTATCTAAACCGACCTCTGATACCAACTATAAGGCCCCAGCATTAAACCTTACTTAATCTGGAATTATTACAAGATTACACATTGACGATCTTTTTAGTTTTAGAGTTTTAGAGAATTAGATCATAAAACATGCATTACATTCCACATTTAAACAATGTGGTTACATAAAATACAGTATTCATTTTCCCCATCAACGGAAACATATTTAAAATAAAACATGGATTCTTTCTTGATACTTCGTTGACACTATCATCATATCATGTACCTTTCCCTTCACCTGTGAAAAACATTTCAAAAACCTGGGATGAGAATAAAAAGATTAGTAAGGTATATAATAGTATGAAATGAAAACATTAGTCCATGTATGAAATCATACTTCACTCATAAAACATTATAATTTTAACATACCTCATCAAATCATGAATAAATCATAGAAATCATAAGACATAAAGGTAACTCGAGACATTCATAACATTCTTATGTAGGGAGTGACCCTCTTGGTTACGTTTGGAATACCCATCGTAGTATATTCCCTAAATCTCTTCAGATAAACCTTAACGTTTAACTCCTTCGCATTATCCAATGCATTGGAGAGCTATATCAGGCTCACCCACCCTTAGTTTATCACAGAACCACCCATCTTCATAACAATGCCCAAGAATCATAACATAATCGTATCATATAAAACATGCATAAAGGAAACATAACATTTCCACATTTCAATCACAAGATATAAATACAACACATTGATATAATAAAAACATTATGAAAACCATTTTCAATACCAAAATAAAATAAAATTAAAACATGGTATTTTTTTTCATTTAAAAAAAGGTATGTCTTGTAGAGGAAGCCGAAACTCAAATAATGGTCACGGCGGCGGAGAAGTCATTGTCGCTGCATATGTAGGACAAAAAAAAACATTCCCTTTTGTCATTTAGTAAACGATTCATATAAAAATATTACTTTTGAATAATCATTAAAGTCAAATGGGATTATACATCGTATAAAAGAAAGTTGTGTATAAAACAAGATATGCATCAAAGAAAAGAGATTGAGATGGATTCCCTTACCCCGGGTCCGACTTGACTCGATCGTTCATTAATGTCCTGAATAATAAACTTGAGTTAATTTTTACTTTCTTAAGAACCTTTTTAAAGTTCATTATTCCTTTTATATCACTTATTACCATGTTATGAACATTATGTAATCATTTAAGTTAGTAACGGTCGTTTTGTCGATATTTGGTTCTTGAGTCAAAAGTGAACTTCTTATATTCACAAGTTGTTCACGTAGTCAAATATCCATTATCTCAAGAATGATATTCATGATGTAGATTCCATATATATCATATATATCCAGTATATACATGAATTTATAATATTATATAATCCTTTAGAGGTAGGAAATGAAATTCACTGTTCATGGAGACTGTATGCCGTATGTACGCATGAACACTACTTCCTTTTATATTTCATATTTAATGGAATTAAAACCTAATGATACATAATAATATTATAATTCCAATATTTTATCACATATAATATCATTAAATATATCCTTTATATGTACCACATATGGTAATAATGAAAAAAATCACTTTGAGGGAGCAGTAGTCCGCACTTCCTAAAATGAAAATATCGTGTTTACCCATAATGGAAACCATAAAGGTATGCCATAAATGAAAAATAAAGAATATTAAGGAATATATAAACATATTATATATCTTATATAAATATAGTTACATCTTAATGGCCACCTTTGAAGGCGTTAAAAGAATATTGAACAATCATCGTTTCGTGAGGCAGAAATTCACCATCCACAAAAACGGTATGTTCTTTAACCATTAGATGTAGGTGTGTGTAAGTGTAGCTCAAATAATTCTTATAAAAACATCATTTTATATTGATGATACTGGAGTTTTTACAAAATAAATGAATAAAAAGAGTTTAGGGGGTTGGAGAAGCAAAATAAAACAAAAGAACACAAGTGAAGACATTACCTTAAAATCGGGTAACTCGCTTTGGTTTGAACCAAACATGTTTCTTGAAGAGATTAATCTCTATGGTAAGGCTTCTAGAAGTAAGAGAGGGATTTTTAGAGACAAAATGAGTAGGGTTTGGCTGAGCCAATGTATTGAGAGGTGTGGGTAAGGTGGTAGAGGTGGGGGCCTTTTATAAGAGGAGAGGAGGGGCACTCTTGGAAAGTTATAAAAGGTTACTTTATTATAAAATGATTTTCAGATTTAAAAGGTCCCAAAATTATATATTTAGAGTCTAAGGTGACACGAGTTAGATATCCACCCATACAATAGGTTTTTTGCATGTTTAGATCTTAGATTGTACATTATCTTTTCATTTTATTTAAATCGTTAAATAATGAGGTAATCGATGTATCATCATGGTGTCATAAATAATTTACCTTATTTAATGTCTGAAAATTATAAATAAAATATCATGATGTAGGAAATATTTTTAGCTTTATAATGAATATTTATAGTAAAAAATATGACTTGTATAACTCCATTTAAAAATTGTTTTAGTAAAACAACTAATGTTTGTGACATTTTTATTTTAACTTTAAATAAAAAGTTATTAATGTCATTTTCCTACCAATGTGGCTCCATTGAGCCCCAAAGTCGACCCATGGATTTTCTCGGTCGGTCATGACACATCCAATAAGGGTAGGACATGTGTCTAGGTCATTTCATATTATTAAAACATTATTTTTACCTTAAACTACACTAATTACCTCTAATTGCGATTAAAACTTAAAAGTTACTATTCACCAAAAAATTATTTTAATCCCATTGAACCACATTTTACTTCTTAATGGCAACCATGTATGTAGAATTTTTGAAATTAAAAACACAGAGGTGGTAAAATTTCATTTAAATGAAAAATCAGTTTTTTGAAGTACCACTTAGTGGTTTCAATATTCATCAAAAATTGAAGCTTTTCAGAAAAATACCAAAACATCACCCTAAGCTATATTTGATATTCTGAATTTAAAAATGTTTGCATTTTACAAAATTCAAAACATATAAGTTAAATTAATTAATTTAATAATTAATTCCTACCGTCAAAACAAATAGCGTGTTTTTATGAAATAATATGTATCAAAATATTGACACTAGTTTAAGTCCAATTTCAAGGTGAAATTAATTACAAAGACAACTATTGGATTAAATGGTAAAAATATATTTTAATTTCACTTTAACACCAACTAAAAATATAATCTAATCATATAAATAAATTAGATTAAAAAGAGGTTTTGAATTAAAATACACCATTTTTCACTATTCCTTAAAAAATGAACTTTATCGGAAAAATACCAAAAAATTACACAAATTAAATTTTGATGTCCCGATTCTAAAGAAGAATTTTAGTTTTTCCAATAGAATGTATAAGAGTGTCCAAAACATTATTTAGAGATGGTTCACCATCAAAAGGCGATAATTCGACCTTTTAGTTAATATTAGAGTATTTATGCCTAAAATTGAATTCATTTGGTATTTTAAGCCTTTATCCTTTATTGGATAAAAGTAAAAACAGTTAACAAACATATATAATCATATTTTAGTTATTTTTATTCATTCCCGCCAATACAACGGCTATGTGTGAACCACCATTTAAAATAATATTATTTTATTACTAGTGTGCAACGTAAGATTTCAAAAAAACTTGTTGTTGCGTATCAGGCACGCTATCGAACATAGAAACACCTTTATAGTAAAATTAATATTTTATTCGTAAATATTAATAAATATGAAAATTATTTATTCTTTATTTACCTGGGATGTTACAATCATCATGAGATTATAATTTTCTTTGAGATCAAACATCTACATAGGATAAATTGGGGAACACATAGAGAAAAGGGATGATCGTAAAATTAAAATAATTGAATAGTTAAATGAATAAAGCATAAAAGATGATTTGTAAGGATTAACATGATGAAATAAATGGCATGGAACGTCAATAAACATATGAAATAATATATATATATATATAACATGTTATCATGTGATCATGTAAACATTGGAATGTGGGAGAAACATATAACATTACATAAACATGAGTCAATGCTATCTTCCAAGACTATATCACATTGTAGAAAAAGTCGCATAATGGGTTAGGTGTACTCCCTTATACCATACATAATGTATCATAAGACTAAAATTCACCCAATGAATTAGAGCACAATTTGAGAACACATATCATTAAATTTTCATGCATATGTGTTCAACATAAATAATCAAGAATATGGAATAAACATAAGGGTTTCCCATGGAATAGAATGGGTGTCATAATCATGTCATAATGAATAACCAAAATAAATATCATAACGATGTCTGTGAAAGAATGGATTAAAATCATAATGTGAAATTTATATGGGAAAATAGGATTGTATTGTGATAATTTATGTCCATATAAAGTGAAAATATTTTAAAAGGGTGTTTATGAAATTTATGAAATGAGCCACTATAGAGATTTTAATTTTAAAACATACAAATCCATTAATTTGGAAAATAATAACTGTTTCTATATAACCATAAATTTAGTATGGTAGTTTTATTTAATAAATGAGTTGTTTTAGAAAAATAATTGTGTTTTAAAAAATAATAAGGAATTCACATGAAAATGGATATGAAATGGAGAAGTTCCCATTAATCGGGCTTTCTTAACGAGAATAATTTAAGGGGGACCATTTTTAAACATGTATTTACCCCTAAAAAATGACTAATTGAGATAAGTAATTTTTTTACCAATATAAAATAATACAGGAGGATTAAATAAGAATAATTTAGAATTATATTTGGTTAAAGAGAGATAAAACGTAACTTGAAGGAAAAACTGGAGGTTCGGAGAGAACCCTTTACTATATGTATGAAGGTTTTCTGCCAATTAAATTAATTTCCTAGGTAATAAAATTAGATTCATTAATAATTTAATTAAGAACCTATTCAACATATATTTTACTTATTATAATTTTATTAATTAAATTTATGTATATTTTGATGAGTTATAATGTTAAATTTTGTTGTTTCGAGAGAGTTCATGTCATGGTTTTAGGGTGAGTTCCCTTGATTATAATTATGGTATTTCTTATAAAGTGGAGGAAAAAATCCAAAGGCAGAATACAGTGTTATTAATATACTTAAAAAATTTTAAATTATCCCATATTTCATTTTTTTCAAATATGAGGATGATTCATTTGATAAAAAATTAATGAAAAATTTTTAGTTAATTTTAAAGGTTTGTTGATGATCATGAACTAGTTTTGTTTTATTATTGATTATTATATACTTATATATTAGTTTCAAAACATGAAAAAAGTTAACACATAAATGCCATGTCCTTTTTAACTATATTAATTCTATTATGACCATTCTTGAAGGCAGTAATGGAAAAAGAAAAATCTTCATCCACGAAATCGGTAAATCGATATATCACGGATGATGTTTTTATTTTTAAGGTAAGAAAGAGAAGTGAAGATATTTGATAATGTATGTTACATTAATAAAATAATATTATAGTATATATATGATACTGGAGTTATAATGTCAATTTGGCTAGTGGGGGAAATGAGGAGTTATCAGAAATAAATAATTTAAAAGGGAAATAAAAAGGATTTATCTTTTGAATGTCATGTCATTGATAACATTCTTTAGGAACATGGTATTAGTATTTTATTGAAACCATATGTTTTTGGACGTGGGGAAGAGGCTTGAGGAACAACTGGGTTGAATTTGGTGAAGGTAAAAATCTCTATTGATGTGAAGAGAAGGGGTGATGAGAGGTGGTATTTATAAGGGGAGGAGAGGGTTGTTTTTTTATTATTTTATACATTTGATTATTATTTTGGATCAAAACTATAAATAGTGATGATTCTTGTGTATAATTACAATAAATAGAGTGTGTGAGTTTTATATAATGGCAACTAACATCATACAAGACAAAAACACGACTTAAAACTTATTTTATTTACTTGTAATGTTTAATGAAGTAAATTAACGTATCTCACTATTCACAAAAAAATCATTTTTTTTGAAAAATCCAAAAAATAATTCCTAAATATTTTTCAATGTGATGATTTTAAATATGGGATCAATTTTATGAAATTAATTTTCTAAATTTGGTAAATTTAATTTTAATCAAAATAATAATTCATTCGAAAAAGACCAATTTTTTTATTATAACCTCTTTTATGAAACGTTGAAATATTAATTAAGGTCTCATAAAATTATCTTATAATTATAATAAAAAATATTAATTTACTAATCTATTTTATGAAGATATGTTTTCTTTTAAATTGGTATATTAATTATGATATTGTATATAAGAATTTACGTTTCGCCAAAATATGATCACTTAAATCATCATTTTCAAGCATTTTTTACATATTCCATGTTATAAATATATAATATTTTAATTTATAATATACCTTAATTATATTTATACCTTCATAGGTGAGGTTATTATTCCAATTACTAGATTATTATTACAAATGGCAAAATTACTATTCCAATTGTCGGGTTACAATTCAAATGATATAGGTTCCTTACTTTTTAGAAATATAACATATTTCATTATTCATTTGTGAGAATAATGTTTTTATTGGGTGATGTGTGTGGTTCATATTATATGAAATAATTATACGAAGTTAAATTTCATTGATAAAATTTTAGTGTGTTACAATTGTGATATCCATAGAAAGTATATATGTCCATAAAAAAGAAGGTGTTAGGGGAATTTGTGATGAAATGATTCACCAATCAATCGGTGAAAGAAGAAAATTAGAGGCATGCTGGGATGTTGTAGTCTCTGCCCATTATAGAGTGAAAATGGGATGATGTCACTATGGATTTTGTGACATGATTACACAGGAAACCGTAGATGAATTATGTAGTATAGGTTATCTAAGATAGATTGATGAAGGTGGCCCACTTATTTCCGATCAGGGAGACCTTAAAAATTGATGATCAAGGTAGTATCTGCATGCGAGAGATAGTTTGATAGAATGGTGTTCCAAAAAGTATGGTTTATAGAAAGGATCTTTTTTTTCAAATCAGAGTTATGGTAGGGTCATTATAAGGTTATGCGATGACATGCTCATTTTTGTATATCCTGTCATCCTCATACTGACAAACTATATTAGATGATGATTCAGATTTAGGAGGATATGTTACATGCCTATGTGTTGGATTCTAGTGGTTCGTGGGAGCGACATTTATCACTCATTGAGTTTTATTATAATAATATTGTATAAGATCCGATCCATATGGAAACTTTTGAGGACTTTTATGGAATGTCATTCCATTATCCTATTTTTTGGTTGATGGTAGGTGAGTAAGTGTTTGTTGGACTTAGTATTGAGCATGAGACATTTGAGTAGGTTCATTTGATCAGAAGGCAGTTAGTGATCTCATGGAGTAGGAATAAATATTACACTGGTTATTTGAGACAACCTATGGTGTTTTATGTTGGTCATCATGTTTTCCTTCAGGTGTCGCCTAGGATGGGACAACACCATTTCAGGAAGAAAGGAAATCTAGAACCTAGGGTTTTTGGGTAGTTTGAGATAGTTGAATGGGTTAGTCTAGTGGCATAATAATTATCCAATATATATGGATATAGTACCATAAATGACATGTTTCACTTGTAAAAAATTTAGATATATCATCCTAACCATTCTCATGTGGTAAACATTTACAACATTAATCATGGTGTAGTTGAATACATTTAAGATCATGCAGTGAAGATTATAAACCACAGTGAGAAGTTACTATGAAAAATAATCATACCTCTAGTTTTAGTGTAGATCCATCATTGGCATGTTCATGAGGATACATAGTAGATGGAATAATATATGAAATAATATTGGGAGAAAATGTTCATTTATACCCCATAATGATGCTTAGAGTAGCCCTGGGGGGAGTTGTTATATGTTGACGAGGTTGCAAGATCCTATCTTTTTTCATGTAAATTCATCTTTGAGTTTGGTGTTGAACCTATTTTTTGGGTTTTCATTATTCATTAAACATTAGGGGTTGAGTCTCTTTTGGGGATGAAGATTAATTTCAAGGGAAAATGACCTAATATTTGGGGATGTATGTTTGTTTGAATTAATGCAGTCTGGGTAAAAATGAAGAAGGGATTATGATATTTTATTTCCTGTTTGGAAGGATATGGAAGTGGTTTTAGATTTTACTTTAGAAACTTGGTCATGATATGTCTTATAGAAAATTACATGCCTTCTACATGTTACATGACATGTAACCATCACTAGGAGTACATCATGTAATGGTGAACGACGTCGAATAGTTACACATCGTGAAACTAGTTCATGTCATTTAATATTAGATTTTGATTACTTAAATTTGACATGATGAGTTATTTGGTGTACTTTATAAATCAATAATTACATGACATGAAATGGTTTCACACCATGTAAATATTGTGACCAACGGTTTTAAAACCATTATGCACATATGATTTTATTTCATCTTCCATGAAGCACTCTTTAGCTCATAACCTAGGGAGACACTGGTTGATTTTGGAGTGCTTTATTCCTTTCTAGATCTCTCAATCATGTTTTCAATCCCCAAGTAGTCTCTCTAGCTTATTTTTACACTCTCCTCTATTTGTTCTCCTTAATCATGGTGCAATATCTTTATCATAGTTTAATTAAGTTTCGATCTAGATGTTTTGTAATATACGTCCTCCTAGTCAACACTGAGGCCTACTTTTTTGTTGGTGTTACCTATTAGAGGAATTTATTAATCTCTAGATAATGGTATGGGGTCTAAATATAAATGATATGGTAATTTTATCTTGTTTTAGAATGAAAAATAATGTGTGATTGTGCTAATGAAACATGAATTTTCACTAAAGGAATCATGGGTAATGATAATTTTGTGTTTGTTAAATTCCTTGGACCCCCTTTGGATCCAATTGTGTTGTGTCCAATATTTCATCTACCTATAGGTTGATCCTTCCCTTGAATAATGATGAACTGGCTAGTGGATTAATTTTTTTATCATGACATGAGAATCAGGTGATCGCTTGTGATAGATTTACCTAGGAAATTTGATTTTTTATTTATTAAAATTAATGATGATAATTTGATATAAAATGGGTGTGTACATTGGAATGATAATGTATCGAGGTAAAATTTAATGAATAATCGTGTAATTAAAAGAGAAATGATAATTGGTTGAATTGACCTTTATGGATTTTGATTTTATTTTCTGTTAAACATGCCGTTATTACCTGTGTTGTGATTCATGCTAACATGCTTATATTATATGTGTGCCCTAATATACAGAAATGATTATATAAAATGATTGGATCGGTATGATAAAATGATTATATAAAAGGGCTTGACCTAGTATTAAAAAATTCTTATATAAAGGGCTTGACATGGTATGTTTAAATTCTTATATAATGGGCTTAACCCACTAATTTTGTAATTTCTATAGGGGGCGAATCTGCTATGTTATGATTCATATATTGCTTAAACCATTTATACTTTAATTATTATTAAGAGGGATTTACCTGATTATATGATAATGTTAATTTCATAGATATTTTTCAGATTTGTTTCTGAAGTTGGTTAATGTGATTATACCACAGATTTGGAGTTATGATTGGAATGGTTGTGCTACATGATCAATGATTTTTTTGGCATGATATCAAAGATGTTCGATGTGATTATTCCATGTATTGTAGTTATGTTTGGAATTTTTATTCTACATGCGTAGAGATATACCTGAATAGTGTAAGATTATGTTGTGTCATGAACCAACCAAGGTCAACCCCAAACCAGTCACCCGAGCTGGCCCATGGCAATAACCCAGAAACATTCCCAATCCTCTCAGGGGGAACTACTGTTAGGTAAAAAAAATAATACAATTGGGAACGATTTAGCCCATAATAAGTAATTATAAATAAATCGACATAGATTATCCAAATTAAAAATTATAATACATAAATCACTGAATGAAATAAATACATAAAATAATCTAGATACAATGGAAGAAAAACAAAATAGAAAAACTAAAAGAAACATTGAATCCAAACTAGAACCCCGCACGATCTCCCTATGACCTCTTTGTGAACACTATCTGTAATACCAAGATGCTCAACTTGAAAACCAAAACAAATATGAACCATAAAAATATCTCAATTATATTATCACCAAGTTGAACATGTTGGTTGTGCTCCTAAAACAACTCAGTAGGTAAGAACTACAGAATCAATACATTTCATTTCCCAAAGTAGTTCATAACAGCTAGTTTAAGATAAATTTAATAAAAATTGGGTCTTATCATTTTGACAATGATGTACACATTTCATTCTTAAATCCCATATAGAAAAATTTCATGTAGAAAAAAACCTTGGAAAATTATGAAGGAAAGGAAAAACAAGACTATGAATAAATAGAAGGGTATACTAAAAAAATCCAAAACTAAATGACAGCAGTTAAAGAGTGAGTAGACAAATACTGAAAAAATAGGTAACCAACGTGTTGTAGAAAAAACATAGAGATATGTAATTATGGTACTATTATGATCATCCATGGATTAAATACCTAGAATAACTCAGTTTGAATCCACCTACCGACATATATTGCAACTCTATAGTCAATAACTAATGCAGTTTCTCTAATCTAGCTTCACCAATAATAATTTCCATATGAATTATCCACATCCAAGTGGGTTTTAATAGGTCTAATTGGGAAGAGAATGAAACAGTCACTCGACCCTCTATATGATGTCTAAAAATTCCATGATAGTTGTATAAAGGAGAATGAGGAGGTTAACACATGATTGGCATTAATCTTGACTCCAGTATTTTATATTTCATGTGTTGATCAATCCTCAACCCCAACTATTTGAAGGACCTATAATAGGAAGTAAGACCATAGGGGGAGCCAACATTCATAGAACGTTTCACAACTGTCAAGTTGGTGAACATTTCATATAAATTTATTATCAATTTCAAAAACATAAAAAATTACCACATGAGACCTAATTTTTAGAAATTCAAAACAAATTTTAATGAAAATAAATTTATTTCAAAAAAAAATTCCAAAACCAATATGAAAACATAGTTCATTCTTGGAATGTTCAAAATAATAAAATTTTAATATTTCATATTGTGGAACCACATTTGACGTTATTTATAACCCAAAAATACATTTAGAAAACTTTTTAGGTTTTCTAAAATAATTTATAAGATGGGATGAAGGAGTTAAAATAAGGGGATGAGGGTTTTTTTAAAGTACAGTTTTAAAAAAATAATTTTAATGGAATACCCATATATATGTGTGTTTTGATTCATATGTTCACCTCATATACATATGGATGTGACCACATTAACAATAATAAATATGGGAGACCATAAAAATTCAAAATAATGAACCAAATAATTACAATGAATACTACACTAAGACACAAGAGAACACACAAAATCTCTAAGAAATAAATAAACATAAATATTACACAAATAGATCAATTTCCCATTTATACCAAATTTCTAAAACCTAACCAACTCAAAGCACAATCCCTAAGTACTGTAATTTATTTAAAAGTCCAGTTTATATCGTTGGAAACACATTGTGTGAATATATATATATAAATATATATATAACTAAGGTAAACCGTTGAAAACAACATCTAAATATTATTACTGACATCAAAAAATCATAATAAATCATGTAATCGCATAAAAAAAACAACAAAAAAATTTTTAAATTAATTATTAAATACCAACCATAAAAAGGACTGTTCTATAAAATAAATTGATGGAAACAACTTCCTCAACATTATGTGAATGAGATAATACTCCAATTGAGGGAATAACCAAGCCCATGAATAAAATCACATAGAATAGAATCAAAGAAACTAAATACAACAATATACATTGACCTATAGTGTTAGTAAAAGATAAAACCAAACCAAGATGAACCAATAATCTAATAGAGGGAGAAGAGGAAAGGAGGAAAACACCAAAAATCAAGAGGAAGTCACATAGAAACCCTGAAGAATCATTAAATATTGATGGAGAGCTAAGGGAGGAGGGTTTTAGAGATCCCTTTGTATTCCATGATTATGAAAAAGGAATAAGGGTTATTTTAGGGTTAAATTATTAGAGGGCATAAATTGGAACTATAGATTTTATGAATCTTGGGATGTCACATGATTTGGCCACATAGTTTTCAAAACTGCATGAAACCATTCAAAATATACTAAAAGGAGGGGAAAACAATATGGGAAAGATATATAGTTTGAGAAACCATGTTCCAACCATGAAAATAAGATCTATCAAAATTGAAGATCCTTGTGCACTCTGGATGCATGGTTTCTATTAACCATTCCTAATTTATATGACTTTCATCAGTCACCAATAATAGATCACATAATTACTAATTTACCTATCATTTTTGTGCTAAACGAAGAATATACCATATGAAACAAACTATGCATGAACCAAGTGTATTATAAAAACCCCAAGCCTCTAATAGCCCAACTATTTCACCCCAAATTGTGCACAATGACCTTGAATAGAGACAGAATCTACCCTAAACCTCCAAAACTCAAAAATTATCATTAGTATCTCAAAATAATCCTTAACCAATATGATAAATCATCCATAAAATATAATAAATAAAATAAATTTAGGGTCAGGGTGTGTCTTGTTAATTATTGTATTGTATTAATTAATTAAATAATACCACTGGTTATAGTTTTATTACATGAACTTATTATCAAATAGGATTTATTTAAAAATAACACTATTGACCTAATTATTTTTACTCACACACCCAATTTGGGATATTGGTTTATAGCTAAGAAGATTACATGGTTGTTCATTTGGACAAGGTCAAGATACCTTGTGGGTGATTATTTCTTGTTGGATGGGTTGGTCTTTGGAGACTGGACTGATAAGGGGTTCAAGACTGGGGTATTTTGATTTTATTTGTGTTATATTTTTGATTTATTTTTATGAATTATAGCATTTCATTAAGTATTATTTCATATATAAATGTCTTATTTCATTATTATCCTGTTTTCTAGGTTTATCCTTTATCTTCTAGTTATTTGAATTTATGTTTTTACTATTTCTTTTATTCTGATATTTGATTATTTCCACTGTATTGTATCACTGTAACATGGTTTATAGTCTACCCAATTTTTTTCCTGCAACCCTATTACTAGTCAGTAGCCTCAGGCATATAGGAAGGTGCACTTGAGGTCCCATAACCAATATATTTGGCCACATGAGAGAGGGATAGATTATGTGAAGTTATATAAATACTTTATATTTTATTTTTAATATAAATAATCTCTTCATTTCCATGATATTAAATGTTTTAATTTAATTTATTATTTTATGGGAGTTATGATTCCAAATTTACTAATTTTTCTGGTTTTTATGATATAATCATATATTTATTGGGATTATTTATGGGGATAAAATTATATAAAATATCTCTAAAAATAATCAAAAAATTTATTCACCTATAGTTATATATGTTGTCTTAATTATTTTATATTCATTTTATTAACTAAATACTGAAGATTCTGAAAGAATATTTGTTATAAGAACAGAATTTATTTCTCTCTTTGGTTGAGAATCATTTTTTTTCATAACCATGTTTTATTAAAAAGTATTTAACAATATGTTTACAAATATCTTATTATTGTTTAATGTAATTTTTCATATATTTTTATTTCTATTGAAATTTATCCAATGAATATTCTTGTCAATTTCTAAACACTGTAGTTTTTAATATTCAGAAAAAATGAGAAAGGAATCATTTTTTTAACATACTATGCATGAATAGAATTTTCCATCACAATGACTAATAAATTATATGAACCTCACATTACATGTTTCCATCATTATTTTCAAATAAATTATTTTCTTTAATACTTTGTAATTTTTTAGATTTTTTATAATTGTTTTCAAAATGAAAATGATATTTTCATTTAGAAATGATCCTTTAGAACTTTAAAAGGAATTATTTATCTATGATAACATATTTTTATGTTTTATATACTTCACTAGAGATATAATTATATGATTGCATCCTAATTCTTTATCTGGATGGTTTTTTTATTAAGATAAAAGATTTAAGATACTTGTTTTATTTTTCAATGGTCATGTAATGATGAATGTTTCCCCGATCTTGTAGCAAACATATGAATGGATTTTTAATATTTTATCTATGGTATGAGATTTACATATCCCAAAAATGAATTCAGTAACAATTATTGTATTATGCGGTCAAAGGGTACATGCGTGGTTTTCCCAAGCTAAGAAAAGGACAAAGGGTTATCACAAGCCTAAAAGTGGGTACAGAAGAGGTTATATCAAGTTAAAAAGAGTTTCCATGAGAGTTTATCCCAATCTAGTACTTGTTACATGGGTGGTAATCCAAATACTAACATCTGATAATTTTCTTAGTGGGTAGCCTTGAATTAATATTTTTATGATTGTGATTATGCCACACTTTGTGAAACTCTTTTATTATATGATTTTATTCCAATTTTATACTCTCATGGATCATGTTCTTTGATTCCTTTATGAATCACATATTATAAAAATCCAATATTTATTCTGTACCTCTTAATTAAGAACTACGATATGCTGGGTATTATTTTGAAAATTTAATCTTATTTTCTCTTACCATAAGGCTCATGTTATGCTCAAATGATCATTAATATCCCTCATGGAAGCCCTTACTGAGAATATGAAATCACCCTTCGTTTTGTTTCATTTTAACTTAATATATTACGAATGGTTTTATTTATTTTATTTCAGTGAAGAGTGATAGTTATGAAATGTTTGTGTAAATATATTAATTCATTACAGTTTAGTGGTAAACAAAGTATGATACATGTTTTCAAAGTTATAATGTTTTAAAATAACAAAAGTAAGGTCATATAAAATTTTATTTGGAATATTTGAAAGTTGGATAAATATCATTTTAAAACTAAAACAATAATATATAATGAATTTTTAATTACATTATAGATGAATTAAATTATAAACAATTTTATCATATTCTAGGAACATATTTATATTAGCAAAAATAACATTTTAAAATATTATGTATCATGTTTTTGAAGAAAATAGATTTTATAAACAATTATTATTTTATCTGAGAATGTGAGTATTATTTGGTATAGTGTAATATTATCTCAAAATTATAAAAAAATATTTTATGATGTAGTTTTTAGATAAGTAAAATGGTTATCAATATGTAATTTTAATCATAGAATAGAAATTTATTACACAACACCTATTTTTTGAATATATAATAAAAATATAAATTATAATTAATTTAAATATGTCTTTAAAAAAATTATTATGTTTTATACCACTAAATAATCAATTCCCAATCATATAATAAATAATATATAATAACACGTATACATGTTATCACTCGTAACAAAAGAATTTTTCTATTCTAACTAAATTATTCTTTCTTATATAACATGATTTTATGTATAAGTTGAATTGATAAATTGTAGATTTTTTTTAAATGTCTTTCATTTCTTGAATCATCATATCAAAATTAGATAATAATATTTTTTTGGACTTTTTAGAAAAGGAGGATTTTTTTGTGAATAGTTACAAATTCTCTTTCTACACCTACTGCAACTTTAATGTCAAATTTTAAAAAATATTTTATCCACAAAATAAGTATTTATGGATGAATGTAAGAAATTTAAATGTATCTAATTAAATTTATTAACCAATGTTTTTAAATTTTGAACAAGAAATTATATTATTTTGAAATAAAAAATAATTTTTGTTTATTTACTTTTAATTAGGTGGCTCATGGTTAATATTCAGATTAAGTATAGATATAATTTAAAATAAACATATTTTTTTAATAATATACCAAAACATTTCATGATATCATCACTCCTTAAATTTATTTTTCCCAAATAATAAAATAAACATTATTTAACCCTAAAACACCACTCTCTTCATTTTTAAATACCCCCTATATTATCCCATGGAAAACCACTTCACATTCACATTGACTTGACCATGCCATACCGAAATAATTCCTCAACATCATTATACCTTTTAGATATGTTATATTCTCATCAAAATATCCTAGAGGGATTAATGGGCAAGGAAAATGAGGTTTTTGAATGAATTGGAATAACTCTTAGTTGTTTTCTTTAATGTTTATTTATTATTAAACCTATGTGAAACCCATACGTTTAATGGTTATATTATAACATAAAAATCTATAATAATATTTATTTATGTTAAAACCCTTTTTCATCTGTTTTTCCTTCTTATGGAAATGAAATGATCATTCATGCACAAGTGTAGACTACCAAACCCATGAAGAGATGTGTTTCATTTTTCATAAAAACTTAATATGAAATTTTATTATGAAAAATATAATATAAATATATAATATGTATTAAATAATTAGATATTTGGAAAGATATGAAAATATCTATCTTTTTACCTTCCATCCATTGGAAAATGACAACGTCACTCTTGTGTACGTGCAGACTACCACCTCTAGGAAGCAACATGATTCATTTTTTATGTATTTATTCTATAAATTGTTCTAAAATTGTATATAATGTATTAAAATGATAATTATGTAATTATTAATATTAATTATATTATTTAATAATGACCCCTTAGACCACGATCAATGGACCAATGCAATTTCATGTTTACAAACCTAATGACCTCAAAACATATGGTATATAGGTAACAAATTATTTAACTACACAAAACGAGTTAATAAAAGAGAAAAGTGGTAATAATATTAAAACAAAACTAAATAGGTGTTTAAATAAATAAATAAATAATATATGTTTATATAATAATAATTAACATAAGTATGTGGTGAGTTAGACTTAGTGTAAGGGATTATTTTCATTAAAACATTACCTAAAATGTTTTAATGTATTCTTTTTGACCTTTTTTTAAACTACATTAACGTTGATAAAAAAGATTCAATATAACTAAAATTATAATAAAATGAATTTTTAAATTCATTTAAAATTACTTATTACATTTCTGGTAGTGGTTCTAAAATGATTCTTGTTAATTTTTTTATATGGGTTGTTTTTTATAAGTGTAAAAGGAATTATTTTCGACGTATGAGGAATGGAATAATTGTCCCATCATCACAAACATTATTCATTAAGAATAATCCTATAATTTTCAATGTAAATATTATTTCCCATTCTTTGTAGAAAGTTTCTTTTTAAGAGTTTTTTTAAAAAAAATTGATGAATAAAATTGTCCTTGAACATGTGTTAAACATGAAATTTTATGGGATTTTATTGTTGAAATCAAATATTATATATTTATTAAGTTTATACTGGTCCTAAAAGATATTTTATGATTATGGGTTAGCCTAATATATTTATTCAATGTACTGGGTAAAGTGATTATGTTTCCTTAATATACATAACTTCTGCGAGATTATAAAAATTAACTGGGTATGTTATTACATATGTAAGGGTTATTGTAAGGGTTATTTGAATATGATGTAACAAGGAACCTATGTTACTATTATATGATTTAAAAAAAATTAATTATGGATTTTTTTCATTTAAAAAGTTTATAAAACATTCTTATGTTTTAAGAATGTTTTTTATCCTATTAAGGGGGAAAGGTATATTTTTTACGAAAAAAGTTATTCCTATGTTCTCATGTTTTCTATTAAATCTCAGAATTCTGATTTTACCTACTTTATTTATTTTTAAATGTTTTATTAATTTTTTTTGAAATAAATATTATTTCTTGAGTATGAAAATTAATATTATTTAAAAAATATATAATATTTTGTAGGATTTCATGATTTTCAAAATAGGAGAGTGACTTGCTTTATTTTGGTGTACGTTACTATGATTTTTTTTCTTATACCACATTTTCAAATTATATTAATAGGACTATATGTTGAGTACAAAATTTATAAATTCTTTTCTTTATTCTACGAATACTTATCTTATAAGAAGAAAATGTGTTTTGACAGAAATAAGAGTCTAAATTTAAAAATCTTGTTTTTATGGAAAAACAGACAATGAGTGGAAATGTCCACATTGTATTATATGTTTTTTATATTTAAGATTTTATCCCAATTATCTAAAACACTAATCCTAAAAAATAAGTATAGTGTATGAAAATTCAATCCATAATTTTAAACTCTTAAAAATGGGTTGATTAAGGTACACGTCCATACAACTATGATTTCACTATGATCATTGTTGGTTGGGTTTTAATTGGTGTTATGATTTCATATATTTGGAAATTTTTCATTATTCCTTCAATTATAGTATTATATTATTGTTGAGTAATCATAAAATGGTTTTTTTATATTTGGAAATATGGATTTTTTTGTAAGCATGCCTGGAATTTAGTTTTCCTTGTTCAATGGATTTATGGACTATTCAACTACAAATTTTTTATTTGTTTTAAAAATAGAATTGATTATATTTTTTAGAATACATAATATATAAGAAATCATGTGGATAATTTTAGGAAATCCTTTTATGTAACGTTTTACATACACTAATGTGAATATATTGGTATCTGTATCGATGTTGATTACCATGACATAAGATAATAGAATGAATCCTGATTCATTGAAAAGATATTCTAAGAGCCATAATAAATGTGTGACATCTAATTATTTATCAGGGAATAATAGGAATATTTTATCCTCTTAGATGGATATATTCCACTTATAATGACCCAAGATTATCATATATGTTTATTACATCATTGAATATAAATATTCTGTTCATTAAGAAAATAAATTCCTGAAGATTAAAATTGATTATTGTCTTTGGAAACATAAAATTAAAATATACTATCCTAGTGAAATATCTTCAACATATAACATAAAAATCTCCACCTTTTTTACATATAACTAAAAACATTCTACATAACATTGGGATAAGAAACATAACAAAGGTGTGAGATCAGGTGCTCAGTAAGGGAAAATAAAGGAAATGTGTTAGGATAACATGAAGAAAATTGTTTGAAACTTGAGAATAACATTTAAAGATTAGAACCTGCATATTTCAGACTATAATAAATATTGGTAGTTCATAATACATGAATCATAATTAAATAATGATAATAATCCATAAAATCATAACATAGGAATAAAACATGGAATTGAGGAAAACACATATAAAAACCCTATTTTATGGCATCCTACAAAGGACTTTGTAACATGTTAGGATTGGGTTAACAATTTATATACCTACTTCATGATTTGGATGACATCTCATGTACCCTCTTCTTCAGGGTTTGGGATGTCCTCCTGTGCACCCTCTTGTTTTAGTCTTAAGAAGACCTCCCATTTACCCATTTGTTTCGGTCTTGGGATGTTCTCCCATTTTCCCTCTTGTTTTTGGCATGGGATGTCCTCCCGTTAATCATCTTATTTTAGGCTTGGGATATCCTCTTATGCACCCTTTGATATCATAAAACATTTATCATTACCCATTGAATTTGATGAATATATTTGTCCAACCAATCTCATAATTAAATCATACATACATGTGCCAAAAAATCATAATCAATCATATCACCACCCATGAAATGAAATGGGTATTATTTATATGTAATCATATCCTAACCTATAGAAATGATTGATTTTTCCAAATAATTTCATAAGAAACATATCCCGTGAAGGAAAAATGGATTTCATAAACATCTAAACCCTAAAAGTGAAATGGGTTTCAGAAATACCATGATATAAACCAGAAACCATTCATATATAGAATGTGAGGGAAATGTTTTGTTCATTTACATGAAAGGCATGAGTAACATAAATGTATATCATCTTAGATGGAGTTTTTTAAAATATCATTATAAAACAATTATTGAGGAAAATAAAACATCATTGAAAATATATTTTAAAAAACTTAAAAACTTTTAAAAACAATTTTATATGGAATAAAATATCTACAGAAATTTTGAAAATATTTTTACATTCACTTTACTTGAATAATTTTAAAATAATCATGGAAATATTTTGAAAACAATTTTCCTTGAAAACATATAAAATTTCTTGAAAACATTTAAAATAACTTGAAAACATTTTTAATAGAAAATAATTTGAAACTATGAATTTACAGAATATTCAGAAAATGTTTTCTTTTTTTAAAATAAAATAAATTTTTAATATTATAAAAGAATATTTAAGGGACTGCCAGTCATGATATTGGATAAACATGGACATTCTGAAAATTCCCTTTACATCGTAAAAAGTTCAAAAAGGTCTCTCAACCTCAAAACAAAAATAATATTCATTATTAAAAACACTTTTTCTTTAAAAATTAAAAAATATGGGTCAAATTCTATTTTAAATATCATTTTATATGAATAGAAAATTTCATTGAAACCATTTATAAGACATAGTCTTGAATGAACACTGATTTCTAACCAAAGAGAGAGGTCAAATAAATAATTATTAAAAACACATTCTTATGTACCAAAGAGTGGAAAATCTTACCAATAAATGAATATATCATGAATAACCAGAGGATAATAAAATACATGTATTTTATTAAGTTATGGATCATATTATTTCATCAAAAAAATAAAAAACATTAACAATATCAAGAAGAAATGAGATTATTTCAATAAGCTCTTATAACATGGTAAAATTAAACCATACTGCCAATGTAATAAAATGAAATTACATGAAGCTTAAAATATCCTTATTTTTAAATTATTCATGATATTATAGGTCAATTTTAGTTTATACCAAATATAAAAATATATGTGCATAACATGGAATGTTTCTCAAAGAAGAAAAATTGATAGAAAAATAACCTTATTGATTTGGTAGCTTTTGAAACATAATCCTCATGGTAGAAATATAATAAAATACCAATATATTTATGTATAATAGGTATATATTACATAAATGGGATGTATATACACCACAAAAAAGATGTGAGTGGTGAATAAGACATGTATCATAATGAAATAAGGAGTGAGATGAAATTCCCTTACCCTGTGTCTTGACTCCCATCATACTTGTTCAAAAATCCTGTATAATAAATATAAATTTTTTATGAACTAATAAAATAATTTTATTACATATAAAACCATTCATGGTCTGATTATGGCCTTATATCAACTGTATATTAACAATTCAATGTTAGGGTTTCACTTTGGGTAATTTTCGCTTTGTTTTTTCGCATTTTTCTTAATTGGTCATATGTTTTCTCCATATATTTATATCATGATTTCAAGAATTTAAAACCTGATTTTAATATAATTAATAGTCAGTATATTTATAATATAATAATCATTATAATATATAATTATCAAACAGAATATATCGTTCATTGAGAAAGTAAGTTGTCTGTTTACATGAACTCTATTTCCATTTAATTGTCATGTTGAAAGAATAAAAGTAAAATAAATATATAAATATAATTTTTAATTTATTTTTATTATAACATATATATCATATATATCATATATATTCAGTAAATCCATCCCTAATACATTCCATGTTGTTTATGAAGGAATCAAATCTCTTTGAGGGGGCGGTAGTCTACACTTCCTCAAACAAAATTATCGAATTAACACCAAATGGAATATACACAGATATGTGTATTAAAAGAATTATATAATACTAAATACATAATATATATTATATATAACATATATAAACATATTTTACATCATTATTTCCTCAATTAGTGGTGGTAAAGGAAAAAATGAAAATCATCGTTTATTGAGGTGGTAGTCATCCGTACGCATAAACTGTATGATTTTTATCCATTTGATGAATGTGTGTGTATGTTTTTGTTGAATACATAGAATAAAAAAAATATTATCATATTAAGTATATTTTTTTGTTAAAAAATCTTGGTATTATAATATTTGATGGAGCGGAGAATGAAAATAAAATAATGGAGTTTGAGGGAGGGTGTTACCTCTGAATCGGGTAACTCCTTTTGCATTGAACCAAAGGGATTCTTTGGTAGAATTTCTTCCCAATGAAGTATTTAAAGAGGAAGTGAGGTATGTTTTAGATATATTATGGAAGTGTTTGGTAGAGACAATATTTACTGAGGGGTGAAATAAATTGGGAGTAGAGGAGGCCCTTTATAAAGGAGGAAGAGTGACACTGTTGTAATATTTTAATAGAAAAAACCCCTCCCACATTTTTTATTCAAAGTCAATAAATAATGGTTAAATGTCATGGAAATTGAGTATAAGTTCAAAATATGTTTACAAAATTGATCTTGGATAAGAATATAGGTCTTTTTGGGCAATAATTTTATGGTCTAGTCCCTTGTTAAGAAAATTAGAACCATAATCATTGTAATTAATTTTAATTACTTTCACTAATATTTTCAGTCAAAAACTAAGTTAAACTTATTAGAGTCTATAAATTATTCTGATTCAAAATATTTAATAAAATTTTCTAAATTCACATCATAGAAGTGGGATAGTTTAATTTAAATATAATGCTGTAAACCCGATGATAATGTAGGTTTTCAAAGTAAAAAACATTAAAAATATTTCTCTGTTTGTATAGCCAACTAAAAAAATAAAATTATTCCAATAACATAAATTAGATGAAGTGATAAAAATATTATCTAATTAAACATTAAAAAAAATAAAAATATAATTAAACTATATAAATAAATTATATGAAAAAACAGTTTTGAGTTAAAAATCATTATTTTTAACTATTCCTTAAAAAATTGAACATCACATAAAACTACAAAGATATTATCCAAAAGTACTTTTTTTGTTTAAATTCCATATATTATATTATTTTTACATATTAAATCTATAAAATTTAAAAAAAATGGATTAAAAATGAGTTCACCATTAAAAGGTGGTAAAACTACCTTAATAAAAATATTGGGTTTTTGTGTCAAATTGGTTTTATTCAGATATTATTCATATATAATCTACTTGATGATTATCAAATTATTTACATGAATATATGAAATATTGTTTTTATTAAAATTAATTTATAATTTTAAATAATCTAATTTATTAAGTTGAAAACAACTTTGTGAGAATGAAAATAGATTTCTATAAAAACACCCCCTTTATATTAATATGGTTCTCATATATAATATGTAACTAATAAAATCATTTTATAAGTCATGAAACCATATATTTAAATAAATTAGTTAATAATATTTATAAATTCTAGTTTATTGTTTAGGTTATATATTGTTGTATTTTTTTAATAATATATTATTATTTAGTAACACTCAATCTTGCGTGTTACACAAGCCATCGAGGATGGTCATTATTGTGTCTAACACAAGCTATCCTTGGTAATCCTTATAGAGAAATATAAGATTTATGTATAATGTAGGGAATAGTTAAAATGGAATTACATATAATTCAAGACAAACATATTGATTTAATATATATATATATATATAATTACTATTTTTAGTGTTGTGTAAAATAAAAAACATCAAAAAGAATAAATTAATCTCAAAAAAAATTCCTAAAATCTCTAGTTGTAACTTTATACCCCACCTAAAATTAATTTCAACCAATAAATTCATCTAGTTTATTATTGGTTTAATACATGAATATTCATTTCATATAAACCCACATCATAAAAATGAATACTAAAACTCTCATTTAAAAAGGAAATTTGGAAATGTATTGGTTACCCAAAGTAACATATCAATGGGTTTCTACATGGGAGAGAATATGTGTTAAATGAAAACATTTAATGGATGAGAAATCTAACCATAATGTTTTGATGGAGAATAATAGATAATAATGTCAGGAGAAAGTTAATAATCATAAAACCATAAATCTTTGATGAACATAGGGACCATCTGATTCCTCATAAACAGAGGTACTATGATAACATATTTGGTTTCAAGATCTATTACCTAGGGCTAATGAGTTTTCATGAAAATATATAGTTACTTGATTCATTAAAATCTCATCCATTTTGGTGTTTTGATCGAATTCCACTGCATCCCTTATTCCAATAAATAAAGATGGATTTATCTTTATTAAAGAATTAACAGATCATAATAACCATAAATTTAATGAAATGTCATTACATCTATACTTTTCACAAAAAATGTTAGAATAGTTTATCCAATATTTCATAAATCTATTTATGGTGATATAATACTTTAATTCTAAAAAAATCATCTGAAGTTTAATCAAAACATTCCAAAAATGGTTATCCTTGTAACGCTTGCAAAATATAATTCACCCTCTATTCCATAAATAGACTAATCTCTTAAAAAGTTTCATTCGAAGCTTGGGTCCATCCATTTATTGACTAAATATAAAATGTGACTTTATTCTTCCATTATTCATATAGTAAAATATAGTCACATGAAATCACACCGATGGATGAACAATAATACATTCATATAGATTATTGATAAAAAATAAAAAACTCAATTCCCAACTAAGGAGGGGAGGATAAGTATTTATTAATTATCTTGGTTTAATTAATACATTATATAATAACATTTTTTCCTTTTTTACTTTCACTTTATAGGTGTTTGTGGCTTATCATTCACATTAGTCCAAGGATTGGGGAACTAGTCAGCATAATAGAAAAACTCCACGCATTTGAAGCACTGATGTGTGGGAATTATGTTTTATGGGGATTTCCCATTATATACATCATCATCTAACTTCATCCAATCAGTAAAAAATTAATTTACTCTATGACCTTCACTTCCACACATAATACATTTATTAGTCCCCTTAAGATAATTCTATCCATGTTTCTTCCCCCAATTAGTGCATAATAGAAGGATATTTTTATTTTCTTCTGGGTTGTTAGATTTTATTTTGAACAACTTATTCATTTTCATGTCAAACCATTGATTGATAAACAAATCCAAACTCTATTTCCACCTTTTAAAAAAATCATACAACCTATTCAAATCTACCAATGTCTCTTATAGTCAAGGCATTTTGAAGACTAGGTTTAAAACCACCAAAGAATCGATCAATTTTCATTTCAAGATAAATGATAATACCCAAAGATCACCACATAATAATTGTAAAATTTTATTCATAAGAACAAACATATTCATCATCGTTCCTCTTATGATCTATCAAATACTTTTCTATGTTCTTATAAACAATCTAAGGAAGGTACCCATTAAAAAATATGGTACTAAAATCGTCCCAATCCATTGAGTCAATTTAATATTTTTGCATCATATTCTTGACTAGATTACACCATTGTTCTGCTTCACCTTATAATGATAAAAAAATTAGAATGAAATTCTAATGTTATAAACATTAAATAATGGAAAATATCATTTCAGTGGTATTGTTACATTATTCTAAAAAAAGTGGATCAGAAGATCCGCTTAATGAAGGGGGATGTTTCCTAATGAATGACTCAGTAGAATGTTGTTCCTTCCTTTGATCATTTGGTAATCCAACGTGGTTTATATCTTGAGAAATTTGGGTGAGTATATCAAAAAAAATATTTTTTCCTGCTACCTCAACATTTGGTTTCCCAAGAGGACAATCACTACATTGTCCATTGAAATCACCATTGATGTAGTTCCTTTGGGTTCCATACATTGACTAAAACTAGAATAATTAATTTTGAAATAGTTATCAGAGTGGGAAACCACAAAATCATGAAAACACCCAATATGATGTCTTAATTATGAAACCTATCTTAAACTATGAAAGCATAGGTTAATCATTTGTTATTCATATCCTACTTCTATATAAATCCTTCACAATGGTTTGTTAAGAGTTTATTGATTCTTAAATTATATCCCCTGGGAGTGTCAAACTAGGTGTGGAAAAATAAACATTGTCATGCATTGGATTACCCAGAGTTAGGCCCAGAACATATTGTCAGAGTTGTCACCCCTATGTAAATCATTTCAAGAGCCTCAAAAAAATGACGTGTCCAAAGAGGTATGTATTTCTAGGAATCCACTCAATCTATAATTTACCAAAATTCCAAGACATTTTTTTGAACATTAAATCATCATTATAATTATCCTTAGAGACCTCCGTAGTCATAACCATAGAAATAAACCTAGGTATATCACTACAATTATCACATCCTAGTTCTAAATGGTCGACTATACCTTTCATCTGATACTAACTATTACTACCCATTATTAAAATATATAAATATTACAACATTTTAGTTATATATTTTGTAAATTATAAAAAAAATCTTTGAGATTGTAATTTTCAGGTGTTTTTGGAAACATGGAAACCAAAACTTCTATCCCAGAAAAATATCTTAAATATCTCCCTGAAAGATCTCTACCTTTGGTAATTCTACCTAAAACCATTATTCACATCCTCGAGAAAGGAAACATAAGAAAGGGGTTATCTCATATGATCAACAAGGGTAATGAAAGTAAATTCATAACTATACCATGAAAAAGGGTATGTAACTTGAGAATAAAATTTAAAGATTATTCCCTACTTATTAGAGACTATAATAAAGATTTTAATTTCAAAAGATTGTAATCATAAAGAAATAAAGAACATAATACATAAAAGAATAAAATAGTAATAAAACACGAAATTTTGGAAAACACATATAAATACCCTATGTTAAGGAAGCCTACTAAGGCCATTATAACATTTTAGTATTGGGTTAATCACCCATATACCTACTTAGGTCTTGATATTATCACATGTATTCCCTCTTGTTTAGGCATGGGATGTACTCTTATGTAGTGTCTTGTTTTGGGATAGGGATTCCCTTCCTTTTACCGTCTTGTTTTTGGATTAGAATGTGCTCCCATTTTCCCTCATGTATCTTGATTTGGATTTCCTCCCATTCACCCACTAATTTCATGCTTGGGATGTCTCCAATGTACCATTTGATCTCATAAAACAGTTATAATTACCTAATTCACGGGATGGAGATACAGGTCCCACCCAAATCATAATGAAATAATAGATAAATTTTCCACAAAATCATAAACATTAATATAATAACTCATTAAATGAAATCTCTATAATAAACATGTAATCATATCATAACTTATAGAAAAGATACATGTTTCAAAATAATTTAATCAAAAACATAACCAATGAATGAAAAATAAATTTCACAAACATATAACTGATGAAAAAGAATTTGGATTCCTAAAGACCCTGAAACCAACCATAAACCATTTAGATAAATTATATTAATGGAACCTTTAAATCATTTAGAATAATTTCATAAGTAACAAAAATAAATTCCATTTTATATAGAAATCATTTTTTATGTATATTTTCAAAACAGTTCTTCAAAAAAATTACCATTCTTCTTTTGAAAAGGTTTTTAAAATAATATAACCTTTTGAAAACCATTTTATAGGGAATAATAATTATAAATATATCATGAAAAAAAAATCAACCATTTTACTTAAAAACATAAAAAATAAGAATGAAAATATTTTGAAAACCATTTCACTTGAAAACATTGAAAATAGATTGAAATCATATTGATGTTTATTTTATTGGAAAATATGTTGAAAAAAATAATTTTTAGAATATTAGGAATTTTTTTAATAAAATAACCTTTTAATATGGTAATAGATACTTCATGGTAATTTCATTCATGATGGTGGATACACCCAAACATGCAGATCATTCCTTTTACACCGCAAAAAGTTTAGAATGGTTCCTAGACCAGAAAATGGCAAGAAGATTCCTCTTTAGAAACCATTTTTGATTAAAAAGAAAAAACATGGGTAAAAATTTATTTTAAAAAACATAGGATAATAATAATATCATTTCTTATAAACCTTTTATAAGACACGATTTTGAATGAACACAGATTTATGACAAAAGGGAGAGGTAAAGTCAGGCTTTATTAAAACCACTTTCTTATGTTCTTAAGAGTGAAAATATGGTTCCAATATATGAATATATCATGAATATACATAAGATAATAAAATTCATGAGTGTTATTCAATTATGGATTATAATATTTTATCAAAGAAATCATAATCATAAACAATCTCGAGAATTAATGAGATTATTTCAATAAACTCTTAAAACATAGTAACTTTTGACCATACTCCCCGTTTAAGAAAATTAAATTAAATTAAGCTTAAAATATCATGAATTTAATTAAATTCTTGTGATAATATTTCAATTTCATTTTATACTACTCATATAAAAATATTGCTGCATAAAATTTCACGTGTCTCAAAGAAGAAAAATTGAGACAAAAAATATATTATTGATTTGGTAACTTTTCAAACATAAAACCCATGATAGAAAGATCATAAAATACCCATATATTTAATTATAATAGGAAAAAATACATTAATACCCAGTATATAATCCACACAAATGAAGTGAGTATTGAATAAGGAATGTATCACACAGAAATAAGGGGTGAGAAGAAATTCCCTTACCTTGTTTCTTAACTCTCATTATACACCATAAAAACTCATGTATAACAAATATAAATTTATTGTAAATCTTTTAGAAAACCATATTATTACTTATAATACCTTACATTGTTAGTTTATGGATCTATATCACCCGATTTATGATAATTCTATGTTAAAGTTTCACTTTGGGTAATATCTGTTTGGTTTTTCACATGTGTCTTAATTGATTATATCTTTTGTCGTTATATTTATATCATGATTTCATGAATGTAAACCAAAATTCAAATATAATTTATATTCAGTATATTTTTAATATAATAATCCTTAGAATATTGAATTATCAAATAGAATATACCATTCATGGAGAGGGTAAGACATATGTACGCATGAATTCTAATTCAATTTAATTATCATGTAAAAAAAATAAATTAAAATAAACAAACACACACAAATATGTAGATATATATCATTATTAATGAAGCTTTATTATATCATATATATCATATTTTTTCCCAAAAAACATCATTATATTTGTTTCATATAGTGTATTAATAAATTACATCACTTTGAGGGGGTGGTAGTGCACACTTCCTTAAAAATATTTATCATATTAACACCAAATAAGAAGTATAAAGACACGTTTTTTAAAATAATTAAAGAAAATTGTCGAAATAAATTATTATATATAACATATATAAATATATTTTGCATCATAATTTCCACCATTATATGTGGTAAAGGAATAATGAATAATCATAATTTAGTGAGGTGGTAATCCTCCATACACATAAACATTATGTTCATTACCCATTAGATGATAGTGTGTGTTAGTGTAGGTAGAATAATTTTTATTAAAAAATAAATGTGTTTTTAGGATACTAGTTTTGTTATATAATAATGGAATAAAAATATTGTAGGGATCTGAGAACGAAAATAAAATTATGTAGTTTGTGTGATGGTGTTACCTCTCATTCTAGGAACTCCTTTTAGTTTAAACCAAAGGGCTTCCTTGGAAAGATTTCTTCCCAAGGGATGATTCAAAAAGGAATTTTGGGATGTTTTGGGGATATTGTTTTAGATTTTGGTCCATCTAAATTTTCTTTATAGGTGTTAGGAAGTTGGAGGTGTGGATGCCATTTATAATAAAAGAGGAGTGGAACTCTTATAATGTTTTAAAAGTAAGCAACCCCACCCACAATTTGTCTTTTTGAAAGTGGATCTATGATTTTAAAAATTCAAGACAAGGGAGTATAGGGTCAAAATATATCCATAAAATGGATTTTTAACAATGTTATAGGTCATTTGGGGAATTAAGGTTATGTTTTAGTCCCTTATTAAGCTTAATTTAATCTTAATCATTGTAATTAATTTAAATTACATTCAAGAATAATTTTTAGTCCAAACCAAATTTAATATTATTACAAATTTAAAATTAATCTCATTAAAAATATAGAATATTTTTTTTCTAATTTAAAATTACATAAGTGGAAGAAAATAATTTAAATATAATCCTACAGACGAGATGACAATGTAGGTTTTTAATGTTAAAACGTTCTAAAGATTTCAGGGTTTTTATAGAAAATTTCAAAATGAAATTGATTCAAATGACCTAAATTGGAAAAATTATAAAACAAAATTCTAATAACACATTATAATTAATCAAAATATATTTTAATTATAAAAAAACTAACAGGAAAAACAATTTTGGGTTAAAATTCACTATTTTTAATGATTTAATAAAAAACAAAACTTCACAGAAAAATACGAAAAAAAATTCATAATATAATTTTTTATTTTTTATTCAAAGTATTAAGTTTAGTTTTACATATGTAATATATAAATGTTCCAAATATAGGATTTAAAATGGGGTGTCAATTAAAAGGTGGTAAAACTACCTTAATAAAATTTTTGGGTTTAATGTGTAAAATTGGATTTATTATTATATTATGATTATAAAATCTATTATATTATTATAAAAAATATTTTCATGGTTATATAAAATATATATTACATTAAAATTAATAACTATTTTTAATTAATTTAATTTATTTTTAATAAAACAACATCATGATCATAATAATAGTTTTCTATAAATATACTGTAGTTATATTCAATTGGATCGTAAATTAATTTCTAAATAATATGTAATTATTTAATTCATTTAAAATTTTGTGAAAACCATATATTTACAAAATTTAGTTAATAATATTCATAAAATATAATTTAGTGGAAGGATTTTATATTATTATTATTATTTTAATTATATATTATTGTTCGGTAACACTCAGTCTTCTGTGTTACACAGGCCTTAAAGGAATGTCTGTATTGCATGTAACAAAAGATATCCTCAGTGTTTCATGTAGAGAAAGATATAATTTATATAGAATATAGTGCATGATTATCATGGAATTTCATATAATTGAATCCAAACTTAGTGCTTTAATATATATATAATAATTATTTTTAGTGTTTCTTGAAATGAATAATATCAAAAAGAATAATCTAATTCAAAAAATATATATTAAAAAAAATCAAGGTGTTACATTTTACCCCCCCCCCCCCCCTTAAAATTAACTTCTCCCATGAAATTCATCTATGTTATTATAGGATTAATAATTTAAAATTATTTTCTTAGAAACCCACATTCTAAAAACAAATAATAAAACTTCCTTTTAAAAAGGAAATTTGGAAACGTAATGGTTATCCAAAGTAACATATTAATGGGCATCAAAATGAAAGAATAAAGTTTGAAAATGAAAAAATGGACATGGAAGATAAATCTATCCATCATTTTCTAATGGGTATTGATAGAGAACAAGGTCTAGAGAAAGTTAAAAATCACAAATACATAAATCTATGATGAACTTAGAGACCTTCTAATTCATCATAAATAGAAGTAACAGGATAATATATTTGGTTTCAAGATACATTTCCTAGGGTTGATAAATTATCATTCAAATATATAGTTACCTTATTTAGTACAATATAATCCTTTATCATTCCTTGATCAACTTCCACGTCATCTCGTATTCTAGGAAATAATGGATTATTTTTCATTCCAAAAGCATTAACAGATCATGTGATCCATAAATAGAATTATAGCTCATTCCATCAATATATTTCACATAAAAATATGGAATAGTTTTTCCAATATGTCCTAAATCCACAAATGGAGAGATAATACTTTAATTAACACAAACATCATTTGATGTTTAATATAAACTTTCCATAAATGGTTATCCTTATAACCCTTCTTAATATAGTTCACCCTTTATTCCTTAAATAATCCCTTATCATAAACATTTTCATTTGTAGATTGGGTCCATCCTTGTGTTGATAAAATATCATATGTTATTTTATTATTCCATAATCTATGTTGGGAAATATAACAAATATAAAAATCACCAAACGATGAATTATAAGACTATCATCTGGATTATTCATACAAAATCAAAGATTAAATTCCGAAATTAGGAGGAGAGGATAAATATTTCTTAAATATCTTGGTTCACTGCATCATTTATGATAGCATAATATTACCATTTTCCTTTGTCTTTAGTGGTTTTTGAGTAATAATATTCACATTATTCCATGGATTGGGAAACATGTTGGTGTAATAGCCAAACTAAATGCAATTGAAACACTAAAATGTGTGAGGTACATTGTGTGGGGATTTATCATTATTTGTATCATCATCAAAATTCCTACCATCAATTCAAAATTCAACCACTTTACAAACTTCCCTCCCACACTTAAAATATTTGTTTTCGCCCATAAGAAAATTATCTCCACATTTCATCCTGAATTTAATACATAATGAAAGGATCATTTTATTTTCAACATGGTTGTTTGATTTTATTTTGGTATCCATCTTCTTTTTTCTTGTCAAAACCTTGGGATTAATAAACAAATAAAACCTTAATTTCCTCATATATAGAATAACTAACCACATATTAAAATATTCTATTGTTTCTTATTTATATGGCCTTTTTAATACTATGATTTAGACAACAAATGAATAAAAAAACTTTTAGGATGATTGATAATACCCAAAGAGTACCTCACATGCATTGTAATATTTTCTTCATAAGAAAACATAAATTCAAAATCCATATTTTTATGATTTATGAATTGATTGTCCATGTTCATACAAATAATCCGAGGGAATTAATTTTTAAAAAAATTTCTTTTGAACTCATCCCAATCTATTGATACAATTTATTCTTGTTTTGTTGTATTGTTGATTAGAGTCCCCCACTAATCCATTTCACCATCTAACCCATAAATATTCAAAATGAATTTCATGTATTCTGAACCTTAGAGAATGGAAAATATATTTTCAGTGGTACTAATAAATTTTTCTATGAAAGACCAATTAGAAGATGCACGGAATGATGGTGTATGTTTCCTCATGAAGGACTCAACGTAATGTTGTTCCCTCCTTTTCTCAATTGGGAATCTAGCATGGTTCATAGCTTAAGATATTTTGGTGAGTATAACTGTGAAACTTTTCTTTCCTTCCCCTTTAGAATTTGGTTTCTCCGGAGGAAAATCACTTAATTTTTCTTTACAATCACCATTATGTGGTCTTTTCAGGTTCTAGACATTTACTAAAACAAAAACCATAGAGTAAGAAACAATTATTAGAGAGAGGAACCATATATTCCTGAAAACAACATATATGACTTATAAACTATGAAGATTTTCTTAAACAATGAAAAAAAATGTTTAGCCTAAGTTATTCATAGATAAATTCTATTTACATCCTTCATGATGGATCTTGATGTGTTTTTTAATTCCCAAGAATGTCATCACGAGTTTAATACCAGGTGTGCAGCAAGGCTCGTTCTCATGCACCAGATTACCACTAGTTGGGCCCAAAACATCATGTCAGTTTTATTACCCCTAGGTACGTCTCTTCTAGAGCCACATAAATTTGTTTTATTCATACATGGATGTATTTCTAGGAAACCACTTACTCTATCCTTTACCATAATTCCCTTAAATGTTTCACAATTTTAACTCATCCTTATAGACATCCCTAAACATATCATTAGAAATATAGTTTGGGAAATTGACTAAAGTTATCTCATTATAGTTTCCAATGTTTTGCTAAACCTTTTCTTTTGATACCAAAAATAACAACATAGGATTAACATAAAAAGATACTACATCATTTTAACTGAATAATCAGTACATTAAAAAAATAAATACTTGAGGACCGTAATAGTTTAGTGTCTTTGGAAACATGGAATGAAAATATTCTATCATGGTGAAATATCTTCAAATTCTCCCATAAATATCTCCACATTTATTACCACTACCTAAATCCATACTTATTAACTTTGGGAAAGTAACATAAGAAATATGAGAGATAAAATTCTCAGTGAGGGTAAATAAAGAAAATTCATAAGAATAACATGAAAAAATGGGTATGGAAAATGGGAATTACATTTGAAGATTATACCCTTCAAATAATAGACCATACTATATATTTTAAATTTATAATACATGAATCATAAGGAAATAAAGAACATAATCCATGAAATCATAATATATGAATAAAACATGGAATTTCAGAAAACACATATAAAAACTCTATGTCAAAGAAGTCTACCATGGCCTTTGTAGCATGTTAGTCTTGGGTAAATAATCTATGTACCTGCATCATTATTGAGATTCCCTCCCTTGTACCCTCTTGATTTGGGATTGGGATTTTCTATTGTGTACTCTCTTGTTTCGAGCTTAGGATGTCCTCTTATTTACACTTTTATTTCGGGAATGTGATGTCCTCTAATTTACCAACTTATTTTGGGCCTGAGATTTTATCATATTAACCCTCTTATTCTGGGCTTGGGATGTCCTCCACTATATCCTTTCAGATCATAAAAAATTTATCATTAGAAAATGCATTATATTGAGATATAGGTCCCACCCATCTCATAATGAAATCATCCATAAATGTGCCACAAAATCATAAAAAATCATATAATCACCCAATAAATGAAACAAGTATCATAAAAAATGTGATAATATCATATCATGTAGAAGATATACAAGATTCATAATCATTTAATAAAAAAATAACCTCTAAAAGAAAAAAACTATTTTATAAATATATAACATGTATAAGTGAAATGAGTTTTATAAAGAGAATGACATCAACCATAATATATTAAGATAAAGAATATGAATGGAACTTTAAATAATATATAGTAAAGTCATGAGTAACAACAATAGATTTTATCTTTTATGGATTTTTTATAAATATTTTTCAAAAATAGTTCTTGATGAAAATATATCTTCTTCTTTGAAAAAGGGTTTTAAAAACATAAAACGTTTTGAAAACCATTTTCATGGGAATAAAAGTTACCAAATTCTTGAAAAAAATTTTAACAACCATTTTATTTTAAATCTTTTGAGATAATCTTGAATATATTTTGAAAACCATTTTCCTTGAAAACCTATAAAATATCATGAAAACATTTGGAAAAGATTTATCTTTTAAAATACTTTTAAATAATGTATTTAAAATATTTTAGAATTTTTTTTCTATTATATTAAAATAAAATGCCATTTTAATCTTATAAAAGAATATTTAAGGTAAAATTAGTCATTGTGGAGGATAAACGCTAAGACACCGAACATTACATTTATATTATAAAATGTCTTGAAAGGTGCCTCGACCCGGAAATCACAAGAATATTCTGTATTAAAAAACAATTTATTTTAAAAAGGAAAAATGGGTAAAATTATATTTTAATGATTATGTAAGAATAATATAACATTTATTGGAAACCATTTTGTAGAAATGGTTTTGAATTAACATATATTTTCAACTGAAGAGAGAGGAAAAGTCAGACTATATTAAAAAAACATTCATAGCTACCAAAGAGTTGAAAAATGGAAAAAATACATCAAAATAGAAAAAATAATTAGAGGAGAATAAAATTCATCAGTTTTCGTAATATATGGATCATAGTATTTCATCAATGAAAGCATCATCATAAACAATCTTGAGAAGTGATGTGATTATTTCAATAAACTCTTATAGCTTGGTGACTTTGAACCATACTCCCCACGTATGAAAATGAATTTACATGAATCATAAAATGTCATTAAATTATGTGGATTCAGGATATGACATTTTAAGGGTTAAAAATACATTTTATATAAAAATATAGTTGCATAAAATTATTTGTGTGTAAAATAAAGAAAATTGAGAGAGAAATTACATTATGGATTTTGTAACTTTTGAAACATAAAAACCATGATATAAAGATAATAAAAAATCAATATATTTAATTATAATAGGAATAAAATACATTAATGGGAATTATATACCTCCCAATAAATAAGATAGTGTTGAATAAGGTGTGTATCTCGTGGAAATAAGGAGTGAGATGAAATTCCATTTCCTTATGTCTTGACTCGCATTGTACTGATTAATAAATCGTGTATAATAAATATAAATTTATTATAAATATATCATAGAAAAAATATTATTACTTATTATACCAAAAATGGCTAGATTATGGCTTTATAACACCCACTTTATTGTAATTATATGTTATCGTTTTAGTTCGGGAAATATCCGCTTTGGTTTTTCACATCTGTCTTGATTGGTTATATTTTTTCCATATATTTATAAAATTATTTCCATAATGTCAAACCTGATTTGAAATTAATTTATATTTGGTATTTTATTATTATAATAAACCATAGAATATAAAAGTATCAAATATTATATACCATTCATGGAGATGGTAAGCTGTACATACGCATGAATGCTATTTCCTTGTAATTTTCATATTGAGTGAAGTTAAGTAATATAGATAGATATATATATAATTATTAAAATAGATTTATTATATCATATATATCCTATATAAATTATAAAACCATCCTTAATATATTCCATGTAGTGTACAAACAAATCACATCACTTTAAGTGGGAGGTAGTCCACACTTCCTCAAATGAAATTATCGTATTAACTCCAATTGAAAAGTATAATTATATGTGTTGTAAAGTAATTACAGAAGAATAAATACATAATAAATATTATATATAACATATATAAAAATATTTTCTATCATAATTTCCACCATTATATGTGGAAATGGAAAAATAAACTATCATCGTTTAATGAGGCGGTAGTCCACCATACGTGTAAACAATATGTTTATTACCCATTAGAGGGATGTGTGTGCAAGTGTATTTCCAATATATAAAATAAAAAAATACATGGATTGTAACATACTGGGTAAATAATGAAATAACACATTCTATTTTTTATTAATATTTTGTTAATTAAATATTAATTTTACTTTAAAGGGGTTGCTATGTTCGATGGCGTACCCGATACGCAACAATGGGTTTCTCTGAAATATTACGTTGCACAATAATAATATAATATTATTATTTTAAATGGTAGTTAACTCATAGCTTTTTTATTGGTGGTAATTAACAAAACTAACTAAAATATTATTATACATGTTTGTTAAATAAAATTTAAGGGCTTAAAATGTGAATAAATCTAATTTTAAGCATAATTTTTCCAAAAAGGACGATTAACCGCCATTTAATTGAGAACGCTATTTAAATCTAGTTTTGGTCACTTTTATATGTTATATTTGACAAAATAAAAATCTTCTTTAGATTCGGGACATCAAATTTTACTTTGTGTAAATTTTTTGTACTTTTCTCATAACGTTCATTTTTTATGAATAGTGAAAAATACTGTATTTTTATTCAAAAGTGGATTTTAATATAATTTATTTATATGGTTATATTATCTTTTAAATAGGGTTTAAAGTTTAATTTGATTATATTATTACCAATTAATATAGTTTTGGTCATTCGAATTAATTTTACTTTGAAATTTGACATGAACAAGTGTCGATCTTTTGATAGTTACTGTTTCATAAAAACAAGTTATTTTTTTCACAATGGGAATTAATAATAAAATAATAAATGAAACATATATGTTTTTATTTGGGTAAATTAGAAATCATTTTTGATTTCAGAATATCAAATATAGCTTCAGCTGAATTTTTGTTTGTTTTCTGAAAAATTTCAATTTTTGATGAATAATGAAACCACTAAGTAGTAGTTAAAAAATGAAATTTTCATTTAAATGAAATTTTCATTTAAATGAAATTTTACCACTTTTGTGGATTAAATTTTGAAAATACAACGTACATGGTTGTTATTATTAAGTAAAATGTGGTTCAATATGATAAAAATAATTTTTGGTGAATAGTAACATTTGACTTTTATTTAGCGCGATTATTGGTAAATATGATAATTCAAGGTAAAAATAATATTATAATAATACATAATAACCTTAACACTTGTCCTAACCTAATTTATTGAGTCATTTATGTCCATGGGCATTTTTGGGTCGATTTTCGAACCCCATTGAGCCACTTGAGAGTGATAATGATAATTTAGATTAATTAACTTAAAGTAAAGGCAAAAATGACCAAAATAAATATATTTTAGTGAATTAATTTTCACATGGGGTTATATAAATTATCGTTTTGAATAATAATAATCCTTAGAAATATAAAAATATTTCCTACATCATGGTATTTTTTAATAATTTTTAGACATAAAATAAATTAAATTATTTATGACACAATAATGATGCAGTATTCTTCTCATTAATAAAAGATTTAAATAAATAAAATTATAAATATTAAAAAAATATCCAAAACCTGTACAATTATTATTGGGTGATTTTATTTCAACCATGGGTCATCTTATCTTCGTCTTTAATTAGTTTTGGAAATTTAGAACCCAAATATCATTATATAATAAAATAATATTTTCACACTTTCCTAAAGAGCCCCTCCCCCCTTATAAAAAGCCCTCACTTATAACAAATTCCTCACAAATATAAAGCACCTTGTATCATCCAAATACTAACCAAATAAGCTTTAATGATCCCTCTCCTCCTTCTAGAATCCTTACCTTAGGCAGAAGGCACTTCATGAAGCCTTTTTGGTTCAATCCAAAGAGAGTTACCCAAATTAAAGGTAACGATTCCTCTTAACTTCTTTTATTTTATTTTACTTCTCCAACCCCTAAAATATTTTTATTCATTTATATTATAAAATAATTATTATCTTCAATATAATAGGATGTGTTTATGTGAATTATTTGAACTAAACATACACACACCTCCATCTAATGGGTGAAGAACATACTATTTCCGTGGATGGAAAACTAATGCCTCACGAAACGATTATTGTTCGATTATATCCTACCACCTCTCATGATGGAAATTAAAATTAAAATATATTTATATATGATATATTTTTTTTATGTTTTCTCTATGCTTCTGTATTTTTCTTTTATATAAAACGTTTATGGTTTCTAATATGGGTATACACGATAATTTAATTTGAGGAAGTGCGGACTACGGCCCCCTCAAAGTTATATGACTCGTTAATGCCTTATGTGGGACCTATAAAGGATGGGGTTAATCATATTATATATGATATTATACTATAATTATAATATTCCTATGTATAACTATGTTTTAATTCCATTAAAAGAAGAAATAGAAATGAAAGTAGAATTCATGCGTACGTACGACTTACCGTCTCCATGAAATGTGCATTTCATTAATTACCTACAAATGTTTTGTACTATTATAAATACATGTATTTACTGGATATATATTATATATGTGATATCTAAATCATTAATATAATTCTGGATATAATGAACTTTTGACCATGTGAACAAATTGTAATTATAAGTAGTCCATTTTTTACTCAAGTACCAAATATCGACAAAACGAAAGTTATTAACTTAAATGATTACATAATGTTAATAAAATGGTAAAAATTGATATAAAAGGTATAATAAACTTGAAAAAGGTTCTTAATAAAGTATAAATAAACATTAGTTTATTATTAAAGAGATTATATAATGAACAGGTCAAGTATGACACAAGGTAAGGGACTTCGTCTCAATCTTCTTTCATTGAGGCATATTTAGATAATATATATCTTCTTATTTCACACAGCGTATAATACAACCCATTGAATTTTACTTTCATTCAATGGGAATATTTTTTTTTCTATGAAGTGTTTTACTAAATGACAAATGGAATGTTTTTATCCTTTGTGGTGATAGTGACCTCTCCGCCACCGTAATCGTTATTTGGCTTTCTCTATAAGCCATAATGTTTTCTAAAATGAAATGGAAATCCATTATTATTTTATGGTGTTTTGGTATTGAAAATTGTTTTTAAATGGATTTAGTAATTTAATATCATTAAATTATTTATTGTGATTGCAAATTAAATGTTATTAGTGAAATGTTTATATTTTCAATATTTTATGTGTTATGATTTTATAATGGTACTTAGACATTTGACAGTTGGTTACATGATAAACTAAAATATGGGTGGTGCCGTGATAAAACAAGATGGGTTGTTACGTTATAACCTCTAATGCATTGGGTATGGAAGTCATCCATATGGCTATTCCATTTACTGATATGTGTGGAAGTTAACTGTATGGTTATTCCATTTAAATATATTTATGTCCCAAGTTACCTTTATATGTTATGTGTTCTTTATATTGGGTTTATGGTAATATTTTGGTTAAAAAGGGTAACAAATGATCTTTTATATAGTGAAGAGTATTTATTACTTAATAAAGGTGAAATGTATTAATTATGATAAAGTATTCATGGTTCACTTGTTGTTTTGAAAAACTAAAAGTTTTCCTTCTTTGTGTAACCCTTACTGAGATTTTTATACTCATTCCATGTTTTTGAAATGTTTTTTACAGGACATATAGTGGAATAGGGTCAAGGATTGGATCAATGAAATGTCATGCTATCTAAAACATGGAACTAGACATGACTCTTTTTTTCAAGAGTTTTTATTTTATAAAAAAATTGAAACTATGGAGAAGTATCTACCTCGTAATTTTTGAGATGTAATGTAATAGTTATGGCCTAATTCTCTAAAACTCTAAACTTGAATAGTTCCTCAATGTGAATTATTCATTTAATTAAATATTATGTAATGTTTAAGGCCATGTCCTTATAGTTGGTATCATATGTCGGTTTAGACAACTTTAAGAGTTAGGGTATTGTTAAATTAATATCAATAAATTATTTTTTTTCATATTGAAATGATATATCATTTACAGATTACCATGTTTATTTTCCTAAGATATTTCTATGTTCAGAATGGTTTTCCGTAGAGGAATCAGGGCATATATGTTGGGACGACATCCGGAGGAATAAAACCATTCAAATCATCAACCTGAGATGGTCGGAATCAGAACAGAATAGTTTGTTATAGTGACAGAACAATTGACTCAGGCTATAAATGGTGGTGGTATCCATGAAAAAAATAAGCCAGATAAACCATATAAGAACATGTCAGTAGTGGAGAATTTCATGAGGGAACATCCCCCATCATTCAGAGGATCATCAGACCATGTGCTAGAAGAGGGTTGGATTAAAGCACTAGAGAATACTTTTAATTTAATGGGTAGTTCAGAAAATCTAAAGGTTAGTCTTGTTGTTTACCATTTTGAATGTGAAGATAATCAGTGGTAGTCGATGGTGAAAAATATTAGGGATAGTGAGGACATTGATGCTCTTGATTGGGATGAATTCAAAGGTATGTTTCTTGAGAAATATTTTTTTAAGGTGGTTCAACATAGGATGGAATAAAAATTCCTAAAATTGAGGTAGGAGGTTGAAAAAGTTTCTACTTATGAAGAAAAATTCACTTGACTAGAAAGGTATTCTCCAAATTTAATCCGAGTTCTTGATAGTAAGATAAATCAATTTTACCAAGGATTAGAGCCACGATATTGAAGAGAATTAGCCTCCCGTGAGTTCAAAAGTTATGAAAAACTTGTTCGATGTGTGGAGAAGGTGGAAATGGAGTTTGCCGATGATCAGGTGTTCTTTGAAAAATAATATAATAAGAGGTCCATTTGGAAGGAAAAGGGAAATAATTCATCAAAGAAAATTGGAAGTAAGAAAAATAAATATCCATCATGTGAGATATGTGGTAAAAAGAATAATGGAGAATTTTTATCAATATCTGGGAAGTGCTTCCAGTGTGGTCAGTCTGGACATATTGCTCGTAAATGTAGGGAAAATGATCATGCAGACAATGAAAAGCCAGCGGTAAGATTCTTTAAGTCAATGAAATGGGTCATTAAGAAAATGAGTGTCCAACGAAGAACTCAACTGAGGGAAAGTAGCTATAATACAAGAAGAAAGGGGTGGTGAAGTCCTTTGAAACTACTTTAGAAAATGTTGGGCCATCAAATGAAGTAGTATTAAGTACAATTTTGGTTTGTTCAGATTATGCCAATGTGTTGTTTGATTCATCATCTACACATTCGTTCATTTTTGATAAGTTTCCTAGTAAATTAGGAATTCCATCTCAAGATATGAATACTGAACTTATGGTAAAAACACTGGGGGGGAATGTGGAGACAAAAAGAAAGTATAAGAATCTTCCTATCCTTGTGTGCGGGAGGAATATTCCTACAAACCTTATTTTTTTTCCTCTAGTAGAGTTTTATTTTATTTTGGGTATGGATTTGATTTCTTTTTATCATGCTAAGATTGACTACAGAGCTAAAGAGGTTTCTTTTCAGAAAGATTTTTAGTTTTTGTACAAGAATGAACCCTTGATTTTGATAACTTATCAAGAAGATGAGAAACTGGTAAATAATAGAAATGAATGTTACCAAACAAATAAATTTGAAAACAAAGAAACTGTTAAAATAAATGATGTTCCATTGGTAAATTAGTATCTTGATGTTTTTATGATGAGTTGACTGGTACTATACTTGATCAGGAAGATGAATTTACTGTTTAATTAGTTTGAAATGCTAAGCCAATATCCAAACCCTCTTATCGAATGGGTCAAATTGAACTTTTACAGTTAATGTAGTAGTCGTAGGATTTATTAGATAATTGTTTTAGTTGACCAAGCACATCACCATGGTGTTCTATTGTTTTATTTGTTAAAAGGAAAGATGGTTCAATGAGACCTTTAATTGATTATAGATCATTGAATAACATAAATGTTAAGAACAAGTTTCCTTTTACTCATATCAATGATTTGTTTGATCAGCTCTAGGGAGCTAATTTTTTTTTGAAGATTGATTTGAGGTTGGGGTACCATCAGTTAAGTATAAAGGAATCAAAAATTCCAAAGAACGCATTTCATACTAGATATGGCCTTTATGAATTTGTAGTTATTCTATTTGGTTTAACCAATTCACCTGTTATATTCATGGATCTTATGAATAGAATTTTTCGAGAGTTCATGAATACGATTGTGGTTGTGTTCGTTGATGATATTTATGTTTATTCCAAAATTAAAGAGGAACATTAATGTCATTTAAGGGATGTCGTTCAAACCATAAAAGAATATAATCTAATTGGGAAATTTAGGATGTGTGAGTTTTGGTTATAGAAAATTTCTTTCCTTGGTCACATTGTTTCAAAAAAATGGTATAATTTTTGGTCTTACTAAAAACATTTTGTTGAAGAATAGACAAGACCAACAAATATAACTGAGATTCATATTTTTTTGGTTTGGAAGGTTATTACCAGAGGTTTGTTGAGAATATTTCACGGTTATTGTAACACCCTAGGTAAATAAAGAATATGACATTTTCATATTTATCCATATTTGTGAATAAAATATTAATATGACTTTAAAGGGGACGCTATCCTCGATGGCGCACCCAACACGCAACAACGAGTTTCTTGGAAATCTTACGTTGCACTCTAATAATAAAATAATATTATTTTAAATTGTAGTTAACATGTAGTCGTTGTATTGGAGGTAATGGATAGAAATAACTAAAATATGATTATATATGTTTTTAAATGTTTTTACATTTATCCAATAAAATATAAAGGCTTAAAATACGGAAAGAATTCAATTTTAGGCGTATATGCCCTAGTTTTAACTAACGGTTCACTTATCGCCTTTTGATGGCGAACCATCATTAAATATAGTTTTTTTCACTATTATACATTATATTGGACCAAATAAAACTCTTCATAAGAATTGGGACATCAAAATTTACTTTGTGTAAATTTTTGGTATCTTTCCGATAAAGTTCATTTTTTAATGAATAGTGTAAAATGTTTTATTTTAATTCAAAACCTCTTTTTAATATAATTTATTTATATTATTAATTTATCTTTTGAATTGGTTTTAAAGTGAAATTATAATATATTTTTACCATTAAATCCAATATTGGTCGTTGGAATTAATTTCACTTTGAAATCAGACTTAAATTAGTGTCAATTTTTTGATACTTATTGTTTCATAAAAACAGGCTATTTGCTCTGACAGTAAGAATTAATAATTAAATTAATTAATGTGACTTATATGTTTTGAATTTTTTAAAATAGACTTCATTTTTGAATTCGTAATATCAAATATAGCTTATGGTGAATTTTTGGGATTTTTCTAAAAAACTTCAATTTTTGATGAATAGTGAAACCACTAAGTGGTACTTATAAAAACTGATTTTTCTGTTTAAATGAAAATTTTTCCATATTTGTGTTTTGAATTTCAAAAATCTGACATACATGGTTGTCATTAAGCTGTAAAATTTGGTTCAATGAGATAAAAATAAATTTTTGGTGAATAGTAACTTATTAAGTTTTTAATCGCTATTAGAGGTAATTAGTGTAGTTTATGGTAAGAATAATGTTTTAATAAAATGAAATGACCTTGACACATGTACTGCCCTCATTGGATGTGTCATGTCCGACCAAGACAATCCATGGGTCAACTTGGGGACCCCATGGAGCCACTTTGGTTGGAAAATGACATAAATATCTTTTTATTTAATGGTAAAGTAAAAATGACACAAACATGAGATGTTTTACTAAAACAATTTTTACATGGGGTTATACAAGTCATATTTTTGACTATAAATAGTAATTGGAAAGCTAAAAAGATTTCCTACATAATATTATTTTTTTATAATTTTTATACATTAAATAAATTACATTATTTATGACATCATGATGATGCAGCGATGACCTCATTATTTAACGATTTAAATAAAATGGAAAGATAATGTAATATATAAGACCTAAACATGTAAAAAACCTATTGGATGAGTGGATTTTGAACCCTTATCACATTATACTCGAAATAAATCAATGTGGGACCTTTAAAATCCGAAACTCTTTTGAAAATAAAGTAACATTTTTTAACGTTACAAGAGTGCCCCTCCTCTCCTCTTATAAAAGGTCCCCACCTCCACCTCCACACCCACACACCCAAAGCCTTTTCCTCAGACAAAACCTTCCCATTTTGTCTCTCCACTTCCCTATCTTACTACTTGATTCCTCCCTTTGGGCAGAAGTCTTACCAAGGAAGCCTTTGAGCTCAAACCAAAGGGAGTTACCCGATTTTAAGGTAATGTCTTCACTTGAATCCTTTTGTTTTATTTTGCTTCTCCAAACCCCTAAACTCTTTTTATTCATTTTTTTGTAACAAATACAGTATCTTTAATATACTAGGATGTTTTTATAATAAGTATTCGAGCTACACTTACACACACCTACATCTAATGGTTAAAGAACATACTGTTTCTGTGGATGTCGAATTTCTACCTCCCGAAATGATGAATGTTCAACATTATTCTAACACCTTAAAAGGTGGCCATTAAGATGACACTATATTTATATATGATATCTAATATGTTTATGTTTTACTTAATCTTCTGTATTTTTCATTTATGTCATACCTTTATGGTTTCCATTATGGATAAACGCGATATCTTCATTTAAGGAAGTGCGAACTACCGCCCCCTCAAAGTGATTTGATTCGTTAATACCATATGTGGTACGTATAAAGGATATATTTAATGATATTATATATGATACCATACTGGAATTAAAATACTATTATTTATCATTATGGTTTAATTCCATTAAATATGAAATAGAAATTGAAGTATCGTTCATGCGTACGTACGGCTTACCGTCTCCATGAACGGTACATTTCATTTCTTATCTCAAAATGTTATGTAATATTATAAGTACATATATATAATGGATATATATGTAATATATTACATCAAAATTATGTATATCATTCTGGAATTATAACATATATATATATCTCTCTCATTTTGTTTTAATTCCATTAATATGACAAAAAATGAAAGTAGCGTTCATGCGTACGTACGGCCTACCGTCTCCATGAACGGTGATTTTCTTTTTTTATCTCCAAATGATATGGAATAGTATAAAAATGAATATTTACTAGATATATATTATATTTTAATACTAATCTGGAAATTATTTACTTATAACTTCATGTGCAATCTTTTTTCAAACAAGTTCATTTTTGACTCATGTACCAAACATCGACAAAAACGTCTGATATGAACTAAAATTATTAAACAATTATTATAACATTAAAATATGTGATATGAAATGAATAATAATCACTAAAGGAGGTAATTAGGGAATTATTAATTGACCAAAGTTTATTGTTCAGGAATATAACGAAACGAACAAGAGAAGTTGGACTTGAGGTAAGGGATCATACTCCACTCTTTCTTTTTAAGTACACTCTTTTATGTCATTCCTTTTAAAGCTCATATTTCTTGTTATTGGGATGTTATTTTATATTAATATTACTGTAATATTTATGTTCATGTGATGAGAGACCCTATTCTCTCTCATCAAGCCATTTTGGAAGTTTTGAGTGGCGCTGTTAGGCTGCCACATTTTCGTTAGAGATCTAACCTCTCTCTTACTTTTTAAGTACTCTCCTTTATGTCACTTCTTTTAATCTACTCTTTTTTTATGTTGGGGGATGTCATTTTATATTCCTCTTTCTATAAACTTTATGTTAGTATTATGAGATACCCTATTTGATCTCATCAATCCATTTTTGTATGTTTTATGTTGCGTCGTTATGCTGCCGCATTTTTGGAAGGGATTTTTCATCTCACTTTTATTCCCGTGAGATTTACGCTACATTTTCCATTATTTCATTTTAGTGGTGTATGTACTGCAAATTATTTTACTCATTGTGTAATATAATGTCTTTTATGAGTATTTACATCAATGTTGTATTTTCCTTCTTTAACGAGTTGTATGTTTCGAAAGATACCCATGTCGGTAAGGGAACCATTCACCCTCCTCTTTTTAAAAGACTTCTTTTTTTGGGTCTTTTAATTTACATATTGTTAAGTTGGGATATGTTCTCATATATCCTTATTGATGTAAAGTTTATGTCCAAGTGATGAGATACCCTTTTTTTATCTCTCATAAACTCATTTTGATGAGACACCGTTAGGCTGTCAAGGGAACTTCTTAACCCAATTTCGATTTCATTGGGTTCAACATGTAGTTATTGAATATGTCATCCTTTGAATATGTGTGAATTAACTTTGATTATTTTACACTTAATATCCACTTATATTTGGGGTATTCATTTTTCACACATAATTATGTAATTGATTTATCCTTAAACCAAGGATACCATCTTTGTGTGGGACTTCATCTCAATCTCCATTCATTGAGGCATATTTTGTTTTATACACAACCTTCTTTTATATGGTGTATAAACCTCTTTGAATTTTACGTTTATCCAAAAGGAATCTTTTTTATATGAAGCGTTTTACTAAACGACAAAAGGGAATGTTTTTTCGTACGTATGCGGCGATAACGACTTCTCCGCCGGCGTGACCATTATTTGAGTTTCAACTTCCTCTACAAGCCATACCTTCTTTTTAAAAGAAAAATAAATTCAATGTTTTACTTTTCTTTTATTTTGGTATTGAAAATGGTTTTCATAATGTTTTTATATCAATGTGTTGTATTGATATCTTGTGATTGAAAGGTGGAAATGTTATGTTTCCTTTATGCATGTTTTATGTGATACGATTATGTTGAGGTTCTTGGGAATTATTATGAATATGGGTGGTTCCGTGATAAACTAAGGGTGGGTGAGCCCGATATAGCTCTCCAATGCATTGGGTAACACGAAGGAGTGAAATGTTATGGTTTCTCCGAAGAGATTTAGGGAATATACTGTGATGGGTATTCCAAACGTAACCAAGAGGGTTACTCCCTATGTAAGAATGTTATGAATGCCTCAAGTTACCTTTATGTCTTATGATTTCTATGATTTATTCATGATTTGATGAGGTAGTTTAAAGTTCCTATGTTTTATGGGTAAAGAATGATTTCATTCATATGTATATATGAACTCATGTTTCCTTTACATATTTTTATAACCCTTACTGAGCTTTTTATGCTAATCCCATGTTTTTGAAATGTTTTTCACAGGTCAAGGGAAAGGTACATTATGGGATGATATTGTCAAGTATGTGTCAAGAAAGAATCCATGTTTTATTTTAAATATGTTTCTGTTGATGGGAAGAATGAATACTGTCTTTTATGTAACCACTTTGTTTAAATGTGGAATGTAATTCATGTTTCATGATCTAATTCTCTAAAACTCTAAACCTGAAAAGATCTTCAATTTTTAATGTGGTAATAACTCAAGATTAAGTTAGGTTTAAGGATGGGGCATTATAGTTGGTATCAAAGGTCGGTTTAGATAACTTTAGAGGTTAGTGTATTCTCTAAGCATAAGTGACAGTACCATAATGGATATGATTTCAGAAAGAATCCTAGTTTTAGATAAAGTGAATGAGTAAATATATCTTAGTGGTTATCTCCCTCATTAGTATGTGATAGTTTTCTTTATATAATCACACTAACCTTTTTGGTTTTAGTAAATGGCTGGATCTAGCAGGCACCAAAGTGACAATTGGTTTGAAGGAAACTGTGGTGGTTCTCTGATTAAGAGATTGGATGAAATGGGGTATTCAATGAGGAAACTCGTGGTTGTTCTAAACCAACTATCAAGGAGTCATGATCAACCACTTGAACCATGGTATGTTCTATAATGCATCATGTACGAGATGATCAATCGATGTGGAAGTTCAGGTAATAATTATAAAGGTAACCATTAGGGTATATATGATCCTTACTTTTGAGGTAATTATGGGTTATTATATGTTATGATGGAAAATGAAAGGCATGAGATAAACTTGAGGTTAAAATATGTTATGTTTATTTTTGAAGATTTTATCTCGTTTTGGGAAATGTTTTGAGAATTATATTGTTTTGGAAAAAGGACAACACGCAGACCGTGTGACAACCCGTCGCGTTGGACAAAGCTGCGGGAATCAAACCCACAATAAAAGTGCGACTGGTATTTATCGCCTACCAATGGATTACGTGAAGTCCCTAGTTAGTTTGACTGATTCTTTTCAGTTATATGATTTTATGAATTAGAAGTAAGTTGATTTTGGGTTATTTATGAAAATGATTAACCTATCATTGAGGATATCTGATTAGGTTAATTACTTTTCAATATGAGACTTTCGGAGCAACTGATGTTGTTTGGAGATAAATGTTACGATTTAACTTGGAAGACTATGTGACTAAATCCTTCAAATATTTGGGTTTCAATCTCAGTTTGGTTTAATTTGAAGAATTTTATGGACAAATTGTTTATCTAATGGTCCTCGTTGAACTTTGGGTTTTGTTGGACAAATTTTGGAGATTAAGAATAGATATTCTTTTTATAAAGGGTTATCCTTTTCTGGATTATCTAATCTTGTACTATCCTTTTTGGTTTGTTTTTGGTTAATGTCAAAAGACATGGGAAGTATATAGTTCTCTTTGGTGGATTAGGTGATTCTCTAGATGTTGATTATAGTACTCTTAATGCCAACAAGTCTCCCTAAATACTCGTCTTTTGGAGAAAATATGAGTTTGTATAAGGAACCTAATAAAAGCTGAAAGTCAACATGATAAGAGATTATGTTTCCTTATGAATAAATTTCTCAATAAAAAGTAACTTAAAACAAAAATTTTGTCTATTAACTTTTCCTACTGGGGAATCGAATACCGTTTAACCCATCACAAGTTTGTGATTTTCTTATGGTTAGCTTTCTCCTAGACATGTTTACTATCACTCTCCCTCAAGAACATGACACTTTGCTTTTTCTTCCATGTCCATGTTTTTCGACATGGAATCCTAGTATGGATTAACTCGGGTGACCTCTGTACTTATCTTTCTTTATTTTAAAGTGATTTTTTACCGACTCTTGTTCCGATGTGGGACTTTCAAGGATGTTTCCATGCTCAATTTTAAAAATTGCGAGGACACAATTCCCAAAAGGGGGGAAGGACGTAACACCCCAGGTAAATAAAGAATATGAAATTTTCATATTTATCCATATTTGTGAATAAAATATTAATATGACTTTAAGGGGGATTCTATGCTCGATGGCGTACCCAACACGCAACAATGTGTTTCTTGGGAATCTTACGTTGCACTCTAATAATAAAATAATATTATTTTTAATTGTAGTTAACATGTATCCGTGTTATTGGCGTGAATGGATAGAAATAACTAAAATATGATTATATATGTTTTTATATGTCTTTACATTTATCCAATAAAAGATAAAGGCTTAAAATATGGAAAGAATTCAATTTTAGGCGTATATGCCCTAGTTTTCACTAAAGGTTCACTTATCGCCTTTTGATGGCGAACCATCATTAAATATAGTTTTGTTCACTATTATACATTCTATTGGACCAAATAAAACTCTTCTTATGAATTGGGACATCAAAATTTACTTTGTGTAAATTTTTGGTATCTTTCCGATAAAGTTCATTTTTTAATGAATAGTGTAAAATGTTTTATTTTAATTCAAAACCTCTTTTTAATGTAATTTATTTATATGAATAACTTATCTTTTGAATTGGTTTTAAATTGAAATTAGAATATATTTTTACCATTAAATCAAATATTGGTCGTTGGAATTAATTTCACTTTGAAATCAGACTTAAATTAGTGTCAATCTTTTGATACTTATTGTTTCATAAAAACAGGCTATTTGCTCTGACAGCGGAAATTAATTATTAAATTAATTAATGTGACTTATATGTTTTGAATTTTTTAAATTAGACTTCCTTTATGAATTCGTAATATCAAATATAGCTTATGCTGAATTTTTTTGATTTTTCTGAAAAACTTCAATTTTTGATGAATAGTGAAACCACTAAGTGGTACTTATAAAAACCGATTTTTCCGTTTAAATGAAAATTTTCCATATTTGTGTTTATAATTTCAAAAATACGACATAAATTGTTGTCATTAAGAAGTAAAATGTGGTTCAATGGGATAAAAATAATTTTTTGGTGAATAGTAACTTATTAAGTTTTTAATCGCGATTAGAGATAATTAGTGTAGTTTATGGTAAGAATAATGTTTTAATAAATTTAAATGACTTAGAAACATGTCCTACACTCATTGGATGTGTCATGGCCGACCAAGAAAATCAATGGGTCAACTTGGGGACCCCATGGAGTCACTTTGGTTGGAAAATGACATAAATATCATTTTATTTAATGTTAAGGTAAAAATGACACAAACATGATATGTTTAACTAAAAAAATTTTTACATGGGGTTATACAAGTCATATTTTTTACTATAAATAGTAATAGGAAAGCTAAAAAGATTTCTTACATCATAGTATTTCTTTTATAATTTTTAGACATTAAATAAATTAAATTATTTATGACATCATGATAATGCAGCGATGACATCATTATTTAATGATTTATATAAAATGGAAAGATAATGTAATATCTAAGACCTAAACTTGTCCAAAACCTATTGTATGAGTGTATTTCGAACCCTTATCACCTTAACCTAGAAATAAATCAATATGGGACCTTTAAAATCCGAAACGCTTTTGAAAATAAAGTAACATTTTGTAACATTACAAGAGTGCCCCACCTCTCCTCTTATAATAGGCCCCCACCTCTACCTCCTTAACCACACTCCCAAAGCCTTTTACTCAGACAAACCCTTCCCATTTTGTCTCTCCACTTCCCTATTTTACTCCTTGAAGCCTCACTTTGGGAAGAAGGCTTCCCAAGGAAGCCTTTGAGCTCAAACCAAAGGGAGTTACCCGATTTTAAGGTAATGTCTTCACTTGAGTCCTTTTGTTTTATTTTGCTTCTCCAACCCCCTAAACTCTTTTAATTAATTTGTTTTGTAACAAATACAGTATCTTAAATATACTAGGATGTTGTTATATGAAGGATTCAAGATACACTTACACATACCTACATCTAATTGTTAAAGAACATACTGTTTCCGTGGATGGCGAATTTCTGCCTCCCGAAACGATGATTTTTCAGCATTCTTCTAACACCTTCAAAGGTGGACATTAATATGACAATATATTTATATATGATATCTAATATGTTTATGTTTTACTTAATCTTCTGTATTTTTCATTTATGGTGTACCTTTATGGTTTCCATTATGGGTAAACGCGATATCTTCATTTAAGGAGGTGCGGACTACCGCCCCCTCAAAGTGATTTGATTCTTTAATACCATATGTGGTACGTATAAAAGATATATTTAATGGTATTATATATGATACCATTCTAGAATTAAAATACTATTATTTATCATTATGTTTTAATTCCGTTAAATATGAAATAGAAATGGAAGTAGCGTTCATGCGTACGTACGGCTTACCGTCTCCATGAACGGTACATTTCATTTCATATCTCAAAATGTTATGTAATATTATAAGTACATATATATAATGGATATATATGTAATATATTACATCTAAATTATGGATATCATTCTGGAATTATAACATATATATATCTCTCTCATTTTGTTTTAATTCCATTAATATGACAAAAAATGAAAGTAGCGTTCATGCGTACGTACGACCTACCGTCTCCATGAACGGTGATTTTCGTTTTTTATCTCCAAATGATATGGAATAGTATAAAATAAAAATTTACTGGATATATATGATATTTTAATACTATTCTGGAAATTATTTACTTATAACTATATGGGAAATCTTTTTTCAAACAAGTTCATTTTTGACTCATGTACCAAACCTCGGCAAAAACGTCTGATATGAACTAAAATTATTAAACAATTATTATAACATTATAATATGTGATATGAACTGAATAATAATCTCTAAAGGAGGTACTTAGGCAATTATTAATTGACCAAAGTTTATTATTCAGAAATATAAAGAAACGAACAAGACAAGTTGGACTTGAGGTAAGGGATCCTACTCCACTCTTTCTTTTTAAGTACAATCTTTTATGTCATTCCTTTTAAAGCTCATATCTCTTGTTATTGGGATGTTATTTTATATTAATCATACTGTAATTTTTATTTTCATGTGATGAGAGACCCTATTCTCTCTCATCAAGCCTTTTTGGAAGTTTTGAGTGGCGCCGTTAGGCTGCCAAATTTTCGTAAGAGATCTAACCTCTCTCTTTCATTTTAAGTACTCTCCTTTATGTCACTTATTTTAAGCTCCCCTTTTTTTTATGTTGGGGGATGTTCTTTTATATTCCTCTTTCTATAAAATTTAAGTTAATATGATGAGATACCATATTTGATCTCATCAATCCATTTTTGTAAGTTTTATGTGGCGTCGTTAGGCTGCCTAGTTTTCGTAAGGGATTTTTCATCTCACTTTTATTCCAGTGAGATTTATGCTACATTTGCCATAATTTCCGTTGAGTGGTGTATGTACTGCCCATTTTTTTACTCATTGTGTAATATAATTTCTTTTATGAGTATTTACATCAATGTTGTATTGTCCTTCTTTCAGGAGGTGTATGTTTCGAAAGATACCCATGTCGGTAAGGGAACCTTTCACCCTCCTCTTTTTAAAAGACTTCTTTTGTTGGGTATTTTAATTTAAATATTTTTATGTTGGGATATGTTCTCATATATCCTTATTGATGTAAATTTTATGTCCAAGTGATGAGATACCCTTTTTTTATCTCTCATCAACTCATTTTGATGTGACGTCGTTAGGCTGTCAAGGGAACTTCTTAACCCAATTTCGATTTCTTTGAGTTCAACATGTAGTTATTGAATATGTCATCCTTTGAATATGTGTGAATGACCGTTGATTATTTTACACTTAATATCCACTTATATTTGGTGTATTCATTTTTCACACATAATTATATAATTGATTTATCCTTAAACCAAGGATACCGTCTTTTTATGGGACTTCGTCTCAATCTCCTTTCATTGAGACATATTTTGTTTTATACACAACCTTCTTTTATATGGTGTATAAACCCCTTTGGCTTTTAAGTTTATCCAAAAGGAATATTTTTTATACGAAGCGTTTTACTAAACGACAAAAGGGAATGTTTTTTCATACGTATGCGGTGACAACGACTTCTCCGCCGTGGTGACCATTATTTGAGTTTCAGCTTCCTCTACAAGCCATACCTTCTTTTTAAAAGAAAAATAAATACCATGTTTTACTTTTCTTTTATTTTGGTATTGAAAATGGTTTTCATAATGTTTTTATATCAATGTGTTGTATTGATATCTTGTGATTGAAAGGTGTAAATGTTATGTTTCCTTTATGCATGTTTTATGTGATACGATTATGTTGAGGTTCTTGGGAATTATTATGAAGACGGGTGGTTCCGTGATAAACTAATGGTGGGTGAGCCCGATATAGCTCTCCAATGCATTGGGTTACACGAAGGAGTGAAACGTTAAGGTTTCTCCGAAGAGATTTAGTGAATATACTTTGATGGGTATTCCAAACGTAACCAAGAGGGTTACTCCCTATGTAAGAATGTTATGAATGCCTCAAGTTACCTTTATGTCTTATGATTTCTCTGATTTATTCCTGATTTGATGAGGTAAGTTAATGTTCTTATTTTTTATGGGTAATGTATGATTTCATTCTTATGTAAATATTAACTCATGTTTCCTTTCCATATTTTTATAACCCTTACTGAGCTTTTTATGCTCATCCCAAGTTTTTGAAATATTTTTCACAGGTCAAGGGAAAGGTACATGATGGGATGATAGTGTCAAGGATGTATCAAGAAACAATCCATGTTTTATTTTAAATATGTTTCTGTTGATGGGAAGAATGAATACTGTCTTTTATGTAACCAATTTGTTTAAATGTGTAATGTAATGCAAGTTTCATGATCTAATTCTCTAAAACTCTAAACCTGAAAAGATCCTCAATGTGTAATCTTGTAATAACTCAAGATTAAGTAAGGTTTAAGGCTGGGTCCTTATATTTATCTATCCCACTGACTAAGATAACTCAAAAAGGTGTTACGCTCATTTGGAAAAAATAATGTGATGATTGTTTTCAGGAATTAAAAAGAAGATTGGTGAATGCTATAGTTTTGGCACAACCTTCTTGAAATGGTGAGTCTGTTATTTACAGTGATGCTTCGTTGAAACGACTTGGATGTATCCCTATGCAAAATGATCAGGTAATTGCTTATGATTTATGTCAGTTGAAACCTCATGAGTAAAATTACACTACACATGATTTAGAATTATCTGCTGTTGTTTTTTCTTAAAAAATTTGGAGGCATCATTTTTATAGAGTAAAATGTGAAATATATACTGACCAAAAAAGTTTGAAGTATATATTCCCTAAAAAATAATTGAATATGAGACATAGGAGATGGTTGGAATTAATTAAGGATTATGATTTCATGATTCATTACCATCGAGGAAAGGAAAATAAAGTGGATGATGATTTGAGTCGAAAAAATAATGCTTCATTAACCATGATACGTTTGAACAAGATCCTTTGGTTTTTGATTTGATAAAATTTGGCATAGAAGTTGTGGTGTAGTAAATTATTTTGTTTTGTTTCAGGTTTTAGTGAAATAATCTCTATCATACAGAATAAAGAAATCACATAAGAAAGACAGTGAGTTGTAGAAAAAGTTAGAGTTGGTTTAGAAGGGTAATTTTCCTGATTTTAACATTGGTAAAGATTGTGTTTTGAGGTTTGGAAAAATAATATGTGAGCGTTGTGATTCATAGTTGATGAATGAGTTGTTATATGAAGATCATAGTTCCCTATTTTCAGTTCATCCTAGTAGTACAAATATGTACATAGATATTCAAGAGTATTACTGTTGGGATGGAATAAAAAGATATATTACTGATTGTACTATGAAGTGTTTGACTTGTCAGCAGGTTAAAGCAGAGCGGCAATTACCAAAAGGGATGATTCAGTCTTTACTGGTGCCAGAGTTGAAATGGGAAAATATATCAATGGACTTCGTTGTGGGATTACCAAACAAATCTCAAGGTAATAATGCAATCTGGGTTATTGTTGATCAGTTGACAAAATCTGCTAATTTATTTCTTATTCGAGATACTTTGTCTCTATATCAACATTCTCTATTTTATATTAAATAGATAGCTGGGTTTCAAGGAGTTACCCTCTCCATTATATCTGATCATGATCACTGTTTTACATATAACTTTTGGAAAGTCTTTTAGAAGTTGTTGGGTACTGAATAGAGTTTTAGTTCAGCCTTTCATCTATAATCAGATAGGAATTCTGAACAAACAATTCAGACCCTAGAGGATATGTTATGTACTTGTTCACTTGATTACTAGGGATGTTGGAACCAACATCTTTCATTGGTTGAATTTTCTTATAATAACATTTTTCATTCCAGTATACAGATGGATCTATTTGAGGAATTATGTGGAAAGAGTTATCGAAATATAGTATTTTGGGATGAAGTAGGTGAAAGGAAGATGATGGGACGAGAATTAGTTGAAGAGATGGAAAAAAAAGTTCAGTTGATTTAGAAAAACATGATAACATCTCAGAGCATATTGAAAAGTTATGCAGATCACCGTAGGAAGGATATTTCTTTTGAGGTATGTGATCATGTCTTTCTCAAGGATTCTCTATTGAAAATTGTGATGTGATTTGGTAAGAAGGGAAAGTTGAGTCTGAGGTTCATTGGAACATATAAAATCCTAGATAAAGTTAGATCAGTTGCATACAGGGCTGCTTTACGTCCATGTTTATCCCAGGTACACAATGTTTTATATAATTCAATGTTGAGAAAGTATTAGCCAGATCCATCTCATGTTTTAAGTACATAGATAGTTCAGTTGGAAGAGAATATCTCATAAGAGGAACAACCAGTCCAGAATTTTGACCATAGAGAGAAAGTGTTGCAGAATAATGTAATTCAATGGGTAATGGTTTTTTGGAAAAACCATATGGTTGAAGAGGCAGTGTGGGAATCATAAAATCCTATGTGAGATAAATAACCTCACTTATTTGATAAGTGAATAAAATTTCAAGGATGCAATTTATAGAAGGGGGGAAGGATGTAACATCCTGGGTAAATAAATAAATAATACATTCTCTTTTTTATTAAAATTTTGTGAATAAAATATTATTTTTACTTTAAAGGGGTTGCTATGTACGATGGCGTACCCGATACGCAACAACAGGGTTTTTTGAAAGCATACATTGCTCACTAATAATACAATATTATTATTTTAAATGGTAGTTAACTCCCAGCCATTGTACTGGAGGTAATGAACAAAATTATGTACAATATGATTATACATGTTTGTAAAATAAAAGTGATGGGCTTAAAATGTGAATGAATCTAATTTTAAGATTAATTTATATTAAAAGTTCGATTTACTGCCTTTTAATAGAGAAACCTATTTAAATATAGTTTTGGTCACTTTTATATGTTCTATTTGAAAAAATAATATTCTTTTTTAGATTCGGGACATCAAAATTTACTTTGGGTAATTTTGTTTTCTGGTAAAGTTCATTTTTCTAGGAATAGTAAAAAATACTATATTTTTATTCAAAAGTGCCTTTTAATCTAATTTATTTATATGGTTTTATTACCTTTTGAATTGGTTTTAATGTGTAATTAGATTATATTTTTTCTAATTAATCCAATGTTTTTCATTTGAATTAATTTCACTTTGAAATTAGACATAAACAAGTGTCGATCTTGTGATAGTTTTTGTTTCTTAAAAAGTCGTTATTTGTTTTGGCAATGGGAATTAATATTTAATTAATTAATTCAACTTCACATGTTTTTAATTTGATAAAATATATATCATTTTTGAATTTTTGAATATCAAATATAGCTTAGGATGAATTTTTGTAAGTTTTCTGGAAGTCTTTATTTTTTGATGAATAGTGAAACCACTAATTAGTAGTTAAGAAATTACATTTTCATTTAAATTAATTTTTACCACATATGTGTATTAAATTAAGAAAATACTACAAACATGTTTGTTATTATTAATAAAAGGTGGTTCAATAAGATGGAAATATTTTTTTTTGTGAATAGTAACTTTTGACTTATTTACCGCAGTTAATGGTAAATAGGGTAATTCAAGGTAAAAGAAATATTATAATAAAAAAAAATTAACTTAACACTTGTCCTAACATTATTTTTTGAGTAATTTACGACCATGGGCATCTTTTTGTCAATTTTAGGACCCCATTGAGCCACATGGTAGTGATAATGACAATTTAGATTAATTAACTTAAAGTAAGGGCAAAAATGACAAAAACAAATATATTTTAATAAATTAATTTTTAAAAGGGGTTATATAAATTATCTTTTAGACTATAAATATTAATTGGAATGATAAAACTATTTCCTACAACATGGTATTTTCTTTATGATTTTTAGACATCAAATAAATTAAATTATTTATGACACAATAATGATGAAGTACTTACCTCATTAATAAAATATTTAAATAAATAAGATTATAGTTATTAAAAAAATATCAAAAACCCTTCCAATTCTTATTGGATGATTTTATTTCTACCATTAGTCATGTTATTTTCGAATTTAATTAGTTTCGGTGGTTTAGAAATTGAATATCATTATAAAATAAAATAATATTTTCACACTTTTTCTAAAGAACCCTTACCCCCTTATAAAAAGCCCTCACTTATAACCAATTTATAACACCTATCAAGCCTCTTGTATCATCCATCCCCTGACGAAATAAGATCTTATGATGCCTCTCCTCCTCTTATAAGGCTTACCTTAGGAAGCAGGCACTTCAGTAAGTCCTTGTTGTTCAAACCAAAGAGAGTTACCCAAATTAAAGGTAATGATTCCTCTTAACTTCTTTTGTTTTATTTTACTTCTACAACCCCTAAAATCTTTTTATTAATTTATTTTATAAAAAATAAGTATCCTAAATATACTAGTATTTTATTATGATATGGATTTGAACTACACTTACACACACCTCCATCTAATGGGTGAAGAACATTCTGTTTCTGTGGATTGAAAACTAACACCTCACGAAACGATGATTGTTCGATTATCTCCTACCACATCTCATGGTGGCCATTAAAATGGAACTGTATTTATATATGATATTTATTATGTATATGTTTTATTTATGCTTCTGTATTTTCTTTTATATCATACCTTTATGGTTTCCATTATGGGTAAACATGATAATTTAATTTGAGGAAGTGCGGACTACAACCCCCTCAAAGTGAGATGACTCGTTAATTCCATATGTGGTATGAATAAAGGATGGAATTAATGGTATTCTATATTATATTATACTATAATTATAATATACCTCTTTATAATTATGTTTTAATTCCATTAAAAGAGGAAATAGAAATGAAACTAGCATTCATGAGTACACACAACTTACCGTCTCAATGAACGGTGCATTTCATATCTTACCTCTAAATGTTATGTACTATTATAAATACATGTATGTACTAGATATATATGATATATATTATATCTAAATCATTAATATAATTCTGGATATAATGAACTTTTGACCATGTGAACAACTTGTAATTATAAGAGGTCCATTTTTGACTCAAGTACCAAATATCGACAAAACAAATGTTATTAACTTAAATGATTACATAATGATTATAACATGGTAATAAGTGATATAAAAGGAATAATAAAATGAAAAAGTCATTTTGGACACGAGGTAAGGTACTTCATCCAAATCTCCAATTATTTTGGCATATTTAAATAATATATACCTTCTTCTTTTACACGGTGTGTAATAAAACACTTTGACTTTTACTTTCATTCATAGAGAATATTTTTTCTACGAAGCATTTTACTAAATGAAAAATAGAATATTTTAAAAATTTTCAGCAACAATGACCTCTCCTCCACCGTAATTGTTATTTGGTTTCCTCTATAAGCCTTAATGTTATCTAAAATGAAAAGGAAATCCTTTATTCTATTTTTGGGTGATTTTTTATTGAAAATGATTTTTGAAATGGATTTATTATTTCAATATCTTGAAATTATTTCTTGTGATTTATTATTAAATGTTATTAGTAAAATGTTTATATTTTCCATATTTTATGTGTTATGATTTTATTATGGTACTTGGAAATTTGATGGGTGGTTACGTGATAAACCAAATGACAGGTGGTGCTGTGATAAACTAGGACGGGTGGTTATGTTATAACCTCCAATGCATTGGGTATGAAAGTCGTACGTATGGATATTCCATTCAGTGGTATGTGTGGAAGTCCACCATATGGTTATTCCATTTATGTATATTTTTTTCCAAAGTTACCTTTATATGTTTTGTGTTATTTATATGGGTTTTATTGTAATCTTTTGGTTACAAAAGGGTAAGAAATGATATTTTATTCAGTGAAGTGTATTTACTACTTCAAAAATGTGAAATGTATTACTTATGATAATGTATTCATGGTTTAGTTGTTGTTTTAAAAAACTAATATTTTTTCTTCTTTGTGTATTCCTTAATATGCTTTTTTTGCTCATCCCATGTTTTTGAAATGTTTTTCACGTGACATAAGGTGGAATAGTGTCAAGGATGGGATCATGGAAATTTCACGTTGTCTAAAACAAGGAACTAGAAATGACTCTTTTTTCAAGAGTTTTTATTTTATGAAAGAAATGGAAACTAAGTAGAAGTGTCTAGCTTGTAATCTTTGAGAGGTAATGTAATAGTTATGGCCTAATTCTCTAAAACACTAAACTTGAAAAGATCCTCAATGTGAATTATTCATTTAATTCAAGATTATGTAATATTTAAGGCCAAGTACTTATAAGTATATTTAGGATACTGGTTTGGTTATACAATTATTTAATAAAAATATTTTAGGGAGCATAGAAAGGAAAAAAAGATAGGAGTTTGAGAGAGGGTGTTTCCTTTTAATCGGGAAACTCCTTTTGGTTTCCACCAAAGGGATTCATTATAAATAATTCTTCATAAGGGATGAATCTAAAAGGAATTGAGGTATTTTGGGGAGCTATTTAGGTAGAGTTTTTTGAATCCAAAGTGACTTGAGAGGTGTGAATAATTTGGAGGAGAGGAGCCCTTTTATAATTGAGGAGGAGTGGCACACTGGTAAAATTTTAAAAAAAAGGAATCCCGACCAAAAATGTTTATTGAAAGTGGATAAATAATGGTCTAAATTAGATCCAAGGGACTATTTATTCGAAATATTTTCTGGAAATGGTTTTTGGAATAGTTTATAGGTCATTTTGGTCCTTATGGTTATCGTTTTATCCCTTAGTAAGCCTAATTTAACCTTAATTATTGAAATAATTTTTATTATTTGGATTAATATTTTTCATCAAAAACTTCATTGAAATTACTAGAAATTATAAATTTTACTAATTAAAAATATTTAATCCATTTATCTAAATTCATATAACAAATTTGGTAGAAATTAATTTAAATATAATCATGCAGACAGGATGACAATACAGGTTTTTAAAGTTATAATATTCCAAAGTTTTCTATATTTTTCTAGACAATTTAAATATGAAACTGATTAAAATGACCTAAATATGATAAATTAAAATAATATATAATTAAAATTTAAAATCAATGAAAAATATATTATAACTATATAAATAAATTAGATGAAAAACAGTTTTCATTAAAATTTCATTAAATTTAACTATTTATTTAAAAATAAACTTCAATGAAAAATACCAAAAAGTAATGTTAACTTAATATTTATGTTTTTCATAAAAATAATAATATCAGTTTTTGATATTATGTCAATAAATGTTTCCAAAAATATATTTAAAAAGGATTCTACATTAAATGGAGGTAAAACTACCGTAATAAAAAATTCAGTTTTATGTGTTAAATCAGTTTTATTATAATATTATGCTTATAAAATTGATTTGATGATAAGAAAAATCATTAACATAGATATATAAAATATATATTAAATTAAAATTACTTACTAATTTTAATTAACTTAATTTATTAGTATTAAAAACATTTTTTGAGTATAATAATATTTTTCTACAAGACTACACCTTTTATATTCAATTTGTTCTTATATTCATTTCTAAATAATATGTAACTAATTAATTCATTTTATATTTCATTAAAATAATATATTTGCATAATTTAGTCAATAATATTCATAAAATAAATTACTATAATTTTTTAATAATATATTACTGTTTGATAACACGCAGGCTTGGGTGTTACACAAGCCATTGAGGAAAGTCATTGTTTTGTGTAACATTATATATCCCTTTTCTTCAGGGTAGAAGATAAAAAAATTGTTTTCTGTAGTGAATGATTAACATGGCCTTGTGTCTGATGCAATAAAAATTTATTGCTTTAATATATATATTATAACTATTTTTAGTTTTGTATGAAATGAAAAATATAAAAAAGAATAAATTATTTCCAAAACAATTATTCAAAAAATCATAGAATGTTACACCAGTAATATAATATTGGTTATATTCATATTTGTTGTCTTTTTCACAAAATTGTAAAAATTATATTATTTTATAGTTCCTTTAACGAATATTTTTGGGTTTAAATTAAATATGAACCATCATATACATATCGTTAGATATTTTATTTGATGGAAAATCATTCCACATTGATTATATAGATTCAACTGGACTTAGTTGTCATCCTATAAAGACCATAAAATACATAGTCTCCTAATGGTGTTCTGAAATAGAATTTGGATATAGGTATCTAGGTTGGGTTATTACAAAATGATCTCATAATTATGGTTTAATGTTGAGTATTGGGATGTCTATTATTCCTGGATATTAGGATGTTTAAATTTTCAAAGGTACCCATAAAAAATGTGTAACTAATTTTTTTGGGTGAAACATGAGTTTTTAAGTAGTGTGGATATGATAAGGGATTAAAGGATATCATTAATACTAGTGTTTATTATAGGTGTTTGCAAACACAGTTGGTTAGGATAGATAGTGCACTCACGAATGATGATAGATATGTATAATAATGGGATTCATGTGCTTTTCTTTTCAATTCATTTATTATCTAGATGTGGGTTTTAAAATAGTTCTAAATGGTTTTTATAATATTTATAGTATTATAAAATAATTTAGTTTAAATCATTTATAATTTCATTGTGTAAACAAAAAGGGAATGAGTAAGGGGAAAGTTAATTGAGAAATATTGATGTAGATAGCTATATGAGTTTGTAGTGGTAAAAATATTATGATGAGTAAAGATTTAATTTCTTCAGAGTACAAAAATTAATAGTAGGTTTCATGGAATTTTTGAAATTCCTATACATAGAGTGTGTATTATAATGAATGATGATGAAAATATTCCAACAATAATTAGCGAGAAATCAATTGGGAAAGTGAAAGTATATTAGAACTCTTAGATTATTTAATTCATGTTATTCAGGTTCTAAGAGGAGAAGTTAATCAATATCGGATATTTTTAGTAAATCAATAAAACAACAAAATTAAAATCATTCTATATATAGATGATATGGTAGTGTGAAGTTTTTTAAGGCTAGTTAAAAGCGATCAACCAGATATTTTAGTTTCTTCATACCTCAAATATGTTAGAGGTTGAACTAAATACTTATATGATATAGGGAGTAACTCATAAGTGGGGTGAAATAGTTATTAATGAAATTTTTTTTAATGTTCATGCCCATATCACACCTATTAGTATCCAAACCAGTTTCTCACATGACCATATACATGCCTCCCCATACACCAGAGAACACCAACTAGTAGTGTCAGTCTGATGAGAAATGTAGGGAGACCATGACCTCAATATCAGAGTAAATAAAAAATATAAAAAATAATAAAAAATAATAATAAATAAAAACACATAAAATATCAATTCCTAAAATTGGGTATGTTTCCATCCACGAATAATGTATAAATTACATTTCTTAATAGTTCTTATTCAAAATGGAAAGACAAAGGAAAGAAACAGCTGAAAATACCTAAAATAATAACCAAAATAGAGTTTCATCCCCTTATCAAGGATCCATACCTTGTCCCAAATCATCCATCTATCGCATGTCCTTTTACCTTATACAATCCTATAATAATGATGTCTGATTGAGTACCAACGATGACCTAATCAGGGTGTGAGTACAAATTAATAGGTCACAACTAATGGTTCATAAATAAATTTAAAGTATAAAAAATATTGTATGAATATTTATAGAGAAATTATATATTGTAAAATAAGTAATAACATGTTTTAAAAATAAACAATGTTGAATTACCCACATTGGTACTCGAGTTCCTAAGTGACGCTCGAGATATCCAAACCTATATCCAACCATCCTAGCCATATAAAACATGGGTGTCTCATAAATTAAACTAAATAAATGGGATTTATCACTTATTTAAATATAGGTATCATTGCACAATATTCTATGTACATACACTATAATAAAATATATTAGTTTCTAGAGTATTATTCTATCATCCAAACCATGCATAACATCAGTAGTGCCTAGAGAATCATTTTTTCCAAGTATAAAGATGAGGACCCTCATTCTGACGTCCTAACCCAAACCGTTATTCATATTTTCCTAGGTTCATCATCATTTTATTTTTAATAAAATGTGATTATAAAGGATTCCCATTTCAATATATCGTATTCTCTAGGTCCCAAAACACACCAAAAATTTAAACCTATTTAATATTTTAACCATTCCATAATTTATTCATATTACACAACCATTAAATCACCTTTGAAACCTATTTACAATTTAACATTCCCCTTTCACCATTTTCCATTTCTTCCTTTAAACATGATTTAAAATATAGGTATGCCCCCTTTAACCTTTTACCTTCCCTTCCTTTTTTAGATTCATATGACATTTAATTCCCATATTAATAAATAAAAACCCTTATTCATGCTACAAGAAGAACAACATGTATAACTAGGTTAAAACTCACAAACACCATCTTACAATATTTGTAACCCATCATATAATTTCTAAGGAATTGGAAGACCATGTGAGTAGCCATATTCCAGGTTCAATAGTCATCAGTGGACCTTGTGTTTCCAATGAAGGTCCCAAGACATTAATTAAATACCCAAACTATATTTCTTATGTAATAAATCAAATTTACAAAATATTAGTGTGATTTCACATGCAACAAACTATTAGTGAGTAATAAGAGTATAAAAATTTCATGACCATTGAACAAATACTCATTGACTATAACTTTTCTGAACCCAACCATTAATCTAATATAAAACAACCATAACAAAAAACAATTGAGAAATCCCGGAATATAGGTTTTATAGCACACAAAAAAATAAGTATAACCAATAAAGAGTTCCATATAATTGAAGGATATGAATTTATAGACATACCTCATGCTTCAAATCACATGAAATATGTAACTTCCCAGATTCATAAGCCACCCAGAGGCGCCCCAAACATGGTTAGTCACATGGCCTCAAGTGCATTTTTTGGAATGCCAGAGGCTGCCAACTAGCAGTGAGGGCCTTGAGTGTGATAGTGGGGAAAATATGACATCATTGGAAGAGTGCACAATGAAATTACACAAATACATACAACAATGGAAGCAGTAAATACCTAACAGTAGTAATAGTGTAAGACTGATAAATGAAACAACTAGAGAAGATATATATATAAATGATGAACGATATATATATGTCTAGGAAAACATCCAAAAAATTCACAGTGTTAGAATACAATAGTCTTAAACCAAATTGAAATATAAATTAGATGAACTCATCAGCATCACATGCCATGACATGGTCCCATGCTCTCCATCTCCACAATAATCAAGAACCTATAGTCGAAGGGCACTTGCCCTTATCTATACATGAAACAATATAATCTATTTGGTCCCAAAAGCATGACCCAAACAGGGTGTGAGACAAAATCCAAATAGGAAACCACCTGAAGATCTATGCCTAACAGTTAATGAGTATATGGCAGGTAAAAGTTTAGAAAGAAGTAAACATAAAAGTAGTCAGCAACAAACTATCTACATTTTCTAGACTATAATTTACAAGCAAGTAAGTAGCCACTCAAGAAAGTAGAACAGAAAGGTAAACCTCTTGGTAGTTCTCATAGACTAACCCCTTTGGTTCAACCAAATAGAACTAGAAACCCTATGGGAGGCACACACAGTCTCACCCCTCTGGTTCAGCTGAAGAATAGACTCTTTGAGGAAGTACTCACCGTCAATTCCCCCTATAGTCTCATATCATACTAAAGGTTCTCTAAGGAAGCACTAAACATCTCGTTCCCCCTGTGGCCCACATCAAGGAACTAATGACACTCTGAAGAATCACTAAACATCAATTTCCCTCATGTTCTCTCATTTTATTATAAAGACACTCTAGAGAAGCCCTTATGTCCATTCTCCCTATGGTCTTCTACACTAGGTTCTCATAGCCCTTTGTAATGTCAGCAATTATCGCATCACGTAATGGCCAAAGTAACCTCAAGAACTACTTAGATATCATCCTAAAACATCTCAGCATGAAAGAACAATAGTCACACCATCCTAAAATACTAGGCATGGGAAACATCAACAATCAAAAAGGTAACTAGACCCAGTGGTCCAGACAGGAAAGAACATGCATGGAAAACACTTCAAAAACCTACCAATTAGCCCAAAACACAATCATGATCCTCTAATCTAGCATATAAGTAAAGAAGGAAATAAATAGGGATAAAATGATAATCACACAATACTCCGTTTAATGGTATTGGTGAAATTTGCACAAAATACTCAAAGAAATTCTACAGAAAGGCACAAAACAACTACCTTGATGTTAGGAGATCGATATACTTGAACCACGGGTCTTGAATCACCTTATAACGTTAGAGATCTACAAAAATATCTAAAACATTCAACCCAAGAAAACATGGAAAAGAGAAGATATTGGGAAACGATGCTCAAGGAGGAGAGAGAACTCACCGCTACGATTCCAACGCACTCACTGGTGTTTGAATCAGAGGACGAATGGAGGTTCGGGGGATCTTCGAAGAACCATGGGTGCTTGGCACTCTCGGAAAAAGACGACCTAAAAGTAGTCGATTATGGAGATTATACGTGACCCTGGTGCGTGTAATGAAAAAAATAAAGTACACGATGTGTACTTTTAGAGTACACAATCTGTACTCTCCTTTTTCCGTACTCCGCTTTAGGCAGCCTCCATGTCACCCCTACATGGCCATGTCTGTGGCCATGACACGACTATCACATGGTCTCCATCGGCATTGCTGTACACGGCATGTACTTTGAAAATTTCCAGATTTTCCTCTTTTCCTAAAAAACAACCAGAAAAGGAAAAACATACCTGAAAAAAAGATCCAGGTTATTACAAAATAACAATTGAAATCCCATATAATAGAAAACAATACACACTTAGAAGAGGTGGGAGTGTTTAGATTGCACATTAGGCTCCATAGAGTGAAATGGAAGAGAAACTCAAGTGAGTTCATATAAATAGAAAGAGGTAAAATTGTGATTTAATACTTTTTAATGAGGTGAAGAATTTGGCTGAACAGTTTCCGAAACTGTGTGAGCTTCTCTATCAAAGGAAATTAAATATCATAGGTTTTTCTTGACCAGTTGAACAGTTTTGGAAATCTCACATAAGCTGCTAAAATAGATCTAGACTCAACCCAAATAGTTTTTAGGCTCTCTCACATGGTTTGTAAAACCGTGCTTCACCATGACCATGCCATATGGTCACATTTAATGGTTAACACTAACCAAAGTATAACCATGTGTAATGCTATATAAGAGCTATTATCAATTCTTTTCACATCCCAATCCCCTAAAAATGACATTGAGAGATTCCCAACACTAGATAATCATTCCATATTTTTTTTAAATAGGGGTTAACCAAAATCAAAATCAAAATATACCTTAATGAAGGATTTTATTTTACTACCTCCGAACCATATAATATATGTTAATAAAACTATACATAACAACCTCTCCAAGATTCCATGGTAGAAAAAGTCTAGCCACTGAGACTACATATATGTATCCCTATCCTAATTATTCTTCTAAACATAGCCATGATGAAAAAACACTTGAAGCAATGACATGGAATTACCCGAAATTTTATTTTATCGGAAATTAACAACACAAATCTAATGTTTATCATCAAAATAATTGACCTCATGATTAAAATAATTAACATATTTCACATGGAAAGGGTATACAGGATAATGTGGAAATTATGACACATGGAAGACATCATTTATATCACTATACCTCTATAGAAGATCTAACAAAACATGCTACCAGACCAATCCACTCCACGATATTGAATGAACCAATATTCTGGTGTACCAACTTTATGTGTTTTAAATCTAAAAATGACATAGTATCTGTAACATAAGAAAGATTACTTGTTCACCAATTGGAAACTAAATAGGTTTATGACACTAAAAAATATTAATTTTTTCTTATATGAGATGTATCCATACATTTCCAAATTAACTTTGTAATGACCCAGAAATTTCAAGGAATCCTTTTTTAAATACTTTGGAATTTTACGAGTCATTGGATTTTGACGACGCTTGATTTTGAGGCCCGGTGTGCCCGGAATCAATTTCTAAATTTTAGCTCGGGTACGTTCAGTAAACGAGCAAGCGGGGTTTTCTAACTTTTGAACCGGTGCTTGGAATTAAAATCTGAGGGCACTGATGAACTCACAACACTGGAAATTTCTTAAGGGGACACTTGTCATGGTTGCGTTCATAGTGGTGGAGAAGATAATATTTGGGGGATTATTTAAGATGTAAATAAAAATTGTCAGAACAATTTTTGTTTTATAAGGTGGTTATTCCCTCCCATGGGTAGTGAAGGGTGGGGGCGCACACGAGCCCTACCATTTAATTTCCTCTGATCCCATTAGCATCCCCTCATTAAATTGACAAACCCCATTAAATGACAATATCACCACCTCAATCCATTAAATTATCTCAACCCAAAATTTAATGAGGAACCTTCCTCTTTCCCCCTTTTTTAATTTAACACCCAAAACATTTAATAATGGGGAACCTTCTCTCTACAATATAAAATTAATTTTCATCACGTTATTAAATGTGGTGAATTAATTATGGGAGTTTCTTTGCATGTGTAATTAAATTATAGGAGGAACCTATTATTTAATTTGGGGAAGAACATTCATTGTGCAGGAGAGCTTTGGAGCTTTTGGAAGAACTCCGGTCTCTGATGAAGAATGATATAGAACGCTGGCCTCCGATAAAGAATGATGAAGAACGCCGGTTCCTTGGAGATCGGTGACGTGGCACCCTTACTCTTCTATGCGGTAAGAGAGGAGATGTTTCTTCCTCCTCGACGCGCTCTGACGACGCCCACGATCCTCTTCCCCACAACGCCGATGTTCGACAAAAATTGTTATGGTAGGGGAATTTGTATGAATTTATTTATGTGATTTTCATACCCTCATCATGGCGTGAAAATTGTTTGGTGATGTTTAGAACCACTAATGCGGTGGCTGTGGACTAACAAACAAGTCTGAACCCACCGCTGCTTTGTTCTTGATTTGAGGAATAATTGGCGATGTTGAAGCTAGACCGAAATGGAGATTGGAGGCCTTTGTAGTGATGTAAGGGTCTTGAGGAGACCGTAGGCACAAAAGAGAGCAAAATCGGACCACTGGAATGACTATGGTGGCCTGCACAAGTCTCCAGCAGTGCACCAGCGCGAACTTGGTAGGAGCTCACCACGACTGAATCCGCGACGACAAGGGATTGGATTTGAGACCGCACGGGATCCAGGGGAGACGCGGCGTCGGGCGCCACATCCGTGGAACACAAATGGGGGGGGGGGGGCTCATCCACCCCCCACTCGGCTCGCTAGCCAAGCCATCATGCGCCCCATAGCCGGGTCGTGCCATACCGGGGCCGACCTAGTTCGGGCCGACCCAAGGGGGATTTGGTTGGGTCGGGCTGGGAACATATTCCCCACTTCGGACCTTTTTCGGTCTTTTTCCCATAACATGATCTAAAGACCTTCGATCGATGCATAGTAAGTTGCATAGGAATCCTTGGATCGAGTTTATCGTTCCAATATACTACACTCAAGGTTTCAGCAAGTTTGGGTATGGCCGAGTTGGTTCAAACCTGAAACCAACCGGGCCCTTGGAGTGGAAGCACTTATAACTTAAGGACCGAACGTCTGTTAGATGTACCGTCAACTGCGTTGATTTCCTCCTGATGAGATGGTTATTTTGCCTAAATCCCCATGAGTATTGGACACAACTAGATTATGGTCAGGTTGGTTTTAGCTTAATAATCAACCGGGCCCCTGGGAAGGAAAATCCAATTACTCTTAGACCGGGTGTCCAATTGACGCACCGTCTATCGCATTGGGTTTATTTTGATGAGACATAGCTTTGGGACACATCAACTCTAAACTTCGTGACATTTCATGTATCGACTCTCTTGATTGAGGAGCGGACCCTCCCAGAATCGAGCATGCTGTGTGCGGGAACCCTAGAGCTGGCTACGACTGCGACGATGACGACTGTACGTGGATCCTCTGTGGGTTCGATAGCGAGGACGAATGTATGTGGATCCTCCATGGGTTTGGCAGTGAGGATGACTTTACGTGGATCCTCCATGGGTTCGGAAGGTAGGACGACTGTATGTGGATCCTCTGTGGGTTCGGCAGTGAGGATGACTGTACGTGGATCCTCCATGGGTTCCGCTGCGAGGATGAATGTACTTGGATCCTCCATGGGTTTGGCAGTGAAGATTACTATACTTGTATCCTCCGTGGGTTCAGCATCGATGACGACTATACTGAGATCCTCTGTAGGTCTGACATTCATGACTATTGTTCTTATATCCCACATGGGTCCGGCAGTATGACCTCTGTACTTGTATCCTGGGTGGGTCCGACAGAGTAGCTGGTCTTGTATCCTATGTGAATCCTACAGCTTAGCTAGTAATGTATCCTATGTGGGTCCAACAAGATAGATGAATCAGTGACTACATCTGATCATCTCTAACGCTATACCAAGGATGTATACCTATGTGAGCTGATTCTTGATTTTCAATCATTATCATCGATATGATTGACTTTCTTTCTTGTGTGGATTGGGTTGTGTTTTCCTAGGTGGACTAGGTTGTACTTGGGCCCGAGAGGTGGAGCCATTCTATTATTGATGACTTAGGTATATGTATGGGTATATACATAAGTAAAGTTGGTTGATACTTCGTGATTGTATCTTTCCATTGTGGTTTATCCTTCGTGGATTCTGAGAGAACTTCGGGGGTCTCAGGGTCCCTACTGAGTATCGTATACTCACCCCTGCACGTGCTATACCCACACTACATAGTGTTGGATGCAAATGACGGACATAACTGATCGAGGTGGAAGCTTGTGGAGATGGACGGTACCAGGAGGTGGACCACTAGGCGGGACGTACACGGAGTGGACGGGCGGACCCGAGAAGATGAGGAGACTATCTGTACCCACCCTTCAGGTTGGATTTCCGAAGGACAACTCAGTGTTGTTGTTTTACTTACTGCTGTTGTACTTTCCTTTCAGTTGTACTGTACTTTCAGTTGGGTTTGTATACTGGCCCATTTACGTTTCATCACTTACCTTATACCCAGTTTTACTTAGTGCTTACTTCACTTGCGTGCTCTATTGTGTTTTTATTTACTTTATAAAATGAAATGCCTTTCCTTTTTTGGGATTTACGCCATTGGTGCTAGTCTCCAGCCCCTGGCCTATGGAAGGCGGGCGTGGGGTAGTCACGACATGGGCCCTGAGGACAGGTCGTGACAAATTGGTATCACAGGAGTGGATTCCACCACAGAACTCAGAACTATGATAATTTATTCTCTCTGAAGAAGTAGTGTTAAGATTATTGAGTGTGTTTTTCAGTCCAGGGTGTCCATTAATGGGGTGGTGGCCGACGTATCCATACACATGGACCCTGACCTCTAATTTTTGACTCAATGCACGAAAAGGCTAATTGCATGTGTGTTTCAAAAGTTTTCTTTGTGATTATTTTGAGTCAGCTCACCAGGTATACTGTTTGAGTGTGGCACACCTATTTCTTTTCAGGATGACCCCACGAAGGCAGCCAACTAGGGTTCCTTGTTACGTGCGGGAAGGCTGCCCACCGAGCGACGAGGCCTTGGTGCAGGGCCCCATTACAGCGGAGGTACCAGCGATACCTCTACCCGTTGAGCCACCTATGCTACCTACCCCATCGGTGGAGCGTGCACACTGTCTGAGCGCGTTGCACGAGTTTTAGAGATAGAGGCCGCCCAGGTTCTGTGGAGAGACAGATCCTCAGGCAACTGAGGATTGGCCGGAGGCTATCGTCAGAGTCTTCAGACCGGTAGGGACACCAATAGATCTTATAGTAATCCTTGTCGTGAGTCTCCTACACATAGAAACAGGTATATGGTGGAGCATGATGCTCCAGGTTCACGATAAGGCATCTCTGCTTTGGACAGACTTTGAGAGTCTCTTCCGCTCGCAGTTTGTTCTTGTCACCCTTTGTGCGGTGAAAATTTAGGAGTTACTACATCTGCAGAAGGGAAGCATGACAATAGCTCAGTACTCAGCAAGGTTTACTGACCTCTCACGCTACTCTAAGGACATGGTACGAGACCCATTATTTAGGATCCAGACCTTTGACCAGGGACTCAGACATGAGATCAGGGCTTTTATGATCTCCCTCAATATTCCGATGCAGGCGGTGGTGCTGTATAGAGCCCTTCTAGTGGAGAGTTTTCTCACTGAGCAGTCACCAGCGGTGAGACCCTCCACAGGAAGACATGTAGCAGAGTCTTCTGTTGCCGGCAGTAGACAGTTGATGCAGAGGTCCAAGTGGACTAGGCCATCAGATGAGCGATATCAGGATATAGGTTCGGTTGTGTGGGGAACACGAAATAGAGCCATCCATACGAGGAGTAGGCAGTGCTATGAATGCTGCGGGCAGGGTAAAAGGCACGGGACTGTATGACCCGCCCTGAAAATGAGTAGTAGGTGGTAGAGGAACCTCCCAGGTAGAGGCAGAGGTTCGATCAAGGCAGGCCGCAAGGATCATGCGACCATGGCAGCGGAGCTGGCCATGCAGCTGGTGGTGGACGACGCTTCGAGGTGTTTCCACCACCAACACCAGGAGGACCACCCCGACCGCAGGGAACATGTGGACGTGGTAGATCACAACTACAAGTAGATGAGGCCTACGACCATAGAGATCTAGGAGCAGACGAGCAGGATTGGGACTAGCTCTAGGCATGGAGACTTTGGTTCACGTTTCTTCTAGCTTTGTTGATGTCGTTGTTTGTTGATGCTTTGTGTCATTGTACTTTGAGTTGTAGTACTAATAGAGAATTATTCTTTTGACATTTACTTCCTTGTACTTTTTATGAGGTTGATAATGAGAGGTTCCGGTTAAAACCATTGACTTGACACTCACTTTCGAGATCCCTACTGGAGGAAACCTAGTGACAACACATAGCTACCGACAGTGTGACTCGACCCTTGGATGCAAGAGCAACAGTTGGATCTTCTAGTTGTAGTGTCGAGGCCTTACGATACCGTCCATGGCATGAAATTGTACCTTTCATGTCAGGAATGACTGTATTAGGAAAAGAACATGGTTCATCTAGGGGGGGGGGGGGGGTGAGACCAGACTTCTCTTTTCGGTAGAGAAGAAATATCAGTAGCTCTTTGGTAGAATATAGGCAAAGAAGTGTGGAGATGAGTTCTTAAAATTGGCTAGTCTCACCCATTGTTCGTTGAGCGAACGGTTTACAGTTCTCTCCATCTCAATAGACTCAGTTGTATCTTCTCTTAGAAGGACATGAACCTGAGACAGCGGTGATGGCTTGAATTTTTTCGGGTCTATGACTTCAAGATAGTTTATACTCCTGTGGAGGGGATCATTGTAGAAGATTCTCTTAGTAGGAGATCGGGATTTCAGCTATTAGGAGTAGCCAGATAATAGCTGGCCACGTTGCAGATATCCTTTGTGGATAATGATGTAATCAGCATGTGTAGAACCAGAAATGGTTCGGGCTATGATGGAGAAGGTGTAAATCATCCCGGAGCAGATGAGGACTGCAAAGAGCAGACATAAGTCCTTTGCTGATAGGAGGGGGAGACCATTGGTGTTCGAGGATGGAAACCACGTTTTCTTATGGGTCTCACCTCGACCTGGATTTCAGAGATTTGGTTGGAACAACAAGTTATCTCCTCACTTCATCGGACCATTCCAGGTCCTCAGAAGGGAAGGTGAGGTGGCTTACTACCTGTCCCTTCAACCTCAGTTGCACCAGGTACACGACATCTTCCACGTATCACAGCTGAGGAGGTACGTGCACGACCCGACACATATCATCGACCACAAGGAGCTGTAAATAAATGACAAGGATAATTTTGTGGAGGTCCCGGTGGAGATAGAGGATCGACAGGATCAGTTCCTACATGGGCGGTCGATTACTCTTATGTGCATTCATTGGAAGCACGAGAACCTCCAGGAGAGAACATGGGAGTGGGAGGCTCGTATTCATGCTCAGTACCTTCATTTGTTTCCCTAGTTTATGATTTAGATTTATGGGGACATAAATCTCTGAGGTGGGAGTAACATAAAGACCCGGAAATTTAAAGGAATGTTTTTTAAATACATTGGAATTTTACGAGTCTGTGTCTTCTGACGGCGCTTGATTCCAACGTCCGATGTTCCCAGAATCAATTTCCGATGTTTATCTTGGGTATGTTCAATAAATGAGCGAGAGAGTAATTCTATATTTTTAACCAGTGCTCAGAATTAAAATATGAGGGCACGATGAACTCGCAGCGCTCGTAATTTCCTAAAGGGTAATTTTCCGTGGTTTCATTCGCAATGGTGGAGAAGATAATTTTTGGGGGTTTATTTAAGTAGTAAATAAAAAATTTTGGAAAAATTTTAATTTTATAAGGAGGTTATTCCCTCTCATGGGTAGTTAAGGGTGTGGCCCGCATCCAAATAACTACCCAAGTGTGGATGTTAGAGAGGTGGGGGCCCACACGAGCCCTACCATTTAATTTCCTATGACCCCATTAATATCCCCTCATTAAATTGGAAAACCCCATTAAATGCCAATCTCACCACCTCAATCCATTAAATTTTTTCAACCCATAATATAATGAGGAACCTTCCTCTTTCCCCCTTTTTTTTATTTAACTACCAACATGTATAATAATTGGGAACCTTCTCCCTCCCTTCTTAAATTAATTGTCATTACATTATTAAATGTGGTGAATTAATTCTGGGAGTTTCTTTTCATGTGTAATTAAATAATAGGAGGAACCTATTATTTAATTTGGGGAAGAAAATTTTTTGTGTGGGAGAGATTTGGAGCTTTTGGAAGAATGCTGGTCTCCGAAGAAGAATGACGAATAACGTCGGCCTCCGACGAAGAACAACGAAGAACGCCGGTTCCTCAGAGATCAACAACGTGCCACCCTTACTCTTCTCTGCCGAGAGAGAGGAGATGCTTCTTACTCCTCGGCGTGCTCCAACAATGCCTACGATCCACTTCCCCATGACGCCGATGTTCGAGATCAATTGTTGAGGTAGGGGAATTTGTATTAATATCTTTATGTGATTTTTATACCCTCAGTAGGGCATGCAAATTGTTGGTTGTTGTTTAGAACCACTAATGCGATGGGTGCAGACTAACGAACAAGTCCGAACCCACCGTTGCTTTGTAATTGATGTGCAAAATAATTTGCGATAATGAAGTGTGACTGAAATGGCGATTGGAGGCCTTCCCAGTGATTTACGGGTCCCGTGGCGACCATAGGCAAAGACAGGAGCAAAATCGGACCACCGGAATGACTCCAGTGGCCCGCTGAAGTCTCCAGCAGCTTGGGTCGCCGATGCCCCGATTTTCCGTCGGCAAGAGCCTACTGCGGCTAAAGCCGTGGCGACATGGTATTGGATCCTGCGACCGCACGAGATCCATGGGAGACGTGGCATCAGGTGCCGCGTCCACGGAACACAAAGGGGTGGCCGCGTCCCACCCGCTCGGCTCGCTGGCCGGGCCAGCGTGCCCCCCCCCGGCCAGGCCAGGGGACCGGGCCACGCCCGACTGAGCCCGACCCGGACCAAGGTCGGGTCGACCCGGTTCGGGCCGACCCGGGGGGGGGGGGGGTTGGGCCGGGTCGGACCAGTCCCAGACCCCCCACTTCGGACCGTTTTCGGCCTTTTTCCCATACTTGAGCTATGAACCTCTGATCGACGCACCTTCAGTTGCGTATCAATCCTTGGATCGAGACGGTCATTTCGATATACTAAAATTGAGGATTTAGTAAGTTTCGGTATGGTCAGGTTGGTTCGAATCCAAAACTAACTGGGCCCTTGGAGCGGAAACGCTTATAACATAATGACCAGACGTCTGTTTGACATGCCGTCAATTGCATTGATTTCCCCTTGATGAGATAGTCCTTTTGGATTAATCCCCTCGAGGTTTGGACATAGCTGGAGTATGGTCGGGTTGGTTTTAGCTTAAAAACCAACCAGGCCCTTGGGATGGAAAAGACAATAACTCTCAGACCGGGTGTCCGATTGACGCACTGTCTGTCACGTTGGGTTTCTTTTGACAAGAAAAAGCTTTGGGATACATCAACTCTGGACTTCAAGAATGTTGATGTATCAACTCTCTTTATCGAGGAGCAGACCCTCCCGGAATCAAGCATGATGTGTGCAAGAACCCTAGAGCTGGCTATGACTGCGACGATGAAGACAGTATGTGCATCCTCCGTGGGTTCGGCAGCGAGGATGAATTTATGTGGATCCTCCTTGGGTTCGGCAGCGAGGATGACTTTATGTGGATCCTCCCTGGGTTTGGCAGTGAGGACGACTATATGTGGATCCTCCTTGGGTTCGGCAGTGAGGATGACTCTACATAGATCCTCCGTGGGTTCGGCAGCGAGGATGACTTTATGTGGATCCTCCCTAGGCTTGGTAGTGAGGACGACTGTATGTGGATCCTCCTTGGGTTCGGCAGTGAGGATGACTCTACATAGATCCTCCGTGGGTTCGGCAGTGAGGACAACTATACTTGGATCCTCTGTGGGTTCGGTAGTGAGGACTACTGTACTTGGACCCTCCATGGTTCAGCAGTGATGAAGACTATATTGGGATCCTTTGTGGGTCCGACAGCGATGATTACTATTCATGTATCCTACGTGAGTCCGGCAGTATGACCTCTGTACTTGTATCCTAGGTGGGTCCGGCAAAGTAGCTGGTCTTTTACCCTATGTGGGTCCGACAGCTTAACTATTCATGTATCATATGTGGGTCCAACAACTTAGATGAATCAGTGACTACATATGATCATCTCTAATGCTATACGAAGGATGTATACCTGTATGAGCTGAGTCTTGATTTTCAATAATTATCATCGATGTGATTTACTTGCTTTTCTGTGTGGAATGGGTTGTGTTTTCTTGTGTGGATTGGGTTGTACTTGGGCCCATGAGTTGGAGTCATTTTATTATTGATGACTTAGGTATATATGTGGGCATAAAACTATGTAATGACGGTTTATACATCATGATTGTTTATTTCCTTTATGGTTTATCCTTCGTGGATTCTGAGAGACCTTCGGGGGTCACATGGTCCCTACTGAGTATAGTATACTCACCCCTGCACGGGCTACACCTGCACTACGTCGTGTTGGATGCAGACGACGGACAACACTGATCAAGATGGAGGATTGTGGAGCTGGATGGTACCTGGAAGTGGACCACTTGGCGAGACGTACACGGAGTGGACGACCGGACCCCAGGAGCTGAGGAGACTATCAGTACCCACCCTTCAGTTTGGATTTACAGAGGACAACTCAGTGTTGTTTTTTTACTTACTGCAGTTGTACTTTCCTTTTAGTTGTAATTTACATTCAGTTGGGTTGTATACTGGCCCATTTATTTTTCAGCACTTACCTTGTACCCAGTTTTACTTAGTGCTTACTTCACTTGTGTTCTCTGTTGTGTTTTTATTTACTTTATAAAAGTAAATACCCTCCCTTTTTCAAGATTTATGCCTTTGGTGCTAGTCGCCAGCCCCTGGCCTATGGAAGGAAGGCTTGGGGTAGTGATGGCACAAGCCCAGAGGACGAGTCATGACAAACTTGACATGCTCTGATATCTATTATAAATGATTCGTCCCCAAAACAATAAATATCCCACTTCCATCTATCACAATGGTGATATACATGGCCTATCATTTAGTACCTAATATGGTTTCATATGAATATTCCCCTAATAACTATTGTTATAAAAAAATGCAACATCCACTAGGTTATAGGACTAGAAATGTTTCCTATAGCCATAGTAAAAAAGTACGGGTATCACAGAAAAAATATTTTTATACATTATTGCCAAAATTTTCATGACCATGGACCCTATTAGAGTGGAAATAGCAATTTTTTTGTTAATTTCTTACATTTTACACCATGACAATAGTGCCAATATCTATTATTTTTTCAACTCTAGAAACAACCCACCTAGTTTTCCATCTTGGAAGTAGGTATATAACCACAATTCAAATATAGTGGACAGCCATGGCTATATCCCCTATAAACTATGGCAATATGGTCATATAAAAATAAGGTTGGATGGATTCGATCTCTATACCTCATCATTTTGGGATAAGGTTCCTGTAAAATAAACTATAATAATATTATGATATATATATATATTGACATATATATCTTTATAAATCATGAAAATACGATCTTAAAATGCAAATATATTTTCCTTCTATCTTCCGGTTGGATTGTTTTTCCTTGCACATGCAATGGAATCCTATAGCCACAGTTTACTAGAATTGTGGCATTAGGTACACTCTATTACCTTGATTTATTAAAACCATGTTTATTTACTATGAAAAAAGACCAATATCCCTTGTTTCTAGAAAAACACGGCTATAAGGTTTTTTTCTATTCGTGTGCCTCTACTAGGATTTTTTTAAAATTCTGAATGAATGTTCTTAGAATTTCTTCTAACCCTTGGATATTCTACTAACATTTCCTATCTCTTTGGGGCTGGTATATTGTACTCAAAAACATATAAGCACAATGTTTCTTCTATATTCCATTATAAAAGTGCAGTGTAAACCTAGGGTATATATCCAAAATAATACTCTAAAGGACCTCATGAAAACGTACTATCAACTAAACATATAGTTTACTAAAATCATTGAAGGTGAAAGTATCCTAAATCAGTGTGTAATGAGCTACTGATGACAACCAAACCCCAATCACCCATATCAAATCCAACTATCTTGGTATAATCATTATAACCACATTGAAATACATTGTAAAATCATTGTACTTCCATTTTAGAATGTAAAATTGATATAATAGAAAAAAAGGTCACTGATTCTCAACCTTCACCTGCTCTAAGGTGTAGCATTTCCTCACAAAACATGTGATATCATTTTTAATTTCTTGAAACCAATATTTTCTACGAAGATCATTGCACATTTTGGTCAAATAAGTGTGCATTATAGCAACCCTATTTTTTATTACTTTACTATTACATAATTTTAAATCTAAATAACACAATAGTTATAAATAAAAGGATCAAATGGTCTTGTTTCATGTGGAAATTAGGATCATAAATAACTTTTACACAATAAAACATACAAATTTATTTAAAGCATTATTCATTACCCTACTAAAAGATGATATTCTCTTTAGTACATATAGTCTCCTAAGGATATAAATTAATGAGAGGGGTGATCCATAAGACTTGTAAGGGTAAGGATAAAATAGCTAAATAAGAGAAATGAATTAATAGTACATGGATGAAAATAATAATAATAATAATCATATCATAAGATCAGTGTAATTACCTTACATTTCATAATGGCATGGCTCAATTGTTTTATGTAAATATTATGTTTTCTCTTGATAAACTTGTAATGTGGATTAATAATGGTTTGAGAATAATTTTGGGATTGTTCGAAACTTGGCATTCTGAAAAATTTTCAAACAGAGTGAGACAATTGTTTTTTGAATGGTTTGTACTAATCATGCTTCCTAACTATATGGAGAAATTATTTACAATTGTATACCACACAATTTATCTTCAACCATGAAGGATAAGAAGAGATCTTGTAAGAAAACTTTATACCTCTTGATAGAGTCTTTTTTCATTGTTTTAACCTAGTTAGTGAAACCATTCACCTCACCTATGAAATGTCTCTCCTTATATAGTGGAGGTTCCAATGCTTGCGTACAGTTTGTCCAACCGTGAAACCCTAAATTTTAGGGAAAATTTTACTTTTCCCCAATAATACTTAAAAAATATTTTCTTTTTACCGCTCTCATTTATAATGGATCAAGACTTATCTTATGAGCTTTGATTCATTCTAACCTTCGGATTGGGGTTGATTCTTTATCTGAAATCCAAAAAAAATCATTGTTGGATGCTTTGGAAAACAAGAGGTAAGATATTTAATCCTCCCACTACCATTATAATTTCTCTTCCCATCACTTATGATATTTTGGTGTGATATCATTATCCTTATATTTACTATGTTAAATAGCTATACATTTTTATTCTGAGGTTCTTTGAATCTGAATCCAATATTAGATGATGGGTTATCTACGAACCTAAGGAAAATGGTCTAGTTGTTTTCCCAAAATTTCATGAAGTTTTCATAACTTATCCTTTATTCAGCACATTTTCCATTTCCATGCATTATGTTAAAATTTGATTCTCATTTATAAATAATTATACACATGATGTTGTACTTTTAAAGATCCTTAAAAACTGTTTAGAGGATGATGGCCTTAATTATATCCACACTTAGGTTGTGACTTGTGGAATTTCTCTTTCATATCAAAATTTTAAATGAGTAAATACCATCTAAGATTTATACTTTTTTTTGAAATAAAATCTTAACGTATTTATATAAATAATTAGTGTACAAAAAAACTTCTATGTGTTCAAAAAAACCTTGAATTTAATTCCATTAATCAATTAATTAATTTTTTTATATGAAATTGAATTGGGTGGAACGTCCCTAAAAAGTATTGTATGTTTTATTATATGGATTCTTGAACCGTGATTCCCTTGGTTGTATTCAGATCAATGATTATAACGTTAAATAGGTGATCCATCATAATTATTATTGTTATTATAGGTATAACATTGATATTAGTTTTAGAACTACAGATATGGTACTTGTTGATCTTGAAGTTTCACTCTCCCTCAAACTGGGTGTTGAGCACAGAGACTCTCTCCATTATATGTTTATTTTGGAAATGTGAATGACTTTCTATGTTCTTATGTATTAGGTGTTGGGCATAATTAATCAACACACCTATCTCGAATGATAGACCTGATTCCTCTTAGTGATTATGATATTTAAGGAATGTACCATTTTCTAGAGCCTTTGGGATTATTAGACTAGTTATGGATGCCCGAGTGTTGCCCCATTTCAAGATAGAACCGTGTATCCACGTATACAAATACTTATGTCATCATGTACATATTTTATATTAGTGTATAAAGTATATAACTATATATATATTGTTACTTGTGTATATTTAGTTACTCATCAGAATCTTTCGAGCCTATAGAATGTAGGTGAAGACAACTCGGTGTCCTATAAAAACCAGATATGACTATTTTTATTTATTTCCATCATTTCTTATTGTTCAGCAATATCTTCACACTAATTTTCTATGCACCAAGGATGGATTATTTCTAGACACCACTGGTGGTGTCCGACTATGTTTATCTCAAACATACTCAGTCCACCTTTGGTACTTGAGTAGACTATAAGTATGCAAGTAATGATTATGGAAAGTTTCATCTTATAGATGTTTGATTTATTAAGCATATATCTTAGAGAATGGGAGTTGAGGACCAAGCACATGATCATGATGAAGGTGATGTAGTATTTAGGATTTTCTTATATCATGTTATGTATACCTTTCCCATTCTCTCCTTATTGTATATCAACATTCCAGGACTTGATTTTATATGAATCCACCTTGGAGATTTGGGTTACTATAAAAATTAATTTGTTATTCAAATTTTTTTTAGTTATGCAGTTGTTTATTATATATGTTTCCTCTATGAAAAATGTTTATATATGATTTAAATATTTTTTTTATTTATGATACCTGATGTGAAAATATAATATTAGGGTATAATATCCCAACAATACTACCTTATACTTTTTATTCTAGTTAACCACATCAAGAATATGAGGACACACACTTGAAGCCATGTGACCCACCGGCTCAGGGAACCAGTTTTTTGGATCCTAGGTCAGGATGTTAAAAATTAGTATCAGAGAGTTCTTTACCTTTTTTCATACTATTTGGGATTGGATAAGAGACTAGGAGGTAATGTAATTTTGTAATGAGATTGTTCCAGGGCATATTTATCCCACGTACTGTGAAAACCCAAACCACATGGGATGGGATACTAGAGCTATTGATTATGCCTGTTATAGTTAATATGAGTTCATTGATATGTGACACACATTTTTTTAGGTTTATAATACAGGTATTATTTCAATGGGAATTATTTTAACTATTATTGATGAAATTTGGGTGTGTCATCATTATATGCACAATAGGACTAATACCGCATGAATTTTTCTATTCCATGTATACTTTATGCATGCATTTTTATATTGAATGTGCTTATTTCTTGATTATTATATATTTAACTATGCTAAAATTAATTATTGAATGAATATAATTGGATTAATTAAAGATCCTACGTCAATCTAAATGGTGTTTCCCTTATATATTTGTGATAAAACCTTAATTAGACAATTATACTATGTTTTTCTGAACCTGATGGTTCCAAACTGTGGTATATGTATATATTCATATAAATATTATGATCACAAATGAACTATATCTCAATATGTGAAACAATTACTACTAAATGGGCTGCCAATTTTAATGTAAATCGATTGTTCCTCTATACCTTGAAAAGGAAACTCTATGTATAAGAATATATTTTTTTTGATATGATACCTAGACCTGAACCTGGTTTTAGTTATGGGTAGATAGCGTGTCTCATATGGTTCTTATGGCCTATGATGGTCTTTCTTTCACCAAGACCTGGCTTTCGGTGCAGTTAGAGAGGTTTGATATTTTCTATAAGAAAGTTATGTACCCGTCTGATTTATCTATCTATGATTTTTTCAACTGTTAAATTATATTCTATGGTTTGTGTTTGGTACTGTATCCTAATGACTCCTTCACATCCTAAAGTCGTATTCCTAGAAGGAGGTGTTTAACATGCACCAGAGGTGGTGGGACGTGATCCACCAATGATCCCTCGTGTTGGTCCACAAATAAAACCACATTTTTCTCATGACATGGGAACTGATGCCTAGTCTCGTTGCGGATTTCATGATCTATTGCAGCCTATGTAAGGTGTCACTAGACCTGCCTCAACTTTGGAATGGTTGATTTGCAGTTCAACTAGTAGAATATTCTCACCTTTACGGAGGATGGAAGAACTCATGTCGCTGACTCATGGATGGATTGCATGATTTCTATCATTTTGAATTTGATGATTCTTCCAGAGAAGAGGGTTAATCTCACTGAAAATATGGTACACAATTCTTTTAAGGGGTGTTGGGATATTATTTACAAGGAATATTGACATCATGATATGATCTGGGAAGATTTCCAGATTTTATTTTTTGGGTAATAATTTCTATATACTCTATTGGATAATTATGATAGAGGTTTTTTGAACATTCAATAGGCATCCACACCAATTAGAGAGTATTATTCTTATTTTATTCAACTACAACACCCCATACCAACTCTATCCAGTGATGGTCTTATATCCATGAGGTGATTTGAGGATGGGATAATATATTCCATCTGATATGTGGTTAATGTTTTTAGGCTGACCAGTATTTCTATGATAGTCTATTAGGCCCTCATTATTGAATGAATTCTTGGAGAAGCTGGTGGTGCGAACCAGGGTGGTTCAACACCAAGGCCTGATAGTTTTTATTCTAGTGGATGAAATAAATGATTTGAGGTCTCTCATGGGGGTTGTAGTAGTCATATAGTTCAAACTGTTAGCTTTCTCATAAATCACTAGTATAGGAATCTGGGACATATGAAACCCCATTTTTTAATGTATCCTACAGAATGTATATGTAGTGGATGTTTGGGGAATATCAAGTTCTTGTAAAAAAAATTCCATCAGTTCCAAGAGACAATGGATCTATACCTAACCCATGTTATAAATTAGGGCTAGTAGTATCATATGAGGATGGTTGCTGGAATACCCCCAGTCACTCCGGTCGAGGCTATGGGAAAGGCAGAGGTTGTTAGAATTAGGATTCCTTGCGCCAGTAGAGCAAGCTTACACAGGGTAGTAAGTCTTTGACCTAGGGCTGCTGTAAGAGCTAGTTACATATAGTACAACCTATGCTGGAGGTGCAGAGCACCAACCGTTTTAATATTTGTGGGACTAATATAGTAAGATATTTAATTGTGAATTCTTTATATTACTTTTTATTATTAAAGTATTTTATAAATGAGGTAATCATAGAGATTATGGGCCTTAATATTGAACACATTTGGGGTGTGATGACACCAGATTCCCATTGGGTATCCAATCAGAATGATTTTGTTGATTTAAATTATATACCCATGAGATAGGTTGATATATCTTAAAATGGAATATATTAAACTACAAAATAATAAGGTTTAATGTAATTATCGGGATGGACTAGTCATTTCTCTATGATTCCCTTATTGAATAATATCATCGCAGGGTAACATTTAAATAATCAGAGGCCAACATGCATATCCATATGGGAGAATTGTATGTCCATGTGCCTCAAAATGGATATGAGAATTAGGGTCTTGGCATAGTTATAACCCAAATAAAACTCTCTTCATTGATGATTGAGGGTAACAAGTGGATAATTTATCTCCTATAGCATATTAATTCAAGTACACCTTCCATGATGTAATTTTTCCAACCCCTAGTTAGAGAGGTAGAATATACTAATGATTTATTGTAAGGAGCGACACCACTGTCTATTCCTCTATAAAATATGGCACTTACAGAGATTATAGATCTCAAGAAATAGTTGGAAGATATATTTTCTAAAGGCTTTATCTAAACATTCATCTTTCCATGGGGTTGTATAATCCTTTTCTTGTTGATGGAAGACAATACCCTCAGTCTCTACATGGATTATTAATTGTTTAACTAGATTATAGTAAAGATAAAGTATCCACTACCAATAATAGATGAATTATTTAATCTTATTTGCGTAGATAGAGTGTTTTTAATGTCTTATTTGAGATCAGGATACCATCAGGATCATTTTCAATAATTAGACACACCTCACACAACTTTCAAGAGTATGCATGGTCTTTATGAGTACATGGTAATGTTGTTCAGTCTCACAAATGTGCTAGATGTATTTATAGAACTGATGAATTATGTTTTAAAACCATATATAGATGCATTCATGGTTGTATTTTTTGAATTCTAAGACATATACTCATAGTGGATGTATTACCTATATACCTATACAAATTGAGAACTATAGTTTCTAAGGAGTAGACCAATAACATCTTTGACATACAATGTTTCTTAGCGATAGATGGGAATTCCAAAAACTTCTTTAAGGATATATCACCCCAAGAATTTCCTCTCATAGAAATCACAAACAGGGATGTGAAATACATGTATAATAATTATTTTAATGAATCCTTTCAGGAGTTGAATAGAAGAATGACGTTAGCACCAATACTGACTCTGATGGAGCTAGAAAGGGCCTAAACTATTTGTTGTCACACATCAATTATCATACTAGGAGATTTTTATGACATTTGATGTGTGATTAATAGCCTTTTAATCTTTTAATTTGACACCAAAAATTATAAATTACCTGGAACTTGACCTTGATCTACCTGATGTAGTTTATTCATTATGTTGTTGGAGACACTGTTCACAATTAGTTTATTTTATGGTATTCACTAGTAAAAAAATCCTCAAGTATATTTTCAAACATGGAGATTTGAATCTCATAAATTGTATATGAGGTTAGTACATCTAATCCATAAATTTTGATCATGCTTATACACATGGGAAATAAGTTTTTATATTTTATTCTCTAAGTCGAAGGACTCAGACATAGGTGGTTCAAGAGGTAAATGGTGAGATGAAAATGTAGGACTTGTTTTTGAAGATACATGTCGAGGTTCAAGAGGTTAATTGGAAGAATATACACTTAGATTTATAAGTGACATCTTGTAACACCCAAAGATTTCATAGTACGTTATTTCTTCAATGTAATTCAATAACTTTCACTACACGCAACACCAGGTTCTAGTGCACCATGGCTTACCAAACAAGCCGTTGAAAAGCTTTTATGAATAGTATTAACTAAAATTTGAACTTTATATAATTATTATTATTTTAAAATCTATATTATGAGTTTCATAGAGATAATTTAAGAACAAATACATTTTTTTCAGATAAAACAAGTATTTTTTAAAAGAATGCAAATTTTCCGCCTTTTAATGGAGAAGCCTTTTTTAAATCCAATATTTGAAACTTTATATATTAAATTTGAAAAAAATAAAATTCTTATTTAGTATCGGGACATAGGAATTCAGTTTCAATAATTTTTTGGTGTTTTTCTGATAACTTTCGTATTTGGGTGAATAGTGAAAAATACTATATTTTTACTAAAAAAACTTTTTTAATCAAAATAATTTATATTGTTAAATTATAAATTTTAATGGTATGAAAGTATAAATAGATTATATTTTTACCATTTAATAAAATTATGGTCATTGTAAGTAATTTCCCTTTGAAAATGTACATAATAAAGTGTCAAACTTTTAATAGTTATTATTTCTTAAAAATACGCCTTTTGGTTTTAAAAGTGGGAATTAATTTTAAATTAATAAATGCAACTTTTATGTCTTTAATTTGGTAAAATGGACATCATTTTTGGATTTGGAATATTGAAATTATTTTAGGGTAAAATTTTGGTACTTTTCTAATAACTTTCATATTTTGATGAATAGTGAAAATTACTAAATTTTAATTAAAAACAACTTTTTTAATAGAAATAATTAATAGTGATAAATTATGAATTTGAGTGAATTTAATGTATAATTAGATTATAATTTTACCATTTAAACCAATTTTGGTCATTGGAAAAAATTTCATTTTTAAATTAGACATAAGAAAGTGTCAATCTTTTTATAGTTATTATTTGTTAAAAACACGTTTTTTGTTTCGACAACGGGAATTAATTTTAAATTAATTTCTGCCACCTATTTGTTTTTAATTTATAAAAATGTATTCCATATTTATAATTAGGAGATCCAAATTTTGTAAATAGGTAACTTTTTTTTAGACATTTTGAATAATTACTTCCGTAATTATTTTATTTACCATGGTTAAAAGGTTAAATCCGGTAAATAAGGGTAAAAAATAATATTTTAATAATAACAAATTACCCTAAAATGTGTCCTAACCCTATTGGGTGATAAATTTCCTATCATTGGCATCTTTGGGTCGATTTTTAGACCCCATGGATTCACTTTTAAGTGATAATGACACTTTATATTAATTAAGTTAATGTAAATACGAAAATGACAAAAGCATATATCTTTTATATTTTTTTTGAATAGGGTTATATATGTTATATTTTCAACCTTAAATATTAATTAGAAATCTAAAAAGATTTAATACATAATGGTATTTTATTTATAATTTTTATACATTGAATAATTAAATTTATTTATGACATAATAATGATGCAATATTTTCCTTATTAATGAAATAATCATAAAATTAGTATTATAATTATTAAAATAAAAATAATTTGAAAGTTTTGAGGACATCCCAGAATTTTATTGGGTAATATGACATGTTATTATTGATTAAATGTATTTTTTAGAATTAATAAAGTTGTTAAGACTTTAACAAAAATCAATTATAAAATATTGTCAAAATTGACATAAATGAATTTTAAAAACAAATATTATATTATTAATTGATATTCTATTCCTAAAAATATATGGTTAGTAAAAAGGACTTATATAATCATAGGTGTATCATTAATGGACCATTTGGGGGTATCTTGGATGTATATAGTAATATTATTAACTATATAATATAAAAATACAAAGTGACATGGTAAATGTCAAACTAATTAACTAAGAGTTAAAACTGAAAGATAAGGTTAATATAATGACACAAACCAGTATAAAATCTATTGGTTGAAAATATTTCTACCCATACCCACCTTATACTTTTAATAATCCACTTTTGAGCCATTTGTAGCCGAATATGAATTTATTATAAATTAATACTTTATGTTTTTTCTAAAGAGCCCCTCCTCCCCCTTATAAAAGGACACCACTTCTAACCAATTCCTTACACCTCTCAAGCCTTTTGGCTCGTTCAAACTCTGCCCATATAACCCCCCTACATCCCTCTACTCCTCCTAGAAGCCTTAACTTAGTTATAAAGAACATAAAGAGTCCTTTTTGGTAAAAACCAAAGGGATTTACCCAAATTAAATGTAACGATTTCTCTTAGCTTCTTTTCTTTAATTTTAATTCTCCAACCCCTAAACTCTTTTTATTGTTTTCTTTTGTAAAAAAACTAGTATCCTAAATATAATAGGATATTTTTATGAGATTTATTATAACTAAACTTACACAAACCTCCATATAATGGGTGAATAGCATAATGTTTCTGTGGATGGAAACCAAACGCCTCAGGAAACGATTATTGTTCAATTATCTCCTACCACCTATCCTGGTGGCCATTATGATAAAACTATAATTAAATATGATATTAATGATAATTATATTATATATAATCTTCTTTATTTCAATTTTATATCTTACCATTATTCGTTTCATGTTGTATATATAAACGATAATTTCATTTGAGGAAGCGCGGACTATCGCCCCCTCAAAGTGATATGACTCGTTCATACCATACATGAAACATATAAAGGATGATATTAATGAAATTAAGTGACACATATAAGATATTATATTATACTGGAATAATAATATACTTATGTATCATTAGGTTTTGATTTCTTTTAAAATGAAAAATGAAATGGATGTAGCGTTTGCGCGTACGTAGGGACTACCGTCTCCACGAATGCGATACGATTCATTCCCCATCATATCCATTCAAGAATAATTATCATTTTAGGATTAAAAATAATTTTTAAGGAATTTATATCATTCTGGATATGAATAAGATACAACATATCCATAACAAACACGACATATGTAACAAAACATATAAAATAAAATGAGTAAGTTAACACCCAAAACGACGATAATACTAAGATATTATTAACAAATCAATGTTAAAAGGTCATATATGATATCATATTAACGTATTTGATTATTTTATAATTTAATAAAAATTATTTCACCATTATACAGGAGGTTTAACTACCCTCAACCAAGGAAAAGTACCAGGTAAGGGGTTTTCATCGCACTCCTTATTCCTGTGAGATTCGTGCCATATTGCCACTATTACGTTTTGTGTGGTGTATGTACTGCCCATAATTTTATTATTTGTGTAATACACTTTAATTTATGTATATTTACATATTCAATGTAAGACACCTCTTTCATGGGGTGTATGTTTCATAAGTTACCAAATTGGTAAGGATAAACTTCACAATCTCTTTATTATCCGAGGTTGTTTTTACTTAAGTATCTACTAGGACAAATTTATTATCCATGTCCTTGTTTCATAAAAGAGTTTTCAAAGGGATTATTTTTAAAGGACATTTTTATTGAAACATCATTTTAAATTTTTTTTAATATTTATTCTTTTAAATCATTCTCATTAATGTCCATGTTCTCAAAATGGTTTTTAAGGATTTATTTATATGGACGTGAATGTTTTTAAAATGTTAATTACATTAAAAAGTTTGAAAGTGGTTTGGGAAACTTTGATTAAAAAATTTCTTTAAATGACATCTTTTCTAAATTGTGTGACTTTTAAATGTTTTCATGAAAAAGGGTTATTTCTCTCAAAGATATTTACAAATCATTTTCATCTGTGTCAAAATTCTTTAATGGATTTTAAACTTGTTTTGAAGTTGATTTATCATGATACTAATCTTCCATATTGTGTTGAAGGTTTGTGATATGTTTGACTATGGATGTGTTATTTTTATACCATTCATGGTTTATGGGTAAAGTATTGACATTTCGTATAATAGTTTTAATACAAATGTTTATGTTATGTTTATACCTTTTCATATGAGGAATGAATTAGGCTTAATAAGTGATGGGTGGAGCCTGCTATAGCTCCTTGATGCATCGGCAGGTCTCATGAGGCAAAATAGTGTCTTGGAACAAGGCCTTGACAAAATTTTATTTGTAGACATGGCACAAGTCCTTGACTATGTGGTTATGATATTCTGGCATTATGCATTCCATCATTATAAAAGTGGCTAATGTTGTTGCATGTGATTATTATACTAGTAGAATATCCATGTGAGTAATTAAATAGAATTATTTTGATTTATATTTTCCATATTATGATGAATTTTATGATGAAAATCCTTTTGTTTTAGTTTTATACATTTCCATAAATGTTTATGCTTATTTTTGAAAGTTTCCACTGTATTGCTTACCCTTACTGAGCATTTGAGCTCACCCATTTCTATGTTTCATTTTCCCAGGATTCCAAGAAGTGTATTGTGATAGATATACAGGGTTAAGCCAAGGGAATAATGGAGTTCATAAAAAATTATTTATGTTTTTTGTATGTTATAAAGTTTAATGTAACATTCATGTATGTAATCTATTTTCAAAGACTACTAAACCGATCGGTCCTTCGGAACTCAATACCTTGTAATCATGAAAATGTATTAAAGTAATGCACCGACTCTGGGTAACTGGGTTCAGGGCGTTATAGTAGGTAACAGAGGAAGTTTAGAAATAACCTTGGAAACTAGATTTAGATGAACACTGATTAAAGCAACTAACCCTAAGATAGAGTTTCAGGATTAGTACAGAAGAAGTTCCTAGAATTTTGGTATTGATGAGATATTTTGATTTTTCCAAGAAATACATCTTTGTATGGATATGAGAAGGTAGAGGCTTCTCTGGCACAGATTTACCTAGTGGTGAAACTCGAAAACAACACTTTGAGTTAGACTCAAACAGGAACTGTTTCAGGAAAACGGGCCTTGTTTGTAACGCCCCGACCCCAGTTACCCAGAGTCGCAGCATTATTACATAACATTGGCATGATCACAAAAAAGATCAAATCTCGAACGACCGATTGGTTTAGTAGCCTTGGAAACACTAGATATATTCATAAGTTTTACATTACATCATAAATTGAAAAACTACTACAACAACATAATATCTCCATAATCCACACTCATATCCCCACATAATATCCCTGCAGGACATTCATAATTTACTTCTTCACTTCCTGGGAAAAATAAAACATAGAAAAGGGGTGAGCTCAAATGCCCAGTAAGGTTAACAATATAGTGGAAACTTTCATAAATAAGAATAAACATTTAAGGCAATGTATAACTAAAACAAAAGCCTTTCAAACATGAACTTTCAACATGGTATGGCATAAATAAAATGAAATAATTCCATTTACTTATTCACATGGATATTCTACTAATCGAATAATCACATGAAAAAATCAATAACCACTTTCATAATGTTGGAATGCATAATGCCAGACTATCATAACCACATAGTCAAGGCCTCGTGCCAAGACTACAAATAAGATTTTGTCAAGGCCTTGTGCCAAGACACTAGTTTGTCTCATGAGACCTACCGATGCATCGAGGAGCTATAGCGGGCTCCACCCGTCACATATTAAGTCCAATGCATTCCCATATGAAAAGGTTTAAACATAACATGAACATTCGTATTAAAACTAGCATACGAAATGTCAATAATTTCACCATAAACTATGAATGGTATAAAAATAGCACATCCACAGTCAAACATATCATAAAACCTTCAATACAATATATAAGTTTTGTATCATAATATATCAACTTCAAATAAGCGTAAAATCCATCAAAGGATGTTGACATAGATGAAATCAAATCTATTTTTAGAGAAATATCTCTTTCTCTTTTTGAAATCATTTAAGAGCCATATAGAATAAAACATTTTATTTGAAAATATTCTTATAATCTTGTAAGGAAAACTTTGAAGATTTTATAATGGCGGAAAATAACCGCACCCACCGTATAAGTTAAAAAAACATTCTTACCTTAATTCTGTTGAAAAGGTTAAAAGGACCTTGTTTTGAAAACGATGGAAAGATTCCTCTTATAAAAAGTCAAACAAGGGTATAAATGAATTTAACCCATATTATTGTAAATAATATAAATGTTTTGAAATACATTTCGAAGAAACATGGATGTGGATGATAAAGAAATCCCAGTATATTATTACGTATAAACAACCTCGGATAATGAAGAGATTGTGAAATAACCCTTACCTTGTACTTTTCCTTGGTTGGGGTAGGTTAACCTCCTGTATAATGGTGAAATAATTGTTATTAAATTATACAAGAATCATATATATTAATATGATATCATATATTATCTTTTAACATTGATTTGTTAATAATATCTTAGAATTATCGTCGTTTCGGGTGTTAACTTACTCATTTTCATTTATATGTTTTGTTACATAAGCCATTTTTGTTGTATCTTATTCATATCCAGAATGATATAAAGTCCTTAAACATCATTTTTAAATCATCAAATGATAATTATACTTGAATGGATACGATGGACAATGAATCTCATCGCGTTCGTGGAGACGGTAGTCCGTACATACGCACGAGCGACAATATCATTCTTTTGATATTAAAATAATATATAATTGGATTTTATATCATATATACAGAATCATTATCATGTTATATTTATTATTTACATGAGTTACACATCATTATTATACCCATCCAAATAATAATATATTGAATAACAATTACACCACGACGTGGAGACGGTAAGCCGTACGTACGCACGAATGGTGACATGTTATTCAAAGGATGGATAGAATACTGAATATGGTTGTACCATATTTATAATAACATCACAGTATATATATGATACTGGAGTGATTATTTTATAATGGAAATAACAAAGAAAGAGGAAGTGGAAGAAGAAAGGAACTTGAAAAGTGGTGGTGAAAACATTACCTCTTCTTCGGGTTCTTCCTTTTGATTTGATCAAAGGGGATCCTTAGGTTGGATTTCTGATCAAACTAAGGCCTCTAGGTTGTAGTGAGGGAAGTTGAGATTGTATTTGGGTAGGGTTTGGCCGAACCAAAGGGCTTTGAAGGTGTGAAGAAATGAGAAGGAGGAGTGCCCTTTTATAAGAGGGGTGAGGGGCACCTTTGGAATAGCTAGAGATATTAGTTTATAATAAATTCATATTCGGTTTCCAATGGCTCCAAAGTTGACTATTCAAAGTTTAATGTGGGGTTGGGTCGAAAACAACTCAACAAATAGAATTTAGACAGGTTTGGGTACTTATATTAACCTTATCATTAAGTATTAACTCCAAGTTAATTAGTTTCACTTTTACAATGTCTCTTTGTATTTTTATATTATATGGTTAATAAACTTACCATATACATACAAGAGACCCCCAAGTGGTCCATTAATGATACAACTATCATGATATAAGTCTTTTGGCCGAACCTTAGATTTTTAGGAATTTAATATTAATTAATAATATAATATTTGTTTTAAAAACTCTTTTATGTCAATTTTGACACTATTCAATAGTTGAGTTTTTTGAAACTCATAACAGATTGATTACATCGAACAAAGTCCATTAAATAAATAATAATATATCATATTATCCTAGAAAATTATTTTAATTCATTAAAAATTTCATATTATATTTATTTGGGTATTTTTAATATCAATTATTTTGATTTTTCACTATTATAGTAATTACTGCATCATCATTGTGTCATAAATAAATTAAATTATTTAATGTCTAAAAATTATAAATAATATATAATTATGTAGGAAATCCTTTTATCTTTCTAATTAATATTTATAATCTAAAATCCAACATATATAACCCTATGTAAAAATTGTTTGCTAAAAGATATATGCCTGTGTCATTTTTGTATTCATTTTAACTTAATTAAAATAAAGTGTCATTATCACTTACAAGTGGATCCATGGGGTCCCAAAATTGACCCAAAGATGGCCATGGTCGACCATGTATCAACCAATATGGTTAAGGCACGTTTTAGGGTTATTTAGTATTATTATAATATTATTTTTTAACCCTTATTTACAGGATTTACCCCTAACCATGGTAAATAAAATATTTACCGCAGTAATTATTCAAAATGTCTAAAAATAAAAGTTACCTATTTACACAATTTGAACATACTGATTCCAAATATGGAATCCATTTTTCTAAATTCAAAACACAGAAGTGGCAGAAATTAATTTAAAATTAATTCCCGCTGTCAAAACAAAAAGCGTGTTTTTAAGAGATAATAACTATCAAAAGATTGACACTTGTTTATGTTCGGTTTAATTGTAAAATTATGTCTAATGACCAAAATTATATTAAATGGTAAAAATATATTCTAAATATACTTTACAACCACTCAAATTCATAATTTATCACTATTAATTATTTTGATTAAAAAAGCTGTTTTTAATTAAAATTTAGTAATTTTCACTATTCATCAAAATATGAAAGTTATCCGAAAAGTACCAAAATTTCACCTTAGGCTAAATTTGATATTCCGAATCCAAAAATTAAGTCCATTTTAAAATATAAAATATATATAACTTCAAAAAGTAGGTATTACTATTCATAACAGCTAGTTTGATTGGTTACGGTGTGTTAGAACTCGGTGTTGCGTACAACACACGCTAGCGTACCGTGGAAGCTTGGGATGTTTCGTTTTAAATTTTTGATGTCCCCATTTAGTCAAAAAGTTTAAAATATAGTATCTAAAAAGGGTTCACTATTAAAATTTGGTAAAAGTGCAATACTGAAAATGATGTTTTTCTTACATTATGTCTAAGAAACTCATAATATGGATTCTAAAATTATAAGGATTATATAAAGTTTAAAATTTAGTTAACACTATTCATTACCTCTTTTTAACAGCTTGTTTGGTAAGTCATGGTGCGATTGAACTTGGTGTTGCGTGTAGTGAAAGTTATTGAATTATTTTGAAGAAATAACACACTATAAAATCTTGGGGTGTTACATTCTCCCCTCCTTCAATAAATTGCGTCCTCGCAATTTGAAATTGTTCTTCGAAAATAAAAGGTTGAAAATAGAAAATATCTTTGTGGGAAAACCCACATCGGAAATTGGGTTACTAAAATTTAGTCATAATATGAGGAAAATAGAAATGAAAGGATCACCACCAAATTATGATCTCTATTAGGAGAACATTGGTGGCAATTAGAGACATATAATTGGATGAAAACGTAAATATTTATAGGTAGTGACTGAGGTCATCAATCACAAAAAAGTATAAAATTGAGGTCCTTAAAATCATCAATATATGATGATTTGAAATACCATCGGTTCAACAAAACATAGTGTATTGGGATAAAACATTTTTGACGTTTCAAAATATCTTATTTGAAATACCACATCGAAAAATGAATTAATGAGGCCTCTATTTTAAATAAAGAGTGGAAAGTATGAAGATTACCGAAAATAACACATACTAGGGTTCCATGTAGGAAAATATGTATATGGAAGAAAAATATAACCATCAATTATCTGATGGAGAGTGGTAGAGAACATGGCTATGAAAAGGCCAACAATCCCAAATCCATAAATTAGTGATGATTTAAGGTACCATCTAGGACAACATTTTTGTTCTAAGTTCCTTTTCTTAATGATGAGGAATTTATTTATGAGATTTACTAAGATCATAAGGAGATATTATTAATTTAAAATTAGAGTTTTATCCCTTAATAAATTTCTACCAAAAACTCATCATTCACTCGTAAAAAAAATTCTATTTATACTATTCATAGAGGGTTCCAAAATAAACAAATTTATAATTCATCTACCAGATCTTTTAAAAAACTACTTTATTTAATCCAGGACATCTCGTGGGATAGTGGTAGGTGATACACCCTTTTCGCCCTTCGGTTGTGGGTTCAAGTCTTGCGGCCTTGCCGGACGCGACGGGTTGCCGCCCGACCTCCGGGTTGTCCTTTTATGGAAATCCAAAATAATAAAAACTAGAACTATCCAAAATACTTCTATCCAAACTCACAGTACAACATTTATAAGGAAGGTAAACATAATGTAGATCCTTTTTACCCCATAATAGCATATGAATACCTTCATCTTGTATTCTTTTAATACACTGAAACATCCTGAATTACTATATTCCTTATTGATTACATTCATGCTCCCTTATTCCATATAGAATGCTAGATATACTTCATCAATCAAAAAAATGTTTTAAACCCCAAAAATGATGGAATATACAAATCATTAATCAGTTTCAAGGTAGTCAAGAATAGCCAATATAATTTATCCAAATCAATCATGTATTATTCTAAAGTCACTACCTCGGTATCAGAACCATATTATGGTTTATCTTTCTCTCAACCATATATTTTCCAAAAATTTAACCTGCTATTGAGTCACATTTATTTTTTCCACACAATCTCAAGTCCTTAATGAAATAGTACTGCAGTACAATCCTTATATACTACATAATTGTTATAACAAGTACATTGTTGATACAACACTCAATTGACGTAATCAACATAAGAACTCTAATCATTCCTCTTCATCTGTGGTAGTATCATAACTTGATTATTATCCAATAGCATCATTTGCGTCATAGTCTGATGACTGGGACATAGGTTCGCGTAGTGTCCAAACTCCTTGCAAATGAAGCATTGTACATTTGAAACCATTTTCTTACCCTTGCAGTCACGTACTTTGTGCCCTTTTCCTCCACACTTATAACAAACTCCCATTCCTTTCAGACAAGTTCCAGGGTGTTGCTTTCCACAGTTACCACATATGGGAAAATTCTCCTTTTCCCTCTTCCCTTTATCCATATTTTTCTCTTCTATCCTTTTCTTCTCTTGCTTCCCTTCAAAGCCATAAGACTCAGTAAACTCTTTACTTATCTTATCAACACATGATATTATTTCTTCATATGATGATAATACATGGGAGACTATTTCTCTTTTAAATTCTAGCTTAATACCATGAAAGATATGATCCTTCCTTCTCTTTGGATCATGTGCATTTCTGGAGTTCTCATTCCTTCTACTGGGCGCCATTTCTAAACAATGGCATACACTAGATCAGTTTATGAATCAAAATACATAATCCCATACTTATAAAACACTTAACATAAATTGAACTATTTATGGATATAATCCATAATCATAAAAATGTCTCCTTTGAGGATGTATATACTCATAAACCCTTCATAATGATTTGTAAATAAAATGAGAGTTATCCTATGCATATCCCCCGGGAGTTTCGTAACCAAGAGTGCAGCAAGGCCCGTTGTCGTGCACCAGTTCCTGTTCGAGTCTAGCTCAAAGTGTTTTTTTCGGGTTTTACCCCTAGGTACATCTGTGCCAGAGCCGACTCTACCTGCTCGTATCCAGACAGGGATGTATTTCTCCGAAAACTCACAAAATCTCTACAATACCAAAATTCTAGGAAGTTCTTCTATACTAATCCTCAAAGTTCATCTTAGGTCTACGTGCTCTAATCAGAGTTTATCTAAATCTAGCTTCCAAGGGTTGTACTAAACTTCCACTGATACCAACTGTAACGCCCCGACCCCAGTTACCCAGAGTCGGAGCATTATTACATAACATTGGCATGATCACAAGAAAGATCAAATCTCGAAAGACCGATTGGTTTAGTAGCCTTGGAAACACTAGATATATTCATAAGTTTTACATTACTTCATAATTTGAAAAACTACTACAACAACATAATATCTCCATAATCCACACTCATATCCCCACATAATATCCCTGCAGGTCATTCAAAATTTACTTCTTCACTTCCTGGGAAAAATAAAACATAGAAAAGGGGTGAGCTCAAATGCCCAGTAAGGTTAACAATATAGTGGAAACATTCATAAATAAGAATAAACATTTAAGGCAATGTATAACTAAAACAAAAGCCTTTCAAACATGAACTTTCAACATGGTATGGCATAAATAAAATGAAATAATGCCATTTACTTATTCACATGGATATTCTACTAATCTAATAATCACATGCAAAAATCAATAACCACTTTCATAATGTTGGAATGCATAATGCCAGACTATCATAACCACATAGTCAAGGCCTCGTGCCAAGACTACAAATAAGATTTTGTCAAGGCCTTGTGCCAAGACACTAGTTTGTCTCATGAGACCTACCGATGCATCGAGGAGCTATAGCAGGCTCCACCCGTCACATATTAAGTCCAATGCATTCCCATATGAAAAGGTTTAAACATAACATAAACATTCGTATTAAAACTAGCATACGAAATGTCAATAATTTCACCATAAACTATGAATGGTATAAAAATAGCACATCCACAGTCAAACATATCATAAAACCTTCAATACAATATAGAAGTTTTGTATCATAATATATCAACTTCAAATAAGCGTAAAATCCATCAAAGTATGTTGAAATAGATGAAATCAAAACTATTTTTAGAGAAATATCTCTTTCTATTTTTGAAATCATTTAAGAGCCATATAGAATAAAACATTTTCTTTGAAAATATTCTTATAATCTTGTAAGGAAAACTTTGAAGATTTTATAATGGCGGAAAATAACTGCACCCGCCGTATAAGTTAAAAAAACATTCTTACCTTAATTTTGTCGAAAAGGTTAAAAGGACCTTGTTTTGAAAACGACGGAAAGTTTCCTCTTATGAAAATTCAAACAAGGGTATAAATGAATTTAACCCATATTCTTGTAAATAATAAAAATGTTTTGAAATACATTTCGAAGAAACATGGATGTGGATGATAAAGAAATCCCAGTAGATTATTACGTATAAACAACCTCGGATAATGAAGAGATTGTGAAATAACCCTTACCTTGTACTTTTCCTTGGTTGGGGTAGGTTAAACTCCTGTATAATGGTGAAATAATTGTTATTAAATTATAAAAGAATCATATATATTATTATGATTTCATATATGATCTTTTAACATTGATTTGTTAATAATATCTTAGAATTATCGTCGTTTCGGGTGTTAACTTACGCATTTTCATTTATATGTTTTGTTACATAAGCCATGTTTGTTGTATCTTATTAATATCCAGAATGATATCAAGTCCTTAAACATCATTTTTAAATCATCAAATGATAATTATACTTGAATGGATACGATAGACAATGAATCTCATCGCGTTCGTGGAGACGGTAGTCCGTACATACGCACGAGCGACATTATCATTCTTTTGATATTAAAATAATATATAATTGGATTTTATATCATATATAAAGAATCATTATCATGTTATATTTATTATTTACATGAGTTACACATAATTATTATACCCATCCAAATAATAATATATTGAATAACAATTACACCACGACGTGGAGACGGTAAGCCGTACGTACACACGTATGGTGACATGTTATTCAAAGGATGGATAGAATACTGAATATGGTTGTACCATATTTATAATAACATCACAGTATATATATGATACTGGAGTTATTATTTTATAATGGAAATAACAAAGAAAGAGGAAGTGGAAGAAGAAAGGAACTTGAAAAGGGGTGGTGAAAACATTACCTCTTCTTCGGGTTCTTCCTTTTGATTTGATCAAAAGGGCTCCATAGGTTGGATTTCTGATCAAAATAAGGCCTCTAGGTTGTAGTGAGGGAAGTTTAGATTGTATTTGGGTAGGTTTTGGCCGAACCAAAGGGCTTTGAAGGTGTGAAGAAATGAGATGGAGGAGTGCCCTTTTATAAGAGGGGTGAGGGGCACATTTGGAAAAGCTAGAGATATTAGTTTATAATAAATTCATATTAGGTTTCAAATGGCTCCAAAGATGACTATTCAAAGTTTAAGGTGGGGTTGGGTCGAAAACAACTCAACTAATAGAATTTAGACAGGTTTGGGTACTTATATTAACCTTATCTTTAAGTATTAACTCTATGTTAATTAGTTTCACTTTTACAATGTCTCTTTGTCTTTTTATATTATATGGTTAATAAACTTACCATATACATACAAGAGACCCCCAAGTGGTCCATTAATGATACACCTATCATGATATAAGTCTTTCGGCCGATCCTTAGATTTTTAGGAATTTAATATCAATTAATAATATAATATTTGTTTTAAAAACTCTTTTATGTCAATTTTGACACTATTCAATAGTTGATTTTTTTTGAAACTCATAACAGATTGATTACTTAGAAAAAAGTCAATTAAATAAATAATAATATATCATAGTATCCTAGAAAATTATTTTAATTCATTAAAAGTTTCATATTATATTTATTTGGGTATTTGTAATATCAATTATTTTGATTTTTCACTATTATAGTAATTACTGCATCATCATTGTGTCATAAATAAACTAAATTATTTAATGTCTAAAAATTATAAATAATATATCATTATGTACAAATTTTTTTTATCTTTCTAATGAATATTTATAATCTAAAATCCAACATATATAACCCTATGTAAAAATTGTTTTGCTAAAGGATATATGCTTGTGTCATTTTTGTATTCATTTTAACTTAATTAAAATAAAGTGTCATTATCACTTACAAGTGGATCCATGGGGTCCCAAAATTGACCCAAAGATTCCCATAGTCGACCATGTATCAACCAATAGGGTTAAGACACGTTTTAGGGTAATTTAGTATTATTATAATATTATTTTTTAACCCTTATTTACCGGATTTACCCTTATCCATGGTAAATAAAATATTTACCGCAGTAATAATTCAAAATGTCTAAAAATTAAAGTTACCTATTTACACAATTTGAAAATCCTGATTCCAAATATGGAATCCATTTTTCTAAATTCAAAACACAGAAGTGGCAGAAATTAATTTAAAATTAATTCCCGCTGTCAAAACAAAAAGCGTGTTTTTAAGAGATAATAACTATCAAAAGATTGACACTTGTTTATGTTCGGTTTAATTGTAAAATTATGTCTAATGACCAAAATTATATTAAATGGTAAAAATATATTCTAAATATACTTTAAAACCACTCAAATTCATAATTTATCACTATTAATTATTTTGATTAAAAAAGTTGTTTTTAATTAAAATTTAGTAATTTTCACTATTCATCAAAATATGAAAGTTATCCGAAAAGTACCAAAATTTCACCTTAGGCTAAATTTGATATTCCGAATCCAAAAATGAAGTCCATTTTAAAATATAAAATATATATATCTTCAAAAAGTAGGTATTACTATTCATAACAGCTAGTTTGATTGGATACGGTGTGTTATAACTCGGTGTTGCGTACAACACACGCTAGCGTACCGTGGAAGCTTGGGATGTTTCATTTTAAATTTTTGATGTCCCCATTTAGTCAAAAAGTTTAAAATATAGTATCTAAAAAGGGTTCACTATTAAAATTTGGTAAAAGTGCAATACTGAAAATGAAGTTTTTCTTACATTATGTCTAAGAAACTCATAATATGGATTCTAAAATTATAAGGATTATATAAAGTTTAAAATTTAGTTAACACTATTCATAACCTCTTTTTAACAGCTTGTTTGGTAAGTCATGGTGCGATTGAACTTGGTGTTGCGTGTAGTTTAAGTTATTGAATTATTTTAAAGAAATAACACACTATAAAATATTGGGGTGTTACATTGTTTCACTCTTGGTTATGACACTCCTGTGAGATATGCTTAGGATAATTCCCATTTTATTTAAAAACCATTATGAAGGGTTTATGAGTATATATACTTCCTAAAAGAAGTCATTTTTATGATTATGTATTATATCCATAAAGTGTTTAATTTAGGTTAATTGTTTTACAAGTTTGGGATTATGTATTTCTATTCATAAACTAATATAGTGTATGCCATTGTTTAGAAATGGTGCCCAGTAGAATGATTGATAACTCCAGTAATACGCATGATCCAAAGAGTAATAGGGATCATAACTTTCATGGCCATCAGCCATAATTTATAAGGGAAATAGTCTCCCATGTATTATCATTATATGAAGAAATAGTATCATGTGTTGATAAGATATGTAAAGAGTTCTTGAAGTCCTATGGATTTGAAGGGAAGCCAGAGAAGAAAAGGATGGTAGAGAGAAAGACAGATAAATGGAGGAAGGTAAAGAAGTATTTTCCCATATGTGATAACTATGGAAAGAATCACCTTGGAAAATGCTTGAACGAAATGGGAGTATGTTATAAGTGTGGAGAAAAAGGACACCACGTTCGTGATTGTGAGGGTAAGAAAAAGGTTTCAAATTTACAATGCTTCATCTGCAAGGAGTTGGGACACTATGCGAACCAATGTCCAAATCATCATAATATTCACCAAATGATGCTATTGGATAATAATCATGTTAAGATACTACCTCAGATGAAGAAGAGTGACCCGTTTTCTTATTTTTTTTATTATAGGATTATTTCATTTGAGTGTTGTATCAGCAATATACTGGTTATATGAATTATGGAGATAAATAAGGATTGTACTGCAGTACTATTTTATTAGGTATTTGAGATTATATGGTTCTAAGAAATGTGAATTCATAGTAAGCTAAACATTTTGGAAAATACATGGCTAATGGAAAGGTAATCCTTAATATGGTCCTGATAATGAGGTAGTAATTTTGGAATAAGAGACGGTGGATTTGAATATTTATATTGGATATTCTTGACTACCTTGAAACTTATTAATGATTCTTCATCGATGGAGTTTACAACATTTTTGGATAGAAGGAGTATATCAATTATTATATAAAGAATAAGGGATCATGAATGTAATCATTAAGGTTTTATGGTAATTTAGGAAGTTACCATGTTTTAAACCCTACATGAAATTAGATCTTTCCTAACGCTTCTATACCAACGGTTTGCAAAAACTATTGGTATAGGTCCCCTTTCCCAACGGTTTGGCCAAACTGTTGGGAAAGGCCCCCAAATTGGCCACTTTTCCCAACGGTTTGGCCAAACCGTTGGGAAAGGCCCTCAAATTAGACACTTTTCCCAATGGTTTGGACAAACCATTGGGAAAGGTGGACCTATCCCAACAGTTTGGCCAAACCGTTGGGAAAGGTCCCCAAATATACCACTTTTCCCAACGGTTTGGCCAAACCATTGGGAAAGGTAGACCTATACCAACGGTTTGGCCAAACCGTTGGGAAAGGTCCCCAAATCTGCCACTTTTCCCAATGGTTTGGCCAAACCGTTGGGGTAGGTCTACCTTTCCCAACAGTTTAGCCAAACCGTTGGGAAAAGTGGCCAAAATTCCCTTCACAGAATTAAAATCACAACCAAAGACCTATACCAACGGTTGTTAAAACCGTTGGTATAGGTACTTTCATTTTTTATCGGACCTTCGTACTGAGAACATTATATAAATAAAAATTTAAAATATTTATGAGAATACATATATATATTTTTGTAATTATGATCACAAAAGTCATGTTAGGTTAGTGGTTGAGTCGTTCAATTATAAATGAGGGGTCCTGGGATCAAATCCCAGCGGATGTTTTATTTTTGGAATTTATATACCAACGGTTCCATTACCGTTGGTATAGATTTCATATTACCTATACCAACGGTTTTTGGAAAACCGTTGGTATAGACCTATCCCAACGGCTTACTTGGCTACGGTTCTCCAAACCGTTGGTATAGGCTATACCAACGGTTTCGAGGCCTATACCAACGGTTCCAAACCGTTGGTAAAGGTTAGTTTTCCAGTAGTGAAAATAATACATGATGAAGGTGTTCACATGTTATTACATAGAAAAAAGGATCTTCATTGTGTTTTAATTCCTTATAAATTTTGGACTGTGAGTTTCGACAAAAGTAATTTGGATAAGTATAAAGGTTAGAATGGATTATATTTTACATTTTATACAATTTTTATGGTTAAATAATTTCTGAAGATTATTTTTGGATTTTTATAAAAAGGAGAACACGGAGGTTGGGCAAAAACACATCGCTTCCGGCAAGGCCGCGAGACTTGAACCCGCAACCATAGGGAGACAAGGGTGTATCACCTACCACTGACCCATGTGATGTCCTGGATTGAATAATGTAGTTTTTTAAAGGGTATGATAGATGAATTATAAATTCATTTTTTTGGAATCCTACACGTATAGGATAAATAGAATATTATATTGAAGTTCTATTATCTTTTAGAGTGAAAGATGATTTTGTGGTAGAACATAGTTAAAGGACGGGACTCTACTTTTCATGTATATATTTTTCTTCTTATCTTATTCAATTAAGAAATTAATTCATATACATTAGTGAAGGGATCTTAAAACAAAAAATGTTCTATCCTTATACCTTATGTTTTTTGAACCGATGGTATTTTAAATCATTATAGATTGATGAATTTAAGGCCCTCAATTTTACACTTGTTTGTGATTGATGACCTCAATCACTACCTATAAATATTTACGTTTTCCACCAATTATATGTCTCTAATTTCCCCCAATGTTCTCCTAATAGAGATCATAATTTGGTGGTGACCACTTTATTTCCCTTTTCCTCAAATTAAGACTAAATTTTATTAACCTAATTTCCGATGTCGGTTTTCCCAAAGGTATTTTCTATTTTCAGCCTTTTATCTTATAAAAACAATTTCAAATTTCAAGGACACAATTTATTGAAGGAGGGAAGAATGTAACACCCCAAGATTTCATAGTACGTTATTTCTTCAATGTAATTCAACAACTTTCACTACACACAACACCGAGTTCTAGCGCACCATGACTTACCAAACAAGCCGTTCAAAAGCGGTTATAAATAGTATTAACTGAATTTTGAAGTTTATATAATCATTATAATTTTAGATTCCATAATATGAGATTCTTAGACAAAATGTAAGAACAAATACATTTTTTTTCAAAAAAAAGATATATTTTTCAAAAAATGCAATTTTACCGCCTTTTAATGGTGAGGCCTTTTTGAATCCAACAATATAAACTTTTATATATTCAATTTGAAAAAATAAACTTCTTCTTTAGAATTGGGACATAATAATTAATTTCAATAATGTTTTGGGGTATTTCTGAAAACTTTCATATTTGGTTGAATAGTGAAAATTACTATATTTCAACTGAAAAAAAACTTTTTTAATCAAAATAATTTATATTGTTAAATTATAAATTTTAATGGTATAGAAGTATAAATAGATAAATTTTTTACAATTTAATCAAATGATGGTCATTTTAATTAATTTCACTTTGAAATTAGACATAAACAAGTGTCAAACTTTTGATAGTTATTATTTCTTAAAAATACACCATTTGGTTTTAATAGCAGGAATCAATTTTAAATTAATAAATGAAACTTTTATGTTTTAAATTTTATAAAAAATAATTCATTTTTGGATTCATAATACCAAAATTAGCTTAGGGTGGAATTTTGGTACTTTTCTGACAACTTTTACATTTTGATGAATAGTGAAAATTAGTAAATTTTAATTAAAAGAATCTTTTTAAATGGAAATAATTAATAGTGATAAATTATGAATTTGAGTGATTTTAAAGTATAATTAGATTGTAATTTTACCATTTAATCCAATTTTTGTCAACAAACATAATTTCATATTTAAACTGAACATAAGAAACTGTCAATCTTTTGATTGTCATTATTTGTTAAGAACATGCTTTTTTTTCGACAACGGAAATTAATTTTAAATTAATTTCTGACACATCATTATTTTGAATTTAGAAAATTGGATCAATATTTAGAATCATGAGGTAAAAATTTTCTAAATAGGTAACTTTTATTTTTAGACATTTTGAATAATTACTTCAGTAAATATTTTGTTTACCATGGTTAAAAGGGTAAATACGGTAAATAAAGGAAAAAAATAATATTATAATAATAGTAAATTTCCCTAAAATGTGTCCTAACCATATTGGTTGAGACATTTCCGACCGTGGGCATATTGTGTTCAATTTTGGGACCCCATGTATCCCTTGTAAGTTATAATGTCACTTTATATTAATTAAGTTAATGTAAATACAAAAACGACATAAGCATATATCTTTAAGAATTTTTTTAAATAGGGTTATATATGTTATATTTTCTACTATAAATATTAATTATAAAGATAAAAATATTTCCTACATAATAGTATAATATTTATAAATTTTAGACACTGAATAATTAATGTTATTCATGACACAATAATGATGCAATATTTTCCTTATTAATGAAAGAATCAAATAATTAGTATTATAAATGTTAAAATAAATATAATTTGAACGTTTTGATGCCATCCACGAATTTTATTGGTTAATATGACATGTTAGGATTGATTAAATGAATTTATTTCGAATTAATAAAGTTTTTAAGACTTTAACAAAAAAAATTATAAAATATTGTCAAAATTGACATAAATGAGTTTTTTAAAAAAATATTATATTCTTAATTGATATTATATTCCCAAAAATATAAGGTTCTCCCAAAGTACTTATATCATGATATATGTATCATTAATGTACCACTTGGTGGGTGGTTGATTATATGTATATAGTAATTTTATTAACTATATAATATAAAAATACATAGTGACATGGTAAATGTCAAACTAATTAACTAAGAGTAAAAACTAAACGATAAGGTTAATATAATGACCCAAACATGTCTAAAATATATTTTTTTGAAAGGATTTAGACCCATCCCCACTTTAGACTTTAAATAACCCACTTTTGTTCCATTAGAAACTGAATATGAATTTTTTATAAAGTAATACTTTAAGTTTTTCCTAAAGAGCCCCTCCCCCCCTTATAAAAGGACACCACTTATAACCAATTTCTCACACCTCTAAAGCCTTTTGGATCATCCAAAATCAGACCAATTAAGCACCCTACATCCCTCTCCTCCTCCTGGAAGCCTTACCTTAGTCATAATGCACTTAAAGTGTCCTTTTTTGGTTCAAACCAAAGGGAGTTACCGAAATTAAAGGTAACGATTTCTCTTAGCTTCTTTTATTTTATTTCACTTATCCAACCCTTAAAATCTTCTTATTATTTTATTTTGTAACAAAAACAGTATCCAAAATATACTAGGATATTTTTATGAGAAGTATTAGAACCACACTTACTCACACCTTCACCTAATGGGTTAAGAACATAATTTTTATTTGGATGGAAACCAAACGCCTCACGAAACGATGATTGTTCAATTATCTCATACTACCTCTCATGGTGGCCATTATGATGGAACTATAATTAAATATGATATTAATTATATTTATTTTACATATAGGTTTCTTTAATTCCATTTTATAGCATAAAATTATTCATTTCGTGTTGTATATATATACGATAATTTCATTTGAGGAAGTGCGGACTACCACCCCCTCAAAGTGATATGACTCGTTCATATCATACATGGAACATATAAAGGATGGTATTAATGAACATAAGTAACCCATATAAAATATAATATTATACCAGAATAATAATATACCTATGTATCATTTGGTTTTGATTCCTTTTAAAATGAAAAATGAAATGGATGTAGCGTTCGTGCGTATGTACGGACTACCGTCTCCACGAACGCGATGAGATTCATTCCCCATCATAACCATTCAAGTCTAATTATCATTTTATTTTTAGAAATAATTTTTAATGACTTGATATAATTCTGGATACGAATACGATACAACCTATCCATAAAAACACATCTTATGTAACAAAATATATAAATTAAAATGAGTAAGTTAACACCCGAAACGAAGATAATACTAAGATATTATTAACGAAGAAATGTTAAAAGATAATATATGATATCATATTAATGTATATGATTATTGTATAATTTAATAACACTTATTTCACTATTATACAAGTGGTTAAAATACCCTCAACCAAGGAAAAGTACAAGGTAAAGAGTTTTCATCTCACTCCTTATTCCCGTGAGATTCATGCCATATTGCCACTATTAACTTTAGTGTGGTGTATGTACTACCCATAATTGTATTCTTTGTGTAATACACCTTAATTTATGTGTATTTACATATTCATTGTATGATTCCTCATTCATGGGGTGTATGTTTCGTAAGTTACCAAATTGGTAAGGGTTAATTTCATAATCTCTTTATTATCCGAGGTTGTTTTTACATAAGTATATACTAGGACATATTTATTATCCATGTCCATGTTTCATAAAAGAGTTTTCAAAGGAATTATTTTTAAAGGAAATTTTTACTGAAACATAATTTTATTTTATTTTAATATTTATTCTTTTAAATTATTCTAATTAAGGTCTATGTTTTCAAAATAGTTTTTAAGGATTTATTTATATGGACATGAATGTTTTTAAAATGTTAACTAATTTAAAAAGTTTCAAAGTGGTATGGGAAAATTTTATTCAAAAATATCTTTAAATGGCATCTTTTCTAAATTGTGTTACTTTTAAATGTTTTCATGAAAAGGGGGTATTTCACTCAAAGTGTTTTACAAACCATTTTCATATATTTCAAAATTCTTTAATGGATTTTAAACTTGTTTTGAAGTTGATTTATCATGGTACAAATCATCCATATTGTGTTGAAGGTTTTGTGATATGTTTGAATGTAGATGTGTTATTCTTATACCATTCATGGTTTATGGGTAAATTATTGGCATTTCGTATGCTAGTTTTAATACGAATTTTTATGATATTTTTAGAACTTTTCATATGAGGAATGCATTGGACTTAATAAGTGACAGGTGGAGCCCGCTGTAGCTCCTCGATGCATCGGTAGGACTTATGAGACAAACTAGTGTCTTGGCACAAGGCCTTGACAAAATATTATTGGTAGTCTTGGCACAAAGCCTTGACTATGTGGTTATGATTGTCTGGCATTATGCATTACATCATTATGAAAGTGGATGTATTTATTTCATGTGATTATTCGACTAGTAGAATATCCATTTGAGTAAGTAAATGGTATTATTTTGATTTATATTTGACATATTATGATGAAGTTTATTTAGGCTTATTTTTAAAAGCTTCCACAAAATTTCATACCCTTACTTAGCATTTGAGATTATCCCTTTCTATGTTTTATTTTCCCAGGATTCCAAGAAGTGTATTGTCATTGATATGCTGGGTTAAGAAAAGGGAATAATGGCGTTCATAAAGGATTATTTATGTTGTTTTTTATGTTATAAAGTGTAATGTAACAGTCATGTATATAATCTATTTTCCAAGACTTCTAAACCGATCAGTCCTTCGGGACTTGATTCCTTCTAATCATGCCAATGTATTAAAATAATTCACCAACTCTGGGTAACTGGATTCGGGGCGTTACACATCAAATATTCTATAATTAATGATAATTATTAGAATTTTATATACCTAATGAACATCCGTTACTGAATTTATCTCATATAGAGATTCATCTTCTTGTTGGATCATGGATGAGGATGAGACTTTAAGCTTTAATAGTTGTGTTTGAGATCTGTTATTAATAAAATAGGAGATGATGTGGGAATACCATGAATTAGTTACGGTAGTATATATCACAGTGACAAAGATGTATTTACACTTGAATCGCGAGTATTGTTGGCCTTCTATGAAATGTGATATAAATGGTTTTATGAGTAGATGTTCCACCTATTTTTAGGTTAAGGTGGAACATTATTGACTTATAGGTATTTTTCACCCATTATCCATTCCTAAGTGAAAATGGGATGTTGTATCTATAGACTTAATGATTGGTTTTCCTAGATCACCTGATCAAAATGATACTATTTGTGCAGTCATTGATCATTTAAAAAAGTCCATACATTTCTTGCCTATTAATAAGAAATTCCCAATAGATAATATAGTAAGGATATACATCGTGGAGGTTGTAAATATTTAGGGATCTACATGATCTATCATTTATAACCAAGAAAATCAATTCATGTCTCAGTTCTCATAGGGGATATAGAAAGACATGGGTACACTGGTGATTATGGGCATAACATATGACCCAATGATCGACAAATAGTTAAGGAATATGATTTTGGTGTTAGAGGAAAAGATTTCTGCATGTGTCCTTTAGGTTTGGGGTTCTTTGTTGAAACACATACCCGTTATATAGTTCACTTATAATAATAGTTTATAGGATATAATTCAGAAGGATCATTAAAAATCCTATTACAGAAATGCCTTTTCATCAAGTCTGGATGTCTAGAGGTAGGGGAGGCAATTTTTATGGATCATTTATCATCCATGAGACTTCATAGATGGTCTTGTTGATTAGAAATAACATATTTATAGATTCGTCAAGATAGAAATCATATTGTCACAGCTAGTCCCCCAAGACCAATGTCGTGACTACCCCATGCCCACCTTCTATAGGATAGGGGTTATAGACTATCACCAGAAAGGAATATCCCTAAAACGAGTATGATTTTCCTTTAAACCCTTAGAATCACAAAGTCCAAGAGCACATCAAGATTCAAGAATAAAGTAAAACTGTAGTAGTAAAGGTGTGTATAAAAAGGGGAGGTGTCCAGAATACAAGCCCAACTAAAAAGGTACAACTACAATGCAAAATTGAAAAAATATCCTATGATCGTCCACCAAGGATCCTACCTGAAGGGTAAGTACATCATGTCACACACATCTCTTCGTCCACTAGTCACCTCTGTCCACATGATGTCCTGGCTCGCAATGTCTCAGTCAAGGCTACTTGTCGTCTGTACAAGACACAACATGGTGCGGGTGAAGGCCATGCGGGGGTGAGTATAACAATACCATGTTGGGACCCCAAGACCTTCAATGGTATCTTAGAATTCTAAAATGGAATACCAAACAAATTGATCTCGATGAAAATAAAAAATAAAAAGACTCATCTCAAACTCGATATTCTTGACTCATCTCAAACTCGATATTCTTGACTCATCCAAGAAAAAAACATAAGGCCCCGACCTCTAGCCATTTCCAGGATTTCCACAGAAGGATCAAAGCGTACCCAAGGATCTGAAGTACACACTCCATGAACTGGCCATACATGATTGAAAACATCTGAGAGATGTAACCGATCATGTAAAACTCAACTATTCATAATGGAACAACCAAGTGGATGTGATCCATTATGAAATTTCTGCTAGAACTACCTCTCATGCCTGAAACTAGAGCTCTAGTAGTCACAGTCTTGTTCCTGAATCAAGACTAAGGGAAAAAGTGAATACACTCACTCCTCGACATTATTTCCTGTAGTCAAGGGAGATCCGACACCCCTGAAGAACCCGCTCCCCATTGTTACTCTGAGATGGGGGAGTACTACTCCATATGTGAGGACCCACAGCCAACCCAGTAGGGGAGTAAAACTCTAGTAGTTTGTTTTCTATTAGGGACTCGCACCCTATTATGTCAGGGGAGTACCAACCCCAAACTAGAGGACCCGCACCCTAGAATGACAAGGGAGTACTGTCTCTATAGGTTAGGACAGACAACCAACCCGTTAGGGGAGTACAACCTTGGTAGTTTTTTTTGCTATGGTCGACCCACGCCCTAGTAGGTCCAGGGAGTACCCACCCCAGGCTAGAGGAAATGAACCATAGCATGGAAGGGGAGTACCAACTCCAATATAGCACTGCATAAGGAGGACTTCCACCCTCTTTTGATAGGGGAGTACCTACTCCTACCATAGAGGATCTGCACCCTACTCAGTAGGGGAGTACCCGACTCTATGTGAGTTATGTATGGAGGAACCAAACCCTAGTCCAATAAAGGAGTACATAATCAAAAGATAGAAAAACCAATTATAGGGGTATGAACCCGTACTCATGATGTGGGGAGTCCCGTCTCTACCGGAGCATAGGAGTAAGGAATACCCGTGCCTGGTGTCATCAAGGGGGTATCCATCCTAACTCTCGCTACAAAAAACACCTTGGTTCTGCTCCTCCTATTTTAGACCATACCTAAACCACCCCAAAATTCTTCAAGTAAGTAACCTGATTATTGGTCATGTCATAAGGGTTCCAATAGAATAGACAGCACATCAATCGGACAACCGATCTGTAAGCTATACGCATTTTAGTGTCAAGGGACTAGTTGAATTCGAGTACGATCCAACCTATCCAAACTCTAACATTCTATGAAAGTCATGTGGAGTATCTCAATACTACTATCGAACTCCAAGGATATCATCTCCATAGACAGTTCGTCAAACGGATGCCCAGTTCACAATATACGAACTTTGAAGCATATCTCGGCGTGAGAGGGGTCCGAGTCCAGTCTGACCCGGCATGTGCCGACCCGACCCGATCCGGTTGGGCTGAGCTGCGGTGGGCCCAGACCACCGGAAGGTGCGACCCACATGGTTTCGTGCGGTCCTATTCTTCCAAACAGCTAAAAGGAGTCATTCAGATCCATTAATTAGTGACACCACGGGGCGTTGCCTCATCACCCATGGGACCCACAGGGAGCGGGTCCCCTATATCACCACAACTCCCTTCAGCACAACGTGAGATGGCATGCCTCCTCTACCTCTTTGGATATCCCCTGCCTGCAGACTATCCGACCACCACGGTGCCAAGCATAATGCTTTTCCACCACGACCAATGGTTGTTGGCTGCCGTCCTTGTCCATTGGCACCGTCGCGCTGGTGCCATGCCGGTTCTTCTTCCGCTATCCCCCAAGTGAGACTTGGTGGTCTTTTCTTCCTTTCATGCTTTCCTATTGTCCTCTCGAGATGCTTCCTTCATTACGTGCCTCTCAGTTTCAAGGTTCTGTCAAGTTGAAGCAACCCTCCTCTGAATAACGCAATGAAAAACTAGTGATAGAGGGTCTTGGTCTTGTTTGTTTGTCCTGCACCCTCCTCGTTAGTATTATGAATAATGGCGGGTAATTTATACATCACATTAAAATAATGATAATAGCTATTCATATCCTTCATAAGACCACCAGATGATTATAGAACAAGGTGAGGAATCATGGGAATTTCTTGAATTAAAATAAAACCCCTACCTTGAGATTCTTTGGAGACACAACGGTGGTGGAAGAAGATTCATTTTTTGATGAAGTCCCTAGTGTTCTTCGTTCCTAGTTCATTACCGCCTGATATTTCGTCTCTTTTGTTGGAAGGTATCATGTGACATCGCTAGAGGTTCCTCGCAAGATGAAGTCGTGCCAACAGCTCTACCCTGAGCCCCATTCAAATAGAGGGGGGAACGAGTTAGTAACACACCGAGGAATTAATGAGATTCATCCATGAACGTAATTAAAGTGCCACATTATTTTCAATATGTGTGGTTATTCAACCAAAGTGTAACCGAGCAATTAATATCCCAAATTAAATTTATGACTACCTCCCTAGGCCCTGCCACCGCCCCTCAAGAGGTGGTAGGATAAAACAAAATAACAATTTTGTTATATTATCACTTAATAAAAGTTGAAGAAACTAACATTTTCAACCCACCTACTGCAGTCTAAGTGAAGCCTCCCATAAGTGAATGATATCACTGTGAGTTCAAAGGTTCCCTCATATTTCAATTAAGAGCACATGTTCAAAGGAAATAAATTGTCGCCCAGACATTCTTTAAAAGTACAATTAAAAAATTTAAAAAATTATTAACAGTCACCCTCGACCCATGCCAGTCAAGGTTGGGATCTACCTATGGAAAAAATGCCGTCATGAGCTAAAAAATACACTTTGATTTCCAATCCGAGTTACCGTTTAGGAGTTATATAATTTAACATAAAAATTATTGCTACTTAATTATTTTATTTTTTTCCAAAAACTATCTTCCACTATTTTTCAGTGCCATCCAATGTTAGGATATGCCTAAGCATTCAATCACAACTTCATCATTGGTCTTGAATTTTTAATCAGAGTCACCATTCGTGAGTCATAAGATTTTGAAAATTAAAGTAATTTTATTTAATTATTTTTATTTCATTTATTCCATTTTTGGGTTTTCTCACTGGAGGCATGTGATGAATAAACTTAATAAAATATTATACGGAATTTTCAGGTCTTTATATTCTCCCCAGTATAGGGATTTTCATCCCTGAAAGCCAAAACAAAGTTAAAATAAACAAATAAGGGTACTGAGCACGAATTTATGCCTCCTGCTCCCATATGCCCTCCTGGGGATTCCCGTGCTGCCAAAACACTCACACCTGATGAATAAAGTTCCCACAAAGGACCTACTATTTTCAATCCTATATCTCCATTGAGAAATATGAAAAAGTCACTCCATCATCAATGTCTAGCTCACCCTATTCAATAATGTGTGATGGATCATGCACGAATCTCCTCAGCTGGGAAACATGGAAAATGTTGTGCACCTAGTGCATCTGTGGGGGAAGAGATAGGCGATACTCCACCTCACCAACTTTGCTGAGAATTTTTAATGGTTCAATGAAACTAATAAATAACATGCTACCCCTACCGAATCTCTGTAATCCTAGTAGGGGTAAGACCCATAGGAAGACATGATCTCCCTCCTTTAACACAATGGGTGTCTATCTCATATCAGCATAAGACTTCTACTAGCTTTGTGTAATCTTCATCCCTGGCTACCAGTACTAATACTAGTTGTCATGGTACATCTTCACCACACCAGGATGTACTAGAAAAGGGAATGTGTGGAACTCCCTCAACACATCCTCTAGTAGTGTCACTGATACCATGGTGCATCCTTTTAGAAGAATTTTGTGCTCACCACCTTTAAAAAACATTTCTAGATCCTATCTTAAGGATATCCCAGCACGTTAGGCCTCACAGTCCACATCCCCAAGTTGTGCCTCCCGATCTCCCTGAAGGTGTGGGGTATAGAAAGTTATAGATTGGAGGTAAGCTACTCCCTCACTATCCATGAAGGGTTTCAGTAATGTGGATAGAAACTTTGTCACCTCACTCAGCAGTTGTAAATGATACCTCATGCTGAGTGAATATGCCACCACACCCCCTTCTAAAACCCCAGATCCCAGTTCTCTATCAGAGACAATCAGTAAGAAGTTGTAGATGTTGGTGTTATCACTGGGTACAATCCAATGCGGAATTCCCTCTCCCGATATGGAGGTAATTCTAGAAATAAATTTTGAAAAGATGTTCTCACACTCTGCCACTACTGCTGGGAACTGAAAACTGAAAACTCTTGCTACCATGAGTGTAAGGCTGGCTGACTCAAGAGTGATCGACTTCACCCTCTTATGTATGCGTTTAACCTATGATACCTAGCTTTCCTTTTCCTTTGACCAAGGAAAATACCTTTCCAATGCTATAGATATACCAAAACCTTTTTCCCTAAAATAGTCAATATGATCATGAACTATGGATGACCAGTCCATACCTAAACTAAAGTTGTATGGATATGACGCTACCATAAATAGGTTACAACCAAAACTCTCACCTCATCGGTCAGATCACACCATAGGCATAAGTGTGATTATCGAGTCTCCTACCAAAGGTATTTACAAACCTAAGGGTCAAGTCAACAGTTTAACCGTGATATTTAGGTCATGAACAAGATTCGTGAGATGAAGTAATGATTAGTACCTATGCTTGTTAATACGACATCTAGTAGTAGACACATATCGTACCTCGAATCATTCTTGGAGCCCTTGGGTCGAACTCTATGACTGCATGCAGCTATTCCCTTCCCCTTCCCTCTAGCTATCGGAGCCTAGTGGGCACCACATTCGGGTTGTGGTTTAACATATCAAAATGTATACCACATCCTGCTGCTCTCCTAGATCCTCTTCCATGTCTAATACCATGCATATTCATTTGTCCCAATCAATTCCTCTTACCGAAACATTTTTACACATCCAAGTCTCCAAGACTGATGTCAGTTTTCTCCTTTACCATTACTGAAATTCACTGGTTGTATCTGCTCATCCAAAGAATTTTCAACCAAAATGGTTCTCTCTAGCACCCAAACATAAGTAAAAATGCATATAAAAATAATTCTATATTGGATGTCCTTAAACAAAACTCGATCAGAGGACCGAGCCCTGAAGAACTTATCGTATCATATTCATCGAGAACCTGGAATGGTCAGTACTCCCCAATGAGTACCCAGGTACTGACATGTCATCTGGCCAAAGCTGTTGAATCTCTTTGGAACACATACACCTCAGCTTTTTATGGAAAGTGGCCCCCTTCTATGAATAAGCTTCTCTAGATCTATCCATGGAAAAAGTAACCTTATGGTACGATAGGGTTAATCTAAACACTTTCATTGCTCTTTTGAGCCACATTTAATGCTCACATCCACGTCCACTATCTCATCTAATAGAGCCCTGGATAGATGGAAACACAGTCACCTCATCAAGCCATCCCTTAGCCCCCCCATGTGTTGGGATCACCTGTAACACCCCGAGCTTCCATGATACGCTTCTCATTAAATAATGTAATAGCTTGCATTGTACGCAACATCGAGTTCTAACACACTACAACTAATCAAAGTAGCCGTTATGAATAGTAATAACCACTTTTTAAATTATAGAAATTTTATATTTCAAAATGGACTTCATTTTTGTATTCGTAATATCGAAATTATCCTAAGTTGAATTTTTTGTAACTTTCTGAGAACTTCTGATTTTTTAATGAATAGTGAAAAATACTTAAAACAACTTTTTTAATCAAAATAATTTATTGTGATAAATTATAATATTTAGTGGTTTTAAATTATAATTAGAATATATTTTTACCATTTTATCCAATGGTGGTCATTAGAATTAATTTAACATTGAAATTGGACATAAACAATTGCCAATCTTTTGATATAAATTGTTTCTTAAAAACACGCTATTTGTCGTAACAGTGGGAATTAATAATAAAATTAATTAATTCAACTTATATGTTTGGAATTTTTTAAAATAGACATCATTTTTGAATTCGGAATATCAATTATAGCTTAGGGTGAAATTTTGGCTTTGTTCTGAAAAACTTCAATTTTTGATGAATAGTGAAACCACTAAGTGGTAGTTAAATAACTGATTTTTCGTTTAAATGAAATATTACCACTTCTGTGATTTGATTTTCAAAAATCCGGCATACATGGTTGTAATTAAGAAGTAAAATGTGGTTCAATGAGATTAAATTAATTTTTTTTGGTGAATAGTAACTTTTATGTTCTTAATCGCGATTAGAGGTAATTAATGTAGTTTAAGGTACAAATAATGTTTTAATAATATGAGATGAGCATGACACTTGTCCTACTCCTATTGGATGAGTCATGTCCGACCAAGAAAACCCATGGGTCAACTTGGGGACCCCATGGAGCCACTTTAGTTGGAAAATTACATTAATATATATTTATTTAATGTTAAAATTAAATTGACACAAACATGAGTTATTTTACTAAAACAGTTGTTAAGTGGTGTTACACAAGTCCACATTTTGACTATAAATATGAATTAGAAAGCTAAAAATATTTCCTACATCATAGTATTTTTTTTATAATTTTTAGACATTAAATATATTAAATTATTTATGACATCATTATGATGCAGCGATGACCTCATTATTTAACGATTTAAATAAAATGAGAAGATAATGCAAAATCCAAGGCTTACACTTGTCCAAAGCCTATTGGATGAGGAGATTTAGAAACCTTATCACCTTATCCTCGAATCATATAAGTGTGGGACCTTTAGAATCCGAAAATCATTGTGAAATAATGTAACATTTCAATCTTTCCAAAAGTGCCCCTCCTCTCCACTTATAAAAGGCCCCCACCTCTCCCACCTCATTTACACTTTCAAGCCATTTGGCTCGGCCAACCTCTGCCCAAATACTCTCCCAACATTCCTCCATTACTCCTATAAGCCTCACGTTGGGCAGAACTCTTCCCAAGGAAGCCTTTGGCTCAAATGAAAAAGAGTTACCTGATTTTGAGGTAATGTCTTCTCTAATGTTGTTTTGTTTTGATTTTCTTCTCCAACCCCCTAAACTCTTTTTAATCATTTCTTTTGTAACAACACCAGTATCCTCAATATACTAGGATGTTGTTATAAGAAGGATTCGAGCTACACTTACACACACCTACATCTAATGGTTAAAGAACATACGGTTTCTGTGGATGGCGAATTTCTGCCTCACGAAATGATGATTGTTCAACACTCATATAACACCTTCGAAGGTGGCCATTAAGATGTCACTATTTTTATATATGATATATAATATGTTTATTTTTTACTTATGCTTCTGTATTTCTCATTTATGGCATACTTTATGATTTCCATTATGGGCAAAACGCGATAATTTCATTTTAGGAAGTGCGGACTACCGCCCCCTCAAAGTGATGTGAATCGTTAATGCCATATGTGGGATGTATAAAGGATGGAGTAAATGATATAATATATGATATTATACTGGAAATATATTATAACTTTATATAATTATGATTTAATTACATTAAATACGAAATAGAAATGAAAGTAGCGTTCATGCGTACGTACGGCTTACCGTCTCCATGAACGGTGCATTTCATTTCTTACCTCTAAATGTTACGTAATATTATAAATGAATGTATATACTGTATATATATGCTATATATGATATCAAAATCATTAATATAATTCTGGATATAATGGATATTTCACCACATGAACAACTTGTAATTATAAGAAGTTTATTTTGACTGAAGTACCAAAGATCGACAAAACGACCGTTGTTAACTTAAATAATTACATAATGTTCATAACATGGTAATAAGGGATATGAAAGAAATAATCAACATGAAAAATGTTCTTAAGTAAATAGGAATTAACTCTAGTTTATTATTCAGGAGGTTAAAGAACGGTCGAGTCAGGACAGGACACAATGTAAGGGTTTACTTCACAACCTCTTCATTATCCAAGGTTGTTTATACATAATTATCTACTGGGACCTCGTTATCATCCACATCCATGTTTCTTCAAAATGTATTTCAAAACATTTTTATTATTTACAAGAATATGGGTTAATGTCATTAATACCCTTTTTGACTTTTTATAAGAGGAATCTTTCCGTCGTTTTCAAAACAAGGTCCTTTTTAACCTTTTCGACAAAATTGAGGTAAGAATGTCTTTTTTAACTTATACGGCGGGTGCGGTTATTTTCCGCCGTTATAAAATCTTCAAAGCTTTGCTTACAAGTTTATAAGAATATTTTCAAGAAAATGTTTCATTTTATATGGCTCTTAAATGATTTCAAAAATAGAAAGAGATATTTCTCTAAAAAGTGTTTTGATTTCATCTATGTCAACATCCTTTGATGGATTTTACGCTTATTTGAAGTTGATTTATTAGAATACAAAACTTCTATATTGTATTTAAGGTTTTGTGATATTTTTGACTGTGGATGTGCTATTTTATACCATTCATAGTTTATGGTGAAATTGTTGACATTTCTTATGCTAGTTTTAATATGAATGTTTATGTTATGTTTAAACCTTTTCATATGGGAATGAATTGGACTTAATATGTGACGGGTGGAGCCCGCTATAGCTCCTCAATGCATCGGTAGGTCTCATGAGACAAACTAGTGTCTTGGCACGAGGCCTTGACAAAATCTTATTTGTGGTCTTGGCACAAGGCCTTGACTACGTGGTTATGATAGTCTGGCATTATGCATTCCATCATTATGAAAGTGGTTATTGATATTGCATGTGATTATTCGACCAGTAGAATATCCATGTGAAGAAGTGAATGACATTATCTCATTTTACTTTTTCCATATTATGTTGAAGTTCATGTTTAAAAGGCTTTTTTTAGTTATACATTTCCTTAAATGTTAATGTTTATTTATGAAAGCTTCCGCTATATAGTTAACCTTACTGAGCATCTGAGCTCACCCCTTTCAATGTTTTAATATTTTTCCAGGATGTGAAGAAGTATTTTATGAATGACCTGCAGGGGTAGTCAGAAAGGGATATGATTGTGGACCATGAAGACCGTGTTATTGTAGTGTGTTTACTTTTTGATGTAATGAAAGACTTATGAATGTATCTAGTGTTTCCAAGGCTACTAAACTAATCGGTCTTTCGAGACTTGATCTTTTGTGATCATGCCAATGTTACGAAGTAATGTACCGACTCTAGGTAGCTGGGGTCGGGGCGTTACATCACCTCAGAACATAAGGTGTATATTTCACTGAAACTCATGTAAGGAACTGCGCCTATAAGTTTCATCTAGTAGTATCTCCAGTACTAAATTTTGATCAATGGGAAGTGGTATCGCTTCTACACCACCCTAAGGTAACTTTTTCGAGCAATATTCCTTGTACTAAAGCCTCATCACAATGTGGAACATCCTCATTGTCACACATTAGAATCCTGACCGGCTATATTTGTGAAGGAATCTTTAAAGAGAATCAAAAGGAACCATGGTCAATAAGTTATACCTGGTAAGAAGACTCAAAAGAGATCAAAAGTTAAACATTTCCAAAACACACACAATCAATGTTTTCATGCTCCGAGTCATATATCCAAATTAATGGTCCTGGTGTTTGGATACGTTAGTTTCCACAACAACATTGGACACCCAATCTAAAAAAACAATCAAAACACATAACAATATTTCTATGTTGGAATGATTAGAGTCATAATTATTTGATAGAACTGACTCCTCTGATACCAATTTGTCACAACCTGTCCCCCGGGGCCCTTTCTGTGACTACCCCAATCCCACGTTCCATAGGTCAGGGGTTGGTGACTAGCACTGGAAAGGCATTTCCCTATAACATGAAGACATTGAAATTAAACCTGTACAATCACATAGTCCAAAAACACGACAAGATAGAAGCGTGAAGTAAAACTGAAGTAGTAAAAGTGTGTACAGAAAGTAGAGTGGGATAGAATACAAGCCCAACTGAAAAGGTACAACTAAAACTAAAAACAAAAAATAGATCCTATGATCATAGACTAAGGATCCTACGTGAGGGGTTGGTACAACTCGTCACATGACTCTTCTCATCCATTGGTCACCTCCGTCCATATCATGTCCTAGCTCCCCAAGTCTCAGTCAAGGCTTCCCATAATCTACACAAGACAAAACATGGTGTGGTAGATGCTCATGTAGGGGTGAGTATAACAATATCCAGTAGGTACCCCAAGAACCCTGATGGTCTCTCAGAATTCTAAAAAGGAAAAACCAAAAATATGATCTTGATTTCAAGGACCATGAAAAAGACTCATCTCAAACCAAATATACTCACCTCATCCACAAAGAAACATAAGTCCCTAACCTCAAGCCATTTCCAGGATTTTCAAAGAAGGCTCAAAGCATAACTCAAGGATCAAGAGTATACAATCCATGAACTGGCCATCCTGGCAGGAACCCTTCTGAGAGATTTACTCTATCAGGAACAACTCAACCATTCTTAATGGAATTTCCGAGAGGATGTGCTCCATCAGGAACATTATACTAAAACTGCCTCTAGTGCCCGACACTAGAGGTGTTTCCATCAAAGTCTTGTGCCCGAGGAAAGACCAAGGAAAACCAAGGGAAGAGGACCACACCTCGACAATATGTCCTGCAGTCAAGGGAGTTGCCACTCCCCTAAAAGACCCACTCCCCGTCGCAACTCAGAGACGGGGGAGTACTACTCCATAGGTGAGGACCCACACCCTACCCGATAGGGGAGTAAAAATATCATAGTTTTTTTTTTCCGTGGGGGACTCTCTCACTAGTATGTCAGGGGAGTACCGACCCCAGGATAGAGGAAATGCACCCTATCATGATAGGGGAGTACCGACTCTATATGTGAGGACCCACAACCTACCTAGTAGGGGAACACAACTATGGTATTTAGTTCGTTGTGGGGGCCCACACCCTAGTATGTACAGGGATTACTAACTCCGAGCTAGAGGACTCGCACCCTGGCATGGCAGGGTAGTACCAACTCTGTTTTAGCACTTCATTAGGAGGACCCGACCCTGGGTGGACAGAGGAGTACCTACTCCTAACATAGAGGACCTGCACCCTACCCAATACAGGGGTACCTACTTTATGTGAGTTACGTGTTGAGGACTCGCACCCTAGTCCAATAAGGGAGTACTGACTCCAAATATAGAAAAACCAATTAGAGGGATATGAACCCCCACTCATGATGTGGGGAGTACTGTCTCTTCCAGTGCATAGAAGTAAGAAAGACACACACCTTGAGTCATCTAGGGAGTAGACATCGTAACTCTCACTACAAGAAACACTCTAGTTATGCTCCTCTGGTTATCATCCATACCGCAGCCACCATGTTGTTCTACAAGGAAGTAACCAGAAGTCCCTTCATGTCATAAGGGTTTTAGCACAATAGACGACACGTCAATTAGACACTTGGTCTTTAATTTATAGGCATTTTACCCAGTTGGATTTGAGTACGATCCAACCCGACCATACTCCAACATTCTCTAATTGTCACATGAAGTATATAAAAAGGACCATATCACTCCAAGGATCTCAGTGCCACAGATGGTTTTTCAAACATACATCTGATTCAAAAGATACATCTTTTTGAGCATATTTGGGTCCGAGTGGGGTCTGGGTCCAGTCCGACCGACCTGACCTATGTCGACCTGACCGGGATCGGGCCGACCTGGCCCGGCCCCCTGCTAGCATAACCCATGCGGGGTCTCGTAGTTCGCTTCTCTTGAATGGATCAAAGGTGGCATTCAGATCCATCAATTGGTGACATCAGGTGGGGCAGCCTCATCACCCATGGGACCTGAAGGGAGCAGGTCCCCTGCATCACCACCATTCCCTTCAGCGTGGCACGTGACGGTGCACTGCATACACCTCCATGATCAGACACTACCAGACACCTGTCTGAACACCATAACAATGAGGGGTTGCGCTCTTCCACCATAGTTGGCATTTTACAATCGCCGCCCTCATCTGCCAGCGCCGTTCACCAGCACCACCGCATCGGTGCCGCATCGACGCTTCTTCCATGGGCCACCAGGTTAGCCCCGATTGTCCATTTTTCCTTCCAGAAGTGCCTACGGTTCTCTTGGGATGGTTCCATCATTTCATGCCTCTTAGTTTTAAGATTAAATCATGTTGAAACAACCCACCTTTGTAGAACCTAATGAAAAACAAGTGACAGAGGATCCGAGTCCTCTTCATTTGGAATGCGTCCTCCACGTTAGCATTATAACATGTGGTGGGTAATTTATAAATCACATTAAAATTATGATAAAACTCATTCAAATCACCCCTAAGACCACCGGAAAATTCAAGAACGGGGATAATAATCATGGGAATTTCTTGAATTAAAAGACAACCCTACCTCAAGATTCTTTGGAGACATAGTGTTGGTGGAAAAAGATTCCACATTCGATGAAGCTACCCCTGTTCGTTGATCCCAGTTTGTTGCTGTCCCAGCTTCCATATCTGTTGGTGGAAGGTGTCTCATAACTTCACTAGAGGTTCCTCCCTTGATTAGGAGGTGACAAAAACTCTACCGGGACCCATTTAAATAGAGGGTGTAAAGAGTGAGTAACAGACTGAGGAATTAATGAGGTTCATTAATAAACGTAATTATTACACCATATTAATTACCTGAGGGGTAGTAACGTATCCAAAGTGTAACCGAGCATTTAATATACAAAATTAAATGTCTGAATACCACTGTGGTCCCCTACACCACCTTTCAAGAGGTTGTAGGATAAAATAAAAAGCAATTTTGTTATTTTATTATTTCTAAAAGTAGAATAAAACTAACTTTCCCCCTACCTAAAGTTGTCGAAGTGAAGCCTCCCTTATGATAATCCCAACACTGCAAGTTCAATGGTGCCCTTGTATTTTAATTCCAATCACCGGTTCAAAATATAGAGATTTCCACCATCATGTTTACTGAAGGTACGTTAAAAAGTTAAAAAATTATTAACAGTCACCCTCGACCCGTGACGGTCTAGGTTAGGATCCCACTAAGGGAAACACCCCCTAAAAAGATCAATGGTACTATCAGATTTCTAATCCAAGATACCAGTTAAGAGTTATAGTATTTAACAATAAAATAATTATTACATTATTATTTTATTTGTGGCCATAAAAATAACTTCCAATGATAGCCTGCACTGGCTAAAGTTATGATCTGCCAAAGGAAATCATACCCTCATGAGTTGATCGGTTGTCTCATATTTTTAATCTGAGTCACCATTCATGAGTTATAATCATTTGAAAAATAAAATAACTTTATTTAATTATTTTATTTATAGTTATGCCTTTTTCGGTTTTTCTCACTAGAGGCCTACACCGACTATACATAAGTCCCACATAGGGTAAACCCTCCATCCTAAAAGCAACAATGCCTGTAGATTTCTGATTCAAGCACCCATTTAAGAGTTATTCCACTTTTTCAGGAAAACTACTCACATGTGAAATTTTAAGCTTAACACTTTTTTGAAGGATTATTCCAGGAAATCTGGGCCTCTAAATCACGTACCTTTAGCTTTCATGGTTTCATTAAAATTCCATATAATTAAAAATAATTACACAAATTTTTTACTCTTAAAACATAATCCTATTAAAATAAACTACTTCTAGAGTTAAAGTTCATGGAAAAAGTTTTATTGTGACTTTCAATCAGTTTGGAAAATTAACGTATTCAGAGCTATGGAAAGCATTGCTCTCAATTTTTTGGACCTTTTCTGGTTTTGAAATTAATCCGACAAGTGGTTTACCTATTATCACTTCCTCAGATATAATTGTATATGAATGATGTATTTCAAATAAAGAATCATTTGCAGTATTTTATAAACCCATCGTAATTTTTCCATCCTTATTAAGTTTAGTTAGAGAAGGATGATTCTTTTGAGGAGTACATAGTGTATTTTTTTTTATCGGAGTGTTAATACATTCTGAGGTAGGTTTATTCCTTTAGTATGGGTGATATGGAAGAAAAACCATGTATAATACAAGGACATGGAGTAAATTTTTTATATAGGAGCTTAGAGGCCAAAACATTTCTCATATGATCCCTCTGGTCTCTCAAGAGCCTAACTGAGGGATGATTTTTTTTAAAAAGTGGAAGTTGTAATAACCCATATTATATTAAAGGTATGCCTCCTTTGTATTTGGTTTGAAAATTTTTTTATCTTGGAAAAAAATCACTACGACCTATGGAATGTTTTGGGGCATATGGGTCTTGTTCAGAGCCTTGATTTCAAAAAAATGACAAAAATAGTGGACCAAATGGGTAACACATAGTTAGTACTTACCTTTCAGATTATCCATGAGGGGAACTTTTATACAGTAGGATAGCACATGGTTTTTTGGAAACATTTTGATATGAGGTATATTCTTGTCTGAAAATTTCAAACATCTTGATAGAGGAATTTCCCATAGGTTTTTAATGGTTAGGGAAACCGTGTGCCTACCCCATGAGGGGACCCTACATAGATAATAGAGCCAATAAAGTTTTCACATGGTGTAGCCAAATGTGGGGAAAATATTGCAACCCTGTTTTTGGGGGTGAATTAACCTTTCTCTAATTAATAATCCTTATGGTATATTTTCTTTCTTCCCACTCTAATTAGTAGTGGATGAATACTTCTCCCTTATCCTGTGACCTATCCCTTTTTCTATCATAGGGATCAAGGCTGCTCCTTTATAACAATAACTAATGGATCTCTGCCAGAGTCATTAGAAAGCTATAGGTAAGATCTTTATTCCTATTTCATATGTTCAAATATTATATTCACACCTCTTATACAATTTTTGTGTGAGGTCATTCTCCATATTTTCTGGGTGTTCGAATGTTTATCATTTTTTATCCAATCTACATCGAATTTGAAGTCAATACCGGATGAGGATTCATTTATAACCTTAAGGTAGGTGGTGGAAATATTTTACATAATATTCATAATGTTTTCATATATTTTTCGTTGTGTTGCACGCCGTTCTTTTCCATGAACTACGATAAAATGTTCATTTCCCTTATAAATAATTATATGCATGTTTTTTGACTCTTGAAGACCCTAGATATGTGTTTGGGGGACATTGTTTCCAATTTTAGTCATTTCTTGGGGTGTGATGTGTGATATTACCTATATATATATCAAATTATTAAATGACAAAACACCATCTATGTGTTTGGTTGGGCTTATAAATGGGAATTAACCTACTTAATATAATTTTTAACAGACTCCAACACCTTCTAAGTGTTCAGATTTTTGTTGAATTGTATTAACTTTCTAAATTAATTAAATTATTTGTTTAAATGAAAACTTAATGGATAGAAATTCCATTCGATGAAAATCATGGTTTAATATATGGATTATTTTCACTATTACACCCTTGGTTGTATATGGCTAAATTATTAAAATGTTAAATAGAAGATCCATCATTAATAATGATAATATTATTATTATTACTGTTGGTGTTCCATTGATATTTGATGTGAAATAATTTATAAGTGAATTTTTGATAATAGTATATTACTCTCCCTTACATTGGGTTTGATCCTAAAAGCTATCCCTGTTTACTTTTATCTAAGAGATGAGCATGAAATTCATTGTTCCTTTATCTTGGGTGTTGGGAATGAAGACTTGACCTACAAATATTAAATGATGAGCCTAATGTCTCATATTAATTATGAGATTTAGGGAATGTACCCTTTTTGGAAGATATACATTAGTTAGACTAGTTATTGATGCTTGAGTTTCACCCCATATCCATCTAGAACCTAGTATCCATGTATATGATTACTTATGTCTCAATATAGTTAGTCCATATACATGTTTACAATTGATAACTATATTTATATATATTAATAATTATATATATATATGGTTACTGGTCATACTCTTTCTAGCCAATGCTAAAGTAGGTAAAGTTCTTTATTTTTTCAATTGAAACCTATGTTTAATATTATTATTTATTTTCATCATTATTTATTATTTAGTTATACAAACACATGGATTTTATATGCACACTGGATAAAATATTTCTTACACTTTTGGTGGTGGGCTACAAATATTATCTCAAACCCTACTTAGGCCAGCCTTGGTACCCAAGTAGACATCATGTCTGTAGGTGTGGATAAAGGTAATCAACATGTTACAAATGTTTGATTTATTATTCTTATATCATGAAGCATGGTAGGGGAGGACCGATTATATGATCTTGATGCTAGTGGGGTAGTATTTTTGGATTTTTTATAATTTTATATAACATGATGTATATTCGTATCCCATGATTCCCCCTTTGTATATAGGTATTCCATGAAATCATTGTATATGACTCATTTTTTGGGCTTTTGATTATTATTAATGTAGTTAGGTTAATTATGATTCTACATTTATTTATTATATCTTTTTCTCACATGAGATATATTTATATGTGCTTACTCTTTTGACTACTTACTTAGGATGCCTAATTTGCCCACTCTGATATAAAGGTATAACCTCCCCACTAAAACTACATAGAAATCACTGCTAGTTGGCAGTATCTGGAATATGAGGAGGTGTAATTGAGGAAATATGACACATCCACTTGGAGAAATGGTTATATGGTTCCTAGGTTACGACATTTCATAGATAATCATCATCATAATCATGATCAAAGATTTTATATATTAATATAATATAAAAATTCATAAAAATGAAGCACCATTTCATAGTGGTCAAATACAACAAATAGTTGTGAACAAATCTATAAACATGTTGCCACAAAATATATGTGCATAATCATAAAATCATTATTTTGAAAAAATATAGTTTCATGTACATTCATAATAAACATTATCTCATGAGATACATTACATTACGCAATCCATTTGAGGGATGTTTAATTCCAAGCACACCTATCACATGATAATATTTAAATAATATTACATGCCACATAGAATGAATAACAATCATATTCATGTAATAACCCATGGAAGATAATTGGTTTCAAAAAGATTTAATAAATAATAAATTCAAGAGTAAGATATGGGGTTCCAAAATAAAAACTAGGGATCATAATTTGTAATAAAAAATCATTTTTTATAAGAAACAATAGATTATGAGTTGAATATTTGTTTCAGAAAAAAAGTGTTCTTGGAAAATCATTGTATTTGGATTAAAATTAAAGTTAAAAAAAAGTAAATCCATGAAAAGAAATTTAAACAACAGTGAAATGATATTTGAGGAACACTAAAAGAGTATCTGCACTAATAATATCTAAAATGTGTTATAACTGAAAGAAAAATAATTGGCTTCAAGATTCCCCTTACAAAAAATATTTCTTGATTTCAATGCTTTTCCAACTCTTGAATAATAGAAATAGGTTTATCAAATAATTGTATAAAGAGTTGAATTATTATAAATTTTACCCCTCATTATCAATTATAACACTTTGATTGTATTTATTAATTTACTTGGTTAAAATTAATAATATTTCATATCATGTTCTCCTTAAAAAATTCCCTTTTTATTTTGATTTAATTATTTTATTCAATGCAATATATACATTAGTAGAATTATTTACATAAAACTAAAATAAATATATTAATACATTTATATATCATAAATAATTTATAATAAATATCCATATGGATGGTGGAAATAAAATATGTTGAAAACACCGTTTTTGGTGGTTAATCATCCTTTAACGAGAATAATGTCCAAATATGAAGAAAGAGGAATCAAATATAAATAAGTACAATATATAAATTTTATAGTAGGTTTAAATCATTAGTATAATGTTAAAATTCATCATATTTAAATAATATATTTTTTTGAAATAAATTGGGGAAAATAATGAATATAATAAGAAAAACAGAGAAGATTTAAAAAACATTCACTTTTTTTAGTGTGGCCTCTCCTGTACGACACTATAATTATTTTATTAAGGGATTTATTTTAATCCAGAACGTCGCTAAGGATTATAAGGGATTATGAGAGAGGATTTGGTTAGAAATTTGGCTTTTTAAAGTGAGTATATGTAGTTTTACAAGGTGAGGATGATGGTTATTTATTTTTTAAGAGAGGTGTATTTTTAGAATAAAATATTGAATAAATTGAAATATCAAATTGTAAACCTATAATAGTAAATTTTTTAAAATATTAATCATATATAAATATAATTAAATTGTTTTATGTCATCAAATTCCCTTTATAATTTGAATTCATAAGTTTATTATAATGTTAATTGGGAAAAAAAGAAAAATTGTTATTTTATGTTATCAGTTTTGACTTTAGGATTTGGAAAATGATTTATAGGTTTGGAAATTTTCATTATTTTATTATAATAAATAATTTATGAAATTAAACATCTAATGGAATAACCTCAAGTTATATAAGTTTATAGGTAATTATTATGTCATGGATGATTTAGTTTTAGACACACTTGTTACATGAAAACTTATTTTTACAATTCAATTGAAAATTGAAGTATTTTAGAAAATTTCCAAAAACAAACCTCTAGAAAATATTCATTTGATGATTCCAAAAACACTATCAATTTTATCAAATTAAATTTCAAACATAGGATAATTTTATTTATATTAAAAGAATAATGATTCTTACAAAATAGTTTAAAATACAGTTTGTTAAAAATGTGCCCATGTTTTCATTGAGTTTTCTTACCATGATATAATTTTTGTGGAAGTATAATATTTATATTTAATTATATTAATCATGAAAAATATTATTTATGAAACAATTTATTGTTTTGAGGTTAAATTAATATTCGAACTGCCAGGTTACTATTCCTAATAGTGTGTTTGTTCTTCCCAATTGTCAAGTGACTATTATAATGGCCACATTATTATTCCTATGATCACATTACATCCTATAAATATAATTTATTTATTTAATTAATTATTTTTATTAATAATTATCATGTTTATATATTTCCATTTTTTAGAATGTTGATTAGTTTACTACTATTCAGTTCCTTTCATATAGTTTTGTTTATGGGAGGGATGATTATAGTCAATTGGGGTTACCCATATTTTACCATTATAATTTTTGTTTTTAATATTTATAACCTTCGAATAATTTTCATTTTAATTGGTTTATTCATTGGATAATAAAACAAATTTCATTAATGGAGTGAATTTTTGTTGGTTTCTATATGTGTTTTATGTGTACAAATATGTAATATATTATACAAATTTATTTTAAGAATAAAATATTATTTATAAACTCTAGGTTGTTACATTATCCCCCCGTATAAATTTCAACCCTAAAAGTTTATCATATATTATTGGTTGAGAAATAATGAGGGTACTTTTTTTCATTATTTCCTTTGGTTCCTATGTCATGTCTTTATACTTATGGTTCCTCCTCAACACTTGGACAAGGTGAGTTGTTTTCTTCTGTAAAAATAATACTTAATGGTCCCATATTTTAATTAGATTCTCCTCTTATTATAGGTCATTCTATAGTTGTATGATTTAGAAATTCATTACTTATGAGGGGTTTGGTATTTACTTCCTCAGAAGATATATGTGGAACACGTCCTAATCTTGAGCCATATTTCATGAAATTGTAGGCTGATAGGACATTTCTTATATGAAATCAAGGATCTAAAAGGGGAAAATTCACATATAAATAATATTAACTTTCTTCCCATAATTCATGGATATCTTACATGGTGATATTTTATAGAAAGCATTATCTATAATATGAAACTCTAAATCACTTCGTTTGTTTTCATCATAACTCTTATGCTGAATCTGAGCAACTATTGTAAATTATTGGGTGGATTAAAATGATTATTTAATCATTGACATCTAAAAGAATAATATGATACATTTATATTCATTTTTTAATGAATAATAATTTATATATATTAACCAATGTGAATATTCTAGTTTTTTAATCATTCGTAGTAGGCATTCCCTGTGATATGTCCCAACTGAAGATGTTCGGATAAGAACATGTTAGTTCACATGTCAAAATATAAGTAAATCAATGAGATAAGAACAATTTATTATTTTACAAATGAATATAGATTATTTAAAATTATATCATTTTATTTCATCCAATTAGTATACCTGATCTTACAATACACTCACACATGAATGAATCCAATGGGGAGAAGTCCTAACTCATGAATAGAATCATGTCATAAAATTCAAGTCATCAATTGGAATTGAATACTTGGTGAAATTATCTATTAGATACCCCTTATCTGAACCCAAGAAGGATACTTTTAAGGAAATATAAATTCAATCAATTCATGTTAATGAATTGTTCCATAATAAATAATTTATTCAAATAAATTTCACTTTCATATTTTTCTATCAAACATGATACATTTGTTATACCAATAAATCTATTTAAATACGAATATTAATATGGTTTAAAAAAATCTATTTCTAAAAAATATTTTTGAATTTAAAAAACAATTACCGTTAAAAAGATATCCACTATATCCTTTAAAATTAATTAAAATAAAATAATAAGAGAAAATATCAATGTTCTAGAACATTTGGAGATAAGAATGTATCCACTAACATAACAATATATATCGAAGAACATTATGATTAATGATAAAATCAAATAGATTTCGACTACATTTTCTATTACATCATCAAATACGAAAAAGAAAATTTTCAATACATGAATGATTAATTTGATATGGGAATAATATTTTTTCTATATGGTTCTATTAAATGTTAAAAAATAAAATTTCAAAAAGGAATAATATTAGATGTATTATATTTTATTACATAGTTCTATTTCATTAATAACCATTTTCATAGTTCTCAAGAGGTAAAGGATTACAAAAAATCACTAAGAGGAACCATAAAAATAAAGATCATATATTAGGAGATAATGAATGAATGATGTACGATGATAATTGGAGAAAATATACTTTTTGGTTACCATTAATTCTTTCTCAAGAGTATACCACGTGGTTGGGACACACAGTTTGCAAAACTACATGCCAATCATGAAAAATACATTTCTACTAAAAATTATCAAATCAAAAATTTAGTCACATGGTTTTGATAATCCTTTGATAAACTATTCACCATAATATTAACTTCTATACTATATTAAATAGTTTGATAGATATTTAAAATGGTTTACCAAAATAGTTTTCAATCTTTAAATCATAAGAATTATTTCAATATATACAAATTAGTATTTATAAAATCTCATAAATCAGTCAAAAAACTAATATATCGTGAAAATAAAACAAAAAATTGTGATGTATGTCAAACGATGGGTGTATACTTTTCCCGAACATTATGATTCCCATCCAAAAAAATAAATAGACTAGTTGGGTTTTGGAAGCATTCTGTTGATTTATCCAACATCTCTTTCTTGTGTTCCCATGTCTCCTCTATTATTTAATCATAATTTCATAAAATCAAAATAAATGAAATACATGTTATATTAATTAAATAATATATTCTATCCAATATACGAGTCCTTGAATAAACTAGTATAGATTTTTTTAAAGATAAAAATTATCCCATCAATTCATTTTTCCAGGATTTGGTTTTTACTTTTTTAAAAGACATGAAATTCATTTTGATTAGAAGTGAAAACGGTAGTAAAGATGATAACGATGAAAAATCACTAATTTATTAAAATATCTAAAATGTTCTAACATATATAGGTTTTAAAATTCCATTATTAACTAATCAATGATTCCCCAACAATGGTGATATATTTATGAATATATGATCTTGGAAATTAATATATAATGGGATATTTTGATGATATGAATAAGGTTTTTTTTATACTGTTTCAAAAAAAAATGTATACTAATCATATGAAATTTTTTATTCATTTCATGGAAAATGTGAGGTACCAATTTTTTTCCATACAAATATAATATGATGTTGAGATCAAAATCGATGATTTTAAAATGCATCAAATTGATTTATTTATAACATGGGCTGATAATGGTTGTTATAATAGAATCCACAAAGGGAAAATTATGCTTCTAGGATCCTCTGAAATACATGACATGAGATTTAAGCATGACTTGTAGTGTCTAAATTATTTTTTCCAACATATAATCCATTTATGTATGAAACAATGAGAACATAGTAAATTAAGTAACAAAATATTTTTAAAATGATCATTAAAACCAAAAGGTATATTTAAGATATTGGATTGTGATGATAGAAATAGGTATTAAAAAAATTAACCAGATAATGAATTTAAATATGTACCAACTCATCGAGCATGATAGAGAACATATTTTAATGAAGTGATATGACTTCTTTAAGTTGTCTGTAAGGTGCCATATTGAAACATGATTCAAAATAGTTCACGGTAAACTCAAGAAAATTTCCATAGATATATACTCTAATTTATATAAGGGAAGAAGTAAATTTTTCAAAATTCTATAGTTTCATTGATACAATGACCTAACCAATCGATAGTTATGGAATATTGTCAAAAAATCAAAAACATTTTATTTTTTACCAGAACAAAATATTGGGTTCCCATATACTTGTAAATAATTTAGATTCCTTGGAAAATTGACCATATAGAATCATGGTAAGAAAATAAGTTATGCCAACACATATTGTGGAAAAATACCAAATATCATAATTTAATAAATAATTGAATACCTTTTCCATCCATCAATGGTATCCTTTCATTGTATTTTGACCTAATAAAAATGCACTTGTGATCAAATATATTATCATCCTAACCATTCCCAAGACAATCCTGATTATGATTGACCAAAAAGAATATTGAAACATCAGTAGTCTCTTTGAAATAGAAATCCATATCAGTAATCATATTACTCAATTTACATTGATCTCCATCCACTTTAAAAAACCATATGAAAATTGATATAAATTATCACACCTGAATTTTTATATCAGTCTATATTAACCATGTAAATGTTTATCATTTAGAAATATTCTGTTAATCCCCATTTTATAATGTTAAAATATGTAACACCGTATATTGAGAGTTGGTTTAGTTAGTAAATGATATGCATCATGTCATCAAGGTGACCCTTTCTTTTTGGGGAGGCTAACTGATCAGAACAACAATATTAAGAGTTATATCCCAAGAGAAGGGATTTGGATAGGAGACATCATGGGATGTTTCTTTGGGTATGTATAACTTGAGGATAAATCACTATAAAAATATCATGTGATGGTCTATAGGGATAGTAATTATTCTGATGACCCATACAGACATGATGGTGTACCCCAGGAAGTGACTACGTATCTTTATTGTACTGATTATACCTGGTAGGAAAGGAACCAACAAACATGTTAAGGTGGGTTGTCTTTGTTGTCAATAGGGTCCATTTTATACCATTTTATCATAGTATGAACTCATCCATATTTTTCGTGGCACTACCATGGATGAGATATAAGCTCCACAATAAGATGTTTTCCTCCAATGGGGGTTGATTATAACTCCCTAAAAGGATAAAGTGTTGGATGACTAAATTAAATGACTCATGTAAACAAGGTAAAACTTTATTTTAGGGGCCCAAAAGACTAAAAATCCACAATTAATCAGGATTTACCTTGATTACTATTTTTAATGGGTGACCTACTGGGATGTTTACTAAGATGTGTGCAATATGGGAGAAAAGAACACTAGAAAAACATGTGGTGTCCAATGGGGATGAAATTTAGTCCAATTATCCAATTGGAAATATGGGTGGGCCTAATTTAGGGGACCATGTTTCTGTAGGGACAATAGTGGTACCTAGTGGGCATGGACCTCACTACCATGGTATAGTGGAGTGCATCTTTTGTCTGCAAGGAACAATTGTTACATAGGAATCAGAGTAAGAACCCAACCTTATATATGTCATCACTTATTCTGTTGAGATATAGGGTAAATAATGGAAAAGGTTTTCTCTAAAGGGACCTAAATATAACATCCTAAAATGACTAAGGTTTATAGGAATAAATTATTTTACAAATTTCAATAATATGAACATTTATTCTCTGGATCCTACATGATTATAACTACATAGTCATGCTTTATTGAACAAGAGTGGTTATTATAAAGGGTGTCATATTGGAAATAATACTAGGTTATGGGAGAAGTGAGAGTTGTTTTTTATTAGGTTTTATCCTGGGAAGTCTCTTTTGGTGTGTTGTAGGTGATAAATAATGCATTTTAAAGAACGCGAGTGTGTCCTATTGGGAAAATCATTAGACTGATGACACATTTAGTATTGTGGGTGGGGCCTATGTATGGGACCACATGTCAATGGGGAACTTGGTAGAGCCTTGTGGGACAAGACCTGATGGTCATGTTAAGGTGGGGTGATTGTGCTATTAGTGGAAATCAATTGTTAAAAAATCCATTATTGGAAAAATATATTTCATACTTTTATTATAAGTGAAAATAATTATATTCTAAAAAAGTAGATAAGGACGTGTTGTTTTCAGAGGACTACCCACGGTAGAAAATTCCATTTTAAGGGTCAAAAAATTAAGCTCATTAATTCAAAATTTCTTTGATCCAAAAGGAAATAAATTATCTTTATGAGTGTGAAAATGGATGATTTCAGACCTAAAAAATCACATATGACCACCTAACGTTTCCTAGGGTTGGGTAAGATTACAATTGGTTCCAATTAATAATAATTTAACTTATAAAACAATTTTATTCCACATCCTCCAAAGAGATATTTAATTCCTAATATTTTGTTAGATCCATTCTATACAATGTAAGGAAAATATAATTTTTCTATGAAATGAGGTCAATTGAATATTATAATTCCCTTTAATTTGACAGACATATTAAATTTTTAGGAAATACATTTTGGTAATGATCCGCAATATTTGGAAAATTTCTAGTGCCAATTATGTCATTAATCTTTTATATTGAAGCTATTAATTAATAAGTAATGTTTCAAACCATTGATGTCAATGGTCCTATGTATCCATCATTCAAATCATAGTCTTTTTTAATTTTATGCATCATCCAATAAAAATTTATAAAATTTACCCACAATTTTTATAAATTGATATGTATTTGTGATGAAACTATCCTTTTCATTCCTTTTTTTAATTCAAATAGATCAAATTTTATAACAAAATAATTCTAAAAAAATATACACCATCAATGGTTATAAATGAGGATAAACATTTAAATCACATAAACTATTTCTATCAGAGAGGTTTTTCGAAACATACCATGTACAGAATCATTTAAATATGAATCCAAATTTTAATAATTATATTGGAAACAATAATGGTGTTGGACACCCTAGTTTTAACTACAAATTGAATGATAGTTTTGTTGAATAGAATGGTAAATATTACTATCATATAGCCTTATTGATCACATAGTTATATATAAAAACATAAATTACCAACATTTTTATGTGATTACATGTCCATGTTCCATTTTCAATGTAGTTTTGGTGCATCTAGAATCACCATGGTCATTGATTTTTTCATATGAGAACTATTCTAATGTGATATCCAAGTCAAAAAAAAATTTATGATATAAATGAGTAGTATTATCAGAAACTAAATTTGTATCATTATAGACATTGAATTAAGGAGGTTGCATTTTGTTAAAGCTATGACATGCTTTGGGTAGTGATATATAGTCCCTCATCAAATAATCTAATGAACCACATTAAAAATATATGGGATTATTTCCGAGATGAGGAGAAAAAATATACAACTATTGATTTTATTCTATTATTATATGTAACTAAAATTGTAGTGGTATCTTTCTATATTGTTCCCAATATTATAGGTCCCATTGGTACCCATGTAGAATAATGTTCTTCCTCAAGTTTGACTCCAAGTAATATCACATTCCACCGCTAGTACTCAATTTATGATGTTAATATACCAATTAATAAAAATCAAATAAATCTAAAAATAAACTTCCGGGTGCATTCCAGACTAAAATATACGTTCCTCCAACATTTTTTAGTATCCACTTCTAGATAAAAAAATGACTTTAACATAAATATATGTTCAATATTTAACAAGTTATCTTACTAATGATTTAATAATGGGATTATTATATCAATTTATAGGTTAATGGATTGATTTTTTTTTAAAATAGTTCTCAAAATCCCCCCATTTCTGTCTTTATTGAAATTTAATTGGATAACTAAATACCACTATTTGCATTCATGTTACTCTAACATATTTGATTCAAAATAATTATTATGTTAGTTAGTCTTATATGGGAATCAATGATGTGGTTTTTCTTCTATGTAAATTTTTTGGAATTTTATTTCAATATCCCCTAAAAATAATGTTGTATCCGTTTTCTAAAATGAAAATGAATGATATTTATGTTTTTGTTTGTTATTTCGGTTTCCTTTATCAATAACATTGAGTTCATGGATAACGATTTAAAATAATTTTTTTTTGAAATGTGTTATAGGGGTGACGAGATTCCTTATATCCTTATACTGTATCTTTCTTGGACATTTAACTAGTTTCATTTCCCAATAGTCAGAATAAAAACACATCTTAGCCACCACTTAAAAAGTTAAAAAATGGGTTATGTTTTCCAAATTACATAAAATAAATAATAATTATAAAATTTTTCTAGGAATAATAATAAGTAATATGTTTAAGGAAATCCCTATTGGATGTCTCATTACAAGTATATTATACGCTTCACTCATCATCTAAAACACTGAGGTTGAGATTAAATCAATCTGATAAGTTTCTACAAACACATTTTTTTTGCTGGACTACCAAAGAAACGTGATTTTTGTTTCATAACGAGTATAGAAATAAATTTTATTGGAAATTTTCTGTTTCCATATTTATTATCTCATTGGTACATTAATAATTTCGGATACCATACAAACTAAAACCATTAATAACATATTGACCCTAACCACTATATTGTAATGAGCTAAGGTCAGTATAACTTTTGGTGGTTTCACAAAGACACCATTAGTGTGAAATTAATTCAATGGACTTACTATGTCATTTTTGAGATTTTAAATCCCTAAAAACAAAACCTTTCAAGATAGAGATAAATAATATAAACCATAAATTTATGATGAATAAAATGTAAATAATAAAATAGAAAACAATACCAAAAATTTTATAATATCAAAGTACATATTAAAGCTCAAAATATACTTCTGAAAAAAATGACATCAAAAATTAGAAATAATTATGCAGTGCCACTCTAACCACACAATATATAATTATCAAAAATACTACCAATATTTGAGAATATATATTTATGATGCCCCACTATATTATTATAATACTTTTCCTTTTCATTTTTTATGAATAAAAATGTATACATATGCACCAAAGTTCATATAAAGTGTTGAGTAATCATAGATTGTAGGAATTATACCTGATAATTCTTAAATCACTACAATAGAAAAGATACTTTTTTCCTACAATTTAAAATTTAAATAAAAAATTTTATTAAAGGAGAACTAATTCCCTAATTAAATACAATTTATATAAATAGTCAATTTATTTATTTCATCTTCTTCGAATTTTCATTTTTGAAACAAAAATACACTCACATACACACATTTAACCAAGAGAAGTGTAATATCGAGAGTTGAATACTATCCAAATATCCAAGTCTTCAATGGTGATGGATCTAATGTGCCTTTATCTTGAATAAACACCTTGACCTAACAAAACAACGATTCTTCTAACTCATTTTGAACTCACATAATTCTATATTTTTTAAATTTATCATTCCCATTCATTATTGAAAATAAATAATTTTTTAAAACATTTAACCAAACCTATTAAATGTTTTATAAAAAAATGATAATAATTTAAAATAGGTGGTTTTAGAAAACCATTTTAAATCCAGTGTATCAAATTTATAAATTTGAAGGGTTTTCAAAAATAAATAATCTAATAATTATATGATAATTTAGATATATAAATATATAAATTTATGTCTTATTATTCCATAAAAATGGTAAAAATGATATAAGTCACATATCTCACAATAAATATCTAATAATACAATGATTCAAGTCATGATCTATCCAATTCATACTTCCTGTTAGGTTCCTTAAATAAATCCCCAAAAATTTGTCAAATCATAACTTATTCCGTATATCTTTACATAAATGTTATGATCTAAGGGTATGATACAGGAAAAACACCAATATAATCAAAATGTAGAATAATATAGCTCTTACATTTGATTAACAGGTTATAATGCATAAACAATTGATGAAATAAGTCCCTCAAGGACAATGATCGCCAATAATCATCCATAATTACCCAATAAATAGAGATCATTTGTCAAAGGAGAACGAATGTGATATTTCTATTAGTAATTTGAATGAAAATCATATTTTTAGACATTATTAATGTTTTTCAATGGTTTTGGTCATAAGATTTAACAAACAATGAAACTACCATGTTTCATTTCTTATGCCAATTCATAGGCACATGACTACTCTGGTTGGACATAAGGCCTCAAGAATGCCTCTCTGTACAATTGAGGATAATGATAAGAATCTGTCTTGAATAGTGGTATAGTGGTGATATTATAACCTCCTTATCATTTTTCATCACTTTATTAAAAAATAAAAATAGTTGAAAATATTTCATGAGAAAATAGGCAACCCCAATAAGAAAAAGACATTTTTATTAAACATTATTATATATAGTTGATGTCATGGTGATAAAAAATACAACACAAGAAAAAAAAATAATATTATAATAAAAATATAAATAAAAAAATATAATTTTTTTGTCTACATGAGAATATTTGTCACTGGCTAAGTCGCCTTCTCCCATACCTAAGAAAGATTAAGCATGAATAGTAGTGAACTGCCCTTTATTCTTACAAACATCCATGATATATACCCATGTACCAAACATCAACATGAATAGTGTGTGAATTCAACTTGGTAGGATTCCAACAATGTGTTTTAATACAAATACAAAATGTAAATATAATATATAATTTTTTGTGTAATAATTAAGATGTAGTAATATAATAGAAACCAATTCAATCTTGGTATACCCAACTTATTCATGAACAGACCTACATACCTTATCATATGCCAGATGTCTCTAACAAAAATACCAATTCATTCATTCAGGGACCCATGGAATAAGTATAGGGTATCCCATAATACGAATTATAAGGTAGACATAAAAATACAATTGAATCATTGTCCATTAAGTCCTAACCCCACTTAAAGTGTTCAACTGTTATGTAATTATATTTAATTTTGAGTGTAATTCAAGGGATATAACCTTGAGATTCCACTTCTATGGTTTTCTAATAAACCATGTGTAACACATCAAACATAATATTGATATTGTCTTTATTGGAATCTATTGTGATGATCCATGTTTGTTTATTTTTTTTCAGACCAAACCAAATAATTAGACCTCTTCCAAGTCATTCTTGTATTGTACATATCTAAGGTGAATCACCTGTTTTAGACCGATGAACTCAATAATATAAGACATTAACCAAATATATGTTGTGTGAAATTTGTTTCATTTTAACAAATACTTTTTGTGGAATCCTATGACATTGTATAGGGAATTTTAATGGTAATATAAGAATTTCATAAGGAATCCCAGACAAACAATAATTTTCTCATGATTCAGAAGAGTTATGATGTGTATAATTGTAATTCATAATATGTCCCTAAGAATTACCCATACCATTTAACAATTAAATTTATTCAATTTTTTCGTTACATTTATGGGTTTTCAAAGAAACACTTACAATGGTGGGTTTTTAATAAAAATAAATTATTTTCATAAAAAATTAATCAATAATAACCTAATGTGTGGTTATTGATGAAGCCATAAACCTCTAATAATGTTAAATCTATCTCATAGAACATTTAGTTTATGGTTTTTGAAAATAAATAAAGGATTTACACATTTTAGATCTGAGTCATGGAATGTTTGGTAGCTTGAATAATTGTAGTAGTTTTGAATATCAATATGTTTAAAAATAATTAATAGAATACCTACCATAGAATGTTTGATAAATCCTTATCAATAATAATATTATAATTTGTTAAAGAATGATAAATATATGAAAAGAAAACAAAATCCCTGAAAATAGTGTATAATCGTTCAATATGGAATTATGTATTGGGATAGAAGGGAATGCTAATAAAGAGATCCTGTAGAGATTTAACCTTACCAAGAGTGTTCACTTGAAATAAATGATGATGGAATAATAGGATGAATATAAAAGATCCTCCAAAAACCCTAATGAAGAATAACGAGATATATGGTGGATCTAAAACATGAATGTTAGGAAAAAATAGCACAATAAGATATAATGAAACAAAGAAAAAATAGATATTTATTCCACTTAATAAGGATATGGGTTTGGATGCATGGTTTGGAAAATCATCAACTAACAATGCATCCCATTGGCCTAGGAGGACTAAAAATCCCCACATTTTGGCTCAATTTTAAAAAAAAGTATGAAAACCATGTGAGATGGACTTGTGATAAATTATAGACCGTTATTATATATACCATTTTCTAAACATTCCTCTCACCCAGCTTCTCAAGCAACCATTACATTGGCCCTGAACCATCCTGTTAAAAATTAAAACCTCCTCCAGAACATTAGAAACATATTTTATGGTAAAAATGATGTTTTAAATAGTTAAAAATGTGTCGATATATTGATTATTTTTCCGGATCTTATAAAATTACCTCAACAGAAGGCATATCAGAAATTTCAACTTCTTATGGTGGTTGAGATACATTTTGAAATAAATCAAACCACAGAGCATATGTGTATGACTCACATTACCATGACCCCTTGTATATATGGTTTTGATTCTATTACATCAAAACTAGATAAACAATCCTATATCATTGAGTCTTTATGATACAATCAATGATACAAACTGGATACTTCAGAAAAGAATATTCAACCCCAAACTCAACTTCTTAAGGATCAAAAAGTTGAGATAGGTCTGAATAATAATAGTGGAGCAAATAAAAATGGTAGAAATCATGCATATTTCGTTATCATTAAAGATTATCTACATAAAATGTGTAAAAACCCAAACCATCCATTCTGTTACATTGAAAAAAATTGTATGTTTAAGGTGTTTGAGGGATGTTCTGAATGTTTTTTGGACATATCAGTCATTCCAACAGGGAATCATTTCATCACTTTTCCAAATTTCTAGTTTTACAATAGCGACTCACAATAGAGGTATCTCCCTAGTTGGGGAACCCTGGTAGTAGATCCATAATGGTTTCTCCCTAGAAGTTGATCCCTAGAGGTGTCTCATTGGCAGTGTCTCCTTAGTGGTGTATCCTTGGCAATGGCCCCCTAGTGGTGGGTCCCTAAAGGTGGCTCCCATATGGTGGCACCTCAGTGCTAGCTCCTCAGTGATGGCTACTTAGAGGTGGATCATAGGTGGTGGTTCTCAGCCATGAGAACTTGGTGGTAGATCCCTACAAATTAATTTCTTGAAATAGATCCCTGGTGGTGGCACTTTAGCAACAACTCCCTGGTAGTGACTCACTGGCAGTGGCTCGGCTGGCAGTGTAATTGGCTCATTTCAACATTTTTTCAAATTTACATAATTTTTTGTTTTCCCAGTTTTTCCATTTTTATGTGCACATTGATGAAAAATGGGTTTAATGAAATATTTAAGATGTATTGAGGCTAATTTAAAGTTTATCGTTCAGATATTAAATATCTCAAATATTTAAAGGATTTTAAATGGTCAAACAATGTGGTTTAATATGATATGATTTAATAGTCTTCCGAACCATTCCAACCACATTTGTTTTGTATATAGTCATTCTTAGGTGGAGATCTATTGAAAACAAATCACTCAAGGTATCATTTAATCATTTTTGAGGGGATTTTGATTATAAATAACATCAGCCTCCTTGTTGTGATTCTTGACAAAGCAGGCCTCAATGTTCAGTTTTTTGAAAAAGTGGATTTTATAGAGAGTTTTCAAGTTCAATAGATGCCTTTGAAAATTAATTTTGACTAAAGGACAATGATAAAAGAATATATAATCTGGAGATGGTACCAAAAGAACAGATATAATGTGGCACCATTTTCTTATGTTTTCCAAATTTTTGGGCCTCGAAATCATCAAACAGAGAAAATTGTTTTTGGAAAAGGGACTATCGTTCTATATCACAGATGATTGAAAAGTTACATGCCATATGTTTTCCAAGATCGTACTATCAAAATATTGAAAAGAAAGCAATGGGAGGTTTCGTCTGGACATGCTAGGTGACTAGGGCGATAGAGGCTAGGGTGGATGGACTTTCACCCCTGAGGAAAGTTGTGTGATAGGTGATCATGGTTTTCAAAATACCTATATATAGATTACTTACCCTCCTCATTTAATAATGAATCTCAAAAATTAGAGAAAATTTGATCTTTGTTCGCCCATGTTGTTTGGGCGCGCAATTATAAAGTTATTCATAAGCTATGAACTAGTTGATATTTGTGCATCAACATTGGTTTTTGCATAAGAGGGTGTGATCATACCATGTTTAAAATTGGATAAGTGGGATTAATTAATGTTTTTGGGTGGAACTTGTGCTTTAGTATTAAAGAAGCGTGCATGTTAGCCTAGGGTTTTGAAAATATTGTAGGATTTCCTAGTACACCGGCAGTAATGTTGTATTCATCAGTGGATGAATGTGGGACATCAATATTGAATCTACATATTGTGTATAATTCATTCATTAGAGATAATGAACGGACCTAAAATTCAATAAACTATGAGTGCATCCTTACCATAGTTGTAAGAAAAAGGAAGAGGAAGAAGGTTATCCTTTCTACCAGCAGTGATCTAGAGAGAGAGTGATAGGGGTGAATCATTAGAAACTAGTGAGTTTAACCTATTCTTTGTAAGGGCCGTGAGCTTGGGAATAAAAAAGATCTAGCCCGAAAATTTCTGGCAGTGAGATTTACTAAATTTGGAACAGGGAACGTCGTTGTTTTATGATCCTTGGATGTATGGCGGTGAGGGTGAACCCTGTAAAAATCTGTGCGCCCGTGTGTTTCCATTCATGCATTACCTTGAAACCATCATCATCATCAGATAAAGAAGAGACAAATAAGATAATGACTAACACATATGTTCAAACAAAGTGAAATTTATAATAAAGAGGTGATGATCTACTGTGGTAGGTATTATTTAGGTAAAAGAATATTTATACCCAAATTCATCCCCCTCTCAGGGTATCTAGGCTCTTTTTGTCCTAACAAGATCATTCCTTTGGTCATTCATTATTCTTTGTTTTGATTTGAGAGGTACCAAATCCATCTTCCTTGGATACGTAGGACATGATTCTAGAGTTTTATTGAGTTCACACTATCAAAGAGAAATTTTCTTATAATACATGCACTGTTGTTTTGGTCAAGAAAGTTGTTGAAAGGGTTATTCCTTCAAATGTTGAGCCTACGGGTCATGTATTGGACATGGTATGCCTCTGGGACTTCGGGTCATGTATTGCGGGTCATGTCGGGCCTCATGACTTGGGCCTATGGGTCATGTATGGGTTCCCCTTCAACCCTTAAAAGGGGGGTTATCAATAATAAAATAAAAAATAAGGCCTTCAATCCATTCAGGCAGGGGTTCTTTCTTCAAATTAGGTATTCCCATCATCTCCATTTATGTGTATCATGTGAGATGGGATTATTATTTTTAACTCTTGTGAATATGGTTTCATATATTAATATAGATAAAGATTTGGATTAAATTAAATTTAATGTGGTTGGTTAATGTTAATTACTTTGTTATAATTTTATGTTGATTTGATTTGATTTTATTTTACATTGTTATAATATGGGTGTAATTACTTGATTAAAAGAGTTTCAATTTGTGGCACTATTATACTACAAAAACATCCTTTTTAAATCCACTATTTTATGATTGAATATTATCATCATAAATAATGTACAAGATAACCACATAAAATTGGCTAACAATATCAATGCCCTCGGATTCAATGGATTTTGGGCTAACACCCTTAAATAATAAGTGAAATAGAACAAGTACCCCTTTATTTTTTTAATATTAAAATGTGATGTGTTTTGATATATGTTGTGATGTGCATGATAGATGTGGTTTATGTATGGGATTGATGTAATGGGCATTATCTATATTGTTTTGTGTGTAGAGGAATTGGAAGAGATGGGGTTGTGTAGTTGGGATGTGATTATTGTTATGGTACAGTGGTGCATCAAAGATATCATAATGGTTGTGGTATGGTTATACAGTGAGGTTGTGAAACTGTATGTGGCTGTAAAGTGATGTGGATGTGGAAGTTGGTCGTTGGTGTTCTGATGATTCTATGAGGTTGGTTATTTTATATCTACCCATGTATTAATGGAATTAAAACTATATGTTAATAATTTTAAAGGGTTGTGTTTTATTATTAAAATGATGTTGTGAAGTGTTGATTAATTGGATAATGTTTATATATAAATTAAGTTGTTGGGAATATGAAACAATATGTCAATCTAATTGAAATAGGTTATTTAATAAATGTGGATTACAAAAATAAAAGTTGATGATAATGTAAAATTTATTGATAAAACATTGTCTTTGGAAAATGGCTTAAAGAATAAAATATGAAGTGTGGATTGTGTTTTTCTGTGTTTTTATTCATTTAGAGGAGGTAGTTATTAGAGTGGATTCTATGCGATAGTTATTTCTTGTTATAAACAAATAGTATGGTCTTGTTTATTGTAAATCTATATTTATATACATTGTATGTTCTTTTGGTTTCTATAAGCACCTGAACCTCATCGAGAACTACAAGATGACACGAAAAATGGTAATTGGGAGGGTGTATTTCTTAAACACTCTGTATCATAGGATGGATGGATAGACATGCACTCTTCTCTAATCCCTCTTCTATGTGATAATATCTCTTCTGTCCTCATGCGAGTTGGGATGTATGGTCCTAGGTGTCTTCAGTATGAGTTTTGTTGTATGGTCCCATGTGTCTTCAGGATGAGTTGTGATGTATGGTTCAAGGTGTTTTCAGTATTATTTGTGAGGTTTGGTCCCATGTGTCCTCAAGATGAGTTGGGATGTATGGTTCAAGGTGTATTCTAGATGAAATGTGTTTTGATGGACCATGTGTGCGTGGGTGGAATGTGATGTGTTTTTGTGGACCAGGTGTGTGTGAGTAGAATGAGATGTTTTGGGATGGACCATGGGTGTGCAGGAGGGATGTGATGTGTTGTGATGGCCTAGGTGTGCATGGGTGGGATGTGAAAGGATATATTCAGAAGAGGTAGGAAGGCTAAGAAATTTTCTATTGGAGTGTGAGGGACGCTAATTAGTGGGAAAAAGGATTGGTGTACCCTATCATCAATGTAATTTATTTTATATGTTATATTAAATGGATTATTTATTTGGCAAGTTATCCTTGGTGTGGTTTTTTTTGGTTAGTATAACTTTTTAGGTATTGTTTGGTTCTTCTACATTCACCCTGGTGAATTAGTATGCTCTTTTGAAAAGCTAATGAGAGAATTTGGTTTCCCTACAGAGTATACCTATATCCTCACCCAACATATATAAAAATTGTTTTTAGATTTCTAGGAGGAATATGTGGACCATTATTTATATTTCTATATTGGACCTTTGTATAGTTTTTGTTTCAATTATTTAGCATTCTATATTTTGGAATTTCTTTTTAAAACATTTATATGTATCATTTTTGTTTTATACAAGAATTATGGGATGGTTTGGATTTATTTCATATTAATATTTAGAGTTGTTCATGGTTTATTCTTTATATCTCTTGATCTTTTTTTATTATAAATGTTAAGGCCCCACATATAGTGAGATCTTTATACCATTGGTGTAGTCTCCAAGCTCGGATGTGCAGGAGGCATGGATCAGAGGTCATTATCTCCCTTTCTTCATTTCCATCCTAAGAGGGGTATCTATAGAGGGAGGGGTAATGAAAAAGTGGAATCAGAGGTGATGGTTGATAGATTTGGTGTATTTTGGAGTTAGGAATAGGTAAGAATGGATGTGATGATAGAGAAATAGTGTCAGATGATCCTAGTACATGACATAGTTCAGGTAAGACAGGCTAAGACACTTGATTTTCGGGCCCCCTATGATATGATGCAATGACTAGGAGCCTACCTAATAACTATGTGAGGCAGCACTACATCCATGTTACAGAACAAGAAGATGTACATGCATTATGATGACTTGGGTTCTTATTTTAAATGGTTTATTTTTATGTTAAAACTAATTAAATTAATAATGAAATTTAATGAGAATCTAAATGACTATTTCTCATGATTTTATTGTTAATAAATTGTTATTTTTTATTGCATTATTTATATAACATAATGTAAATATTTACAGTATACTTCACTAGAATGTGATATTTATTTGAAACCTTATTCATGTTTGAATGTGTTGTTTCCTTTCTTGTTATAGAAAAAATATTAATAAATTGAATTTTGATTCCTTTAATCGAAATTTATAACATTCTATATAGTTTTGCTAATGTTTTAAATGATATAGGAGCATGCTTAGTATATTTTGTTGTGATCAATTATAAAAATTTTGGAAAACTTTATAAAGAATATAACTTTAAAGTAAATTTCAATAAGGCATGGTAAAAAATATTATTTTGAAACTATGGATAGAAGTATTCTAGTTTTCATGTGAGCTTATATATCATGTGTTTCTTTATAAATTTAATTTTTCATGATCATGTGTTATGAAACTATTGTAAAATATAGTTTTAACATTTAAATTGTGAAATTTTTAAAAATTACCATCTTAACTATTGATAATTCCTTTGAATTTTTAATCATTGAGAAAAATAATATTTTATTTATTTAAAAATATTGTAGTTCTACATTATTTATATAACTATATGTTGTAATCAGATGTTAGGTTATAAATTCATTTTGACATTTATTTCTAAATATTGGAAAATGACAGCCATGATTTATGTTAACATGTTGAGACTTAAATCTGTATAAATGATTAGACTTTTTATTACATGGATGTTAATAATTTTTAGGTAATGAAATAACCTTACCTCACATATCATTCATGCGTATTTTATTATGGGTAGCATGCCTAAAGTTGACATTATGTTTGTGGTAACTAGGGAAATTATAGTATAAGAGACTTGATTATGTATCATGATTAATATGTTGTATTTAAATACATATGTATAATCTTTATATCCTTATAAAAACATATAAACATTTTCTTCAGAGAAATGAAATGAAAAAGGAATGTGTAGGCTAAAAAGGATAATGCAAAGAACATATTAATACAACATGTGCATTTTAATTTTTTTTTCGAAATCATGTTTCCTTGAGCAATGAAATGGTTAAATAATGTTTAGAATGAATATGGTAATGTTTGAAATAATGTAACACAAAAAATGATGTTTTAAAATTTTTTCATAATGAATTTTGCCTTATGAAATGATATGATTGAATAATGTTTAGATTGAGCATATTAAGTCCGAAAATATAGTAATAAAATAAGTGTTTTTTAGTCTTTTTGTTATAAATATTGTTTCCTTGATCAATGAAGTGAATAAATAATATTTAGAATGAGAATGATAATGAATGAAATATAGTATCAAAACATGTGCAATTTTAATTTTATTTTCAGAAATAATGTTCCATTGAGAAATGAAAAGATTAAATAATTTTTTTGCTTGATCATGATAATGAATGATATATAGTATTTCAACATGTTTAGTTTTAATTTATTGGTGACAAATGAATGTTAATGTTTAATTATTCTAAATCATGTTGTTTTTGAAATGGACTGATTTAATTGAAAATAAGAACCTTAAATGTATAATTTATATAAAAATGTTGGAAGTTCATATCATTGAAAAATATATGAACCCAAAATGTATTTTTTACCATATTAATCATGAAGAGTGAGAAAAATTATGTGTAGTATCATCATTAACATGGATGCATGTTTGAAATATTTATGTGGAAAAAATGAATCTTTACTTCAAATAACCAAAAAATACTGACTGTTAATTTTGGGATCATTTTTATCATTGCATTGATGTGTCGAGATTCAATGCCGAAAATAGTAGTCATTAGAAACCTTATTTACGATGTGTTTTTTTATAAATTATGAGATACTTGATATAAATGTTTATTTATTCTCAAAATTAATTAAAATGATTAAGAATTATATATGGATAATGAACATATTTTCAAGGAAAATTTAATATTTTGTGAATGTACTGATGCTAAATAATGAGATTTAATAATGTTAACCCATGAATAGTTCCAGGACAGAGAATGTATGAATGATATGTGTGGTTTTTCTTGTTTTGATTTTGTGTGTGACATTTCATATGAAACTTAAATCATATATATAGGCTGAATCTTGACCCTTAATTGAGAGATGTCATACAATGAAGAGATTGAAACCATGTAGGTGAGTTAGTTCCATGTAATAATGATAATATCTTGTCATGGGGAAAAAAATTCCATGATTTGTGTGTTTGGGGATTTTTTGGATGATAATTGTGATGTTTATTTAGGGAAATGTGAAGTATATGGTCATAAAGGCAGTTATGTGGGACATGTATTTTCATATAGATAGTAAATTTGTGTGGTGATATGGCTATATTGAATGTCTAGTGAACTTTACTATTAGATAGTATATTGGGCATGTGGTTGTGTTGTGTTTTGGTTGTGAAGTGTGGTTGAAGATATTTGTGGTTGTTTTGGTGAGATAACATTTTTTTGTAGTTTGATTATGAAAATGGCATACCTCACCACACATAAAAAGTTTAATCACTCAATGTTGTAATAAAATAAAATATTCATTTGTAAATTAATGAATATAGACATTCCTCTAACGTATAAATTTTTTTATAAAGGAAGTGATGATAATGTTAAACTACTATATTGTTGGTTGGGATTGTTGTGATTTATTTTGTAATAATGAAATAGTTTATGATCCTAAACATATTACTAGAGGTAAAATATTTCTCTCTTCATGATGTGCATTAATACAACTTGTTTTAAAACTATGCAGGTGAGTTATTGATGCCCGATGGAAAAAATATCATGGTGTAGTGGATGGGTTCATTTTATTTTTATTCTTATGGTGGATTTATATTTATTAATTATGATTTATTATGCCGGTTTTAAAATGTTATGATAAATTTCCTCATGAATATTATCCTATTAATTTTTTTTGTTAGAAATCAAAAATAGTTTTAGAACTAGAAAAATTGTATTATTCCCAACTCATGTTTCATTTTTGTCATTGCATTAATATATACAATTTGAGACACATAAGAAATTATTTTAAAATAAATGGTGTGTGTCATGAGAAACCTTATTAGTGACATAATAAAAACTAAAACAAATATTTATTTTTCATAAAAGTGGTATTGTTTAAAAAATAATGATTTGAAGAAGAATATTGATAAAATAAAAATGGTAAGATGTGTTTTTTTATTTAAGTTGGCTTGATTTTAAATGACTGTAATGGGTTTTCAAAAAATAAATATTTATATGTGTTTTTGAAATAAAAGTCATTTAATTTTAAAATAAACATTTTATGGGATTTGAAAATATTGGGAAAAGAATAATGTCTTAAAAAAGTTCATTGATTTCAAATAAAAGATAAATTTCAAAGGCATGTACTTCTTTAAAACTATAAATGATTAATTTTGGTGAAATTGTTTTCTCATAATTAGTAAATATGTATTTAATAATGTTTTTTTAATACCATCTATGTGGAATTATTTTTTTTTGATATGAATCTATTCTAGGAAATTGTTTTTAATGTATTAGTCAGATTTGAAATTTTTTCCATTGTGGTTTCAATGTTCAAAATATACCAAGAAAAGTGAGATGTATCTAATGGTTTTATTTTTCATACCACTATTCTCATTCCTTCATGTTTTTTTGATATTGAGGATGAACTATTCCCCTAGTTCGGGTGTTGTGAAGGCATTGTAGCTTTTCTGAGATTAGTTGAGAGTATGAGACATAGATGTGAGTGTCAGACCCATAGTTTCCTTTAGTTTTCACTTCTCAATTTTCATTATGATGTTTTATTTGGACCTAGGTATTTTTTATAAAATATTTTTTTCCCATTGATGTAATGTGTGGTGTGTGGTGTGTGATGATATTCCAACATTGGAAAAAGGTATGACCCGATTTCTAAACAAGATGCATGTTATTAGGATGCGATTAAATCTGTGCGGGAGTGTTAGTACTACATTTGGATGCTATTATCTTTACATTATACCCAATATTCCATGATTTATATGTCTAGGAGAGTTAAATTTTCTAAATTTTATGAGAGTTTGGGTTTTCGGTTTTGATTGGTGGAGGTGTTTCAGGTGTAACGAGATCCATGAGAGGTATTTTGAGGGATAGTAGTTCAGACCATTAATCTCTTTTCTTCAAGTCATGTTAATGTTTATATATAAAATAATCAGTTGGAAATATGAAATAACATTTCCTTATAAATTAAATTGGTTTTCTAAGAAATTATTATTAATAAAATAAATGTAGATGATAAATTAGAATTTGTTGATAAAACATAGAATCTATACAATTTCATGAAGGCTTAAATATAATTTTTTTTGTGTTTTGATTGTGTGTTTTTAGGAATTTAGATGTTGTAGTGATTTCTGTAGTTTCTCTGAGATAGTTAGTTCTTTTTATAAACACATAGGATGTTCTTTTATATTATAAATCTATATTTATATACAATGTATGTCCTTCTAATTTCTATACTCACCCAAACTCATAGAGCACTTTGTGCTAACAACCATATAGTCATGTGAGAGGGTGGATTTCCCAGACATCTTGATTTGAGGATAAATGGTTGGGAACTCTCTCTTACCTTCTCCATTATCCATGCGATAGTGTACCCAAGTGTCCTCAGGTAAGTTGTGATGTTTGGTCCTATTTAACTTTGGGATAATTTGTGTTGTATGGTCCCATGTGTCTTAAAGATGAGTATTGATGTAAGGTCCTAGGAATCTTTGGGATGAGTTGTGATGTATGGTCCTAGGAGTCTTCAGGATTTGTTGTGATGTATGGTCCCCAGTGTAGTTATGATGAGATGTGTTTTGATGGCATAGGTGTGTGTGTATGACAACCCTGCTTTTTATTACAACTTAAACATGATTTATTACATAAAACTTTATATGACACAACAAAGAAAATCGAGAGGTTTAGTGTCTTTGGGGCTTAGGATCATTACATAAAAACTTAAAACATTAAATACAACATCTTTAATGAAAAACTTCATTTACATGACCACTACATTCCTTCGTACTTAGCATTGCATGGGATAACCAGAGGACATGCATAAGAAAAGGGTGAGCTATAAAGCCCAGTAAGGGAGTACACATGGAATAAATTGAGGAGTACAATACATGTTATACAATAGGCATAACAATATATCATAAGAAAAACATGAACATAAAGGTATGATAAAGCATGATAATCATAACATGGAAATGTGGAAACAACACATAACATGGAATTAGCATGAGCCAAGGCTCATTTCACATGGAGCATGAGTAAATCCCCATTGCACATAAAGTACGAGTAAACCCTAATTGCACTTGAATTAGCATGATTCAACACTCATTTCACATTACGTATCATGATACTATACTTTACCCAATGCATTAGAGCGCTATAAGGGTACACCCTTCTTAAACATTTCATTTCATGCATAAGTGTGCCACATGGATCATAAAATATGGATTCATAAAACATAATAATTTATTACATGATGAAGGAATGTGGAATTCATACATGAAACTTTACACTCAATATGTAAATTTTCATAAAGTTTAATACCCTTGATGGAGAAATGGGCATGATATTCACTACACAATGACATTGGCTTAGAAAATTGGTGTGATTTCGGCAGCGTAACGGCGTGACATAAGAATTCATAAAAATGGTTAATGATAGAGAAAATCGTTCCTCATAATATTTACATGTAATTGACATTAAAGAGGTTATATATAATCAGGTCCCAACAAATGTAATGGAATTTAGATTCATGAACAAAAGTATTGCATGAATATTAAAGAGGAGAGAGAAGTTTTTTTTCGGAATTTCGGCATAGTAACAGGTCAACATGGGAGGCATTTAATGATAGAGAAAGGTTCTCCCATCATTCAAACATAAATATGGAAGTATTAGGGAGGTGAGAAACCATACCGCAACATTTATAATTGAAATTAAAAGGGAAAAACAAATTAAAGAAAATTGGACAGAAATGAGAAAGGAAGAAAAAACCCTTACTTAGAAGTGTGCTTCCAAAGGCTAGAGAGAGGCTTGTGAGAGGCTTCTTGGGAGCTTGGGGAACCTTGGGAGGATTCTAGAGAGATTAGGGAAGAGTTTTGACGAACTCCAAAGGCTTTGAGTGAGGATGAAGTGGGAGCTTGGGTGGGTTTATATAAGAAAGGTGAGATAATTCTTTATTATTTTGGTTTGGGACCCCTTATATTAAATAGAACCAAAACACAAACCATACCATGGTTTTGGCCCATGATTTTTGGAAAGGGAAGAGGAAAATATTATTCTATATGGACTAGGTCCGAACTTCATAAAATATTAGGGTTGCATATGTGGAGGTGAGTCACACTCCCATGGAAATTAATTTTAAAAGAAAAGGTGTTTAATAAGTCTTGAGGGTCCATTAATGCTTTGAAAAGTAAGCCAAAAAACCCAAAATCACATTATTTTAATGGTAAAACATATACTGGCCGAACATAAAGATTATAGTATTTTATTACATCACTATTGGGTCATTATGATGTCATAAAACACAATATATATTTAAACGGTATTTAGTTTTTACTCAAACATTTGACTGTCTCAGAAAATTATGGAAATTCACCATTGGATAATTTTGACGTCCTGATTCCAAAAATAACATTTATTTTATCTAGATAATTTTCTAAATACGTTAATTTTTAATTTTAAAATAAAAACCGACATTTATAAAAAATTCACGGGTTTTGACAAAAATGGCTTTCAAACCTTAATAAAAATTATAATTGCATTCATAAAATTACATGACCATTTATATATAACATAATTAATCTAATAATAATAATAATAATTTATTAAAATATTATTTAATTCAAAAATCCCTTAATTTAATATAATAGATTTATTAATTAAATAATAACTAAAAACACCATTTGTATTTTAGTTTTTTTTTACAATGTATCAATAATGACAAGAAATTATATTCATTATTATATATAAAAATAATGTACATGAACATAGTACTATCGATTAGTTACATAACCTCTTAAAACAGCCGCATAAGACCTAAGGGTAAGGTGTGCGATGGTGACAGACTATTGGGGTGGCTCGAATAACATCCCTCGAGAGGTAATTTCTATCAACTTCCACTTCTCCCATAGACGGTCCCGTTCGAGCATGAAATAGTGAAGCTCAGCTTCAGCTTAGTCAAGAGTGAATCCCAAGGATGCCACCTCTTTTCTGAGCCCCGATAAATGGGCTTCGTATGGGGCAATTCTACTGGATGAGGCCATCGATTCCATTGTCTTTGTAAAAATGGATGTGTAAAAGCCCTATATTTATACTATTCATGTGATCACTATTCAACGACTATAAAAGTAACTGTCACAATTCTTATCATAAAACCAATGAAGTTGAAATTTTATAAAAAAAGTTTATATAAAGAGACACTTAATAGGATCAAGATGGATATTCCATTAATTAAACTTTTGGTCATTACAATATTCCCCCCGTTAAGAAATTTCGCCCTCGAAATTTTCCTTTTCCCACAATAAAACAGATGTGGGTAACTCAGCTTCATCACTTCCTCCGATTCCCAAGTTGCTTCTTCAAACTTGTAGTTTATCCACAAAACCTTGACGAGGGGTATTGTCTTATTTCATAGAACTTCTTCTCTACGATCTAAGATCTTCACTGGTTGCTCCTCATAAGAAAGATCATCTTCCAATTGTACCACCTCAGAAGAGAGTACATGTGAAGGGTCTGGTATGTACTTATTTAAGAGGGATACATGGAAGACATCATGTACTTTGGCCATAGTAGGCGGAAGTGCTAGTCGATATGCCACAGCCCCGATACGATCAAGAATCTCGAAGGGGCCGATGTACCTGGGTCTTAACTTCCCTTTCTTTCCAAACCTCATTACCTTCTTTTATATAGACATGAGTAGAAAAACCATGTATCCAACTTTAAACTCAAGTTCTCGTCGATGACTATCTACATAAATCTTATGTCGACTCTGGGCTGCCTTGATATGCTTCTGAGTGGTTTTCACCTTCTCCACCATTTCCTCGACCATTTCTAGTCCAAGCAGCTTACCTTCACCGACCTCATCCCAACATGCCAGTGTTCTGCACCTTTTCCCATACAGGGCTTCATATGGTTCCATTTGGATGCTCGAGTGGAAACTGTTATTATAATAGAACACAACCAGAAGAAGATATTGATCCCATCCTCCTTTAAAGTCCATTGAGCACGCTCTCAACATATCCTCAAGTGTTTGGATAGTTTTCTCGGATTAGCCATCAGTTTGAGGATGATAGGCCGTACTAAAGTTCAGTTCAGTATTCAGAGCATGTTGATGACTCTTCCAAAACATAGAGGTGAATCTTGTATCTCGGTCAGACAGAATAGATAGTGGTACTCTATGCAACCTTACCACTTCCCTGATATATATTTGTGCCAGTTGATCGAATGATAAATCCTCCCAAATAGCAATGAATTGTGCAGTCTTTTTAAGACGATCCACAACATCCCATATTGCATTGTTGCCTTTGGATGTTCTCAGAATTCTGGTGACAAAGTCCATGGTGATGTTTTCCAATTTCCATTCTAGTATGGGAAATGGTAGCATCATCCCCTTATACTTCTGCCTCTCTGCCTTCACTTGCTAACACACCGGTAACTTTTATGTATATTAAGAAATCTTTTTCTTCATATTATCCCACCAAAAGTTTTCTCAGAGATCTCGATACATCATTGTTCTCCCTGGGTGAATAAAGAAATTTGAACTATGTGTATCATCCAAAAGTTCATTCTTCAGCTCTGGACTTTATGGAACACATAGTATTTCCCCAAACCGTACAATTACTTCTTCATTAACATTAAACTATGAGAATTTCCCTTTTTCAATATCTCCCACTCTTTATTGAATTCATACATCATCCTTTTGATCATCCTTTAACATTTCTAAAAGAGTCGGTTGAGCAATAATTTGTGAAATGATTGATGATGTTCCCTTCTCTATGATTTCCATGTCCATCTTCATCAAGTCTAAGATGATTGGATCCTTCTCAATTATCATCATTGATAGAATCGCTGGATTCTTTCTACTTAGGGAATCTTCAACTTTGTTCGCTTTCCCAGGGTGGTATTGGATTGAGCATTCATAATACTTGATGAGCTCTATCCATATTCTATGGCGCATATTAAGCTTTTTCTGTGTGAGTATATATTTAAGACTCTTGTGGTCAGTATATATCTCACATTTCTCACCATAGAGATAATGCCGCCAGATTTTCAAGGAAAATATCACCGCCACCAACTCCAGATCATGCGTTGGATAGTTTCACTCATGGATTTTCAACTTTCTTGATGCATAGGATATCACTTTATCATTATGCATCAGCACACATCCTAAGCCCTTCTTCTAAGCATCACTGAATACCACAAAAATCTCCCGACTTGTGGGTAAAGTGAGCATGGGCGCAGTGATAAGCCTCTTTTTCAACTCCATGATGCTTTCTTCGCATTCATCACTCCAAGAAAACATTAATCCCTTTCGAGTTAGCTTGGTAAGAGGGTTGTAAAATTGTGAGAAATTTCTCACAAATCATCGATAATATCTAGCTAACCCCAAGAAGCTACAGATATCTGTTACTAATGTTGGCCTCAGCCATCCCTCAATGGCATCTATTTTGGAGGGATCCACAAATATCCCATTGCTTGTGATGATATGGCCCAAGAATGAGACCTCCTTCAATGAGAACTCACACTTGCTGTACTTTTCCTAGAGCTTCTCCTTGATCAATGTTTCAAGTACAGTTCTTAAATGCTCCTCATGATCCTCCTTGGTTTTAGAGTATATTAGAATATCATCTATAAGGACTACCACAAATTTGTCTAGGTAATCTCTAAAGACCCTATTCATAAAGTCCATAACGTTTTCGGGAGCATTGGTGAGTCCTAAAGGCATTACTATGAATTCATATTTCCCATATCTTGTAAGAAAAGCAGTCTTGGTGACATCTTCCTTCTTCACCTTTACTTGATAATATCCCGACCGAAAATCTACCTTGGAGAAGAATTGTGATCCATGCAGCTGATCGAACAAGTCATCAATTCTTGGGAGAGGATACTTGTTGTTTATCATGATTTTGTTAAGTTCACGATAATCGATATAAAGCTGCATTGACCCATCCTTCTTCTTGACAAAGAGGACTGGTGGACCCCATGGTGAAGCACTTGGGCGTATAAACCATTTATGCAGATTCTCCTATAGTTGTTTCTTCCGATCTCCAACCTCTAGAACAGCCATTCTATATGGAGTGTTGGATATTGGTAAAGCCCCGAGTATAAGTTCAATTGGGAATTCAATATCTCTTCTAGGAGGAAGACCATGCAGTTCCTTAGGAAACACTTCATCAAATTCCCTCACAATAGGCATTTCTTCAAGGGTGGTTTCTTCTTTGGACTCAATTATCTGACCCAGATACGCATGCTCATAAGCCAGTAATATCCATGCTTGAGATGATGGAGCTAAAGGAGATTCATATTCCTCCTTACACTTGTAAATAATCGGGGGTTGATTATTCATAGGGAGTGTGATTTCCCTCTCCTGACAATTTATGTTGGCTCTATATAAGGAAATCCATTCCATGCCATGAATTGCATCAAATTCCACCTGATTTAGTATGATGAGGTTCACCTAGAAATTCAATCAACAAATTATAATATGGGATGACATATATTCATGGGATGCAATGATTTCCCCATTTGCTGTACTCACCAAAATCATCACTTCCATGATTTGTGGTGGCGCTGGGATTGTTCTACTAAACTTTTTAGATATAAAAGAATGCGTAGAACCTGAATCAAAAAGTATGTTCGATAATCTTGAATGAATAACTAGTGTACCTATCACCACTTTGTTGTCGGGGTTCACTTTGGTAGAAGTAATGGCAAAAGCTCTTCCTTGCTTCCTTGGAGGTTGTTGGTTGTCTCCGAAAACCCTTGGATTAGGGAACTAATTTAAAAAATGACAAGGTTATTTTCATTTTTAGCATTGAAAAAAGTGTTGAGGTTCGAACGGAGCGTTCCTCTCCTCTGTCATAGTCGCGGGTCTTTCTTGCTGATAGTTAATAGGTAGGTTCCCTTCTCTTCCACACCTGAAGCATTTCCTCGTCCCCTTAAGAAAATTTCCAGGGTGCTTCTTTCCATACTTTTGGAAAGTGGGGTGCTGGATCTTCTTATCACTATTGGATTTATCCATTGGCCCACCGGAATTGAATTCCACCTTATGCTTCTTATCCCCATGATACCCCTATGATTCTCTGATCTCCATTTCGACCTTGAGGGCACATCAGACAATTTCCTCATAGCTGTCGAAGTCACGGATCACTAATGCTTTCTGCAGGCTAGGATTCAACCCACCAAAGAAGTGATCAACCTTGCATTTGGGGGTAAGGAAAAATCCGGAAGCGTATCGTGAAATCCTTGTGACGTTTTCCTCATATGCTTCAATAGATTCTTCATCTTTTTGCTTGAGGGAAAGGAAGTCCCATTCCATATTAAGCCGGAGGGTCCACAGAAAATATTTATCAAAAAACATCTTCCGGAAATCCTTCCGTTCCAACTCCCCGATTTCCTCCTCAGGCTTCATATTTTTTATCAACGTCCCCCATTGATTATCTTCACCCTCTATACAATAATCTTCCAGGAGAACCTTCTCTTGTTCAGAACATTGAAGGATGGAGAATATCTTTTCAATGGAGTTGATCCATTGTTCACCGATCGTGGGATCAGATGATCCACTAAAAGTAGGAGGCATTTGTCTCATGAAGCTCTTGATAGAGACTTGTTATTTCTTAGGGGGGTTTGGACTTTCTTCTGGACCTGTGTATCTATTCAACTCTTGAGTTATCTAAGAGAGAATCATGACAAAGTTCGCGATTCCCACTCCCATTGGATTGGGCATCTCATTAGTACAGTCATCACACTGATCTTCACATCGGTTGTTAGCCCGAGTCCTCCTATTACTGGCCATTGGATGGAATAAAAGGAATGTCAGGGGTAACACATAAAGGGTAATTCAAAGACAAAAGCTGATGACTTATAAATAAACTTTCATTTCCTTAACTAATGAGTCTATAGGCTTTAATCTATGGTTTTCATGATCTACATTCTAACATATATTCTTAGGGGAATTTTTTTAATTCCCTTAATAAGGGTTCATACTAAGCTTGGGAATTTATCAAAACATATCCCCCTGGAGTGTCATAACCAAGAGTGCAGTAAGGCACATTGTCGTGCAATAGTTCATGTATGAGTCTATCTCAAAGCGGTGTTTTCGGGTTTTACCCGTAGGATACATCCATGCCAGAGCCGCCTCTACCAGCTCGTATCCAGACAGGGATGTATTTTCTGGATAACCCAATTACTCAATACTCACCAAAACATAGGGACGTTTCTATTGTACTTAGTCTTGTATCTAAGGAATTACTAGGGTTTTCTAATCCTAATCCCAAAAATAACCAAACCTACCCTTTGATACCAACTATGACAACCTTGCTTTTTATTACAACTTAATCATGATTTATTACATAAAACATCACTTGATACAACAAAGAAGATCGATAGGATTATTTTATTAGGGTCTTAGGATCATTACATAAAAACATAAAACATGAAATACAACATAATTATTGAAAACTTGCTTTACATGACCACTACATTCTTTCGTACTTAGCATTGCATGGGATAACCTGAGGACATGCATAAAAAAGGGTGAGCTATAAAGCCCAGTAAGGGAGTACACATGGAATAAAATGAGGAGTACAATACATGTTAAACAATTGGCATATCAAAAGAGAATAAAAAAAACATGAACATAAAGGCATGATAAAGCATGATAATCATAACATGGAAATGTGGCAACAACACATAACATGGAATTAGCATGAGCCAAGGCTCATTGCAGATGGAGCATGAGTAAATCCTCATTGCACATAAAGAACAAGTAAACCCTCGTTGAACATGAATTATCATGAGTCAACACTCATTGAACATCACGTATCATGATACTATACTTTACCCAATGCATTGGAGTGCTATAAGGGCGCACCATTCTTAGACATTTCATTTCATGCATAAGTGTTCCATATGGATCATAAAACATGGATTCATAAAACATAATCATTTGTTCCACAATAAAGGAATGTGGAATTCATACATGAAACTTTACAATCAATAAGTAAATGTCCATAAAGGTGAATACCATTGATGGAGAAATGGGCATGGTATTTACTACACAATGACATTGGCTTAGAAAATTGGTGCGATTTCGGCAGCATAACGACGGGACATAATAATTCATAAAAATGGTTGATGATAGAAAAAGGGGTTCCTCATCATATTTACATGTAATGGACTGTACGGAGGTCATATAGATACATGTCCCAACAATTTTAATGGAATTTATATTCATGATACAAAATCATTTCTTGAATGTAAAAGAGGAGAGAGAAGTTCCTTACGGAATTTTGGCATAGTAACAGGTGTACATGGGAGGCATTTAATGAGAGAGAAAGGGTCTCCCATAATTCAAACATAAATAGGGCAGTATGAGGGAGGTGAGAAACCATACCCCAACATTTATAATTGAAATCAAAATGTCAAAACAACTTAATGAAAATTGGACAAAAATGAGAAAGGAAGAAAAAAACCCTTACTTGGAAACATGCTTCCAAAGGCTAGAGAGAGGCTTGTGAGAGGATTCTTGGGAGCTTGGGACACCTTGGGAGGATTCTAGAGAGTGTAGGGCAGAGGTTGGATGAATTAAAAATGCTTTGAGTGAGGAGGAAGTGGGAGCATGTGTGGGTTTATATAGGAAAGGTGAGATAATTCTTTATTATTTAGGTTTGGGACCCCTTATATTAAATTGATCCAAACCATAATCCATCCCATGGTTTTTGCCCATGGTTTTTGGAAAAGGGAAGAGGGAAATAATATTTTATAAGGCCAAGGTCCGAACTTCTTAAAATATTATTGTTACTTATGTGGAGGTGAGTCACACTCCCATGGAAATTAATTTAAAAAGACAAGGTGTTTAATAAGTTTTGAGGGGTCCCTTGATGCATTGAAAAGTAAGACAAACAAACTAAAAATCACAATATTTTAATGGTAAAACATATATTTGCTGAATATAAAGATTATAGTTTTTTATTACATCACTATTGTGTCATTATGATGTCATAAAACACATTATATATTTAAACAATATTTAATTTTTACTCAAAAATTTGACTGTCTAAAAAAATTATGAAAAATTCACCATTGGATAATTTCGATGTCCTGATTCCAAAAATAACATTTATCTTATCTAAATAATTTTTTAAATATGTTAATTTTCAATTTTTAAATAAAAACCAACATTTATAAAAAATTCACGGGTTTTGACAAAAATGGCTTTCAAACCTTAATAAAAATTATAATTGCATTCATACAATTACATGATCATTTATATATAATAAAATTAATCTAATAATAATAATAATAATAATTTATAAAAAATATTATTTAATTCAATGATCCCTTAATTTAATAAAATAGATTTCTTAATTAAATAATAACTAAAAACACCATTTGTACTTTAAAAACTATCTACAATGTATCAATAATGAAAAGAAATTATATTCATTAATATATACAAAAATAATGTAAATGAACATAGTACTATCGATTAGTTACATAATCCCTTAAAACAGCCGCATAAGACCTAAGGGTAGGGTGTGTGATGGTGACAAATTCTTGGGGTGGCTCGAATAACATCGCTCGGGTGGTAATTTTTATCAACTTCCACTTCTCCCATAGAGGGTCCTGTTCGAGCTTGACATCGTGAAGCTCATCTTGGGATTGGTCAAGAGAAAAGCCCAAGGACGCCACCTCTTTTTTGATCTCTGATAAAGGGGCTTCGTATGGGTCAATTCTACTGGATGAGGCCATCACATCCTTTGTCTAAGTAAAAATGGATGTGTTAAAGCCCTATATTTATACTAATCATGTAATCACTGTTCAACGGATATAAAAGTAACAGTCACAATTCTTATCAATAAACCAATGAAGTTGACATTTTATAAAAACATTTTATATAAAGATACATTTAATAAGATCAAGATGGATTTTCCATTAATGAACCTTTGGGTTGTTACATTGTGGGAGGAAAGTGACAGTGTTTTGATGGCCCATGTGTGTGTGAGTAGGATGTGATGTGTTTTGATGGCCGAGGTGTGTGCGGGTGGGATATGATATGTTGTAATGGACTATTTTTGTGCAACTGTGATGTGACATGACATATTCAGATTTGGTGGCAGTGCCAGTATGTTTGTAGTTGTCGTGTGAGAGAGGCTAATTAGTGGGAGAGTGTTGTGGGGTACCCTATCATCGATTTACTTCATAATATATTTTATTATAAAATAATGAATTATATTTAGAATTATCATTAGTGAAGTTGTAGTTCTGGTTAGTATTCATTTTCATGTTTTATTTGGTTCTACATCTTTCACATGGGTTCATTAGTATCCTATTTTCACATGCTCATGAGAGACTTTCGTTTTCCAATTGAGTATACATGTATTCTCACCCTACATAAATAGAAACTATTTTTAAGTTCCAAGTATGACTAAATGGACTAAGATGAATATTAATAGCTCAGACATTTGGATAGATTCTATATCACTACCTTAATATATTTTATTTTGTGAATTCTTTTCCAAACATTTATACATATGAGTTTTAATTTATAAAATCATTGTGGGATGGTTTGAACTAATTCTATATTATTTCATGGATTTTTTAATGGCAGATTCATCCTATATCTAGATCTTTTTTATACAGTATAATTCCCTTATATTTTGAGATCTTTATACCTACAGTGCTAATCGGAAATCCATGGCATACTATATATAGGACTTAAGGGTCATTATATCCCTTTCTTGATTTCCCTCCATGGAGGTGTATCTTTGGAGGGAGTGGAACTTGAAAAAAATGATACTAACATTAATCATTCTAAGATCTAAAAAGTCTTGATGTACCTATATTCCAACATTCCATGCCTCTGAATACGTCGATGACCCAATCTTGGTGAGATACACAAGATGCCCAAATATCATAAATCAAAATCATGATTTTGGTGACATTGATAGAATACGACTTCTTACTCATATGTGGTATATCTATATGTTTCTTATTCATATTTAAATATTATTATGATTCCTTAATGAGACATGATTATATTATCTCAACCATTCATAACTTTAACTAGAATTTTGGTGAATGAAATGGTATACTATATTGTGCCTAATATGGATACTTTTGATGTTTTACTTGTTTACTATTAATATAGGATACATAGAGAGTTAAATTGTTTTTCATGATCTTCTATAATAATGAACACAAGGTTGGATCATATCCTCTAGTTCTTTCATGGTGCACTCATATGGAAAATCAGTCTAAAGGTGGTATTATATAATAATAAATACCAGTTAACCAAGATCATTAAACAAACCTCTCAAGAAATTATACTAAATAAAGAATAATTTTATGATACAATGGAACATGTAATTTAATTATGGTGTATGATCTCTTAGAAATATAACCTCCCATCTCATCTACTAATAAGTTCTCTGGGATATGAAGGAAGTTATTATCCCTTTATAGACTTCCCATTATCACCCATAAGGCATCACTTCCTTGTGAATTATTTGATAATGTATCATTTCATCCCAAGCCATTGGGTCCATGTCATAATGCCACATGACTTCAAGTGTGCCTCACCGTACACAATAGGTTTCCAAATAGCAGTGAAGGTCTAAGTGAAACTATGGGGATATTATACCCTCTATATCATGTCATGGGATCAATAAATAATGAAAATATAATACATAATTATAGAATTGTGTTGAAAATAAATAACATACATTTCATGAAAATAAAAGTAGATTCCAGTTTGGTAAGACTATATGGAATGAAGAAAACATATGAATAATAGAAAATCTGTAGGGTCCTATAGTGCATGTCCTTGTCTTCCCTAGTTCTATGCTCCACCTACTCATCCATCCACTATAAGGCCCTTACCCTTCATCAGTTCTCTAATGAAATATATAAGTGAATTGAAATGGATGACAAGGATGTGAGTAAAATACTCAATAGGACACCACTAATACATCCTTTACCTAATGGGATGAAGTATACAAGTTTGTACTACGATGATAATAAATCTCGGAAGTGCATAAAAATACAATCCAAAACTGAGAGATAGTGTGCTAATAATGGTTCTAAAAACCCCGACCATACCATCATCTACATCATGATAGATAATAATTGAATGAGTCAGAATAATAAACCACCCCTTGTATAGTTTTTTCAAGGTGTCGTGGAGGTGATACCCAACATCATCTATCCCTAGAGTGGACCATGTGACATGGATCCTTTTTGTGAGAGTTACTAGTATTCACATGTATAGGCTATCTAATGGTGAATGGAACTAGGCATCAAGGAATCCTTGGGAGAACCCTCAACATGACGCCATGAAATCCTTATTACTCCACACTATGATTGGGTCCCTCATCTCTATTGTTGCATTCAATCATTCTTCCCCACTATATAAACAATTAGTGAGGATGGTCCACTTGACTCTAATACCACTAACAGCAAACAAGGCATGAAAATACATATACAGGGAGAGCACACAAGTAATAATAATATATCAACCTATGTGTATTAAATTATAAAAAACAATATGTGATAATAATCAAACATGTATCAATGATATACTAATATCACACATGGAATATCAATAGTTTTTATGAGCTACACATACAAAAACATGTGTGATCACAGTCAAGAATAGTCAATCAACTGCTATAAAATATAATCACAAAAGAAAAGGTGTAAATGTGATCCCAAGAAGGTAAAAACATCCTATCTCGAATTTCAATAATACCTCTTTGTGGATTTATTATCATCAAAGGTGACACATCAAAGTCTTGAGTTGTCGTCCCATCTGCGATCCTGGTATATCAAGTGTTTCCATTAACCAAAACATTTATTTTATCTCAAAATGATATACAATATTACACACGATGATATATTCTTTCTCCTGGATAATCTTTGGATTATCATTTTATGTCAACATAAGATCTCACAAAAACATCTATGGCATAATTGTATACCACTTTCAATATTATAATATCTCAAAATTTAATCGAGTACACAAGTGGCGATAATTCAATTCAATGTATAATCATAAACGATTAAATTATCCTTTGATAATTATTGAATGATCTTTTTTTATAATGTGTTTCTAATTATAGAAATAACAGAATAATGGAAAAAACTAAATTAAATAATGAATTAAAAAACATGGAAGAAATTGGAACTACACCACACCACAGAACCGTAGCCCTACCCTCACACACTGGTCTTAGATGAAAAAATAATCAATGTGAATATACTGATTCACCAAGCACCTCCAATTGATTAGTAAAATTTTATGGAGGACCATCATGTTTTTAAAGGCATCAAAACACATTTAGGGATTTACCAAAATAGAGAAATTAAACCACCCTCTTTAAACCATAGCACCAAACAAAATAATATATAGTTGTTTTATAATCATATATAATGGGTTTCTATGTTTTAATGTGGTTGAAACAATCAAATTTAGTGCTTTCAAAAGATTCATAGGGTGTTAATGGTGGTATCCACATGGGGAAGATAAGCAATGGGTTTATTTTCAATTTTATTATTGAATAAATAAATTATTTATTTAATACATTTTCAAATAGACTAGTTTTATTATAAAGACATATCCAATTTTTTAATTCATACAAAAATTATACCCAACTAGGGTAAATGATCCATTTCCGACCCAACGGTGGTCTCATAGTTTTTCGTAATACACACCATTTGATTGATATTAATTAAAAAAAGAAAAAAATATTTTATAATAAAAATGGTATTTATCATGAGAAATATATCTAAACGTCTCACACCTACAAATTCCATACCATATCAATGTTAATCAACATTTTTCAGACCAATCGGAGGACTCATATTTCTCATAGGACACACTATTTTGGATCTATTCAATTATTATGATTCAATTACCTGCAGTTAACACAATATATATATATATATAATATTTTTACTCTATCTTTACGGAGGCTTTATGGGCCTTGGAATCTCACACTAACTCGGTGTTAGACTCTGAAAATATATCATTGAATATGTTAAAGTGTTGACAGGGAGATTTCTATCATGAATTGCCATTAACACATTATTAAGTTATTACACAGATAAGTCATTTTTCCCGTTGACTATATTAATATTTTATCTCATGGTGGTTTTGATTATCATTGTAAAAATTAGGATATTACAATTCTTCCCCTCTATTGAATTCACATCCTCAAAAAGTTACTCTTGTTATATAGTTCGAATATCCCAGTCCAGTAATCTCCCACAGCGAACTCACACACCCAAATATCTTCAAGGATCTGTCCATGCGGTCACTTAATCTAGACTAATGGTACAATCTTTCCTCACAAAACAATATACCTTTGATCTATGATCCGCACTAGAAAATCAGCATAAGATGCGTATTTATCTATCTCAACATCCTCATAATCTTTAATATGCGTCAGACATGTTATGTAGCTCCAAATATATGACACACAAAGCACGTCGCCCATACCTAGATAGAAAGAAGGTACATCCATACGCTATGTCCCTACCACCATATGCATAGTGATCACAAATAGTCTAACAAAATGTGGTTCTATCATTCCATATTTTCTCAGACACCTGCTCCCTAATCAATGAGTCCCTATAACGAAAACTACATCTCCCATAGAAAACACCAAGGTTCTCCTCAAATGGTCAATGAAGGATCCTTATCTTCTCTATGTGGTGCTTAATCTCTTTTTTATCAACTTCACTCTGTTGGAGGTCTCTTTAACCATTTTGGGCAACAACCATTACCCCACCCACCTCATGACAATAGAGTGGTGAGAGATGTAGACTCCCATATATAGCCTCATAAAGAGACATCATAATTTATTCATGATAATTGTTATTGTATGTGAATTCAACCATGACTACGTGGTCATCCCATCATCCGCTAAAATCAACAACACAAGCTCAATTAATATCATTAAATTTATTTATAGTCTGCTCAAAATATCATTTTTTGATGGTATGTTGTTCTCAATTTCAGATGAGTCTCTAGGGTGTTTTTTAAAGACCTATATAAATTAGTATGTAAAAAATGCATCTTTATCCAAAAGAATTATTCAGTGGGACTCCATGCTGGTGGACGATCTGTCAGAATAGAGGTCTCTGAGATCCTCTACTGAGCGTTTTTTCTAATTGGTAAGAATTGAGAATACTTCATTTAGCAATCGATAACTACCCAGAATGAATCTAAAATCATCGTTCTCTATATAAAACTAGTCATAATATCAATCACGATGTCCTCAAACTTCCACATAAGTACCAAAAGTGTTTGTAACAACCCACCAAGACATTACTTCTCATATTTAACCCTATGAGGTATGGCATCAACAGAGAAAACTAAGATTTTCACTTTTTAAACCTGGAGATGAGAACTACCTCATAATGTCATTGTATATCTTGATCACACAAGGATGTACTACCCATATAAAGGTATGGTAGTATCTAATCAGCTCATCTCTGATGGAATCTAGGACTAACACTCTCTCATAAACCAAGATCACATCATTTTCACCCAATGTCTATATGGATTTTAGGTCACCCCCAGATAGCTGCTCCCTCCTGAAAACACAACCTGGGTCTAGCTCTAGAATAGTCTTCCCACAATCCAGTAGAGAAAACAAAATCGATAAAGGTGAAAAGTTATAGATCCTTGATCATCTAAATCATTGACTCGCCAGTCAGCGAATAAGTACATCAATCTACACTAATCTTCTAAAGGCTTATATCCAATCTCATGGTAATCCTACGTCCTATGGATAATATAATTCATAATGATATTAACTTTCCTAGGAGCATACAGAATCTCAAAGTTGAACATATGAAAAATCTCAACCTAAACCCTCTATCTCATGATCATGTACATATGTGTAATGATATAGCGAAGACTATTGTGGTCCCTGTAAAAAATAAATCTCTCATCCAAGAGATAGTGTCTAAAATATTTCAGAATGTGAACCACCACTGCCAACTCTAATTCACATTTAGGTTATTTATTCTCATGGGGTCTTAGCAGTTGATACACATAGGATACCACCATCTTTCATTACATCAATACTACCCCCAAAACAATGCTAGATTCATAACAATATACTTTATAATGAGTCAAAGTCATAGGGAGTGTTAGAATAAGAGATATTATCATCCCTCTATTCAGCTCAAGGAATCCCTCTCCAAATTGGTCCGAACTCTAGAACATCACTCCCTTCATGGGCTGTGCTTTCATGGGTCATGAAAGTTGATATAAGTCCTCAATAAATCAATGGTAATATCCAACTAAACCATGAATATCCAAATATCAAGATCATTCATGGGACATGTCTAGGACATGAATGCTTAAAATTGCTCATGGTCAATAGATATACCCATCTCAGACAACACATTTTCAATAAATTTCACCTCTCGGATAAAGAAGTCACATTTTTGATAGTTTGGTGTAAATCATATGTGCCCAATGAATAATCATGTCTATCTTTAGGTGAATTTCATGTTGTTCTTCTTTTATCATGTAGATAAGGATATAATCGATGAAAAATATGGAGAATGAGTCCCAATATGGATGGAATATCTTTCTTATAAGGTCTATTAACATTGTCACTGCATTTTTCATCCCAAACGGCATTACCATGTATTCATATTGTTTATATCTACTTCAAATTTCAATATTCAGAATGTCCCCCGCTCTAAATCCATCCATACAACATTCTGATTTTTATTCAAAGGGAGACTCAATACAAAAAAGAGGGGAGGAAACCCCTCCTAGGGGGGTCGAAAATAATGAAGACAAATTGCATCTCTCTGAATGAGCTTCACCCCTTCCGATTTAAATAATGAAATATTACTGAGATAATGTAATGACCCAAAGTTTTTCAATGGAAAATTTTCTTCTTATATCTATGTCATAAAAACACAAAATAATGAACTACTAAGTGATAAGTGACCTTTAAACATAATTTTGTCACCCCTATGTTTGGAATTTTAAAAATCCAACATTCACAGTTGTGTTCAAGATAGTTTTTGGAGTCCAATGAAATAAAAATAATTTTTGGTGAATAGTAACCTACCCTTATGAATAGTAACCTACCCTTATGAATATAAATATGACCCTTATGAATAGTAAATAAGAATAACATTACCTATGAATAATAAAATAAAATTTAGACATCATAGAAAGTGACAATTTGACCTTAGTAAACATTTTTGGTATTTTATAAGTCATAAATAATTAATTATAATTAATTAATTAATTTAAAAGAATATTTATTTTCCGGAAATATATTCATAAATTATTGAATCAATGTCTAATAGGTTTTAGATAATTTTATATGACCCTAAGTAATTTTTGAAAGAACTGCAAAATCAGTTTTAATTTTAAAAACTGTTTTTTTAAGTAAATTATGATTTTAATTTAATATTAAAATAATAATATTTAGAAAATTATTTGTGAAAAAATGACTTCAGTTTTGGATTATACACGTCGAAAAATGGTTGGGGTAAAATTTTGGGATTTTTCTGAGATACTTGAATTTTTGATGAATAGTAGAATACATTAATTTTTCATATAAATACATTTTAATTAAAACCCACTATTCCTGACATCACAAGTGATGTAAGCACCCAAATACCGAATTCAAAAGTCTTATTTACTATTATTAGTCATCCAAGACTCACTATTCTTTGTCTTATGTGAAATTAATAAACTAATCAATTTTATATTAAGGAAACCCCTCTCCCCTCCACTATAAAAGCCACCCTTCACTCTCTCTTCTCCTCACACCTCTCAAGCTCCAAGCCTTCCCTAAACTCTGCCCAAACAACTTCCCTAGCCCCTCTCCCACGTCCAAGAGCTTCTTGTCTCATTAAAATACCATGCTTAGGACTTTAAGGAGGTTCTTAAGAGGAGGATTCTAAAGGTAATTTCTCTCCCTCTTCTCCTTTAATTTCCTTTCATGTTCAAGTTACTTTCTTGATCTCTCCCTACCTATCTTCATACAAATTGTTTTGTAACTCCAGTATTATACATATAATGTAATATTATTATTCTAATGGTATATTATATCACCCCACACCCTTTCCCTCTTCCTTTTATTTTATTAAAGTGAACATTGTTCATGTGGTGATAATTTATCAACTTCAAAAACAACATGCTCTCTTCTTCCATTTATACCTTCAATCTAGTCATGAAACCATTTTTATGGTTGAAACATAATTTTTTATATGTATTATTTTCTATTTTATGTTCTGGAAATAACCTGTGGAGATACTACTAATTGAAAAGTTAAAATGAGTTCGTTGTGATCCAAAAACCGCTCAAATTAGCCCAAATAATCTTTATTTAATTCTTATCTAATGATTCAGCCACATGGATATAATATAACTCATTATAAAATCATTCAAGCTTCTTTAATATCATTAATTACATGTAATATCAGTTCTGGATGTTTACCCATGATTTACCCAAACATCAAATTAAGAATACAAGTGGACCTCTCAAGAAAACCATGAAAACGAACATCCCTGATCAATGTTTTTAAACTCTATAAGTCATCCAAAGGAACATCATATGCAATAATGAAACCATAATGAACCCTATTAATGTATAAAAGGTTCTGTAATTTCTAATTAATGAATATAATGTCATTATACCGGACATTAAAGAGAAGCAGGCATTCGTGTACAAGGTAAGGGGAAATCTCGAACCCAATTTTCTTCCTTCAGGTTCTCCCCCTTTCACTCCATTTTTGATATGGTTACTCCTAAAAGGTCTTTTTTTCATCATTTCCTTTACCTTTCTGGGATATACATGTTTGCCACTGGTTTTTATGTCCATCAAAATGTTTTCCAAAAGAACTCTTCTTTCAAGATCTCACCTTTTACCTCTCATTCAATGTTGATGGTTCTTATATCAAGTATGTTGTTCCCTCTTTATTTTGGGAACCCAAAGCTTATGACTGTGTTATTATGAGATGAAACCCATTCCTGTCCATGGGTTATTTATGTACATGTCTGATATGTGTTCTATGTGGCAAGAATGATAATGATAATGTTATGATGTGACAGGTGCGCCCAGAATTATATAGCGCAATATGAATGTTTAAATGTGACGGGTGCGCCCGGAATTATATAGCGCTCCAATGCATGGATTAAAGTGATGAATCTCATGATTAAATTTGAAATGATGCATGAAAATGATGCTAGCTTTGTTCAAAAGTATGTGTGGTAGTTAACCACTAAGACATGATGTTTCATTTTTATGCTTTGCCACATTTCAAGTTTATTGTTTATGCTCCTCTCATGTTCATGATCTTCTTCATGATTATGCTCACCCCATGCCATATTGTTATTATCTATCCTCTTACTGGGATTTTAGCTCACCCCTTTTGATGTATATCCTCAGGTGGCTACATGTACTAAGGAGAGGACAAGTGCTACTAAAAATCTTTAGAATAAGAGATTAAATGAATTTTTATGCTTGATGTTGTACTTGTTATGTGTAGTCCTAGTTTTCCCAAGACACTAAACCTCTGGATCCTCCATGTGTAATACTATTATGTTGTTTATCTTTGAAATTATGTAATAGTAATGTAAGAAATGGTCGGGTCGCTATTGTTGGTATCAGAGGAAAGGTTTAGTTAATTTGGGAATTAGGATTAGTGAACCCTAAAGAAAACCTCTAGCATGAGACTAAGTACAAATATGCACACAAGGATATTTACCTAGGGATCCCATATGTTATGTTTTTGGTATAATTGTTTAAATTAATAAGTTATTCCTGACTTGTTTACTTATGTTTTGTTCTAAACTTTTAAATTTTATAAAATGGTGGGAACCAGGAGGAATCAGGCCAACAACTCTTGCGAAGGCCAATGCAGTGATTGCCCAAACAACATCCCCAATGATTTTGGAGGTGGAGTTCAAAACTTCATGGTGATTCTTACCCAATTATATCGGGTTATGAATAATAACCATAATAATGGGGAATGTCCTCCTTCACCAAAGAGGGAGCAGCTAGCTATCGAATATTTTATGCAGCAATGACCACCGACGTTTTGTGGATCTTCCGATCCACTAGTTGCGGAATAGTCGGTCAACTCCATGGAGAAGATCTTTTCTGTTCTTCACTGTTCCGAGATAGAGAAGCTGACTCTAGCCGTTTATCGTCTAGATAGAGAAGCTGATCAATGGTGGGATTTGATTAAGAACGCCAAGCCCAGGGTGGAAATTGAAGAGATGGAATGGGAAGACTTTAAGATAATGTTTCTTAATAAGTACTTCCCAAGAACTCTTCACACGAATATGGAGAGAGAATTCATAGAGCTCAAGCAAAAAGAAGGAGAATCTATCACAACCTATGAAGAAAAATTCACAAGGCTTTCAAGGTATGCTTTGGGTTTTGTTATCAAAAATGATAGAAAAATTGATAGATTCTTTAGTGGATTAAAACCACATCTTCGAAAATCTCTTGCAATTAGAGACTTTGGGAGTTATGAAGAAGTTGTTCGGTGTGCTCTCAAAGTGGATATGGTGTTTGGCGAATGGTCCCATGGCTCTGGTGATAAGAAAAGAAAGGTGGAGTTTCAAACTGGTGGATCTAGTGATAAAGATGGGAAGCAAACACAATGACCCACTTACGAAAAATGTGGGAAGTTACACAATGAGATCTACCTCAATGGGACAGGGAAATGCTTCATGTGTGGGAAAGAAGGACACCTAGCTCAAGAGTGTCAAAGAGACATGAAAAGGAAGGATAATTTAGCCGATGAAAGGAGAGAACCACTCATTGTTAAATTCTACAACTATAAGGAGCTAGGGAACTATTCAAACCAGTGCACTAAACCTCGAGATTTCGAGGGTAATCAGTGCCAACAACCACCAAAGCAAAAGGAACAAGGGAAGGCTTATGCCATCACTACTGCAGACGTGGAACATGATAATGAAGTCGTACAAGGTACACTTCCTATTCACTCAAGAATGGGAAACGTATTATTTGATTCTAGTTCTACGCATTCCTTTATATCTTGCAAGTTTTCTAGAACTATAGAATCGAAGCCCCGAAACCTTGATGTAGAGATATCCGTAAAAACACCAAGTTGTGCAATCATTGCAACCCTAGTGTTTGATTCTTCTCCTTTTGACGTATGTGGGATGATTTTTCTGGAAAATCTTTTAATACTTCCATTGGTGGAATTCGACGCTATAATGGGAATGGATTGGCTCTCGTTATATAGAGCACATATCAACTGTTGGGAAAAGGAAATATATTTTCATATTCCGAACCATCCCATGCTCCTCTACAAATGCAAGGAAGATCATGAATATCCTTTGAAAAATCCTTCAATGTTGTGGGTGATGATTCCCTATGAAGAAGCATACCTCGCCCAAATTTTTGAGTCAAAGGAAAGTTCCAACCTTTAGGAAATGCCCATCGTAAGGGAATAAAACAATGTATTTCTCGAAGAGTTACCCGGAATACCCCCAGACCGTGAGGTAGAGTTCTCAATTGAACTCATACCCGGAGCAACTCCTATCTCGAAGTGCTCCTATAGGATGGATCCTATTGAACTGGAGGAGTTAAAGAAGCAGATGCAAGAGCATCTAGACAAAGGGTTCATACGCCCTAGTGCATCACCTTGGGGTGCACCAGTGCTCTTTGTGAAGAAGAAGGATGGTACCATGCGGCTGTGTATCGATTATCAGGAACTCAACAAGATCACCATAAAGAACAAGTATCCTCTCCCAAGGATTGATGACTTGGTCGACCAGTTAAGAGGAGCTAAATACTTCTCAAAGTTGGATCTTCGTTCTGGATATCATCAAGTAAAGGTGAAGAAGGAAGATATTCAGAAGACTGCCTTCCGTACAAGGTATGGGCACTATGAGTTTTTGGTGATGCCCTTCGGACTTACTAATTCCCCTGAAATCTTCATGGATTTGATGAATAGAGTATTTAGACATTACCTTGACAAATTTGTGGTAGTGTTTATCAATGATATTCTCATTTACTCCAAGATCATGGAGGAACATTAAGAACATCTAAGAATTGTGTTGGCGAAATTCAGAAAGGAGAAGTTGTACGCTATGTTCAGCAAGTGTGACTTTTGGATGAATCAAGTCACGTTCATGGGACATGTGATCACAAGCGAGGGAATTTCTGTGGACCCTTCAAAGAAAAAGGCGATTGAAGAATGGCCCAGGCCCTCTAGTGTCACAGAAATCCGTAGTTTTCTTGGATTAGCTGGGTACTACCGACGTTTTGTGAGAAACATCTCACGATTGTCAAGCCTGCTAACTAAGTTAACAAGGAAATGCGTAATGTATATATGGACGAAAGAATGTGAGGGAAGCTTCAAGGAGCTAACGAGAAGGCTGATCACTGCACCTGTACTCACACTACCGAAAAGTGGAGAAAGTTTTTTGATATACTTTGATGCTTCAAAGAAAGGATTGGGCTGTGTACTCATGCAAAATGTTAATGTGATAGCCTATGCCTCACGACAGTTGAAGATCCATGAGCAGAACTACCCGACGCATGATCTAGAGATGGCAGCCGTGATTTTTTCCATGAAAATATGGCAGCATTACCTTTATGGTGAGAAGTGTGACATATACACTGACCACAAGAGCTTGAAGTATATATCCACACAAAAGGAGCTCAACATGGGTCAAAGGAGATGGTTAGAGCTAATCAAGGTTTACGATTTCTCTATTCACTATCATCCTGGAAAGGCGAACAAGGTAGCTGATGCTCTAAGCAGGAAAGAACCTGCTACTCTATCCATGTTGAGGATTGAGGAAGACCCTATCTTCTATGATATGCAAAAAAATGGATTTAGGAATCGTAAGGGAAGGGGATACATCCTACCTTTCCCAAATGATTGCGCAACCATCCATCCAACAGAAGATTAAGGAAGCACAATGGGATGATGTGGAGATACAAAAGAGGGTGAATGCAGTAAAGGAAAGGAAGCTTCAAGAGTTCCATATCGACGATGATGGTGTGATTCGGTTTGGAATGAGGCTTTGTGTGCCTTCATCACCCGGAATAAAGAAGGAGATATTGGATAATGCACATAGTTCAACTTTCTCTATTCATTCTGGAAGTACCAAGATGTATCGTGATAACTGAGAACACTTATTGTGGGATAACATGAAGAAGGATATTGCAGAATATATATCAAGGTGCTTTGTATGTCAGAAAGTTAAAGCTGAGCTGCAAAAGTCCAAAGGAATGAGGCAGCCATTGCCTATACCCATGTGGAAATGGGAAGATGCTACTATGGACTTTGTCATGGGTCTCCCGAAAAAGTCAAGAGGAAATAATGCGATATGGGTTGTGGTTGACTGACTCACCGAGACTACCCATTTTATCGCTATTTAGGAAGACCTCTCACTTGAACAACATGCAAGGATATATGTGAAGGAAGTAGTGAGATTACACGGTGTTCCACTCTCGATTTTCTCTGACCGTGATCCAAGGTTCACTTCTAAATTCTGGAGGAGCCTTCAACATGATTTGAGTGCTGAATTAAATTTCAGCATGGCCTATCACCCCCAAACTGATGGCCATTCTAAAATGACTATTCAGACACTTGAAGATATTCTAAGATCATGCTCTCTTGAATTCAAATGTGGTTGGGATCAGCATCTCCCATTGGTTGAGTTCTCATACAATAATAGCTTCTACTCGAGTATTTAGATTGCTCCGTATGAAGCTCTTTATGGGAAGCGATGTAGAACTCCAACCTATTGGGATGAAGTTGGAGAACGAAAGCTACTTGGTCCCTATCTTGTTCAAGAGATGACGGAGAAGGTTCAAGTCATCCAGAAACATATCAAAGCTACTCAAAGTCGGCAAAAGAGCTATGCTAACAATCATCGAAGGGACTTGGAGTTCGACGTTGGAGATAAATTCTTCCTTCGAATATCTCCATGGAAGAGAGTCATGATATTCGGGAAGAAAGGGAAGCTAAGCCCAAGATACATTGGCCCCTTTGAGATCCTTGATCGTATAGGAGTCGTGGCCTATCATCTGGCACTTCCACCGAATATGGCTCAAGTTCATGATGTGTTTCACGTATCACTACTAAGGAAGTACATTTCAGACCCCTCACATGTACTAAACTCAGAGGTGGTATAGCTGGAAGATGATCTCTCCTATGAGGAGCATCTAGTAAAAATTCTGGACTGAAGTGATAAGGTTCTATGCAACAAGACAACCCTCCTTGTAAAAGTTTTGTGGAGGAACCAAAAGTTTGAGGAAGCAACTTGGGAATCGGAAGAGGCAATGAAAGAGAAGTACCCTCACCTGTTTGTGTAAAGTGAAATTTCGGGGGCGAAATTTCTTAATGGGGGAAGAATGTAACGACCCAATGTTTTTCAATGGAATATTTCCTTCTTATATCTATGTCATAAAAACACAAAATAATGAACTACTAAGTGATAAGTGACCTATAAACATAATTTTGTCACCCAAATGTTTGGAATTTTAAAAAATCCAACATTCACGGTTGTGTTCAAGATAGTTTTTGGAGTCCAATGAAACAAAAAAAAATTGGTGAATAGTAACCTACCCTTATGAATAGTAACCTACCCTTATGAATATTAATATGTCCCTTATGATAGTAAATAAGAGTAACATTACCTATGAATAAAAAAATAAAATTTAGACATCTTAGAAAGTGAAAATTTGACCTCAGTAAACATTTTGGGTATTTTATAGGTCATAAATAATTAATTATAATTAATTAAATAATTTAAAAGAATATTTATTTTCCTGAAATATATTCATAAATTATTGAATCAATGTCTAATAGTTTTTAGATAATTTTATAAGACCCTAAGTAATTTTTGAAAGAACTGCAAAATCAGTTTTAATTTTAAAAACTGTTTTTTAAGTAAATTATGATTTTAATTAAATATTAAATTAATAATATGTAGAAATTTTTTTTGAAAAATGGACTTCATTTTTGGATTATACACATTGAAAAATGGTTGGGGTAAAATTTTGGGATTTTTCTGAGATACTTGAATTTATGATGAATAGTAGAATACCTTAATTTATCATATAAATACATTTTAATTAAAACCCACTATTCCTGACATCACAAGTGATGTAAGCACCCAAATCCCAAATTCAAAAGTTATATTGACTATTCTTAGTCATCCAAGACTAACTATTCCTTGTCTTGGGTGAAGTTAATAAACTAATCAATTTTATATTAAGGAAACCCCTCTCCGCTCCACTATAAAAGCCACCCTTCACTCCCTCTTCTCCTCACATCTCTCAAGCTCCAATCCTTCTCTAAAATCTGCCCAAACACCTTCCTTATCCCCTAACCCACGTCCAAGAGCTTCTGGTATCATCAAAAGGCCATGCTAAGTCCTTTAAGGAGGTTCTTATGAGGAGGATTCTAAAGGTAATTTCTCTCCCTCTTCTCCTTCAATTTCCTTTCAAGTTCAAGTTCCTTTATTGATATCTCCCTACCTATCTTCATCCAAATTGTTTTGTAACTCCAGTATTATACATATAATGTAATCTTATGATTCTAATGGTATATTATATCACCCCACACCCTTCCCCTCATCCTTTTATTTTATTAAAGAGAACGTTGTTCATGTGGTGATAATTTATCACCTTCAAAAACAACATGCTCTCTTCTTCCATTTATACCTTCAATCTGGTCATTAAACCATTTTTATGGTTGAACCAGAATGTTTTATATGTATTATGATCTATTTTTTGTTCTGGAAATAACTTATGTCCATACTACTAGTTGAAAAGTTAAAATGAGTTGGTTATGATCCAAAAACCGCTCAAATTAGCCCAAATAATCTTCATTTAATTCTTATCTAATGATTCGGCCACATGGATCTAATGTAACTCATTATAAAATCATTCAAGGTTATTTAATATCATTAATTACATGTAATATCAGATCTGGATGTTTACCCATGATCTACCCAAACATCAATTTAAGAATACAAGTGGACCGCTCAAGAAAACCATGAAAACTAACATCCCCGATCAATGTTTTTAAACTCTATAAGTCATCCAAAGGAACATAATATGAAATAATGAAACCAGAATGAACCCTATTATTGTATAAAAGGTTCTGGAATTTCTTATTAATGAATATAATGTCATTATACAGGACATTAAACAGGAGGAGGCATTCGAGTACAAGGTAAGGGGAAATCTCGAACCCAATTTTCTTCCTTCGGGTTCTCCCTCTTTCAATCCATTTTTGATATGGTTACTCTTCAAAGGTCTTTTGTTCATCATTTCCTTTACTTTTCTGGGATATACATGTTTTTCAATGGTTTTTATGTCCATCAAAATGTTTTCCAAAAGAACTCTTCTTTCAAGATCTCACCTTTTACCTCTCATTAAAGGTTGATGGTTCTTATATCAAGTATGTTGTTCCCTCTTTCATTTGGGAACCCAAAGATTATGAATGTGTTATTATGAGATGAAACCCGTTACTTACCATGGGTTATTTATGTACATGTTTGATATGTGTTCTATGTGGCAAGCATGATAATGATAATGTTATGATGTGACGGGTGCACCTGGAATTATATAGCGCAATATGAATGTTTAAATTTGATGGGTACGCCCGGAATTATATAGCGCTCCAATGCATTGGGTAAAGTGATGAATCTCATGAGTAAATGTGAAATGATGCATGAACATGATGATAGATTTGTTCACAAGTATGTGTGGTAGTTAACCACTAAGACATGATGTTACATTTTTATGCTTTGCCACATTTCAAGTTTATTGTTTATGCTCCTCTCATGTTCAAGATCTTCTTCATGATTATGCTCACCCCATGCTATATTGTTCTTATCTATCCTCGTACTGGGATTTTAGCTCACCCATTTTGATTTATATACTCATGTGGCTACATGTACTAAGGAGAGAACAAGTGCTACTAAGAATCTATAGAAGAAGAGATTAAATGAATTTTTATGCTTGATGTTGTACTTGTTATGTGTAGTCCTAGTTTTCCCAAGACACTAAACCTCTGGATCCTCCATGTTTTATACTATTATGTTGTTTATCTTTTAAATGATGTAATAGTAATGTAAGAAAAGGCCGGGTCGCTATTGATAACAAACCGGTGCCCCTGGGACCGCAATAGAAGACATGTTTTCTGCCACTTTATTTCCCTCACACCATGTGTGTGAAACTCTAATGTTACTGTTGAGGAGTGCCTTGCATTGTATAATAGTGTAACAAATCGACGAGGGAGTAGTGCCCATACCATGCAGAGCATCGAGGATGATCATCAAATCTGTTTCCAAGTGAGTGATGATAATGCCCCTTTGTTTGCACATAGATAAACCTGTAAGAACCGCCCGAGCCTCTGCCTGAATCGCACTGCCACCCCAAAATGTGCTGAGAACTCCATCACCATGCTCCCCCTAAGGTCGCAGATGACTCCTCCACCTCCCATCTTGCCCCTTGCACAGGAACCGTCAGTGTTAATCTTGAGTCCAAACTCTGGATGGGCCCAGCAAATCCATCTCCCCTGGTTCCCGCGACCAAGCTGACGAGCCTCCCTCGGAGTGAACTGTAACAGACTAAAGGAAGGAACATCCCTCCAAACATCATCCAAACCAATCACCTCAATTAATAAACACCTGGTTCGGTTAACAATTGCTCTACCAGAGGATGAGATTCCCTCAAAACTGGCACGGTTCCTAGCTTTCCATAACGTCCAACAAACCGCATTAAAAATGACGGCCCACGCATCAGCCTCCACTGCCGACCTGCTGGTACCCTGGAACCAAATCTCCATAAACTTCTCATTAGTAACGACTTGGGAAGAGGAACCAGTGAATACTACAAGACAACTCCACACTTGCCTCGCCCAATCTCCCACAATGAACAAGTGGTTCATGCTTTCTTCCTTTTTATTCACACAGTAGTAACAGCAGGAGGGAAAGCTAATGCCTAACCTTTAAATGTTATCATCAGAGGGAATTGACTTATTATAGATCCTCCGAGTGAGGAAGTTAAATTTTGAGGGAATTTTTCTGCACCAAACCATAGCGTTTCACCTCTACTGCTGCCCCTGCATTCCGTTACTCCTTCGAAAGTCCTTCAATATAAACTTACCAGAGATTGAAGGAGTGTAGATGCACCTGTCTTGCTCGGAGTTAATAATAACCGAATCAAACACTTCGTGTTGGGATTTCTCTAGAATATACCTAAAAAAAAGAGGATGTAAACTGCCCTCCCTGAAGGATATTGAGGGATTCAGGCACCTAGGATACCCCAACACATCACCCGACTAGTTGTGATACCAGAATAGGATATTCCCCTCCCCAATGATCCATCTTGCATGCTGAATGAGGCTCAGAATGAAGGTGCAGATCAAAGACCACAACGGAGACCCCCTGCCCTGATGAGTCACTACTCCAGACTTATAAATCTACAACATATGTCTCCCCCATAACGTGCGTTCTTCTATGACTTCCCAAGAAAGCTTCGCATGCATAGCTTGGATGGTGAACCCCATGCTCTTAACGTTGAGGCCTCATTCACAAATTGGTTGAGCCATCTTCTGCCATGAAACCCATTGTCTCTTCCCCTCGGACAGAGCATCCTAGATAAAATAAGCCATAATTCTTTCAATGGACCTGGTAACACCTTTCGGAACAGTGGTAGATGCCAAATCATGCACTGGAATTATAGAGAGAACACTAATTCCTCTAACTATACCATGTTTTCATTCATCTCATATCTATCCAAGAAATGTATAGGTATTAAAATGGGTTTCACACCTAGTATGATATCTAACTCAATGTAAAATACTATGTTAGGAGAGAGTCCTATGAGGTCATCTTGAAAGATATCCGGATAGAGATCCATAAATAGATGAAAGGATAGGGGGTCTCCACAGATTCTAATGAAAGGGCCAATCATTCCATCTATGTTGTGATTGTACCAAGCTGGCTCATGTTCGACCGAACTCTCCCTGCTTCTAGTTCCCATTCTTAAGTCATCAATAATATTTCTTTCTTTGGTGAAGTAAAAGATACATATCTAGGATATCAATCAATGTACACTCAATAGTTGGTCAGCTAGTCAATTCAAAGAATCACACTAATAGCCTTTGTCTCTATAATTATGAATTCAGATAGAATTACCTAGCTACTGAAAATTAGTGTAAACATTTGGAATTAGTTAATAAGGTCCACTATCATTGAAAATGGTGTATCAAGGGAGACTACCTCAGATGAAAAGTTGAATGGTAATTCCAGTCCAACAAATAATTTTCCAAACAAGAAATAATGGGAATCACCAGTAACAAACTTAGTAGTAGATTGAGGGGAAGGGATCAAAATAGTATCTCGAATGAAAGACGATTCCTCCAAAACCCTCTGTTGCAATCTAATGAATTTCATAAACCCATAATGTATCATCTCTATGACATTATCCATAAACTACTGACATTTGGGAAGTTTTCATCTTCTGCTGAGGTTCCTTACTTGACATATGGACCTTAGCTTTGTTTTCCTCTATCTTTTAGCTAATATTCTATAATAAAAATTTGGTCAGTTTCATTTCCTTCCACATTCTCATCACTAGCTTTGGGGCATCGTGTACACCCAACTACAGTGTCCAAACATCCCATTGATAATGAACTTTGGGTCCGCTCTATAAGGAAATCAAGAGACTAAGCACTACTTCACTTTCATTCATATTGTCTTCTTCATGTTTCTTGTCTCCCTATTCCTTCCATTATATGCAGTTTTCAAAACAGTAGTGAAAGATCCCCCGGTATGAGTAGTGAAAGATAGAAAAATTCTAGATGTTCATACATCCTATATAATCCTCTCAATGGTCATGGATTCCTCAAATACTCTTTGTATGAAGAATGGGTGAAGATTCAGACCTACTATCTAAGGTTGGACTAGATACCAATTGGAAACTTCCTAGCCTTATGTTCCTCATTACCAGATAGAAGTGGTGTGAAACATATGATCATTGTAAATTATGTATAGTATGCTGATATAGTCATGGAACCCTGATAGATATCCCTGAACTCGTGTACTTGATCGATATTTAGTGTTTCAAGGAAAAACTCTATAAAAAACATGGCCTTTATAGCCTCATAGGTGTGACCCTCAGGCCCTCCAGCTTATCCCATAACTCCCCACCGATGCGTAGTGGGCCCCTATAGAATGAAGGTATATATTTCACTTTATTATCCGATAGAATCTCTCTGAGGTCAAAGATAATCTCTATTATATCCACACAATCATCCGCAAACTATTTTCCATTGGTTCCTTAGAAAGATTAAGAATGCTGGAGGTGGAAGTGCCTCATGTATTTAACCATGGATCTCAGTAGATTTTGATAAGTAACCACTGTTTTCACCACCTAATAGAGTGTGAGGACATACTCAGGAAGAATATAGTCATCTAGAGGTCCATCCACACAACTATATAGAGGAATCTTCTACAACATACAGAGGACTAGGAACACAAATTTTTTTAAACAAGTATATGTGATTAAATTGGGTTTTCCTTAAACAATTCTATAGGAGAAAGTAAGGTTATCTAAGGAGTATACCTTTATCCCAAGGTACACGCCTCTATCCCTAATGATTATCTTCATACCTAATTTTTAGTCACATTCTATATATATATATATATACTAACACAACAACATGCTCAATTGAGCTATTTAATTCTAATAATGGTATATCACATACTATGACAACAATGATATATCAGAAAAATCAATCTTTCTAGAATAGATAGTACAAATCGAGTCATTTAATTAAGGAACTACAATTTATCACAAAAAATGAATATATATTTGGAATGTGAACCTATTTTTTAGTCATGATGAATGAGAATACAATAAATATCATAAATAACATATAAAATTATATGTTTCACCTAATGTGAATCAATAGTAAGAAGAGAACATATAATTCCCCATATGGAAACTCTGAGGCCCACTATGTGATTCTTTCTAGACACTGACATAGATCCCCTTCTTAAGTACCAATGTATTAACTCTTTTATAACTTATCCCAACCAAAGAAAAAAAGGAAAAAATATATTGAGTCTATTTGTTTGATTCCATTTCGTAACAACCAAACATGAATCATAGATTTTGTGTTAGAATTCCACATTTCCTCATGCGCACCTCATTGTACACATGATTTTTTCAACTAGCAGTGATGGTCTCTAGTGAATACTTGGAGAGACTGTACCCTTTGTATCACATGATAAGATCTATAAATATTTATAATATAAATATAATCATATTAATCATGTTGAAATTAAATGAAATACATTTGAGGAAAATAAAAGTATCTTCTAGTATGTAAAGCCTATCTCGAATGAAGAAAACATAAGAATAATAAAAGAACTGTAGGGTCCTCCATGGTCTATGTTGGACCACCACATCTCCATGATACACCTACTCACCCTTCCACCATATTGTCATTTCCATCACCTGTTCTCTCATAAAATCTTTCAGTGCATTGAAATTCCCATGTAGGGTGTGAGTAAAATACTCTGTTGGAGTCCAAAAATTCATTTTTAACCTCATGTGATCAAGTATACAAGTGTTTAACATGATAATAATAAATGAAGGAATCACATAAAAATAGAATAAAAAAACAATTGGTAGTGCACTAATCCATCTACCACAATCCTCAACTGTACCTACTTCAGCTCCATGCCATAATATAACTAAATAATATGAAATAAGAAACCAACCCTTGTATGGAGTCCTCACAATGTTGTGGTGGTGAACCCATGGTCATCTATCCTTCAAGTGGACCATGTGAAATGGATCGTATAGATGAGAATAACTATTTATCAAATCTGAAATGATATCTTATTATGAATGTAACTAGGAATCAATGTGTCCTTACAAAAAACATCGACATGATGCCATGATGTCCTCATACCTTCACCCTTTTCTCAGATCCCTCATTGCTATGGTTTCTTTTAATAATTCAAACAACACTATGAAATAAATAAGTCAGGATATTCCATCTGTCTCAAATACCTCTAACATCTTACAAGGAACGTTAATACATATACATGGTGATCACAGAAGTTAGTATAGTATATAAACCTAAGTATATAGCAGCATACACAAGAACATGGGATCATAATTAAACATGGATAAAAGATATACTAATATCACACATTGAATGTAAACATTTTTTATGGGACTCATGGACACACAGACATGTGATCACAGAAAATAATGGTAAATAAAATGATAAATAATATAATCATCAAGGTATGAGGTGTAAATGTAAGCCCGAAAAGGTATGTAACTTCATACTTCAAATATCAAAAATACCTCTTTGCTGTTTTATTATTGTAAAAAGTGACATTTGAAAGTCATGAATTGTTGGCACATCGAGGATCGAGGTATATAATGGGTTTCCTGGAATGAAAACATCTATTTTATTCCCAAATATAAAAAAATATAAAATGAAATAAAATATTCTCTCTCCGAAATAATATTCAGATTATCATTTCATGTCAATACATGATTTCGTAAAAGCGTCCATGGAATAATTATAAAAAACTTTAAGTATTACAATTTCTCTAAATTAAAGTGAGTACATAAAAGGAAGTCAATTATAATTATTCATTAATATTTTGAATAATTATACCTAGATAATTTATTTTAATAATTTAACATTTCTAAATCCTGAAATTATCTCATTATAATTAATTTTAATTATCAAAATATAATTTTTTAGAATTATCCTTTAATAATTTTTTTTGAAAAATATTATTTTATAATTCTTCATAATTTTTATTTTTAAGTTTAATATAAATTTTTTTAATTACATGATATTTTTATTTGATAATTTTATAAATTACACCCTAACAATTTTATAAATTATCAATTGATAATTTTGTGACAATTAACATATAATCACCATTGGATGATTTATAATAAATTAATCATTTATAATTTTGGTTTATCCAAAAAAATAATTCTTCATAAAATCAACTAAATAATTGATAGAATTATACCTTCATAATTACATATTAAAAATATTATATATTTTTTATTTATAAAAATAATTAATTAAATGAAAAAATTATATTAGATAATATATAAAAAATACACACAATGGTAGAAGAACATACAGGTGCACCTCATATGCGAACCATATCTCTTCCCTCACATGCAGGTCTGTGATTAAAAAATAATCCCTATGGATTGACTGCTTCATTAGGTGCCTCAAACCGTTTCATTAAATAGTAATGAGAAGAAGCCAGTATTTATGGGCATACAAACACGTTTACGGTTTTACCAAGACTAAAAACATAAACCGCTTTATTTAAACCATTTAACACCAAAAAACACTACTAAGTTGTTTAATAAAAATAGTTAGTGTGTTTTTAAGTTTTAATGAGGTCCAAATGGTCAAAATGGTGCTTTGAAATCTCTCCTAGGGTGTTAATGGTGGTATCCACGTGAGGAAGATGAATATTTGAGTCATTTTCAATTTTTCTATTGTATAAATCAATTATTTTTTAATATAATTTCAAATAAACTAATTTAATTTGATGACATATCCCAATGTCTATTTCATAAAAAAATGATACATCGCTTAAGTTAAATGACACTTTTTTTACCATAAGATGGTCTCATATTTTTCATATCACACAAAATTTGGTTGATATTAATTATTTATTAAATAAATAAATAAATAATTAATTAATTAAAAGATGGTTTTTATTTTAGGTGATCTATCTAAACATTTGAGGGTTTCAAATGTTATACCCTGTCAATTATAAATAACTTGTTTCATACCTAATAGTATTCTCATATTTCTCATACGATGCACTATTTTGGAGTTATTCAATTATTTTATATTAATTTAAACCATTAATATAATATATTTAATATCATTACCCTATCTTAGTTTAGGATTTATGAGCCTGTGAATCACGTACTAACTGAGTGTCTAACTTTATAAATATTTCATTGAATATTCCAATGTTTTAATTAGGTTTTTATCTCTTGAACATCCTTTCGCACATTATTAAGTTATTTCTCTGTGAAATTATTTTTTCAACTTAACATATTAAGAATTTATCTCTATTGGTCTTTTATTATCATTGTCAAAATTAGGATTTTATAGGAAAAACAATAATTAAATCAATTATGATGTAATCATATTTCTTCTCTAAGATGGATACCTAATGTAAATATTCTGCATGCTTCTCGTGTTTTTATTTCACCTTCTGAGAGGTGTAACACCGAGAAACAAGGCATGTGATATTATTTTTCATCTGAATCCAATAATATTTATTGTGAAAATCCTCATATATCATTTTTATTCATTGATTTTATACCCATTTATAAGAATTATATTCTAGAATATGTAATTACATCATGCTAATAGGGAACAAAATATTTATATTATTATGATCGATTTGATCCTCGTAAACTTCCCAGCCTTATTGTGGGTCTTTAATAGAAACAATTTCCATCATTACTATGACTTACAAATATTAATGTTCCATCACTTTCACATGATCCTAATGTGGTAAAACTATTGAAAAATACAAAATCATATTATTTTAATGAAACTCTTGAACCCTATTATGCTTTTTATAACGAATATCTAGTGAATTTCATTCACTACTATCTTCCTCAATAGCATGTCTCTATGTTTTTCAGCTCAAAGCATAAAATACTTAATTGGGTATACCTGCTATGTAAGAAACCCCTACATAAAATACTAATGATGTTTAACCCAAATCTACTAACTAAGGCTCATGCGATGGTAATAAATATGTATTTTAGGCTGCTTAATGACATGTATACTATAAACTATTTACCAAAAAAATATTTTTTATAGTAACGTAAGTCATGTATAAAAACAAAAATATAGAGTTAGTGTGTCATATAATAAAACTAGTGAGGCTTAAAATGACGAGAACCATACACAATAACACATTCTCTTTTCATCAAAACAACTCCCAAAGGCCGATGAGGTCTTTAAGTAAACTATATTCCGTGTGATAGTCCCATGTAGAATCATAATCTTCAATGAGGTTATACACCCTTTCAACTCCTCCAATGCTTCTTTAAAATCTTTAGACCATATCAAATATACACTCATCTTAGTCAATACTATATATAATGCTATAAGGCATGAATTTTTTGTGATTAATAATCAACAATGAAAAATAATACAAATATTCTTCAAATATCAAATACATTGATGGGTTTATACTTGGAAACAATGTACTTTATATTATATAGGTTAATATATACCTTTGAATCTTTTTTAATGGTTCCCATGAATAGAATTTCATTGATCCAATTGTATAATTTATTAATCTTCTCATAGATGTGGACAACTCTTACTATTCATAGTATGATATAAATGTGGTTGACATGATCGTGTCATGTGTGATATTATACTAAGATATCACCAAATATAATTATAAAGGAATTTTGGTATGCTTGTAAAACATAATTTTTAAGGCCCTACAAATAGTAAGAGAATACATTAGACCAACAGGAAACCCCACAAAATTAGATAGGACAAACCAACTTTAAAAATATATACATACTATATTTTGGGTCTATCCTTCATATAATAATATCCAGATCAAAAATCTATATCAAATAAATGAATTTGTCCTTGTAACTTGTCAGGAATATCAAATATATAGAAATGTGGGTAAAATATCTTAAATATAAACTAATTCAAGTACTCAAAATCCATAAAAATCACTAGGGTTCTAACCTTATTTTTATAGAAAATTATTGGTGAACATTAAAAGAGAATTATTCAATCATAAATTTTTTTTTTCATTCTAAATCATCTAAATACCTCTTGAGTGCCTAATTCTCAAAATGATCTATCTTTTAGATTTGAAAATGTACAAGTTTTACTCCAAGATTATGCTCTATTATGAAATATGCATATCCCCAAAGAGTTATCTATGAAAATATTCCAGGAAATGAATATATGAAATAGCCCAAAATAGGAAAAATGATTGATTTTCATATTTTCCCTAAATCATGAAAAATACTATAAATCAGGACAAACATTCATCCCATCATTTGATTCTTAGTTCTTACTTTAGTTTTTTAGACATACCATTTTACATTGTAGACATATCAACCTACCTAGGGTGATGAGTGTAGTGTTGTAACTATAGTTATCTCAAAATTGGGGTCTACAACCATTACATTTTCATTATTAAAATGAATCAAATATTTATGGAATGAAGTGTGTATTATTCTCGGTAATAAATATATATACGTTATAATTTCATTAAAATTGAATAAATTATTTATAACATATTTTATTTCAAGGTTAACTATATTTCCACATAGAGTATCATTGAATATCATTCTTATTACACTTCATGGAACCCTAGAGAAAGGAATAAAAAAAGGGAAAGTTCAAATTATTTAATGGTTAACTATATTATAAACAATAATTATTCCATGAGAATAATAAATAAGAAAAGTTAATAACTGAATTCACATTCTATATAATCAATAAACAAAGAAGGAAGTGCATAAACAATAAAGGGTTCTAGATAACTAGGGTCAAATTCCATTTAATCATTAAGATAAAAATAAAATTCATCCATATATAATATTCATATTAAAAATATCAAGTATAATAATAGCTAAATCAAAATAAATTAAAACCTTATTTATTATAATCAATTTTCTATATGTACATGTTACCATTACCAATAAGACCATACACATGACCATTTAAATCATACTGGGTGAACATCCTTCAAAATATAGATAAATCACTCATTCCATGAGAATAAAGATGCTTTGAGGGGATATCTATAATCATGACCCACTATGGTTGTTCCTTTCAAATGTACTCTTGATATATTAAATAATAGATTTATTTCGTGAACAATGTGCCTTATCAAATATCAGTATTGAGTAAAAGATATAGATTTATCAATATTTCCCATAATAAAAAATAACATTGAAAGTAAAAACCATTTTTAAAAATTGTATAATGTTTAGGAACTAATCTTTTTAATGCTAAATAGTATGGTTTTTTTGGTTAAATATAAAGTTCAACGATCACTGGAAAATGAATATTTCATAGGGGAATATAAAATTGAATCAAGGAAGATAATGTCAATATTATATTTGGTTAAATCATTCATAATAAATTTATATAATTAATATGAATGGTATAAATAAAACATACTCAAATTGGAGTAAAATAAATTGGTTTTCATTGATTAATGTAAATACCATTAAAATATCATTTAAAAACATTCTTGAGAAAAATAATCCATAAAACTTCCAACGTTTCCCATTGTCTTCGAAATAATTGAATCCTAAGAATTGGTAATGAAGAAAATTAAATGAATATTTTAATATAAGTTAAATAAATATATTCATGACATATAATTTCAGTGGAGAATTATATACACCGCATTAATGAACAAATGTTTATAACATAACAAATGTCAAAAAGAAGAAAAATTATGAAAAAAATACCTTACAAATTTGGTAAATTTTTAAACTATAAACCCAAAAAAAGAGATACGATAAAATGGATATGTGAATCCATATTAATTAATTCATATGAATCATAAAATAAATTGATATAAATTATATACAGCACAAAAAATGTGAATATGGAATAAGTCATGAAAAACTAATAGTGAGACTAGAAATGCATTTGCTAAATGAGTAACTTTTGAATCTTGAGATCTATGAATGAATAAAATAAATTTAAACATCAGATTCCATGAAATATATTACATTAATGATATAATATTTAACAGGGTTGTATATACACCATATAAAATAAATTAGGTTGATAATGACAAGTAAGTATCAATGGAATATAAATTGATACGAAATCAATTACCTTATACTTCGTTTTAGTGTAACTCAGATTAACCTCTTGTATAATAGTTTTAATCATTTTATTAACTTATAAATTAACCATATAAATATTTATAATATCATACATAATATTTTTATAATATCATATTACCTGTGTTTTGATCATTATTCATTATTTTTACTCATTTATTTGTTAATTGACTGGTTTTTTAGCTTGTTTTGACTTTATATTTTTGTTCTGATTATATAGATCATGATGCCATATTATCCAATATTAAAATAATTATTAAAATATTATTTATATTAAATATATATGTATTTATAGAAATCCATAATGTTTTGAGATATGAAATGAAATACTCTTTTCATGGGGACAATAGGTCGTACGTATGCATGAACGTTGTTTCCATTTTATCATCAAATTAAAATAAATAAAAATAAATAATATATGTATGTATTATCATTTTAATATATTTTATATTTCATATAAATCACATATTTATATTTAAATCCATCCTTAATACATCGCATGTAATGGATGAATGATTCACACTGCTTTGAGGAGGTTGTTGTCCACAAGTCCACCAACGATGTTATAATATTTTAAAAAAAATGGAATGCATGAATGTATGTGTCATATAATATCCAAAATTCAGATATAAATTGTAAATAGTTCATATGTAAAATATAAATTATTGATCCATCATTATTACCTAACATAAAAGGTTGTAATGAAAGGATGAACAACATCTGTCCGTGATGCGATAGTTTGATGTACACACGAATAATTATTGTGAATACCATTTGATGGAATAATTTTTTATTTTAGGTTGTAACCTTATCATATCAACATATATGTATATTTAAGATAATTAGTTTTTTATAAAATCATGCTATAAAAATAATTTATGGGGTCTTGAATGAAAAAAACAACAGTGCTGGTTGAAGAACATTATCTCTTATTCGGGTAACACTTTTCAGTTTATACCAATTTTCTGCATTTTTTCTTTATTAAAAGTGTGAATATTCTCATACTATTAGAGGGATGTTTATATTTTATTTTTATTGAGTTTGTATGATACAAATGTGGTCATCAGAGAGAAGAAGTGGGGGAGTGAATTTTTTTTATAGTGGAGGTGGTGGAATTATTGAAAATATAAAAAGGTTTACACTTTTAAGATGACATTGTTTTATAATGTGCCTAAAATAATAATAAAAATGATTAATAATATGGTATATTATAGATATATGGTAATAAAATTTCTTTCTAAAACATTTATAGTGCATTTTTTCCTAAATATTAATGTTTATCTACTAAGTAAATTCATTTTCATCTTAGTCGATGTAATTAATTTAATTTATTTCCCTGAAATATTTTCATAAAAAATTATTTTTAACAGACTTGATATTATAAATTATTATTATTATAGTTATGAAATCTATTTTTAAAATACCAATGATATAATTGAAAGAAATTAATTTAAAATTAATCATGTTGATTGGACAAAATTGTGGGTTTTTAATGTGAAAAATTCAAATGATTGAAATGTTTTTCTATCAAATGTGAATGTTAAATTTATTACAATACACTAAATTGTATTAGTTAATGTATAATATAATTATATAAAATAAGAAAATAACATATAATCTTACTATATAAATAATTTATAATAAAAAGTATATTAAAAAAAATAGCATTTTCTTTATTCATAAATAAATGAAACTATATTGAAAAATAAAAAAATAACCATAATATAATTATTAAATTTTTATTAAAAAAATTAATTTTATTTTAAAAAATATAATTTATAAGAGGTAATAAAATTTATCTTTAAAATAGTTTCACCATTAAAAGGATGCAAAACTATCTTCATAGAAATATATCTTTTATTTGTAAAATTGGGTTTGTTATTATCTTATATCTATCAATTATAATAGATCAATGTTAGAAAAAATTGAATATGTAATATTTTTATTTCATTTATATCATTCAATAATATTAATTAATTCAATTAAATAAGAAAGAACACCTTTGGGAGCATAAAAATAGTATTTATAACAACATTTCATTTATATTCAATAACTTTTTATTATAGTTTCTACTTTATTGATAAAAAATAATTAAAAAATATATTTTTATATATATGTTAAAAATATTCCTAACCACTAATTTAATGTCTAAGATATATCTTATTAAACAAAATAATATTATTTTAATAATATACTGTCATTTGTAAAATCTCAGCCTTACGTGTAACACAATCTATTGAAGAATATCAGTGTTTCTTGTAACACATGCTGACTCATTATTTCATTCATTGAAATTTATAGATTGAATTTATTCAATATATATTAAATACTCAGGGTTCTATATTTTCCCATACTATTTATTTTTCATGTTTCATATTATATGAAATATAATTTTCTTCCTTTAGAATTTTATGGAATTAAAATGAGAAAGGCCCCTCTAGAGGTAAAAATCAATATTGCAATTAAAGGGAACTAAAAAATACATAATTATAATTATGTAATGTTTTATCAACTTGAAGAATATAATTTTCAATAAGAAAATATGGACACCAATCGTAATAGGAAACATCATGAATGGAAAATACTATCTGGCCAAAATTCTAATGGAGTGTCAAAGGAAATGTCCCTAAAAATGTATTCAAAATTGAGATCATTATATACCGTAAAATCAGGATAAATGAATGAGTGTGAACTTTCTAATTCAAAAATAGAATATTATAAAATCAAGGACACTATCATTATATTTCTTACAATAAAGGGCATTCCACTACCCTTATAAGGTCTAGGATGATTTGTATATATTTTCTCATTTTAATGGACCTGATATATAGCCTTTCTTGTCCATGTTTGTTCAATAGGTTATAATTTTATGACATGTATATGGAATCCTTGACCTTATTGCCTACATAGTATAGAAAACATGTCTAAATCCATCTTCCCACCCATTATAGAGCCATAGATCCCACCCAAAAACATAGAACCGGTGTTGAACCTCTATCAATGTTCACACATGAAATTATACTCAGAAATATCTTGAGATTACCCACTCTTCCAAAGTCTCAACACACAACAAGGAATTTTTTACATTGGGAATTCATTTGACAATTCCTCCCACACATATGTCATACCAATTAACAATTATGGAATGCAGTTTGACTGTAACTACTCTAATGATAAAACCTAAGGAAATGCTTCTTACCATTATTCTTACCACTTCCTTACCTAGGTGTTACAAATTTATTCCCGATACCATCAGATTATTTAATATTTATCTAAGAGATAAGGGCATAGTTCACCATATCATAGTGTTTACTCAGTCATAATAGTATCATGAGACATCAAAATGAATATCTGAGACCATCCTTAAAACATATCCCCCTCGATATATCATCAGTATAAGAATAGGTTTAATCAACTAGATCATGGTGTAATGAAGAGAGTTGTAAATTTCAAACATATTAACATTCTCTATATGCCTATATTTTAATGTTTTACAACATCTCTACATATCTGGGAATAATTTATCATAGATTATTTTTTATAAATCCCTCTATACCAAAACTATATAATGATATCTTTATGTTTAATTTACCACCATCACATTGAATACTCACATAACATATTAGAGAGGAGATTCATCCTATAATATGGAGGCATCTCCATATGCTCAATGCTTGTAAAAATATAGTCCAACCAAGAATCTATATCCAGGGGACCACCTTCTCTAAGAATGTTATTGAGTGATGTTGTTATAACTCCATCAATAATAAAGAGATAGAGTATTCATGCCATGATGATCCCTCCATGGGATGTAATTGATGATGAAACCCTCTATAAGAAAAGCATTAGTCTCATTCGAGGAACAATTTTTTTTACAACATGAGGATACAAAGGTTTAACTAAATTTTGTTTAGGATCCTCCACCTAAGGATAATGGTCATAGTCTCTTTCTTAATGCTCAAACTGAAACTCTCATGGAGGAATATATCTGCCATGTCTAGAAGACAGCTGAAAAAAAGATACAATGTAGGAGAAACTGAATATATGAAAATATGACAGCTATAAACCCTATATATAAATGAGACACACTAACCCCAATACACAAGATAAATCTAGTACAATGTGAGATTTGATGTCTTAATAATAAGGGATCATTTATATAGGTTTTCATAGCTTTTTTGAAGAGGAAAACTCTATTTAATATGCAATTGACATACCCATTTAATTTAAACCATTTTATTAAGAGTTATAATTTTGTAAGTCGACAAGTAATTGTTAATTTATAGATGTATCCATTCATAATTTCTAATGGGAATAAATTATAATTTTATAATGTCACTCTATTTAACTAAAACCAACTATATAACGATAGGTTTTATGACGTACCAATTCTATATATGATATTTCCTTGATATAGATTACCATTACTACATTATATAGGCATAAAATATAAATTATAATAGGAAATCAATTTAATTACTAAATTCTAATGGGTTTGGATTTTGTATCTAATTTTACATAGCATTAATTATGTAAAAATTGGGTAGATAAAGTTCAATCAGTATGCTATGTAGGAAAAAAAATTTAGGACAAGGTAAAGACACTATTTGAACTATTTTTTGTAATAATATTCCTACAAGAAAAACTATACAACACTATCATATCCATAAATACTCAAACAATAATCAAAATTTTGAACAATTATTGATATTTGTAAGGAATTACATATGAATATCATATTAGTCCATATGTGCCTAAGATAACGTATAATCTAATGATCCATTTTAAAAGCATTTGAGGGAGATAATTCAAAACATATAAGATCATAAATCATATGTGTCAGAGATTTGGGAAAATAGTAAAACCCTAATGGGTGATGTCCATAACAACAAATCCCATCCCCAGAAACATGGGTTTTCATTAGCACATGGGTTAGCTAATGGACAATATGACTTATTTTTAGGTTCCAAATCATCCTAATATCTTTTCTACTAATCCCAAATAGAATGAATAATGAAAATAAAATATTTTATTCCACATTGTTAAACCCATTTCTTTGTTCATCTATATATGAATAGTCTAGTTGGCCACATGGCCTCATGAATGCATTTAAAAATATCAGAAACTTCCAATTTGAAAGAATTTTGAATAGGGATATAGTTGGTAGAATATTCAATCTTTATCATTATACATCATATAAAGAAGGATAAATGTATTTTTAAAAATAATTTATGTATAAAAAATCAATCTATACACAAGAAAAAATAAACACCAAATATTATAATATACAAATGATGTATGGGTGATAAAAATATAAATAAATCACTTGACTATATAATATAAAAAAGGGAAAAAATAATCATATTTTTTTTTCTATTGGTATAAAAAGAACCGACTCAGTTATATACCACTTAACCAAATGAATACAAATCATCCGTATATGGGTGCTTCCTACTATCCTGACCTAAATCGATAAAATCTTACTGGGCACAAAATGGTGGCCCAAACAAGTTATGAATATTACATATTAATCCACATACAATGTTGTTTACTAAAACCCCTATCTATTAATATAATTTATAATAGTGTTCAAGTATATTAAATTTAAAATGAAAAGAAAATAATACCATGTAATGCTCGGGATCGTCATTGGATACCTAGTATACCCTATATAAATTGATATAAGGAGGACATATATTTGAAAAATTCCTTTTAAATTGTTCAGATACCCAAGGAACATTCCAACAGAATTATAGAATAAGAACCATATGGATCCATGGATGACCCATAAGATAGTAGAACCTCCATGGTCAAGCCCACATCTAGTTATAAATTGAGATGTTAGGAAATTTTATTTATTGTGTGTAATTCTTTAGGTGAACCATTTTTTATTCCGTTCATTTGGATTTAAAATTATTCTACGAAACAAGTCAATTGTAATATTTGGTTAGACATTATTATAATCTAATGAGTTAATCTAATGTAGTATTTATTTGAGGACATAATGATGAATCCCTGGGAATCACCCCATGCATTCAAATTCTCCACTATTTGTTGGTGAATAATTAGTTTTAGGCTGATAAATTGAAAAATATTCATAAATATAATGAAACAAATATTGGTTTACTACATGGAATTCAAATAAATGACCCGGGTGGATTCCTACAAGTTCACCCAAGGCATTATCATTCCCAAATAAGACATATTTTCATGGTATGTGACACTAAAAATAGCATGATCATGGTTCATAAACTATTCAATGAATAATATATTAATTTATTACAAGGACATGTAAATTATATGATCTATTTGAGAAATATTCAATTCAATTTGTGGATTACTTTTATGATTGTACTAAAAAACACACCTGAAATATGTTTTGGTTAAAATGATGAACATTTATCTGGGAAATTTTATTGAGCACACCCCAAGGGGTGGATCATGTTAAATTAATCTACCTCCAATGGTATCCGGGGGGTCTCATGGAATATATTGGATATGTTCATGGATAATAGATAATAGAAATACTGATTTTAGTATAAAGACATTTAATATATATCCTACAACACATTAATAGAAGTTATCATCAAATAACCATTTAGGTCTTAGTAATATAACACCTACCTAAAACATGTAAAAGACTCCACCACTATTATTAGACTCATATTAGGGATGGAATGGAAATAAATAGAAAATAATACAAAATACATGAAAAAGGGTATAATATTATGAAATTTTTGGAGGTATATATATGGAAATAAAAGTGGATAATGGAAGCTTATAAACTATTACACATACTAATGGTTTTCCATCATGACCGAACGTAATTGAATTAGAGATGGAATGAAGTAGATAAACCAAAGACTCCCAATAGAAAGAGTGAGAACTATGATTCATCTGCTATATAGGAATACGTATAAGAGAATAGGTGAATTAGTTGTAAATTAAATTAGGGAAATGAAATTTTATACAATTTTATAGGTGAATAATTTCATGAAATTGTTGGTAAAATCATGAATTATTTATGAATCACAACTATCTAGGAGGTTTTCACCTCACGAGATTAAGTTGAATGATTATAAAAACCATTCCCAAACTAAGTGATACCGTCTGAAAATAAATTATAGTACATGGTCGGTTATCCATCCCCATTAAAAAAATTTACCAAACAATCCTCTACCTTTTTTTTGAAAACATGATTTATGAGAATAGTTATCCAAATCACGCGCTAATCATAAAACTAACCCTACTTCTAATTAAACCATTACTCCAAGACCCAAATCATCCTAGAAGATCTCATAAACATCCATATCTCATTGGGAAAATCCATTATGTTTAAACAAGAGTTATGATAAAATTAATAATGGGATCATGCCTCAATGAAATATTGAAAAATTACACAAATAATATGTTATAAGACCAAAAACCAACTCACATGGTATTGACACACCATTTATAATAACATATAGTAGATTTAAAAAGAACAAAAATTCCAAAAATTCCCCTATATAATGGTTTTTATCATGGTTTGCATAAAAAAATTTCTTATCCATGTAATCCCATATTCACTTTCATAGATTCTAGTAGAATATTCATCATTCAACTTAATTATTTTAAAACAAGTCACCCATAAAAACACCTTCATAAAAAATAACCTTTAGGAAAATACTATAACATATACAAAAATAACATATTTTAAAAATTATTTAAAACTGGGTGATGTAACTTTAACCAATTATGTGAGAAGTTTGGTGTTTTATATTACATTTAGGTATACAAAAATATCAATTAAAATTTAAATATAGTTACTGGATAGTTTATTTAGAATATTATTGTGTTTCTATTGTTATAGGTTGGTATTCCTTTGATCTAGTAAAATGATGATTCTCTTTGTGGATGATTATTTAGTTTTTTATTATAATTAATAGGATTGAATGTTATTATAATAATGTGATTCTGATTTCTGGGATTTTGGTATGTCATTTATCTATTCCAATTAATCTGTCTAAATTTGATTATTATATTGTCGAGATGTCATCAATGTATTTTCATGGAGATATGTTGTAGAAGTGAAAGTATGATTAATTGGATAATGAAAAATTAGTTTTCCATCCCAAATTAATATTAGTGTCCTTTAGTGTAGTCTCAAGACTCAATATTGATAATTGTTTAGAAGAGGTTAGTGCTTCCTTAGAATTATTTACTTCTCAAAATCAATAATATGTTTCCATTATAATGTGAATTATTCTAGGAGTTTTAAAATATATTAGATGATATAAAATGTTCACTCATAAGTGGTTTCTTGTTATGTGTTCCTTTATATGGTTAAGAATGATTTTTTACATAGATCTACGATGATAAAGGAATGAATGTAGATATGAAGATTCATCAAGGTAGAGTTACATTGTGTGATCATGGAATCAAATTGTGGATTATGTTTTCCCTATTTCATGACATCATAACTTATAAATTTCATGATAAGTATGTTTTGAATCATTAATGAGTCCACATATTAAAAAATAGGTGGAATTATTATGTATTAAATGTAATAAATAGGTGATGGATTACACCTAGATTATGGCTGGTGGATTTTCCCTTATCACTATAAAATTGTAGGATAATTATGTTTGATATATTGATTTTATTAATTGAATGATGAGGGGGATTTAGCTATATAGGATTCGTGAATTGATTCAATACTTGGATTTAAAAAGTTTATGGACCCCCTTTCTAGGTGAGTATATCTTTTTTAGTATTAATGTTATATAATATCACTTTTATGAGTTTACAATGATTGATTGATGTTTTTTTAATTCAGGTAGTTGTGTTATTTTTCTTGTTATTCTTGGAATTTGTTGTGTAATCATTTATGTTTGAGTGATTTTTTTAGGAATTTGTCTCAATAATTTAACTCAACATGTTAGTTGATTCAATGAAATTTATTAATTTATGAAAAACTCATCTAAATGGTATTCAATTATTATTTTAAAATATTTGTTATACTATTCTAACTATACATAACAACATCTATATTGGATTAAAATAGTTTTTATGTGAATAAATTTAAAATTTATTAATTTCAAAAATATTTAAAAGGTGGTTTATAATTTTGTTTCATATATTTAATCATTCTAAAAATAAGGCAATGTTTATGAGAAGATGTAAAATTTATTTTATTTGGATTAAATATTATAAAATATAAATAAAAATTGTGAAATTATATTATTTTTATTATATGGGAAATGAAAGGAGAAGTGTGTTGAGTCATAGGTATAAATGAATAATGTTATCAATTATTTTTAATGTTGTGTTTGACTTCATATGACAATGAGATTATTGTTTATGGGTATCTCAAAAAGTAATTTTATACAGAGTATCACTAGTTAGATAAAGTGAGCTCATTAAAAATACTAATAAAAATGAATCTATTATTCTACTAGTAAATGAATCCTTTAATATGTGGAATATCATTACTGATAAAGTTATAATAGTGAAATGCTATTGTTAATGAATAATTTGTGTGATATAATGAACTATGGGGTTTAGTAATTGTTCTTAAATTTTTGTATCGCAATTATGGTAAATATATAATTTTAACCTTTATTTAGAAGTAGTATACATAGGTGATGTGTTTTGGGATATTATCAATCTACTTTTTTTTATTAATTATTGTTTTTAGAATCTTTTGACATGTATCAAATTTTTATTCATATATTTATCAAAGATTTATAGATAGTAATTTATAACTGGTTTAATGTTTTAGGGTATTTATTATAATTAATGGTAGGTTATAAGTTGAATTTTGGATGAAATTTTTAATAATTACATGGGAAGGCAACATAAGCATATGCATTCTATTGTGAGTCACTGGCTAGTGGAGAAGAATTTTTACAATTAGATATGTTTCATTATAGACAATAAATTTACTAAATATTTTTTTGATATAGTGTTGGTATTATGGTTTGTTAATTAAGAGATCCTCTAGTTGGTTGTTATTTATTGGTTACTATATTAGTGTTTATGTTACAACATAAAGAGTATAAAAACCCTAAATAAAAATATTCAAAGGATAAATTGTGTTGAAATTATTAGGAATGAATATGTAATGATTGAGCTATTAAATTTTTATGTTATATCAATTTTTGGACTCATAGGATTTTTTTTGAATAGAATTATCCTCTAGTGCATGATTGCAGATTATCAGTTTTTCAGTGACATGACATAAATTTTCACTATGATTATTATCCTTTCATGAATTGATACATTAAAGTCAATGTTTTGACCTATAATTGAATATTTTCAAAAAAATGTAATTATTTGACTGCCCATTATTTGTGCTATATGTCTCTATGACATCAGATTGGTCCAGCACTATAAAAAATAAAATCATGTCACATTGTAATGTTATGTTTCTTATATTTTAACAAAAAATTCAATCCTTATAATAATTTAAAATATAAAAATATATTATTTCATATATTAGTAACTAAAGTGATAATCTATATTAAAATTTTAACATTTCCCAAGGATATATGGTCCATATTCCACAATATCAATTACCATATTTAATCAAGGTAACTTTTTCATCGACTTTACAAACTCATTTTGTTAATTATTCTATTTCCATCATTTTTGCACCCTACAATATATATCAATGGATTAAATTTGGTATACTATATTTCATGTATTTTTTGTATGGTTATAATATCCATTACTATTTTGGTGAATGCCTTGTAATTTATTGTTTTTTGAAACGAATTCACAAATTTATTTTTATGTAGTTATTGTTGAATATATTAATGATATAATAGATTAAGGATATCTAAATTATTATTAATCTATGAATAAAAAATTAACATATTTTTTTTATTATTTTGACGAGTGACTTAGAAAAATAATGATAATAAATAAGGCTATAAAATTGTATGGGGAATGTGGATTACTGATTTTTCTATGATATTTAATTTTTTTCATTATTATGTTAATTTATTCATTGGTATATATTATTACAAAAAACATTATGTTAATATAACTACTCCATATCAAAAAGCTAATTTATATTCATTTAGTGATAATAAAAAATTTGAGATGAATAAAATCAGGAATTATATTAATTATTATTTTTTAAAAAGATATTAAAATAAAATTTATGAATGTTTATGGGTGATTTTATATTTTATTTGTTTTTATATGTTTATTATTTTATTTTAATTTTTTAGTTTATTATTTTATGGTTATAGATGTATCTATTTCTTGATGTTGTTCGTTATAATATGATAATATGAAGTTAATATTATAGAATTGGGGTCACTTGTTGTAATGAAAATAAGATGATATTGTTACTATTGTGGAAATGTTGTGGTGGATCTTTGTTAGAATTTTGTAGTGTTATATATGGATCTGTGAAACTGATAATTTTATTGTGGTATAGGGGCTATTAATTATTCATTGATGGTAAATAAAATAAAATAATTGGTGCATTAATGAATCCAAAAAACGATTATGGGTTGTGATAAAATGAAATATTATTTAAATGTTACTAATTAATGAATTATAAGTTCATTATGGTAAACAATTTAATTAAATGACTGGTATATGGATACAATTAAAGTAATTAACTCAGTAAATTTTTTTAGTACCTTAAATTCATTGAATTGGAACTTTTATGATAATATATTAAGTTAAAATTATTTTGTGGTTTTTTGTTGTGTATGAATGGTTTGAATCAGTAGTTTTAGGTGATGAAAACGTTATCAATGTGAGGTGATCTGGAACATTCAGTCATACCTAGTCAATGTAATTTAGAGGGAAATTAACCCTTAGGATTTTTGTGTGAATTATTATATATATATATTAAATTTACTATGTAATTTAATTCATTGAACCAATTTCATTGATTACTATTTGGAGTAATTATGATCTAAATGTGGCTTGTGTATTAGGTAATGTGAGTTCAAAAAATGTGGGGGAAATATGTTTTTTTCAATTATGATGACATTACTCTACTATGATGGGATGTGTTTAGTAACTATGATGTGTTGTAATGTCAACTGCTAGTGTTTGCGGCATTATAAGGTTGTATCATCCATATAAGGTTTTGGTAGTGCGTTTTAGATTAAGATGAGTCCATATAGTTGAATAGATATGAAAGGGATGGAAGAACCAAAATGATTCCTTTGGGATGTGTAGGTTGATTAATCCAAAATATTTATGATTTTAATGTACCATTAATGTAAAATCCCATGATCCAAAAATCACTCTTTGGACAAAACATAATGGATATAAGTCCTTATGTGACCTCTTTTTATGCTACGGGATGCTGGCTAGTAGTGGGGGTGTGATATGTATGGTGTATTGACAATATACCTAATATAGAGTAAGATTATAGTAGAAATAATCAATATAAATAAAATAATTATTAGAGTAGTATATAATAATGAAAACAATATATCAAAAAAATATTCAGTAAAGGAGGAACCAATAAATCAATATTGATGAATCATGTAATGAAAGCCTCATATGTATCAAAAATTAAAACATGAGGGGAAAATAAATGAATTGGTAGAAAAAATATAATATCAAAAGAAATTAGTCTTAAACCCCATATTATTCCCATCTCTAAACTCTATCCAATGTTGAATTAAAAAATCTGAAAAAACTCATTAACTCGACACCATCCTATCAAATAATAAATTGTCTGAAATTAAGTGCATGAAATAATGTGATAAATATGTTTATTAATTTATAAATAATATATATATGTGTGTGTGTGTGTAACAACATTATTTAGTGCCATGATTTTATATCTATGACCCTGTAATAAAAAATTTCAATCCCTGACCATATATCCTTGTGAAATAAATAAAATAGGCCAATCATTTTATATAACAATTTAAGCATGGGACATGGCAGATCCCGCTCAATATAAGCACTAGAGTACGGGACTGGATAAATCCTACCCAATATAAGTATTACAGAATGAGATAGGGAATATCACACTCCATATAATAATTGGAACACGGTACTACTCATATCCTTCTCAATATAAACAATACATCATGGGATTGGGAAGATCCTTCTCAATATAAGCATTACAACATGTGACTTGGTTAATCTCACATAGTATAATAATTCATGTATTGGAATGGGTAGATCCCTCCCAAATTAATTATTACATAATGAATCAAAACTGACATCATAGCATCAAATATATAAAGAATTACATATTAAGAATAAATAGATAATTATAAAAATCAACGTCACTACTAGAAATTGAGATATTTCTGATGGGAGGTGTCGTAGATAATTTTTTTTGCGATGGGGTCCCATTGCAAATACCCAATTGTAGAAAATGGCATCGCAAATAGTTTCAATGGTTTTTTAAAAACCCTATTGCGATGGAAAAATCGCTAATAACTTGAAAAGAAAATTAAAACTGAATAAAATAAAATTATTAATAATAATAAAATAATTTTAATAAAATAATATTAAAAATTATTATTTTTATTATTAACAAAAATAAAAATCATAAAAATATTATAAATATAGAAATATAATTAATATAAATAAAATAATAAAATTATAAAAAATGAAAATATAATAAAAAGTCAATAGTTTTAAAATTATAAAAAAATTATAAAAAAATAATAATAAATCATACATTAAATAAAATCATAAATAAATAAACAAATAAAAATGTAATAAAATAATACAAATTTAAATAAATTATGGAAAAACTCAAAATGAAATATTTTCAACAGTATACCGAAACAGCAGGCCATGGATAAACCATGGTCACCGAAAATTATTATAAAAGAAAATAAGAAGTACAAAATGTTAAGGGTATAAGGGAGTGTACCCCACCAACTCAAAATACAGATATCAAAGTTAACATTTCCTTCCACGACCTTGTCCACGAGGTCCACCTCTGCCTCTTGGATGTCTTCCCCTTTTCCACTGTTTAGGGGTCTACCAAGCACCACCAGTATTAATAATATCTACAAGATCATTAACTGCATCATCATTATGATCCACACTTTGATCATCCACCAGCACGCCTTCTACAGTCACCACCATGCCTCCTTGAATGTTTCCCTCTTCACCATCATCATTGGCCCAAAATCCACCGCGAGTGACTGCATGATCATTTTTTGCCATTTCATGAGCTCCATCTTCCATCTGATCTACACCATGAAGTTGTCCAACCTGGTCACTGCCAGCCTGTACAAAAAACAAAGAAGAATATGCCTCAAGAAGCTATTTCAATCGAGAGTTAGTCCTTTAACAACTCTCTATATATAACAGATCAAAATCCACAGAGTTCATTGATTCAAGCATCATAAAGAAATCAGATTTTACAACAGCATTGGTAGGAGACACTGATACTTTGGAAACAGGATCATCCACTATCACATGATGAGCAATTGACAGCGTCAAACCGTCATTATGCAGGGAAGAAGGACCCCATACTGGAGAAGGAGATAGACCAGAGGCCTTCCTGGTGAAGTACCCCAATGGGGCTGCTACCAATGTAGCATCATGCCCAGGAGTAACCTTCCTAGATAAAACTAGAGAAGTATCAACTGTGCACACATTAGCAGAATCACCAGTTGTGGACACAGCAGCAGAAGCAGAATTCTGCACACATTTTTGTGGAACTGGATTAGCAAGACCACAAGGATCACCTGTTGTGCACACAATAGCAAGTGCAGAGGTTTGCAGACAATTCTATATAGCAGTATCAGATGGACAACTACCATCATTACAAACTAGCATGGAATTGCCACTAAATTTCCCCTTAGAATGAAACTGCTCTTCCAAAATAACATCAACATCCACATCACTATCACCATCAGATACATCACCCCACTTAGACGGCTCCCCATGTTCAAATGTGCAATGTGGAGGAGCACCATCACCATCAGGAAACATACCTCCATTCATATTACCATCAAGAGGCCCGTTGGCCTTACCAGCAATAACATCAGCAAAAGTAAGGGACCCCCTTCCCATTATCTTGCTCACAATCATTCCTCACGATAGAAGGTGGAACCTTCCCACCATCATAGCTAGATAAGTTAACCTTTCCACCATCTGGGAGACCTCTCATCACAGGCATTGATGGCATAGGAGCTAATTTCACTTTATAACGTTCAGCGAGACACCCATAGCATTTAAAATTGGAGAAACGTAAACCCTTATTATAGTTAACATGAACTTGTCCAATTGTTGAGTAATTTAAACAGAAATCAGGAACATGCTCGAATTCAATCTCAAGCTCAAATTTAAAATCACAGGTAATCAACAACACTGTCTCAATAAGTGGTAATGACATATCAAATTCAACAAGAATGCGAGCAAAATGACCATAATGAACTATCCCAGTTTCTTTATCAATCAAAATAGGAGTGCCCACTACTAGTACAACGTCCCAAAAGATACTCTGATGCTAGAATACCTAGTTGAATCCCTTGATACGAATCCAGGATTGAGCTACTGTGTTCTTGGCCCGAAACGGGTCAAACTAGGGATCCTAGTCTTGAAACCTGAGGATCCCTAAATTAAAACTGATAAACACATGAATCCAGTCCTTCATCTTCATATCATTCGAACAAAAAATAAGCTGGTAAAAATTAATACCAAGTGATACCCCTTTCCATTCATTAAAACCCCAAATCACCTGAAGGTGTTTATGAAGATCCTCAAGATTCCACAAGACATTCATCTGTGAACTCAAATGACTAATCATAGAATTTTTACAAGCGTCAATACGCTCTGGAAAAGATCCTAGATTCTCTTCGACAACTGCTCGTGCACCATTTCGCGAAATCCAGTTTTGAGAGATAGAGTTACCATTTTGATAACCAGAACTGAATCGATCAGTGCCCCTAACCTCTAACATGTTTGTTTGAGAACGATCACCTGAATCAGTAGGAATTGACTTCGAAATAGAGCCCACATTCATCCTCTTCAATGGTCCGATGAACACATCCATTGGATTAAAGTAGTCATCTAATGGAATCATCACAGAAATCACCGATAAAACCCTAATCACTAATGACATAGAGAGAGATTCTCCTTCCCCCTCCTTTTCAAAAATATAAAAAAACAGTATATAAAAATGTAAATATACAATATTATAAAAAAATCACCATCAAATGTTTTGTCATAAAATGTAGATACATCACTTAAGTGGGGGGGTCATCTCGAGGAGGTGGAGGTGTTGGAAGAGATGATGGAGGAAAAAACTACCCTAAACCATGAGTGAGGCATTCCATGTACCCCATTGTGTGATTATGTTGTTGTGGCTGCCATCAACACATCCCCTCCTCCTCCTGCTACTATTATCCACATTTCTCTTCCTGCACCAAACACCAACTCTCAATAATCTCATCCAGAACACGTATCTACACCATATATTAGGCATTAGATGATGATGACTCACCCATATCCCCACTTAAGCTTCACGCTAACATCTCAACGGTACCATAATAACTCTTAGGTGTTAATCAAGAGCTGTACTAGTAACTTATCCCTTCTCAATGTGTAACGCCCCGACCCCAGCTACCCAGAGTCGATGCATTATTACATAACATTGGCATGATCACAAGAAAGATCAAATCTCGAAAGACCGATTGGTTTAGTAGCCTTGGAAACACTAGATATAATCATAAAGTTTTACATTACATTTCAAAGTGAAAAACTACTACAACAACAAAGTCTTCATAATCCACACTACTATCCCCTCATAATATCCCTGCAGGTCATTCATAATTTACTTCTTCACATCCTGGGGAAAAATAAAACATAGAAAAGGGGTGAGCTCAAATGCCCAGTAAGGATAACAATATAGCGGAAACTTTCATAAATAAGAATAAACATTTAAGGCAATGCATTACTAAAACAAAAGCCTTTTAAAATTGAACTTCAACATGGTATGGCAAAAGTAAAATGAAATAATGCCATTTACTTATTCACATGGATATTCTACTAATCGAATAATCACATGCAAAAATCAATAACCACTTTCATAATGTTGGAATGCATAATGCCAGACTATCATAACCACATAGCCAAGGCCTCGTGCCAAGGCTACAAATAAGATTTTGTCAAGGCCTTGTGCCAAGACACTAGTTTGTCTCATGAGACCTACCGATGCATCGAGGAGCTATAGCGGGCTCCACCCGTCACTTATTAAGTCCAATGCATTCCCATATGAAAAGGTTTAAACATAACATAAACATTCGTATTAAAACTAGCATACGAAATGTCAATACTTTCACAATAAACTATGAATGGTATAAAAATAGCACATCCACAGTCAAACATATCACAAAACCTTCAGTACAATATAGAAGTTTTGTATCATAATAAATCAACTTCAAATAATCTTAAAATCCATCAAAGGATGTTGACATAGATGAAATCAAAATTCTTTTAAAAGAAATATCTCCTTTTATTTTGAAATCATTTAAGATCCATATAAAATAAAACATTTTCTTTGAAAATATTCTTATAAGCTTGTATGGGAAGCTTCGACGATTTTATAACGGCGGAAAATAACCGCACCCGCCGTATAAGTTAAAAAAAAACATTCTTACCTCAATTCTGTCGAAAAGGTTAAAAAGGACCTTGTTTTGAAAACGACGGAAAGATTCCTTTATAAACCTCTTATAAAAAGTCAAACAAGGGTATAAATGACTTTAACCCATATTCTTGTAAATAGTAAAAATGTTTTGAAATACATTTCGAAGAAACATGGATGTGGATGATAAAGAGATCCCAGTAGATTATTACGTATAATACAACCTCGGATAATGAAGAGATTGTGAAATAACCCTTACCTTGTACTTTTCCTTGGTTGGGGTAGGTTAACTCCCTGTATAATGGTGAAATAATTGTTATTAAATTATACAAGAATCATGTATATTAATATGATATCATATATGATCTTTTAACATTGATAATATCTTAGAATTATCGTCGTTTCGGGTGTTAACTTACTCATTTTCTTTTATATGTTTTTTTACATAAGCCATGTTTGTTGTATCTTATTCATATCCAGAATGATATCAAGTCCTTAAACATCATTTTTAAATCATAAAATGATAATTATACTTGAATGGATACGATGGAGAATGAATCTCATCGCGTTCGTGGAGACGGTAGTCCGTACGTACGCACGAGCGACAATATCATTCTTTTGATATTAAAATAATATATAAATGAATGGTATATCATATATACAGAATCATTAACATGTTATATTTATTATTTACATGAGTTACACATCATTATTATACCCATCCAAATAATATTATATTGAATAACAATTACACCACGACGTGGAGACGGTAAGCCGTACGTACGCACGTATGGTGACATGTTATTCAAAGGGTGGATAGAATACTGAATATGGTTGTACCATACATATAATAACATAACAGTATATGTGAGATACTGGAGTTATTATTTTAGAATGGTAAGAACAAAGGAAGAAGAAGTGGAAGAAGAAATGAACTTAGAAAAGGGTGGTGAAATCATTACCTCTTCTTCGGGTTCTTCCTTTTGATTTGATCAAAAGGGATCCTTAGGTTGGCTTTCTGATCAAACTAATGCCTCTAGGTTGTAGTGAGGGATGTTGGGAGAGTATTCGGGCAGAGTTTGGCCGAACCAAAAGGCTTTGAAGGTGTGAAGAAATGAGAAGGAGGAGTGCCCTTTTATAAGAGGGGTGAGGGGCACCTTTGGAAAAGCTAGAAATATTAATTTATAATAAATTAATATTCGGTTTCTAAAGGCTCCAAAGTTGACTATTCAAAGGATGAGGTGGGGATAGGTCGAAAACAACTCATCCAATAGAATTTAGACAGGTTTGGGTACTTATATTAACCTTATCTTTAAGTATTAACTCTAAGTTAATTAGTTTCACTTTTACAATGTCTCTTTGTATTTTTATATAATATGGTTAATAAACTTACTATATACATCCAAGCGACCCCCAAGTGGTCCATTAATGATTAACCTATCATAATATAAGTCTCTTGGCCGAACCTTAGATTTTTAGGAATTTAATATCAATTAATAATATAATATTTGTTTTAAGAACTCTTTTATGTCAATTTTGACACTATTCAATAGTTGATTTTTGTGAAACTCATAACAGATTGATTACTTCGAACAAAGTCCATTAAATCAATCCTAATATATCATATTATCCTAGAAAATTAGTTTAATTCATTAAAAGTTTCATATTATATTTATTTGGGTATTTATAATATCAATTATTTTAATTTTTCACTGTTTTAGTAATTACTGCATCATCATTGTGTCATAAATAAAATAAATTATTTAATGTCTAAAAATTATAAATAAAATATCATTATGTAGGAAATCTTTTTATCTTTCTAATGAATATTTATAATAGAAAATACAACATGTATAACCCTATGTAAAAATTGTTCTTCTAAAAGATATATGCTTGTGTCATTTTTGTATTCATTTTAACTTAATTAAAATAAAGTGTCATTATCACTTACAAGTGGATCCATGGGGTCCCAAAATTGACACAAGGATTCCCATGGTCGACCATGTATCAACCAATAGGGTTAAGACACGTTTTAGGGTAATTTTGTATTATTATAATATTATTTTTTTAACCCTTATTTACCGGATTTACCCTTTAACCATGGTAAATAAATTATTTACCGCAGTAATTATTCAAAATGTCTAAAAATAAAAGTTACCTATTTACATAATTTGGAAATCCTGATTCCAAATATGGAATCCATTTTCCTAAATTCAAAACACAGAAGTGGCAGAAATTAATTTAAAATTAATTCCCGCTGTTAAAACAAAAAGCGTGTTTTTAAGAGATAATAACTATCAAAAGATTGACACTTGTTTATGTTCGGTTTAATTGTAAAATTATGTCCAATGATAAACATTAAATTGAATGGTAAAAATATATTCTAAATATACTTTAAAACCACTCAAATTCATAATTTATCACTATTAATTATTTTGATTAAAAAAGTTGTTTTTAATTAAAATTTAGAAATTTTCACTATTCATCAAAATATGAAAGTTATCCGAAATGTACCAAAATTTCACCCTAGGCTAATTTTGATATTCCGAATCCAAAAATGAAGTCCATTTTGAAATATAGAATATATATGATTTCAAAAATTAGGTATTACTATTCACAATGGCTAGTTTAATTAGTTGTGGTGTGTGTTAGAACTCGAGGTTGCGTACAACACACGCTATCGAATTATTCAAAGGGAAACGTACCGTAGAAGCTTGGGGTGTTACATTCTCCCCTCCTTCAAATAATTGCGTCCTCGCAATTTCTAGGGTATTACTGCATAAAAAGACTCGGGTGGTTCTTCATCATAAGTTCCTCGGGTTCCCACGTTGCCTCTTCCATCTTATGATTTCTCCACAAAACTTTTACCAGACGCGTCGTCCGGTTTCTCAGTACTTGTTCTCTTGTATCAAGAATCCTGACGGGCTCTTCACAATAGGAAAGATCGGGTTCCAGTTCTAATTCCTCATAGGTGAGTACATGCGTTGGGTCAGGCATGTATTTCCTCAACAGAGATACGTGGAACACATCGTGAACTTTGGAGAGACTTGGCGGCATTGCCAATCGGTAAGCTACAGCCCCAATTCGTTCTAGAATTTCGAAAGGTCCGATGTACCTGGGACTCAATTTACCTTTCTTACCAAAACGTATGACTCCCTTCCATGGAGATACCTTCAGGAAAACATGATCACCGACTTGAAATTCCAAATCCTTCCTTCGATTATCGGCATAGCTCTTCTGCCTACTTTGAGCTGCTTTAATGTGATTTTGGATTACTTTCACCTTTTCCACCGTTTCCTCCACCAGCTCTGGGCCTACAAGTTTTCTTTCACCAACGTCATCCCAACAGGTTGGTGTACGACATCTCTTTCCGTATAACGCTTCATATGGTGCCATCTGTATACTCGAATGGAAGCTATTGTTATAGGAAAATTCTACTAGTGGTAAATATTGATCCCATATACCCTGAAAATCAAGTGAGCAAGATCTCAACATGTCTTCTAAGGTATGAATAGTCCGTTCTGATTGTCCGTCTGTCTGAGGGTGGTAAGCAGTGCTCAAATGAAGTTCAGTATCCAGGGATTTCTGAAGACTTTTCCAAAATCTTGAAGTAAAACGGGGATCACTGTAACGCCCCGACCCTAATTACCTAGAGTCGGTGCATTACTTCATAACATTGGCATGATCACAAGAAAGATCAAATCTCGAAAGACCGATTGGTTTAGTAGCCTTGGAAACACTAGATATATTCATAAGTTTTACATTACATCATAAAATCAAAAACTACTACAACAACAAAATGTTTCCACAGTCCACACTACAATCCCCTCATAATATCCCTGCAGGTCATTCATAACTTACATCTTCACTTCCTGGGAAAAATAAAACATAGAAAAGGGGTGAGCTCAAATGCCCAGTAAGGATAACAATATAGCGGAAACTTTCATCAATAAGAATAAACATTTAAGGCAATGTATAACTAAAACAAAAGCCTTTTAAACATGAACTTTCAACATGGTATGGCATAAATAAAATGAAATAATGCCATTTAATTATTCACATGGATATTCCACTAATCGAATAATCACATGCAAAAATAAATAACCACTTTCATAATGTTGGAATGCATAATGCTAAACGTTAATTTCTTTGTCTAGGCCTCATCCCAAGACCTAGGGGTTACTTCTAACCGGAACCCAACCCGGAGTGCCTCTAATAACCGGACACCAACCCGGAGTGCCTCTAATAACCGGACACCAACCCGGAGTGCCTCTAATAACCGGACACCAACCCGGAGGGCATACTTTTACCAGTCCCTAACCTGGAGGGCTTACTTTAACCAGTCCCCAACCTGGAGGGCTTACTTTTACCAGTCCCCAACCTGGAGGGCTTACTTTTACCGGTCCCCAACCCGGAACATACTTGTTTAGCACATTCATCTGAAGAAAAGTTTGAAATATAACATAAACATTCGGATTAAAACTAGCATACGAAATGTCAATAATTTCACCATAAACTATGAATGGTATAAAAATAGCACATCCACAGTCAAACATATCACAAAACCTTCAATTCAATATAGAATTTTTGTATCATAATAAATCAACTTCAAATAATCTTAAAATCCATCAAAGGATGTTGACATAGATGAAATCAAAATTCTTTTTAAAGAAGTATCTCCTTTTATTTTGAAATCATTTAAGATCCATATAAAATAAAACATTTTCTTTGAAAATATTCTTATAAGCTTGTATGTAAAGCTTCGACGATTTTATAACGGCGGAAAATAACCGCACCCGCCGTATAAGTTAAAAAAAACATTCTTACCTCAATTCTGTCGAAAAGGTTAAAAAGGACCTTGTTTTAAAAACGACGGAAAGATTCCTTTATAAACCTCTTATAAAATGTCAAAAAAAGGTATAAATGACTTTAACCCATATTCTTGTAAATAGTAAAAATGTTTTGAAATACATTTTTAAGAAACATGGATGTGGATGATAAAGAGATCCCAGTAGATTATTACGTATATACAACCTCGGATAATTAAGAGATTGTGAAATAACCCTTACCTTGTACTTTTCCTTGGTTGGGGTAGGTTAACCTCCTCTTCTTCGGGTTCTTCCTTTTGATTTGAACAAAAAGGCTCCTTAGGTTGGCTTTCTGATCAAACTAAGGCCTCTAGGTTGTAGTGAGGTATGTTGGGAGAGTATTTGGGCAGAGTTTGGCCGAACCAAAAGGCTTTGAAGGTGTGAAGAAATGGGAAGGAGGAGTGCCCTTTTATAAGAGGGGTGAGGGGCACCTTTGGAAAAGCTAGAAATATTAATTTATAATAAATTCATATTTGGTTTCTAAAGGCTCCAAAGTTGACTATTCAAAGGATGAGGTGGGGATAGGTCGAAAACAACTCATCCAATAGAATTTAGACAGGTTTGGGTACTTATATTAACCTTATCTTTAAGTATTAACTCTAAGTTAATTAGTTTCACTTTTACAATGTCTCTTTGTATTTTTATATATTATGGTTAATAAACTTACTATATACATCCAAGCGACCCCCAAGTGGTCCATTAATGATTAACCTATCATAATATAAGTCTCTTGGCCGAACCTTAGATTTTTAGGAATTTAATATCAATTAATAATATAATATTTGTTTTAAGAACTCTTTTATGTCAATTTTGACACTATTCAATAGTTGATTTTTGTGAAACTCATAACAGATTGATTACTTCGAACAAGGTCAATTAAATCAATAATAATATATCATATTATCCTAGAAAATTAGTTTAATTCATTAAAAGTTTCATATTATATTTATTTGGGTATTTATAATATCAATTATGTTAATTTTTTACTATTTTAGTAATTACTGCATCATCATTGTGTCATAAATAAAATAAATTATTTAATGTCTAAAAATTATAAATAAAATATCATTATGTAGGAAATCTTTTTATCTTTCTAATGAATATTTATAATCGAAAATCCAACATGTATAACCCTATGTAAAAATTGTTGTTCTAAAAGATATATGCTTGTGTCATTTTTGTATTCATTTTGACTTAATTAAAATAAAGTGTCATTATCACTTAAAAGTGGATCCATGGGGTCCCAAAATAGACCCAAAGATGCCCATGGTCGACTATTTATCAACCAATAGGGTTAAGACACGTTTTAGGGTAATTTAGTATTATTATAATATTATTTTTTTAACCCTTATTTACCGGATTTACCCTTAACCATGGTAAATAAAATATTTACCGCAGTAATTATTCAAAATGTCTAAAAATAAAAGTTACCTATTTACACAATTTGAACATCCTGATTCCAAATATGGAATCCATTTTTCTAAATTCAAAACACAGAAGTGGCAGAAATTAATTTAAAATTAATTCCCGCTGTCAAAACAAAAAGCGTGTTTTTAAGAGATAATAACTACCAAAAGATTGACACTTGTTTATGTTCGGTTTAATTGTAAAATTACGTCCAATGACCAACATTATATTAAATGGTAAAAATATATTCTAAATATACTTTAAAACCACTCAAATTCATAATTTATCAATATTAATTATTTTGATTAAAAAAGTTGTTTTTAATTAAAATTTAGTAATTTTCACTATTCATCAAAATATAAAAGTTATCCGAAATGTACCAAAATTTCACCCTAGGATAATTTCGATATTCCGAATCCAAAAATGAAGTCCATTTTTAAATATAAAATATATATAATTTCAAAAATTAGGTATTACTATTTATAATGGCTAGTTTGATTGGTTGTGGTGTGTGTTAAAACTCAAGGTTGCGTACAACACACGCTACTGTATTACTCAAAGAAAGCGTACCGTGGAAGCTTGGGATGTTTCATTTTAAATTTTTGATGTCCCAATTTAGTCAAAAAGATTAAAATATTGTATTTAAAAAGGTTTCACTATTAGAAGTTGATAATACTGAAAATGAATCTGTTCTTGCAATATGACTAAGAAACTCATAATAGGGATTCTAAAATTATAAGGATTATATAAAGTTCAAAATGTAGTTAATACTATTCATGAACTCTTTTAATGGTGTGATTGAACTCGGTGTTGCGTGTAGTGCAAGTTATTGAATTATTTTTAAGAAATAACACACTCTGAAATCCTGGGGTGTTACATTCTCCCCTCCTTCAATAAATTGCGTCCTCGCAATTTGAAATTGTTCTTCGAAAATAAAAGGTTGAAAGTAGAAAATATATTTGTGGGAAAACCCACATCGGAAATTGGGTTACTAAAATTTAGTCTTAATATGAGGAAAAGATAAATGAAAGGGTCACCACCAAATTATGATCTCGATTAGGAGAACATTGGTGGCAATTAGAGACATATAATTGGAGGAAAAATGTAAATATTTATAGGTAGTGATTGAGGTCATCAATCACAAACAAGTATAAAATTGAGGTCCTTAAACTCATCAATCTATGATGATTTGAAGTACCATCGGTTCAACAAAATATAGGGTATTGGGACAACACATTTTTGACATTTCAAAATATCTTAGTTGAAATCCCACATCGAAAAATGAATTAATGAGGCCTCTATTTAAAATAAAGAGTGGAAAGTATGAAGATTACCGAAAATAACACATACTAGGGTTCCATTTAGGAAAATATGGATATGGAAGAGAAATCTAACCATCAATTATCTGATGGAGAGTGGTAGAGAACATGGCTATGAAAAGGCCAACAATCCCAAAGCCATAAATTAGTGATGATTTAAGGTACCATCTAGGAAAACATTTTTGTTCTAAGTTGCTTTTCTTAATATTGAGGAATCTATTTATGAGATTGACTAAGATCATAAGGAGATATACTTACTTTATAATTATAGTTTTATCCATTAATAAATTTCTACCACAAACTCATCTTTCACTCTAAAAGATAATAGAATGTAAGAAAAATTCTATTTACACTATTCGTATAGGGTTCCAAAATAAATGAATTTATAATTCATCTACAAGATCTTTTAATAAAAACTACATTATTTAATCCAGGACATCTCGTGGGCCAGTGGTAGGTGATACACCCTTGTCGCCCTTCGGTTTCGGGTCCAAGTCTCGCAGCCTTGCCGGACGCGACGGGTTGCCGCCCGACCTCCGGGTTGTCCTTTTATGGCAATCCAAAATAATCCAAACTAGAACTATCCAAAATACTTCTATCCAAACTCACAGTCCAACATTTATAAGTAAGGTAAACATAATGTAGAACCTTTTTACCCCGTAATAGAATATGAATACCTTCATCATGTATTCTTTTAATACACCGAAACATCCTGAATTACCATATTCCTTATTGATTACCTTCATGCTCCCTTATTCCATATAGAAAGCTGGATATACTTCATTAATCCAAAAATGTTTTAAACCCCAACAATGATGGAATATACAAATCATTAATCAGTTCCAGGGTAGTCAGGAATATCCAATATAATTTATCCAAAACAATCACATATTATTCCAAAATCACTACCTCAGTATCAGAACTATGTTATGATTTATCATTATCTCAACCATATATTTTCCAAAAATTTATCATGTTATTGAGTCACTTTTCTTTGTTCCACACAATCTCAAGTCCTTAATGAAATAGTACTGCAGTACAATACTTATATACTCCATAATTATTGTTACATGTACATTGTTGATACAACACTCAATTGACATAATCAACATAAGAACTCTAATCATTCCTCTTCATCTGTGGTAGTATCATAACTTGATTATTATCCAATAACATCATTTTCGGCATAGTCTGATGACTGGGACATAGGTTCGCGTAGTGTCCAAACTCCTTGCAAATGAAGCATTGTACATTTAAAACCATTTTCTTACCCTTGCAGTCACATACCTTGTGCCCTTTTCCTCCACACTTATAACAAACTCCCATTCCTTTCAGGAAAGTTCCAGGGTGTTTCTTTCCACAGTTACCACATATGGGAAAATTCTTCTTTTCCCTTTTCCCTTTATCCATCTTTATCTCTTCCATCCTTTTCTTCTCTTGATTCCCTTCAAAGCCATAGGACTCAGTAAACTCTTTACTTATCTTATCAACACATGATATTATTTCTTCATATGATGATAATACATGGGAGACTATTTCTCTTATAAATTCTAGCTTAAGACCATGAAAGATACGATCCTTCCTTCTCTTTGAATCATGTGTATTTCTGGAGTTCTCATTCCTTCTACTGGGCGCCATTTCTAAACAATGGCATAAACTAGATCAGTTTATGAATCAAAATACATAATCCCATACTTATAAAACACTTAACATAAATTGAACTATTTATGGATATAATCCATAATCATAAAAATGTTTTCTTTGAGGAAGTATATACTCATAAACCCTTCATAATGATTTTTAAAGAAAATGAGAGTTATCCTAAGAATATCCCCCGGGAGTGTCGTAACCAAGAGTGCAGCAAGGCCCGTTGTCGTGCACCAGTTCCCGTTCGAGTCTAGCTCAAAGCGGTGTTTTCGGGTTTTACCCCTAGGTACATCTGTGCCAGAGCCGCCTCTACCTGCTCGTATCCAGACAGGGATGTATTGCTCGGGAAACTCACAAAATCTCTACAATACCAAAATTCTAGGAAGTTCTTCTATACTAATCCTCAACGTTCATCTTAGGTCTACGTGCTCTAATCAGAGTTTATCTAAATCTAGCTTCAAGTTTTGTACTAAACTTCCTCTGATACCAACTGTAACGCCCCGACCCTAATTACCTAGAGTCGGTGCATTACTTCATAACATTGGCATGATCACAAGAAAGATCAAATCTCGAAAGACCGATTGGTTTAGTAGCCTTGGAAACACTAGATATATTCATAAGTTTTACATTACATCATAAAATCAAAAACTACTACAACAACATAATGTTTCCACAGTCCACACTACAATCCCCTCATAATATCCCTGCAGGTCATTCATAACTTACATCTTCACTTCCTGGGAAAAATAAAACATAGAAAAGGGGTGAGCTCAAATGCCCAGTAAGGATAACAATATAGCGGAAACTTTCATCAATAAGAATAAACATTTAAGGCAATGTATAACTAAAACAAAAGCCTTTTAAACATGAACTTTCAACATGGTATGGCATAAATAAAATGAAATAATGCCATTTACTTATTCACATGGATATTCCACTAATCGAATAATCACATGCAAAAATAAATAACCACTTTCATAATGTTGGAATGCATAATGCTAAACGTTAATTTCATTGTCTAGGCCTCATCCCAAGACCTAGGGGTTACTTCTAACCGGAACCCAACCCGGAGTGCCTCTAATAACCGGACACCAACCCGGAGTGCCTCTAATAACCGGACACCAACCCGGAGTGCCTCTAATAACCGGACACCAACCCGGAGGGCATACTTTTACCAGTCCCTAACCTAGAGGGCTTACTTTAACCAGTCCCCAACCTGGAGGGCTTACTTTTACCAGTCCCCAACCTGGAGGGATTACTTTTACCGGTCCCCAACCCGGAACATACTTGTTTAGCACATTCATCTGAAGAAAAGTTTGAAATATAACATAAACATTCGGATTAAAACTAGCATACGAAATGTCAATAATTTCACCATAAACTATGAATGGTATAAAAATAGCACATCCACAGTCAAACATATCACAAAACCTTCAATTCAATATAGAATTTTTGTATCATAATAAATCAACTTCAAATAATCTTAAAATCCATCAAAGGATGTTGACATAGATGAAATCAAAATTCTTTTTAAAGAAGTATCTCCTTTTATTTTGAAATCATTTAAGATCCATATAAAATAAAACATTTTCTTTGAAAATATTCTTATAAGCTTGTATGTAAAGCTTCGACGATTTTATAACGGCGGAAAATAACCGCACCCGCCGTATAAGTTAAAAAAAACATTCTTACCTCAATTCTGTCGAAAAGGTTAAAAAGGACCTTGTTTTGAAAACGACGGAAAGATTCCTTTATAAACCTCTTATAAAATGTCAAAAAAAGGTATAAATGACTTTAACCCATATTCTTGTAAATAGTAAAAATGTTTTGAAATACATTTTTAAGAAACATGGATGTGGATGATAAAGAGATCCCAGTAGATTATTACGTATATACAACCTCGGATAATGAAGAGATTGTGAAATAACCCTTACCTTGTACTTTTCCTTGGTTGGGGTAGGTTAACCTCCTCTTCTTCGGGTTCTTCCTTTTGATTTGATCAAAAGGGCTCCTTAGGTTGGCTTTCTGATCAAACTAAGGCCTCTAGGTTGTAGTGAGGGATGTTGGGAGAGTATTTGGGCAGAGTTTGGCCGAACCAAAAGGCTTTGAAGGTGTGAAGAAATGGGAAGGAGGAGTGCCCTTTTATAAGAGGGGTGAGGGGCACCTTTGGAAAAGCTAGAAATATTAATTTATAATAAATTCATATTCGGTTTCTAAAGGCTCCAAAGTTGACTATTCAACGGATGAGGTGGGGATAGGTCGAAAACAACTCATCCAATAGAATTTAGACAGGTTTGGGTACTTATATTAACCTTATCTTTAAGTATTAACTCTAAGTTAATTAGTTTCACTTTTACAATGTCTCTTTGTATTTTTATATATTATGGTTAATAAACTTACTATATACATCCAAGCGACCCCCAAGTGGTCCATTAATGATTAACCTATCATAATATAAGTCTCTTGGCCGAACCTTAGATTTTTAGGAATTTAATATCAATTAATAATATAATATTTGTTTTAAGAACACTTTTATGTCAATTTTGACACTATTCAATAGTTGATTTTTGTGAAACTCATAACAGATTGATTACTTCGAACAAGGTCAATTAAATCAATACTAATATATCATATTATCCTAGAAAATTAGTTTAATTCATTAAAAGTTTCATATTATATTTATTTGGGTATTTATAATATCAATTATGTTAATTTTTTACTATTTTAGTAATTACTGCATCATCATTGTGTCATAAATAAAATAAATTATTTAATGTCTAAAAATTATAAATAAAATATCATTATGTAGGAAATCTTTTTATCTTTCTAATGAATATTTATAATCTAAAATCCAACATGTATAACCCTATGTAAAAATTGTTGTTCTAAAAGATATATGCTTGTGTCATTTTTGTATTCATTTTGACTTAATTAAAATAAAGTGTCATTATCACTTACAAGTGGATCCATGGGGTCCCAAAATAGACCCAAAGATGCCCATGGTCGACTATGTATCAACCAATAGGGTTAAGACACGTTTTAGGGTAATTTAGTATTATTATAATATTATTTTTTTAACCCTTATTTACCGGATTTACCCTTAACCATGGTAAATAAAATATTTACCGCAGTAATTATTCAAAATGCCTAAAAATAAAAGTTACCTATTTACACAATTTGAACATCCTGATTCCAAATATGGAATCCATTTTTCTAAATTCAAAACACAGAAGTGGCAGAAATTAATTTAAAATTAATTCCCGCTGTCAAAACAAAAAGCGTGTTTTTAAGAGATAATAACTACCAAAAGATTGACACTTGTTTATGTTCGGTTTAATTGTAAAATTATGTCCAATGACCAACATTATATTAAATGGTAAAAATATATTCTAAATATACTTTAAAACCACTCAAATTCATAATTTATCAATATTAATTATTTTGATTAAAAAAGTTGTTTTTAATTAAAATTTAGTAATTTTCACTATTCATCAAAATATAAAATTTATCCGAAATGTACCAAAATTTCACCCTAGGCTAATTTCGATATTCCGAATCCAAAAATGAAGTCCATTTTTAAATATAAAATATATATAATTTCAAAAATTAGGTATTACTATTCATAATGGCTAGTTTGATTGGTTGTGGTGTGTGTTAAAACTCAAGGTTGCGTACAACACACGCTACTGTATTACTCAAAGAAAGCGTACCGTGGAAGCTTGGGATGTTTCATTTTAAATTTTTGATGTCCCAATTTAGTCAAAAAGATTAAAATATTGTATTTAAAAAGGTTTCACTATTAGAAGTTGATAATACTGAAAATGAATCTGTTCTTGCAATATGACTAAGAAACTCATAATAGGGATTCTAAAATTATAAGGATTATATAAAGTTCAAAATGTAGTTAATACTATTCATGAACTCTTTTAATGGTGTGATTGAACTCGGTGTTGCGTGTAGTGCAAGTTATTGAATTATTTTTAAGAAATAACACACTCTGAAATCCTGGGGTGTTACAATCACGATCAGAAACAATCGATAGGGGTACTCCATGAAGTCTCACAACTTCATTAATGTATAGTCTTGCTAGACGTTCCAGTGGTAGATCTTCTCTTATAGCAAGAAAATGTGCTGACTTAGTAATACGATCAACAATAACCCATATTGCATCGTTCCTTCTAGGAGTCTTCAGTAGCCCCATGACAAAGTCCATCGTAATATTGTCCCATTTCCACTCCGGTATGGGAAGAGGTTGCATGACTCCTCCAGGCTGTTGCCTTCCAGCTTTGACTTGTTGACAAACCATACATCTTGACAAAAAATCAGCAATCTCCCTCTTCATGTTGTCCCACCAAAAATGTTCCTTCAAATCTCTATACATTTTGGTGCTCCCAGGGTGTATAGAGAAATTGGAACTATGAGCATCATCCAGCAATTCCCTTTTTAGATCAGGTATATTGGGGACACAAAGTCTCTTCCCGAATTTCAAAATTCCATCTTCATACACAAAGTCTCTCAATCTCCCATCATTCACAGCTTTAATCTTCTTCTGAAATTCTTCATCATCGGTCTGAGAACTCTTAATCCTTTCTAGTAAAGATGGTTTGGCAACCATTTGAAAAATCATTGATGTTTCACCTTCCCTGGTTATTCCCATGTCCATCTTCACTAGATCCATGAAAATTGGATCCCTTTCAATTCTCATCATGTTCAGAACTCCATGGTCTTTTCTGCTCAAAGCATCTGCCACCTTGTTTGCCTTCCCCGGGTGGTAGTGTATCGTACAATCATAATCCTTGAGTAATTCAAGCCATCTCCTTTGCCTCATGTTGAGTTCTTTTTGTGAGAAAATATACTTCAAACTCTTGTGATCAGTATAAATCTCACATTTTTCACCATAGAGGTAGTGCCTCCATATCTTCAAAGCAAAGATCACAGCTGCTAACTCAAGATCATGAGTAGGATAGTTTTGTTCATGAATTTTCAACTGTCGTGATGCATAGGAAATAACTCTATCATTCTGCATAAGGACACAGCCAAGTCCTTTCTTCGATGCATGACTATAAATAACGAACCCATCATTCCCCGATGGTAGAGTCAATATAGGAGCATTGACTAATCTTCTCTTCAGTTCTTCGAAACATTCTTCACACTCTTTTGTCCAAACAAATTTAACCCCTTTACGTGTGAGCTTCGTTAATGGGTTAGCCAATCGGGCAAAATTCTGGACGAAACGTCGATAATAACCTGCCAAACCAATAAAACTACGTACCTCAGTTATATTCGTAGGTGCTGGCCATTCTTGGATTGCCTTGGTCTTAGAAGGATCAACAGAGATTCCATCTTTAGAGACAATATGGCCAAGAAAAGAAATCTCCTGAAGCCAGAATTCACACTTGCTAAACTTTCCATATAATTCATGCCTCCTCAGAGTCTTCAAGATAATGCGCAGGTGATTTTCATGATCTTTGTAGGTTTTGGAGTATACCAAGATATCATCAATAAATACCACCACAAATTCATCGAGATACTCCTTGAAAACTCTATTCATCAGATCCATGAATACAGAGGGTGCATTAGTCAATCCAAACGGCATTACAGTAAACTCGTAATGCCCGTACCTGGTTCGAAATGCTGTCTTCGGAATGTCTTCCTTCTTCACACACAACTGATGGTATCCAGATCGAAGGTCAATCTTTGAAAAGTATTGAGCTCCATGCAGTTGGTCAAATAAATCATCAATACGAGGTAGGGGATACTTGTTCTTTATCGTTATAGCATTGATCTCCCTGTAATCGATACATAACCTCATAGATCCATCTTTCTTTTTAACAAAAAGAACAGGGGCTCCCCATGGAGAAACACTAGGGCGAATAAATCCCTTATTACTCAATTCCTCTAGTTGTTTCTTTAGTTCGACTAGCTCTACAGTGGCCATTCTATAAGGGGTCTTCGATATAGGCCTTGATCCAGGAATTAAATCAATGGAAAACTCTACTTCTCGTTCTGGAGGATGTCCAGGTAAATCTTCCGGAAATACATCTACAAATTCTTTCACAATAGGTACATCCTCCATTTGAACATTCCTTTCCTCACCGACAGTTATTTCATTCTCTTCCTCCCCGATAATTGAATTAAGTTGAGCTACAGGGGGTGGATCTAAATAAGAATTAGGTGGTGACGATTCTTCTCTAAAAATAAGGTGCTCCTTATCATTATCATCAAGAATCGTAACCTCTTTCTTCTTACAATAAATCTTCGCATCATAGTCCGAAAGCCAGTCCATACCGAGGATTATATCAAACTCAATCATAGGTATGACAATGAGGTCAGCAGATAAAGAAAATTTATGTGCTCTAATGGGGACTGATTCACAAAACTTTGTTGCAACGATACTTCCCTTAGGAGTTTTAACTGACAACTCCCTTATTAAATCAAATTGGAAATATCTAATTTTCTTAGCAAACTGGGAAGATATGAAACAATGCGATGATCCAGAATCAAATAATGCATTTGCTAAACTTGAGGAAACCATTAAATTACCTGCCACCACGTCTTTCGGAGCTTCTACCTCAGCAGTAGTGATAGCATAAGCCTGGCCTTGATCCCTTGGCCTTTTCTGAGGTAAGTTCTCCTGACGCTTAGGACATGCATTTGCATAATTCCCCATCTCCCTGCAATTGTAGCACTGAACGTTGGTAGCTTCCTTCTTCCCCTTGCAATCATGAGCTTGGTGGCCTTTTTCACCACACTTGTAACAGACTCCCATTCCCTTCAGGCAAGCACCGGGGTGTTTCTTCCCGCACTTACCACAAGATGGATATTCAACCTTTCCCTTCTTCCCCTTATTTCCATTCCCAGATTGATCAGCAGGTCTCTTCTTCTCTTGCTTTGCTTTAAAGTCATAAGACTTAGAGAATTCCTTTTCGGTCTTGATAGCACATGAGACAATGTCTTCGTACGATGAAAAGGATTGTGAGACTAATGCTCGACGGAGAAATGGTTTTAACCCATCAAAGAAACGATCAATCTTACTTCTTGGGTTGCGAATATAATCACCAGCGTACCTCGCTAACCTTGTAAAGTTAGCCTCATACTTTGTGACATTCTCATCCTCCTTTTGTCTCAGACTCAGAAATTGTCTTTCCATATCTGCTCGATGGTCGCGAGGAAAGTATTTTTCTAAAAACAGATCTTTGAACTCCCTCCATTCCATTTTTGATACTTCATCATCTTCCTTCATGTTTTGAATCAATGACCACCATTGATCAGCATCTCTAGTGAGGCGGTAAACTGCCATGGTAACTTTTTCCCTTTCACTACTCCCCAAAGCCTGAAATATTTTCTCTAGGGAAAATATCCATTGCTCAGCTACTAAGGGATTTGTACTCCCATTGAACGTTGGTGGTTGTTGTCTCATGAATCGATCTAACATTGATCCTCCACGCTGCGGATCAGGGTGCTCCATACGGGTAAGGTTATTATTCATAACCTGAGTAAGTTGTCCCAGTACGGTGATTAGCTGATCAGCACCATTTGCATCACCAGCCCCACTATAATTATCTTGAGCAGGAGGGCAATCCCTACATGGAGTGCGTGCATTGATACGGTTTCCATTTCTTCCACTATGCGCCATTTCTAAACAATGTCATAAACTAGATCAGTTTATGAATCAAAATACATAATCCCATACTTATAAAACACTAAACATAAATTGAACTATCTATGGATATAATCCATAATCATAAATATGTTTTCTTTGAGGAAGTATATACTCATAAACCCTTCATAATGATTTGTAAAGAAAGTGAGAGTTATCCTAAGCATATCCCCCGGGAGTGTCGTAACCAAGAGTGCAGCAAGGCCCGTTGTCGTGCACCAGTTCCCGTTCGAGTCTAGCTCAAAGCGGTGTTTTCGGGTTTTACCCCTAGGTACATCTGTGCCAGAGCCGCCTCTGCCTGCTCGTATCCAGACAGGGATGTATTGCTCGGAAAACTCACAAAATCTCTACAATACCAAAATTCTAGGAAGTTCTTCTATACTAATCCTCAAAGTTCATCTTAGGTCTACGTGCTCTAATCAGAGTTTATCTAAATCTAGCTTCCAAGGTTTGTACTAAACTTCCTCTGATACCAACTGTAACGCCCCGACCCCAGCTACCCAGAGTCGGTGCATTATTACATAACATTGGCATGATCACAAGAAAGATCAAATCTCGAAAGACCGATTGGTTTAGTAGCCTTGGAAACACTAGATATAATCATAAAGTTTTACATTACATTTCAAAGTGAAAAACTACTACAACAACAAAGTCTTCATAATCCACACTACTATCCCCTCATAATATCCCTGCAGGTCATTCATAATTTACTTCTTCACATCCTGGGGAAAAATAAAACATAGAAAAGGGGTGAGCTCAAATGCCCAGTAAGGATAACAATATAGCGGAAACTTTCATAAATAAGAATAAACATTTAAGGCAATGCATTACTAAAACAAAAGCCTTTTAAAATTGAACTTCAACATGGTATGGCAAAAGTAAAATGAAATAATGCCATTTACTTATTCACATGGATATTCTACTAATCGAATAATCACATGTAAAAATCAATAACCACTTTCATAATGTTGGAATGCATAATTCCAGACTATCATAACCACATAGCCAAGGCCTCGTGCCAAGGCTACAAATAAGATTTTGTCAAGGCCTTGTGCCAAGACACTAGTTTGTCTCATGAGACCTACCGATGCATCGAGGAGCTATAGCGGGCTCCACCCGTCACTTATTAAGTCCAATGCATTCCCATATGAAAAGGTTTAAACATAACATAAACATTCGTATTAAAACTAGCATACGAAATGTCAATACTTTCACAATAAACTATGAATGGTATAAAAATAGCACATCCACAGTCAAACATATCACAAAACCTTCAATACAATATAGAAGTTTTGTATCATAATAAATCAACTTCAAATAATCTTAAAATCCATCAATGGATGTTGACATAGATGAAATCAAAATTCTTTTAAAAGAAATATCTCCTTTTATTTTGAAATCATTTAAGATCCATATAAAATAAAACATTTTCTTTGAAAATATTCTTATAAGCTTGTATGGGAAGCTTCGACGATTTTATAACGGCGGAAAATAACCGCACCCGCCGTATAAGTTAAAAAAAAACATTCTTACCTCAATTCTGTCGAAAAGGTTAAAAAGGACCTTGTTTTGAAAACGACGGAAAGATTCCTTTATAAACCTCTTATAAAAAGTCAAACAAGGGTATAAATGACTTTAACCCATATTCTTGTAAATAGTAAAAATGTTTTGAAATACATTTCGAAGAAACATGGATGTGGATGATAAAGAGATCCCAGTAGATTATTACGTATAATACAACCTCGGATAATGAAGAGATTGTGAAATAACCCTTACCTTGTACTTTTCCTTGGTTGGGGTAGGTTAACTCCCTGTATAATGGTGAAATAATTGTTATTAAATTATACAAGAATCATGTATATTAATATGATATCATATATGATCTTTTAACATTGATAATATCTTAGAATTATCGTCGTTTCGGGTGTTAACTTACTCATTTTCTTTTATATGTTTTGTTACATAAGCCATGTTTGTTGTATCTTATTCATATCCAGAATGATATCAAGTCCTTAAACATCATTTTTAAATCATAAAATGATAATTATACTTGAATGGATACGATGGAGATTGAATCTCATCGCGTTCGTGGAGACGGTAGTCCGTACGTACGCACGAGCGACAATATCATTCTTTTGATATTAAAATAATATATAAATGAATGGTATATCATATATACATAATCATTAACATGTTATATTTATTATTTACATGAGTTACACATCATTATTATACCCATCCAAATAATATTATATTGAATAACAATTACACCACGACGTGGAGACGGTAAGCCGTACGTACGCACGTATGGTGACATGTTATTCAAAGGGTGGATAGAATACTGAATATGGTTGTACCATACTTATAATAACATAATAGTATATGTGAGATACTGGAGTTATTATTTTAGAATGGTAAGAACAAAGGAAGAAGAAGTGGAAGAAGAAATGAACTTAGAAAAGGGTGGTGAAATCATTACCTCTTCTTCGGGTTCTTCCTTTTGATTTGATCAAAAGGGATCCTTAGGTTGGCTTTCTGATCAAACTAAGGCCTCTAGGTTGTAGTGAGGGATGTTGGGAGAGTATTTGGGCAGAGTTTGGCCGAACCAAAAGGCTTTGAAGGTGTTAAGAAATGAGAAGGAGGAGTGCCCTTTTATAAGAGGGGTGAGGGGCACCTTTGGAAAAGCTAGAAATATTAATTTATAATAAATTCATATTCGGTTTCTAAAGGCTCCAAAGCTGACTATTAAAAGGATGAGGTGGGGATAGGTCGAAAACAACTCATCCAATAGAATTTAGACAGGTTTGGGTACTTATATTAACCTTATCTTTAAGTATTAACTCTAAGTTAATTAGTTTCACTTTTACAATGTCTCTTTGTATTTTTATATAATATGGTTAATAAACTTACTATATACATCCAAGCGACCCCCAAGTGGTCCATTAATGATTAACCTATCATAATATAAGTCTCTTGGCCGATCCTTAGATTTTTAGGAATTTAATATCAATTAATAATATAATATTTGTTTTAAGAACTCTTTTATGTCAATTTTGACACTATTCAATAGTTGATTTTTGTGAAACTCATAACAGATTGATTACTTCGAACAAAGTCCATTAAATCAATCCTAATATATCATATTATCCTAGAAAATTAGTTTAATTCATTAAAAGTTTCATATATTTATTTGGGTATTTATAATATCAATTATTTTAATTTTTCACTGTTTTAGTAATTACTGCATCATCATTGTGTCATAAATAAAATAAATTATTTAATGTCTAAAAATTATAAATAAAATATCATTATGTAGGAAATCTTTTTAGATTTCTAATGAATATTTATAATCGAAAATCCAACATGTATAACCCTATGTAAAAATTGTTCTTCTAAAAGATATATGCTTGTGTCATTTTTGTATTCATTTTAACTTAATTAAAATAAAGTGTCATTATCACTTACAAGTGGATCCATGGGGTCCCAAAATTGACACAAGGATGCCCATGGTCGACCATGTATCAACCAATAGGGTTAAGACACGTTTTAGGGTAATTTTGTATTATTATAATATTATTTTTTTAACCCTTATTTACAGGATTTACCCTTTAACCATGGTAAATAAATTATTTACCGCAGTAATTATTCAAAATGTCTAAAAATAAAAGTTACCTATTTACATAATTTGGACATCCTGATTCCAAATATGGAATCCATTTTCCTAAATTCAAAACACAGAAGTGGCAGAAATTAATTTAAAATTAATTCCCGCTGTTAAAACAAAAAGCGTGTTTTTAAGAGATAATAACTATCAAAAGATTGACACTTGTTTATGTTCAGTTTAATTGTAAAATTATGTCCAATGATAAACATTAAATTGAATGGTAAAAATATATTCTAAATATACTTTAAAACCACTCAAATTCATAATTTATCACTATTAATTATTTTGATTAAAAAAGTTGTTTTTAATTAAAATTTAGAAATTTTCACTATTCATCAAAATATGAAAGTTATTCGAAATGTACCAAAATTTCACCCTAGGCTAATTTTGATATTCCGAATCCAAAAATGAAGTCTATTTTGAAATATAGAATATATATGATTTCAAAAATTAGGTATTACTATTCACAATGGCTAGTTTAATTAGTTGTGGTGTGTGTTAGAACTCGAGGTTGCGTACAACACACGCTATCGCATTATTCAAAGGGAAACGTACCGTAGAAGCTTGGGGTGTTACACAATGGAAGACTGAATCACATGCATCCAACCTACGACATAAAATTGTGCTACATCGGTATGATCAATGGTGTCGACCTAACTCTCAGTTTATGTTAGAGATGTCGTAACTTCAAATGAATCCTTCAATTTTACATTATAAAATAGTTAAAATAGTATTTGGAGTTAATTTTATAACCCAAAAAGAAATTATACTGGCCACAATCTGATGTTAGTGATCACCTCTCATCTCTCCAATGATAGTATATATGTACATTCTATTATAAATTTTGAACGGTATAAAATATGGCTGCTCAACTACCAATATGAATAAAAAAATAAGTAGTTTACATTTAAATTTATAAAAATTAATTATAAAATTTTCATACCATATGTTCCCTATCTGTACTGAATGTACAATTACTAGTTCAAGGTGTCACCTCCTGTCTCCCTAAGTTTTTTGACCTACAGATGATGTCTTTTAAAAACAAACACCATCCAGTTTGAAACAAAATACATCCCAAACCTAAGATGAAATATAAGTTTATCAGTGGGTGCATGAAGACTAATATAACTCTATGACTCCTACTTTCTTAAGTATTATACACCTCAAATTATGATAATTTTGACAACAATGCTGATGTACACAAAACTCTCATGCATGCCAGACAAATGCATGCATTCCCTCATTAATGTGATACTATAAAAACTACAACCAATTAATAACGTCATCTTATAAATTAAATAAATTTAAAAATAAATTTTATTTTATTTTATGTACTGGACAATGATCAAACATGTGGTAATGAACATCTACGGGCATCTTATCCCATGTAACCCATAGTCGGAATATATAATTTCACAATATATCACCCCCAATTTCGAAAAACTATATTTGAAAAGCTGTGAAACAAAGAAAAAATAATAAAAAATTAGTATATAAATAAATTAATGATAATTTATAAAAACTATAGAATTATACAATTTAACATACCTCTTCCCATGGGGATTGAATACTAGAAATGGACGTCGTTGAGGGATTGATTTAAGAATCATCAATCTAGCAATACTAGGACCCCTATGAGTCCTCACTGTATCACCAGTAATCTAAGGGATGAATGATCCAATATAATGCACTTCATCAGGTAGACCGGTACTATCTAAATCAAAAAATAGACCTCAGTCTATCTAAAACATGAAATGATTGGTGTTAGAAAATAGTTTAAAAATACTATTATATATAGAAATATTTTATATATGATCAAAACCACCATTTAACTATTAAATTCTTCATCTACATCCTTATCTTGATGTATGCTGGTGTCAATATCTTCTCATTACGCCTTAGTATCATCAATTTCTAAAGGAGTTTCAGTTTTATCATCTCTTGTAATTTCAAATTCATTTTCTACGTAAATAACATCATTATCACCATCCACCCTTAACCACGGGGTGTCATGGTAAATATTAGTCTCTCTTCATGGAAAATATGTATTTATAGAAGTCACATGGAAAATATAAATTCATTCCACTTCAGAATAACCACATTCACTTTTAGTAAATTGATTTCTCCAAGATTTCATTTTTATTATGCACCACCAATCTCTAAACTCTTTTGAAGTATCACAATAATTTTCATAATAAATTTGATGTTTATGATGATCTAATAACAATGGTTCATTTACTCCCAATATGATTTTATTTTTAACATCAATGATTCCATGACTCAAATGAGAATACAAGCCTATCTCAGTATCCCAGCAATAACATTTAAACAACATTCTTTAATTCAGTCCAAAATAACAATGTTAAATAATTTCATCCAGCATGCTATAAAATTACACTTCAGATTCTCTATGATAACATCCCATTAAGAAAAAATCCCTATTCATTGTTTTTTTATTCCCCATATTCATGTGTATGAAATTAAAAAAAATTCACCACATATTCGTTACATTATTTAACCATTTTTTATCATATGTCTCTCAATACACATAATCAATTATCAATTTTATCATCATGTTGAGATAAAAGTAATTTTTTAAAATAATTATTAATAAAATATGTAATAAATTTATTTTACATGTCAAAAAAAATTATGTTACCAGTTTTTGAAACTGAAAGAAAAAATTATTCTTCCAACATTCTTCAAGAGCAACTATTGTAAGTTGTGGAAGTTGTTTCTAGATATTATTATCATATAAAATACAACTAAAATAGTACTAATTTACTGTAAAAAAATATTTTAGAGTAAGTGATCAGACTAATCATAGTAAAAATGGTTTCATTTCATTATAGTTGACCATATCATAAGTACGATCTCTGTGATTTTCTTCATCTGAAATCCAACATTTATAACCTCTATCAAAGCCATGTTATAGTTGATTAGAAACATATAATAGATTAATAATTTCATTATTTTAATTTCAATCGTTATAACCCATGTGGTTGTGTTTTCACGCATATTCAGATTAAAACTAATAATAGTAGAAAAAAGAAATTTCCTTTTTGAAATATGATTCTATAATTGATCATTCAATCAATTATTTGTTACATACTATTTTATTTCATTTTTTCATTCATCTATTGAATTGGTACATCCTTCAAAACTCTACCAAAGCTCTAAAATTTTCTACATAAGGAAAATCTAATATGAAATATTTCATTGAGTCAAATAAAGTCACCAAAAAGATTTTTTCTAGTTTACATAAATTTATAAATGTACCTTCTTATAATTTTCATAGTGCATCTTAGTCTATTGTCTCTATAGGAATTTCTCAAAAATGATTTGATATGTCTGTTAGCACATCCAAAATAATAGAATTTGAAAAATGTATTACTCATATCAGTATAAGCCCTTCCATTAGAGTATTAAATTCATGACTTTTTAATATGGTAATATTACCATTTCAAAAACATCTACAAAATTAAAAACATAACAATCTGTAAGTCTCAAATATATAATCCACTGACAAAATAATAAGTTATTATTTTTGGAAGGTTTATTAGTTTCTTTTGGATTCATTGAATTTTGTGATATACATTTTCAAACACTTCATGTTTTGGTCACCTGCAAAAACGGGAAAGATCAAATAATTCCTTTACATTAACATTTTCTTACCTAGTGTATCCAACACTATGAAAAAATATATTATCAAAATAGTTCTTCTCAATATGAATGAAATCTGATATCTGATATACCATTGAAACAGACCAATATGGATGATCCCAAAAAATGATCTATTTTATCGAATTGTGTTCTTTCCTAAAGGCATAATATTCCTATTGGTTTGTAGTTGGTCCAAATGTAATGGGAATGAATGAATAGGTGAATGATTTTAACTCCATACCTGAGATCATTGTTGGAGGTCTTTGTATTTTAATTGTGATTTTTTGAAATGATATTTGTTCCCTCTAAATGGATGATCGGTTGGAAGATATATCTTATAAATGTCTAAAAACATGGTTTTCATCCATTTAAAAGCATAAATATCCTGTTGTCTCTTACACAGTACAACCGTGATTTGGGACTATGGGTACTCTAGCGAAATAATATGTCATATATTGGGACGTAACTAATTGACAACACCAATGCAACATTCAGTAGAAAATTTCATTTCACAGCAACATTATATGTAGTAACATCATTACTCCATAGTAAATTTAACTCCCTAATTAGTGGTTTCAAATAAACATTTATATTATTTTCCATACGTCCTGCAATTAATAAGGTCAAAGTTATATATAGATCCTTCGTCAAAATTCAAGGAGGTAAATTGTTGGGAGTTATAAAGACAGTCTAATGTGAATATTGATTATAATAATAACTAAATGGGTAGAAGCCATCAGTCAAAATTACCAAATCAAACAATTCATGATTCTAAAAAAATAAAAACGTACTTGGTCAAAATATTTCCATGAATCATCATCAGAGTGATGATTTAGGTTTTTTCAGTTGAAAATGGGTTTATTTCAATGAAACCAATGTCCCTATGTTCTAAGACATAAATAAACTCTGCAATCTGGGTGTAAGTGGGAAATACCTAAACTATTTTAGTGGAATAAATCCAGGCATCCCTATTCAAGGCTCTGTATACCTCAATTTTCCACATGTAGGAAAACCATCTTAGGAATCATTTTCTACATAATATAAGATGAAATCATTAGAACATGCATAAATCATCTTATATCCTAGAAATAGATTACAAACCAAACATCTTTCTCTTTACGAAATTTATAGGCTACACATTCCATTCAGGTAACAGTTTTTAAACAAAAGTGAACATATGTTCACAAATGTTTTTTTTGAAATTCCATTATCTGATTTAATAGCCATAAATTTTTGAACCACTTCCAATTTCCTTGTATTACTACCAGTATATAAGGAATTCTTAGTGGACCTCAAAAACTCATAAAATTGAGATAGTTAAAACTCAAGAGTTAAATCAATATCATTCAGAGTTTCAGTTCATCAAAATGAAAGAATTGAGACATGATGTACTAAATTTGGAAACTATGATTGATCCAAAAAGAAATTATTAGTATTTTTTCTGGATATGTGTTAACCATGTTGATACAAAAAATATAATCTATTTAAAAACCAAAACACAACATATGACTCCCAACATTGTCAAATGTGTCAAAGGTCTTAAGAACATATTTATACATGGACACTTAATTGTCCCCTTTGATGGAAATTATAATTTTAATAATGAAAATAAATGGAAAGATTCAACACCATCAATATATATAGAATATTTTTACAAGAACCGTTTGGTTCCTACGTAGATTTGTTGAAGTTTCGTAATCTAAAAATGATTTTTTTCAACTTCATTGTTCCATATTTCTCTAAAATTTATTAAATAATTAGTTTGTTTTGAATAATTTTATATTAGACAAACATGACCCCAAAAAAAGAAAAAAAAATTAATTATTCTTTATTATTCATAAGTATTCCTAATCACTAGTATATACCACTATTTATACCTAATTACCACTATTTACCTTTATTTATTCTAATTACCTCTATTTACCACTATATACCATTATTTATTCCAAATTACCACTACTGACTGTTATTTATTGGTAATTATTTTTATTTACTGGTATTTATTTTTGTTTATTCTTGTATAGTCTTGTTCATTCTTTTTAATTCCATATTATTCTAGTTTATTCTTATTTGTTCCTATTTATTCAAATTTATTCTTGTTTATTTCTATTTATTATTGATTATTCTTATTTACTACTATTTATTCAAAATCATTCCAAAATTTTACTAATTATGGTTAATTATGGAAAATTAAATCTAATTATTTCTATTTAGAGATAGTTACAGCTAATAATTTCTAATTATTAACAATTATTGCTAATTATTTCTAATTATTCCAAATTATTCCAAATTATTCCAAATTATTTCTACTTATTATTAATAGTTGCTAATAATTGATGATAATTTTACATAATTTCTAATAAATGCTAATATTTTCTCATTATTGTTGATTATATGTATTTATTAATATTTATTTCTAATTATTATTAATTAACGATAAATATTGCTGATTATTGCAAATTATAGGTAATTATTGCTAATTGTTGCTAATGATTGACAATTTTATCTACTTATTTATTATTTATTAATAATTGACCTTAATTATTCATAATTATCGATAATTATTTCTAATTATTTGGAATTACTCAAAATTACTCTTAAATATTCTTAATTTTTACTACTTATTCCAAATTATTACTAATTATTCCAAATTATTACAAATTATTTCTAATTATTACTAATTATTATTAATTATTTAGAATTATTAATTATCATTACTAGTTATTACTAATTATTACAATTTATAAATAATTACTACTAATTATTAATAATTATTACTATTTAATGATATTTATTACTATTTATTACTTATTATTACAATTTATTTCTATTTTTCCTAATTGTTACTAATTATTACTAATTATTACTTTTTTATTATAATTTATTACTATTTATTAATATTTTTTTTCTAATTATGACTATTTAGTACTGTTTAATACAAATTATTGCTAATTATTACTTATCATTACTACTTATTGTTATTTATTACTAATTATTATTAATTATTACTAATTAATACTAATTATTAGTAATTAATACTAATTATTACTACTGATTACTATTTATTTCATTTTATTACTATTTATTACAATTTATTACTATATATTTCTATTTATGCATATTTATGCATATTTATCACTGTTTATCAATATTTTTCACTAATTATATCTAATCATTCCTATTTTTTACCGTTTATTACTAGTTCTGTTTTGCTATTTACTACTATTTATTACTATATATTACTTATTATTACTAATTATTACAAATTATTATTATTTATTACTAATTATAATTATTTATTCCTTTCTATACCTATTTGTCATTATTTACAACTATTTATCACTATTTAACCCAATTTATCAGTATTTATCACGTATTTCCCCATTTCTCAAAAATTATTCCTATTTAATACCTTTTATTACTAATTATTCATATTTTTAAAAATTATTACTAAATATTCATTTTTATTACTAATTATTACTTATTATTTATATTTATTACTAATTATTTAAAATTATTGAATACTATTCCTTTTTTTCTATTTATTACTAATTATTACTAATTATTAATAATTATTCATATTCATTACTATTAATTACTAATTATTACTAATTATTAGTAATTATTTCTAATTATTATGAATTATAATGAATTATAAGTAATTATTATTTGTTTTTATTAATATTTACCAAATTTTTACTAATCATTACTATTTATTAATAATTATACTCATTATTACCAATTATTACAAATTATTTCAATTTATTACTGATTATTACTATTTAGTACAATTTATTAATATTTATTAATAATTATTACAATTTATTGTAGTTTATCACAAATTATTACCAATTTTTCATATTCATTACTAATTATTAATAATTATTTTTCTTTATTACAAAATCTTACTATTTATTTATAATTTTTACTAATTTTTACTATATATAACCAATTAATAATAATTAATAATAATTATTACTATTTATAACTATTTGTTACTAATTATTACTAATTATTACTAATTGTTACTAATTATTACTAATTAATATTATTTTTACTATTTATTGTTAACTATAAATTATTAATATTAATTATTACTTTTTATCACTCTTAATGCCTATTGACGACTAATGATACCTATTGATACCAATTTATCCATATTTATCGTTATTTATAACTATTTATCACTAATTTTCCTTAATTATCACTAATTATTCATATTTATTCTTATTTACTACTATTTATTACTATTTATTCATAATTATTATTAATTAATACTAATTATAACTATTTAATACTAATTATTACCAATTAATATAAATTATTATCAATTATCCACATTTATCCCGAATTATTACCAATTATTCATATTTATTAGTAATTATTACTAATAATTACAAATTATAACTAATTATACACGTTTATTAATATTTATTCCAATTTATTACTATTTATGACTAATAATTACTAATTATTCCTATTTATTCATATCTATCATTATTTATCACTAATTATTTCGATTTATAATTATTTATTACTAATTATTACTAATTAGTACTAATTATTTCTGATTATTCCTAATTATTAGTATGTTTAACTAATTATTCATATTTATTTCTAATTATTACTAGTTATTAATAATTTGTTTTATTTGTTATTAATTAGTTCTATTTATTACTAATAATTACTAATTATTCATATTTATTACTAATTACTAATAATTATTCCTATTTATTACTAATTATTCATATTTATTCCAATTTATAAAAAATTATTCCTATATATTACCAAATTGTTTATTTATTACAAACTATTCCAACAGATTACAAATTATTACGAATTATTCCTATTTTTTAGTAATTCTTTTTAATTATTACTAATTATTCCTAATTATTACATTTTATTCATAATTATTTCTATTTATTCTTAATTATTTTTAATTATTCTCGACTGCTCCTATGTATTCCTAATTATTACTACTTAGTATTAATTGTTCCTATTTATTCCTATTTATTACTATTTATTCCTAATTATTACTAATTATTCATATTAATTACTAATTATTCATATTTATTACAATTTATTTCTAATTACAGATAACTATTACTAATTACCACTAATTATTACTATTTATTAGTGTTTATTACTAACGAATCAACATATTTGTAAAAATAAATAATGCAAAAATAAAACTATCTAATTCTAATTTAATTTAATTGTCACTAATTGACAATAATTATTTCTGTTATAAAATTTAATAAATTAACTAAAAAATTAAAGCAATAGATAAATATCTTAAAACAGAGTCTACTGTATGATGCATGGCTTAGAAATCGCTTCGATGTGAAATTTCAAACACTGGAAAATGTTAAGAGAGAAATTAGAGAGTTCAGAGAGAGAGAGAGGAGTTGAGAGAGGTGTGAAATGAATAAAACAGATGAGGGTATAGTTTTGTTTGAGTATTTGCGACGCTAGTATTTGTGAAGAGACCTTTCGCAAATACTAACCCCTATTAATTAGAGGAGGAAATTAAAAATGTATTTGTGATGGTTACCATCACAAATACATACATACCAGCATATTATATATGATGAGTCCCGTCGTAAATAATGAAACCCACCAAATGGTATTTTCCACGGGTGTAAGTACCTATCGAAAATACTATTCCCGTAGTTTCCTGTGCACGATGCGCTAAACCTTTTGCAACGTGCTACCTTATCCCATCACAAATAGTTCCTCCCAACATACTATTTTTCAATGGGACCCCTCCCAATTTCAAATAACCTGTCGCCAATAACCAGTTTTTTCAAAGTGCATTAAACATTCAATTACACATTTCATTCATCAACCATTTCTAAAACCATTATCATGCTATCCATTTCAATAAAAAACCATTTCCATGGTAAATCTATATCAAAAAATCACCTCAATATCATGTCATGTTAAACATAGTCTAAGACCTTAGCCAATTCAATATTAATCAAGGGTTCTCTAACCCAAAGTGTTGCCATATGACAAGTCAGATAAACATTTTATCCATGAGATATAACAAGTATTCCAATAAATGATTTACTATTAATATTTGAACAATTTAATTTGATAAAACAATTTTTCAATGAAATCACAATATTCAACTTTCATATAAATTTAAAAAATTGTTAGGTTTAAGACCAGTTTCATTATTTGGTGATTTAGAAACTCTTCCATCCACAAATGACAAGAAGGATGAAGTTCGAGAGTATTTACACATGAACCTAGGTCAACCCAGGGTAAAATCAAAACCAATGGCATTCCAATGATTACCACCTCAATAATGAAGAAGGATAAAATAGAGGGGTCGACCAATGAAATGAATATGAGAAGGGATCTGATATGGAAACATGATGTCTAAAATAGAGGAAAGGGGTCCAAAATCACCTTGATCACCTTAGGTTTTATGAGGAGGGAGAGATGTACCAAAATAATGTGGATAGTCAAACTCAATGCATCCATATAATCATTGGGTCTGATACATACCATGCGTGTAACCAATCCATGTCTTTTATTTCTCAATTATTGAGATGTGAGGAAAGATATGTATCTTTGGTTTAATATGTTACCCTACTCAACTTTTACACAAAATGAACAATTTAGATGATGTGTAATTGATTGAAACCATGAACAAGTTAATAAAATCTACCTATTAATTTACATATCATGTAATATGGGCATGATGTGTAAACATCCATCAGGAAGTTCACAAATCAGTTTATGAAAAAGTGTCTCCAACACCTATGAAAATTTCTAAATGATGGAAAGTCAACATAAACCCATTTAAAAAAATCAAAACCTGAGTCCATTATTTCAAATAAACATACATCAAAGAACATTTGGTCATTTTCTCCAATGAAGGCTCTATTTCTCCAAAATAGACTCACCCACCAAGGTACAAAGAAAATATGAAGGAGTGATGTACCTAGAAAATAATAAGATCATACAACTAACCCACCATATAAAAGCTAATCCTTGAGTATCTCTAAAAATTACTATTGAATCTTAGAGAACAATTATTTTCATTGTTCTTAGGTATTAGTGTCCCCGTCCTTGGTATCCTCCTGAACATACCCTTGTTCCTATTGTGTGAAAATGAGAGGAAAAGTTAGGCCTTGAAGATACAAATCACTAGGGTCGACAATAATATCAGATTCTCCTAGAATAATGAATCACACAATGCTCAAAATCATTGATATATACAACATGAGAAGTGTCTGGAAAATATATTTGAAGATGTTACACGTGGAACACGTCATTTATGGAGTTGTATCTTAGTGAATGGTCTCATCCATACACCACAAGACCAACCATATCCACTATCACAAATATAGAAAAAAAAACCTAGGGGCTATATTTGCGTTTTTCTAAACACGATGTTTCCCCAAACCATGAGAAATTAAAGGAAAACATTATGACCAAAATCTAACTATAGTGGTCATCTTTGATAGTTGGCATATGATTTCTTCCATATCTGCATGGTCACCAACTCCCTCCTAATAAACTAAACCTACTCATATATATCATCCTTGATACTTGGCCCAAAAATAAATGACTCAAATATCTAAAATAAACAAATAGGTAGATTTCACGACCAACCATATAGAGCCCCAAAATTTTCTATCTAGATCGATTCCTGGATTCTTTTATTGAATAAAAAATTTATGAGTTCCCTATTCTACTCCTATGAACCACAAAAATCTAAAACACAAGCTCATAACATATCCTCCTGATCATGAATAATCTTCCCAGAATGACTATAATTTTGTGGATATGTGAATATAATCAAATGATCATGAAATACCATATCCTTATAAATACCCATTATGATCCATTTTGTCTAATGTGGATATCTATTAGAAATTATAATCCTAGAAGAAACTTTTAGTAGAAATACCTTTCACACTAAAATAATAGTCGATTATTACCAATGAAGTTCTACCTAGTAGGAATGAAGTTGGATAAAATCATCATTTGATCAACGATATCCAATTATACAATGTTCAAAGTGGATTTCACAATAATCCACTTATAAAATACAAAGTAACCTCATCCATTTTACAATCAAGAATGGAATGATGCTACAACAACCCAACTGACATTTGTTGCATGACATTCAGTTGATGACAGGTGGAATATTTCTCAACAAATCTTGCTATTTTTTTCATTCATGACCACTAGTACTCACCAGATCTTTTTCAAACTAGGATCTACCTAATTATATAAGAATGAAACACTCTCATCAAATACTCTTGGGAGATTTTAGGAACCCAAAACCATCAACAAAAAAGAAGATAATTTCCATTGTTATGGGACCACCCCGATGTTGTATCCCCTTATATAAACTTTCTCTCAGAACCAAGACCTCTATATAAGATAACCTCTCTATCTTGATATGGTCCAAAATCATGGGAATATTAGATTTTTAAATCAAAGGTACTCTTCCCTATGACTCTTGAACAGATTTAAGAGTGTCTGCATTGTGTGTCATCATCATCCACTCATACCAAGACCACCTAATTCTCTATGTATTCATCTTCTAGTTAAATGCATCACCAAAAATGTTTCCTTTTACTTATAAATAATACTACAAGAAGATGAATTACTGTAGACTCTCAACCCACCTCCTATATTGATGGTTTAGAATATGATGAGTAAAGATATTCCTCTGGGAATTTTAGTCCGTGTACCCCAAAAACCAATCAGCTATAATATTATATATCGATCATCTTGTGTAATTTACATCATATCTGGCCTCAGATCATGAGTATGGAAATTCAAAATTTATGAAATCATCTTTATGGATAAATAAGAAACAAATATGTACTCAGGTATTATAAAATAATTGATCCCAACTCTAGAAGCATCATAATACATGGTACATGCCTTACCTGAAATAGGTTATGCCTAAAAGGGTGTTGTGTTCATCCTTTCAGATACTTCATGTATATCACATCATGCAACTGACTAAAACTAATTCACCCCATTATTTTTTAACCCTAAAATTTGTGCTATCAATTAGGATACATTATAGATAAATCACATTTAATAACCTAATAAAAGTAGATTACTATAAATCTATAAGAAATTATTGGTTCCCTCCAATGATACTATGATTATAACCTTATATGGGTCCCCTAAAACTCATTTCATTGAGATGAAATAACCCTATAAGTTCACAATATGAATCCAAAAACATAAATTAGATAGATTTGAATAATTCATATCCACTCTCAAAGTACAGAGGAGTATATCAAAATGTTGGTCATAATCATCTATAGATTTGGAATATAGTAATATGACATCGATAAATGCCACCAAAAATTGGTCTAAAAATATTGAAAAATGTGATTCATCAAGTCCATTAATATCATCAATGCATAGTTTAAACCAAACATTCCCACAAAAGATATATATAATCTATAATTATTTAAATAGTAATTAGAGGTATCTTTTTAAGTGTCACTATAAATTTATGGCATCACAATATGAAATTGATGATGATGGAAATCCAAGATCCTATCAACTGATCAATCATATCAAAAATAAATACAGAAGGGGATACTGGTTCTTTATAAAAATATGGTTCAATATCAAATAATCCAAAAAAAACATGTTAATATTCTAATCATCCTTCCAGAAAAATAATAATTGGATTACCCTATGGATTTTTACAAGGTAAAATCAAACTTTTAGCTCCCAGATCATCAAAATGATCATTCAAACCATGAAGGTTTACTAGATCCATTCAATATGGAATAATAGATTATGGGTCTACTCAATGACACACCTTGATCATTGAATCTATCTATCACTCGAGTGGTAATCAATAGAACTGGTCAGTAAATACATCTTGACAATGGTCTACTAGTAGGTAAAAATAATCGCACTATATCTCACCATAATCTAGGGAAATATAAGCTATATGATCCATTAGACTTTCTAATCTGCACTTAATTGGTACTATATAACCATCCTCAAAATCCCACTCACCCCTATGAGTATAACTGCATAATTCTAGATATAGAAAGGTAACACCCCTTTGATAATAGTCTATATGATCTTGGTATAATAATAACTAATACATACCATGAATCAAAATAAAACATTTCATTCTCATCATTAATTTTTCCCATAAGAAATATTAACTGATAATATGTATAAAACACAACTTGAAATATCAAATATTCACTACCCACCCTCTCAATGGTGTATAGATGATGGAAACACTATATAATATTTCCACATCCAAAACTAATCAAATTTAAAAAATTGAATAAAATAAGTGACATGCTACTCCATTATCAATATTATTTTATGCAAGTGTATATGATACATGAATTGTATCTATGACAGTAGATGGTCCTACAACCACAATAATTAGAGTATTTTTCATATTCTGTAGCTAACTATACCTTATAAAATGTGATCCAATTTGACTCCCCTTAGGATAGACCTTCTTATTAGAACTTCCATTCCTGAACTAGGTACCACGTACCATGCCTCGAATAAATTACCCCATAAAACTTTAGCAACCTACCCACTGAGGGGTAGTTGGGTCTTTCCCAAACTCTAATACCAATCATGGTTCCCTTCCACTAGTCTACTATGTCATTCCTATATAAAAACCTTTGTATTTGGAATATATAATTTCTAGAAAGACCTAAAAATGTGGGGTACAGATAGTGAGGTTGTCTGTGGCCTATCATGCCACACTTAAAGAACCACAAAAGGAATCAGTCCGAAGATGGATCTCCACTTTATTGAAATATATTCTCACAATTTTCTTATAATTAACTACCATCAAAGAAGTTTTAACACCATAATTAGAGCACATAGCATGCCCTATTGAAATATCCTAGATGGTTATTGGGGATTCTGTTAGATTTCCTTTTGTGATAAGTGTCCCATGTATTGTTTTAAAAGGCTACACATTCAAAAAATGTCCACATATAGCCTGATCTCATAAGGACTACCATCTAATGAAAATATTTTTCAAATAAATGTAGGTTATTGAGGAATATGATGTAGTACAACAATGACATGACCTTCAATATTAGGTTCTTGAACTCATGATCCTTCTCATCCGATTCCATTATGGAATTTAATTGGATCATTATCTTCATATCAAAGTAATTATAATAAAACTCATCATGCTTTCCATCATACTCTAGAATATCCCACCAATTCTTAGGCAGTTTATGTAGAATACATAGAAAACGATTTACACTCCTATCTATGGGTATCTCAAAATTCATTATGATCATATGGTCTAAATCGATCCAAAGCATATATACCCAGGGACCTCCATCCCCAATAATCATTGGAAGACACTGTAGCTAAAACTCAACATTTCTTTAAATATCTACGTCATGGTAAAAATAGTCTTCCTTTACATTTATTGAATGAACCTCAAAAATACTTCATGAAACAAAACATACATATGATCCTCATGATCTATATGATGCAGAAAGTCATATGCTCAGTTGCTGAAAGAAGCTTCAGACGAATGGTAGTTGATTTTGGTCTTAACTGACATGCATGTGGAATGTGAAGACCAAGGGTATGTCGTAGTTTTCTTTCCAGTTGTACTTGTTTTTTATTTGGTGGAGATAGTATAGGAGGCACATGCATCTGATGTAGATCGTGTTGCAATGAGTTCAAAACTCATTATTGGGGAGACCATTGAGATATGGAAGCTGGATGGGAGTTCAGTTTTGTGGTTCTGAGATCGGATGGTTGTAAAATTAACTGCTCATGAACAACTCCTTCATGCTTACCACCATTCAAGATGGGCTATACACCCAGGTACACAGAATATGTACAAGGCATTGAAGGTGAAATTTTTATGGAGAAGAATGAAACATAAAGTGTCCGAGTTCGTCTTTCGGTGCTTAACTTGTCATCAGGTTAAAGATGAGCATCAAAGACTAGCTAGTATGTTACAATCTTTACCAATCCCAGTGTAAAAATGATATCAGATAGCAATGGATTTTGTAATAGGTCTTCCAGGAACGGTCTGGAAACACGATGCCATTTTGGTGGTAGTGGATCGTCAGACCAAGTCGGACCATTTCATCCCGATTTATGAAACTCATATGGTGGAAGATCTTTCAAATATATATATATGAGAAGTGGATAAGAGGAATGGTTTACCAGTTTCTATAGTCTCAGACAGAGATTCTAGGTTCAAATATCGTTTCTGGAAATAATTACAGTAGGCCCTAGGGACTCAGTTGACGATGAGTACATCGTATCATCCTCAATCATATGGGAAATCTGAGAGGGCAATATAAATGTTGGAAGACATGTTTCGAGATTTTGTAATGGAATTTGGTGGATCATGGGAGGAGCATATACCCTTAGTGGAGTTCTCATACAATAAAAGATATCAAGCCTCAGTATGCATGGCTTCGTTTCAAGCATTGTATGGGGGTCCTTGTCATTATCTACAATGCTGGGTGGAAACTGGTGAAAAATAAATATACGGGCCAAGCCATGTCCAATAAACAACGGAGAAGATTCAGTTGATTATAAAGAGGATGGAGATGGTTCAAAGTAATCATAAATCTTATGTATCTCACCTTCGTAGACCGTTGGCGTTCGTTGTGGGTGATCATATCTTCTTGATGATATCTCCAAGACATGGACATCGTTGTTTTGGGAAGCAGTGAAAATTATCTCATCATTATATAGGCCCTTTTGAGATACTAAAACAGGTTGGAGAGGTGGAATATCGGTTGGCATTACCACCACAGTTCAGTTCAGTGCATAATGTGTTCCATGTATCTTAGTTGAAAAAGTATCATCCTGATCGTGACCATGATATCAGATGGTATCACATTGACCTCGAGCCAGATGCTTCATTGATACATATCCCAATACGGATTGTGGATAGGCAAGAGAAAGTCTTGCATTGAATAAGCATCGGTCAAGTGCAGGTTTTATGGAAGCATTGTCAGATTCAGGAAGAGACTTGGGGACGCGAGAAAGAAATGAAAGAGTAGTGGCTAGAACTCTTTCAGGTAAGTGATGGTTTTGTACTTTCTGTGGACGGAAAGGCCAATGGTGTGGAGAATATAGTACCCCCATTTTCTGGTATGTAACCCTTACTTGATGATTTTCTTGATTTTAAAGTTAAGGATGAGGAATGGGAGACTCGAGAGGACTTGGGATACAGATTGAGGAAAAGGGTAAGTCGCGCTGTCAGTGCATGGGTTTTCCAAACCGTGCGACTAAACTGTGCGTAGAAAACCTTGGTGGCAGTGGCTTCCGAATGGGTGACACACGGTTTATCTAACCGTGCGGACAAACCGTGCGAGAAGGGTGGCCAAGGCTGTAGCTAATGCACGATTAACACACGGTTTGTCAAACCGTGCAGAATAACCTTCCGGACACTTAAAAGTAGATCCTTAAATTGTGGATCAAACTCATTTTTTCCTCTAATCGCTTCATTAAATCTCTTAAGTGGCCCTAACTTGGGATTTTGGTTATCCTATGGTCAAGGAGGGTTCTCCCATCATTCCAGAGGCGATCCGAAGGCTTCTCTTGGATAATAAAAGCCAAATTCTTGAGGTATGTGATCGTTCTTGATCGGTTTCTTAGATCTACATAGATCTACGTCTCCTCATATTTAGGTTTCTTAGATATACACCCGTTATGGGAAGATCTAATATTTTTTATGAAAAATATGATGAGTTTTGGTCTTGGTTGTGTTAGGAAAAGAGATCTAAGGAGGATTCTTGGAGAATCAAACCAGTCTTCTTGTGAGTTCTTTGACCATTGTGTATTTCATCTAAACCTTTGAGGTAGGTGGATTCACTCTCGACTCCACTTGTTAGAATTGGTTTTCTTAGTTTCAAATTGGTTATTTGAATGGAATTTATTGTGAAAATCATGGAATAAATCTTCTTTAGTGATGATTTATGGTTTTGATGAAATTATGAAATCTCAGATAATTTTGTGCAATGTGGCATGGCTATTTGAATTTATAATGTAGATTTTAAATTATAAAATTAATTAAATTGTAAATGGTTTGATGAGAAATGGATTTTCAATAAAAAGGGTGTTTTATTGAAATGGTTTTGATGGATTTGGTTTTCAATAAAAAGGCAGATTTATTGAAATGGTTTGAATTGTTTGAACACACATGGTTTGGATGGAAAATGGTTTTCAATAAAAGGTGTTTTATTGAACGGATGGTTTGGAATGATTGTTGGGAATGGGTGGTGTCTGTTCATATTGAATGTATGGGGCTTTTTTAAAATGGGACCTTTTTCTCGATGCCAAAAGTATAATGGCAGGTGGTGACTATATGTATGAGGCTTGGTTGAGATATGACCTTGTGCTCGGTGCCAATGTTGTAATGTAACATGGGAAGTAATTACCTTGTGACGACTTGGTATATCGATGAGAAACCACTCATGAGTATGTAACTATCATAATAAAACATGCATCGTTGATTTCACGGGTTGTGAAATGGTTGGGTATGCCAAAACAGGATGTTTGTGAAATGGTTCAAAAGCTTGTTGGGTTATTTTTCTGGAATAATAACTTGTTGGAAATTGGTTTCAAATGTACTGGATGTTTTTGGGTATGAATGTTTTTGGAATATTGTTTATATGTTATTATAAACTATTTTGAGAAAATGTTTTATATAAACTTTTTTATATAAATGTTGCTAACACTTCTATCATAGTGGCGTGAGTAGGGAAGTCATTGGTGAAAACTTACTAAGCTTTATACGCACCACTGGTTTGGCACGTTAGTGCTTTTGTAGATGTTGTATTCTAAGACACAGGTAAAGGTAAAGCATCTCATTACTAGTCGATCGTGGTGATGTTTGGGAGATGCTATGGAGCTTGGAGCTTGTGGACCACTGAGTCATGGTGTCTTTTGAGAGTCATGAGTTTTTTATCTGTTGTGTATTTTTATGTTTGGTTTGGTCTTCTTCTGTTGGGTACTCTGAGGTGTATTAACATAAACAAAGTTGTTGATTGGTCTTTCATTTTTTCATGCATCATATAGTGAATGGTTGATGGATGGGTTATTTCATAAATGGTAAATCGTCCCCCACTTTGTTTGAGAAACATAGGGATTTATTTCCAGCCTTTGGAATCTTTGGGATGTTTCTTAAGGCCTAATAATGACCCATTGAGCTCTCAAGGCAATGAGAATTGGCGGGTCATTACAAAACACTCCATAGAACTCTTGTTATAGAATTTTATGCCATGAAAGAAAAGAAAAACAGATATCCAGGGACCTTTTTCACTATAAACATAGATTATATGTTATTTATAATTATAATTCATATCATTTAATTTCATTTATCACTTATAATTTGTAACTCATTTGATAATTTATGCAATCTAATATATATCATATATAATAAAAATGTCCCTATGATGATCAATTTGTATCAAAGTATATATCCTCATAATCCTATCATGAATCATGCATACTAATATAACACCATTATAGTCCATGAGTATAAATATCATGAAATAATATAATCACATAGTATATGAATCACCCTAGGTGGAAGGACATCACCCGTAAAAAAACAATCCCATTCCATGGGAAGTGGGATTTTCCCTCACACATGGGTTAGCTACACCCAATATCAATACCAATTCCAATCACATCATAATATCCTTTAACCCTTTCCCAACTAATAACACAACGGAAAAGAAAAACCTTCTTCTTTTATTCACCATTTTAATATACCCCAATTTGTAACTATATCACTTTACCAAAAATGGATGTTCATGAGACCTCACACACATCTCCCCTTATTCCAGATATTATATACTAGTAGGGATTATAAACACCATGGTATTGAGTTTTAAGAATGTGAAAATAAAAATTAAAAATGTATGAATTATCAGAGTAATGGATTACCATGGAAATCATATATCAGGGACCTGGGAAGTAAAAAAATAAATCAATAATAAAGTATCATGTAATGATTGGTTTATATGTATCTAAATCTCAAATTGTGTGCAATAAACATAAAATACTGATTAGTCGAAATATAATCTCAAAACACTGTGGTCCAAAACCCTATGTTTGTACAATCTTTAAAACCCAACCCATCCGAAAATTAATAATCAATAATATGATCTATTTCCATTTTCCAATCATGCATACCTGTTATATTCATAGAAACCAAATGATGGTCGAATATATATTGACTAAAATAATGTTGGAAAAAACCATTATGTCTGAATAAAAAAAGGTATGATAATAATTTAATTCAATAAATCAATAAATTGGAACATTAATTTATCAATTAATACAATATATAAATCAACCGGCTTTGGCACCATTCCAGAATGTCTATGATAACGTAGTATAACTATGCCAACTATAATAATGTATCTGAATAACCTTATATGGTTCAATGTAGGTATGTTTCTAAGAATATAATACCACAATTCCATCCATAACAATTTATCCATGAAAAAATAATTAAAAAATTGACCATGATAGATGTTTAAGAATTTCAAAATGGGATAGCGAAGAGCCCACTCAATATAATAATAATAGTATTTGAATTGGAATATCCCTCTCAATAGAAGCATTACAGAATGGGACAAGGTGTAGAACCCTCAATATTAGGATTACATCAAGGGAATAAGAAAATCATTCTCAATATATACATCACAATAAGGTACTTGGTGTATCCCAGTCAATATGTGCATTACTATATGGGACATGACATGGCACACTAAATATATGCATTATAAGATGGGATTGGAAAAATCTCAGTCAATATTATATTTACTTCCATGAATATACCTAGGTACCCTTGTAACCTGATAATGGAGTAGACCCTGATATAGCGCGAAAGGAATTCCCGATCCCCAAGGTTTGGTGACTAGCACCTAGCATCAAACAACATGGTAGTGGTAATGAATATTCCACAAAACATAGTGGATGAATGAAATGTAAGTAATTATTCATATAGAAGAAACTTCACTAGGAGTCAAGTACCAAAAGTCAATAAAGAAATACAGACCAAACTACTATAACATAAGTACCAAAATTGGGATAAAAAACCAAATTTCATAAAGAAACAACTCAATAAGTCCATGGTTCAACATATGTTTCCACCTCCAAGATATCCTTCCCCCTTGCTCGAACCTGGAATGATGAAATCTACAAACATAAGAAGGAAAAAGTACGGTGTGACCTAAAATTCCTAGTGGGGTCTCACAAAAGACTCTATAATAGATTTTAATAATATATTAATCAAAGGGATGCTTTAATTTTTTAAATAACTATGTTTGTCATTTTAAATGTCATTTAATGAAATCATTATATACAGTTTATATGATGGAAAATACTATAAAAAATAGATTTCATTAGATGGAATATTTCTAAAATAATGTCTTAAATATTTTTTTTATATAAAATAATTTATATAAATTCTTAAGTCATTTAAATCAGTTTAGTTACATTTGAAGGAATTTATATCTCAAATATGAAGCAAACAAGAAACATGTCCATCTTCCAAATACATATGAATGTTCCAAGATATAGGACTACAAAATCTCTAACTGATCAAAAAATATGTTTTTAAACACATCCCTCAAACACTAGCTAAAGTGGAATTTTACCAATCTCATTGGGGATCTGACCCACATAATTAATATGTTAGAATGTTGTATAATAATAGAGTGTGTACAAAAAAATCACAGACTATCTAAGGCTAGCTTGTGAATTTATGAAATCTAATATGGGAAATTTATTTTAAGAACTATTAAAATGAAATTAAATCACATTCCACCACTTTAAATACCTATTTTCCATTTAAAAACAAAATAGGTTTTAATAAAAATGTTCCTTTTTAAAAAGATAAAACAATTGTGTTTCTATCAAAATAATTTAAGCCATTTTCAAAAGTTTGAAATCAATCACAAATAATTCCATCAATTTTAAATTCATTTCCTCAATTAAATTAAAAAATATAATTTAATTAGGTTGCATCACATCTAATATTTAAATTAAAAATTTTAAATAAACCAATTTCCATAAATACACACAAATTCAATGGAATTCGGGGTTTTCCAATATCTAGGACAAAACCATTCCAAATATCCCAATTAAATTAAATTGGGTTTTCTTAAATAATCTGAAATAAAATTTGTGCAATTGAATTTAAATCAATAATTGAAAAAATAAAGCAACTCAAAGTTTATTAACTGGGAAAATGTGATGGAAACACTAAAATATTTTCAAAACACACACATGCAACGAAACCCTACAATGATAACAAAGGTTAGAGTACCTTGATACTCAACCTAGAAATACAATCTAACATCATGGATAATAGATGCAAAATTTTTAGTACAATCAATTGAAATACCATAGGAGGAAGGGAGAAAGAAGAATATTAGGGGAGAAAGCTTATTAGAGAACTACACCGCTAATGCTATGATGATTAATCACAAAATAAAAGGATCTAGAAAGGTTAAAGGGACCAAAGATCACCTAGAGAAGGATTTAGTTCAATAGAAATGAAACTAGAGTATAGGAGAAAAAAGTATCTCAGTCATACTACCTATTTAAAATAGAAATTAGGATATTACACAATGTGTAACCCCTTTACAAGTCGTGAAATTATTAACTTCCACAACCGTTGAAAAATATGTCCCTTAAAATTAATATATGATCTTTAATTTACTCAAATTTTTTGTGAATCATCACATCAGGGAGTATTCATGGTGTTAACCTTTCATGGTATTCTATCAAAAACTATTACACATCATGTATCCTAGTTACACAACGTGTAACCCTCTTACTCCTTTTAGAAACAACCAACTAAACATGAGTGTCCAAAAAATCGCTAACTTCACCATTATGAGTATCCTCCAAATTAATTCTCAACCCTACCAAGTCAATGTAAAGAAAATAATATTCCATTTCTATTAATGTACATGTCAGATCAGTAATGGAAAGTTACAACCTCCCCACCATAAATAAATTTTATCCCCAGAAAGCCTATGAAGAATATTCCATGCCATAAATACGAGTTTACTACTCTCTAATCAATGTATCATGTACCCACATCTCGTGATTAACAGAACCATGTTACCATATAACAAGAACCAAAGGTATCTTCCTCCCATGAATTACCTTGGACTCTGAGTCAAATATCATGATTTTCACTCAGTCAAAGATAAATAATGTCCAATCTCATAGTCACCCAAGCTCAAAACATGAGATGAATCAAAGAGAAACATTCTCATTTATAACACATGGAAGATGTTATGTATCGAAATTTGTCGTTGTGTAAGTTCTAAACATTATGAAGCTTTCCCCAGCTGCTCAACAACATTGAATATTCCCAAAAAACAAGAATCAAGGTTCCCTTTCCTCCCCAACCATTGATGAACCAACTAGTGCAAAACATTTAGGAATAACCTGTCACCATTTAGTAACTCCAAAGTACAATGATGACAATAATCATAATACATATATTAGATATGGTATGTTTACATTTTATATCAAATTGACTAAATAATTATTGTCATATCATGAACCAAACATGGTTCAACCAAGGAACAATCATCAATCTCTGACCAATATAATAGATATTTACAAGGATGAACTTACTATGCCTCAAAAGGGGCCATTCTGATCATGGACCAGTATCTATTGTTACTATCCAACTCAAACAACCCCAAATGATCATCCCAAGCCCCCACTGAATTCAAGAACACACACAAAAAGAATATCCTATAGAATTTTTATTGTTTATTATATGTGGATGTCCCACTATGGATGGAAGGCCATGTTCAAAAATAATTGAGATCCAAGTGTCTCCTAAATGAATCTTCAAATTTGAAATGTGGACCAAGGATCCGTATTAGAAACTATAACTGATGGAACTCCAAGAAAATGGAAAATATATATCATGTAGATATTTTAGAACCCCTAAGCATTGGTTTTATCAAGAATGGGTATGAAGTGATATGACATGGTTAGTTTATCAATCACAAACCATATTGAATTTTTCTTTAATTGGGTATGTAGTAATCCATCCACAATGTTCAGAGTGATCTCATCTAACCTCCAAGGAGGGACTAGAGGTAGATGAATTAAACCTGAAGGTTTCGATGCTCGACCAAAACCATTGGTCATGTATAACAATGGAAAATGAACTCCATAATTTTGAATCAGATACCTAGACTATATAACTGAAAAACCATGTCATAGAACATCTTAGTTATTCATTGGGGAACAACCCATTTGGAATTTTGGCAGTACCCCGTCATATCCTTCCTTACCAGTAACGTGACAACAAAACAATTATGGGATGATATAACACCCTATTTGGGGAATAAAAACACAGAAACTGCATCTCCACCACAAAATGCATCTCTAATGGTACAAAATTCATTACAAAGATATTGGTCCTGAAGAATCTTCTCAAGAAGAGAATAATTCAACTGGTTGTTGGATAAAGGAACCTCAACCCTTAAGTCATGGGATATTACATGCAATGATGAAATGATATCTCACAAATTACACTATTCTGAAGATTCTTTCTCTAAATTTGTTAGATTTTTTCAACTCAAAGCATTTAAAATGAAATTACCTTTACACTAGGTACATGCGATGTCAAAGTCAAAATATTTTAGTACTCCACCCAAATCATCTATAAGAGGTTAAAATATTATTGAGAGAATATATAACTCAATCTCTTGTGCTTTGTATAGGCAGTAAATCATTATATTTTTAAAGGTATTTTAGCCCACTCATAATAATGTTCATCAAAGCATAATTTTCAAGGTCATGGTTAGGATATTACTTCTTAGGGGGGATAATATTTTGAGATCCATAAAAAACAACATGATTACCTTTCATAAGAAAACAACCCAATCGTAAACTAGATGGATCATGATAGAATATGTCACACTACCTGACATCGTGAAGAGTTTACACTGGGGTAGCAGTTTGAAGACACTATAACTAAACTAAATAACTCTGAAACATGTCATTATAAGTAATCATTTCTCACTTCTGGGTTAGATCAATCTTTATAGAATCCTACTTTGAGAAGTGATTCATGAACTGATGGTAATATCTGGATAAAACTAAGAAGCTCCAAATCTCAATGACATTACATATTTTCTCCCCTGTAATAAAATCATTCACTATGTCAGGATCACCTGATATTACATATTATGACAACACATGTCCCACGAATTTCACTTATTGAATTGATAAATCACACATTTAAATCATGGAATATAGTCAGGTATTTTTCAATAGACTCAAAATCATTCTCAAATTATGTACAAGATCCACCTCAGATTGGGATTAAATGAGAATTTCATCCATAAATACTATAAAAAGGTATGCTAATACTCATGAATAATATTTTTCATTAATGTCATGAAACCTACATGATAAATTTTTAGACCATAGAGAATAATAAGGTACTCATAATGTACATTCCGAATATAAAAGGCAGTTCATTGAAAGTCAGATTCTATTATCCTCAATTAATGGTAACCAGATCGAGGGATGATATTTAAGAACCACTTCACCCCATTGAATTGATTAGAAAGACAATCAATATGAGTGAAAAAATATTTATTCGTTACCATAACTCAATTGTGCTTTCATTAATTAGATCATAAGTGAAGAATACCTTTAGCTTTATTAGAGAACGGAACAGACACTTCCCCGGGTGACACACTCTGGTGTATGTATACTTTATCATGATGATCGTCGAATTGGGACATCATCTCATTCATTTCAACTAGATCCATATAGTCAGAGGGAATACAAACTGGGTGAGTACCAAAAATTATGTCAATGGAAAACTCAAAATCATTACTGGTGGAATCCCTAAGAAATCAGAAAGAAACATGTCAGGAAACTCAATGGAAGATGGAGGGAGATCACAGAAAAAAGATTCCCTCTCCAGATCAAATTCAATCACTAATATTACCATTCCAAACACCAAATAAAATGGTTTGATGCTATATGAACTTGGGTCCCATTCTCCATGAAACATAAGAGACAGACCCCTGAGTATAATAAGGTAGACCTACCAAAGATAAAAATAAATTCGGGATTTATAGGCAATGAGCCAATCCATTATGAAAATTATGTCCACAGGTTTCATATTTTGGACTAGAAAACTCCAATTTAACTAGACATCTAATAGAGAGAAGTCACATTCAAGACTATATATACCCTGATCTCTCTTCGTTAGAATATCTTTAGTAATAACCATTTCAAAAGATAAATGCTCAAAAGAATTATTTAAAAGACTAAAAAAATGGGTTGAAATAAAATATTAAGATAAACCAGTATTAAATAGAGTAGTCACTAATGATAAAGCTGTATATATGGTACATATCACAGTCGATGGACCCCTATCATCTTTCGTTGCAAACTGTTCCTCTGCGTGAATTATCTTCATTTCAGATGCCAATGGATTGAACCATTTTATTCATGATGAATTTGATTTTACAATAGTTTTAGGAGGAGATGATGATTCTGTTCTACAATGTAGAGTATAAACGATATGGAATAATATTTTTATGTTCCCTAAACATCCACAAGATCCATATTTCTTGGGTGCCTCAATCCAAACCCTCTTAGAATTTATTGGATTTCCACACTAATAGAAAATAAATTGACTTCTACCTATCATTGGATGCTGTATTTAATAACCCTTCTATCGATAACTATCATGAGAACCACCACACATCTTCTTTCCCTTATAGGAACCCTTTTTTGCTACTAGGTTAACTATGAACTCCCATCAACAATGACATTTCATCATGTTCAATTTGAACCATAATATCCTTACCTTGCACATCATCATAAGTGGGCAGCTTAAGTAAGAAAACCTGAGAATGGATATTTGATCGTAGTCCCAAAATGAATCATTGATCGTTTACCCTTTCATCGGATATAGTCTTAGGGAAAAAACCGTACAATTTTAGTAATGTGATTTCAATATGCAGTCACTGTTATGCGGCTTGATCAAGATTGAAAAACTCCAAATCCTTGGAAAACATCATTCACTCTGTACAGAACTAGTTGGGGAAAACAAGATTGATGTCTTTCCACTCTAAGTCATAATGTTTCTTCTCCATCACCATTGTGTCCCACCATCTCCTTCTCAGTCCCATCAATAGGAAGGTGGAACAGTTCCCCTTGACCTCATCTTGGGACTCCAAGAACTCAAAAAATGATATATCCTCCCCAACTATTCCTTAGCAAGTTGAGGACTAGTGGATCCTTTTAAAAGTAGAGGATTGTAGTGAATTAAATCTTGATAACTATTTCAATAACCACCCCTTGTGGTTCCACAGGTGGATCCTAAACAAGGACTGGTGGTGGTGGAAATTACCTAATGTGGATATTGTGTACAATCACCTCAACTAGACATAGGTCCACTAGAAGATTTTATTGTTATGGTTTAGTAGAATCTTAATCCTATATCCAATTCATTAGTATTCTCATAGGAATAATTCTACACAACATCAGCAAAAAAATGGATGTCATCAATTAATGATCAAACATAGAAACATGGGAAACAATATCTGGACTGATAGAACAAACAAGATTTTTATTTATATGTATCCAACAAAATTGGTAAAATTCTAGAACTAATAAACACAAAGTCTTCCCCTAACAATTCATAGATAATTGTGGTTCAATTTAGTGAGATCTGGGAAGGATATTAATCAAAAAAACCTCCTATGTTCCAAATTTTTTCCAAAATGCATACTAACTTGAACAAATGAATCTCAACAACCTCCCTCTGATACCACTTTGTCATGAACCAGCCAGGGTGCCGTAGTAACCTAAAAACCGAGCCACCCCAGACATACCCTGATGTGTTTTCTCGATCCCCACATGTTGTAAACTAGAACCTGTCATCAAACAACATGAAAGTGGAAATCAATTTACTACAAAACATAGAGTAATAACGTCATGAAAGTCAATAAGCATACAAAAGAAAATCCATTGGTAGTAATACAATAGTTGTAGAAAAGGAATTATATCCTAATGTACTACAAACCAAGTACAAAAACAGGGAATACTGTCCCATCTTTCTAAGGACACAACTCACCAAGTCCAATGATCAACAGCTGGATGAACATCTAAGATATCCATACCCCTTGCTCGAACATAGAAAGAGATTTTATAAAAAACAGATGAAAGAACAAGTATGGTGTGAGATAAAAATATCAGTATGGTCTCACTAATGATTTAATAACATATTATAATAATATTTTTAAAGATGAGTTCATTAAATTTGAAAATAAATAGGTTTGTCAATTTAAAACATATTTAAACGAATCATGTTATACAGTTCAAATGATTTAAAATACTTTATGATAAAAATTACTAGTGATAAAATACTAATAAAAAATGTATTAAACGAAGATTTTATATAAAATAGTTTATAAAAAATATAATGGATGTAAATATGTTTTAAAAAAATGGCATTCATTTATATCTCAAATATAAAGAAAGCGAGCAACATAGTCACCATCCAAATAGGTATGAAAGTCCCAGGCTATAAGAATACACACCCTCTAAGTGATCATAGAAATATGTGTATAAACACATCCCACTAATACTAGCCAAAGGAGACTCATCAATATCCCATAAAGGATGTGACATGTTGTATTTATGTTATATAATGTTGTATAACCATAGAGTTGTCCAAATAAGTCACAAACTACATATGGGTTGCTTGAGATCTTACACAATCAATGATAGGATATTTATTTTATGACATCCTAAAAAAAATTAATTCACACTCGCCTATTTCAAATTATAATTTTAGACTTCAAATAAAAATATGATTCAATAAAAACATTCATTTTTAAACATGATGAAACAATTGGAATTCAATAAAAACAATTCAATCCATTTTACCATGTTTAAAATCAATTAAAAAGAAATTCCTTAAATTTGAAAATTCATTTCAATAATTAAACTATGAAATTTAATCGAAATATTTTCCATCATATCAATAATTAAAATTACACAATTTATATCATCATATTTCTATAAAAACCCCCAATTCATTGGAATTGGGGATTTTCCCAATTTTCCTTCCAAAACTATTCCAATCATACAATTTCACTGAAATTGTATTTTATTAAATCAATTGAAAGAATGTTTTACCAATTGAATTTAAGTAAACTATTGACACAAATAAAGAAACTCAAGGTTAATCAATTGGGCCCAACATTATGGAACCACCAACATTTTTCTGAAAATGAAAACTCACAAAGAAACCCGCCAACGAGAATGAAGATGTATAAAACCTTGAAAATATTCATTGAAATGAGATATAACATCAATGATAATAGATACATAAATGTAAATATGATCTATTAAAATCCAAAAGGGGTGAGAAGAATTATTTATGAATAAAAAGCGAGAAATCTTACCTTGGAATCACACCAACAACACAATGATTTTAAAATGTCGAACGAAGGAAACTGGAAGGGTTGGAGGTTTCTAAGATATGCCTAGGGGAGTCATTAGGTTGAGAGAAATGAAACTAGAGAATAGGATAAAATAGAATCTCATTTATGATACCTATTCAAAAACTACAATAGGGGTATTACAATATGTGTAACCCCTTTACACTTTGTGAAATGGTTAATTTCAGAAAATGCCGAATAAATGTGTCACCTCAAATTAAAAATAGATATTTAATTAGAACAATATGTGAAATGAATATTCACATTGTGTAACATTCTTGGTATGAACCTTTCATGGTATCCACCTAGAAAATATTAAACATCATGTAATATAGTTACATAGTTTATAACCCTCCTTCTTCCAAGAGAAATGAATAGTTAATGTTGAGAAAAAAAATCTCAGACTTCACCATTATTGGTATCATCCCAATTCATTATCAACACTAATAATTCAATGAAAATAAAAAGCCATAACATGTTTAAATACGTATCTGAAATATCCGTAATAGGATATTGACATTACCACATGATTTACAACACATATCATATCGTCAAGGATATCATGACATCACATTATATGTCTAATGGTTAATTCATCATATTAGAATGATTCATTAAATTAGATATTTTATTTATCAATTAGGTATGAAATCATTAAAATGTTAGTAATTTAAATAAACAAATCCATTTTGTGGTGAATCAATATCATGAAGTCACCTAAATCTCATGTCATGATAAACACAATATAATCCATTAGCCAATGGATTATTAATTAGTGGTTCGATCACCCAAACGACACCCATAAGCTAGGTCATGTCAAAAAATTAATCCATGGAAACCAACCAATAATCCAAAACATGATATTCCATTAATCAGTAATAAGTTAATTAGATAACACATTATCTCTTTGCAATCATTATATTTGTTGTACTTAAGAGTTAACCAAACAATAAGATTAGTTTAAAACCCCATACCATTAACTAGAGATTCAGAAACTATTATAATAGCATATTCCAATAAGGATAAAGGCATATAAGTTTTATAGAATAACATTTATCATATTAGGTTGTAACAAAATCTAATTTTATTTCAAGTATTTCCACTACAACCACAGAGAATGATAAAGGAGATTGGTATATTGAAGAAAATAAACTCACTAGGTATCAGATGTAAAAATGAAACATCTCGAACGAAGGTAAGGGAGAAGAATTTCCTAGCGAACCTTATTCCTTGATAATAGGGAGAGATAATCATAATGAAATAAAGATAATAAAATGCATGAAAGCCTTAAAATAATCGTGGATGATACTTATATGGATAGTAACCTATTCATCCATTGTATTTATCAAACTATGAGATTGGAATAAAAACTTGTCATTCTATTTAAAAATTAACTGTAATTAAATTTTACTTGATGTGAATGGTTTACATGATGTGTAAACACGTCATGACCAAGATTGATTCTTGAAATATGACTATTCATTTAAACATCATGTAACAAATGAATGAAGTGTAAGCATCAAATGGGAAATTCACATATTAGTTTTTGCATATGAGATCCAAACACCTACAAACTTTTCCAAACCATGGAAATCCCTCATAATCCCCTTTAATAGATATATCTCTAGATAATAATAATTAAATAAAACATACAAACCTGAACCATTGGTCATTTCCCCTGTAATAAAAAATATCCATCTCCAAATAAGAATCATCCACTATAGTCTAGTAAAAAACTCAAAGAGTGACATACCTAAAAAAAGATAAATTTTTACAATTCCTGAGATTACATTTTGATAATATTATAAAAATACCTAGTTGTTATATTTGTTGATTCAATATTTTTGGGTATGGTGTTTTTGGCTTGGTAGTATCATAGAAGATAATTTAAACAATTTATCTTCACGGATTCACTCCAATAAGAGTCATAAATTGATTTTCAATTTTGGTATCCTCTTTTTCTATATCATGTTTACTTACAATGTGGGACTATAGATAATTTTTGGATATTAAATGGAGTTGATTTGTATTTTTTTTAATTATATATTAAATATTTTAGGGTATTAAAGTCCATTTGTGTGTTTATTTGTCCACAATGCTTCTTGAAAACCCATGGCTTACATGGATTGGGATTCATGGGTCACTCTTCTATTCATTACCATTCAGAATGGGTTCCAAATTGAGTGGGATGTTATAAGAGGATATTTCAAATAATATTACAGTTATGATTTTTCTATTAAGTCATTATAAAATTTTTTATTTTACCTATTAGTGTTATATACAAATAAATTTTGAGTTTCATATATATTGTTCAAATTTTATAATCTAAATTTAAATTGAGTGCTACACACTAGTGATCAAAACTATTCATTATGTAAAATTTGGTATTCTCTATATATAGATGATTGTTTTTCAATATTTTTAATTCAGTTCATTACTATTTTTGGATGGTAATCGTAATTATTGATGGCATAATATTTCAAATATTTAATAGTAATCAAAAACCAACTTATCACACCCTGTTAATTATTTATACGTGTGGTTTAGTTAAATAACATCTCTAGAAAATGAATGAGAATATCCCAGGTTGACACACTATAATCGATTAGTCCGAATAAAAATAATCATATAAAATTTTTTAACATAGGGAATACCAAAAATTTCATTACCTCAAATAACAATCATATATCATATATCACCTAGGAAAAAAATTAGAATTAATTTGGGTGTGGAAATTTTTTATTAAAAGAGTGAATTAAAAATAAAATTAATTTATCAATGGATTCAAACAATATTACTCAAGAAAAATTTAGTATCGAATAAAATAATATATTTAATAATGACATGGGTTTAAAACCCCATTGTAAACTCCTCAATATAAGATCAGTTTCATAATTATTATTTTAGTTTAAATAATATTCCTAGATATTTTTTGGTTTACCCTATGGTGTATAATTGAAAAAATACCAATGAGAGGATAATAAAAATTTAAATTTATTATCTACATCTCAATGAACATATATGTAAATATATTTTTTCACGTGTGAGGTTCCAAGTAACTAGTGTTCTTGTATAATTAAAAAGTGAGATGAATCATTGTTTCATTTATTTTATACTTTATATTAAAATAATTATTTTTTTAAATTAATGTAAGGATCCTATCAAGTATTTAATGATCTTCTTCAATAAAAATTAAAATAATAATCAATACTATTTACAAATTATTTTCAATCATTTATACCATTATATATGGGACTACACCATTATTATGAATGGAGAAATATTTTTAAATGATGATATATTAATATATTTATTTGAATACATATTAGGAAGGAAAAATAATAGTTAAAAAATTATCTACTAAAAATATATATAATATCCTTCATGTTTATAATAGAAAATAAATTCAGGAATAAAAAATAACTCAATATTATTATATTACACTTTATCACAAATAAACCGATCTTAATAAAATAGAAAGGGTTATATAATTATTGTATGGTTATTTAAACACTTTTTGATAAAAATAATCATTATATAAATGATCACATATACCATTATTTTTTTAAAAAAATGAATACATATTATTATATTATAAATTTGATGCTATCAATTATAATCAGTTATTTTCAAATTTTATTTTCAATATTTTTTTATTCATACTTATTTGATTATTTTAAATTATTGATCATATCTCCATGAATTATATCAAATATTTTTAATAGATAAAATAATGATTTGAATTATACTGAATATATTTAAAGGAAATTTATACTATTTTTTGAAAAATGTCTCATTATTATAATCCTACCTTATAATATGAATTGTTTGAAATAATTATTCTAATTTACCCATACAGAAATTACATTTAAGTATTATTAAAAAAATATGTCATTTTATTCTATTATTTTATTATAATGATCAGATTTTATAGTCATAAAAAAATTATTCTAAAAAATATATTACATCAATACAATATAATTGATGAAAAAAATAAATTTTAAAATCTTTGAAACATTAAATACTTAGTTCAACCTCACCTAACATCCTATATCACATTTACATATTCTTACCTCTTAATGTATGTCTGATTCATTATTTTGATGCATCAAATATAACATATATGGAATATGATAGGTGTTCGGACAACATAAATTACAAGATGAATCATTAGATCCATCTTAAATAATTATTAATATATATTCTATTTTTTACATTGCATGTTAAAATTTTTAATCTCATTTATAAACAAAAATATAATTCAAACATAAAAATTTAATATTTTATGTCTTTATCACATATCACTTCAAAATTTCACAAACAAATCCATATAACATCTTTACTCCTCCCACAAACATTTCCATATTGTTATATTACTCTAAAATGGCATTGATAATTAATATAAACACTATTTTCATTAATCAGGGGTATTTTTAATATATTGAAACATATTTATATGCACAAAATAAACTAATTATTATTTTTATATTACCAATTAATTTTAATTGTTATCCTCATTAAAATATTGGATATAAATTAAATTTTAGCTTTTTTATTCTTTTTTTATATAATTTATTTTTTAAACAATATATTAGAATGATTCATTGAAATTTTTGGTTACCCTTCGTCTTTACTATTTGAATCCACTATTTATTAGTTTTTTTCCAAAGAGAAATTCATTTTTGAGTTTAATAAAACATCCATCCATGCATAAATTAAATATTTATTTTTCTTATTAAATGACCCCTTGTTTACAATTATCTTTATTGATTTGGAAGGGATATTGTAGATTACTCCCAATTACCAACACCAATAGTAAACATGTTGGATACTAGACGATTATAAAATAACAATGTTAGATTCATTTCCCTCAACAATGAAATAAAGGATAATAGATAATATTTTCTAATCAACATGATAGTACATATAATAGATAAAAAATAATATAAATGAATGCAATGTAATTAAAATGTTTGATCAAATTAATATACAATGAAATAACCATGGAAGTGACGTTCAACTTCAATATGTCCTTCATGACCTGTCAAGAATGAGACACACATCTCAATCACCATCCAGACTATGAAGCCTTATTATTTTTCATATGTATACATATCTCGTGTATATAATGGTATAAATAGTAATATTCTTGCTATGAACACTTGTGGAAATTAGAAAGATGAAAAATAAATCATATTAATTAATTAAAAGGTATCTTGTAACAAATATATAAAAGATTATTCCCAATCCTAATTAAGGCTTAATGACCAAGTAATTCATGCATTAAAGTCATTATTCGTCAATTAATATACAGAATATAGGAAAACACAACTATATCTCAAATTATTTTCACTATCATTACACATTTTTATTATTCGTGTGCATTAGTCATACCTATTGGTCAATATCCCCACCCATGAAACTATATAAAAAACATATCATAATATCATTGTGTACTTCGATCACCCTTATCATGGTAACAAATCTTCGCATAATAAATCAATTAATATGTATAATAAGCCTAGTAACCCATTTATCATAAATCTTTTCTCTATAACTCATGAGCAATTGTAGTTCACCGTTAGTAACTATATTAATTTATCTAGATTATATGAATATATTATTAGCAAATTTTTCTACATCTATAATATACATGTATTTTAAAACTAATGACCATAATACTCCAAATGAGAACATTCCATATACTCAAATCTCTTACATCATGTATATGAATATATACATTGCTACACCTGATGAGAGGTCAATGAAGTTGGAGTATTGATCCCTTTGTTACACCAAAAAAATTTATGTTGTAGTAAAATATTCATTACATATTAAATGTAATCATTAGGATCATATTAGACTTGGTTACAATATAATATCAAATATTAAATTATAATATATAGTATTTCACCAAATAAATAATTTTGAAACAACTCATCCATATCTCAAACAAAGTCTACAATTCTATAAATCACTAGTGAACATCCTCTATGTTCTATGGATTTTGATCTCTAATAAGAACAAAAGAATGAAATAATATAATTAACTAATTTCATTTAATAACCCCTTTTTCTATTATTGTATAAAAATTCCATATAATTAGATACCAATTTATTTTTATATATCTTCAATTAAATTATATTTTTCCAATCCAATCCTATAGAAAATTTATCTAAAATATTTTTTTAGATTTTAATGTGGATATCATTACCCCCCTTTAACACCCAATCAAATATAATCATTATTAATTTCATTTACATTTCAATAATATAGAGATTTTTGGATTCATATTGAAATAAAATAATAATATCACCTATTCTGAATAAGATAATTTTAGAAGGAAGTTCAATGTCACAATTAAAAATTATCAAGAAACACATTTTTCAAATTTGAAATCCTTATAAAATAAGGGTAGGTTTAGTTCTCATCCCATTATAACCAATTGATAAACATCCCAAACACAAAAAAATATCAAAATCATCAATATCCTAGTGGTCAACCATTACTATCAATTTCATCCAACGATCACTGTCACCAATCCATTACTATAAATATTGTAAACTAAATGCACGCTATTCTAATCATCCAACCATAATAGGTTCTAAAAAAATAGAGCAAGGTCTTTAAAATCATACAACACAAGCACTATAACAAAAAACTTTTTCATAAAAAAATTATAGGAGAAACTATGGGAAACACTATATTTAAAAAATTGAAAAAAATAGATCATGCTGACTCCATAAAAATTTATTTCATCAATAATTTTAACAAATTAATATATTTTATTATTTTATTAATTATTAGTAGTTTCTATCATGATATGATCACACGAATCAAGAATATCATTCACATTCAATAGTTTTCCTTTAAGAATAGTAATTATTTTAATGTTCTTGATTCATAATTAATTACATAAAAAATATATAATATGTATTACCAATTAAAAATATTAGAAAATTTAAAATTATTAAAATCAAATAGATTTTAAATCATACTTTCTATCAAATAACATGAGGCTACCATCAATGCAATAGTACAAACACATACGAAACACATGACTTATCAAAATTTCAATACATTCATAATTAGATTAATTTTTATCATCATTTAGATAATATAAAAACGTTATTAATTATAAATAATTCATGTTATTAGAATATTTCCATATAATATAAGAAATATCATGAACCCCTACTTTTATATTAACTATTTGACATATCACTAAAATAATGTACAAACTGAAAATGATATCTAATAAAATTACATATACGAAACCCAAAATACCTATGAATGAAATATCAAAAAAAATCACCATCAATATTTTATTGAAAACTCATGAAAAATAACTAAAATATCAAATTCCTAACTTATAATTGATGAATGAAAGAGATCATGAAGGATATGAAAGAGGAATCAAAAATCATGTCAACCACTAATCGATTTCTAGATGATGGGGGATAAATATTTGAAAATGGGTAATAAAAGACTCTAATTATATCATATGTTTTATTAGGGTTTAAAAAAATAGGGATTAAATAAGATAAAATAATTTCATTTATATAATTTATAAGAGATGGATAAAACACAATACCTTGGAGAAACACAAATAACCGTACAACAATTTTTATGTATTTCACCCAAACAACGGTTTATCAATAGTGTTTTGTCCTAAATTGTGTACTTAAAAAATTAACTAGAAATAATGGAAAAAGGCCCTTTGTTCATCTCCATTGAAAAAATATTTCAAAACAAGTCCAAGAAACTAGGAAAACCCATGAAAAATCTCATCTGACCACTCTATAATAGTCATTAATCCAGTAAAACTAATGTATTACATCCCATGTATCCCATAGTGATTCCATAAACCTATTATTTATTAACAAAGTATAAATTATTGAATATACCATGGGATTTAATATTCATAGTGTATCCTCAAACACCACATTACAACTCCCCCCAAAAGAACAGATCCACTTAATAATTCATCATAATACTCCATTCCATAGGGATATGGTCATAGTGAATGGGATATATTTTAGATTAAACGAAACTATAAAATAATATAATAAACTAAAATTGTCCCCATATAACTAATTTCTTCCACCAAAACACATATTCTTTATCCAACCATTCTCTTACACCAATAATCAAACAAAAATACAAATAAAGGGATTAAGAAATGAAACATAATTATATCAAAATCCACTCAAGAAATTATATTACTTGATGATAAATAAATATAGAAAAGTTTATATATTATAAAATAACAAAACCTTAAGATAACACTCAAGGATAATTATATAATATGATCACAATAAATAAATTATAGGGACAAAGTGGACAAACACTAAACATCATCCATTATATGATAAACTCAAAAATTTCATATGTAACATATAAATATATACCATTATTGACAAACATAATATATTTTGTTCATATATTTTATTCATGATCCAAATTATTTGTATAAATGAAACTATACCACAATATTATAGGAATAACCGGATTAGAACACATTGAAAAATAATTAATTTGTCTACTTTGAAATGAAAAACTATAATCCTTTAATCATTGAATAATGATAGAAATACTCCTCAACAAAATCAATTACATGAGAATAATAGTTTATATATTATATATTCTTTGATAAATGTATTATATCATAAACTATTCCACTATTTGGGTGATTTTCTATGAGAAACAAAATTACCCCACATTTTACAACACCCCAAATGGAAAAACACATTTAGGAGAAAGAAAATGTTATTGAATAAACATTCACATCCAAAAAGAAGATATTTACTCAATGGAAATATAATCTATTGTATAAAACACTATTGATAACCTTATATAATTAGTTTTGGTATTCCAATGATCATCGTATTCTGGAATTGACTCTTGAGAAACTAAACTATTTTTGATATTCTCCTCACAAATTCTAATTCCAAAATAGAAAAGCAAACATAATTATTCTAGAAAAATGGAGACTAACAGTGTAATTATTATAGTTCTTAAATTAGGTCCACAGAAATTATATAATGATAATTAAAGTTATACTCATATTCGATGAATTGTAGGTGCCTCAAAAACGAACTGTCAGTCTCCAAAACATATATACATAACATTTTATCAAAATTTCATAAAGTGTGATCTATCTGACTATACATATATGGGAAAAATTAATTTAAATGGATGATATGAAAGACAAAAGGACACCCTTGGACTCTAAAAACATTACAAGTAAAAAAAATGATCACATTCATATATTATTTTTAGAATAAACCCACGATGCCGCATGATATTATAAAGATACTTCCTTGATATAATATCAACTGAGATGGACTATATAATTTTCAAATATTTAATTAACATCATTATAATGAATTTAATGAACTAGATAACATAAAATCATAAAAAAACTTATGTATACATAGTAACAATTGTCATCATGATTTTCCCAGACAACCAAATAGATTATTGTGTGACTAAAGTAAATACCAAGAACTAACCCATAAATATTCACCCTCTACTAAACTAAACATCAGGACACATACTCTACTAATAATCACATTATCCTATAAAAAACTAAACATTCATGGTATGAAACATTTTTTACACAAAAATATTCTCTACCAAAGGTGAATTGTGGAAGTCAAAGAAATGAACATGTAGAATCACTAAAGGAGAAATGATACTCCCCTAAAATAACATCATATATTGACTATCATTTGACCTCCTAAAACAAGTATCCAAAAAAATGACCCAATATTTATGAAACGTATCCTTGGATCCCCCTACATGGAATCATCTACCAAAAACAAAAACTATGAACACACTATCATGAGATATAACCACATTATTCCATCAAATTCTCCAATATCAATGGAGATTGTAGAGATATTCTTCATTTCTTGCAAGGCATTACAAAACTCATAAAAAAATGCACTATCTGAAATCATGTTGAAAAAATCAGCCACATCATTTCATTTTCATTGTTTATATGAAATAATTGAGACATAATACTAAAATAATTCAATCCACTATCACTACCAAAAATTATATTCATATCTAGAAAAGATATATAATTTCCACCCACACATACTCCTCTATTCTGTTGTAACACATGATCTTAACATTTATATATTTTCAAGATCGGCAGTAAACAATTCTTCCAATCTGAAATAAATAACATAAAAATAAAATATGGTACCACTTACATATTGATGGAAAATTATAAATTTTTGTTTTCTAGAATTCATAAATGTTCATTAAAGGTTGAAAATTCACATTATATACATTTGTTACATCAAAATTTTATTTTTAAATACATGATTTCTTCCAGAAGGTATCATTCATATCATGAACTACAAAAGTATTACTTTTTATACTTATAATTAATCAATATGTCAAATCAATTGAAAAATATTCCTTAGAATTAAAAGATCAGAATGAGGCATGAAGATAATAAATATTTTAGTCTTTCGAAAAGATGAATAACCATAAAAATTTAAATTTTACACATTTTTCTTAGATAGTTAAAAATAAATCAAACAGAAATGTAAAAAATACCTTTGGATCAAAGAAAACTATTAAATCCCAGATATAGAAAATATTAATCCCTATCAGAATCTTTGAGCATTATATATAAAAACTATGTTAGAAATGACTAGAACCCTGTTAATTATGAAAGAGATAACTCCCTATTTACTACCTCCATATTTAAATTTATCAAAATTTACATTTCACAATTCATTCGATAACATTAACATTATCTCCCATCATATATACTATATTGGGCTCTCTGATCAAATTTTTAGTACTGAGTTAACTGTTCATATATGTAACATTATGCTCACACAACTTCATTTATAATGATCATAAATAATATTAGCATAAATTTGTTTTTAATATTTGAGTTTTCTTAATAAATTCATTTAAATACCATTTTGAAACAATATCTATTTAAAATTCTATTTTAGAAAATAATATTGACAATTACCCTATTTTTAGAAAATCATTATAATGAATATTTCATAAATTAATTATGAAATGAAATAATTTGAAAATGACCATAAAAATATATATATCTAGATTTTTATGATATTATAATTCATGAAATTGGGAGATTATAATGTTGTTTTATATTTTTTTAAAAATAATTCATTTACACTTTAGTAAAAAGTGTAAAAATTGATACTTATGGAAAATATAAATACGATAAAATATTATTCCATTATAAATAATGTTATATGTGGACAAAAATAACCATTACGAACCACCATTCCATAAATAATAATTCTCATGAATCATTTCATGGAATATTGACATGGATAAAAAAAATATGAATTTAAAACATTAAAATATTATTTTTTTAGGAAATTCTTTTACCATGAGTCTGAATCACCATGTACATTCTATATCCTCCTTAATAATTTCTGATATTTATTATATAATTTATAGGGAAATTTTTTATATAAATTACATTTTTATTTTAAATTTTATATCATACATAACCTTATGGAAATTATTTTCTTTAGTTAATTTTATGTTGTATGTTTTTAAGATGTTTCATTCTTGACATCAAAATAATTTTTTTTATTGCCCGTGGACAAAAGGATCATTAATACAACATTTCTTGTATAATAATAATTAATAAATTATAATTTATAGATAATTATAATACTTTTTAATCCATCCATGAATTATGTTTTTGAAAAATAAATTATGCTACAATCATAGAGATCGCAACCATATATACGCTTAAGAATATTTTCCATTTTAAAACAAAAAAGGGCATGAAGTTAATAATTACATTATCATTTTTGAATGGTGTATGTATATTAGTTATCAAATAATATATTTAAATACTTATATATTTTTATAACATGTGATGTGGTTATAAACAACTATTTACATTGGAATGTGGTTTTTGTAATCCACAAAAACACATGAATGGAATTGTCATTTTTAAATATATGGAAAGGTGAAAAAATAAAACACATATTATATTAACATATTTATAATTATATCATTATTAATATATATATATATATATAATTTAACTACATCATTACAACCACTTATGAGAGGTGCTGGTGTAACACGAAACACATCACTTTGTGTAAGTGGTAGTTTAGACGTACACCCATTTGTTGAATAAACCTTCATTATGAGTGGTGTGGGGGTAGGTAGATTTCCCTAGTTTGATACCTTAGACTTGGATAGTGAGGCCTTGCTGGTTATGATATTTCATAGGATATGTGCTTGTGGAACCCCTGGTGGGGTTGTTGCCATTGGGTCACGAGGTGTTGTTTGGTAACACGAGTGTGAAAAATATTTTTGGTCATGACCATAAAAAGAACACGATGTACCATAAGTATTGAGCCTATGTTCTATGACATTTAGAGTAGGTAACATTCAATTCTATTTTTCATCCTGGATATGCATAAGTGGGAAGGTTTATGGTTTGGTGACATGACATGAGTTGTGGGTACACATTGATTGTTTCGAGGAAAATGAGGGTGACTTCATGGGAGGATATTCGTGTCATGAAGGTGCCTTAGAACACAAATCAAAATTGATTATTCAAAGGTGGAACCAATTAATAATTATTACCATTGAGTTTTAGTAAATAGTATAGTTGTTTCATGGTTCTTTTAGAAGTTCCCCCAAGTGTTTGTGGTTGGTTGTTCGACTTGTTTCAAAGGGTTGTATATTATGGATGCCTAAACCAACATTATTGATGAATATTAATGGGGGTCTTGATGTTGTCTTTGAGTTTAATAAAAATGGATGACTAAATCATAGTTATATTTTATTAAGGTAACACCCAAGATGAGGGTGTTCACAAGGATGATCTTGTTAGTACAGATGGTTTGGTTGTTGGGAGAGATGTTGAGAATTCCGTGTGTATGATGAGTCCGACTGACCAAGTGGAATGGTTAGGTTAGTATATGGATTTTGGGCTATACTCAAGTGATGATGGGTTGGTGCGAATAATATTTAGTGTAATATTTGTTGGAGTAAAGTGTAAAACCATGATGGACCAAATGGGTTTCAAATTTGGGCACACGCTAGTAAGGAATGATTTCAATCAGAATAATAATTTTTCATTCTTTGTAAAACCATCATGGGAAGCATGGTTATGCGATATATTATTAGTCTGATTGGTGTGGTAGGCCATCTTGTTTTAGTTTATAACTTCTAGGGTTATACCCAAAGATATCTACATGTGTGGTATAATTAGTTCCATATGAAACATTATTTCACAGGTAATGAGAGGATGGTCATGTAGTGGAGGTGAGTATTGATTAGAAATCATGCCTGAGTGGTGGTGGTTAAGTGCTGATGAGATGTGTCTAGAATTGAATCATGTGATCCTTCTAGATCATTGTGTCCCATTGTGGGATGTGACATCAACAATGGATATTTTGGTGGTGGTGTTATTCAAAAATTTCTTATCATTCCTCAACTAGTGAGTATCATTGCCAACATCTTGAAATCATAATAGGTATGTTTAGAATCTCTAGAATTATGCCATGTGAGTTTATGGGGTTTTAGTTGGATAACTGACATCATGGAGTTTATTCTCATTGGGTGATAAATGTATATCTTGATAATGGGTTGTACACCATCAATGGTTTTCAGGTTTGGTCTTCAGTATGGACTAGGTGTCGACGAACGCTATGGGATTTCTTCAGGGAATCCAGGAACATGAACTGAGTTATGATCGTTATCTAATTCTGGGGAAACATTGAAAACCATGTATATTTTTTTGGGTTTGTATTATGATCGATTACAATACATGGTGGTTGTAATTACTCATGTAGAGTGACGGAAACGACACTCTTAAGGCGAGAAATGATAAGTATTTCTAAAATTTGCGGAGGAGATCGTCGAGTTGATGTGGTGGCACCGAGATGCCAATGAGGAACCAGTATGGTGCACATTGTGTATCTTAGAGAGGCTTGTTTGGCCTTGATTATGTTGTTTTATTGAGACAAGATATTAATTTTGGTTTAAGGTAGTTCCAATCAAAATTTGAGATGCCAATGTTAAATCCATTGAATGGGGTGGTAAGACATGAAAATGGTTCGTGGAAAGAGAGGTTGGGTTCTATAACTCTAACAAAATCATAAGTATAATGGGGTACATTTCATTGGGATAAAATTTAATTTCTTAATGATAGATGGAACCTTGTCCATGCGATGTAGTTCCATGCCAATGGTGAAGATAAACATTCATGGATGATTTTCCGAGGATAACCCAACATAGATAAAAGTGGTGAACAGAAGTAGAATGGTTTAAATCACTATAGGTGGATGTTTTTATGTCGATAAGAATGTTTAAAATATCTTAATGGGTTCAGTGAGTACCATGACATTGATATTAAGTGTATAAATGGTTGGAGTTCTTGTGATATATATTTTTTGGGGGAAATAGATCCTAATTATGGTTTAGAGGGTAGTGATAAAATGATAGAGGTATTAAAACGGAGGTCCATCCAGACCTTGATATATGCATTAGAAGATAGTGATAGGCTTGAATATAGTAAGTGTCTTGGGATGTTAAAAAGGGTTATAAAACTAGAAATGGAATATTGGTGCATTGGGAAAAGCTTGTCGGGTGTAGTACAACCAGAGATGATATATAATAATGGTTGATTTGAGAGTGACCCACCTATGATTTGATGTTATAATGGAAATTTCCATTCAAAAATTAATTCATCATTGAGTGAGGAAATTATGATCTTATTACTCGAATATATAGTGTAATAATTTCTTCTTAGGTGGTCCCAATCTCAAGGCTAGGGGCCTATGTAAGGGGAAATCCATATGGAGATTTTGTGTGCGGTGAGCTGTGAAAACATTAGGTATGATGTGAAAGTTGGGTTGTGATTTTGGGGGTATTTCATCAATAGTTGGGGTTCCAAATAATATAATATTATAGGGAGAAACCTAATAAGAAATTTATTGGTAAATAACATGATCATATTTTCTTGTTGTAGGGATTCAGGTGGTAACTGTTAATGAGAGATGGATTTGATTGCGAGCGTCAGCATGGATTTATTTAGTCGAGTTCCCCGAAGGTTTGGTCTCATAATGGATGTCTGGTTATTCAATGGGATCTTCAAGACCTGAGTGGTGGATCTACGTAATTAGGGTAATGTGTTTGGAAGGACCATATTTTCCCTTTAGGAAAAATTGGGTTTTGGTCACCAATAGAGTTTTGAGAAAAGTGTAAAATGATTCCATGTGGTTATGGTCATGAGTTGCATAAAAGATCAGACATATATGGTGACGATTGTTTCTCTCCAATGGTATGATGTTTTGTGTGAAGTTTTCATGTGTTTTGAATTAGGAATAGTTTCCTATGTCTTCCATATGATGGTATAGTGGATGATGTATGATTGTAGTTGATGCATCCTTCAAGGAGTATCTGATTCTTATTATAAGTTGTGGTGAGGAGGCCTTGTGGTGGGAGATCATACATTTGGATATAATTCTATGGTATAATTATTATGTTCAATGAGAAACATAGAAAAGGTTAATTGATTGGAAATCATAGAGGCCTGATCTCTTTTTTAACAGAATGAAAATGATTCATGGGAATGTGGCTCAAGTAAGTGCTATTATACGGTTGGGAGGTAGTAAGAACCCAATCATAGTGAATGTATTAACCTGTATAAATTTTTGTAATAATATCTTATTTTTGGTTAAGGAGATTTTTCTAGAGTGTATGATAAGCCTCAGGGTGCTCTTGGGGATCAAGACATGAAAATAAGGAAAACTGGGAAACCTGTGCAAGGTGAAAAGTTATGTAAACTGTGAGGCCTTCCATGAAAAACCATCTAACTTTGGAAAGAGGAATTACACATGGTTATTTCATGATTAGTAAAACTGTGTGTAGCTTCCAAGGTAGCCCTATGAATTAACCCTCCTTGAATATTTTATTGTTCATGGTTTGTGCATGGTTTGTAATGCGGTGTGGGTTAACTGTGTAACCCATTAAATGTTTAAAAATTTAAAATTTTCCATTCCAGAATTTGTAGTATCCTGCCTGATTATTCTCATATTTCTTCTACCTCCAGAAATAGTGATTCCCCAAAAACCTCAATAGATTCCATGGATCAATCTCCCTCATCTATATGTCATTTGGTGAACCATAGGATGTGGATCAATGATCTTGGTAAGTATAATATCCCTCTCACTTATCTTTTTTAGATGAGACCTTAGGGAATTGGATATCCTCTTCCAAATCGTGAAAACACTCTTTTTAGGGTTTAATATATTTTGGGGAATTAAAGGGTATTTTAATTAGGATCTAGGGATACCATTAAGAGTGTCTTCATCATCAGATTCATGGTCGGTGGTCTACTAGTTATCTCCCATTGTTTTGTTATAGATTTGTGTGTGTGTGTTGAGATCTTGCATACCTCTTTTTTTGGATTTGACACCTTCAGCATGATTTGGTAAAATGGTTGGATAATTAATTATTTAGACCCCTTACGATTCCCATGGGACTCATTTTTGATGATTTTAATTATTTAGGTACACCCATACGGTGCGCCAGAATTCCTGAACAAGAAAATTTGTAATGTTAAGTGTAGAGTTGACTTGAGATAATGTAGTATACATATTTAATATGTTTAATATGTCTAATTGAGTTTTAAATTGAGAATTATTAGTCATTCTTAGGTTTTGATAATGCCATAAGGGGTTGTTTGGTGTGAATTGAAGAAAAATGTTTTTTGGGTAAATTGAGATCTTGTCGAATGGCATATGAATTATGTCAAAATGCCTAAAATTATTAGTATATATGAAATTATTAACATGTTATACTATTAATGGATTCTATATTGAATAAAATTTTAATAGGATTGCATAATGTAATTGATTAATATGTTTAATGGGTTTACACATGGTAATTATGGGGTATACCTAATGGGTTGACTGTAACATAGTGGTTGTGCGGTGTGATATATGAATTGTACATGAAATGAATAATTGAGGAAATGATTGTGAAATGATGAATGAGATAAATGAGATACTTTATGGTGATATATTAATATTGTATAATGTATTGGAATTGTTGAATACACTTAATGGGTTAAGGCATAAGGATGTGAATTGTGGAAGAGGGCTATGAAATGTAAATGGAAAATGTGTTAATGGATTATGATATAGTATTAATCCACATGTTTAGGGTTATATAATGTGATATCTAATTTAATTGGCTATGTATGGTTGTGATATGTTATGTGTGTGATGAATGTATAAATAATCATGTGAACTTGTCATGTTGGGGGGGATAAAGGACCGAGGCTCCACCCATGGGTTGGGTGGGACTAACTCTCTAACCCCACCCCAGAATGCATGGGTTAGAGATTACAACAGATGATCAATGACCCTAATGGTTATATTAAAATATATTACCTTGAATGAGGCACAAAGGTAGGTGTAATGGATTGTTATGAAATGTTTATCCCCAATGATATGAGGACTTGACTCATTGCCTTGTGCATAATGATTGATTGATTAGACTAATTTGTAGATGTTTTACATGCCTAACCAATGGAACACATGATAATAGGGGATTGAGTAATGAAGATGGTATAATTGATAAAAAACAAAATAAATATAGAAACAATTTATGTGTATTTTTTTACTCATCAAACCTGAGTTTTCATTTTGTTTATCATACCATTTACTTCATTCTTACAAGGATTATCTGTTTATACTAGACATTTTGTAGACATCATCGGTGGTGGCCTACTGAGTTGTACTCACACCCTTCTCAGGCCACCGATGGGTACCCAATAAAACAACATTATTGCAGGTTTGGATAAGGGAAGGGTCACAATTTAATGGAGTTGAGTCGGGATAGGGTTATGCATGGATAAGGATATGAACTTGTAGTCATGACTATTTTGGTGATTTAGATGGTTGTTCTTATTTAGAGTTTCAATCATTTTAATACTATTTGGATGGTATTACATAGTTCATATTAATATGTGGTTATACCCAGTTTTGGTACATATTTGGCTACTCATGTTTATTGTTTAATACATATTATTTCCACTATTTATATTATTAACTATTGTGGACTAATATTTTAATGAGGGTATACTCTCCCCACATGTATTATTATACCCTCGCCCCATATCGACAGCCTCTATGGGGAGGTGCTCTTGAGGTCATGTACAGACCTAGCTTGGGGAATCAGTTTAGTTTCTCGTGGGTCGGGGATGTTACAATTAAATATTAAAAATAAAATATCATAAAAAAATAATACATATTAAAAATAATAATTTCGATCCAGAAATAACATCCTTTTATCCCTATGAAAAAATAGTTGATATATGAAAACAGATCTAGGCATTGAATTATTTATTTATTTATATTATATTAAAGTCACAGTCAATATAAGGGAACAAAAAATATTCACATTTTATAACATGTGATGCCCATCGTAAAAAAAATATTACACTATAGAATAAAAACATTTTTCAGTATATTGTTAGGCATTATCAATTTATTTTGAACATTTATTATGCATTTTATGACAACCCTACTTTTTATTTCACAATTAAATATAATTTTTAACATAAACATCATTTTATACAACTTATATGATAGAGAGTTCTAGTGTCGTTGGGGCTTAGTATCACTACATAACAACCTCAAACATGAAAAACAACATCTTTATAGAATACTTCTTTTACATTACCACTTCATTCCCTCATACTTAGCACTGCATGGGATAACCTGAGGACATGCATAAGAAAAAGGTGAGCTATAAAATCTAGTAAGGGAATCATCATCGAATAAAATGTGGAATACAATACACGTTAGACAATATGAATATCGATAGATGACAATAGAATCATAAACATAAATTCATGATAAAGCATGACAATCATGACATGGAAATGTTGCAATAAAAAATAACACGGGATTAGCATTTGTCAAGGATCATTGCACATGAAGCATATGTAAACCCTAGTTTCAGTTGAATTAGCATGAGTAAACACCAATTGAACATGATGTATCATGATACTATACTTTACCCAATGCATTGGGGGGCTATAAGGGCACAACCTTCTTAAACATTTCATTTCATGCATAAATATGCCACATGGATTATATAAAATCGATTCATAAAACATAATCATTTATTACACTATAAAGTAGTATGGAATTAATACATAAAAATTTATAATCAATAGTTAAATGTGCATAAAGGTGAATACCCTTGATAGAGATATGGGCATGGTATTCACTAAACAATTACATTGTCTTGGAAAATCGCTGCAATTTCGGCAGCGTAACGGAATGACGTAAGAATTCATAAAAATGGTTGATGAGAGAGAAAGGGGTGTATCATCATAGTTACATGAAATGGGCAGTATGGGAGGTCATATAGATACATTTCCCAACAATTGTAATGGAATTTAGAGGCATAATTTAAAAAGGATTACTTGGATATAAAAGAAGAGCGAGAAATCCCTCACAGAATTTCGGCATAGTGACAGGTGTACATTGGATGAATTTAATGAGAGATAAAGGGGTATCCCATAATTAAAACATAAAGAGGGAATTATGGGGTAGGTATGAAACCATACCCAAACATATATAATTGAAATTAAAAGGTCATACCAATTTTAAGAATATTTGACAAAAATAAGAAAGGAAGAAAAACCCTTACTTGGAAGTGTGCTTCTAAAGGTTTGAGAGGGGATTGAGAGAGGCTTCTGGGGAAATTGGGGAACCCTGGGAGGATTCTAGAGAGAGTAGGGAAGAGTTTGGACAAACTCCAAAGGATTTGAGTGAGTAGAAAATGGGATCTTGGGTGGGTTTATATAGGAATGGTGAGGAATAGTTTATTATTTAGGTTTGGGACACCTCACATTAAAATAATACAAACCATAAACCATCCCATGGTTTTTACCATGGTTTTCAGAAAAGGGAAGTGGAAAAAAATATTTTATAAGTCCAAATTCCGAATGTTTTAAAATAATTGGTTTGCTTATGTGGAGGTGAGTCACACTCCCAAGGAAAACAATTGAAAAAAGAAAAAATGATTAATAAGTCTTGAAGGGTCCACTATATCTTTTTAAAATAAATCAAACAAACCCAAAATAACATTATCCTAATGTGAAAACATATATTGGCTGGAAATAATGTTTATAGTATTTTATTTAATCACTATTGGGTCATTATGATGTCATAAAACACATTATATATTTAAACGATATTTAAATTTTACCCAAACATTTGACTATCTTGGAAAATTATGAAAAATTCACCATTGGATAATTTTGACATATTTATTACATAAATAAAATTAATTTTATCTAAATAATTTTATAAATATTTTAATTTTCACCATTAAAATAACATCCGACATTTATTTCAAATTCATGGGTTTTCACAAAAATGGCTTTCAAACCATAATAAAAATTACAATTGAATTCATAAAAGTATACAATCAATTATATTTAATAATAATTAATTTAATAATAATAATAATAATATATTATATTATTTAATTCCAAAATCCATTAATTCATAAAAATAGATTTCTTAGTTGAACATTAACAAAAAATACTATTTGTGCTTTAAAAACTATTTACAAGGAAACAATAATATATTCATTATTATATTAAAAAATAATGTACATAACTATAGTACTAGGGTCATGTTACATAACCCCTTAAAACACCCTCATAAGACCGAAGGATGAGGTGTGCGATGGTGACAGACTCTTGGGGTGGCTCAGATAACATTGATTGTTTGGTAATCTCTGTCAACTTCCACTTTTCCCGTAGGTGGTTCCTATCAAGCCTAACATGTTCATGATCAGCTTGAGCTTGGTCAATAGGTAAGCCCAATGATTCCACCTCCTTTCCGAGAATCAAAAAATCGGCTTCAAACGGTACAAGTCTACTAGATGAGGCTATCAATTTCTTTCTCTGAGTAAATTGGATTTGTTAAAGCCCATATTTATAGTAATCATGTTATCACTGTTCAACAACTACAATACCAACGGTCAAAATTCATAATGTTATTTTAAAATCCAAAAAAATAAAACTAAATAAGTGCATATGTTGTATAACCATTTCACATATTAATACATTTACTTAAATCAAGAGGGATTTTCAGAAAGAAAAGTGTGGGTCATTATAATCTTCCCTCTTTAATAAATTTTACCCATGAAATTTCCGTTTTCCCATACTAAAACAGATGTGGGTATCTTTTCTTCATCATTTCCTCTGATTCCCACATTGCTTCTTCAAACTTGTGGTTTCTCCACAACACCTCGACAAGGGGTATTGTCATATTTCGTAGAACTTTTTCTCTACGATCTATGATGTTCACTAGTTTCCCTTCATAAGAATGATGATCCTCTAACTGTACCACTTTAAAGAGTGTAAATGTGAAGGTTCTGGTATGTACTTCCTTAAGATCAATACACGAAAGACATCATGTACTATCGAAATGGTAGGTGAAAGTTCTAGTCGATAGGCCACATCCCTGACATGATCAAAAATCTCGAAGGGGCTAATGTACCTTGGATATAACGTCCCTTTATTTCCAAACCTCATGACCTTATTCCATGGAAATATACGTAGAAATACCATGTCTCCAACTTTAAACTAAAGGTCTTGTCGACGGTTTTCTATATAAATCTTCTATCGACTTTGGGATTCCTTGATATGCTGCTGAATGGTTTTTACATTCTCCACTATTTTTTCGACCATTTCTGGTCCAATTAGCTTACGCTCACTGACCTCATCCCAACACATCGGTATTCAGCAGCTTTTCCCATAAGGGAATCTTATTGTGCCATTTGGATGCTCGAGTGGAAACTATTATTATAAGAGGACTCAACCAGAGGAAGATGTTGATCCCATCATCCTTTAAAGTCCATTAAGCATGTTTTCAACATGTCCTCAAGTGTTTGGATAGTCTGATCGGAATGGACATCAGTTTGAGGATGATATTTCATATTGAATTTTAGTTCAGTATTGAGAACATGTTGAAAACTCTTCCAAAACATAGAGGTGAATCTTGGATCTCGATCAAACACAATAGATATTGGTACTCCATGAAGCCTTACCACTTCCCGGATATATATCATTGCCAGTGGATCCAATGAAAAATCCTCCCAAATAGAAATGAAGTGTGCATACATTGTAAGACGATCCCGAATAACCCATATTGCATTGTTTCCTTTGGATGTCCTTGGAATTCCAGTGACAAAGTTTATGGTGATGTTCTCCCATTTCAATTCTAGTATGGGAAATGGTTTCTTCATCCCCTTAGACTTATGCCTCTCCCTATTCACCTACTGACACACCAGGCACTTGATGTATATCCAGCGATCTCCTTCTTCATATTATCTCACAAATAATGATCTTGGATATCACAATACATCATTCTGTTTCATGGGTGAATTGAAAAATTTGAACAATGTGCACCATCAAAATGTTCCTTAATCAGCTACCGACTTGATGGAATACATAGACGTTTCCCAAATCTAACAATTCCTTTTTCATTAACATTAAACTCTGAGGATTTCCCTTTTTTGAAAGCTTCCACTTTTTCCTAAATTCCCACATCATCATTTTTATCATCCATTAACCTTTCCAAAAGTGATGGTTGAGCAATAATTTGTGAATGGGTTGATTATGTTTTATAAATTATGATTTCCATGTCTATCTTCATCAAATATTAGAATATTGGATCCTTTTCAATTATCATCAATGATAGAATCGCTGGGTCCTTTCTACATAGGGCATCCGCCCGCTTGTTCACTTTCCAAGGGTGGTAATGGATTGAGCAGTCATAATCATTGAACAGCTCTAACCATCTTCATTGGCGCATGTTCAAATCATTCTATGTGAATATATACTTGATGCTTTTTTGTTCCATATATATTTCACACTTCTCCCCAAAGAGGTAATGCCACCATATTTTTAAAGAGAATATCACTATAGCCACCTCGAGGTCATGTGTTGGATAGTTCTATTCAGGAATAGTCAATTTCCTTGATGCATAGGAAATGGATCTATCATTTTGCATCAACAAACATCCCATGCACTTCTTCAAAGTATCACTGAATACCACAAAAGTTCTCCACTTCTGGGTAAAGTGAGGAAGGGCGTATTGATATGGCTCCTTTTCAACTCCTTGAATCTTTTTCACATTCATCACTTCATGAAAAATTTACTCCCTAACGAGTTAGCTTAGTAAGAGGGTTGGAAAGTCGTGAAAAATTTCTCACAAATTTTCCATAATATCTATCTAACCCCTAGAAGATAAAGATATATTTTACTGATGTTGTCCTTGACCATCCCTCGATTGCATTTGTTTTTGAGGGATCCACAGATATCCCAATGCTTGTGATGATGTGGCCCAAGAATGAGACCTCCTTCAACAAGAACTCACACTTTCTGTACTTTTCATAGAGCTTCTCCTTCCACAAGGACTCTAGTACAATTCATAGATTCTCCTCATGATCATCCTTGTTTTTGGAGTATATGAGAATATCACCTATATGGACTACCCAAAATATGTCAAGGTAATATCTAAAGTATCTATTCTTCTAGTACATGAAGATTTCCGAATAATTATTGAGTCAAAAAGGAATTTTTATGAATTCATAGTGCCCGTATCTTGTACAAAAAGCAATCTTGGGGATATCTTCCTTCTTTTCCCTTACTTGAAAATATCGACTGCAAATACACCTTGGAGAAGTATTTTTTACCACACAGCTGATCAAACAAGTTTTCAATTCATGGGCGAGGATACTTGTTCTTTATCAAGAATTTTTTTATCTCATAATAATTGATGCAAAGGAACATTGACCCATCCTTCTTATTGACAAAGAGAACTGGTGCACCGCATGGTGAAGCACCTGGGCATATAAACCCTTTATCCAGATTATCCTGTAGTTGTTTCTTCAGCTCCTCAAGCTCCACAACAACCATTCTATATGGAGTCATGCATATTGGCAGTGCCCCAAGTTTAAGATCAATTGAGAATTAAACATATATTCTTGGAGGAAGACCAGTCAATTCCTCAGGAAACCCTTCAGCGAATTCCCTCATAATAGGCGTGTCATCAAGGAAGGTTTCCTCCTTAGACTCAATCATATGATCCAGATACATGTTCTCAACGGTCTGTTATATGCATTCTTGAGATGATGGAGCTAAAGAAGATTCATCTTCCTCCTTGCTGTCGTATTGAATCTGGGGTCGATTATCCACATGGAGAGTTATTTCCCTCTCACGAAAATTTATGTTCGCTCTATATAAGGAAATTCAATCCATGCCAACAATTGCATCAAATTCCACGAGAGGGAGTATGATGATGTTTTCTGGGATTTTTAATCCCCAGATTATGATAGGGGAGGAGTTATATTCCTGGGACGCAATGATTGACCCATTTTCCATACTCACCGACATATTCGCTTCCATTATTTGTGGTGGTGATGAGATTGTTCTACTAAACATTAGAGATATAAAAGAATGTGCAGAACCTAAATAAAAAAGTATGTTCATTATTCTCGAATGAATAACTAGTATACCTATCACCACTTCATTTTCGGGGTTCACTTTGGTAGTAGTGATGGAAAAAACTCACCCTTACTGCCTTGGAGGTTGTCGGTTGCCTCTGAAAACCCTTGGCTTAGGGAATTGATTACAAGATTCCCTATTTCTTTGCAACTATCGCAATGAACCACACACTGAGGTTTCAATGGAGAATTACTATCCTCTATTGCAACCAAAAGACATTCAAGCCAACAGTTAATGGGAATCTTCCCCTCTCTTCCACACCAAAAGTATTTCCATGTCCCCTTCAGGAAATTTACATGGTTCTTCTTTCTCCACCTTTGGCAAATGGGGTGTTGGATCATCTTAGCAACAACAGATTTATCCATCAAATCTACAGTATTAAATTATACCTTAATCATCTTATCCCTGTGATACTATAGAGATTCTGCAATATCCATTTCAACCTTGAGGGAACATCAGACAATTTTCTCATTAATATTGAAGTCACAGATCGCCAGTGCTTTCCACAGGCTAGGTTTCAGCCCACCAAAGAAGCAGTCAACCTTGCATTCAGGGGTAACGACAAAGCCGGAGGCATATCGTGTAGGACTTGTGATGTTTTCCTTATATGATTTGACAGATTTTTCATCTTTTGGCTTGAGGTCAAGGAAGTCCCTTTCCATCTTAATCCGGAGGGTGCACAAAAAATATTTTTCAAAAAAAAATCTTCTGGAAATCCTTCCATTCCGACGCCTCAATCTCCTCTTCAGTCTTCATATTTCTATACAACGTCCACCAATAATCAGCTTCACCCTTGATACGATAATCAACTAAGAGAACCTTATCTTATTCAGAAGATTGAATGATGGAGATGATCCTTTCCGTGGAGTTTATCCATTGTTAAGCGATCGAGGGATCAGAAGATCCATTAAAAGTAAGAGGCCTTTTTCTCATGAAGCTCTCGCTAGTGACTTATTCTTTCTTAGGGGGATTGAGAGTTCCCATTGACCCATGTTTCTATTAAAATCATGTGTTAGCTGAGAGTGAATCATGGAAATGTTTTCAATTCATGCTCCCATTGGATTGGGAATCTCATTAGTACAGTCATCACATTGATCTTCACATAGGTTGTGAGTCTGAGTCCACCTATTACCAGCCATTGGCAGAAATAAAAGGAATGTTAGGGGTTACACATAATGGGTAATCCAAAGACAAAACAGTTGACTTATAAATTACTTTTATTTCCTTAACATATGAATCTATTGGCTTTAGTCTATGTTATCCATGATCTACTTTCTAACATATATTCTTAGGGAATTTTTTTGTCCCTTACTAATAGTTCATACTAAGATTGAGAATTTACCAAATAATATCTCCTTGGAGTATCATAACCAAAAGTGCAGCAAGGCCCGTTGTCCTGCACCAGTTCCCATTTGAGTCTATCTCAATGCGGTGTTTTCGGGTTTTACACCTAGGATACATTTGTGCCAGAGCTGCCTCTACTTGCTTATATCTAGACAGTGATGTATTTTCCTGATAAACCACTTACTCAATACTCACCAAAACTTAGGGATGTTTTTATTATATGTAGTCTTGTCTCCAAGGATTTACTAGGGTTTTCTAATAATAATCCCAAGAATAACTAAACCTATCCTCTGATACCAACTATGAAAAACCTTCTTTTTATTTCAGAATTATTCATAATTTATTAGATAAACATCATTTGATACAATATAGATGATCAAGAGGTCTACTGTCTTTGAGGCTTAGGATCATTACGTAATAACTTAAAACATGAAAATCAACATCTTATTGAATTTTTTTTACATGACCAATACATTCCCTCGTACTTAGCATTTCATGTCATAACCTGAGGACATTCATTAGAAAAGTGTGAGCTATAAAGCCCAGTAAGGGAATAATCCTGGAATATCCTTAGGAATATAATATATGTTATACAATATGAATATAAATAGATCAAAATAGAAGCATAAACATAAAGGCATGATAAATCATGATATTCATAACATGGAAATGTGGCAACAACATTTAACATGGAATTAGCATTATCCAAGTCTCATTGCACATGGAGCATGAGTAAGCCCACATTGCACATGGAGCATGAGTAAAACATCATTTCACTTGAATTAGTAGATGTAAACACCCATTGCACATGACATATCATGATGTTATACTTTACCCAATACATTAAGGTTCTTTAAGGGAACACCCTACTTAATCATTTTATTTCATGCATAAGTGTGCCACATTGATCATATAACATGGATTCATAAAACATCATCATTTATTTCATTATAATGCAATGTGTAATTCATAGATGAAAATTTATAAACAATAAGTAACTGTGCATAATGGAGAATAACTTTGATAGATATATGGTCTTGGTATTCACTACACAATAACATTGGCTTGGAAAATCGGTGCAATTTCGATAGTGTAACAGCATGACGTAAGAGTTCATAAAAATAGTTGATGAGAGAGAAATGGGTGTATCAACATATTTAATGAAATTGACATTAAGGGAGGTTATATAGATACATGTCCCAATATTTTTAATGGAATTTAGATGTATAATAAAAAATGGATTACTTCGATGTAATAGAAGAGAGAGAAATCCCTCACGAAATTTCAGCATAGTAACAGGTGTGCATGGGAGGAATTTAATGAGAGATAAAAGGGTATCCCAACATTAAAACATAAATAGGGCAGTATGGGGGAGGTGAGAAACCACAATAAAACATTTATAATTGAAATTAAAAGGGCATAATAATTAAAATAATATTGGAAAAAAATAAGAAAGGAAGAAAACCCCTTACTTTGATGTGTGCTTCCAAAGGATTGAGAGAGGCTTCATTCAATCTTGGGGCACCATGGTAGGATTATAGAGAGAGGTGGGAAGAGGTTGGATGAACATAAAAGGATTTGAGTGAAGAGGAAGAGAGATATCGGGTGGGTTTATATAGTAAAGTTGAGGGAATTCTTTATTATTTAGGTTTGGGATGCCTCACATTAAACTAATCCAAACCACAAATCATACAATGTTTTTTCCCATGGGTTTTGTCCAAGGGAATTGGAAAACAATTTTTTATAAGGAAAGTTTCCGAACATCTTAGAATAATGGAGTTTATTATATAGAGGTTAGTCACACTCCCAAGGAAAACAATTTAAAAAGACCAAATGTTTAATAAGTCTTGAATGGTCCACTAATGCTCTGTAAGTTAAATCAAACATTCCCAAAATAACATTATATTAATGGTAAAACATATATTGGCTGAACATAATGTTTATAGTATTTTATTACATCACTATTGGGTCATTATGATGTTATAAAACACATTATATATTTAAATGGTATTTAATTTTTACACAAAAATATGGGTGTCATAGAAAATTATGAGAAATTCACCATTAGATAATTTTGACGTCCTAATTCCAGAAATAATATTAATTTTATCTAAATATTTTTCTAAATATTTTATTTTTCACTTTTATAATAAAAACCAACATTTATTAAAAATTAATGTGTTTTGACAAAAATGGATTTCAAAACTTAATAAAAATAGCAATTGCATTAATAAAATTATACGATCATTTATATTTAATAAAAATTAATTTAATAATAATAATAATTTATTAAAATATTATTTAATTAATAAATCCATTAATTCATCAAAATAGATTTCTTAGTTGAACATTAACTAAAAATACTATTTGTGATTTAAAAATTATTTACCTGGTAACAATAATATAATCATTATTATATACAAAAATAATGTACATAACCATAGCACTAGGGTCTTGTTAAAAAACCCCTTAAAACAACAACATAAGTGTAACTCCCCGACCCTAGTTACCCAGAGTCGGTGAATTATTACATAACATTGGCATGATCACAAGAAAGATCAAATCTCGATAGACCGATTAGTTTAGTAGACTTGGAAACACTAGATATATTCATAAAGTTTTACATTAAATCATAAAAATGAAAACTACAACAACATAGTCTCCATAGTCCACACTCATATCCCCTCATACTATCCCTGCAGCTCATTCATAATTTACTTCTTCAAATCCTGGGATAAATAAAACATAGAAAAGGGGTGAACTCAAATGCCCAGTAAGGATAACAATATAGCAGAATCTTTCATAAATAAGGATAAACATTTAAGGCAATGTATAAATAAAACAAAATCATTTTAAACTTTAACCAGAACATAGTATGGAAAAAATAAAATGAAATAATTCCATTTACTTATTCACATAGATATTCTACTAATCGAATAATCACATGCAATATCAATAACAACTTTCATAATGATGGAAGGCATAATGACAGACTATCATAACCACATAGCCAAGGCCTCATGCCAAGACTACAAGTTATATTTTTCCAAGGCCTTGTGCCAAGACACTATTTTGTTTCATTAGACCAACTGATGCATCGAGGAGCTATAGCGGGCTCCACCTGTCACATATTAAGTCCAATTCATTCCTCATATGAACAGGTTTAAACATAACATAAACATTCGTATTAAAACTAGCATACGAAATGTCAATACTTTCTTCATAAACCATGAATGGTATAAAAATACCACATCCACAGTAATAAATATCACAAAACTATCAATACAATATGGAAGTATTGTATCATAATAAATCAACTCCAAATAAACATAAAATCCATCAAAGGATGTTGTCATAGATGAAATCGAAACTCTTTTTAAAGAAATATCTCTTTCTATTTTGAAATCATCAAAGAGTAATATATTTATAAAATAAAAAAGTTTCTTTGAAAATATTCTTATAAGCTTGTAAGGGACTTCAACGATTTTATAACGGTGGAAAATAGACGCACCCACCGTAGAAGTTAAAAAAAACATTCTTACTTTAATTCTGTCGAAAAGGTTAAAAAGGACCTTGTTTGGAAAACAACAGAAATATTCCTTTATAAACCTCTTATAAAAGGTCATTCAAGGGTATAAATGACTTTAACCCATATTCTTCTAAATAGTAAAAAAAAATTTGGAATACATTTTCAAGAAACATGGATGTTGATGATAAAGAAATCCCAGTAGATTATTATGTATAAACAACCTCAGAGAATGAAGAGATTGAGAAATAAACCCTTACCTTGTACTTTTCCTTGGTTGAGGGTAGGTTAAACTATTGTATAATGGTGAAATAATTGTTATTAAATTATACAATAATCATATACATTAATATGATATCATATATGATCTTTTAACATTGCTTTGTTAATAATATCTTAGAATTATCGTCGTTTAGGGTGTTAACTTACTCATTTTCATTTATATGTTGTGTTACATAAGTCGTGTTTATTATGGATAGGTTATATCTTAATAATATCCAGAATTATATCAAGTCCTTAAACATTATTTTTAAATAATGAAATGATAATTATACTTCAACGGATATGATGGAAAATGAATCGCATCGCGTTCGTGGACACGGTAGTCCGTACGTACGCACAAGCGACGATATAATTCTTTTGGTATTAAAATAATATATAATTGGATGGTATATCATATATAAAGAATCATTATCATGTTATATTTATTATTTACATGAATTAAAATCATTATTATACCCATCAAAATAATAATTTATTGAATAACAATTACACCACGACGTGGAGACGGTAAACCGTACGTACACACGTATGGTGACATGTTATTCAAAGGATGGATAGAATAATGAATATGGTTGTACCATATTTATAATAATATTAAAGTATATAGGAGATAATGGATTAATTATTTTAGAATGGTAATAACAAAGAAATAATATGTTGAAGAAGAAATAAATTTGAAAAAGGGTGGTGAAAACATTATCTCTTCTTCGGGTTTTCTCTTTTGATTTGATTAAAATGGCTACATAGCATGGCTTTATGATCAAACTAAGGCCTCTAGGTTGTAGTGAGGGAAGTTAAGACAGTATTTGAGTAGGGTTTTTCCGATCGAAAAGGATTTTATGGTGTGAATTGACGAGAAGGGGGAGTGCCCTTTTATAAGAGGGGTGAGGGGCACCTTTGAAAAAGCTAGAAATATTATTTTATAATAAATTTATATTCGGGTTTTAATGGCTCCAAAGTGTATAATTTAAAGGTTAATGTGGGTATGGGTCAAAAAAACACAACCAATCGAATTTAGACAGGTTTGGGTCATTATATTAACCTTATCTTTTAGTTTTAACTCTTCGTTAATTAGTTTGACACTTACCATGTCACTTTGTATTTTTATAATATATAGTTAATAAACATACTATATACCTCCAAGAGTCCCCCATGTGGTCCATTAATGATAAACCTATCATGATATAAGTCTCTTGGATGAACCTTATATTTTTAGGAATTTAATATCAATTAATAATATAATATTTGTTTTAAAAACTCTTTTATGTCAATTTTGAAACTATTTGGAAAATTGATTTTTGTGAAAATCAAAACAGAATGATTAATTCAAAAAAGGTTAATTAAATCAATCCTAACATGACATATTAAACTTAAAAAATCATTTTAATTCATATAAAGTCTCAAATTATATTTATTTTGGTATTTATAATATCAATTATTTTAATTTTTCAATATTATGGTAATTACTACATCATCATTATGTCATAAATAAATTAAATTATTTAACGTCTAAAAATTATAAATAAAATATAATTATGTAGGAAATCTTTTTAGATTTATATTTAATATTTACAATCGAATTTATATTGTGTATAACTTTTTATTAAAAATGTTTTAGTAAATAAACATTAATTTTAACTCTTTTAACTCTTCTTTGAATTAAATAATAATAAATTTCCTAATATAATCCAAGAGGACCTAAATGATTATATTTTATTCATAAAATTATTTTTGGTCGAAATAAACTTTTCCAATAGAATTAGGACATGTGTTAGGGTAATATTAATATTATTTTCACCCTTAATTACCCTATTTACTTTTAACCGTGGTAAATAAAAGAAAAAATTTACTATTCACCAAAAATTATTTTCATCCAATTGAACAACATTTTACTCCTTGATATTAACAATGTCTCTCGGATTTTCGAAATTCCACTCACAGAATCGGTAAAATTAATTTTTATGAAAAATCTATTTTTTTAACTACCACTTTGTGGTTTCACTATTCATCAAAAAATGAAGTTTTTCAGAAAAATGCCAAAAATTCACCCAAGGATAATTTCGATATTCTGAACCCAAAAATGATGTCCATTTTTAAAAATAAAATTTATAAATTTCAAAAAGTTATAATTACTATTCATAACGGCTAGTTTGATTTGTTGTGGTGTGTTAGAACTCAATGTTGCGTATAACAGACGGTATTGCTCTATTCAAAGAGAAGAGTACCGTATAAGCTTGGGGTGTTACATTATCGCCACCTTTAAATAATTTCGTCCTCAAAATTTCTAGAATACTACTGCATGAAATGTCTCGGGTGGTTCTTCATCATAAATTCCTCGGGTTCCCACGTTGTCTCTTCCATCTTATTGTTTCTCCACAAGACTTTTACCAGACGAGTCGTCCGATTTCTCACAATTTGTTCTCTCGTATCAAGAATCTTGACATGCTCTTCACAATAAGACATATCGGGTTTCAGTTCTAATTCCTCATAGGTGAGTACATGCGTTGGGTCCATCATGTATTTCCTTAATAGTGATACGTCGAACACATCGTGAACTTTGGAGAGATTTGGAGACATTGCCAAACGGTAAGCTATAGCCCCAATTCGTTATAGAATTTAGAAAGGTCCGATGTACCTGGGACCCAATTTACATTTCTTACCAAAACGTATGACTCCCTTCCATGGAGATACCTTCAGTAAAACATGATCACCAACTTGAAATTCTAAATCCTTCCTTCGATTATCGGCATAGCTCTCCTACCTACTTTGTGCTGCTTTGATATGGTGTTGGATTACCTTCACCTTTTCCATCGTTTCCTCTAACAGTTATGGGCCTACAAGTTTTCATTCACCAACGTCATCCCAACAGGTTAGTGTGCAACATCTCTTTCTGTATAACACTTTATATGGTGACATTTGAATACTTTAATGGAAGCTATTTTTATAGGAAAATTCTACCAGAGGTAAATATTAATCACACATACCCTGAAAGTCAAGTGAGTAGGATCTCAACATGCTTTCTAAGGATTGAATAGTTTGTTCTGATTTTCCATTTGTTTGAGGGTGGTAGGCAGTGCTCAAATTAACTTCATTATCTAAGGCTTTATGAAGACTTTTCCATAATCTTGAAGTAAAATGGGGATCACGATCAGAAACAATCGACAGGGGTACTCAATGAAGTCTCACAAAATCATTAATATATAGTCTTTCTAGATGTTCCAGTGGTAGATCTTCTCTTATAGAAAGATAATTTGCTGACATTGTAAGGCGATCAACAATAACCGATATTGCATTATTCCTTATAGGATTCATTGGTAGCCCCATGACAAAGTCCATCGTAATATTGTCCCATTTCCACTTCAGTATGGGAAGAGGTTGTATGACTCCTCCAGGATGTTGCCTTCCGGCTTTCACTTGTTGACAAACCATACATCTTGACACAAAATCAGCAATCTACCTCTTTATGTTGTCCCACCAAAAATGTTCCTTCAAATATCTATACATTTTGGTGCTCCCATGGTGTATAGAGAAATTAGAACTATGAGGATCATCCAGAAATTCCCTTTTTAGATCAGGTATATCGGGAACACAAAGTCTCTTCCCAAATTTCAAGATTCTATATTCATACATAAATTCTCTCAATCTCCCATTATTCACAGCTTTAATCTTCTTTTTAAATTATTCATCATTGGTCTGAGGACTCTTAATCCTTTCTAGTAAATATGGTTTGGCAACCATTTTGAAAACCATTAATGTTTCACCTTCCCTGGTTATTCCCATGTCCATCTTTACTTGATCCATGAAAATTGGATCCCTTTCAATTCTCATATTGTTCAAAACTCCATGATATTTTCTGCTCAAAGCATCTTCCACCCTGTTTTCCTTCCCCGGGTGGTAGTGTATCATGAAATCATAATCCTTGAGTAATTCAAGCCATCTCCTTTTCATCATGTTGAGTTATTTTTATGATAAAATATATTTCAAACTCTTGTGATCAGTATAAAACGTACATTTTTCACCATAGAGGTAGTGCCTCCATATCTTCAAAGAAAAGATCACAGATGATAACTCGAGATCATTAGTAGGATAGTTTTGTTCATGAATTTTCAACTGTCGTGATGCATAGGAAATAACCTTACCATTCTGCATAAGGACACAACCAAGTCGTTTCTTTGATGCATCACTACAAATAACAAACCCATCATTCCCCGATGGTAGAGTCAATATATGAGAATTGACTAATATTCTCTTCAGTTCTTCAAAACATTCTTCATACTCTTTTTTCCAAACAAATTTAACCCCTATACCTGTGAGCTTCGTTAATGGGTTATCCAATCGGGCAAAATTCTGGATGAAATGTTTATAATAACATGTCAAATCAATAAAACTGCGTACCTCAGTTATACTCATAGGTTCTGGCCATTCTTGGATTGCCTTGGTCATAGAAGGATCAAAAGAGATTCTATATTTAGAGAAAATATGGCCAAGAAAAGAAATCTTCTGGAGCCAGAATTCACACTTGCTAAACTTCCCATATAATTCATGTCTTCTCAGAGTCTTTAGGATAATGCGTAAGTGATTTTCATGATCTTCATATCTTTTGGATTATACCAAGATATCATTAATAAATACCACCACAAATTCATCGAGATATTCCTTGAAAACTCTATTCATTAGATCCATGAATACAAAGGGTGCATTAGTCAATCCAAAAGGCATTACATTAAACTCGTAATGATCATACCTGGATCGAAATGTTGTCTTCGGAATGTCTTCCTTCTTCACACACAACTGATTGTACCTAGACCGAAGGTCAATATTTGAAAAGTATTGAGATCCATGCAGTTGGTCAAATAAATCATCAATGTGAGGTAGGGGATACTTGTTCTTTATTGTTATAGCATTGATCTCCCAGTAGTCGATACATAACCTCCTAGATCCATCATTATTTTTAACAAAAAGAACAGGGGATCCCCATGGAGAAACACTAGGGCGAATAAATCCCTTATTACGCAATTTCTCTAGTTGTTTCTTTAGTTCGACTAATTCCAAACTATCCATTCTATAAGTGGTCGTCGATATAGGCCTTGATCCTGGAATTAAATCAATAGAAAACTGAAATTCTCATTCTGAAGGATGTCCAGGTAAATCATATAGAAACACACGTACATATTCTTTCACAATATGTAAATCCTCTATTTTAACATTCCTTTCCTCACCCACTGTAATTTCATCCTCTTCCACACCAATAATTGAATTTAGTTGAGCTACTGGGGGTGGATCTAAATAAGAATTAGGTGGTGATGATTCTGCTCTAAAGATAAGGTGTTCCTTATCATCATCATCAAAAATCGTAACCTCCTTCTTATTACAATAAATCATCACATCATGGTCTGAAATCCTATCCATACTGAGGATTATATCAAACTCAATCATAGTTATGACGATGAGATCAGTAGATAAAGAACATTTATGTGCCTTAATGGGGACTGATTCACAAAACATTGTTGCAATGATACTTTCCTTAAGAGTTTTAACTGACAACACCCATGTTAAATAAAATTGTAAATATCTAATTTTCTTAGAAAACTGGGAAGATATGAAACAATGCGATGATCCAGAATGAAATAATGCATTTTCTAAACTTGAGGAAACCATTAAATTACCTTCCACCACGTCTTTCAGAGCTTCTACCTCAGCAGTAGTGGTAGCATAAGCTTGGCCTTGATCCCTTGGCCTTTTCTAAGGTAAGTTCCCTTGACGCTTAGTACATTCATTTGCATAATGTCCCATCTCCCTAAAATTGTAGCACTGAACATCAGTGGCTTCCTTCTTCCCCTTTCATTAACGAGCATGGTGGCCTTTTTCACCACACTTGTAATAAACTCCCATTCCTTTTAAGGAAGTACCTGGGTGTTTCTTCCCACATTTCCTGTGGGATAGGTATTCAACTTTTCCCTTATTACCTTTATTTCCATTTCCAGATTGATTAGAATATCTCTTCTTCTCTTTCTTTAATTTAAACTTATAATACTTAGAGAATTTCTTTTTCTGTCTTGATAGCACATGAGACAATGTCTTCGTACGACGAGAAGGATTGCGAGACTAATGCTCAACGGAGAAATGGTTTTAACCCATCAAAGAAACGATAAATATTACTTCTTGGGTTATGTATATAATCTCTAGCATACCTTTCTAACCTTGTAAAGTTATCCACATACTTTGTGACATTCTCATCCTCCTTTTGTGTCAGACTCAGAAATTGTCTTTCCATATCTGCTCGATGGTCACGAGGAAAGTATTTTTTTAAAAACAGATCTTTCAACTCCGTCTATTCCATATTTGATACTTCATCATCTTCGTTCATGTTTTTAATCAATGACCACCATTGATCGGCATCTCCAGTGAGGTTGTAAAGTGCCATGATAACTTTTTCCCTTTCACTACTCCCCAAAGCCTGAAATATTTTCTCTAGGGAATTTATCCATTGCTCAACTACTAAGGTATATATACTCCCATTGAATTTTGGTGGTTGTTCCCTCATGATGTGATCTAACATTGATACTCCACGCTGTGGATCAGGGTGCTCCATACGGGTAAGGTTATTATTCATAACCTGAGTGAGTTGTCCATGTATTGTGATTAGCTGATCGGCACCAGTTGCATCACCATCTCCACTATAATTATCTTGAGCAGGAAGGCAATCCCTACATGGAGTGCGTGCACTGATACAGTTCCCATTTCTTCCACTAGGAGCCATTTCTCAATAATGGCATAAACTAGATCGGTTTATGAATCAAAATACATAATTCCATACTTATAAAACACTTAACATAAATTGAACTATTTATGGATATAATCGATAATCCTAAAAATGTTTTCTTTGAGGAAGTATATACTCATAAACCCTTCATAATGATTTTTAAAGGAAATGAGAGTTATCCTAAGCATATCACCCGGGAGTGTCGTAACCAAGAGTGCAAAAAGGCCCATTGTCGTGCACCAGTTCCCGTTTGAGTTCATCTCAAAGTGGTGTTTTATGGTTTTACCCCTAGGAACATATGTGGTAGAGCCGCCTCTACCTGCTTGTATCCAGACAGGGATGTATTACTCAGAAAACTCACAAAATCTCTAAAATACCAAAATTCTAGGATGTTCTTCTATACTAATCCTCAATGTCCATCTTAGGTCTATGTGCTCTAATCAGATTTTATCTAAATATATCTTCCAAGGTTTGTACTAAACATCCTCTGATACCAACTATAACACCCCGAACCCGGTTACCCAGAGACGGTGCATTATTACATAACATTGGCATGATCACAAGAAAGATCAAATCTCGAAATACCAATTAGTTTAGTAGCCTTGGAAACAGTAGATATATCCATAAAGTCTTACATTACCTCATAAAAATGAAAACTACAATAACATAGTCTCCATATTCCACACTCTTACCCCCTCATACTATCCCTGCAGGTCATTCATAATTTACTTCTTCACATCCTGGGAAAAATAAAACATAGAAAAAGGGTGAGATCAAATTCCCAGTAAGGATAACAATATAGCAGAAACATTCATAAATAAGAATAAACATTAAAGGGAAGGTATAACAAAAAAATCATTTTAAACTTGAACTTCAACATAGTATGGAAAAAATAAAATCAAATAATTACATTTACTTATTCACATGGATATTCTACTAATCTTATAATCACATGAAATATTAATAACCACTTTCATAATGATGGAATGTATAATGCCATACTATCATAACCACATAGCCAAGGCCTCGTTCCAAGACTACCAATAAGATTTTTCCAAGGCCTTGGGCCAAGACACTAGTTTGTCTCATGAGACCTGCCGATGCATCGAGGAGCTATAACGGGCTCCACCTGTCACATATTATGTCCAATTCATTGCTCATATGAATAGGTTTAAACATAACATAAACATTCGTGTTAAAACTAGCATACGAAATGTCAATACCTTCTTCATAAACCATGAACTGTATAAAAATAACACATCCATAGCAAACATATCACAAAGCTATAAATACAATATGGAAGTATTGTATCCTAATAAATCAACTCCAAATAAACTTAAAATTCATCAAAGGATGTTGACATAGATGAAATAAAAACTCTTTTTACAGAAATATCTCTTTCTATTTGGAAATCATTTAAGAGTCATATATTTATAAAATAAAACATTTTCTTTGAAAATTTTATTATAAGATTGTAAGGGATGCTTCAACGATTTTATAATGGTGGAAACTATCCACACTCGCCGTATAAGTTAAAAAACATTCTAACCATAATTCTGTCGAAAAGGTTAAAAAGAACCTTGTTTGGAAAACGACAGAAAGATTCCTTTATAAACCTCTTATAAAAAGTCAAAAATGGGTATAAATGACTTTAACCCATATTCCTGTAAATAGTAAAAATGTTTTTAAATACATTTTGAAGAAACATGGATGTGGATGGTAAAGAAATTCCAGTAGATTATTATGCATCAACAACCTCGGATAATGAAGAGATTGCGAAATAAACCAATACCTTGTACTTATCCTTGGTTGAGGGTAGTTTAACCGACTATATAATGGTGAAATAATTGTTATTAAATTATACATGAATCATATACATTAATATTATATCATATATGATCTTTTAACATTGCTTTGTTAATAATATCTTAGAATTATCATCGTTTTGGGTGTTAACTTACTCATTTTCATTTATATGTGTTGTTACACAAGTCATGGTTTTTATGGATAGGTTGTATCTTATTCATATCCATAATGATATAATGTCCTTAAAAATTATTTTTAAATTATCAAATGATAATTATACTTGAATGGATACGATGGAAAATGAATCTCATCGCGTTCGTGGAGACGGTAGTCCGTACGTACGCACGAGCAACAATATCCTTCTTTTGGTATTAAAATAATATATAATTGGATGGTATATAATATATACAGAATCATTATCATGTTATATTTATTATTTACATGAATTATAAATCATTATTATACCCATCCAAATAATAATTTATTGAATAGCAATTACACCACGACGTGGAGACGGTAAGCCGTACGTACGCACGTATGGTGACATGTTATTCAAAGGATGGATAGAATACTGAATATGGATGTACCATATTTATAATAATATTAAATTATTTGAGAGATAATGAATTCATTATTTTAGAATGGGAATAACAAATAAAGAAGATGTTGAAGAATAAATGAATTGGAAAAAGGGTGGTGAAAACATTACCTTTTCTTCGGGTTCTTCCTTTTGATTTGATCAAAAGGGCTCCTTATGTTGGCTTTATGATCAAAATTTGGCCTCTGGGTTGTATTTAGGGAAGTTGAGAGATTATTTGGGTAGGTTTTGGCTGATCCAAAAGGCTTTTAAGGTGTGAATTAATGATAAGTTGGAGTGCCCTTTTATAAGAGGGGTGAGGGGCACCTTTGGAAAAGCTAGAAATATTATTTTATAATAAATTCATATTCAATTTCTAATTTCTCAAAAGTCGATAATTTAAAGTGTAAGGTAATTATGGGTCAAAAACCACTCAACCAATATAATTTAGATAGGTTTTGGTCATTATATTAACCTTATCTTTTAGTTTTAACTCTTAGTTAATTAGTTTTACACTTACCATGTAACTTTGTATTTTTATAATATATAGTTAATAAACTTACTATATACCTCCAAGAGACCCCCAAGTGGTCCATTAATGATAAACCAATCATGATATATGTCTCTTGGCCGAACCTTTGATTTTTAGGAGTTGAATATCAATTAATAATATAATATTTTTTTTAAAAACTCTTTTATGTCAATTTTGACACTATTTGGAAAATTGATTTTTGTGAAAATCCTAACAGAATGATTACTTCGATAAAGGTTAATTAAATCACCCTAACATGTCATATAAAACAATAAATCTAGTTTAATTCATAAAAAGTCTCAAATTATATTTATTTGGGTATTTATAATATCAATTATTTTAATTTTTCACTATTATGGTATTTACTACGTAATAATTGTGTCATAAATAAATTAAATTATTTAATGTATAAAAATTATAAATAAAATATAATTTTGTAGAAAATATTTTTATCTTTCTAATTAATATTTACAGTAGAATTTATATTATTTATAACTCTATATTAAAAATGTTTTAGTAAATAAATGTGGATTTTAACTCTTTTAACTCTTATTTGAATTAAATAATAATAAATGTCTTAATCTAATCCAAGTGGACATAAATGATAATATTTTATTTCTAAGGTTGTTTTTGGTAGAGATATACTTTTCCAATAGAATTAAGACATGTGTTGGGGTAATATTAATATTATTTTTACCCTTAATTACCCTATTTACCTTTAACCGTGGTAAATAAAAGTAAAAAGTTACTATTCACCAAAAATTATTTTCATCTCATTGAACCACATTTTACTCCTTAATATTAACCGTGTCTCTTATATTTTTGAAATTCCACTAACAGAAGTGGTAAAATTAAGTTTTATTAGAAATTCAGTTTTTTAACTAACACCTAGTGCTTTCACTATTCATCAAAAAATGACGTTTTTCAAAAAATATACCAAAAATTTACCCTAGGCTAATTTCCATATTCCGAACGCAAAAATGAAGTCCATTTTGAAAAATAAAATATATAAATTTCAAAATGTTGGAATTACTATTCATAACGGTTTGTTTGATTGGTTGTGGTGTGTTAGAACTCAATATTGCATACAACACACGCTATTGCTTTATTCCAAGAGAAGAGTACCATAGAATCTTGGGGTGTTACAATAAGTCCAAAGGGTGAGGTGTACGATGGTGACCTACTCTTGGGGTGGCACGGATAACATCGATTGGGTGGTAATCTCTATCAACTTCCACTTTTCCCGTAGGCAGTTCCTCTCAAGCATAACGTGTTCAAGATAAGATTGAGTTAGGTCAAGAGAGAAGCCCAATGAGGCCACCTCCTTTCCAGGCTTTGAAAAATGGGCTTAATATAGGGAAAGTATGCTGGATGAGGCCATCGATTTATTTTTCTGAGTTAATTGGATTTGTTAAAGCCCATATTTATACTAATCATGTGATCACTGTTCAACAGATACATCAGAAACAGTCACAATTATTAATTTTATTTTAAAATAAAAAAACATAAAATAAAAGACGTGCATATTTTTTTTAAAACCATTTCAAATATTAAGACATTTATTTAGATCAAGATGGATTTTCGTTAACAAATGTTCGGATCGTTACACATTTATTGTAAACTAAGAAAAAATATATTTTCTAATATTAATATTTAGCATAATCAATAATAAAATGTTCATATCTATCAAATTTTAACATCTTTATTCAAAGTGTAGTATAAAAAATTCAATATTCATATCTAACAAGTCTAAAAAAATATTTCAATATTAATTTTTAAAAGATAAATATATAAAAAAAATTTAAAAAAAGTTCTTAAAAAGTGAACATATATGAAAATCAGTAAAATGAATGTTGAAAATTTATTTATTAGATTATATAAAATTAAATATGACTCATATTTAAATAACAAAAATTTCAAAAAATATTGGTATTTTTTAATAAAATATTTTTTTATATCTATATTATTCACAATTCAAGGAAAATAAAATATATTTAGAAATATCAGTAAATTTATCAATAATATAATTCTAAAATAAATTTTTCCAAAATGATAGCCTTCTTATCTTGTAAAATTTATAAATCTTCATGAAATTACTTATAATATTCTTTTACAAAAATATATAATAATTATTTTGAAGGAAGGGTATTTTGGAATAATAAAATTAGTTTTCTAAAAATTGAGTTCATGTGATCTATGGATTAATCAATAATTTTTTATTCATTTCAGCCTATATATATATATATATCATAATTTGGATAGCCATATTTCTACAATCCAATTCAAAGGAAATGTTATAATCTTCATATTGAAAAAATATTAGTTCATGGTTTGTTTAATCTCAGTGTTGCAAGTTGTATATGATACTAAAAAGGTTTTTTTAAAAATATATGGGTTTTATATGATATAACCTTATAAAATTAACCCTATGATGCCCAGGTTGTGATCTCAAATGATTTATTATCTCCAATAATTTGATGAAAACACAATACTATAATACTCTGTATCATTGATATTATAGTTATCATTTTGATTTTATTACCGTCGTAAACCATTTGATATAACCACACTCTGATGTATCAAAACAACACCCAATCCATGATATGTAGGGTCATAATAAACCACAAGAAATACCTAATATAAATTGAAAATTAGTGTTACTAATTTGGATTCACATTAAATATAAAATGTAGTTTCACATTGGTAATTCAATGAAAATTCATGATAATTTATAGACAAAGATGTTAGGGGAGATTCAAACCATGTGAATTCATGTATGAACCACTATTATAGTCCTATAATATGATGAAAAATATACTTCTATGTAAAATTCATTGGGGATACCCAAGAAAATAAAATGTTAATCATTGAGGGACCCATAGATACTATATCCTAACACATGAAATATCCAAAAAATGAACCTTATGGGACCATATTTTATACTTTTATATCTTCCAATATTGTTTATGATCCATATTAAATAAAGAAATATTTCCTAGTTGATATACATGATCATCCTATGAATCATAATATATAATTATATCATTGTCTATTATGTCAATTAAAAGATCCATAAATCCATAGAATAATGAGTTCACCGATCAGATAGACACTACTAGAACATACATAACAATGAATGAAGTTACCATGAACACATAATTCATATAATATCATCTAAAATCTAACTTCTAGGACCACATGTTTCCCAATTTTCTGATTAATAAATCTAGAATTTATGATTGAGATAGAATTTATTAACAATCATTGTATTTATACGATCCTAATTAATGCACAAACATAAAATTCCACCTTTATTTTCATCAATTGGGTAGGATAATCCCCATAGTGAAAATACGCTGAACAAAACCATGATATAGAATATCATCAATATATACATCTAGATCAAGAAACTCAGAAATCACTATCTGATATGGAGATATCAACATAGGTGAGAAACCAAAATGACACACTATCCCAAAATAGATCTCCCATTGATATGTATCTCCAAAAACCAACAATTGAATGACATCATGGTACTCGTAACAACAACATGTGACCTAATTAAATGATCCTCTAATGATATCAATCTCACATCTTCCATTAAGCATGATAAAAAATGGGCATACCTTCAACCAATAAAAGGTCATTGTTTCTGATGATTTCACTAGGGAACACATCTATATATTTTGGAGGATGGGCTTTAGTTACCCCACATTCCCACTTTCCAAAGGTAGTAAACATCTGTCATGAAATGGTACAAACCCTCAGTTGGAGTATATGACAACATTAGGCATGTTCGGGCATCACTGGATGCGTTGACATTGGGGAACCAATATTCTACCTCATAAGAGGGCATCTCAAGGTTGTATTACCCGAGATATCCCACATCAGTTTCAGGGTATCTTATGATGGAGGAATTTATTTGAGATTTTTTTCATCTTTCCATGTTCAACACGGGGTATTCCATGAGTTTAGTGTCTTGCATATATGGTTACACCAAAGGGGTTGTTTCTGAGGATTTCCTTACACATCCCATATTTCACCCCAGATATGAGACATGTTTAATGTCTTATGGAGACAGAATGTTAGTGAAAAAAAGTCTCATAGAGATGGATCAGATTGATTCATCCCAAGGAGGGAACAACTGGAAGGTTTACTAGATGGATGGATCATAACATCCAATGAGGACAGATCGGAGATGGTCCATCCCATAGAGGAAAGATATCACATCTTGAAGTATGATATGGACACCACTATGGGTGGGCATGAAATATTTCACCCCAAAATGTAGAAAATCAGATGGATAGGTCATAATGACTAATGAGAGAAGACCCGGGATGGTGTATTCCATAATGGGAAGATGCCACACTATGAAGGATGATCTGGACACCACTAAGGGCAGATCCGGGAGAGTACACCCCAGAATAGGGGACACCAAGGATTACTATTAGCTGGGATTGAACCTCATGGAGGATTCCTACATACCTTATGTAGACAACTAGGATCAAAACCCACATATTTTGAAGGAATGATAAATCGTAGTGTACACAAAGGAAAACAACCCAAATACATGCTAGGGATTATGCATGGATAGAGACCCATTTCAAGAGGGTCAAACTTGGTTAAATGATTATGGATCATGTGGGGATTTTTCCTGGTCAGCATTTCAGGGGAATGGTGTGATCCCACCGGGATGTGGCAGCATGGGTAAGAATCAAATATGGATGACGGAGAGTTGGAAGAAGTGGAAGGGGAATGATATGCAACCATCATGAAAGTGATGATAGTGTTGGGTTTGAACCTCATAGAGGCTTCCTACATTTCCCTATGGCAGGAAATCAATGTCTACATAGTTTGAGACGGGGGTATAGGATTGTGGTGTACACGTAGGAAAATGACCTGATGATATACTGGGGCTTACATGTGGTAATAATCTCAGGGTTGGTCCGACACTCGAGGGGTGGACCTGTGATGCGGTTCCCAATAGCGGGACATGAAATTTTACCTATGTTTGGGTTTGAACATCAGGGAGGCTTCCTAGATATCATGTTTACAAGACAAGTATCAAACCTACATAGTTCATCCTACAATGGATTACCGTCATGTGGGGCTTATAGAAGCTTACCATTGGTTGGGTTTCCAACAGTGTACCATTGTTCCGGATCCAATGGCTTACTACTGGATAGGGTGAAACAACGTTCCATCTATTAGGGAACACAATGTCTTACCATCAATTTGGGAACATAACGACTTACCATAGATTGGGGTTAGACCTCAGGGAGGCTTCCTATGAACCCTACCTGGGAGACAATGATCAAATACCATGTAGTTTGAATGGGTACATTTTAACATCCTAGGAGATGAAAAGGGGCATACAGTTTAATGTCATGAGGGAAGAAGGTGAACCGACATAAAGTGGTTTAGAAAGATGGGTGTCGGGCTTGAAACTCAAGGAGGATTCTTACATACATTTCCTAGGAGACTAGGATCAAATTCTGATTAGTTTATTTGGGTTGTAAACAGTTTAGAATATTGAGGATGAAGGTGAACAAACGTGAAGGGGTTGGGACAAGTAGGTGTTGGGCCTGAACCTCTAGGAGGCTTCCTATGTACCATTCCTTGGCCTGGATCAAATTCCACATAGCTCGGAATAGTGGTTACAATTTAGCATCATGTAGGATGAGTGTGAACGGATGTGAGGGGTTATAGAAAAGTATGTGTTGCTCTTGATCCTTTGAGGGAATTCTTACATACCTTCCATTGGCACAGATCAATGTCCACGTAGTTTGGAGTATTTTGGTGAACTGATGCGAAGGGGTCAGGACCAGTTGGAGTTGAGCTTGAACCTCTAGGAGACTTCGAATGTACCATTCCTTATCATGGATCAATGCCCACATAGTTAGAATGAGGATTGGTAAACCGATGTGAAGGGGTCTGGAAAAGTAGGTGTTGGGTTTGATCCTTAGGGAGGCTTCCTACGTACCTTGCCTTGACAAGGGTCAAAGTACATGTAGTTCAGAATGGGGATTAGTGAACCGACATGAAGGGGCCAGGATAAATAGTTGTTGGGATTGATCCTCAGAGAGGATTCTTATGTATCATGCCTTGGAAAGGATCAAAGTCCATGTTGTTTGGAATAGGGATACAGTTTAACGTTAGGTGGGATGAAGGTGAGTCAACGTGAGAAACAGGAGGTAGTAGATATCTAATGATCACGTTGTAAAAGGTGCTTTCATAGTCAGTGGAGTGGGTATTACATGTTGTTAGTGGCCCAAAGAGGAAACTGTGGGATTACGCATGGTTAGTAGCCCAAAAAAGGAAACATGGGAATACATGTAGTTAGAATCTAAAAGGGGAATCATGGGATTACACATGGTTAGAAGCCCTTGCAGATAGATATTAAGACTTACTCTAGGATGGAGGCCCAGTGGAGACAAAGTTCAGAGGGAGACGAGCAAGATAACGAAGGTCCCTATACCCATCTTTCCTCTAGTATTTGGCCCAAAAGAATATAAGAGGAGGAGGTATGCTACCTCCTATTTGAAAGGATAGGTTATTACAATAATAAGGTTTCCATTCCCCGCGGATATGTGCCACTCCAGTAGAGAGGAACTGATTCCATGTGAGGAATATCTCATCCCTGTAGAGACGAGTGGGTGTAGAGATTATTCATGATGGGGAACCCCAAGTATGATGCACAGGGTGAGACCATAGTTTAACATCATGTACTGAGGAAGATGGTTCTTGGCAGTTTAATGTCTTGCAACATGGATGAGTAGAGTTCACTCTGCACCCCTAGTACTTACATAACCATAACACTTTAACCCTTGGTGAAGGAATGGCACTAGCAATGCCATAGTGAAGGTGTTTCATGGATTGATCCACTAAGGGTACAACATTAGCGTGGATATGAGAAGAATCAATATCCATTAGCGTTCCTATGCGAATAAGTATAAGGAAATGCAATGCAACATAAACTACCACCCAAGGGATATTGAAATAACCTGGAACAGACATGGAGGGTCGTATGGGAGAGAGGTGCAAGAAAAAGGTGTGTTGTTCATAATTGGGGCTTAGACATTGTTCCTTAGGGTAAGGACGACACATGGAGTGCAAAAGGAGGGGTGATGGTGGATATGGTTACACATAGAAGCTACCTATGTTCCACTAAAGAGCATCAATGATGGATGGTGCATATGCAATGAAGCAGCCCAGATGCCGCTATGGAGTGGAAATGGTGAAGGGGTCTTATGCATGGAAGTTACCCATGTGTCATTATGGGGAAATAATAGTGAATGGGGCTTACACATGGAAGTTTCTCAGGTGTCTTCCACATGTTTGTCCATGAATTCATCCCAAATCACTAGTGGGTTGAGGAATATAATTAAGGTCTACACTTATGCGTTCGTGCACAAGAGGGATAATGTCATGGATGTTGGAATCAATCTGAACAAAGGGAGATGAAAAGTGTGAATAAACTAGATGAAATTCATAAAATTGTGAGGGTGTCATGGCGATGGAGGATAACTATTGACCACGTTCAAAACACCGCATCCATATTGCGTTAGCCTAAAATGGGTAAAAACAAATAAGGGACGATTGCTGACTGTATTTGAAATAGAGGACCTGACTTGCAGTGTCATCCACAGTCTTCTAGGGTTTTTCCCAGAATGGTAGGTGATCTGAGGGGTTATGGGACCAGGACGTTATGGGGTCCCATAAAAAATAAAAGAGAATGAATATTTGAATGTTGGATGCACAAAGCATGAGGTGTTGTGATGGAATGTTCGAATGTATTCCTACTCTATTGAAAATACACCCCTATAATCATGGAATGAGGTATCTGATGCTTGTCACACATGGTATCTCTTATTTGGAACAAGAGGAATCTTATTGTTGAATGATAGGGAATGCTACAATTTATAGTCATGTGAAGAAGACTGTTATTATCTTATTCTTGGTGCATAAAGCATATCATTTTTGGAGAAAGAGGCATATAATATTTTTCATATTGGGACTAATATAGTTTAAAGTCATGTAGTGAGGACTATTATGCAGAAGGTGCCTAGAAATGGCTATATTTGGGACTTACACAAGAGCGTCCCTTTTTGTTTCAACCTAGTACATAACTTAGGTGATGGGGTTTGGATGAGTTGGTTGAGGAATTGTTCGAATCATGGTACTCGGGGAATTGATGATGAGAACCCAAACTCATGACATGGGAAAAGAACCAAGAAGAATATGTTGACTCAGGGTGTTTCATGGTGTGTGGAGGAGTATCTCAAATCCTGGTATTCTATAGGTGTAATATGGATGTGCGATATAAAATATCTACATCCCAGAACGAAAATATAGATGTGTGACTCTCTATTTTTCATGGGGTCAATGATGGTTGTGAAGGGCCATGCCTGGATGTTTGGGACCATAGCCCAGTACTGATCCCATGTGGGGGGTGCGGGAGTGCAACCTGCATGGTACGGACCAGCAGGCACCGACCTGGATTTTATTGCGCATAATATGCACCACAGATCAGATGGGTTGTGCGAATGATTTCACGGTGCAACACAGGTTCATTCAAAATTGGGAATTGTGGAACTATTGCGCACAATATTGAAGTCTTGCACGCAATAGGGAAGGTTTGTGCGCAATAGTGAAGGATTGCATGAAATAGGACATGTTCAGCACTGGTGAATGGAAAATTGGGCATAGTGGCACTGTTGCATGCAAAACTGATGATTTGGGCAGAAAATTGGGCTTGTTTGCACATTTGTGTGAAAAAGTGATGTTTTGCATGAATGCGTGGAAGACCATGACCAAATTGCTAATCTATTAATACCTAAACCAATAATTAGCTAGCTCCTATAGATTTGTATAATATTATATATATATATATGGAGTGATAGTAATTTTATACATCACTATATCTTATATGAAATGTATGTTATAAATGTGAATAAAAAAAATATACATATCAGTAAATGAACAGAGGAAACCATTTCCATACCAAGGAGGAAAGTATTATTTCGCATATTCAATATGGCTCCCTCATAAAGTAACAAATATGTGTAAGGAATTCTATCTCAATTATTATAAATAAAAAAAGAATACTTATTCCACTTCATCACTAGTATTTTATCTCACTCCCCATGGAAAAATTCATGGTTATTCAATTCTTTTTATAACAAATTACTCCAACGTATATATCCATAACAAAAAAATATTGTTATCTCATTCTAGTCACCAATGAACACAAATATAAATCACATATCATCACAACAAAAACCAATTAAAATTTACGAAAGAAATAAAAAAATGTTCAATTAATTATACTGAAAGACATCAAATCCAATTACATAAAACTATTCTAACAGTAGTAACTATTGATAGAATGCATTATATTTTATAACCTTAAGTTGGTAAACAACACATACAAATATATGGTAAATATTATGTAAGTCACAATATATATGTGTAAATACCCTATACATTTATCAATTATAAAACATATATCATTACATACTATGCTATATCTAAAAGAAGAGTGGGGGAAATGTGTGTTTTCATCCATATATTCCCTCACTAATGTGGTTATTTTGGAAATATCATGAACTCAAAACATTTGGGTGTTAATATCCCTCTCTACATGGTTGGTAGAACATATGGAATCACAAAATAATATGAATAGTATATCAAAAACCAAAAATATGTGTTACTACATAATAATAACTCAAACTAAAACTACATTTTACATGAAACCATTCTTTCAAATCTAAAATCAAGGGAAATATATTTCATGTAAGGTCCCAACAATGATATTTAAGAATTATAAAATTTTATTTATTAACACCATAAAATATTCTTGTTTAATATTTCCATATAATCAAGGCCAATGTGTTTTTTATAATTCACCATTTGATCTCTATATTTCCATTATATGATTATATAAAATTATTCTACAACTATAAAATGTTATTCAGTTTAGAAATCATTACCCCCATCATTACCCATTCATTTGAGTGCATTTATAAATGTATTTTTCATTCAATAATCTCTATATTAATGGACAGAAACTGATATACCAAAGGGATAATTTATTCACTATCTATGGGCCCACTATATGAGGTATTTGGAAATAAAAATAACTTCTTCATGAAAAAAATCCATAAAGATGAAGATAATAAAGAATGTAGGTACACTCATCTTTCAACATGATATAATGAGATGATCAATATCACAAATAAAAGTATTTGTCAAATAGGTATTCTATTCAATTATCATGTTTCATTAATTTTATGTCACCATCATATGGACCCAAACACTAATATAAAAATGAAAAAACATCTCCTCCCTCACTTAATCACTAGACCCCACCTAGTTCTAAAAGAAATACATCATGAGATCTTATATTAAATTGAACTCACTTGAAAGGAAAAAATATTTTATGGAGGAGAATTACATTTTAAACTATCTCTATAAAACCATTGAAAACAATCCATGAATAAAATAATGGGGTCATATTGGCACTAAACACTTTTATTTTATCTATCTTCATTACTCAAATATTTATTAAATTAGGTGATTAATAATTTCCTAGTTTCGTCATAATTCATTTACATGCTTCATGCATTACTTTCACATTAAATTGTTTCTAATAAAAAAAATTAATTTATTTAAGAAACCTGATTCATAATTCACTATATCATATCATATTTATATTTTATAATAATGAAAAAATGTAAAATATTCATTAAAATCCCTTAATTGATATTTTAAATCAGGATTTTTAGAATAACACATGAGGTGACCATCAAGGGTTTTGAATAATGTAATCAAAATACCCAAAACTATCTAAATATCATCCCATTCATAATCTTATAAATTATTATCCATGTTAAGTTAACATTAAAAACAAAATCATTAAACAAAAATCATTTTAATCGTATAATTTGTAACGAGTGTACCCATGAAAACTGGAAAATCCATCTGAGCTAACCTCACATGTTGTTTATGTGAAATAAAGAAGTAGAGAACCCATTTTATATAACCAAAAAATTGAAAGAAACTAGAGTATTGATAAGAAGAATTAGATAAATCCAAAATATATTCAACCCAATCCAAATAATAAAAAACCTCAAAATATAATAATAATGCTCCAATGAGTCTCGATATGACTAGTCGTCACCTCTTAACCATTGTGTTATAATGTTTATAATGGAAAAAAGATGAATAAAAGCTACATAATTCCCTTTATGTAACCTTGGTTAGAAAATCAACATCTAAAAATTCCCAATGGAAAAACAAGGTTTGGGAAATAATATCTATAATTTTCCACCATATAATATATAAAAATTCAAGGGTAAAAAATTATACAATTATTTCTTTTAAGAATATATCTTCATACAAATAAATTCTCTAGGTAAAACATTTTGTAAATAATCAATTAGATTTCATATAATCCTTCCATATTAAGATGAAATTAATATGAAAATTATATGTGATAATACTGAAAAAATATGAAATTTAATCTTTCGATAAATTATAAGATAACCATTTAATGGAAAAAACTATGACACTACAATAATTTTAAACTAAGGTCGAAAATAAACTTGATGAAATCCATCATGTGATAATCCGGTCATAAGTGAAAAATCATATTTTATGGCCTCTAACATATGATTTTATATATCTGAAATTAAAATAAATCCCAAATACATGAATATGTGGGATCTAATTTATATATCCTCAATTTTCATTACCCACAGTAATGTGAATGAAAAAATCAATTGGGATTACATGCACATTGGGTGGAACATTGATTCATAACGAATCCAACGATACCCATTGTGAAAAGTTGGTCACAAAACATTTTAAAAGACATAATCACAATTAATAAATCTTTTTTAGATAATATTTAATCTATTCTACTTCCTAAAAAATAATTTTTATCATAAAAACTATTCAATCATTTTACCAAACGCTTTGTGTGAGTAAACAATTCTTAATGAGAATGACGTTTAAAATTGAATTTCATTTCGAAAAATACATTTTTATAACAAGTGAATTAAATTAAATTAATAACCAAACTATATTTAAATGAAAAATAATAAACCCGTAGAACAATCCTTTTATTGGGTGAAACCTACTTCAATATTGGGGGTAGAACTAATCATCTTAAAAAACATACAATGTGGAAGAGTAGATTTGGTCCCCATGATCCTTGATAGATAAAATAAAAAAAAATTCTTTGATAACACTTAGATATGAAATCTATATCCCAAAAAAGTTCCCAAGAAAAAGGGTATGATATATATAGATAAGGTACGAGAAAGGAATTGGAAACCACTTCTAAAACTAAACATACCTTGGGAAATCCGTAATGAATGATAGGAAATCAATATGAATACCATGGTATATGATTCTATATCATTAGGGATAGATTTGGTTGATCCTAAATGATAATAAGGGTGATTATTCTTTAGAAAGACAAATTTAAAAAGGGTAAAAACAAATATTAATTAGATTATAGTTCCATGAATTATTTTGATGCATGGTTTGACAAAAAATACACTGACTATTTGTGGATAATGTATCTTTAAAAAAGACATGGTGTACTATATCCTAGGAAAATACACATTGTTTTATCATACCATTCATATCCTATAGAAAAAATAACCCCAATATAAATTTCCCAATACATCCATATAGTATCGATAAATGTGATCAATCTGAGAAAAATTACATTGTTAAAAATAGATATACTCCTCATTATTTTTAGATGGGTAATATTAACCATGTTCTTACTTTTCACAAGACCTATCTCCACCAAAGAACACAATTTTCAACAATCATCCCCCATAAACCTCAAGATTTACATTAAATTAAAATAAATACTTAATTTATGTGTATATATGATCTTGTGAGTGATATAATTTTCCCCATAATAACAACTTTCTCTCTCTAAATTTTTTTCAAGATCCTGGACCCACAAAAATAAATAGACAACGCGGACCTATCAACGATTCCCACTACAATGTTTTGTGGATATCCCATATAAAGATATATATTTACCGGATCAAGGAAATTATATTAATTAATAACACCTTACCTTGAATTCCCATAATCTATTCTGGTTTCTAAATAATGGTTGTATCAAGATCATGATCAATATCCTCTTATTCAATCACTTGTGAAGGATCGGGTCCATATTTTCTCAACATGAAATGTGAAAAAGTAATGAACCAAAGTAAAGTGATATGGTAATTTCAACTGATATGCCACATTTTCAGGTCTCTCAATAAACATAAAGGGGCCAATAATTCTCTGTAGATACATATCTTACATACCTAACTATTGACGTCCCAATATTGTTCAAAGTCTATGAAAAATGAAATCACTAATTAAAAACTATACAAACCAAGGAAGATTGTAAAAATAATAATTATGATGGATTTTTTATGTGAGAATCTTATTATGGATCTACTTAAACATTTCTGTCCAATATTGTAGAATTCTTGCATCAGACAAAGACCTCTATTCCATCTCTACTACAATAAGAGAGATCCATATAGACTCCAATTTAATTATTAAAGGGGTTAAATATTTATCCAATCCCAATAACTATTTTTTAAGAATATTTTACCATTGGAATTTTTTTCCCAAAATCCACCAAAATCCATCACACAAGAATGAATAATATCATAAAGAACCTGAATAACAGTATGTCTATCCATCCATCTGCATATGATAATCCATGGCTAATTTACACTAGGAACCCATCACCTATTGAAAACTATTCCAGAACATATATATGAACCTTAAGTCTATAAAAAACAATAACATAGGGAACCCAATGAAATATCTAAATTATTTATATGTATATGTCACTGAGATGTTACACATGTTTCGTCTCTTGATTCATTTTAAAAGAGTTGATTTTTTATGTTTATCAATAATAATGAAAATCACATCCTTACTAATAAAATTACCAGGAAAAAAAATCATGTCAAAATAAATCTTACCCCCTTATATAGTAAAATGAGTAATGGTTTAACTAAACTTTATGGTTGTTGTATTTCAACCATAATTTTCCAACAAAAGAGAATTCATTATACTAGTTATGTACTCGATATCCTCATAACCATCATTTAATACCAAACTATATTTTCATGTTATATATTGGTAGCCCATAATTTATAGACAAATAATACCATTTTTCACTATCAATCAAATTATTCCACATATAAATCAAAAAACCATTCTAGATATAGAAAAAAGGCTCCATATAGTGATTAAGACCACTCATTAAAAGTATCTAAACTATAAAAGTTTATACTGGATTGTTGAATTCGGTTTTAAGAAAATTATCGATCTAAAATATCTCATGGGATGATTTTTCATATTTTATTTATACCAAGAACTCTATTATACCAACCTCTTCTCTTCACAAACTCCTCTTAGTAAAGAAACTCATGATCGACCGCTTCTCTACCAATTCCTTCACAAATTGTGTCAGTAATTTTCTTCTCAACACATCTAAAACCACATTCACATTCCTATGAGTATATGTAAAATAAATATATAATTTTATAAGATACTATACCTAACATCATTGTAACATGTAATCATTCCTAACTGTTAAATTTTATCTACGGACCTTATGATCAAAATGATATGTAAATAACTCCCCACAGAGGGCGTGATGTAATGTATTTGTTATATGATTAGCCCATAAAAAAAGGTCATATGAAAGACTATGCTAATCATTTCTATGAAACTAGAGATGTCTATTTCCCTCCACCCATTTTCCCTACATCAAGATACATCCCAAACCGATACTAGAATCATTTGAGAATTCAGCTTAACTAAAACATGGATACGAAAGAATCAAGAATTTTGTTGCCTTAAAATCACCCCTATATCCTCAAAATGAATTTGAAATTTATTATTTCATTAAAAATATAAGCCTTCATAGGTTACACCTATCATGAAATATGTGATCCTAGAAAAATACTGAATAAATTATCAATAAAAACTAACCATACCCTACAATCTCAACATTTTAGGCACATTTACTGGATCTATACGGAAATAATTGTTTATATTTTAATTTGATCCATTAACAACCCCTATAAAATATGGAATTCCCTAAAATTCTCCATTTCTAGATTTAGAACTCATGTTAATAGAGTATATCATATAGATGATGTTCTTTAAGGGTTTGAATATTTATATCCAAATCATTCATTTCTCCTCTTATGACATAATGTACAATAAACTGACATTCAAGAACAAAATAACGAAAAAATACATGATCTATTGAATTATTTTTCACTAAATGAATAAATATTGTAGGAGAATAAGTTAGGTGGAAGGGAAAACCTAGAGACAGGAAAATATCATACCATATATTAAACCTTGTCTTATATATAACAACTTCTTCCACACTCAACTATTTGTACCATAAATGGTAGTCATTACTTGAAAGAAAATATTCCCTATAAGATATTAAATGATATAATTAATCATATTAAATGAATATTTATTCTTAATTGTAACCCAATTCAATATTTAATAGTACATACAATGTCTGAGACTCTTATATTCCTTCTTAGAAAAGAGGACATGTGAATTACAGTATGACATGATAAAAGAATAAATACCTTAGAATCTATGTCCCCATGTGGGAAATGATTATCCACTAATGAAGTGGGTTCTATTAAGAAATATTACATTAGAATGGGAATCATACCATTGGATGCTAAATAGTAAAAATTTTCTTCATTAGAGGTGGAAATCTAGAAAACAAATCTAAAACACTTCTGCATAAGAAAAAAACTCTAGGAATCCAATATCACCAAACTGGTAAAGTAGAGTAAAAAAATTATTTTGGACAACTTGAATGATATTACACCCCCAAATGAAAAAATGGCCCTTCTATCTTGATCTAGATTCATATTCATCCTGAAAATTCTAAGTGACCCCATCAGAAGAAAAAATCAAAATCCGAAAATGATAATATTATATATGGGAAATAACTCTGATCATTTAATCAATTCCTAGTATCTAGATGATGTTGGAAATATTAATAAATGAAATTTAATACCCCACCTCAATGTCACCTCTCATGAACTGACACATAGGACACATGAAATCATGTTTTAAGCTCCTCCCCAAAGGTATTAAATTATCCAATAAATAATATAATATGTTCCAAATCGAATCTCTATAAAAAATTAATGTTGATGATATTTAAGAATTGAATGAAACTATATCAAATAATATTAAACCGAAAATGATGAAATGAACACTTTACCTCTAATTGAAACCGATGCTGATTAAGATTCCTCATCTCCACACTCAGTTGTATAATGTTTCCCACTAAAAGCCACATGAGCACCTCCTTGGTCAAATTTATAGACCCTCCTCCCTTGAAGTAAATGGTATGAACCTATGATCCCTTTGTGAGAGTGTATCCATACTTAATTTCCCCGGATATCATTTTATAAAAATTCTTTATATGGATCGATAGTCCACCATGATGAAATTTTTTAAGATTATATATATATCCATTACTGGTATGATAATTATATATAAATTAGAATAAGAAAACTAGTTGCTTCCCTAAAAATTACCATAAAAAAAGTGATGATGAAAAATTAAAACTCTTAAACATCATTTTCTAGATTGGAGAAAAAACATGGAAACCAACTTCACCAACTAATGCTGCACCGAAACTATTTATTAAATTATTATAAACCTTATTTAAAAACGATTTTTCTTCCCTATTTGAATGTTTTGGAAGGAACATGAGAATAAAAATAAAATAAATACCATTCCCCATTCCCAACTCAATCCACTAATCCATTAGATTATCAATAGTGACCAACTCTAGAATAAAATACACCAACTCAATAAAAGGGGTGGAATAAAGATGAACATTAATCTCCCAGTACTCCAAAACTATTAAATTCAATGACATATTTTCATGTAATTTATTTGGGTGAAAAATGATTAATGACTTTGATGAATGAACTCTAGGTAATATCCTAATTCAATTTTGATTTGACAAAAGAGTTCCAAAATTACTTTATGGATCCAAAGGATATGTTAGTGGAAAAACCTACCATAGAGTCTTTATGAGTCATTAAGTAGTTGAAGATCAAATTAATGCCCTCAATCTACTCCTTATATTCATGGGGTATTTTGTCAGCAAGAATGATGGGTGGATGCTAGTTACTGAATTTTGATGAATGATCCACAACACTTCCTTGGTTCCTTACACCCACTTGACACAAAATCCAAATAGTGTTGATTAATGATTTCACCAAATAATAGTACACAAGAGGATTAACCTATTATAATTATATCCCAAATTCCACACCCAAATTAAGAAGATATCTTTTAGGAGGATTTTTTTAATAATAATAAGTAAATAACTAATGATTTTTTAAAATATATTAAAATAATTATACACACCCCAAAAATTTATGTCAATTCCTTAGAAAATAAAATTTATATCAATACAAATTATAGTAATAAAACATAAAACATTGAATATAAATATTCCCATTTAAATAACTCATAGACCAATTCATTCAAATAACCACAAACTTCATATATAAATCTTGTAAAAACCTTTCTGATTCCCATGGTAACTTGAGTTCAAAATTGGTACTCCTATTTCTAGGAACTCTCCCACACTTACAACTTGAATTTCCATTGTCCTAAAACATTTATACCAAAGAAATATAACCATATACATGTTGTGTTATCGCATATTAAGAAGTAAATTTTAATATGATTTCATTCTATAATAATCCAACATTAGAAAACTAGACAATCCAACTGGGCTAGACAACTACTATGGTTTGGTGCAACAATAAAACAAACCCAAGTCTCATATACAACAAAAATATATATAATATACTAAGGAAAAATTGGATGAAAATTATTAGTACATTACCATTAAAATCCAAGAAAAATCAGGTAGAATATAATGTATTATATGAAAAAACATATAGGCATCCATTTGACCAAATCCAAATCTAAATCCTCCAACTACAATGGAAATGAAAAAAAGGTAAGACAACATGATGTGTAATTCCATCCCCTTACATGTGTCCATAAAAAATGATATATAGTATCCTAATAGATATGTACGTTTTAATAAATAATATCATTCTGACTCCACCATATAATTTATAAAATGTCTAATTATAAGAATTTTCTGGTTCATGATTTTAAAAAAATATAGTTTAACAAATAATATTCATATAATAAAATATTTTCTAAATCATCCTTCTGTTTTCATTAGATACTCTCATATTCACATGAAATGGAATGTGAAAAGTATAAGTGATATTAATGAAATCATAATCAATAAAATCTATGGATACACTAAAACAAATAAACGTAATAAATACAGCTATTAGATAATCCAGCATATGAAAGAATGCGAGAAAATATTCATAAAACAATCCACCATGATATATTCCAATCATAATTGACAAAGAACACCATTTGGGGTATAACAGGTGTGCATTTATACTATACATAAAAAATAAATCCTCAATCGATGCCGACAATGAATTTAACCTCTACAAACTCTTGTGGAATTACAAGGACAAATGCGAAAAAACCCTAGGTGGTATTAAATTCACTTTTATTGACATTAGTACTTTTGATGAAACCAATATTACACATTGTACTCCGTTTTTCAAAATCCATTTAAAAAGTCACACACACAATTTATAAAACATTTTTAAGGAAAATAAAATCTTTTATTGTGCATGAAAAGAATTTTTTAAAACCACCAATCAATAATTTTATCTAACACATGGTGTGGTAAAACTATTTTATATCAATACTAAAAAAAGAAAGGGAAGTTCCACCTTTTATCAGTGCTAATTACAAGAATTGTTAAAGAATCCATTTATCTTCACCCTTGAAGAATTGATAAAGAATCCCTTTATCAGGTCTAGAAAGGAGCAGATAAAGAAACCCTTTATAAGCACTAAATCTTTAACACTTATAAAGGGATACTTTATCAGCACATTTTTAGCCCTAATAAAGGGATTCATTATTAGCACATTTTAGCGCTAATAAAGGGATCCTTTATCAACCCTAAAATTTTAATAATGATAAATGGTAAACTTTTTTAGCACTAAAAAAGAGATGATAAAGGATGCCTTTATCAGTGATTTTTTAGGGCTGATAAATCCATAATCCCATATTTTATAAAATCGGGTGCATATTATCCTCTGTTTATCATTCCCTAATGCTCTTGCGGTACTATACCACTGCAAGAACTCCCCTCCCCCTTATCTTCCCTTTTTCGGACCTCCTCCACTAGCCCTACGCTACCCCTAGCTCTACTCTTTATCCTCCCCCTCAAACCCCTTCAACGGATCCTCCTCCCTGCGAACCCTACTTCTACTCCTCCACACTAGACCCTACTCCCCATAAACCCTACTCTTCTATTTCTCAATGGTTTGTGGATCCTACCATTCACCTCCACCTCTGTCCATTCTACCTTCCCCTCCCAACATAGTGCATAAGGCTCCCTAACCGCTCGACGCTTCTTCTCTTTCTCTATCCCAGGTGAGATCTACTCTAGGTCAGTCTCCCACTTCTCATTTCAGGTTTATGTTTCGTACTCTCTCTTCTCTACATGTGTTCATCGTTTAAATTATCATTTGTCCAATGATTCAATGAATATTTGGGGAATGGTCATTTCACATTCCATAGTGGGAATCATAGATCACTCCATGTGAAAATTAGACATGGGTAGTTCTAGTCTTTTTTAAACAAACTGTATAACCATAGGGACACATCATGTCCTCCTTGGAGGACAGTTTTGAGCTCTATTTCCTTTTATTTCATTTTTTGTGAGTTTTTTGGGCTTCTATGGACTAGTATTGGGGGATTGTGTTCCCTTGGATTATTCCTATGAGGTCCTGATACATCTTCATGACCTCATCTAGGGACGTTGGCCCCTATATATCTTCTTAATGATCAGGGTTGTGTTGGTGAGTTACATTAATCTTGATTGAGTTGTCATAGTACTCTTATATGAGGGTTATTATGGAATTATGTGTCAGTCATTGGAACTCAAACCCCTCAGTGACTTGGAACATGTATCGATTCAAGGGACCCATAGCAATTCTCATTTCATTCATTTTGTCCCTATATCGGGTTTGTAGAATTGGAATCACCAAAACATACATGGGAATTAATCCCCTATATTGAGGTATGTTTCATGTAGGGTCTATTGTCCCCTAGAAACCCTTAATAATTAACCCCATCTCTTTGTATAGAGATCTTAAATTTCTGATGGTGTATTGGTCCAACAGAGCGTGTATCTTAGATGAACCCTCTCAGTTTTCAATATACTTATTCTACAATGAGTGGTCTTAGTTCACTTTTATTGGGGTTAGTATGGAATATGATTCTAAGCAATAGACCAGAGGTCCCTTAGGGACCTGGAGCTTGTGTCCCTTCAAGAGGCCTGAAGCAAACCTTATTTCCAATGTGTTTTCCCTATGTTGGGTTTGATGAATTGGCATGACCAACACTTATACAAGTGCCTATCCCATATCTTGGATGATTATTGTAGTAGACTCTAGTACCCCCCCATCATGACATGGGAATTGACCCCTATTAGTGAGATGGAGTGTATATGTCATGTGAACACTATCATTTTACAATGTGATTCTTATTGGCTAGATCATATTAGTGTGACCTCGAGGATGAGTGTCATCATTGGAATTATATCATGGGTAGCATTTCCTCTCGAAGGAGTGATACATTGAAACCCTTTAGAAGTGGTTGAGACATTTTTTGACTCAGATTATTTTATGAGTATATTTGGGATATCCTTGGTTATCATTATGTCTCATATATTTTTTGGAATTCTTGTGTTTAGTGACATGAATATTCTCGATGATTTATGTATGGTGTTTTTGTGTTGTCTTATTGGTTATTGTAATACTCATTCCTACAAGGGATCTTTACATACATTTCATGTCTTATACAGATGATAGAAAATTTCACAGAGTCCTTGTTGGAAAAGGATAAGGAAGAGATTAGTTTTGTATAAATAGACTGAGGTGTATACCAAAGGGGAATTAAAATATGTCCCCTCCTTCGATGGAGGTCATAAATTATTTTCCATTTTTAGGTTGTATTGTATTTCAAATATTTTTATTAAATTCATTAATTTATGTTGTTCAATTACTAGACCGACCTCTAGTGGTGTGGGGAAATTCAATTTATAATACTAAAAATTTAATGGCTATATTAGTGTTCTATGATTATTGATATGGATTGAGTTTATATCATAATAGTTTAAGGTAGTGATATTCCGAGATGTAGGGTTAGTAGCACCCACCCAATATAGGTGTGTGATGTATATCTCATCTCAGGAGGAACTGTCATTCATAGGTATGTCAAGGATATCCAATTACTCCAAGGAATTTAATATGATTGTGATGGGTATAGAAATATCACATTGCATTTTCTTAACTTTCATGTTATTGTCAGAGAGCCAGTCGGCAAATAGTCTGGGAAGAGGAAGGAACTGGAGAAAGGAGGTCTGTACAATACTAATGTGATGGAGGAGACCGGGGAGTAGCATGAGGTTGATGGATATTTGGTTTTATTCTAATAATACTACCCCTAAGTAGACCACTCTTATATTGGGAAGTTAGTGGTCATAGACATTGATAGTTGTAGTCACTATAGTTTTTTTACCAGGAGGTTCTAGGATTGTATGGAGGTACGCTCTATCTTCATTATACTTTTCTTTTAGTACTATTAAAAATATGAACAAGAAACTATTTTTCCTATTTTTTTCAAATATTTACTAGTTATATGGTAGACACTGTTAGAGCCTCATGTTAGTGATATTTGGTATAAATTTGGACTTTCAAAGAAGATGAACAATTCCACCATTGAGTTGTGTTCTTGAGAGGATATCCAAAAACATGTGGGCAGGTCAGTGACTCCTAAAGTGGTTACTATATACATGTTGTAGATGGAGTACCTTTAATTGTGTGTTTGAGGCCCATTTTATATGCATAGATTTTATTGAAATACTTTTTTTTAGTGAACTAGTTTGAAATGAAAAGGCTGTGTTCTAGGTAATAGGATCTCATAGAGGATTCAAGTGCAGTTCTAGGTATGTGTTTGGGATGGTGAGGTAGAGTTATAGCATATCCTTTATATTTTAATGATATAATTTATGTTCAACAACCTTATTTTTCTATTTCTTATATTGATTTGGGTAACAAAAACTGTGATATTCCAAATTAATTTTGGATAAACATAGGTTATGTAATTAAAACTAACTATTCAATAACTTTTTTAGATAATGACTTCTTTATGTTCTAGTGCTCCAAACCTCTAGGATGAATAAGTCTCTCAAGCAGCAGCAGTAGAAACTACTCATAGTACAGATGAATAACAAGTTCCTGATCCTGTTGTTGCTCCTAATGATGAGGTTTATTAAATATCCGTGCATGTTGTTACTACCATTTCAAATGAACATATTGATGATATTGATATCGCTAAAATGGTCAAGGATGAATGATCGGTGTCATAGAAAACATAGGTGCATCGTAGTTTGACGATTTTAGCCAATGTTCTTAAGGTGAATAACAAAGACATAAAATTTCATGTCATATGCAATTCACGATGTTGACATGTGAATCCAAACAAATCTATGTTTAATAGATACATTGGAATTGTCACTCGGAAATGTGTGCCGATTGACATAAATCCAGGGAACCATGTAGTGTCCATGCTGAAGGCTGTGATCTGGAAAGAAATTATGGTAACATTATGATATTATTTGTTTAATTTATTAGAAAATAAAATAATGAAACAATGTCTTACTCTTCTCAATATCTTGAAGATTACATTTATATAAGATGATTCACACAAGAATTATGTACTAAGTCTTGAAGGAAGGATTCATCGAGGTTTTTTCACTATTCTAAAAAAATTTCACCTGAAGGATTCTCAAGGTAATATAAACCCACACCCACACCTTGTCTATGCCCACCTAATATCCCAAGAAGAATGAGATGTATTTATTGGCGGTCGTGGGGATGAAAAGTTTCAAGTACATTGTGGCTGATAATACATTTTTTAAGGATACATGTTCTCATCACATTGATTATCAATATTTCATTTATAATATAGCAACTCAGTACTGAAAATAAGGAACATGCATCAAAAACAACATACCCCTGCCGTAAAGCAAGGATAGGGTACACTTCACTAGAAAAGAAAATTGAATGTATTTTAAATTTATAGTAATATTGGTTGGTTCCAAGAAACAACATCATAATTATATTTCTATATTTATATATAGATTGATTAGTCTAAAGCTAATGACACTTCCATCCCATGTCATGTTCTTTGGAAGGAGGGATGTTTGAATAAGGAAGGGAATATAGTAGATGAAAACACACATAATGTGTGGGAAATATGTGTAAGTATGAGATGATTAAATGTTTTGTTTTAAATTGATATTACATAATAATAATTGATTATTTTTATATATACAACTATCACAAGAATCATATACTCTATTAGCTGATGCAGACCTATTATCGATGGCTTAGAAGTGGCCAGAATAATACCGTCATGTTAGAGGTGTGGGGTTTGGGTGAAACCTCAAGTATATTTTAAGAAAAAAATAAATGGATGATTGAGATGATGAAATGAAATGAAGGAGTGAATGACTAGAAACCATTGAAGAATGATTTCAATGTAAGGGGGAGTTTCTAGCTACTTTTATGGGTGTGAAGCAAGGAGAAGACACACATCAATAACAACCAGCACTTGATGATCCTGCCCCACCCCCACCAGCTTTGGGGAGATCTATTCCCCTCAAAGAGTTGTCTTAGCCATGATAATCAATATTCTAATAATTGTTTCCATGAACTGTGAATAAAAAACTGATACTTTTCTTGTATTGATCATCTAGAAGGGGATAATGACAGTTATTTATATCTTTCAACACCCACGTATAACCTTGTAGTGAGGGAAATGGTGTTCAACATTCTAGAGGACAAGATACATAATAATCCACTTCCAAAAGATAATCTTAATGTGATGATTACTATAGATCATGATGCAAATGCAGAGCCACCTATTCCACTTGATGACTATGATATTCATTTGGTCTAAAAGGATATTAGGACATCCATTGCATGGCTGTCACAACTTGTAAGAGTACATGGGGACAAATAGGTATTTATTTCCATTTTTCAAGCTAAACCATTAACAATTATTGAAAAAAGGTTTGAATTAATGAATGTTATTATATATGGAGAAAAGGAAGGGGGTGACAAGAAACATGGGCTCAAAATCATCTAAAAGATGAAATTATCAATCCCAAAGAGTTGCTAGTACCACAATAACACCACCTGCTATCTATTCACATTTACTAAAAATGAATACTCATGTGGATACGATGCTAAAAAATGGTAGTAGTCAAAAATTTGTTTTTGAAAAGAATATATATAGAGAAGAAATTCAAAATTACTTTACTGATGAAAATGTAAATGAGATCCTTAAATACGGTTTTCTAGGCGTAAGAGTTGTAAATTTATGTATAAGGTATGTTTTCAGGTATTTATTTTTTAAAATCTGATATAATGTGTTAATTATGACTAAATTCATTTTATATTATGGTAACGTGTATATATGAAAAAAGGTTGAAGGTATATTCCCATGAGCAAAAATTTGGACTCATTATTCCTTAGATCACATCAACAAAACTAACGAAATTAGAGCCATCAAAAAAGGATGAAATAGTGAAAGGCTTATTGACAACTTTTGAAAGCAGGATTACAGATGGAAGAATCTTCCTAATACCAACCATGCATGGGTAAAAATATATGATTGAATAATATCAATTATATTTTCACTTATTTGAATACATATTCTTTTTTGTGTTTTTAGGAAACATTGTCTTCTAATTATGGTGAACTTGAATAATCTAAGGATTTATTTTCTAGATTCAATTCATGGATATCCTACAAACCAAAAACACATAATAGAGTTTGTGAATCTGTAAGACAACACATCCTATGTTTTAGGTCTAAAACCCATGTTATATAATTAATATTATCTTATAATAAGGATTTTATTATGATAGGGAGTGTGTATAAATATCGTCTAAAACAAATAATGAGGACATGGGCTAATCATAATGAGGCAAAAAAATACTACGTCAGGAATGGTATTATGGAATATTTAATTAAATTTCACAATCCAAACACATATCAAAACATGTTACATATTCTCCTAATGATCAATGTTTTAGCAGTGTCTAAAATAAACAAACTATAATGATTGAGGATCTTATGCTTGTAAATTTACGAGAGCGATTGTTTTCCATCAACAAACTTGCATCCCTAAAGAGCTATTTTCAAAAACAACTACTATTTCATTTAAATTATTTTTTAATTCATTATTTATATATATAAAAGTACTAATCTATCTGTCAAAAGGCCTTATATTCACAAGACGATAAAGATTTGTTCAGAAATTATTGGGCCGTATACCTGATGTAATATTGTACTCAAATAACATGAAGATGTGACTTTGGGACATGTACAATTGGAAGCAATTTTTGAGAGGGGTTAATGCGATCAAAAGATGAAACATTTTTGTTTGTAAATGTTAATAGGAAAATTGAATGTCTATTAAATAAAATATCCTTTCTCCAATGATTCATTTTTTCATGTAACAGATGAAATGGATTATCAACATGCAAGAATGATGAACCACTTTTCATTGGGCTTTGGATAAGAAAAAGTAGTAAAATATCTAAAATACCTTCATATCTGATCAAAATCATTAGTATTGTGTTGATACATTAGGAGAATGATCCATGGATCATTTTTTACATGTACAAGTCCACCCTGCTTGAATCAGAGGCATGGTGTGGCTGGTATCACTCAAAGTGTATCTCTTTTGTTTAAAATGGACATAATGTTTAGTTAAATCAAAAACTGACATATGGAGAACAGACCAAATGAATTTGTATTGTGCTGATAATTTAGTATAATTATCCATGGGTCATTTTTTATGTGTATGAGTCAACCCCGCCTCAATATGAGGCATAGTGTGGCCGTTATCACTCAAAGTGTCTCTCTTTTGTTTAAAATTGACAGAATTTTAAATTGAAAACAAAAACTAACGTAAGAGAAAATAACCAAATGCATTATAATTCTGTGGATACTTTATGAGAACAATATATGGGTCGTTTTTGACGTATACGAGTCAAACGTACCTCAATACGAGGCACGATGTGGCCGGTATCATTCAAAGTGTCTCTCTTTTGTATAAAATGGACAGAATTTTAATTGAAAACAACAACTAACAAACGAAATCCAAAAAAATGCATTCGGATTATGTTGATATGTTATAAAAAATCCCTGGGTCTTGTGTGACATGTTAATGTAAACCTCTCCTTAATCTGAGGCATGTTGAGGCCGATACCCCTCAAAGTGTCTCGCTTTTGTTTAAAATGGGCAAAATTTTAAGTTAAAACGACAAATGATGTATGGAAAACCAAACAAATGCATTAGGATTGTGTTGATACATTAGGAGAACTATCCATGGGTCATTTTGGATGGGTAAATGTCAAACCCGCCTCAATTTGAGGCCCAGTGTGGTCAGTATCACTCAATGTGTCTCTTTATTGTTAAAAATGGACAGAATTTTAAGTGAAAACAACAACTGACATATAGAAATATTACCAAAAGCATTCTGATTGTGTTTATACTTTAAGAGAATGATACATGGGTCATTTTGTACATGTAAAAGTCAACCCTTTCTCAATATGGCGCACTGTGTGGCCGGTATCACTCAAAGTGTCTCTCTTTTGTTTAAAATGGACATAATTTTTACTGAAAACAATAACTGACATACCGAAATCTGACCAAACGCCTTTGGACTGAATTTATACATTAGGAGAACGATACATGGTTAATTTTTGATGTGTAAGAGTCATCCTTGCCTCAATCCTAGACATAGTGTGGCTGGTATCACACAAAGTGTCACTCTTTTGTTTAAAATGAACAAAATTATTAGTGAAAACAACAATTAATGTAAGGAAAACCAACCAAAAACATTCATATTGTGTTTAGACTTTAGGATAATGATACATGGAAAATTTTTGATGTGTAAAAATCTACTCTTCCTCAATCTGAGACACGGTGTGTACTGTATCACTCAAAGTGTCTCTCTTTTGTTTAACATGTACACAATTTTAAGTGAAAACAACAACTGACGTACAAAAAATAAATAAAAAACATTATTATTGTGTTGATACTTTATTATATCTATACATGGGTCATTTTGGACGTGAAAGAGTCATCCCATCCTCAATCCAAGGCACGGGGTTACCAGTATCACTCAAAGTGTCTCTCTTTTGTTTAAAATAGACAAAATTTTATGTGAAGACAACAACTGACATATGGATAATATATCAAATGCATTAAAATTAAGTTGATAAATCATGAGAATGATTCATGGGTCATTAGTGATGTGTAAGATTAACCATCACCTCAATAATTGTCACAGTGTGATCAGTATCACTCAAAGTGTCTCCCTTTTGTTTAAAATGGACAAAATTTTAAGTGAAAACAACATCTAAAGTATAGAGAACTGACCAAACACATTATTATTGTATAGATACATTTGGAGAACGATCCATGGGTCATTTTTTATGTGTACGAGTCAACTCTGCCTCAATATGAGGCCCAATGTGGCTGACATAATGTGTTTCTATTATGGATAAAATGTATAGAATTTTAAGCAAAAACAACAACTAACATACAGAAAACTCAGAAAACACATTAAGATTGTGTTGATACATTAAAATAACAATACAAGGGTCATTTGTGATGTTTAAGAGTTAACCCTGCCTCAATCCTAGGCATGGGGTTCCCGGTATCTCTCAAAGTGTCTCTCTTTTGTTTAAAATATAAAAAAATTTAAGTGAAAAAAAACTGACATAAGGAAAACCAACCAAACGCATTTGTATTGTGTTGAATATTTTGGAGAACAATACATGTGTAATTTTTGACATGTAAGAGTCAACCCCGCCTCAATCCGAGGCATGGTGTGTCTGGTATCATTCAAAGTGTCACTCTTTTGTTGAAAATGGACAAAATTTTAAGTGAAAGGAACATCTGACGTACAGAAAACCAACCAAATTCTTTTAGATTGTGTTGATTATAAGGCCCCAGCCTTAAAAATCACTTAATCTTGAGTTACTTCAACATTACATGTTGAGGATCTTTTCAGGTTTAGAGTTTTAGAGAATTAGATCATAAAACATGAGTTACATTCCACAGTTAAACAAACTAGTTACATAAAAGATAGTACTCATTTTTCCCATCAGCAGAATCATATTTAAAATAAAACATGGATTCTTTCTTGACACTTCCTTGAAACTATCATCACATCAGGTACCTTTACCTTGACCTGTGAAAAACATTACAAAAACATGGGATGAGCATAAAAAGCTCAGTAAGGGATAGAAAATTACGAAATGAAAACATTATTCCATGTATGAAATCATAATTTACTCATAAAACATAATCACTTTACCATAACTCATCAAATCATTAATAAATCATTGAAATCATAAGACATAAAGGTAACTAGAGGCTTTCATAACATTCTTACGTAGGGAGTAACCCTCTTGGTTAATTTTGGAATACCCATCACAGTATATTCCCTAAATCTCTTCGGAAAAACCTTAACTTTTTACTCCATCGCATTACCCAATGCATTGGAGAGCTATATCGGGCTCACCCACCCTTAGTTTATCACGGTACCACCAGTCTTCATAACAATTCCCAAAAACCATAACATAATCGTATCACATAAAACATGCATAAAGGATACATAGAATTTCCACATTTCAATCACAAGATATCAACACAACAAATTTATATAATAAAAACATTATGAAAACCATTTTTAATACCAAAATAAAAGAAAAGTAAAACTTGGTATTTATTTTTCATTTAAAAAAAGGTATGGCTTGTAGAGGAAGCCGAAACTCAAATAATGGTCACGGCTGCGGAGAAGTGGTTGTCACCGCATAAGTACGACAAAAACATTCCTTTTTGTCGTTTAGTAAAACGCTTCATATAAAAAAGATTCCTTTTGGATAAACGTAAAAGTCAAAGGGGTTTATACACCATATTAAAGAAGGTTGTGTATAATAAAATATGTCTCAATGAAAGAAGATTGAGACGAAGTCCCATACCTCGGGTCCGACTTGACTCGATCATTCTTTAATGTCATGAATAATAAACTTGAGTTAATTTCTACTTGCTTAAGAACCTTTTCCAAGTTCATTATTCCTTTTATATCACTTATTACCATGTTATGAACACTATGTAATTATTTAAGTTAATAATGTTCGTTTTGTCGATCATTGGTACTTGAGTCAAAAATAAACTCTTTATAGTTACAATTTGTTCATGTGGTAAAATATCAATTATATCTAGAATTATATTCATGATGTAGATATCACATATATAATATATATACAGTATAAAAATGCATTTATAATATTAAAATATCATTTATAGGTAACAAATGAAATGCACCGTTAATGGAGACGGTAAGCCGTACGTACGGATGAACACTTCATTCATTCCTATTTCTTACTTAATTGAGTGAAATCATAATGATATAAAGTTATATCATAATTCTAGTATAATATCATATATAATATCATTAAATTTTTCCTTTATTCATACCACATATGGTGTTAACGAATCAAATCACTTTGAGGGTGCGGTAGTCCGCATTTCCTAAAATGAAGATATCGCGTTTACCCATAATGGAAACCATAAAGGTATGCCATAAATAAAATATACAGAAGCTTAAGTAAAACATAAACATAATATATATCATATATAATCATAGTGTCATCTTAATGGCCACCTTTGAAGGTGTTAGAAGAGTAATGAACAATTATCGTTTTGTGAGGCATAAATTTGCCATCCACGGAAATAGTATGCTCTTTAACCATTAGATGAACGTGTGTGTAAGTGTAGCTAGAATACTTATTATAAAAAAAATCCTAGTATATTTACGATACTGGTGTTGTTAGAAAATAAAATAATAAAAAGAGTTTAGGGGGTTGGAGAAGCAAAATAAAACATAAGAACACAAGAGAAAACACTACCTTTAAAACGGGTAACTCTTTTTGATTTGAGCTCAAAGGCATCCTTGGGAAGGCTTCTGCCCAATGTGAGGCTTTTATAAGTAATAGAGGGATTTGGAGAGAAAAAATGGTCATGGTTTGGCCAAGCCAAAGCCTTGAGAGGTGTGGGTAAGGTGGTAGAGGTGGGGTCTTTTATAAGAGGAGAGGAGGGGCACTCTTGGAAAGTTATAAAAGGTTACTTTATTATAAAATGATTTTCAGATTTAAAAATACCAAAATTATATATTTAGAGGATAAGGTGATAATAGTTCTAAATAATCCCATTAATAGGTTTTTGACATGTGTAGGTCTTAGATTTTAAAGTATCATTTCATTTTATTTAAATTGTTAAATAATGAGGTAATCGCTGCATCATTATGATGTCATAAATAATATTATTTATTTAATATCTAAAAATTATAAAAAAATATCATGATGTATGAAATATTTTTAGCTTTCTAATGAATATTTATAGTAAAAAATATGACTTGTATAACCCCATTTAAAAATTGTTTTAGTAAAACAACTCATGTTTGTGACATTTTCATTTTAACTTTAAATAAAAAGTTATTAATGTCATTTTCCTACCCAAGTGGCTCCATGGGGTCCCCAAGTCGACCCATGGATTTTCTAGGTCGGTCATGACACATCCAATTATGGTAGGACATGTGTCTAGGTCATTTTATATTATTAAAACATTATTTTTATCTTATACTACACTACTTACCTCTAAATGCGATTAAAACTTAAAAATTACTATTCGCCAAAAAATTATTTTAATCCCATTGAACCACATTTTACCTCTTAATGACAACCATATATGTCAGATTTTTTAAATTCAAAACACAGAGGTGGTAAAATTTCATTTAAATGAAAAATCAGTTTTTTTAAGAACCACTTAGTGGTTTCACTATTCATCAAAAATTGAAGCTTTTCAGAAAAATATCAAAACATAAAACTAAGCTATATTTGATATTCCAAATTCAAAAATAATTTCTATTTTAAAATATTCAGAACATATAAGTTACATTAATGAATTTAATAAATAATTCCCGCTGTCAAAACAAATAGCGTGTTTTTATGAAACAATATGTATCAAAAGATTGACAGTAGTTTGAGTCCAATTTCAAGTTAAAATTAACTCCAACGACCACTATTGGATTAAATGGTAATAATATATTCTAATTTCACTTTAAAACAATTTCAAAAGATAATGTAATCATATAAATAATTTATATTATAAAGAGGTTTTGAATTAAAATACAACATTTTTCTCTACTCATTAAAACATGAACTTTATCGGAAAAATACCAAAAATTTACAATAAGTAAATTTTGATGTCTTGATTCTTAAGAAGATTTTTATTTGTTCTAATAGAATATATAAGAGTGACCAAAACTATATTAAAATAGGGTTCACCATCAAAAGGAGATAGTTTGACCTTTTAGTGAATATTAGAGTATCTATGCCTAAAATTGAATTCATTTTGTATTATAAGCCTTTATCCTTTCTTGGATAAACATTAAATACAGTTAACAAACATATATAATCATATTTTAGTTATTTCTATTCATTACCGCCAATACAACTACTACCTGTTAACTACCATTTAAAATAATACTATTTTTTTACTAGTGTGCAACGTAAGATTTCAAAGAATCTAGTTGTTGCATATCGGGCACGCTATCTAACATAGAAACCCATTTAATGTAAAATTACTATTTAATTCATAAATATTAATAAATATGAAAATTATTTATTCTTTATTTACCTGGGATGTTACATCTTTCCCCCGTTTGGGAATTGTGTCCTCACAATTTTATTCATTTTAAAAATAAGTGGGGGTATTTATCCCTCATAGAATTTTCAGATTCCCATGTTGCCTCTTCAACCATATGGTTTTTCCATAAAACCTTTACCTGGTGAATTACATTATTCCTCAACAAAATCTCTCTATGGTCAAGAATCTGGACTAGTTGTTCTTAATAAGAGAGATTCTCTTTCAACTGAACTACCTCTAGGCTCAAAACATGAGATGGATCTGGCATATAATTTCTCAACATCGAAACATGAAAAACATTGTGTTCCTGAGATAAAATCGGAGGTAAATCCACTCGGTAAGCAACTGATCCAACTCTCTCCAGAATTTCATATGGTGCAATGAACTTTGGACTCACCTTTCCTTTCTTACCAAATCACATCATAATTTTCCACGGTGAAACATTGAGAAAAACATGATCACCTACCTCGGAAGATAGATCCATCCTCCGGTTATCTGCATAACTCTTCTGCCTGCTCTGTGCTATTCTCATGTGTCTCAGAATCAATTGAAATTTTTCTGTCATATCTTCCACCAATTCTGGTCCCATCAGCTTCCTTTCACCCAGTTCATCCCAAAAAGATGGAGTTCGACACCATTTACCATATAATGCATCAAATGGAGCCATCTGTATACTGGAATGAAAACTGTTATTATAAAAAAACTCAACCAAAGAAATATGTTGGTCCCAAATTCCCTGATAATCCATCGAACAAGAAAGTAGAATATCCTCCAAAGTCTGAATTGTTCGTTATGACTTCCCATCTGTTTGAGGATGAAAAGATGTACTAAAATTTAATTCAGTACCCATTGACTTCTGAATTCCCTTCCAAAAGATAGAAGTAAACCTGGGATCACAATCATATACAATGGATAGAGGAACTATATGTAACCTTACTATCTCTTTAAGATACAAACGATAAGGTTTATATAGGGAAAACGTATCTCGTATAGCAAGGAAATGAGCAGATTTAGTCAAGCGATCAACAATAACCCAGATTGCATTATTACCTCAAGGTGTCTTCGTCAATCCCACAACGAAGTCCATGGATATATTCTCCCATTTCCATTCTGGTACTGGTAAAGGATGAAGCATCCCTTTCAGCAACTTCCACTATGATTTAACCTATTGACATGTTAAACACTTCACAGTAAAATCAGCAATATCCCTTTTCATTCCATCCCACCAGTAATACTCCCGAAGATCTCTATACATCTTAGTACTTCCTGGATGAACTGAAAACAAGGAACTATGAGCTTCACATAACAACTCTCTCTTCAACTTTGAATCACAAGGTACACACAATATCTTCCCAAATATCAAAAAAAAATCATTATCAATGTTGAATTTAGGCAATTTACCCTTCTGAACCCGCTCTACCTTTTTCTGCAACTCAATGTCTTGCTTCTGTGCTTGCTTAATTCTGTCTGATAGAGAAGATTTCACTGATACCTGAAACAAAACTGAAGGAAATCATGCACCAACAACTTCTATGCCAATGGTCATCAAATCCTTAACCAAAGGATCACATTTCAAATGAAACATTTTTAATGATGCATTACTTTTTTTACTCAAAGCAGTAGCCACTTTATTTTCTTTTCCCGGATGGTAATGAATTGTACAATCACAATCCTTGATTAATTCTATCCATCTCTTTTGTCTCATGTTCAATTCTTTATGAGTGAATATATATATTAAACTCTTTTTATTGGTATATATTTCACACTTTACTCCATAGTAATGATGCCTCCAAAATTTTAAAGTGAAAACAACAGCAGCTAATTCCAAATCATGTTTAGGTTAATTTACCTCATGTGTTTTCAACTGTAGTGAAGCATAAGAAATTACCCGATCATTCTACATTAAGATACAACCAAGTCCTTTCAATGAAGCATCACTATAGATAACAAACTCCCCATTCCTGGAAGGTAGTGCCAAAACAGGAGCATTCACCAATCTTCTTTTCAGTTCCTGAAAACAATCATCACATTCTTTTGTCCAGATAAACTTAACACCCTTCTGAGTTATCTTAGTCATTGGACTAGATAACCGTGAAAAATTTCTAATAGTCCTTCGGTAATAGCCTACCAAACCAAGGATACTACGAATCTCAGTTACATATGTGGGTGTTGGACATTCTTCATCAACCTATGTTTTTGCAGGATCAACAGTTATCCCATCTTTAGAAACAATATGACCAAGGAATGAAATTTTTAGCAACCAAAACTCACACTTGATGAATTTCCCATACAATTTATTTTCTATTAAGGTTTGAAAAATAACCCTTAAATGTCTTTCATGCTCCTATTTACTTTTAGAAAACACCAAAATATCATCAATGAAAAAAACCACAAAATTATCTAAGAAATCATGGAAAATTTTATTCATAAGGTCCATGAATACAATAGGTGCATTGGAAATACCAAAAGGCATTACTAAAAATTCATAATGGCCATATCTTGTTCGAAACATAGTCTTCGGAATATCTGCATCCTTTACCTTCAAATGATGGTACCCCGATCTCAGGTCAATCTTTGAGAAAAAAAACTGAGCTCTCTGGAGCTGTTCAATCAAATCATAGATATTAGGAAAAGGATACTTGTTCTAAATAGTGATATTATTCAAGTCTCTATAATCAATGAAAAGTCTCATAGAACAATCTTTCTTTTTAACAAATAAAATAGGATCACCCCATGGTGATGTGCTAGGTCAAATGAAACCTTTCTCTAATAAATCTTGCAATTGATCCTTCAAATCTAAAAGTTCAATTTGAGCCATTCGATAACAGGGTTTTGAAATGGGCTTAGCATCAGGAACTAAGTCAAAAGTAAATTCAACTTCCTGATCTGGTATTATTCATGGAAACTCAATAGAAAAAACACTAGGATACTCATTTACCACTGGCATATCATTAATCTGAACAGTTCCCTTATTTTCAACAATATGTGCAAGGTAACATTTATTTCCATCTTTTATAAGTTTCTCAGCCTCTTGATTTGTTATCAACATTAAGGGTTCATTCTTGTACACAAACTGAAATTATTTCTGAAAAGAAACTTCATTAACTCTACAGTCAATCTTAGAATGGTAAATAGAGAGCCAATCCATACCCAGGATAACATCAAACTCTACTAGAGGAAAAACAATATGGTTTGAAAGTAGGTTCTTTCCAAGGATAAGGATAGGAAGATTATTATAAATTCTTTTTGCCTCAACATTTCCCCCAGGTGTTTTTACCAAAAGTTCAGGAGTCATTTCTTGAGATGATATTCCCATTTTACTAGAAAAGTTTTCAAAGATGAAAGAATGTGTATACCCCGAATCAAACAACACACTTGAATAATCTGAAAAAACAAAAAAAGTACCTGATACAACTTCATTTGATGGCCTGACATCTGCTGATGTAGTTGTAAAGGATTTCACCACCCCTTTCTGCTTGTAGTCTAACTGCTTCCAATCACTTGAGCTCTTTGTCAGACACTCATTTGTATAATGACCCATCTCATTGCACTTAAACAATTTCACTAACTGTAAATCAAATTTGGTCTTACCATCACCCCGATCTTTTTCAGTGCATTCACGAGACTTATTTCCCATCTTACCACATCGGTAGCACTTTACAGAATTTAGAAGACATTCCCCAGCATGCCTTTTCCCACATTTATCACAAACTAGAAACTTAGTTTTCTTACCATTAGACCTTTTTGAAGATTTCTTCCCTTTCTCCTACCACCTCAGTCTCTTCTTCTGTTGGTTGTTATAGAACACTTGATCATCGGAAAACTCCATTTCCACCTTCTCAGCACATCGAACAAACTTTTCATAACTCTTTAACTTGCGAGAAGATAAGGTCCTTCGATATTTTGTCTTTAATCTTGAGTAAAAATGATTGATTTTACTATCAAGGTCTCAGATAAAATTTGTAACATACCTTTCTAGTCGAGTGAATCTTTCTTCATAGGAAGCCACTGAGTCTTCCTCATGCCTCAATTCCAAGAATTTATTTTCCATCCTATGTCGAACATCCTTAGGAAAATAATTATTAAGAAACATACCTTTGAATTCATCCCAGTCGAGAGCATCAATATCATCAGCATCCCTGATATTTTTAACCATCGACCACCACTGATCTGCTTAACCCTCCAAATGGTAAATAGCAAGACTAACCTTTTGATTTTCTGAACACCCCATGACATCGAAAATCTTCTCTAATGCTTTAATCCACCCTTCAGCTAGCGCAGGGTCAGATGATCCTCTGAATGATGGGGGATGTTTCCTCATGAAATGTTCCACCACTGACATATTCCTCTACGGTTGATCTGTTTGATCTCGTGCATGGATACCACCACCATTTATCGATTGATTTAACTACACCATTACTGCAACAAACTATTCAGTTCCAATTCCGACCATCTTAGGTTGCTGATTTGGAAGGTTGTTTCCTTCTGTATGCCTTCCTAGCACTGCTTCCCTATTTCCTCTGCGGAAAAGCATTCTGAACAAACATGTCTTAGATGATGCAACATGGAAATCTTCAAATGATATATCATTTCAATTTAACCATAAAAAATACTTTTGGATATTCATTTAATAGAATTCTAACTCCTAAAGTTATCTAAAATGACCTCTGATACCAACTATAAGGCCCCAGCTGTAAACATCACTTAATCTTGAGTTACTTCAAGAATACATGTTGAGGATATTTTCAGGTTTAGAGTTTTAGAGAATTAGATCATTAAACATGCATTAAATTCCACAGTTAAACAAAGTGGTTTCATAAAAGATAGTACTCATTTTTTCCCAAAAACGAATCCATATTTAAAATAAAACTTGGATTCTTTCTTGATACTTCCTTGACCCTATCATCATATCATGTACCTTTCCCCTGACCTTTGAGAAACATTTCGAAAACTTGGGATGAGCATAAAAATCTCAGTAAGTGATATAAAAGTACGAAATGAAAACATTAGTCTATGTATGAAATCATACTTTACTCATAAAAAATAATCACTTTAACAAACCTCATCAAATCATGAATAAATCATATAAATCCGAACACATAAAGGTAACTTGAGGCATTCATAACATTCTTACGTAGGGAGTAACCATTTTGGTTATGTTTGGAATAACCATCACAGTATATTACCTAAATCTCTTCAGAGAAACTTTAATTTTTAACTCCTTTGCATTACCCAATGCATTGGAGAGCTATATCGGGCTCACCCACACTTAGTTTATCACAGAACCACCCGTCTTCACAACAATTCCCAAGACCCATAACATAATCGTATCACATAAAACATGCATAAAGGAAAGATAACATTTCCACATTCCAATCACAAGATATCAACCCAACACATTTATATAATAAAAATATTATGAAAACAATTTTCAATACCAAAATAAAAGAAAAGTAAAACATGGTATTTATTTTTCATTTAAAAAAAGGTACGGCTTGTAGAGGAAGCCAAAACTCAAATAATGGTCACAGCGGCGGAGAAGTCATTTTCGCCACATACGTACAACAAAAACATTACCTTTTTTCATTTAGAAAAATGATTCGTATAAAAAAGATTCCTTTTGGATAAATTTAAAATTCAAATGGGTTTATACACCGTATAAAATAAGGTTGTGCATAAAACAAAATATGTCTCAATGAAAGGATATTGAGATGATGTCCCATACCTCGGGTCCGACTTGACTCAATCGTTCTTTAACGTCCTGAATAATAAACTTGAGTTAATTTCTACTTTCTTAAGAATATTTTTTTATGTTCATTATTCCTTTTATATCACTTATTACCATGTTATGAACATTATGTAATTATTTTAGTTAATAATGGTCGTTTTTTCGATCATTGGTACTTGAGTCAAAAATGAACTCTTTATAATTACAAGTTGTTCATGTGGTAAAATATCCATTATATCAAGAATTATATTCATGATTTAGATATCATATATGTCATATATATCGAATATATACATGCATTTATAATATTAAATAATCATTCAGAGGAAAGAAATGAAATGCACCGTTCATGGAGACGGTAAGCCGTGCGTACGCATGAAAGCTAATTTAATTTATATTTCTTAATTAATGGAGTGAAATAATAATGATATAATGGTATATCATAATTCCAGTATAATATCATATATAATATCATTAATTTTATCCTTTATAGGTACCACATATTATGTTATCGAATCATATCACTTTGAGGGGGCGGTAGTCCGCACTTCCTAAAATGAAGATATCGCGTTTACCTATAATGGAAACCATAAAGGTATGACATAAATGAAAAATACATAAGAATAATTAAAAGATAAACATATTATATATCATATATAAATATAGTTTTGTCTTAATGGCCACCTTTTAAGGTGTTAGAAGAATATTGAACAATCATCGTTTCATGAGGCAGAACTTTTCCATCCACGGAAACAGTATGCTCTTTAACCATTAGATGAAGGTGTGTGTAAGTGTAGCTCGAATCATTCTTATAAAAACATCCTAGTATATTGAAGATACTGGTGTTATTACAAAAGAAAGGAATAAAAAGAGTTTAGGGTGCTGGAGAATTAAAATAAAACATAAGAACACAAGAGAAAACAGTACCTTTAAAACGGGTAACTCTTTTTGATTTGAGCTCAAAGGCTTCCTTAGAAATACTTCTGCACAAATTGAGGCTTCTAGGAGTAAGAGAGGGATGTGGAGAGACAAAATGGGCAGGGTTTGGCTGAGCCAAATTCTTTAGAGGTGTGGGTAATGTGGTAGAGGTGGGGGCCTTTTATAAGAGGAGAGGAGGGGCACTCTTAAAAAGTTATAAAAGGTTACTTTATTATAAAATGATTTTCGGATTTAAAAGGTCCCAAAATTATATATTTCTAGGATAAGGTGATAATAGTTATTAATCGACACATAAAATAGGGTTTTTACATGTTTAGGTCTTATATTTTACCTTATATTTTCATTTTATTTAAATCGTTAAATAATGAGGTAATCGTTGCATCATCATGGTATCATAAATAATTTAATTTTTTAATGTCCAAAAATTATAAGAAAACTATCATGATGTAGGAAATGGTTTTATATTTATAATGAATATTTATAGTAAAAAATATTACTTGTATAACCACATTTAAAAATTATTTTATTAAAACAACTCATGTTTGTGACATTTTCATTTTAACTTTAAATAAAAAGTTATTAATGTCAATTTCCTACCAAAGTGGCTCCATGGGGTCCCCAAGTCGACCCATGGATTGTCTTTGAGGGCCATGACACATAAAATAAGTGTAGGACATGTGTCTAGGTCATTTCATATTATTAAAACATTATTTTTACCTTAAACTATACTAATTACCTCTAATTGCGATTAAAACATAAAAGTTACTATTCACCAAAAAAATATTTTAATCCTATTGAACCACATTTTACTTCTTAATGACAACCATGTATGTCAGATTTTTGAAATTCAAAACACAGAGGTTGTAAAATTTCATTTAAACGAAAAATCAGTTTTTTAAGTACCACTTAGTGGTTTCACTATTCATCAAAAATTGAAGCTTTTCAGAAAAATACCAAAACATCACCCTAAGCTATATTTGATATTCCGAATTCAAAAATGATGTCTATTTTAAAAAATTCAGAACATATATGTTACATTAATTAATTTAATAAGTAATTCCTGTTGTCAAAACAAATAGCGTGTTTTTATGAAACAATATGTATCAAAAGATTGACACTAGTTTAAGTCCAATTTCAAGGTGAAATTAATTCCAACGACCACTATTAGATTACATGGTAAAAATATATTCTAATTTCACTTTAAATCCAATTCAAAAGAGAATCTAATCATATAAATAAATTAGATTAAAAAGAGTTTTTGAATTAATATACAATATTTTTAACTATCCATTAAAAAATGAACTTTATCAGAAAAATACCAAAAATTTACACAAAGTAAATTTTGATGTCCTGATTCTAAAGAAGAATTTTATTTGGTCCAATATAATGAATAAGAGTAACCAAAACAATATTTAAAGAGGGTTTTCCATCAAAAGGCGATAGTTCAACCTTTTAGTGAATATTAGAGTATCTATGACTAAAATTGAATTCTTTTCGTATTTTAAGCCTTTATCCTTTATTGGATAATTGTAGAAACAGTTAACAAACATATATAATCATATTTTATTTATTTCTATACATTCTGACCAATATAATGACTACATGTTAAATACCATTAAAAATAATATTATTTTATTACTAGTGTGCAACGTAAGATTCAATGAAACTCGTTTATGCGTATCGGGCACGCTATCGAACATAGAAACCCCTTTAAAGTAAAATTAATATTTAATTCGTAAACATTAATAAATATGAAATAGATTTATTCTTTATTTACATGGGCTGTTACATCGATACATTAGAAGAACGATCCACGGGTCATGTGTGACGTGTAATAGTCCACCCTGCCTCAATCCAAGCCACGGTGTGGCTAGTATCACTCAAAGCGTATCTCTTTTTTTAAAATGAACAGAATTTTAAGTGAAAATAAAAACTGACATTTGGAAAACCAAACAAACTCATTTGGATTGTGATAGAAGTTTAGTAGAATGATCCATGAATCATTATTGATTTATAGAAGTCAACCCCACCTCAATCTGAGGCATGGTGTGGACTATATCACTCAAAGTGTCTGACTTTTGTTTAAAATGGGCAGAATTTAAAGGGAAAACAACAACATGCACACAAAAATCCCCCTTCCAACCATACACTCCATAAGAATTCATTTATTATTAAATGAACACATAATATAGAAATAAACACTATTCCAAAACCATTTTAACAATAACAATTATCTTAAAATCCATTAAATTAATACCATTAGAACCATTAAGCCCCCCCCCCCACACATTACACCACCCCGCCCCCTTGACACCACCCCACCCCCTGAACAACCCAATGGATATCCCCACACCACCTTGGACAACCAACCCTGGACACCCCCACCCCCTAGACAACCCCCACCCCTCCTTGACACCACCCCACCACTTGGACACCCCCACCCCCTGGACACCCCCACCTCCATGGACTACCCCCCCCACCACCTGGACACCATCCCACCCCCCTTGGACATCCCCTATCCCCTTGGACCGCCCCACCCCTTGGGCACCACCCCACCCTCTGGACAGCCCCCACCCCATGGACACCCCCACCCCATGGACACCCTTCATTTGGAAGGCCCCCTAACCCCCAGGACACCACCCCACCCCTGGACAACCCCCACCCCTGGACATCCCCCACCTTCACCCTAGATATCCCCCTCTCCCTAGACTCCCCCAACCCCCGGGGCGGATCTCCCACCACCTGGACGCCCCCACCCCTTTTAGACACCACCCACCACTTGCAAACCCCCACCCCTTAGACACCCCACCCCAAGGGCATCCACCCCTATCCCCCTAGAAACCACCCCACCCCCTTGGAATTCCCCCACCCTCCTGGACTACCCCCACCCCCTGGACACCACCCCAACTCCTGGACACTGCCCCCTTGGACATCATCCCACCCCTTAGACAAACCCACCCCCTAGACACCTCACCCCCATGAAAGCCCCCCAACCCCCTGGACACTCATCCCCCCACCCCTTAGACACCCACCAACACCCTAGACGACCCCCATCCCCTAGATTCCCCTAGCCCTCCTAGACACCACCCTACCCCATGGACATCCCCACCCCACCTAGACACCCCAAACCCCATGAAGAGCCACCCCCACCCCATGGACACCCCCACCCACTGGAAAGCCCCCCAACCCCTTGGTCACAACACCACCCCATATACACCACCATGGACAACCCCCCCCCCCACCTTGGATAGGCCCCACAACCCTGGACACCCCCATCCCTCGGACACCCCCACCCCCTGAGCACTCCCTACCCCCCTTGGAAAACACTCCAAACCCCTGTACGTCACCCAAAACCTCTGACTTTTGTATTGAATTCTTTATGTATTTTATTATCTTATGAATTATCTGATAATGGTGTATGGGTATACTTTTTGTATGGGTATACTTGTTTTATGAGTATTATTGATGTATTTACATTATGAATTATGCGTTAATTTTGTATGGGTATACTAGTAGATATGATGATTTTTTGCAAGTATTGTTTGGGTGTGCTACTAGAGAATTTTAGGTTACAACAGGTTGGGAATTTATCAGTGATTTTTTAGCACTGATAATGGGCGGCTTTATTAGCGCTAAATAAATTATCATAAAAGATCCCTTTATCATCTCTAAAGGAGAGTAGATAACCAGTCCATTTATCAGTGCTTTTTTAGCTCTGATAAAGATGCCCTTTATCAACACCTTTTAAGCACTGATAAAGGCTCCCTTTATTAGTGTGTTTTTAGCATCGATAAAGACACACTTTATCATAACTTTTAAATTTGATAATAAGGACACCCCTTTATCTGTGAGGATCTTTACAGTGCTTTTGTAGCGCTATTAAAGTCCATTTTGAGCGCTTATGAAGCCCATTTTGAGCGCTTATAAAGCCGGTTTTTGTAGTAGCGTATAAAAAAACTCTAAAAACAACATTCCATTTCAAATAATCCTCAGTAAATTATAATTAATTAAATTAAATGAATAACAAAAATTAATTTATAATAATAACACAAAATTCATTGAATTAAAACATTATATAGAGGCACCTACCTCAAAACAATGGTAGAATTGAATGAAATTGAATAGATTGAACATGGATAAGTACATCCCATACCCATAATCATAGTTCCATAATAAAAATGTTAAAACTCATTCAAACCACTTATGTCTGAAATCTGTATCCCACACGAGTTCTAATTTGATGAGGAGAGTAGGGATAATGTTAAGATTTGTGAAAGAAGAGGAAATATCTTTAAAATGGGAATATACATTGTGGAATCCCTAATGAAAGAATGGAAATAAAAAATAAACCCAAATGAGAAGACTCTTGATAGTTGAGGAAGGATGATATCAAGTCCTAATTAGATTTGGGAGTGATAAAGAATTAAAAAAACCAAGGGGGAATGAGTAAAAAACAAATTTTTAAAGATTCATGGTTCATTGAACGATTATGTTTACTGGTTAGAAAAACTTTTCACCAGACATTCTGGGATAATATCATATATAAAACAAAATATCATATTTATACCAAATTATAAATTGTTAGTCACACCATATCCCCCCTTGAAAGCAAACCAAAAACCTAAACAATTTTCCTAATAAGCTGCGTAGTTTCTTTAATGGTGTCCAATCCATGGAAAACCACATCTTTAGAACATATGTCTATAAAAAATATTTTTTAATGGTTATTACTACCTCTTAAACAACCATGATCAAGTTAAATCTCCCATAGAAAATTTAATTTCACCCTAATTCCACCAAAACCTCTAGAACAACATTAAAGAAATACCATTCATAATTTAAAGAATACCCTATATCTGATGGGAGATACATACATTTAAATAAAAAAATAATGTTCAATAATCCAATATGTTTTTATGGACCTTTAAATTTTCATTAAAAATTAGCAGGGTAGACATAGATCTCCATTTACATCTACCATAAGGAACCCACAATCTCTTTGGATATCATCCCATATGAAATCCTAAATAAATTAATGATTTATTAACCATGAAAACTAAATAAATATGTATTTCATATCATTATATGAGTGACATAAAAAATTGAAGGCTATAAACTTTGAAAGGGTGGTGCATGTCTTCTGAAGATATCCTATTGTCACCTAGGGTTTTAATGAATATGGAGGAAAGAATAACAAATATAACAGACATCTAAATTTATATAGGTTCTAAAAATCATAATACGAAAACATTCCAACCCTAACCACAATATAACTCATAACTATATAAACCAAAACATTTTTTTATTTTGGGTGGACGCACTAAAATGTGGCATTTCAAAGAGTCCCTCTTGTTTTCATTTTACAAATCCCACTATATATCGCTTTTCTATGTATCATTCAAAAGTGGTTCAATAAACACAGAGAAAGCCATATCATATCCAAAGGTACCTCAATGAAATGGTCCACAATAGAAAATATCTATACTATTCAATCCCCAAGATCACATGGAAAAAACACTCCCAATTCCATATCAGCACATTGAAAATAATTGATTGGAACCTCGCCGCTTGAGTGCCTTGACACAACCCAGGATATCATTACACATCTACCCATAAAACAATAGAACCACCAATTCATTAAAAATAGTACTCCAACATATATATATATATACATTCCATAAATAGCATGCCTAATTCCATATAACACTACAACTTAATAGATCATAAAATGATCCAACTCCTCCAATATAAATTTATGTCCCACATTAATTTTACTTCATTGATCTATTCCTAGAAATCTCAATTGACCCAAAACACTATAGATGGTCTAAAAACATTATTCCATAAAATATATATTATATTTTCACACACACAAACATATTTATTTAATATGATAAAATTTTGAAAACAACTACATGATATTTTCATAGATTATATAAAATAGTTGATTTAAATTATTGAATTTCAATTCCCTACTATAAAAAAAACAAAATTTCATTATTTATTATTATTTAAATTTGTATTTATATTTTTAAATTTACTATTTGGTTATCCCCCTCCCAACACAAAATAATTAAAAATTATTATGTGTAGAGATAGTAATTATAATTTAATTTATCTAAAATTGACAGTTATTTTTATATACACCCACATGGTTTGAATCTTGAATTAACAATATTAAAAATATTACTTAAAATATGTATCCTTTTTATTTATAGTATATAATATATGAAATTTGGAACTATAAAAGGGGATATAGATTTTTCATTATTAGTTGACTATTGATAATGTGAAAAACATATTAGTCCTATATTAGGATTGATAAAGGGAACCCTCTATCCATATTAACCATTAAATGATATAAAATTCCATTTTCCCATGATATTTTTTAATTGATATGACCCCATTATAGAAGTTAAATTAGATTATAATAAACTTATAAAAATAATATTCTAATGGAATTTAAACCTTCATAATATTTGTTTTTAATAAAAAACATACAGAATAATAAATTTATAAATAACATATACATCAAATTAAAAATATAACAAGAACATGTAATAATTCATAAAAACAATAAATAAGAATAATCATAGAATCCAATACCATAAAAATATCCTAAAATGGAAAATCATGAATATATGAGATTGAAAACATTCATTTTAAAATGAATCACATAAAAAATACATAATATATAATTTAAATGAAGAAAACCCTATATAAGAAAATTAATAATATCACATTACAAAAAATTATTTGAATAAAAAAATAAAATGATGAAATATGTTTGTTTTGATATTTTAGAAAAAACATAGGATTAAATAAAAATTAATGACTAGAAATTTCTATTGATAAAGGGAATAATGATTAGAAACTACTTGGATGAAGGTTCTAATATGTAAATGGTAACCTACTATATTTGATTATTCAATCGAATATATATTTTATAGATTAATTAAAAATATTTATTCATATAAAGATGAGGACTATATAATATTAATTTTATGTTATATAAATATGAAAATGATAGATCCATTCAAACGCAAAAAAAAATTTACTTAGGGAAATTAAATATTATGTATATAATTTTGCTTCTTTGTTTTTTCTAAATGAATAAATTTTTTATAAATGATAAAAACATGCATTAAAAGATATAATAATTCACATGTACTCAACCAGCAATATTAAAATGGATTTATGAGTCCCTTGCAATATTTTTTACACACATTCATTATGATTAAAATATAGCACATTGATACACCCACACAAACATAAATTCTATTTCTATAATGACCTCTTGAATTGAGTGAAAATAATTATATATTTTTAAAAAATATATATTTTTTAATATATTCCACAGATTATTCAAGGAATATAATTATTAGAGATAATTAAATTACAAAACATATAATTTTGATGATTTATGTGTTTGTTTTATAGTGCAAAAAATTAATTTTTTTTTCAATTTAATAGAAATGTATAAATATACTTTTCTAAATATACAAATAAATTAAACAATTAAAACAATTATAGTAGAATATCCATAGTATATGAATTATTTTATCTCTTTATATTCTAACTAAAAAATAATAATTCTAAAAAATATACTTGTTTTCTAAGAATTTTTTAATTTATAAACACACTCCTTTTGTAACAGGTAAATCATTGTAAAAATTTATTTAAAGAAATAAATTTGAACAATAAACAAATCATAAAAAAAATAATGTACTGATGTATTAATTATTTTTTAATTATGAAATAAAATAAATATGTATTCAAAAACTAATTTAAAAAGGGATTAATTTTTTGAGTTATATTTTCTTGATGATGATATAAAATATAACTAAAATAATTAAAATATCTGTAATTTTCTAAAAATAAAAAAAATCATGGTAAATAAATAAGAAATGTAAAAAATTGATGAATATAAATCATTAAATTATAATAAATCGTCAATTATTTAATAAAAATCAAAACCAATTTTTTAAAAATATTACATACATTTGTTGTATTGTAGCTTGATTACTCTTTAAAAAATAATTCAATATCATATTTTTAATCTGATATTAAATTAGTATTTGAAATGTTATGAATAGAGATTAATAAATTATTTCTATAAAATTAATTAAAAAATAAATAATAAAAGGGTGGAATATATATATATATATATATATATATATATATTATTTTATAAATTTAATTCAAGTGGTTAATGATCATTTATTTCATAAACATGAATAACATATTAGATAATTGATGTCATTATTTTTTCATGGACAATATAAAACAATTGGTAATTATGTAATTTTGTTTACTATATTTTTTTGTTGAAAATTTGGAATACTTATATTATTACTTGGATAATGTTATAGGGTGAAATTTATTAAATTTCATGTGTTTATATTTGTATAACTTATTTCACATGATAAAGTTTCATTGTACTTCGTAATAAATGTAACACATTAATAAATATAAATTATAAAATTCATAGGAAATTTTATATTCATTCTATTTAAAACTATATCAAATAAATTAAAAAAATTATCACTTTTTCATTAAATTATGTGATCATACTGTATATTATCAAAACAAATGTTGCATAATGGATGATAAAAAATAATCTACATGTTATGAATTTTAATTTATTATTTAATAACTAATAAGCAATTAAATAATTAATATAAATTATTTTAGAAATATAAATTCTAAATAGTCACACCTTTTATTCATTGTTGTCATAAAAAATGTTTATTCTTGCACTCATATACAAAATATATCTAAAATATGTTTGATCTGTTATAATATCAACCTATTATATTACAAAATTAGTATTATAAATAATTTTTTTGTAAAAAAGTATATCATTTGAAGATATTTTTTATTATGAAAAAAATTTATTGTGAATATGTATAAAAATGAATATAAATAAATTATAATAATGATATAATAAAATAATTATATATAGGAGTAATCTTAAGGAAATTTTCTTTTTGATATTGTTGATTGTTGGTAATTTGAATTATTTTTTCTAAAAAATTACATAAAATACAAAAAGTTATATCTTTATTAGGAATGTTAGATGAAAATATAAAAGAACATGTATAATCTTGTAATAGATTATTATTTAAAAAAAATTCAATATTAATCAGTGTCATATATTTATAGTGATAAAAAATATGATATCTATATCAAGGTCAATTGTTAACATCTAATCCATTACACAACAGAATCCAATTTTTTCCCATTAAATATAATTTAATAAAGTGCATTAGATATAATTTTCCTATACAAAATTAGATTATTCAAATAATATTTTCAATTCACAAACCAAATTCCAATAATATATATTCATAAGATTAACTATTCATCCTAAAAAATTTGGATCATATGTTGCATAATGAAAATAATGACTTTATTATTAGATAATCATGACCCATCTATTTATATTTGAGCTACCATTATATGAAATCCCACATGAAAATATTGATTTTGTGTATTGTGAAGGTTAGTTCCTTCAATAATATTCTCCACACATTGGAATAATTTTATACACATACGAATATATAAATATATATATATTAGGTGATTGGTGGTACAATTAAATTCAAACACATAAACACAAGAGGCATGTGATAGCCTCCCCATGGATGTACCCACCCATCAAGAATTATTTATTTGGTACATGTCCTATAGGACCACGTTTAATGAATCCAATTACATGATCCTAATTCCCAGTGAAATATCATGGCTATATCATCTTACATGAGTCACTAGGCTTGCATCATACATGTGTCACCTCCTGCTAGTCTCTTTGTCTACACCACAACCTATATAGTTCTGAATAGTACCTGCAACCATCTGGGCTTGATGCTAGGACCTCCGGGATGACTACCGGATGCCTTTACAACATGGTTATAGTATAGTTTTCTATATGGGTAAATATATATAAATATTATCTTACTTTTTAATAAAATAATAAATAATAAGAAAAATAATAACTATAATGGGGTTCCTCTAAAATGAATATATTTATTAAAAATAAAACATGATTTCCATAGGTATTCCTATAATTTCTCATGAAATACTACAATTAATAATAAGTGTATTTGAGTTTTTGTTGTCTTTTCTCCCATTCAATAATGTTTTCGAGTATTTGATACTATTTTTATAAACAATATTGTTCAATTTCTATTTTTCGACATGTCTCACTATATATCAGTGTCTTGAACTTAAATAAATATAAAATCATGTTATGGGATATACAACACCCTTAAAAATTATATCAACTAATTATGGAGAAAATTTAAAAAATTTGAGGTATGAAATTTGTTATGAAAAAATAACATCACACCTATTTTCTATGTGAAACCACATAAATTATATATAATAACAAATTAATATGGAATCATTGAAAAATATTTTGATATTTTGATATTTAAGTAATTATTTTTTTCCAAGAAAATTAATTAGAAAGAATATATAATTACTTATTTTTAATGTCACACTATGGTAAATCTGCAATGAATTTAAAAATAATAATCTGATGAAAAAAATTACCACTTGATGATTATATCGTGAACACTTATCCTCATCATGAAAACGTGAATATATCCTCACATGTGATGTTGAATCATGTTATACCCTCAATTGAAACTATAATTTGCTTTCCCACTATTTATGTGGAATTATATTTTAAAATAATAAATATTATCAAAAAAATACATGGCAATATCTCCACAAACAATGAAATAAAAACTATACTCATTGGAAATACCCATTAATAGTTCATTTCTCTTAATCAATGTTTTCTAACAATTCAATTATCATACATATTATATAGTTTATGTCATTAATCTCAAAAATAAATGGGAAAATATAGATAACACGTTATTATTTCATGCATTTTATAATGAAAAAACTATTATATAAAAATATAATTCAATATAAATGTTTTAAACACCCCCAGATATCTCATATTGATTAAAAAACTATATCATCATTAGAAATATTATCAAAATATTATTATATTTAAATAATTTATATTAATCACACATATCATACAAATATAGTATTATAAATTATAGAACAATATTAACTTGAATAATATCTAATTGGTAGGATATATAGTTAAATTTTATAATTCCCTCTTAAATTGAGTTCTTCAGAGCTCTCTTGGTGTGTGGAGGGTTTCAAAACTCATTTGATTTACTTCACTATGCTCCCACTCAACAATTGGGAAATGATATGTATCTCATGTCATAAGTGTATTTACCAGGTTTTTATTTTCTAGAAAATATTTCTTATTGGTTCGTTACATTAGTTTTCATTTTTAATTAACTCTTTAGTTTCACCATTGTTTCCTATATTATAACTAGTTCCAAGTAATGATTTTTTTCCATTCTATATATATAAATTTTCTTCCATTCATCGTCATTTTTATAATATTATTTTATCCATATCTAAACACACATCAGATCTACAGTTCTTTTTGAGATGGTTAAATCTGTTTCAATCTTTTAGTATTTTATCTAATGTTTCCAATAGTTGATAGTTTATCCTAACCACTAGTGATTTTTATTTGAAAAAAATTCAATTTAGATAATTATATAATTTATTCTTTATAAATAATATAATTTTATATAATCCATGATATATCTATAATGATACACCATTAAGTTTATCTTTTACATATTTAATTATTTATCAATAAAATCCAATATGATGAACCTTAAATGGTGACTTCCCAAAGCCAATTATTATATATCAGAATCTCCACCTAATTTAACCCTTCAACAATTAAAGAACTTAGGTTCTCAAATTCACTAGTTTCTTAAAAAAAATTCTTCTTGTATTATAATAAATCATTTAAATTTTAGTGATAACATTTTTATTTAGTAATTTACAACAATTTATTGATTCTTTATATTATTTTAATTGAATGAAACATTCCTCTATTATGCATAGATATTTTACTGAAAATTAAAACATCCATATGAATATTCCATCAAAATATGGAATCCCCTCATCATGGATTATACCCATGTTTGGTCATGTATGATTTTAATTATTTTTTATACAATTATTGGATATACACACTTAAAATTATAATTATAATAATTTGATTTGGAGATAAAAAATCTAGTTAGAATTGAACCCATATAAATTACTCATATAATAAATAAAACTCTAAATTATATATCCAATGAAAATTTGTTGATTATTTCTTTAAGTGATATAAAACATAAAATAAAATAACTGTAATTCTATATCAACTCATTTGTTGGACATGATTGAGAATATTATCATTTTAACAACATATTACTGATCTTGACAAAATTCAAGTCTTATGTAGATACTAAATAACAATAATTAAGATTCCATGAGTATATAATATATATAAAATTATATAGAATTACAATTTATAATTAATTATAATAATATTTAATTTAAATAATTTTCTATTTTTATGTACTCTTTAATGGAATATTAATTATACATGTTACACTATAAATCTTATATTAACGTATTTCCATGGTATTTAAATAAATTTTTGACTAAAATTATTATTATGGATATTTTTAATTATATGAATTGTCATAAAAATTTTTAGTTAAATGTGCTTGATAATAATTTAGTATTGCTCTTAATGTAGTGGTAAATTTGTTTTTATAGACAATATTAGTCTTTCAGTTATACTTATAGGAAATAATCATTTTGTAGACTAGTAACCTCACATGGTTGTCCATATATTAACCTAAATAAAATGGTTGAATGATTCAGAATAATAAATACACAATTTTATTTTATATTTAATTAATTTTCATATAATAATACATTTACCAATAATATATAAAATTGACTAATCATTTTTCCCTTATACTAGTTTTTTGGTATTATCAAAAATAGTGACACAAAATTTGTTGATATATTGAGAATTAAATTTCATGATCAATGAAAAGTAGTCATATATTTTTTCTATTGAGATTCACTATCCTCCCAACATTACATTTCCATTTTGGTAAACTACTATAGGTAATAACCTTTATTGAAGATAATATTTAATATACAAAATATATCTTTATTGTTAAATACTAAAATATTTTACTGAGAGATGGATTAGAGATCCTAATTGTTTATATTTCCAAAACACATCATTTTAGATAGGTATAATATATTTATTTATATATTTATTTATATATTTCTATAAGTACTTGAGTATTAATTTAGACTTTTTTATGTAGAATTTAAAAAATAATATTTTAATTTTAATTTTTCAATGAACATAAAAAAATAGATTACAATAATTTATTATATAATTAAAATGTTCTTATATATATATTTATATTGGGATAAAAGCATGTGAATATATTTTAAAATAATTACTTTTTTTCAAAACCTTGACATCTTATCCAAAATCAATATTAAGAATATTTAATTAATATTTTAAATTGGGTTTCTATTTATTTAAAAAACATTTAGGAATAATACATACAGACCATGTAGGTAAGACAATGATTTATTAGTGTCATTAGGTAATGGGTATACGAAATGGTTGGAAGTGTTAATGGAATTTTTGGGACACTATACTCAAACAAATTTATTGGGAAATGAAGAGGATGGGATGAAATATAAAGTAACATGAATGTGAAATTTTTGTGAAATATTATGTTGTATAGTTGATTATTTTATATGGATAGTTTTATTATCATAGGTTTTATTGGTGTTGAATTTTTTTTGATATTTCTCATCACTTGTAAATCATGTTAATGATAATGTTTTTATTTGATTAGAATTGAACATGGGGTGATTGGATATATATTTCCAAAATTATGTTCTATTGTATTGGGTATGGTTTTATTTGGATTCTTGTGGAATTGTTTTGTTATTTTTTTCATCATATAATAAATTTTATAAATAAAACAGATTTATATTTTTTTTGAAAGATCATTTATTTTATTTCACGGAAATAAAATGGTAAAATTAAAACTAACATTGATATAATCATAAACAAAAAATAATTTTATGTTAAAATAGATTTTATATTCCATGAAGTATAAAAATAGAGGGATTATTTTTTCTTTATTTATAACAAATTCTATAAATTTTATTTTATGGTGGTTTATATTTAGGAACACATCTCTGAAAGATTTAATTTATTAGTAGATTTATATTTTTAGATTTTTTTTTTGTTTTTTCATGTCTTTTTCCAAAGTCATTACAACCATATTCTGTTATACTTTACTTCATAGATGTTTCAATGTTCTATTTTTTATATAAAAATATATTTTTTATATAGTTTTTTTCAAGAATGGAAATTTTTTCTTTTTAGGTATTTATATATGTTAAATTTAGTTTTCAATAACTGGAAATTAAGCAGATGGTAATGTGGTCACTATAGCTCATGTCACATTGTTTGGGTATCCTTGTGAAAGAAATAAAATATTTTTTCAAATAGGGGTTGTAAATGTTATTTTTTAATCTAGATAAAGATATATTTTTGATAACATATATTTAATAAGTGCCTATAAAAATTATAAATATAAAATAAATATTTATTGTCTCTTGAGTTTATAGAGTTTTTTACAAAAAAGGTTATATTTTATGTTGATACAGGTAATTAGTTTAAATTATTTTACTATTAGGAATATATTTTTCAAATATTTAACAAATTTTATAGAAATTAAATTTTTTTATATATAAATAGTGATAAATAATTATTTTGAATGATATTGAAACATATGTAAATAAATGATTTCTTTGGGAATGTTTTAATTTTTATAAAATTATTTATGATACATTGATCTTTTTTTCAAACCACTAATTCATGACTATTACTAGAAAAGAAATATCACTACTTGAATGGATGTGATTATAAGTGATTGAAGGTCCCCAAAACTTTTGAGCTAACTTGTAATCATTGGAAACTTGTGAAAAATCTAAAATATCATTTATGAAAATAAAATTCAAAAAAAACATTAATTCCTATAAACAATACATGATGATTAAAAAGGAATCCTAAAAACGATTATTCATAGTCTAAGACACAAATACAATTTAACACGTTGGTGATGAAATAATTGTTTCCAGAATATTACAGATTATTAATCCAACCATTTTCTTTTCACTGATTGACTGTAAAGTGGAATTCATTGTATGTCTAAGAAATTATGAACAAGAATTTTTTTTAAAATTATCTCAGTATGTTATTGTATAGTTTCTTATCAGTGTTTTCATAGTAATTATTATTAACAAGTTTAAAATTATATTATGAAAATAGTGGGGTCATAATTGTCAATATTTAAAGAAAAGTATAGGATATATGTCTTTATAATATTATATGAATTTAGAAAAAGAGAATAATAGAAAATTTATAAAACCAACGGTTGAGATATGTGTTATGAGATGATAAATTATAATTACCTAAAAATAATACCTTCCATATTGAGAATTCCCATTGGGTTTAATATATTTTGAATCCATGGAATCAATATGTATAAATCAATGGATCATCACATTTTTTATCATGTCTCATCCCTCGGGACCCGAGCCGCGACTACCCCAAGCCCGCCTTCCATAGGCCAGGGGCTGGTGACTAGGACTAGAGAGGCGTATCCCTAAAAGGGAAAGGTGTTTATATTTAAACCTTTACAAACACATAGTCAATGAACAAAGCATGAAGTAACCACGAAGTAAACTAACGTAGTAAAAAGAGTGCTGAAAGTAAAGGGGCTAGAATACAAGCTCAATTAAAAATTACATATAAAACTGAAAAGTAAAAATACAACATAAAAGTTAAAAATATCTTCTGTATCATCCACTAAGTATCCTACTATAAGGATAGGTACAACTCATGATCAGTATTCCCTACGTCATGTCATGCCAAAAATTCCACCTTCGGGAACCGTATAGTCTTATCTCCCTCAACCTCGATCGACACTGTACGTCGTCTTCCCAAAACACAATAAGGTACGAGCATAGCTCGTGCTGGGGTGAGTATAATGATACTCAGTACGGACCCTAAGACCCTCTTAGGTATCCTAGAGTTCCAAATATCATAATCCACAATGAAAGACCTCAAACACAAATCACAAAGCATTATACATCAACTCTACTTAGGAATATGCCCATACATATACCTAAGTTATCAAGATATACTCATCATTTACATGAGGGAAAAATACCACAAATGTAACACAACGAAGGTAGAAGTACCACACAGGTAACACCATGAAGATAGCACCCCGATGGTAACACCTCAAAGGTAGAAGTACGACATAGGTAACAACACAAAGGAACAAGTACCACACAGGTAACACAAGGAAGAAGACACAATGAAGGTAACACCACGAAGGGAACACTGTGAATGTAACACCAAGAAGGTAAAATTACCACACAGGTAACACTATGAAGATAACACCACGAAGATAAAATACATATCCCACACCTGGTATAACATAAGTACAGATGTATAGATGATTTTTCAAGAAGCTAGATCATCTAATTCTATTGAGAAGCACTGATTATGACCCAAACAGGATCGATAGGTATGAACCCCTGCTAACCCACACAGGATTTGACCCACAAAGGATTGGTATGCACTGACCCACAGAGTATCGTTGAGCACTAAATGACACAAGATCTAATAGATGATGACCCACACAGTATCGATAGATGCTTCCCCACTTATTATTGATGTTCTTTCATCACGTTATAGCTAGACACATGATTTTGGAACCCAGTGCGCTCGAGTTCCATAGAATCTTCTCCTCGAGATATCGGTCATACCTCGATCGCCACTAAGATCTACAAATGAGTATCCCAAACAACCGCCATGTTGTAAGGTTTATAACATGATAGACAGTGCATCAATAGGATGCCTAGTTTGTGAGTTATAAGCATTTTAGTTCTGAGGGCCCGGTTGGATTCGGGTTCGATTCAACCCATCCGTACTCCTATTGTATCCAAAACTTAGGTAATGTATTACAAAAGGACTGTGTCACTCCAAGGGTACCAATGCCAAAGATAGTTTTTCCAACGGATGCTCGTATTTCATGTTATAGAGCTTTATGTGAAACTGAGCCTAGTGTGGTCCGGGTCCGACCTGGCAAGGCCGGTCTGCGATGGGCTCGGCCAGCTAGCATTGGGCTGGCATGGTCCATAAGGGGGGCACAACCCAGTTCGAAAGGGTGTGGCTTGCTAGGCTCACATGACCCGGCCTGTGGAGGTGCGACCCACTTGGTACATGGGGCCCAGTCTGCAGTGGGGCATGACTCGATGGGCCAACACGTCATGGTTGGAGCCAGGCATGACCTATCTGACACTGGGTTGAGACCATTGGTCTTCCCTATCGGCTGAGTGGCTGTTCGAATTTTGAAGCGGAGGGGTCATAGGGGCGGTTCCCGATCAGCGCGGAACCTGCAAGAGGCGGATGTTCCTCGATATCAGTGACATCAAGCTACAGACTACTCCATTGGCGCTTGACGATGTGTTGATCTTCCACTATCTGTGGCAAACTAGTGCTGGCCACTACTGGCTATGGTGGAATCATTGTAGCCCCCTTCTACGGAGGCGCGCAATGGTGCACCGCCCCTTCCTTCATATGCGGTTGTTGCAGTCTTTCGCTATCACCCGCCATGGCTACGCCCATAGCCTTGGTTTCTAGCAGCACGAGATGGTGCATTGCTATCTCTTCCACATCTAGTAATTTCCAGTGTTAGCCATAATCCGGCATTCTGGGTTCCATCTAATGTGAATTAAAATGCCCGCAAAGAACGCATCAATTCCATAAAAAGTTGGAGGGTTTCGAGCATTATTGTTTTGGCCAGATCCCTCCATTTTAGCTTGGTAACATGAGGGATATAAAGAATACATCAATATCATAGAATTTAAAACATGTTAAATCACTACCTCATAAACCCATTGGAAAACGTTCATGATTGGAGGGGGTCGGTTTTCGTCATTCTTGCAACATGCTTCTAATGATGCCATTGAAACATCAATCCTCCATCCTTACATAGTGGATCCGTTCTTGGCAAGCAGCCTCATGATCCTCCCCCTCTTTTTTCCAATGAAAACTATCAGCCTAACCAATAGCAGGTGTTAATATAACTCTTAATTAAGGAGGTGATTCATTAATTTAGCATTAATGAATTCTATTAATTAATGGAAATGGTGGTTACACATTTAAGGTAACCAGGAATTTAATGCCCAACATTAAATGCCCGACCAACCCATTGTGGTCCCCACCACCAAAAAATTAAGAGGGTAGGTGGGAGGACCATTTTAAAATAAAATATATTTATTTTATTTAATCCTCCACAAAAAATGAAAAAAACCAACTTCTCCACTCGACCCACTACAATCAAGGTTAAACCTCCCATAAGTGAATCTCAGTGCTACAAGTCCAACAATGTCCTCAGTTTTTAAATCCATGCACCAGGTCAAATTTTTCAAAATTTCACCCACACGTTTACATAGTGTACTTAAAAAAAGTTCATAAATTCATTCTGGGCACACCGGTCCTAGAAATCATGCACCATCAATTTTCACAGATTCGTAATAATTATATATAATTAATTAAATAAAACATTTCATGGAAAATCCGGGTCATTAAATTCCCCAACCTTAAGGCATTTCATCCTCGAAATCCACAAAACAGACTAAGATATCAAATGGGAGTACTAAGCATGAATCTGAGACTCCCACTCCCATGTGCTCTCTTGTAGGGTCCAATGCTGCCAGCAAACTCACACCAGAGGTATAGATCACCCATGAAGGACTCGCTCTTGTCCATCGTCATTCTCTATTAGAACCTTCGTAAACATCTCCCCATCATCATAGTATAACTCACCGTGGTGGATGGTTTGAGATGGGTCTTGAACGTATCTTCTTATCTGGGATACATGGAAGATTTCGTTCCCCCTATCCAACTATGGTGGGTGTGACAAGTGGTATGCCACCTCACCAAACCTCTAAAGGTTTAGAAATGGTCTGATAAACACGAGTTAGAGTTTGATGCATAAGCCAAAGCATTATAGTCTCCATTGAGGAAAGACTCACAAGTATACATGCCCCCTCCTTGAACTCCAGAGGTCTTTGTCTCCAGTCACCATAAGACATCTGCCTGCTCTGTGCAGTCTTGATCTACTATTGGATGATCTACACCTTCCTTGTGATAGATCGTAACAACTGTGGACCCATATGTGCTGACTCCCCTAGGTCTATCCAGCATAGAAGTGATCTGCATGGTTGACTATATAGGGCCTTTATTAGTGTCCTACCTATAGTGAAGTGATGGCTGTTGTTGTTTGCGAACTCCACCAAGGGTAAGTGATCCTCCAAATTGTGGCCAAAAACTATGACGCATGTACATAGCATATCCTACAGTGCCTGAAGGGTCTGCTCTACCAGACCATCTATCTATGGATGGAAGGTGGTGCTCAAACACAGCTGACTCCTAAAGGCCTCCTGTAATCCCTTCCATAGCTGGGATGTAAAACATGCATCACGGTTAGAGATGATCCTCGATGAAACCCCTTGAATTCAAACAATATTTTGTATGTAGAGGTTTCTCAATTCCACTACTGATATCTTCATTCAGATAGGTATGAAGTGGGATAACTTGGCGAGTCGTCCAATGATCACCCAGATAGAATCATGTCCCAAGGAAGTACATGGAAGCCCTGTCACAGTGTCCATGGAAATTCTATCCCACTTCTGCTCTGGAACCTCTTGTGGTGGCGCTTAGCTTACCATATCCCGATGCTCATCCTTCACTTGCTAAAATGTGAGGCATCAAGATACAATCTCTTACACTATTTTCTTCATCCCTGGCCACAAGTGATAATGTTGGAGGTCCTGGTACATCTTCACCACCCTCGGATATACTTCCAGAGTGGATGTATCGAACTCCATCAACATATTATTTGTAGCACCACTAGTACCATGGTACTTCCTCTGAAAAGGATTACATTCTCCCCACCATCATAAAATCCTTCAGTTTCATTTCTAAGGATATCTGAGCACTTCGAGCCAGAGAGTCAATATCCCCAAGTTGTGCCTCCCGATCTCGCAGAAGAATTTTGGGAGTGACAGCCATTGACTGGAGGTATGTTTTTCCATCTCTATCCACAAATGATATCTGTAACGTTGCTAGATACTTTATCACCTCAGTCAGCAACTGCAGACCAGACTTACTATGGAGATCATTTGTTACCACGTTCTCCTTCCCAGGTGTATAGACTATCTCAAAGTCATAGTCCTGGAGAAATTCCCACCATCACTGCTATCTCAGGTTCAGGTCCTTCGAAGATAAGATATACCTAATACTATTGTGATCATAGTAGATAATAAAATTTTCTCCAATCAAGAAATGCCACCACATCTTCAGGGAGAAGACCATTGCTACTAACTTTAGGTCATGGGTAGCATAGTTCTTCTCTTATTGCCTCAGATGTTCTGAGATAGAGGTGATCACTGCTCACTCCTACATCAGGAAACACCCATTTTTTGTCCTTAATGCATTGTAGTAGATTGCATACCCAACACCGTATTCTGTTAGCCACAAGACAGGGGCACTCATCAGTCTCTGTCTCTCCTCTTGAAAACTCTATCGTCATCTCCCCATCCATACGAAGCGTTTTTTCCTTCTTCATAAATACTAACAATGGTGTCAAAAATCTATAAAATTCATGCTCAAATATTCGGTAGTATCTAGCCAACTCCATGATCCTACGCACCTCGGTCACACTCCTGTGGGGCTACCAAGAAAGAACGCCCTCAATCTTCACTATATCCACTACAACTCTAACCTCCAAGATAATGTGTCCAAGAATGTAGACCTATCATATCTAGAACTGGCACTTTGGGAGTTTACCATAAAGATCATGCTCTCAGAGTGTATCCGGAACTATATGCAGATGATAGGAATGCTCCTCCTCCAACATCGAGTATATCATGATTTCATCAATGAAGACCACCAAAAAGTGGTTGAGGTATGGCCGAAAGATCCTTTTCATGAGTCCCATAAAAATTGATGGGGAATTGGTCATGCCAAATGGAATAAACAAGAACTCATAGTGTCCATACCAACATATGAAGGTCTTCTTCTTCATATCCTCATCTCATTCCCTGAGTTGATGATAGCCTAATCTGAGGTCTATCTTCAGAAACCATTGAGATCCCTTTAGCTAATAAAAAAGTTCATCAATCCTTAGAAGTGGTTATTTATTCTTCACAGTCACCTGGTTCGGGCGATGGTAGTCGACAGAGTGTCTCAAACTTTCATCTTCCTTCTTGGAAAAAAATTTTGAGCTTCCCATTTAGTAACACTGGGCCTTATGAACCCCTTCCTATGCATGTCCTCCAATTATACCCATAACTCATGAAGCAATGCAGGAGACATCCGATATGCTGGAGTAGATATCGCTATCACCCAATGGTATAGGTCAATATAAATGTATACCTCTTTTCATGGAAGCAGTCTTGGAACATCATCAGTAAAGAGATCGACATACTGGTCCACCACTACAAGATAACTTGGACTCTCAAAATCTACTACTCTGAGGGTAAGGCTATCAAACTGATGTGTGATCGGGTACACCCTCCTCCGGGTAAGTCAAACCAGTGCTTCAATGATTTCATTTACACCAATGAAAGAAAACATGATCCCATTCTCGCAGACACATCACACTTTGCACCTAATACAATCAATTTGGGCATGGAATTTGGATAACTAGTCCATACCCAAGATAACATCGTAAGGCCTAAATGATAATACTTGAAGATCCCAGACGAATATATGACCTCCTTGAGCAAGCTTAAACTATAGTCACCAGTGTGTAATCAATGAATCCCCTACCATAGAAGTCTCTAGTGGTAAGGATCGAGCCAACAACTCCACTAGAATATTTGAGCTCTGAATGAGGATCGTGGCAACAAAAAAGTGACTGGAACCTCTATCTATAATCTTTTCTCCTAAAGACGAGTAGACTCAGATCATATCTCTAATCATCTCTGGAGCACCGGGGTCATAGCCCGTAGCTGGCGGAAGCTGAGCTCATCCCTGTCCAACAGCTCCCTGTGGTCGAGGGTGGACCACCTAGAGGGGGTGGAAGTTGAACCTAAAATCACTTCCCACCGCTTTCTGCATGCCTAGATTACATGCCACCTCCTCCTACTGCATTCATACCTCCCTGATCGAATCTTTGCCTCTGGCTCGGCTGTCCCTCGGTCATCTTTTGTTCATCTATACTACGAGTCAGGCAGTCGCGAGGCATGTGCCCTTTCCCGCCGCATGAGTAGCACTGCCTACTCCTAATCTTCCATCCTCTGTCCTGTGAGCCCTGCACCACCGACCCTGTGTCCTGAGGTCAACTACTAGAAGGTCTGGCCTTCTTGGTCCCTTGAATCATCCATATACTGACTACTGCAGACAACTCTGCTACCCGACATCCAGTGTTGGCTCTCACTATCGGTGCCTGCTCAATTAGGAATCCATCCACCAAAATCTCTCACTCTAGCACCCCATCATGCGTCGGAATACTGAGTGATATCATCATTGATTTAATATCCTATGACAGACCCTACTCAATGGTCCAAGCCCTAAAAAATGTTCTCTTACCATGCCAGTGGAGTAGCAGGAGAGATCGTGAACCTCAATGAGTATTGGTCCACAGTCATGCTGCCCTATTGTAAGTGCAGTAGCACCTGTATACGTACTGATTGTATAGTCGTTGAGACGAAATCTTCCCGGATAAGGTCCTCAATTTACACCTAGTTGAGGGTCACCTCTCTATGTATACGGAGTTTCTGACTCAACAATATCCCAACTACTCCTTGGAAGAGACTAGAATCTAGGATCACTATCAGATCAGCTGGTGTCCCAACTAATTGAAAAAATATTGCCATAGCCTCTGGCCAGTCCTCAGCCACCTGCAAATCCATCTCACCTTGAAAGCTTGGAGTCCCATGCCATTGAAATTTGTGACACATACTTTGTCGGCATGCACCATCTACTGGTGGGGCTGGTTTTAATGGTTTCCCAACAGGTATTGGTGTTGTTGTTACACCACCTGAAGGTGCTAACACCATAATTTTCCCCTACACCAAGGCCTCATCACGAGGTGGGTCGTCATCATGTACTCTCTCACGAATCCTAGATAGTTGTCTATGTGGTGGAATTCTGATAGAAAACAGGTGTTCCACGTCCAGAAAGTTATACATGTTGATCTGACTCAATGATATCACAATAAAAACTTTTCGAAAACACATGAAATCTGTGTTTCCCTATACTGAGTCAGAAATCAGAATTCATGGTCCTAGGGTATGGATACATCATCCGCCACACCAACACTTGATTCCACAAACTGAAAACTACAACCATAACACCTAACACCTTTTCCATGTTGAAAATATTATAGGAATAGTTCTTCGGTAGAACCGAATCCTCTAATACCAATTCGCCACGTCCCGTCCCTCAGGGCCAGTACCGTGACTACCCCAAGCTCACCTTCTATAGGCCAGGGGATGAAGCCTATCACCAGAATGGTGTATCCCTAATATGAGAAGGCATTGCCTTTTAGAACTATACAAACACAAATTCCAATATGATATAAAAAAGAAACCACGATGTAAACTGCTGTAATAAAAAGAGGGCTGAAAGTATAGGGGTCAGCATACAGGACCAAATCAAAAGTAAAAGTACAACTAAAATGTAAAAATACAATAGGAAAGTGAAAATCAACTCCTGGATTGACCACTGAGGATCCTACCTGAAGGTTAGGTACATCTCACGATCATTAGTTACTGTGTCACATCATGCCAAAGGGTCCATCTCTAGGCACATTCCAGTCCTGTCTCCCTCAGCCCCGATCAATGTTATTCGTTGTCTTCACAAAACACAACAAGGTGCAGGCATAGACCAAGAATGGGTGAGTATAACTATACCTAATAGGGACCTCGAGACCTCGGTAGGTCTCCCATATTTCCACAATGGATAAACCACAAGGAAATACCTAAAACTCAAAGTAAAACGTTTTAGACATCAATTCAACTTAGGTATATGCCCATAAATATACCTATGTTATCAATATATACTAATATTATTCTTGAGGGAAGAATACCACAATGGTGGAACCATGAAGGTAGAAGTACCACATAGAAAACACCAAGAAGATCACACCAAGCAGGTAACACCACGAAGGTAGAAGTACCACATAGTTAACAGCAAAATGATAGAAGTACCACATAGGTAACACCATGAAGATAACACCATGAAGGTAGCAGGATGTAGGTAACACCACGAAGGTAAAAGCACCACACAGGTAACACAATGAAGATAAAACGACAAATATAAAAGACTTAGCTCAAAAAATGTATAAATTAAGTACAAGAGTATATATGATTAGTCAAAAATCTAGATCATATAATTTTGTCGAGAGGCACTTCTTCTAACCCACACATGATTAATAGGTAACAACCCCCTCTAAGCCACACAGGATATGACCCACAAAAGATCAGTATACACTGACCCACATTGGATGGTTGAGCATTGAACCACATAGAATCTGATATATGATAACCCACACAAGATTGATAGATGTTAACCCATTTAATATTAATGTTCTTTCTTCCCGTTACACCCATCCACATGATTCTTCATACTCGGTGTTCTTGAGTTCTGTAGAATCTACCCCAAGAGATATTTTTTGTACCTCTACCACAACTAAGATAAAAAAAGTAGTAACCTAATGGACTACCATGTCATAAGGGTTTAAACACAACAAAAGGTGCATCAATCAGACACCCAATCTTTGAGATATAATCATTTTTGTTTTGAGGGACGATTGGATTCACATTCTATCCAACCTAGCCAAACTCCAACTGTCTCCAATAATCAAGTGGAGTATACCAAAAGGACCATCTTTCTCAAACGGTCTTAGTTCCATATATGGTTGTTCAAATAGACACCCAGATTTCATGTTATGGACATTTAAGCAGAACTGGGCCTTTTTGGGTCTGGGTCTGGTCCGACCCGGCTAAGCCGGGCTGCGGCTGGCTCAGCCCGCTATGTGGCAGTTCGACCCAGCCCCCTAGGGGAGTCCCACAGAGTTCTCGTGGCCTGGCATGTGGAGAGGTGACCCACTGGGATTGCGCAGCCCGCCCCTATGTGGGTCTCACCTCTATGGGGACGCGAGCCTCGGCTGGAGCGAGGCCCACCCTAGCCGACACAAGGGTGAGACCACCATTCTTCCAGAACAACCCAACATCTATTCTTCTTGTGAATTGGTGGATCTATGGGGCCCCTTCTCGGTCACCATGAAACCCGTAGGTGGTGCAGGTTCCTCCATCGCCGAAGCCACCACCGGCGGCACACCACTCTGCCTCCATCCATAGGCGGCCTTTGATTTTTCCACTACCCACCACGCATCGTCGTGCCCCCCTTCTCTGGGGTCGTGTGACGGTTCAACTTCTCTTCCTTCATGGCCAACCCTTACTGGATACCGCCATCAGCTACCGTGGATATGGCTATAGACTTCTCCTCTAGTGGTACACGACTGTGGGTCTCTTTCATTTCCGCGGTCTGGCATTGCCGGTCGTCACTTTCATTCGTCGTTCCGAGTTCTGTCCAACTCGAATTAAAATTCCCATGAAGAAAGCGTCATTTCTGACAAAAGTTGGGGGGTTTAGGCCTATTTTGTTTGGCCCACGCCCTCAACATTATCTTGGTAACATGAGGGAGATAATGAATTCAACAATATATTGTAATTTTAAACATTATAAATCCCATCCTCATAAATCGGTTGGAGAATGTTCATGATTAGAGGTGGGTCGATGTTCATAATTCCCGCAACAAGCTTCAAATTATTCCACTCAAAAGATGATCATATGACTATGCTAGGTGGATCCATTATTCGTAATGAGCCTCATGATCCTCCTCCTATTTTCCCCAATGGAAACTAACTCCCAAACCCAAAGGAGGTGTTAATATAACTCTTAATTAAAGAGGCATTTCATTAATTTATAATTAATGAATCATATTAATTAAAGGATATGGTGGATACAAATTTTCTATAACTGGGTATTTAATGCCCAGAATTTAATGCTCGACCACCCCATTGTAGTCCCCGCCCCCAAAAAATTTAAGAGTTGAGGTGGGTGGATAGTTTATAAATAAAATATATTTATTTTATTTAATCCTCCATGAAAAACTAACAAACCAATTTCTCCTCTCTACTCACTATGGTCAAGGTTAAACCTCTCTTATGCGAATCCTGACAGTACAAGTTCAATAGTGCCCTCATTTTTTCAATCCGAGAACCAGTTCAGAAGATAGAAAATGCCAACCGCGCATTTACTGAACGTACCAAAAAAAGTTCAGAAATTCATTCTGAGCCCACCGAGCCTTGGTATCACACACCGTCCATTTTCAAAAACTCATAATAATTCCATATAATTAATTAAAAAAAATTCCCGGAAAATCCTCATCTTTCCATTGTTAAATAAAATGAATTATTTATAAATAGAAAAGTACATATTATGAATGATGTTAAAGAAGAGGGTTCCAAAATGAATCCAGTTTAATAATATAAAATAACAATATGCATTAAAGGAACTATAAATTCAATAATTTGTTGTGAACATAGGGAACTACATGTGTATTTTAATTTTTTTTGTATTATTATTTTCAGGGTCTTGTAACTTATTTTTCAATTAATGATGAATATTCTCAAATAGAAAATTATTTTGGTTATTAGATGTTGTAAAATTATAACTAATTGATATATCAGTGGTGGATGATTTATTCATGAATCTAGTGATTTTAAAATTATTTTTTAAATGAAAGTATTATGAATATATATCATGAAACAAAATAGGAAAAATGGAATGGCTTTGACATCAAAAATTATAAATGATAAACACATCACCTGAATAGTTATAATAAGGGAATAAATAAATTAGTTTTGGAATGTTTCATTATCATTTAGATATTGTATTAATTTAAAACTAGAATGTATTTAGTGAGTGGTATAAATTATATCCTATTATCAGTGAATATTTATTATTAATAAAAATTGACATCAACAGTTTAGTTTTATTTCCATTATAATATGAAACTATCAATATCATAATTAAAAAAATCACTTTTTTTGCACACATTAGATATAAAAAAACCAAAACCCCATTTTTTTGAAAAAATTAATATAGATAATTAAAAACCATGTAATTTACTTATTTAGGACCCTAATAAAAAATATTTTTATATAATTATTAATGTTCTAGAATTAATAATGATGTTATATTATAGATTTAAAACATAATTAAAAGTACATGGTGTTCATGAATAATTTTATAGACGGAATATGAAGACATGCATTTATTATTATTATTAGAAATGATTTAATATCATGAAATGTTTTCCAATTTTTTTTCAAGTGATTATTTATTTTGATAGTTCCAATTGTTTTATTTTTCAATTTAAAAACTATTCTAATGTTAATTATTGATCATTTTTGGAAAGCTATAATTTTTTATGAAAACAATGAGATGAGTGTGATTATATGGAACAAGACACAAAATAATGTTTTTTTACTTTCTAATAAATTAACCATTAAGTCCATAACGATGGGGTGTATACATTTTTCACTATGTGGCTTAATGTTTATAGTGTTATAGTAAAACATTAAAAAAATAAACCCATTAACAATAAATTATATTTATGGATGAATATTTTCTTTAATTTATTGAATTCCTATGGCTTGGGTTTCTTATTTTTTAGAAGAGGAAAACATAATCTTGTCATAATGACATTGTTAAATACTTAAATTTACAGGAAAAACATTTCTTATTTTTAAAGAATATACTGTGATGTATGAAAATCATTTGGATAATTAAATTAATATATTTTAACATGCCATTGACGATGTAATTATTTGTATATATTCATGATGGGGAATTCTATTAATGTTATGGGTCATATGAATTAGTAAAGATTTATGAATGATTTAAATGGACTCAATTATACTCTATATTTAGTTAAAATTTCAATCCAAATACTAAATTTCTTATAAATACTTTATAATTTTATAATTAATCAAAATATTTACAAAATTATTCGAGTAATATTGACATTTTAATAGTTATAGATTATTTTTCGATATTGTTGACCACTAATGAAAATATTAATAATAAAATGTTTTAGATGAGGTTTATTTATGTGATTAAATCAGTATTGATTTTTTATATCTTTCCATATATTCATAGATAACGAAAAAAATATATCATATGTAGAAATCATAGATTCCAATATTTATTGTTTCACCCTTCATTGATATGATTTAGAGAATATTCATTATAGATGAAATAACTGGAAATACTATGAATTATAATAAATTATATCTATAAGATCTAATTGGAATACATTAATTAATTGGTAGGTGGTTTCATAGAAAATAGAAATACAAAATCATTTTTTTCCGGAAATGATGCTTCCCCACTAATCAATGTGAATTTTATTACATTAGAAGTATTGATAAGATGAAGAAATTTTTTTCTTGGATCTATTGATAATATAATATCCAGGAAGCCAACAAGATGTGTAATTTTCATAATAATTGATCAATAAATTTATGACAGAGCTAAATTATTGGAACTGATAAGTAGTAACCATCAACATGGTTGATATTAGAAAAACGTATGGTAATTCATTGATAAACAATTTTTACCATAGAAATCTAAAGTATATCCTTTGAATTTACGGGGTAACAAGATCAAAATTTTTTACAATGACAATATATTCTATTCAAAAAAGTAAATCCCATTAAATTATATTTATATGAGTAGTAAATAAAATTAATTTTCGTGTATATTTAACAATATATTACACAACGATTAATATTCTATGACTCTAAAAGATAAAATAAGTGGTCAAAGAGGTATAATTTTCCATTATGATGTATAAAAATTAATTATCATATATATTTATGCTTAAATATATTATGAAAAATTATAAAATAATTCTAAATGTTTTAATATCAAATTTTATATCTTATATATATTGTTTTGGTCACATAGATTATTTTATCTTAAAAAAGATATTCCCCACCATCCCGTGGGACTAAAATATTCATATTATTCAAAAGTTTTCTTATTTCAAAGACCATGGTTCTTTATCATTCCTATTATTTTATGGAATCAATTGATCTATGTAATCTATAAAATAAAACAACTTCAATGTTGTGTTCTTCTAATATCATGTTGTGTCACCTAAAACCTTTCCACAAAGGCCAGTGAAGAAACATTTGTAAATTTTTAAGGGATTTGTTTCAACCATTTCTAATATATCGATGTTCATATTTCACATCCCTATGAATTTTATAGAATTTATTATTTCTTTTGGTGAAATATTTTGGAAGGATTTAATTTAACTTTGGGTTTTCCCATTATTGAAACCCAAAAATATTTGAAGAATAAGATGGTTTACTTTAGTGTTATCTATTGACGGTCTAATATTTTATCAGGTATTGGTGACCAATAAGTACCCTAATACTCACATTAATTATAATGTTATTAAATGAAAAATTTATGTGTATTTATATTAATTTTTAAAGATTATGTTTTCACTAATTTATGATGAATAATATAACATTTCATAAATAAAATGCAGATATTATTAATAAAATTGGATTTTGTTAATGGTACCTGTTAATATTAAATTTTATTGATTAGTATTTATATATTTAATAAAATAATATTACTTAATATTGTTGATATTTCTTTTGTTTATTATGAAAATATTTATTTCTTCCTGATCAAAAATAGATAATATAATAAATGAGAAAATTAAATTCGAATCATTATAGGATTACTAATATTATGATTTATTTTCGTCCTCTAATTTATAGATATATGAATTAAACTTACTTAGATATTTGATCTCTAAATAACATAATCAATGATGGTTAACATAAAATTTATGTAATTAATATTTTTAAATATCTATGAGAGTTTACCATCTTTAATTTTATCTTATCTTGGACTAATATCTCCATAATTTTTTCTAAAATTTCTTAAAGATAGAATCAGTAATGAAATTTTTTCTATGAATTGTTTTATATCTTAGTGGGATGATAAATAAATGTAATAATCGAAATAAATACTGAGAATTATATTGTGTTATATAGTTCATATTTTTCAGTGAAAATGTAAATGGTTATTTACGGTATAGTTTTATGTTTGGAGCTAGTCTAAGATACATTATTTGAAAATGGTAAAATGGTGAGTAATGTTATATATACAAAACTATTCATATATTACAAACTACCCAATAAAACAATTAAAAATTATTAATGTTTTTCATGATTTGAATGTATTGGTACAATAAATAATAAGTTTATACAGTATAAAGATACTATAATTCTAATATGTAATTAATCAAGATTAAATATTGTCATTAACAAAAAAAAATATGTTTTATATTACTATTTTATGGCCTTGAAATATCTTATATAATAGTGAATGTTAATTTTGAAGATAATTTCTTTTAGTGAGAAACACAAATTTAGAATAGAAAGGAATTTTAGTGGATTATAACAAATACAATATAAAATATCTTCTTGAAATAAAGAGAAAGGATATTAATTTTAATTATCATATATTTAATCCATATCTATTTTTTGAATTAATTTAATAAGTTAGAATATATAATTTTAAATGATGGATGAAGGAATTTATGAAATTTACATGATAATATATTATAATGATATAATGATTTATGACATTATTGTATGAAAATGTTTTGTCGCAAAGAAAAAAGAAGTTAATTTATAAATATATTTATTGATGATTTACTTGAAAAATTGATTTGTTTGAGCTTCAGTGATGCATGGGAATATTGTGACAATATATATAATTATATAAAGTACAAATGTGTAATATCATTATATATTTTTTTAGTCTATCTACGAATCTACAGAGTAATGAAACTATCTTGGTATATGTGGTTCAGTTTTCTTATTTATCCCAATATAACTATTTAGACAAATACTTTATGAAATAAGACCAATGTATCCATTATATTAAGTGAATAATGGTCTTTATAAATATATATTTTTTATTTTACCCTTCTCCCATTACCAAATTTGGATCCCATATTACAATAATTGATTTTTATATAAATTTCAATTAAATGATACTATAAAAAGTATGAATATTTTAATGAAATTAAAGAACATAATGGTGTAAGTATTTTTAATTGTTTCACCCCAATTGAGCTATTCCCATGAGAATGAACATGAAAATGTGTCAAACATGTGAAACAATGAATAAACCAAATATTATTTTATAAATAACAATTCATGAAAGGCCACTCATCACTAAGGCGAACAGAATGTACAAAATGTATTTGGATAACACAACTCTCAATGAATTATACCTTATACTACATCATTATGTTGTATGTAAATGTGGTTTAGGATCAATTTATAGATGTTTTGATCTATTCAAAATTACTATATAATAATAAATTGATTTATATAGTCAAAAGACATGTATGATTTGTCTCTTTTTATATGTCTTTCCATACACCATAAATAGTAAGATAATGTAAAATGTATATTTAGACTCTCAAATTAGTGTCCTCCGAACTATATTCAAAGAAGATAATAATTTATTATAAAAGAACCGAATGACTATATTCTCCTTAAAAATTAATTGTAATTAAAATATTGTGTCATACTTGCAATAATTGAATAAAATATATTCAATGAATATATATGGATGAATATCCATCTATTATATAATGAAACATTTCAATACAATCCCTATCAATTGATTTGACCAATAATATTTTTTACTACATCCAATGAAGAATAAAAAATGCACCCTATATTGAATAACATTAACTAAAGAATAAGAATGATTAATTCTTCTATAATCCAGTGTAGATAAGAATAACATCATATAAATATACATGTTAAAAAAATATCCTATTAGTTGGGTTAACAATAAAAATTTCAAAATATATGTATATATATATATTATTATATATATATTCCTTCAAATGTTATATATCTCCCATATAACATAATACCAGCCAACAATATGAGTCACTATTTTATGATTAAAAATCTACCATTAAAATACTATAACATCCATTCATGAAGATAATTAAAATTGATTATCCTTATTTCTCTTTAAAAAATATATCCTTTACATATCAATATATTACATTATCCACCCAATGATGTACTTTTCATAGAGTCCCCCAAATGAATCATTTATATTTATAAATATTAGCATTAAAAATATTTCTTTCATCATACACATTGAACTTATTTTTCATCAAAAATGACCTAACCGATAATCAAAATACTTTAATCCTCATATCAACCAAATACACTCTAAAAATAAAAATTATACAGAAACATTAAAATTGTACATTGATTATCAATTATCAAATTTTTTAAATCATGAAATATGTAGAAGAAAAATAATAAAACTTGAAATGATAGCGTAGTCTCAATTAGATTCTCAAAAAAATGTTTTTAATGAAAAATATGCGAAATTTCATCATTTTATAAAATAAATAAATAATACTTGGGATTTAAATATTTATCTTAGGGTGTTGGCAAATTTTATCGATCTGATATCTCTAATATTGAATAAAATGATAATGGTATACTGATGAAAATGATTTTTTTTAGTAAACCCTAAAATTACTGCTTCCAATTGCATCATATAGTTTCATAATATTGTATTCCCATTATTATATGACAATAAATAATACATTTCCTATGTCTACAATGTGGTTTTATCAATGTTAACAAATCATATTAATTTTATTCATGAAACATTACAATCAATCTAATACTCAAAAAAATTCCAAAATAATATGAGAAAAATTGCATTAACCATTAATTAGAACCATTAAAACAAGAATTAGAATCTATATTTTTCATCAAATTATGGTTCTATTCATTCCATCATTTTCCATTCAGCACTATATGACTAATGTTTAATCAAATTTTATTTCACATATATATTAAATTAGAATATACCGTATATCTTTTGAAAATTAATATATTATACTATAGGTATCATTATGTTTTCTTGACTTTATTATTCCTATTTCTCACAGATTATCCAATATCCATCTTTTTTTTAAATCACGATAAATGATCCATTAATTCTATTCTTCTCATCTTGGTTGTTTTCATTCAATATTTACAGTTATCCGCTATTTATATTGTGATCTTCCTCAATTCATTATATTAACATAAAATTAGGAAAATTAAATTATTAATAATACCTATAAATATTATCTTCCAATTTTTAATGTATGCATTGTAATATTTTACAACTTTTACCAATTAAAAAAAGTCCCCACATTCTTATAGTGAAAAAAATTCCAACACAAAAAAGTCTTTTGGTTCTAAAATTCTATGAATTGAGATTTTTTCATCACCATTATTATGTAAATCCACTTTTTTATAAAAATATTTTACAATATTAAAATAATAATCCTTCATGATTTGAAGTTATTTATATTAAAATATTCCCAATTAAAACTAAATACAATTATCTATTATTTTTTATTTTTTTATTTTATATTCAGATAACATTTCATTGCCGTTGATTCAAATCACCTTCTTATCTCTCTATTTTGTAATTATGTTAAAATATATTTACTATATTTTTCTATTATACACACACACACACACACACACACACACACATATATATATATATTTGAAATAAAAAAAATCCCCCAACTATGTAAAATTCGTTAGACTACCTATATGGATCTAAAATGATATGATGGATTTCACACTTAATGTGAATACCTCTGGATTATGATATAGGTTTAGAATGAAAACACTTGAAATACATTTATATATAAATATTTCTCTCAATTGTGAATTTTTTTATCATTCATCATTTGATTAAATTTAATGATAGTGTCCTGAGAAACAAGAATGTTACACAAATTAGGCATCAGCATCTCCTCACCTCCACCTTCCCACCACCAAAGCTTGTGACTAGCATCAGGGCTCTTATAAACAATATGGGAATGTTATATTACCCAAATATAAATATTTATAAATACAAAAATCTATGTAATATTGAAATAGAGTGAATATCATAATATATTAAACATCATAGGCTTGATAAATAATAAAAATCCTCTCTCAAAAACACATGGTATTTTCAATTACAAAAGTCTAATATGTAGAAGCAACACTATATTGTACAAGAATCATATGGGAAAAACAACATATAAATGGGAAAAAAGAATCCTAATATATAACACCACCAATTGGTAAATTATATATATACCATAATGTTTTATGTTCATGAGAGTGCACAAATGTGGCATGTGAATAATATAATCAGAACACTACAACCAAGATACTAGTTTATATGTAATACATTTAGGTATTTGATTCAGATCAATGTACATAATTATATAAATATATATAGATAATACCATTTAATTTTTTTAATAATAAATGAATTTAAATAAAATATTATTCTCAATTTTAATAATTAAAACTATCTATAAATGAATATTGCATATATTAGGAGGATCCATAGTTATCAAACCAACCTAGAGCCTCATCTCAATATTAAGGATTTATCAGATTAGTATATATTGTAGTCATTCCTACTAAATAATCAAGAAGAAGACTAAGTGAAATACTCATCATATAGAAAATTGAAGTTGATGTATACTTGAGATAGGGAAAGTTGTTAGCTCGTCCCTCTTGGAATGTGGTATTGGGTATAATATAGTTCAAGTATCGTGATCCCATTCAATCGATTATCACATGATATTACTAATACATTAAAAACTCATCACATATATCAATCAAAAACACAAAAAATGAATACTTTTTTATATTTCCTATATTTGTAATACCATAAAAACCCATTCTTGGGTTTTTATACAAATCCATGTTATACCCTATACCATTATGAACCATTATTACCTAATTTTAATGGAATATCCATACACGATGCACAATATTAATGATATAAAATTACATGATATTTAAAACATGTAGAAATTATGATTAAAAATCACTACTTAAAACCTTCTCACATAAAAATTCAATCATAATTAATTTAAATTCAATATGAAAAATCATCTTCTTAATAGCAGCTCCACATTTTGCGGAGTAAATAATACATACCTGAAGGTAATTTTTGAATATAAACTAAACCTATGTAATTAATAAATATAAAATTAATGAAATCATAATGGATTAACACATAAATCAATATATTTAACAATTTATGAGATAAATTTCTCTATCATATTCTATTATAATGTTATACCAACAATAAATTGAAATGTAAGTAAAAATTCAAGATTTATAAACATTCTATCCATATAAATCTTTACACATTTTTATCTGTAAAAATATTTTTTGAAAGAATATTTTATGTTCATATAAGTTATATACTAATTATTATTATTCATTTAAATCTTTTTTAATAGTAATCCCAATATGAATTGTTAAATATTTATTAAGAAACATAATCGAATAAGTTTTTATAGAATAATGTTCTTCCAAAAAAATATTTTCTTCATTTTTGTTATTTATATTAATAGATATTATTTTTGGTGTTTTGATGATGTCAATGATTGACATTATAAAGTTCACCATGAGGAACAGGGGTTTATTTTTAATGAATATATAGTTTAATAAAACCAAATTATGATAGAAGGATTTATGTAAAAACATTATAATGATAAGGAAAATAAAAAATTGATACTTCACAAAAATAAGATAAAATAGTTTAGGTTATGATACATTTAATAAAATAAATTAAAAATATGCACCATAACATAACATTCCTCCTTATATCAACCCAACTGTCACCTCACCATAGATAAAACTCTTCAAAATGTATAAGTCCAGATTATGACTTGTTTGTCTTTCTAAAAAAAATAAAAAATTACTCTTTTCATTAAAAAATTATTGTAATATGTTGTAAATAGATAATTATATCTAATATAAAACACAGTATTAATAATTTTAGTCTAATCTACTAGGGAATAAATTAAATTAGTCCACTTTATCCTATAAAGTTACATAAGGTCTCCTTTGAGTCTTATAGGAAAGATAAAATATATCTAGAAAATTTATATAAGATTCTAGAATAATGGAAAAGTTTCCACTATAAATATCATAATATTTATTTTAAACACACTATAATATATAATTTAAGATCTCATCATCGAGGAAATGTTCCAATCTCAAGGATCACATTATTACATTATTATTTTTATCTAATGTAAACATAACCACACGTTATTAATTTCCATGGAATTAATTTTATTATTGGAATTGTTATATACCTAATTTTATATATTCCATTAGTAATATAATGTTATAAAAACAATTACATATAAAAATAATTTATATTAGGGATAGTTATATTAGGAATGATATCAGTATCCTCAAGTACCAATGTATTGAAGTAACTTTTTTCAAATTATATATCTTGAAAATCATATATTAATGAATTTAATAACTAAAGACAATTTAATTCATTCACTAAATTTAAATGGTGATTGATGAAATATAGAAAGCCTTAATGGATTTCATTGAAGTGAGAACCACCTACTACAAGGTTATTCAAGATGATTATGTACATATTCTTTAATAAAATCATCTTACAACTTAAAATTGATAAAATCGAACTCTATAACCACTTAATAAAAAATTTAATGTTATCAAATAAATTGATTTTAAAATAAAATTAATTCTTAACAAAAACAAATTTTAGAGGTCATTAATTGATAGTGTCCATCAATAATATGTAATAAAATATTAAATTTATTCTAGAGTTACCTATATTTATGTAAAATATCTAGTACCCAAAATAACATCACAATGATACCAAATAAAAAAAATCAAATAATGGCTCTAAAACATAAAACATTGTACATTGAAAACTCAAAGAAGAAGAACCCATGGAATATTAATTGGATCCAACATATAATTTTCCAAACCCATTAACATGGAACCCTTTTACAGTAAAAAAATGTGTATTAAATGGATGAAATTTGAATGAATGTAAAAAAGATAAGGGCTACCAAGAATATTAATTAATAAGACACACTAAAACTATGTAGTATTAGAGGGGAAATTGGCAATGGGAATAGAAACCATGGGAGGTCATGTGTGATTCTAAAAATTAATTTAAGAATATTTATATCAAAATATGGGGTAAATATAAATTAACGTGTAATATGAAATATAAGGCAACCATTTAAATTTATTATTATGTTCGGTTGGTACCATGTACTTGTTGGGTGTCCATCGATTACCTGTTCTTTCCAATATAGCGACAACCCCACTGGCCAATACGTAGGCTATCCAGCTCCATACTTAATGTTTAGTCCTCCCATATAACCAACCATAAATTAGAAAAACCCCATTAACATTATATAGTGTAATATACAATCATTTTAAATGAATGACTATGTTCAATAGAAGACAAAATACACAACACCGAGCATAAAAAAACACTAAATATATATGATTTAAATATTGCCATTATAACCTATAAATTAAATTGGAGGTTATGAATAAGAATGAATATTTTTTGAAATATATATATGTATAATTTTTTAATAAAGAAAAATTTATTGAATAATTAATTTCAAATAATCGATCATTATAAATCCATTTTATATTTCAAATACATGATTTTTAAAATATTTTTTATTGATATATGTGAGAAAATGATATACATAATATCTGAAAATTTAAGAAATTTTTTTTGATAAAATAAATATCATTTTGGAAATCACTTTATAAAAATTACCAATTGTTGATTTTTTTTTGTTTTACTAAAATTTATTATTTTTTAGTAAAAATGGAAGTGTGCTAAATTTTAAAGAAAGCATTATTTTCATTGAAAGTATTCACAATGTAAAAAATAAAATATATATTATTTTAAAAATTAAATTATTAAATTTTAATTTAAAATAATACAATTAGGGATTTTGAATGAATTTTATTTTTTAATTTTTATAAATATATTTTATGTTTTAAAAAAGAATTTTATAAGAGAAAGTTATTCATTGATTTTTTTTATTTAATTTTCAAATAACTAATACCACTTACTTATTTGGTATCATGGGAAAAGTGCGAGATATTTACAACATAAAGATTCAATATGTTGAACAAGAATGTTTATGTTCTCATATTGAATAGTACCCTAATGAATATTTATTTCCATGTAAAGGGTAAATTGGGTGATTAAGGGTTAAAATAAAATAATAAAAACTATAAAATCGCCATAACACTAATATAAAATTTATTAGATGATTCAATCTCATCCATACTCATCAATTATTTTTTTATTTTTCAATCTTCCACTTTTATGTGATTATGACTTCAATAATGTTTCGTAACAATTATATTTTTAAATTGGGGATACATAAAGGATACATTCGGTTTTAAATATTATTTTTTAATATTAATTATTAATCTATATCTGGATAATTTATTTTTATAATTTAGTGAAAAAATAATTACATTAAATTCTTACACATTTATTATGATATAATTATTTGATTAATGGAAAAAATTAAATATAATATATTATAAAGGTTAAAATTAAAATAATTTTAGAAAAATAATGACATATAAAATTTTTTTTATATTGAAATGTAATTTTATGGATTTATTAAAGGATTCTATTTCAATTTTCTTTGTATATTTTTTTTATTTTTTCAAATTAATGAATAGTTATAAAAATTTTAAATTTACAATATTTTATTAGGTATATTATTTTATTGAATGATATAAATTTTTTAAAAATGTTTTCATCATGAAATATATTGAGATATAGTGAAAAAATTTATCCATGGCCTATATTTGGGTGATTAATCTATTTATACTAACTACCATGACCCTCAATGACTAAAAATATATTTTTTACTATAAATTTGGAAAACATTAATGAGGATTAAGAATATATTAGTGTAAAAACTCATTAATAACTCATTTAATTTATATTATATGTGGGTATTTGTACACATAATCAGGATATATAATAATTTAATTATTTTGGTTATTTTTTTTTAAAAAAATATTAATATTAATTTTATATTTTAAAAAATCCCATGAGATCCCCACAAATTTCTTATAAAAGGGAACCTCACCTTCTAATTTTTTTAAAATCCTAAAAACATTCATATTTTTCATCTAATGACCAAATTATCAATATTTTTATACACACATTATACTATCCTTAATTATGAAAAAAATTCTATCCATTGAGGACTTATATTACAATGAAAAAGAAAATTGTCCACAGAAGAGTTATACATTTTAACCGAATGTTTGTTGTTCTATTTTTTCCGCATTAATCCTTCAAATAATACCTAAAAAAGTAATTTAATAACATCAATATATTAAATATACTAAATTTTATTATGTAAGTGGAATAACCTATATTTATCTCCAACCTCCGTTAAACGATAATGAAATTCATTATTAATGTGTTTGGTTGACTACTGCCTCACGAACAGATGTATTTTTTCATACCACCTGTCTATAAAGATAGAATTTATATTTATTTATTATAATGGATACATATATATAATTATTATTAGATAATTTATCATATATTTTCTTACCTTTCCATTCACTGAAGAATGATCAAGTCATTCTAGCATACAAGTAGAACACTACCTCCGGGAAGAGAGGTGATTTATTTTTTTCACCACATCACATGGATGGTATATAAAAAATTAATAAATTAATAATATTGTATTCATGATATAAAAAAATTATCCAATGATAAAAAATACATACCTAATTTCAATAATTATAGTTGAAAATATGGAAATGTTACACATGCATACATACAACCCACCTACACTACGATTATAACATAGTTCACTTTTCCGGAAGATAAAATTGAATGTATATAGAAGAATAGTTTATTATAAATTTGTGATAATTATTTCATTTATATTATTCTATATATTATATAATAGTGACCACTTTGTCCATATTAAGAATAAAAACGTTATTTTAGACTTATGTTCTGAATATCATTAAAACATATTACATCAATATAAATTTTTAGTTAATTGAATTTAAGGAAATAAAATTAAAAATAAACATGTAAAATTTATTTAAGAAAGTATATAAGAAAACAAAAATTATTATTTATGATTATAAATAATGTACATGATGATTCAAAATCAACACAAGTTTCTTTATCTTAAGAATGTTCTTTCAATGATTGCCTTAGAAATCCATTTTCCACATCAACATTTTGAAATTGTTTTATGGATGTATTTTAATGGAAATAACTAAAATATAAAAGTTATTTCATGTATACTTTGAATTTATTTCCATAATAATTCAAATGGAATATTTCATTGTAATATTTTAAATTTTATTAGAGAAGAAGAAAGTAATATTCTTTTTCTACATATATGGTGACAATGAATTTTCATTGCATATTAGCTGTGTAACAATGTTTGGATTCCTTTATCATCTTTAATGATTTGGTACATGAAAATCCCCTTTCAATTTTTTTTAATTATATTATTTAAAATTTTGTTTTATTAAAAATCGATATAAAAAGATCAGAAAATTATTTCTCAATAGTGAAAAAATATATTTTATGATGAAAAAATTATTGTGTTATAATTATGTTATGGTTTTTGGAATTTTGTATGAAGAAGGGTGGTTTGATATGAAATAATATATGTTAGGTTACATTATTAACCATGGACGAATTTTTCCATTATACAATAGCATTGGGTGATCCCGTTATAGATCTACAATGAAATACGTAAAGGTGTGAATATAACTATTTAGGTTTCTCATTGGATTATAAAAGCATACATTAATATTTATTCTAAATATAGCATGGAGTTAATTTATTTGGGTTGTCCTTCTAGATTATGATAATATATGATAATGATTATTCAAAATATAGGATGGGATTAACCGATTAGGTTTCTGTTAAATGATTATGAGAATATACCATGATGGTTATTAAAAATATGGGATAGGGTTAACCGATTATATTTCTACTAATAGAACATGGGTAATATAATGTAAATCTTACTCCAAATATGTGGAGGGTAAATCTATTTTGTTTCTGTTAAAAGATTTTGTGAATATAATTTGGTATTTATTCAAAATATGGGTATGGGATAACAAAATAGGATTCTCCTTAGAGATTTTGGAAACATATGACAATATTTATCCCAAGTATATCTAGGATGGTTATTGAATGTGCACCTATTAGGGTATGATTATGCAAAACAATGATGGTAATACCATGTGTAATCATACATGTTACTCCAAATATAATAGTGACTTGAAAATGATTCAACTTGATTAATACTTATTTTACCTATGATATATAAGGGTTTTAAATATTCCATTGATAAAAAAGTGTGTTCCATACATATGAATATTATATATAACATATATTCAATTAATAATGATATAAATGTATTTCTTTTTTTTAGGAATACTTCACTAATTGTAATACTTTAATTTTGGTACCTTGATATTTATTTGATTATACCACATTTCAAAATGATTTTAACATGGATTAAATATCTGTGAGGGAAAATGTTTAATCATGTTGAATGTATTGATGTTTTTAAGGAAGAGAAATTTTTTTATTTTAATGTTTTATTTTATTTTAAAAATGGAAACATAGTTGGGTTTTACAGCTTGTCAAATACGAGTATTGTATGTATGATATATGATCTAATTCACTAAAAAATAATATTAAAGGGTCATATAATCCTAGAAAATTTTATTCTTGTCTTAAAGGACAATATTATCTAAAGTTTAAAGTCACATCCTTACAGATTGTATTGAAAGAAGGTTTAGATAACATTATATGTTAGTATTTTTTGAACAAAATTTAAAAATAATTTATTACAACAAATGATAGTAAGTTATATTGAATTATATATATTTTGATAAATTTACTGAGTTGGTGATAACATTGGATAAGGTTATATTACTAAACCTCCTCAAAATATAGTTTAATATGATTTTAATGTTATGAATGAACTAACCAATTTTTTTCCTTAATTTCGTGATCTATTAGAAACCAATATAAAAATGGATGTGAAGGAAATAGAGGTGGTCATTTAAATGTGTTATCGAACAAAAGAGTGGCTATTGAGAAAACTCTTGTTGTTATTATTAAATAGTTGTCAAAACATAAAATTGACAATATGAACCATTATGAGTTTACCATGTTATTATATAAGATATAAATGATTATATTTGGATGTTTATGTGAAAAATATCATAATGGTAAAAACATTGACTTACAGGTCTAGAATGTGGGTAAATCACCCGAGAATATGTTTCAATAGTATTAGAAGACTTTTTATCTGGACAATGTGGGGATAATGAAATAATATTACCAGAAAAAATATGGTATTCAGTTAATGATAGGAAGGGAAATAAACTTCATCCCAATGTGTCAATTGAATATTTCAAATGTGTTGATTATGGTAATTTTTAAATTTATGACCTAGTAGGAAATATCAATAATTTGATCAGTAAAACAAAATTTCTATCTATCTCTAATGAAATTATACTTGATTATCGGGAATTTAAAAATGAAATATGAAAGTTATGGATTATATCCTAACTAATTTTTTTAGTATTGAATTCTAGGGAATTATTATTATTTTTTTAGTGGGAAGGAATTATTGAGTAAGAAAACATGAAATCATTCTTAGTTAATTATTAATAATAATGAATGATTAATGTTTCTAAATATATACATTCAAGAGTTATGAAATATTTTTATATCATATTTTTGAATTAATAGACCCTCATTTGAGGGTTTATGTTATAAGATTATTTTTGGAGACACTTATTCTTGTATGGTGTACATTTAATGTATATATAACCCTAAAGTTCTAGTTATAATTTTTTTATTTAATAATTATATTTCCATTTTTTGGACATATGTTTAATGGTATTGATATACTTTTGGGTTTATCAAATAATTCATGATTAATGATATTTTTTCTTTTATTCATCATAATTTTTGGAATGTTATAGGAATTATATATATTTAGAATTAGAAAATGGGAACCCACAAGCCGAATAATGATTCATCAGATGTAGAAATGGGACATGTCATAATCCTAAAACTAAATGGATAAAGTGAAAAAAAACTATCAACAACCTATATAAATACCTAATATGACCATGATATTGAAAGGTGATTTGGTTAGTGATGTTATCTAAGATGAATTTAACTATTTTTTGAACCTTATTTGATTATAGTGACAAATAAATCTGGGATTTTATTGAAATAAATTTTTGAAACAAATAAAAATTTATGTTTCATTTTAGTGATTTATGATATTTATTGAAATTATTATTAAATATTTGATATATAATTAAGCCATTTACATTTTTATTTATATGAAATAATTTTTGTTGGGGAAAATATTAAATTTATTTTTCAAGAATATATAGTCAAATCAATCTGTGTTTTGGATTTCATCAATAATCCAATATTTTTTATAAATAATAAGTTTTTTTTGGAATATGATCCATGCTTAAATTTTTATGTTATCATTCAGGCTTTGAGGTTTAATGTTATATTTTTTTCATATGAATGTTCTTTTCTTTTGTGGTATTATCAAATTTATTTTAAACCATTTTTTATTTGGTTAAGGTATATAGTTAAGAGGTATTGATATTTTCTATTTATAGAATTATATTATTTTAAAGAAGATCATTTTAGTTTTTTAGCATAAAAATTTAATCATGATTAAAAAAACATTTTTAGAAAAATTATATTGTGGTGGAAATAGACTAAATAATGAAATTATACATTTGAAGTAAGTATATTTTGTTATAAAATTAGTCATAATTTTAAAGTAATTCCTCAACTTATGGAAAAGAATCATGAAACAAAAATTTTACCATATTAACTTAATATATAATAAATCAATGTCCTTATCAACAAGCACATACTTATAATTGTTTGACTATTTACTTTATCTTATATAATTTCCCTATCAATATTTATTATTCCCTGGGAATGAGTTCTATATCAATATTTTCACTTTTCACCAATGTTATCTTATATAGAAACCAATTTATTTGTCATTTTACATTCCCATTATGTTTATCATTCCCTCTTTCTAGGTGGATTTTTATGAATCCTATTTACCAAGAGAAATTTTATCAACAATATTTTAAAATTTCAAACATTGATTACAGAAAATGATTTAAAAAATCATAGGAAAAAACATATTATGGGTGGGAGAATGTAATATCCCATGATTGGAAAATAAGGATTATGACCGATAGCTTACAAAATACGCAACACTATGAATAATCAAACAATAAATTATTATTATTTATTTAAGATTGTGACAACTGGAATTTGAGTTAATTAATATGAATACGAGTAAACACTTATAGACATATCTATATAAAACATTAATCAATAAAAAATTATTTATTGATTCATAGCAATAAATTAATCAACTTCGAGTAAATTCTTTTTAGTCATCTATGACATGATTTCATGATTTTTTTTAATTTTTAAGATAAAATGAAATAACTAATTTATAAAAAATTTAACAAATTGTATATAATTTAATAAATATAATTTCTAAAATCATCATACTAAAATTATCTTATGGTGATATTTTAAAATTTTTGTGAAAAGATATATTTTTCATTGAAAAATGAAATATAATAATTCTTATTTTAACATATATTTCGTTTTAAAATATTTACAATTTAGAAATAAATTATTTATAAGATTTATTATATTATTTATTTGTTAATATAATAAAATTATATTTTTTTGAAATGAATTTAATACTTTAATTTATTACAAATCATATTGTATTTAAAAAATAATTTTTTTTTAAAAAATTGTTTTTAATTACATTTCCCCGAATTGATTTTAAATTAATATATAGTTATTTTTTGTCTTGAATCATGTAAAATTAATTCTATATTTTTAATTTTAAGGTACGAATATTGTAAATACACCCGTTTTATTTTCACTCCAAATGAATAATAATGTTAATATTTATTGTTACCTTGCTAAATGGTGAATCTTGTAATTAAGAGTTCAATATAATAGTTTAAAGATCACAAAATTACCCTAAAACTTGAAATAATTTTATTTAATGAGACCGTATCATATAAATAGATCCATGATTTGGATAAATGGACTTGTTCCACTTCTATGCATTTTTTATCATTATAATATTTTATGTATAGAAAATTATAAACTATTACACAATTGTTTTTAATAACTATAACATTTTTATCATTGGATTAAATAGATTATGCATTCAATTATAAATATTAATTTAAATAATTGATTATTTTTTTACCTCATGGAAATTTATTTCAAATTTTTGGTGAAAAAATATATATACTTAATATTCGTACTCAACACTATCACAGTAGTCATTCAATTAATGAGAAATAAAATATTTGATATTAAAAATATTAAATATAATATAATTTGTGAAAATTGATGTGATCCAAAAAAAACTAGTTTAACATTTAAAGATAATAATTTATTAAAATATATCTTTCAAGGATTATTTTTTGTATTGATGTTATTAATGTCAATGTATGTAATTGTTCAAGAAAATGAAATTAATTAAATTTTGTAGTAAATAAAATTTGAATAATTAATATAACATTACTAAATATATTATAATTATCAGAGTGATAATTATATGTTTTAAAATACCAACCATGTTGTATTTATTTTCCTTTTCTCATGTCATAGTAACTATCTTGACCCTCAAATATTATAAAATAATATTGACATGGTATGCCTAAAAAAGTATAATAAGGGGTTAAAACCACAAGATATGGGTAAAAAAGTTAAAACTTGTCTCCTTAATATTAGGTGAGATATTTTATATTAGTAATCATCATATAATTGAAATATATAATTTTTTATACAATTAGGACTGATAATCAATTTACATTAATATAATATTTTTATAAAATTCATTCCTGAACCTCCCCTCTATTATATATGGTAAGATTATATTCTCATTTATTCACACATAAAAAATAATTTATTTTATAAAATACTTACCCTAATTACTAATATAACTACCCAAACCAATTTTATATGAATTAGTTTTTTCATAATTCCATCCTTATAGTTATTTAGTTTCAAATCATTGATTATTGTCTGAAGAAGAGGTACATAGATTAATATAATGCTTTAATATTATTTATTAATCAACCAACATAAATTTTATCATAAAAATTTACTATAAAAAATTATCTACTATAAATTGAGATATTATAATTTTCTTATCATGAACAATTTCCATTTCAAACCTCTATAATATTTGAATTATTATTTGTGTGTATAGCTGACTACTGCCTTATGGACTGATGTAATTTGATTTCCCCAACACCTATAAAAACTATTTATAAATCGGGAAATAATGATGATAAATGATATTAATGAAATGTGTATCATTCCAATATGAAAAAGTTCATATATTTTATTATCATTCTATCTACTAAAAAATTACAATGTCATTCATGCATACCTTAGTACTACCATCTCCACATTGGAATATGATTTATTTTTCATCACCAAACCAAATGGATGATATATATATGTTTTTTGATGAAATAATATATGATTTTTTAAATAATTCTAAAAACTTAAAGATAAAATAAGACCAACCTTATATTCATATTAATCATTGAATAAATGGAAATGTTACTCATGCACATGTATGGCATGTGATCATGATGATTTTTATGTAGTTTATTATTAAAAAAATATTTAATGGTTGTTTTAAAAATTATAATTGATGTGTATATGTTAAAATAATGTCATTATTTTCATTCTAGAGATGATGTAATAATGACATCTTTGTCTCTAATGTTATTTTGTAATTATGTACTGAATATTTTCAAAATGTCTGGTGTGAACAGAAATTATTTAAAAAAAAATTACGTAAAATAAAAGGAATAATAATCTTGATAAATATTATTATTTATGTACATAAATACAATATTTTATTATTTTGAAACATAAATAACAAATATTATGATTCAGACATATGGTAGGAGATTTTCTTTTAAAAATATTATATTAATGTTTCCCTTAAAACTCTCTTTCACTTACGTATCCATATTTATTACCTATTTTAGGGAAGTATTTATATAAAAAATATAATAATAATAAAGAAAATTTAAAATAAAATTTTCACATTCCTTCAATGATTATTGTGTAGTATTTTAAGATTATTTTCCAAAGATAAAAGGATTATTCAATTTTAAAGTATTCAGTGATGAAATAATTTCATAACACTATAACTATTATTCTAGGATGGGATTCCATTAAAAAAATCCATGATTTATTAAATAAAAAACCCAAATTTCCTTTAATTTATTAATTTTAGTATTGAATTTTTATTAATGAAATGGGAAATATAAATTTCTAAAAATCATTTCTCATCAAACAAAAGAATGTTTTATAATTAAATAATTTATGATGTATAATTATTTATGGTCCTTGGAATTTTCCATAAATATGGGTGGTTCCATTATAAACCAAAGATTATTTATTATGTTATTATCCATGGATGGGTGATTCTATGTTAAACAATAGTTGGGTGAGCCCCTCATACCTCTCCAATGAATTGGGTAATGGGAAGAAGTTTACCTATTTTGTTTCTTCTAATATATTAATAGAATATAAAATGAAGGTTATTCAGAATATGGGTTATAGTTAGCTGATTATGTTTCTCTTAAGAGGTTAACACAATATAATATGATTTTTATTCCAAATATATGATGGATTTTATCGATTATGTTTTTCCTATGAGATTTTTGTAAAATACAATAATTGTTATTCCCAATAAGGGACAAGGTTAACAGGGTTAGATTATCATGTGATATTATGTGAATATACTATGATAGCTATTCTATATATGGGATATGATTAATTAATTAGGTTTATCCTTATAGATTATGGGAAATATATAGTAATTATTTTTAAAAATATAGTACATATTTATCCGATTAGAATTCTACTAAGAGGTTATGAGAATATACTATTAAATTTATTACTTGTATAACCATGATGGTAATTTAATTATAATGGTTATTGTTACTACATGTATTACTATTTGGGATATTCCATGTGTAACCATGATGGTTATTGAGTTATATAAGATTAATATAAAAATGATTCCCTAGGTTTCCTAGTGTTTTTCCTATGATTTATATCTATATTAAAAGTTTCATTTGAGGAAAAATAGTTTGTTTTTCCTGTGAAAATGATTTATTTAATATTTTCAAATAATGATGTTATAATGTTCAGTATTTTATAGAATTACATTTTTTTCATTAAACTAATATATTTTTATATTTTTATATCCTTTACTCAGATTATTGTTTTCATTAGATTCATTATAATGTTTTCCAATTATTTTAAGGAAGGTAATAGGAAAATAAGAATTCAAATTGATGTTTATGAATATTTTTCATGAAAATAAAACATTCTTTATTTTAAATGTTTTATTCGATTGATTATAATTTATAAAATGTAAAAGTTACTACCCTGTAAAATATGTTTTTTATATATATAATCATTGAACTAATTATCTAAAAACATTAACCAAATATATTATAAAATGTAAAAAAAATTACTCAAGATTATTTAATTATTAATGTCAGGTAATTATAGATCGGATAGTAAATATTTTTTTAAAACACCCATAATTTATTCTTGATACTTAAAATGCATTTTCCATCATATGGTATTAAATGAAATTTCATCAACCAATAAATAAATTAAAATTTCTTCTATATTTCCTATCATAAATTCCTTCAAAATTTATTAACCAAGGTCATTGTAACTTTAAATTCCCAACAATTGTAATCCTCTGACCTTGGTTCCACATAGCAGTGCCCTTATCCGGTTCACCAGATAACATATCGCATTCCTCCATGAACTTTAGAGGTTGTTGACTAGATATGGGGTTTTAATATGTAACATGGGAATAATATGCACTATTTATCAACAAAATCACAATAACACAAATAAATTTGAAATATAACCAAGATAATTCTATAACCAACAATAGCTAATAATAACCTATATCATGTGAATAAAGAAAAACAATGAAAACCTACTCAAACAATAGCTGTGAATATGTCATTCTATTCTAATGTTATATGTATAATGAGAAAACTAAAAATCCATACTCGTAGCTCCCTAGAGGGTACCTAATTCATATCCACATCTATCATCATTACTCAATCCCATATCCCATTTCAACCATCTTACAAAGGGATATATCCCTTATCTCATCTTGTAAACAATAATTATTTTCTTGTACCAATCAGGTGGCTTGAGTAGCGTGTCAGTAAACACTGTAGGCTATGTCCAAAAATGCCTAAAGAAAAAAATAGCATATAACAGTGTATGCAGTTGTATAATTAATAATAAATATCCATATAAGAGTAAATAATCATCACATTTACTATCCCATAATAAAAAAATTATCCCTTAAGTCTATGTTAAAACTAGATCCAGTCATACCTGATTAAACCCATACCAGAGTCTGAACCATACACTATATAGATATAAGAAGTCATTATTTTATTGTAATTCATTATTTATTTTATTTCAACTTCATTTTTAGCACCATAGAGCTTCAGTCCGGGTACCAATTCACAAACATTCCATAGGTCCATATAGATTCATTCTATAACCCCATGAGTATCTGGAGAATCAGTTTTTGAACCACAACTCATTAACCACATTCTCATGTAAATTTAAGTCTTGCATAAGAGGCCTCGAGCAGTAGTTTGAAACCACATAGGTATTTGTAGCATGAGTCCATAACCCTCATCTCATTGGTCAATCATTTATATATATATATATATTATATATATATATATATATCATAATTCAATACCATTATCATTGTTGATAATAATTCACATTATGAAGCACCATTTCTTATATTAGTCATAATCTTGGTTCATTCCTTTTATCCCAAATAATAACATTTAAAATTCCCCCATTAATCTATTTATCATCAATTAATCTAATATTCATTAACTCATAGAGGATATTCCAACAAACCCATTAAATCCTATTATCAGATATGAAATACGGATTTAGTTCAATTTGGAAGACCTAAAATTTCACAATATACAATCCATTTATCAAAAAATCATCGTAATTGGAACACCTAGTGGGTTTCTATCAATCCTGATTTCATAATCACCAACAAACACAAAGGGATCCAATAAGTGTCTCAAAAAATCATCAATTAAAATTATCATTTTAAATATATTTTTAATTAAACAATGTGATAATACAATGACACAATTAAAAAAACTAGATCAGAATTTAGACGAATAGTAATTAGACCACACAACTTATGACCATTAAGGAATTATGTCCAAACCATAGACCTTAAATGGATGTATAATGGTCAACATAATAATACCAAGGACGATATATGATCAAAAACTGGGATCATAATCTAAAGAAATGATATCCATGAAAACCTATATCTATAAGATAATAAATCCCTTTAAGGTGGAGTTAAATATGTGAGATATAGGAATCTAAAGGAGGAAGAAATTTTATACTAGAGAGGTGTTTAAATTATTCCACTATATCGTTGATTTTCAAAATATGGGGTTCATGGAGAATAAGAATACTCTCGGGAGCATCCAATAAAAAAATAAATTCTATTCGGACGATATTAGGAGATTAATATTATAAAAAGGGTTTAGGAATGTCAAAATGAAATTTGGGGGCAAAAAATTTCCACATTCACTATTTCATAGATGGGAAACACAGTTAAACAATATATTCCCCCAAACAATGTTGCCGTACTATCCTGGTGGTAAACAGTTTCTCCCAGAGGGACATGGTTTGATAAAATGTGTGGAAAATGTGCATCTCTACTCTATCTAAAGGTGTTTGTGAACATAATCTATTAAGGGTTGGCATATAGTTTTGGAAAAATCTGTGCCAATAGTCAAATACCTATAGACCCTCCAAAAAACATAAAAACTCACCCAAACACACCTAAGACATTATCCAAAAAACAAATTAAAAATGAAAAAAATAAGAGATACTAGAAAATAGTTCAAGACATATTCATATGGCCCTAGATCTTACAAATTCCCATCCTTATAATAGGTCATCCTGAAGATATACCACCAACAATTCCTTATCCTATATGTTCAAAAGATCGGTCCACTAGGAACACATAATCCTCCCTCACCAATCTTTATTATTGAGCATGACCATGATTCCCTAAACCTTATACCAATATAATGTTAATTACAATAATCATTTTATCACAATGATCGACAAACAAAATATGATTCTACTGAATGGATTCATTAGACACAATCATAGAAACATCAATTTTGATCACATGACAAGGGATAGGATGAGACTTCCAATGTGGTGACTTGTGAGAAACAACATTCATTAGACTATACCACTTTTTCAAATCGAGTCCAGAAGCAACTATTTTGACTCTATCCACAATATGAAATATTCAAATAAAGATGTAAACCATAATTATTAGCCACCAAATTATATGGTGTCCCCTTCATGGAAAAAACTATAGCAATACACGGTATCCAACTATATACTCAAGTGGTCAACAACTTCAATCAGTATAAGACATCAATCAACTCGTCACTATACTCATGCATTTATGAATAAAATGATCATTATTTTATGTCTCCTAAATGATACATGGTCCCAAAAACTATATGTCACCTTCCTCCATCCAACATTTTTTTTTCTCTAATTGGACTTCCATAAAAATCCTTATATTTTACCATTTGAATAGTCTCCTACTAACAATTGTTATATAAGAACTCACCAGTGCTATGTGTGTCATCTGATATCCACCAATGTCTTTAATTAATACATGAATCCTGTCATCTAGAACCAAAATATTATTCCCCAATTTCTTTTACATCATTGGGTGAAAGTACATACTCATAAACCCCTGAGTACCAAATACCTTCTGCAAACCATTCTTGATGAGTGAACTAAAAAAAATTGTGGTCTACAAAATATATTCCATGGTATCCAATAAAAATAGAATCTCTCAAAAACTAATATATCCATTAAAATCTCATCTCTGAATACTTCCCAGATATATATGAAATGGGATACTAATTTAAACATGTCCACAATCACCCATGTAGTGTCATTATTCTAGTGTTCCCTCTGGTATCGTAGATAAAAAATCTGTAATATCTTCATCACATTTTCATTTCATAATGGGAAATGGTTGTAACAACCCATGTGGTCATTGAATCTCACCCTTCACCTGAAGACAGATGTAACATAATCACACAATCCCATCAATATACTTTTCCCTTCATGTCCACCAATACTATCAGTCTAGGTCATTTTACATTTTTGAAAAACTAGGATGCACCACCCACTTCATGGCAAAAAAAATCACATATCAGGTCCTTGTACATAAATGTTGGACGTAAAATAGAATACCAAACTTATATGATATAATCATAATTTATAGTTTCATAGGAACATGAATCTATACCTTTTTGTCTTTCCCTCAAGGATAAACACTTTTTATACACATAAAACATTTCTATGACCAATATCAGAAGTTCAAAATATACTGATAATGGTATAAAGGCCATCTGCACCAATCCCTCTATAAAATCAATGTTAATTTGTCTAGAAAACCATATAATACCTAGAAATAGACCCATCTTATGCCTGAATCTATGTATTTCAGCTCAATTAATGAAAAATCTATTTTAGATTAATGGGGTGTGGGATAGATAAAACTAAAATGACTACATATATTCAACCCATATTTCCTATTGACGATTCAAATCATTCTATGATAATATATAAATTAATATTTCGTTATTAGTATGCATGATATATTTTTCTCTAGTATAGTAATGATACCTAAACATTAATCCATATTCCCCTATGGCTTACATGAGATTTTGAATTTGATAATTCTATTCAGGTTTCCTCAATTGTTGTGTCCCAAATGACACAAATTGATCTCCCTGCATCAACACTGCACTATTTCCAATCCCAAAAACTTCACAAAACATTTCTTACTCCCCACCCATCATTGATAAGATCAAAATTTTTGTGTTTTTCAAATGCTTCTTTAACTCTAGGAAAATGTTATTTCCAGATCTATACAATACATACTAGATCCCCTATAAGGTAATTCCTGAAAGAAGGGATTCCAAACTATAAAAAACATTCTTTTGATATTATAAAGGAAAAACAACTTAAATTTTATCTATCCACACTAATATGGCTTCCTCAGATATGATGTGACCCATGGAATTTCGTATGTCAATCCATAATAGAATATTAGATATATTGGTTATTTTTCAATTCTCTCCCATTTTACTCAAGATGACTTTAGGATATTGGGAATGATTGTCATGAGTCTTGGATTACAACATGATTTAATCCACAAAAACAACCAAAAATTAATCTAGGTATAGTTGAATGATTCATTTAATCAAGTTCATAGACATAGAATATGTTTTTTTTCAAACCAAACATCATTACAATGAACTAATACTGGCCATACCTACTCATGAAAGTATTTAGTGGTAATCAGAAGGAAAAATATCAACTGATGACATTGTGACATAAATTAATTCTTATATAACACCCAACCAACTCTTAAATAGTCAATTATATAATCAATACATGTAATAGGGTGCTGAATAGTAACTGTTATCCAGTGAAAATTTTGGTGATCGATAAAGAAATTGAAATGTTCCACCAACCCTCTTATAAAAAAAATACAATAAACACCAAGGTGACTTACTTGGACATGAAAATATCTTATTTAGCAATCCGTCTAGTTTATTATTCATTTCATAATATAATTTTCATTCCATTCAGTAATGTTGGATAAATTGTTCTTCAGTACATATAATTAGATAAATTATGGACTCAATATCTATCATAGAAGTATGTGCATAAATGTATTTATGAAGCATGTCCAGAAATAAAACCTATATGGGTGGATGGAATCCATTTTTCAAATCCCCACCATTAAACAAAATATTCAAAACCTATTTACTTTTCTCTATTAGTTGTTGATGAACTATCCATTTACATATTTTCTGGATATCACATTCTACATAATTATAATAATTATTATCCTCATGAGACGTAAAGGTTACTCTCCTTGGGTAAAATTTTGTATGGGATCGGTATGACACAAAATAATCCAAATAAAAAATCCTATCAAATCTTTACTTTTAAATCCCATAAATATACCTATGGAGATGATACTCACCAACTTCAAGGGAAAAACCTTGGCATAGATATATTTCATTTGATTGTACACCCATAATTTTTTTGATCATTGTAACCCCATTCAAAAACTAAACCATCAAACTAAAAATGTTATACAGTTTTTGAAAATATAGAATAATTTTGGGATATTGTATCAAATAAAGAACTAGAAAGTGTAAATAATACCAGAGTAGTATGTATGGATATTAATAGATAAACATCTATTTCTACAAATGTACGTTTCACTATATGATAATATACTTTCCCTACTACCTGTGCACTAACTTTAAATCCCATTAGTACATTGTTGTTCTCATTTGAGTCCTCTTTCACTAAAGTACCATATCCCCCACATGAACCTCCAATTCCAGTATAACTATAATTGATGAACTGGTATATGGTGTAAGACCCCCTTATATTACATAGGTTTGGCTGGGCCCCTCCACCACATCTTATGTATCAGGTATTCTTGTATAACCACTATAGAGACACCATCATTTGGAAAGGTCATAACTCTATTTATTGTTATAGACATTGGTTATAATAGTAACTCATCATAATACACTGCGAAAAAAGATTTTTTTTATTAACATGAGAAATCATTTTTTCTACTTTTCTACTATGATTTCCACTACTATTGCTAATGCTCCCACAAGAACTATTTTTTACCATTGCAAGGTGTAACTCCCAGTAGCCTTGAAGAAACCACATGTCATAAAGAAAATCATACTTCAGGTTTTCCTTAAAAATGAGATCATAATTCCCCACCACATTCAATGTCCATAAATGGATGATATTGACATGGGACGTAATCTAACATTTAAATACATAATGAAATAATTAAACTATAGTTTTATTATGCCAAACCATTTGTGGGAAAAGTGATATATGTCATTGATGTGAATATCATAGTCCATAAATGACATACTTTTCGGAGTCGACCGTATATAATCATCCACTATCAACTTTCTTAGAATATCTAGATAAAAATCATCAGAAAACATCTCATGGATGTTCTTTCATACCATGCCCTCCAACTGCTCACCCTAAGACATAATATCCCTCCCACACATCATAAGTCCATGTAACATATAAGTATATAACATTAATATATTCTCTGTATGAGTCCCAAATAGTGAATAATTTATAGGAAATAATCAATCCCCAACTTAGTTTCATAAGGCACACCTTCCATAGTTAAGGTCTAACAATGATCGATCTTGAACTACATGGTCAGATGAGACATATTCTGCACACCCTTCATTGGATCCCTTAACCTAAAATTTATAGTGTGAGGAATATTCTCACAAAACTACTCTATTTCACTATCACCTAGAATTATAGGGGCTTCATTTCCAACAAATGGAGGATCATATTAAGCAATTTACTTTGGTCATACTATTAGAGATCATATTCATGGATGCAAGTATGTAAAATTGTAATCACAAGTATTAGGACATATAACATAAAATTGACACATTTCCACAATATGGATTCACATAATTATGAAACAACTCATCTATTATACACCATCCCTTGGTAAAAATGGCATCAATTTAACTACCCTAAACCTTCCTTAGCCTCATCAATGGATAACATGGTGTAACGAACATATCATATTATATTTTTCTCAATGTACACACATTTCATAACCATATTAAATTACCACATTTTTAATCATTTAAATCATTATAAATTAATTATTAATAACCATTTTTATGAAAATAATAAAATAATAAAATTCACTTAAATTTCCCAAAAAACGACATAAAATTATTTTCAATGAATTCCTCAATTGATACATGTAAAATAAAATACTGATTAACCTAAATGATGCATAGAAACTCATATCTAATTCTACACTAGGACATGTTTAGAATCACCAAGAAACCCAATATAATATAACAAGGGCATCAACCATGGTGAAGAAACAATATAATGCAACAGAAAACATCATTAATTGAAATACCACCCGTTGTACAAGTGTTTTTACCCCACACATGGGTTAGATACTCACATGAATGTGGTAAGGTAAAAGACCTAACCCATCTCGGTATCTTGTGTACCTTTCCCAATTAATAAGACAACTAATTGAGAAAAATACCTCTAATAACACATTATCATTCCCCAAAGTATGTATCAAATACATATTCCCTAAGTTGGTTCACCACATGATCTCATACGCACTCCCATGAATGAGGGAGGCTTCCAACTAGAAGTGAGAGTGTAATATGTAATTTGGGGAGACTATAACCATTTTATCAATGTTTTACAATAGAGAAAATCAATATTCTATATAAAAATGAAAATACAATAACCAATAATAACCAACATCACATTAATAAATATTAAAATATAAAATTGACCATAATCCAATGTAGTAAATATTTCATGGTATACAAATGTCGAGTATATAATGAAAACCCAAAATTAATCCTCACTGATAACTCTCGAGCATGCACTGACATCATGTATATTACACTCATCCATTGTCCACCTGGTATCCCTTGTCAATCATCAAGCATAGTTCTCATAATGTTATTCTATACTGCAAACATTGATTCTATTTATGTACCAGTTTGGCGTCCCGAGTAGGGTGTGAGTAAATCATAGTTTGATAACATAAATAACATATAAGAATTATATATTCAAGAAAAGTGTATTCAGTTGTGTAAGGAAATAATAAATATCCCATTAAAAATAAATAGGCTGATATTTATTATTACTTAATTAATCTCATTGAACCTCTAGTTTAAGGTAAAACGTTATCTAATAATTACTATAGTGTTCCATTCCAGCATCTGAATAGTACACCAAATGGAAATCACATGTCATTAATTCATAGGCTTCCATTATATATTTGACTTTAATTTAATTTTTGTTACCTTGGAGCATCAATCATGTTACCAATTCACATACACGTAATGAGGCTCCAAAGCGTCAGGTTGGAATCCCAATGCTATTAAGAGTGTTAGTACCTTACCCAAAACTCATTGATCACATTATCATAATACTATAAATAATGCATTGGGGTCTTTGATCATATGTCTGGAACCCCATGTTTATTTAAGCATCATTCCTCGATTAGAAAATCATTGATCAATCACTCAAAAATATCACATATATATATAAGGGTTTAACATCATTATAATTCAAATCAATAATTCAATATTTCTAATTCAAAAATGTGGTTCTTTAATTTTTTTATAGAAATAATTAAAACAATTCCACTATTAATCCATATATCATCAATTATTACACAACTCATTAACCTCTAATAAATATAACAATAAACCCATTAAATCCTTTTATCAAACATGAAATAAGGATATATATAATTTTCATAACCCAATAATTTCACCTTATTAATTCAATTTATCATCATTTAATGATAATCATATCACCCTATGGGTTTTCATCAAGCCTGATCTCATAATTTATAGTGGTTCTAACATGATTCATGATGGGCCTCACAAAATCATTGATTTTTCATGATTCTATTTAACATAAAAGAAATTAATCAATGAATAAATGGAATGGAACAATTATATTCAAAGGTTCATAATCAATATAGTGATAAATAGAAATTAGACCACCTACTTCAGTATTTTTCATGAACGATTTCCAAACCATTGCATTTAGCTGAATGTAAAAGAGTAACATTCCGAATGGTGAGGAATATCTAGGGTAAAAACCTTGGATATAGATCCAATGAAATGATATCCATTAAAAACTAGATATAAAACCTCAAAAATAAATGATTTCATCCCCCTCAAATTAGAGATAATTATTGAAATCTGGTGAATATAAATGAGGAAAAAATTACATTCCAAGGAAGAATTAATCTTCTTCTACCAAATATTCAATTCAGAAAAGAATTATTCCATAGAGCCTATTAATAACCACAAGATAATCCAAGATAAAATGAAATATTATTGGTCTGGACTCTGTTTATTAGAGAAATAAATTTGGGTTTGGAATGTTTTAATTAATATTTATTGGCATTAAATAATTATGCGCACAGTTACCTGGATGGGGAGAACAGTTAGAAAAACTGGTGCTCTGACTACACACAACAAATATTGAGGAGGGGAATGGATTATCCATGATGTTTATAGATTCAAATTTTTTTAATCCATACATCAACCCTCTTTCAAAGATGGTTACGATGTATTGTTTTATGGGGGTTGGATGTAGGTCTGCAAAAAACATGCACCAATGATGTATTGCACAAACACGCTAAAAAAGCCTCCAAATCTCACCCAAACACCCTGAAGAAAGAATCTGTCCAAAAGTATAAGAAATCATATATTCTTTACAAGAATATTTCTCTTTTTTTGTTTTTTATTTTGAGAAAATGAGGAGTTTAGAAATTTTCTATGTACAAGGCATGTAATTTATGAGTACATGCCGTGTACTCGGTTACTGCGGGTAGCAAGGTGCTGGCCGTGTAGTAGCCATGCATACGACCGTGTGTGGTGACATGAAGGCTAACTAATGAGGGGGTCATTGAAGTCATGTACATGCCATGTATATACGAAGTACACGACATGTACTTTCTTTTTATTCATTAAACGCACCAGGGTCGCATTTGATGGTCAAAATCATATCCTTCTAAGTCTGGTTCATCCAAGAGTGAGAGAACGACCATGATCTATTCATGATCCCTCGATCAAGAATATGTTCTCTGATTCTACCACCGCCTATTGTATTAGGATTGCCTCGATAATCTCTTCTTTATCTGAGATCTTCATTTCCGGATTCCTCCTCTTTCTCATGATATTCTTAGTTTAATTTTATTGACATCTTTGTATATCTACGGTGTTCTTGTGAGATTCATGTCTTGAGGTTCACTTATATTGATCCTACAACACCAAGGTAGGTGGTTCCTACTATTTTGTTGAATTTCATTGAGTTATATGTGAAAAATTTCCCAATACCCTTGAACGGGGTAACGTGGAATTACTATTTTAGAATTGGTAATTTCTTTCTAAGATAATATGATTGAATAGAGGATAACTGAATGTGAATAGGATTAATTGATAACCAATAGAATTGTTTCCCATGCATATTTTGTTTATGAATATTTGGTATAGATTTCTTGTTAGGCTGCTTTTTTCTTTCCATGCCTAATATTTTAGAATGGAGGGACTATGTTTATCTACAATATTTTAATGTTTTAGACTGTTAGTAAAGTAGATTTTTAGGTTTACATGGTCTGATAGGAATTTCCATACATGTTTGACTTACACAGGGCCGTGAGAACCTGGTCTAGTGGATCATAAGGATAATAGATGTAATGGATTCTCTAGAGTATTTGTTACTTTATCATGCTACAAGACCATAGGGGGGATTGTTGTTGAGTGCTTCCTCATAGTGCCTATAGTTATGTTACAAGTCCACAGGAGGAATTGACATTGAGTGCTTCCTCAGAGTGCATTTAGTTTCCATTAAAATACTATAGGGGGAATTGATGGTGAATGCTTCCTCAGAGAGTCTTTAATCATATTTTTCTATAAGGGGAATTGAAATTGAGTGCTTCCTTAGAGAGATTTTACAAAAGGTGAACCAGAGGGGTTAGACTGTGTATGCGTCCAAGAGGGTTGCTTGTGTTTCTAGGATGGACTAGAAGAGATAAGATGTTAGTTCATCCCAGAGGGTTACCTATTTGTGATTATCTATTTACTTGCTATGCTTAATTGAATGATTTGAAATTGTGGAAATGTTTAATGTTGAGCACTTCCTTTTGTGCTATTTATTTTTTACATATTGGATGCCATATATATTCATTGACTATTAGGCATAAATATTTTGGTGTTTTCCTGTTGGTATTAGTCTCACACCGTATTTTGGTAATGATTTTGGACCAAAATAGATTATATTGCTACAGATACTGATAATGGAAAGTACCTTTAAACTTTAGGTACTTGATTTCATTAGAGCGGGAGGGCATGGGACCAAGTTGAGGCTTGAAATGATGAGGAGATATTTACTTGTTCTTCTTGTACACCGGTTTAGTTCTGTATTTCAGCAGTGTGACTAATTTGGCCTCATTCCTAGACACATGTATCATGCATCATTTATATATGCGTGCTAAAATTGTTTATTCACCAGTGTTCTGATATTTCTTCTTGTATGGAATTATTAATACTTTTTCTATTTTATATTTTTTTCTCTTCGACTGTCTTACTCTACCAATGAGGGAATACATTCCCCACTATCACAACCAAGGCCCTCATTTCTAGTCAGCGGCCTCTGGCATTTGGGGAAATGCGCTTGGGGCCATGTGACCAACTGGGTATAAGGTGCCTCTTGGTGGCATCCACAATAGGGATGTTACAACATTGTATCAGAAGAGATTATTTTCTTCTTGAATGAATGTTTAGATCCTATAGACATGGAATGGAAGGAAAAGGCACTTAGTAATAATTTTTTCCCAAGAGTAGCTAACCCGTGTATAGTGAAAAGCCAATCTACCTCTCTTATTGCAAGTTTTCATGTTTTTCAATATTACAGTTGATTTGATTTCACCTTTAGTGATTCACATATTTTGTGATGTTATTTCCGATGTTATTGAGGTTATGTTATTATTGAAACTCGATAAGATGAGGGTATTCTATCTCACGCATCATTTACACACTTGCATGAAATCACATGCATGCATTCATTCCATTCCATTTATGTTTCATTAGTGATTGCATATTGTTTTCATAGATTTTGTAATAGATATGCATGTTGTTGTGATAGATGCCTTGATATGTGATATGTTATTGTTTGTATATGGTTTTGTTTGAATGAATGCCAAAATTTGGTTCTTGAGGTGTTATGGGACCTCATGGATCAGAATATGGTGAATCATTGATCTATTATTCTTTTTTCATGACATGTATAAGATGAAAAGATTTGATTCATATGGATTATGGGCCCTCATGGATCGAAATTTCACTCTTTAGGGTCTGTTTCAGTGTTTTATGGGGCCCTGAGTAGTTTTTTAGGCTTACTATTTGCAAAAACCTAGAATACATGCCGTATAATGTTGAATACACACCATTTGTTCTTCTGTTCGGGAAGAAAATATTTATCTTAAGTACAAATTGTGTACGGTATGTACATGTCGTGTAGTCTTTAAGCGTTTCCAAGACTATGTGAGTGGGGACACAGGGTTTGGATATATAGGCAGGACACACCATGTATTGGATGTACATTTCGTGTTGTAGAATTGTGTAATAGGTCGTGTCACTAAAAACACGGATTGGTTGAGTCTTTTATAATACACACCATGTCCGTCTAGAACATGTCATGTAGTATAACCCGAGAATCTGGCCGTGTCACTAATAATATGGGTGGGTGAAATCTCTCTAGTACCTACCGTGTCCATTTGAAACACACTATATAGTGTGAGCTGTGTATCCTACCATGTCACTAACAAAACAGGGCGGTGAAGCTCGTCTAGTACACGCCATGTTTGGAACTAACACACCGTGTATTACTGTTCTATGAGAACCATGTGGCCTAGCTGTATAAGGGAACTTGGTCATGGGAAGAGGATTCAGGTACACACCGTGTATAAGGACTACACTCCATGTATGAGGTGTTTCATGACCAGTTTTGGAAAAGTACACGCCCATGAGAATGGATTAATAAAACATTCTATGTAGTTGAATATACACATTGTGTATCCATATTTTGATGAACATTAATACATTAATTCTCTTGTTACCTCTTTAATCATCTAGTTTTTAGAACTTGATGATTTTGACATAAGGTGTGAATTTTACCTTTCATATTCATTCCACCGAGACGTCCTCCGGTTGTATGCCAGTTATAGGGAAACAATCAAAAACTAAACAATGATGATCATGGAATTCCAGCATATTCTCCTGTAGTGACAGTCTTGGAACCAGTTGTCATTCTAGACATAGGTGCTGATGCACAGTTTCGAGAGGGCTTGATTAAGTTCATGCAGACCTTCCAAGGAGTACTGCCTCCTACCCCATCGATGGAAGAATTGATGTGAAACTTTCAGAAGAAACATCCTCCCACCTTCTCAGGGGACGGAGGACCCTAGGCTGTAGAGTCATGGTTAGAATCCATTCTTACCATCTTCGAGCATCTAGAGACACCTATTGAGATGAGGGTCAAACTCGCTATGTATATGCTATGAGATTTCTCCATGAGACGATGGGATGTGATCTCACAGGTCGGACACCAATAGGATGTGGCTTGGGAAGAGTTTCAATATACCTTCTATGATTACTTCTTTCTGGAGATGTTGAGGGCCAATCGAGTACCATAAATCATGAGCTTGGAGAAGGGTACCTTTTTTGTTATGGATTACTCTTCACACTTCACCGAGATACAATGCTTTACATCCATACTATGTGGTGATGAGTTTTTCATGGAAAAAAAGTTTAAGGATGGTCTGAGACACGATATCCATTCACAGGTGAACATGTTGAGGTTGACATCCATCACTTCTATAGTCATCTAGGCATAGTTCACAGAGTGTAACCTAAAGGATTATAGATCTATGATCTTGGGAAGTTCAACATCCAATATTGGTGATTTGAAGGTTTATAGAAGGATTCACCATAGGGAGACAATATGTGGATATCCGAGTAGACGGGATGAACCTTCAGGTAGCCAGGTGGTATGCTACCACTGTGGGAAGTTTGGGCATACAAGGCCATATTGCCCGAGAGACCCAATAGAGTGCCGATCTTTTGGAAATATGGGTTATCATCAGCGTTTCTGTCAGATCTTCTCACCAGCAGCTGGTGACAGGGGTTCTTGTAACACCCTATGCTTCCACGGTACACTTCCCTCTGAATAATACAATATCTCTCATTGTACGCAACTTCTAGATTCTATCACACCGAGAATAATCAAACTAGCCGTTATGAATAGTAATATCCACTTCTTGAAATTTTATAAATTTTATTTTTCAAATTGGAATTAATTTTTGAGTTCATAATATCAAAAATTGCTTTGGGTGAATTTTTTGTATTTTTTTTTAAAACATTCAGTTTTATATGAATAGTGAAGAACACTGTGTTATTGTTTAATACCGAATTTTTTTAAATAGTTATTTATTTAATTTAAATTTATTTTAGGTCAAAATAGATACATAATACCTATATATGTTCAATGTAATTTAGTGGAGTCATTTTGTAATAATAGTATATCTATAAAATTTTATTGAACTTTCACCGTCTTTTACCGACCCCCTAAGAGAATTTTCAAATTCTCATAAAACCTAATTTTACCGCTTATCTAAGTGCAATTTCAAAAATCTGAGAGATGTGGTTGATATTAGTAAGAAAAAATTAAGGTAATAATTTTTTTTAACTTATACGACGGGTGTGGTTATTCTCCACCATTATAAGATCATCGAAGATTCCCATAAATTCTTATAAGAATATTTTCAAAATAAATGTTTTCTTTTATAATTATGTAACTTTAAATGATTTCCAAAAAATAAATAGATATTTCACTCAAATAGTATTTATTTAATCTATGCCAACATCCTTTGATGGATTTAATATCTTTTTTGATGTCTATTCATTATGATACAAATCTTCCATATTTTATTGAAGTTTTTGTGATATTTTTTACTGTGGATGTCTTATTTTTAAACCATTCATTGTCTATGGTTAAAGTATTGACATTTCATATGCTAGTTTTCATACAAATTTTTATGGTATATTTCATCCTTTTCATATGAGAAATGTATTGGACATAGAATGTTAAGGGTGGAGCCTTCTATAACTCATTGATGTATCGGTAGGTCTCATGAGACAACTAGATGTGGAATTGGCTGAGGCCCTTCCCAATTTGATATATGGTTTTCACCAAGGGCTTAATCATTTTTATAAGTCTTCACCGAGGCCTTGAAAAATGTTTGAAAATTTCTGGCATTATACATTCACTCATTATAAAAATAATATCGATGGTTCATATGGTCATTCGAGTAGTTGAATACCCATGATTATGTTTAATTATGACATTATTTACTCATCTCATATTCCTTCCATAAAAGTGTTCATTTTTTTATTTGTAAAGGCGTGAATTTTAAATTATTCACCATTATCAATATTTATGTTATATTATACTATATTACTTACCCTTACGAAGCGTTCGAGCACACCCCTTTCTTATGTTTCATTTTCCCAGGATATGAAGAAGTTATTTTTGAGTGACTTTCAGGCATAACATAGGAGTCTTGGATTTTTCTAACAGAATAAATTATTGTTGTATTTATTTTCATGTGGTAATGTTTAACTTATGTATGAATCTTGTTTCCAATAAAACTAAACTGATCAGTCTTTCGGGACATGATTTCTTTCTGATCATGCAAATGCTATGTAATAATGCACCGACTATGGGTAACTGGGGTCGGGGAGTTATAGTTGGTATCAGAGGAAGTTTAGTACTATCCATGGAAACTATATTTTGAAAAACTCTGATTAGAGCACATTACCCTAAGATTGATTTTGAATATTAGTATAGAAGAACTTATTAGAATTTTGGTAATGTAGATATTTTGTGTAATTTCCGAGAAATACATCCCTGTATGGATAAAATCAGGTATAGAAGGGTCTGGCACAGATGTACCTAGGAGTGAAAACTCCATCAAAGATTTTATGGCTTGACTAGTGGTATCCTGGTATATGAAAACGGGCCTTGCTGCACTCTTAGTTACGACAATTTCAGGGGATATTCTTTCGATAATCGACATTAACTTTGCAAACCATTATGAAGTATTTATGTGTATATACCCCCTCAAAGAAAACATTTTTTATGATTATGGATTATATCCACTAACTGTTCAATTTATTTTAAGTATGTTATAAGTTTGGAATTATGTATTGTGATTCTGATACTAATCTAGTGTATTCCATCATTTATAAATGTTTCCTAGTGGAAGGAATAGAAATAATCTTAATGTACATAATCCATGTAGGGATTTCCCTCGTACTCTAGATAATTATAGTGGAGCTGGTGATACAACTGGTGTTGATCATATTATCACCATACTAAGACAACTCTCACCAGTTATGAATAATAACCTTACTCGTATGGAGAACCCTGATCCACAACCCGAAGGATCAATGTTAGATAGCTTCGTGAGGCAAAAACCACCAAAATTCAATGGGAGTACAAATCTATTAGAGGATGAGAAATGGATAAATTCTTTGAGAAAATATTTCTTGCTCTGGGGAGTGACAAAAGAGAGAAAGTTGTCATGGAAGTTTATCGCCTCATGGGAGATGCAGATCAATGGTGGTAATTGATTGAAAACACAAAAGAAGATGAAGAAGTATCATATATAGAATGGAGGGAGTTTAAAGATCTTTTCTTAGAAAAATACTTTCCTCACGACTATTGAGCATATTTGGAAAGGCAATTTATAAGTCTTAGGAAAAAGGAGGATGAGATTGTTGGAAAGTATGAGGAAAACATTACAAGATTAGCAAGTCATGATGCATATTATATACGTAATCCATGAAGTAATATTTGCCATTTATTTGATGGTTTAAAATCATTTTTTCATTTAGCATTAGTATACCAATCCTTCTCATCGTACGAACATATTGTCTCATGTGTTATCAAGACACACAATAAATTCTCTATGTCTTATAGCTTTAAATAAAAGAAAGAGAAGAAGATAAATATTGAACACTCTGGGAAAGAAAATAAGGAAATAGGGAATAAGGGAAAAATTGAATTTCCACTTTGTGATAATTTTGAAAGGAATCACCCTAGTGCCTATCTAAAAGGAAAAAGAGTATGCTAAAAATTTTGATAGAAAGGAAATATTACTGGTGATTTTATGGGAAATAAAGAAGCTATAAATGTTCAATGAATCAATTGAATGGATATGGGACATTATACCAATGAATGTCCTAAGAGTTTGGGATACTTACCTCAGAAAAGTTCAAGGGATTAAGGCCAAGCTTATGCGATCACTACTACTGAGGTCAAATCTCCGAAAAACGTGGTGGTAGGTAATTTAATGGTTTACTAAAGTTTATCCAATGATTTATTTGATTTTGGATCATCACATTGTTTCATATCATCCCAGTTTGCTAAGAAAATAAGATATTTCCAATTAAATTTTTACAATGGATTTGTCAGTCAAAACTCCTAAGGGAAGTATCATTGCAACAATGTTTTGTGAATCAGTTCCCATTAGGGAATATAAATGTTCTTTATCTACTAATATCATCATCATAACCATGATTGAATTTGATATAATCCTCGGTATGGATTGGATATCAGACCACGATGCAAAAAAATTATTTCAAGAAGAAGGTGGTTACAATTCTCGATGATGATATGGAGTACCATATCCTTAGAGCAGAGATGTCACCACCTAATTCTTATCTAGATCCATCTACAATAGCTCCAATAAATTCAATTATTGGGGAGGAAGATAATGAAATAACAGTGGGTGATGAAAAGAATGTTAAAATAGAGGATGTACCAATTGTGAAGAATATGTTGATGTGTTCTAGAATATTTACCTGGACATCCTATAGAATGAAATATTATGTTCTCTATTGATTTAATTCATGATTCAAGGCCCATATCAAAGACCCCTTATAGAAAGGCCACTGTCAAATTAGTGGAAATAAAGAAACAACTAGAGGAATTGAGTAATATGGATTAATTATCCCTAGTTGTTCTCCATGGGGAGCCCCTATCCTTTTTGTTAAGAAGAATGATGGATCTACGAGGTTGTGCATTGACTATAGGGAGATCAATGCTATAACGATAAAGAACAAGTATCCCCTACCTCGAATTAATGATTTATTCTACTAAATTCATGGAGCTCAATATTATTAATAGATTGACCTTTGATCTGGATACCATCAGCTGTGTGTGAAGAAGGGTGAAAATCTGAAGACAGCATTTCGAACCAGGTACATGCATTACGAGTTTACAGTAATGCCTTTTGGGCCGACTAATGAACCCTTTATCTTCATGTATCTAATGAATAGAGTTTTCAAGGAATATCTTGATGAATTTTCAGTGGTATTTATTAATGATATCTTGGTATAATCCAAAATATTTGAAGATCAGGAAAATCACTTGCACATTATTTTAATGTCTTTTAGAAGAAATGAATTATATGGTAAATTTAGAAAGTGTAAATTATAGCTTAAGGATATTTCTTTTTTGGGACATGTTATCTCTAAGGATGGAAAATTTGTTGATCCTTCAAAGACCAAGGCATCCCAAAAAATGGCCAGAGCGCACAAGTATAATAGTGGTAATCATTTTAATTGGTTTCGCCAGTTATTATCATTGTTTCTACCAGAATATTTTCTTGTTGGATAACCCATTGACAAATATCACACGTAAATGTGTTAAATTTGTTTGTATAAAATAGTGTAAAGAATGTTTTTAATAACTAAAGAAAAGATTTTTCAATGCTCCTCTCTTAACTCTACCATCAGAGAATTATGGGTTTGTTATTTATAGTGATACTTCAAATAAAGGACTTGGTTGTGTCTTTTTGCAGAATGAAAGTGTTATTTCCTATGCATCACGCCAGCTACAAATTAATGAGAAAAACTATCCTTCTCATGATATTGAGTTAGAATCTGTAATATTTTCTTGGTAGATATAGAGACATTATATCTATGCTGAAAATGTGATATATATACTGATCAGAAGAGTTTGAAGTATATTTTCTCACAAAAATAACTCAACATGAGGAAAATGAGATGGCTTGAACTACTCAAGGATTATTATTGCACTATACAGTACCACCTAGAGAAGGAAAATAAGGTTGAATATGCTTTGAGTAGAAAGGATCATGGTGTTTTGAACAAGATGAGATTTGAAAAGGATCCTATATACACAGATCTAGTAAAGATGAATATGAGAATAACCATTGAAGGTGAAACATCATTTCTTTTTAAAATGGTTTACAAACAGTCATTACTAGAAAGGATAAAGAGTTCTTAGACCGATGATGAGGAGTTTCAAAAGAAGATTAATGCTGTGAATGAAGGGAGATTGAGTGACTTCATATATGAAGATGAGATTTTGAAATTTGGGAAGAGAATTTTTGTTCTAGATATACCTAATCTGATTAGGGAATTGTTAGATGATGCTCATAGATCCAATTTCTCTATACACTCTGATAGAACTAAGATGTATTGAGATTTGAATGTACATTTTTGGTGAGACAACATGAAGAGGGAGATTGCAGATTTTGTGTCATGATGTATGGTTTGTCAACAAGTGAAAGCAGGAAGGCAACAATCTAGAATAGTCATGAAAGCTCTTACCATACTTGGGCGGAAATGGGATAATATTATGATAGACTTTTTCATTGGACTACCAAAGACTCGTAGAAGGAATGATGCAATATGGGTCATTGTTGACCATCTCACCAAGTCAACACATTTTCTTGCTATAAGAAAATAATTACCATTTGAACGTCTAGCAAAATTGTATATTAATGATGTTGTAAGACTTAATGGATTACCCCAATCGATTGTTTCTGATCATGATCCCAATATTACATCAAAATTATGGAAAATTCTTAAGAAATCTATGGATACTGAACTTCATTTGAGCACTACCTACCACCCTCAAACTGATGGACAAGAAGAATGCACTATTAAAATGTTATAAGACATGTTGATATCATTCTCACATGACTTTAAAGGTCTGTGGGATCAATATTTACCTATGGTATAATTTTCCTATAATAATAGATTCTATTCTAGTATTCAGATGGAACCATATGAATCATTATATAGAAAGAGATGTCTCACACCAACCTGTTGCGATGTTGTCGGTGAAAGAAAAATCATAGGCCTAGAACTTGTTGTGGAAATGATGGAAAATTTAAAGGTAATCCAATCCCATATCAAAGCAGCTCAAAGTAGGAAGAAGAGCTATGCTGATAATTGAAGGAAAGATTTGGAATTTCAGGTAGGAGATCATGTTTTATTGAAGGTGTCTCAATGGAAGGGAATTATAATATTTGGTAAGAAGGGTAAATTGAGTCCCATGAACATTGGACATTTCAAAATTCTATAATTTATCGGGGATGTATCTTATCATTTGGAAATGCCGCCAAGTCTCTCCAAAGATCATGATGTGTTCCACATATCATTGTTGAGAAAATACACGCCTCACTCAATGCATGTACACACCTATGATGAATTATAACTAGAACCTGATCTCTCTTATTGGGAAGAACCTACCAAGATTCTTGATACCAGAGAACAAGTGCTGAGAAACCGACTAACTCGTCTGGTAAAATATCTATGTAGAATCCATTAGATGGATAAGGCAACACAAGAACCCAATGAAATTATGATGAAGAACCACATGAATATTCTTATGCAGTAATATTATAGAAATTTCAAGGAAGAAATTATTTGAAGGAGAGAAGAATGAAACACCCCAAGCTTCCACAGTATGTTTCCCATTAAATAATGAAATAGCTTGCATTGTACACAACTTCGAGATTCTAACACACCGTGACCAATCAAACTAGCCGTTATGAATTGTAATACCCAGGTTTTGAAATTTTATAAAGTTTATTATTTAAAATGGACACCATTTTTGAATTTAGAATATCGAAATTAGCTTAGGGTTAATTTTCAGTATTTTTCTGAAATCTTTTAATTTTTGATGAATAATGAAAAATACAGTGTTATTCTTTAAAACCGACTTTTTAATTAAATAATTAATTAAATAATTTAAATTTTTTTTTTGTAAAAATAGATAAATAATACCTATATTAGTTCAATTTAATTAATTTGATTCATTTTGTAATAATATTAGATCTATAAAATTTTATTGAACTTTTCAACATCTTTTACCCACCTCATAAGAAAAAAATTTCAAATTCGCATAAAACATAATTTTACCACTTTTTGGAGTGGAATTTCAAAATTCTAGGAGACACAGTTGATATCATTAAGAAAAATGTGGTTCAATATGAAGAAAATAATTTTTGGTGAATAGTAACCTTTTACTTTTATTTATGATGGTTAATAAATTATGGTAATTAATGGTAAAAATGATATTATTCTTACCCTAAGACATGCCTTAATACAATTTTATAAGTTTATTTCGACGAAAAATAGCCTTAGTAATAAAATATGATACTTTAGGTCCAGTTGGAATATATTAGGAAATTAATTATTATATAATTCAAAGAAGAGTTAAAGGTGTTGAATTCAAGGTTTAATAACTAAACCATTTACAATATAGGGTCATAAATAAGAAAAATTGAACTATAAATATTCATTAGAAAGCTAAAAAGATTTCCTACATAATGAAATTTTATTTATAATTTGTAGAGAGTAAATAATTTAATTTATTTAAGACATAATGATGACGCAGTAAATACCTTAATAATGAAATATTAAAATAATTGATATAATAAATATCCAAATAAATGTAATTTCAGATTTTCGATGAATTAAAAACATTAAATAGGTTAATATGACATTTTTGATAGAAAATATTAATATATTAATAAGTAATAAAGTTATTATGACTTTAACAAAAATCAACATTTAAATAATGTCAAAATCAATATAAATGCGTTTTTAAAAAAAATACAATATTATTGATTGATATAATAATATGAAATATTTAAGGGTTATAAAAAATACTTATATCATGATAGGTGTATCATTAATTAACCTCTAGGGGATCTCATGGAAGTTTATTGTATGTTTATTAACCATATAATATAAAAATATAAAGAGACATGGTAAATGTAAAAGTATTTAACTAAGAGTTAAATCTAAATGATAAGGTCACAGTAGTGATCCAAACCTATCTAAAACCTATTGGTTGAGTTTATTTCTACACATACCCACCTTATCCTCAAAATAACTTATTTTGGGGAAATTAGAAACTGGAAATTAGTTTATTATAATATAATATTACAATATTTCCTTAAGGTGTTCCTCACCCCTCTTATAAAAGGGAACTTCCACTTCTCTCAAATTTACACCTTAAATGCCATTTGGATCAGTCAAACCCTACCCAAATATCATATAAACTATCCTCACCACATCCTAGAGGCATTATTTAGATCAAAATGCAAACCTAAGGAGCACTTTTGATCAAATCAAAAGGAAGAACCCGAAGAAGAGGTAAATATCTCACCACCTCATTCATGTTGTTTTCTACTTCAACTTCATCTTTATTTGTTATTTCCATTATAAAATAATAACTCTAGTATCTTATATATACTATTATTTAATTATTAAAATGGTACATCAATATTCATTATGTTATCCATCCTATGAATAATATGTCACCATATATGCGTACGTGCAGCTTACCATCTCCACGTCGTGGTGTAGTTGTTATTCAATACATTATTATTTAAATGGGAATGATAATGAATAAAAATAATGTAAATAATAGATATAACATGATAATTATTTTGTATATAAAATATTCCATCGAATTATATATGATTTTAATATCAAAAGAAATGTATTGTTACTCGTGCATACGTACGGATTACCGTCTCCACAAACGCGATGAGATCCATTCTCTATCATAATCATTCAATAATAAGTTTCATTTTATGATTAAAAATAATGTTTATGTACATAATATCATTATTTATATGAATCAAATACATCCTATACATAACAAACATTTCTTATGTAATAAAACATATAAAGGAAAACGAATCAGTTAACACCGGAAACGATGATCCTACTAAAATATCATTAACAAATCAATATTTGAAGATCGTATATGATATAATTTTAAGTAATATAGTTATTGTATAATTTAATAACAATTTCATCACCATTATATAGGTTTTTGACCTACCCTTGACCAATGAAAAGTACAAGGTAAGGGTTAAATTCACAATCTCTTTATTATCTGAGGCTGTTTTTATGTAAGTATCTATTGGGACCTCTTTATCATCCACATCCATGATAATTAAAAATTTATTTCAAAACATTTTAACTATTTACTAGACAATGTTTTAAAGTCTTTTATACCATTATTTGAACTTATATGTTTTGAAAGGAATCTTTTACTCCTTTTTATAAACTTGGCACTTTACGACCTTTTCGACAAAATAAAGGTAAGAATTTTTTTAACTTACACGGTGGGTGTTGTTTGTGACAATTGCATCCCGGTGACAGCACAACCACCCCACTTTAACATGGTTGTCAGGTCCCGACCCGCTAGGTAACCCCAGTTTCCCCGTAAACACATGGTCCCCACCTAAGGGTCCACCCACATGCCTGAACGGGTCATCTGACTAATGACAGTCCACAAAGGCCAACACTTGTCTTTTCTAGTATGCATTGTCCTCACTCACACACACCCTGGGAAACTTCCCAGATGGTCACTCATCCTGATCACAACATCAGGCCATGAATGCTTAACTTTGGAGTTCTGATCAGGTAGGCTCCTGAAATGGAAGTTGCACCTTTTTGACATGAGTCATATAATTTAGCCATTTAACCCTTTATCATTTGGGGGTGTTACAATCACCCCCACCCTTTAGAGCACATTGTCCTCATTGTGGGCCCTACTTCTCAACCCAGGAAGTGCATCACACTTAAGGCTGGGTACAACCTCTGATACGAAATGTGACAACTGGGTCCCAATGACAGAAAAACTACCCCACCTTAACATGGGCATCGGTTCCTGGCCTTCCAGGGACCCTCAGGTTTCCCACCGATACGTGGTCCCCAACCAAGGGTTCACCCACATGCCTAAACTGGTCATCTAACTATTGACAGTTCCCATAGGAAATCACCTGTCCTTTCCACTGTGCTTTGTCCTCACTCACACACACCCTGGGAATCTTCCCAGAAGGTTACCCATCCCGATCACTACTTCAGGCCAAGAACACATAACTGTGGAGTTCTAATTAGGTGGGCTCTCGAAAAGGAAGGTGTAACTTGTTGACATGAGTCATATCATTTATCCATTGAACCCTTTATCATTTGAGTGTGTTACATGGTTATTATCCTCCATTATAACATCGTATAAGCATACCATATAATCTTATAAAAATATTTTCTATATAAATGTATTCATTTATAAATATGTAAAATTAAATTATTTCAAAAAAATAAAGTGATATTTCTCACAAATAGTTTTGATGTCATCTATGTCAACATCCTTTGATGAATTTTATATATTGTTTGAAGTAGATTCATTATGATACAAATCTTCCATATTGCATTGGAGGTTTTGTGATATGTTTGACTATGGATGTGTAATTTTTGTACCATTCATGGTTTATGGTTAAAGTATTGACATTTCGTATGCTAGTTTTAAAAAAATTGTTTATGTTATATTTAGACCATTTCATATGAGGAATGTATTGGACTTATTAAGTGATGGGTGGAGTCTGCTTTAGATCCTCAATGCATCGGTAGGTATAATGAGACAACTAGACGTGGAATTGGTTGTGGGATTTCCCAATTTGATATATGGTTTTGGATGAGGCCTTAATCATTTTTAGATGTCTTGGTTGTGGCCTTGAAAAAATGTTTTAGAATGTCCAACATTATACATTCTCTCATTATGAAAATAATATTGATGTTTCATGTGATCATTCGACTAGTAGAATACCCATGATTATTTTTTATTATGGCACTATTTACTCAGCTCATATTCCAGCCATAAAAGTGTTCATTTTTATTATCCATAAAGGCATGAGTTTTAAATTATTAACCATGCTTAATATTTATGTTATCCTGCCCTATATTTCTTACCCTTACTGAGCGTTTTAGCTCACCCATTTCTTATGTTTCATTTTCCCAAGTTATGAAGAAGTTTGTTATGAGTAACTTGCAGGCATAATCTATGAGGCTCTGATGTTTCTTATAGATTAATTAGTGTTGTATTTATTTTCAAGTTGTAATGTTGAACTTATGTATGAATCTTGTTTCCAATAATACTAAACTAATCGGTCATTCATGAAATGATTTCCTTGTGATCATTCCAATGCTATGTAATAATGCACTGACTCTTGGTAATAGGGGTTGGGGAATTATAGTTCTTTTATGACTCCATGTTCAGGAGCAACACCACTTTTTTATCATCAGATTAGAACTAGTGTTCCTATGATAGTTCAAGCTGAGGTGGAGGTCATGGGAATGGTAGTCAGTCAACAGGATTTCAGCAACAATAGGGTGGATCAGCTCAGTGTGGTTAGGTAGGGTCATAGGGACACTGTGTAGGACAGACATTTTCAGTGGTGTAAAACCAGAATGAGCAGGATCCTGTAATCTCTATAGTTTGAGGTACAATCTTAGATGCCTCAGTTTTTTTTCCACTCTTTATGATACTGGGGAATCCCATTGGTTTATATATGTTGTTATTATGGAGATCCTTGGGATCTGTATCTTTACTTATGTTGATGTCTCAACATTGGACACGCCTTTGAGGACATGAACAACTAGTGTACATTAGGGCATAGATTTAACTCTTGAGGTTGGTGGGTGTCACTTTTTATGGGACCTTAATGTATTAGAGATGATGGGCTACAATGTCATTCTCAGAATGGACAGGATAGTATCCTTGTAGGCCATTTTCAATTTCTATCATTGTAGGGTGAGTTTCAAATCACTAGAAAGAATATCATTTCTTCTTAAGAGAGAATGGGATGTCGCGGCGAGCAGATCAAGACTCGAGAATCATGGGTTGAGAGGATATACAACCCAGAATGCATGTCCATATCTAGATGAATAGGGAACTTCACAGATGGTCTTTCCTCCAGTTGTGGATTATTTTAGGGATGTAATTCCAGAGGAGTTTTCAGGTTTGCCTCTATAGCGATGTACACTTTTCTATTGAGCTCTTGCTAAGAGCGGCACCATTGTCCATTCCTCCTTACAGAATAGCTACACCAGGTTTTCAAGAGATCAAGAAGCAGTTGGAGGAGTTGTATGCTATGGGTTTCATCTGACCCAGTACTTCTCCTTTGGATTCTCCTTTCTTGTTTGCAAAGTTGGTGGTCGGTACCCTCAAACATTGCATGGATTATCGGAACCTGAACAAGTTGACGGTCAAGAACCTATATTCCATGCCAAGGATCGACTATTTCTTTGATCAGCTTCGAGGAGCCAGAGTGTTCTTGAATATTAACTTGAGATCCAGTTACCATTAGTTGCACATTACACCATCTGATATAAATCTTACAGCCTCTAAGAGCCGGTATAGTCTATATGAGTATGTGTTTATGTCGTTCAGTCTCACGAACATGCCTACAGTATTTATGGAATTGTTGAACTGAGTGTTCCATCCATATTTGGATTCTTTCGTGGTGGTTTTCGTAGACAATAGCTTGGTGTACTATCACACTCAACATGACCATGCTACCCATATTAAGATCGTTCTGAGTATACTGAGAGTGCATCAGTTATATGTTATGCTCTCAAAATTCCACTTTTGGATGGATCAAATTCACTTCATGGGTCATGTTATCTTGAAGAAAAGAGTATCAGTAGACCCAGATAATGTGATAGAAGTAGTTTCCTGGGAGAATATGAAGAATGTATTTGAGATGTGATGTTTTCTATGGTTGTATGAACACTACAGATGTTTCATACAAGAATTTTCACACATAGAAGTGCCACCGATAGGCCTAACTATAATGGGTGCTATGTTCATGTGGTCAGATTCATGTGAGCCATCCATTCAACAGTTGAAAGGGAGGTTGACTTCAGGACTGATACTAGTTTTTATAGAGAAATGAATGTGCTATACTATTTACTATGATGCATCAGGTATCGGTCTGGGAGATGTGCTTATGCAGGAAGAAAAAGTCGTTGTGTATGGGTCTCGGCAGTTGACGCCACAGGAGAAAAATTACCCGATGCAGGATCTTGAGTTGGCAATAGTTGTTCATGCCTTACGTTGTTGGAGACATTATCTAATGGGGGAGAATTTTGTGTTTTTCACCGACCAAAAAAGAGTCATGTATATCTTTACTAAATATGACCTAAATTTATGACAATGAAGGTGGGTTGAGTACCTTCAGTCATTTGACATTGAGCTTTCCTACATGCCGGGGAAAGGAAACATAGTGGTTGATGAGTAGATCATGAGGACTCAAATAAAGGGGGTTCCATAGGCCCTTAGTGAGTGGAATCTTATGGCTCTGTTCTCTAAGATGCATTTGGAGGTGCATGTCAGGCAGGGGAAAAAGTTTCTTTCTTTTGTAGCTGTTACCTCTACACATCTTGATTGAGTGAGAATGAGGAAGCTATTAAATTATGAAGGCCTAGTCCATTGGGAAAGTGTGTTAGGAGAGGACCCTATTCTGGGACGGACTTTAGTAGAGGATGAGATCTTACATTTTTTTGGGTGCGTATGGGTGTTAGCAGACATACACGAAAAGCTGATGCAGGACTTTCACTCATCAGTTTTGGATGTTCAACCTAGTTTCTTCAAATTTTTCATGATCTACCCCCCTCAATGTAGGTTCCCAAGTATTAAGAGGTATGTATCTGGTTTTGTAATGCGGTGTTCCACCTGTCACTTGGTGAAGGCATAGCATCAATGACTAGCTGGGCTTTTGTAGCAGTTACCCATTCTCGAGATGAAGTGGAATGATGTCATGATAGATTTTGTGATTGGGTTGCTGAAGTCTCCTCGAGTGAACGATGTAGTTTGGGTTGTCATTGATAGAATCAGGATGTCTTCTAACTTTTGTCCAGTCAAGGAGACCTTCAGTGTTGACGAACTAAGAATGTTGTACATCCGAGGGATTGTACATATACATGGATTTCTACACTCCATTGTATCGACAGGGATGCATGTTTCACTTCCCGGGGCTAGCAGGGTTTGCAGAAGGCCTTGGGAACACAAGTGCTTTTGAGTACACCTTACCACCCCCAGACAGATGGCCAGTCCGAGCGTAAGATTCAGGTGCTTGAGGACATGCTTCGTGCACACATCCTAGATTTTTAGGGATATTGGGAGAATCACCTACCTCTAGTGGAGTTTTACTACAACAATAGTTTTCAATAAACTATTCAGATTGAACCATATGTGGATTTGTACGGTAGGACATACTAATCAACCATATGTTGGCAGGTGGTAGGACAGGAAACTATGCTGGGAACTTCTCTTGACTAGGAGACCATAGAGCATGTCGAGTTGATTCATTAGAGTATGGCTACTGAATATTCTTGAGAGAAGTCTTATGCTGATTAGTGGAGATGACCTTTAAGTTTGAGGTTGAGTATTAAGTTTTCCTATGTGTCACACCGAGGTTGGGAAATAGAAGGATTAGAAGACAGGGTAAGCTTTTTCCGAGGTACGTCGGGCCGTTTCAAGTTTTGTAGAGAGTTGGGGTGGTTGCCTATCGATTGTAGTAATCTCTGAGGTACCAGGATAATCAAAATGTTTTACATATTTCTTATCATCGACGATACTTATCAAACCTATTTCATTCTTTTCACCCTTAGGAGGTTTAGTTAGAGGTTGATGCCTCATTCCAGAAGCATCATATCCAGATTTTTGATCGTTGTACGAAGGTTCTCCATTGTCGGTTTGTTCCTCTTGTGCGAGTGCTATAGTAGCATGGGTGAGTAAAAGACAAGACATAAGAGAGGGAGATCGATGTATGATCATAGTGGACGGAGCTATTTGGTGATTCTTATTCTATGACACCTTTATAGGGAAATTCAGGGACTAATTTCTTTAATGGGTGATGTTTGTAAGAACATGGATCTTCTTTTATGGTATGTTTTTCTTAATTTGGGTTCTTTTTAGAAAAATAGGTGTTTCTGGAAATTTTTGAACTTCACGCTATGTACTTTATGAGTACATAATGTGGACTCGGTTACTATGGGTTGCCCAGTGCTGGCCGTGTAGTGACCATGCACATAGCCATGTGTGGTGACCAAGATACTGCCTAATGCGGGGATCAGTGAAGGAATGTACACACCATGTACTTATAAATTACACTCCATGTGCTTTTTTTCATTAACCACACTGCAATCACGTTTGATGGATAAAATCTTCTCCTAGGTCTGGTTCATCCAAGAGAGAGAGAACGATCATGATCTTTCTCTGAGCCCCTGATCGAGCATCCATTCTCTGATTCGACCGCTGCCGATTATGTTGGGATCATCTCAGTAAGCTATTCATTCTCCTAGAGCATCATTTCTTGAATCCTCATATTTCTCAAGATATCCCTAGTTGAACATGTTTGAATTTTTTGTAGATATATGGTGTTATTGTGAAATTAAAAGCTTGAGGGGCACATATAAAAATCATATAACACCGAGGTAGGTGGTTTGTGCCTTTTAGTTGAAACGTGTTGAGTTATATGTGGAAAAGTACCCAATACCCATTAACGGGGTAATGCATAATTACTGATTTAGCCCTGTTAATTTCTAGCTATGCTTATATGATGGAATTGAGGTTAATTGAATTTTAATAGTGTTAATTTCTATGTTTTGTAAGTGTTGACCATGAGTATTTTTATGACTATTTGGCACAGTTTTCTTATTAGGCTGTTATTTTCTTTCCATACCCAGTAATATAGGATGGAGTGACTTTGTTTATCTGCCTTGTTTTTATGCTGTAGACTGTTTTCCATGTAGTTCTTGAGATTTACTTAGGTAGATATGAATTTTCATGCTTGTTTGAATTACATAGTGCCAGGAGAGCCTTGTGTAGTGGACCATAGTGAGAATAAACGTAAGGGATTCTCTAGAGTGTCCGTTCTTTTATCATGTTGTGAGACCATAGGTGGGATTTGACATTGAGTGCTCCCTTAGAGGGTCTATAGTTATGTTATGAGGCCACAAGAGGAATTGACATTGAGTGATTCTTTAGAGTTCATGTAGTTTATGCTAAAATACTATAGGGGGAATTTATGGTGAGTTCTTCCTTAGAGAGTCTTTAATCATATTTGTCTATAAGGGGAATCGAAGTTGAGTGCTTCCTCAGAGAGCCTTTACAAAAGTTAAACCACAGAGTATAGACTGTGTGTGATTCCTAGAGGGCTGCTTGTGTTGCTAGGTAGGACCAGAAGAGATAGGTTGTGAGTACATCCTAGAGAGTTACCAATTTGTGATTATCTATTTACTTGCTATGTGGAATTGAATGATTTGAAACTCTGTAAATGTTTACCCCACACCACTTCCTTGTTTTCAATTTCTTTTTACTTATTTCCCACTATATATATTCACTTACTATTAGGCACAGATATTCTGGTGGTTTCCAACTGAGATTAGTCTCACACTCTATTACTTTCATGATTTTGGTCTTAAAAAAATTGTATTGTTGTTGGAATAGATAAGGGAAAGTTCCCTTCTACTTTAGGCACTTGACTACTTTGGAGCTGGAGAGCATTAGAAAAAGATGAGGCCAGTGATGCTGAGGAGCTGTTTACTTGTTCTTCTTCTACATGTGTTTAGTTTTGTATTTCATCATTGTGACATGTTCGACTATATTCCTTGACACATGTATCATGCATTATTTATATATGTGTGCTCCAGTTGTTTCTTCACCAATCTTCTTCTATTTCTTCTTGTTTGTAATTACTACTGCTTCCGTTATTGTATATTTGTTTCTCTTCCACTGTGTTACTCTACCAATGAGGGAATAGTTTCCCCACTATCACAACCAAGGCCCTCACTGCTAGTCGGCAGCCTCTGGCATTCAAGGAAATGCGATTTAGCCCATGTGACCAATTGGGTACGGGGCGCCTCTGGGTGGCTTTAGGAATTGGACGTTACAAAAAGGATACTAAAATAAGGGTGAGAAATATACTTGGAATGAGTATGAGACATCTCTAGAATGTTCAGGACCTTAAATCCACATTATATCTCATACATGAAAAAATATGTAACAATCCATAAGACCTATCTTCTGTTTCTCAGCCATGAAATTTTCTAAACTCAATAAATTTTTAAACAAATTCACTCTTTAAAACCAAACGTACACAAAAATTAAAATACTCAAATCATGAATTCAATTTCAAAATTATATATTAATGTACAAGATAAATTATGGAACACCATAATGATCTTATATTAGCATTAATGAAAAAATTATATAATCTTTCTACCAATTTGAATTTTAAGGATTTGAATCCTAAAATCCAATGTGTAAAAATATCAACAAAAATATATAGAAAACCAAAATACCAATACGAAAAGGATTGTTAAACATATGGTTATCTCCACAATAAATCACACATTGTATTCGGCCTTATTATCATAAATTTATTTTAGTTTTTTATAGCTAAATATTTTTAATATTATCTTCTATATTCCATTTCACAATCAAATTTCATATATTTTTTATGAATTCATATAGAAAAATTATCCATATTTTATATTCAATAATATAATTATTACAAAAAAAATTAAAATTATTCATTTCAAATATATTTTTCTAAAATAATAATCATGAGCATAGATATTTCTATTGTAACACCATAAATGAAAAATACATTTTGATTCCATTTTAATCATTTTTAGTATTTTTATTATTTACATTATCAAGAAAAAATACTAATGATTAAATTAGAGAATTATTGATTGGTTATGTTATTCATCATTAAAGAATCAATGATTTTAATCTTATAAATAGTATGACGGAACACCGCATAATGTATAAATGTAATTATAACCTATAGATATATATACATTAAACATTGATTGGGAAATGTTTTTTCATTTTAAATCATCTTTTAAAAATAAAATACTATTATGATACAATTAATAAGGAATACAATAAGTAATTATTAAAATAAATATTAATAAAATGAAATAGGCTATCAATGAAATGTTATAAAAATTATCAAAAATAAGTAAATATATCATGGAAAATAAGAAATAATAATTTTTAAAATATGTATAATTATTGTGATTGATTATATGAAATCTCAAAATTTAACATTTAGTATATGAATATAAATAAAAATATATTAATATTATTCTCTAAATCAAAAGAACCCCGTGGTTATTGATATTAACCAAATCATCATAAATATATTTTTGAAAAAATAGTATAAATATATAATTTTTATTATTCAGTTACTGTTTACCCCACATTTGTTTTGTCACGCCCCTTTCACAGACTACCCTAAAGTTGGGGAGGATTAAATAAAACATGATGTATATTTTTATTATAAAAAATGAAAGTTGATTTTCACACATCATGTTCCACAAAAGATTTTTTTTGTATTCAGCTCCTAGAGAACAATATATAATTATTACAGTTCACTAAAAACTATATGAGCAAGATTCTCCACAAAGCTACCACCAATCAGTAGAACTCAAATCCACTAAACTTGTAAAATTTATGTCTAGACAAAGGGTGTGCATATGAATTCCCAATAAGGGGTTTTGAAATAAAATAATATTTCACTTTAAACCTATTGAAAACATGTCTTTAAAATTATCCATAAAACATTTTAGTAATGAAATATGCAATACATGAATCAAAACATTACATCTTCCAAAAATTATAAGTGTACATTTCACAGAATACTAACAAGGGAACAATGAAACATATTCCACACATAATAATTCACATAAAAATATAGGATGTGCATCACATTAATTAAGAGACATTATAACATTAATAACTGTGACATGAAAGAGTGTATGTACTAAATTTACAACAAAGAGTAATACATAATCAAAGGTGCGCATAAAATATTAACTTCAATTTGTTTTCTATCTAATTATAAGCCATAAGCTGGATGATAAAAATATACAAGCGGAATAAACATTATTCCATAACCATTTACTTCTTCTAATACTCATAAGTACATTCTCATTAACCAAGTATATTCTAATAGTCGAATATACACATTGTTAATTAAATTTCATAGTCATAATGAGGGAAGTTCATTTTCCAAACAATGTCACGGCCTCATGACAAGACCATGTACTCAGTGTCAAGGCCACATCCCAAGACCATAAATAAAATTTGGGAAATTCCTTGGCCAATTCCATGTCTATGTGGTCTCATGAGACATACTTATGCATAGAGGGGCTATAACAGGCCCCACCCCTCACATAATAAGTCTAATGAATTCCACATTTATTTAAATCAATGTGCATTAATCCACTTTGATTTAAATTATCATTCCTTGTGTCACATAATTCATGGTTTCTTATTTCATATTATTCATGGTGTCCCATACCACATTGAATAATTTAACTTCTCATTTCATATTATTCAAATTGTCCCCTACCACATTGAAAAATTTAGTTCTTATCTTTATAAAGGGCCATAAAATTTTGATTACATTCTTTAGCATTTACATTTACACAACGAGTCATGCAAATAAGTGTCAATAAAAATACTAACAACTACATGTATATGTAAATAAATGACAAGTATGATAATTAGATTATACAACATGTGGCAATATCTAAAGCACCTATAATAGAGGTCTATCTCATAAAATGATAACCCTTAAAATCTAAAATTCATACTAGGTGAGTAAACATTTTGGTTCCAAAATATTATAACAGAAATTCACAAAGGATTTAATACATAACTAATTTAGGGTAAAAAAATATTCATTTGAAATACTAAATGCACAATTATCTAAACACCCAATACTCGCATCTTTATATAATAATGTACCACAGGGGTATTTCTCAATTATTTAATCACAATGTTTAATATTGAAAAACATTCCAATCATCCACACCACTTACTAAATCATTACAATTTAATATTAATGAAAATAAGTATGACATACATATTTATTCCTAAAATGAATTTACATAATTAAAAGAATATTTAAATAACACATGTGGGTAGATAAATACCCAATTTATTAACATAAAGATAATTATTATTGAAAACAAGTTGAGGAAACATTTTATGCCAAAAAAACTCATTTTTACAATTCAGACATATATATATGACTTGAAAACCCCAACAGTTATTACTCATTAATTCTTAATAATTAAAAAACTCATAAAAATTATAACATTTAGAAAATCCAAAATTATCTAGGTTTTAGGGTTTTGTAACCCATTTATAAAAAATGGTGTATATAAATAATTGAGTTTTTAAATAAAATCCTTTCATATTTGAATAACAAAATTTTCCTTTGACTATAAAAAATAGTTGGAAAATCAATATTATTTTTAGAATCCATGTTTAAATATATAATTATATATACATATAGCCAAAAGTACATGTGTTTATAAGGGTATTACACTAAACATTTAATGACCATTATATGATTTGAACATTTGAGAAAAATTACTTAAACATGGGTTCATTAATTTAAAACCATGCCATAAGATATAATGGGTTCAGTTATGAAACATATACATATATATATATTCTTATGTATACATCGACACACACACACACAAATATATATATCAACACATACAAAATCAAACCCTTGTTATATCGAATGGCCCAAAGGCCTTCATTTTTATCGATTTTTTATGAACTCTATTTCATTGGATGAGGGGGAACCCTTACAAGGCCTGTAGGATTAGTGATTATATGGACCATAGGATTAAGAGACATTACATGATGCGATGGTCTTAGGAAATTAAACTAGAATATAACTATAAGGATTTTCCCCTCCCCTGCATTTGCATCATGATGGTAGCTCTCCACCTTCACATAGCAATTTGGAGAAACTGCCTGTGTAAGCACAGGCTGGTTGTGATGGCATAGACATACCCTCTCATTCTTCCAAATCCCTTAGTTCTTCTCTGGTAAGTGCGCCTGCTTGGAATGGTCCTCTAGGGATCCACTTTTTTTATAAATTCTATCCGGGGAATCTGCATGTTCCCCTAAGGCCTTGAGGTGATAAGAAGGCCTTAACGGTTTCCTGAAATCCCTACTAACCTGATGGCTTGGGTGGCCTGAAAGCCTTAAAGACTACACGCTGAAACTAGTAGGCCTAGAAGAATAGTTCTGGATGCTACTGTATCGAATATTACCTGCTACAGTAACTCCTATAGTAAGTGTTACAGTACCACATAATATCTATTATAATATTGCTAGAATACTACCACATTTCCTGATAAAATAATTCTATAGATACCCCTGAAATATACCTCCACCTAGTTTTGAACCTGGGTCATGTGGATTCAAATAAAAATACCTCACCAACTGGGCTTTGGATCATGTGGATACCCTTGTTCCGTAAAGGATAAAGAACACATTTAAGACTAAATATTCACCATCATATGAGAAGTCATTGGGTCTTATACTCAACAGTATTTACAGATGTTTATGTGTATACATATATGTATATATATATAAATATCCAAACAAAAACAAGGTAAGACAATTTAAGTCCCTTATATTTTAAAATACTATATAATCATTTAAACTCCAGTTTAGGAGTCTTAAAAAAGAGTATAAAAGAGGTTTATCTAAAAATGTATGATTATATATATATATATATAACAAAATATACAAAGTTTATAATAGGTTTTTCACAAGGAAGACATGATATATTAAACCCTTACCTTGCTTAAAATCAATATGGAGTCAAGGAGAGCTCGTTGGAGGCTTGAGAGGAATGAAAAACAAGAGGTTATGGGTGAAAATGAGGGTTATATAAACTATATTATACAAAAATCTTATATAATATATGTTTAATGCTACATTAATTGGAAAATGAACCGTACTATGTTTAAAATAAGACCAAGGGTGTTGGTCTTATAGAAAATTAGTGTGAAGAGGAGACACCTGAGGTCACCGGTGTGGAAGAAGAAAAAAAATTATCATGGGCTACTGGTTCAGCACATGTGGGAGGAAGAAGAGGAAAGCAATGGGTTAGGTGAGAAAAAATGATGAATGACTCTGATCAGCTGAGACATGATTGGATGACTGAGTAGGATTCAAAGATTAAAAAACAGATGGATGGTTTCGATTAAAGTGTTGGATTGATCAGACGATTGATAGCAACATGATGCTTTTAGAAAGGCTTGAACAATCATGATTAGATTTGATGGGATCAAACAACTAATAAAAATGTGGATGGAAATCCATGGGTACTATGAATTGAGGACCAAACAGAAGAGGATGGTTTAGATCTCACACGGTGAGATCTGGGTTCCGAGATCGCATTTCGCCTAAAAAAATCCTCCCCACATCAAAAAGGGGAGGCTTCTCGAGCACCCTTATAATCTCAAAGTTCCCAAACATAGCTCCGAATACTCCCTCGTCCCTCCCAATACCACATTGTACTGGGTTCTGGGGGTGCGTTCTACGCCTACCCCTATCATCGTGCCACCCCACACAATCGCTCACACTGGTTCTCTTTCACACGCATGCCATTGATTTCTTAGGTCATACTATGCCCCCAGTGTATTGGACATAGCACTCACCAAACGTACACACCACCTTGTGACATTTTCCAAGGGTTGTGGGTGATATTCCAACCAAGGCCTTGAATGGAAGCCTAAATGTTGTCCCTCGGCTTGGTGGGGTACTCACCCATTTTTTGGAAAATTAAACGTTATATTTTTTACATAAGATTATAATTTATTATGTTTATAAACATAGAATATAATTTCTTTCTCAGGGTTAAACAATGACCCTTGAACCAATATTTTTCTTAGTTTTATTAACACTAATTTTTTAAAACACAGTGTTATAAATCAATGTTTAGTATAACATAATGAAAATATTATATTAGTATTATAAAATGAAAAGAAATATTTTTAGTGCAGACCTTATTTTTATACATCAATGGATGAACACATTTATAAAATCTTTTCAAGAAATTTCAAATATTTGAATACTTAATATAGTAATAATTTCTAAAATATCAAATAAAACAATAGTTATTGTTTTCATTTTTCCAAATCACAATTTTAGATTCAAAAATAATTTTCTTTGTTAAAAAACCAAGTAGTAACAAGTACATACATCACATGGTATTTCTTTTAAAATACAACGATTATGATTAAAACCCATGTTAATCATTAAATCATTATTCTTCTAATATATAAATAAAAGGAGTTTATTAAAAAAATATTTATAGTTGTAACTTCAATGCACACTTTAAACACTTAGAAAAGCCACTATACCTAGATGATTTAATATAAACCACTTGTAAACCCAATGGATGTATGGTATTATGATCGTAATAGACTCAATGGTCACCTAAAGGATAAAACATCTAATTTTGTTAGGAATTATAAAAAATGAAATAGGGAATTCCGATTTCAAACATGGGGGAAAAGATGATTATTTTCATCATTCCACTTATGCTTATAATGGTTACATTGGCTCTGTCTATACTAACATTTGTTGTGAAGGATTTGAAGAAACCCTACTCTTTTATTGGGTTCTTTGTTGTATTGGGTGGTCACCCTATATTTCTAATAGGTATCCTAGTTGTTATTTTTGTCTTGTTGGATTGTCTTAGCCTTGAAGCAATGTAACCATTCCAGTGTTCATTGAATAATGAATGAATTTTGTTTATTTTCATATACTGATTTAGACATCACTGGAAAGAAGTAAAACCTAACAATATTGTTATTACATAATAATTAAATTCAGGGTGTCACATTACTCCCCCCTTCAAATAATTGCATCCTCACAATTCTAAAATACTCATACACGCCTTCTAGTAAAACCAATCCCACATCTATATTGATGTCCCTTCACCGGGATCACCACTAAGGGTGTGGTACTGACGACCTCATGTGGATTATTAAGTTAGTATTCATCTCATTGATTTCCTTGGTCCATATACACTGTGAATAGCTAGGGTAAGACCTGTGCATAAAGAAATCAACCTTCCATAGAGAGGCACAAGAGGTGTGGAAGTCAGAGATTTTAGTGTGGAATCGGTTACTATAAATCCATCATACCATTTCATGCTTGAAAATATTGATGTAATATAGTTCCCTGTAGATACAAAAACATAGTACCTGAAATAGGTAGGCTGCTTGATGGTCACCTTCCAAAAAAACTTATTGAATCATAACTACAACTCAATTGTTTTTAGCTGAAGTGAATCATAGAAAAATCCCATAGTGATACTTTCCTCTATGAATATATTCTGCAAATTGTTCAATTGAAATACTGTAATAGACAAAATTCCCTCTATTGTAGAGCCAGAGGAAGTTTGGCTGGATTGACAGCTAATGGTGTTGTTTGAATGACAGACGTAAGTTTCTATAGGTCCGACATTCTTTTGATCATGTCTTGACAATTATAATTTCTAAATGTTTGGTAGAAATTGATAAGATATGGGTTGGTGAACTCATATCTTCTATCTGAAAAATTTATACAGACATGTTTTTATTATGGAAAATTTGTTTTAAAATAGATAACTTTTTTTATAAAAGCATATCAAAACATCAAATAGAGAATACAACCTTATACATTTATATATGTTTCATAAAACCAAAAGGTGTTACACAAAAATTATATCCCTCTCACAAAACACAAGTATAGATTTCCTAACATCCCTTGAGATGTAACATCACAAGTACCACTGATGTTGAGGATTTCCTCAGTTCCCAGATAAGTGGATCCTTCAAGCGATTCAAAATTCTTCAATCTTTTTGGTCTAGATACAACGCGTGAATCTAGGATCAACTGCATGTATGCATCTAATGTTCAGTGTGAGGGAAGCATGTCATGTATCTAGTTGAGTGACATCGGTATGAACATGATATCAATAATGAAAATGGATAGTGTCATTTTCAAATACTTTATAGTCCATAAATTCACCATAAAGACTATAAGTTAAAATTTGAGATAGGTACGCTGCTTAGGGGTCACCCTCTTGGGCATAATCTTGAATATCCTCTTGAGATATAGTATTCCCTCTTATTGGGAAAATTTGAAATAAACACTCAAAATATTTTTCCTTTTGTGCATAGAATAAGAATTGAGCGTTCATCACCAAAAAATAATAGAAGCCTCCTCTTTGGTGACGCTGGAGTACACGAGGATAATTGAAAATTCGATAGAGGTGTTTTCATGACAAAAAAAGGAATTTAAAAATCTCCTGGCCATCTAAACATGATTTTCACACTATAGTTTCTAATACTTCCATTGAATGTGACATAAGTCTTGATTCCTTTTCCATCTGAAATTTTTATGGAATCTTCTACTTAGTAACTCATAATCCATTTTATATGGTTGTTCTAATTTTCCAGGCTTTGCTAAACCAAACCTCTGATATAAACTGTCACGTTGTGTCCCCCTGAAGCCACTACAGTTTCAATAAAACATGACGTGTATTTTTTTTTATAAAATTGAATGTTAATTTTAACAAATCATGTTTCACCAAAGTGGATAATTTAGGTTTAGGTCCTGGAGAACCAGATACAATTATTAAAATTCATAAAAAAAGAAAGAGAAATAGTATTTATAAATCAACCACCAAACAATGTAACTCAAACATAGTAGACTTGTAAAATTTATGTTCAGATGTAGGGTGATCATACAAATTTTGAGTAAGGGGTTTTAAAATAAAATATTATTTCAATTAAAATCTCTTTATAAAATTTGAATAAAATTATCCATAAAAATGTTTAGTAAGGAAAGCTGCCATACATGAATCGTAACATAAATTTTTTCCAAGAATTATCAGTGTACATTTCTAGGAATACTAATAAGAGAACAATTAAACATATTCCACACATAAGCAAGTTCCTACAAAATATATAGTGTGCATCATAAAAGGTAAGAGTCATTATAACTTTAATAAGTGTGACATGCAAGTGTGTATGTAATAAATTTACAATTGATAGTAATACATGATCAAAGTTGTGCATAAAATAAAAACATCAATTTCAGTCCATAGTAACTATAAGCCATAAACAGGAAGATAAAACCTTACAAGATGAATAAAGATTATTACATAAGAATTTACTTCTTATGATACTCATAATTATAGGCTCTTTAACCAAATATTTTCCACTAGCCCATTATTCACTTAGTTAATTAAATTTCATAGTCATAATGAGGGAAGTGCATATGCCAGAATGTATTAAGGCCTCATGCCAAGACCACAATATCAGTGTCAAGGCCTTGTTACAATACCATAAAGAAAATTAGGTAAATTCCTCGGCCTATTCCACGTATATGTTGTCTCATGAGACCTACCAATGCATCTATGGACTATAGTGGGCCCCACCCATTACATAATAAGTATAATTCATTCCTCATTTCTTTGAATTAATGTGTAGAAAACCACTTTGATTTACTTTATCATTCCATGTTTCAAATAATATATGGTTTTTTATTTCATATTACTCAATGTTTCACAAACCACATTGAATAATTTAGTTATTGACACTTTAAAAGGCCATAAAAGTTTGATTGCATTCTTTAGCATTTTAAATTTACATAGTGATCCATGAAAATAATTTTCAATTACAATACTAAAAAATCGAAGGCTATCAAAATAAATAAAAAGTATGAAAAGTAGATTATACCACATGTGACAATAACTAAAATGCATATAAGATAGGATTTTTACAAAAAATGATAACCCTTAAATTCCAAAATTATTACTATGAGAGTAAACATTTTATTTTCCAAGAATGCATAAAGTCAATTCATCAAGGATTGAATGCATAACTGATTTAGGGTAAAAAAATATTTATTTGATATATTAATTACATAGTTTTATAAATACCCAATACTCACATGTTCATGTATTCACATACCACAAAGGTATTTATCAATTATTTAATTATAATGTCAAATATTTAATAACATACCAATCAACCACAACACTCACTAAAACATTACAATTTAATATTTTTGAAAATTAGTATGGTATACATATATATTCATATATAGAATTTATATAACTAAAAGAATCTTGAAATTCCACATGTGGGTAGATAAATACCCACATTATTAGCTTAAAGATAATTCTTATTTGAAACAAGTTGAGTAATCATTTTATGAAAAAAAAACCAATTTTCCACTTTAGACATAAGTATATTAGAGTGGTAATCCCGAAAAATTTTTACTCATGAATTATCTATAATTACAAAACGCATAAAAAGTATAAAATTTTGAAAATCCAAAATTATATAGGGTTTGGTGTTGTGTAACCTGTTTATACACAATGGTGTATATAAAGAATTGTGTTTTTAAATAAAATCCTTTCATATTTCAAATTTTTTTTCCATTCACTATAAACAATCATTGGAAAATTAAAATTAGATTTCGGATCCCTGATTATATATAATCATATAGATACATATAGCCTAAAATACATGGGGTATATAATGGTCTTACAACAAAAATGTAATGACACTTACTTGTTTTGCACATATAAGGAACATTACTTAAATAGGGGTTCTTAATATCAAATAATGTAATAAGATATAAAGGGTTTGGTTATGAAACACACACACACAGGCATATACATATATTCTTATATATACATCGAAATATATATATATATATATATATATATCCACACATAAAAACTCAAACCCTTATTCAGTAATGGATTAAGTAAACATTTAAGACTAAAGATTCACCGTCATAAAAGAAGTCAGTGGGTCTTATACTCAGCCATATTTGTAGATGTATATGTTTATACATATATGTACATATATATATATATAAACAAATAAAATGAAAGATAGTTTAGGTCCCTTATATTTTAAAATACTACTTAAGCATTAAAAATCAAATTTAAGAGTATTAAAATCGAGCAGAAATGATGTTTATCTAAAACTGTATGATTATATATATATATACGGATATGAAAAGTGTATAATAATTTTTTAATAAGGAATAAAATATATATTAAATTGTTATCTTGCTTAATATCAATGTGGATTCAAGGAGAGATCGTTGGAGGCTTGAGAGGAAGGAAAACCCAAGAGGTTAGGGGTGAAAACTAGGGTTATATAAACTATATTATACATAAAATATACATAATATATTTTTAATTCCACTTTCATGGAAAACCGAGGCATCCTTGTTTTAAAATAATACATTGGGCATCAGTCATGTAGAAAATGAGTGAGAAGAGGGGCCACCCGGGGTCACAAGTGTGGATGAAAATGCATAGCATGGGATACTGGTTCAGTGTACGTGGGAGGAAGAAGAGGAACGAGACAAGTTAAGTGATGAAAAAGGATGAATGACTCAGATCAGCCGAGACCTGATCGTATGACTGAGAAGGATTCAATGATTTAAAAATGGATTTACGGTAGTGATTAAATCCTTCGATCGATCGAAAGGTTTCTAGCATCATGGTGCTTTTAAAAATAGTTTAACAATAACGATTAGATTTGATAGGATTGAGTGACTAATAAAAACGTAAAGGGAAATCCATGGAAGCTAGGAATCAAGGACTGAACTGAATCGGGCGACTTAGATCCCGCACGGTGAGATCTGACTATTGAGATCGTGTGTCGCCTATAGAAACCCCTTCCCACATTGAAACGGGGAGGCTTCCCAAGCTCCCTTATAAGCCTATATCTCCTCCCAATTTCATAAAATTCTACCCCCTCCTGGTACCACCCCATATGGGATTCGATGGGCACGCTCGGCATCAATAACTACCACCGTATCGCCCTGTATAGTGGTGTTCTCTGGTTCCCTTACACACGCACGCTCGTGCGTGCATAGGTCTTACAATGCCCCTATGTAGGCGAATTAGCACACACCATGTGTGCTCACCGCCTAGGTCCATATTCAATAGGATGTGGATGAGATACCCACTAAGGCCTTGAGTGGCAGCCAAAAATGTGGCCATCATCTAGTTGGGGTACTCAACCATTTTTTGGAAAAGTAAATTTTTTTTATTTCACATAATATTATAATTTATTATGTTTATAAAAAAGGAATATAATTTCATTATTAAGGTTAAACAAAGATCCTTAAACCAATATTTTCCATAGTTTCATAAACACTAATGTTTTGAAGCACAAAGTTATCAATCAAAGTTTAGTAATTCATAAAGAAAATCTTATATTAGTATTATAAAAATCAAAAACATAGTTTTAGTTAAGACCCTTTTTATACATTTAAGGATCAAAACATTTATTGATAATTTTCAATACATTTAAACTATTAAAATACATAATTCACTATGAATTAGTAAAAAATCAAATACAAAAATAGTTATAATTTTTATTTTTCCAAAGCACAAATTCAATTTCAAATATATGTTTCTATATACTAGAACCATGCAGTAACTTGTACATACTTCTCTTGGTATTTCTTTTAAAAAACAAGGGTTATGATTCAAAACCTTCTTAAAATATAAATAACTATTCTTATAATATATAAATAAAAATATTTTATTAAAAACATATTTATAGTTTTATCTTCATTGTAGACTTTAAACACTTTGAATACTCATTATACCAATATAAAATAATTTAAACAACTAGAAAGCCCAATAGATATATAGTATTATGACATGTTAGAGACTCAATAGTCACCTAAATGAGGCAACCATTGAATTTAATTAGTCCTTATAAAAACATGAAATATGTCATTACAATTTCAATAGTTCAGACAAAGAAGACGATGCTCATCATTACTCGGATTCTTAGCATGGTTGCGGTGGATATGGATTTTCTAATGTTAATTGTGATAGATCCAAAGGAAACCTGCTATTTTCTTGGGTTCTTTGTTGTATTGGGTAGTCTACCTGTAATTATAATAGTTCAACTAGTGGGTATTTTTGGTTAGATGGATTCACATAAATGTGATGCAATGTAAACATTTCAGTGTTCATTGAAGAAAGTCAGTCATATGTTTATTTACAAGTACCATTTTGGATAACATTAAAAATATGTAAAACCAAATGATATTGTTATTTCATAAGAAATAAATTCAGGGAATCGCGATTTTCTTTTAATGTATATCCCATGACATGTAGAAACAAGGTATGATATTAATCCTCATTTGTCTATATAATGATATTTTCATGCGATGAATAAACAATGAAATATTTTAGGTCCCAATGTAACAATATACACATTATTAGTGATAACAGAATTATTTTTGAGATAATATAATAGATAGGTCTCCCACAATAGTGTCACATACCCAACCAACTTTTAATCAATGGTAACTCACTATTTTACCCTAACATGTTTCAAGATCCATTTTATAGCTAATGTATCATGACTTTCATATCCTATCCCTTATGTATTCTTTTTAATCATGAATTCCTAAATTTCTATGAGTGAAGTAAAAATTTCCCCCCTCCTATTATATATTTTTTAACTACTATAACCTACATCACATGAACAATTCCTATATCCAGCCACCAAATTACCCAAGGCACACCATCCAATAACCAAAAGTTTTAAATTAGAAATACGGATCTAAAAGTAAAGAAATTATAAATAATTTACACCTAATAAATTAAATGATAAAAAAACTATTTAAATGGAATTTTTTTCCTGAATCATAAAATCACAAATCAGCTGAGATAAATTATATGAAAAATGAACTTATAGAAACATTGACATGGTCTAGAAACAAAACGTGTCCCATATGTAAAGTGAATATAAACTATGATGTAGTGAATTTTATTTTAAAAATACTATATTTTTTTATTTATGTATTAATTTTCTCTAGGATTTAACATTTTTATTATCTAAAAAATCATAGAATTAAAAACCAAATATTAATTGAAATCAATGGAATTTTCTGACAAATAAAAAAGGTAAAAAAATTGTGTCAATATTAATTAAGTACCTAAATATTTAAAAATATATTCATAATATATATACAAATCCTAAAACTCCTTATTTTTCATGATTATGTATATTTAAATTTTAATCATATGTGAATGGAGGATAAATAATTTTATCCATACTATACTAATTCCAAACATAAGATATTCCTTGAAAATAATATTGTTTGTTATTGTCTCTACACTGTCATCCCATAATTCTACCGAGTATAGAAATTTTAGCATAAATCATTATCGTATCCCTATCATGTTTTCATACAATGATTTAATCCCTTGATCTTGATGATCTTCAACATCATTGTCACATATACCATAATCTAATAATTATTATAATTAGAATAATAAATATATTCATTATAGAGTATTTTAATATAAAATTATAGGATTGAACAACTGAAATAAAAATATGGTAATGAAAATTATTATTAAAACTATCATTGTTATTTATCATTAAATATAACTCAGATCGAAAAATATAATTAACAAAAAGAATAATGTACCAAAGAATATTAAATGAATTTAGAATGACCAACATCAAATTTTTCCATATAATGATGAATATACAGAGTACTATATATATTCAGATCCTATAGTTCTATTAATATACAACCCTAAAAAGGAAAGATTCTATAATATTTCTATTTAGTAGTAAATACATTGAATGATACATCACTATCTTCTAATGAATTCAGTCTACCTCTTTAACATATGATAATTTCAATCAGATACTTCTATAATGGTTGCACATATCTTGAATAGATTTTTTTCCCAAAACCTGAACTACTATGATTTCATTGATTCATTCTAAACCTGTAGAATTACATTTACTATATTTTATTATTTATGATCATAATAAATTTAAGGAAATCCATTTATGTAAAAGAAGACTCAAACATAACTGATATATGATTTTAGAAACTACAAAATGTGAGTCTAAGACACAGTAGTCTCACCCTTATTAATATAAAAAACATTTATAAAATAATAATGATTCATATAATTTAAAAAGAAACCCCATGTATGTTCTCTATATTTTCATCAACTAAATTTATAAAATTTTAATAATATATTAAAAAAGTTGGCTCAAATTAAAATTAATCATCACGTTATTTAAATTCTAAAAATTTACCATGTTTCTGAATGACTATTAATTTCTTCAAATTATCCAAAAAACTATGTTTATATATGAAATAGAAAATGAAAAAAAATTAATCCATATTAACAAATAAAAGTGATTTTTTGTAATTTAAAATGAATCTCAACATGAATATAATTTCTTGTTTAACTTAAAATTACCCATTTTAATATGTAATAACATTTCATATTGTGTCCCCCATAAAATTTCTATAATATTTTAATAAATGATGAAAATAGTTGATTATTTCCTTATGTATATGGATAAACATTCACCTTTAATATAATCATTAAAAAATGAAATAAACATATAATTAAAATTAATGTCATTTTACAAATATAATGGAAATTATAAGTAATATTATTAAGACAATGTAAAATAATTATTCTAAAATAAATGAATAATTTTCCTCCAATATAATTAATGTTTAAAATAGCTTTTACAATAGGTATCACAAATTGAAAACCCAAGAAGATAGTAATATTTAGGGATTAATATCTAATTAATAGTAAAAGAATTCAAAAATATATTATAAAATCATCTGCTGAAGATGATAAAATATAAATTTATTCCATAAAAATATATTTAATAATCAACAATCCTAATATTATTACTCTATAACCATTATTTTTTGATTCCATTACGAAATAATTACATTATCTTTCTATGTATTCATAAAATTTATCTTTTTTGTCAAAATATTCTCATTAGCATCCGAATTATGATATACATTTAGAAATTATGGTACTAAAGAAGATTGTAATTAAGAAACAAATGTTTATATTAATATTTAAAATTTTCATAAATTTATAATTACTTATGATTTATGAACTCAGCAACACAATCATCAGTGAAATTTGAAGAATCAAAATTTTCATCTTGCAAGATCATCTTGAACATGTATTTAAGTCTACAAGACAAGTTAACAAACAACAATAGAATAATAAGAACTATATAAACAATTTATATGGGGATGTATTCAAATAAAATGTGCAACAATATGATTTTGAATGTCAACAAAAAATAATATTATTTTTCCTCAATCCATTGGTCGGTCTATCTTCCATATTACCTTCTTAAGATGAAGATTCATTTTAATTTTTATTATCATTTACAATATATTTACCTTTTTTGGTTCCTTATATAATGATGTTATTTTTTGTTGATATTTTCATTACATATGCAATGTGTGATGAATTATTTTAACTATATATATAACATTTATTTTTTTATCTTTACTAAAAATTATTGACTTTTTATCATCAACATAAAATGAAATTTAATTTTCATCCATTTGAGTTTCATTTTTTTATTATTTTATGTAGAATATTGTTTTAATAAAAATATTATTTATCAACTTTATAAAAAGTGAATGTATTTGAAATTAAACTCTTGGAAGTAATTTAAACATATATTGATTTTATTAATATTGAATATTAAATCTGTATAATTAATAAAATTAATTTTCATTAAGAAGTTCTATTTTAAGAGAATAATGAATAAAATATTCCAAATATTTATGAAATTATGAGTAATTCATTGATTTATTATTTTGAGGTTATTGGAAATCTAATATATTATTCAAATATATACAAACTATAACCTCTCTAAAATATATCCTTTTATTTATATCATCTGAAGAAGGCATCTTGAAATCAGCACACTACATTTTATTTTGACCATAGGTTTTAAATCTTTCATCCATAGAAATTATAATAATTCCACTCTCAGGGGTTTTTAATGGAGTGACATCTAATGATCAAAAATTATTCTTGGAAAATTTGACATTGTTAGGTAAAAATTTTCATACTTTTTCATTCAATTAATTTTAAATGTTTCAATAGATTAAGAAGGATGTCACCGGAATAATGTTTTATAATTGGGAGTAAGGTAACATCTTAATAATTACCATCAACCTAAAAATAACTTCATTTTTTCCAAAAAAAAATTTATAATATATAAAATCATGCTTTTAGAGAGTAAATATAACACAACCAAATTTGACATTTCACAATATCTCATTCACATTTTCCGAGAATATGAAATCCCTTGAACCAATAAAATGGTATTCCATATTTATAAGTATATGATATTCATCTAATGAGTTTTATTATTTATTTTAAACAACACATCCTTAGAATAAATTATTAAAATGATTTTTGTAATCTCTATTTATTTGTGTGATAAAATATTTTCCATTACAATGTAATTTCAAGAGTTTTGAATTTTTTTTTTACCAAAATAATAATGTATCTTACTTGAAAATTAATTTATATGTTCATTTATTCATCCATGTTTTAAAAACATATCATTCAAAAATATTATTATACATTTTATGATATAAAAATAGTTTAATTTCTTTAGAAAATATAAATGTTTCCAAGGAATTATATACACAAACATTATTTAATACATATATATATACATATCATAAAAAAATGGTTCATATAAAATTTAAAAATTATGTCTCAAGATGAAATTTATAGAGACCTTAGAATTTATCAAATATAAATACATAAGTGAGAGATATTTTATAATTCAATGGGCTATAAAGAATATAGGCAACAAAAATGGTTCCCCATCTTGATTTATGGTAAAATTCTTCAAATGATGATCAAATGATATCTAATGGTTGATACATATTCTAGAAAAAAGTGATTTCATAATTATATTTAAATATGTAAATATAATAACAAAATATATTTTTATAAGAGTGTGAATTCATTAATTTGATAATGATGTTTCTAAATATAAAATTTCATTAAATGTTGTGCATGAAATTATTTTCAATAAATGAAATATTGAAATTGCGAACATTAAACATTATTATTTTTTAGGATGTATCTTTTAAATGTTTTTTTGTTTTTATTCATATTTATATAATTCTAGAATGATTTTAATATTCACTCATGGTATATGTGAATAGAATTACAGTGAATAACATTTAATTAATGTTATATAAATATAAAATAACAAAAATAGCAATTGATTATATATTTTATTGAAAACATAATTATTTTATATGTTTTGATAAACTTAAAATATATAAGTTTCTGTAATTATGTGCATTTAATTATCTGAAAAAATTAAAATTTTAAAACTATGGAAATGGTGGATAGACATTTTTATGTCTAATCACATTAGTAAAAACCACATTAGATACCCAATTTTTTATGCTATGCCCATGTGTATGAAATTACATATACAAAAATTCTATGTGAGTCCTAAGATGTGAAAATATTTTCAATGAATATTTCATCAAATTGTGTCCAATTATGTAGCAATTATTAAAAAAGTAAATTTTTTATTGTGGAGAATTATTTAACCTATATGATGTATATAAACCAATAGTTTCACTTCCATGTTCAATGGTTATCCTCCTTAGTCATTGATGTGAATATATCATCTCAAAATACATTCTAATATTTGAAAAATTGGAAATATTTTATTCAATATTTCTATAAAATATTTACCTTGACACATCATCCTTATATTTGTGAATATAAATATGCTTCTATTTTATTAATGAATTGCGATCAAATTTGTAATTTTAGAAAATATTAATATTTAATTAATTTAATATTTGAAGAAATTTTATATCATTATTATTATTCAAAAAATTATTTTTATTTTCTTCTAACATTTAAAATAACTTATAATTTATTTTTTTCAGTTTAGAAATCTAATTAATATGGTTAATCAATTATTCATTACATTTTTTGTATTTTTCACAACACCCATCGAGTTTTTTAAAATTCAATCGTATTTCTTTTCTCATTTTCCTGTAGAATTTTATGTTCTTTTCATACTTCTCTAATGACTTTTCACATTTAATATATTCTCTTAAATTATTTAAGAAACGTATAAAAATCACATTAACAATCATCAAAACTAAAAAAATATTATGAATCTTAATTTAAATTGGAAGTAATAATAATTGTTACCATAATATTGAATTAATTCTCAATTGATGATGGTTTTTTTAAATCACAAGATTTATTGCCTAAAATCAGAATCTATTGTTGAATTTTATATATTCTTTTCACCATAAATAGATATCCACATCTCCTTGGCCCCCAAAAATCTCACTCTTTTATTCATATATTATTTTATAGATTAATTTGTAAATATTCTTTTAATATCATAGAAATTTGATCAAATGTGACGTTGTTTTTTTACATTTCTATAAAATATTCTTAGTAAACTCGTTATTTTAAAACATATAATTAATATAATTATAGTTATATCATCAAATATTATATATTCCCATATAATGATTCATTAATATAGTAAAATGATTTATCTCTCCTTCACATAACTCAACTCAACAATTTAATTAATAAAATAAATGTTTAAAATAATAATGTCCATATTTTAAATATTCATAAGATATAAAATAACAATGTTTTATACTTTTCATAATTAGTGTCTCTATTTTCTCTACCTTCATTCTAGATGATTGTATTTTTTAAAATCTCATATCAACATATTAGGGTTATTTTTTGAATCATCTAATGTTTTTCAATTTGATTCTCACTCCATTGTTAAAATGTTTATAAGATTATAATGATACTGATCAATAGAAAATTAAATCTCACCAAAATAATGAATCTTATTTAATATTCTCTTCAACTATTGATTCTTCTTTGTAAAGAATTATCCATGTATAGATTCAAACACTAGATAATCACATATAATATTATATCCTTTGGTTTCATGAAATTTGACAAATTGAAGTGAGTATATTAAAAAATTTTTATAAAAAACACGTTATATATAATAAATTATGTGTATATATATATTTATACGATTTTATTAACGAAAATTATACCGAACACAATTTTTTAGATTAAATTATGGGGTTTCTTCCCAAGAAAATGATAAGACATCTTTATCCATAATTTCATAATATTTTTTCACTATTATAATTTTCTACCCACCAATATTTAAAAATGATGTCTCTATATGATAATGTACTTATTCATAACCACCAAACCCAATAAATATAAGATTATTTAGATTCATATTAACTTTAAAATTAATTTGTATTCATCCCATCATAAATATAAAAAATCTAAAATACACTAATATTGTAATTAAATTGATATAAAAATAATAACAGAGATATAAAATTAAAATTACAAGGATAAATATAAAAATTATACACTTGAATTGACTCTAAATTTTGTCCAATAATGATAAGGAATATACACTATATGTGGTATGATGAAGTGGTTATTGAAAACAATATAATGTTTCTATCTTACTAATATAATAAACATGAAATAAGTTATAATATTCATATAAACCCGTGAATTATTTTTACCCAAAAATTACAGTGAATCATTAATCTTTCATAATTTTACAACATTCAATAAAGGTAATTGAACATAAGAAATTAAAATGAAATACAATAATTTATATAATGATAAATTTATTAATTATTATTAATTTAGTAATATTATTTTATATTATTATTAATATTTCACGTTTAATCCATATTTAATAGAGTATTAAAAAAATGATATTAGGCATCATCATATAAAAATAGTATATTCGATAATTCTTACCCAACTAGTCAATTTCTAAACCATCCATTCTTTTGAGTCCTACGAATATCTATATAATGTCTCAACCTTAACCAATACATATTCTTGAATTAAATTAATTATTCACATTGAGGATCTTTTCAGTATTAGAGTTTAAGAATATTAGACCATAACTATTACGTTACATCTCAAAAAATTACAAGGTAGACACTTCTACTCAGTTTCCATTTTTTCATAAAATAAAAAAACTTGAAAAAAAGATTCATGTCTAGTCCCATGTTTTAGATATCATGGTTTTTCCTTGATCCCATCCTTGACACTATTCATCTTTAGGTCCTGTGAAAAACATTTCATAAAATTGGATGAGAAAAAAAGCTCAATAAGGGTTATAGAACAAAGAAAGAAAACATTGGTTAATCATTGCATTCATAATATAATCTCTTTAACAAACCTCATGAAATTATAAGATATATGAATAACACATAGAAAACATAAATCATAAAGTTAACTTGTTGAAATCATATCATACATACGTTGTAGCTATCACAACTAGATAGGGAGTTATGTTGGAATACCCATCACAGTGTATTCCCTAAATCTCTTTGGAGAAATATTCATGTTTACCTCCATCTTGTTACCCATTTCATTGGAGATCTATCTCAGGCTCACCCGCCCTAGGTTTATCACGGAACCACCCGTATAAATAACAATTCCCAAGAACCATAACATATTCATATATCCTAAAACAAACATAAATAAAATATTACATTTCTACATTTCAATAAAAATATATAAATTAAATATATTGTAATAATCAATCCATTATCAAAAACATTTTCATTACAATTACACTTAAAAATAGTAAATGATATTTACATTCCTTCTAAAAATATTATGGATTGTTAAAAAACAAAATATCAAATAATACTCGAGGTGGCAGAAAGGTTGTTGTCACCGCTTATATTAAAATGAAATAGTCTTCTTTTTCATTTAGTAAAATGATTCATAGAAAAATATTCCCATTGAATGAAATAAAACTTCAATGATTTTATACAGTGTATAAAAGATAGTCCTGTATTAAAACATAATATGCCTCAATCAAAGGAGATTGAGACGAAGTCCCTTACCTCATTTTTGACTTGACCTGTTCATTCTTTAATCTCTTGAATAATAAACAAAAGTTTATTTATAATTTCTTAAGAACCCTTTTCAAGTATATTATTCATTTTATATCACTTAATACAATGTTATAAACCTTATGTAATCATTTAAGTTAATAATGATTATTTTGTCAATTTTGGTACTTGAGTCAAAAATCGACTTCTTATAATTACAAGTTGTTGACATGGTCAAAATTTCAAAATATCCCGAATGATATTTATCATTTAGATATAATATATATCATATATATCCTGTATATACATTTATTTATAATAGTACATAACATTTGGAGGTAAGAAATGAAATGCACCGTTCATGGAGATGGTAAGCCGTACGTACGCATGAACTCTACTTTCATTTCTTTTTCTTATTTTAATAGTTTTAAAACACAATGATACATAGGTATATTATAATTTGAGTATAATATCACATATAGGATCATTAATTCTATCCTTTATAAATCCCACATATGTCATTAACGAGTCATATCACTTTGAGGGGGCGGTAGTCTGCACTTCCACAAATGAAATTATCATGTTTACCCATAATGGAAACAATAAAGGTATTCAATAAAAGGAAAATAATGAAGCATATAGAAATAATAAAAAAATATATCATATATAAATTTAGTGTCATCTTAATGGCCACCGTGAGAGGTGGTAGGAGATAACCGAATAATCATCGTTCTGTGAGGCGTTAGTTTTCCATTCATAGAAATATTATATTATTTACCAATTAGATGGAGGTGTGTGTAAGGGTAGATCGAATAATTATCATAAAAACATTCTAGTATATTTGAGATAATGTTTTTGTTATGAAATAAAGGAATAAAAATAGTTTAGGGGTCGAAGAAGTAAAATAAAAGAAAAGATTTAAGAGAAACTGTTACCTTTAATTTGGGTAACTCCTTTTGGTTTGAACCAAGAGGTCTTCTTGTAGTACTTTCTGCCTAAGGTAAGGCTTGTAGGAGGAGGATACAGATCTTTAGAGATTATATGGGCAGGTTTTAGGTGTTCCAAGTGACTTGAGAGGTGTGAGGAAATAATTAGAAGTCAGGGATTTTTATATGGGGTAGCAGGGGTTCTAGAGAAAAGTGTGAAAATATTATTTTATTATATAATGATTTTCGGTTTATAAAGGTCCAAAACTAATTAAAGACGAACATAATATAACCCATGGTTGAAATAATATCATCAAATAAGAACTGGACTGGTTTTGTGTATTTTTTTAATATTTATAATCTTATTTATTTAAATCATTTATTAATGTGGTAAATAAAACATCATTAGAGTAATAAATAATTTAATTTATTTGATGTCTAAATATTATAGAAACAAATACCATGATATAGGAAATAATTATAGATTTAAAATGAATATTTAAAATTCCAAAGATAAATTATATAGCCCCTTGTAAAAATTAATTTACTAAAAGTTATTTATTTATGGGATTTTTGCATTTTCTTTATGATAATTAATCTAAAGTGTCATTATCAATCCCAAATGGCACCATGGGGACCCAAAATAGACCCAAGGATTCGCATGATCAGACATGACTCATCCAATAAGGTTAGAACAAGTGTTATGTAATTTTTTATTATTATGATATTATTTTTACCTTGAATTACCCTATTTACCATTATTCATGTTAAATAAATGTCAAAAGATACTATTCAAAAAAACTATTTTCGTCTTATTGAACCAAATTTTACTTACTAATAGTGACAATGTTTGTTATATTTTCTAAATTCAATCCACATAAGTGATAAAATTTCATTTAAATGAAAAATTCTGTTTTTTAACTACAACTTAGTTGTTTCACTATTCATCAAAATTGATGTTTTTCAGAAAAATAGAAACAATTTAGCCTAAGTTATATTTTATATTCCGAATAAAAAAAGTATTTATATTTTAAAAAATTTAAAACATACAATTTGGATTAGTTATTTTAAAATTAATTCCCATTATCAAAACAAATACCGTATTTTTAAGAAATAATAAATATCAAAATATTGATAATTTTTTATTTCCAATTTCAAAGTGAATTTAATTCGAATGACCATAATTGGATTAAATGGTAAAAGAATAATATAAGTACACTTTATAACCAATTAAAAATTTAATCTAACCATGTAAATAAATTATATTAAAAGGTACTTTTGAATTAAAATACATTAATTTTCACTATTGATAAATAAAATGAATATTATTATAAAAATACCAAAAATTTACCCATTGTAAATTTTGATGTCCCTATACTAAAGAAAAATTTTATTTGGTCAAATAGAACATATAAAAGTGTCCATAACTATATTTAAAGATGGTGTGCCATCAAAAGGTGGTAAATTGACCTTTTAATGTAAATTATTCCTAAAACTATATTCATTCACATTTTAAACCTCAAAATTTTATTGGATAAAAGTAAAAAAATTTAACAAACATGTATAATCATATTCTAGTTAGTTATATTAATTTATGTTAATACAATAGCAAGGCATTAATTATCATTTAAAATAATATTATTATATTATTAGTGTGAAACAAAATATTTCATAGAAACATGTTGTTTTGTATTGGGTACACCATCAAACATAAGAACCCCTTTAATGTAAAATTAATATTTAATTCTCAAATATGAAAAATTATGGAAATTTTATTGTTCTTTATTTACCTTGGATGTTAAAAACGTCACCCCCTTTTTGGAATTGAGTCCTCATAATTTTATTCACTTATCAAATAAGTGGGAGTATTTATCCCGCATTGCATTGTCAGATTCAAACGTTGCCTCTTCAACCATATGGTTTTCCACAAAAACTTTACCTGGTGAATCACCTTCTTCCACAACACTTACTCTCTACAGTCAAGAATCTAGAATGGTTGTTACTCATAAGAGAGATTCTCTTCCAACTGAACTACCTCTAGAATTAAAACATGATATGGATCTGGAATATACTTTCACAACATTGAAACATGAAAATAATTGTGTACCTGGGATAAACATGGAGGTAAAGCCACTCTGTATAAAATATATTAAAATTTATCCAGGATTTCATATGGTCCAATGAACCATGGACTGAATTTTCCCTTCTTACCAAAACACATCACCGTTTTCCATGGGAAAACATTGAGAAAGACATGATCACCTACCTCAAAAGAAAGATCCTTCCTCCGATTATCCGTATAACTTTTCTACCTCCTTTGAGCTGTTCTTATATTCTTCTGAATCAACTGAACTTTTTCTGCCATATTTTCTTCTAATTATGGTCCCATCATCTTCCTTTCACCTACTTCATCCCAAAATGCTAGATTTTGACACCGCTTCCCAAATAATGCCTCAAATGGAGCCATCTGTATACTGGAATGAGAACTGTTATTATATGAAAATTCGACCAAAGTAATTTGATGGTCCCAACTTACCTGGTAATCCAGTGAATAGGCATGTATCATATCCCTCGAGGATTGAATTTTTCATTATGATTATCCATCTGATTGAGAATGAAAATATATACTAAAATTTAAATCAGTACCCAATAACTTCTCAAGGAATTTCCAAAAGTTAGAAGTAAACTTGGGATCATGATCAGATACAATATATTAGGAAACACGGTGAAATATGACTATATCATTAACATACAACTGAGAAATTTTATCTTGAGACAAAGTATCACGAATAGGATGAAAATGAGAATATTTATTCAACTGATTAACAATAACCCAGATTGCATTATTACTTCAAGATGTCTTTGTTATTCCCACAATGATGTCCAATGATATATTTTCCCATTTCCACTAGTTCACTGGTAATGACTAAAACATCCATTTTTGTAACTTCTGATCTAATTTAACCTGCTGGCAAAGTCAAACACATCACAGTAAAATATGAAATATCTCTTTTCATTCCATCCCACCAGTAACAGTCACGAAGATCTCTATACATCTTAGTACAACCAGAATGAACTAAAAACATAGAACTATGAGCTTCACATAACAACTCATTCTTAAAATGTGAATCATAAGGCACACATAATATCTTCCCGAACCTTAAAACACAATCATTATCAATGTTAAATTTAGGTAAATTACCATCTTGAACCAACTCTACTTTTTTTGTAACTCACTGTCTTTCATCTGTGCTTTCTTAATTTTGTCTGAAAGAGATGATTTCAATGTCACATGAAAAAACCAGAATAATTTCAGGCACCAACAACTTATATTCAAATTATTATAATATAAAAAACCAAAGGATCTCAATTCAAATGTAACATGGTTAATTAATCATTACTTTATCAACTCAAAGAATCACCCACTTTATTTCCCGTTCCTGGATGGTAATGAATCTTGCAATTATGATCCATGATTAATTCCAACATTATCCTCTGTCTCATGTTAAATTTTTTTGACTGAATATATACTACAAAATTTTTTGGTTAGTATATATTTCACATTTTACTTTATACAAATGGTGCCTTCAAATTTTTAATGAAAAACAATAGAAGCTAATTCCAAATCTTGTGTAGGGTAATTTAACTCATGAGGTTTCAACTAACATGATTCATAAGCAATTACATGACCATTCTGCATAAGGACACAACCAATTTCTTTCAATGAAGAATCAATTTAAATAAAAAACTCACCATTTCTGGATGGTATTTACAAAACTAGAGCATTCCCCAATCATCTTTTCAATTCATGAAAACAATCATCACATTCTTTTATCCAAACGAACTTAAAACCATTCCAAGATAACATAGTCAGTGGTCTAGAAAACCTTGATAAATTTTCAACAAACATTCTGTAATAACCTACAAAACCAAAAGAACTACAAATCTCAGTTATATTTGTGGGTCTTGGCCATTCTTCAACAAATTTGGTTTTAGCAGGATCAACAGTTATGTCATTTTTTGAAACAATGTGACTAAGGAAAAAAATTTGTTGTAACCAAAATACACATTTGATAAACATCGCAAATAGTTTCTTTTCCTTTATGTTCTACAACAAAACATTTAAATTACATTCATGCTTCTCTTTACATTTAGAATAAACTAAAATTAAATCAATGAACACAATAATAAACTTATCCAAGAACTCTTGGAAAATTATATTCATAAGATCCATGAATACAGCTGGTACATTGGTTAAACCAAAAAGGATAACTACAAATTAATAATTGCCATATCTAGTATGAAACATGGTCTTCAGAATGTTTTCTCAAATTACATTCAACTGATGGTACCCCGACCTCAAATCAATCTTAGAAAAATGTTGTGCTCCCTGGAGCTGATCAAACAAATCATCTATATGAGGAAATGGATACATTCTATTAATAGTGATGTTATTCAATTCTCTTTGATCAATTCAAAGTCTCATTGAACCATCTTTATTTTTTACAAATAATACAGGAGAACCCCATGGTGATGTGCTAGGTTGAATGAATCCATTATCTAATAACTCATGTAATCGCTTCTTTAACTCTATATATTATATTTGAGCCATTCGATAAGGGTGTTTTGAAATTACCATAGCATTAAGAACCTAGTCAACAGTAAATTGAACTTCCTAGTCAGGTTTTATTCCAGGAAACTCTTCAGGAAAAACATCAAGATACTCATTTAACCCTGGCACATCATTAATCTCTACACTTCCTTTATTTTTAACAATATGTGTAGTGTAACATTCATTTCCACATTTTACTAGTTTCTCAGCTTCATGATATATTATCAAAAGTAAAAGGTTCATTCTTGTACACAAATTAAAAATCTTTCTGAAAAGAAACCACATTATCTATACAGTCAATCTTGTCATGATAAATAGGAATCCGATCAATACCCAAAATAACATCAAACTCTACTAGTGGAAAAACAATAAGGTTTGCATGTAGATTCTTTCAGCACACCAGGACATGAAGGTTCTTATAATTTCTTTTTGTCTCAACATTTCCTCTAGGTGTTTTTACCATATGTTCCATATTCATATCTTGAGGTGGAATTCCAAAATTACTATAAATTTTCTAAGAAATGAACGAATGTGTAGTCCCCGAATCAGACAACAAATTTTCATAATCTAAAAAAACAAACAATGTACCTGATACTACTTCATTTTCTGTCTCAACATCTGCTGAAATAGTTTCATAGGACTTCACCACCCCTTTATGCTTGTATTCTGGCTGCTTTCCCATAGTTGAGTTCTTTGTTGGACACTCATTTGCATAATGACCAATTTCATTGCACTTAAAACATTTTACTAATTTTAAATCATATTTTCTCTTTCTATTGCCCTAATCTTTTTCAGTGCAGTTACGAGCCTTATATCAAATTTTACCACATTAATAGCACTTACCATAATTAGAAACCTATTCCCCATTATGCTTTGTACCAAAATTTTCACACACTAAAAACTCAGGTTTCTTACCATCAGACTTTTTTGAATAGTTCTTCCATTTTGCCTGCCAGGTCAACCTCTTATTCTATTTTTTGACAAAGGACACTTGATAATTGAAAAACACCATTTCCACATTCTTTTCACAATAAAAATGTTTTTCATAACTTTCAAACTCACGAGAAGCTAAAGCCCTTCAATACATTGGCTTTAAATCTGAGTAAAACTGCTGATTTTACTATCATGATCTCATATAAAATTTGGAGCATACCTTGACAGTCGAGTGAATTTTTCTTCATAAGCAGCCACTTAGTCATTCTCCTACCTCAATTCTATTAATTGTTTTTCCATCCTAAGATGGACCACATTAGGAAAATATTTTTCATGAAAAATACCTTTGAATTCATCCCAATGAAGAGCATCAATCTCCTCACTATCCTTGATATTTTTCACCATCTACCACCACTGATCTGATTCACCTTCAAAATCGTAAACAGCGAGACAAGACTTTTGATGTTTGGAACAACCCATGACATCGAAAATATTTTAAGTGTTCTAAACCACCCTTCGGCAAGCACAGGGTCAGATGATCATTTGAATGATGAGGGATGTTGCCTCATGAAATGCTCCACTACTAACATGTTCCTATATGGTTGATTTGGTTTATCTCATGCATGAATACCACCACCATTTATAGTCTGAGTCTACAGTTCCATCACTACAACAAACCGTTCAGTTCTGATTCTGACCATCCTCGGTTGATGATTTGGAATGTTGTCTTCCTTGTGATGTCGTCCTAACATAGTTGCCCTATTTCCTCTGTAGAAAACCATTCTAAACAAAAAAAAATCTTAGGTGAATAAACATGGTAATATGTAATTACTATATCATTTCAATATTAACATAACGTAATTTATGGATATTAATTTAACAATACCACTACTCCTAATGTTATCTAAACCTACATCTGATACAGACTATAAAGACCCGACCTTCAACATTACATAATCTTTAATTAAATGCATAATTCCCGTTGATGATATTTTCAGGTTTAGAGTTTTAGAGAATTAGGCCATAACTATTACAATACATCTCAAAAAAAAGGTAGACACTTCTACTCATTTTCCATTTTTTTCATAAAATAAAAACTCATGAAAAAAATATTCATGTCTGGTCACATGTTTTAGATTGATTGACTTTTCCATGATCCCATCCTCGACCCTATTCATCTTTTGGTCCTGTGAAAGACATTTCAAAACATGGGATGAACATAAAAAGATCAGTAAAGGTTATAAACCAAAGAATGAAAACATTAGTTCATCATTGAATATATAACATATGATTCTTAACAAACCTCATGAAATCATAACATTTATGAATAACACATAGAAAACATAAATAAAAAATTTAACTCTTGGCATTCATATCATACTTATATAGTAGCTATCATAGCTACACATGGAGTTACGTAGGAATACACATCACAGTATATTCCCTAAATATCTTAGGAGAACCATTCATGTTTACCTCTATCACATTACCCAATGCATCGGAGATCTAACTTGAGCTCACCGCCATTGGTTTATCACAGAACCACCCTTATACATAACAGTACCCAAGAACCATAACATATTCATAACACATAAAACAAACATGAAGGAAAGATAAAATTTCCACATTTTAATCATGATATATCATTTAAATATATTGTAATAATAAATCCATTATCGAAACCATTTTCAGTACCAATATACGTAAAAAGAGTAAATGGTATTTACTTTATTTTTTAAAACATTATGACTTGTTATAAATCCAAAGATCAAATAATACTAACGGTGATAGAAAGGCCATTGACACCACTTACGTTAAAAAGAAACATTTGTTTGTAACTTAGTAAAACGCTTCATTGAAATATATTACATTTGAATAAAATTAAATTTCATAGAATTTTATACAACGTATAAGTTAAAGTCGTGTATTAAAACATAATATGCCTTAATGAAAGGAGATTGAGATAACGTCCCTTACCTCGTGTCTGACTTGACCCGTTCGTTATTTAATTTCCTGAATAATAAACTAAAGATAATTTTTACTTGCTTAAGATCCTTTTTCAAGTTTATTACTCCTTTTATATCACTCATTACAATGTTATAAATATTATGTAATCATTTAGTTTAATAGCATTCGTTTTGTCAATTTTTTGTACTTGAGACAAAAATGGACTTCTTATAATTACAAGTTGTTCATATGGTCAAAGTTTCATTATATAAAGAATTATACTAATGATTTAGATATCATATATATCATATATATCGAGTATATATTGTATTTATAATATTAGATAACATTTTGAGGTAAGAAATGAAATGCACCGTTAATGGAGAAGGTTAGTCGTACGTACGCATGGACACTACTTTCATTTCTATTTATTATTTTTATGGAATTAAAACATAATGATACATAATAATATTTTAATTCCATTATAATATCATATATAATTTCCTTAATTCCATCCTTTATACGTCCCACATATTGAATTAACGAGTCATATCAGTTTGAGGGGGCGGTAGTCCGCACTTCCTCAAATGAAATTATCGCGTTTACCCACAATGGAAACCATAAATGTATGATATAAATGGAAAATATGGAAACATAAAAAAAATAAAAATAAAAATAATATATAAATATAGTTTTATCTTAATGGCCTCCTTTAGAGGCTGCTGAAGATAATAAAACAATCATCATTTCGTGAGGCGTTTGTTTTCCATTCAGAGAAGCATTATGTTCTTCACCCATTAGATGGAGGTGTGTGTAAGTGTCGTTAGAATTATTCTCATAACAACATCCTAGTATATTTAGGATACTGGTTTTGTTATAAAATAAAGGAATAAAAATAGTTTATGGGTTGGAGAAGTAAAATAAAAGAAAATAATTTAAGAGAAACTGTTTCCTTTAATTTGGGTAACTCCCTTTGGATTGAACCAAAATGACTTTTTGAAGTGCCTTCTCCATAAGATAAGGCTTCAATTAGGATGATAGGGATATTGAGAGATTATTTAGGTAGGGGTTGGATGATCCATGTTTCTTGAGAGGTGTGAGGGAAGAATTATAAGTGAGGGATTTTTATAAGGGGGAGTAGTGGCTCTTTAGGATTGTGTGGAAATATTATTTCATTATATAATGATATTCAATTTCTAAAAATAAAAAACTAGTTAAAGTCAAAAATAAGATGACTAATGGTCGACATAAAATCATCCAATAATAATTTGGCATGTTTTGGATATTGTTTTAATATTTATAATATTATTTATTTAAATCATTTATTAATGAGGTAAATACTACATTATTATTGTGTCATAAATAATTCAATTTATTTGATTTCAATAAATTATAAAAAAATACCATTATTTTGGAAATATTTTTATATTTAAAATGAATATTTATAGTCCAAAAGATAACTTATATAACACCTTGTAAAAAATAATTCACTAAAATATATTTGTTTATTCCATTTTTGCATTTACTTTAAGTTAATTAATCTAAAGTGTCATTATCACTTATAAGTGGCTCCATGGGGTCCCAAAATCGACAAAAGGATGACCATGGTAGGCCATGACTCATTAAATAATGTTACAACAAGTGTTAAGGTAATTTTTTATTATTATGATATATGTTTTACCTTGAATTACCATATTTACCTTTATCCACGGTAAATAAAAGTCAAAAGTTACTATTCAAAAAAAATTATTTTCATCTTACTAAACCAAATTTTACTTATTAATAATAGCCATGTATTTCTGATTTTGTAAATTCAATCCATAGAAGAGGTAAAATTTCATTTAAATGAAAAAGTCAGTTTTTTAACTACGACTTAATGGTTTCACTATTAATAAAAAATTGATGTTTTTTTTGAAAATATACCAAAAATTCAGCCTAATATATATGTGATAGTCCTAATTGAAACATGATGTCTATTTTACCAAATCTGGAACATAGAAGTTGGATTAATTGATTTAAAATTAATTCCCATTATGCAAACAAATAGCGTGTTTTTAAGAAACAATAACAATCAAAAGATTGATACTTCTTTATGTCCAATTTCAATGTGAAATTAATCCCAATGACCAAAATTAGATTAAATGGTAAAAGAATAATATAATTAATCTTTAAAACCAATTAAAAAGATAATCTAACCATATAAATAAATTATATTAAATGTTTCTTTTGAATCAAAATAAAGTATTTTTTACTATTCATAAAAAAATGAATTGTATCCGAAAAAAACCAAATATTTACCCAAATTAAATATTGATGTCCCAATTCAAAAAAATGAATTTTATTTTGGTAAAATAGAACATATAAAATCGAAAATAACAATATTTATAGAGGGTTTGCCATCAAAAGTGTGTAAATCGACCTTTTGAGGTAAATTATTCTTAAAATCAGATTCATTCACATTTTAAGCCTCTAACTTTTACTGGATAAATGTAAAAACATTTAAAAAACATGTGTAATCATATTTTGGTTAGTTCAATTCATTACCGTCAGTACAATGGCTAGGAATTAACTACCATTAAAAATAATATTATTATATTATTAGTGTGCAACAAAAGATTTCAAAGAAACCCATTGTTGCGCATTGGGTTCACCATCGAACATAGAAACCCCTTTAAAGTAAAAATAATATTTAATTCAAAAATATTAATAAATATGGAAAATTAATTCTTCTTTATTCACCTGGTATGTTACAATATACCCATGAAATAGTTTTAATATCCTAAACCAAAATAATTTTTCACTAGAATCTGGAAGCCCCTAATCCATGAAATTGGAAATATCTCTATTCCATATCTTAAGTTTATGATATCAATAATTATAATATGAAAATAATTCCACATGAGAGTCATTGATCACAATAGAATGGTATGAACCCATACAATAGGCATATAATTAATATATTTACAATAAACCATCATCCATTGATATATCATATAATAAATCATAGAAATAATAATTCCCAGGATTGGAATTTCTCAAAGAAATATATAATTAAACTATAAAAAATATAATATATTTTTCATTTTAATTCTCAATGTATGGTGTATTAAATATATTATAATCATCCATGTTATGGTATTATTCATAAAAAAGCCCTCTAAAGGCCGAATTCAAAATTATTAGGTTCTTTTATATGCTACTTGAGTCTTGTTAATAATATTATAATGAAAATTGTATAGATCTATATATTAAAATTAAGATAATAATACAATTTATTGATTCTAATATATCGTCTGAAATTAAATCATAAATGAACCAATATTCCCAAAATTTGTATTATTCTAGTTAAACTACTTGATTTATGTTTACTATATTATTAATGTACATTCCATAAACAAAACAAACATTACATAAGAATTTAAACTGATTATTAATTCACAGTAATGATATTTTAAAAATTATTAACAATATAAATATATGAATTAATAAAAAAAACTCTAGTCTTCAACACATACATCATTTGCAACAATATATTCACTATAAAATAATATCCAATAAGGATAAACATTGTAAAAAAAATCAATTGGTGCCTCTGTGAACCTAAAGATTTGAATAGGAATAAGAACATACATTAATGTGTACATGCAATTTGTTAGAATAATTTTCTCCTTAGAAAAATAATATTATTCAAAAATATAATAATTAAACATAGGTATGTCCTTTAAATAAATAAAATAATTTTTATATATATATTTAAATATTTATAACTAAAATTTATTTTTTCGGTGGTTATTAATAAATTAATTAGAGTTATATATAATAAAAAATAAATAAATCTGGAATAAATATAAATTATAAACACTCCATACCAAAATAATTTGTACCAATCACATTAAATTCCAACATTGACATGCATTCTTAGATTGGAAGGACTATTGAATAATATAGTCATTCATATAAAAAAATAATGTATTTCAGGATTAATATTAGATATTTAATAGACTGGGCTTATTTTACAATAAATTATTAGGAATATCATAGTCCCTCCATTTATTAATGGTGTATTTTTTTGGATCCCAACAGAGGTCCATTATAAGAATATAAAAACATGAATCACTCTGTAGTGGACATTATTTCATGAATATTTAGTAGCATGTCATACTAGACATATAATAGTGTACCAAATGATTTGAATAAACTCCATAATACATCTAAATGCACTAATTGAACCTAACATAAACTAATTCAAAACACTAATATCATAAATATTAATAAAATATAATTACAATAATGGAATTGATACAATATTTTATATGATTTAGATATCACTCTGATAACATAGGTAAAATGGATTCATCACTTTACATAAAAATTTTAAGATTGAATAATTAGAATCAATTTGGGTCATTTAGTAAAACTGATAACTAATTAAAAAAATATATATAAATCAAATAATCTCATGTTCTGTTGGTTTCTTGGTTAATTATAATATATTCTAGTTGGTAATTCACTTTCACATCCAACCTTGGTTCATGGACCACCACCCATTAATCTCTTTATTTATGATCTATTTTTCAATTATAACATATCATTTTAAGTATGTTAATTACAAATGGTAAACAAAATTCAAAACAAAACCAAAAGGTCAACCCCAATTACTCATACTAATAATTTGTCACTAACAATTACCACTAAATATGTTCATCTAATAATATATTTTTTCCACTAACCTTCCATGCACTGGTGATCATAATGTAATATTATTGTCAACAAAAACCAATCTATAGTTAAAATTTACTCTTTCTAGTAGAACAAATAAGAGTATGTAGTAATCCTCCTATTCTAAAAATCATTATAAAATATTCAACTTTCTATAACACTTGTAAACTATAAAAAATATTGTCACTTTCATTCTATTTTGTACGAAAAAATAATTAATTATCTATATATAATCCTATTTAACCTAATCCAACTACATTATAGTGTTATATTCGAATATCATGGACTGAAACATTGGTAAAAAAGTCCACAAGATTCTACTTCCCCACTACCATCTGCATCACCATCACCTTATCCACCATGATTTTATAGAAATGTTTTTTCTTAGGAAAAAATGTATTTACCAAGAGTGAATTATATTATTTTTGAACACAATAGATCAAATAATTATTATCAAAGAATATCATTAAACCATATTGATTTCTTATAACCTAATTTAACAAGAACATTTAAAAACCCAATTTATTATCTAGCTTTGTTGTAATCATATACTCATCTTCCATTATATATAAATATCAACTTTTTTAGAGTTGACGTTAATCATTGTTTAATTACTCTATAATAAAATACACATATGGTTCTCATTCAGATTGTATGAATCACCAAAAGATTATATATAGACATTACCTTGAAATATATCACATATCTCAAATCATAGTGTTATTAAAGATAATATATTCGGTTTCTAGATAATCTAGTTTGTAACAACATAGTGTGGACTTCATTTATTTTGCATGAAATATCTTACCACTCCTTCTACAAATGGAATTTGTGAATTAATAGATATCATATCATAGATCCGGAAACCTACTAAAGATTCTTACAGAAATCTCCCTAATACAATAAAAATACATCCATTTCATGTACATTCTCAGGAAGAATCATGATGTGTTGGAAAAATGTAGTTTATATCATTATATATTAATAAATACTATATTTATCATAGACCATCATGGAATATTCCATTTATCCTTAAACAAAATCATTAGATACCCTATAATTATTTAAATTTGATCGTAATATCTTTTGGCCTTATAATGACCTTTCATCTCAAATATTAAGAAAAAATTACACTTTATTACTTGAATCATCTTACATTATATAATATACCACAATATATCATCCATATAAATATGTATTATGTTGAATATTTTAGTAGAAATTTCCTTCTAGAATAATTAAGGCTCTATTTTTCATCAATTAAAACATTACTCAATTTTTAATTAGTAATATTTCTTATTCCATTACCTTGGATCAAACATTAGGTTTAATGGGATTATTTTTAAAATACACACTATTATATCATTTAGACGATTTATGAAACACGCTATTTGATTTATATATATTTCTCCTCTATATCCAAAATTGGAAATTCCATGATTATATCCATTTTATTGAATATGAAATCATCAGATGCAACTAGGATACAAAATACCTGATGGTAGCATTACAAATTACCCATGATAAAATATATAATAAGTCATAAATTTACTTGTGTTAAAATCCTATATCTACTATCAATGTATTACACCTCTTCCTTCGATCAACTTACTAATTTAAATTAAATACCCATTTATTATTATGGTTTCCATACCCTGGCGATAACTCTATCTAAAACCATGTTTCACTACAATCCCATCATCAAATACCATATTTCATACTATAATACCACTCTATTGATTTATTGAGGGTATCCTCCTATTCTAGTATTCCAGGTTCTCCTCTACCCATTTTAATTATAATGTTCTTGTCGACCCAAATACATTGATATAAGACATAACTGAGGGTGATATCTATACATTTATTGGCGACTCAAATATGTATAACAATACATTTTTTATTTCTTTATCTTATATGTAATCATTTTTCAATGATCAAAATCATTGAGAGTTATCATGACATTTAGTATCCCAAGTTACTTCCACCACACATTTTTCTAGCCACACTTCTGATAATAATGTATTTTCTTCTAAACTCTCTCGAACATTTTTCTGTCAATACCCTTTATTAATATATATTTAACTTATTTAGTTCAATTTAAAAATTTAACATCCCTCTAATTTTTTTTTTGTATTTTGATAGAGTATTTTTAGTGGAATGAACTTAATAGAGGCTAGTTGTATTTTGATGACACCTTTCCTGAATAATGAAATTAAAATTATTATATCTATATCCCATTAAGAAAATTGTATTAGGCCTTCCAAGGAGTTTATTAGTTTCAGTTGGCATCAAAATAGATATAAGAGATACTCATAATTTTTTGGTTTTTAACCCTTATTTTTTGGAGCATATTTGTTCAAGAAAATCATGTACCAAAGAAGATTATTGATGTTTCGAAACTATTTACATCTCTACATTGACTGTATTAAACTATATTCCCTTCACAGTAAATGATTGTACCCTCATGTTGTGGACCTCTTTAGAAACTATTTTAATTACTAAATTTTCATCATTATTCTTCTATGATGTAAAGAGAACTGATCTCTCTGGAGTTATATCCATATTTGGACTTATTTTTTATGTTACTTCCATTATACTTAGCACTATTCTGAGGCCTTGGAAAATTTTAACATTCATCCTTTTTACATAACCATCATGGATGTTCATTATGTGAAATATAAAATTAAAATATACATACTCATTAAAAATTAAACACATATTTTTTAATCTCATTATCAATGAATATCTAAATTTTTTTCCCATCATGATATTAAACTAGTGTTGTCACCCAAACATTTATGAAAACTAATTTTAACTCAATAGTTATGGGACTAAATATTTCAAGTCGTGGGATACAATTTTATGCTTGTTAAGAATGGAAATTTCAAAATATCCAAACTCATAGTGATAAGGATTCATTGTTTTTTTATAATGTTAATTTTTTATCTCAATAGTGTCTAATATAGTAATTCAATAACTTATATACTCAACCAAACCAGGATAACATTTATTACGATACTCAATAAAATTTTCCACTAACCTGAAGAGTGTTCCTCATCCCCATGAGTTGGAAACAAACACCCTGACATCAACAAATAATCCTAGGAATGATTTCTCCCTTAAAAGATAACAACAACAACATACAATGTCGAAACATCCAAAGATATATATCAATCATTACATATATTTAATTGTTCAATGATATAATAAGAGAACTGAAAGTATAACATAACCACTAAAACCCATATCCTGGTTTTTTGTGACCACCCACCGTGTCCCAATACACCCTCCCTTGGCCACCAAATCACTAACCCATAATGGATGGTGAGAGAACCAACACCTTCTATAAAATAATAAAGGGATGAAAACCCCAAAAGATACATGAAGGTTGTGAGATAAATATCATAGTAGGATTACATCAAATATTCATTGCAATTACTATATAAGGAAATTAATATATTCCAAAACGGGGTAAAATGGGATAGTATGACAATTAGATTAAAAATAGATTTTTAACAATTTAATTTAATTTATTATTCTAAACCTATAAAACATTCTATTTCACCATTTTTAAAACATAACCTTTTTATAAAAAGAATTGAAATCCATTTCACAAGAAAAAGTATGGTAATCAAGAATATATGAGAGTATTTGCATAATATTTAAAGATGAATAAGAATCAATACAATAGATACAAGGTGGATAATAACAATTAATATAGAAAGAAAGGGAACTTCGACGCAAAATGCTTTAATCCAAGTAAAGATATTTCCTTTTTAAATAAATTGGTTATTCATTTAAAAAACATATTTAAATAAATCATGGTTTACATTTCAAATAAAAGACAAATTTAAAAAAATGTATTAGTATAAAATTTTAGATAAAATATTTTATATAAATTTATAATCAATCTAAAACAGTTCTCAACAATAATAAAGTATATTTCTTATACAAAAAATCGAGAAACATTTTCATATGCCTAATTCTGCACGATCGTTTCGTGTTATAGGGATTAAAACATTGTGTAACAACAATGCATGTACATAAATCCCTTGATCCAAGGCCAAGAGGAATCATCACCTTTTCTTAAGGTGTGTGATGTCATTATATGATTTTTTAGAACATTGTAGAATTTCAATGCGTTGCCTAAATGAATCAATAAATACTTAAGTCTTTCATGTGCTCTAATTCAAATTAAATGATGATAAATTTATTTTAATACTTATTAAAATACAATTAAGTTCCATAATCTATTTCAAATATGCCAATTTTATAATTTAAAACCATATCAAGATTTTGATAAAAAAATACATTTCACAAGAATGAAACCCTAATGATTCCATAAAAACCAATTATAATTCATTTTTACAAATAATTATTTTAAACCAAATCATGAATCATCACAATCCACTTTCACAAATTAAATTTGAAAATTAAATTTTCCAAAAAATGGATCAATTTCAAAAAAAGCACACATTTTTTGGAATTGGGGTTTTCAAAATTCTCTATAAATTTTCAAGTCAAAAACATTTATATAATTTCATCATTCAAAAAGGGTTACCATACACGCATTCATACCGAATTCACAAATAAAATTAAAAAAAGACATATAACCAAAAATAAATTAATTCCAATCCTTTTTAAACCATTATATTTTCAAATGGGTAATAATACACTCTTCCTATCACTATCAGTCATTATAATTCCTAATGAGACATTAAAACTATCATTTATTTCAACATTCCCCTAAATCATTTAAATGAAGTATTAAAATTTAAAAAGTACCAAAATAAATTTAAAACAAGTGTCCACACCCTCTTTCCATGTGAATAAATCAATTATTTGAAATAGGACAGGAACAAAAAAATTTAAAATAAGGGTAAAATCATTTAATGAAGCTTTTTGGTCATTTAATAAATTCGATAATTTAAAATTGTTATCAGAAATCCAAATAGTTCAATCCAATTAATTTATATCATTGATGAAAATTTTATAAATCAAAACACAACCTACGACATCAATTTCTAAAAAAATTAAGAGTTCATTAAATGTTAATGAAAACAAACATGGAATAAAAAAAATAAAAAAAAGGTGAGTTAGATCAAGATTATACCCATTCAATTAATTCCATTGTCTATTCTAAGGGAATTGGGTAAAAGAATCATTTATAATGAATATAATAGGCGAATATAATAGAACATATATCAGAAATTAGGAAACACATATCATTGAATTATGAAAAAATAATGAATCCATAAATGATGGAAAAAAATAGAAACACCAATGTAGAAATTAATGAATCAAACCGAAATGAATTCAAGATGTGTCACCATTTATGGTGATCACCAGATCTAAGAAGATAGATCGTGAAAGAAGAGAGAAGGTATGCTAGATCAACAATTCCACATCAATCAATAACAATAAAAAAAATCAAGAATTTCAAAACATTTAGGAATAAATAATTATGAGGTTATTAGAGATCAATGAATAGTGGAGAAGAACTCACCAAAAGAGAAGATATCTTCTCTGATTGGTGCTTCGATCTACCAAGATATAAGGTTAGTGGAGCCTAAATACCTCTAGAAGACTCCAAAAAGTTGAAGGATTAAATTATGATCGAGTTAGAATAATTTATGGATGATTAGAGGGGTTTAATGTCTTTAATGAAACATTTCAAAATTTTAATTATTATACTCATGGTTTTGGAGACCATGCATCATCGATAAAAATTAACATGCCCAAACCATGCCCCTGGAACAAATCCACAGGAAGTGTTTCACAGTTTGGATGTACACTTTTTAAATACATCCTCCAAATTTGTGACCCCATACTATATGGGAAGTCCAGTTTTCATGTTCTGATGAAACTGTTTACAAACCATGAACATCCCCAGAAACCATAAAAAATTCTTGAAAACCCCCAGAAATGACAAAACAATATATGCAATCAATGAGTTATCAAATCAATGGGTCTGAAAAGAAAAAAAATTAATGAGATTTTAAAAACTCCAAAACATATGACTTTTTATCCCCATATAACATCCTATCAAATGATAGAATATTAAGTCACAAGAAGAAACCCACTACTCATGTTGTGACATGGAAGGAACCCAATGGTGAGTCATAGGCACAATTCCAAGATCACAACATGGAGATCATCACACGTCTACAAAAAAGAGATAGAATAGAGGCCTAGAACATGTATCTCCACTAAAAAAATATGTGCAAAGTTATTACAAAAAAATGTCATGTCACTTAAAAGAAGAAAATAGACATAAATTAATATTTAAGGAGAAACAAATAAGACCAATAATCCACAAGAAAGGTAAATAACTGGAAAGGATTATTAAAAAGGGAATGTACTCAAACGATCACCTAGGTTATTTCAAATAGATCCACATACCTCGATGATCTCATTAAAATGAACTCATGTGCCATAGTGTGATTGGTCTATCAAAAATATACATCATCCCTGTTACTTGTGTACATTCCCAATGTCTATTAAAAGTGAAAATGGAACAAGAATACACATCAATGTCATTGAATAATAGGGCACTACACTCTCAAATTAGATATCACCCAATGCATTAAAATTGAGCTATAACCACAAATTCAAAATAATAGGGATGCTGGGAACAATAATCAAGACATCATGAAAAGGAAACCATTATTAAATCACTATTACAGAAATGATCCAAATTATGTTTCACAAGATACAATCATAAAGATAAAAAAATGTTAACATAAACAGATAAGAAATAATAATGAAAACTCAAGTAGTTTCCACTACAACATTGTAATCAAGAATATAAAAACCATAAGATCCTTTACTATTTGAAAATTATCACTATTAGGCCTATGTCTATAGCCCTTTTATCATGAAACATCTACTTTTGTAAATTATGGAGCTAATATATCTTACTGAAACATACTTTTTCATCCTAAAAGTATAAAAACTCTTAATCTAACACAAATTAAAACACAATTTACAATCTTTTAGAGATTTAGATCATGACCACATAGAATAACTAGGTGCTCTACATTGGAAACACATGAGAGGAATCCTATATTTTTCATAAAGAGACTAAACTTTCTAAATTTGGAATGTCGAATTTATCCATACCTGTTGTTTTTCTAGATCCAATTCTACTAAAAATGAATTTTCAAGCATCTATGGATAATATATCAACAATTCGATAGGCATTGAGGTTACATGGTCTTGGTGAAGACCATTTTTAGAAGATACATTTTTACGGAACACCTTACCATACAGATTAGGTATGAATCATAACAAACATGATAAATTCAGGGAATACTTTACAATTGATAGATCATCTTGACTAATACTTAGGAAAATAGAAATATTCTCCTAATTAATTACCTTATGATACTTCCTATGAATGAATAATGTAATTCCCAACACACAATTACATACATGCTAGAGGTAATCATAATTGTTGGGACCACACTGTGTATATGTTTCCACTGATTTCAATATATTTCAATAATGGTCAAAATGATTATGGGTCATGTGAAGACTCTTGAATAATTGTTATGGATACATATAATGAGATTCCACGCTTGGGAAATTCTCCATGTTGATAAACTCAGACGATTGAAGCAGTAATCTTGAACATTTAAAGAACATGTTTCATTTTTGATTCATATGGTTTAAAAAATTTAAGTATAATCATATTGAGTATGATCAATGATTGAAATTGCAATAATGAAAAAAGTATAATAATTATGTTCTTGTAATGAAGTGGAGATTAATAGAGAATTAAGAGAAGAATAAGGTTGCAGAAGAGGCTTAAAAATTAAGGTGGCCATTCAAGAGGTTGGTTTGTGTTTAATGATGGCCACAAATTTTTTGTGCATAATCGGCTTGATACGTTGTATATTTATGTGGCTTGCATATAAAAATTGGGGCCAGCCCATAAGATACTAACCCAGACTCAACCTGAGGCACATGTGGGACCACAGGGGTTGACCACACCCATGGGGCAGCCTAGGAAGAGTCAGCCTGCAAGTGGAACACGGGGGTTGTGTATTATCCCCCAGGGTGTGCATTGTGGCCGCTAAGTGCATGCTTGAGGAGAAAAAGTGGGCATAAAGAATGCCTGTAGAACAAGGTATCAGATTCTTGTGTTGCCATTTTTATGCGGGATACATGTTAAAAAATGTGGATATAATATCCATTGTCCATAAAATCCCACATCCCACTCTATTCTTCGATAAATTCTTATCACATGGATCGAATTTCATCCTTCCATCTATCCCACACCACTTGAGTATAAACCCAAGCTATCTGATCATTACGATGTTCAAAAATGCTCACACATTCATCCTCAACCCCCTATGATCACTGGAACCACTACATCTCCCTGGATCTAATATAGGATCATGCCCCAACCACCATGTATTATTATTTTGACACTTTTAGGATTGTAGGATCAAATCGGGACCATTCATGAAATCTTCATCTTGCATGCAAGTGAATATCTATAAGGTGGACAAAGAAAATGGATATTAGAGGCCTTAACTTTCATATGAGATATATGGTTAATTAATTCAATATATACTAATGAGATAGATGCAAATATCAAATTAATTGATGTTATTTGGAAAAATCCCACATTTGAAAAGGAAACAACCCGAGGATCACGACATTTCTCTTGATGAGGATAAAGAGTTTCAAAACCCTAGAAATCTGGTTCATTCAAAGTCATGTTCTCCATGGATTTATAGACAGATATCTAATGAGGAAGAGGAGTTTAAATTGTATATAAATAGAGGAGCCCAATACAAAGAGATATGCTACTCCTCCATTCCTTAGAGCTCTTGTTTTCCAAAAATAGATAATATCCCTATGCATCACTTCGTGAAGAGAAAGAAGAACACTATGAGTCTTCTAGGCTTCTTGAAGAAGAGATCCTGCAAGACATCGACAGGTGTTACACACTCTAAAATATATTATCCAAGAACAAGAACCTGAACATGGGATAGGTTTTGTAAAACCCTGGTTGTGATTTGTGAAGGCCATTCCATTGTGAGCCAGTGGTTGAGACTTATTCTATCACCGTACTTTGCAAATACGTAGATACATGCTACTTCTTTCCAAAGAATAAATATGAATCTCATAGACTTCTCATATGTGAGAACCCTTATTGTGTTACGTTCATCCCATTTTTAATTCGGGTCGAGTTTTGGTGAATATGTATAGGGCACTAAATTTTCCAACCACCTATATGGATTTTTTGAAGAAGCCTGAGGCCTTGAAAAATGAGGATGAACAATGAAATGGTAATACCCTTTCAAGTTTGATGAAGTGAACATATTCAACACATGAATTTATTTCTATTATGTAATGGATTATGAACTAAGTGAAAAGTGGAGGAGAGAAGAAGAGAAAGAAGGGAAAGGTAGAGGAAATGTGTAAGAATTAGTAACAACACCTATTAGGGATTCATACAAAAGGTAGAATAAGTAATTGAACACACTAATTCATACACATGCACACTTAAACACAATTAATGAAGGAAAAAAATTGTTGTTCACGTGTGAAAAGAATAAAAATAAGCTTATAAGGGAAGAGTTAAAATTTAATTCCATATGCATGACCACATGAATACATGAATAAAAAGAAAATAATTAATTGTGATGATTCTAAGTGAACCAATATTCATTGCCTGCATAATAACATTGGTGTTTGTGATTCTAGACATGAAGATAGAAGATGTCCCAGTGAAGTTAATTGTTTCACTAGAGATGAAGAGATAATAATAATAATAATGCAATTGTTTCTTCACTCAAGAAGAAGACAGAGTAGAAGAGAATAATTTCTTGCCTACTACTTTGCAAGTAATCAATTAACATTAACTAAAGAATATAAAGAGAAAAACCTACATTTTGAAGAATGAAGAAGTCCGTCCAAGATTGAAGTATAATGAAACAAGTGTAACGACATATCCTACTTGTTTAAAGTTGAACGAAGATTATCTCCCTTCGCCCTCTAGAAGTAGAGAGCCACACTGACTATTGGATTGTTTTCCAAGTCATCCAATTTAATTGTATATCACATTATAGTGGAGAATCCATGTACTGGTCATTCCTATACATGGAAAGGACATGGATTCTTCTATCGAGTGAGGAACATTAAAAAAATATCTTTTTCGTATTTTTATTACTTTATATTATTGTCTGTGGTAAGTAAAAGATAACAAGAGAATCAAGATCCCAACAGGTCAAGAGGAATAAAAATTAAAACATATAATTGGTTTCAAAAGACCTCAAAACTGATCCCCCCTTTCTGTGTTAGGTATAACCCAAATTGGACATCCCAATTGGTATTTCAGAGATAGGTTCACCTCTCATATATTTTATACAATTGATTTTTTCTCTTTTTAAGACATTAGTTCCTTTTCTAAGTTATCAATGAAGGGAACATTCAGTGAAGATTAAGTTTTCATTGAGCATAAGGCCACATCTACCAAGACAATGATGAAGATGAAAATGAAGGTAGAGATAAGATTGAAGAAGAGGAGGAATCTAGTACTCCATATATGGCTTACATTCTAGACACACCAGAATTGGAAATTTATAAGAAGGTGGATCAAGTTCTCTCCAATAAGATGGACAACCTTTTTTCCTCAACTGATCAAGTGGTATTCATTAGTAAAATTAGAAATTATTCTCATGATGAAAATTCTAGCACATGTGGTGATGATCAATCTACAAAATCTCAAAAAAAAACTATCATTTGATATATTAAGAATGATTATTCATGGTATACGTGAAGAAATTACATCCCTGATTTGTGGAGTATTTCAATGATTGCAGGAAAATGTCACTCAACTGGAAGAAGAAACTGATGTTATAGAGAAAGGCTTACAAGAAAAAATTGTTGAATGGTTAAAGCTCTCTAGACAGATTGGATTATTTTAATCAATACAGAGGGTGTTTGAAGATGAGTTAAAAAAGATTAATGAAGTCAATAACGTATGTTTAGAAGAAGACTCCAAGAAGATCAAATAACCTGACTCTTTGTTTCAAAACATTGTAAAGATTCATGAAGATAATGTTGAAATATTAAATAAGGCTTGTGAAGAGAAGATGACTATGATTGAAGACCAAGAAGTCATCTTCAATATGAGATGTATAGAATTGGAAGTTGAGTTGACCAATCTTGAGAAGACACGTATTGAGTCACCAAAAAATAAGGAAAATTTTTATACAAATACTAAATGCTCCTTAGATTATTCTAATATCAAAATAAATTCAAAATTTTATAATAATAACATGGATTCACCCATTGATCTATCACAGGTAGTTGAGATTAGGGTAATATCCATACCAATTTGTACTAATGTTTCTAAAATTTCTTATAAAAAGTACAGGATGGATGAAAAAATTAAAACATGTATGGATGGATAAAAGTGAGAAGAATCCTACCACCAAGGAAAGGGTGGACATATGAATTATTTTTTAAAATATCCCCCCCAATCAAAACATACCAAGAATAAGATTCAAAAATTTTATAAAAAAGACGGAAATAATTCAAGGTTTGATGGTCAATGCTGGTGTTGTAGTAGATTTTGGAAATTGTGCTCTTGATTTCAGGTACAATCCCATAAATATAAAATCATAGAGAAAGACCATATCAATGGGGATAGAGAAAAAATAAGAACCAACATCTACAGATCCAAAAGAATCATTACATTGAAAATAGATTCATAATGTTAGAGAGCGTCTGTGATGTATGCAATAAGAGTGGTCACATGAATAGTGCATGTTAATTTCAAAAGGTACCCAAAGTTGATAATAAAAGAAGGTCACAAAAGCTTTCGAAAAATGGAAAACTTGAGAAGTCCTTGGATTCTATGTATATCAAGGTGAATGTTGGTTCATCAAAAAGAACTACTACAAAAGATGTCTCTTAGAAGAAGCCATGTAGAAGATCCAATCTTGATTCCTCGATTACTAATTACATATTGGTGGTTTGGAAAAAATATTTGTAAAGAATGTGGAAAATTTAAGATGCACAAGATAAGGATAGTGCCAAAAACAAATGGAATACTCTACATGGAGGCAAAGAAATTCTGTGTGTGAGATGAAACAAGGCTGGTCATGCTGTTAGAAGATGCTTTGAATTTACTATAGCCCAACAATATTTCTTTAAAAAGATGAATAGTTCACCAAAAGATTTTATTTCATTGAAAGCCCTTGAAGAAATAATATTCACACACAAAGTGATGTAAGAAATGGTGAGGTCCACACAATCTTTATCATCATTGAAGATAAGTTAAATTATGAATAATGGAGCATCTGGGATGACAAAATCATCTCTACCTTGTTGTACACATTGATGGAGGCAGGAGGATCCATAATATTACTTTTAATATTTTTGAATTTTATTTGTTCTTATCATACATGTAATTTATGTTGAAGCAAGATCTCAAGGGGAGAACCTAGTATTCAATGATGATAAGTGTTCTCTTGAGGGGGAGACACACAAAGAAGCTTCTAGAGTCATTATCTCAATCTATATCAACATCAGTGGGTATAAAATTTAATTACTCTGAATAATTTCTAAATATCATGTCATTTTCCATGTTAGGATATTTATAAATCTATAATCATTGGTTACTAAAAAAAACATTATACAAAGGTGTAGTAATGAAGTTAATAAGTGACAAAAGACGTGTAAGGTTCCCCTAGGTCACTTATCCTACCTATTGCAGTTGAATGTTTTTGTTCATTTTTTTGGAGAGAGGGATAGAGTTTCAAGTTGATTATATTATATCACAGTTATTATCCTAATATTGGAATGAAATTGTAAATCCTATAAAGACAACCACATGAGTTCTCATCTCATGAGGTGTCATATTCAATGGGTAATGGACATATTTTATTTCTAAATCAAATCTTCTTATTTTCTACACCGAGGATTTCTCAAGTGGACGTAGAGTGAAATGATTGATGGCACGTTGATTAAGTATGGAATGATACCTTCTCTACCATAAACATTGTATTTCTTGACAATAAGGGGGAGAGTAGTGAAATTAATGTCTATTGGAAAGAAAAATGCGAGGAGAGAGAGAACGTTATCATTTTTATGTTGACACATTCATTTTAGGAGATGTTTTAAGGTATTGAAAACAAAATACAAAGGGGAGATTGTTTGGACAAATTTGTGTATAAGCTATATTTGTTATCAATAGGTGTCAATAATGGTCAAAATGAAGATGGTATATTTTATGATGCCTAATGAATTTTTATGGATTTATAGAATTGGATTCCATGCTTGGGGAATTCTCCATGTCGATCAACTCAGATGATTGATGCCCTAATCATAAAAGTTCAAAAAATTGTAACATTATTGATACATGGTTTACAACATTTAAGTATCATCTTACTAAGGATGATTGAAGATTGAAATTGTGATCATGTAAAAGATAGAATGATAATGTGCTTTGCATGAAGTAGAGGAGATGAGAGAATTATGAGAAGAAGAAGGTTGAAGAAGAAGCTTGGACATTAAGGTGGAAATGCATGAGTTTGGTTTGTTTTTAATGATAGCCATGTATTTCTCTGCATAATAAATTTTTTACTAAGTATTTTATGTGGCATACATAATAAAATTGGGGCCATCCCACAAGATAGCTACCCAGTCTAAACCAGTGGAACACGTGGGGCCATATGGTTTGACCACACCCATATGAATCTAAGGAAGATCCAGCCCCAAAGAGGTGAATTTTGGCCATGTATAAGCCCCCAGGGTGTTCATAGTGGGCTCTAGGTGCGGACCCAATGAGGTAGAGTGTGTGTAGAGTTCCCCCGATAGAACACGGTAGGGCGGAAGAAAATTATGGGTTGTTGCTTGGGGGAGTTGACTGATAATGTACAGAATTCTCGCACTTCCATTTTGAAGGGAGAGTCATGTTAAAAAACACATATGTAATCTTTTCCATCAATCCAATCTGGAATCTTTCCCTACCCTTTGATCAATATGTGGCCGAACAATCTAATCTCAATCGTCCATCTATCTCGTGCTATGTGAGTATGAACCTGAGATGTCTAATCCTGCCGACATTCAAACCGGCTTGCGCCATCATCTTCATCCTACTGCGATCATTGGTGCCACTGTATCTCTCTTGAGATAATGAATGATCACATTAGAACAACCATGCCTTATTATTTTCACACTATGGGGATCTTCAGATCGAACCGAGACCATTCATGCAGTCTTTGTCTTGTATGCATGTGAATATCTTGACGGAGGCCAAATAAAACAGAGTTGTGAGGCCTTAACATTTATCCTCAATTCATGGATTATTCATGCATGATTTAAAACCTAGATAGATGAAATTATCAAATACATGCAGAAGATTAGGAAAAATCCTGCATTCAAAAAGGAAACAACTCGAGGATTGCAACATATCTTCATGTAGGGTTGAAGAGTTCAAAAACCCCATAAATCCCAGACATTCATAAACACAATAAAATTGGACATTTACATGGATCTGAAGTGTGGAATAGGAGTTTCCCTTTTCTATAAATGGAGTATCCCAAGACGAAGAGAACTGATGCTCCTGTATTCCTGAGAGCTCCAGTTTTCGAAAAATTGAAAAACTCCCTACGCATCACTTCGTGAAGAGAAAGTAGAGCACTACGAGTCATTAAGTCTATGAAAATAAGAGATCCCACAGGTTTTTTACATATTTTACTCACTCTAGAATATTGTCACAAAGAACCATTAGCCTAACACATGATAGGTTTTGTAAAACCATCTCTATGCTTCATGAAGACTACACCATCATGAGCTAGTGGTTGAGCCTTATTCTATCATTGTAATTTTTGAATAGGATGATCCATGCTTCATGTGCATGACAAAGAACCATGAATTTCACTACATTCCCAATGATTACCACCCTCCCATATGCACATTCATAAAAAAATCTTACAGGGTTTTTGTTTTTAGTAAAGAGGGATGTGGCGGTACGTTTTTCATGCACCTTAGTGCATTGTTTGAAGAATCCTCGGGCCTTTAAGATTGATTTTGAAAAAGTAAGGTTCATACACATTTAGGTTTGAAGAAGATAATGAATGAAACACATGAACTTATGTGTATGATGTAATGGAATCTGAAGCTAGTGAAAAGTGAAAGAGATAAGAATAAAAGGAAGAGAAAGGAAGAGGAATTGTGGGTGCATAAAGAACTACACCTTTTAGGGTTTCAAAAAAAAATGAAGAAGAAGTAAGTTCTTGAACTCATGCATGAACGTGCACTCATGCATGCACATCCACACATAAATAGAATTAATGAATGTACCAACATTATTGTGCACATGTGAAGAGAACAAAAATATGTTTAGAAAAGAGGTGTTCAACCTAATTTCCTTATACGTGATCACATTCAAAAATGAACAAGAAGAAACTAATTGATTCAGATTATGTAAAGTGAAAAAAATATATTCATTGCCTGAATAATCACATTGGTGTATGTGATTATAGTCAAGAAGAGAGAAGAAGTTCTAATTCATATGGTTGTTTCACTAGAGAAGAAGAGAGAAGAAGAATAGTGGAGTTGGTTTTTCACTCAAGAAAAGGAGAGGGAAGAAGGGAAGAATTAATTGCCTACTACATTGAAAGTAATCAATTGAAGATCATTAAATAAGAGCAAGAGTAGAACCTACCATTTGGAGAAGGAAAAATACTATCTTAGATAGAAGTATATGGAACCAGAAAGTATAAGGGGATATCCTAATTGTTTCATGTATGAAGAGAATTATCTCTCTTCCCCCTCCTGGTGTAGGGAGCCACACATACTATATTATTGTTTTCCTAGTCAACCATTATTATAGAATATCACATTATAGTATAAAATATATGCGCTTGTCATTCCCATGCATAGAAAGGACTTAACTACTCTAATTTAGTGGTGAAACATATAAAAATATCATGTGCATATTTTTGATACTTTATATTATTTCCTGAGACATGGAGAAGAGAATAAGTGAATCAAGATCCTAATAAATCAAGAGGAACATGGATAAAATGTTATAATTGGTTTCAAAAGGCCTAAACATTGATTACACCCCCTCTCAGTGTCATTTATATTGAAAACTGGACCTCTCAATAAGTTCCCACAACTCTTGGAGAGTTCCCAAAAATAATAAGTGGGTAAACATTATCATTAGAGATTTTTGAATCTTGAGAGTATCAAATATCACATAATCTTGTTCAATACATGACACATTATTAGGAGAAATATTTTCACATTTATATGAAGGTGGATGACAATCCATGAATTCATTAATTGGTTTTAAAGGTTGAAATGACTCTAGATATACCACTCAATATGGAGTTCAGGTAGATCATTTAAAAGTGATTCAATATATTGAAAATGTGAGAAACTACAATACTGATCAGACCATAGGACCAACATTCTATCATTCTTGGAAGAATTTCTAGAAGATATTTATTAACATAACAAAACACACACATACCAACTCAGGAATCAGATATTACTCAACAAGAGAGAATAATATTTTAAAAAAAGTTACGTCTCACTTTAATCAAAACATAACTAATCTTATAACTCAAAATATTTCATTGTTATAAAAAATTATAACTTTCCTTTAAAATTACATGTCTTGTTATTAATCAATATTAGTGTTAGAAACTGGTTATGAGCAATTTTAAATTATTCCATTGTTTTAAAAGAATTATTAAAAAATTTCAAAATAAAAATTTTATTTACATTTAAATACATTACAAAACAATTATTCCTAAAATATTTATTTTACCATATCACATAATACTCTTTTATTATTAGTTTTCCCAAATTTTTTTTAAAAATAACTCATTCATAACTGAAAACATTTATCAAATTACTAATCCAAAAAAGTTTTTAAGAAACAATTTATTTTTCAAAATGTATATAAATTTATCTATATAATATTAAATCTGAAACCACAAATTAAATGTATGAAACATTCCACATCTATAACCCATATCACAAACCTCTCATAAATTAAGACAGTTATAAGAAAAAGGATAAGGTTTTCTGTTTAGAACCAAGTTATAACATCAAGAGTCTTGGTCATATGATACAATAAAACATAGAAAATCCTCAAAAATATTCATGGATATATTTATATATAAGACACATCAATTACTCATAGTTTAACAAACATTGAAAACATAGTACTACTACAGTCAACCCCCTTTCGGTTGGTTTCCTTCTATTGTTCTTGATCTCTCACAAGATATCTATTTCTAGTTAGGATTATGTGGATCCTTGTGTTTAATTGTTTATTTAATACAAACTATTTTGGGGTTATAAAATAAGTCATTATCCTTGTTTTCCTAGATTCCATTATTTTTTATTTTCATCATCAAATCCTGTTAAGATTTTGATGCTTCTAGATCTTGAGACTCCAAGGTAGGTAGTTCTATTACGATTCAAAATTTATATTAAACCTAAATTTTACTTTTAAATTAAATGTGTGATTTAAATACTGTTTCTTGATACGTATTAGACTTCTTTCAATTACTTGATTAAAAACACAAATCCATTAATTTGGGGTTTTTATATAAATAGATTTTGGCATGAAATTTGAAAACACACAATTCCATTGAATTGGGGAGTGTTTAGGAAATTGTTGTAATAGAAATTATTTAAATTATATTCTTTGTTTGATGTAAATTCCTTCAATTAAACTACATAATTTAATTTAGAAAAGATTAATTTAATGGAATGTTTTGAAAAGCATAAATCCCATTGAATTGGGGTTTTGTTGTAAAATTTATGTAATTTGATTAAAAAACATAGCTATTGAATTTAATTTGTAAAAGTGGATTGTGAAATTATATGATTTGGTTTCAAATCCTTAATTGATAAAAATAGATTAAAATTTGTTTCATGGAATCAATAGGGTTTAACTTTTGTAAATGGCATGTTTTTGATTAAAATCTCATTATCATTTTTAAAGGGTATGTTGGTTTTATTGAAATTTAGAATGGTATTTAATTGTATTTTGAGAAGTATTAAAACAAATCGCCCAATGTTTATTGGTACTTGATCACATTCAATCCTTAGGTAGTTAGTGAGTTATGTTGGGAATCCCTTTATGGCATACAATGTCCTAAAACATAAAATCATCATATCACATACCTTTTGGGATGGTCATTAATCATCTTTGGGCTAAGATCAGAGGGATTTGTGCACACAAATTTTGGTTTGATAGTGTTGTATCCCTATGTCCTATATATAACTTACCTATTTGGTATATTACGAGGTTATTATCCAATTTATATTTTAAATGAATATTTTCCATTATTGTAAGTTGTTTTACATGAGATGTAAATTTATATATAAATATTTTTATATAAAATAATCTATTTAATTGATTTATGGAAAGAACAATTAATGTGAAGAATCCTTCTATTAAAGGTAAGTTTCATATTTTGTAGTGTATTCCCAATATTTGAAATGTAATGAATGATTTCATTAAATATGGTTTCAAAATTCCTAACCTATTTCTTTTAAATGTTTTCACTTTACTGGGTTAATTTTATAATTTAATACATTATGGAATATTTGGGTTAAATCCCATTGGGATTTGGTTGACACCCTACATGTATCAGGTTATATGTAGATAATCTCTTCCCTAGTTTGAGTATGGGGAAGGAGTCTCTTAGAATATGTTTTGTCTATTTAACCATGGACATGGAAAATTGTGTTTAAGTTGGGACTTAGGCGGTTTATCATCCAGACTATCTAGTTTTTATGGTACTTTGTTTTACATATATTGGATTTTAGTGCCTGTTTGACATCTGATACATTACACCTAGTGGATTTTAGTTTGTATGGATCACTAACTTGTCTCCTTCAAATCTGTATTTTTAGTGAATAAATAATTCCCACCTTAATTTTTTTATGATTCCATGTGGTAGTCTCTAACCCATGGGGATCAGTAACTACATAGATGATTATATGAGTAGGAAACATATGAACCAAGTAGAGAAAGAATCATAAAAGAGTGTAATTTAATTGATCTCTTTACACAATTTCATATTGTAGTTTAGGATAAAGGTGAAATGGTTTTGATTGACAATGTTTACATTTCAGTCAATCCTCTAAAATTGATTCTTCATAGTTTGAATCTTTATTATGAGTTCTATATCATGAAAGACTAACTTTATGGTAAGTAGGTAGTTTCTTGGTGGTAATTGTCCAAAGAGGGCATTCATGCTATTAGAATCATTGTGTGATACCATCTTCATTGTGGAAATATAGGGTGTGGTATTGTTATAGTATTAAATGGGTAGTGAAATTAGGATCCATGTAGATGTTAATTGACAAGCAGCAAATGTTACGGTGTCCAAGTAAAATATGGGGCATTGATAAATTTGTTTCTCATTGTTATACTTGATATATGGTGAAGGTCGAGCACCAAAATATTATTTTTTTACATTACACACTATCAATTGATACATGGAAGTTGGATGAGATCTATATTGACATTATGGTTGGATTTCCACGTACCAAGATAATGATTAATATGATAAGGATTGTGTTCGATTGGCTGAAAAATCATCGCACTTCTGATACATTCATTATATAGCCAAAAATGTGGAGTTGGGAAAATCTTATGTGAAAGTGACTATTTTGTTGAATAGAGATCATTCTTCTATAGTTTCTAATAGAGTTTCCTGATTTACATCTAATTTTTGGATTATCCTTCATGAGGCACTGGGATATCACTTCCATTTCAATGTAGAATAATTTCTAAGTTTATTGCTATATAGAAATAATAATAAATATTCTTGAAGATATTTATTGAACTTGGGTTCCTGTGTTTCGTGGATCATGGGAATATCACTTGGGGATGGTTGAGTTTTTATATAAAAATATTTTCCAGATCATGGTCAGGGTGGCTCTTTTTGAGGTCTTGTATGACTGACCTTGAAAAAATCTATAATGTTGGTCATAGGTTAGTCAATGTTCCTTGTTTGGACATAGTATAGTCTAAGTGATGATAGAAAAGTTTATATTTCTTATTTATTGAATGTTGATAGTATATACTTGATATAAGTCTAATGTTGATTTTCACCATGGACCATTGGAGTTATCAGTTGGTGACCAGGTGATCTAAAATTCTTCACCCCGGTTGTGTCATCGATGACATGGGAGGTATGTGAAGCTTTCTTCTTATTTTGGGGGACATTTGAATGATGTTGAGATGGTAAGAAATATATCATATTGTTAATAACTTCCATTTCATCTGAAATTGATGCATAAAAAGTTTTATGTATCATAGCTATGAAAGTATCCCTCTAATGCAACACATGTATTGAGATAGAGTGATTTCTATATTTAACTATATATACCCATGACTAAACAACCAATCTGGATAATTTATTATAAAAACTTGGATTTTTTTTTGGAGGATGACAAATTTCTTGCATGCGGTATGACATCGTGGATCTGATTCTTTTGGGACATGGTAGAGGGAGGCACTGATGAGGAAGCAATGTCCACATATTTTTTTCTTGGATACTCTGTCATGCACTTTCTAGAAAAAACAGTTTTTATAGTGGGGAAGTTGTACCATCCCATTATAGGTTTTGGGTATTCATAAATCCCTCTTTTAACATTCTTTGGATGGGTATCGTTTGGGGTTGAATCACGTGAATTTATAATTTTTTTATATTTTATGGCTAGTGATCAATTCGTTCATGGATTGCACAAAATTTTCCCAACCGCATGACATGCTACATAAAATTGGAAAAAACCATATAGTGTTGTTCACTCATCTTGTTGATGGTTTACCAAACCATTCATACTATCTAAAAAACTATGTGGCACATTTATTTTAGGCACATGGTTTGCAAAATGGTATTCTATACCATGAACCACTACTTGAGGAACCTGTGAGGAGGTGTTTTTTCTTAATATAAATATTAATTAAAGATTTATAAACCCAATTTTTTGATCCTAGGTGGAAATACTTTGTCATAATCTCATTTCTCCCTTCCTCTCCCATGGGGGAATCATGGCCCCTTGGTTCCCTCTTAAGAGGATCCAATGTTATTAAAACAGATATCAATCCTCTTCCAAAAAGTTTCCACCTACCATTCATGATTTTCTATGTTCTATATCTTTCTCCATAGGGTAATGTGGGTCCATGTGTTAAATTTTGGATCGATTACCAACTTTTTCGAGTTATAATACCTTTTTTGATATTTATTTATCTGGATAATATTGTTTTTGTTCTTCCTCATAAAATATTGAATGAGGTATGATGCTTCCAAAGATAGTGACTGTGAGGTACGTGGTTTCATTATTATTCCCAATCCATATTAACCCTAATTTTATAGTTTAAATATAATTTGTGATTTAAAAACAATTTCTTTATTATTTTTATATATATTTAAATGGACTTATTAAAAACCAAATTCCATTGAAATGGGGTTTTTGGAAAATTAGGTTTCTGATATAAAATTTGTAAAACCTAATTCCATTTAATATGGTACTATTGAGGATGTTTTGGAAATTTAAAATGATTAATTTAAATTCACATTTTGATGAAAATTGTCGAAATTAAATTATATAATTTAATTGTAAAAAAATTAATGTGATGGAATGTTGTGAAAAAACCCCAATTCCATTGACTTGGATGTTTCTTATAAAATTGATTAAATGTGTTTGAAAAATTAAATTCTTGATTTTAAGTTTTTTGAAGTGGATTCTGAAATTTTATGATTTAGATTCAAATCCTTATATGTGAAAAATGGGTTAAAATGGTTTGATAGAATCCTTATAGATTCATCATTGTGGAATGAAGTGTTTTATATTAAAAAACCTTTAATTGGGTTTAAAGGGAAGATTTTCATATTTTAAATGGATAACGGGATTCAATTATGTTTTAATCAATATTCGAATAACATACAATAATTGATTTTTTTACTTGATGACATGAAAGAATTAGGTAGCTAGTGAGTTATATTGGCTAAAAAATTACGACTTACAATGATTGAAAACGTTACATCAACACAACAAATATTTTAAGTGCTGGTGATTTGTCATCTTTGGCATGATTTCATAAAGACATTTCTATAAAAATATTTCTATTTTCTGGTGTCGGGTCACAACATCATATAACTATCAAAATTATTTATAAAATTACAATGTTTCTTGATTAGTTGTATTTTATATGAATATATGGCACTATTTTAAAAATATTTTTCATGCCTTGGGAATTTATATAAATGATAATATATAAGTGTTTATTTAATCCATTTCTAAAAAGTTCTATATGTTTAAATTACCCTTCTATTAAATGTAAATTATATCATTTGGAATTTTTTTCCACCATTTCAAATATAAAGAATTATTAGATAAAAAATGATTACGAAATTCAAAACTTGTTTGTTTTAAATTGAAATTAGTTTACATGGTAAATTTAACATTTTAATACATTATGGAATATTTAGATTTTATCTTATTGGTTTTTTCCTACACTCAACTTGTTCGTTTCGGTGATTTGTAGATTATATCATACTAGGTTTTAGCAGGGGAAAGTCATTTCTTGGTGGTGGTTCTATCTGTTGATGTATAGAAATTGTGATATGTTTTTGAGTTGAAACATGGGAGGTTTTATTTCTAGTATTTCTTGTTTTTTTAGTACTTAATTTCAGTACTTTGGACTTTATTTCCTATTTGAAATCGTGAACATTAAACCCTATGGAGTTTCTTTTCTATGCATTATTCACATTCACTTTTATTACATATTCATTATTAGTGGAAAAAAGAGTTATCGCTTTCAATTTGTATGATTATAAGTTCTAATATCCAACCTATGGGTATTGGGAAATCATTTTTGGATATGTTAGGAATGGTTTTGTTATTAGGTTACCAGGGAACCTGGGCTGGTTTGTGAGATTGTATTTAACGAACCAACCTACGATACCATATAAAAATATACCCAAACCAATCCTACACTAACCCACATATCATTCTCAACATCTATAGGTCAATAACATGTTCCTTGACATCTAAAAATATCCATGGGAATTATTTATCCCTCATAATATAAAAAATCGAATAAAAGAAAGAAGCATCATCAAATATATATCAATCAATACCGACATATCATAGTAAAACAGACAATATAAAAATTAAATGCATAATATAACCACTAGAAATATTTCCTCGGTAGTCCATGACCACCCACCATGTCCCAAGTCACCCACCTTTGGTTAACCAATAATGTAACCCCAATGGAAGATTAAAACATGAAAACCTACCATAATAAGATAAATAGCTATAAACAAAAAAAGGTACAAGTAGGGTTTGTTCTAAAGTTCCTAGTAATATTCCAAAAAATATCATATGAAATTAATTCATATTAAAAATTAAAAATTATAAAAGGAGTAAAAATTTTAGAGTATGAGTATTAATTTTAAAAAGTAATTTTAAAAATTTAAAAGTAATTTATTTATCTAAACCTATAAAACATTCCATTTCATGTTTTAAAAACATAACATTTACTTTTATTGATTTGAAGACCATTTCACCAGATAAGGTCATGTAATCAATAAAATATGGGAATATTCACTTGATATGTGAAGGAAAATGATAAAAAGTAAAATAGTGTGTTGGTGCATCATAACAATAAATGAATCAAAAAAACAAACTCCAATTTTTTTGTTTTAACTACCATATAAGAAGCATTCCGTTTTAAATGAACAGACGTTTCATTATAATATAATATTTAAAAAATCATTCTTTACATTTTAAATTATCCAATAATTATAAACAAATTTATTAATAAAACATTTTTATATAAAATTTTTCATATAAATTAACAAGTCATTTAAAACATTTATCATCAAAAATGACATATATTTCCTATACAAATACGTGATAAACATGGTCATATTCCTAATTAGGTATAATAGTTCCAGGATATAGGGACCCAACATTATCAAATGTAAATTTATGTATATATTTCCCTCAATCCAAGACCACGAAGACTGATCACCATCACCAATGAGATGCAATTTTCTAATATAATTTTTTAGATTATTTTATAATCGTAAAGTGTTGGCCAAATAAATCACTAACTACATAAGGCTTGCATGTAGTCTAGTAAAAAATTACGAAGACACAATTTCTTTCAAATCTACCTAAAATAAAATTAAGACCCACACTCTATTTGATATATTCCAATTTGAAAATTAAAAACATACATATTTTTATACAAAACAATCTTCTTCAAAAATATGAAACCCTATGATTTCCATCAAAACAATTTTAAGAATTTTTTCAAAAATAATAATTTAAAACCAAAAAAAATAAATTCACAATCTACGTTCAAAAATTATATTCTACAATATAATTATTAAAACAATTCTGTCAATTTCACAAAAAATCCAAAATATATTAGAATTGGGGGTTTCACAATTTTCTATAAAATTTTAATTCGTATCTTTTAATAAAAATTTAACATTAAAATAGGGTAACCATACACAATTTTGTTCATGATTAATAGTTAAAATTCCAAATGGGCCATTAAAATTGTAATGACCCAAATTTTTATTAATGAAAATCCCTCTTGGTCTATTTAAATATCATTTTATGGTAATGTAAAATGTATTCACTTATTTGGTAATTTTTTTGGATTTTAAAATAACCTTAAAAATTTGGACAATTTTTAATATAGTTGTTGAATAGTAATCACAAGATTTGTATAAATATAGAGCTTTCACTAATACAATTTACTCAGATAAATGAAGAAATGTCCTCATCCAATAGACTTTCCCCATACGAAGACCATTTTTTGGAGCATGGAAAGGTGGTGGAGTCATTGGGCTTCACTCTTGACCAATCCCAAGATGATCTTGAATACGTTAATCTCAAGAGCAACCACCTACAAGAGAAGTGGATGTTGATCAAGATTACAACTCAAGTAATGTTATCTGAGCCACCCTAAGAATCTGTCACCATACAACACCTTACCCTAAGGTCTTGTGTGGCTGTTTTAAGGGGTTATGTAACAAGGCCCTTATACTGCGATTATGTACATTATCCTTGTCATGAGAATATACATTCTTTTTTATTGTTACTTTGTAAATAGATTTCAAACCACAAATATTATTTTCAGTTAATATTCAAGTAAGAAATCTATTTTGATGAATTTATGGATTTTTTAATTAAATAATATTTTAATAAATTATTATTATTATTATTAATATTAAATTACTTTATATTAAATATAAATTATCATATAATTTTATTTATGCAATTGAAATTTTTATTGAGGTTTAAAAGCTATTTTTGTCAAAACAAATGAGTTTTCAATAAATTTAGTTTTTTTATAATAAGATATTTATAAAATTATTTAGATAAAATGAATTTTATTTTTGGAATCAAGTCATACAAATTATCTAATGGTGAATTTTTCATAATTTTATGAGATATTCGAATTTTTTGGTAAATATTAAATACCGTTTAAATATATAATATGTTTTATGACATCATAATGACTCAATAGTTATGTAAAAAAATTAAATAAACACTATATTAGGACAATATATTTATTACCATTAAAATAATGTGATTTTGGGTTTCTTTGATTTATTTTACAGATAATTTGTGGTTGCTTCCAGGTTTATAAAAAATTTATCTTTTTAAATTATTTTTCTTGAGAGTGTGATCCCCCTCCACATAAGCAACCAAATTATTTTAAAAGGTTCTAGAATTCTCCTTATAAACTACAGTCTTCCACTCCCTTTGGAAAAAACCATGGTCAATAACCATTGGCTGGATTGTGGTTTTGATTAGTTTAATGTGAGGTGTCCCAAACCTAAATAATAAATAATTCCTTGTCCTTTCCTGTATAGAGCCACCCATGATCTGATTTCCTCTTCAACGAAATCTTATGGAGTCCAACAATCCCTTGACTTCCTCTCTCTAGAATCCTCCCAAGGTTCCCAATCTCCCAAGAAGAATCTCTCAAGCCACTCTTATTCTTTTGGGATCACACATCCGACTAAGGGATTTCTTCCTTTCTCATTTTTGTTCAATGTTTTTTAAGTTTATATCCAATTTTGTTTTCAATTAAAAATAATAGGGTATGGTTTATCCACCCCCATACTTCCCTATTTGTGTTGGGATGTTGGGAGACCCCTTTCTCTCTCATTAATTCCTCCCATGTACACCCATTACCATGCCAAAATTCCGTGATGGATTTCTCTCTCCTATTTTACATCCATGTAATTCTTTTTTTTATGCATCTAAATTAAATTATGTTTGTTGGGACACGTATTTATATAACCAAAATATATTCCATTTCATGTACATATGATGAGACACCCATTTCTCCCTCATCAACCATTTTCATGAATCCTTATGTCACAATGTTATGCTGCTGAAATTGAACACATTTTTCCAAGCCACGATCATTGTGTAGTGAATACCATACCCATGTCTCTATCAAGGGTATTTATTTTTATGAAAATATTCCTATGGAATGGTACTTTCTTGTATTTAATCCACATTAGTTAATCATGGAATGACTTATGATGTTGATTGATTCAATGTTATATCATCCTTGTGGCACACTTATGCATGAAATGAAATGTTTAAGAAGGTGCGCCCTGATAGCTCCCTAATGCATTGGGTAATGTATAGTATCATGATGCATCATTTGAAATGGGTGTTTACTCATGCTAAATCATGTGAAATGAGGGTTTAATCATGATTTATGTGCAATGAGGGTTTACTCTTTCCCCCTGTGGAATAAACCATGGATCATGCTAATTCCAATGTATGTGTTGTTTCCACATTTCCATGTTATGATTCTCATTCTTTATCATGCCTTTATGTTCATGTTTCACTTATCCTCCATTAGTATGCCAATTTTCTAGCATGTATTATTTTCCTTATGTTATTCCATATTTATTCCCTTACTAGGATTTATATCTCATCCTTTTTATGCATGTCCTCAGGTAATCATATGCAATTTAAAGTATAAGGGAATGTAGTGTTCTTGTAAAGGAAGTATTCAATAAGATGTTCCATTCTATGATTTATGTAGTTATGTAATGTTCCTAAGCCCCAGAGACACTTGACCTCTCGATCTTCTATGTTTTTTCATGTGATGGTTTTATGTAATAAATAATGTTTAAGTATGTAATAAATAGAAGGGTTATTATAGTTGGTATCAGAGGATAGGTTTTCTTATTTTTGGGGTTTGGATTAGGAAACCCTAGTGAAGCCTTTGGGAAAAGACTATGTATAATATAAACAACCCTAAGTTTTGGTTGGTATTGAGTAAGTGTTTTATCAAGAAATTACATACCTATCTGGATAAAAACATGTAGAGTCATCTTTTTCACATATTTACCTAGGGGAAACCCTAAAAAGGAGTTTAGGGCTTAACCCGGGGTATCCTGTTACATGAAAACAGGCCTTGTTGCACTCTGGGTTACGACACTCCCAGGGGATATGCATTGGTAAAATCAAAAAGCATAGTTTGAACCACAATTAAGGGAATTAAATAAATTCCCCTAAGAATATATGTTAGAATGTAGATCATGGATAACATAGATTTAAGCCTATACATTATAGAAATAAAATTAATTTTTAATTCATCATCTTTTGTCTTTGGATTCCAATTTATGTGTTTAAAATTTATCTTCCCTAATATTTTTATGGATAGAGTAAAGGAGTAGAACCAGAATCAAAAAGTGAAAGGTAGGGTGATCATTCATAGTTATACTCATTCGTAGGTATCTTGAAAGATTAGTAGAACAATCCCAAAACCACCACAAATCATGTATGTGAAGATGTCAGTGAGTACGAAGAATGGGAAAATCATTGCATCCCATGAATATAACTCCTCCCTAGTCACAATCAGAAGATTTAACATTCCGTCGAACCTTGTCATACTCTCTCTGGTGGAATTCGATGAAATTCATATCATGGGTTGGATTTCCTTATATTGAGACAATATAAATGGCCGTGAGAGGGAAATCACTCTCCATGTGGCGAATCGTCCCCCGATTCTATACAAGTGAAAGGAGGAAGATGAAAATTACTTATGTCAATCATCTCATGTATTGATATTACTTCCCTACAACCATGCATATCTGTCTCAGATGATTGAGTCTAAGGTGGAAACCATCCTTAAAGACATTAATATTGTGTGGGAATTTGCTAATGTGTTTCCCGAGGAATTACCTAGTCTTCCTCCTAGAAGATATATTTAATTCCCAATTGATCATATACCGGGGGGATGCCAATATCAATGACTCTATATAGAATGGCTATTTTGGTTCTTTAGGAGTTGATGAAACAACTAATGGCGAATCTGGATAAAGGGTTTATACGCCCATGTGCTTCAACATGGGGTGCAACAATCCTCTTCATCAAGAAGAATGATGGGTCAACATGACTTTTCATTGATTATCATGAGCTTAAAAAATAATTAAAAATAAAAAATATCATCTCCCAAGAATTTATGACTTGTTCGATCACCTTCATAGAGAAAAATACTCTTCCAAGTTAGAATTGTGATCAGGATATTAACATGTAATGGTGTAGAAGGTTGATATTCCCAAGAGTAATTTTCGTACAAGTTACTAGCACTATGAATTCATAGTAATGCATTTTGGACCAACTAATTCTCCAACAATCTTCATGGACATGATGATTAGAGTCTATAGATATTACCTCAAAAAATTTGTAATGGTCTTTATAGATGATATTCAAATATATTTCAAAATCAAGGAGGATCATGAAGCAAATCTACGAACTGTAATAGATACCTTGCGAATGGATAAGCTCTATGAAAAGTAACACAAGTGTGAGTTTTGGATGAAGGAGTTCTCCTTATTGTGCCATATCATCACAAATAATGTGATATCTATGGATCCCTCCATGACAAATGCAATAGAGGTATGGCCTAGGTGAACATCGTTAATTGATATCCATAGCTTCTTAAGGTTAGCTGGATATTATTGATGATTTGTGTGAAATTTATCACGATTTTACAGCCCGATTACCAAGCTATCTAGTATGGGAGAAAAGTTTGATTAGAGTGATGAATATAAAGAAAGCTTCAAGGGGATGAAAAGGAGGCTTATCACCGCGCCCATTCTCACTTTACCCACAAGTGGAGAACATTTTGTGGTATTCAGTGATGCTTCGAAGAAGGGAATGGGTTGTGTGTTGATGAAAAATGAAAAATTCATTTCTAATGCTTCGAGAAAATTGACTGTTCATTATCAGAATTATCCATCACGTGATTTGGAGTTGGTTGTAGAGATCTTCTCTTAAAAAATTTGGCGACATTATCTCTTTGGAGAGATGTGTGAAATATATACAGAATAAAAATTCCTCAAGTATATATTGACACAAAAAGAGTTGAACATGTGCCCACAAAGATGGTTAGAGCTGATCAAAGACTATGACTGCTAAATCCATTACCACCATGGGAAAGAAAACAATGTTGGTGGATGATCTAAGTAGAAAGGACCCAATTATTATACCATTGATGAGAACTGAGAAGGATCCAATCAAACTAGATTTGATGAAGATGGACATAGTAGTCATAAATATGGGATCATGATCACTTCTTTCACAAATTATTTTTGAAAAATCTATTTTATAAAGGTTAAAGGATGCTTAAAAGGATGATGTAAGAATTCAGAAAAAAGTGGAATCTATCAAAAAAGGTAAATCCTCAATGTTCAATTTTAATGAAGAAGGAATTGCGAGATTTGGGAAAAGACAATGTGTTCCATCAAGTCTGGAGCTGAGGAAAGAACTTTTGGATAACGCATAGAGATAAAATTTCACTATTGACCGAGGAAACTCAAAGATGTATTAGGATCTATGAGATCATTATTAGTGGGATAATATGAAAATGGTGATTAATTAATATACATCAATGTTTCAGGTTTGTTAGAAAGTAAAGGAAAAGAGGTAGTTTTCTAAGGGAATGATGCAACCATTGCTCATACCAACATGGAAATGGGAGAACATCACCATGTAAAATGTCGCGAGACATTCAAAGACATCCATTGGAAAAAATTAAATATGGGTTGTTGTGGATAATTTGAAAAAAAATTCACACTTCATTGAAATTCAAGAGGATTTCTCATTGGTTCAACTGGCACAGATAAACATTAGAGAAGTGTTAAGGCTGCCTGGCATACCTCAATCTATTGTAACCTATTGAGATCCAATAATAACCTCTACATTTTGGAAGAGTCTTCAACATGATATGGATACTGAAATGAACATTATTACATCCTATCATCCTCAAACTGATGGTCGATAAGAGAAAACAATTCAGAAACTGGATGATATGTTAAAATCACGTTCAATGGAATTTAAAGGAGGTTTGGATCAACATCTTCCTATGGTTGAATTCTCATATAATAACAGTTTCGAATCGAGCATCTGGATGGATCCTTATAAATACCTGCATGGAAATAAGTGAATAACACTATAATATTGTGATGAATTCAGTGAGTGTAAGCTACTAGGATTAGAAACGGTCGATGAAATGATGGAAAATGTGAAAACCATTCAGCAACAAATCAAGGCAACCCAGAGTCGACAGAATAGTAATGTGGGAAACCATTGATGAGGCCTTGAGTTTAATGTTGGAGACATGGTAATTCTATAGATATCTCCATGGAATAAGGTAATGAGGTTTGGAAAGATGGGGAAGTTAAGTCCTAGGTACATCGACCCCATCGAGATTCTTGATCATGTTGGGGTTGTGGTATATTGACTAGAACTTACAACTGCCATAGCCAATGTACATGATGTTCTTCATGAATCCCTCTTAAGGATGTACAGAAAAAACCCTTCACTTGAACTCTCTTTATAGGTAGTACAGTTAGAGAGTGATCTTTCATATGAGGAGAAATCAGTGAATATCATAGATCATAGAAAAAAGGTTCTACGAAATAAGACAATGCCCCTTGTCATGTTGTTATGGAAAAAACAAAAGTTTGATGAATCGACATGGGAATCAGAATAAGTGATAAAGAAGAATTACTAATATCGATATTATTGTGGGAATATAAAATTTCTAGGAATAAATTTTTTAAGGGGGGATGATTATAATGACCCAAAAATTCATTAAGGAAAATTCCACTTGGTCTATTTAAATATCTTCTTATGGTTATGTAAAACCTATGAACTTATTCGGTTCTATGTTTGGGATTTTGAAATACCATTAGAAAATGTGACCATTTCTAATATAGTCATTGAACAATGATCACATGATTAGTATAAATATAGGGCCTTAACATATCCAATTTACTCAGATAAACAAAGCGATGAACTCATCGAGTATACTTTTCCCATACGAAGACCATTTTTCAGAGATCATAAAGGAGGTGGTGTTGTTGGGAATCTCTATTTACCAATCCCAATCCGATCATGAATCCATTAAGCTCGAGCGGAACCTCTTACGAGGAAAGTAGAAGTTGATAGGGATTACCACTCGAGCAATGTTATCTGATCCACCCCAAACAGTCTGTCACCATCGGACACCATAGCCTCATATATTATGTGGGTGTTTTAAGGGGTTATGTAACAAGACCCTTGTACTAAAATTAAGTACATTATTAATGTATTGAGAATATACAATTTTTAATATTACTTGTTAAATATTTATTAAAGAAAAAAAATGTAATTTTAGTTAATATTCAACTAAAATATCTATTTTGATGAATTAATGAATTTTTGAATAAAATTATATTTTTTAAAAACATTATTATTATTATTAAATTAATTTTTATTTAATATAAATTATTGTATAAATTTGATAATGTAATTGTAATTTTTATTATGTTTTGAAACATGTATTGGTCAAAACCAATGAATTTTTGATAAATGTCAATTTTTATTTTAAAAGTAAAAATCACATATTTCAAAAATTATTTATATAAAATGAATATTATTCATGGAATCAGGATGTCAAAATTATCCAGTGGTTGATTTTTCATAATTTTCTGAGACAGATGAATTTTTAGATAAAAATTAAATACTGTTTAAATATATAATATGTTTTAGGACATCATAATGACCCTATAGCTATGAAATGAAATACATTAAATATTATTTTCAACCAATATATATTTTACCATTAAAATAATGTTATTTTGGGTTTGTTTGATTTATTTTACAAAGCTTTAGAGGACCCTTTGATGCTTGTAAAACATTTTGTCTTTTTATTGAGTTTTCTTTGAAAGTGTGACTCACCTCCACTAAAGAAACCCTATTATTTTAATATGTTCGGCCATTGGCCTTATAATTTTTTTTACACTCCCCTTTTAAAAAACCATGGTCAATATCCAAGGGCGGGGTTGTGTTATTGATTAGTTTAATGTGATGTGTCCAAACCCTAAATTATAAATAAATCCCTCTTCATTCCTATATAAACCCACCCAAGATCCCACATACTATTCACTAAATGCATTTGGAGTTTGACCAACCCCATACCTACTCTCTCTAGAATACTCCTATGGCTCCCTAATCCCCCATGAAGCCTCTCGCAACCCCCTACCATGCTTTTTGGATAACACTTTCAAATAAGGGATTTCTTCATTTCTCATTTTGGTCCAATTTTCATTATTTTGTTATTCATTTTTTATTTCTTTTAAAGATGTTGGGATATGATTTCACACCTCTCCCATATTCACATCTTTATTTTTGATTGATGGGAGACCCCTTTATCTCTAATTACTTCCACCCATGTATACTGGTTACCATTCCAAAAATCCGTGAGGGATTTCTCTCTTAACTTTTACATCAATGTAATTCATTTGTATTATGCATCTAAATTACATTAAATTTGTTGGAACATATATATATATGACCCCCTTACTTTATATATTTTGTATATATGATGAGACACCCATTTTTCTTTCATCAACTGTTTTCATGAATCCTTATGTCATGTCGTTATGCTACCGAAATGGCACTGCGTTTTTCCAAGACAAGATCATTGTGTAGTGAATACCATACCCATATCTCTACCAAGGGTTTTCACCTTTATTAATATATATATATATATATATATTGAATTGTAATTTAATGTATTTATTACAAATTACATAATCAGGTAATAACTTTTGATGTTGATTAATTCCATGTTATATGATCCATCCGGCACACATATGCTTGAAATGAAATGTTTAAGAAGGGTGTGCCCTGATTTCATTCCAATGCATCTGGTAAAGTATAGTATCATGATAATTCATGTTCAATGGGTGTTGACTCATTCTAGTTCAATTGAAACTAGGGTTTACTCATGCTTCATGTGCAATGAGTTCTTAAACATGATCGATGTGAAATGATTCATGGCTCATGCTAATTCCATGTTAAGTGTTGGTGCCTTATTTCCATGTTATGATTATCATTATTTATCTTGCCATTATGTTCATGTAACTCTTTTGATCCATTGATATTCCTATTGTATAACATGTATTTTATTCCACATGTTATTCCATGTTTGTTCCCTTATTGATCATTATAGCTCACCCTTTTTTATGCACGTCCTCAGGTTATACTATGAAACACTAAGTATGACGGAATGTAGTGGTCATGTAAATGATGTTTTCAATAAGATGTTGCATTATATGATTTTTGTTGTAATGTAATGTTTCTATTCCCCAAAGACACTATACCTCTGGATCTTATATGATGTGTCAAGTGAGGTTTATGTAATAAATCAGGTTTAAGTATGTAATAAAGAGCATGGTTGTTATAAAACATTCGTCACATGATTCTAAATAACTTTAACTACTAAATATTAAAAAGGGAAATAATAATGATTTCCTTTCACAATTCCCGTTTAAAATTCCAATGGGCCATTAAAATAATCATTTATTTAAATTCATCCCTAAATCATTTAAATGAATTTTATCTATTTAAAAAGATTGATTAAATTTCAAAACATGGGTCTGTACCTTCTTTCAATGTTAATAACAACTTAATTTCAAATTAAACACGAAAACCAATTATCAAAATAATGTTAAAATCATTTAAATGGGTTTCTTGGACATTTAATGAATTAAAGCCTTTAAAATTATTTTGAAAACAAAAAATTATTTAATTTAATTTATTCAAATCTTCAATGTACATTTTATAAATCAAAACATGACCTAAACACTCAATTTCACAAAGAAATACTTTAAAATATCATCGAAATTAAACATAGAATAATATGGAATTTTAAAATTTCTTAAAAAGGTGAGAAAGATCAATATTATAGACATTCAATTAATTATGTCATAAATTCAATGGGAATGGGGTCAAAGAAGCATTTATAAAGAATTTAATGGATGCATTTCACATAACATTTATTAGAAACAATGAAACATGTATCTAAGAATTTTCATGAAAAATGAAATCAGAAAATGTAAAAAAAACAATAAAACTCATACTTGGAGATTAAGGAATCCAACCACACAAAATCCATGATGTGTCACCTTTGATATTGATCACCAGATCTAAGATGGTTGATATTTAATGAATGGAGAGGAGAACCTAGATCTACAAATTCACTTAAAAAAGATTATCCAAACAACTAAATAATTCAAAACATTTAGGATGAATAAATCAATAGGAGAAAATATTTCTGGTAACATAAGAGTAGAATTCAACTAATGAGATGATATTATTTTTGATTGGCACTCTGATCCACTAAGAGATGAGGATTGGCGATCTAAAATCCTCTCCAAAGTCTTCAAAAATCCTAAGGATCAGATTATGATCGAGTGGAAGGTGTTTAGGGTTAATTAGGGGGTTTCAAGTCTTTAATTTAAATTATCAGAACTATAATTTCCATTCTCATGTTTTATTGGTCCATGTCGCATAGTTAGCACTTGTCATGTTCAATTCATGCACCCAGAATAGATCCATTGGAAGTATTTAATGGTTTGGATGCACACATTTTCAAACTGTATGCCAACTATGCCATCACCTATTATCCAGGCATCAAACATTATCAAACTGTTCTCAATCCATGTAAAAGATGTTAAAAAGCATTGATACATTCAAAACACTCCAAAAACTATAGAAATAACTTGCGAAGATACCCAATAATAAAGTAATAAAATCAATGGTTCAAAACACAAAAAACATATAATGCGTTGTAACAACATTTGACTATAGTACATATTTTCTCTAGAATTACCACTCCATTTTAGCGTTAGTAGAAATATATTGAATTGTCCAATACTCTTTATTCCACCAGCATAGATCTTTAAATCTCCAACCAAATTCTATTGGAAAATATCTTCCAACATCTTTCCCCTTCATTAAAAATTATAAAAATTATATTCTTCAGTACAAATGGTATGCATCACACTTATTTCAATTTCATTAAGATTTAAATCATTATATTTAAATGGGAGTCACCTTTACCCAAATTGCGAGACCATAAACACCCATAAAATGTAAATTTATGAAATTTATAGACGTGTAGTTTACTAAAAACCCTTAATCTTATACACAGTTAAATGTTGATACCAATTCAATATAAAATTTCTATAAAACATATTTATAATAGTATAAAGATATATTTGAATAAATCCAAGATTTATTAGATTTATTGACTAAAAATAAAAAACATAAACAAACTAATTTAAATTTTATTAAGATAAAACTATTAAATTAAAGAAAAATTTTAATACAAAATGAGAAATAATTATTTAAACAATAAATATATATTTTAATAGAGATATTTTATTTTAATATTGTTCCATTATTATATTTTTGACATGAAACATTGTATTAATGTCAAGTATGATATTTATAAATGTGATGAAAATATTTTGATATCAATATTTTGCTAAATATTATGATTTTAATAAAAATATTACATTAAATTCGATTTCAGTTAACATTATTTTAAAATGAACAAATTTCCATTGTTTTTTAGTAAATGTTTATTTAAATTTAATAAATATATACTACATATTGAATTAAATTAAATTATATTATAATATTCACAAAATATTATATTAAAATCCATCTAATACTCATCCAGTTCATGTTATAATAATAAATTTATTTGATTCTATAAAAAATTGTTTTTATTATAAAATAACACCTTATAATGTGTACCTTTTATAAATGAAGATACTAATAAAATTATTTTAAAATTAGTTTGAGGTATATTTTTTAAATGATTTCAATACATAACAAAATTTAATTTGGTATAGATTGAATATAAGAAAAAAACAATTAATATTTGAATATTTCATTAGCCTATAATATTGTCCAATTTTTTCTATGATTACATTTAAAATATAAATTCATTTTTTATATAATTTTAATTTCAAAAAATTAAATATAATTTTAATATTATTAATGAAAATATAATATTATTATGAATTTGTGAGATTTTGTGTGGAACTATTTATTATTTTGGAATAGTACAAAATAAAATTTTTAAAAATATTTTTACATTTGTGACATAATTGGAGAATAAAATTAGTTAAAAATATATGAAACCGTTTTCATGAAACAATATTTATTTTATAGGAAAAATTGTATATGTTTCCATATTTTTGATCAATTTTCAACATTACATTTTATATTTCAGAACAAATGTTAAAATTTTCTCAAAATCATTTCTTAATGTGTTTAAAATTTATTATTTAAAGTTTAATTTTTACCACTTTATAAAGAATTATATACTATAATTGACATCAAATTTATAATTATATGTTCAGAATTACATACTATGGCTTATTTTATTTTTTAGAAAAAAAAACTAATGACTTAGGTAAAAATTTGTTACCACTGTAAATTCCAAATTATAAAAAGGGTTAAATAAATGTGTAAAAGGAAAAAACCATGTTACTACCATGTTTTAAAATGAGTGGTGGAGATATTGATATACCTTAAAAAACAATAAATCCAATATTTTAAAAATTTAGAGATATTTTCATTGAAACTGACAGGTATTTCATATATATTTATGGGTATTTAGAAGATTTTCACCCCTCTAACCTATAACAGGTCCCCTTCAAAAATGCTATTGTGCTTAAACATTAAGAAAATGTTTTCTAATAAATTATTTTTAATATATCCAAATTAAATTTATTCATGTACTATATGTTTTTATTTCTTCATAATGCCTCCTCTCAACGTCTTAATCTAATTTCCAAATATTTTATTCAATAAAGAAATGTAATAATTCTTTAAAATGATTTATTAATTAATAAAATAGAATTAATATTATAAAATACTAAAAAATGATATAAATATCATTATTATACTCATGTGTTAATATATTAATGTAAATATCATTATTTATGTTCCTCTTATCTGTATGAAAAATGAATACATCGTTCATCTGAATATGTAAATTGAAACATATGATATTTACTTGAATTACATACCATCACCACCTTTAATGGATTATAAAAAAGAGTTTTCTAATTAAAAATTTTATATTAATAATATTATTAATTTTCTTAACTAATTAATCATTCCCTATCTTATTTATTCTCTATGTAATAATAAGACGATGTTCATGTGTAGATGTACACATCCACTAACATGAAACAATGAATTATACGTTTTCACCACCAAAAAATAAATATTGTTATAATAATTTATTCAGAAAAAAATTATTATTAAATAAATGTGTTTCAATATTGATAAGTTATAATTAATTTTTAAAATATCATTCATTTAAAAAGAACATTTCTATGTTTTGTATATACTACAATGGTTTGGGATAAAACGTTTTGTTTTCATCACCATCATAGATTGATGGTGATGATTTATTTAAACATATATATTATATTTATGATCCATATATTTCACAAATATGTTTTCATATTGTTTGATAACAATTTATGTTTATTATTGATTAATATGTTGGAATTATAAAATTACCCAAAAAACATCTCATGGATCTCATTCTCTAAAAATATAAAAATTGTTTCCATCTTATAAATTTTGTAAATAATTAACAATTTATAAAAATGATCTTGAAATCATTTTTAATATGTTAATTAAGAACATATTATGAAAATATGGGGTTTAACTTAACAATTAATATATATTTGTGAATCATTAAAAATTACCAATATGTGGTTGTGTAAATAAATTAGAATCAACTAATTATTGTATAATAAAATATTATATATAAATAATTTAAAATGTTATAGAAATTAATATGGTTATAAAGGATGATATTATGATGGTTATGTGTATTATAAATAAGTTTAATGAGATTCCATGAATGTTTTCAGTAAAAATGATAGCGATTTCTATACTAAATCATTTTTTATTCAATATTAATATAATCAAACTAAAATCTATGTAATATACTATAGGTATATACAAAAAATATTTATTTTATTATAATTTATTTATTATTTTTAATTAAATATTCTCCATCCATTTTATAATCCCCTTTGGGTCATAATTCATTTGATTTGATGATTTTAAGAAAACCCCACCTCACTAATTCATTTTTGTAAAAAAAAATAACTTCCATATCTATTATCAATTGTTTTTACATCTATCTGAACATCCATTAATGTTTATTATATGTAAAATATCCAAGAATACTGTAAGGACCCAGATATCCCGTATAATGTTTTTAATACATGGGAATTTTATGAGTCCACGAATATTTATAGCGCATGATTCTGAGGCCCGGTGTGCCCGGAATCAATTTATGATTTTTTTTTCAGGTACGTTCAGTAAACATACAAGCGAGTTTTTATAATTTTTGAACTAGAGCATGGAATTGAAATCTTAGGGCACCATTGAACTCCCAGCACTGATATTCTCTTAAGGAGACTTTCACTTCAACAGTAGTGAGTCGAGAATAGAACTTAATTTTTTGGTCTTTCTTAAAAAAATGATAAAATAATGTGTAGATACACTTTATTTTATTTGAGCCTCTATTTGGTGTGTGGTGTTCAAAACCTCTTCATTGAGGTTGGAGGTGGTGCCACTAAACCATAACCTGTCATGAGAGGTTATGGTGGTGGGTTCTAGTCAAACTAAACCTCCCATGAGAGGATTAATGTGGTGGGGACCACACGTGGCTTGACCCCGTATTAATGGGAGGTAAGGAAAACCTCTCGACTCTCCCTCATTAATGAGGGAGAGCCTCTTGATTCCTCAACTCCCCATTATATGGGGAGAAACTCCTTGACCACTCTCCCCCACCTTAATGGTGCCAATATCCCTTAAATTATTTCATGCCAACTCTCAATATTTAATGAGTTGGAGCCATGTAATAAATTGTTGACATTTGAATTGTTGTGCCAACAAATAGTTTATTATGCCAACTCCACCCCATTAATTAAATGTGTCATCTCATTTAATTAAATGCCACAATTTTAATTTTAAACTCAATAATCTAAAATAATAGAAAATCTTTTATTTGGGGGGATATATTTTCAGTTGTTGGAAAAGAAGTATTAGAGGATCATTGGGAGAAAGCTCCAAACAAAGAACCATTCTCCCAATGAAGAAAAATGAACGAAGAATACCAGTGATAGTTCTTCTTCGACTTCCTTCTTTGGATCTTACTGATGTGGAGCGTTTTCCAAAGCTGATGTAGCTCGGAATTAGGAGTGGGTGGTGGACACGACAAACGACGGGCAACTTTGTCTTCTTTCCGTGACTTCAACGCCGACATCCAACAATCTAGGTAGTGGAGTTATTTCATTTTGATGCTTTTATTTTCATCTTCTCATCATCAAATGAAAGGAATCGATGCAAAGTAATGTAATTAATTGTTGCTCATCTTATTTTCTTGATGATCCAATTGATACCACCTTAAATACGGATGATGCAGGCCGACTGAACATAGCCAGACATCCTCCATCGATTCTTACTTCTTAGGGTGTTCTTCGAAGCGGCAACAAGGCGATGAAGGTGACAATGACAAAGGCCGAGCTACCCATGGCCTCCATGAACCGTGTCACCCCCGTGGCACACCGGTGTTCCCGTCTGAACACCGACACCCTGCGCTGGCCCCCGCCGCGCAGAACCGGCATGCCCAGCCGCCACCGGCCGCCGGCTTGCCTGCCATCGGCCTTCCGGTGACCCACGCGCCCTACAAGATTTCTGCCCTCTGCCATACTGTCCTACCTATGCTCCACGCGCCCTACCCGCACGCCCATCCTGGTGCCCTACCTCTGCGCCTTGTCGGCATGCCCGCGCCCTTCCTGGTGCCCCGCACGCCCTGCCGGAGAACTTCTGTCCTACCCATGACCTACCCAGTGCCATGCTGGCCTACCCGTGCCCCACATGGCCTTATTGAGCCCTATGCAGCCTGCCCGCACTCATCCCTCAACACCATATGGCCTGCCCGTGCCCTGTCGGCCTGCCAGCGCCCTGCCGGCCTGCCCGCGCCCTGCACAGCCTGCCCGTGCCCTGACTGGCACCCCGAGCGGCCTGCCCGTAACACGGCTCTAGGCCATACTAACTGAGCCGTGCCCGCCACCAGAGCCGGCCCGCGACATCCTTCGTGGCTTCACTGGACGAACTGGCTCGGCTTTTTGGGCCAAACCGCCCGTGTCGTGCCCTATGTGGTGCAGGCCATACCGGCCCCAGCCTCCGGGCCGAGCCACCTACGCGATGACCTCTGGGCCGAACCGCCTTTAGAGTTTGTGTAGAGTTGGTACACATATGATACTGACGGACGTAGACTGCTGAGGAGGCCATCTGTACCAACCCTTCATGTATGACTACCCAGAGGATGACCCACTTGATACTTTACTTTCATCCAGTTGTACTTGTTCTTCATTTGTACTTGTAGTTTCCTGTTGGGATTGTATTTCTGGGCCCATTTACTTTTCAGCACTCCTTTGTATACTATTTCTCGTAGTGTTTTACTTCCAACTCGTACTCTATTGTGTGTTTTTACACTTTATAAAGGCAATTCCTTCCCAGCATAGGGATTTATGCCTTTGGTGATAGTTGTCTTCCCCTGGCCTATGGAAGGCAGGCTTGGGGCAGTCACAGCTTGGGTCCCGAGGATGGGTCGTGACAAATTTTTATAAGTGGTTTCAGTTATACCACGTAACTTAGGACTCTGATCGTTATTTTCTATGAAGTAATATTGTTAAGGGTACCGAGTGTGGTTTTCAGTTCAGGGAGTCCAGTGTTGGTGTGACGGTCGACGTATCCATACAACAAGATCCTAACTTCTTATTTCCAACTTAGTGTAGGAAAACACTGATTGTGTGTGTGTTTTCAAAAGTTTTCATTAATTCAGCTCTACCAAGTTAGCTCACCAGGTATAATATTTTGACTGTGTCACATCTATTCAGGATGCCTCCATGTAGACAACCGGTTAGAGTTCTGATAGAGTACACAATGACGGCCCATCGAGCAATGAGACTCCGGTACAGGGCCCTCTTACTATGTTGGCACCTTCGGGTGGTGTACCAGCAGCAGCACCACCCATTGGAAAACAGATGCCACCAACCACACTAGTAGACAGTGCATGCTGACTGAGCACATTGCACAAGTTCCGGCATCAAAGGCCTCCTTGGTTACATTGCAAGACAGATTCCCAGGTAGTAGAGGACTGGATGGAGGCAATTGCTAGAGTTTTTCCTTCTAGTTGAGACACCAGTAAATAAGATGTTGATCTTAGCTACTATTCTTTTTTAGTGAGTGACCATGAGGATGGACTATGTGGTGATGAGGCTTCGGTACTTGGACAGTTTCTTGAGATAGTACCTTCAGGTACTGTCTCAGCTATATCACTTTTTATTTGTCAGCAGTTACAATCGGCGGTACTGGTAGATGACACATGAAGGCTTAGTTCCTTACATGTGTTTCAGCATCAGATACACCTAATGTTCCGAGGCGATCCCGACTCACAAGTAGCTGAGGGCTGGCCCGAGGAGGTAGCTAAGAGTTCCCTTGAACTTGTACAGCTTCGTCAGGATGACATGTCGATAGATGAGTGTTCATCGAGGTGTACGGATCATTCCCGGTACTCGATGAATATGATACAATCAATGCTTTGGGGCTCTGAATACTGAGCAAGGTGTTATTTTGGATATCTGATCCGGAACCTTTTCTCTAGATGATATAGAGAACCTTTGTGGTTGAATTTTTATTGGTTGAGAGGATACAGCCAGTGAATGTTAGCGGTGGGAATGCATGACACTGGTGCTACTAACAGAGACTTGGGTGTGAAAGAATTTTCAGGAATAGGATTTGAAATGTATAGATGAATCTGTAGGGCATGAGATGTGGAAGCAGAGTTAGGAGAGGAACATGAGGTGGTGTACATTTTGACATGTTACAACCACCCACCTTTGTAGTCCGCTCCAGGCTCAAGGAGCTAGAGAGTAGGGGAAGAGAGTAGTTTTATGTGGTCAAAGAGTGTGACCTAAGGGTTGTTGGAATGATTTGAGGTACGGTTTGTGTCTACTAATAGTAGCCATATCATTAGACATAGGCACCAATCATTCCTTTCTTCCATGAATCTTGACCCAAACCTAGAGTTTCCAGTTAAACCATTAACTTGACCCTCACATTTAGTGATTCCTTTGGGAGGAGACTCGATAATCACACTTAAGCCGACAGTGTGATCCATCCCTTGAGGCGAGAGTTTTAGTTAGATCCTCTTGGTGGAAGCATCGAGGCCTAACGAAGTTAGTTTGGGTATGGACTGGGCAACCAAATTTTATACACAGATTGACTGTATTAGGATAAAATGGTGTGGTTTATCGACAACATTGGGATGGGGTTTTTCTATGTCTTTGAAAAAGGAAACTCATCCAGCACATGTAAAACTCATGCATAGGAGGGTACAACTGATCACTCTTGAGTCGGCCATCCGTACCCTCATGGAAGCCTGAGTTTTGAGTTTTCAGTTCCAAACAGGTGTGATAGAAAATGGGGACGTCTTTTCAAATTATTTTTCTTGGATTACGCCCCCCCCCCCCCACGAAGGGGGAGGGGCGTCTTATTTGGATGGATACTACCGGAGGTTTGTTCCAGACTTATCCCGAGTTGCAACACCACTATCATCCTTGACAAAGAAGGGGTAACCCTTCGTGTGGTCGGAGAGATGCCAGCAAGGATTTCTGGAGCAGAGGCAGAGGTTGACCAGTTCCCCCATCTTGAGGCTTCCAGATGAATTCATAGGGTACGTAGTTTACTGCGACACATCAGGAACTAGACTAGGGTGTTTCATGATGTAGGAGAGTGCAGTTGTCACGTATGGTTCTCAATCGCTAAGACAAAATGAGCAAAACTATGCTACCCATGACCTGGAGTTAGTAGTAGTGGTCTTCTCCTTGAAGATGTGGTGACACTACCTGATGGACGAATGTTTTACTGTGTACTCTGATCACAATAGTCTCAGGTATATCTTCTCTCAGAAGGACCTGAACCTGAGACAATGACGATGGATTGAGTTCCTCCAGGACTATGTATTCGAGATAGTCTATACTCTTGCAAAGGGGAACGTTGTAGAAGATTCACTGAGCAGGAGTTCTGGTATATAGCTACTAGGCGAGGCGACAGAGCAACTTTCTACCTTACAAATATTCATCATGGATAGAGAAAAAGATTCCTCTCTATAGTATTTTAGAATCACTCCCCCACTTCTTTAGCGAGTTAGGGAGGCACAGTATAGGGGTGCTGACTGCGAGACATGATGTGATCCCATATCCATAGGGCCTGCACCTGATGGATTTTTTAATGGTAGGGAGCAAGTCATCCTCTTCAGAGGATGTACTATGGTACCAATGTCACTTCAGGAGGATGTTTTGAGGGAGTTCCATACATCCCCTTTAGCGGTACATCTAGATGTGGTGAAGATGTACCAGGTCCTTCGACGATAGCACTGGTGGACAGTTATGAAGAAGGGAGTTGCAGAGTTTGTCTCTCGATGCTTCACTTCTCAGCAAGTCAAGGTGGAGCACTAGGTACCAGCTAGCTTGGTTCATCCTTTAGAGGTCCCAGAGTGGAAGTGGGATGGGATATCTATGGACTTCGTGATAGGTCTTCCACATACATCAAGGGGACACGACTCAATTTGGATGATCGTGGACTAACTCACCATGTCGGCCAGCTTCCTATCGATCAGATAGCATTGATCAGTAGAGATATTGAGATGCACTTATGTGTTGGAGATTGTGAAGCTACATGGAGTAACTTCTTCTATTGTCTCTGATCGCGACACAGGTTTACTTGTAGGCTATGGAAGGTGTTGAAGGAGGCTTTCAGGATGCATCTTTGACTATGCACCGCCTTCCATCCTTAGATGGATGGCCATACTGAGAGGATCATTCAGACTCTCGAGGACATGCTCTGTCCTTGTTCCCTCTACTTCGATCCCAGCAATGAGTATCACTTACCTTTGGGGGAGTTTTCATAAAACAACAGATATCACTCCACCATAGGGATGGCCCCTATTGAGTCATTGTACAGGGGACCTTGCAGATCACCCTTGTTCAGGACAGACCCAGGGGAGTCAGCACTGGTGGGACCAGAGATTGTACAAGCTACCATGAAGAAGGTGCAGATCATCTAGGAGCAGATGAAGACTGCACTGAGTAGTCAGAAATCATATGTAGAAACATGATGAAGACCTATGGAGTTTGAGGATGGAGACCATGTTTTTCTATGAGTGTCACCCCGATGAGGTCTACAAGGATCTGTCCGAGGCAGCATGTTATCTTTGAGGTTTATCTGACATTATTAGGTCCTCTGTAGAGTTGGTGAGGTGGCTTACCACTTATCTCTTCCACCACAGTTGCACCGGGTGCACAACGTCTTCCACATATCCCAGTTGAGGAGATACGTTCACGACCCTACACACATCATCGTCCAAGGGGAGCTGGACGTCGACGATGGGGTTCCTTTTACGGAGGTCCCAATGGAGATTGAGGATTGACAGGAGTGGTTCCTATGTGGATGGTTGATACCTCTTGTGCGCATTCACTGGCATCTTGGGAACCTCCATGAGAGAACATGGGATTAGGAGGCTCAGATACCTGCTCAGTACCCCCATTTGTTCCCTTAGTTCGAGTTGTAGCTTACGGGGATGTAAATCCCTGAGGTGGGGAGAATATAAAGACCCATAAATCCCCTGTAATTTCTTTTAATATATGTTAATATTATGAGTCTGCGAAATTTTACAGTGTATGATTATGAGGCCCGGTGTGCCCAAAATCAATTTCTGATGTTTTTTTATAGTATGTTCAGTAAACGTACGTGTGGGTTTTTATAACTTTCAAACTTGTTCTTGGAATTGAAATCTAAGTGCACTGTTGAACTAACAGCGCCAGTATTCGCATAAGGAGACATTCACTTCGACAATAGTTAGTCAAGAATTGAAGATAATTTTTTGGTCTTTCTTAAAAATATTTATAAAATAAAGTGTTGCTACACTTTATTTTATTTGAGCCACCATTTGGTGTGTGGTGGTTAAAACCTCCTCATGGAAGTTGGTGGTGGGTCCACTGAACCTTAACCTCTAATGAGAGGTTATAGTGGTGGGTCCCACCCAAACTAAACCTCCCCTGAGAGGATAAATGTAGTGGGGAACACACGGGGCTTAACACCCTATTAATGGGAGGAGAGGAAAACCACTCAAATCTCCCTTAATAATGAGGGAGAGCCTCTTGATTCCTCAAGTCCCCATTAAATGGGGAGAAAATCCTTGACCATCCCCCACCTTAATGGTGCCAATCTACCCTAAATACGTTCATGGCAACTCTAAATCTTTAATGAGGTGGATCCATGTAATTAATTATCCACTTTTGAATCATTGTGCAAACCCATAGTTTATTTTTCCAACTCCACCACATTAATTATGTGAGAAATCTCATTTAATTAAATGCCACAATTTGAATTTTAACCTCAATAATATAAAATAAAAGACAATATTTTATCTGGAGGGGATAGCTTTTCATTTTTTGGTATAGGAGGATTAGAGGATCATTGGGAGAAAGCTCCCAATGAAGAACTATTCTCCCGATGAAGAACAAAGAATCAATAACGCTGGCGACAGTTCTTCTTCGACTTCCTTCCTCGGATACTACTAACGTGGAGCGTCTTCCAGAGCCGACACAGCTCTAAATTAGGAGTGCATGGCAGACACGACAAATGCTGGGTGGCTTTGTCTTCTTTCCGTGACTTCAACATCGACGCCCTACAATCCAGGTAGGGGTTATTTCATCTTGATGATTTTCTTTTCTTCTTATCATCATTGAATGAAAGGAATCAAATAAAAATGATGTAATTAAATGTTGTTAATATTTTTTTCTTGATGAACCAATTGATACCACCTTAAACACTTAGGATGTGGGCCAACCTAAGATGGATCGACATACTCTGTCGATTCTTCTTTCTTGTGGTGTTCTTCGAAGCGGAAATGAGGTGACAAAAGAGGAAACGACAAAAGTCACACTACTCATGGCCTTCGCAAACCGCGCCACCCCCACAAACCATCAGTGTTTCCGGCCAAACAATTCCGGCTCACACTGGCCCGCACTGCACCACACCGGCCAGCCTGGCCACCGCCAGCTGCTGGCATGCATGCCCGCGGCCTGCCCGCAGCCTGCCGGTGCCCCGTGTGCCCTGCCAACGCCCTACATGTCTCCATATAGGCATGACTGCGCACTGTGGAACCTACTCGCGCACCCTTCCCATTTCCCCATGAACCATGTCGGCAACCATCCCGCATGCCCTTCTTGCCTGCCCGCGCCCCGTGTGGCCTGCTTGCGCCCCAACCAGCGCCCCGCGCACCCTGTCCACTTCCCTACCCGGCCTTCCCGCACCCCGCGTGGCCTACAGGCACCCTGCTAGTGTCCCACGCGCCCTACTGGCCTGCCCGCGCACAGCGCCGCCTGCCCATGCCCAACATGGCCTACCCACGCCTCGGTCGGTGCCAAGCCATCCTGCCCGCACCCCGCACGCCCTGCCCATGTTTTTCCTGGTGCCCGGAACGTTCTACCCACACCCTGTCTCCCAGCCTAACTAACCGAGCCGTGCTGGCCACCTGAGCCAGCCCACGACGTCCATCGCGGCGTCACTGGCTGAACCAGCTCGGCTTTCTGGACAAAGCCACCCGAGCCGCGCCCCACGTGGAGCTGGCCATACCGGCCCCGTCCTTCGGGCCGAACTGCCTACGTGGTGACCTCATGGACGAACCGCCCTTGCAGTCCGCTGGGTCGGGCCCAGCCGACCGGGATGAACCTAGCGGGCAGACCCACCCAACGAGCCGGGACAACCCAGACCGGGTCGGCCCAGTCTGGGTTCGGCCGAGTCGGTCCGACCGGGTCAAACGGGGCCCATGCCCTTTAGTGATTGTTACTTTCTTGGAATATATCATTGGAACCAGATGACCTTTTGAACATCCATTAGTGGCACTAGTTTTCGTGGAGCACGATGGTCCCTTTGAGTATACCCCATTGTAGTTCAGGATAATATAGTGATACTGTCAGGATGGATCATACACGAATCCAATCATGCCCCTGAACTAAAAAGCTAATAACTCACAGACCGGGCATATGATTGATGCGTCGTCTATTGCATTCGGACCTGTAGTATGAGGCAGAACTTTGAGATACTTCTATGTGGGACTTCATGACAGTGGGAGTATCGACCTATAGCTCATTGAGAAGACCCTCCTGGAGACGAGCGAGCAGAGTACGAAGACCTAGTAGTTGGCTAAGACTTGAAGACTGCTTGACCGATTTGACTTGGTGTGATTTGACTAGCCCAATGGGGAGAAACAGGTAGTTGGTGGCAGGCCCACGACAGAGGAGTGCCTGGTAGTTGGCGGCATACCCATGGTACTTGATAGGAGGAGTACCTCTGCAGGCTATTAGGGGGAGTGCCTGGTAGTTGGTAGCAGACCCACAATGGGGAGCGCCTCTGTGTGAGCTAGGAAGAACCATGATACTTGACATTAGTACCTCATCAGTCCAATGATAGTGGGAAGTGTTTGGTAGTTAGTGGAAGGGACACTGTACATGACAGAGGAGGTGTTCTCCAGCAGCTGTGGTTTCGACAATGTGAATAAAAATCATGGTTGAGCTGAGTTAGTAACTTTTTCTTAACTCATGATTGAGATGGATTACTTGATAACTTAGGTATATGTATGAGAACATACCTTAGTGAGGTTATCTGTTAATTTCATAATTTTTGGTTTATCTTTGATGGGTTTTGTGACACCTTGATGGTCTCGGGGGCCCTACTGAGTATCATTATACTCACCCCTGTATGTGCTATGACCGCACCTCGTTGTGTTGGTTGCATTAGATGGACAACATTGATTGATGATCAGAGTAGTAGGAATGGATGGTACCCAGAGGTGGACCTTACGAAGAGTCATTAAATGGAGGAGACTGGTGGACGTAGAGTGTTGAGGAGGCCATCTGTACCTACCCTTCCAGTAGGACTTCCTGGAGGACAAACCTATAGCTTCTTTATTTTTCTTCAGTTGTACTTTTTTTCTATTTTACATGTACTTTCCTGTTGGGCTAGTATTTGTGGACCATTTTAATTTTCATCACTCTTTTGTATACAATTTTTCTTAGTGTTTTACTTCCAGCTAGTACTCTCTTGTTTGTGTTTACACTTTACAAATGAAATGCCTTCCTAGCTTTGGGATTTATGCCTTTGGTGCTTGTTGTCCGCCCCTGGACTATGGAAGGTGGGTTTGGGCTAGTCACATCACAGGTCCCGAGGATCGGTCATGACAAATACCATAGATTATCTATCTCTAAATATCTTATGAAATTTTATAATGAATTTTTTATGTAAATAATCACTTCTCCATGGGTTAATTATGAAATTATCCAAATATATATGTTTTCATTTTTATTCACACAAAAATACATGGGTTATCACCATGTTATTTATGGTAGATATATAGACCTCCAAATTCATTGGGTAATCATTGATATATCATTAATATGTTATGGTAGATAGGGAGTTGACATCAAGAAAAACTATTTTATGATTTATATGATTATGTTTGTAAAAAAATTATATGTTTTGTAATGTTCTCAATTTATCATGATTAAAATATAGTTTAATGCTAAGATTCTAATTCATTTATTTATAATACATGCTTAATTAAATATTGATAATAATTTTCAAATGTTATATTTATAGACCTTGAATATTTTATAATACCCAATGCATATATATTAAATAATGGTCTTTAAATGTTTTCTATTATATTAATCCTTACTATGAAACTAATGTTTCCCTTTTCAAATAATTGAATTTTCTAGGTTATGTGGAAGAATATAAAATATGATACATCTTGAAGTCATTCTAGACATGGATTATAATATAATAATTTTTAGTTCTGTTGTAATTTTTTTTGATATACATAATATAAAAATAAATTAGAAAATTCATTCATAGGTTTAGGTATTTTTTTGATATGTAATGTGATATGTATACTTTTTATGATCGAAAAAAATAATTATAATAAAATTATATGTGAAAAAATGTGTTATTATCCTCGAAAAAATGAGTTTATGTTTTGTAATCTAATTTTTTTACTTCATAATTGTTAGATTTTTATTGGGGATTAGACTAGATAAATACAAGGATTGTTATTAAATAAATTTATGAAAACACCTATGATAAATTTATATATAGAATACCATCATGATGCTTTATTAATATAGGTATTGTGTAGTTTCTTAGGATTGATATCCCCAAATTTATAAAAACATGTTTGATGTAGTATCTTACATACATTAACAAATGTTAAAACCCATAGAAAATCACCCTTGGGTTTTAAATATATAATTACAGAATTCATGATAATGAGGTGAAAATAAAAATGAAGATTTGAAAGCCTAGAAAATATTCCTTTGTTGATTCTACTAATCAATATAACCCATTATAATAAATATATTTTCAAGTTAAGGATGTATTATATTTCTAGCTAGGTTATATATCCTAATAGTGAAAAAACCTAGAATACCTTGGTTGAAATGATGGTGTTATAGGTTGACTAGATTGTATAATATTTTATATAAATTTATTTTCTTTTTCAATTTTGGTATTATAGGAGTGGACATATTAGTATTGATTGTTATTATTCATATGATCATTGGATCAAGTTTTATTGGAATTATCATATTGATTTTGGTTGTATTTTCTTTTTGGAGTAAAGATCATGTAAATAATATTATTATAGATATGTATTTTGAGACTCATTATTCATATAGTAAGCTAATGTGACATATATGGAATAAAAGTCTGAGAATTTCGAAATTTATATTTCTTAACTAAAATATCAGTTTCATAGTCCATCATAAGGTATTGAATTTGATATTATATATTGAGTCACATATAATAATTTTTTATTAACTATAATTAATTGAAAAAGATAGGATAATGTGTATTTAGGGGGGAGAATTTAACTGCCAAAAATTTTAATATAAATTTCATTATAAAATAATAAATTTTTAATAAATATTGTAACACAAAACACTAAAATAAAATTTATCAATATATTTTATCTAGAAGAAATATTATTAAGAATTAATATCATTAATACATTTTGTGTAGGGTATTTTAGGAAAATTGTAGCATCATAGGAACTGTAACCCTGATAAAATTTTTGCGGAATAGGTACTATAGTATTGTGACACACCATGGATTTTTTAAATATTATTTTTTAAAAAATCATAATTTTTTTAATATTTTTATATTCATGAAATAGTATCTAAAAAATATCTTATGTAACGTCCCAAATCTGGGTGCCATGCAACGGGGGACCCAAACCCGGTTTTCCAATTGACCTCAAGCGTATTTCCCCAAATGCCAGAGGTGGCTGACTAGCAGCAAGGGCCTAGGTCTGATAGTGGGGAAACTATGCCCTCATTTGTCAAAGTGTAGCTCAGTGCAATATAAGATAAACATACACAAACAATGGAAGAAATTAAACATTATCAACTGTAATGAACTACTGATGAAAAAAAGAGAAACCTGAGGTCATATATATATATGAAGATGCAGTATGTCACTATTCTATAAAACAACTGGAACATGTTACACTACAATACCATACATCACAACTGATGTACAGGTACAGAAAGCAAAACAGAACAGTCCGCAGCATCGCGTGCCAATTCTTGGTTCCATGCTCTCCTACACCCTAGAAGCAATCAAGTACCTGTATACGGACCCTTGCCCTTATCTACACCTGCAGAAACGTAATCTGTTTGGGCCGAAAAGAATGACCAAAATAGGGTGTGAGAAATAAATTCCTAGTAGGCGCCCACCAAAGGCCCATGCCCAACTGTGTGAAAGCATGCAACAATAGTGTCCATAAATAAAAAGCAATAAACCAAGAAGTACTCAAAAGTAACTAACATAACAGTTAAATTTCCATTTAATTATTCATTTAATCCATTTATTTAAAATATCACCATAGTGAATATTCTATGTAAATATCCATGGTCCTCAGACACGTAAACTCATACCCTTAGGTAAAGAGATACCAACACAAGAATCTTCACATAGGCATATGGATATTTCCCACAGGTGCAAGAAGTGTCACCCACAGGTACAGAATCAACTACCCACAGGCACAGAAGAAGATTCCCATAGGCTAGGATAACAACTGCCCTCGGGCTAAGTAAAACAACGCCTGTGGGATATGTAAAACATTTCCCTCAGGCCCCAGTAACCAGATCATGCCCAACATATAAATAAAAATTCACAAGCAATTCCTCTCAAAGAAATTCTACAATCATGACTTTAAAGGCATACCCTCGGGTATCTTGGCCAATTAGCTAAACAGAGGAACACACCCCTGGGGTGGTCCTGGATCCAAGAAGTGATCCCAAAAAACATTTTAATATCTCATTTAATTACCTATAAAATTATAGGTATTTAAAATAGCCATGGCCATAGCCACACGACACCCCAAATATGGGTTAATAGCTCAGAAATGCATAAACTGCAAGACAGTTGAAAAATAAACACCAAGCCACCTACCTTATCACCGACGAATGATATACGTGAACGTAGATTCCAGAAACGCCCAAGAATGACATGTACTTGAGGTGAAAGAAAACATCATTAAAACTTAAATAACATTCCCTCGGGAAAGAATTGGTAATAACAGCTTAAGGAGAGCAGAGGGATTACCATGCAATTCCAATGAGATCGTCCGAGGTGGAAACAGATTCTCGGTTTGCAATCAACGGATCCTCAATGGTTTAGTCATCCCCTCCCATCCTTCCATTGGTTCTGAGCCTTCCCTATGAACAAGGGAGGCTACTGCCCATTTTAAGTGAAAAAAACAAAGTACACGATGTGTATGTCCAAGTACACGGCGTGTACTTCCCATTTTAAAACTATTCCTCTGGCGGCTTCTCTCCAGTGTGGCAATTTTCACCTTCCAACATGACTACACAGCATGTCTCCTTGAGTACATGGTGTGTCCTATCGCATAGCTGGCCACCGCCCTACTATTTTCATGCCGACTAACTACACGGCGTGTAAGGGACTACTAAACGGTGTGTATTTGGTTCCTATACCCTTCATCACCGACATGGACACACGCCCTGTGTACTAATCCCACACGGAAAAAGTAAATGGCGTGTGGAAAAGTACACGATATGCACTCTCCAAAATTATGATTTTCCCCATTTTCCTTATTTTCTGAAAAATACTTTATAGAAAAGTGATATGAAGAAACCCGTACCTCAATGATAAGAAACGAGTTCTTAAAAACTGCCCCCCTTAAAGATATCCGTCCCCCAATTTCCATTTCAAGGGTGGCGAAGATAAATCCGCGAACAACTCCTGCCACTGAGCACGTACGTCGGTCTCCCACTCCCAGGTTTCATCCTGCACTCGGCCAGGCTTCCATAGCACCCGTACGAGAGGAACTGACCAGCCTCAGAGAACCTTCGTGCTTCTATCAATGATACGAATCAGATGCTCCTCAAAGGACACATCTAAATCAAGATCAACCTCCTCGGGATGAAGGATGTGTGATGGGTCTGAATGATAGTGGTGAAACTGAGATACATGGATGACGTCGTGCATGGCATGGTACCTCTATGGAAAATTCAACTGATTGGCAACCAGACTGACTCTCTTCAGAATCTCAAATGGCCTCACATACCTCGGTGAATGTTTACCATGTCTCTTGATCCGAATGTGTCCCAGATCTGGCGAAACACGCAAGAAAACTTGTTCCCCAACCACGAACTCCAAAGGTCACCTGCAGCGATCAGCATAAGACTTCTGACGAGACTACATGGTAGCCATCCACTTCTGAATCAACTGAACCTACTCTGTAGTTTCCTACACTAGCTTTGGTCCTAGTAATGTTGCCTCACCTGCCTCTAACCAGCATAAGGGTGATCGTCATGGCCTACCAAATAATTCCTCATATGGCTCCATCTCAATAGTTTCCTGAAAATTGTTATTATAGGAAAACTTGACTAGGGGTATATGCTTTTCCCAAGAGCCCCTGATGTCTAGGAAGCATGCACGCTTCTTGTCCTCAAGTACCTGTATCTTATGCTCTGACTGCCCATCTGTCTGAGGGTGGAATGATGTGCTTAGAAGCACCTATGTACCCAGTGCCCTCTGAAAACTCTGCCAGAAATGAGATGTAATGTGGGCATCCGTATCTGAAATGATAGAATGAGGGAACCCATGAAGATGTATGATCTCTCAGATATATAGCCCTCTGAGCTCGTCAACACCAAAGGTATCCTTGATCGGAAAAAAGTGATCTACCTTCGTGAGTCTATCCAAAAAAACCAACACAACATCATTTCTTCGAGGTGACCTCAGAACCCTCTTCATGAAATCCATCGCGACATCATCCCATTTCCACTCCAGAATGGGTAAATATTGTAATAGTCTAGCTGGTATCTGATGCCATGGCTTCACCTGCTGACAGGTGGAACACCTCGTAACAAAACTAACTACATCTCTCTTCATACCCGGCCACCAGTACTGACGTCTCAAGTAACAGTACATCTTGGTAACCCCGGGATGAACTTCCCAAGATGAAGCATGAAAATCCCACATCATGTCCTCATGTATATCCCATGGAACCCATAATCGTCCATGGAAACACAATACCTCATCATCGCCTATCGTCCAACTAAGAGAAGGGTCCTCACTTGCCACAGACTCCCGTAGAACTAGGCCATCTGAATCATATTACTGTCTCATACTCACTCCATCCAGGAGGTTATAATTCACAGCTAATGAAGAAATATAGGTCTTCCCCTGACTGTCATGAACCTACAAATGCATCTTAGAGAACAAATCCATAAGCATCCACTCACCACTAGCCTACTACACAACTTGTATCTGAGTCTTCATGCTCAGTGCATTAGCTACTGCATTACCATTATCAGGTGTATAGGCAAGCTCAAAATCTAAGGGCTGAATGTACTTGACCCACCTTCTCTACCTCAGATTCAAATCACGCTAAGTAAAGATATAATTGAGACTTTTGTGGTCTGTGAAAACCACAAAATGTTCTCCCAATAGATAGTGTCTCCAACAGCGCGATGCATGTACAACCACAACAAACACGAGATCATGAGTCGGGTAATTTCTCTCTTGTGGACTCAACTTCCAAGACTTATAAAAAACAACTCGATCGCCCTGCATCAACACTGCTCCTAGCAAAATACCTGATGCAACACAGTAAACTGTATAGCTCTCCCTTGAAATGGAAGTATCAGAACAGGTGCTGATGTCAACCTTCACTTCAGGTCCTGAAAGGCTGTCTCGCAAGCTTCCAACCAAAAAAACTTCATTCCCTTCTTAGTAAAACCCATCAACAGAACTAATAAGTGGGAGAAGTCCTATATGAATCGTTTGTACTAATCAGCCAGCCCTAAGAAACTCTGTATCTCAAACATGTTCTTCAGCTGCTCCCATGAAACTACTACTCTCACTTTCTCTGGGTCCACTACAACTCCAGTCTCTGAGATAATATGACCTAGGAAGTGAATCTGGTCCATCCAAAAGTGACACTTTGAGAGCTTAGCATATAGTCGATGCTCACTCAGTGTAATCAATATGATCTCATGTTGGGTGGCATGGTCGTGTAGAGTGTGAGAGTACAGTAAGATGCCATCCACGAATACTACCATAAAAGAATCCAAATATGTATGGAACACATGATTCAACAGAGCCAGGAAAACTGGTGGTGCATTCGTGAGTCCGAACGGCAGAACCAAGTACTCGTACAGACCATATCTACTCCGAAATGCTGTAACAGGTATATACGATGGTCTCATGCGCAGCTGATGACATCCCGACCTCAAGTCAATCTTTGATAACACTCGTGCTCCTCGATGTTAATCGAAAAGATCATCTAACCTTGGCAAAGGATATCGTTTCTGGACCATTAAATTGTTCCTCTTTCGATAATCCACATAGATTCTGAGGGTACCGTCCGCCTTCTTCGCGAAAAGGACTGGAGAAACAAAAGGAGAAGTGCGGGGTCAGATAAATCCCTTTGCGTGTAACTCCTCTAACAGCCTCTTGAGCTCCTGTAACTTTGGTGTAGTAATGTTATAAGGAGGAATGGAAAACAGTGCTTCTCCTAGCACAAGCTCAATAGAGAAGTCCACCTCGCGCTCCAGAAGAAGACCTAAAAAGTCATCCATGAAGACATCCCTGAGACGATCAACCACTGGAGGTAAATCCGTCTAACAATTCCCCTAGTCGTCCAGATACAATCTTGCAATCTGGGCTGTCACTCCACCACACCCACGATGCTTTGGTCCAGCTTGACTCTCCTGAACATCCCATTCTCCCTTGTATAGAAACTCTCTACCCTCTCATGATGTGAAACTCACACTGCGAAGATAGAAATCCACAATGGCTCAAAAGGTAACCAACTAGTCCATCCTAAGAATGGATTCATAAGCTGTCATCTCTAAGACAAAGAGGTCCCAATGAAAGTGACACGCACCAACCTCAAGGGGAAACACCTTGAACTTGTTCACACCAGCTGTTCTAGTCCCCAATGGAGTGTCTAGCGTCATAATATCAGATGAAGTAGAAACACAGATCCCATGGCTCTCCACTATGGGAATAGATATGAAACTATGTGTAGCACATGTATCAAAAAGTACTGAAGGTAAAACAGAAGCTACTAGAATAGTACCTCTAACTGTAGAAGGTCTGGGATCCTTCTCTTGCTGGGTCTGTTGAACTGCATATGACTGCCTAGTGCCGCGGCCCTATGACACAGCCTGGCTTCCGTGAGCTGTCCCGCCCAACTGCCTCTGAGATCCTGGGGTCTGGCTACCATGGCCACGACCACCATATCTTCCTACACACCCTGACATATTCTAGTTCCCTGACTGGTAAGAAGCTTCTAGTCCAGCTCCCGCATGCAGAGTCCGCACAGAACCCTTCTCACTAGACATTGGTGGAAATTCCCTATAGAAGCATTGCAGATGACCCATATTGCCACAAGATCGGCACTCTACTAGGTCTTGTGGACACTTTGGCCTCTTGTTCCCCTCTCGACCACACTGGTATCACATGACCAGGACACCTAAAGAATTCTTCTGGCTGGTACTGCCACCCTGAGATAAGTCCATCTGTCTCTTCCTCTTACTAGTAGAAATAGTACCAAAAATAGGTGCTGAACTTCCCTGGCTCACACCACCAGCTTCCTGTAGGTTCCTCTATGTAATCAGTGCCTTGTTCACAATAGCATGTACAATATGAAAACTAATAACATTCACCAGTGCTCAGATGTCATACTGAAGACCATCTTCGAAGCTTCTGGCTCTCAGCGTCTCATCACCCACCAAAACGGGTGCAAAAAGCTTAATATCGGTAAAGCGAGCAGAATAATCCTCCACTAACATAAGATCTGCTATAGATTAATGAACTCTCGAGATTTTTCTACCCTTAGTATCTCTGTAAAGATGAATTTGTAGAAGAATGCCTGAAATTCTTCCCACACCATGTACATGTGATGCTTTGATTGGGTGGTAACATCCCACCACCTCTTGGTGGAATCAGACATCATATATTTCGTGAGCTTGACCTTTTTCCCTAGAGGCATCTCAATAGGCTCGATGATAATCTGCATCAATCCTAGCCAAGGATCCATAGCCTCAGGTCCCATATCCATGATAACATAGGCGGATGCTACTACTGGAAGATACGTGTCAGCTCAGCCATAGATGTGGCAGCCGGCGGTGCTCGATAAAAGGTCTGCATGAACCTCATAAAGCCTCCACAGAACTACGCCTCCACGCCTGTGTTCAATATAACAGTTGGCGCTGCATCTGGCTCTACTAGAGGATCCACTGGTATCCCATGGCGCACCATCTATGGAGTATAATTGTTGCAGCTCTCTTGGAAAAAACGCACGGCCGTCTAGGCAACCAGACACTACAAGGTCAAAAACACGCCTTAGATTTAAGAATAATAACGACTGAAAATGAAGAAACCCAAAATGTATCCAGAGGAAGAAGGCATTCAAAATTTTCAAAACAAGACTACATGGCATGTATAATGACTACATGGCGTGTACCTGACTTCCCTTCCCCTTCTCGGGTCCTTCTACAGGGCTAAGACACACGACTCCCATTGAACAAAAACTACACGGAGTGTACAATCTCTACACGGCGTGTATGGTAAAATTTTCAACCGTCCGTGTCGTTTGTGACACAGCCGAATACTCGGAATGACACTACACGGTGTGTTACACCTACACACGGTGTGTACACCACCCTGTTTCCTAGAAACACAATTAACTCCACACGGTCTATCCTTGGACAAGACTACATGGCATGTCCCACAGGTACACGACGTGTACTAGATGAGCTTCGTCGACCATTTTTGTTAGTTCCACGGCCGGATGTATGGCTCACACTACAAGAAGTGTTCGATATACACACGGTGTGTTCTCAAATGGATTACACCAACCCGTGTTGTTAGTTACACGACTGGGTCCCAAGGTCAGACTACACAGTGTGTATGTCCTAAGGTTTCCTCTGCCCGTGTTGTTAGTTACATGACAAACATCGGGTCAAAACTACAAGGTGAGTACAAAAGCTACATGGCGTGTTCTCTCCAAACTCTTCCCTTACCCATGTCGCTGCCCACCCAGTTTGTTACATAGGAAGAGACTACACAGCATGTACTCAGAGTACATGGCCTTTACTCAAAAAGATTATTTTTCTTCCCGTACAGAAGACCATACACTGCGTTTTTCATCTCTACACGGCGTGTATACTGGGTTTCCGGACATTATGCCTCAGAAACTTCCCTAAAAACCAGAAAAAACTGGAAAACAACACCTAAGTGTCAAATTCCGATCTGTGATGGCCCATACTCCCCACAAATCAAAGTGTGACATCTTATCTGTGTTATAACATAATAAACAGTCAATGATCCACCAAATTCTGGTCAATGGGGGCCCATAATCCCCAAAAACCAAAGTCTGGCGTCCATTATATAAAACGGATCATAAAAATACCCTATCATATAACATTTATTTATCAAATAGCTACCACAACAGCATGATTTTCTAGCCCAAGAACTATCACAACAACATGCAATTTTTAATGCACCTACATGGCTTTGAAGCTATGCATGGCATGTGATTCCTAGCATGTGCCTAAATGATTCATGAGATGGCATACCCTCATCTCATCGAGTTGCAGCTAAATAGAACCCATAGATAAAATATAAACAGAACAATCACAAGTGTGTCACCCAACTTTGAAAAAAATTCATCTGTAAAATTGCAAAATCAGAAAATTGCAACATGAGTTAAATTGGATTTTCCCTGTACACGTGTTAGCTACGCCCGAGCATAGCTTATTACCAACTACTGGTCCGTCCTATCCTGACTGAGGCTCCAAATAGTAAGTCAAAGAATAGAAACCCCTCTGATAACACTTTCTAACGTCCCAGATCCAAGTGCCACGCAATGGGTGCCCCGAACCCGGTTCTCCACGTGAACTAAAGTGTATTTCACAAAATGCCAGAGGCATACGACCTGTAGCGAGGGCCCATGTCTGATAGTGGGGGAACTATGACCTCATTTTTCAAAGTGTAGTGCAACAGAATATAAGATAAACATACAACAACAGCGGAAGCAATAAACCATACTCAACTAAAATGAAAAAATAATGACAAAAAGAGAAACCCCCATTCATATATATATGAATATGTAGTACATCACTATTCTATAAAATAGCCAGAATATGTTACACTGCAATACCATACATTACAACTGATGTACAAGTAAAAAAATCAAAACAGAACAGTCAGCGGCACAATGAGCCAATGCTCGGTCCCAGGCTCTCCTACACCCCAGCAGCAATCATGTACCTGTACAAGGACACTTGCCTTTATCTACACCTACAGAAACATAATCTGTTTATGCCGAAAAGAAATACCCAAATAGGGTGAGAGAAATAAGTTCCCAGTAGGCACCCACCAAAGGCTCGTGCCCTACTGTGTGAATGCTTGAAACAACAGTGTATAGTAATAAAATGCAATAAACCAAACAGTACTCAAAATTAACTAACATAATAGTTAAATTTACATCTTGTTATTCATTTAATCCATTTATTTAAAATATCACCACAGTGAATATTCTATGTAAATAGCCAATGCCTTTAGACACTTAAACTCCTACCCTCAGGTAAAGAGAATCCAACACAAGAATCTACCTACAGGCATACAGATATTTCTCACAGTTGTAAGATGTTTCGACCAAAAGCAGAGAATCAACTACCTACAGGCACAGAAGATGTTTCCCAATGAGATCTTGTGAGGCAGAAACAGATTCCCAGTTTGTGATCGACGGATCCTTGAAGGTTCGGCCGTCCCCTCCCGCTCTTTCCTACGGTTCTAAGCCTTCCATGTGAATAGGGGAGGCTACTACCCATTTTATGCGAAAAAAGTAAAGTACATGATGTGTACTCCCAAGTACATGGTGTGTACTTCCCATTTTTTAACTGTTCCTCTAGCGGATTCCTGCCAGCGTGGCACTGTTCACCTGCCGACATGACTACACGACGTGTCTCCTTGAGTACATTGCGTGTCCTATCGCACAGCTGGCCATCACCTTACTATTTTCATGTAGACTAACTACACAGTGTGTAAGGGACCACTACACGGCATCTATTTGGTTCCTACACCCTTTATCGCCGATATGGCCACACGCGCTGTATTCTCATCCCACACGGCCAAAAGTACACTGTGTGTGGAAATGTACACGGTGTGTGGAAAATTACACGGTGTGTACTTTCCAAAATTATGATTTTCCCCATTTTCCTTATTTTATCAAAAATACTTTAAGGAAAAGAGAGAATAAGAAACTCGTACCTAAATGATTAGAACTGGGTTCCTACATCTTACATGGAGCACTATTTTTAAATTGGATGTGGCATACTGTTATAATATTTTCATTTAATATGATAGACATAATTTTTCCTTTGGAATGATTTTTGTGAATATGATTAATTAACTTATTGGAATATATGGGTTTCAAATTTATATACAATTGATTATTTTTTGAAAAAAATTTGAAATTAAAATTTAAAACCATTTGATAATGAATGAAATATTTTTATGAAAAAATGTTTTTATGTGAACAATGGTGTTTTAACTCAATAAATTAAGGAAATGAATTTTTTCTGAATGATAATATTGAAATATATATATTATATATTGAATTAAATGTTTACCATTAATGTTATGTAATTTTTTTGAAAAGAGACAACATTAATTCCAATTTTATGCTTCAAACTGTATATTTTTAAAATGTATATTTTTTGCATTTTGAAATATTATTTTTAAAGTAAATTTTCAAAATTTATAGAATATTAATTTTATAAAATAACATAATTTTTTATATAATAATTCCAAATAATCTTTTGTTGATTTTGTAAAAATTATCATAGAACAAATTTTTTTGGATTAATAGTGAATATATTGTTTTTTTATTAAAATATTTATTTTCATTTGAAGCATTTATAACTATAATAATTTTTAATTCTTTTTTTAAAATTACAAATAGTTAAATTATATATCTATTAATCAATATTAGGTTTTTATAATCAATTTTAAAATGAATTTGGACATATACACATCTTAATCATTTGATGTTTTTCTCTATAGAAAACCACCTTTTCATCGTGTCTACAAGTTTACTTTTAAATTAAAATTTTACAATTTTGTGAAAACAATTTAAAAAAATTATTTATTATTTAAAATAATAATATATTATATTATCAAAAAAATTTACATTTTTTTATAATTATGAATTTTAAAAGAAGTAAACATTAGTTATCATCGATATTGTTAAAACAAGTTTACAATGGATTAAACTAAAAAGAAAAGAGGTAAAAAGATTTATAATATTTTATAAATATTATTTTAGGGCCTTATTTTTAAATTATATAATCTATGGGAAGTGAATAAACACTTTTTCTTCTTTTTGGATTGTGAAAATGTTGGTACACCATTTTCATCTACAATATTATAGTTCTTCTGCGCAACTAAATTATAAAAGGCCACTCCATATCCTCTCCCCATCACACATACAAACCCATTTGGTTCAAAGAATAACATAGAAAATACCATCATTACTTATATTCTCTCATCATAGAATCTTTTTTATCCATAAAAACATCCTACAAATGGTTTCAGTGTAGACCAAAAGAATTTGTTCTACTAAGAGATAAAATTCATTTTACACTCATTTTTTAATATTTATTCCAACATATCATTGAATATTTATTATAACAAGTTTATATAATAACCTTAGTTTGTTAAATTTAATAATATTTTTTTATCTAAATTCCATATTATAAATCTTTCTCCCCTTATATCAAATTTCTTAAGGTTCATCGATCGTGTGTAGTGAGAACTACCACCATGGGAACCAATGTTATTTTTTTAACATCACCACCTCTCACTGATTGATATAATCGTAAATTTAATATTTATATATGATATATAGGATATTAGTATATAAAATTAATTGTAATTATTTATTTACGTTTTAAACTCCCAATCCATTTGATAATAATAATCTCACATATCTGTACAGTATACAACCACCTTACAAACTGACAGGATGTGTTCTTTGAAAGAGCGTTGTCGCACGCGCTCTCAAAAGAACTTAAAAAGTGAGTTACGTTGGATAAAACTCCAAGCACAACACTCTATGAAGCTAATGTTTAGTTTACTTGGTGTAGCATAGGGGGCTAACCAAGGTCGTCTCTCAATGGAGGAAGTGAATTAAAACATCTTATTAGAGGTATTTTAAAAATAAAATAAAAGAGAATAAAAACACTACTAGAAAAGGATGGGGGTGGTTGTTTATAGTTTATGAATCTAGAAGATGTTTGCTGGAAGAAGATTGTATAATTTTCTTTGTTTTTAGTTTTGAAATGAATTTCAATTTAAATGACACAACAAGAAGATGTTTTTTTAGAAATCTATTTAAAAAGCGTAATCGATCTAACTCTACCTCTTCACTTTATTATTAATCATTATCATTTAAATTAACATTCACTTAATTATGATCCCTTAATTTGTTAAATCCCGAACCCTACGAGAATTAACTTTACCACAAAGATGATGTGAATTTAAACCTAGGCTATCTTTGGAACGTGCAATCGCAGCACCCTGCTTTGATTGATGTTCTAAGATTAGCTTATGATCAGTAGTAAATTAAGGCACATATCCATTATGGAAATGAGGATAAATTGTGTTTAGGGATTATATTTGAACTCTACAAATTTATCCCGTGTGGTCTTGTATTACCGATTAAGATCGCGCTCTCACAATTTACACAAAATCCCGACCTCGCGTGTTTTTGTGTTAATTGTTCAATTGCTTGCTTAGTTTCTTACAATTTAAAAATACAATTCATGGATCATATTAAGTGAATTACAGTATCTCATTGATTCAAAATAATTAAATGAAGAGGGTAGAAGATAGATCGATTACTAAAAGACTACTCTTCCATGGGTGGCGTAATCATCGTAGAAGCGTTTTGCATGTGCAAAGGTTTATAATGGGTATAACCCAATATCGCTTCTACTCAAGAATTCCATCCCCAAGAGGAAGATTAAGAGAAGAATAAATTTAAATAAAACAGAGGAAAAGAGAAGAAATAAAAGAAGAACAAAGAAGTTTATTACACAAACAAAACAATTACAAAATGAAGGAGAGAAGGAGGCTTCGATGAGAGGATCCTTGCTTCAAGAGCTACCTCTCTTACAATGGTTGGAGAATTTGGTTGAAACCAATTCTCCTCTTCCTCCAATCTCCCAATGCACGAACCAGCCTCTCCAAATGAGAAAATCACTAATTTATAGAGTGGAGGGGAGGCTAGGTTTAAAGTGGTTTCAAGTGTGAATGCAAAATCTCGGCCAAATATTTTAATGAAACTTGCACCGCCCATTTGACCTCCAAAACGCGTGAATTGACCGGCCTTCCAGAAGGATGATTTGTGCCACATCATGTCCCCGATCTTTCCTCAAAATTTGGGCTCAATCCAAGCCCTTATGTAGAGGATATGGCCAAAATACAGAACCTTCTCCATTCTGGCGAGCCCAGCCCAACTTTGACTTCATGGCCCAATTTCAACAACCAAATTAACTCTTTAGCTTTAGTGTCCTGAATAAAAGTTGTAGATAATTAAGTTAGGAACACTGTTACAAAATTTCAAATTCAAATAATAAATATAAAAATATTTATCTTCGAAATAATACAGTGCACTATTAAGGGTAAAACTGGAATTTTCACCAAATTTTCAAATGAATGATCAAATCCCAAATATTTTATAAATAAACATATTTAACACAATGTGAGGAAATTATATCATTTATTATCAATAAAATATTCAATAAAATAGTGTTTTATCATTCTTCTATTTCAATTTTTCATGGATAGTAATTATAAGGATCCAACCCAATGAATCATAGTAAACTATTACCCAACCATCACTCTAATTGGAATGGGGGTATTGAATATTGTCAAGTAGGCATAAAACTCTCATGGGGGACCTTAACGTAATATACCCCTAACAACATAAAAATAATTATGCACATACAATGATGATATGAAAATAAAAACAATAAAACATGCATGAATTAATATAAATCCCACTACCGTAATACAAAAAATTCTTTGGAAATACAAATGTTAAAATAAAATCCCATCACATAGAGACATATAATAATCCCAACATGAATTTATATAATGGCGCTATAATCAAGATAACTTTCAAAAAAATCTTCAGGCAGTCTAGCTTTTGAGGGTCCACCTACTCATAGTTTCTTTTGAAATCATTAAAAAGTTTGATCATGTACATAAGACAACTTGTGAAAATCCCATCCAAGGATTTATATAAGGATACAAATTACGATTTCCCAAAATAATTAATCATATATTAATAATAAATACATTCAATCATCAATTTTATATGTCCACAAAAAATATGGTAATAATATCTAGATATACTCAACAAAAACCCAATTAAATAGTATAGTTAAAACTATAATTCTAGTATGGGGACCATGCTATAATGTTCCACATATAAAAATTCTAGGATAACACACTATATCGGTCATATATCCTTAATCGTATCTTTTTGAGATGCACTGATCAATTGGTATCTCTAGAAGAAGTATACGCTTGAATAATAAATGAATTGATACACATATGAGGATCAAACCCAAGTCCATGGGGAATAAAAATAAATAAATTTGGATTAACATGTTATTTATGGATCATAAAACATATATTATTGGTCATGAAGATACTATGAACTCGACCTACCGAAAGGTAATGATATAGGATCACAATATATCCCTCATAAAAGGATAACAACTACTCAATCCAAGAAATACTTTGAATGGGATCACCATCTGATGTGTACAATGTGATTCATTAGTAAACCTCAAGGATTGGATATTGGGAACACTCCCTAACTAAACATATCCAATATTATGTATATAAGGGTTATATGCCCTCTTTGAAAGAGTGAGTGGTGAGTAGTTAGGGTAAAAATTGTTTCCCTTAGGAAATGTATCTTTCCTAGGTATAAAGGCTCATTTCCATGTCTGTGTGTGTCAGAGTACACAGAATATCTTAGCCTATGTACTCTTAAATGTGTTTTTTCTAGGTGGAGGTCTCTGTGTCTAAATGGCTATGTGTATTTCCAAATTTTAATTCTTTTTCCAGTTCATGTAAACCATATAAGGTAATCAATAATATTACCATAAAGGATCCCACTGGATGTCATAGGGGTCATATTACTTGAGATATTAATATTTTTGATGAAACCCTAGTGATGAAAAAGGGATCCCACAGACAGTGTAATAGTATATTACACACATTTTATATAATTATTTTACAAAATATCAAATTTGTTTCCATTATATTCTATTGGTACTCCATCAATCAATCCAACTACGAACCATCATGAAAATTGAGATTTTATTGTGAATAGACTCTTTCAGTCACAGTCAATATATTCTATCCTTCTAATATGTTCATAAATCTCTCTCAAGAATCATTAATCATCGTGAAGAGAATATCATAAAGAATAGTTATTCATAATCACATATATTATTTATCATCCATCTCCATATCTCAATAATGTCACTGATAAAAACCGAGATATATTATAACATTCAATTTTTCCATTAAATTGGTGAAAATGACTAATTTATCTTTTTTTTGTTGAATCTCCTATGAAAATTGAATACAAAATATGAATGTACATGAAATATAGGAGAAATAATTGTAACATGTAATTAGGAATGAAAATTTTCCATGTTTTGTGTGGACATAATATTTTACCATTGGAATAAAAAATAAGAACCCTAAAAATAACAATTCTCCCAATTACCCCATATGATAAACCCCATACCTGAATTATGACTGATACATGAAACAATATTTTGACCAATTGATTCACGTTTTTCATATAAATAAAAAACATAGATAGAATCTAAATAAAACGAAATTTACACATAGATTTTTATTCTTCACTTCTGGATAAATAATTTTTATCGTCGATGTTGGAAAGATCCATTCATTCTATTTCACACTGATCAATGGTCATCAATCAAGTTGTCATTTAGCGACAGATCATCCTATTACCCTCTTGAATAGATACACTATCATTATGGATTATGAGGATATCCTAAAAAACATCCCTAATAGTGTCTATATAGATAAAAATAGGTCGAGTTTAATAATTAATTATTTAATTTATTCAATTAAAATAATTTTACTATTCGGCCAAAACCATGCCTCAATCTGAATGCTCGATTTTTTCCAAGGCTATGTCAAGAATAAGATGAAATCCATGCTCTGAACTCAACTATTGAAATAGTTTTATGATCTTATCCAGTATTTATATATTAGTCTACTTTTTTTGTAAATTTCTTCGTTGATTTAATATGTTTAGTTTAATTAAAAAAATATTTTTTAGGCACATAATTCCTCAGAATCTGATGCCATCCCTAAAAAATTCTTTAAAAATATTATATAATATTAAGGGACAATCCATGGAGAAATCATCATCGATCCCTTCTCCAAATATTGGAAAATTATTTCATACAAAAAAATGGTTCCACAAAAATATGTGGTTATTGATCATGAATATGGGTTTGCTACTCCAAGTTGATCTCCTAATGTTTCTCATACTTCCACTGGACACACTTTGAATGAATCACCCACCCATGATGGATCCTCTCATATAAATCCCAGATCTCTAATATGTACTTATTAATGGTAGATCCATCATTGATTCTAATATCACCCTAGTTGAGACCATGGAAGGGATCATGAATTACCTCCTTATCAGTTACTCACATGATTCATCATGTACTCGGTCTAAATATAGTTTTAGAGTTAAGTGGTACATCACTTCTCCAACTCTGCATAGTATTAGGAAATGGGAAATGAATCTCACATATATCTTGTTTCCCTTCCCATATATCCACAATCCACATTGAGGTAAAATTCATAGTAATACATGATCTCTTTCCTCAAACTCCAAATAAACTCATATTTACTTCACATAGTACTTCTGGCGACATTCTGAAGACCCCATCTACTACTAGATGACTTACAACTTCAATATAGTGGCTCACACCAACTCTGGTCCTATAAGGGATGAATCATATGGTTTGGTCTAGCATTGTGTTATCCTATAGTGTCTCATGTAGAAGTCCTCTAATGGTTCCTTGTCGATGATGGAATGATAAATTTTTTTGGACACAAACTCCACCAGTGGTAGGAGGTCCACCGAATTATCTCTAAAGTCACATAAGAAAGCTCATAGATTTTTCTATATAACCTGAATGGTTCACTCAGTATGGACATCATCCTGGAAGTGATTATACATTCATGAAGGCATCTAATTCCTAAACAAATCTTGCAATACCTTCTATAATTGAGATGTGAAGTGAGCATCATGTTCTGAAATTTTTATCGAGGGAACTCCCTGAAGATTTACTATATCCTAAATTTTGAGGCCTCACAATATCTATAATAAGACCATCTCTTGTATAACTATGATGTGGGAAGAACTGGTGAGTCAATCTTTGATCACTCGGATTGCATTTTGTCTAATATTTGATCATTGTAATCAAGACCTGAAGTCTATTGATATCCATTCCCACTTCAACTATAGAAATAAAGGGGTAGATCCAAAACTACAGAAAACCAATGCTCATATTTCACTTTATTATGAGTAAGGAATTTATAGATAAACTCCTACACTCTCTTCATCATACATGGCCTCCAAAACAAACATCAAAGATCCTATGACATCATTGTAAGACATGGATTTACTTCTGAAGGATATATATGAAACTGCATCTGAAACTCCTAATGTACTGTCACTAGTTATATTGTGTATGTTATGAAAAATGACATTCTCTCCACCTTAAAAAAATCGATCAGGATAATTCCCAATGGATATATCAGCATTAATGGTCTTGGTGATAGTATTCTGATGATATTTCTCCCTAACATACTACAAAAATAGCTGGGTAAAACCATTGACAAGAGGTAAGCTCCTCATATCCCATATATAAAGGATAAAAAATAAAATAATAACATCTGTGATATGTTTCTTAGGAAAAATTATCAAGATATCAAAATTATAGCATGTTCTACAACAATCCCCTTCATAAAAGTATAGAAAATTGCAGTTTCATAATACAAAAGGAACACTTTGCATCACCTATGTCTCAAATTGTTTTTCACATTAAAATATGACATACATGAGAATCTTCCAGTCAAAGTAGATGATAAACCACTAAACCACAATTTAGTGTCTAAACATATTTAGTGTGAATACTTCCTGTAATAAATCATGATAATGGGGCATGTATTGCTTCCCTCATGGTCTTACCTAACATGAAAAATAGAAACCACTACCTGAATCATCATCACAAAATAATAATGACCAATTCATAATTCATCATATCACACAACATACACGACACCCTCATTTAAAAATATCAATATTGGAGAATTCAATAGTGTCTGGCTCTACTCCTAGAAATCCTACTGACACCTTTCTACCAACAAAAAAGGCTTCCCCATTCCAGTCAAATCATTCAAGGGAGTTAATATCCTAAATAATTAAGGTATGAATCATTGATAATATCCCTCCAACCCAATGATATTTTACCCCTCAGCATATCTCTTTTGAGGATCTCAAGATTACACTAAATTTCAATTCCCTAGGCCCACTTTCACATCATTAGATGAGATAAAAAGTCTCAAAATGTAGACCTCATTAATCCCACAATGTAACTATGAAATATTCTCAAAAGTCTGGAACTTTTAGAGTATATCTTAAAACATCCTCAAGTGTCTTGTGTTCTCTTACTCAGGAACAACTTACAACATAATATTTTCGATGAAGACTATCATGAACTATTCGATGGAAGGTTAAACGATCCAGTTCATGGGTCCCATGAACACTACCAGGGTGTCTATCTTATCAAAGTAAATCACAATGTAATCATAGTGACCATAGAAAAATATGAACCACATCGTAGTTATGTCATCACCACAAAATCATATATGGTGAAAGATTCATTTGAGGTTATTCTTTGTGGGAAATCCCCCCCCCCAAAACCGATCATTGAGTTCATTGATACATGGTAGTGGATATGTGTACTTTATTATCACTCGGTTTTAGTGATTTTATTCCACACATAACCTTGTGATCTCATCTGCATACATAGAGAACAACATAGGGGCTCCCTAGGGGGAATCACAAGGTTAAAAAATTCTTACCTATAGAGTCCTCCAACCACAACATCATATCATTTATATATCCTATAGATATATGATATTACTATTTAGATGTCATGTATTTATTGGGTGTAGATAAATGTAGAAGTTAATCATTTAGTGGGAGGTAAACCTGGAACATGCTCATAAAATACATCCTCATACATAACCAGCACTGCATGTAAATGAAGTCTAATAGAATTTATTACTACAAGGGTATCACAATCATACTAATAAGTAAACATCTATACACTATTTTTAATAAGTCTATCCTAAAATCCCAATGTTTCTTTTTCACTCACAAAGTAATACATGGTCTCGTCACTATAGATACACAATTTCATATGCCTAAAATAGTTTATTTGGGAATGAACTATAGATATCCATGTCTATACCTATAATGATGTCAAAAGTATACATTTTCACTGGTATGATATCCCAAATAAAACTTCAACCTCCATTAGTAAGTTCACTCCATTAGAAAAACTCTATGATCACTGAGTCACCTCTATTATGAGTCTCTATGCAAAAGGGTCCTGCAAAAGGATCTCTAAAAATTTATAATTCTCAAACCATATAACATAAAAAAGGAATGAATCACACTCCTAGCTATTAATACAATAGAAAAAGTAGAAAATACATATAATATAACTCATGTATTACCCAAATCCTTTGGTTTTAATGCTTCAAATTCTAATAGTCTCGCCGGCCATAATTTCCTAGAATCTTGAGCCTAACGGGAACAAATTGGGTGGTGGTGGTACCAAACCAAATCGTTATCCACATCCAGCTACTCTCCCAACTCCATTTCATCATATTTAATACTACATAAGTACCTGCATATGTAATCACTTATTTCATGGTGTACCATCAACTATATCTCTATTACTTGTGTTGTGGGTCAAGAGTCTTATGGAATATGTACCATACCATCATAAGAGCAGCACCACCTCTCTATTAGAAAACTACAACCATACTTGTAACCATAAACTATAGACCCTATGTACTCTAATTTCCTCATGAATTTTATCACACATATATTTTCCTAATACTAACTCCATATGCTTGTTGAAGATGTCTCTGACCCTGAGTTCCCAAAATAGAAAAGATATGTACGTCCACTCATTCATGAAACTCTCAACATACAAATATCTATAATGATGAAAAAAAATTATTATAAGTATTATAAGAATATTATTGTCTTAGATATATCTATGTAATCATATTTATAAGGTCCATATCTGAATTAACTAGATATGAAACTTATCTATCGATTACATAGATGGTCAGGTGGAGCTCGATGAATAATATACCACTATCATAATACACTATTGAATCTATATAATCTCATATATGAGTACAACCATCAAATAATTTAGAGCTATAACCATTGTAAAAAATACATGAAACTCTTACCATGATAGAGTCAAATCATTATACGATTGGGTCACTGAACCCCAGCATTGTCCTACATGGCATAAGACAAGGGACACTGATTGGACAACCAGCTAATCTACTGGTGTCCTAAAAATAGGGAAAATCATTTCACCACCTCAATCCAATCCCCAAACATATGTGAGTGGGAATTTCCATGGAACCTAAGAGGCCACTGTCACTAAAACTCATGATGTATACTCAAACTGCACACCTTATCTTAAGGTACTACGAGGAACACCTATGCTCAATATTGGTACTAGAAATCATGAAATACCATGGGCAGACATCTCTATAAAAAATATTATATTGATTCCTCATCACATAAAGGTCATACCCAAGATGGGGATCACACCAAAGGCCTTGGGTATAACATCAAATCAGTCTAGAAAAACCTTGAATGTAGAGGATACTGGCCTATATAGTGTTGGACACGACGATACCAAAAACTCCACTAAGGGAAAGATATTGATAGTGGATCACACTTCATACCACATGAAAGAATTTCAAAAACATTATCTATTAAATACCACTAAATGGATACCAATATGATGGGTATGGAATGGTTATATATTAACCATAGGTTAGAGATCTAGGTAAATCCCCCTAATGAAAATTTTCAAGGATGATGAGTAGAATGATTTCATGTCATATTTTATAGTGTAAAGGACAAGTAGTGATAATACATGGAGTGTCCCTTTAACAATCAGTCCTTATTCTGTATTCTAACCCATGTCCTTGTATGTGTTTGTGTTAGAGGTCCAGATATGTCTGAGCATGTGTACACCTGAATATGTCCTTGTCGAGCTGATCATGTTTGTGTTATGGTAGTTGTGCACTTGATTTGGCCCATGTACCCTTCCAGGTACACACTAGGCCACATGGTAAGGATCACACACCATCTAACATTGTTCAATGGAGTGTTCTATTTATCATTATGTGCAACCAGATGAACTATATTAGTGGTATGACATTCCATGTAATACAATATAAGATTTAGTGTATATAATGATTTTCTGGAATCCTAGATTTGGTTAATGAGAATTTTGATTCTCTTTTGATTGTCGATCTGACTTCTAACCTTTCCAGAAAATGACAATCCATAATATTCCAACCCTTTCTATCACTGATCATCGATTCCCAACAATAGAATCCATCCAATAATATCTATATCGTGTCAACCATCACTACTATCAGTATACAATTAAGACTAGTTTTCCCCAAACTTGTCTTTGATTGATCATCCAACACCATAGATTGATCACATCATTGGTCAAAGATCGAATATATGATAAAAAATCTATGCACTAAGGAATGGGTTCACAATGATTCATTCATCAGTATTTTGATAGAACTGAATATCAAAACTAATATTTATGATGGAAGCACAATAATGGTTTGTGAAATCCCAGAAACACGTAGAGGAATGAATCTCAACAATTTTTTAGTAGACTCCAATCCAATTCCATTGGAATAAAAAATTAATATACCTAATAAAAATATAAAATCACTCAATATTACTGATAGATATATCCAATACCTACATTACAAGTTATATAGGAATCATTCCATTTATTATTTATTCCTTTTAACCAAATAAATAATAAATATGGATTGAATCCAAATAAAATAATCATCCATATTCAATTCAAGTAGATAAATGAAGAATAGTAAATATGTGTTATTTTCATTGATGAGATCCTTGATATGTTTTCAATAATAATCAATGAATATTGAAATGGATTCTATTATCCATAAGAACTTCTTCAAATTCTCTCCAATGGATCCTCCTAATTTGTAAGGCTATGAGGCAGACCCAGAAAATACTCTAAATAAATTTATATATAAAATATTTATTTAAGTTACATAATAAAATAAATAATTTTATTTAAAAATTTAACTTTAACCATTGACCCAGGACTTCACCTTAAACAAAATACACAATGTGTTCCAATTCTATGTCATGACTACAGAGAAACCTTTCCTCTAAACTAAACAACAACCTCAAATTTCATAACTAAAACCCCAGTTAGAGTTTATTAAAATATTCCCAAAAAAAAGTGAGTTCTTGCATTTATTATATTTAATATTTCCTGAAAATTAATTCCATGAATACTGGGCCTAATGATCTCACGGCATTTATACACCCAGATACGAAAATAATCCATATAATATTTGTGAAAAATACATGGAAAAAGCATAGTCATTACTGTAATATGGATATGTTAAATTAATATATATTATATATTTAACATAAAAATACTTACAGAATAAATAAATAACCTAAAATTTCTTACATTCCATTCCATGTGTTATTTTATAGCATCATTCATGTGTCTGTCATACTACAACCTCACAAAGTGATGTGATTGATTTTTACTAACTCCATCAATGGAAAGTAATTAATGTAAATATATTAAATAAATATTATTTATCAAAAATAAATATTATTTTTTAATAATATTAAATTATTTATCGTTCTTTCATTTCATCCAAAAAGGTGGGTACATCATTCATGACTACATATTTAGTAATGTATCCACAAATAGTGTATTTAATTTCCTATCTCTAAACTTTTTTTATTACTCTAAGTAAATATATATTGACGATATATGATATTTATATCATTTTTAAGGAATATGATAATTTTTAATAATGATAAAACTTTAAAAAAATGAATGTAATATATTAAACCATATATGAAAAACAATGTAGTTATAACATGAAACATGAATTTAACATGGAATTGTTAATAAAAAGTTAACAAATGGACATAAGTAAATAAAAAGTGGTATACAATATATATGTTTAGATAAATATTATATTTATAATAAATTTATATTTATTATAGAATAGTTTGAAAAATGTTTGAAGTAAGTGGATGCTTATGGTATGGGATGTCCATCTCATTAAAATATCAGTGAGACACATTCCAAATTCACCACATTGTTATCTATTGTTTTGTATATACTAATGATGAATGTATTTAATTATTATTATCCTAAATATTATTTTAACTTATATATCTATTGGATTATTTAAATTTCATTGGGTTTGTTGATCAATAATTACTAAAGGGGTAATTGTTTTCTTAGCTCACATTGCATTGTTTGGGACATAAGTTATTTATATATATAAATTATTCTATAACGTTGATATACATCCCTTTGAAATTCTAAAAACAGAAGATAATTCATTTCATGATATTCAATAATCCATTTTATTTTATTCTACATGGGGTCATATGATTAAAAATATAACAATCTAGTAAAGGATTGATGTTACAATCTAATTGTATATTAGTAGTGTTTATTATTATAACTATTTTAATGATAAATCATATAACATGTTTCTGATTATCATAATTTCATTTCACTTATTCTATTAATTACATATAGACATATTCATTTTTCCTCTTTATATACTTAGGGTTATAAAAACATTACTACAAAAAAATGTTATTTCTCACTTTTGTAGAAAATAAAATTTCTTAAATGTCCATGTATTTAAAAAATGTTTTAAAAAATATTTTAACATTACAAAATTGATTTATTAAATAAATTTTAACAAATTTTCAACTGTCACGTTATATTTAAAAAGTAATATTAATAACATTTTCAATAAAAAAGATGCATTTTTGGATTTTACCAATAATGTGGAAGGTAGGTTTATATACATATATTAGATGAATGGTATTTTCCACTATTATTAGGATATCATCATTTTAAATAATACATTGAATGTTTCATAGTTTTATTCAAATTAAAAATATTTCCAAAAATATATTATGGATTTTTAGTTATTATAAATTAATTTTCATTATAAAAAGGAAATTATATATAATAAATTATTAAATTTATTTGTAAAAAATCCATTATAAGTTTCATGGTTTTTTTAATTAAATATGTTTTAAAAATATTTAAATTTTACATATTTTTCAATCTGGAAAATAATTTTTCCTCTTAATTAATTCATGTGATTTTTCGAAATCATTTTATATATGCAATTCCAACTCTTGATTTTACATATTATTTAATTGGATTATGATCCAAATATATAGTTGTCATTATTTATCTATATGGTTCATGGTTATGATTTTATTATTTCTATGAATATATTTTCTCATCTATTGGTTTTAAAAATTAAAATATGGTTATGAAACTGACTTCCTTTTCAACGAGTTATGATTTGATAAACAGATAAAACAATTATGAAACTATTTTCATCTCCATAGATAATGTAATGATAAAATTATTAATAAACAATTTTTTAGGGATTATAATATGTCGAATTTTTTATTATCTTGGGGAAAAAATTTAGGAATGTTATTATGGGACGATGGTTAAATTATAACCTAGGATAGAGGTCATGTCAAAAATAAGAATGGTGGTTATGATTAAACTAGAAAAATGGAACCTATTTCTACCTACAATGAATAGGTAAATGATTGATATCTCATAAGATAAACTAGGCTGTAATGGGTAGTGAACAATATTTAATATGGGACTTTTTCTACGATGATAATATGGGAGTGAACCTCAACTACTACAATGGTGTTGGTGTGAATCGACTAAAATATTGTATCTTTTCTAATGAAGATTGACTACTATAGATATTATTTTTTTGCTTATGTATATGCCTAATATGAATTTGTTAGGTAGATGTTATTTTCTAATGGATCATGTTAATTCATATATATATATATATATATATGATTCTTTTATAAGGAATATCCACGATTGATTACATGAATCATGTTTAAAATTAATGATATACTCGGTATGGTCATAAAATTTCATTCTCATCTTAGAAATCCTATATAGTAATGTTATATTGATATTAACTTCATTTTCCCTTTCTACGAATCCACGAAATCCCTTTTCTATTTCTTCTTTTACAAGGTAACGATTGATGTTATTAAGGGTGTCATGTCTCAGAATGATTCTAGTAATGAAGAAAATTGTGTAAATGGGGGGGGGGGGCGTATCTCGCTTATTGAATTTTTTTTACATGTCAATGTTTTCAATGGGATTGATAAAATGATTTTGGCATGGATCATTATTTTATATAATGAATTTTTATCTAATAAAGTGAAATATTTATGTATAAGAAGTTCATGTTGCCATGGATTGTAAAATATCATGGTTTATTAGTGTTTTGAATATACGATAATAAAATGTCAATTACATCACATCTTATATTTCAATGGGTGTTTTTAAAGATGAGTTGAGGTAAAGAAATATGTACTAGAATATCAGTAATGGTTAGTGAGGGTCATCTCTAAAATATTACATCCCAACCTGGACACTACAAGTGGTTGTGCCTCTAGCACGATGGTACCTAGAGAAAAGAACATAAAAAATATAACATTGATATATATACGTTATTTTCACATGGTGAATGTTAGTGGACCCTATAGTACAGCTATATAGACATTATAGGTGGATGTTCTTTAGAAATTAATACCATTTTTATAATAAATTGCAAATTATTTAAATAATAGATATAAATGACATATGTTAAGGTTAATGTGTCCTAGATTAAAAACAATTTGATTCGATTTTGTTATTAAGTAATTTAGTATTCAATATTATTTAGACTCCCACTATTAATATTTTTACTCACACTATGTATTTTATTTTTATTCATTGATAGAAAATATAAGGAATTAGATTAATTTTGAATACGATAGACATCATGTGGTTGATTATTCAATTAGAATGTTGTATAGGGATAATGTTATTATAATTATAGCTTATTAGTTATCATTATATATGATTACTAAATTACACCTTAAAAGACTCTAAATCACCCAAAATATGAGAAATATTGAGATCATTGACTACTCATGTGGTGGATCCCATGGATGAATGAAGATTCAACATACTATATATTGATAATATAGGAAAAAATACTCTATGGAATTCAAAAAATGAATGAGTGTATGTTTTATGTATGGATAATAAGGGATTATAATATTGATTTCCCTAGAAAAATGAAAGTTTATTTGAAGTAATGGTTGAGTAAAACTGTATCCGTAAGAAATCATCAATGTATGAATTTTATGTATTTTGAATCTATGTGAATTACATGAATCAATGTCATAGGGGAAAATCTAATAAAGAGAATATAAAAGGTGTTACATGTTATTGTTCTACTACTACTGATGAAGAGACCAAATCTGATATATGATTTGAGAGAGGTGTTATGAAATATATTGATTAATTCTGGTGAATGTTATAAGAATGAATTTATTTACTGATTTTTTTTATGGAAATTCAATAAAAAATCTATATGAATCATGAAATACATAAGTATTGTACTATTTTTTCTATTATGAAGTTGAAATAATTTATTGAATGTCACTAATGACATAGAAATTTGATTTAATGGAAGTGTAATATTATATGAAATACACCTTATTTAGGAAATATAACTGTTAATATGTCCCGGGTGATGTTGATATTTTTTTTAGTTTGTATAAAGATATGATATTTGTGTATAATATAAAGTAGATAATATCGATGACCCATGAAATAATTAATTGTTTGGTGAAAAAAATTTATATGTTATAAATGATGGTGTTTACACATTTTCAACATTTACAGAATACATTCAATAATATTTGGTTTATTAAATAATTTTAAAGCATTTATTTTTTCATTAATTTTTTATGATAATTCTTGTCATTACCAAATTCGAGAGAATATATGATCCTAGTATTTAAATAATTATTGTGTAACTATTATGAGATTTTAATTGATATAAGGGTTATTAATGGTATGCTAATTTGGTAATTTTAGTGATGTAATTTTTAAATTTAGGATCTCAATTATGATTAGGTAGTGAAGAGCCTTATGTTCAACTATGCATAAAATGGATTAATTTTAGCATCAGATGTTTTTGGTTACCATATAATAGTAATTATATTTCTAAAAATAACTAAAAAATAAAGTAATTAATAATCATTAATTTCTGGATATTGTGATTCAGCAGTTCTTCAATCATTGAAAAATAAATGTATCTTCCTTTCAAAAGGTGAAATATGGAACACAAAATTGATCAAAGCACAACCAATGGAAGAGTCTATTCTTATTAAATGGAATTGAATCATATAAGAATATCATCTCATAATAATTACACTATATAAGGATAAGGATATGGATATTAAATTACATCTTGTAACCATTATTTTTTATTATATAAATAAAATTTTTCACAACATTCTGGTATAGGGTATTTTGGTTCTTTATTTTGACATTACCATTCACATTGTTTTTATTAATTATCTCTATCACTCTCCATCATTATATGGACATTAATATTTCATTTAATGATAAAATAATTACATCCCACCTATGTTATCCTATTTGGAATCCAATTATGTGTTATTACAAATGAAATTAAAATATCCCATTACATCTTTTAAATATGATGTTTTTTAATCAGTCTTATGATGTGGGTTTCTAACAAAGGTATTATCAAATGTTAATCTCTTGTTCACCGAGTACATGAAAAAATTATTGGGATTTAAATTATTTGAGGGGATTGAAATGTAAGACCACCATATATTCTCAAATATTAATTTTCAAATAAATTCAACAATTTTAGTATTTTTTGTCACATGTAACACCAACTTTATCTTGTGTTACACATAAAATTACGTTTAAATGAATAATTACATCATTTGAAATTTTATTATTTAATATGATAGATATCATCAAGGAAATAGAATGAAATTTATAATTAAGATTACCAAAATTAGGTAAATATATATTTTAATTATTTCAATAAAACTAATTATTTATTGACCAATTAATTAGAAATTATAATAATAAACCATTTTAAAATGAAGAAATCATATTTCCAGAAAACCATTTATATGCACATAATCACATTTTACCTAAATAAATTTATAAATTCACTTTAGGTGGATTATTTTGATGATATTTATAAATAACACATTCAATATAATTATTAACATTTATCATTTGTTTTTTCTAGAAAAGAAATAACAATAATACCAATTTTACTAATAAAATAGTTATTTTTATACAAAGGGGTTTTATCTTATTTTGCAATATTATTTATAGATTTTTTTATTAAATTTTTGAAAATTAATATCTATAAAAAAGTAAAATTTTAACACTTAAAGGTAATTATATTATTAGTTGATTTTTTTTTATTTTCTGACTATATAATTTTTTCATTAAATATCTAAGAATTCACGTTTTTCAAGAATTATCATATCTTTTGAATGTTTTAAAAACCTACTTTTTTTTAGATGCGTTTTAGTAGAATTTTATCAATTATATATATATATATATATATAATTATGGTTTATTTTATTTTAATTTTATTTATATTTTATATAAAAACTTTTTAGACTTTTAATGATTTTCATATTGGAAGACATCTATTCCATTACGTTAGTGGGTTTGATTTTAAATTTAATTATTATTATTATATGATTGAAATATGGAATATTTAGTAATATTTTTGGAATCAAATAATTTTACATTTTATAAATCTTCCATATAATTTTTTTACAATTATGAATAAAAAAGTAGTAAAAATTAATGATTTTTGTTAACATTAAAATGTGTTTACTTAGGGGTTACACTATAAAAATAAGGTGTAAAATGTACAATAATCTATTAAAAAATGGTTTTTCTACACATATATAAAAATATCACCTATAATGATCAACAATATAATATTTGGGAACCTTATGAGTCTTGAAAAATGTGGGAACACATTTTTATTTTAAATAATGAAAAATATGCCCCTCACATCACTTATAAAAGAATATCCTCTATCCTCAGATATTAATGTGACATCTAAAGGTTTTAAAATAATAATTTTAAATTCATTAAACATTTTTATGTTGATATTTATATGTAACCTTAATGAATAATTTGGAAATGTCTAGGATTTGAATTTTGAAAAACAGTCCTCTAGAATTATGTTTAGTAAGATATTTAGAGCCTGTTGGAACCAACATGATTTTTTTAGTGAATATTAACATACCCTTGTGAATAGTAATATTAATAGCAATATGAATCTAATGAATAATAAATTTTATTATTATTTTATTTTTTTAAGGCTTTAATATAAAGATATCTTGATTTATTTTTAATGATGTCAAAAATGAGTTATAGATTTAGAATTGTTATTTTTGAATTAATTAGGAATTTATTAAAATATTATATTAATAATATTTAGAAAATTATTTTTGAAAAATGTAGTTCATTTTTCAATTATCCTCATCAAAAAATGGTTAGGGTTATATTTTGGGATTTTTCTGAAAATCCTGAATTTTTGATGCACAGAGAAATTTAGTAAAATTCCATATATTCCAATTTTTTTAAGTATACTATTTATGCCATAATAAGTGATTTAATCCCACTTTTTACTAACTCATATTTTCTATTTACTATTTTTTCACTAGAATGAAGATTACTCATAGTCATGGACAAAAAATATTAAAATAATGGTTAAAATAATGTAAAATCTATCATCTCACCTATTGTAAATACTACCCTCAATCCCCTCTCCCTCGCACACCTTTCAAGCCTTGAGAATTGTTTATGATCATCTAAATTCTACCCCCAAGCCTCTTCCCACTTCCAATAGATAATGGTTTCACCAAAAACCAAATACAAACTCCTTAAAGAGGATATCATGTAGAAGAGATCAAGAGATAAAAATCCTCCTCATTTTCATGTGTTTTCTTTTAATTCATTTATTTTCCTATACACTATTTTCCTACAAATATACAAGAGGTAATAAATCTATAGAATCATATATATTATATATGATACTATTTTCTTAAAAAATATTCATCATCTTCCCCTCCTCTCCTTACCATATTGTTCTAAAAAACACCCCCATGATATGCCAATTTACCAAAATCATGGATGATGAATTTCTAATTTCCAATAAATCCTTCAAAGATGATCATAACACCCTAATTATTTTATAATAAGAATTTAAAGTGTATTTTTAAACTATTTATTTTTCTAGTTTTAACTTCTATTCATGGTATTATATTATTTAAGGAAACAAGTTAATGATTATCGAGGATCCACGAAAAAATTATCTAAACAAATATCCATAATGTTTTATCTATAAATTAATCATATTATATGTTAAAAATGATTTAGGTTATCACATGTATATATCTATATATATTGAAAACATATTAATTCCCTTTCATTCCATTTAATTGCATTTCTAGAATTTCATTTCCAAACGGCAATAAAATAAAACACAACCCGACCATGGATATCATTTAAAGAACGCACCTGAAACAATGGAATAAACCAAATACTAACAATTAAATGATAAAATGATGTTATAAGATGATAATATAATATTTTATAATCGTTAAAATGTTTTTATAAAATACTAATAAGACTCTTCTAATAATTATACATGATGTTTAAACAATTTTGTAGTAAGACGAACCCGAGGTAAGGGAATTCCTATCCCGATTTTAATTCTTTGGATTAAACTTCTACTTCATTATTTATGTGGTATTAAAATTTTTTGTGTGGTTAATTTTGATTATATTATGTTTATTTATATTTATTTATAGTTTATTTACACATTAAATCAACCCTATTAAGTCTCACATCAATTATATGATATTTTATAGGGGCTTTTCTTTTAAAATCTTCTTTTATAATTTTTTTTTACAAAATTTAATAGAAATGCTTTTATACAATTATTTTTGTTGTATTATTATGTTTTGGTTATTGTGAATTGTTTATTATGATGTTCGGAACATATATTTTCCTCAAATTCTTTGGCTATGTGTATGTTGGAGTTTATCTGGATGGTTACTCCACGAGTAATTTAAATGGATACAAATAAGGTTTCTGAGAGGGTTTCATTGCATGGTAGCCGTGAGGGTTACAGATTAATAGGTATACAAGATAGTTACAAGATTATGTAATTAATTCACTTGGATAACTATATTGTTATATTTATTTTCTACATGTTTTGTGTAAATCTCCTGGACATATCATGTTTCAAAATGTATCTTTTTATGGGTAACATGTATGTATTTTTCAAAAAAAATTCCATACATTACTTGTATTCATGGAATTATGTTTTATTTACTTCATATTATATCAATTTAGGAGATTTTTGTACGCATAAAATGTTTTTAAATTATTTTCACATGTTATAAGGATGTGTAATACAAATAAGGAAACCATGTTAAATGCCATGAAGATTCTTCAAAGAAAACCTGTTTTATTTAAAACATTTTATATTTTGAAAGAAATGGATAATGTTTTTATGGTATCTACTATTTATTAATGTGTAATGTAATTTATGTATTATATATATTGTATAGAATTCTACATCTAAAACGATCCTCATCATTAATGAAAATGAGTTCTTGTCTAAAATTCATGATTATGTAAAGTAATAAGGTAGGGTCATTATAAGTAAGACCTCATAAACCCATTTTATTCTCAAATAATGAATAAAATACCATGAATTGTTCCCTAATATAATAATTTATGACTTCTTTTGATTATACTGAAAAACATTAATGGTTATGTTGAAACCCAAATGATATTTTTGAATAAAGAATTAACATCCCAAACCAACTGTTTTATTTTATTTGATCATCCACCGACTTTAATTAATATTTTATTATATTGATGTAATAAAATAATATTATTACATAAAATAATTTTTATTATGTTATTTTCATCACCTAAATCCATCTCTTCATCAATCAATTGTATATCAAATCCTCATACATTTGAATAGAGGAGTACCTCTACATAGACTGATCTTTTTCATTTTCCATCACCACCTCTCAAGGATGGTTATAATGATGAATATAATATTTAAATATATGATAATTATTATGTTTTTATTTTTCAATATATATATTTAAATATATTAATAAATCTCCCCTCTTTCCTCACAACCCATTGAAAAATAATAACATATCTTGTGTCTACTGTGAATGTTTTCTTCACATACCCATTCAATGTGCTTTTCCATTAAAATTTTACGTAAAATAACTATAAAATAGATTAATATATATTTTATTATTATAAAAATTATTCCTATGAAATAAATATATCACATATACATTGAAACATTCCTTTTCATGAGGGATATGAAAATATCATCCATATGTTTGGTGGACTACCACCACTCAAAACGATCTGATTCGCTTTTCAAAAATGAATTTCCGGGAAGAAAGTATGGTATATTTAAGGGTAATTTTCCATATATTTGATATAAAAGATATTATATTAATGTAATATATTATTTAAATTTAATTTATTACCTAAATACTGAAATAGACACAATGTTAATGTCTATTCATGACCAATAATCTCTGTAAACAATATATTACATTTTCTATCTATAAATTTTATGGATTACTCAAAATAAATTTATAAAAAATATATATTAAATTTATATCATTAATATAAATCATAATATTATGTATAAATTTCAAAAATATGAGGAAAAAATATGAAAAATAGAAACCTACAAAAAGAAGAAGAAGTTATCAACCAAAACGTGACTTTAACATTGATTTTATTAAAAAAACATAATAAATGTTCTTAAGTAAATCAAATATGTTATGATATATATATATATGTTTATTTAATATAAGTATAAAAATAATATGTTTATTATATATGAGGTTTCAGTTTCTCTGAAGGATTCTATGACTAATGGTATGGTATTTCCATCTCACTTATATTTTCTTTCAGAAACATGACATATTTCGCATGTTTTTCATTGAAGTGAATTATGTTTTAACCATAAATTAAATTTATGATTCTGAACCAGAATCTTATTATTATTTAAAAATCCATTCATTATATATGTATCATGGGTTTTTTGGTTGAATGTAACCAATTTGGGAAGATAATTTTTATCTCAAATTTCCTTCTTTGGGAAGAATGTTGTGTTATGAACCAAAATTATTCTATGAGGCATAAATACTACCCATTTAAAATGTTATATCATGAATCTAATTTTTTCCTTATATTTAAAGAAAAATTTTATTTGATTATTTAGTGGTTATTATGATTGAATATATAACTAAGTGCTAACGATTTAATGTCACAATATCGTTGTTTAAAAAAACATTTATTTTAATTCATAAGTTGATGAAATAAAAAAATATCATTCAAAAATAAAATCCTTAATTTTATTATACTCTATTTATTACTTGATAATAATTGTTCTCCTTTAAATTTAATCTCTTTTAGTACACATGTTTTGGATAAATTTTTTTCTTCAAAAATTCTACATTATTTCCGTCTTTAGTCTAAAATCCTTTTTTTCATATCCTATTTTTCAAAAATGTTCTAACATTCTACAAATGATATGTAAAATATTTTTTTACCAATTTTATTACTTTTATAATTTTTTCTAAAATAACAAATTTTGTTGTTTTCAAAAAACAATTCTTGTTTTATATTTATTGAAAATGTTGAAGGGATCATTATTTTAACATGTATTACATGAACAATTTATTTTTTTTCATAGAAAATAATTATTTTATAGAATTATTTTTAAATTTTGAATTATATATTCAAATTAATTTATTTTTTAATTATTTAATGAATTTATTATTTTTTATAATTTTTTTAATATGGAAATATTATTTTCATTAGGAAAACTTTAAATGGGTTTAAAATATTCCGCCATATTTTTTGAAGATTATTTTCAAAGAAAATGATTTCAAAATTGATTAATGTTTTGATGACTATATTTCAATGTGTAAATTGTATTTCATAAAAAAAATCCATGTTATATTTCAAAATAATTTTCCATCAATGTTTACGTCAATTGATGTTCCTTTTGATTTACTTGGGATATGATATATGGATCCAATTATAATTCATTATATAGATGGTATATATTTTTTATTACAATATATTGATATTACCTATTTACCTTCCATGTGATATAAAAAGATTAAATTGTTATAAAACACATTTTTTCAAGGGGATATACATTGATTAAATATAGAAATAATTACGAAAACATTTTTTTTTATAAGATATGTTTTGATGAAGTGTTTATGAAACCCATTTCACCTATTGTGTTCTTAAAAGAAGAATTATTTATAATCTTCTGAATCAAATATCTATGATTTGAATTTTTAATGGTGGTAATGTTATAACCACAGATGTTGTTTACATATTAATAATTAATAGTGTATGCATTATAAAAAAGAATTGTGGGACCTATATCTCCCTTCAATGCATTTAGTAAAGATTGATATATCTTGAGATAAAATTGACAAGAATGTGGAGTGAATAAAATTAAGTATGGGTACTTTTCTACTATGATAATCTTGGGAGTGAACATTGACTACTATTGTGGTCTTGGATTTGAATCCATTCCATTTTTATTGAATTCACAATGATCCCTGACAAATAATGAAATGATTTTATTTACTTATGTGCGTGCCAAAATTCCATATATTATGTAATTTTTATGATTTCATGGATGAGGATATTTTATTTCCTTATGATTCGTGTCTTATAAAATTACATGATTTATGTAATGACTCATGTTTGTGATCTATAATATGAATGTTATGGTTTTGAAATGTTATAATCATGTTTTAATTCCTATATGGTCTTTTTATGTTGACATTTCTCTCGTTTAATCTTATTGAGAATATGATCTCATCATTTTTTATGATTATATTCCCTGGATTATAATGAAATGTATTATGTGTCATATTTCGAAGAAAGGTTCTAGTTTTGATGAAATTAGTGTGTGATGATGAAGATCCCTTGTGGACCATTTGTTTATGTGTCAATGATTACAAATTCACATGTCCTAAACAATTATGGCATGGATTGTCATATTATATAATGATTTTTCATCTATTGATATGTAAATTTAATGTATGATTAGTTTGTATCTCCATAAGAAGCATCAGTATTATATTATTATTATTATTTAAATGGGCCTTTGGGAAAATATATTTCCCTTCGAGCATAGAATTGTGGATTCCAATCCCTAGGTACTTAAGAACATACAATAACATAATTAAATTCCATATTAGAATACATGCCATTTAATGGTTTTCATCTACCCAGATAAAAATATTACTTTTATTTCAATAAAAATTTGATTCAGTCCCATTTCTTAAAAACATATAATAAAATATTCAATTTATATTATATATATTTATGTGAAAAGTATTATTATTATATTTCTCAATTATAATATTATCAGTATTATATAAATGAAAATACATTAATAAAATAAATGAATATAATATTAATAATGAATTTTAATAGTATTTGGGATAAGATCATTTTGAAAAAATGTTATATTTTTCATAGAAATAATTTTGTTACGGTGTCTTGTATTTATAATCACCATTTAATAAATAATTATATTAATGAAATGAGTTGATAAATTCATACGGAAAAATTAATATCTACCCAAAATTCAATACAATGAATGAAGAAAATGAATTTTTTAATATGTATCAAAATGTATTAAAAAATTACTTTAAAGTGAAATGAATTTTATTATTAAGTAAATAAATAATGATTAAATAATGATAATATATGTTAAAAATATAATATTAAAAGTAATATAGATAGTAATTATTAGTAAATTAGTTTATTATATTTGAATATTTGAAAAATGCTTTTTCTTATGCTAATAAATTTTCAAAAGATACTGTGTTAGCATTTAATTGATAAATTCTCAAGATTAAGAATTATATTTTTTTAAAAAAAAATTTGTTTTTTATGTTCAACATAGAAATTGTTAGGAACCAATTTTTTTTTAAAAAAAACTTAATATTTGATATAATTGATGAATCAGAACACTAAGAAAAATATATATTGTAAAAACCCTATAATTCACAAGATATTTTATTTCAAATAAATTGAATCATTTCGCTATCCTTCAATGCATGAAACCCTCAATTTGGAGAAAATAAGATTCTCTATTAAAATATTGTTATTCAAATATGACTATTACAACCAAGTTGTTAAGATTAAAGGTAAAATTTTTAATGTATGAATTATATAAATAACATGTTTTATAGATGTGTAAAATAAATTCAATGGTTATCTGTTGATTATAATTAATATAAGAAACAATTGAAATGGAAATTTTTTGAAAAACATTATTACTATAAAAGTTGGTTATTTCTATCTTTATTTACATTAGTAAAAATTAATTTTATAATATTTATAAAATTGAACTAAAAAAACATAAAACATTTTTTATATCAACATTTTGAAATTATCATTGGATGATTTTTATTGCAATTTTCAGAAAATATTAATTTTTTTATGAATACTAAAAAATATTGATTTTTATTAAAATTAACATTTTATAATTCTTTTAAAATTAAAAATATAGATTACATTTTTAAAATTAAAATTATTATAACAATATTAAAATTTAATATTTAAAAAATTTTGTATTTAATTTAGATATTAAAATATTCTATGCATATGAAAATTTCATCTTCCAAATACTATTCTTCTATCACTTCTAAGGTTTAATTTTAAATTTACTTATAATGATTAGGTATAATAAATTTTGTAAAATGAAATAAAAATATATTTTTAGATTAATGTATATAATATAAAAAGGAAAAATTAAATTTTCCCTTATTAATAGTAAAGTAAATAGATAATAATTACTCTGGTGATGATAAAAAAGTACTTACATGGGGTCAAACAAAGAAGATAAGGGTTATAAATGGGGTAAAACATATTTAAAGAACATTTATAGGAATATTTACACCCAATATTATATAAGGTTTGATAATGAGCCTATTTTTATGATTTTTAAAAGACAACAAATATTATGTCACCTTATCTATTTAAAAATTCGAGGTATGTCTTCTCTCCCACTTATAAATTGCCACTCCCTCTCCTCCCATTCTAAAATAACAAATCAAAAATTCAATCGAAAAATTACCTAAAAAAATCTTACTTAATTCTATACCCACATCCTTGTGTCTCTATTTAAAATATTAAGTCCTCCAATAATGTCTTTATGTATAAATATATAGAGGATCTCTAAAGAATAAGTAAAATTATAAAAAATTTGTATTTATTTTAATTATTATTCTACCTCCAATATAATTTTAAAATATTATAATAAAATATAATAATGTATATCATATATGCAGATATGAGATAATGTTAATGGAATAATCTATATACTTCTCCACTTCAATTAAATGGGAAATGAAACCAATGATTCTGTGTATAGCAAACTACCGCCTCCGGAACAGATGATTTTTTTTCAAATCACCTCCCTTAAAGGATTGTTATTATGATGGATTTAACATAATTATATTATGTTGATAAAATTATTATAATTCTATAAATATCATTTCACATATACCTTCTTACTTTCTAATACATGGGGGATATAATAAATCACTCGTGTGTACGATAGGCTAAAACATTAGAAAGTGATGTGATTTGTTTTTCACGTATTTTCTACCTGAAATGTATTTATTAAAATTATAATGGTTACTTGTAAATTTGAAAATGTATATGCACTTATTTAATTATAATAAGTAATGTAACGTTTTACATTCTAGTATAACAGAAAATAATAATGTCTCTTATTTGTAGTTGTGGAGTACCACCTCTTCAAAATGATGTGAAATATTTTCAATTTTATATTTACAGAAATGGTAAGAAGAATATATTTAATTAATATATATATATAATAAATATTTTTAAATATATATAAAATATTTTTCTCCCTTTCATTCAATCTACAGAGTCATATTTATACATCTTTCTTACATATGTATGGTCTATTATCTCAATGAACATTTTATTCTATTTTCAATATGTAACAGTTAATATCTATAAATACATATATGATGAAGATATATAATATTTATATCACGGATTAAAATTTTAATGTTTTTAGTGATGATAAAATTAAAAATCCAAAATCACATAAATAAAAACCAAATGAAAATTGAAGCCATTATCTATGGAAACAATTATTTTAGGAAATAATCATTAAGAAATGTGGAAAAATGAAATGAGTAGATCATATATGCTATGATATATATATATATATATATATATATATGGTTATATAATAAATTTATAATATACACATATTTAATATACATGATTTTTGTACACATATGAAGGAAGTCAAACATGAGATAAGGGTTACCCGTCTCAATTTTACTTAAATAAAAAATATGCCATATACACAAACTATTCAATTTTTTGGTATATATACTTCCACATTTTATAGGTTATATCTTGATTAAAATTATGTTAATTCTATTTATTGTTTCATTTATGTTTAATTATCTCATGGGTATTATTATTTAATATTTATGAAAGCAGTTTGGGTTTATTTCAAAAACTCATCATTATTCAGTATTGTTTTTTTTGTCTCCCTTTAAGAATTATTTCTCTATTATATCTTAAAATAAATATATTTTCTTATAAATTGGTTATTAAGGATCATTTTCATCTGAGGGTGATATTTCACCTTCTTTAGTAATTAATATATATGATAAATATATAAGAAAATGTATCTTTATTTCCTTCTTCATTCAAAAATCTATTACATAAAAACGAATTATTACTTCAAATGATTTGAAAAATGGGGTTTTTATATCAACATGATTTAATAAATACAGTATGAACAATTTTATATTTTTTACCAAATTTTATTAAAGGAATTTTCATGTCATTTTCAACTCAAGTCAGATGATGCTTTTATTAGAAATGGGAGATGAATTATTATATTAGCAGTTAAGGCTTGAATGTAATTTCCCCAATCATGGGAACTAAATTTTTTAAATCATACATTATAAATATATTTTTTTTATTTTAAGCTAAATTTATTTTTAATTTAATTTTTGAAAACTAATTTTTATGAAATATTTTCAATGTTAAAAGTTTATTTTCTAGAATAATGTTTTTAAATAAATATATATAGTATTTAAAAACATCAACATTATCATCCCATTTTTGAAAATATATTTTATGAGGAATATATTGAATTTATATAAAACTTATTATTTATATTTATGGTTCATGATCAATTTCAATAAAGAATTACAATTTATTTTTTATATTACATTTTACTATGGTTGGTTTATGATTATGTTTATTTTATTGGGGTAAATATTAATATTTAATATATTAGTTTTTCAATGTGAGTGTCTATGTTGATAATATTTTTACCCTAGCATATGATCAATTAATTTGAAAAATAATGTGATTGGTGGGTCCCTATTATTGACATCCTCTTAATGCTTTAACATATCTAAATAGACAAACTAATTAGTGAAATTATATTTGATTATACATAGAGACATGAACTATCTTGTTAATGGTATTGATACTTCCAAATATATGAAATTATTCATCCCCTAATAAGGTGATCTATTATTTCTTTGATATTATTACATTAGTTAGAATATTCATCAATAATTTTGAAGTTTATTTGATTATATATATGGATATATTTGACCATCATTTATTTATGACAAATTAAGATATGTTTTTTGATTAAATAGAATGTGGTTAGAGTATTTATATTAAAATATTGATTATTATTAATAATTTTTGATATATTTATCTATTTTAATACAATTTATGAGTATCTAATTTGATACATTTTTTGTTTTATTTTTCAAGGATACAATAAACTGTTTTTTCAATGATTTTCAGGGATAAAATAAGAAAAATAATGTTGTTCACAATGAAAAAACATTATTTATTTTTTTATTTAAATAAAAATTGAGTATCAAAAAATATATATAAATTAAAAATACTAATATACAATTCGATACAACAGGTTATGATACGTTATATCGAATTCTTATGTACTAATGTAGACATTTGTCGAAGTCGTATAATTTCTTATTTGAAATTGTTTATTAGAAAAAAGGGAAATAAAATCATGAAATCATAGATTATGGAGAATAACCATATGATATAAATTGAGGATATATATTTAATAAAATAGTTATGTTTTATTGACATTGATTAAAGAATTACCTGGTACATGGTAACATGCATTATAACACACCTATTTTGACACTATAAGGGGACATAATTAGGATAACTCCCATTCTCTTTTCAAACCACTATTTAGGAATTTAAAGTGATTTTTTGTATTGGAATCATTTCCAATAAAACCATGTTTATTATTAGGAAGTTAACATTAAATAATTTTTAGATTAATTTTTATTTCTTATATAGTATTAAGATTATGCATTATATTTAAAAATGTTATGATATAATAAAACGAATTCCATTGACATGAAATGGGACCTTGTTAATGGAATGTGAATAGTATCAACACACATAACCCTTGTGTGGATTTAACTCATAGGAATAATAACGAACATAAGGCTTGAGATCGAGTTGTAATAGATTAAATTATAACTATATTAAGGAATATGACATTGTTTTTGAGGAATAATATTTCTTATATATAGTAAAATTATTATCCACCAAATAATGTAAATTGTTTCAACGACTTTATGCATATACAACCTCCATCATTCAATGTCACAAAAATAAATTTTTACATGATAAATTTATAAATTAAATACATATGATATTTCAGGATTTGAGATGTTTTTAAAGTTAGAATGACATTATGGAATTTTTTCACGACTTAGTAAATATTGATTGAATGTGGTTAGTGATTCAACATAGTAAATATTATAAAAAACTAAACACGATAAAGTTGAAATAAAGGAACTACTGTTGTAAAATTATTTTCATTATGAGTAGTGAGTGGATATAGAAAATAAATTAAATTATAAGGAAAAAAATATGAAAATGTATAATTTTAGGAATCCAACTTTAACAGGTTAGAATTTTATTCTTCTGACCCAATTAGAAATACAAAGATTAAGATTGACCAATTCATTGATGGGTTAATTAAACTCAAAAAAGGGAATTAGTCTCCTAAGAATTCATATAATATGATGATAATGTATCATATTCTATCATTATATATAACAATTATATATTTTTTATTTATTATAAAGATATAAAGGGAAGAAGAAGACGATATATAAAATTTTGGATAATGGGAATACTGAAATGATGGTTTCTTCTACGAAGATAAATGTGTAAGGAAACACCCTAATAAATTATTTAATGGGTTGTGAGTTTTCTATGAGTATGTATATAAGGTCCACCATGAGTGTCATTTCACGTGAAATAAAAGAGTTTATAATGTTTAATAAGATAATTACATGGAGACAAGTAACTACACAAATGAATTTTCAGAGCATCAATGTAATATTCCTTAAATGAACCTATGGGATTTAAGGTCAAGCGAAGATATTGATATATCCAATGTGGAATGAATAAATTCCAATTCATGTAAATACAATAAATATGTTTTTGAATTATTTTATCGATGATAATATTGTTATAAGAATCATAACAATTTTATGGTTTCTATTATAGTACGATTTTTAAGGATATGATTGCATATAAAGAGTAGGACTAATAACCATGAAAATTGATTTTTTACAATGATAGATTTATAGAATTACATGTTAATAAGAGAATATCATCATTAATATATAATCAATGATGAGAAAAAATGATAATTTCATGTTTATGGTATAGTATTGGGGACCATGATATTAGTTAGTGACATGGTGGTTTATTTCATATTTTCTGAAGTTCACTACATGTTTTGATTTATGGAATGTACTCAAATACATAAGATTTTATTTTAGGAATAATTGATTATTTAATTAACAATTTTTAGTGATAATTGTATTAATATATTTTCAAAGTGATATTAATATTCACTATATATTGGCTAGGTAATATTATTTTCATTTATAGACCTTTATTCTAAATTTCGTGAGAAATGTTTTTCATGATGCGTAAGGATAACTATTTATTGAAAGTATTTAGTTTATATTTAGGTTTTATTGGAAAATATGTTATAGAATTATTGATTTAGATAAAATATTTGTATATGATTAATAATATGTCATTTTAAGGATTTTTTAATTTGGATTTATGAATACAAATCATTTTTTAATATTCATTTCATCGAGTAAGAAATTATGTAGTAAATGATTAAAGGAAAATTATAGGGTGACATTATTCCTATGAAATATAAATATGGCTTGTCTATTTATTTTCAAATATTATTGGTCTATATAGTAAAATAATTTTTTATTTTTAGAAAATGGATATTTAAATGAAGATGTTATCTTAATAACTTCATTTCTATTTAACCGATGGAATTTTTTCCATTAATGATTATGGATTTGTGTTCCTTAAATTACCAATATCATTATTTTTACAATGATATATGATATAGAAAACACCCCATAATAGTTTACACTTTTCTTCCATGTCTATATCATTCGTTTCAACCAATGTTCTCATATTTTATAAAAAATGTATGTGTTATTATAGATGAAATTTATCTTTCCATTTCTCTCAGACTAAGATAAATTTTTGGTGACATGTGTCATGATGTGAGATTTCAACTAGTTTATCTCAAGATTTCACCCATTTTATTATTGAGATCTATATTAATTTATGATCATGTGATTTAATTAAGTGGACAACATGTAAAACCCTAGTATTTTAAAGGATCAAAAACATATTTAATATTATATGTTAAACACAAGACCGAACTTATAAGATAACGTGACACACTAGGAAATAATAGTAAATGTATTTTTCAATAAATTAAATCTCCTTGATAGATTGTAATTAACACTACACCATGTTTGAATGAAACATGATACTCTATTAAAATATTATTATTTCAACATGAAAATTTTAAACTAGTCCTTAAGATGGCGAGTTTGAATAGAAATAACTAAATTTAGAAAATTATATTTTCTAAGAGTGTATATTATAAATTTGATTTTTTTGTGGATTGTAAATAAAATATAATGTATTTTTAATGTGAATGAATCATCATCTAAAATACATTAATTTTCTAAAGGGTGGATCATTTGCGCTAGGTGCACATATTATACAAATAATTTTTACAACATTTATAAAACAAAAATTTAAAAAAATAAACAATTTTTGAATATTAATTTCAATATAATCATTGGGGGAATTCTTTGTATATTTCTAAAAATAATAATTTTATATTGAATAGTGAATTATACCTATTTTTTAAGCCGTATTTTCATTAAAATTAATTTTAATGTTAAACTACATTCTACTTTGGTTTAATAATTAAATTAGTTTCTTTATATTGAAATATCTCTAATATTTTTAATTGTGATAAATTAATTATTTATGTTTTATTGTAATTTTTTGATTATGGGTTGTTTATCAATGGAAAACCACCCTTTTGTCATGAATGTCATTTGATTTTAAATTGAATTTCCCCCCTTAGATGAATTAAATATGAAAAAATTTATTATATATTTAAAGACAAAATAAATAATATTAACCAATAATTTCTACAAAAATTCTAACCATTATGAATAGTAGAGAAAAAAAATTAATTATTGTGGCTGAGGTAAAAATCAGTTTACATGGATGTTAATCTAATATGATATGGCTTAAAAATTATAAATAAAATAAAAAACCTTTTTGGGTAATATTTATAACATATAATATGGTTTTAATATTAACAATTTTCAGTATTTTTCATGATAAAATGTTGATATCAATTTAAATTTTCAAAAAGATCATCTAAGTTCTTTCCAAAACTTGTAAAAGGCCACAACATGTTATCCATTATTCACAATTACAAAACCCTTGGTGAAGCTAATACCTACCCAAATCCAATCCATACATCCCTTCCAACATCTTATAGGCATTAATATTTATTAGGAATCCATCCTATGCAATATTTAGTTATAATCAAAAATAAGATCATTGAAGAAGAGGTAAAATTATTAAACATGGGTATTTGATTAAATTATTTTACAGCTAATTTAATCCTTATCCAACTATTAAAATATAAAAACACAAGTGTATCCATTATATTTACATGTTATTATAATAATTTTATAACCTAAATCCATCTTCAATGTCATCAAATAGGTAATAAAACCGTTTATCTTGTGTATGATGGACTACCGCATCAGGAACTGATGTAATTCATTTCCCACTAGAACCATTACATGGTAGATATAATTTAAAATTTACCATATTAGTAACATATTTGGGACATTATTATAATTATTTTATTTTTTTACAACATATGGTATATTATATTCTATATCGTGTGGGATACCATAACATCTCTCATGTGTATGGTGAACCACAAACTCATAATGTGATGTGATTAATTTTTTGATTATGATATACATTAAAGGTAGTAAGGATAAAGTTAATGAGTATATATGATTTTAATATTGAATAAATACTTCTAAAAATAAAATTTAAAACATAATTTATTACCATCCTGTCCTTGGATAATAATAACATCATCCGTGCATTACTGTGGACTACCTCTTCCCCTAGTGATGTGAACTGATTTTCATTTTTATCATTTATGTGAATTATAATGAATTTAATCATTTTAATATTTATATATATGTATATAAAACACAATAATTATTCTTTAAAACCTAATTTATATTTATATTTCTTTCATTCCCATCATCAAGATAAATGAAAACAATGTTAACGCATACTCATGGCCTACTGTCTCTATGAACATTATAATCCATTTTTTAAATCTAAAATTAGTAGAATAATATATATATATATTTACTAGAATAGTTTTATCATGGTTTTAATTTTTTAATATTATTTTACTATGATCAAATTAATAGGAACAAAATTATTGAAATAAAACATTTATGAAAAATTATGTAGTTATCACTCCAAACTATGGGTTCAATAACTAATTGTTGATAAATGGGAGATAAAATAATATAAATAAGTCATATATGATGTTATAATTTTATATACATGTTATGTTAATAATTTTTTTAATAAACCTTTATTTGTTATATAAGACTTTATGACACATACAATGGATTTATAATCCAAGGAAATGGTTTCTCATCTCACATTTACTTTGGTGAGACATAAGACATATTCAAAATTTATTCCATTGGGTTGTATATTTAATATCAATTTATTATATTTGATATAATTAATATATTTAACTTCATGTAATTTAATGTTTCATTTAAAGTTACTTTATTATGGTTATTATGAATGAAATGTTACCATAGTTGTAATGGTTTATTTCACAAACTCTTAAGTATTCTAGATTGTTTTTATTTATGTATCCCTTGGGGAAATTATTTTATATTTATTAATTATAACCAATATATTTTCATATAAATTTGTTATTAATGAGCTTTTTAATGTAATAATACCATTTTCCCTCTCATTAGTACTTAATATGTTTGTGAAATTTTTTTCAAGGAAATCAATCATTGGTTTTCTATTTGGTTAAAAATAAATTTACTCAAAATCCATTTCTCATCAAAAATATTTTATCATATATTTTAAAACATTTGAAGGAAATTTATTAAATAAATAATTTCACATTTTTAATATTTTAAAAAATGTTTTAAAATTTATCTTCATATAATTTTAAAAACAAATTCTCGTTTTAATTGTATTGAAAATGTAAATAGAATCATTAATTTAAAATTTATATCATGAATTGAATTTCCCACTATCTTTCCCAGTCAATTATAGAATGATTAAAATAAAATTAAAAATGATTTTTTAATAGTAATGTATATTGAAATTATTTTTGGAACTCTTAGTTATAAAAGTAAATCTTAGTTTAAAAAAATAATTTTACTCAATTTTTTTAAATTACCTATTTATGGTATTTCTATTCAATAATGACATCAACCGCATATCATACATATACTCTATTAGTGATATGTGGATTTTAAATTACCATTGTTATTTATTTTTATGGGTTATTATCTATTTGAAAGAGGGTTTACTAATATATTTATATTCACAATATTAATCTATATGGTTTATGATTATGTTTACTTGATTGTGGTATGCATTAAAAAAATTATATTATTTTTTATTTATAAATATTAATAAGGATTATATATCTCCCCATTAATATGAAGAATGAATTTGGAATAGTATGTGACAGGTGTTGTTTGGTTATAGATAGCCCCTTGATAAATCAATGGGTCTCGTCTGAAAAAATTTGATGGCCAGATTAGCTGGATTTCTACCCACATATTTAAGAATTTTTCTGATTGTCCTTGGTAGTTTTAGATGAATGACATTATTCATCTGATCATAATGAGATCAATAATTTTCATATGATTATATGATTTGTTATAATATTTATGGATTTGTTTCAATCTTACCTTATTATGTATATCAGTTTATGGGACCATACGTTATTTCTACCATATCAATATTAGTTTTTCGATTAAATGGCATGTTCATTAGTGCATTATATTTGTAAAATGATTATGTATTTTTATTCATGATAGATTCTTACATACATTTACCCTTACTGTGCATCCCAGCTCATCATTTTAAATTTCATTATTTTCTCCCAGATACTAGGAAGTGATTTCTGATTGATATATAAGGATATGGCATGGGGAATATTAGTGTTCCCAATGAAAATAATTTTTATATTTTTTTTAAAAAAAATCAATTTTAATTTTAAATATTTATTATATTGACCAATACTACTAAACAATTCATTTAATTAGTAACTGAATCCTTTCTTCTAGTGTCGTTGTAAAAATATTGAGATTGGATATGGGTTAATGGAGTCATGAATTATAGTTTTCATCTGACAAAGATTAGCAGAATAATTTGGAAATAGATTTTGGAAATCATATATTATAAAATATAAATATATGATAGAATTATTATATTAGTGGTTGGCCAAAAGGGAATTTTTAATTCTATATGGGTCGATGAAATTTTTTTTATGAAAAATCAAACTATTATTCTTAATTCATTAAATGTAGTAAATATACAGGTCAAGATCACTACATAAAGACAATAAAATTCGTCAATTTAGGTATTAAAAAATATTAATTGTATTAATTCCAAGAATGTGGAAGAGAGAGTTGGTTTTATTGATTTTGAAAAAGAAAAATATACCATTAGATTGATTGTTTTTATTTTGATTTTTTTAATGTTCATGGGGGTTTTTAATTTTAAGATTCCGGATCAACAGGATTCATGAAATATTTTGATTTAATTCAGGATTTGTTTCATAGTTGAGATGAAAAAGATCCAGAGGGTATAAAATCTCCTCCATAATGTAGAGATAGCAAATATCCCTTAATCACGTAATTTAGGACGTTTCCAAATCTGGTTTGTCTCTACACCATGTTTAACAATGATTTACCATAAATTTAACAATGTTCATTACTAAATTGGGTTTCCAATTGCACAATTTTATACATTGACGTTAATTAATATTATCAAAGGTCCATATAAAATTAAAATAATGGGATTGGAATATAAATAGTAAATTGTTGAAAACCAGCACATTAATAATATAAAATAAATCAATCCAATGAAACCTTTCCACTTTAATTACATTACCCTAACACAATATAATTTTACCCATTATTAATAATTATGAGAGAATAAGTCTGATGGATAAAATAAAGAATAAATAGAATAAAGAATGAACATGGGGAGGGTATATCAACTTCTCATTTCAAGATGTGTTTTTCGGATCTACCCATGCCACCGTAATAGGAAACTCTTATATTTATTGGTTCTGAATGGGATCTTCCCTAACCTTTTCATGAATGGTTATGTGTTTACACATTGTGTAATCCCAATATGAGGTGGACTATGGAATTTTTTAATATTCATAAATCTCACCTGAATATTGTTCACATATTTTGAACATTGATTCTTTTTAGATTATGAAATTGGGGCTCACAACGTGTAATTTGTTTTCACAGTGTAAAATGTTGTCACAACTTGTTTTGGTTTCTCATTTTCTAGATGCATTCATGATGTGTAATTATATTATATGTCATGTAATTGAATTAAATGGCGGGTATTGTGTTCTGTTTCAAATTTTGTGTTCGGAAACAAGCTACAAAAATGCGGTTTTGTGCCCTAAATGACTCCAATGGGGAGAATTATTCATTTAAATACTGAAATTAATACTTTAAAATCCCCAAAAATGAATTCATGATATATATACAAAAATAATTATATAATAAAAATAAAATATTTTATTAAGATCATGAATATGTGGTTTTTTCATAAAAATATAGTTGTTCCTCAGTACTATAAGTGCATGTCATTTTTACTAGTATTAACCTAATGGTAATAACTATGAAAAATTCATTCCAATATTGACTTAAAATTTCATGGTACAGTAAAATTTTCATCACTACACACATAATTTGAAAATCTATTGGGATATATTATGGATAATCCACATTTTACTTACAAACATCTATAAAGCATTTCATGGTGTTTTTAGCATTTGGAATCATTCCAAATGAAACCATGATTATGATTATAAGATTAACCATGCCTAAAGTTTCCAATTTAAGTTAATTAACGTGGTATTATAGGGATTATAAATTATGTTTTGAAGATGTTATAATCCAATATAGTTTATACTATTGATTTTAAATTGATCCTATATTAAGTAATGAGAACCATATCAATAAACGTACACCCTATAGGGATTTTAATGCTGAATAATATACTAATGTTGGAGTTGGATGTGTAACTAGAATTGTATAAATTATAACTACATTGAGTTAGATGACTAATGTTATGAGTAGTAACATTTACTTTATAGAGGATCATGGTGATCAAATGTGTTCTATAATAATGCTAGATCGTTTTATGCGTCAACAACCTCAATCATTCAATGGGATAACAAAACCATTCATTGCTGAGGAAATAGTTTTGTTACATGGAGATAATATTTTATTATTTTGTTAATAAATGCAATTGATAAGGTTTTAATATATGTTTAGTATCTATTAGGTGATGTGGATTTGTGGTGGTCATTATACAAATCAATATAGATAAAGAAGAAATTGAAATAAATGGAATTATTTTTAAGGCATAATTCATGGAATAAAATTTTACGCAAACGAAATAGGTTGATATGGTAAAGAAATTCCTAAGAATAATAAAATAGGATGATAAAAATGTATCAATTTATGAATCGAACAATACATGTTTATTAATGTATTCTATATACCATGTACATAATCTTGATAGTTACATTGATAATTACTGTAATTGGTTATATCCAATGCATTAAAGGAAATTATTCTCCATATAATTCCCATAACATGAGGCTATGGAGTCATGTTATGTCAATATAAAGAATAAACAATCCAAGAATTATAAATTCAAATAAAAGTAATAGAGTATGATTATGGAAGATAAAATTATGGATAATGGGAGGAAATGAAAGATATATTTTATCACAAGTGATAATAGTGGAAAGAAACCGCCTTGAACATGTTTGAAGAGAATGTGAATTTTCTATGACTTTAAATAGATATTACAATATTCTCATGTTTTCATTTCCAATATTCAATTCTTAAACTATCAAGGCAGTGTGAAATATTACAAATAATTTCCAATGAATAGGTGGAATATTCCCTAGAAGAAGCCACCAGATTATTTTCAATATTCTGTCATTCACACAATCGTAGTTGAATGATTAATTTTCTTTCATGTTTATATAAGAAATATTTTTTAGGTATTTTAATAATGATATTCTAATTAATAAATAATATAATCTAAAATAAATAAACTAAAATACAATTAATTTATATATTTGAATGAATTTGATGAATAATTGTGATTACCCATAAAAGTGATACATTGGAATGTTCTATATATTGGATAAACATATATTGGGAGACAATAACCTATAATATGTGATTAATTTTTTGATTATAATGTAAAAGTGATGTTAAATAGATAGTTTTGGATACCATGAAACTGGCCATAAATTTTATGGTTTATATCATCTATTCGAGAGTTTAAATAATGGTTAGATATATATAACATATTTGAAATCAATGGATTTTATTTTTGTTTGAATTCATATTATTTGTATTCTTTTATGATGATCATGAAACTCACATATTTAAAATTCAACATTAAGGGGCACATTATAATTTCTATAGAATATAATTTTGAAACTGTTAACTTCCATATATGTTCGGTTATGAATATTTTGGATTATCTTTGAGGTTAACTATTTATAGAATTGATTAAGTTGATTCATGGGTGTTATCAGGTAACATGTGGAAAACATTTTGGGTTTGGAAATGATATAGGGATAAGAATAACTACATTTAATTATAATGAATTAATAATTTCTCAATAGTAAAAATAATTATTTTGTATAATTTTTTCAGGGAGTATGAAATAAAGTGGGAATTGATCGATGAACATCCTATGCATGGGATTATGGAAATGAAGTAGAAAGGCATCAAGTATCTATATTGTCATATATTCATTATCTATATGGTAATGTAATTCTTAAACACTGAGAAAATGACAATAAAACAAAAAATGTTACTCAAGTACCTTCATTTTTATAGAACGAATTGTAATTTAAACCATCATATATTTTTGTAATTATGGTCATTACATTTTATAGATCATTAAATTTCTTGTGAATAATGATCTCCACAAATCCTAATAATGAGTTATTAATTTCTTTCATGTCTATATCATCACATCCCATCATTGTTATCATATATTAGAAACCTAGTATGTGTTATTATATATTACAATCATACATTCCTTTCTCTATTATCCAACATGCGTTTCATTATGCCTTATCATGATGTGGGAAATTTATAAGGTTATTTCTAAATGTATACCCCTTGGTTATTGAGATCAATATTAAATTACGTAGATCTAATTTATTTAATGTTTAAAATTTAACACCTTGATATTATAAAATAAGAACATCATATTTGATAGTGTATATAAAATGATACACCACTATTAGAAGAGATGAAACAACCATATAATTTAAAATATATTTATTTTTAAATAAATACAATATCTTCAATATCATTAATGATTGAAAAACATGATGTGAAACAAATGACATACTCGATTATAATTTTCTTTTAATTACAATATTAACATGGATTTTAGAATGGGGGGTTGAATAGTAATGACTATATTATAAAAGTTATATTTTTTATACATGTATAAAATAAATTCAAGGGTTATATAATGATTATAAAAAATAATAACAATTTGAATGAGAAATACATTTATTATGAAAATATTATTCTTTCATAAGGGTGTTCTATTAAATCATTAAAAAATAATAATTAATTATTACATAAAATCTATTTTTTATAAAAAATTGAACTTTTATAAATATATATATATAAATAAGGTTCTAGTGTTTTTGGTGATTTTTCTGAAAAATTATATTTTTATTGAATATTGAAAAATAATGATTTTATTAAAAACTCCATTTTAATTTAAATTCCTTAAAAATGTAAATTAGAAATTAAATAGGAAATGAATTAAAATTAGTTAAATTATAAAAAACTTAACTACTCTATGAAATTGGAATTAATATCAAATTTAATTTCAAAATTTAAATATTATATACTAATGATAATTTTCACTTTGGGAAACCACTCTTTTGACATTTAAATGGTTTAATAATTTGTTTAATTCTACCACATTTTCAATTTAAATTTGGAAAAAATGTTTCAATATTTTGAATCATTATGATTTCTAAAATATAATATGGACAAGATAATTTTTTTACAGTATGAATTTATATTTCATTGAAAATTTATTACCTTAACAAAAGTAAAAAAAATGAGATTATAGGGGGTTAAATTAAGAAGATAAAGGATAAAAATGAACTAAATCATTTCCAACTCCATTTAATGGTTTCTTTTAAACCCTATAATATATAATGTTCTCAAATGTCCCATTTCGAAATCTTTATGGAAGAGTAAATTATGGGTATCACTTTATCATTTTAATAAAAATTATTCATCATCTCATATACTTATAAAAGTTCACTCACTCTCATATGTTATTTTACCTTAAACAACATATAGGATTAGTCAGGTTGTTACCGAATTATTTTATAATTCCCTCAAAAAATATTAAAAGTCTTTATTTTAATCATTAATCCCTTATATGAAGTATTTTGTAATAAATTTAATGAAGCTCTATGAATAAGAGTTCAAATTATTAAATGTGTGTATTTTTTCTATTTATCCATACATATTAATCAAATCTTATTTATCTATGATAATATAATAATTCCATTATATCATATATACTATGAGGATATTAATTTATTTTAATAATTTTAATCCATTTACTCTTCCATCAAATGGGAAACAAATATATAGGTCAAGTGTATAAAGAAGTACCACCTCACGAATATAAGTAATTTGTATTCCATCACTAAGAATCAAGGATAAACATAATGACTGATTTAATATATTTATATTATACATAGGTCATTAGGAAAATTCTAAAAATATCGTATCACATATAACTTATGACTTGTCATTATGTGGGGGATACGATAATGTCTACAATGTGTACAAAAGTCTACTTCCTCACTAAGAGTTTCGATTCATTTTTTGATTAAATTATAAATAATAAATAATGAGGATATATATCATTAATATATGATATATATATGATGAAACCAAATATCTGAAAATATAATATCACATGTAACTTCTTACCTTCCATTCCATTAGAAAACAATAACATCACCAATATATACATATGGACTATCGCCTTCACATATAAATGAGAAATGTTATTAATTTTTTACATATATTGTTGGAAAGATGAATTTGATTAATATAATGGATATTAATAAAATTATAACGAATTTTAAAATTTTATTTAGTATTTCTTTTACTTTTTCCATCTATTGAGAAAAATATAAAAAATACTCATGCGTACATACGACCTAACATATACATTAATACTGTAATTCATTTTAAATATATAACATCTAAAGATCTGTATAAATACATATTTAATTAATATATAAGATAAATATATCATTTTATATATTCTATGGATGAAGTTACCAAGATGAAATTAATTTCACCAAAATTACGAAACAAAAAATACTTGAAAAACGATAAAATTATGAATTAGAAGAAAGATTTTAACAAAGGTTTGTTAATATATGGTTGATAAAATAATATATGTAAAAATTATATTCTATAATATATATATATATATTGTTTTTTAATAAATTTTAAAAAACCCTATATTTATAATATATGATTTTAAGAAACTTTTGAAGGAAGTGGAACCTGAGGTAAGAGTTTCTCTTCTCACATTAATTTTTTTAGACATGTGAGAGATTCACTAATTATTACTTTTTGAGGTGTATATATGGATCCTATATATATTTTTATTCTTTTAAATATTTCAATTCATGGTATTTAATTTTCATCCTGATTTATCTTCGTACATGGGTTTTATAATTCGATATTTATATTATAGTAATGGTTTCCTTGGGAATTACATAATTATACAGGATGATATTTTAAGTAACTTCTTGGGTAATTATTTTATATTTATATTAAAAAAATAAGTCTATTTTACACTCTAATGTTTAATAATTAACATTATCATGTAATACTAAAAGTTTCCACTCATAGGTACATAACATATTTTAGAAATATTTTTTTTATAAAATATATCATTATTTCTCTCTTTGGTCAAAAAACATTTTCATTTAAAAATCCATGTTTTCCACTAAGTATATAATTTTTTAAACCTTTTGAAAATTTATTATTAAATATGTCAGTAAAAATTTATTTTTTTATTTTTTAATAAAATCATCATATCATCTTCAAAATGATGCACATTTGGATTATACTGAAAATGTGATAGGAATTTTTATATAAACGTTTATAAAATTAGTAAAATTTCAGATAACTATAGTTACTCAATGTTTCAATGAATAAATTATATTTTTCAATGGTTATTTTAAATTAAAGGTTTTTTTCAAAATATTTGGGTATGTTTTAGTATTATAAAATATTTTCAATGTAAAAAATGTTATTTTACTAAATATTGGTTTAAAGGTCTTTTTATGGTTTTTATATTCATCAAAAACATCAAACCATTATTGTACATATGATACAATGTAAACGTGAAGATTTTATATCATCGTTCTTCTTTCTTTAGATGGTTTATGATCAGTATGAATAATGATTTAAAAGTTTATTACTTTTCACCATAATACTCTTATTGGTTTATGATTATGTTTATCTAACTAGTGTATGTATAAAACATTAATATGGTAGTATTTAAACTTGAATATTTATATTGATTATTTTTCCCCAATTCCATATAAATAATTTATTAAATATAGTACATGATATTTTGGGACTATATTCGGATAAAACATTAATACATTGTTAGGTATCATGAGAAAATTCAGTGTGATAAATTTGATTAATTTTGAGCAATAAATAATACAATGTAGTTGTATTTTACAAGTCAAATAGTCTGACTGAGTTACATACTTCAAACCCACACATGGGACCTATGTATATGGAAACAGGGTTATCTGGAGGGTACCTTAATGTACATTTTTTTATCATCCTATTAACTCACAAAATTTAAATTACATTAAATTGGAGTATTTTTGAAAAAAACCAAATTTTATTGATTGGAACACCATTTTGTTTTTGAAACATTAATAAATCCTTTTTATATTTTTAAATTCTATATTATTTTTTGTGAAAAAATTATTATATTACTACTTCTACCATTTTTTGTCTAAGAATTCCATAGAAGATGGCCATCTGTAATGAAGTTTTGATTATCATTAATGTAAAAGGGAATGAATCAACGGATTATTTAATTTATCATTTCAAGTGGGTTTATATTAATAATAATGAATGAATAAAGAAATTAATTTTATTCAATTATATTTTGGTATTCATTACAAGTATGAATATTAATGATATTATCCAATACCCATGGATATGTTTTTTTAATTTTATTTATATCATTATTTTGAAATTATATAATATTAAACAATATTATATCATGTGTTTCAACCCTACCAATATTTTATATATGACTTGCATGTCAATGGATTTTGATGTAAAACAATTTCATCCAATCATTTGGTTCCCCTCACCTTTATTTGAGTGACATATACATGTAATTAATTGAGCATTTAAAATCATGTAATGGTAGCTCGTGAAATAATCATTATGTTTCCAACACATGTGATACACATGTGGACAAGTGGAATGTTGTAACTCATAAATGGACTATAAATAGAAGATATTTTCCCTTAGTCAATGTTTGATTAAATGTTTTCTTATTAAATCATCCATTATAAAAATATCATGAATGTGTTATTTAATTAATTTATTATTCCTTTTTATGAAATAATTAATTTTATGGACATAAGGTCATGATCAGATAAATAATTGAATTTTTTTTTAAATGATATATATTAAATAAACTAATTTTGTGATTTTTTCCATAATGGTTAATTAATTTTGAAAAATCAAAATAATATTAAAAATACTTGCGAAGGATAACATATTTTTACATTTTTGCATAATATATTAATATCACTGTATTATATATTATTTCATATTTGGACTTCAATTAAATAATTTTGAAGAACACTTAATAGAACTACATGTTTGACCAACCCTTCTTGGGAATCTTAGTTTTATAATGGGAATTAATATAAAGTTTTTTTTTTCTAACTAAATAATTACAATTCCAGAGGAGTAGAATTTTTTAGACATGGTGTAGTTTGGAAGAATACTTTTGTGGAAATTCAACATAGGAATTTAAGATAATGGAGCCCACTAAAAAGATTATTGAGCTATAATCTTGAAGGTGTAAAACACATTCCTCCCAAAATATCTTCAATTTGCATGAGTAATCCCTGTTTGTGTTATTCAAATGGGAATATGGACCCATGCCATTAGAATTTAATAGAAATAAATCATTTTGAATTCAATCATTAAGGATATTGGAACATAGTAAAATATTGAGATATTTAATAAAATCAATTAATTTTTTATATCTCGTCCAATTTTTAAGTAATCAAATTAATAATTATCGACACATATAATTGTTAATTAAAATGGAAATATCACCATCCAAATTATCCCTATATAAATATATGATAAATATATCATCCTAACTATCAGTAACATCTTCGAATGGTATATATGCCTTAGATTTTTGATACACTATAAATAGACATATTACATACTTGAAACCTCATTTTCTGATCCTCAAGAAGAAGATTTGATTTATGAAGAGTTCCAAGTCTATTATAAACATAAGAATTAATGGGTTAACATTCATTTTTTATACTTTCATCCTTGTCTATAGAAGTTGTTACATTTAATTAAAACATGGATTTGTTGATAATGATTAAAATCTCCATGTTCTTTTCTTATAGATATCTTGATAAGAATGGATAGATATATCAAATTTGGACTCTCATATAATAATGGTAGAGGGATTTACATCGCATCCTATTATAGTCAATCCCTTTTTCAATATTGATCATATAAGGGTTATATGGTTTAATTTACCCAAATAACTTGTCATAGAACTCATTATTTCATCACTCCCTTATAGCTTCCTTAGGCTTGTTGTTAATTTTTATTTGAATATCATGGAGAAGTATCTACTCTATCATATGAAACATCATCATTATAAAGATAATGACATGAATCCTGAATAAAAATATTCGCTTGTGTTGAAAAAACATAAAGGGAATGTGGTTATCATTATACCCAATGCTTCTTCGCACCCTTCTAATTAAAGGAAAAATAAATTGAATGTAATATTGCCTATATCAAATGTGGAAAGAATGTCCACTAAATAAATTTATTCACACTTATATAAAAGAAAGGGAAATATTCATGTGAAATTATTATTGAGTGAAATTTATCTATTTCTAGAAATTATTATTATAATCTTTTTATGGAACACACATATGTCATCAAATATATAAACCATAGATATTTAGAATGATTGACGAAGGTGAGGAAGATAATATATAATACCACTAAGCTAAATATGATGTCAAAGATATTAGGTACTACCACCTCAAGTTTACCATAAGAATGATTTTGGTTTTGAATGGTTGTAATTATTTTCCATCTGTTATAAAATATTATTTCTATATACATATTAGATACTGACAGATTTATCTTAAAATTTGGGAATAAAAATATTTCATATTTTATAAATATAGGATTTTATATTTTCAATCGTAATTAAATAATGGTATTTATATATTTGGCTACATGAAACAAATAATTGATATAGATAATGATGTTACATTAAATGACTCGTACCACACCCAATATTAGCACAACCATCTTGGTTATGTAAATTAAATTCGCTTAAGCAAATTACATGTGGATGGATATTTATATTCTTTTGAACATAAACCATTTGGTGTTTGTATTCCACGAGTACAAATTGAAATGACTAAATACTCATTTACTGGAAAGATGAAAGGGATAACATGCATCTTGAAGGAGTTCATATTTATGAGCATAAATTATTTTCTATTTCTACAAGGGGAGGGAACTCATACAACATAACATAAACTGAATATTTTATTAGATGTCTGTATCTCTACATAATAAGGTATAATTAATATTTTTTTGATAAATTCATGGAATACAATAATGATTTTTCAAACCATATTGGTATGAATATTATGAAAATATTCCCAAAATATGGTGTAAAATATCATCATCAATAATTTATTGATTATTTACAAGAGTTTGGGGTCCTAACCAAATTAAATTCTTCATGCACAACCTAGTGAAATGGTTAAAGTAAAATAAGGTAACATACGTTGTTGGAAATGGTGAGGTAAAAGATGAGTCATGAACGTTTTTAATTATCCTTTTACATATACATATTAAAAACCACATAACATATTTTAATCCAAATAGAAACTAAATGGATCAATGATATTCGATATAAATTTTCATGTGAAATGACAACCACGTAATTAAAATTATATATGTGTGGAAATGAAGAATATTCAGGTACTCTTCAGGTATGAAAATTTCACCATAGGGAAGAATGTGTAAATATATAGGATACCCCACAGAAATAGGTGAATTTTGCTTATCAAAACCCTCATAGAAACCTTATAGTGGCATTAAGCACTATATTTCTTGAGAAAGAACTCGAATCTATAATAGATAAAGAGAGAGTGATAGTATTTAATGATGTTATGTCTCACAACACATAAGAGTTGGAAAAAAACAAATTCCACAAATACCTCTTGAATCAGAAACTATTTTCAAGACCCAAGTATTGTGTAGGAGTAAAACTGTGTCTAGAGAAGTATAATTTTATGGTTTTCTAGTAAATGGGGATGGTGAATCATTTTTAGTTGATAACAATTATCCTTTAACCTATAAAGCATAATTATATTTCATAGATATTGCTAAGTGGAATGAATCCATGAATTCCAAAATGTATTCTATTTAGTAAAAACAATTCAATATTTTTCAATACCCTCAATTATATATAAATACCATTTGTTGAAAATTTGTATTCAAAATGAATCTAGAAATGAATGGTCTAGTCAGTAACTATATGGTGTGAATGGATGAAAAGGGTTTAAAATGCATTGATGCATTGACTATGATGAAACGTTTTTAATAGATTCAATGTTGAAATCTATTAGAAGTATACTTTGAATTGAAGACTTGCATTATAATGAGATATGGGAAATAATTTTTGTAATCGATTTCCAATATAGAAAACTTTAGGGAGTTGTCTGTATGACACATCCTAGAAGTTTTTTTGACTCCAATGGATTCTAACTAGGTATGAAAGTTACTTATATCCATTTTTTATTAAATAAATAATCAATGTAATGGAACATTCTTTATAATGTGGATATTATGGATTTTCATTTTAAAAAATAATGAATATGAGTTGTGTGTCTATAAACAGTTTAGTTGGAGTGAGGTAATTTTAATGACTTTATATATTTAATTCAAATTGTATTTTTGAAATGAACTACTAGTTTTACATTCTATTAAATAGTAGTTGAATTAATTACTCTTTATTAATGAAATGGGTGAAGCATTATATATTCATTGTGTCAGGATATATCATGATAGTTTCAAGAGGCTTCCCATACATGCTCAATATCAATACATTGAAACGATGATGAAGTTATATAGTATGGAACAATCCATGATGGGACTATTTCTAGAATCACATGGAATTCATCATTACTTGAAAATGTGTCCTCAGACACATGAAGAATGAAATATAATTTCTAGGATTCTATATGTTTTAGATAGTGGGTAATCCATGCATGTAATTATATGTACTACAATAAATGTTTCTTATAAATTGGGTCTGATAGGAAGATATCACATTGATATAGGTGACCACCATTGGTTGTAATTATATACTAACCTATCAAATTTGAAGAATACTACGGATATAATCCTAGTATGTGGAGTAGATGAGTGAAGTATTTATCAAAGTATATGAAAATTCTTGTTTCCAAATAGATCACTATTACTTGATGTCAAAAAATGTGGAATCATCATCACATTTAGTGGAGGTGATTTATGTGTCACAAGATGGAATATCTCATAAAAGGCTTTTGTAGCATATTCTAAATCAATTTCTTAGTATATTTCATACTCTAAGGTATCTATGGATGAATTATAAAAGTGAAACTAAATCCAAGTGCCTTATTTGGTACCCAGATATAACAATCATATCACACAATATTTTGATAAAACTTCAGTGGTCGATCTAATAATTGAGAAAGGGAAATATTATCCAATGAACCACATACTTCAGAAGAAATATATCTTAAGTTATTTTTACCAGATTTGTGAGTTTATTTTAGTAGTATTCCAATGGATGACAAAGTTGTAGACCCCTTGACTAATTCCATGACATAGTATAATAATTATTATAATATGAATTCTAGTACACGAAAATTCATATTCATTAGGCTCTAGTCAAAGTTGGGGTTTGTTATAGTTTTTATCCTCGGATTAACTGCGTGGATTTTGATTAAATATATAATTTAGGTATTTAATATTAGTTAAAAAAACTTTTAAATAATTTTTTTGCGTGGATTTAATGCAATATTGGAATAGAGTTTTTTCACATTCATAAGGTCATTATAGAAATCAAATATGATTTTAACCTCGAAGTTACATAAAAATATTCTTAATTTAGTTCTGTGGTGGGATGATGTATTATAATGGGACATATTGGATTTTGATAATTATGTGCATGTAATAGCAAGATGATGCGGCTTCATCTCATGAAGATGATACATGGAAATCTAAAACATGGGATATTATGATAGTATACCAACCGATATTAATTATACATGATTTTGGTTAAGGGGATATTTTATATATTAGAGTGTATAATGGCCCTTATACATTTATACTATCATTAATATATGTCATGGATCATGCACAAAGATTTACTGAAAATAAATACCACTCTATATGTTTGCGGGGTGTTGGGTATGTTGGATGAATCATTATTGACTAGATATTTAATGGATAGGTTGAGTAAGGATTTCCCCTTCTATATATATAGAAGTTGATTTCTCATCCAATTGATTTGCAATGAAATGTAAATATATTTCCATGGACATTGTGTCATAATGGGTTTATTTCAAATATTCAATGAAATAAATATCATGGATAATGTTTGATGAAACCATGGTAAAGCTTTCATGATGAGATATTGTGAATAATGGGTTATATTACAAGGGGAAAATTCATATGTGGTAGTCATAATTATGACATTAGGTTATTTCTCTTTTGCTGTTTGACTAATTTCTAGATAGTAATATAAGTATTTATGAAATCCCAAAAAATTAAAAAGAAAATATTCACAGAGGGTCACACAGAACTTGTATCCATGGATTTTTTTTATTTTCAATTTAAAATTAATCATTGGAATATATTTTATTCTCAAGACCATGGAATAATTTTATTCAAGTTATATCGATCTCATAAATCTTGTAATTATTCATTCAATGACAGGTGAATAAAAATATTATTTATAATTTTATAAATATTTAATATATATTTATTCTCTAATATGGGAATTAATATTTATATAGTTATTCAATAAATACCGAGGAGTTTAAACAGAAAAAGACTCTGTATAATGATAAAATAATTTTTTATAAAATGGAAAATATTATTTATCAATTTTATCATGTAGTCCCACCACAAAATAAGATAAAAAATATTATTATCTCTCATAGGGTTATTTAGTTGTTTTAAATGTTTTTTAAAGGATGATTTAAAATTTGATGATATTTTAACCTAATCCCTAAAACAATAAAAATACAGTTATGTCTATTCTGTACTGAATCCCAAATTATAAAAAGAGAATTGTTGGGTATAATAAATTCTCTCTGAAATCCTCCTTCTCTATCCTTAATATAGAAGTATAATTTTAATAGATACTTCATTAAGTTTAAAAAATGTGAAACCAATAATTAACAATGTAAGAATTCGATTCACCATGCTAGAATGCATAGATCAAGTGGTGTCACTTGTAGATCATTGGAGTAGGTGTGGATCACCTCTTGATTGATTCTATCCTTGGATCCTCACATCAAACCAAAGGCAATATAAAAGTGTCATTTTAGATCATCCAAATTCATCATTGGACAAATATTTCTAATCCCAAATATTTATTTCAACATATATTGAACAAATTAATTATAAATTTTGTGTAAAATATATTATCTAATAGTTTCAAGATATGATTATTAAATAAACATTTATGATATCACCCACTGTATAACACTTTAAATAGGCTCAGAGCTAAAAATTATTCTACTAAATATGATTTAGGTCTATAAATTATGATGAAGATTATAATATGTAATTTTAGGGTAGGAATATAAAGTAACCTATAATGACTATGCAATCTAATAACAAACAACATGATGGTAGTGCAAGTGGGAATCCTACACTACTGCCTTATCCACTGGTTGGCTTGTGGCTTTAAATTGGCTTCTAGATGAAACCCTGGTTCAATATCTAATTATATCAAAACCACTAGCAAGTTGTTACTACAATACCAGTTAGTTTATGGGAATTTAGCTTCTACAAGAAGCTAGTCGGTTCACCCAACTCATATGGATCAGAATCATAGACTCCAAAACACTCTAATGACACTAAAACATTAAAACACAACCATGATACACAAAAACATAATCATAATTTTCCTTTTATATTTCAGGATGATATAAATATCTCTATCCAATTACATATCATAATTTATAAGAGTATTAAATAGCAATTATTTAAAGACAAGTTCCATTTCACTCAAACATATGACTCATATTACCATGTTTTCTCCCAAACTCATTAATTCTGTAACAGAACAAAACCAGTTGGTATAATCTTCCACATAACAACTTTTCACTATTTTTTATAATTTTCATCAATCCCTCTATATATTATGATTCTGGTAACAACTCAACATCCTCTTTCTATCGATCACATGAGTAGGGTCAAGATCATACATATGAACCTACTATACATGTAACAAGTTATAAAAACCATGACAATGCATGGAGATGTCTAATTGTGGGATTATTTTTTTAAAAATCAAGGTTATATGAAATTGTCCCACAACATAGAATGTATAAAATCCCATTATTCCAAAATCATTGATGAATTAAAAGAGGTGAAAATTTATAATAACCTAGTCATTTAAAGTGAACTATATGGGTCATAACCTACGTAAACATTTGAGTTATTCTTGTTCAATGTGGTCACCAATAGTTTCATAATGAACTGGTTCAGTTCAAAGGTCTCCTATCCCAAAAATCACAAAATAATAAAAACCCACCCTATCTCCTTATTTAAAAATACTAAATAAAGTGACAAATTTTAAGTATCCATGAATGTTTCCATTTTTATAAAATATTTCTAACTATTATTACACGCAAACTCTTCCATTTCTAAATTATATTACCATGATTCATAAAAATCAACAATTCATGAATGAATTAAATAATCCAAAATATGGATCTTCTTCTATAACTCCCCATATGTATACAACTAAAAACATTTTTTTCTTTTATTATTTCCCTATATCCATTTCCAATAAGTTTGAAAATAGTTACATAAAATGTGGGTCTCTCTTCGACACAATGCTTGATTATACTCCATATATCCGTATAACTCTATAACATAAGTTTTCGTAACTAATCTATAAAATGATCCACTCATATTGGAATTAAGTGTTACACATTCATATATATATTCGTCACAACCCAAAACACTTATCATCCCCTCTAGGTACTAGTCAACTTCTTAAAAAATTAAATCATTATGTCATCCTACTTCTAAATGAAAAATGGATGCGGAAGAAGAAATCTACATAGATTTTTATTTTTGTATTTAATCATTTGATATGTTTGAAAATGATAGAAACATACAAAGATGTACCTATTCAAAACTAGAATGTATAACCTTTGTTTGATTTCATTATACAACTTCATTTATCCTTGGTGCACCACCTACTATTAAAATTTATTTTACACATCATCTCTTAAATAATTGAAGATGGAACCATAAGTCTTTTATTAATATAGATCATATATTATCTATCTTAATACCATCCACAAGCTTGTTTGTTACCCACATAATCATCTAAAAATCACTAAACACTCTAAATATGAAGCATGGATGGATTTCTCTGGATCCACAGAGAATATATTATATCTAAGGTGGAACATGTAATCACCCCTGGAACCTTATATATACCCAGAAAAAATTCAAGAAACAAGATAAAAAATCTATATTACCCTCTAATATATCCTATATGATATCATGTCCTTTTCTAATAACATTGGGTATAACAAAATTACTTGTTCTATGATAAAAATATAACTCCACAACAAGAGCTTACATGTACTAAAACCAATGAATTTTTCAGAGAATAACTTAATGTTGATGGAAAATATGCCATAAATTTTTTAAGTCCTCATAGATTAAAATCCCCTAAATGAAATGATAATGGTTTCATCACTATAGGTGATGATCAATAGTGGCCAACTCTAGTTCACGCATAGGGTAGATCATTATGTGAGGTCATAGCTAAGGAGACAGACATAAAACTACTTAATAATTATGAATAATGATAGTTACCATTCCAATATACTAATCAATTGGATAAAATACATATGAAACCCTAATATTAGGTAATATTAACTTAATAGAAAATTAAAATCACCTCTTAAGACCTTTGACGACATCCTCATATTGATCTGACCACTCAAACTTCACACCATTCTAGGTAATCATAATCAAATGTTCTACTAATCATGGGAAATCCTCAATTAACCATCAATAAAACCCAACAAAACCTATTATATTCCACATATAAAAAATCATATCCATGAACATGAAATCACTACATTTACCCTCTCAAAATTATCATAGTTTCGTACCTTAGATATCACATTCCTGAGGAAGTCCACTTATTGAATCCAAAAATAACCCTATGAATGGTAGGCATAATGGTGGTTTTCATTGAGTTTTTCAAACATGATATCATGGTATCTAGCATGCATCAACATGGTTCTTGAATATATCAAGATATCATAACGAAATAAAATTACCAATGAATAACGATATTGGTGGAACATCATATTCATGAGGTCTATGAACAAAGTTGGATAATTTAAAAACATAAATAGAATTCTATTTTACACAACCCTTACACACATTCTTAGAAATGTTATCATAGGTATATCTGCCTCTTAAAAACAAAGCAGGTGGGATCTTGAGTGAAATTAAATCTTGGGGAATCACTAGGATCCTCTATACTGATCAAAAAAGTCATATATAAATCAAAATGGGTACCTTTTCGTTATCTTCACCTGATAAAATTATAATATTACATACATTCCAAAGGATCCCATCCCACTTCAGAGATAATAAAAATATAGCACTATAAGAAGAGTTTCTTTTTCAAATAAATATTACCATATCTAAATCCTCATACACTTCCTCAAGATTCCATAACTCCAAATGTTCCATATGATATGGAGGGATTGGTGTGGAATGTTCTCCTTCTATGATTTGGGCATGTATCTAATTATCATATTTGGAAGAATTCATGATAAATTTTCACACAATTTTCATGGGTGGAAATCAACTATTGGGGGGAAATGTGTAGGGAGATGTTGCACGATCCTCTAAAAGAATAATTCCCACTACATGAAATATAACAAACCAAAAACATACTAAAGTAAAATATTGTATTTCTTGATCGAATATCACATTCACTTACCAAAATAATCATCTCCACATTAGAATTAGTAAAGGATACATGAGTCATAAAATAATTAATATCTATATGGTGAAATATGAAACAAAACATCTTGGAAATCAAATCATATCTATTCATATATATGATTATGAAATATAATACATTTATATGAAAAAAATTCTATATTAAAAATTTTAAATCCCTTTAGATAATCATATTTTATCACAAATAGTGTTTCATGATAAATAAATCTTGAACATAATTTAAGGTCAATCACAAACCCATAAAAACATGATTTGATATAGATGAAATGGAAGAACATTATAATAAAAGGTAGTACAATGTGTATAATTAATTACAGATATAAAAATTAGTATAGAAGGTTTGTCTATACCATTTTCCCAAATTTAGTCCATGATATACAAATTGCACACATCTTTACCATCACTCTATCCTCGAGACCCCATTCAGGGTTGATTCAAAGACCAGTTGCAATTATGGATCCCCTTTAAGAGCTGATATATGTCTCATTACTCATATCCTATGCAAGATAGACACCTTTGGGAAACCTGACCATGTTACCCATGAATTTCAAAATTTTAGCTTCCCCATAATTCCACATCAATGAAACTTGTTATGATATTGAAGGTAAAAAATGTATAGTGTATTATTTTTCCGCCTTTCAAGAAAAAACTGAAACCTCCAACCATTGATGGTACTGATGAAAACATTTTCTTATCCGTCTATCTAATACCACCCTTCCATGATTCATTTTAATTTTATTTTAATATGTAAATATTATTTCACTTCATCTCTAGGTGTTCCACTCATCAGTTGACCTACTAATGAATGTATGTATGATTTTTTATTGTCATCCAGTCCCTTCAGAATTAAATTGATCATTCCTAACACCTCAGAGTTGGTTATCAAGATAAAACTACAAAACAAGAATTTTTGCATCAACTGAACGTGAAATATGTCCATTCATTAATTTTTTGAAAATTATCCATACAAAAGTGGAGTGAAGGAAGAAAATTGCAAGATGTGATAAATTGGTATTTATTAATGAAGAACCCAACCCATAATTTGTGAATTTCTGAATAATTCTTCCATGAAGTTATTCTTGATGATCTACAAATTCATACACCCATAAAACAATGACTAGTTTTAATACCCCAAAATATATTTACTTACCACTCAATAATGAATCAATCTAGCATAAAATATATCCAATATCTATTATCCACTAGATCAATGTTTCTATGGATGATATTAATTCAATCCTCATCTTTGGTTGGTATTCAATTACAACTAACGTATAGGGGATATTGATGCTTGAAAATTGGTGTATAATCAACAATCACAATATGAGATTCTCTTATGTTGATTTTAACGTTATAAATACATATTGGTTGAATAATTTCTGTAACTTGGACCAGTAATGTGGATATTTGAGAAGACTCAACTTCATTATTGTGCATCCCTAGAAGAATTATAGGAGTTACCTCTCTTACAATATCATCCCAACCCACTTAACAATGTTATCCTATAAGATGTAATTTTGAGGGGAATAAGTGAAATTCTAAGTGCATTCCTAGAAATATCATGAAAATATTATATAACTACCCAACATAAAAAGATAAAGGAACATATAAAAAATTAATAATATAAAAATCATTATAAAACTCTACCAATTTAAACATGTTTCAATGAACATAGTATATTACAATCCCAATTCCAAGACTTTTTCACTAGTACATTAGTCACATTCATGTACATAGAGAAGACAGAGAATTATATGTTCAATAAAAGGATAATTCATTATAGATATATCCTAGAATCTTTAATCACATATTATGTCTTATATTTATATAATTGATTTTATATTTTTGAAAAGAAATCATATACCAAACATGTGACCCTATATTCATTGTCAAAATGCATGAATGAATAAAATTGTGAAAATTTTTAACATAACAACAGCATATCAGATCAAAAAAAAATTAATAATGCAACTATTAGTATATATACATTCCCTGTTAAAATGATGGTTCATTATATAATATTTGGAGAGGTATTCATGTTACTACCCTACATGTGTTCGACACAACTTATCCCCTTTCAATATTTTTGATATATAATTATGATAATTAGAAAAAACCTAACATGAAAGACATAGAAATTCCATGAAAAAATTACCAAGTCTAGATAGTGTATAGCATGAACTCTTTTATATATCCTTGAATTTAGTTGGATTCCATCTAGTTTTTAGGGTCCGAATATTGTCATCGGGATAATTTAAACATGGAAGAAATATATTTGTGGAAAATTCACAAAAAGTAATAAATTAAATACTAGAAAAAATCATTTTAATCATCATGATATAATAAAATACCATAATTTGATATAAAAAAGACATAAATGAATCCCATTGTGGGTAGTCAAATAATTTATGATTAAAAAATTAATAAAAAAATAAATAAATAATCAAAATTTTGTAATATATTTACATCTGTCATCCAACCTCCACCTACTAATCTCCATGAATTGGGACTCATTACCTTAGTGATATCCCAAATCATGAAATATATATTCAATTAATTTCCTATAAATGGTGTGAGTATAGATCCATTAGGAAACCACCAATTTTCCTTTAACATTAATTGAATTTATATGTAATTTATTCATGTCATGAAGAGAGTTAATGAACATTAATATTATCAATCATATATTGGGTTACATGTCCTGTCCTGTCCTCCGGGGCCCGTGCTGTGACTACCCCAAGCCCACCTTCCATAGGCTAGGGGCTGGCGACTAGCACCAAAGGAATAAATCCCTAAAATAGAGAAGGCATTGCCTTTATAAACTAAAAACACACACACAAAAGAATATGAGTTTAAAGTAAATGCTATGTAAAGGTGTATACAATAGAGTTCTTAAAGGTAAGGGGCCGGAAATACAAGCCCAACTGGAAAGTGAAAGTAAAAATAAAAAGCAAGCACAAATGAAAAAGAAAAGCAGTTACTGGGTCGTCCTCCGGGGTTCCTACCTGATGGGTAGGTATAGATGGAATCCTCATCACTCCACATCTGTCAGTCTCCTCAGTATACTAACTCATCATAAGGTGGACCTATGGGTACCGTCCATTACTACTACTCTGCCTCATTCAGCACTGTCTGTCATCTGCAACCAACACAACAAGGTGCGAGAATAGCATGTGTAGGGGTGAGTATAACGATACTATGTAGGGACCCCGAGACCCTCAAGGTCTCTCAAAATCCAATAGGGATAAAACATTGATTATGAAATCAACAGATAGACATTAATTAAGTATATTCCCATACATATACCAAATTTATCAAGTAACCCATCTCAATAATGAGGAAAACACAGAAGTCACTGACTCAACTCACATAGGTATTCATCTTTTGTAGAGTGATAGAGATGATCAGATGTAGTTACTGATTCATCTAAGATGTCGGACCCACACATGATCTAGGACCTGCAGTTAAAACTGTCGGACCCACATAGGATCCGGGAATAGTAGTCGGAGCTGTCAGACACACATATGATCTTGGAAAAGTTATGATTTAAGACCCACATATGATCCAGGACTAGATATTCTGTCAGACGCACACATGATCCATGAACAGAAGTCAGAATTGTCGGACCCACATAGGATCGAAGAATAGTCGTCATAGCACAGCCAGCTGCATGGTTTCCACAAAGAATTCTTGATCCATGAGGTTATGATCCCCAAGCCAGGTGTTCATATGTCAACTTCAACCAAGTCCCACGAAGAACTATCTCAAAGGTCTGTTTCATCATATGGGTCTCAACACAAAAGACGACGCATCAATCGGACACCCAATCTGTGAGTTATTACCTTTTTTAGTCCCGGGGCCCGGTTGGATTCATGTACGATCCAACCTGATCGTATCTCAACAATACCTCAAACTCTAGTGAGGTATACTCAAAGGGACCATCGCGCTCCAAGAATACCAGTGTCGTTGACGGTTCGTCAAATAGTCATCTGGTGCCAACGTTATGGCCAATGTAAGTAATGGGTCAATAGTGGGCCCGTTTCTGGTCTGACCCGGTCAGACATACTCGACCCAACATAGTCTGGTCCGACCACGTCTAGGTCGACATGGTCAGACTCGCTGGGTCTGACCTGCCCTGCTGGGTGGACCATCACATTATGTTCGGCGCGGTCCACTGGGCCCGGCCCAGCAGACCGCTATGGTTGTTCGGCCCGGGATTGGGAACAATGCGACCTAGAGCATTGCCAGGGCATGGCCCGGTACAATTTGGCCCAACTCGACATGGATTTTTCCAGAGGGCATGGTAGGGCGCATTCATCCAAGGCACCGCGAGGGGGGATCAGACGCTGGATCGTCTGGGAGGCCGCAAGGGGGCCGGTTCGGCCATCTCTAGAGGCCGCGTGTAGACCGGTTCGACCAGTTCGAGAGGCCGTGATGAGGGCCAGCTCGGGGGCGCGTGGGTCGCGAGGAGGCTGGCATAGGGGTGGCGAGGCAGCAGCTCGGCCAGGTGGGCCGCGGGCTGCCGGCTGCGGCCTGGTAGGCGACCTGGCATGAGGCCAGGAAAGCGGCCAGGCGGGCAGCAGCCGGGTGGGCGTCCAAGCGGCCTCTAGTTCTTCGGGGCATGTGGCCAGGAGGGTTGTGGGTTCGGCAGGTCACGGGTTGGTGCAGGGCTCCAGTGGGTGGCGAAGGTGGCCGTATGGCTGGAAGGCATTGGCCGGCGCGGGTTCGGCTGAGGTACGCGGTTTCGGCTGGGGCACATGGGGTACCGTGGGGGTGGCACACATCACGGAGGCAACGGGTAGAGTGGCCTTTGTTGTTATCACCTCCGTTGCCTCATCTTTGTTTCATCACCACATCGTTGAAACATCATAAGAGATCGGCCGATGGAGTCTGGGCCTATTAGTTGACCCGCACCCTCCGCATTTAAAGGGTGATAACAATTGGAGTATCAAGAGAAGAATATGATCAACAATACGTCCGCAACAATCCCTTATTATCCTTTGAAAAAGGTAAGAAAAGGATACAACTTCATCATTTATTAAACCCCCTACCATTGATTCATCGTTCATCGACGGAGTCATGGAAGGTAGATGAATGAGCTCGTAATTCATCGCATCCGCCACGTACTCCCAAACCCGAGTTGCATCATCTCATCGAAGATGCTCCATGTCAATATGATTTGAGGAAGGAAGTCTAATAAGCAAACTTCCCAGGCATTCTTCGCTTTCTTCGTGGAGGAAGCGTTCTTCGTTAGAGAGGGTTTCTCCCACAGCCCCTCCAAATTCTCTAAAGCCAAACCATTCCCCAATTCCACCACCAAGGAAAAGAAATAGCCAATAACAAAACAATTGGCATGATTTAATTTCATCTTGACACATAAAATTAATTGAAAAAAATTAATTTTATGTTGACAAATAAAATTAATTGATCTCTTTAATTTTATGTTGACACATAAAATTAATTTGACAGCAATTAATTTTATGATGACACATAAAATTAATTGGAATCATTTAATTTCACATTGACGCATAAAATTCAATTGGATACAATAAATTTTATGTCGACACATAAAATTAATTGAGGGGGTTGAGAGGTTTCCTCTCCCTCCCCCTTAATTGGGCGGTTAAGCCTCATGTGGTACCCACGTCATAACCTCTCACATGAGGTTATGCTCGAGTGGGCCCCACCACCATAACCTCCCAAGAGAGGTTAAGGTGTGGTGGTCCAACCTCTTACTCCTAAGTGGAAGTTTTAACCAACAATCTTCCACAAGTCATCTTAAAATAAAATAAAATGTTGTACACTTTAAATTATTATTATTTTATATAAAGGCAAAAACTAACATTTATTCTCGACAAACTACTATCGAGGTGAAAATCTTCATAAGTGAATACCGGTGTTGTGAGTTCAACGATGCCATCAGATTTTAGTACGGAGCACCAGTTCAAAAGTTATAATATCCTACTCGTATGTTTTCTAAAGTTAGTTGAATAGAACTTCATAAATTGATTCTGGGCCCACTGGGCCTCTTAATCATGTTCTGTCAGTTTTTGCAGACTTTTAAAATTTTCATGTATTTATGAAAAAATATTCCACGGATATTCCAGGTCTTTACATTCTCCCCACCTCTAGGCTTTACATCCCTGTAAGCTACAACTCGAACTAAGGAAACAAATGGGGGTACTGAGAACGCATATGAGCCTCCCACTCCCATGTGCACTCCTGGAGGTTCCTATGTTGCTAGTGAACATGCACCAGGTGTATCTATCGTCCACGTAGGACACGCACATGTCGATCCTCAAAATCGACTGGAACCTCCATGAAAGTCACCCCATCATCGATGTCCAGCTCTCCATGGTCGATGATGTGAGTAGGGTCGTGCACGTATCTCCTCAGCTAAGATAGGTGGAAGACGTCGTGCACCCGGTGAATCTGAGGTGGAAGATCTAAGTGGTAAGCAACCTCTCTAACTCTAATAAGGACCTAAAAAGGTCCGATGAACCTTGCAGATAACTTTATACCTTATCCAAATCTTTACAAACCTCGTTGGGGTGAGACCCATAGAAAGACATGGTCGCCATCCTCGAACTACAGAGGTATTTGTCTCCTTTAAGTATACGACTTCTGCCTACTCTGTGCAGTCTTCATCCTCTCCTGGATGATCTGCACCATATCCTGGGTAGCTCATACCATCTATGGTCCCACTAGTGCTAACTCCCCAGGGTCTGTCTAGCATAATGGCAATCTTCAAGGTCCACCATACAAGGCCTCAATGGTGCCATCCAAATGGTGGAGTGATATCTGTTGTTGTAGGAAAACATAACCAAAGTTAAGTGATCCTCCTAGCTATGACCGATTTCGGGGAAACAATTATGCAGAAAGTCTTCGAGGGTCTGAATGGTCCTCTTATTCTAGCCATTTGTCTGTGGATGGAAGGATGTGCTTAGATGAAGCTGCATCCCGAAATCTTCCTGAAACCCCATACAAAGCTGGTAAGTAAATCGTGCGTCATGATCGGAGACAATAGAAGAAGTTACTCCATGAATCCGCAAAATCTCCTGCACATAGGGGCATCCAAAGCTCCCTACTGAACCATGCTCTCTGATCAGTAGGTACTGGGATGACTTCGTGAGTCAGTCGAGGATCACCCAAATCGATTCATGACCCCTAGATGTATGTGGAGGACCCGTCACGAAATCCAGGGATATCCCATCCCACATCCACTCTGGGACATCTAAAGGCTGAACCAAGTATGTTGGTACTTTATTCCCCTCCTTTACTTGCTAGAAATTGAAGCATTGAGGGACAATATTTTCTACCACCTTATTCATACCTAGACACCAGTGCTGTCGTCGAATGTCCTGGTACATATTCACCACTCCTGGATGTACCAATAGAGGGGATGTGTGGAACTCCCTCAACACTTCCTCTTAATGTGACACTAGAACCATAGTACATCCTCTGAATAGAATGACGTGCTACCCACCTTCAGAAAATCCATCAGGTGCCTACCCTATGGATATCTATGAATGTCGTGTCTTGCTGCTAGTGTCCCCATGATGTTCTTCACTGACTTGTTGAAGGATGGGGGAGTGACCGTAAGAGACATTAGAAAGGCTTCTACATCTCTATCCACAAAGGATATCTGCAAAGCGGCCAGTTGCTCCATCGTCTCACCTAACAACTGTATACCAGATCTCATGCTGAGTGCATCTGCAACAACATTCCCCTTCCTAGGAGTATAGACTATCTCGAAGTCATTGTCCTGGAGGAACTCAGGCCATCGCCGTTGTCCCAGGTTCTGGTTCTTCGGAGATAAGATTTACCTGATACTCTTGTGATCAGAGTACATGGTAAAATGTTCTCTCATAAGATAGTGTCACGACATATTCAAGGAAAATACCACCGTTTCTAACTCCAGGTCATGGGTAGAGTAGTTTTTCTAATGTTGTCTCAACTGCTGAGAACCTACACGATCCCTGCTCGCTCCTACATCAGGACACACCTGAGTTCAGTCCCTAATGCATCATAGTAGACTACGTACTCTACGCCTTCCTCTCGAAGACTCAACATGGGGGCACTAGTCAGCCTCTGCCTCAGATTTTTAATGCTCTACTGGAATATCTCCAAAAATAGGATGGGTTTCCCCTTCTTAATTGAGGCTTATAGCGGTGCTGAATCTCTGGAAAAGTCTGGTACAAACCTCTGGTAATATCCAGCCAAACCCAGGAAACTCCTTACCTCCATCACTCTCCTGGCTGGATCCCAAGAATGTTCTGCCTCAATCTTCGCTGGATTCACTACAACCCCAGCCTCCAAGATAACATGTCTGAGAAGTGAACCTCTCGGATCTAGATTATTCACTTCGAGAGCTTACAATAAAGCTAGTACTCTTAGAGTGTGTCAAGTACCACCTGAAAATGGTAGTCATGCTCGTCCTCAGTAGTTGAGTAGATCATAAAATCATCAATGAAGACTATGATAAAGCGATCGAGGTGTGGCTGGAAGATCCTGTTCATGAGTCCCATGAACACTGATGGAGCGTTGGTTACACCGAAGGGAATAAAAAATAACTCGTAATGGTCATACCAACACCAGAAGGTCTTCTTCTGCACATCCTCATCTCGATCTCTGAGCTGGTGATAGCCTAATCTGAGGTATACCTTCGATAACCACCGTGCTCCCTTCAGCTGATCAAAGATGTTTTCAATCCTCATAAGTGGGTACTTGTTCTTCACGTTCACCTGGTTCAGGCGACAATAGTCAACACATAGCCTCAAGATCCCGTCTGCCTTCTTGGCGAACAGAATCGGGGCTGCCAAGGGAGAAACACTAGGCTGTATGAATCCCTTCCCCTACAAGTCCTCTAGCAGTACCCTCAGCTTGCGAAGCTCAGCGGGAGCCATCTGATATGATGGAGTAGATATCGGTGTTGTATTGGGGTACATGTCAATGCAGAAGTCCACATCTCTATGAGGAGGTAGTTCTGGAACATCGTCAGGGAAAACATCCACATACTGTTCCACCACTGCAGGATAGCTCGGACTCTCCACATCAACTGCTCTGAGGGTAAGGTAGGACAACTGATGAGTGATCGGTTGCACCTTCCTCAGAGTAAGTCTATCCGGCACTGCATACGCTCCCTTCTCACCGGTGAAGGTGAACCTAGTCCCACACATGGGAACACACCGATCTTTTTGCCTAATAAAGTCAATCTGAGCATAGACTATAGATAACCAGTCCATACACAAGATGAAATTGTAAGGCCTCGATTCTACTATGAGGAGATCTTAGCCAAAGCTCTCGCCACCTAGAGTAAGCTCTCACTATTGGAACCAGTGTGTAATCATCTAGTCTGCTCCTGTAGGACTCTCTAGCCGTAAGGATGGATCCAACGGTTCCGTTGGAATCTCCGAGCTCCGAATGAGGGTAGTGGAATTGAAAAAGTTGCTTGCACCTATGCCTATAATAACTACAGCTATGTCGGAGTAGACATAGATCGTACCTCGAATCATCTCCGGAGCACATTGGTCATTTGCCTCAGCTTCATGGAGATTATTTCTCCCCTTTCCACCTAATCCCTGTAGTCGGGGTGGACCTCCTAGTGGTGGTGGCAGTAAAACCTCGAAACGTTTCCCATCGCCACCTACTCGACCAGCTCCTCTGCCAGGTCCACTTGCTCCTTGCAGACTTCCTTGATCGAATCTATGTCTCTGCATCGATGGTCCTTCGTCCTTCTCATGATCATCTGTATGACGGGTTAGACAGTCATGTGCCATGTGACCCTCCCCGCCACATGAGAAACACGACATGTTCCTCACATGACTAGCTCTATCTCATGTGCCCCGTACAACCGAACCTGTGTCCTGAGGTAGTCCACTGGATGGTCTGGTCCACTTTGACCTCTGTGACCTCTATATGCTGCCGGGTGCAGAATACTCTGCTACATGATGACCGGTGGTGGGTCTCGATGCTAGTAACTGCTCAGCATGGAAACACTCCACTAAGGGGGCTCGCTCCAGCACCCCTTCCTGCGTCGGGATATTGAGGGAGATCATCATATCTCCGATCTCTCACCTGATCCCCATCTCAAAGGTCCAGGACCTAATGAATGGGTCTCACACCATATCTGTGGAGTAACACAAGAGGTCTGTGAACCTCGCTATGTATTGTTCCACCTTCATGCTACCGTGCTGTAGATGTAGTATCTATTTGATCTGCATTGCACGTATGGTGTTTTGGACAAACTCCTCCCAAAACAGGCTCTCAAAGTCTGCGTAGAGAAGTTTTGCCTCATCATGCACCTGAAGCATCAGGCTCCACCATCTGCCTGCTACTCCATGAAGTGGAATCATGGAAAGGATCACCATAAGGTCTGCTGGTGTCCCTACCAATATGAAAACACTCACCATAGCCTCTAGCCAATCCTCAGCTTCCCGTGGGTCCATCTCTCCCATGAAGCTATGCGGCCTCTGGCGCCGGAAGTCATGCATCGCGCTAAAGTGGAATACACACTCTACTAATGAGGATGGTGGTATCGGTGGCCCAAAAGGAGTGGTACCATTGGTGCCTCTGCTGTAATGGGGCCCTACACCAAGGCCGTGTCGCTCGGTGTGTTTCCATCTCAAACAACTCTCGGAACCCTGGCTGGCTATCTGCATGGAGGCATCCTGAAAACAAACAGGTGTGACAAGGTCAAAAATTTGTACCTTGTGAGATGAATCAAAGAGATCACAAAAATACACTGGAAACATACACACAATTATTTTTTTTGTGTACTGGGTTAGAAATCAGAAGTAAGGGTCATGGTGTACGGATACGTCGTCCGAAACACCAAAACTGGACTCCCCGAACTGAAAACCACAATCACTATATTTAACACTATTGCTTAACGATAAATATTAGAATCCTATGTTCTGCGGTCAAACCGACTCCTCTGATACCAATTTTTCACAACCCGTACCCAGGGGCTCGTGCCACGACTACCCCAAACCTGACTTCCATAGGCTAGGGGATGGAGACTAGAACCAAAGGCATAAATACCTAAAACAGGGAAGGTATTTATTTTATAAACTGAAAAGTTAGGGGTTGGAAAAAAATCCCAACTGGAAAGTGAAAGTACAACTAAAAAAAACACAACTGAAAAAGAAAAGCAGCTACTGGGTCGTTCTCCGGGGTTCCTACATGAAGGGTAGGTACATATGACCTCCTCATCATTCCACGTCTATCAGTCTCCTTCGTGTACCGACTCATCATAAGGTCCACCTCTGGGTACCATCCATTCCTGCTACTCAACCTCAGTCAGCATTGTCCATCGTCTGTAACCAACACAACGAGGTGTGGGCATAGCCCGTGCAGGGGTAAGTATTACGATACACAGTAGGGACCCCGAGACCCTCAAGGTCTCTGAAAATCCAACAAGGATAAACCATAGAGTATATAATCAACGGATATCCATTACTTAGGTATATTCCCATATATAAACATAATTTATCATATAATCCATATAAATCATGAGGAAAATACAGAAGTCACTGAATCAGCTCACACAGGTATTAAACATTTTTAGATTCATATAGATGATCAGATGTAGTCACTAATTTATCTAAGTTGTCAGACCCACACAGGATCCAGGATCAATAGTAGGAACTCTCAGATGCACACAAGATCCAAGAAAAGTTGTCAGAGCTATCGGACCCAGACACGATTCAGGACCAGCTAAGATGTCAGACCCCCATAGGATCCAGTTCCAGCTATTTTGTCAGACACACATAGGACCTAGGAACAGAATTCAGAACCATCGGACCCACATTGGATCCAGGAACAGTTGTCACAGTGCATCCTTCTGCAGGCTTTCCACAAATTAGCCTTGATTCTGGGACGGTCCGCTCCTCAAGCCAAGTGTCGATGCATTAACTACCACCAAGTCCCATGAATATGTATCTGAAAGGTCCATTTCAATATATGGGTCTCAATGCAACAAAAGACGTGTCAATCTGACGCCCGATATTTGAGTTATTAGCTTTTTAGTCTCTAGGGCCCGGTTGGATTCCTCTACGATCTAACCCGACCATATCTCAACTATAACCCAAAATCCAGTGTGGTATACTCAAAGGGACTGTCACGCTCCATGAATACCAGCACCATACACGGTTTGTTAAACAGTCACCTAGTGAAAAAGTTCTGGCCAAAGTATGTAATGGGTCAATATTGGGCTCAGGTCCAGTTTGACCCGGTCGGACCGACTCGGCCACATACTATCTGGGCCAAACCAGTCTGGGTCGACCCGGTCAGACTCGCTAGGTCAGACCTCGCCCGCTGGTTGGGTCACCCTTTTATGTTTGGCCCAGTCCGCTAGGCCCGGCCAAGAGGACCATGAGGGTGGTTCTGCCGGGGCTTATGGCCCGTTCGGCCCAGAGCTTCGCGATGGCGTGGCCCGGTGTGGGTCAGAGTGGCTCGATCTAGAGGGTGTGGCCGGGCCGGTTCGGACAAGGTTCCGTGAGGGGGATCGAGATGCTGGCTAGTACGGGAGGCCTTAAGGGTGTCGGTTTTGCAGACTCAGGAGGCCGTGTGCGGGCCAGTTAGGCCATCTCGAGAGGTCGTGAGGTGTGCGAGCTCGGGGGAACGTGGGTCGTGTAGAGGCTGACTCGGGGGCGGCCTGGCATCGGCCTGGACAGGTGGGCCATGGGTGGCCGGGTGCGTCTAGGTGGGTGGCTAGGCGGCGGTCAGCCGTGCGGCCAGGCGTCGACTAGTTTGGGGGGGCATGTGGTCGGGCGGGCCACAGGTTCGGCAGGACGCGGGTTGGCGTGGGGCTCTACTGGGGCGCGTGGATGGCGCGAGCGGCCAGATGGCCAGGAGGCCTATGATGGCACGAGTTCGTCTAGGGCACACACGTTCATCCAGGGCGCACGGGGCACCGGAGGGGCGGTATACTTCACAGAGTTCATGGGAAGCACAACAATTGTCGTTGCCGCCTCCGTCCTCTAATCGTTGTTTCATCTCCATGTCGTAGAAACATCACAAGAGATTGGCAGATGGATTTGGGCCTTGTTAGTAGGCCCACACCCTCCGCGTTTAGAATTTGATAACAATTGGCTCATCATGAGAAGAATATGATCAACAATACATCTGAAAGAATCCCTTATTATCCTTTGATGAAGATAAGAAAAAGGTAGAACGTCAACAAGTATGAAACCCCCTAACTTTGATTCACTGTTCGTCGACGGAATCGAAGAAGGTATAAGAATGAGATCTTAGTTCATCGCGTCTGCCACGTACACCCAAACCCGAGTTGCGTTGGCTCGTTGATGATGCTCCATGTCGGTAGGATTTGAGGAAGGAATTCGATGAAGAACACATCATCGACATTCTTTGCATTCTTTGTGGATGAATCATTCTTTGTTGGAGGGTCTTTCTCCCAGTGCTCTTCCCAATTATCTAAAGGCAACCCTTTCCACAATTCCACCACCAATGAAAATAAATAGCCAATAACAAAGAAATTGTCAGGATTTAATTTTATATTGACTCATAAAATTAATTGACAGAAATAATGTTTATGTTGTCACATAAAATTAATTGACAGCTTTAATTTTATGTTGACACATAAAATATTTTTGACTGCAATTACTTTTATGTTGACACATAAAACTAATTTGAATCATTTAATTTCACATTGACACATAAAATTAAATTGGAAGCAATTAATTTTATGTAGACACAAAAAATTAATTGAGGGGGTTGAGTGGTTTTGTCTCCCTCCAAATTAATTGGGGGGGTTAAACCTCGTGTGGTTCCCACATCATAACCTCTCATGAGAGATTATGCTTAGGTGGGACCCACCACCATAACCTCCCATGGTAGGTTAAGGTGTGTTGTTCCCACCTCCAACTCCCAAGTGGAGGTTTTAACAAACAATCACTCACATGGGAGCTTATAATAAAATAAAGTGTTGTACAGTTTATTTTATTATTTTGTTATAAAAATCCGAAAACTAACTTTTATTCTCGACCAACTTCCGTCAATGTGAAAGTCTTCTTAAGAGAATACTAGCGTTGCGAGTTCAATGGTGCCCTATTATTTCATTTCCATGCACTGGTTCAATAGTTATCAAATCATGATCATACGTTTACTGAACACACATGAACAAAACATCAGAAATTTATTCCAGGCACACCGGGCCTCAGAATCACACACCGTCAGTTTTCCCAGACACATAAAATTCCCATGTATTTACGAAAAAAAATCTCCACTGAAATTCCGGTTCTCTGCATTATTTTTCTCTAACGAGGATTCGGTTTTCACTGACTATACTAGATTTCACTCTATGGGAAAAATAATGAATAGAATTTCATAGAATACTTGATTAGGCCACATTGGGAAAAAAATTTCTTATGAATCACTACATTAAACCAATCCATAGGTCATGAAAAATTATTATCACACCGCTGGCTCAACCTAAGGTCAGTCCATAACATTGTGCTATAAATTTCACTACTAGGACATTCCATATATCGATTTCTCCATTAGATAATCCCCTGGTTAGGATAAAATAGATTCATACCCCATATTCTCTCTTGGTTTAGAAAACAAGGATATCATAACCCTACCCTATGTATTGGTCCCATCATATTTTTCATCCCTATGTCACATCATGACATTCACCCACACTATATCATAACCAAGCTAGGATGATCAAATAGTCACCTTGATTCTAGATATAAAAAACCAAGGGCCACAAATTCTCACATAATATGACATAGTACATAAGGGAAAATCATAATAGAAAAATTAAAAACCCCACATTCCAAAAAATGATTCCATATAAAACATTTCAACTATGAAATTTCACACTTGTTCTCTTGAATATAAATGCACACGCACATAAACTAATATTGTCAATGAAACTTATGAACATGAAATATAGTGTAAGTAATTCCAACTATACTATACTAACATCAATTTCTTGGAGACATCAACCTACTATTTCGACGATCAAATGAATCCAAGAAAAAAATAAAATTAATTACATCCAGATATAAAGAATTGAGATTCAATAAGGTTAACATACTAAGAGATAAGAGTTAAATAAACATACCAAAAGAGATATTCCCCCCATTATATATATATATATCCGTCTGATATGGGAATAAAATAATATGAATCAACAATTTATCCTTAAAACAATTAATATAATTTCATTAGATAATTATAGAATCCATATATCATTCTAATATTGCCTAGTTCAAGGATTTTTTATTATATAATAATATTATTTATGATAAAATGAATGATAATTATCATATGGGAGATAATAGATTGATTCATGTTTGAAACAACAAAATATGTGGGAATTAGCGGGAGACAATTTTTATTAGAGATATCTTATAGGGGCCTTTGGAGTGAATGATGTTTGAATCATGAAAAGAGATAGTGAAAGGAACCTTCAAAATAAATTATGAAGGATCCATTATTGAACATGCATTCTAAGAACCACCATTGGGTCGATGCATTCTAGTTTATAGTCAACAGTAGTAGGGAGTATCATGGGATACATTATATCCACAATATACCCAATGTACCCTTGGTATATTTCCTTTTGTTGAACTAATGGAATTTAGTCTTCTATAAGATTCCCTTTTGGTGTTTTAATTATTATTATTCAGTCCTTCTTCAAACAAATTGCATTCCAAAAATTCCTTCATGTAGTACTAACACCTATTTATTTTCTTCATCTTATATCTCATGAGAAACTATTTTTCTTTTTTGATTTATTCCAAGAGGTGAGAACCCACTTCCACCAAAATTTCCTTTAGTTATTTAAGGATGTTGAATCACTATTCATTTTTGTTCATTATTTAGAAATAAAATATTGACATGAAGAAACACTGAGTCTTTTTTTCCAAAGAAATTGATAGTTATAGTAATCATCACATCCCAAAAATCATTAACATATGACAATAATAAATGAAACCATAAATCGTTTGTGTTCATTATATATACTAATAAAATCTTCCCCCAAGTAGTGTATATGTATTCGATGTTATCTATAATAGTTATTTATTTTAATAATGAAATTCCAAATATCATCTTCATCATGAACTCATTATTAAGTATTGTAGTATTATTATGAAATTATAATATAAATTTCATCATAACAACTATGGTATTGGGTTTCTCAATGATAAATATTACGTTAGAATAATACAAACATACAAAAGAGGATATTAGCTGTGTTCGATTGTAAATCATTATAGAATATGGATTTTTCTTTTCTTTATGATTAATATAGTTACACAACATTCAATACTATATCTAATCTATCAATAGATAAACAGAAAGAAAAGAACACTAGTTTAGGGGATAAATATCCCAAAGCCCACTCCACAAATGATCTATATGTGATCTTGGTGATTTTCACTAGAAATATCTTCTTATCATAAGATATAAAAATACATTATTGAGTGCATTTAGTTGACACCATTACAACAAGGCTATTAATTTCCTTCTGGTTCTTCTATAGGGAACCGAAAAAACCATTGATTAGTCCAGGAAGTTGATATTTCACCACAACTGAGTTCGATTAGTAAAAAATTAAATAAATTAAGTGTGTTTTATTTTTTAGGGTATGTGTGGGACTTAAGTGTTACAAAAGAAACAACTGACAATAGATGTATCTTTATTGTCGATAAGAATCTTTAATAATGAATATCTTCAAGGAGTCATTGTTGTAAATTATTTTTTACGAGGAATAGTATAAAATTACAATTATTGGTTCATATTAATGAAATATAAATATTATATATTCAATAATATAATTTTTTATTTTATTCAATAGATTTGATAGGAATATAATAAGAACGTGTGCAATTTTATGCATAAAAATCTATTTTTTGAAAAGGATGTTTTGATCCCTTTTAATAAAAACAAAATTCTAAATAAAAGTTTTGACACTATTATAGACATTATTCAACAAATTAAATTTTAATTTCGAAATCAGAATAAATAAATTATCCTAGTGTAATGTTATGGTATTTTTATGAAATACTGAATTTTTTATTAATAGGGAAAATAAGAAATTTAATTTGAAAAATTATTTGACATCTAATTTTTTTATAAGGGGAAAATATTATTTACTGGTTTTAATATTAAACTATATTAATTATACATCTATTAAAAAATTTATGTAATTTGAATAATTTTTATTTTTTTTATAAAAAAACATCATGAGATTATAAACATTTTAAACTTCAAAAATAATGTTTTTCGTCCCTTAAACAGGATTAATTAAAAACTAATTTCTTAATAATATGTGATTGGAGTTTTAATAAGTAGATTAAATATTTAAAATCCATAAAAATTATAATTTTTAATATGGTCATCATTTTTTGTTTCTAAAATTTTTTACATAATGAAATTAATATTAACTATAGTTATTAAGAGAAATACAATCTTAAAAAGGGACTAAACAGTAAACATAACTGAAAATATGCCATTGAAACATTTGCGAAATCCTATTTTATGAAAATATATCTATAATATATTCAATTTTATATAAATTACATTATTATTATAATCATATTATGAAACACAGAACTCCCAATAGTGTTTATCTTTTAAATTTACAAGAATGCAACTCCTCCAACACTATAAATGGGAAATCACCCCCATCACTTCTTCACAATCATATATCCATTTGTATCATTAAAAATATAAAAAAATTATCTCCCAAAATAATATAAACAATAATATTTTTATAAATTTTTTTAGAATGAAAACCAAGGATTCCCTTTGGAATAAACCAAAAAGAGGTACCTGATTTAGAGGTAATATTATTCAATTAAAACCTTTTTTCATTTCTTTATACACCAAATAAATAATTTATATATCATAACTATATAACAACACAAGTATTCGAAATATTATGATATGTTTTTATATTATGTTTATGACCTACACCAACACAAAATTCCATCAAATGGGATAAACAATCAAAGTTCGTTTTTATGGCGGACTAACGCCTCAGGAACCAATATTTTTGGTTCATCAATTAACCTAATTAATGATTGTAAATAATGAATTATTTTTAGTTTATATATGATATATATAGTTGTAATAATGTATTTAGGCTTCTGGGATTCTTTTACAAGAAGTAACTTCATTTTTTTAGGTTGTGGGAATAAGATAACATCATTTGTGGATGTGTGGACTAAAACATCCTCAATGAAATGTGATTGGTTAATGTTGTAAATATAAATTATGAAAGATGGGTTTAATAAAAACATGTTATATATGTGAATAAAATATTATAATTTAATTATAACATACTTATATATCATTTGATTTTATAACTTTGAATGCAATAAGAAAATAGATGCAACACTCATGCATACATATGGCTTACCATCTTTAGGAGCGCAATATTTAACATTTTATATACAAATGTTATGGGATAATATAAATACATAAATTCCGAATTTATATAATATATACATATTTTATACATTATTTATATGATAAAATCATTATCTATGTATTAGGAATAAAAAATTACAAGCCAAAACATACTAAAAATATGACAATTAACACTTGAAAAGATGAAAATCAGGATTAATGATTATTAATGAACATGTTATTATATGTTATCAAAACACTATATATGAAATCAAAAACTTTAATATGATTTTCTAATAAGATAATAAGTTTATTAAAACCATTATAAAGGATTTTAAAGATCATTCAACCACAATAGCACACCAAGAAAGTGGATTTCTTATCTCACTTTTATTTGTGCGAGACTTATGCAAGATTCACCCATCCTTCCATTTTTATGGTGTATATATTATAATGTTGAATTAAATATCATTAACATAAATTTTTATGATAATAAAATATTCAATTAATTTCATTCATTCATTGATCTCATTATTCATTTTTTACTCATTTAGTAAGGGATTTCATCTCAACATACTTTTATTTGAGATTTATTTGTTATTATGAACCAATTAACACTATTATGGTATATATACATCCACATATTAATTTAAAATAATTTTGAATCATATTTCATGGTATTATATGTTTAATTTTGAAGTTTTTTATCATAATGAGGCTGGCATGAAAATTACCACGTGTTAAATGTTATCATTATAGTCTAACATTCGGTTTTGATTATTAAATTTATTATAAAAATCACTTATTTATGATAATTTTAAATTTGAAATAAAATTTAATTTAGATATCCATACAATTCTTTGATGGGTATAGAATTTCATACTGTACACCATTTTTATATATGTTGTGTACTTGAGAGTTATTTCATTAATAGGGGAAATACTCGTAAATGCTTATCATTTTCCCAATACAAATATTTGATATGGCACATTATTAATGAATAAATAAATTATTCTATATATGTTGATGGACGTATAAATGTACGACATGGGTGGTGTATAATTATAGATAGCCACTCAATTTATATGTTGTCTCATGAGATGAATCATATGGCCAATCGGATAGGGTTTCCCCCGATGTGTTATAAATCATCATCTGAATGGTCCTGATGGGAAAGGTAGCATGTACCTAGGAGACATGGCATAAAATAATTAATCATTATTTTCATTCAGACTCATATATTATTATTCAATGATATATTCTCCTTTTTATTATCTATTGATGCATTTCATTCTCATTTTATTGATTATATGTCTTGTGTTTCAATTATTTACCTTGTTGTATTAATTTTTCATCCAGTTATATAATTTGAATATGTTGTCATTTACTTTCATTTTTATGTTGATTATTCTCATTGATTCATTACTGCTTCTATTATACATAGCATTAATTATCTTTTTTCTCACCGCTATTTTCTTACCGTTCCGTGGGGCATTAAAAAGAAATATTTGAATGAATGTTCAAGGGTGTTTTTATTTAATTTTAGAATGTATCATGTTTTATTTTATACACCACCATGTAATATGAGTATCAGGTATGTAATATGGTTTTCCAAAACATCTAAACATATTGGTCCTTTGGGATTTGATTCCTTGTAATCAAGGAAATGTAATAAAATAAGGCATCAGATTGAGACATCTAGACCCAAGGTGTTAACATTGGTGTCCAATGGAGAATTAATGGAATCCATTTATCCTAGATTTAATAATTCAATGATTAGGGAACATAACCCTAAGTTGCAAATTGACAGCAATTATATAACAACATCATTGAATTTTGGTAATGTAGATATTATGTTCATATTGCTGACAATACATCCATGTCAGAAACTACATGTTTATCTGGTTTGAGGACATGTTCCTAGGGGTAAAATACAAAAAATGTGCTTCGAGACTAACTCAAGAATATCCTAGTACACAAAAATGGGCCTTATTATACACATAGTTCGACATTACTATGGTATATTCTTAGGACAAGTGCCATTTTTATTTACAAAACATTATGATGATTGAAATGATTATATAATCCTGAATGAAAGAATTTTTTATGATTATAACATTAAAGAATCATAGATTTTTTAATTTTACTGTCAAACCATGTTTGGAATTATACATTACGATTTAGAATTGATAGTTTATTAGATAATATTTTAAATGACATTATTTGGAGATGGAACTAGGAAGAACGATAATTTTCTATTGTAATGTAAATTAAAAAGATTTATAAACTAGGGGAAAAAACTTATTTGGAATTAGAATTAATAATGTTTTTATATATAAGGGAAATTAATCTTCTTATGAAATAAAACCTTTCCTGAATGGGGAAACATGTTAAACGGTGATAATTTCCTATGTTTTATCTCATTATGTGATTGAGGACCCATAATTTTGTGGATCTACATATCCAATGTGGAATATAAATTCATTAAGTATTTATAAAATATATTTATTTTATTATGATGTGGTTAAAATGAGAAATTATACATGTAATACTCAAATATTATACTACATTCCTACATTTAAATTAAAATTATTTGATATCATGGATGTTTAAAAAATGATTAAATATTTTTATTTTATTATTATAATTATATTAATCATGGTGGAAATTATAAGAAATATTCAGATAACTGAAATTATGAAAATATAGATTACACATGTCACACCCTTGATTCACTTTGAGAAATTTTTCTATATAGTTTTTCCTTTAATTTTTTCTTGAGTCCTTCATAGGTATTTGGAGAAATAATTGTTAAAAATTTATGGTTTGGGGTAAACAACAAGGTGTACATGGTTGGCATACAGTTCAACAAACCCAACGATCATATCCAGGTAACCGTGCGACCAAGTGATATTTTGGATAGTGTTCTTTTGCATATTTAGTTCATAGTTTTTAAACATGTGACATGTACTAATTTTATTGTAAGGGAAGAAAAATTTACGTACGATTTAGAAAAAATGTGGAAAAACCATCTTCTCTATCCACATCATTAAAAACAATATTTTCCAATTTTCACTCTCCCATATTTCTAACCCTAAACAACCATTTATCTTCCCCTTTTTGATTCTTCATCATATTAATGCCTTGAACTACTGACTTCCTCCGTTGGGATTCAATTTGTTGGGATATCTGACATGTATTTTCGAGGAAACTCTCAAATTAATCCCTTTTCCCTTGTTTCCCCATCTACAATAGGGGTTCTTTACTACTTCATTGGGATTTCACTTCTCTAGTAGGTAGGGTGTCACTTACAGGGTTAGATCTTAATTTTTTTGGGTTTGATCTTTATATTAAGTTTTCAATCTTTACTCTATGGGTGAGATTTATGTTACGTTTCCGTTTTTGACTTGATTAAAAAAATTTCTTCACTAATGGTTGGTGGTTCCATGCTTAAACATTATTGAACGAATCCAATATTCATCCTTCAGTGTCTATATGTGTTCTATAATTTATGAGTGTGGTGATAAAGAATTTTTTGATATGATTTGATATGGATATAGAATAAAAGTGAGTCTTACAACGGATTTTGGTTGTACACCATGTGTAAACAATTTTTTAAAATTTTGAACATATTTTATATGTTATATAATATGTTTACTAAAATGTAGAAGTGGTGTGATTTTTTTTTAATTATTTTGGTGCTATTTTGGATTGAAAAGGGGTGTGGAAATGTAAATGGGGTATTATCATGTATTTATGGTGTTTGGATTATGTGTATTTTAATGTGACGTTGAATGTCATATGTGACATGATAATTGAGTATAAAGGAAAACCTGGGTAGCAGGGTGGGAAGACCGGTACTAGTTTGCATATTGAATCGGAAGTTTATTGTCATGGATTCATCTATCCAGATTGAGGATATAACAGTAATTAAATTATATTGATGATTGGTGACCATCAGACTTATCTGGATTCTCCTCTTAGTGGATCATTTACGAGAATGATGTTAGTCATGGTTTTTATGCAAAATTTCACTAAGATAAGTGGCTCATTATGTCCCATTGCATGCTATTACATATAGGGTTTTCCTATGAACATGTTATCTTTCATTATATTTCTATTACAACTGGCATATGGTGTACTTGGTTGGTTATTTCAAAATAAATCATGTTTTATTTTAAACAATTTTCCATAAACAAATTCGAGTTTTTATTTTATAGTACATTGATGTTTAATTATCTTATAATTTTTATAGAAAAGAATTTGTTTATTTGGTGGAATCCCACTAGGCTTTGTATGACACTGTACTTACACTAATTGGCGTAAATAGACATGGTTATGCTTGAAATAACAAAGGTAAATGTGTTTAGAGATTGTGGTTTAGGGTGATAATGGTCTTCCCTTACATAAGTTATTGTGGGAAAATGAGGACAATGCTCTTCTTGTCAAAAGTTTCTTTTTTATTGTAATGGTGTCTTGTTCCCCTTTTTCCATCATATCTTCTTTGTTTGGTATTGGTCAAATTATTTAAAATTTAAAAATGAAATTTTTTATTCCAATATTGGCATTTTTATTCAGCCTAGTGATTTATATTATTGTGTGTCATTTATGGTTTTATAAAATAGTTAAATCATTCCCATGTTAAACTATTGATACCCTAGAAATAGTAATTAGCCCGTGGGGGTATGGAATACCCTTCAGGGAATGCCATGTGCTGGGTCAGGTGAGGGGCTAGATGGCATCCCAGTATGGTTTGGGAAAAATGGTATCTATGGAGGCTCACTCTATTAGGTAACAATATTTTGGATGGGTATGGATAATATAGAGATAGAATTTCCAAGGCATACAATTCTGGTTACGAGTAGCGTGCTTGGCCATCTCCCCTCATGACAGATCTTGAGTCACCAAGGAAGGTTGGGAACAATATTTGACTTATACTTTAGGTGAGACATCTAGGGTATAGACAGTAAGTTGAAAGTGGGTGTGGGTGAACTTGTTTGGTTTTCATGTTTTTAAGACAGGTTTGATTTGTTTGGATTTATGGAATGTTGTTATGTGTTGTTATTTCTTTTTGTAAAGGGAAAATTTCCTATTGGGTGAATTGATAGTTTTTTTGTTATTATTTTTTTAGTGAAATTACTTACTAGAGATATCAAGTGCAACCACAAACATAAAACAAAAATATTTCTCCCACAATAATTGATAAAAATATTAGTACAATATATGTTACGAGATATTAATGCTTTAAGACATGTGGTCACCTCTGGTCCTGCTCAGGTCAGAGAATATGAACTATGTCCTAGAAAGGACAAACCCCAAGAGTTCCTTAAGGACATACCTCCCTCTTTCTTAGGTGTCATGCAATGTTAGGAAGATGAGGAATGGATTGAAAAGATAAATAGGATGTTCAAATTAATTGAAAACCCTGAGGAAGTCATTGGGAAATGGGAATCATTCTATCTAGAAGTTCTCAGTTGGATATTTTTTCACTCAATGTTTCAAGCTGGTAAGAATGAGTAGATGAGATGGAATGACTTCAAGGCTTACTTCATTGAACAATATTGTCCTGAAGTGTTTTCTTATGTCTTCTTCATTGAGGTTATAGACCTTATTTAGGAGGATACATCCTTAGTGGGGTGCACCGACAACCTTTACGATCTAGTTTCGTACACACTCAAAATGGTTTCAAACATGCAGATGAAAGCTCAATGGTTCAAAAGGGGATTTCTATTAGAGATATATTCTCAGGTCTTTCTATTAAAGATATTGACCTATTCTATAGTGGATGACTATTAATGTATTATATAATTTGGTCATAGGAGAAGGTAAGGATTTTTTGGGGCTATGTTAGAGATGGGTGGTAGAAGTTCATCTGAGAAAAATGGGACTCACAAAATCAAGGGAAAAATTTAGGTGGTAGCTCAGGCCACCCTTCCCAGTAGTCCTCATTTGTTTCTTCGAATGCAGGGTCAGTAGAGTGCCTTCAGTTAAAGAAGGTGGGGAAAATTTGACCAGTCTATAAATCTCCACCCAAACCATTCCATCATTGTACAGCTAAAGGACACTATAGTGTTTTGAAAAAGTTATTCATCCGTATCAGAGTGGTTTAGGGTATGTGGATTCCTGGGGAAATCCAACCCAGTCAGATCTATATAGGATGGTGGGATCATATATTAGTGATCGAGAAATTGTGATTGGATCCTCATATGGGAAGATGAAGTTTAGGGATGAGACACATGTCATTGGATATGTTCAAACATAGGTAGCGGCCCATTATCTTCATGTTGTTGGCCCAACACTAGTAGAATATGATTTATGACCTTCGATAGTTTGAGGTGCCATTTTGATAACATTATCTGTAAATTTTTTTGGTTTGATACTAGTGCTTATGTTTCATTTATCTCTTCTCTCATTGTGAAATTGTTGAATCTTATAAACATGATCATTCCTTTTGTGACGGAGTTGGGGATCTCTCTTAGTATGAAGTAGGACAAGGTTCTCAGGTGTCCTTCCTGTGAACTCAGCATGTATGAGGATGAGTAAGAATGAAATTTACATGTTTTGGAAATGGGACTTTATGAAATAATACTTTACATGGATTGGACGTTGTATTTCCATGTGTACATTGATTTCTAAAGGGTGGGAGTGAGTTGCATGGAACCTGATTGGTGTACACAAGTTTTTATGGAAAATTGGATACTCGGTTAGGTTTAGCATGACATAAACTCCTAGAATTGGGTAATCCTTTTATTTAGTTATCATTCCTCGTAGTTGATGATTTTGGTAGAGCTATTGATGATTAATTACCTCATGTTTTCACTGAGTCCACAATGGTATTTCTAGATGACTCTTCATGATTTCCTCTAAAGGGGGATGTGGAATTCCCAATTGCCCTAGTGTTGGGAAGATAGATGATTTCTCTTCCCTCATATCATATACTCCCCCAACAAATTGTAGGAATTCTATGTAAAACTAAAAAATTTGGAATTCAAAGGGTTCATTCGCTTGAGCATCTCCCCTTCAGCGGCCCTCACTTTATTCATGGAAATGGTTGATAGATCCCTCCGGGTCGGTCATAATTGCTCGAAGCTGAATAATGTTACAATCAAGAACATGTATCAATTACCCTGAATTGATGAATTGTTTGTTTAGTTCAATGGGTCATGGTGGTTCTCTAAGATTGACTAGTGTTCAAATTAGTACAAAGTCAAATATATAGAGGAAGGTGTCCCAAAAATGGTCTTATAATGAAGGTACGACCATTTTGAGTACTTGTTCATGCCTTTCAGGTAGTCAAATGCTCCAGTGGTCTTCATGGTGCTTATGAAGAGAGTGTTCCACCAGTACCTCAATTAATTTTTCATGGTATTCATTAATGAAATCCTATACTACTCTGGATCTGAAGAGAAGCATGAGCACCATTTTTGGATTATTTTGGGTACTCTTTAAGACCACCACCTTTATGCCATTTTTTCAAAGTAAACCATATAAAATAATGAGGTAATGTTTTTGGGCGATGGGATCCAAAAAAAGAGGTTTTGGTTGACCCTAATAAGTTCTATTTAGTTATGTCATGGGAGAAATTGAGTATTGTTTTCTAGATCATGATCTTTCTAGGCATGGTTATATATTAGAAGTGATTTGTTTGAGACTTATCTCATATTTCTCACAGATTACTGCACTCACCTAGAATGGGGTAAAATTTTAATAGAGGCAACAATTCCAAAAATCCATTGAAGATATAATGTAACTGTTGACTAATACTCATGTGATGATCTTACAATAATTGGTAATGGTCTATATAGTGTATTGTGATTCCTCATGAATGAGACTTGGGTGCATGCTTATGCTGCATGAAAATGTGGTGGAATCGGGTTCTCGCCAACTCCGACCATACGAAATGAATTTTAGACCCTTGACTTGGTGTTGGTAGATGTAAAGCATGTCCTATAGTCATGGAATCACTATCTTTTTTGGGATATTTTTTATATGACTATAAAATCGTGGAAAACATTTTCCCCCAAAAATATCCAAACTTGAAGAAGCACCATTGGTATTAATACATAATGGGGTTTGGAAGTGAAATAGTTTATACACAGGGTAAGGGTTATGTTTTAGAAGATTATTTGGCTTGAAATGTTTTAGAACTTTCATTGAGGATGTCCCGGGACAAGTGGGAACTGGTGGGTATTGTTTACCAGTTTCACATGAATACCAAGGAGCATTATTGATGTGTACTCATTGACATCATCTAGTTGAATAATTCTCTTATGGAACATATTCAGAACGATTATCATGGAAATGAGGTATTCCATATTTCTATGCCATTTTTTCATAGTGGGGGATTCTATGTGACATTTCATTGTATCCCAAAAGAGTTTTATATTTCATGGTCCGCTTCATGGTACTATTTTCTCTAATCATACTGGTGATTCAAGATAGACACCAGTCTCAGTTGGATGTTCGTCACTATTCCACCAAGATGTGTTATGATGTTTTTGGTAGTTATGGTGGCCAGGTATGAGGTGGTTTATAGCTTAATCTATCCCACGGTGATGCACTTGTCAACAGGTGAAATCCTTTCCCCAAAGGCAATATGCTTTTCTTCAACTACTACCCATTAATACATGGAATTTAGACAAGATCACAATGGTATTAATTATTGTCCTACCACATAATCCATAGGGAGGAAATTATAATTGAATTTTCATTGATTGTATAACGAAAAAATCCATTTTAATTTTGATCAGAGATTCAATGATGTTGGATGAGTTGGGGAGGATATGTAATAAATAGTTTGCAGGGCTTTATGGTGTACATTCATCAATTTTTTCTGATAGGGACCCCCATTTCACTACTTGGTTATGGGATGGCCATAAAAAAGGAATATTTATCCATGGGTAAATTGAGTTAAGCATACCACCCTCAAATGTATGGCCAGAATGAGTGTGAAAATTATATTTTGGAAGATATGCTCCGCGTATATGTCACAGATTTTAGAGATTAAAGAGAAATCCATTATGGATCGTTCAAATTTTCATATAAAAATTTCTATTAGTCATAAAATTTATATTGATCTCTATGAGGCACTATGTGGTCAGATATGTCGATAAACATTGTTTTAGACTGAGGTGGGTGAAATCTCATTGTTGGGAGTGAGAATAGGGGAAGGGAAATATGAGAAATGAAAGATAATCAGGTAGTATTTTTTTGACAGCTTAGAGCTTCCAAAAAAATTTTCTGGTCCCACATGCCATGATCTTGAGTTTCATGTGGGTGACTAGATGTTCTTGAAAGTGTCACCTTTTTGGGACATCACTATTTTGGAATGTAACAAATGCTAACGCCACAATTTGTGGGACCTTTGGAGAAAAATTAGTGGGTTGGTAAAGTTACATACTAGTTTTCTTAGCCTTCATTGTTGATTTTATTTAATGATTTTTTTTCATGTTTCTAAATTTAAGAAGTATATCCCAGATTATTATCTTGTTTTTAATTGGGATGTGTTGGAGTTAGAGCCAAATCTTTCTATGATTGAGTGGTAGATACGAAAGAGACAGTTTTTCGTGGGAAGTCTATTCCATTTGAAAGTGTTATTTGGTACCATGGTAAAAATATGCCTGTTACTTTGTAATAAAATTAATTTTTTGTGAATGTGTATAAATTTTTATTATCTGTTCAGGTTTTGAGTTGACTATACCGGAAAATAAATTTGTGGGTGCGATAATTGTCACACTTGTGATGTCATTAGCGGTATTTTCTTATTTATATTTGGAAATTCATTTTACCATTATTCAGTCATTGTAATTTAATGAAAAATAGTTTAAATAGGATGTTTTTGGGCAAAAAATGTTGTGTGAATGGTTGGCGCACAGTTTTCCTAACCATGCGCCCCTGCCCAGTTAACTATGCCACGAAGAGATGTTTTTATACTATAGATTGTTGCATGAATAAAACATTATTTTTTAAATCTGTGGGATAATCATTTAAAACATAATTATGGGAAATTATGTGAGGCATAGTTTGTGCATGTGTTAGAAAATTGTGAGGAAAAACCATACGACATATCCTGGTTATTAAAAATTGGATTTTTCCTTTTTTTTATCTCCTTAATTTTTATCACTAACCCCCCATTTTCTCCCCCTTTTTGATTCTTCAACATAAGAGTGCCTCCCCTTATTACTACTTCCATTGGGATTGATTTTTGTGGGATATTTGGCTTTGATTATTCAATAAACCATCAATTAAGCCCCTTCCCTCTTGTTTCCTCTTCTTTTCTAGGGTTCATTTACCCCTTCTTACAAGTTTCACTTCTCCAGTGGGTTAGGTGCAATTTTTAGGGTTTGATATTAATTTTTTTGGTTTAATCATTAAAATGGGTTATCAAACTTCCCTCTAAAGAGAGATATTGAGGTAATGTTGACATTTATCACTGGATTTCATAAGTTTCATTACTCATGGTTGGTGGTTACATTACTAAACATTATTTAAGGAATCTAATATAGATTATTGAGTGATTATATGTGTTTTATGAAATATGTTTGTGGTGAAAAAAGTGATTACGATATGATTTTATATTTTCATAGGGTTAATGTGGATTTTACAAATGAAGATGTGTGTATTACATGGGTAAAACATTATTTTGAATTTGAAAAATATTTTATAAACTGTGCAACATGTTCACTAAATTTTACATGTGGTGTGAAACAAATTTTGAAATAATTTTGGTGTGATTTTTTATTTAATATGTGGTTTGGATGTGGAAATAGGGGTTTATCATGTGTGAATGTTCATTGGATTATGTTTCTGTGAATGTGATGTAAAATGTGATACGTGACATGAAAATTGAGCACATAGGGACACTAGGGTAGCTAGGATGATGAACTAGTACTAGTGTGCTTGTTGCATCAAAAGATATTTCTCTCAAATTCATCAAGTTGGATTGATTATAAAAAACTAATTAAATAATATTGATAATTAGAGACCACTTGACCCATTGTTTTTCCCTTCCAAGTGGGTCATGCCTGAAAACATTGTTAGTCATGGTTGATATACCACATTTCACATTGATACGATGCTCCTAGTGTCCCATTACTAGCTAGATCATATAGGGGTTTCCATTGACTTATTTATATTTTATGAGAATGTTCTTTACATTAGCATACAATTTACATGGTTGGTCATTTAAAAGAAATTCATTTTTTCTATAAAATCATTTTGATATTTTTTTTTGTTTATCTTTTATAAAACCGCCTGTTTATTTATCTGAAATGTTTATATAGTGGGATTGGTTTATTGGGTTACATTCTAGTTGGATTTGTAAGAAACCCTACTTACACCCTTGGGTGATTTTATACTTGTTTAGGCTTTACATATGATAATGATAGGTTCTTTGAGATTGTGGTTTGGGATGCTTGTGGTCTTCCATTCCAGGTGTTACAGATGTGGCTTAAGGATGGTTCTCCTCTTCTCTCATGGTGTCTTTGGGTGAGATAGTGTATTTAGGAATATTTATGTAAAAAAAATATTTTTAGGTATTATTATAATGTAATATTCATTAAATCTGAAATATTATTTCCATGATTGTTTGCGTATATTCTACTATGTGATATCAGTTATCATGAGTTTTTATGGTTTTGTAAATTGTTGAAATTGTTTCCATGTTATATTATTGATACCCGGGATCTAGTTTCCAGCCCAAGGGGATCGAGAAAACGCTTCAGGCTATTCCATGGGATGTTCATGCACTAGTTCTGATGAAATACCATATTGGTTTTTGACAACACATGCTTATAAAATTGATTAATCGTTTACCAATTAAATATAATCAAAAACCAGTTGAACATAAAAAATCTACTTTTATAAAAAAATATTTTTATAACCATAATTAAATTTTATTAAACACTATTACTGAAATATGTAAACGAAATTTATATATTATATATTTAATAAACTTTTTTTACTGTAATCCAAAATATTTTTAGAGGCATAAGACTAGATTAAATCAAACATAACACATAAAAGACTATATTTTGATAGACACAGTTTTACCACCATTTAATGGAGAAAAGGTTTTAATTATTAACTTTGAAACATTAATGAAAATATATTTCACAAAATAATGATTATATGTGTAAATATAATATATAAAATTTATTTTGGTTAAATGTTTAATATTTTTTCTGATAAGTTTCATTTATGATGAATTGTATTATGAAGGTTGGAAAAATAATGTGACTATTAGGAATATTAATGTGGTAATTGGAACAATAAAATCACCTATTAAAGTATAAATAAAATTTTGGTATCATAAAAATTAAAATATGGTATATTTATATCATAAAATAATTAAATAAATGTTTAAAAAATGATAAACTGGGTTTAGGTATATGCTAGAAAAATATATTTTATTTATAATTGTACTATTAATAAAATTATTTAAAAGAGAATTTATTACCATAAAATAGATATAAAAAATAGTATTGGTTGTATTATTATTATAATATTATTTTATGATTCCTTAATTAATTTTTTAATGTTGTGTAAAATTAGTTATAATTTCAAAATGTGTATTTCTTGAATACATGATGATTCCAATTAAAAATAACATTACTCTTATTTAGAAAAATATTTTTATAAAATGGGGATAATTTTATATATATACACACCAAAAAATGGTTAGGGATAATGTTTGGTTTTTTATAAAATATTTGATTTTTTGTCAATAGTGAAAAATGGTAATTTATGAGATTTAACAAATACACAACTTATTTAGACATATATTATGTATGGATGATGTAAGTCCATATTATCAGACTATAATTCATTATTTTGATATATTTTGATATATTTTGATATAATACAAATATAATTCACATTCGTGAGCCAAAATAATAAACTAATGGAGAGAATAATAAGAAAATAGCCCCTTACTCCATTATAAATACCACCTCTCACTACCCCATCCACTCACACCTCAAAATCAATGATTCCTATACAATTTATACCAAATAATTTTCAACAATCCTCACCCATGTACAAGATAATTTTTTATATATAAAATACCAATACCTTTTCCGTAAGGAGGTTCTCAATGAGAAGAATTTGAAGAGCTAAACCCAATTCTGTTTTATTTTAATTTATTTCCATGTACTTTCATTTTCTTAACATCAACTCACCAACCTATACCAATGTAAAATTATAGATTTAGTAACTTGTATATAATGTTATTTTAATATATTTAGGGAATAATCAATCATCAATCTTCTTATCTTCATCCTTTTATTATATTGATGAAAACATTGTACATGAGGTTCCAATTTACCACCGTCATGGACGACAGGTTTTATTTTCAATTGGGTATTAAAGGATTGAAATTAGCCCATTTTTATGGTCTAATAATATTATGATATATGTATTAAATTCAGTTTAATATTCTATAACTAATATATATAAATTTTATTAATTAATGAAATAAAAAATAGTGAATAATGATTAAAAAACTGCTAAAATAATCTATATGATTATCACTAATGTCTTGCATAATGATTCATACTCAACCCTAAAAACTAAAAAACTTATATAAAAATTTAATAATCTGTATTATCAAAAATAAAATATAAATTTAATTATTTATATTTATACCTATTTTCCATGATCTCTCGTACATGTATACAAGTCAACAAATTGTGAAAACCATGGAAATGAACACATCAAAATGACAAACATGAATCTTATAACTTCTAAAAAGGAAATAAATAAACATAATTAATTATAATAAATCAAATAAAGTTATAATAGGTTATGAATTAAATTGATAATGTATCATAATTCATTGTCTAGATTTTATGTACAAGTGCATAACACTTTCAAACTTATGGTAAGGTTTCTCTCAAATCACATTTATTTGTGTGAGATATGCCTTATTTGACACTATTCTGTCTGTGTGGAGTATTTATAAGTCCCATTGAAATAAAATATCATGAATAAATTTATATTCATATTATTAAATTTTCATTTTTTGTATGTTGTTTTCATGAGAAAATCAATTTGATTGATTAAAAAGTGTTATGGATTTCATCCTGAACTTCTATTATTAATTTGGGTTACACATTCTATCTCTCTTTCACCCTATATAATTCTTAATTTTTTTATATAATTCCTATAAATTATATTATATTTTCCAAATTAAATTATCTATATCATTTCACCTTTATTTAAGGTGGAATTTCATTGTTTATTATTTTCCCTTTTCAATTCCTCGTAATAAGCACTCTCGATTTAGGAGATCTTCCCAAATTTCATACTGATTTTCAATTACACTAAAAAATCACTTTAACGCAACAATATTATCCAAAAATAAATATTTTTAACATTAAAAGTAATATTAGTAAATTTCTTGTTTCATTTAAACAATTGATCAATTTTCCTCTTAATATACTCTTATATTTTCTCTTAAACCACAATAATGTGGCCTATTTATAATGTTTAAAAAAATACACTATTCAAATGTTTTCACATAAGTTAGACATCAATTTTGCATCCAACATAATTTAATTGTCATTACCTTTTATTTTTAGGGATATTAAATTTTACATTCCTATTATATGAAAAATTCATATAATTTTCATAAAGAACAGTTCTTTCCAATGTAAAAGTGTATTCCTCTCAAAAAATTATCAATGATTATATTAGAGTAATTTAATGGGTTATTACGATTGAAAATTTAAAATATGGTATGGGAAAATTTTATTTAAAGATATATTTTTAAATTAATTATTCAACAGATCAGGAATGAATTGGAAATAGTAAGTGATGGGTGGGGCCCGCTATTGACCCTTTATCTAACAGTGGGTCTATTCAGATAAACTAGAATGATTATTATATAAGACCATATTTATTATATAGTCTTATTGGGTGAGGGATTGAAGGTACATTTATTATGTTTGGAATTATTCTTTCCCTCACCAAGGTATGAGTAATTGATAATAAATGTTATTATTCAACTAGTAGGATATATGTGGTTATGTTTAATGTGATTATTTACATGGTATTATTTATTCATCTTTTATTCTCACAATATTTTTCTCAATATTATGTTTTATTTTCATGTGTTTTAGTTATCCACCATCCCTTATTATTTTGGTTTATGATATATTCAACTATATTTTTTTACCCTTATTGAGCATATGTGCTGTCACTTTCTTATGATTCATTTTCCCCATGATTTAAAGATGTATATTTTGAATAAATTTCAGGGATAATCATGGTGTTTATAGATATTTATAATGGAATTTATATATTATTTATCCTTTATAGTTGTAAATTAAATTTTATATTTGTATATAGTCTTAGAAATCTACAAAACAACTGAATCCTTTGGGATTGGAAATTCATTTTTATTATACCAAATTAATAATGTAGGTCACTAGCTATGTGTTACTGGGTTTGGGTTCTTTATAGTTAGTATTATTTGAATTTTAGTTTAAACATTGGAATCTAGATTTATAAAACATAGATTAGGGTACATAACCCAATGATAAACATTGAAGAAATGAATAGAATATCATCCAATAATTTAAGTAAGGTAATGATTTTGGGGGTCTTCCTTGAATTACATCACTATCTGGATAGTACAAGTTTATATGGATATGGAACATATATACCTAGGGGTATAAAATCTATCAAGGTGTGTCAAACCTAACTCAATATAACATGGTACATGAATATGGGCCTTACTGAGTCCCTGATTTGACACACCCAGAGAATACTTTTAGAATAATTCATATCTTCTTTACAAATCATTATTACTTATTTAAAAGAAAACTTGTCCCCAAATAAACCATGTTTAGGATTATGAGATTATATACACAAAAAATTTGAATTTATGTTATGCATTTCTCTAGTTTTTGTATTATGAATTTTATTTTATAATATTTTGATAAAATTTAATGTATTAAATTTTTTAGAAATGGTCTCTTGTAGAAGTAATTGGAACATCATCAATGCATATAATAGAAAGAATAAGAATGATATTTTCTTCACTTGGATTAAAACACAATTTCATAGGGAACTCGTCTCTCAAATATTCTCATCCTATGGGGAGATAAAAACATGTTAAATGAAGAAGGAGAGATAGTTTTATAAGTATTATGGCTTCATATATAAGCATGAGAAAGAAGATGAGGGCATGGAGAAATTTGGATAAGAGGTAGAAGGGAATGATTTATTTTTCGACATGTGATTATTTTTGAAGGAAGCACCATGGTATATGCTTAAGATGAAAATTATTTAGATTCATGTTTGGATAATAAATGTGACCATTTCCATAATTGAATGTTAAAGAAAGAATTTTTCTATATTCAGTTATTAAACTATAATGATATAGGACAATATGATGATATATTTTCTAAGCATCAAGGGAATATAGTTCTGAAAAATTAAAGAGATCGACTTCAAGATTATGCTTCTACCTCACACAAATAATAATGATTAATATACCTACATCTCAATAAAATCTTGATGTTATTTGAGTATTTTATAAATAATTAAATTTTTATAAGATTTGTAATATATATGGATTGTGATTTAGTACTTCTTATATATGGAATTGGAATAATGAATGTATCATAAAGTATTAAAAGTTATTAAGGTATTAATTTTTATTGAATATGACAATAAGTGTTACATTATTTGGTGGAATATTATGTTATTTTAATTTTGAAAATTTTTTGAATTTGCTTCTAATTTTTTTGGACATTAAATGGGATAGACATATTGTGGATGATTCTTTAGGAAACTACTTTTGGGATGGGTTATTTCTATTATATATTAATATTAATGTATGATTTATCATATTAGATAACAAGTAATAACCATTTGGATCTAGGTAAACATTTAAAGTGTGAAGGAATGACTTTTATATCTTATAGTTTAGAAATGTTCTTTAGGTGTGAAAATTCAATTTGAACATTCATTTTTTAGTGTGAAAGATGATGAGAAAATGGATCAAAAAACCAAAGGATTATATTATGCTTATTTCATATAATGCAGTCAATGTATACTAATATTAATATTAAAATAATTTCCCAACTCTAAAAAAATATTTTCAAATAAAAACACCAACCATTTATTTTTCTTTCTCAAAAATAAATTGAATTTTAACCAATCACATGATTTACAGTTTTGTGATAGTTATCTTTCTAATGAACATGTTATATATAACTCACCACTAGAATATGATATTTTTATTTCTCTTTCAGTTCCATGCTATCACTTCCCACAAATAATTTCTTTCTGAAAATCATAATTTTGTTTTGAGCATCGAATTTCCTTTCCCTTTTAATTCGAGGATATTTTTGGAAGCTTATATCCAAATTGGGTTTTCCATAAAATAATTTTCTTGTATCAACCTCTTATTATTATGTAGAATTTAATATGGCGAGGAAACAATTTACTGAAAGACGAGTGAATGTTAAACCACAATACCTTATGGTAATCCTATAGATAAATTTAACTTCTTTTATAACATAGTAGATTAGTTGTTTTTTAAATATTCTTATTTAATTGTTATATTTATCAATTATATGTTTGTAATGGAGGGGATGAATTCTATTGGTCAAATAATGAAAATATAGATTACATATTTTTTAAAAATTAATTAATTGTTTACTAATTAATTATACTTGAAAACTAATTGAACAAAAAGGGTGTATTTTTATGAAAACTTTTTTTATGAACATAATGAAATTTTATTAATCACTATTTGTGATGTATATTAATGAAATGTGAATATTATATATTTAATCAAATATGGGTTACTTTCATCCATAATATGTTTAGAAGAATAAGAAAAAAAAATCAAATCTAACAGAAAAAATGTATATTTTCTTCTAAACAAAAATTTCCACCTTTTATTGATGAACATGTATTAAATATTAAATTTTATACTATAATAAATCATATTTGAACAAATTAATATTTTTTCTGAAATCATAATATCAACGTTTACTTTGGGTATTTTTTTGGTATTTTTCAAAATAAGTTTCTTTTCTTATTAATCGTTATGTGACTGTTAAAATTATAATGCGTCTGTTAGTAATATTAACATGGAAATTAAAATAATAAAAAATAATATTAATGTAAAAATGAAATTTAATTATCTAAAAAATTATATTATTGTATATTTATATCATAAAAAAGGTAAATAAATTTTTTAAAATGATTCATTATTTTTTGGAATTTTGGTGAAATATAAATGAAATTTAAAATTTTATAATTAATATATAAATTTAAAATAATATATATTCCCATTAAATAGATTCATAAATTATTATTCTATTTCCTTGTGATTATAATATAATTTTCTGTCCAATTCATTAGTTTTTTAAAGTGTTATAAAATTAATTTTAATTTTAAAATTTGTATTTCTCAAATAAATATTGATTTTAAAAGAAAATTAAATTTGAAATATATAGAAAATTACTTTCACAAAATGGTGTTAATTTTTAAATTATAAATATAATAAAATAATTATGGTTAATTTTGGGGATTTTTCTTAAGAGTTTATTTTTTGGTGAATAATGAAATATAGTAATTTACGGTATTTAAAAAATACATGAATTATTGAATCAAAGATGATGTATAGCTGATTAAATTATATAATCACTATATATCCTTCATTTTTTAATATATTTATTGATTTTTCTAAAATTATATATAGTTATGAGCCTATATAATCATCTAATGTATACAATTATGAGAGAACACCATTCTCCTCCTCTATAAATGCCACCCTCACAACCTATTTTACTCACAACTACAAAACCATTATGCTTCTTACATTCCAACCAAATTACCTCTAGAAAAACTTCCCCAAAGAATAAGAGCCTTTTTATAAATTAAATTACTATCCATTTTCCCTAAGGAGGCTCTAAAAGAGATAAGTTTTTCAAGAGATAATATCCACTTCCATATTCTTTTAATATATTTTCTAGTTCATTTGTTTTTTTATATTATACTCACCTCTCTATCCTAATGTGACATGATAAATTAAAAATATTTTATATAATTTATCATTACTTTATTGGTGGAAGAATCTATTATCAATTATCTTCTCATATTTCTTTTATTATAAGGATGAAAACATCATCGGTGAGGTGTTGATTTACCGCCATCATAGACGATGAGTTTTCATACCTCATTTACTCTATCATGTCTGGTAATGAAATATTTTTTTATATTAAAGAAAATTTTAATATTTTTATCCTTTAGATTTTAATTTACTTTAACCATTATATATACATGGTATTAATCAATAAACAAAACTAATTTATGATAATTAAACCCCAACAAAATAATATAAACGATTATTACTTAAATCATGTCTAATGATTCATACTCATCACAAATATAAAAAGACTTATTTACCAATTAAATATTATATATGTTCGTGAGCAAAATATTACTTCAATTGTTGATATTTATTCCTTTTTGACATGATATTTCATACAGGTATTCTAGTTAACAATTCATTAAAAGAAAGGGACCAAAAACATAAAACTGATGAAATTAATTCTTATAAATCATAAAATAGTATATAAATGATCTTAATAAAATTATAATAAACAAAATACATGTATAATAGGTTATTAATTAGTTTATTAATTATTCTAATTTCATTTTCCAAGATGTTAAGTACAAGTGCTGAATGCTTTGAGACTTAAAGAAAGGCTTTTCTAATCTCATATTAATTTCTCTAAGATATGCCTTATTCACCACTATATATTTTGTGTGGTGTATGTGTACTACCAATTAATTTATAATATTATTAATCTATTTATATTAATTTTATTAAATGATTAATGTTTTTGTAATAAATTTTAGGTGACATAAGATTCGATTGATTACTAAGTGGTTAGGATTTCTTCACGAACCTCTATTTTTCATTCGGGTTATGGTTTCTCTCTCTTTAACATATTTATTCTTTATTTTTGATATAAATCATGTAATTTTTTTCCAAAATAAATTATCAATATCATTTTATCTTCATTTTTACTAAAATTACATTTTTTATACTATTTTATTTTCCATGTCTCAAGAGAAGCATGACCGATTTAATGGTACTTCCCAATTTCTTATCAATGTTAAAGTACATTCCATAATATATTTTAGTACACAAATATTTTTATAAAATCACCATTTATATTATTATAAAATTGAAATTTAATTTATAGTTTTTATATAATTAATCCTTTTTTTGATACAATTACATTTTCTCTTAAACCACATTGAAGTGGAGCATTTCTAATGTTTCTTGAAAACAATTTTTACATGTTTTCACTTGTTTTGAAAATAAATTATGCCTAAAGAATAATTTAATTTTTATCCGCTTTTATTTTCTATGATATTCATATGTATAATATTATTTAAACAAAAATATAAATGATTTTCTAAAACAAATCTTCTTTCAAATTTAATAGTGTACATCTCTCAAGAATTTATCAATGATTTAATTATATATTTTAAATTATTATTGTGATTCAAAATTTTCAAACTCATATGGGAAACATTATTTAAGGTTTTATATTTAAAAATATTATTTTAAATTTAAGGAATTCGTTGGAGTTAGTATGTGATGGGAGGGGCCATCTAGAGCCCATGGATTCATTGATATGTCTCATGAGACGAACTAGAAAATGTTTTTGTTGGAACCTTAAATATTATATAGACTTACTAGTTATGGCCTTGATGGTATATTTGTGATCGTTTACATTATTCATTGCATAATAATGATATTATTAATTGATAATAATTTTATGATTATACTAGTATAATATTCATAGCTATGATTCATGTGATTATTTATGTGAAGTTATTTTCTAATATTTTATTCCTACAATATTATAATAAATCTTATGTTTTTTTGGAAAGTTCTTCAATTATTTACATTAACTTGTTATTATTTTTTATGATAGATTCCACTTTATTTTTTACACATTATGAGCATCTAATATTACCAATTTCATATGTCTTATTTCCCCCAGGATGTGGAGATGTATATTATGAATGACTTGTAGGGATAATGTAGGAGTTGATCGATGCTACCAGTAGAGGTTCTAAGTTGTTTTCCTTTCATATTGTATTTTAAAACATACTTCATTATATGGTTTTAAAAAACAACTAAACTACTATGACATTGTGATGAAACATTCTTGTTTATTATACCAATGTTATAAATTATGGAACCAACACCATGTTTCTCAGTTCAGGGTCTTCATACCTAGTATGAGATGATGTCTAGTAGAAACCATGGATTATGTATTTAGAAAAAATAGATTCAGGAGCATAAAACTATAATAGAAATTGGGGATAAAAATATAATATCATCCTAGAATTTTATTAAGGAAATGATTATTTGGTCCTTCAAATAAATACATCCCTTTTAGAAACTAAAAGTAGAAGTGGTTCTAGTAGAGATGCACATATCAGTAATATCTCAAAAAAGGTGCATCAGGACTGACCTAGATTGATCTGGAACATGAAATTGTGGATTATTATGCACCTCATTTGGCACTCATGGGGTATATTCACAGTATTATTAAAATTTTCTTTATAAACCATTATGAAGGATTTAAATGTAAATATATCATTAAAGAAACCATGAATAGGATTATGAGATTAGTTACACATAAAATTTTCAATTTACCTTAATAATTTCACTAAATTTGGGATTATAAATTATGTTTCATAATGTTAGGATCTATTTTAGTGTCTGTAATTATTCAAAATAGTGACTAAAAGAATGAATTGGAACCATATCAATGCACATAGTCCAAAGAATAAGAATGATGATATATTCGATGGGTTCAAGATATAATTTCAATGGGAACTAGTCTATCAAACATTCTAATCATATGAGGATATAGTTTAATTTTTTTAAAATAAGGAGAATCAGTTTTAAATGTGTTATGGATTCATATTTAAGCATGATAATTTTTTGACATTAGTGAAAACTTTTGATAAAGGGAAGTTAGAAAATAATTATCTTACATCATGGGATAATTTTTTATGGAAAAATACTTTTATATTATAAATTGGAAAAGGATTTTTCTTCATGTGTGGAGGAAAAGGCCAACATTTTCATAATTTAAATAGAATTAACAATTTTTACAATATTGAATACTTCAAATTTGATGATATGGGGAACTATGCAAGTGAATTTCCCATGCATCAAGGGAATATAGATTCTAATAATCATTGGGATCATGATCATACTTATGATACCCCCTCAAGATAATAGGAATTATTAATATGACTATGATTGAGTTCATCAATTATATTATTTGAGTATTTTATCAATAATTATTTGTTTATAAGATTCATAAGATATATTTGGATTGTACTAAAATAGATATTTTAGATGAAATTTGAAGCATGTATGTTTCATAAAAAATTAAAATAGATTAATTTATACATATATTTGGTATGTGACAATAATTGATACATTATTTGGTGAAATCTATTGATAAGTTGATTTTGGAAATTTAGTGTCCTTCATTCTATTAATTTGTCTAGAATTTAGGCAGAAATATTTTTGATGAGTCTTAAGGTCATATATTTAAAGAATTTATTATGGGTATTATTCATAAAAAATAATGTATAATTTTTCATATAGGATAAAATATTATAATAATTTTGATTTAGGTAATCTTTTAAAGGATTAATAAATCACATGTCTATCTTATGATTTATAAAAGGTGCTTCAGGTTTGAAAATTTCCATTTGAATTTTTATTTCATATGTGATAGATGATGTAAAAATTGATTAAAGCATATAAAAATGATGAAATTATTATTATTATAGGTAAAATAATAAAATATGTTTATCTAAAAACTAAAATAAACCTTCAACTATAATAAATTTATTTTGGAACCAAAGTAATTACCCATTTAATTTTATTAATGAAAAATCAATGATATATTAACTGATGAAAAAATTTATGGATTGGTGATAATTTAATTTATAATAATCTTGTTCTATATCACTCTCCATCATAGCATTATATATTTTTTATCTCCAATTTCAATGTTATCTCTTTCCACAAATGATTTCCTATTCAAAATCCTAGTTTTGTGGTGACCTTTTCTTTTCCACTCTCTTTTAACAAGAGGATATTTTATTAACACTTTTTCCATTGTGGGTTTCCAAAAATTCAATTTTCCTATTTTAAATGATTATTTTATATACTATTTATAATTACGAGGATTAAATTTATTGAAGGAGGGGAAATGTTACAACGCATTATTTTACGGTATGCAGCATTTGAAATTTATCTTCTTTAATAAATTATGATCTTAAAAATGATAAAACATTATTATTTTATTATTATAGTTATATCATAGATGATTATAATGAAGATAATGAATGAGAATAAGAAAATTAGTAAAGTATATATTACAAAAGTTTATAAAATTAATTTACTACTTACTAATTAATTAGAATTGAAAAAAATTGAATATAACAATTTTTTTTTTTTAAATAATACCGATAATGAAATTTTCTTGAACAATATTAGTGAAATATATTAACGAAATTTATATATTATTAGTAAAATCTAATATTTTTACATTGACTTATTATCATTTTAGAGGTAGAACCTCTGAAACTACTTACGGAATCGATGCGTCCTTACTAAGGGGACCATCATTATTATCATGTTGCTTATTCATATCTTCCGTATATCATGGATTCATCCGAAATGTAAGAAATATGTATCACGAATAGTGTGTATATCCGGAGAGATGACTCCAGAATGACATAGAATCCACAACTCGTTACTATATTATTTTGGTTCCATTGACTTCCTGTTAACCAATATTATCATTTACTGAGTCGAAAAGAAAGTGATTGGAGTCCTGGTGGATGGATACATCATCCCCTGCACCAACACTAGTGTCCCTGGCCTTACAGATCATCTCAAAACACATAACAATGTTTCCCCTTATTATGCGGTACTGTAGCAACGTGGGTACTTTAGTAGTAATATTTATAAAATGGGATTTGGGCCAAATAAATGGGCCTATGGGCCATGTAATGGGTAAAATGCCCACCAGGCCATCAGGTTATATAATGGGTCTCCCTCTTCCCCATTAAAGAGGTATTTTCTTTACTTTAATAATAAATGAGGCTTCAGCCCTAACCTTTAAAAAATACAATCCAACCATAAAGAGTCTATAAACAATTTCTTACTAAAAGTAATTACTGGGGGAAACAGTCACGGTACATCATAAATAAAACTCATTTTCCTAGTCTATCTAAGAACCATCTGGTCCTATTCCATTTAGGACTCTGTCAAATGGCTCGTTTTTTTACACAAGATATGAAATGTATAGGAAACACCATTATAGGAGTGATTATGAAATTTACTAGTTAGACAACCCAAAAAACACAAACCATAAAATAATAAAATGTTTTCATCTCTACACAATTATTTGTCTACAACACATAAAAAAAAGAATATCCAGATATACTGAAAAAGACACATAGATTAATGATAAGTCAAAAACACATAATTACTGGCTAGGATCCTAGCCTGATGATTCCACATAGTACTCATTTGGGAGAACAGACTCTTGAGTGACATAGCACTAATGATGTCGATCAGATAAGTACTACTCATTGGGTCTCATCATAGGATGTATACATTGATGGACTAAAGAGATACAATACACAGAAGAGGATCAATACTAAGTCTATGAGTTATAGAATCAACTCAATATGTGTTAAAATTATAAGGAGACGATTGAATCCATTATAATTTGGGTTATTAAAATAATAAGAACTCTACATATGGCATGAATATGTGTATATGATCTCACTCCAAGCCTCATATAATTATTTCAACCACTCTATACAATAATTCCTTCTAAAGAGATCCTCTTTATAGTAGTAGGTTATGATTTTGTATTAACACTCAGGGAAAGGATATGAGGAACACAACCTAATGGAATGTGTCCAGTATTTTGAGGAAAAGATATCCAATAAATGTTTTATAAAGTACACGACATGTAGAAGGGGTCAAACACTATGTCCTTTACCTTGGGTCATGCCCATGTAAATTGACCATGTCTTATGGTCATGTAAATTTATAAATACATGACATGTTGTTTTCTTGTATACTATTCCTGTGGAACAATACATGACATAGCCCATATTATTGTTCAAGTCGTGACTGTGTAGGGGAGAACGTTGTGTTCTCCAACCCATGTACTCCGCCCCTAGTCTGTGAACCTTTTATGGTACATGCCAAACCACAAGGGATAGACCAAAACTAGTCTGACAACGGTCACATTATGTGTGATACATAAATTCTTTCAGAAACCCTAGACAGCACTTATAAAAAACTATATGTATTTTTCATCTAAGTTAGAATTTTTGATTTTTGGTTTTTACCATAATTCCGTATATGGAATCCATTTTCTTGTTTGATGCTCCAAAAACATGTTCTAACCATGTCTCCCCTGTGTGTTTTTCAGTTCCACAATGTTGAATACCCTAAGGAGAGGAGGTGAATAGATGTATGACATATTAAAACTTCTACCCCTTACGATCTTGTTTTATTGATAAAGAAACACAATACTCTCCTACTCTGCTATAAATATATGAACATATATGAAATCATATGTAAAACAATGAAATTATTATTTGGTTTAACCTCACTAGGATATATTCAAGGAGCATACAATGAAGATGTATCGATGTACAAAATAGAATAAGGCACAAAACCTATAATGACTACATGGTTCAAGATAGATCTTCAATTAATAGGTTCACATAATTTATAAGGTTTATGGTTATCTCACTACATTCGCAAGGGTCACTCCATTTTCCTCTTTCATAGCATCACTCCCTATGGAATGGTTCACAGTATTCCTCTTCTTTTGTCTATTTCTTTTGGAATAAAATCCACTCACATTTTATATACTTGTTGGTCTAACATAGTTTATGGACATGTATGTCCCTTGATTTTTATGAGTACCAAATCATAAACTATAGTTAAGTGATATACTGAAGTCCCTTTTTTACCCACATATTAAATCCACCTTTCTGTGTACTATTATGTAACAGAAATGACATTCATAAACTAGCTTGAATATTTTTAATGCTTCTGTGAGTGTGTACGAACCACATGATCCCCACATGTACTCTGTATTGGGTGTGGTATGTTAAAAATATCCTCTTTGTACCTCTTACACATCCGATAAGCACCCTTCATCCACAGACTCCTCTATCTTCATAGTCACATACCACATCCAATTACGGACTCAACGAACCTCTATTGCGAACCACCCTATAACAGCAAACATTCCTCTCTTAACAAACTACCTTTTCTTCCATGTACTAGAGCTCCCCTCAGTGTACTGTATTCTTCATCTGTAGTCTATTACTCTTATCTGAACTACAACATCCTACAAAACACATTCGTGAACTATTCTGCCAACTTCTACAACATGTGTGGAATTTTTTCCCCCAATCCCCCTTCGAAATTAACGAAATTCTCTGAGAAAAGTGATTTTCTATAATTTTATTCTATCTATATCTATCTCCTCTAATCGTTTGGATTAACACTCCTTATATTGGAAAAGATGTCTAAAAAATTTCCTATTTCATGATTTAGAAAATATTTGATATGGTATATCCTCAACAATATACCAATCCTCCTACCGAGAACCACACCCATTCTATGAACCATTTTTCCACAATAGTACACATATTGCCTTCCTATACGGTTCCATTTTCATTTTCCATCCTAGGAACTATCATGCCTTCTGTATAACACACATTCAGGTCCACAAACCTTTAGAATGAATCATTTTTAGTTCTTTGAACTGCTCCCACATATCATTTCCATTTCCTGGTATGCAGTTGCGAACCCTTTCCATACATGGTTAACAGTCCATCTCCCCCTTTGAATTTTTGGACAACTCTTCTCATAATAAATCATTACATTTTCATAACTTGTTAATGATCATTCCGTATTCAATTGAAATTTTCTTCTTAAAATTAATTTAGAAATAAAATATTTACTCCACACATACTCTAATCCCACATGAGCCATGCATGGCGTGAGAAGAAAGAATATAGTGAAATTTTAATCAATGAATCACTTTATTCCTATTACAACCTATTCAAACCAATCTAATTCTTTCGGAATAATCCCTCAGCTATCATGATATGTAATCTTTTATTGATCACACAATCTCTTGAAACAAATCAAAAACATTCATCACGAACCTCATCTGTCATGATATGTAATCATTGATCGATCACATATAGCATTTTTAGATTTAATACCCCCTATGTTATAGCTCCCCCAAATAGATTTAGATCAACTTCACCTCCCACTATCATGATTCTACACTTAACAGTGTTACCCCATGTATTCTCTCTGCAAATAAAATTCAATCTCCCCCCCATTGTCAAATTACCCAATGGACACTTCATGGTTTTCTGCAACTGGGTAAAGAACACATATTAGAACATTAGGCAAAAACACAACATATCTCGAGAAGAGGGGACACACATCTACACTTTTTAAAGTTTAGGGATTCACCTAGACTACTAGAGCTAGTTGATTATGTTCAAATGCTTCCTTGGGTAAGGCTATAGAAAGAATATATACAACTTGTTGTTTTGTTGGCACATATTCAATCATTACAAGCCATTGCCCCACCATCTCCTTGATAAAAATCTATTTGATTTCAATGTTATTTGTCCATTAGTGATGGACTAGTTTTTTTCAATCATTTATATTACTTGATATATCACAATGAATTACTATCGGAGATTTCACTGCCTTCCCCATATCCTCATGCTAGTGCTTCATCCACAATAGTTGTGTACAAGATTGAATAGTCTCTATATATTCTGATTATTCAGTTCTCAATGAAATGCAATATTTTTTACTGCTCACCAAGAATTACACAATCCTCCTTGTTAAAAATAACATCCAGACATTGATATCCAATAAATTTATATTTGTCCCAATCTACATTTCTATATCCTGATAACTCAGGATGATATTTTTCATTTTATGTTAAATAAAAATCCATCATTCTTTTTATATACTGATGTATAGTTTTCACTGAAATCGTGTGGATATCCTTGGTATTGCTTTTATATCTCAATTCTGGGCATGTGGAAAATGAAATATTTGGATTTTCCACATTTTATGTAAAATAGACTTCCAATGATTTTCATATATTATATGATATTAACTACTTTTCCTTTATTATCATGTGAAAATTTTAACTAAGTAGGAAAAATTTACTTCATTTATTTAGAATTATCCATTATAAAACATTTCAAAATATCCTTGGAATATTTATACTGAAAAATTAATGTTTCGTTAGTTCCTTGTGTTACCTCTAAACCAAGGAAAAACATCAGTTCACTAATAATTTAAATTTCAAACTCAATTTTTATGAATTTAGAAAACTGCCTACATTATGTTTCATATGATCCACCAAATATTATGTCATCAAAATAAACCATCTCCATCATCCATAGATTTTATCCATTATGGAAATATATATTGTAATCAAATCCATCATAGTGAAAATTGAGCATCTTAAAAAAAAAGTAGATCCTTGAATATCATGCACTTGGTGCTTGATTCAGACCATATTGGGATTTCTTTAGTTAACAAACTCTTTTCTAATATTCATGAATGGGAAAATCATCTGGATGATCAATGTAAACATATTATACTAGTACTACATTGAGAAATAATGACTTGACATCCATATGGTCATAAATAATATGAATGTCTCTAGCCTCCCAATATGTGAAACCATTTAATCAAAGTTGATACCCTCTATTAGGGAGAATCCTTTCGAACCTATTGGGCTTTGTTTCAAATCACAACACCATATACATTCACTTAGTTATAAAAGACCCATTACATACCTATTATATTCAAATATTTTGGTCTCCATACAATATCACATATCTGATTCTTTTCAATTTGGATAAGCTCTTCATTAATTTCATGAACCCAATTATCATCTCAAACATCTTGGTCATAAATTATAGGTTCTAACTATGATATGTATGATGATTTTTCCTGATTATTCATTCTCCTTGTCTATACTAGAGTAGTATGATCGCCAATTATGTTCTACCTATCAATTCCATCTCTTCTCACTAGTCTAGGGGTAGATGCTAATTTATTATCATCATCCAAATCTTCTTCTGAATCAACATATAGAGATAGAGCATCTCCTGAACTACTCATCTCTTTATCACTATCCTCTTGAGTCTGGTCATGTACTTGGCGACAATTATTTTCATTCACCAATAATGTCACATCATGACATAAAAAAATATCTCCAAACCACTTATTAAAGAATTTATATGATTTTCCTTTCATTGATTTTCAATGAAATATCCCTTCATCCCCACAAGATTCAAACTTCCTATGATTATCATAAGTGTGAAGGAAAAATTTACTTCCATAGACTTGAATGTAGTTCAATGAAAACATAATTCAAAACCATATCTCCTATGGGGTCTTCTCTTATTTAGACAAAGTAATTATCTAATTGAAATGTAGACTACTATCATCACTGCTTATTTCATAAATTTATCTAGAAGGTCATTCTCAATAAGCATTGATCTGGCCTTGTTATTGATAATCCAATTTCTTCTATCAACTACTCCATTCTTTTGTAAAGTCCTGTCGACTGAACCATAATGTCTTATCGAAGGTTTCTTTAGATAATCCTCCAGTTGCATTTTTGTAAAATCTATTAATTATATGTTCGAATCCTCCATATTTTTTGAGTAAAAATATATTCACATTCTCTTAGATATCCTGTAATTCAATATAACACTTAAGATTTGTGTCTAATTATTAGACCCATACCATTCCACTACAATCAGAAAAGAAGACAATATAATATCTCCTCCCATCAATAGCTCTTGGAAAAATTGGCCCACAAACATTGATATGAACCAACTCAAGAAATATTTTTGACTTTTTATCTGTTATATTATATGTATTTCGAATTATCTTCCCTTGTTGGCTGACATCACACGTAAGTGTATGATCACACGATAATCTTGGGAGATTTCATGAATTATCATATTTCAGTAGATCATCCAAGGGTGTATGGCTTATGTGTCCAAGACGCATATGCCATAACTTTTTTTCTTCATCCATGGACAAGAAAATAAGTTCTTAACCACTGATGAGAAGGAGATTCCCTATTCTAATATTTCCTTGCCATGCAACAACACTATCCTTTTCTGTGATGATTCATATTTTTTTGGAAAACATATGGCATGCCCTATATTACCCAATTGACTGAAAATAATATTGTTGTGACAAAGACCGTCAACAACAAAGACATGTACTCCCCCAAGTCTTTCCCTCCAAACACTCTTCATGGGGCGCTAATCATTACCAAATTTTATGATAGCTTCCATTGCCGAATGTTGTCTACTTGCGAACCTCTTTAAGGAACTTGATTTTAATCATCTTCTGAGACCATAATGACATAGTCATGTGGGAGAGAATGGGAAGGTAATTGGGTATAATGTAGATAGTATAAAAGGCTTTGGATGTGTGGTAAGAAGAGGCAGTGAGAGGTGCTATTTATAAGGAGAGGATTGAGGTGTTTATTAATACTATATTCATTTCTACAATATTTGTTTCTCAAGTATGTAAATAGCATTGATTATAATGGTTAAAAACAGTAACTAGAGATTGTGATTTCAAGACAATGGTCCCATAAATCATCCAGGACTCAGACATGACTTAAAATATCATTATTTGCTTATAATGAAAAATATTATAAATTAGTATATTTAACTATTCAGCAGAATATCTACAATTTCAAAAAATCCAAAATAATCCCCAGAATCATTTCATGAGGTGTAAATTTCAAAATTGGACTTTATTTTATGAAAATTATTTTCCATATTTGAAAATTTTAATTTTTCATGAAATTCATTACTTTTTTGAAAAGGAAATTATTCTAATATTATGACCGATTTTATTACATTGAGTAATTAATTAACAACCCATTGTTTTTTTTAAATTAAGATACATAAAAATAATTAATTTGTGAATATATATTATGAATATTGACATTATTCTAAATATTTATATTAATTTTTAAATAATATATAAACACAAACATATCAAAAAAATACTAAATGAAATTTTTTCATGTGAATAAAAAATTCATGTTCCATGATATAAATATATAATATTTTCAATTATACGATATATAAATTTTATTTCTACATTAAATGGTGAGGTTTCCCTTCTATTTTAATAAACACTTTAATTTTAATAAATTCCACTTATTTCATTATACAGTTATAATTAATTTAAGTTTTTAATTATAGAATGAATTTTTTTAATAAGTAACTATGTTGTTACATACCCCCATCTTATGAATATTTCATCCTCACAATTTTAATTCACTTATGAAACAAGTTAAGGGACCTTTCTCTCATACAATATGCATGTCCCAATAATGCTTCTTCAGCCATTTTGTTTCTCCCAACAATCAAAACCTGGTGAGTTTCCTTATTTCTATATAATTTCTCTCTATTATAAATAATCTAAACAATGAATTCATCATATGAATGGATATATTCCAAATGAAAAAAATCTTGGCAAAAAACATGATATGAATATGGATCATACTTTTCTAACATTGAAAAATGAAAAAAGTGTGTACCTAGGACAAACTTGATGGAAAATCCTCTCAATAGGTAACACATCCATCTTTCCTCGGGATTTCTATGTGTACAATGAATTTTGGACTTAGTTTCCCATTATTAAGGCCAAACATCTCACTTCTCCATTTTTAGATTTTTATAAATAGACGATTACATACATCGAATGAAATATCCATCCTCTGGTTATCAGCAAAATTTTTCTTCCAGAGTTTTATTATCCATACATGTTGCTATATCATTTTTTGATACAATTATTCTCCACTAACTATACTCCCATAAACTAATATTACCTTAATTAATCCTAAAATTATGGAGTTCAATATGGAATTTCATATAATTCCTCAAAAATTTCCATCTATTGATTGGAATCAAACTATTATTTCATCAAAATAGAACTTATGAAATTTTTTATCCCAAATTTTCAAGTAAACCATTCAAAACCCACTTACAATGTCTTCTATGGGCATAATGTTTTTATATGTATGTCTATGGGATTGAGGATAAAATTTTATAATGATATTTAATTCATTACCCAATTTCTTTTTTATATCCTTTACAAAATTTATTACCGAACCTGTGCTCCTGGTAAGAAACAATGGAAAGTGAAAATCTTTGTTACCAGATAGTATATTTTAGGTACTATAAAAAAATATGATCTAATGAAATGGTATCATGGATAGGAAAAAATGTGTATATTTAGTGAGTCATTCAGTAATAGCCTATATTATATTATTACCTTGAGATGTTTTTTTAATCCCACTATGAGATCAATGGATAGGATTTTACATTTCCACTTCAGCATTAGAAATGTATGAAGCATCCCATTCAATAATTATCATTCCATTTTTTTCAATTGGAAATTAAAACGATTTTTTAATGTTATAAATATCCCTTTTTAGTATATTCCACCAGTAATTCTCCCAAATATCAATGTACAACTTGGTTCATCGAGGTTGAACTGGAAATAGAGGACTATGATATTCACTTAATAACTATTTTTCAGTTTATAATCAGAAGGCACACATAATATCTTCCCAAATTTCAACAAAATATTAATGTTATCTTATTGAAACACACACATTTTAACCAATTATACCTTTCTAGGTAACTCTTGGTCTTCCTTCCATAGTTAGTTTTATCTAATAGAGACGATTTCAACAACACCGAAAACAAAATAAAGGAATTTCATGCACCATTAATCTCTAAACCAAAATTCATCAAATTATTATCCAAGGGATCGTGTTCCAAATGTTACATGGTTACTGTAACAAGATATTTTTGAGTTAATGAATATTCCACTTTTTTTATTTCCAAAAAAGTAATTGATCAATAAATTTGAATCCTTTAGTAGTTACAACCATATTCATTCCATTATTTAATGTTTTTTGAGTAAATATATACCTATGCCTTTTATCATCAGTTAATAAATAACATGTGGCCCTATTAAAATGATTTCTCCAAATTTTTAAATAAAAAACCAAATATTTAAATTCCAAATAATGCGTTGGATAAATTCACTCATGAGGATTTTGTTTCTATGAATGTAAGCAATTTCATAACCATTCTACATTAGAACAAAAACATGTCCCATTAATTAAGTGTCCCTATAGATGATAAAATATCGATTTTTATAAGTTAGATAAACAAGGTAGTTTTATATAGTCGTATTTTCAGTTCCTAAACAAAAACATAAAATTATTCAATCACAATAAATTGAACCTCTTTTCATAATAACTTATTTAGCGACCTAGATAGCCATGAAAAGATTTTAACAAACCATTTTTAGAAGTATTCTAATACAAGAAATATAAAAAAATTACTAATATTTATAGGTCTTGGTAACTCATACACCACTTTTTTTGGAAGGATTTAGTTTTATGGAATATCTATTTATAATTTGATGAACAATAGAAATCATTTTTTACCAAAAATAAAATTCTCTAAATTCCCCATATAACTACTTTTCTTTAACGGTTTTCATAATAATCTTTTAATGTTTTTCATTATCCTCAAAATATTTTGAATAACTGAAAATATAATCAATTAAAAAAAATAATAACATATCCAAGTATACATGAAAAATTATATCCATAAGATCTATAAATAGAACTGTCTAATTTGTAAAACCAAGGGGATTGATAACTAACTCATAATGTCCATAACTAGTAGGGAATTTTGTTTTTAGAATTTCATCCTCCTTCACCTGATGGAACCAAGATATCAAGTCAATCATGGAGAAATATGGATCTCCCAAGATTATGTTAAATAATTCATTGATATGAAGAAAATGTATACATATTATAAATTTTAATTTTATTCAAATTAATAAAATTAATGAATATATTCATGGAACCATACTTATTTTTAACATATAAAATTTTATCACCCCATTCTGATGTTCTATGATGAATGAATCCATTATTAAGATACTCCTACCACTGATTTTTTAATTATTTAACTCCCACATGAGACATTTGTTAATGGGGTTTTGAAATTGGATTGGAATTATGAACTAATTCAATTCAAAATTCAAAATTTTATTCATCTATAACACTAAGAAACACAGCATGAAATACATCCATGTAATCATTTATCACTGAAACATTGTAATCTGAATAGTTCCATGATTTTCAATAATATGTTAATGATAAAAATCATTTCCATAATTTAACATTATATTATCTTATTGATATGTTATCAATTGTATGTGTTCGTTCAAGTAAAAAACTAAAATTCTTTCTTATAAAAAAACATTCATTAGTTCTAAAATAAGTCATATCATAATAAAAAAAATACAATCTATAACCATAATAGCATCAAACTCTACTATAGATAAATAAACTAGGTTTGTGGGTAATTTCAGCCCACCTAAAACTATTGAAAAATTCTTATATTATATTTTTCATTATTTTTCTCCCAGTGTTTCAACAATTAGTTATAGTTTCATTTTTTGAGGTGAAATGTCAAATTAACGAGAAAAGATATCAGAATGAATGAAATCTTTAAACCTTGTATCAAATAAGATATTATAAAAATATGATTAAAAAATAATGTACCTGATACCTCATCATTGGATGGCCCAAAATCTAATTAATAAGTCAAAAACTATATCACTACACCATTTTTAGGCTGTTGATACTTATAATTATTCAGGTCCTTCTTTGGGTAGGTATGTGCATAATGCCCTATCTCACCACTTTTAAAACATTTTACAATCTTCTTACCATAATTAAATAAACTAGTACCAAGGTATGTTATATTGAAATTTTGGGCCAAATTTCCAATATTACAATAATGGAAACCCCTCCTCCACTTTTTTTTTGAATTCCCTATGATAATTTTTCCCCCATGGTCCCAAAACTGGAAACTTAATTTTCTTACCATCAAGTTAATTTGATGAATTCTTACTTGTTTCATACCATCTAGGAATTTTTTCATTATTTACATTAGTATACCTATGAAAAAAACTTCATTTTGACCCTCTATGTACATCAAAAAATATTCTCATAATTTTTTACATCATGAGAATCTATTTCCCTTTAATATCATGGATTTAATCTTGATAAAAAATGAATGATTTTACTATCAGGACCACAAATAATATTTGGACTGTATCGTGAAAATCTGGTGATGTTTTCATCATACAAGACAATATATTCTTCATCCTTTTATTTCAATTAGAAGAATTATTTTTCATTACTATGTCGAATGGCCTCCAGAATATATTTTCCAAAGAGAATATTCTTAAATTCGTCCTATTAAAAGACATCAAGTTATAATAATTTCCATAGATTAATGGCTACTGACCACTACTATCCGGATTCACCTTCAAAATGATAAAAATAAGACTAAATTTTTATTTTCTCAACACTCCATAAAATCAAATATATTTTAATCGGATTTAATACACCCTTCAAAAACTATAGGGCTAGAAGGGACCTTGATAGTAAGAGTGTGTCACCTCATATTATGTTACAATATAATCAAGTTACATAATCATAGATCTATTTTTTCTATTTAATGGTTTCCCCTAAAAATTATATCATGTATCAACTGGTCCATTTCTATCACAAAATGATCAGTTCCAATTCAAACCATTCATGTTTGTAGATTTAGAACGATAATATCCTCTCCATGAATTCCTATATGGGATTATCTATTTATTATGAGTAAAACCATTTTCAAAAGACATAATTTAAATGAAGAAAACTGTATATATTTAAATTCTATATCATTTCAACTTAACCATAAGTTAAAAATAATTTATGGTATAATATTAACATCGTCATTGCCACAAATGTTATCTAAACTGTTCTTTGATACCAACTTTAATGACAAGTCCTTATCTATTAAACATTATTGTGAATTTATAGTAGAATTAATTTTATATCATATGAAAAGATATTTTAATATTACATTATTAGAAAAATAATTCATTAATCATACATAAAAACCCATGAAAATAAAAATTGGATTATACCAAAACAGAATCAAATTTTCTATAATATAAAATTATTTTAAACAATAATTTTCAATCCTGGAAAAAAAATGACAAAATTTATCTTCCCTTTTTGATTTTCTCTTAGGCAACCATAAACCATATGAAAATAATTTTAAAAAATTGTATGAACACAAAAATCATAGTACGGTACATAAAATATTAGTTAAAGAAACCATTAGTCCATGAAAACTTATAAACGCATAAATGATTTAATTCTTAACAATAAAAGTCACATATAATTACATTGTTAAAACATGAGGCTTTCATAAAACATACAATGTATTAATAACAATTTAAAAAACTTGGGGAATCGTATTTATACAATTTAATAGTATGAAATTAATTCTAAGAGTTACCATATTTTTTGTAACCCTCATGAATATATTATACTGTAACACTCAATGATACATTATGATATAACTATCGTAGTTACCCTGGGAATAACCATTGTGGTCAACATAAAACATCCCTAATGCATTGGTGGGATATCATTCACCAAAGCATATTTTTTATATAAAGTGACCATCAATAATTTTTACCACTGACCATGTAACATAAAAATATCAAAAAAAAGAATATATGCTACCTAAAAACATTCTATGAAAAAAAAACACTCATTTCAATGGATTACTGCAGACATACAAAGGAAAAAAATTTCTTCAAGAATATCCATGTAATATAATAAATGATTCTTCAAAATTATAGGGAATAATAAAATTGGTAAAATATACTCATGATGAATATGTACAGAAGAAACATTCTTTTTTAATGTTGTAAAAGGAAACATTAAAGAATATTTTAAAATAAATCCCGCTTAACTTATGTCTGATGGCCTTCTGCATTTATACTTAATATCCCGGATAATCAAATTAGAGTCATTAGCTACAAAATTATGTACCATTACAACATTTATTTTATTTATAATAATTTTTTGGTCTCAATAATGGAAATTTAAAAGATTTATAAATATCAAATTCGTCATTCTAGGAGCATTCATTTCATGGCATCATAGTCGGTTCCCTTGGGTGTAATTATTAGAGTTCTTGTCAAATGGAATAGAAACAACATATGTGTAATGAAATGGTTTAAATATTCATCAAAATTCTAAATTCCCACATATATAATTTTTTTATCTTTTATAAGAATGATGCATTCTATGATATATTAATGAAAAAAATTGGTTATTTTTTGAGGTTTTTTGACCATCACAAACTAGCTTTGTTTAATTTGATATTATTCATATAAATTAGTTCCATAACATTAAAAAATTATAATATAAATATTTAAATATTTGTAACTATAATAATGGTTTTATGACCATCTTTTATGGGGATAAAGTAAAATGAAAAATCGATCTCCATGAAGGTAGTGAATGGACTCATCCGAGATGATGTCTTCATTTTCATGAATAAAGGGAATAATGAGGATAGATGATGGAATATAAATTAACAGAATAAAATTATATTTTATGTATTATACATTAGTCATCATTTCCCTTTGTAAAGGGGATATTAGGAGAGGGTAAGAAAAATATACATAAATAAATAATTTAAAAGTGAAATGTGGATTTACCCTCCTGAATGTTGTCTCTTTGATAGCCTCTATAAAGAACATGATTTTGATAATTTGGTGAGCTGATAAGGTATTGGAATTTGGGAAAATGAATTCAATGGAATTAATAATAATATAGAAAATAATAAATTATTTTATATTGTGAGGAGAGGTGGTGGTATGGGGTGGTTTTATCAGGAGAGGAGAGGAATGTTTTTAATACAATATTCATTAGTTTATTATTTTGGATAACGATAATAAATAATGATGATCATTGTGTCTAAATAGAGTTACAAAATCATTTGAATTGCAGATAATGGTTACATACATCATTAATGACTTAACTATAACCCAAAAATATATTTATTTACTTATAATGATAAATAAAAAATTAACCATATTTCATTATTCACCGAAAATAAAATTACTTTAGAAAATTACCAAATTTTTACCTAAAAAAGTTGTGTAGATTTTAAAAGTGGACTCCATTTATTGAATACAATTCTAAACAAGAGAAATTTATTTTGAAATTTTAAAAATAATTTATTTTTAAAAGATATATTTCAATATTATATTGGATTTTATGACACCATAAAAATTTAATTAACGTCTCAAAAAATGTTAATACAATTAAAATACAACAGAATTATAAATTATTACAATTTTATGAAAATTAACTTTCATTAAAATATTTATATTATTTATAATATTGTAAATAAACATTTAAATTTTAAAAAAATTGAAATACTTAATTCAATGTACATCTAAAATTCATTTACTTATTTCATGATATAAAAATTTTATATTTTCCCTCATATAATACATAAATTTGATTTATACTATTATAGGGGTGGTTAATTGTAGTACCCACGGTTTTAGGTATGTGGCCTTTTTTTATGTTTTTTATGTGCTTAAGTGCATGGGATGAATTGGGAAGTGGTTGGGAAGAGGTTGGGAGAGTTTGGAATGGTCTTGAATGAGTTTGGAAGATTTTCTTAGGGAACATGGTTTTAGCACGGTTAGGGGAAACCGTGCTGATGCTATAGGAAACCGTGTAGGGGGAGACAGTAGGATTCACACAGCCTACACATGATTTTCCAAACTCTATGAGGAAACCAAGCAGACACTTGGTCTCGAGGTAGTAGTGTGCGCATAATTAGTGCACGTTTGGCCAAACCGGGACGACTAACCATGCAACCACATAAAAATAGGGTTTTAAAACCCTGGTTCACTCGGGCTTGCCTCATTCCTCTCCAAACACCCTCTCTCCCAAAACTCACATGGGATTCCAGGTTCATAGAGGATGAGGGTGCTATCCCACTTGGATTGGAAGTGTTTTGAAGATGTTCCTTAGTGTTTTGAAGGTGGTTTCTCCCGAGTAAGTCTCTTTTCATGGTTTCATTGAGTTTTCCTCTAGATATATATCTCCCCATCTCTAGGATTTCTAGATCAAATCCTGTTGTGTGTAGATATAGGGTTGTGGTTTCCTTGGATACTGATTTTAAGGCTTCTTAATGCTAGGGAAAGGGATCTATAATGGTTTTGGTGGTGTGTTCGCCGGTTTTGAGGTCCGGCTGCTTGTGGGTCGATTTCTCCGGAACATTAAAGGTAGGTGGATTCTCTTTCAACTCTTCTTGGTTAGATCAACTGGTTTTTTGTTACAATTAATTTTGGTTGGATTGAAATTAGTTGTGTTTCAATGTAAAATGTTGGTTGGAAATCCATTTGGGGATTTTTGGGGAAAATGGGGTTTTATGATGAAATATTATTCTTGTGGATTTTAAAATGGAGATTTTAAAATGGAATTATATAGTATATTTGTGAAATGATTGATGGAAATGGTTTTCAATAAAGGTGTTGTTTTATTGAGATGCGGTTTGGCATGGAAGATGATTTTCAATAAATGGGTGATTTATTGATGTGGATTGATATGCAATTGAATGGGTTGATTGCACGATGTTGTAACCTTGGTGGGTTTATGCTTTGTTTGGATTGATTGAAATGTTGTGTGGATGTGGGTGGGAAGTCTCACTATAAAAGGGGATGGATAGTGGTCTGAAGTACCACCATATGGGTAGTGTTCGAGATGTACCACTAGTTGTGAATGGGTGAATGGGTTGGGTGTATGTCCCATCATTTTTGTTATTTTGGTGTGAATGGGTGAACGGGTTGGGTGGATTTCCCACCATTTTGGTTTTTTTGGGGTGAATGGGTAAACTGGTGGGTCAGAAGTCCCACCATTTTTGTTGTTTTTTGTGAATTGCTTTTCAATTTTGTTATTGTTGTGAAATTCTGTAAATGATGAAATTGTTTGTGGCATGTTTGTTTGGCTTTCCCTTGGTGATTTGGTTTGGGTGAGATGGCTTGGTAAGGGTGTGTTTGGCTTATGGTAATGGTTGCACCTGTGATTTATTTTATATAAATTGTTTTATATAAATGTGTTAACAGTTTTATCCTAGTGGCATGTGTAGGGAAGTCATTTGGAAAAATCATACTGAGTTATAGTACTCACCCCCTACTTTGGCATGTTGGTGTCTTTGCAGATGTTGTGTATCATGACATGGGATAAGGTAATGCATCTCCCTCCTTTAGTGGTGCATTATGATGTCTTGGTGGAGCTTGGAGCTTAGATCTTTGTGTGGAGTTGTGGTGGTGTCACGGCTCATAGTGTTTATTGTTTGGTTTCTGCTTGTACTCTAATGTGGTGTAGACATGTCTGGTTATATTGGTTTTTGATTGTATTGTGGTACAACATGGATGTATTTTTGGAATGCATGTTTGGCTATTTTATTGAAATTCATCATATAGTGGTGGTTAGTGGATTGTTTGGTTGGTTTTTTCATAAGGGAAAATCATTCCCCAAATTGTTCTCGGTGACCTCGACATATATTTCCTGTCTTTGGTACCTTGGGAACATCGCTTAAGGCCATGTAACCCTTATTGCCTCCTCAAGGAAATGAGGTAGGGATAGGGGGTCACATTACTATTCTATATTTATAGTTAACTTAATTTCTATAAACACTGCTTATGTCATTATACATTTACAACAAATTTAACTATTTAATTTCAGAATAAAATAAATTTCATTATATGTACCAAGGTTGTTACAATAAATCTCCATTAGAACAGGATAATAATATTTTTCTTTCACGTCTATGTTATCAAAAATGTTCTCTAATTTTATATCCATGTATTTCTAAGGCCTTTACATTTCATCTTCCCACTTATTAAGAAGATGTTTCATTAACACTATTTATTATATGGGTTTTAGAATATTAGTTTTATCAATTATAAATCGCTCAATTACTGAGATAAATTTCAAATTGAAAGGAAACAATTTATTTCAGCTGTACAAAATGTAACACCCCAATATTCTTAAATAATGCCAATGTATTTGATAATTTTTTTTCCACAAAACACCATGTACAAAAAGGAATATAATATCCTGATATATTACAATATATTTATTATTGTAAATAGATACAGTCAATTTAATATATTAAAATTCATGTCAAATTTAATTTATCTTGTATTGAAGATAATAAGTTTCTTCTCCGGCTAGCATCACAGAGAAAACTATCTATTACAAAATTCTACAAATATTATTATTTAAAATGTAAATTATATGATTTCAATAAAATTTGGGTAAATGAATAATATTAAATAACATACTAAAATATATATTTTAATTCATTAGTTACCAATTAATTTTAAATGAATAAAGATACCAAATGAATATAAAGGGAATGAATTTATAAAAAACAATTCTTACGATCCAAAAGTGTATTATGTAAATAAATTAAATTAATTACTTATACAGGATGATGAAATATGTATATATTTATTATATATTCTATCTATTGTTTCTGAAATTTATCCAATATATTTTACAGGCATGTGATAAGAAAAATTTAAATTTTACATATAAAAATCAAGATTATTTCAAAGTCTTTTTCCCCTCCATTTCAGGGAGAAAATATTTTAAAGAGAAATTTTGACACATAAAGAACAAAATTTTTATAAATTAACATCATTATTGAAATATTACCATCAAAATTATATTATCTTGAATTTTTTTATTTTGCTAAAATATTTAATCTTCGATGAATAGTGAAAATACTGAATATTAGTTGACATATTCTTTTTTTCTAACTAATTAATAAGGTTAAGATATATTTTTATTTTATTTAGCGTTTGATTATATTAAATATAAATATATAATTATAATTTAGGTAATTTTTATTATTTTTATATTAACTTTTGAAGAACAAATGGACTCAACTTTTAAAAAATTTCACTTAAAAAATCATTTTCATCTCATATAAAAGATTAATTGTAAATTAATTTCTACCACTACTAGGACTTTAATTTTTTAAAAGTGGATTCCATATTTTAAATAATCATACCATATAATTTTTAATAATGGGAAATTAGTTTTAATGAAAAATATTAGCGAATAATTTTAAAATTAAATAAGTGATTTAGAGAAAAACTATCTTAAGAGAGGACTAAAAATTATTCATAAAGGATTAAAAAACCTATTAAAATTTCCAAAACCAAATATCCAGAGATATTTAGACCATATAATAAATTTTATTGGGGTTTATTATTATTGGAGGATCATCTGTAAAAGGAGAATTCCCAACAGTGTTTTACTTTTTTTATCCACTAGAATTCCAATCATCCTCTACTATAATAGGGCAGTCACCCCACCCCATCCCGTTTCTAAAAAATTTTATCCCATTGAATTATCCAAAGACTGTAGAAAAAGTGTGAAAAAATAACTCCTATAATCCTACAATTCTCTCTTTGGGAGGATGTCAATCCATAAAGGCCTTTGGTATAAACTAAAATTAGTTACTCAAATAAGAGGCTATGTTCTTCAACAATATATTTGGATTCATTTATTTCTCTACCCATTAAATTCATTATATATATAGTTATTACATATTATTATTATTATTATAAATATACTATTATATTTTATCATAAGGTACAACATACACCTACAAAAACCTCCATCAAATGAGATACTCATTCATCATTCTTGTGTACTATGGACTACCGCCTCACGAACTGATTCCATTCATTCCACCATTTATAACATTACATTTTATGAATAATGATATATTTATAGTTTATATATGATATATATAAAAAAATATTTAGAATTTATTTATTCTAATGTATTTATTTTAAGACACTATATTTATGCTTTTCATTTTATTGAAATATGATAACAATATTTGTGGACATGTAGACTACCGCCACCTTAGGGTGACGTGATTCGTTTAATCTATAAATATAATGTATGAATGATAGAATGAATAAAGATACATTAAATATATTAAAAAATTATTATAATGGAATAATAATAAACATATATATCATTTAATTATCTTTATTTTCATATACCAAGAATATTGTAGTAGTTTTCATGCGTACAAATGACGGACCATTTCCATGAAAAGAGTATTTAATTTTTTATGTCCAACATTTATTTAATAATATAAATAAATATATACAAAATATATATAACATTAATATCATGGTTAAAATTTTTCTGATTATGAAATAATTAAATAAGTAATAGGAAAAAACATGTCAAAACATACACAAAAAACAGGACAATGAACACTCTAAAATGAAAACAATGATGAGTGATTATTAATTAATGCCTTATAAAATGTTATCAAAGGAAAATATGTGACATAATTCATATTGATAAGGTTATCGTTCAATTTAATAACATTATTAAAACAATTTAACGGGGTATTAATGGGTGTTCAATCAAAATGGTGTGTAATGTAAGAAGATTTCTAGTTTCACAATTATTTCAAAAATACTTCATCCATATTCACCACTAATTTATTTTGCGTGGTGTAATTGCTGACCAATTACATGTCATATAAAGAATTTAATATAATTCATGTTGTAAAACCCTGATATATTATGAGATGTATATTTTTTTATGTCTTGTGTTATACGCAACATCAAATTAATCTTTCACTGCACACAACACTAGCTTGTCTTGCATTACATGCAATCATGACCTTTTTTGTTAGCATGTGTAGTACACAATACCGAGTTTCACTAAACAACGATATATTATTATTATATTACAAACTAGCAGTTATGAATAGTATTAACTGAGTTTTGAATTTTTTAACATTATTATTCATCCTACATATTTTCAAGAACATGGTATGAGAACAAAATATATTTTTCAGGTAAAATAAGTATTTTTAAAAAAATACAGTTTTGCCGCATTTTGATGGAGCACCAAAATTAAATATAGGTTTTGAAAAGTTTATAAGTTCAATTTGAAAAAATAAAATTCTTCTTTGGAATTAGGATATAAAAATATACTTTGGATAAATTTTTCATATTATTCTGATGAATTTGATATTTTAAGGAATAGTAAAAACACACTATATTTTATTTAAAAACAACTTTTTACATCATAATAATTTATATGGTTTAATTATAATATTGAATGGTTTTAAAGTATATATATAATATATTTTTACCATTTAAAATAATGTATGTCATTAGAATTAATTTTACATTTAATTCATAGGTAAAAACAATTCAATCTTTGGCAATGTTTTAACTTTTAAAACTTGTTTGCTTAATAATGGGATTAATTTTAAATTAATTACTGCAACATCTGTGTTTTTAATTTTGAAAAATGGATTCCATATTTGGATTCAGTGGGTCTATATTATGTTAATTGGTTACTTTTATTTTTTTTATATTATGAATAGTAACTATGGTAATTTTTATTTACTGCAGTTAAAGTTAAATCGGGTAATTAAGGGTGAATATAAGATTATAAAATTTCCCAAACACTTTTCAGAATTCTATTGGATGAATAAAAGAAGGCCCATATCACCTAAGGGTCGGAATAGATTCATTTCATGGACTTTTGACCATGAAATAATATAATTATTATTAAAACCAAAGAAAGTGACAACATGTCACTCTCTTAAATATTATAAGTGTAATAATTTTAATTCAGTGATAAAAATCATATAACTTCAGAAATAAATAGTCCCCAGAAATTTAATAAAATTATATACATCATATTAATTTTTTTTTAATTTTTAGGGATTAAATAATTTTCATTAATTGTGACACAATAGTGATGTTGAAATTATTTTATTGATTTAATTATCAAATAAATGATTTCAAAAGTATTAAAATAAAAAATATTTGAACTATTTAATGTGATCAAGTAATTTTATAGATAAATATGACATGTTATGAATCTATTAAATTTTTTATTTCGGACATATCTTCTGTGTATATTTTATTTAAATTTAAGAAAATTAATAATGCTAAAATTGACACTATTGTTATTTTATAAAAATTACATATTATAAAATTGTTTAAAAATCACAAAAATAATTAAAATTTATAAATTTAAATTTACATTGTCTAAATTGTAATAAAGTATACAATTATGGAAAATTAAAGACATATAAGTAATTAATTATAGTCATTTAAAATTTAGAATATTATTACCACAAATAAAATTAAATAGATTATATAAGGATAAATCAAGTTGATAATGTTTAAAATAAATTCCCAACTTGAATAATTGTTATTGGTTGATGATAGTACAACCCTATCTCATATAATATTTGTATTTTAGTCATTTTTTGAGGTTTTTATGTGGGGATGTAATTTATTATAAATTAATATTTCTTATAATTCCAAATGTGCCCCTTTCCTCCCTTATAAAAGGGAACCTCCTCCCTCTCCACCTCACACCACATTGAGCCTTAAATATCAGCCAAACCCTACCAATTTCTCGTCTACATTTCTCTAGAAACATCCTAGAGGTCCAGGTATTCTTCAAAGTGAAATTTTAGTGCCCTAAGTGGAGGTTTGAAAGAGGCGTGTCGAAGAAGAGGTAATATCCGTTACCGATTCTTTCAAATTTATTTCTTATTATACATTCTCTTATCTAGTTGTTTCATTTTGAAGTAACAGAATCAGTATCAATCATATCCTTATATTTTATTAGAAATATGAAACAACCCTATTTCACCTTTTATCCATCCTACGGAAAATGAAATCACCGTGCATGCATACGTATGGAATACCGTCTCCACGCTGTGATGTAATCTATTTTCCACCACCACCTTATTTGGATGGGTATAATTGTGTAAATTATAATGATATATGATTATTTTAAAATGATATTGATTATGAAATAGTATACATACACTTTAATACAATTCCATGATCATGGGAACGATATCATCTCTCGTGCGTACGTACGGCCTACCGTCTCAACGATGTGATGCGACTCGTTCTACATGATATTCATTGAATAATGATAATATAAATGAATTTAATGAGTAAATATGATATATATTACACTAATACCATTCTATAAATGATTTGTCTATAACCTATAAAGAATAATAAGAGTCTATTCTACAAAACACACATAAGAACATAAAGCAATAAACACACTAATAAAAAGTAGCAATGAAATATTTCTAATAAGAAGCTAAGAATATGACCATGTATGATATCATAACAATCAGTATGATTCTGGTATAATTCAATGACATTATTTAAATCATTATATAGGAGGTTTGGACATGTACAAAGCATATTTGACCGAAGGTAATGGAAAATCTCACAATCTCATTTTTATCCGAGATTGTTTATACATGAGAATTTACTGGGGAATATTTGTCATCAAAATCCATGTTTCCTCAATATGTAATATTATTTCTATCCCACTAAAAGTTTTTAAATCTAATATTACTTATTGGTGAGTTTTAGCAAAATATATGAAAGGAAACTTTTGTCATTTTTCATACAAGGTACTTTTTGACCTTTCCGACCAAAGTATGAGATGCGTGTTTTTTTACTTATATAGAATGAATGGATTTTTTATGATTTCATAAAACATTATTTCCATGAAACTTCCTTTACAATTTTTATGGTATATTTTAAATCAACTTCTTTTAGTTTAAAATTTTATGACATGTTAATAATTGAAAAATGTTTTTGAAGTAGAAATAATATTTTCCTCAAGAATAGAGTTTATGTGTTTTATCAAAATTATATTCCATCTATGATAATATATGGTTCTGTTTCAATCCCTATTATTACATTTATTTGATTATGTTATGATGGAATTATTTTTATGAAGTCCCTTAAATATATATGAATTTTTTTATGATGTCACGATGTTTAAGAATCCCATTTTTATTACATAGGTTATGCTATGATGTATGAATTATGATTTTGTGGCACACATAAGAATGGTTTCATTATGAGATGGGTGGGACCCATATCTCCCTCCAATTAATTGGGTAAATATGTATATCTCATGATATAGACATTGCTAGAATGACAAGTTAATCTGGTTCAGTGATACAGGACTGGAACGAGGAGTGAACTTGGTTTAGTAATGGACTTTGTCCGATATGATGGTCTTGGAAATGAGACTTGAATAATATGAAATGATTTTCTATGATTATTTTTGTATACCAAAAAGTTTAATGTTTTATGTTATGATTATTGGGATTACATTTAACCACTATGATTTATCCCATGTTATGATATTATTATCCCTTTTACAGGTTAAGATATTCAAAATGTTATGTTCTTATGAATATGATATGGTTGATATTTCATTTTTTACCCTTACTGATCTTTTGAGCTGACCATTTTGTATGTTTTCTTTTCCCCAGGTCAGGAAGAAGGGTATTAAGTAGGATATTCCATAAAAGGACTCTAGATATGATGAGATAAATGGGAGACAACGTAGATGATTTATGAACCAGTTGTTTATGTTTCCCAGTTTCTGATAAACTATACCTATACAGACCTTTCACACTTTTGTTATATGTTGTAATAAGTATGCTTCAATTTTGATGTAATAACAATGTATGTAGATTATGGGTCGTTATAGTTGGTATCAAAGGAAAGGTATAGTCAACCTTTGGAAACTAGGATGTGAAATCCTTAGTAAGAACCCTAAGGATGTGTCAAATCATAGAACACAATTTTAGTGTTTTAGAAATTTCCATGAATAGTCTAAGATATGAACTTAAGTGTAAAATTTTATTCTTGATTATGTGGTTTTCCTATAGTGATTTGTTTTTCTCACACTATGCTTATTTGTTTTAGTCAATGGATGGAACCTGAAGGAACTATGTGAATGCTGAATGTGACGGGAAATGCAATGATTTTCCCCCTGAGCAACCAAACATTATGGGAGATAGAATGAGAAATCATTTAGCCGTGCCCACACAAATTTCTCAAGCTATAAACCATTCAAAACTTCCAAAGGAGCAAACAAAGGAGAAACATTCTGTTGAATCCTTCATGAAGTTGTGTCCACCTTCATTCATCGGGTCTTCTGGTCCATTAGTGGATGAACAGTGGATTAGTACCACTGAAAAGATATTTTCAATTCTACAATGTTCTGACCATGAAAAAGTCATCTTAGCAATGTATCGTTTGGAAGGTGATGTTGATCAATGGTGGAATCTTATCAAAATATGAGGCAAATAGACTAAATTGAGTCCATAGAATGGGACGAGTTCAGGAACATATTTTTCAATAAGAACATCCCTCATATTCTTTGAAAATAGATAGAGAAGGAGTTTCTTGAACTGAAGCAAAAGGTTGATGAATCTGTTGTTACGTACGAATAAAATTTTACAAGACTTGCAAGTCACTCATTGGGAATTTTTATCCAACATTAGAGTAAGATCAATCAATTCTTTAGTGTCTTAAATCCAAGTCTTCAATGGGCGTTAGCCATAAGGGACTTCTGTAGCTACGAGGAAATTTTTCAATGTGCTCTCAAGGTTGAGATAGAGATTGCAGTAACCCATCAATCATATGGTTTTGATAAGAAGAGGTAAATGGAATTCAAGGGAAAATATAAAGACCACACTGAAAAGAATATAAGAATTCATTTATGCTCAAATTGTGGAAATAAACATCGAGGGAATTGTCTTAAATGGACAAGAAAATGTTTTAGGTGTGGAAAAAAAGGTAATCAGGTAGTTGAATGTCAAAATAATGGGAAGAAGATGTCTAATGATGTGAACCAAGAAAGGGATACACATAATGAACCTGTTCAACTTCAATGTTTCAAGTGTAAGGAGAGGGGGAATTATGCCAATCAATGCCCAAATCCAAGGGTTGTTGATGATGATCAACATCAACAAACTCTTAAGGCCAAATACAAAGGAAATTCACATGAAATTTCTTTCGGCAATGTGGAGTACGATAACAAAGTGGTAAAACGTACACTTACCATCCACTCTAATGTAGCAAATGTTTTATTTGATTCTGGATCCACCCACTCTTTTATTTCTGAAGAATTTTATAAGGGTATCGTCGTACTACATCAACAATTATATGTTGAGTTACCTATGACAAATCCTAATGACACAACAGTCACATCAAAAGTTTATAATTATTCTCCAATTGACATTTGTGGGAAAGTGCTTCCTGCAAATCTTTTGATCCTTCCTATAGTGTAATTCGATGTTATTCTTGGCATGGATTGGCCTTCTTTATATGGAGCTCATATCAATTACCAAATAATGGAAATCACATTTAATATTCTAGATCAATATACTATCATCTATCGAAGCAAGGATGAATATAACCTTTCAGTGGAACTTTCTTCCGTCTTATTGGTCTTGATTCCAATAAATAAAGGTTATTTATCTCAAATGGTTGGAGAGAAACTCACGATTAAGAATACACCCATTGTATGGGAGTATGATGATTTCTTTCCGGAGGAATTTCTTGGTCTTCCACCAAATAGTGATGTTTTGTTTTTAATAGAACTCATACCGAGTGCTATTCCAATTTCAAAGAAAACTTATATAATGGCCCCAATTGAGTTGTAGGAATTGGAGAAGCAACTCCAAGATAATATTGATAAAGGATTCATATGCCCTAGTGCATCACCTTGGGGAGCACCTGTTCTGTTTGTTAAGAAGAAAGATGGATCAATGAGACTCTGCATTGATTATGAAGAACATAAAATGATTACTATGAAGAACAAATATCCTCTCCCATGCATTGATGGCTTATTTGACCATCTACGTGGAGCTCAATACTTTTCCAAGAATGATCTTCGTTCAGGGTATCATCAATTAAGGTTCAAAAGGGAGGATATACCAATGACGGCTTTCTGTACAAGGTATAGACACTATGAATTTATAGTGATTCCATTTGGTCTTAATAATGCCCCTATTATCTTCATGGATCTAATTAATAGAGACTATAGAGAAAATATTGATTAGTTTGTGGTAGTCTTTATAGATGATATTCTCATCTATTCAAAGAGAAAGAAAGAACATGAATATCACTTGAGAATTGTAATGAAGACCCTGAGAAAGGAAAATATTTATGCCAAATTTAACAAGCATGAATTTTGGCCTCAAAAAATTTCATTTTTGTGTCATAGAATCTCAAAAGAGGGGATATCTGTGGACCCATCAAAAATAGAGGTTATCGAAAGATGATTGAGACCAACAACAGTAACTGAGATCCAAATTTTTCTTGGCTTTGCTGGATATTATCTATATTTTGTGAAAGATTTTTCACGATTATCAAATCCACTCACTAGGTTGACTTGAAAAGGATTTAAGTTTGTGTGTATGGAGGAGTGTGCAAAGAATTTCGAGGAGTTAAAAATAAGGTTATCCAGTGCGCATGTGCTCGCACTGCCTTATAGTGGAGAAAGGTTGGTGATCTACAGTGATGCATCCATGAAGGGATTGGGGTGTCTTCTCATGAAAAACGATATGGGGATAGATTATGCCTCATGACAATTGAAAATCCATGACCATAATTACCCAACTCATGATTTGGAGTTTGCTGTGGTAATTATTGCATTAAATATTTGGAGGTATTATCTTTATGGTGAAAGGTGTACTATTTATACTGATCATAAATGTTTAAAGTATATTTTCACACAAAATGAGCTGAATATGCACCAAATAAGATGGATGGATATGATTAACGATTACGACTGCTCAATTCATTACCACCTTGGGAAATCAAACAAGGTGGCAGATGCATTAAGTCGACATGACCATGCTAGCATATCCATGATAAGGAACACAAAATATCCAATATTTATTGATTTACAAAGGATGGATCTTGGAATTATAATGGAAGGGGAAAAATCTTATCTTTCTCAAATGAATGTTCAACCATCTATACATGTGAAGATTAAAGAGGAACAAATAGAAGATGTAGAGTTAAAAAAGAAGGTGAGAAATGTTCCTGAATTCAACCTTGATAGTGATGGGATAATAAGGTTCTGGAATCAGGTTTTTGTTCCTCCCATCACCGAATTAAATAAAGAGCTGCTGCATGAGGTGCATAGTTCTTCATTCTATATTCATCCTGAAAGCATGAAGATGTATAGGGACCTGAAAAAGTACTTCTAGTTATATGGAATGAAAAGATATGTTTCTGAATATGTCTCTCGATGCTTTGTTTTCAGCAAGTTAAAGATAAGAGGCAGAAGTCTAAGGGTATGTTTCAACCATTACCCATACCCGAATGGAAATGGGAAAACATCACTATGGACTTTGTCATTAGACATCCTAAAACATCCAAAGGAAATAATGCTATACGGGTCATAGTTGATCATCTTACGAAGTCGGCACACTTCATTTCTATTAGGGAAGATATCACTCTGGATCATCTTGCTAGGATATATGTAAAGGAAGTGGTAAGATTGCATGGAGTACCACTTTCAATTATATTTGATCAAGATTCGAGGTTTACATCGATGTTCTGGCAAAGTCTTCAGCATCCTTTAGATACAGAGTGGTGTTTCAGTACTGATTATCATCCTCAGACAGAAGGTCAGACTGAGAGAACAATTCAAACTCTATAAGACAACTTAAGAGCTTACTCTATGTATTTCAACAGTAGTTGGGATAAAAACCTAACTTTGGTGGAGTTTTCTTATAATAAAAGCTTTCACTCCAGTATTCAGATGTCTCTTTATGAAGCTCTCTATGGAAAGAAATGCCGAACTCCAACTTGTTGGGATGAAGTTGGGGAAAGAAAGCTATTAGGACCTGATCTTGTTGATTAGATGGAAAAAAGTTCTGATCTATTCAACAACACATAAGATCAGCTCAGAGTCGACAAAAAATTATGCCGATAACCAAAAAAAAGACCTAGAGTTTGATGTGGGTGATAAAGTGTTCTTACGAATTTCTCCTTAGAAAAAAGTAATGAGATTTGGAAAGAAGGGAAAGCTGAGCCCTAGGTATATCAGTCCTTTAGAAATACTGGATCATGTTGGACAGGTAGCTTACCGATTGGAGCTTCCATAGAATCTCTATCAAGTTCATTATGTGTTTTATGTATCTCCCCAGAGAAATTACATACCTGATCCTTCACATGTACTCAGCTCAGAAGTTGAACCACTGGAGAAAATATTTCTTATGAGGAATAGCCGATAGAGATTCTGGATCATAGAGAAAAAGTTCTACGGAACAAGACCACTTGCTTGGTAAACGTTTTATGGAGGAACCACCAATTAGAAGAAACTACATGGGAACTTAAGGATATGATGAGGGAGAGTAATCATCACTTGTTTGTTACAAAGTGATGAATTTCTACGGAGAAATTCATTTTAAGGGGTGTAGAATGTAACAGCCTGATATTTTATGATAATTATATATTTTTTATGTCTTGTGTTATACGCAACATCAATGGAATATTTCACTGCACACAACACTAGCTTGGCTTGTGTTACACACAATCGCAACCTTCTTCGATAGCGTGTGTAGTACGCAATACCGAGTTTTAATAAACAGCGATATAGTATTATAATATTATAAAATATCAGTTATGAATAGTATTAACTGAATTTTGAATTTTATAACAATATTATTCATCTTAAATTTTTTCTATAACATGGTATGAGAACAAAATATATTTTTCAGGTAAAATAAGTATTTTTCAAAAAATGCAGTTTTTTCGCCTTCTGATGGCACACCAACATTAAATCTAGTTTTTGACAATTTAACACTTCAATTTGACAAAATAAAATTCTTTTTTGGAATCAGGATATAAAAACTTACTTTGGATAAATTTTTCATATTATTTTGATAACATTCATATTTTAATGAATAGTAAAAACATGCTATATTTTAATTAAAAACATCTTTTTTCATCGCAATATTTTATATGGTTTAATTATAATATTGAATGGGATTAAATTATAAATATAAAATATTTTTACAATTTAATATAATTTATGTCATTAGCATTAATTTTACATTTAATTTATAGGTAAAATCATTTCAATCTTTGGCAATGTTTTAACTTTTAAAACCTGTTTGCTTAACAATGGGATTAATATTAAATTAATTACTACAACTTCTGTATTTTGAATTTTGAAAAATGGATTCCATATTTGGATTCAGTGGGTCCAAATTATGTTAATAGGTTACTTTTATTTTTTTGATATTATGATTAGTAACTACGGTAATTTTTATTTACTATAGATAAAGGTAAATCGGGTAATTAAGGGTAAATATAAGATTATAAAATTACCCTAAAACATTCCAAAATCTTATTGGATGAATAGAAGTTGAACCATATCTCCTAAGGGTCGGGCTAGATTCATTTCATGGACTTTTGACCATGAAATAATATAATTATTATTAAAACCAAAGAAAGTGACAACATGTCACTCTCTTAAATCTTATAAGTGTAATAATATTAATTTAGTGATAAACATAATAAAACATTGGATATAAATAGTACCCAGAAATATAATAAAATTATCTACATCATATGAAGTTATTTATAATTTTTAGGGATTAAATAATTATCATTAATTATGACAGAATAGTGATGTTGAAATTACTTTATTAATTAAATTATCAAATAAATGATTTTCAAAGTTTTAAAATAAATATTATATGAAATATTTATTATTCTCCAATAAATTTCTAGATAAATATGATATGTTATGAATCTATTAAATTTTTTATTTTGAACATATCTTCTGTGTATATTTTATTTAAATTCAAAGAAATGAATTGTGTCAAAATTGACACTATTGTTATTTTAGAAAAATTACATTTTATAAAATTTCTTAAAAATCACAAAAAATTTAAAAAATTATAAATTAGAATTTATATGTTATAAAATGTTATAAAGTATACATTTATAGACAATTCACAACATATAAGTAATTATTTATAAGTATTTAAAATATAGAATATTATTACCGCAAATAAAATTAAATAGATTATATAAGGATAAATCATGTTGATAATATTTAAAATAAATTCACAACTTGACTAATTTTTATTGTTTGATGATATTACCACCCTATCACATCTAAGATACGGATTGGAGTCATTTTTGAAGGTTTTTAAGTGGGTTTGGAATTTATTATAAATTAATATTTCTTATAATTCCAAAGGTGCCCCTCTCCTCCCTTAAAAAAGGGAACCTCCTCCCTCTCCTCCTAAAACCACTTTGAGCCATTAATATTGGCCAAACCCTGCCAATTTCTCTTCTCCAATTCCCTAGAAACACCCTAGAGTTATTGGTCTTCTTCAAGGACCAATTTTAGTGCCCTAAGAGGAGGTTTCAAAGAGGCATGTCGAAGAAGAGGTAATATTCGTTACCGATTCGTTCAAATTTATTTCTTCCTATACATCCTCTTCATTAGTTTTTTCAATATGAAGAAATAACATTAGTATCAATCATATACTGATATGTTATTATAAATATGAAACAAACATATTTCATCTTTTATCAATCCTATGGAAAATGAAATCACCGCGCGTTCGTACGTACGAAATACCATCTCCATGCCGTGGTGTAATCTTTTTTCCACCACCCCCTTACATGGATGGATATAATGGTGTAAAGAATAAGTATATATTATTATGGTAAAATTATATTTATTCTGAAATAGTATACATACACTTCAATACAATTCCACGATCATGGGAACGATATCATCACTCGTGCGTACGTACGACCTACCGTCTACAGAATGTGATGCGACTCGTTCTACATGATCTTCATTGATTAATGGTTATATAAATGAATTTAATGAGTAAATATGATATATATTACAATAATAACATTCTAGAAATTAATTATCTATAACTTAAAAAGAATAATAAGAATTTATTCGACAAAACACACATAAGAACACAAATCAATAAACACAAAAATAACAAGTAGCAATGAAATATTACTAATAAGAAGCTAAAAATATGACCATATATGATATAATAACAATGGATATGATTCTATAATAAGTCAATGACATTATTTAAATCATTATACTGGAGGTTCGGACACGTACAAAGCATATCGGACCTAAGGTAAGTGAAAACCTCGCAATCTAATTTTTTTCCTATATTGTTTATACTTCAGAATTTACTGGGGAATATTTATCATCCACATTCATGTTTCCTCAATATGTAATATTATTTCTATCCTCCTACAATTTTTTAAATCCAATATTGATCATTGGTGAGTTTTAGTGATAGATATAAAAGTAATCTTTTTTCATTTTTTTGTACAAGGTACTTTTTGACTTTTCCGGCCAAAGTATGAGAAGAATGTTTTTTAAATTATACGATATGAATGTATTTTTTATGATTTCATAGAACAATAATTCCATGAAGCTTCCTTTAAAAGTTTTCAAGTTTATTTTTAGTCAACTTATATATGTCAAAAATTGTATGACATGTTAGGAAAGGAAAATGTTTTTAAAGTAGAAAGGATATTTTCCTCAAAAATAGAGTTCAAGTGTTTTATCAAAATTATTTTCCGTATAATATAATATGGGGTTCTGTTTCTATCACTATTATTACATAGATTTGATTATGTTGTGGTGGAGTTATTTTTATGAAGTCCTTTATCTTATAAGAATAGTTTTATTATGTCACAATCTTTAAGAATCCAATTTTTATTACATTGGTTATTCTATGATGTATGAATTATGATTTTGTGGCACATATAAGAATGGTTTCATTTCGAGATGGGTGGGACCTATATCTCCCTCCACTTCAATGGGTAAAGATTTATATCTCATGAGATAGTCATGGATGGAATGAGAAGTTAATCTGGTTCAGTGATACAGGACTGGAACGAAGAGTGAACTCGATTCCGTAATGGACTTTGTCGGCTATGATGGTCTTGGAAATGAGCCTTGACTAATATGAAATGATTTTATATGATTATGCGTGTATTCAACAGAGTTTCATATTTTAAGTTATGATTCCTGGGATTACATTTCACCACTATGATTTATCCCATGTTATGATATTATGATCTCTTTTGCAGGTTAAGATATTAAAAATGTTACGTTCTTATGAATATGATTTGATTTATTTTTCTTTTGTTTGCCCTTAATGAGCATTTGAGCACACCCTTTTGTATATTTTCTGTTCCCCCGATCAGGAAGAAAGGAATTAAGTAGGATATGACAAAAAGGGACTCTATATATGATGAGATAAACAGGAGACAATGTAGATGATTTATGAACCCGTTGTTTATGTTTCCAAATTTCTAAAGACACTAAACCTATATGGTCCTTTCATGGTTTTGTTATATGTTGTAATAACTATGATTAAATTTTGATGTAATAAAAATGTATGTATAGTATTGGTTGTAATACATGTTATTTAATTTTTCGATTAATTTTATTATTTCTTGTATTTCATGATTCAAATGTTACACATTTAGTTATGTATTTCATCTTAATTGACATTACATTGAGACTTATTTGTTATTAATAATCAATTCACATTAATAATGCTTATATAATTTTTATTTTTCATTTTATATCACGATTCAATCAAATATCATTGAGTTCTATGATTCAAATATAATTTTATCATCTAAGGGGGTTTGAAATGAAATTCACAAAGTGGTAAACGTTATCTTTTCAATGTCATTTTATTTTTTGACAGTTAAAGTTATCCTAAAACAATCATTTCCTTATGAACATTTTCAATTGAATACCACTATTATTTTATATATTCAAAATCATATGTGATTTTTATAACCAATTTTTCAACTTTATAAAATATTTACATATGCTTTTAATTTAACATTTATTTGATAAACATGAAAAATATGGGTAAAACTGTACCTTTTACATAATACAAATATATGATGAGGAAATTTTTTAAAAAATTAAATATATTATTCTATATATCATGGATCTCTTTGTGATTTTATTACATGTGTTGGGTATGGTTACTGATATTCCATAAATGCATGATTATTCTCAGGAGACAAATCATTTGGACTATCATATTATTTTTTCAAGATATTTTATAAAAAATCATGTGAAACTTCTTGATGGTAAAGGTAGAATGTAAATTGGAAACATGAAATCCAAAAATTAATAAATGAATTCCTATAGAATCATTTATTATTTGTCCATGACATTTTATCTTTGACATTATTTGTAGTTTTTCTTCATTATTAGTTTATTTATTAAATATCATGTGAATCAGTTGCTTACCATTTCAGATTGATTTTTCCTTATCCAATTATATAAATAGAATAGGTTCTTAGTTATTTACCATGACATGTTGATTATGATCGATTATTCATAACATATTAAACTTTAATTACCCTTACTAATAATTTGGGATGACCTTTATTTTGTTTCCTTTCTCCAAGATATGAATATATTTACATGAATTATAATTGAATGATACTATTAATTTAAATTTTTTAAGTATCATGTATTATTTTCTACTTCCCTATTTAATATTGGTATAATGTGTCTAATATGTCTTCCCAAAACCTATAAACGAATTGGACCTATACTATTTGATTTCATATAATCAAGTAAATGTAATAATTAAAGGCATCATCTCTGCGATTTTGGGATTGGATCGTTACAGATGTGGTGATGAAAAATGAATCAAATCATTTCTTGGAGGTGGTAATCCATTGATATACATGAATACCATTATCACTTTTCAATGAATGTAAATATTATAAATATATAATAAAATAATTTTTTTGAATGATAAACTTATCCTAATTATCATATATATATACATGTATTTTCTGATTATAAAAATCTGTAAGAAGAGGGAACCATAAATGAATCACATCAATTCATCAAGAGGTAGCCATCCAAACACAAGAATTATGGTTTGGTTCTAATTATTTGGAAGAGAGGGTTGATATTGGATAATAACTTAATTAAAAACCTCTACGCATGTATGATAATAGTGTTATTTTTTCATCATTTTTTCTTAAACGTGAAAGGGGCTAAAAATAGAGTTATGAACACAAAAATTCATTAATATCTATACCTCCTAACCAAAAAACATCATATGGGTTACAAAAAAACATTAATTTTCTTTATTAAATAAGGCCTCGATTACGTGGTGATAGATGTAAGGAAAGTGTTTTTGTCATGATTTTAATGATAAAAAATCTTTTTTTGGGTACAGTAAAGTGGAAAAGAGTTTCCCTTTTATAAGTGAAGGGAGGTGTACTCTTGTAATGGGTTAAAATAATAAATTAATATAAATTTATTTACTTGGAAAATTTATCCAAATTGATATAATCTTAATATAGGATAACGATACACTTCCATAATTGTAGAGACCCGAAGATTAACGTACATGGACATTACATTACTTTTTCGGAATACTTAGTACATAACAAAAATACACACACAAGGACCGTAATAGTTTAATGTCTTTGGAAACTCGGAATATAATCTTCTAATCGTGGTGAATGATCTTCAACATCTCCCATAAATATCTTCCTTTTTTTCTACCTAAAACCTTTCTTTATATCCTGGGGAAAAGAAAACATAAAAGGGTGAGCTCAAATGCTCAGTAAGGTTAAACCAAAGAAATATCAATCACATCATATTCATAAGATCATAACATTTTGGAAATCTTAACCGGCAAAAGAGATAATAATATCATATCATGGGATAAATAATAGTAGTGAAATGTAATCCCAATAATCATAAATTAAAACATGAAACTTTGTGGCATACACACATAATCATATAGAATTATTTCTTATTAGTCAAGACTCATTTCCAAGACTATCTTAGTGGACAAAGTCCATTTCTGAACCGAGTTCACTCCTTGTTTCAGTCCTATTTCACTGAACCGGTTTAACCTGCCGTTCCAGCCATGTCTATCTCATGAGATATAAAATATTTACCCAATGCATTGAAGTGATATATAGGTCCCACCAATATCATAATGATATCATTCTTATGTTTTCCAAAAAATCATAAACCATACATCATAGCATAACCCACGTAACAAAAATGGGAATCTTTAAACATCGTGACATCATAAAACAATTCCTATAAGATAAAAAAATTCATAAAAACAATATTTCCATCAAAACATAATCAAATCCATGTAATAATAGGGATAGAAACAGAACCCTTTATTATTTTAGATGGAAAATAATTTTGATAAAACACTTGAACTCCATTCTTGAGGAAAATATCCTTTCTACTTCAAAAACATTTTTCCTTTCTCAAAATGTCATATAATTTTAAACTAAAAGAAGTTGATTAAAAATAAACTTGAAAACTTGTAAAGGAATATTCTTGGAAATTTATTTTTAAAAATCCATTCATGCCTTATAAGTTAAAAAAACATTTTTCTCGTACTTTTTTCGGAAAAGTCAAAAAGTACCTCGTATGAAAAATGACAAAAGATTCCTTTCATATCTTTTACTAAAAACTCACCAAAGTGTAAAATTGGATTTAAACTACTTTAGGTGGATGGAAATAATATTACATATTGAGGAAACATGGATGTGGATGATAATGTACACACCAATAAATTTCAAGGTATAAACAATCTCGAATAGAAATGAGATTGTGATATTTCCCTTACCTTAGGTCCGATTTGATTCGTAAGTGTCCGAACCTCCTGTATAATGATTTAAATAATGTCATTAACTTTTTCCAGAATAATACTCATTGTTATGATATCATATATGGTTCACTTATGACTTTATATTACCCATTCTTTTGTAAATTCCATGTTAAAGAGCGTTTTGGGTAAAATTGTTTCATTTGTCATCCGTGTATTGACTTGTAATTATTCATATGATTACTTAGATCATGATTAATTAATTACAGAATATAAAACATGATTTATATATATATATATTTAGAATATACATATATATAATAGATCAATAAATGGAAAGAAATACACCGTTCATGGAGGCGATAGGTCGTACGTAGGCATGAACGCTGTTTTCGTTTCCTTATTGAGTTTAAAGGAATTAAGTAGATGAAATACATATATATACACATAAATCCAGTATCATTATTATGTCATATATTTCATTATTACTTATTATATATACTTTATGATCATTCATGAATGGTTAACGTGGAGAATGAATCTCATCGCGTCGTGGAAAAGGTAGTCCGTACGTACGCATGAGCGATGATATTGTTCTCATGATCATGGAATTGTATTGGAGTGTATGTATACTATTTTAGAATCAATATCACTTTTCAATAATCATATATAGTTATGATGTACACCATTATACCCATCCAAGTATGGTGGAGGTGGAAAATAGATTACACCACGGCGTGGAGATGGTATTCTGTACGTAGCACGCGCGGTGATTTCGTTTTCTGTAGGATGGATAGATGGTGAAATAGGGTTGTCTCATACTTATAATAACATATCAGTATATGAGGGATACTTATGTTATTACTTCATAATGAAAAAACCTAAGAAGAAGAAGTGGAAGAAGAAATAAAGTTGAATGAATCGGTAACAGACATTAACTCTTCTTTGAAGCACCTCTTTGAGATCTCCTTTTAGGGCACGAAAATTGGACTTTGAGGAAGACCAGAACCTCTAAGATGTTTCTATGGAAGTGTATAATGGAATTATTCAGGGGTTGTCCGAGCTTGAAGGCTCAAAGTGGTGTGAGGAATAGAGGGAGGAGGTGCCCTTTTATAAGGGAGGAGAGGGGCTCCTTTGGAAAAACTAAAAATATTATTTTATTATAAAAGAAAAATTCGGTTTTAAATAGCTCAAAATTGATTTATTTCGAAGCTAAGGTGGGGATGGGTCGAAATACTATCATCCAATAGAATTTACACAAGTTTAGGTTCCTATTTTAACCTTATCATTTAGATTTAACATTAAGTAAAATAAGTTTACTTTTACCCTGTCTTCTTGTGTTCTTATACTATTAGGTTAATAAACTTACTATAAGTATCCAAACGAACCCCAAGTTGTTTATTATTAATATATATAATCTTATCTCAGTCATATGGCCGAAACAAATATTTTTAAGAATAAAATAACAATTACTAATATATTATGTTTTTTAAAAACTATTTTATGTCAATTTTGACACTATTTAGTAATTGGTTTTTTTTGAAACTTATAACAGAATGATTAGGTCGAAGAATGTTAATTAAATCAATACTAACATGTAATATTAACCTATAAAATTAGTGGAATTCATAAAAAGTCTGAAATTATATTTATTCGGGTATTTATAATATCCATTATTCTAATTTTTCACTATTATGGTAATTACTGCATCATCATTGTGTCATAAATAAATTAATTTATTTAATGTCTAAAAATTATAAATAAAATATCATTGTGTATTAAATCTTATTATATTTCTAATTAATATTTAAAATCGAATTTATATTATGTATAACCCTATATTAAAAATGTTGTAGTAAATAAACATTGATTTTAACTCTTTTAACTCTTCTTTTAATTAAATAATAATAAATGTCCTAATCTAATCCAAGTGGGCCTAAATGGTCATATTTTATTCCTAAGGTTGTTTTTGGTCAAATTACACTTATCCAATAGAATTAGGACATGTGTTTGGGTAATAATAATATCATTTTTACCCCAAATTACCCTATTTACTTTTAACCGTGGTAAAAAAAAGTAAAAAGTTACTATTCACAAAAATTATTTTCAACTCATTGAACCACATTTTACTTACTGACATCAACCATGTATCTCAGATTTTTGAAATTACACTCACAGAATTTGTAAAATTATGTTTTATGAAAAAATCATTTTTTTAACTACCACTTAGTGGTTTCACTATTCATCAAAAAAAGGAAAGTTTCCAGAAAAATACCAAAAATTAGGCCTAAGCTATATTTGATATTATGAATTAAAAAATTATTTCTATTTTACCAAATTCAAAACATATCAGTTTCATTAATTAATTTAAAAATTAGTTCCCGTCGCCAAAACAAATAGCGTGTTCTTAAGAGATAATAACTATAAAAAGATTGACATTTGTTTATATCTGGTTTAAATGTGAAATTACATCCAATGACCAAAATTGTATTAAATTGTAAAAATATATTCTAAATATACTTTAAAATCACTCAAATTAATAATTTATCACTATTAATTATTTCGATTAAAAATGTTGTTTTTAATTAAAATTTAGTAATTTTCACTATTCATTAGAAAATGAAAGTTATCCGAAAAGTACCGAAATTTCACCCTAAGCTAATTTCGATATTCCAAATCCAAAAATGAAGTACATTTTGCAAAATAAAATTTACAAAATTTCAAAAAGTGTTTATTACTATTCATAACGGCTAGTTTTAATAATATTTTAATAGCATATCATTGTTTAGCGAAACTCGGTATTGCGTACAACACACGCTATCACGGAAGGTCGCGCTTGCGTGTAATGCAAGGCAAGTCAAGGATGAATGTTGTGAAGATTCTTTTGGTGTAGCATACAACACAAGACATTAATGAAATTAAAAAGAATATTTTTCATAAAATCGCGAGGTGTTACATTCTACCCCCCTTAGAAAGAATTTCGCCCTCGAAATTCGTCAGGGTTATAAATGGTTTACTACTCGAAAGTTTGTTTAATAGAAACCCACATCATAAAAAAGAATACCCAAACATGGATTTAAAAACTAAAGTATGAAATTTTACTGTTACCCAAATTAACTCATCACTGGGTTTCCACGTAGGAGAACATAGGTGAAAATATGGTTATGGAAGAAAAATCTAACCATCATGTTCTGATAGAGAGTGGTAGAGAACATGGATATGAAATAGGCAACAATCACAAAGCCATATATTTGCGATGATCTAAGGTACCATCTGAATCATCAGATATAAGGTCACTAGGACAACATTTTTGGTTTTCAAGATCATTTCCCTAAATTTGTTGAATTAAAAGAAATACGTACATGATTTCGGTACAATTTCACTATTGTTCGTGCTTTGAATAATTTCCACTTCATATCTTAAAGAAATGAATTTGAATTTGTTATTCATGAAGTGTTAATAGATCATGTGATAGAATGATGGGTCATTACATCTGTTTCAAGCATAAGGTTAGCAAAAGTTATCAAATATACATAAGTCCATATATGGTGAGGTTAATCATATAGGATTCCAAAAATGAACTTATACTTTATATATCATACCGCGTAATAAAATAAAACTAGTTTCTACTAACCAGGTACTTCCTGTAGGCCTGTAGTAGGCGATAAAGGCCAGTCTCACTTCGGTTGTGGGTTCGATTCCCACAGCCTTGTCCGACGCGATGGGATATCGCCCGTCCTACTGGTTGTCCTTTTTATAAAGCTATATTACTATAACATACCATCAATAATATCAAAAAAAAGTTCTATCCTAACTTATTTACAACATAATCCCTTCCAATCTTTTGGCTTATCTAAAATACTTCGGTCCAAACTCATAGTATAAAGAAAATGATTACTTGAAATGTCACATAAAAATCACGTGAATTCCATCATTTATCCCCCATATATCATAAAATATATCTTGTTGATCAAATTACAAACATGTGAATACCTTAATCATGTATTCTCTTGAAGAATGAATACCCATTAATTGAACCATAGTGAAAACATGAATGCAATCAAATGTTAAATCCAAAAATTCTATATACTCAAACCATGATATAACCTTCTCGTTATATCAATCATGAGCTCATGAATACGGTCAAACATTTCATTTTATCGTTTTCCTTTCATTATGCGCATATCATCTTTTTTTGCAAAAAAATCTCAATCACATTCTATGGTTACCGGTACCATTGAAAACCCCAATAGACCAATACATAAATATTCCTATATTCCACGATATTATATACAACATTATTTTGGAATCACATTACATAAACACTTAATCATTCCACCACATCGTTGTCATATTCAACATCACCAATAGTGATCGCATGTGACTTCCCTTTGTCTTTTTCCTTATGTGGTTGCTCATGTCGATCATCACTAACCCTTGGATTAGGGAATTTATTAGCATAATTCCCCATTTCCTTTCACTTGAAGCATTGAAGTGTTGGTGGTGCGTTCTCTGTAGTCTTTTCTTTATTCAAATCATTAGAAACCCTTTTTCCATTACTTCGACACTCAGCAGCTCGATGACCTTCTTTTCCACACTTAAAACATTTTCTAGTCCCTTTAAGACAATCTCCACCATGCTTCTTTCCACACTTTGAGAATAAGGAAACATTCATCTTCTTTTCACCATTATTCTGAGATTTCTCCTTGAACTCCATCTTTCGTTTCTTGTCAAAACTATGAGATGGATAAGTAACACCAACTTCCATTTCTACCTTCATAGCACAATGCACAATTTCTTCATAGCTACTGAAGTCTCTTATAGCTAATTCCCTTCAAAGATTTGGTTTTAAGCCACTTAAGAACTGATCAACTTTACTTTCAGGTTGGATGATAAATCCAGATGCATACCTTTCATGCCTTGTAAAATTCACTTCGTATATACCAACAGATTCATCATCCTTTTGCTTTAGTTCAAGAAACTCCTTCTCCATCTTTGTTTGAAGAATACGAGGGAAGTACTTATTGAAAAATAATTTCTTGAACTCGTCCCATTCCATGGACTCAATTTCATCTCTTGGCCTCGTATTCTTGATAAGATTCCACCATTGATCAGAATCACCTTCCAAACGATATACTGCTAAGATGACTTTATCATTTTTAGAACATTGAAGAACTGAAAATATCTTTTCAGTGGTAATGATCCATTGTTCAGCAACAAGTGGATCAGAAGACCCTCTGAAAGAAGGTGGACGTTGCCTCATGAAAGACTCAATAGATTATTGTTCCCTTCTCTACTCATTTGGATGTCAAGAATGATTCATAGCCTGTGTAAGTATAGCTATATGATTTTTCACTCCATCTCCTATAAAATTTGTTTGTTCAGGAGGAAAATCATTGCATTGTCCATTACATTGATCAACACGGTTCCTTTGAGTTCCAGCCATCGTCTAAAACCCAAAAATAATAGTGTGAGAGGAAAAAATCACACAAGGGAAAACAACATAATAAAGGGAGAGTACCTTCAATATCTAACATCTTAGGTTACTGTAAATCTAGCACTATACCCTATACTTATACTTAACCTTAGGGAAATCCCTATACATACCATAGAAATATCTATAGGGATCTCACAAAAGTTCTCGCATCCTAGATTCCAAACGTTGACTAAACCTTTCCTCTGATACCAACTGTAGAGACCCGAAGCATAACGTACATGTACATTACATTACTTTTTCGGAATACTTAGTACATAACAAAAATAAACACACACGGACCATAATAGTTTAGTGTCTTTCGAAACTCGGAATATAATCTTCTAATCGTGGGGAAAGATCTTCAACATCCCCCATAAAGATCATCCATTTTTTCTACCTAAATCCTTTCTTTATATACTGGGGAAAAAACATAAAAGGGTGAGCTCAAATGCTCAGTAAGGGTAAAAAAAAGAAATTTCAATCACATCATATTCATAAGAACCTAACATTTTGGAAATCGTAACCTGCAAAAGAGATCATAATATGATAACATGGGATAAATAATAGTAGTGAAATATAATCCCAATAATCATAACTTAAAACATGAATCTTTGTGGCATACACACATAATCATATAGAATCATTTCTTATTAGTCAATACTCATTTCCAAGACTATCTAAGTGGAAAAAAGTCCATTTCTGAACCGAGTTCACTCCTCATTTCAGTCTGGTTTCACTGAACCTGTTTAACCTGCCGTTCCAGCCATGTCTATCTCATGAGATATTAAATCTTTACCCAATGCATTGGAGGGATATATATGTCCCACCCATCTCATAATGATACCATTCTAATGTGTTCCACAAAATCATAAACCATACATCATAGCATAACCCATGTAATAAAAATTGGAATATTTAAACATCGTGACATCATAAAACATTTCATATAAGATAAAAAAATTCATTAAAAAAATATTTCCATCACAACATAATCAAATACATGTAATAATAGGGATAGAAATAGAACCCTTTATTTTCATAGATGGAAAATAATTTTGATAAAACACATGAACTCCATTCTTGAAAAAAAATATCCTTTCTAGTTCAAAAACATTTTTCCTTTCTTAACATGTCATAAAATTTTAATCTAAAAGAATTTGATTAAAAGTAAACTTGAAAACTTGTAAAGGAATATTCTTGGAAATTTTGTTTTAAAAATCTATTCATGCCGTATAAGTTAAAAAAACATTCTTCTTGTACTTTTGTCGGAAAAGTCAAAAAGTACCTCGTATGAAAAACGACAAAAGATTCCTTTCATATCTTTTACTATAAACTAAAAAAAGGGTAAAATTGGATTTAAACAATTGTAGGTGGTTGGAAATAATATTACATATTTAAGAAACATGGATGTGGATGATAAAATACACCCTAGTAAATTTCAAAGTATAAACAATCTCGAATAGAAATGAGATTGTGATATTTACCTTACCTTAGGTCTGATTTTCTTCGTAAGTGTCTGAACCTCATGTATAATGATTTAAATATTGTCATTGACTTATTCCAGAATCATACTCATTTTTATGATATCATATATAGTTCACTTATGACTTTATTTTACCCGTTCTTTTGTAAATTCCATGTTAAAGAGCGCTTTGGGTAAAATCGTTTCAATTGTCGTCCGTGTTTTGACTTGTAATTATTCATATGATTACGTAGATCATGATTACTTAATTCCAGAATATAAAACATGATTTATATATATATTTAGAATATACATATATATAATAGATCAATAAATGGAAAAAAATACACCGTTCATGGAGACAGTCGGCCGTACGTACGCATGAACGGTATTTTTGTTTCCTTATTGAGTTGAATGGAATTAAGTAGATGAAATACATATATATACACATTACTACAATATAATTATTATTTCATATATTTCATGATTACTTATTATATATACTTCATAATCATTCATGAATGGTTAACGTAGAGAATGAATCATATCGCGTCGTGGAGACGGTAGTCCGTACGTACGCACGAGCGATGATATCGTTCTCATGATCATTGAATTGTATTAGAGTGTATGTATACTATTTCAGAATAAATATCACATTACAATAATCATATATAGTTATTATGTACAGCATTATACCCATCCAATTAAGGTGGAGGTGGAAAATAGATTACACCACGGCGTGGAGATGATATTCTGTACGTACGCATGCGCGGTGATTTTGTTTTCCGTAGGATGGATAGATGTTGAAATAGGGTTGTTTCATACTTATAATAACATATAGGTATATTATTGAAACTGATGTTATTACTTCATAATGAAACAACCCAAGAAGAATAAGTGGAAGAAGAAATAAAGTTGAAAGAATCGGTAACGGACATTACCTCTTCTTTGAAGCGCCTTTTTGAGTTCTCCTTTTAGGGCACTAAAATTGGTCATTGAGGAAGACCAGAACCTCTAGGATGTTTCTATAGAAATGTAGAATGGAATTTGGCAGGGGATGGCCGAGCATGAAGGCTCATGGTGGTGTGAGGAAGAGAGGGAGGAGGTTCCCTTTTATAAGGGAGGAGAGGGGCTCCTTTGGAAAAACTAAAATTATAATTTTATTATAAAGATAAATTCGGTTTTAAATAGCTCCAAATTAATTAATTTTGATACTAAGGTGGGGATGGGTTGAAAGCCTCTAATCCAATAGAATTTAGACAAGTTTAGGTTCCTATTTTAACCTTATAATTTAGATTTAACATTAAGTAAAATAATTTTACTTTTACCGTGTCTTCTTGTGTTCTTACACTATAAGGTTAATAAACTTACTATAAGCAGCCAAAAGAACCCCAAGATGTTTATTATTAATATATATAACCTTTTCCAAGTCATTTTACCAAACCTAAGATTTTTAGGAATAAAATAACAATTACTAATATAATATTTGTTTTAAAAACTATTTTATGTCAATTTTGACACTATTTAGTAAATGATTTTTTGTGAAAATCATAACAGAAATATTAGTTCAAAAAAAGTTAATTAAATCAATACAAACATGACATATTAACCTATAAAATTAGTGGAATTCATAAAAAGACTCAAATTTATTTATTTGGTTATTTATAATATCAATTATTCTAATTTTTCACTATTATGGTAATTACTGCATCATCATTGTGTCACAAATAAATTAATTTATTTAGTGTCTAAAAATTATAAATAAAATATCATTATGTAGGAAATATTATTATATTTCTAATGAATATTTACAATCTAATTTATCTTATTTTAACCCTATATTAAAAATGTTGTTGTAAATAAACTTTGATTTTAACTCTTTTAACTCTTCTTTGAATTTAATAATAATAAATGTCCTCATCTAATCCAAGTGGTCCTAATTGGTCATATTGTATTCCTTAGGTTGTTTTTGGTCAAATTACACTTATCCAATAGAATTAGTACATGTGTTCGGGTAATAATAATATCATTTTTACCCTTAAATACCCTATTTACTTTTAACCGTGGTAAAAAAAGTAAAAAGTTATTATTCACCAAAAATTATTTTCATCTCATTGAACGAAATTTTAATTACTGACATCAACCGTGTCTCTCGTATTTTTGAAATTACACTCACAGAAGCGGTAAAATTAAGTTTTATGAAAAATTCATTTTTTTAACTACCACTTAGTGGTTTCACTATTCATAAAAAAAATTAATCTTTCTAGAAAAATACCAAAAATTAGGCCTAATCTATATTTGATATTATGAATTCAAAAATGATGTCTATTTTACCAAATTTAAAACATATCAGTTGGATTAATTAATTTAAAAATTAATTCCCGTCTTCAAAACAAATAGCGTGTTTTTTAGAGATAATAACTATCAAAAGATTGACATTTGTTTATGTTTCGTTTAAATGTGAAATTACATCCAATGACCAACATTTTATTAAATTTTAAAAATATATTTTAAATATACTTAAAACACACTCAAATTAATAATTTATCACTACTAATTATTTCGATTGAAAAGGTTGTTTTTAATTAAAATTTAGTAATTTTCACTATTCATCAAAAAATGAATGTTATCCGAAAAGTACCAAAATTTCACCCTAAGCTAATTTCGATATTCCGAATACAAAAATGAAGTCCATTTTGAAAAATAAAATTTAAAATATTTCAAAAAATTGTTATTACTATTCATAACGCTAGTTTAAATAATATTTTAATAGCATATCATTGTTTAGCGAAACTGGGTATTGCGTACAACACACGCTATCACAGAAGGTCACGCTTGCGTGTAATGCAAGGCAAGTAAAGGATGCGTGTTGTGAAAGATTCTTTTGGTGTAGCGTACAACACAATACATTAATGAAATTAAAAAGAATATTTTTCATAAAATCTCGGGGTGTTACAATAATCACATAAAATAATATTGGGATATGTATAGATTATGTTTCCACCCATATTGTTGTATATTAACACCATTAGACCTTCTTATGCTAAGCAAAGTGACAATGTTTTTTACACTAATAGAGTAAATAATGTTAAAATTAATTTACACATAACCCATAAAGGGACACTGGAAAATAATATAAACCATATCCCATTAGGTATGGTAATTAAAAGATTTCAATATATTTGAAATAATTTAAAAAGACATAATTGTTTTTTAAAATACCATTAATGTCATTTTTTGAACTATTCCTTTAATATGAGTTTCAAAACATCAAGAAAAAAATTATAATTCAATAGTTTAATAAATAAATAGCCTCTAATATTTATCTATAAAATTTTGGTAATTTATTATTTTATAAAATTATTTGGTTATCATATTATTAAAACCATTTTTTCCGTTTATGGAATAAATAATGTGTTGTAACATAAGAATTTTTATTATTATTTAATGACAAAGTATTATATAAAATATTAATATTTAATGGAAATTATTTTTCTTTGAAGTAACCATTAATATACGATCAAGGTTTTCTTATCTCTTTTAGAAAATATAATTCATGTTTAAATCAATAAAGTGAAATTTTTGACATTATAAATTACATTTTTATTATAAATTTCAAAATCAAAGAAATATAGAATGAGGTTACAATATCATAAAAAATTGGTTAAAAGTTTTGCAAATAAACTCATCAAATATGATTCAGGCATGTTTTACCATTATTTTATTTGTCAATATCTAATTATTTTTATCCTTAGCCAATTTACCCTTAATGGCTTGAAAAATATTTCATATAAATATTATTCCAAATGACAATAAATAAATATGCATATATACCAATATTGACATCTTAATTCTAACTATATAATTCACACTTCAGGATTCAATACAAAAATTTATAAGATATCAATTAAAAACTAAATCCATAAAATTCAATGAAATGTAGTTTTTTTAAATTTATTTTATTTATATAAATACTTTTAGACTATATTAGAATGTAAAATTCATTACAATATCCATAGTTATTTTATTTTTAAAAAAAATAGGCAAATAAATCTTTAATCTAATCCAAAATAGAATATGACTTTTTAAATAGTTGATTATATTACATTAGATAAAGAGGAGTGTTTTCCACTATTAATTAAAAAATATTTTTTTTAATTATTCTAAAAAATCTATCATATCATATTGTAGGTATTATGAATAAAAAAATTTAATTAATATGTTTTAAAATTAATAATATATAATTTTCCAATCTGGATATTAACTGAAACCATGAATACCTGAAATACTTATTTGTTTATAAATAATTAATTTTCATTTTTTATTGAATTATTACAAGCGATTCATATAATAATTATAATTATAGAAAATATAATTATTTAATATTAGTATGAAATGAAATTTTTCTATCTTTTCCTTACATAGGTTGTGAGACTCATGGGTAGAAAATATTCATTAATTTATCATCACTTGGGAAATAAAAATAAATCCAAGAAGATGTTCTCAATATAATTGTTTTGAAAATACATACCCCAAAATATAAACTTTTATGAGAGTTTTATCATTAATAATGAAGGGTCTAAATATAAATGGCACTTTAAATACTAATATTCCATAAATTTTTCAATAGATTAAGGATTCATCATTGATCCGTCAAAGAGAAGAGTTCAACAAAGATGATTTGTTAATAATTCCCTATTTAATACACACTGTTAAGGGTAAATCATTTATTCATAACAAATGACATTTATATTTTAGATAAGTCTATAATCTATAAATAATTAAAGAATTTAGCACATGATAAAAACCGAAAACATATAAGTAAAATATAATTATGGAAATTCTATACAGTTGAAGATTAAAATGTAAAAAAAAGAAAACAGCATAATTGTCAAAAAATCACCAAATCAGTCAATGGTTAATAGAGCATGGGGAGATATATGGGAGTGATAAAGAGAAAGAGGATCCATTAGAATTAAAATTAACAAAATGGGACCAATAATGGGCAGTAAGGTATGTGGCATGCTGTATGAAATTAAAATCCCCTAGGTGTATTTAATGTACATCCATTATAGGCCCACTGGTGAGTTGGTGGAAATTACTAGATGGATGATGGTGTTATATTTAACAAGAAGACCTTATATAACACCACTGTATAAATGGTGGTTTTAACTTGTTATCTTAAAGCAATTTTATGACCACCACACAATTGATCCTTTAATAAACATGTTTCTCATTGAAACTAGAACCATATTCCCAAAACATAATACTCATTGGACCATATATATGTTTTGAAAAATGTGTGTAATGATAATATTTAATTTTAACATCTCAATCATTGAAAATAGCATGTTATTATACATTTCATAATTAAATTCCTCTAATTTTATAAATATTATTTTCAATTGTATTGTGTTCCCAATATATTTAACAATACACTACTTTAAAAAGGAGTGGTGAAATCTCATGTGGACCTATAATAAACTATCAATGCCTTTTTTAATTTTTCATTTTTTAATTAGTTAAAATAATTATATATCAAAAATAAATAATACATGATTTTCATATTTAATTGATGTGATATTCACAAATGTACTCTTAATATTAATAGATTTATGGTCACCAATAACACATCCATAGTGTATATAATACCAACAATGTTGTATAACAACTTTATAGACATCCTTTGTGGGTTATAATCTCCTATTTGTTTTTGGACACCCAAATTTTCATTAATTATTAGATATTTTATAAATTGTTTTACCAATTCTGAATAATATCACGTAAGGGATATCCAATATTATATTTTTCATTGAGTACATCACCTCTAATTTATTTTCAATAATTTTTTATATGTTTTCTTAATTATGGTGACATTACCCCCAACTTGGGTCATGAGGCTCATGTAAATATGATTTTCGATTAAATATTTATAATACAAATATTATTTTATCTCTAAAATAATTCTTCTTCTCTATTTGATATTACAATTCAAGTAAAATTTATAATATAATATCATTTTAACCCATCATATTATAAGTAAACATATTAGTAGATACCATTTATGTCAATTAATATTCTGTTACATTATATATATTTGTACATTATTCATTTATGAATATAAAATAAAATTGTTTCTTGATTTCATGGTATAATTACTTATTTTTTAATGTTTATATATACACTTAATTTTTTAGTACCATTTTATATATTGAAATTTCAATAAAAAAACCTCAATATGATCACCACTAGCATCAATAATATATTTATAACAATAGATTCTGGGATTGTGAGAATTATCAAAAAAAATGTAGTTCTACATAAACCTATAGAACTAGAAAACATCACCTAGATTACTGTGTGCATATTTCATGGATACTTCTTCATCACACTCAACCTGATTATTACATATTTACATAATGAAATTTTCTCAAAAAAAATTACCTTAGGATTATAATGTCATATAACTTAATTTTACCATATTTAGGGGGATTAGTTTATCCTGTGTACAATATCCAAGGTTCACTTGATTTTTTTTTAAACAATTAATATTATTTAAACATTTGGCATGATAAATAATTTTCCTTCATAACATATAAGTCCAAGCACCACCCAAAATAATGAATATCATTTAATAAAAAAATACATACTATTATATCCCAAATAAGAATTATATTATATACGATGTGTGAATTCTTCACTATATTCACATTCATAAAATATTATATATTTATTTTAACATTTATAAACAATTTAAAAAAATTCATAAATGAACCCATTAACGGTATTATTTATAAGTTTTTATTGATATACTAATCTTCTTTATTGAAACCTTACACTATAATACCACATATTAGAGCCAATGGTTAATGAGGTGATACCCATGGAACCCTAACATTGGGTGAATCATGGTTTCCCTTAATATATTATTTTCATTTTTGAAATATTGTATTAGGGGGGTTTTTTCCACTGTTACAGAAACAATTTTTTTTATCTTTTATACTTCCATACCAAATATAATGTATTTAGTGAAGTTAAATATAAAAAATATTTTTTGTATTTTTTATCTTTTTTATCCAAAAATTTTCAATATCCAATGTGAAAATATTTGATAATGTTTTAGGGTATAATAAATTTCTATAATTTAAATCCATACACGAGAAAAAGAATATAGTAATGTCACATTTCAAAATGACTTGAAATTTCACCTAATATATTCGTATTTTTTAGTACCACTTATGAAATTATTCATTATTATCTATCTTCACACAGAGCATTCAATAAAGTCATTATTTGTTTATTGGAATGGGTTTATTTATATAATATAGAGTGAATAATAATATGACTTAAATAGTCAATATCATGATGTTATTTATAGATGTAATTAAAATTATAACATTTCCTCCAGTGTCCATAAAATAAGGAAGCCTTATTATAAGCATAAAAAAATCCATTATAAAATTATTATACTATTAAATACCTTCTGAAAACATAAATATACGAGATTAATTTTTTATATATTTAAATTTAATAGAAATTTACATTAACATTGCATATAAAAGTATTTATATCCTCAACGATTAGTGATGGATAAAGAAACTAATTTTATTAGACCCAATTATATCAATTAAATATTATTACATAAATTATATTTTATTTATGGAAGATTAAAAAACATTTTGTTGTCGAGTGAGAATCCATACAAAGTGTATAAATTATTTAAAATTTACCTTCAATAACATTAAAATAAAATTCCCCAAAAATCAACGATTTATGGAATCATGCACCATATGTATACACCATTCAATGGTCAATTAAAATTTTTATTGTTAATTTATATTGTGGCATGCGATAGAGTATAGAAACTGGATGTATGTTTTAATTGATTCTTCTATGGTGTTCATTAAATCGTTAATTCTATATACCATCATTTTCTTTTGGGATTCAATTTGTTACAGTTATTCCTGATTTATGAAAATTTGTATGAATCATTACATTATTTCAGTATCATTTAAATATGCATTTATATGAAATTTCTCATCAAAAATCTCAATGATGAAATGTATTAGAAAATCCATTTCAGATTAATTTAAAATTGAAACTATATCCACCTTTGTTTTACCCCTTCTTTGTTTATATTGAATATAATTATCTATAATATAGAATAAATCCAATAGACCATAAATACATAGATGTTATTACTCTTAAGAGTTAAATCTAATATATAATTATTAATAATTTTCCATATATTCTAGAGTTTTTATTGATTTATATGACCGGCTATTGTTCAATGGTCCTATAGATTTGATCCATGCTTCACATAAATGTAAATCCAATTAAATATATCAAATAAACACATTTTCATAAAACCCAATCACTTACTTGTTATTAAAATTATATATTTCTAGAATAATTACATTTTTTGATCTATGATATGTCATGTCTTTATTCAATATATTATATATATTTGGTTGTGTTTTAATAAATATTATTATACACAATATTCATCATAATGGATACTCTTCTTATTTTACATCAAAACAATTTAAAACACTAAATAGTTTTCTTCCATATTATTTTATCGATAGACTCTTTATAAATTGAAATCCATCTATGATATGAAATTTTATCAATGATTCTCTAAAATCCTTATTTTCCAATCATTAACTCAAAAAAATATAAAGATAATATAATATTTTACACTTCTATCCATAAAAGAAACCAAATATTTATTTTGGCAGTAATCATAAAGACCATAAAATATTTCGTCCATTTTTTCATATATTGATTACAACTATAACACAATTTATTTATCTTATTATATATAAAAATTATATCAACATAATATATCCAAAAACACCTCAAATAATTATCTTATATTGAGAAACCTAATTTTTTCAATTGAACCACAATGTTTTTTTGTCAACACAGAATTTATTACCTTAATGATTCAATATATTTTCCTATTAAACGATTATATTGTAATATAAAAACCACCATATCATATTTTATCAATCTATAAGTAATAAATATAATGATTTTATAAATGAAATTAAAATCTTTTATAAATTCACATTGTTTATGAAAAATAATGTATGCATCTCTATATATAAGTTAATAATTATAATATTTGTTCTTCCCTTATAATTGTAAAACAGTTCCATTTATATTTTCTCCCTTCACATTGTATAGTAACTATTGTTGTTCAATCCAATATATTATAAACTTTAAATATATTAACAACTACAAATATTATTACTAGGTTAATTTTACAGATCCCCTTTTCCACATCCATGAAAATATATTTCTGACTTTTCCTTTTGATAAAATACTTCATCATTGTATTATATTATCCAAATCTCAGATATTATATTTATGAGTTATCACATATACACTATATATTAAATGGTCCTAATCAATTTATAACACCACCATGGTTGTTAAAATAACTAATTGATTGAATAATATTTTAGTTTATATACATATAAGTTAATAAACTATCATTATTTTATTGTCCCATTTTAAAAATTGGAAGAAAAAATTGAGAATATTTTAATCAAAAACATAAACCCTTATTGTCATACTCTTTTATTTGAGCTTCATTTAATGAATGAAAATGTAGTGATATATATTATGAAGGATGTGATGAATTTATATGGGATTCCATCACAAATCATGTGAATGAGATACTAAATTTTTTATTTTTTTATATTTATTAATCACAAGTATTATTGGTATACTATTAAATATGTGTCTCTATTGTAATAATTAGATATATGGGTAATTGTAATGAGATATATAAATTTGACAAAATTGGTTTCTTCTTTCTAACCAGCCATTAAAATATCACGGAATAATAATAATAATATTTATTTATAATGAAAACTAATAAAAATAATAAGTTTTAATAGGTCAATTTTATGTATTATTATTATGACCATGTTGATTTAAATTTTCCTAAGAAAAAATGGGATAGAAATATTTCTAGAAATGTAATAATTTACAATATATAATCAAGATTGATAATTTGATTATCGGTTGAATGATGGTATTTCAAGACATATACATCATGTTCTAATCGAATAATCATATTATTTTTAAAATGAATATATATCATCCCCAATGTTATGAATCTTGTTTAATTTGGTTATAATTACTAACATATGATGATAGAAATTGGTATAACATAGCTATTATAAATATATATATATATATATGGGTGTGATTTGGTGTCTGAATTGATTTTAAATAAGGATGATAAATGGTAATATTTATTAATAAGATTTCTGTGTATGTATTTAATGAACATAATTTCATTTTTCATGATGGTTGGCATATGTTAATAACGAATTTAGAATAAGGAAAGAGATTTCGTCTCAAATTCAACTCCTTGAAAGATGTTCATTGTGTGCACATATTTTTATTTATATGGTGTATTAATGAAAATTGTAGAAAACCTATCATGAATTATCATTCATTCCTGTTATTTTATTTTCAATTATAAGAAATCCATTTTAATGGGTTCTGGATAAAATGTGACTAAATTAATAATTATATTCATCATCTAAATTATAATTCTTTGAGGCAGGTTACAATATATTTCCATATTATATCTTTGTTGTTTTCTATTTATTTTCTATCCCCTGATTTTACTATAAATTATTTCCTTATACTTTATGAAATTAATAAATTATAATCATATTTTATACATCATATGACTTTTGACTTATGCATTATACTAGTCATAATAGTTTTTGATAAATAAATTTTCATTCATTATATTATGATAATAATCATGAACTTATTTTTTATATGTTTGGTAAAATATACCATTTAATTTTATAAAAAATTATTCAAATATTTTTTATATTTTTACGACTAATATACAATTTATCATATTCCATGATTCAAGGAGTAGGTTTATATTATATGATATTGATATATCAAATCACCCTTATTTGAGTTATAATGATTTATAATTAAAATTTCTTCTCCATTATATTATTGTCTAAAAATAATTGTTTATCATATGGTATATTTTTTTTAATTTTATAAGAATTAATTTATATTTAAAATATTTTTTTTATAATGTGAGTTTTGTAAAATTTTATATTGAATGGAAATTATTTTTACATACTTTAACATTAATATGTTTATTTCCTCTCTATATTTCTCTATGATAACCCTTTGGTCTCTTAAATTATATTTTATTAAATATAAATTTAATGAATTTGTGGATTTTAATTTTTTCACTTCAAATTTTTTAAAACATGTAGTGGTGTTACCTGTAACATTGAATTTTGAATCAATCATAAAAATGTTTTCAAAACACCCTCCTGAGTGTCCACTTATATTCCACTATTTATTTTCAAAACTATTTCTTTAAATAGGTTTAATTTTTCACTATTTATACACTAATATATATTTATATTTTTTCAGAATGAAGTAATGGTACCAGACAATAAAATATATGGTCCATACCTTGGTGGAATCAATCAAGTATTATTTTAAAGGGATGTATTTCATCAATGTCAAAAAAATTCTATGTTTTAATTGTTACACGATTTTCATTTTCTTTTACATCCATAAACATTTTTTTTCTTAATGGGGTATTATCATTACATCCATTTTATTAACAGGGTTAAATTGTTCACATGTCATATATTTTTATTCCAATACATATTATTATTATAAAGTTATCTATGTAATGTTTTACAATCCAAAATTATTTCCTAGAATGTGTTATGATAATATTTATTTTTTTATTAAAATGGGGAAAATTAATTTCATTATCACTATTTATTAAAATTTTACATAGGTTGATTATTTATTTATATTCTATATTCAACATAATTTGTACAGTTATGCATTTATTTTTCTAAAGGCTCAATATGGATTTGTATGAATGATCCTTTTACCATTTATAGTGATTTCATTAGACATAATCAATGGATTTTTTGGGTATTGAAATATATTGTTACTATATGTTTCAAAATGTCTCATGTGACTAAATAGTATTGGTTGTTGTATATATCTTACCTCATATTAGTATAATTCCTCGGAAAGAGGCCCGGAAATCATGTTTTCTATTTCAAGTATTATTCATTCCATTATTATAATATCATTATTATTGTTATCTCTATTTTCATTCTTTCATAGTAATCTAATTCTATTAGTTCTAATTAATTATTTCACAATTCACATTATATATTCCTTCTATATTACCTATTAAATAATTATTTTTTTAATATATTCAATTATAAAACTTCTTTACTAATGTATGAGGTCCAACCTTTATATGTTTATATTTAATAGATTTTGATGAAAATTATTAAAATTAAAATGTTTAGAATGATAACAGATATGAATTAATTTTTGGGACATGTTGAAGACTCATTAAGGATTATATAGCTTTATATAATGTTTAAAAATTTCATTTTGTGGTGAAATTCATGGGTTTTTTAGTTTATGTATACTTTGAAATCCCAATATATAGAAAAGTAATAGGTAATGGGAAGGTATTTGAGGAAAAATATAATTTTTTAATGAATTCACGGAAAATTCATTTCAAAGATTATATAGTTAGTGTTGAATACATTATGAAATTTACGTGTTTTTACTATTAGATCTAGGATTCTGGTTATGTGGTCTCCCAATTGGTATTAGATTAGGGTTTTTCTAACCCTAGATATTAGAAATTTTTTTGAATATAATTTATAGTTTTATATATTATGTTTGATCATAATATCAAGGATATTTTAAAACCATTATATTAGTCATGTTAGTATTTAATATTTCATGGATTTTGATAGAATAAATTAAAATAAAATCTTATAAATAAGTATTATTATAGGATTTCATCTTGAATATTAATTAATATCTTATTTATGTGGTTATCCATGAAATAGAATCCCAATATAGACACTACACATGGATGTTGGTTGTGTCACAAAAGAATATATAGGTAATAACCAAGAAAATGATGAATTTTTTATTAACTCAATCATCACCTAGGATATGTCATAGAGGCCTAACTTCACACCATTATTGATAATAATAGTGTATTTTATTTAATTAGTGACATCCATTTTATGTACCATTATAAATATTTTATGATTGGAGCTAACTAATTAGGATAGAAAACCAAATTGAAAAATGACCCTAGATAAAAAAGGACTGTAGAAAGAGAGAGATAGGTCGATACAAAAGTATCATGTGGGAATAAAAAAAAATTCATAATAGAATACATTTTTTTATTGCTTTTTATCATGTTCTTATTTAAAATATGGTTATATAAATTTTTGATTTAATATTTGTTTGAAAAAGGATCCCAAATATGAAGCTAAGAAATGTGTGTGTCTAGAAACCACTACATCATATAATAAAAATGGGGATCATACATAAATGGTGGATAATATATATATATGACACTTATGATGCATAATTTGAGGAAAATAGTGTTACCTAACTCAGTGAGATTGATATCCTAATATCATTTAATTATTCATATATTTAACTAAATTCACTTGTGAGTTATATTTATTCAAGATATTTGGGTGTATAATATATGTTTTGAAAATTGTGTGAAATATTTTAAGGATTTTTTTCCAATAATTAAATTTTTATAAAGTAAATATATTAAATTTTGTAAATAAAAGTTAATATTTATACATATAAAATGGTTATATATTTTAGATAACCTTTGTAGAACATAATATTGTGGGATGGATAGAGATTACGATTAATAAATTCAGGGTGTTGATATAAAAAATGATTGTTTTTAGAAAACTAAGTTAGGTTATTTGGATATCCTTGTAAGAGATTATATATTTAATGAATTGTGATCAATGGTTTCTTTGGTAGTGTTTGCCACATTTTTTATATTCTGATAAACATTGTCTGTTGTATGATAATACGAACTTGTGGTTAGTATCATTCTGGGGATAATGATAGTTTAAATATCATGAATAATATATTTGTTCATTATTTTAAAATTTCTATGAGATTTATATGGTATTTGGAAGAGAATGTTTTGGAATAATTTATTTAATGTCCTGGACCTCCATGGTCCATTACATGCTGACATCTGGTGTTTGGGTGTTTTGGGAGGAAACAATATCTCATTTCAAGAGTTCCAAATTTCTAGTGTTTTTATTATCTGATCAACGAGTTGGTTGGTAAAGGAATTAGTATGTTGAAGGATTTGGTAGGCCATGGATTTGGTTGGTCGATGGTGTCGGTAGGTCAACCCTTCAACAGTTTAGGGAATTAGTATGTCAAAGGCATTGGTTGGTCAGGGCATCAGTAGGATGAAGGCGTTGGTAGTTTTTGGTGTTGGTAGGTTGAATGCATTAATATGTAAAGGCATTGCTAGTTCAAGGAATTATTATGTCATGGTGTTGGTAGGTTGAAGGAGTTGGTAGGTTGATTCATCAGAAATTTTAGGCATCAATAGGTCATTGCATTCATAGATCTAGGGAATAGATGACTTAGGACATCAGTTAGTCAGGCCATCAATGAGTTAGGGTGCCAGTGAGTCAGGGGGTCGGTGAGTCTGGCAACGATAGGTCACATTTGTGGATCAATGTCTTTGGCTCAATGTTAGTAGACTAGAATCATTTTACCACTATCAGTGGCTTACTGTTAACAGCTTTCTATCAATGAATCACCCATCAGTTACTCATTTCCATTTTTCCCACATTTTCTGGTTTCTTCCCACATACATTTTATTTGATTTAAATCGAGTTTAAATACATGTATGATAATTTCTAAATTCACTTCAAAGGATATAAATTATATTTTTAATATTCCATTTCTCTAAGGACATTTAAATATTTGCACCATGTATACTTGGCCATGATCCTACTTTAATTGACCTTAAAACCATTTCCCACTCTATTTATATAGGATATGTATTTTTCTTGAGTCTACGTCTAGTTTTCTCTTTCATATTGGTGTATAAAGATATTTTCTTCCTATAAGGTCCCATTCACTAGTGATGTGTCTCCACCTATTCAGGTTTCCTTAGAGTCTCATACTCTTGTAACCCCTTATTTTGGAATAAAGATGCGTTTTGGTCACCTGAAGTTCAATATAGGGATTTATGTCTTCTCCCTTTTAATCATATCTCTTTTGGGGTGGGTTAACTTTTTTCATCTTGTAAATACAACTAAAAAAAATTTCAAGAATATAATATGAAGGATTAAATAAGGATGAGTAATATATTGATGTTTTATTAATTTTATCTATTATATTTTATCCATAATGCGAATTGAATGGGTTGTATCACTCTAAAAACCATGGACAACGGTGGTATTTTTAGGCTGTCATGTGATGCTTCATGCTTCTCATTGATTCTCTTTTGAAATGACTATAAACATGAATTCTAAGTAATCACTTATACCTTGTTAAATTAAATATTTACCTTAATATCAAACTTGATATAAGATCACCTCTATTTATCAATGTGGAATGAAAGAACCTTTGTTGGATAATTCCAATTACACTCACCTTGTTTTTGTGAGGATATGTGTTATGTGGGTCTTGTTGGTTAATTTCATTATAAGGGTTATATGATGGGGATGTTGGTAATATGTTTGTGGTCACAGGGGTGGGAAGAGGAGTTTCATCTATGAGTATGGTGTTGTATGTGTGTGTATGTAAGGATGTGGTTTAGTAGTGTTTACTGAGGGCTTTGTGTATGAGGTGGTGCGGTAGGTATGATGGAATATCATGTTTGGATATTGATTGATCATGAAAGTATGTACTTGTTATGTAGTGGGATTTCATCATGGTAGTTTTTGGGTAGTTGGGCAACTAGAATATTATGTGAAATAATTTCATGTTTATTGGTATCATTTGGTTTGGTGTTGCTATGATCAGGGTTAGCGGGTTTTTTTCTGAGAGGATGAATTGGGGGGATAAATTTTTAGATAGTTGTTAGAGGTTTATTTCGTTGTTTCACTCAGTAGTGGTTGGAATGGTTTCTTCAAATATTATTGTTTGAAGTGTATTGTTATTTCCATGGTTGGGATAAAAATAAATAAATAAATGTTTTCATATTGAAGATTGAATATTGGTTAAATGAATCCACTGGGGGTATGTTTTGAGTTTTGGATTTCAGCAAAGTTTCATTCATGTTACTATCATTAGTGGTGGTACGTTCATGTAGGGGTAGAAGAAAAGGTGGTTTTGAGTGTGAATGGTATATTTTTGAAATACCATTGGATGGGATGAGTGTTTGTTACCTGTATATGTACACTTGTAGTTCCAGATGTTTTTTATATGCACCTCACCCATCATGAGAATTATATTCCAAAAAACCCCATTGTTATTGGGGAGGGTATCATTCCCAACATCCTAGTGGGAGTATCGATCACTAGTTACTAAATTTCCCCATATCCCTCTTATAAGAATTTATTTTCTATGAATCTTCAAGCATTCTGTAATGGGTTTATTTTTAATATTGGACTTATTGTAATGGTTGTGTGGGAGGTGGATTGTTTCCAAGGTGTCTCTAGGATGAGGACTCTGTGTTTTCAATTGAGGAGTGTGGTGGTTGTAGCCCATGTGTCGGCAGGTAGGATGTGATGTGGGGTGAAACTAAGGTGTATGTTAGCAGGTTGTGATAGTGGGACTTATGGAAGAGCATGGTCCCATTAGGACGTTCGCCATTAGGGATGAGCAGTTAACTAAAGGGAAGTGGTGTGGGGTACATAAATATCGATGTGTTTACAACTTTAATTTTTTATACTTGTGCTATTTGGTGAGAATTCCATGGTTTGTTTTGGATGGATAGTATACCTTTTTAGGTGGTTTTTAGTTTCTGTTATTCTCTCATAGGGGAATTAGTATGATTCTCTCACATTTGCATGTGAGGCTTTACTTTTCCCTGCTGAGTATACATGTATTCTCACCCTACATATATAAAACTGTATTGAGGATTCTATGGAGATTACATGGACCCCTATGGGAGATACTAGATTAAATTTTGGCGATAGATGTTGTGTCATTTCTTTGTTTTATTTTTGTACTTACATTAGATATTTCATTACAATATAGTTGTTTTAATTTAACATGCATGTGTGAAGGATTTTGGTTTCTTTATATATTTTTGTCTTGGTGATCATTGAGGTTAATACATCTAAACTCCCAATATTGGTTATTATTAAAAGGTTAATTCCTCCCACTTTTGTGAGATTTCTATAACCTTAGTGCTGGTCACCACCCTGAGGCCTATTGGAGGTGGGACTTAGGGCGAGTGGGGGGGATTATCTCTCCTTTTTTACAATAAAGTAAGGTCTATGTATCTCTTTATCCCTTCCCTCATCTTGAAGAAGGTGGTTCATGACACAATGATATTAGTGGTGATGGTTGAGTGGTAAGATAGAGTTAAGAGTTTGACATATCGAGGATTGAATGGGTTCGTATGGAAATAATGTTAGGGGATCTTGGTGTGTGAGATAGGCTAGAGAAGACCACCATGGTCACATGATTTTAGGTCCCCCTATAATTTGATTCAAGGACCCTGAGCATATTGAACGATCAAGTTAGGATACAATATTCTTGGTGTAGAGACCCTAGGAATGGTACATTCATCATGAGGACTTGTGCTCTTATTGTTTTTGGGAATTTTCTGGAAATTAAAATAAATAAAGAATAAAAATGATTCCTAAGAGAAAATTCTATACTACCTAGTATTAATAGATCATTTTTTTTCTTTTTGGATATGGCTTTCTGAAATCACCCATGTGTGGTACCAATAGTTGATTGTCAGTAGGCTGGCCCAGTTGACTGGCGGAGGGTCCACCTAGTAGAGGAGGATGATCAGTGGTAGAAGACACTTTATGCGTTCTATTGGTAGACATTGTGAAAGTGTGAGTGATGTTTCTCAAACATATAGATGGAGAGTTGACTTGAAGATATGGTGATCACTTTCAACTTAATCTGGGTTTCGATTTAGTAATCAGTTCCTCAAGAAATGTACAAGCTGTGGAGAGAAGGTTCTTTATCAAATATTGATATATGGTCTAGGTATCACTAGTTAACGGTGGAGGAGGGTGCCATCCCGAAGACTGCTTTCAGGTGTTTGTATGGGATCTTCATGTATTTGGTTATGTCTTTCATTGTTATGAACACACCATCCATTTTTATGGGGATAATAAAATCCATCTTTTGTGAGTTCCTAGATTTGTTTGTCATTATATTCATCAATTACATCCTAATATACTCGAGGTCATAGGAAGAGCATAATTTTCATATCAAGACTATCCTATATGTCATTTGACCCTACCACCTCTACTCAATGGCATTGATGTTAATGTTTTGGACATATGAGGTCCATTTACTTGGACATGTGGTGTCTCACTAGGGTGTAGTAGCGGCCCCATCGAAGGTTGATGTAGTTGTTTCTTGAGAATCACCCAAGAATGTATCAGAGGTTGGATTTTTTTCTTGTACTCGATAGATACAATCTGAGATTCATAGTAGATTTCTCCTGTTTAGAAATTCCACTGATGGATGTAACCAAAAAAGTCCTATATTTTTTTTGGAACGAGCAATTTTAGATAGTCTTCATCTATTTGAAGGGGATGCTAGGTAGTGCTCCAGTGCTAATGCTACCCTCGGAAGTGGAGATGTTTGAGGTGTTTTTTGATACTTCCCATATAGGCTTGGTGGATGTGCTGATGGAGCAAAATTGAGTGATCTCTTATGGGTCATCATGGTTATGTCCCCATGAACTTAACTATATCAACCATGATATGGAGCTTGCAGTGATCATGTTTTCACTAAAGATGTGGAGACATTACATCATTGGGGAGTTATTTGTGGTCTTCTTTAATAACAAGATCATAAGGAAAATATTTTATCATTGGGATCTAAAAATATGGTAGAATAAGTGGATGGAATCTATCTAGGATTATGATTCTGAGATCTTCTACATGTCAAAAAAGGGAAATGTTGTGAATGATGCTTTGAGCAAGAACGCACACTAGGAAGTTGTTCAAGAATTTGCAGATGCATGGTGGGTGATGGAGGAGTTGAATTCCTTTCACATAGATGAAAAATGGATGGTGTAAAATAATATCTATTTAATATTTTGGTATAGTCATCTATAAGGCAGAATGGGGAGAAATCTCAGTGGGGAGACCCGGAGGTGGAGGTGATGCATGATTTCATTGACCAGGGTGATGCTCCAAAGGGATGGTCATAAGACAACCATAATTGGATGTTGTTAAGAGGGAATTATTTTGTTCTAGTGAAACTTTTCATATACATTCTCCTTATGTTTCATAGATCTCACCAAAATGTACACCAAAGAGTTTCTATGATGTACTACTGCTTGAGGGAATAGTTATGGTGGCCTGAGAGGAAGCCATAAATGGTCGAGTGTGTGGAAATGTGCTTAGTGTGCAAAAAAGTAAAGGTTTATCACTGGGATCCCAATGGTTTTTTGCATGAACTAGATGTCCATGAGTGGAATTGGGATGAATACTATATGTATTTCTTATGAGGATTTCATAGGTATCAGAAATGATAAAATACTATTTGGGTAGTGGTGGATTAGATGACAAAATCAGATCCCTTATTAGCGATCAAGGAGTCGGGTAAAGAGTATTTATTTTCAAAGAGGTATGTGGATGGGGTGGTGCATCTTCATAGTGTCCCAAAATCCATTGTCTTAGATCGGGATACATGTTTTATCTCATGATTTGGTAGTGTACTACCGCATACCTTTAGCACCCAGTTACTCCTTAGCACTGATTCCTCCCTCTAACTGATGAAAAAACATATAGTACTATTCAGAGGTTGGAGGAAATGGTACATTCATGTGTCCATGATTTAGTGGGTTTTGGGTGCGACATTTTCCCTTCATTAAGTTTTTATACAATAATATCTATCACTCTTCCATTGGCATGGCTCCATTTGATGCTCTATATGGGAATCCATTTCATTCACCCTTGTAATGAATGAAAGGTGGGGAGGAAACTTTTCATTGTCCTGACATAGTGAAGATTATGACAGAGAAAGTGAAACATTACTATAAGAAGATAAAGGCAGCACATGACCGACATAATTCATATGCTGATTGCAGGAAAAGTCCATTGGAGTTCATGTTTGGGGACTACGTATTCATGAAGGTTTCTCTTCAATGTGGGTAGAAGAGGTTTTATAGAGGTTGTAAGATTTCTCCTATATTCAACATATCGTTTGAGGTTTCAGAACTAATTGGATAGGTTGAATATTAGCTAGAGTTTCCACTATAGTTGAGGAGGATCACTGATGTCTTCCATGTCCCCCCGCTTCTTCAGTACCTTCACGATGAATTCCATGTCATTTATTGGAGAGTGTGGGATATTGAGGATGACATAACATTAATGGAGTGACCGATGGAAGTCTAGGATTGCTGGGATATGGTGATGCATGGTTATACCATTCCCTTGGTTGATGTGTGGTCAAGGCATAGTGTCTTGGAGGAGATTACTTGGGAGCGGGAGGCGTCGATGCTTGGCCAGTACCCAAAGTTGTTTTGAGTTTTCCATATATGTTTTTATTTTCGATGTATTACTTTGATTCTATTTTAAATGAAATGGGTTTTCCCCTTATTACGTGACATACGATAATGTCATAACATTTGAGGAGGGGAGGTCCTTATCCATAATCAATATGAATTAATGCAGATGCGAATAAACGCGTTTCGGGAAGTTGGTGCCTCCCAATGTTGATATTATCTTGACATGAGGGATGGATATTTAATGATTCATGGGTCGGCAGGTCAAGGGGTAGGTAGTTTGAAGGTGTCGGTTGGTTAGGGTGTTGGTAGGCTGAGGGTGTTAGTGATTCAAATGTTAGTGAGTCCAAGAGTTGGTGAGTCAGGACGTCACTGAGTGGGGTAATTTGTGATTAAAGAGTCAGTAGATCCTATTGGTGGCTCAGCATTAGTGGCTCCACATCGGTATCTCAGCATCGGTGACTCACCATCAGTGGCTCGAGGTCGGTCACTTTCTGTCCATGATTCACCCATCAGCGACTTAGTTCAAGTTTTTTGTATTTTTTCTAGTTTCATCCCACATACATTTTATTTTAAATAAATACAGTTTAAAGCATTTTTTGGGTGTTTCTGAATTCACTTCAAATTATATAATCTATATCTCTAATATCCTATCACATTAGGGGACATTGAAATAGTAAAATCGCATGGTAATGGCCATGTTCTAACTTTAATGGGACTTAAAACCATTTCCCTTTCTAATGAAAAAGGATAAATATTTTTCTAAACCTAAGGTACTTTATTTCCATTCCTCTTAGTAATTGGAAATATTTTCATCATAGATGATCCATGTGCATGTGGTTTTTCCCTATGTTCTATTTTCCTTAGAGTCTCTTGCTTGCGTGACACCATATTATCTCACAAAGAGGTGTTTTAGTTTCCTATTGTTCTAGTTAGGGATTACATTCACCTCCCTTTAAATTGTGTATCATGTGGGATGTGTGCACTTTTTCCCACTTGTAAATATGGTAGAAATAATGTTATAGAAGATAATAAAGATGAAATAAATGGGGATATAGAAGATGTTGATGATCTCATTCTTTTATCTTTTATCATTGATCTGCAATGTGAATTGTATGAGTCGTATCCCTTAGAAAGTCATGGGCCTTAGTGATATTTTTAGGTTCACCTGTGATGCTTCATGGTAATCATGGATTCTATCCTGAAGTTATTTTAATCATGAAATGTTATAATCACATATACCTGGTTAAATTCGAAGGGTTCCCAATGATCAAAAAGGATTTGTGATCACCCCCATTTCTCAAAATGAAAATAAAGAACCCCTGTTGGATAAATCTAAATATACTGAGCATGTTTTCATGTGGTTGTGTTCAATGTGGTCCTTGTTTCATTTTTTTATTTATGAGGGTTATATTGTTGTTTTTCTGGTAGAATTTTTATGGGATATGGTGGGCATTAGAGGTTGTTCTGTGAGAATGTAGATGAATGTGTGAGCAGCAGGGATGTAGTTTAGTTGTGTCTATAATGGGATATTTGTATGGGGTGGTCCAAGAGGTGTGATGGAATATTTGGTTTTTAGATAGATTAATTGTGGAAGTGATAGACTTTTTATGCAGTGGGATTGCATCTGGGTAGTGGTGGGGAAGTTTGGATACATGACTGGGATGTGACATGATTTCATGTTTATGGGTGTGCTAGTTGTGGTGTTGTTGATCAGCAGGGCTGGAAGGTTTGGTCGTGGGCGGATTAGTTGGGTGGTATAATATAGAAGAAATTTTTTGGAAGTTTTTTTTATTTGATTGAATAGACAATGGTTGTTATGGTGGGTTCACCTTATATTGTTTATAGTGTTTGATAGCTTCCTGGGTTGGGATGAAACCAAATAAATGATTGATTTGATACTACAGAATGATAATAGGTTAAATGAATCAGTCGAGGGTATGTTTCGATTTGGGTCTTGTTGGGAAGCGGTGTTCAAGTGACCATCATTCTTGGTGGTATGCGCATGTAGGGGTATCATCAAATGTGGTTTTGAGTGGGTTGGTTGTATGTTTGGAATCCCATATGTTTGGGTGAGTGCTTGTTATATATATATATATATATACATTTAGTTCTTTATGCTTCGTATATGTACCCCACCCGTGTTGAGTTCCCTATGCCGAACTCCCCCATTATTATATGGGGGGGAGTCTTTCCAACATTTTGTGGGAATATTGTTGGATGGTTAATGAGATTACCCTACTGATTATTATATGAATAGATCACCCAAAAAACTTTTGGAAGGTTGTAATGGATTTTGGTTTTATACTAGACATATGGAATTGGTTGTGTGATATGTGGTTTATTTCCCCGGTGTCATTAGGATGAGACCCATGGGTTTTTGGGTTAGATGTGTGGTGGGATTGACCCAGGTTTCTATGGATAAGATGTGATGTGGAGCATGGATCAGGTGTATGCAGTCAAGTAGTGCCAGTGGGGCTTGAAAAAGATCATGGTATCATTAGGACATTCACGGTTAGAGATGAGCAGTTATCCAGTGAGAAGTGGTATGAGGTACCCTAATATCTATGTGCTTACTAGTTCAGTTTACTTGACTTGTCTTATTTGGTTAGCATGCACTAGGGAGGTTGGAATGGATAGTATACCTTGTTTGGTGCTTTTGAGATACTGTTGTTTTCTAACAGGGGCCTTAGTATGCTTCTCCCACTTGTGCATGGGTGACTATTGGTTTCCCTACTGAGTATAATTGTATGATCTACCAACATATTTATTATTATTTTAAGGTTTCTTGGGATATTACGTTGACTATACATCACCATACTAGCTCATATGATTGGTACGGTTGATGTGTTGCTTCTTACTTTTATTTTGTTAATTACATTGTAGTTTTCTTTGTATTTATAGCTGTTTTAGTTAAACATACATATAAGATGGATTTTTGTTTCTTTATATATATATCTATATTGGAGTTGTTTTATTTTGTTACATCGTATCTCCCAATATTTTTTATATAAACAGGGTAATTCCTCCCACTTTTTTTATATTTCTATACCATTAGTGCTGGTCACTACCCTGAGGGCTGTTGGAGGTTCGATTCGAGGGTTATTATCTTTCTTTCACCTTGAGGAAGGAAGGCCTCAACATATTTCTATCCATTACCTCATCTTGAAGAGGGATGTATATGAAAATATTTCACTAGGGTATATATATTCTTATATTTGTGATTATATAAATGATTAATATTTTTTAAGGAACGATATGTAATATAATATAACATACAGGAGTAAGGTAGATGTCATATTTGAGGTAATTTCTTGAATTGTGAATATGTTTTTTCCCTCAACTATATTATTTAATATGTATTGTAACACCTCAATAATTTACATTATTTCTTCCATAAATTCAATCTCTTTGATATCTTATGTTGCACGCAATCCCAAGTTTGAGCACACCATGATCTTTCAAAGTGGTTATTTAAAAAGAGGTTATTAATAGTGTTAACTAAATTATCATATTTATAAATTCTATATTAAAATATATACATTATTTATGAATTTATAATTTTTAAATTTTTTTATTCTGAATTTTTTGTTTTTTTAAAACAATTTATTTTTGATGAATAGTGAAAGATACTTCATTTTTATTGAAAACTGAAATTTTAACAAAAATAATTATTTTAATTTCAAACGATGTTAAAGTAAAAATTAATAAATAATACACAAATTATTATAATATATTTAATTAGAATAATTTATATAATTTAATTAGATATAAAAATATATTGAACTTTTGAATGCCTCTTTTACCCGCCTTCTAGCCACATTTGTTGGATTAACATTAAATGAAAATTTTCCCATTTTTTGAATTTATTTTCATAAAATGTAAATACATTGTTGTAATTAGTATGAAATTTTTCATATAATATGATCAAATTAATGTTTAGTAAATAGTAACTTTAGTAATACTTTATTTATTTACCATGGTTAAGGGTAAATATGATAATTAAAGGTAAAAAAATAATATAATATTTTTATAAAATTGCAATAACACATGTCCAAATTTTAGTATTTAATTTTACTTCAACGAAAATAAAAATTTGGCCAAAAATATGATTTTTATGCCACTTGTGTTATAGTAGGACATTTATTATATTTTATTTTAAAATAATTAAAAATAGCATAATCAATTTTTAATATGAGGTTGTACGAGCTATATGGTTTAATATAAATAGTCCATATAAATATTAAATGTTTATATAAATAATTTTAATTTATTTATAATTTTATTAAATATATAATTAAATTAAATAGTGACCCAATGATGATATGATAATTGATTTATTGAAGGAAAAATCAAATAAATGATATTATAATTTTTAAAATTATTATAATATGAAGTATTTTGTGCCATCCATGAATTTTTATAATTTCTATGACATGTTTGGGAGTTTTAATGTAGTTTTTTAGTAATAATTTTTTTATTATTTTAAAAAATTCAATTAATAAATTGTGTCAAAATTGAATGAAATGAGATTTTAAAAAATTTATTGTTTATAAAATAATAAAAAATTCATAAAAATAGTTATTTCATCAAAAAAACTAGTATAATGATAAATATGTCACAAATGATCCAATTCAGGATCTTTTGGAATTTTAAAGTAAATATTATAACCCTATATTGTGAAAAGTCATGTAGACACATTGAGAGTTAAACTGTATAACTAATGGTTTATTCCGAAGGAAAAAGGTTCATTTTGTGACCTAAACTTGCATAAAAAACATTATTTTAGAGTATTTATACCCATATTCATCATAGAATACAAATAAATACCTTTGGAGTTATTTTAAATTTTAAATCAATTTATATTAAATTAATAATTTTGGATTATCCAAAAGTGACCCTCCCCTCTCTTATAAAACTGCACATCTCTTTTTTTGTTCACACATATAATGGTCATTATCTCGACCAATTCCATCACATTTATCCTTCCAACTCCACTAAAATCATATTATAAGCCATTATTTGGGATTAAAGACAACCTAAGGAGTCATTTTCTGTGAATCAAAATGAAATACAAAAATAAGGGAAATTGTTTTACCAACTATTTCAATGTACTTTTCTTATTACACTTAATTATCATAATAAGTTTCCATAATAAAGTAATAACTCAGGAATATAATATATTATTTGGTGTATTTATGAATATGGTACAACCATATTCTTCATTTTACCCATCCAAGTAAAAATAATATCACCTTATATCTATATGTATGGATTACCTTATCCAAGAAGTGGTGTAAAATATTTTTAATCTATAATTTATTTACACGTGTATAACGATGAATATAAATTATTTAAACAATAATTATGATATTATAATAGTAATTTATAATTAACATAAAATCCAATTCCATATTAATTAACCATCAGGGGAATGATATCGTCGATCATGTGTTCATTGGTTCGGTAGTCTCCAAAACTGTATGAGATTGATTCTCCACATTAACCATTTCAAAATGATTATAAAAATTTATATAATGAATATTTATGAAATATATGACAAAATAATTGTACTAGAATAATATATATATATATATATATTATTTACCTGCTTTTATTCAATATGATAAGAAAATGAAAACACCGTTCATGCGTACAAGCAACCTACCATCTCAATGAGATATGTAATACATTAAATATATTTTATATATTTATATTTTTATTCAAATATATATATATAATATATAAATCTTATTTTACATTTTTAGGTAATTAAATCCTTATCTAAGTAATGTGATAAAAAATAAAAAGTCAAAACCCATACGATAAACAAAGAAATTATTTCCATAAAAATTACATTATCTTCGAAATTATTAATAAAATGGTAATATAAACTTATAAATATATAATATAAGAAATAATAAATATTTTCATGATTCTTTTAGAAGTTAATAATATTTTTAAAACCAGTAAAATGGAGTTTCAGACACGTATAGAGAGCATTAGATCTATAGAAAGGGAAATTCAGTCTCACTTTTAATTTTTGTGAGATATAAGCCATGTTCAACACCTATTTCTATTGTGTAGTGTATTTATATCCTCTATTATATTTAATATCATGAATAAATTTATCGTCATGTTATATAATTATTCACTTTATGATATTAGACTTATTATTTAAATGTACAAAGTGGTATGGGATACTTTAAATGTATAAAGAATTATTCATTTTTTCATTTCAATATTATTTATATTATATTATATATTTATTTATTTTTATATAAAGGATTTTAAAGAAAACTTTATTGGTATTTTAAATTTAATTCCAATGTTTTGAAAAGTATTTCTATTAGAATTTTATTTATGGGTTATCCTACAATTTCATTATTTTACGAGATTAGTTATTTGTAAGTATCTACTTGGACATATTTATAATAAATGTCCCTAATTCATAAAAATGTATTCCAAAATATTCTTAATATTATAATAGTCTACATTATCATAATTTTTATACTTATTTTATATTTTAAATTTTTTTTAAATAAATCATTCAGTCATTTTCCAAAGGAGGTACTTTTTAACCCTTTTGAAAAAATTATGGAAGGACTGTTTCCTATCTTATGTGGCATGATCGACTTTTCTACCATCATGAGTCTTTAACATTTAAAATATTATCTTATAAGAATACACATTAATTTTTTATAAGAAATGTTTTATTTTATAATTACATGGATTTGAAATGATTTTAAATTAAAAATGTTTTATTCCTACCATGAAATATTTAATGATTTTATAATATTATTTTAAAATATTCATCATCATTTGTGTGATTTTATGATTAATTGTGGTTGATTAATTATTATAAAATCATTCATATTATATTGAATGTTTTTTTGTATGTTTGACAATGTATATACTATTTTTATATCATTCATGGTTTATGGTTAATGTTTTAGAATTTTATATATTAGTTTTAAAAAAAATTATATTAGTTATGTCTCACTCTTTCATAAGATGAATGCATTGGAATTAGTATGTGGTGGACATAGCCCACTATAGCCCCCTGATAAATCATTAGATCTCATGACAAAGATTATTTTGGGTGGTTACCTGTTTATATATAGTTCTGGCATGAGGCCTTGATGGTGTGTTTATGATGTCTAACATTATTTACTCCCTAAGTTTTGAGATTAGATATTGGTGTTGCATGTGAATATTATACTTTTAGAATATCTATGTGAATGATTAAATATAATAATTTTCATTTATTATTTCCATATTTTGTTCATTTTTATGTTTAAACTGCTTCTGTATATTTTTTATCCCTTTCTATAAACGTTTTGGCATATTTATAATATATTATGCAGTATTTTGTACCCTTACTAAGCATCTAAGGTGACCCCTTTCTCATATTTTACATTCCCAAGATTCTAATATCTATGTTATGATTGATACGTAGGTTTAATATAGGATCATATTTTTAACATCCCAGGTAAATAAAGAATAAATAATTTTCATATTTATTAATATTTACAAATTAAATATTAATTTTAATTAAAAGGGGTTTCTACGTTCGATAGCGTACTTGGTACGCAACGATGAGTTTCTTTGAAAACATACGTTGCACACAAGTAATAAAATAATATTATTTTAAATGTTAGTTAACGAGTATCCGTTGTACTGGCAATAATGGATAGAAATATCTAAAATATGATTATATATGTTTTTAAATGTTTTTACATTTACCCAATAAAAGATAATGGCTTAAAATACGGAAAGAGTTCAATTTTATGCATTTATACCCTAATTTTCACGAAAGGTCCACTCATCACCTTTTGACGGAGAACCATCATTAAATATAGTTTTGATCGATCTTATAAATTCTATTGGACCAAATATAACTCTTCTTTAGAATCGGGACATCAAAATTTACTTTGTGTAAATTTTTGGTACCTTTCTGATAAAGTTCATATTTTTAATGAATAGTGTAAAATGTTGTATTTTAATTCAAAACCTATTTTTAATCTAATTTATTTATATGATTAGATTATCTTTTTAATTGGTTTTAAAGTGAAATTAGAAAATATTTTTACCATTAAATCCAATAGTGGTCATTGAAATTAATTTCAATTTTAAATCGGACTTAAATTAGTGTCAATCTTTTGATACTTATTGTTTCATAAAAACACGCTATTTGCTCTGACAGCGGGAATTAATTATAAAATTAATTAATGTGACTTATATGTTTTGAATTTTATAAAATAGACTTCATTTTTGAATTCGGAATATCAAATATAGCTTAGGGTGAATTTTTGGTAATTTTCTGAAAAACATCAATTTTTTATGAATAGTGAAACCACTATGTGGTACTTATAAAAAATGATTTTCCATTTAAATGAAATTTTGCCATCATTTTGTTTTGATTTTCAAAAATCTGACATACATGGTTTTAATTAAGAAGTAAAATGTGGTTCAATGAGATTAAAATAATTTTTTGGTGAATAGTAACGTATTATGTTTTTAATCGTGATTAGTGGTAATTAGTGTAGTTTAAGGTAAAAATAATTCTTTAATAAAATAAGATGAGTTTGAAACATGTCCTACCCTCATTTTTTGTGTCATGGCCGACCAAGAAAAGCCATGGGTCAACTTGGGGACCCCATGGAGCCACATTGGTTGGGAAATGACATAAATAACTTTTTATTTAATGTAAAAGTAAAAATGACACAAACATGATATGTTTTACGAAAACAATATTTACATGGGTTTATAAATTTCATAATTTTGATTATAAATATTCATTGGAAAGATAAAAAGATTTCCTACATCATAGTAGTTTTTTTATAATTTTTAGACTTTAAATAAATTAAATTATTTATGACATAATAATGATGCAGCGATGACATCATTATTTGACGATTTAAATAAAATGGAATGATAATGTAAAATCTATGAACTACACATGTCCAATACCAATTGGATGAGTGTATTTAGAACCCTTATCACCTTATCCACTAATTATATCAATTTGGTACCTTTTAAAACCGAAACACATTTTTAAATAAAGTAATATTTCTTTACTTTCCAAAAGTGCCCCTCCTCTCCTCTTATAAAAGGCCCCCACCTCTACCACCATACACACACTCCTCAAGCCTTTTTCTCAGCAAACCCCTGCCCAATTACTCTCTCCACATCCCTCTACTCATCCTAGAGGATTCCATTTGGGAAGCATCTTTTCAAAGGAAGCCTTTAGGCTCAAATCAAAAGGAGTTACATTTTTAAAGGAAATACATTCTCTCTTGTTCATTTGTTTTATTTTTCTTCTCCAACCCTCTAAACTCTTTTTATTTACTTCTTTTGTAACAACACCAGTATCTTTAATATACTAGGATGTTTTTATAAGATTTATTCGAGCTACACTCTCACACAACTACATCAAATGGTTAAAGAACATACGGTTTCCGTGGATGGCGAAATTCTGCCTCCCGGAACTATGATTGTTCAATACTCATTTAACACCTTCAAAGGTGGCCATTATGATGTCACTATTTTTATATATGATATATAATATGTTTATTGTTTCTTTAAGCTTCTGTATTTTTTATTTTGGGCATCCATTTATGGTTTCCATTATGGGTAAACATGATATTTTCATGTAAGGAAGTGCGGACTACCGCCCCCTCAAAGTGATGTGATTCTTTAATGCCATATGTGGGATGTGTAAAGGATGGATTTAAAGTTATTATATGTGATGTTATACTGGAATTATAATATACCTCTATATCATTATTATTACTTTCCATTAAAGTATGAGATAGAAATGAAAGTAGCGTTCATGCGTACGTATGGCTTACCGTCTCCATGAACGGTGCATTTCATTTCTTATCCCCAAATGTAATGTACTATTAAAAGTACATGTATATAATAGATATATATAATTAATGATATATCTAAATGATGAATATAATTCTAGAATTAAAATATACATACCTCTCATTTAGTTTTAATTCCATTAATATGACAAAGAAATGAATGTAGCGTTCATGCATACATACCGCTTACCGTCTCCATGAACGGTGCATTTCATTTCTTACCTCTAAATGATTATGTAATATTATAAATACATGTATATGCTGGATATATATTATACATATTATATCCAAATTGGGAATTTCATTCTGGATATAAAGCACCTTTGACCACACGAACAACATGTAATTGTAAGAAGTCCACTTTCGACATAAGAACCAAATATTGACAAAAGAAACATTATTAACTTAAATGGTTACATAATGTTTATAACATGGAAATAAGTGATATTAAAGAAATAATGAACTTTAAAAAGGTTCTTAATCAAGTATAAATTAACTCATGTTTATTATTCAGGACGTTAAAGAACGATTGAGTCAAGTCGGACCCGAGGTAAGGGACTTCATCTCAATCTCCTTTCATTGAGGCATATTTCGTTTTATACACAACTTTCTTTTATACGGTGTATAAAACCCTTTGACTTTTACTTTTATACAAAAGGAATCTTTTTCTATGAAGCGTTTTACTAAACGACAAAAAAGAATGTTTTTTTAACGTACGCGGTGACAATGACCTTTTCCGCCACCGCGAGTATTATTTGGTCTTTGGCTTTCTCAACAAGCCGTAATGTTTTTAGAATAAAGTAAATACCATATACTCTTTTATGTATTTTGGTATTGAAAATGGTTTTGAAAAAGGATTCTATTATTTCAATATATTTATGATATATTGTGATTGAAATGTGGAAATGTTATCATTCCTTTATATTGGTTTTATGTTTTATGATTTTATACTGGTACATGGACATTTTAACGGGTGGTTACGTTATAAACCATATGACGGGTGGTGCCGTGAATACCAGGATGGGTGGTTACGTTATAACTTCCAATGCATAGGGTATGAAAGTCGGCCGTATGGCTATTCCATTAAGTATGTATGGAAATTGGCCGTATGGCTATTCCATTAAGTGATATGTGTGGAAGTCGACCGTATGGTTATTCCACTTTAGTATGTTTATGTCCCAAGTTACCTTTATATATGTTATGTGTTCTTTTTATGGATTTTATGGTAATCCTTTGGTTACAAAAAGGTATGTAATGATACTTTATTCAGTGAAGAGTTTTTACTACTTCATGAAGGTGAAGGTATTACTTTGATAGATTATATATGGTTTATTTGTTGTTTGAAAAACTAACAGTTTTCATTCTTTCTGTATCCCTTACTGAGCTTTTTATGCTCACCCCAAGTTTTTTTTTGAAATGTTTTCACAGGACTTAATGTGGAATAAGGTCAAGGATGGGATCAAGGGAATGTCATCCTATATAAAACATGGAACTAGACACGTTTCTTTTTAAGAGTTTTTTTTATTTTGGAAAATTAGTATAAGTGACTACTTTGTAATCTTTTGAGATGTAATAGTTATGTTCTAATTCTCTAAACCTCTAAACCTGAAAAGATCCTTGACGTGAATTATTTATTTAATTCAATATTAAGTAAGGTTTAAGGCCGGGGCCTTATAGTTGGTATCAAAGGCCAGTTTAGATAAATTTAGGAGTTAGAATTCTATTAAATGATTATCCAAAAAAAATTCTTTGAAATGATATAGCATTTGAAGATTACCATGTTGCTCTATCTAAGACATGTTTGTTCAGAAAGGGTTTCTATAGAGGAAACAGAGTAGCTTTTCTGGGAAGGCATACAGAGGGAAATGACCTTTCAAATCAGTATCCTGAGATGGTCAGAATCAGAACTAAACAGTTTGTTGCAGTGATGGCTCAGTTGACTCAGGTGAAAAATGTTGGTTGTTTTTATTGATGATATTTGGGTGTTTTCTAAAAGTAAAGAGGCGCATGAAAGACATTTAAGGGTTATCTTGTAAACCTTAAATGAAAAGAAACTGTATGGGAAATTCAGCAAGTGTGAGTTTTGGTTGCAACAAATTTCTTTCCTTGGTCACATTGTTTCTAAAGATGGAATAACTGTTCATCCTGCAAAAACAAAAGTTGTGGAAGAATGGCCAAGACCCACAAATGTAACCGAGATTCGTAGCTTCCTTGGTTTGGCGGGCTATTACTGAAGGTTTGTTAGAAAGTTTTCACGGTTATCTATTCCAATGACTAAGCTAACTTGGAAGGGTGTTAGGTTTATCTGGACAAAAGAATGTGATGATTGTTTTCAGGAATTGAAAAGAAGATTGGTGAATGATCCAGTTTTGTCACTACCTTCCAGGAATGGTGAGTTTGTTATATACAGTGATGCTTCATTGAAAGGACTTGGTTGCTTCCTAATGCAGAATGATCAGGTAATTGCTTATGCTTCACGACAGTTGAAAACTCGTGAGGTAAATTACCCTACACATGATTTGGAATTAGCTGCTGTTGTTTTTGCTTTAAAAATTTGGAGGCATCATTTGTATAGAGTAAAGTGTGAAATATATACCGATCACAAATGTTTAAAGTATATATTCACTCAGAAAGTGTTAAACATGAGACAGAAGAGATGGCTAGAATTAATCAAGGATTATTATTGTAGAATTCATTACCATCCAGGAAAAGAAAATAAAGTGGCTGATGCTTTGAGTCGAAAAAGTAATGCTTCATTAACAATGTTGCGTTTGGAACGTGATCCTTTGGTTAGGTATTTGATGAACTTTGCCATAGAGTTATTGGTGCAGGAATTCCTTATGTTTTGTTTCAGGTATCAGTGAGATCTTCTCTATCAGATAGAGTCAAGCAATCATAGAAGCAAGACAGTGAGTTGAAGAAAAAGGTAGAGCTGGTTCAGAAAGTTAAGTTGCCTGAATTCAACATTGATAATGATTGTGTTTTGAGATTTGGGAAGATATTATGTGTGCCTTGTGATTCACAGTTGAAGAGAGAGTTGTTATGTGAAGCTCATAGTTCTCTATTTTCAGTTCATCCGGGCAGTACTAAGATGTATAGAGATCTGCGGGAGTATTACTGGTGGGATGGAATGAAAAGAGATATTGTTGATTTTACTGTGAAGTGTTTGACATGTCAACAGGTTAAAGTAGAGCGGAAGATACCGAAAGGGATGCTTCAGCATTTACCAGTGCCAGAGTGGAAATGGGAAAACATATCAATGGACTTTGTTGTGGGATTACCGAAGGCATCTCGAGGTAATAATGCAATCTGGGTTACTGTTGATCGCTTGACCAAATATGCTCATTTCCTTGCTATACTGGATACTTTCTCTCTTGATCAACTTTCCCATTTGTATCATAAATAGATAGTCAGGTTACATGGATTTCCTTTCTCCATTGTATCGGATCGTGATCCCAAGTTTACTTCTAACTTTTGGAAAGGCCTTTAGAAATCATTGGGTACTGAATTAAATTTTAGTACAACTTTTCATCCTCAATCAGATGGGCAGTCAGAACGAACAATCCAGACATTGGAGGATATGTTACGAGCTTGTTCTATGGATTATTAGGGAAGTTGGGACCAACATCTTTCTTTGCTTGAGTTTTCTTATAATAACAGTTTGCATTCCAGTATACAGATGGAACCATTTGAGGCATTATATGGGAAGCAGTGTCGAACTCCAGCATTTTGGAATGAAGTGGGTGAAAGGAAGATGATGGGACCAGAATTGGTAGAAGAGATGGCAGAAAAAGTTCAGTTGATTCAGAAGCACATGAGAACAGCTCAGAGCAGGCAGAAGAGTTATGCGGATAACCGGAGGAAGGATCTATCTTTCGAGGTAGGTGATCATGTTTTTCTCAAGGTTTCTCCTTGGAAATGTGTGATGAGATTTGGTAAGAAAGGAAAGCTAAGTCCAAGGTTTATTGGACCATATGAAATTCTGGAGAGAGTTGGATCAGTTGCATACCGGGTGGCTTTACCTCCGAGTTTATCTCAGGCACACAATGTTTTTCATGTTTCAATGTTGAGAAAGTATATGCCAGATCCATCTCATGTTTTGAGTCCAGAGGTAGTTCAGCTGGAAGAGAACCTATCTTATGAGGAACAACCGGTCCAGATTCTTGACCACAGGGAGCAGGTGTTACGGAATAAGGTGATTCATCAGGTAAAGGTTTTGTGGAAAAACCATGTGATTGAAGAGGCAAAGTGGGAATCTGAAAATGTTATGGGTGATAAATACCCCCACTTATTTTGATAAGTGAATAAAATTACGAGGACGCAATTCCCAAAAAGGGGGGAAGGATGTAACATCCCAGGTAAATAAAGAATAAAGAATTTTCATATTTATTAATATTTACGAATTAAATATTTATTTTAATTAAAAGGGGATTCTACGTTCGATAGCGTACTTGGTACGCAACGATGAGTTTCTTTGAAAACTTACGTTGCACACAAGTAATAAAATAATATTATTTTAAATGTTAGTTAACGAGTAGCCGTTGTACTGACGGGAATGGATAGAAATAACTAAAATATGATTATATATGTTTTTAAATGTTTTTACATTTACCCAATAAAAGATAAAGGCTTAAAATACGGAAAGAGTTCAATTTTAGGCATTTATACCCTAATTTTCACGAAAGGTCCACTTATCACCTTTTGACGGAGAACCGTCATTAAATATAGTTTTGATATATCTAATAAATTCTATTGGACCAAATATAAATCTTCTTTAGAATCAGGAAATCAAAATTTACTTTGTGTAAATTTTTGGTACCTTTCTGATAAAGTTCGTTTTTTTAATGAATAGTGTAAAATGTTGTATTTTAATTCAAAACCTCTTTTTAATCTAATTGATTTATATGATTAGATTATCTTTTGAATTGTTTTTAAAGTGAAATTAGAAAATATTTTTACCATTAAATCCAATACTGGTCGTTGGAATTAATTTCACTTTGAAATCGAACTTAAACTAGTGTCAATCTTTTGATAGTTATTGTTTCATAAAAACACGCTACTTGCTCTGACAGCGGGAATTAATTATTAAATTAATTAATGTGACTTATATGTTTTGAATTTTGTAAAATAGACTTCATTTTTGAATTCGGAATATCAAATATAGCTTAGGGTGAATTTTTGGTAATTTTCTGAAAAACTTCAATTTTTTGATGAATAGTGAAACCACTAAGTGGTACTTATAAAAACTGATTTTCCGTTTAAATGAAATATTGACTTCATTGTGTTTGGATTTTCAAAAATCCGACATACATGGTTTTCATTAAGAAGTAAAATTTGGTTCAATGAGATTAAAATAATTTTTTGGTGAATAGTAACTTATTAAGTTTTTAATCGTGATTAGTGGTAATTAGTGTTGTTTAAGGTAAAAATAATGCTTTAATAAAATAAGATGAGCTTGACACATGTCCTGCCCTCATTGGTTGTGTCATGGCCGACCAAGACAAGCCATGGGCCTACTTGGGGACCCCATGGAGCCACTTTGGTTGGGAAATGACATAAATAACTTTTTAATTAATGTAAAAGTAAAAATGACACAAACATGATATGTTTTACGAAAACAATTTTCATATGGGGTTATAAAGATCAGATGTTTGATTATAAATAGTCATTGGAAAGCTAAAACGATTTCCTACATCATAGTATTTTTTTATAATTTTTAGACTTTAAATAAATTAAATTATTTATGACATAATAATGATGGAGCGATGACATCATTATTTGACGATTTAAATAAAATGGAAAGATAATGTAAAATCTATGAACTAAACATGTCCAAAAACAATTGTATGAGTTTATTTCGAACCCATATCACCTTATACACGAATTATTTCAATGTGAGACCTTTTAATACCGAAACACATTTTCAAATAAAGTAATATTTCTTTACTTTCCAAAAGTGCCCCTCCTCTCCTCTTATAAAAGGCCCCCACCTCTACCACCATACACACACTACTCAAGACTTTGGCTCGCTCAACCCCTGCCCAATTACTCTCTCAAAATCCCTCTCCTCATCCTAGAGGATTCTCTTTGGGAATAATCCTTTCAAAGTAATCCTTTATGCTCAAATCAAAATGAGTTACACTTTTAAAGGTAATTCATTCTCTCTTGTTCATTTGTTTTATTTTTCTTCTCCAACCCTCTAAACTCTTTTTATTTACTTCTTTTGTAACAACACCAGTATCTTCAATATACTATGATGTTTTTATAAGATTTATTAGATCTACACTCTCACACAACTACATCAAATGGTTAAAGAACATACGGTTTCCGTGGATGGCGAAATTCTGCCTCCCGAAACGATGATTGTTCAATACTCATTTAACACCTTCAAAGGTGGCCATTATGATGTAAAAATTTTTATATATGATATATAATATGTTTATGTTTTCTTTAAGCTTCTGTATTTATCATTTTGGGCATACCTTTATGGTTTCCATTTTGGGTAAACACGATATCTTCATTTAAAGAAGTGCGGACTCCCGCCCCCTCAAAGTGATGTGATTCGTTAATGCCATATGTGGGACGTGTAAAGGATGGATTTAAAGTTATTATATATTATGTTATACTGTAATTATAATATACCTCTATATCATTATTATTAATTTCCATTAAATTATGAGATAGAAATGAAAGTAGCGTTCATGCGTACGTACGGCTTACCGTCTCCATGAACGGTGCATTTCATTTCTTATCCCCAAATGTAATGTACTATTAAAAGTACATGTATATAATAGATATATATAATTAATTATATATCTAAATGATGAATATAATTCTAGAATTAATATATACATACCTCTCATTTAGTTTTAATTCCATTAATATGACAAAGAAATGAAAGTAGCGTTCATGTGTATGTACGGCTTACCGTCTCCATGAACGGTGCATTTCATTTCTTACCTCTAAATGATTATGTAATATTATAAATATATGTATATGCTGGATATATATGATACATATTATATCCAAATTGGGAATTTCATTCTGTATATAAAGAACCTTTGACCACACCAACAACATGTAATTGTAAGAAGTCCACTTTCGACTTAAGAACCAAATATTGACAAAACAAACATTATTAACATAAATGGTTACATAATGTTTATAACATGGAAATAAGTGATATAAAAGGAATAATGAACTTTAAAAAGGTTATTAATCAAGTATAAATTAACTCAGGTTTATTATTCAGGACGTTAAAGAACGATCGATTCAAGTCGGACCCGAGGTAAGGGACTTCGTCTCAATCTCATTTCATTGAGGCATATTTCGTTTTATACACAACTTTCTTTTCTACGGTGTATAAACACCTTTGAAGTTTACTTTTAAACAAAAGGAATCTTTTTCTATGAAGAGTTTTACTAAACGACAAAAAGGAATGTTTTTTTTAACGTACGCGGTGACAACGACCTTTTCCACCGCCACGAGTATTATTTGGTCATTGGCTTTCTCAACAAGCCGTAATGTTTTTAGAATAAAATAAATACCATATACTCTTTTATGTATTTTGGTATTGAAAATGGTTTTGAAAAAGGATTCTATTATGTAAATATATATATGATATATTGTGATTGAAATGTGAAATGCTATCATTCCTTTATATTGGTTTTATGTTTTATGATTTTATACTTGTACATGGACATTTTAACGGTTGGTTACGTTATAAACCATATAACGGGTGGTGCCGTGAATACTAGGACGGGTGGTTACGTTATAACCTCCAATGCATTGGGTATGGAAGTCGGCCGTATGGCTATTCCATTAAGTATGTATGGAAATTGGTTGTATGGCTATTCCATTAAGTGATATGTGTGGAAGTAGACCGTATGGTTATTCCACTTAAGTATGTTTATGTCCCAAGTTACCTTTATATATGTTATGTGATCTTTTTATGGATTTTATGGTAATCCTTTGGTCACAAAAAGTTAAGTAATGATACTTTATTCAGTGAAGAGTTTTTAATACTTCATGAAGGTGAAGGTATTACATTGATAGAGTATATATGGTTTATTTGATGTTTGAAAAACTAACAGTTTTCATTCTTTCTGTATCCCATACTGAGCTTTTTATGCTCACCCCAAGTTTTTTTTTGAAATGTTTTCACAGGACTTAATGTGGAATAAGTTCAAGGATGGGATCAAGGGAATGTCATCCTATATAAAACATAGAACTAGACACGTTTCTTTTTAAGAGTTTTTTTTATTATGGAATCTTAGTAAAAGTGACTACTTTGTAATATTTTGAGATGTAATAGTTATGTTCTAATTCTCTAAACCTCTAAACCTGAAAAGATCCTCGACGTGAATTATTCATTTAATTCAATAATAAGTAAGGTTTAAGGCTGGGGCCTTGTAATATTGGTTTTATCAAAGTGTTTTCTATGATTTCATTTACGTTTCAAATTTTATTGTATTGTTCGGTTATGTATTCCAATTTTCTAGATTGGTAAATTGATCTGTCCTTTAGGATTCGATTCCTAATAATCATGCTACTGTATTAAAATAATGAATTAGATCTTAGATTCTAGGGTCTTCGTGTTACAGTTGTAATCAAATTATTTTTATCAACATCCTTGGAGATTAGTTTTAGAAAAAATAGATTAGGGATCATAACCATAATATAGACATTGAGGATGAGTAAATAAGAATGTTGTAGAATTTTATAAATTTAGATATGATGTGGGTATTTCTAGAAAATAAATCCCATCAGGATACTCAATGTGTATGTGATTCAAGCACAGATGTGACTAAAAGTAATATATCAAACAATGTATTCTAGACATGACTCGGGGTAATATAGAACACATATAAGGCCCCAGCCTTAAACCTTACTTAATCTTGAGTTATTACAAGATTACATATTGAGGATCTTTTCAGGTTTAGAGTTTTAGAGAATTAGATCATGAAACTTGCATTACATTCCACATTTAAACAAAGTGGTTACATAAAAGACAATATTCATCCTTCCCATCAACGGAAACCTATTTTAAAAAAACACGGATTCTTTCTTGACACATCCTTGACACTATCATCACATCATGTACCTTTCCCTTGACCTGTGAAAAACATTTCAAAAACTTGGGATGAGCATAAAAATCTCTGTAAGGGTTATAAAAATATGGAAAGGAAACATGAGTTCATATATACATGAGAATGAAATCATACTTTACCCATAAAACAGAGGCACTTTAACATACCTCATCAAACCATGAATAAATCATAGAAAACATAAGACATAAAGGTAACTTGAGGCATTCATAACATTCTTACGTAGGGAGTAACCCTCTTGGTTACGTTTGGAATACCCATCACAGTATATTCCCTAAATCTATTCGGAGAAACCTTAAAGTTTCACTCCTTCGCGTTACCCAAAGCATTGGAGAGCTATATCGGGCTCACCCGCCCTTAGTTTATCACAGAACCACCCTTTCTTCATAACAATGCCCAAGAACCATAACATAATCGTATCACATAAACATGAATAAAGGAAACATAACATTTCCACATTTCAATCACAATATAACATTTTAGGATATTGAAATAATGAATCCATTCAAAAAGAAACCATTTCCAAAACCATTTAAAACATTTAATAAAGAGATTTTTTGAATCAAAGTTTCCCATACCACCTTGAAGCTTTTAAAATTTTAAACCATTAATATCCATATAAATAAATCCTTAAAACCATTTTGAAAACATGGATATTAATAAGAACAAATAATTAAAACATTTAAAACGATATTTTGGTTAAAGGGGTTTAACCAAAATTAGAGACAATTGAATACAATAATCGAGGAATAAAATTTAGTCAGAACTTTATAATATCATGAGAATAAAAGGATTCATGATATAATACTCCAAAGGATAGTATATACACCATATAATAGTGAACTGGTGCATAACAACAATGAACCCTCAATAGAAATGTCAAATGTGATGAAATCCCTTATAAAGAAGGTATCCTTAAATTAAGGACAAATCAATCTCAAAAATATGTGTGACAAATATAAATACACCCAATATAAGTTGATATTAAGTGTAAAACAATAAAAGTTCATTCACACATATTCAATGGATGACATATTCAATGACTACATGTTGAACCCAAAGAAATCGAAATTGGGTTAAAAAGTTCCCTTGACAGCCTAACGACATCACATCAAAATGAGTTGATGGGAGATAAAAAGTGTATCTCATCACTTGGACATAAAATTTACATCAATAAGGATATATGAGAACATATCCCAACATAACAATATGTAAATTAAAAGACCCAACAAAAGAAGTCTTTTAAAATGAGGAGGGTGAAAGGTTCCCTTACCGACATGGGTATCTTTCAAAACATACACCTCGTGAAAGAAGGACAATAGAACATTGATGTAAATACTCATAAAAGAAAGTATTTTACACAATGAGTAAAATAATGGGCAGTATATACACCACTCAAAGGAAATTGTGGCAAATGTAGCATAAATCTCACGGGAATAAAAGTGAGATGAAAAATCTCTTACGAAAACTCGGCAGCCTAACGGCGCCACATAAAACTTCTGAATATGGATTGATGAGATCAAATAGGGGATCTCATCACATTATAATAAAATTTACAGAAAGATGAATATAGAAGAACATCCCCCAACATTACAAAGAGGATCTTAAAAGAAGTGACATAAAGGAGAGTACTTAAAAAGAAAGAGAGAGGTTAGATCTCTTACGAAAGTTCGGCAGCCTAACGGCGCCACTCAAAACTTCCAAAATGGATTTATGAGAGAGAACAGGGTCTCTAATCACATGAACATAAAAATTACAGTAGGATTAATATAAAAGAAAATCCCAATAACAATAATGATGATCTTTAAAAGGAATGACATAAAAGAGTGTACTTAAATAGAAAGAGAGGAGTAGGATCCCTTACCTCGGGTCCGACTTTGACTCGATCGTTCTTTAATCTCCTGAATAATAAACTTGAGTTAATTTCTACTTCCTTAAGAACCTTTTTCAAGTTCATTATTCCTTTTATATCACTTATTACCATGTTATAAACAATATGTAATCATTAAGTTAATAATGATTGTTTTGTCGATATTTGGTTCTTAAGTCGAAAGTGGACTTCTTACAATTACATGTTTTTCATGTGGCCAAATGTTTATTATATCCAGTATTGTATTCATGATTTAGATATAATATATGTCATATATATCCAGTACATTCATGCATTTATAACATTACATAATCATTTAGAGGTAAGAAATGAAATGCACCGTTCATGGAGACGGTAAGCCGTACGTACGCATGAAGGCTACTTTGATTTCTATTTCGTATTTTATAGAATGGAATAATAATGATATAAATTTATATTATAATTCTAGTATAATAGAATATATAATATCATAGTTCCATCCTTTATATGTCCCACATATGGTATTTAACGAATCAAATCACTTTGAGGGGGCGGTAGTCCGCACTTCCTTAAATGAAGATATCGCGTTTACCCATAATGGAAACCATAAAGGTATGCCCAAAATGAAAAAAACAGAAGCTTAAGGAAAACATAAACATATTATATATTATATATAAAAATAGTGACATCATAATGGCCATCTTTGAAGGTGTTAGATGAGTATTGAACAATCATCGTTTCGGAAGGCAGAATTTCGCCATCCACGGAAACCGTATGTTCTTTAACCATTTGATGTAGTTGGGTGAGAGTGTATCTAGAATAAATATTATAAAAACATCCTAGTATACTGAATATACTGGTGTTGTTACAAAAGAAATAAATAAAAAGAGTTTAGGGGGTTGGAGAAGCAAAATAAAACAAATGAACATTAGAGAATGAATTACCTTTAAAAGTGTAACTCCTTTTGATTTGAGCTTAAAGGCTTCCTTTGAAAGGATTCTGCCCAAAGGGAATCCCCTAGGATGAGGAGAGGGATGTGGAGAGAGTAAATGGGCAGGTTTTGGCCGAGCCAAAGGATTGAGGAGTGTGTGAAATGAGGTAGAGGTGGGGGCCTTTTATAAGAGGAGAGGAGGGGCACTTTTAGAAAGTAAAGAAATATTACTTTATTTGAAAATGTGTTTTAGTTCAAAAGGTCCCACATTGATATAATTCGTGGATAAGGTGATAAGGCTTCTAAATCCACTCATCCAATAAGTTTTGGACATGTGTAGTTCATAGATTTTACATTATCTTTCCATTTTATTTAAATCGTCAAATAATGATGTCATCGCTGCATCATTATTATGTCATAAATAATTTAATTTAATTAATGTCTAAAAATAATAAAAAAATACTATGATGTATAAAATATTTTTAGCTTTCCAATGAATATTTATAATAAAAAATATGACTTGTATAACCCCACTTAAAAATTGTTTTAGTAAAACATATCATGTTTGTGTCAATTTTACTTTTACATTAAATAAAATGTTATTTATGTCATTTCCCAACCAAAGTGGATCCATGGGGTCCCCAAGTTGACCCATGGCTTTTCTTGGTCGGCCATGATACAACCAATGAGGGTAAGACATGTGTCAAGCTCATCTCATTTTATTAAAGCATTATTTTTACCTTAAACCATACTAATTACCACTAATCGCGATTAAAAACTTAATAAGTTACTATTCACCAAAAAATTATTTTAATCTCATTGAACCACATTTTACTTCTTAATGACAACCATGTATGTCGGATCTTTTAAAATCAAAACACAATGATGGAAAAACTTCATTTAAACGGAAAAATCAGTTTTTATAAGTACCACTTAGTGGTCTCACTATTCATCCAAAATTGAAGTTTTTTAGAAAAATCCCAAAAATTCACCCTAAGCTATATTTGATATTCTGAATTCAAAAATGAAGTCCGTTTTACAAAATTCAAATCATATAAGTCACATTAATTAATTTAATAATTAATTCCCGCTGTCATGACAAATAGCGTGTTTTTATGAAATAATAAGTATCAAAAGATTGACACTAGTTTATGTCCGATTTCAAAGTGAAATTAATTCCAACGACCACTATTGGATTTAATGGTAAAAATATTTTCTAATTTCACTTTAAAACCAATTCAAAATATTATCTAATCATATAAATAAATTAGATTAAAAAGAGGTTTTGAATTAAAACACAACATTTTACACTATTCATTAAAAAATGAACTTTATCGGAAAAAATACCAAAAAATTACACAAAGTAAAATTTGATGTCCCGATTCATAATAAGAGTTTTATTTGGTCCAAAATAATGTATAAGAGTGATCAAAACTATATTTAATGATGGTTCGGTATCAAAAGGCGACAAGTGAACCTTTAGGGAAAACTAGGGCATATACGCCTAAAATTGAATTCTTTCCATATTTTAAGCCTTTATCTTTTATTGTATAAATGTAAAAACATTAAAAAACATATATAATTATATTTTAGTTATTTCTATCCATTCCCGCTGTTAAAACGGCTACATGTTAACTACCATTTAGAATAATATTATTTTATTATTAGAGTGCAACGTAAGATTCCCAAGAAACTCGTTGTTGCGTGTTGGGTACGCCATCGAGCATAGCGTCCCCTTTAAAGTCATATTAATATTTTATTCACAAATATGGATAAATATGAAAATGTCATATTTCTTATTTACCTGGGGTGTTACATCCTTCCCCCCTTTTGGGAATTGCGTCCTCGCAATTTTAAAATTGCGCTTGGAAACATCCTTGAACGTCCCACATCGGAGAAGAGTCGGTAAAAAAATCACTTTAAAATAAAGAATGATAAGTACAAAGGTCACCCGATTTAACCCATACTAAGATTCCAAGTATGAAAATATGGACATGGAGGAAAAAACAAAGGGTCATGTTTTGATGGAGAGTGATAGAAAACATGTTTAGGAGAAAGTTAACCACGAGAAAATCACAAACTTGTGATGGGTTAAACAGTATTCGATTCCCCAGTAGGAAAAGTTAATAGAAAACATTTTTGTTTTAAGTTACTTTTTATTGAGGAACTTATTCATAAGGAAGCATAATCACTTATCATGTTGACTTTCAACTTTTACTAGATTCCTTAGTCAAACTCACATTTTTTCCAAAAGACGAGTATTTAGGGAGACTTGTTCGCATTAAGAGTACTATAATCAACTTCTAGAGAATCACCTAATACCCAAAAGAGAACTATATACATCCCATGTTTTTAGGCTTTAACAAAAACCAAAACCAAAAAGGTTAGTACAAGATCAGATAATCCAGAAAAGGATAACCCCTTATAAAAAGAAAATCTATTCTTAATCTCCAAAATTTGTCCAACAAAACCCAATGTTCAACGAGGACCATCCGATAAACAATTTTTTTCCATAAAATTCTTCAAAGTAAACCAATATAAGATTGAAACCCAAATATTTTAAGGATTTAGTCACATAGTCTTCCAAGTTAAATCGTAACTTTTATCTTCAAACAACATCAGTTTCTCCTAAAGTCTCACATTGAAAAGTAATTATCCTAATCACATATCCTCCAAAATCAACTTACTCTTAATTCATAAAATCATATAACTAAAAATAATCAGTCAAACTAACTAGGGGCTTCACGTAGTCCAGTGGTAGGCGATAAATACCAGTCGCACTTTGGTTGTGGGTTCGATTCCCGCTGCATTGTCCGACGCGACGGGTTGTCACACGGTCTACGTGTTGTCCTTTTTCCAAAACTATATAATTCTCAAATCATTACCCAAAAAGGGATAAAATCATAAAAAATAACCATAACATAATTTAACCTCAATTTTATCTCATGCCTTTCACTTCAATCATAACATATGGTAACCCATAATTACATCAAAAGTAAGGATCATATAAACCCAAATGGTTCTTTATAACTATGTCCACAAGAGAAAAGATAACTATTACTTGAATAAAATTTGCCTATATTAAACATCAGGGTTACACATAATATAAAAAGTCTTCTAATGTAACCCCATCATCAAAAGAGACATAATACTCTTATGAATTTCACCCTAACTCTTGAAGCCCTCATATGTTGACATCTTACTCATTCAACATTCTTCATGATCCATTATCCATTCCTTTCCAACTTATTCTGAAATACCTCTTTCCTATAAACAAAATCATGAATCATAACCTAAGATTCCAAAATAAGAAAACAATAGTCATGAAATAGTACATACCTTTGATTGGTCATTGTCCGTTTCTTCATCCTCAATCGGAATGGAATTAGGTATTGGTAAACGAATATTGGTACGCTCTTGGTGACCCCATTCACGAAACTTTATCATAGGACATGTGTTTGCATAATGACCATGCACACCACATTTAAAACATTCAATTGACCCCTCAGAAAGAACTTCTTTCCCTTTCCTCGAGTCAACTGGATGCTTCCTTTTTCCATGGCAGGTTCTTGCTTTATTACCTTCATTTCCACATCTATAGCATATTTCTGTCCCTTTGAAACATTTTCCTAGGTGTTTCTTTCCACATCTTTGACACATAGGTTTTTGAACACACTTACCTTTATGATTATTACCTGTACTTCCGTAGGGATTTGTTTCTTGCATATTTGATGCCTTAGAGAAATATCCAAGGTTTAGGTGGTCAATCATGACTCCAGATAGTTGGTTGAGGATAATCAAAAGAGTTCTCATTGCAGCTCTCATATCATTCAGTTGCTTTCTCAAAAAACTGTCACAGTTTCCTTCACATCCACTGTTACTTTGGTGCCTGCTAGATCCAGCCATTTACTAAAACCAAAAAGGTCAGTGTGAGTATATAAACAAAACCATCATGTACTAATGAGTAAGATAAACAATAATATATACTTACTCATTCACTTTATCTAAAACTAAGACTCTTTCTGAAATCCTAACCATTATGGTAATGTCACTTATGCTTAAAGAATACCCTAACCTCTAAAGTTATCCAAACCGACCTTTGATACCAACTATAAGGCCCCAGCCTTAAACCTTACTTAATCTTGAGTTATTACAAGATTACATATTGAGGATCTTTTCTGGTTTAGAGTTTTAGAGAATTAGATCATGAAACTTTCATTACATTCCACATTTAAACAAAGTGGTTACATAAAAGACAATATTCATTCTTCCCATCAACGGAAACCTATTAAAAAAAACACGGATTCTTTCTTGACACATCCTTGACACTGTCATCACATCATGTACCTTTCCCTTGACCTGTGAAAAACATTTCAAAAACTTGGGATGAGAATAAAAATCTCAGTAAGGGTTATAAAAATATGGAAAGGAAATATGAGTTCATATGTACCTGAGAATGAAATCATACATTACCCATAAAACATAGGCACTTTAACATACCTCATCAAACCATGAATAAATCATAGAAAACATAAGACATAAAGGTAACTTGAGGCATTCATAAAATTCTTACGTAGGGAGTAACCCTCTTGGTTACGTTTGGAATACCCATCACGGTATATTCCCTAAATCTCTTCGGAGAAACCTTAAAGTTTCACTCCTTCGCGTTACCCAATGCATTGGAGAGCTATATCGGGCTCACCCGCCCTTAGTTTATCACGGAACCACCCGTTTTTCATAATAATGCCCAAGAACCATAACATAATCATATCACATAAACACGAATAAAGGAAACATAACATTTCCACATTTCAATCACAATATAACATTTTAGGATATTGAAATAATGAATCCATTCAAAAAGAAACCATTTCCAAAACCATTTAAAACATTTAATAAAGATATTTTTTGAATCAAAGTGTCCCATACCACCTTGAAGCTTTTAACATTTTAAACCATTAATATCCATATAAATAAATCCTTAAAACCATTTTGAAAACATGGATATTAATAAGAACAAATAATTAAAACATTTAAAATGATATTTTGGTTAAAGGGGTTTTACCAAAATTAGAGACACTTGAATACAATAATCGAGGAATAAAATTTAGTCAGAACTTTATAATATCATGAGAATAAAAGGATTCATGATATAAAACTCCAAAGTATAGTATATACACCAAATAAGAGTGAATTGGTGCATAACAACAACGAACCCTCAATAGAAATGTCAAATGTGATGAAATCCCTTATAAAGAAGGTATCCTTAAATTAAGGACAAATCAATCTCAAAAATATGTGTGAAAAATATAAATATACCCAATATAAGTGGATATTAAGTGTAAAACAATAAAAGGTCATTCACACATATTCAATGGATGACATATTCAATGACTACATGTTGAACCCAAAGAAATCGAAATTGGGTTAAAAAGTTCCCTTGACAGCCTAACGACATCACATCAAAATGAGTTGATGAGAGATAAAAAGTGTATCTCATCACTTGGACATAAAATTTACATCAATAAGGATATATGAGAACATTACCAACATAAAAATATGTAAATTAAAATACCCAACAAAAGAAGTCTTTTAAAATGAGGAGGGTGAAAGGTTCCCTTACCGACATGGGTATCTTTCAAAACATACACCTCGTGAAAGAAGGACAATACAACATTGATGTAAATACTCATAAAAGAAAGTATTTTACACAATGAGTAAAATAATGGGCAGTATATACACCACTCAAAGTAAATTGTGGCAAATGTAGCATAAATCTCACGGGAATAAAAGTGAGATGAAAAATCCCTTACGAAAACTCAGCAGCCTAACAGCGCCACATAAAACTTCCGAATATGGATTGATGAGATCAAATAGGGGATATCATCACATTACAATAAAATGTACAGAAAGAGGAATATATAAGAACATCCCCCAACATTAAAAATAGGAGATTAAAAGAAGTGACATAAAGGAGAGTACTTAAAAAGAAAGAGAGAGGTTAGATCTCTTACGAAAGTTCGGCAGCCTAACGGCGCCACTCAAAACTTCCAAAATGGATTTATGAGAGAGAACAGGGTCTCTCATCACATGAACATAAAAATTACAGTAGGAGTAATATAAAAGAACATCCCAATAACAATAAAGATGATCTTTAAAATGAATGACATAAAAGAGTGTACTTAAAAAGAAAGAGAGGAGTAGGATCCCTTACCTCGGGTCCGACTTTGACTCGATCGTTCTTTAATCTCCTGAATAATAAACTTGAGTTAATTTCTACTTCCTTAATAACCTTTTGCAAGTTCATTATTCCTTTTATATCACTTATTACCATGGTATAAACAATATGTAATCATTAAGTTAATAATGATTGTTTTGTCGATATTTGGTTCTTAAGTCGAAAGTGGACTTCTTACAATTACATGTTGTTCGTGTGGCCAAATGTTTATTATATCCTGTATTTTATTCATGATTTAGATATAATATATGTCATATATATCCATTACATGCATGCATTTATAACATTACATAATCATTTAGAGGTATGAAATGAAATGCACCGTTCATGGAGACGGTAAGCCGTACGTACGCATGAACGCTACTTTCATTTCTATTTCGTATTTTATAGAATGGAATAATAATGATATAAAGGTATATTACAATTCCAGTATAATAGAATATATAATATCATAGTTCCATCCTTTATACGTCCCACATATGGTATTTAACGAATCAAATCACTTTGAGGGGGCGGTAGTCCGCACTTCCTTAAATGAAGATATCGCGTTTACCCATAATGGAAACCATAAAGGTATGCCCAAAATGAAAAAAACAGAAGCTTAAGGAAACCATAAACATATTATATATCATATATAAAAATAGTGACATCATAATGGCCACCATTGAAGGTGTTATATTAGTATTGAACAATCATCGTTTCGGGAGGCAGAATTTCGCCATCCACGGAAACCGTATGTTCTTTTACCATTTGATGTAGTTGTGTGAGAGTTTATCTAGAATAAATATTATAAAAACATCCTAGTATATTTAATATACTGGTGTTGTTACAAAAGAAATAAATAAAAAGAGTTTAGGGGGTTGGAGAAGAAAAATAAAACAAATGAACATGAGAGAATGAATTACCTTTAAAAGTGAAACTCCTTTTGATTTGAGCCTAAAGGATTCCTTTGAAAGGATTATGCCCAAAGGGAATCCTCTAGGATGAGAAGAGGGATGTGGAGAGAGTAAATGGGTAGGGTTTGGCCGAGCCAAAGGCTTGAGGAGTGTGTGAAATGAGGTAGAGGTGGGGGCCTTTTATAAGAGGAGAGGAGGGGCACTTTTGGAATGTAATGAAATATTACTTTATTTGAAAATGTGTTACGGTTCAAAAGGTCCCACATTGATATAATTAGTGGATAAGGTGATAATGCTTCTAAATCCACTAATCCAATAAGTTTTGGACATGTGTAGTTCATAGATTTTACATTATCTTTCCATTTTATTTAAATCGTCAAATAATGATGTCATCGCTGCATCATTATTATGTCATAAATAATTTAATTTATTTAATGTCTAAAAATTATAAAAAAAATACTATGATGTATGAAATCTTTTTAGATTTCCAATGAATATTTATAATAAAAAATATGACTTGTATAACCCCACTTAAAAATAGTTTTAGTAAAACATATCATGTTTGTGTCAATTTTACTTTTACATTAAATAAAATGTTATTTATGTCATTTCCCAACCAAAGTGGATCCATGGGGTCCCCAAGTTGACTAATGGCTTTTCTTGGTCGGCCATGATACAACCAATGAGGGTAAGACATGTGTCAAGCTCATCTCATTTTATTAAAGCATTATTTTTACCTTAAACCACACTAATTACCACTATTCGCCATTAAAAACTTAATAAGTTACTATTCACCAAAAAATTATTTTAATCTCATTGAACCACATTTTACTTCTTAATGACAACAATGAATGTCGGATTTTTTAAAATCAAAACACAATGATTGCAAAATTTCATTTAAACGGAAAAATCAGTTTTTATAAGTACCACTTAGTGGTCTCACTATTCATCCAAAATTGAAGTTTTTTAGAAAAATCCCAAAAATTCACCCTAAGCTATATTTGATATTCTGAATTCAAAAATGAAGTCCGTTTTACAAAATTCAAAACATATAAGTCACATTAATTAATTTAATAATTAATTCCCGCTATCATGAAAAATAGCGTGTTTTTATGAAACAATAAGTATCAAAAGATTGACACTAGTTTATGTCCGATTTCAAAGTGAAATTTATTCCAACGAACACTATTGGATTTAATGGTAAAAATATTTTCTAATTTCACTTTAAAACCAATTAAAAATATTATCTAATCATATAAATAAATTAGATTAAAAAAAGGATTTGAATTAAAACAAAACATTTTACACTATTCATTAAAAAATGAACTTTATCGGAAAAAATACCAAAAAATTACACAAAGTAAAATTTGATGTCCCGATTCTTAATAAGAGTTTTATTTGGTCCAAAATAATTTATAAGAGTGATCAAAACTATATTTAATGATGGTTCGCCATCAAAAGGCGACAAGTGAACCTTTAGGGAAAACTAGGGCATATACGCCTAAAATTGAATTCTTTCCGTATTTTAAGCCTTTATCTTTTATTGTATAAATGTAAAAGCATTTAAAAACATATATAATCATATTTTAGTTATTTATATCCATTCTCGCCATTACAATGGCTACATGTTAACTACCATTTAGAATAATATTATTTTATTATTAGAGTGCAACGTAAGATTCCCAAGAAACTCGTTGTTGTGTGTTGGGTACGCCATCGAGCATAGTGTCCCCTTTAAAGTCATATTAATATTTTATTCACAAATATGGATAAATATGAAAATTTCATATTTCTTATTTACCTGGGGTGTTACAACACACCAACAAGATTTATATCCCACTAGGATAGAAAGTCCAACAGGATATTCTTCAGATAATTCATATTTTCATTAGATACTGTTTTGACGAATTTATGAGTAAATATATCCCCAACGAAATGATGTTTATGATTATGCGATATGATATATATAAATGTTTCCTTATATGTTATGAATTTTGATAGTTTTTTGATAATACATTATGATATTATTTAATATTGTATATTCCATTGTTTAGAAATGTCACATAGGGGATGGAATGGAAATAGTATCATCGCATTTAATCCATTTAGGGATTTCCCTCTTATTAAAGATAAGGATGCTAGAGTAGGATATGGAACTGTTGATAAAAATGCATATTACTATACTGGGATAGTGGACTCATGTATGGAATAATAACCTTACTAGTATTGAGTAGCCTAGTCCACAACATAGGGGATCAATGTTTGACTACCTCATTAAACAAAAACGTCCAACATTTAATGGGACTGAAAATCCATGTTGTATCTTCATCATGGATAATTACTTTAGAGTACATATTTCATTCTATAGGGAGTATAGAAAGGTAAAATATTTTCATGGAATTTTATCTTCTCTTGAGATGTGAATTAATATTGGTAACAGATTCAAAACACAAATGAGAAAGAAGAAATTTATATTATGGAATTCAAGGGTTTTAAGGATATTTTCTTCGAAAAGTATTTCCCTCATGAATTGTGAGCATAAATTTAGAGAAAAATTATTGAATCTATGGAAAAAGAAGGTTGAAATGTTGAAAATTATGAGGCCAACATTACAGGGATATTAAGGCATGCTACAAACAACATATATATCAAATGGAGTAATATAACAATTTATTATTAGTTTAAAACCATTTCTCTGAAAGTATTTTGTCTCCCAAACATTCCCAACATTGGAAGATATATTCTGATGTGATATCAAGATAAGGAAATAATTTTATAATCCTTGTGAAATTATGATACATAAAAGAATATGATATTTATGGTGCGAGAGAGGGATAATGTGAAAAAGGTAACAAAGTATTTTTCCCATATGTGATAATTAGGGAAGAAACATGATCGTACTTAAATGAAATTAATGAGTGTTTTCAAAATGTGTGGAGAGATAGGTCAGCAAGATCTTGATTGTAAGAGAAAGAATAAAGATTCAAATGCACAATGCTATTATTGTAAATCGATTGAAAATTATTTAAATGATTATCCAAAGCTGCAAGGAAATATTTCTTATAATTAGTAAATGTATCAAGTTCAATATTATGATGTTACTACTATATAAATGGAATAATTAATGAATTGGTATCTTCAGATTCAAGAATTATGTTATAAGAATAATGTTATATATAAGGATTGTATTGCAGTACATCTTCATTATGTATTTTAATGATTGAATATTTTCATTAAGGATTTCAATGTGATCCAGTATTTGGTATGTGTTAGAAAGATTAATATTTCATTATTAGAGAAATATAATCTTGGGAAAGATTTTGTAAATTTTTATAACATTATAGATTTTTAATATGGATAGAAGTATTTTGAAACAAAAAAATTCTACTAAATAAATGGAAATAAATCAATTACTTGGTTATATGAATAGTAAACTAATTCTTCAAATATAGGGAAAGGATCTTGAAACCAAATATTATATCATATTAATTTTTTTGATTAGGGAAATGGCTCCTTCTATCATTTTAGATTTATTGCGTTCTGATTGTTAAATTTAACCTAATAATTATATATATCACTCTACATCATAACTTCATGGTTAGGTCATTATTTTTTATAAATGTTTTCCTACATTGAACCCTTTTATGTGTTATATCTAGTAACCTGTGGCCTTTCCTTTTTTATTTTAAATTGGAATATTTTTTACCCCTTGCTTCAATGTGGGATTTCAATAAAATAATTTCGAATAGTAAAACCATAGATACGAAACTCAAATTCGAAAATTGATATGATGAAAATTTTTTAAGGGAGAATGTAACACCCCAAGATTTTACATTATTTCTCTTCTAAATTTAATAACTTTTATTTTTTACATTGCAAATAACACCCTATTCGAGTGCACTATAATCTCTCAATCTATCCAATTAAAAAACTATTGTGAATAATATTAAACACATTATGAAATTTTAAATTTTAATTTCCAAACTAAACATCATTTTTGAATTCATAATATCCAACATAGATTGGATAGTTTTTTTAACATTCAATTTTCTATGAATAGTGACAAATACTTAATTGATATTAAAAATAAACATTATCAATTAAATAATTATTTTAATTTAAAATTATTTTAAATTAAAAATGAATAATCATTAAAAAAATTAAACTAATTTAGTTTTTTGGAATCATTTTTATAAAATAATTATATATATAAATTTATTGAACTTTTTAACATCTAATTTACTTCCCTTCTAGAAATATTAGCGGGATAAGCATTAAATGTAATTTTACCACTTATGTGAATTGAATTTCAAAACATTTACATACATGGTTGTAATTAGTATAAAATTTGTGATCGAATAGGATGAAATAAATTTTTTTTGTGAATAGAAACTTTGGAATGTTTTTTTATTGACCATGATTATGGGTAAATTGAATAAATAATGGTAAAAAATAATATAATATTATAATAAAATTACCCTAAAACAAGTCATAATATCATTAGATAATACTTTTTTAGACTGAACTCAACCTTAGGTCAAAAATATTATCTTTTTAACCCACTAGTGTAAAATTAGGATGTTATTTACATTTAATTTATAGAAGAGTTAAAAAATAATACTCAAAATTTTAATTTCAATATATTTTTAATATTAGGATATATAAGTGACATGGTCGACAATTAATTGTATCTAAAAATATAATTTTATTACCTACATAATGGAAATTTATTTATAATTTCAGATAATATATAATTTAACTAAATAGTGTTATAATGACGATGCAGTAATTGATTTATTAAAGGAAGAATCAAATAACTTATATTAATAATTTTAAAATAAATATCTAATTAAATATTTGATGCCATAAAATAATTATTTTGGATTAATATGATATTTTTGGGATGAGTAAATGATGTTTTTTTGAGGTAATCATGTTTTTATGATTTTATAAAGAGTCAAATAATCAATAGTGTTAAAATTGAAACAAATGAGATTAAAAAATAAATATTTTTTTTAAATAATGAAAAAATAAAAAAATATTGATTTTCACAAATAACTATTATAATTTTATAGAACTAACAAATTATCCCATTGGGGTTTGTTTGGAATTTTATATTTACAATATTAACCCTATATTTTGAAAATACAAGTGGATATTGTAAGAGTTAAACTATTTAACTAAGGGTTCAATCCTAAAGGGAAGGTTAATTTTTTTCCAAAACAAGTTTAAATATCGTTGGATTAGAGGATATATACCTAGTATAATCTTATAATCTAAATAACTCACTTTTGATCTATTTGAAATCGACAATCAATTTATATTAAATTAATAGTTTTGGAGATTCCAAAAAGTACCCCTCCCGACTCTTAATAAAGGGATCCTCTCCACCTATTTTATTCAAACCTCTTAAGCCCTTTATCATTGTAAAACCTATCCAATTTATCCTTAAAAAATACCTCACTTATTCCTAGATTCCATACTTCGGTATAAAAGACAACCTATGGAGTCCTTTTGTGCCAAATAAAAAATTGACACAGAAAGAAGATCTATTTATTTTACCAACCCTTTCAATGTTATTTTCTTCTTCTACTTAATTGTCATAATTTTTCTCCATTTTAAAGAAGTAAATCAAAAACCTAATAAAGAATGATGTGTTCTTATGATTATGGGAAAATGATATAACTCCTTTTAAACATCCTATGAAAAAAACATCACCATGTGTGCATAAATACAACTTACCATCTAAACATCATATTGTAAACTATTTTTCATCTATACATTATTTCAACGGTTATAAAGATGAATATAAATGATTTTAATTATAATGATTATTTATAATTAATATACCATCCAATTTCATACCAATGAACCATTATGGAAATGATACATTCGATTGAGCATACGTATGACCAGCCATCTCCCCAACATGATGATATTCATTCTCCATGTTTATGATTCAGGAATGATTTTAAAAAACATATATATTTAATAATTATAAATTATATGACATAATAATTATATTTTAATAATATATATATACATAGATGTCATTTAACTGCTTCCATTCAATATGATAATAAAATGGATACAACATTCATGGGTATGTACCACCAACCGTATCCATGAACAATGTATTCCATTCCATATATATTTTATATATGAATATACTTATATATTTAATATATATGATATATTAGTCATTTTTTATATTATAAAATTAATTAAATCATGATCTATTTAATATGATCAAGAATTATAAGTCAAAACATGTATCATAAACAAGACGATTATTACATGAAATGTTTCATTAATATGGACATTATTCATAAACGGGTAATATAAAATCATAAAAGAATTTTATATGATATAATAAATATTATTATGATTCTGGTAGAAGATATTTATATTTTGAAAAATTTTAATTTAGTATCAGAAATGTATGTAGATTATCAAACCTAATGTAAGGTAATATCTATCTCAATTTTAATTTTTGTGAGATATAATTCATGGTCTGCCCCTATTTCTTACATGTGGTGTATGTAAAATCCCTATTATATTTCATATCATAATTACATTTGTGTTCATGGTATTCAATGATTCCTTTGATGATATTGTTCTTATGATTTAAATATTTAAATTTGTATGAGACACTTTGAAAGTTTAGTGAATCAATCCTTTATCCATTTCATTACTCTTGATATTATCATATATATTTATTTACTTGAAAAAAGAATATTATAAAGAAAATTTTATGTCTATTTTTAATTTAATTCAAATTTTTTCAGTAGGAATTATTTTATGGTTTTATATAAGGGTTAGTTCAAAGTATCATTATTTTCTAATATTGTTTGTATATAATTATCTATGGGGAAATATTTATCTTCCATGTCAATGTTTTCTAAAATTTTATTTCAAAATATAATTAATATTCCTTTAAAATAGTTTATTTTCATTTTTACAAATGTTTGAAAAAAAATTGGGACAAATATTTCTTTCATCTTCCATATGTGGAATATGATAACTATTTCCACAAATTAAGGAAATAATGTTTTTTAAATTATACATTATGAGAAAATGATTCCCACATAAAGATGCCAGAATGCCTTACATAATCCCTCACAAGATTACTAAAATATTTTCAAATGATTTTTTTTTATTTTATAATGTCATAGATTTAAATTATTTTAAATTAAAAAGGGTTATTTATCATATGAAATTTGTAATGATTTTATTAGGTTATTTTCATCAATTTCAACATCTATTTTTTATTTTATACTTAATTGAGGTTGATTTATTATTATACTATTTACCAAATTTTATTAAAGGGTTTTTTATATATTTTTCCATGGATGTTCTATTTTGATACCATTAATGGTTTATGGTTAATGTGATCACATTTAATTTGTTAGTTTTAATATGATTGTTTATGATGGTGATGTTTCAAAATTACATAAGGTGGATATATTAGACTAAGTGATGGGTGGGGCCCTCTATAGACCCATTATGTAGTAGTATCACTCATGAGAAAAATTTGTTTGGTTTATTACCCATTTAGGCATGGTATTAGGATAAGGCCTTGACTGTGTGGTTATGATGTAAAATTATATTCAATCCCTCAACAAAAGATTAGTAATTGATATTACATGGGATTATTTGACGACTAAAATATCTTTGTGAATGTTTAAATGACATTATATTGATTTATTATTGAAATATTATTTTCAGGTTAATGTTTGAAGGTCCTGTGTTTTAGTTTTAAAACTTTACTTAAATTTTTATGCATATTTATTAAATCTTATACTGTATTATTTACCCTTATTTAGTATATTAGCTCACCCATTTATTATTTTTTACATTCCTTGGATACATAGTTGTATATTCTGAATGATATACAAGGTTATTATAGGAGTATAATTGTGTTATGATGTATGCCCTATGTTTTTATTTGTTTTATTTGTTAAGTAATGTTCATATATGTAATCTATTTTCCTTGATTTATAAACTGATTAGTCCTTTAGGATTGTGTTCCTTATAATCATGGAAATTTATTAAAATAATAAATTGGTTCTGGGATTTTTTTGTTTGGGCATTAAATGTAATAAAAATCATTATGAATATTCAATTTATTTAATAAGGAAAATGTAACACTTGGAGATTTTAATATTCAATTAACTTATAATATATCCTTATGTTCGATAAAATTCTATACATAAAACAATACATTAAAGAAATCATAATATGTTAAGACAATTGAAACCTAGTTTCTTAATTCTTGTGAATGAATAACAAACATAACTCTATTAAAATATTTAAATAAATAAAATAACCAAAATATTTAATAAGAAGTTAATTAAATTATTATATACAAATAAATATGAACATATTTTATTCGTAAAACTATAATTTTTCTAAATAGGTTGTCATTTTCATGGAACTAAATATTTTTCATATAATAATATATTATATTGATGATATGAATATTAAATTACAAATAACTTCATTTATAATTTAGTGGATATAATAAAAATGAATTATTTATTATTTGATATGTTATTTACCAATAAAAATAGGTTTCCAAAATTTCTTTAATCTATTTAATTTAAATATATAATTATCAAAATTTAAAAATACAATTTGACTCAAAAAACAAATGTTTTTTGTTTTTCATAGAAATATATTATAAAAATGTACTCTTTTTATTTTTCAAGAAAAATGGATTTTAAAAAAAATTGAGAAAAATACAACTAAAAAATTATAATTTAAAGAATTGAAAATTATATAAGATCTAATTTATAATTAATGAAACATTTATCTATGATAAAAAAATTATTTTAAATTGTAATTTATAATTTTTTTAAATGTATGTTTAAAGGTTTTGGCATATATTTTATTTCATACATTATACGACATATCTTCCAATTAAATTTTTTATACATTTTTTTATTTTAATAATATATCTAATTCTATATTTTTAAACAGTTTAATCAATTTATTTTGATATAATAAATTGAATAATTATACTAAAATTAATTAAAGGGGGAATTTTTAATTACTTCTATAATGATGAAATTAATATGGGTAAAAACTAGTTATCATAGTAAATGATAAATGAAAACAAAAGAATCTATGATAAAAATTCAAAAAAAATCTGTGAGAATGGGTTGTTTAACTATTTATATACATTATACATTCATATAATCATTGTATTAATATTTTTGATTGACATGAAATATTTATCATGTTCTACCTTTTTATTATGTTCCAATTTTTCTGTAAAATGTCATTTCAACCGCATATTAAAACGTCATATAACGACCCCTTAAAGGTACACATTCTAATATAGTTTCCTCATAAAACCATGAAATTTATCAATCCATTATAATTTTATTTCTACTATTTTATATAATGGTCACAATATATTATCATATTATAGTCATTTACATGAGAACATTAAATGATATATTACAATACTTAGTGTGATTAATCATGTTCACAATGATTCATTAATTTCTCATGCCAACAAAATTAAATTAGTATTGGGTACAACATTAATTTTATTACATTATGGTAATAATCATTAATCTTTTTATCCTCTTTTAGTTATGAAAAATGATACAATAATTCAATTTTTGTTCGGGCAACAGTCTATAAGATACAACACATCTCAGTTTCCATCACCACTATACATGTACTGTATAAATTGGGAATTTTATAATAATTATGTAATTTATTTCATGTTTGTTTTTATGAAACTATATATTATATTACCCTTATATAATGTTATGAAAATAAAATCATTATCCATGATTATGTGTGATGTAATGATTCTAGAGAACAGAATATTCAATATTTATTTACCTCCCTTTGTAGATTGATCTAAGTATGTGGTACAAGGATAAATATAATTCTTATTATTTCATAATGGTTTTGAAATTTTATATTTTTCATCCAATTAAAGATGTGATCAACAAATAAGCTCATTAACTAAATCGATTAAAACAATTATTATAATAGGGTAATGATCTCATCATTCTATTTAATGAATTAATATAAATTAAAATAAAAATATAAATCAATAAAAACATGAAATATAATAGTAATTAAAAAAATAAGAGAATTATACATCAACTCTAATGACATTGTTACTAAACCATATCATAATCAGCCATTAATCATGGTGAATTCATGTTTCTGTCAGTTTAGAATCCTATATAAAAATATCTATTATGGACTAATATCATGAATTATCTAATTTTACAATATGATATCAATGTTTATATATATTTTTTGGGATGTTTATAAGATTATTTTACTCATTAATTATAAAATTAAAATTTTATTAAGAATAATTGAGACATTCCCATCACCAATTTCAAAATCACAGATCATAATAAAAACTATCATGAAACGAAATTATTTATTTATAACAAATATTTGAATATTTATTCTATTACCAAAGATGATATAATAATTATGTTCAATTAATATAAACATGAAAAATTATAATTTTTATAAAATTGGTGTATAGTAAAAATGATTACCAAGAGCCGGTTTTGAAAATAGTAAAAAGATAATATATAAATATAATGATTATACATGTGGATTATAAATGGTTTTACTCATGAATGAGGTTTTTGGTTATTCTTTTAATGAAATTAACTTATTAATTCATGTTTTTTGGTGCTTTTGAAGAATAATCAAAATCGAGTTATGCATTTTCATCACAAATTATTCTTATTGAGACATTTTCAATCTTATTAACATAAAATCATTTCAATTTTGTAAATAATGACTATTTAGAATATCATTTAATGAAATATTACGTAATAATTATATTTTATATTCAATTAAAAACCTTATCCTTAAAGTGGTTTTGATTTAAATTTTACTCAAGCTGTAAGGGTTTTCTCAGTCTCAATTCTAATTCTTTTGGTCATGTTACATGTTATCAATCATAAATTTCATATATAGTGTCCTATTTATTTACTATTATATGAATCATCTATAAATTATTTCCCATTACTTTGTATATTAAACAAATCATAACTTATTTTTGCCTTTATATTTATTTTAAAACAAATGTTATATCAAACATATAATTTTTTATAAATCTTTTTTCGGTAAATGAGTTATGTTTGATAAAAATTTATTATTTCATATATATGGGTAAACTCTTGAATTCTTATATTATGTGGTATAATCTTATTGCATATATTTTCATCACATAAAAACATAATCAAATGATTAATTAATCATGGATTTAATTTCCCATAAGGGATAATGATTACCCAAATCACATTTCATATAACAATTTTTTTATCTTAAACATTTTTGTTACGTGCATGAGTTGCCAAAAAATAACATTTCATAAAATATAATTTTGTTATTCTATTTTAGATACTAATATTTTTATCTAAATAAATATTTTTTTACACATAAAATGTATGCCAACCTATGAATTTTTAAAATGTCATCTTTTAAAAAATGTATTAAATAAATTGTTTCTATTAATAAAAATATCTCTTATGAAATGGATTTATTTTATATAAACTTTTTTATATTAAATTATAATTAACTATTAAAATTATAAAAAATTATTACTTTTGTATTAATTTCATAGATATATTATTTTATTTGAATAATATATATTCTATTTTTAGTCAAATATATTATTTTATATTCTATAAATTAAATTTCTTCTTTAAACATGAATTTTAATTCAATATGATATATTAATTAATGAGAAATCTATTTTATAATTTATATTTTTTCCATAAATAAGTATATAACATTATTTGTGTGTTATGTTTCAATTAATTATTAAGAAACTTATTTTCAAATAATGATAAATAAAATGATAGAAAATATATGGTTTCTAGAATATTTTTAATAACCAATTAATAAAATTATTAATCTCTTAATGTATAATCTTCGTCAATATAAATAAATAAAGAAGATCAATATAATTAAAATGTTTGCATGTTTGGTTAGTTAAATATTTATTTGGTAATAATAACTTAACATATAAATTTTGTGTGTAAATTAATATTTTTCATTTCATTTATGGTATATATAATTTATATAAATAATGGGAAACCCAAATCCATTATATGACCACTTAACCCCACAAGTGGAACCTATTGGGTCAATACCATTTGACAATTCATCCTAGAAATAAATTGGTAGCTGATGTGAATTACAAATAGCTCTAAATGGTTTATAGATAGGGTGTTCATATGATTTGCAGGATGCCCGATGTGGGCCATAGTGGGGAGGAATGACTAGTAGTGGGATTCTATGTGTGCATTTGTACATGTGATGATCTGTTGGCCCCTTGGAACATCTGGCTTGAAAAACCCATTACCACATATAAAAGAACCCAATAGATCTAAAGATATCTATGGGATAATTAATATATGGAATTGTAGTTCTTTGTAATGTGTAGCATTTATATCACATTCAACATAAATGATCATTTAAAACTATCTGATTGTTAGAATGTTCTTCATCAACCTCCCTCTCAACCATAGTAGCCTCGTTGAATTCTCCTTCTTCATTTTGACACCACTGATTGACTAAGTATTCTTATTCGACACATGAATTAATTATTCTTATGAAACACATTAAAAATTTCTCAAATATTTATGACACATTTAAAACATTAATTATCTACTATTAATAATTCATAAAATTTCATTTTTAATATACATATTTATCTAAATAATATTCTTATTGATACAACCAATATAATTGGAAATCATGTATAGTCTAATTGATCAATATAGTAAATAGAATATGTAGTTTCTAATGTAATTGATTTTGATTATATTTATAGATATTATGTCTTCAAATATATATATATATATATTATTGAATGAAAAAATATTATACAGACCTTATATACATAGCCAAGTATTCAAGATATTCCCAAAAACCTATTGATCAGACCCTCGATGTTGACTAAAAGTACATAGGATGGGGATAATATGAAGTTAATAACTAACCAGATCCAATATATAAGTAAAAAATTAAATTTTTTATTATGATTACAAAGTATAATCAATAAAGAAAAAAATTAATAAACAATTATATCAACTGAGATAAAACCATGATTTCATATAGACTTCTTAAAATTAAAAAAAACTCAACAACTGAATAAGTTTATTTAATTATTAAATATTTTATAGTGTAAATATTTAAAATATTCCCATATAGGTCATGAATGGATTTATAAATGAATTTCATCAATGTTGAATATTTAGGGTTTCATCTAGAACATTATTCTCTAGAACAAGGACATCATAAAATTTTGGTGGTTTCCTTTCAGGATAATACATTTCAATATAAGGTATGATCAATTTTTAATCAAAAAAATTCTATTCCGCATTAATAATATTTTATTATCAACACACATTCTTTAATAGAGATATACTTATTTATTTCAAAATTACAATTCTTGTTGAACAATTTTTATTTTTTCAATTCTTTTTAAGGATTGGTTATTTGCAAAATAATATTTACAATTTATACATGGGATTTAAAGTTATCATATTATATATGAAATTTGATTTATAATTTCTGGATGTTGTGAATATTTATAGTTATTTCCATGAAATATTTATTCTATAATCATTTCATTCATTTTTATAATTCTGTTCATTTTAATGAATTTTACGTTGATGAAATGTTTCAGATTCTATGGAATTGTGGATTTTATCTTTTAAAGGATACAATGTTTAATATATATATATATATAATTATTATAAATAATTTACTTATATAAGTAATATTTTTGACTAATATTTTAATTTATTATAAATATATTGATTTTTTTCTTTTTAACAAATTTTAACATGAGTTTAAACATAACTAATTATGAAATACAAACCAAGGTTCGAATTGAATAGTGTCTTTTGAAAACTAAGCACATTAAAAGAAACAACGAAACCGAAATAAAAAAATATTTTACATAAAATACACAATTATATCCAAGTTTTTATTATGATCTTACATATACATTGGATAATATGTGGAATATATGAACAAATGTATGAGTTAAAAATATGTGTAAGGTAATTTACATTACAATAAATCACATCACATGTGTCCAAATGTGTAACCTAATCACACAAAATGGAATTTTCCATGAATAAACATCTAAAATGTTAAAATATATAACTTTGTATCATGTAATTATGGTAAATAAGGGGTTAGGAATCAATATATATCATTACATAAACACGATTCAAGGATAAATCTCACATCTTTATCACATGGTGGAGAGGGCCCATAATGGATTTGTTTTAACCACTAATCAATTACATGAATTATCATGAGACTAAAGATTACGTAGTGGAATGTATAAATATATTGGAGAACCCATCATAACATTTTCAGGAATATGCGATCTATAAAAAGAACCAAACATAAAAAATATACATAAGGGTTGCACATTCAAATTAATGTTAATCGTAATTCTGTGATAAAGCATAAAGAAAGAGAGTATCATTGTTGGGTCCATGAAATAATTGATTTTAAAAATAATTTGACATTACTAATGGAAATTAGGAATATATATTAATGAATTTTTTCATAATTTAGTGAAAACACATAAAAATAGTTTTTTGAAATAGTAGTAACAAGCCACTTTATCACAGTTTAAGAGAAATATTAAAGGGTTTTTAAAGATGAAAATGGAATAATTGTTTTCATAAAACCATAAATAAACATAGATCATTTATCATAATTAAAAAAATTCAAAAACTAATCGTGTATTATTATTGATTATGGATTTTTCTATAAAATGGGAATGAAATGGGTATGTTATCATTAATTGGCCATCCATGTCGGGAATAATTTTGAAGGGAATATTTTAAAGCATGTGTTTCCCTGAAAAAGAAGAATATAATAACTAGGATACATATTCAAAGAAAATGTGAACCTAGTTTTGAAGAATTATATAAGAATAAATGGTAATTAATTTTTTTTAAATATTGATAAAGAATAACCTAGTGGTAAATTTTGGGAATTAGAGAGATCATGTTGTACCTCTCGAACCCCTCAAGGTTTTATTTTCATGATCACAATCACCCTCATATTTATCTAATCCTCTTTCAAGTGTTTTTGGATGATAGGAATCAATTCAGGAAAGCAAGAAGGCCCAAATGGACTGATTTTCAGTCCACCGGCCAACCAGTGGCTTCACCACCGGCCAGCCGATGGAGCCTGGACAGAAGGCATCCTTCTGTCCAGACCACCGGCCAACCGGTGGCACACCAGCGGCCAGCCGGTGGCACCTGCACTCAAAGGGAAGCTACTGCCTCCCCACCGGCCAACCGGTGGCCTCAGCACCGGCCAGCCGGTGGCCCCCTCTCCAAACAGTGCCAGCTACTGTCTTGGCACCGGCCAGCCGGTGGCTCTGGCACCGGTCAGCCGGTGGCCCCTGGACAAGAATCCTATGCCTTTTTGCACACACCGGCCAGCCGGTGGGACTGTACCGGCCAGCCGGTGGAGCCAGTCAAACTAGCCGTTGCAGTTTGACCAGGCTGGCCCACTTGGCTCCCAACGGCTCTTTTAGCCTCTCCAACGGCTCGGAAGCCTCCCCAAGGGTTCCATGCCTATAAATAAAGGCCAAGGAAGCCCCGGACACTAACCGGAACTTAAATCAAGCCCAAGGACACCTTGTTGATCATTCGGCAATCCTCCGGCGAGACACCTCAAGGAACCCCAAGTGCTCCATCCAATTCCACATCCAAGAGCACCACCAAAGATGCTTGGAAGCGGCCTTCAAACATCATCAATCAATCAAAGGCGCCCAAGGCTTCTCCAATTACGGGTTTTATCGTATTTATCTTTTTGAGCTTTCAAATTGGGTTTGTGCCTACAAACCCCAACTCCTTTTCTATTCCTCCTTCTTTTGGGTTTCACATCACCACTAAGGTGTGAAGAGGTTCACAAGCTTTTCCTTTAAAAAGCTTGAGACATAGGTGAGCTATCCTTCAGCTATAAGAAGGATAGTGGGTTCTTGCTAAACCATTAAAAGCAAGTGGGTTCTTGCTTAACCATTTCAAAAGCAAGCTGTAATAGGTCCTAGTGCTACCTCAAAGCCTAGTGGGTTTCTTGCTAAAACCATTGAAAAGCAAGCGGTAGGAATCTCTCAACGGTTGAGTTGGGAGCGGAGACGTAGGCCGGGTTTTGGCCGAACTCCGTTATCAATTTCTTGTGTGATTGCCTCTTTATTTCCACTGCATTTATACTTTGATTTTTAATTTGTTAATCATTTTTTAAAAGGCAATTCACCCCCCCTCTTGCCATCATTCCCTCGCTTTTCTTCGGTCCAACAATTGGTATCAGAGGGGTAATTTGAGTAATACCTTAAACGGTTTCAAATTTTAAGATCCATTAAGATGGCATCAACCTCTTTCGCCCCCGAGGGCCTCTCATTGGGTCGGGCTCCATTTTTTGATGGGACCGACTATAATTATTGGAAAACCCGCATGACTACTTTTCTTAGAAGTATAGGGTATCCCATATATAAAATTGTCATGCAAGGTTACACCCTCTCCTCCCCCGACGAATCCAAATGGACCCCCGCCGATATTAGAAATTTTGAGCTTGATGGCAAAGCCATGAATTCTCTCCATTGCGGCCTAGACCGAAATGAATTCAATCGAGTGTCTACTTGCACCTCCTCACATGAAATTTGGAAACTTTTAGAAGTAACTCATGAGGGCACTAACAAAGTCAAAGACACTAGATTGGATATGTATAGGCAGGATTTTGAGTCTTTTTCTATGCACCCAAATGAATCTATTTCTGAAATGTTTACTAGATTTACTGACGTGTGCAATGGTAGAAAGTCCCTTGGTGATGATGTTTCCGCAGAAACGATGGTTAAAAAGATCTTATGGGTCCTTCTGAGCTCATGGGCACCAAAGGTGACGACGATCCAAGAAGCTAAGGACGTCAAAAATATGCCGGTAGAGGAGCTCATCGGATCTCTCATGACTTATGAGATCACGATGAGGAGGCAAGATCAAAAGGAGGGCACACCAATCAAGACACCAAAGAACATCGCCCTCAAGGTACAAAAAGAAGTAAGCTCCTCCTCATCATCCTCTTCCTCCTCATCTTCTTCATCTTCAAACGACGACTCGGAAATGGAGAATCTCGCCCGCCAAATGCACAAGTTTATGAAGAAGCACAAGAAGAAGAAATCCCGCAAGCACCGAAAGCAAGAACCCACCGCAAGATCCAAGCCCAAGGTGAAATGCTACGGGTGCGGCGAAAAGGGCCATTACAAGCCCGATTGCCCACTCAACAAAAAACGGGCCACGCCAAAGGAAAAAGGAAAGAAAAAGGTCCTCAAGGCGACATGGAGTGACACCTCCTCCTCCTCCTCGAGCGACAACGGTAACAAATGCCTAATGGCATTCCATGAGGTAACTTCTTCCGACTCCTCCTCCTCTTGTTCTTCAAATTCAAATTCTTTAAATCATCTTTCTTATGAAGAACTCTTACACGCTAGAGATCAACTTGAAAATGGTTTTCATGAACTCTCGTCAAAATTTGTTTCTTTAAAAAAGTCTTTCAAAAAACTTTCCTCCGAAAAAGACCAACTTCTCAAAGAGAAGGAGGAACTCACCCTAAAAATCCAAAATTTTCCAAATGTTGATTCCATGGAATCAACCATCAAAGACCTAAGGGAGACCCTAGCTAAGTTCACCCAAGGGGAACAAAATTTGAACAATCTCCTAGGTTCCCAACGAATATCTAGAACCACCCAAGGGCTAGGATATACCAATATAGCTTCCTCCTCCCATGCACCCACTGTTTTTGTAAGGGGGAGCTCTTGTTATAAATTTTGTAATTATTGTAAAAAACCCGGGCACATGATATATGAATGTAATTGCAAAAACGCCCGGTACGGTAGGCCCAAATCGATTTTTTATTCGGATGAATTCTATAGGAGAAGACCCGCTACAAGGCAAGTGTGGATTGAAAAATCCCTCTTAGCGAGTCTCTCCGGGCCCAAAATTGTCTCTTTTCAAAATCCCACTCCCCGTTGACTTTTTGTTTTTATTTAGGGGGAGTTAAGATCTTTTAAGTTTTTTTTGTGTATTCAAAATTTTTCCTTTCAATTTCAACACTTGGTTTCAAAACTCTCAATTTCAAAAACTTTCATTTGGTTTCAAAATTCAAATTTCAATTGGTTTTTGATTCAAAACTTTCAATTCAAACTGTTATTCAAATGTTCATTTCAATTTCAAAAATCTCAATTGATTTTTCAATTTTAAAATCTTGATTTTCAATTAAATCCCTCAATCAAGTTTAATGCCCCGTGCTATTTTGATAATCACAAAGGGGGAGAAATTTCTTGATTGATTGGGGGAGAATCCTTTTCATCGTGCTTAGCATTTCCTTTAATTTAAGTATTTTACTTTGATTGTTTTGGTGATTGTGATCATCAAAATAGGGGGAGATTGTTGTACCTCTCGAACCCCTCAAGGTTTTATTTTCATGATCACAATCACCCTCATATTTATCTAATCCTCTTTCAAGTGTTTTTGGATGATAGGAATCAATTAAGGAAAGCAAGAAGGCCCAAATGGACTGATTTTCAGTCCACCGGCCAACCGGTGGCTTCACCACCGGCCAGCCGGTGGCACCTGCACTCAAAGGGAAGCTACTGCCTCCCCACCGGCCAACCGGTGGCCTCAGCACCGGCCAGCCGGTGGCCCCCTCTCCAAACAGTGCCAGCTACTGTCTTGGCACCGGCCAGCCGGTGGCTCTGGCACCGGTCAGCCGGTGGCCCCTGGACAAGAATCCTATGCCTTTTTGCACACACCGGCCAGCCGGTGGGACTGTACCGGCCGGCCGGTGGAGCCAGTCAAACTAGCCGTTGCAGTTTGACCAAGCTGGCCCACTTGGCTCCCAACGGCTCTTTTAGCCTCTCCAACGGCTCCGAAGCCTCCCCAAGGGTTCCATGCCTATAAATAAAGGCCAAGGAAGCCCCGGACACTAACCGGAACTTAAATCAACCCCAAGACACCTTGTTGATCATTCGGCAATCCTCCGGCGAGACACCTCAAGGAACCCCAAGTGCTCCATCCAATTCCACATCCAAGAGCACCACCAAAGAAGCTTGGAAGTGGCCTTCAAACATCATCAATCAATCAAAGGCGCCCAAGGCTTCTCCAATTACGGGTTTTATCGTATTTATCTTTTTGAGCTTTCAAATTGGGTTTGTGCCTACAAACCCCAACTCCTTTTCTATTCCTCCTTCTTTTGGGTTTCACATCACCACTAAGGTGTGAAGAGGTTCACAAGCTTTTCCTTTAAAAAGCTTGAGACATAGGTGAGCTATCCTTCACCTGTAAGAAGGATAGTGGGTTCTTGCTAAACCATTAAAAGCAAGTGGGTTCTTGCTTAACCATTTCAAAAGCAAGCTGTAATAGGTCCTAGTGCTACCTCAAAGCCTAGTGGGTTTCTTGCTAAAACCATTGAAAAGCAAGCGGTAGGAATCTCTCAACGGTTGAGTTGGGAGCGGAGACATAGGCCGGGTTTTGGCCGAACTCCGTTATCAATTTCTTGTGTGATTGCCTCTTTATTTCCGCTGCATTTATACTTTGATTTTTAATTTGTTAATCATTTTTTAAAAGGCAATTCACCCCCCTCTTGCCATCATTCCCTCGCTTTTCTTCCATCCAACAGATCACTCACCTTATGTTATATTGTATTCTTCACTTTCACATATTCACCGGGATAATAAAATTAGATTAATTATTAATGTAATTATAAAATAGTTAAGATAATTTTTTATTTATTACAATTGTGTTATGTTAATCAATATCCATTATGATGAATTATAATGTTTGATTTCATTTTTTAGAGCATTTTCTATAAGATTTCCTGATATGTACCATTGAGATAAAGTATATCAGTTCTTGAAAAATTGAAGAAAAAATAAAAAGTGGAATAAATTGTCATTTATTTACATATATTATCTCAAAATATCCAACATATCATTTTATTTCAAAATATGTATGTGACTAATTAGAAAAAGGTTAATGAAAAATGATTAGTTAATTTTTGGCTAGTTTTAAGAGCATCACGAACTAGTATCATTATATTTAATATTATGTTTTTATACTAGATACAAAACACAAAACATTTTATTATAAAAATATTATAATATTGGTCAAAAAAATGGTTTTACAACAAATCCATGATTTCAGTAATGAAAAATGAAAACTTGATGTACATGAAGGCTGTAAATTGACACATCACATCTCATGTTTTCATTTTTAGAATAAAAGGAGATAAAAATAAATTTGATGATGTATATTCAATTAACATAATAAAATTCAAGTAAATTAATTATACATGAAATTATATTTATCTTTTTATACTAGAGGATAATGGTGGACATGAAAATTGAAGAAATTAAAACAGAAAGATGGAGGACTTTACCACTAGAATATCGTCTCCTTGGGAACCTTATTATGGAAATTTGAGAAGGAATTGTGTTGTGACCAGAATGAAAAAAAACGTGGGAAATAGGACTAGGAGAGTAATTTGGTATAATTTAAAAAATATTGAAGTCTTTTCTTGGATGAGGATATGTTGTGGTGAGGGGAGGTATTTATTAAGGGAGTAGAGGAGGTTTTTTATTATTTTATTCATCTGTTTATTATGTTGACTCAATTCAATTAGTAGTGTTGATTCTTATGACTAAATATTGTAACTATTTCATGTTATTATGATATAATGGGAACTCATATCACCCACGACTCATAATTTCATTATTTTAGGTATATCATTAAATACATTAAATTACTGTATTTTACTATTGTCATAAAAATAAACTATTTTATAAAATTCTACCAAATTCTCCCTAACCATTTTTAAATATTCATATTTCATAAATAGAATCCATTTGTTTGAAATAATTTTTTAAATATGATAAATTTAATTTTCATGTAATGTTATTATTTATTTAAAAAAATTATTTTAAAATTATAACAGATTTTATGACACATCGAATAATTAATTAAGGTCTTATAAAATTACCTAATTATTATAATAAAACAAAATATTAATTTATGAATCTATTTTATGAAAATAAATTTTCTTTTAAATATCCATTTTAACTATAAAATTCAAACTTAACATTTATATATTGAAAAAACGAACACTAAATTTATCGTTATCAAACAATTTATTCACATATTCCTTGATATAAATATATCATATATTCATTTAAAAATATATAATTATTATTTATTCATTAAGTGATTTTATTATTTTCATTGCCATAAAACACTTCTTAATGGTCACATTACTATTACAAAGGTTGTATTGTTTTTTAAACTGTTAGATTTTAAATTCTCATAAGGTTATACTCCATAAATTAAATTCTTTTTATTACATTAGTTATCCAATTATATTTTCTCCCATAGTTATATAAATTTTCATTATTAAAATGAATGTTTTATTATTACTATTATGTTTTATTTCTACATCTTATTTCATGAGAGAAATCATTTTAGGGGACCGAGTAGATCCAAATTTTCTTACACTTATTATTTAATTTTCAATTTATTATCTTATTATAATGTATTTCAATATTATTGGTATTTTTTCTAATTAATTTTTCAATATTCAATTATGATAATGATTTTTTATTCAGTTCTCTATGTGTGGTAGTTTTTTAAACTATTTAAAATAATTATAATAATGGGAAATTAATTGATTAAATTATAGTTTAATATATTATTACCCCCTTATGAAATTTCTCCCATAAAATTTCATTTTATATACTATAGTGAAATCATAGTAGGGTAATACTCCTTCATCGCTTCCTATGGTTCCCATGTCTCATATTCATTTTATGTCTCCTCTATATTACATTAACTTGGTGAGTTGTTTTGTTTCATAGGACATTATCATTATGATCCAAGATCATCAACGAATGTTCCCCATAATCAATATAAATTTCCAACTGTGTCACCTTGGGATTCAGTAAATGTGAGGGATCTGGTATTTACATCAACATGAAGGATAGATGGAATACATAATTTACTTATGACATGGTTGGTTTAACTACTAATTGATAGGCTATAACTCCATCACGATACATACTCTCAAATGGGATCATGTACCAGGTACATAACATTCCTTTCTTCCCAAATATAATTACCAAAATCCCTATAGATATATCAAGAATAATTCTCCACATCCTCACACTCTATGCATCATCAATAATTATCTTCAATGTTCTGATGTCATCATTGGGGGGGGGGGGTTGATGTATTTTGAATTGTTTTTACCTTTAATACCATTTCAGAGACCATTTTAGGCCACAAAAACTTATGTTCAATGTGTTCAAACCAACATGTCAATTTTCTATATCTATTCACATAAAGGGATTCATATAGATCCCATAATATTCTTGTGTGGGCACAATTAATGTAAGATAACTCCAGTAGTGAAATATATTGATCTCATCATCCTTTGATGAGTATAGAAGAAGCTCTAAATATTTCTTCCAATGTCTAAATAGTTCAATCATGTTAGATATCAGTTTTAAGATGATAATCCAAAAAAATATTAAGCTCATTGTATAGACCATGTTAGATACTTATCTAGAAGAATTATTTAAATCTTATATAATTATAATATATAAGTGTTAATAGTACTCCTCGTAGCCTCACTACTTATCAGATGTATATCGGTGCATATTAGTTGACTGAGAAATCATCTAAAATTAAAATATTGAAATATGTATTTATCATATAATCTTCAATTACACAAATAGACTTACTACCTACAAATTTATTTTTTAGTTTGGTGATAATGTCTATACTGATTTTTTCCATTTTATTGTTGGTATGGGTAATGGTTGCATCACCACGTTAAAAATTTTACCTTCATCCTTCACTAGATGACATACTAGACAACATGATTTATATAAATATATCCCATTCATCAAATTGTCCCACCAATTATTCATTCATATATCTCAATAAATCATTTTTCATTCGATATTAATATCAAATCTATACAAATATATGTTATTTAGAAGATCATTCTTTATCCTTGTATATGATGGTCTACATAGTCATGACCCAAATCATTGACACCTTCCTCATCAATTTTGTACTTCTAGAATTTACCCTTTCTTATTGCTTCCACATTTTTCTGAATTCCCCTATCCATTATTTGAGAATAAGTTAACTTCTATAAGAGGGATTTTTGAGGAAATATTTTATTAATATCTAATGATGTTACTCTATTAATGGTTTCTATGTCCAGAAATTCCATGTATAATAAGATTTTATCTGTCTCAATTCTAAACATTCATAATGTTATTGGATCATTTATATTTACTGATTAATCTATTGTATTTTCAATTCTGGGATTGTAGTGGATCTATCAGTCATAATCTATGGTTGGATCTAACCATTATCAATGGTTAATATTTAGATAATTCCATATGGATATATATTTGAGGCCCCTATACTCTATATATATCTCACACTTCTCACCTTATAGATAATGTCACCATACATTCAATGTAAATATACTCTTTGATTACCTTTGTTTTAGAAGGGTCTATTCATAACCATTTTTGGTAATAAAATTACAAATCAATGATATTTCCTCCAACTAGAAATAATATTTATTTTTATTTTAATATAGTTTTTCCTTAGAAAAATTCATTATCACATTATTGAAATGCTACTCATATTCCTCCTTGCACGTGGAGTATATCTAAATATCATCAATAAAGGATTTAATTTTTTTGAGGTAACCAATAAAAACTCAACATATTAAGTCCTTGAATATTCATAGAGCATTAGTAAGTAAAAAAATAATCACTATGTACTCATAGTGTCCATACCTCAATTGAAATGCAGTATTCAGAATATCTTCTCTTCATCACATTAATTGGTGATATCCTAATCGAAGGTCCGCCATTGTGAAATACTAAGACTCACATAGCTGATCGAAAAATCTATCTATCCATAAAAGAGTATACTTTTTATTTATCAAGATTTCGTTAATCACATGATAATCAATGCCAGAGGGAATTGATTGATCCTTCTTTAAAATGAATTAGACTAGCACGCCCTATGGTGAATCACTTGATCATATACAAATATTTTCATAACTCTATTGTAACTTATTATTCCGTAACAACTATTTAATATTGTAAATTATATAAGGTTACATTGTTATGTGCAGTGATCTAGGTATAATATTAATTGAAAACATAACCTATCATTCAAAAAGAAGACATGAAATTATTCAAGGAACACATCAGTGTTGTCCCTAACAATGGGAATATATTCATGATGGATCTTAACCATTTTATCAATAATTATATATATATATATATTATTTCTCAAAATGAAATAATATCCATAACTGAGATGATGATTCTAAAGGAGAATTATCATCATTCTTAAACTAGTACAAAATCGTAGGATGCCTCATGATGTGAATAGTGAATTCCATTTCTGATCATTTCATTTTGTCGCTATATTGAGATAGAAATTAATTTCCCAAAAAAACATTAAACTCTTCTATAGTAATCAAGATGATATTTCTCATTGCATTTAGTACAACCCCATTAACAAGGGATGGGGTATAAACCATGGATACAACACTATCCAGATTTTATCTTCTTATAGGTAACCCAACCTCCATATTTTGAGGTGATGTTTGAATAGTTCTTCTAATCATGCAAGATATGAAAGAATATTTTGAACTAGAATAAAATAGTATGTTCTCTATTCCTGAAAGAATAACTAGCATACATTTCAACAGATCATTTTCGATCTCCAAATTAGAATTTGTGGTGGAATATTCCCTTCCTTGTATCATAAGTGGGTGTTATTGGTGATTGAACCTAAAAAATCATGAACTAGGGAATTGAATCATAAAATTCCTATATTCCTTCAAGTTGAAACACTTCACTATAGGTTGAGTATTGCTATGTTCATTCCATTCTCCTTTATCAGTTGTAGTATTCGTCATCTCCCTTAGAAAATATTTAGCTAGATTCCCCTCTCTTTCACTTTATAATTATCTCCTAGTTACCTTTATATAGTTCCCATGCCTCTTCTTCCAATGTTTGTGTAATGTGGGATATTGGGTTATCGTTCCATCATGAGATTTAACTATTGATCCTCCCATATTAAAAAATGATTTCCTCTTTTTATCCCTTTTTCCTCTAGATCAATTTGATTCTCTAGTCTCCATTTAAACATTTGTTGTAGAATATACACTATCCTCTTAGCTATCAGTTTCTCAAATAAAAAAAAGATTGTGGACATAGATTTTTTCCATTAAAACTAATATCTGAATTTCATCAAGTTCTCCTGAAAAATATAGTGACTTATATTTAAAGTAGTGTAATGATTTCTTTGTATTCCATAATATTTTCATCCTCCTATTTCATTAGTCTAAACAACTCCCTCAATATAATAAGTAGGAGTATTAATGGAAAATATATATTGAGAAATATATTACCGTATCCATTGGAAAAAATATAATTAATTTCTTCTTGTTTACTTCAAGTGTATATTTGTATAAAAAATTTATCTTCTTCCCCATCAATGTGATATTCTACCAATTTTACATTATCTTATTTTGGGCATTAAAGAATGATAATATCCTCTCAATGTACTAAATCCATTATTCCCACATAAAAGGATAAGATGATCAGATAAAGATAAGAGTCCTTCATAACATAAAGGATTAGAATTTAACTTGATATTTCATAGTATAAAAAAGAAATTCCACAAGATTATGGCAATTAATAAGAAATTGGTCATCTTGAGCAAGTACTATCACAATTTTCAGTGTTCATGTTCTCATAATATTTTTAATCTCATTAGGGAATCCCTCACAATCACTATCACAAGAATTTTTGGAATGAGTCATCCTATTTCACTCCAATAACTATGAAAAATAAATAAATTAAAACATTGGGGATTGAATACATGTCTAATAATAATATATAAATAATAATTTGATAACTGAAGTAAAAAAATATAAAAGAAATGTATATCCTAACATGTTATTCCCTTTGTTTCAATCTAGGTTTTCCATGGTGATAAAACAATCCATAAGAATCTCACTAATGTTTTATATTCCTAATATGAAAAAAAATATCACTATAATACAAAATATAGAGACAATATCCTTTTAAACGTATTACTAACTAAATTTATGTATTACTAACCATAAAATACAAGCATAAGAATGAATAGTATAGTCTATTTGTTATATTATGTTCACAATTAGACATAATGAATCCATGATAAAGACAAAATTCATTGAATATCTTTATTATTCTCATTACATATTTTGATCTCTTACATCTACATTGGATAACTATGGGAATACATGGGAAAAAGTATTAGCTACAAATACCATCAAGGGAATAAACATAGGTATAAAGACAAGATGTTTTGTTAAAAGGAATGACAAGAAGTACTAAAATAATGGTACATTCACAAAGATAGATATGTAAAAAAAATATAACCCAGTATCATGTGATTATGGAAACAAATGAAATTTGAAACAACATATAACATAACAAAATCAAAATACAAGGATAACTACGAAGACTATATAACATGGGGGAACATGTTGAACTATAGATTAGGATTTATCCCTGATCTCATACATGAAGACTCTTTAGAATATAAATTACCAAATATAATGGAGGAATATATAGAAGATCCCATAATAACATGTTCATGAATATGTGTATCATATAAATAATCAAACAAAACGAATATACAAAAGGGTTACCCATGAAATTAAATGGGCATCATAATCAATCATAATACATTACCAAAGGGTTTATGAGTATGGTGTGCTTGGAATAATGGAATTAAATCCTTCATGGAAATTAATAATGTAAAAATATTTATATATCGTGATCAAGGAATTCTAATGTTGTTAAAATATTTAAAAATTGAGTTTTTGAAACTTTATAAATGAGTCTTTTTTGTACGGATTGAGGGAAAATATTAAAGTGTCATTAAAAAGAAAAGGACCATAATTGTTTGAACAAAATAAAAAATAAATTAAGATAAATTTTCAGGATTAAATTTTTTATCTAAAAATATATTTATGGCTTAAAATATATTTTGGATTGTTCAAGATAATGGTATGAAATAAAGAAATTTTCATTAATCGGGATTTCATACCTGGAATAATTATTATGTGAACCTTCTAAAAAATATGATTCCCCAAGAAAAAATAATTAAATGACATGAATAAATATGTTTGGAAAATATTAATTGAATTTGAAAGAATTATTTATTAATAAGTTAGAAATCCATAAGTGTGAAGTGAGTGAAATCGAAACCCAATTGTAAATTTAATGGTTTTACGAGATCCCTTTCTTTATGTATGAATGTGTTCTACATATGCACATAATATCATAGATAATAAAGTTATATTCACTAATCATTTAATAAAGAACCTCAATACTATAATTTTTTTATTAAAACATTATTATGTTCATTTATGTCCATTTTGATGAGGTATAATGTTTAATTTCATTATCCAAGGAGCATTTGTTTATTGGTTTTATGGTCAGTTCTCTTGAGATTAATTATGGTGTTTCTTGTCAAATGAAAATAAATAAATAAGTGGAATTAATTGTTATAAATTTAATTCCTTATTTTAAATATCCCCATATATAAATTTGTTTATTCGATAATGAGTCAATCAATAAAATGTTAATGAAAATTGATCAATTTATTTTTTTATAGTTTTTACAATTAGAACATACTATATCATTTTATTTAATATTTTTTTTATATTTTGGTTACATAACATGAAATAAGTTATAATATAATGATTATATACTGGTTTGACCATGAAAATGGTTTTATAACAATCTTTGAAGGCAGTAATATAAAATTACATCTTATTACCCTAGGAGGTGGTGGATCGAAACCTCACATATGATGGTTTAATTTTTTTGAGTAAAATGAGATGTGAAAGGATTATCTAATGGATATACCAATGATATAATAAAACCCCCATTAATTTATGATACTAGAGTTATTATGTTATATTGGATAGGGGTGGTTAAAGGATTATTTTAAATTAAAGAAACTTAATGTGATAGAAGGAGGAATTTACATATAGAGTTGAAAATCATTGAGAAACTAATTTAGGAACATAGAATTGGCCTTTTAGTTAGATAACAAATCCCTAAATATACGAAAAATTATTTTTAAATTAATTTGTAATAATTTATAAAATCGTCAAAACTTATAATATGTGAGGAGGATAGGTGTTGAGGTTTGGTATTATAAGGTACAGAGGGGTTTTTCAATATTTTATTCATTTTTATTATTATTTTTCCTCAAGAATATCTAAAAAATTGATTATATTGATTATTTACATTATCATGAGAATTATAGGTATTGATAATTGGATTATATATCATTCATGACACATACTAGACTCATAATTTCATTTGTTTAGTTATAATAATAAATACTGTAAATTAATGCATTTGAATATTCGCCAAAAAATTCTATTATTTTAGAAATATCCTACAAATTTTCTGTAACATTTCATTGTTGGGTAGATTTAAAAAATAGACATCAATTTACTCAAATAATTTACTAAATTTGTTAAATTTAATTTTTTAAAATATCATCATTTATTCGAAAATACATATCTTAATATTATATTCAATTTTATGATAATATTAAAAATTAATGAAGGTTTAGTAAAATTATCTTATAATGAAAATAAAAATAAATTTCTTTCTGAATATATTATATGAAAATAAAATTTATTTTAAATCATTTTTTTAATTATAAATTTTCATATAGACTTTTATGTGCCACAAAAATACCAAAACCTAATTTATTATTTATAAGACACTAATTTACATATTACATTATATAAATATATAATATATTCATATTTAAGATAACTATGTTCAATTTTTAATTTCATATGTGATGTTACTACCCTATATCCATGTTGTTTTAAATGGTCACATTAATATTACAACGGTGAGGTAACTATTCCCATATTCATATTTGTAGTGGTTATAAGGGTAAACTACATTTATTAATTCCACATATTAAATTAAACAATCACAATTATTTTATCCCAATGTTATATATATTTTAATAATTTAAATTAATATTTTATTATTAACATTATAGTTTATTTCTACAGCTTTGTTCTTGGGTTCCATCATTCTTATAGATCGAGAAGATCAAAATTTTCATATTGATATTGTATTATTTTATACTTATTTTCCTCTTTAATATTTGGAATTTATTTTAATTTATATATTTACTCATTTATCATTTTTATTTTATGAAAAGCACTTCTTTATTTGGTTCCCTATGTGATATATCTAATTTATAATAAATATCATGTTTATAATAAGCGAAATTTCATTGGGGAAATTTTAGGTCGTTACAGAATTGAGAAAGATATATCTTTAGAAATATCTTTATTAGTATTTTGAGACTTGGAAAATTTATTAGATAATAATGAATGGGGTGTGAACTCAATAACTCAAATAGACATTGTCTAAAAACTGACATAGGTGGTGGCCCCATCGATTTCATAAGGGGTTTGAATTATCATTTTATTGTAAAACTTATATTGTTTTAAAAGTAAATTTTAATTTTTTTATGACAAAAATATGTATTTTTGTAGTTATTATTTTTTTAAATTAAATCAGTTTTCTTGGTCAAATTTTTTAATGGGTTTTAATATTATTTCAAATATTATATTTTTATAAACTAAATCTATATTTTAGAAAAGTTATTTTTTATAAATAATGATTTATATTTAGTAAGATGTTTTTAAGGATTATTTATGGTATGTATTAAAGAAATTTATTCCTGGTTTTAGAACCTTTAATTGGGAAACTATTTACCGAACCTACATTTAAAAATGTTTTTCAATTAATCAATAGATTATCCAATGTATCTGGGTTTTGCATTATGAGGGTATATCAAGATAAGAAGGATAATCGATTATAATTTTTATTATAAAATTATAATATAATGAAATGATTCTAATAATCATCGAAAAAATTGAAATAAATTATCTTTGAGTGTGTAATGGGCATTTTATATTTTCACTATAATATTTTAAAAATGAAAAATATTTTATCAATAGATCTATGAGTATGGTATCATTTCAATCACATTTTGTATCAGATCAACCATTTTGACAAATTTGGAGATTATGATGTTTTCATATGATGATAATATAAGCGATAGAGATTTTCATTTGAGTTTATTTTTAATTATATCCAATAGAAATCTTAACAATAAAGGAATTTGGAGATCCTAGTTATCCTATATTTTAATATGTATGATTTAAAAGCATTTTTATGTGTGATAAAACAATTGCAAGGGTGAAATTCCTTTAACTATAGGAGGATGTCCCAATGTATGAATTTATAAAAAATTTCTTTTAATAAATTTTAAAATGGATTGTTTTTTTAATAAAATTAATCTTTTATGAAATATTTTTCATTAATATAATTATGTCATGACAATAAATTAGGTGGATATAACAACTTATAAATAAAATTTTATTTATTATTTTTTTCATGAAATATTTTTTTTGAATAAATTTAATGTTATGATCATGAAAATATTTTAATTCATATTAATTAAATTAATATTATGATTTAAGAAATCATTTAATTTAATAAGATATTATTATTTATTCATATATAATCTATTATTAATATTAAATTTTCATATTTGTGTATATAATATTATTTTTGTTACAAATTTATAATAATTTGATTGAAAAATTGTTTAAATTAATTAATTGTTTACTCGAATAAATGATGTGGTCCCTCCAATATTATTTCTCAAATGAAAATATTATCTATAATCTTGTTGTAATATAATTTAATTAATTATAAATATAAAAAATTGTAAATATAATAAAAATGATAAAATGTATTGTAAAACATATTTAATATTTTTTGTAGACATTTAAAACATATATGGAATAAGAAAAATAAATTTCATTATTATTTTTTTGAATGAAATTTTATTTTGATATAAAAACATAATGTTTTTTGAAAATTAATGCTATTACACTTAAAAAATTGGTTAAATTAAAATATAAATTAATTACTTTATGGTAATATTTTTCAACTAAATATTATTTTCATAAGAGTAAAAAATAAATTAATGTTTCTTTTGTCAATATATATAATATTATTTTATGATATGTTTTATATTATGGTTAGAAAAGTTTTAATTTGTAATTAGTAATATATAATTTATATATATAATGTATTTATATTATTTTTCCTTTAATTTAACATATACATAGATTATATTAAAAAACCAGTCAAACTGTTGTCAACCAATAACCCTCAACCACACATGTGGGACTCACAGGGTCAATGATTTGGGAGATGTCGACCCTATTATCCATGGGATTCACATCTGAGTGATGCATAATGCGTGCTGGATCATGAACAGGGTGTTCATAACATGCATTGGGTTTGCATAATTATCATAGGGTGCCCATTGGGGGTCGCACAGTTGACGTGGGAATAGAGAGGAGTGTGTATATCTGTGTCGAAATGCCGATCACCTGATGCCATATCACATCTGACATTTGGATGTAGTTAAAATTTATGGAAGTGTAAAACCAATTAAAAAATAAATGTGAAATTGGGATCTTGTGAAAATATATAGTCATTTAATGAGTTATAAATACATCTCATTTGTAACACCACAAGATTTGGTGATATTTTCTAATTAATTTATCTTCTGGATATTTTTAATTTCACAAGACAATATAAATAGTTGTATATATATATATATATTAAAATAGTGATTCAAAAATTACCTTCACATGAAACAAACTTGGCTTTTGCTACATTATATAAGAACTTGGGATCCTATAATTTCAATTCCAACATGGAGTTTTCTACATGTAATATCAACAAGGATTGAACTACAATAAATAATAACTTGGATTGCATTACATGAAAAACTGAGTTTCAACGAAGAATGATTTTATTATTATTTTAAATGATAGAATTATAAGCTATAAATTAATCATATTGATATGAATATTAAGAACATGTTTTAAAATATTTTTATATAGTTTTTATAGATATAAAAAATATTGATAATGAAGGATATAATTATTTGTAATATTCTTCTTATGTTTAAAAACAGTCTTTTCTCATAGAAACCTATTTTAATAATAAAATTATATTAATACACATTTTTAAATTAAATTGTATTATGTAATGAACATTTTTTAATTTATAAATTATAAATTATCATATAGTGTTTTTTTGAGATTTTTCAGAGAAACATGATATTTTGATGAACATTGAAAAATACTAATTTTAGCTTACAAACTACCTCTTTAATTAAATAATTATTAATGTTAAACTATATATTAAATTTATTTTAAGGTTAAATTATATTAATTACAAATCCATTAATATCATTTTGGTCATTATAATCAATTTCACATTAAAATAAAATATAAAAAATAAATGATCTTTTGAACTTCTATGAAATTGAAAAGCATTTATTTTCTCACATCTGCAGTATTAGAATTAATCATAATTTTCCACATCAATGAATTGAATTTTGAAGAAAAATGACATACACCATATTTATTAGTATCATATTTATATTCTGGTAATACTATTTTAATTTTTAACCAATAATATTTGTTATAATGATTAAAATTAATCATTGCGATTAAGCTCCAATTAAGATTTATTAGGGATGAAACAATAATTTTAGGGACCTAAATGTCCTATACAATTTTTAAAAACCATTCCACAGACTTATATTTTCCTTATTCATTACATTTTTATTTATGTTTTTTTGGTATTACATTTTTAGGTAACAACTTTTTCACAATTACTTGTTTTCAAACATTACCAGTGAGTCCCTTTCATTCCCTATAAAAGGCCACCACCTCTCCCACTTACTCACACAAACCAAACCACCTAGGTTTGGCCATGTTCTATCAAATACACATCCAAAAATCCCAACATTCAACCTATAACCCTTACCATTGGCTGAAGGCAATCCAAGAACCCTTTAGGGACAAATCAAAAGGAGTTACCTGATTAAGAGCTAACTACTTCTCTCAAGTCCATTCATCTATTTTCTTTGACCACCCCTCCACTATTATTTTTCTGGATTTGTATAAAAATGTATCCAAAATATAGTAATTTTTTATTGTATGTTTAAAACCTACACATACACACACCTCCATCTAATGGATTATGAACATATTGTTTATGTGTAAGGTGAACTATTACCTCACTAAATGATGAATTTTTAATTTCGTGTACTACCTATCATAGTATGAATTATGATGTAAAAACTTTTCATATATGTTATATATTATTTTTATTATTTATTTAATGTCCTTTATTCCTTTTACAACACATATCTTTTTATCGTTCCATTTATTGGTAATACAATAATTTCATTTGAGGATGTGTGGACTACCGCCCCTCAAACCGATGTGATTCTTTCACAAACTACATTGAATGTATTAAAGCTGTATTTGGGGAATATATATGATATATATGATATAATAAGAATAATTTAATAATGATATATATATATGGTTCTTTAATTATATTTCTCTCTACACGACAATTAGACAAAAATAACATTCATCCATACATACTACTTATCGTCTCCGTGAACAGGGTGTTCTATTTCATTTATATATATTAAATATATTATTATAATAAACATATAATTTATATGAACTAAATTTATATCATATATTAAATTATTTAATCATTAAATAAGTATAATGGAGGAAAAATATATATAATTATGACACCTATGAAAAACAAAGTAAATATTTCTCGAAGTTAAACCTTAACATAGAATGGTTAACAAGTGGGTAATATAAGGTCTTAATGAAACCATATATGGTATTATATTTTGTAATATATTTCAGTATAATATATATAATAAATCTATATTTATTATATGGGTTTTCTGAATGAGTACTATGAGAATCAAGACACAAGCTAAGGTGATTTCATCACACTCATTATTTCCAGGAGATACATTCTACGTTCACAACCATTTCATTTTTGTGGTGTATATACTACCCATGAATGTATTTTATACTTAAATTTTATTTTTATTAACATATCCTTTTTATGATCATTATTTCATGGGGTTAATGTTTCAAAAGTTACAAAATTGGTGAAATAGTTTTTCCTAAATTTTCTTTCATTGAGACTCACGATTTTTTATTCACTAAAATTATCTATTGAGGAAAATATGCTTCTAATTTAAATTTTATATAATTTTTTAAATTTTATTAATTATATTTTATGATTTTTGTAATTTTTAGTTCTTACATGAAGTGTATTATCCCATGTAACCAACAGTTTGGTGTTTGTTGGAACAATCTCATCGCTTTTCATGATTGTTAAACATTATCATTATTTTGATGAAATATTATGATCAATATCTAAAGAATATTGCGGAGAAAAATTATACTTTTTTATTCAATAAATATATATTTATTAGTACAACTTTTCCCATAATTATTACTTAAGATAATTAAGATAACGTTTTTTATGAATAATCTAACCTTAAATATCAATTCAGTTGAAAATCTATTTTATTTCCAAACAATGTCTTAGGAAATGTTTTCAAATGATCCTTGAAGGTAATTTTAATGTAAATAATAGTTTTAAGAGTGTTATATTTTAAAAATAAATATTGATAAGGTTTTAATTTTTTTTTCAATGAAATTGTTTTCAATACATTTTCATGATTTATTTATACATTTCTAATGTTTTTTAAAGAAAATGATTCTGAAATATTATGGAGATTATTTTATATGTATTCAATGAAAAGGTTTTTCAAAATGATTTCAAGTTTCCATTTTATGTTTTTGAATTATTTTCTAGAAGAATTATTTTCAGCTAGTCTTGTCTATTAAAAATCCTTTTCCAAAGAAGAAAGTATATTTTTATCAAAAAACTTTTAGAAAATATATTTAAAAAATATTTCCCATCTAAGATGAAATCCATTTATAGTACTCATTCCCTTTTAGGAAATTACCTAAAGGATCCATTCATATTTTTTTCATTAATGGGTTATGCTTAATGTCCTGGTTTTTATAATACATGTTTCTCATTCAAAAGTTGTATGTTTATGAAATATGTTTCAATGTCATCTGTTATATTCTTTTGAATTCCATTCCACTTACATGGGTTATATGGTTATCAAATTTGTTTTTCTATAATGGGTTATTCATTGGATTAAATGATTATTAAAAATGTATTTTTTGTAGGATAATATGTGATTACATGTTTAAGATACACTTTTTAAGTCTTATGTTATGATAGGATATGTAATGATCCATTAATTATCAATGGATTGAGAAGACAATGAATCATTAATAGGATATAAGTGAAATCCCCAAAACTCCTAATAATGGAAATATATTCAAAAGTGTTTCATATTTATGTGGGGGATAATTTACCATTTATGAACAAAAACCATTAACCCAACATCCATAACCAAACAACTCAATATATGATTCATGGCCAGTGAAATAAAACCAAACCAAATCAATTATATCAAAACCACAAAAAAGTGTAATACAATAGAATAAAAGTAACTATAAATGTAAACAATAGAATATAACTAAAATTAAATCCATGAAAAAAATTAATCCATGATCCCCAAACTCCATGCTCCAACATCACCAAGCAGCCTGTGTATAATGAAGTGGTTCTAAATACGTGTGATATATTACCTCCTCCCATGTCACAAGTGATAGAATATAAAAAATAAACAATCCATTTGAGCCTTAATGATTTAAAAAAAATCCATACCCATTATTACATCATAGATATCCATCTACAACACTGACAAGTCCAATTTTAGCTCAACTCCATGAATTTTTATAGAACATGATCTACATAAGAAGGCTATACATTATCTTTCTCTGATAAGTGTTTGAAGTTTGACATAAAGGGTATCAATTATATTTTTAAACATAGAAAATAAAATTCAAGAGAATAAATGAAGGAATGTGATGCAATGGTATCAAACAACACATGAATAAGTGTAGAATTCAAAATAATCATACCTCTCACCATTGATTCTATAACCAAATCATACAAAATAACCTAGTAAAACTCTATACAATTTCTTCAATGCTGCACTCTACCCCTTGTTTTATTGTTGACATTTCCCTTAATGAGGAGTCAGGGTGTTCCTAGAATCAACGTAGAAATCCATGTTCTAAAGATGAGACTGATTCATCTATCTTATCCTTATCAAATCATTTGATGCTTGAGACACCTGAGAAGTGGAATGACCCCCAAACATCAGTGTACTATGAAAACAGATCTGAATATTCCCTATCTATAGATAGTTATGTCATGATCTAAGTGGTGTTTTACACTATCATTTTATGTGGACAAGAAAACCACAATGGAAACACCCTACTATGCTCTTGGGTCGTGGAGGAAGGTTCACTGATCCAGTTGTTTGATTCTGATTCCAACTCGCACCTTGGAAATTGGTGTCCCTCTTTCAATTTCTCCAAGCATTCGAGTTATCACCATTTCCCAAAGGTATCCTAAAACTTCCTCCTCCCATTGTTACTTAGATATCATGTTCATCCATTTTCTCTTTTTAACCGTCCATATATAATCATTAATATAGACCACAACCATCTTTGACTGAATCTCATAACTTATCCTGATTAGTAGATGCATGCCTTCATGGACACACTCATTGAAATGTTGGGTGTGAAGCACACTAAATTCATTAATTTTTATACATACTATTTGTTATAAGTATTTTTCTACTTTAGGATAATGAATTCCATCATTCTATAGATCCTGATCATTTGAGGATATATTTGTTTATTAAACAACACCCCAAAAGCCTTTCAAAAAAATAACATGATATAGTCTATCCTACACCACTAGATCCCAAAACTTGTGTGAAGTATCCATGAGAATATATGTTTCTATACTAACATTCTACTCTACTGGTGTGCTGATGAAATGAAATATATTATTGATCCTATTCTGCCACACCTCTGACTTTTTGGGTTAAAAATAACCTCGGAAAATGGGTGGATTCTACATCATGAACTCATGGGAATGATCCACATGTCATAGATCATCCCAATGGTTACTCATATCTACAGTAGGTATAATACTCTTAACCAGCTCTTGGCCCGTCTATGGGTAAGGTGGAATGAGATTATCCACACATTTTTAGGGTGGTTTCTACGACGCATACCAGGTGCTATTTTCTAAACAAACAAAAAACTGTGTAAAGATGACTCTCTAGTAACTGAATTATTATCATTTAAAAATATATCTCAACAACTATCAAAATATTTCATTCCAAAATCTAATTTTTCAATGTTTAAATATTTTTTAAAAATTTCAACATTTTTTTGAAAATCAAAATATTTTTCAAAATATATCAACAAATCGCTTTTCAAAGTCTTTCATTTAAAAAAAACTTTTGTATTTTATAAAAATTAACACAGTGAATAAAATCATATATCATTTTTCAAAATTAAATATGAAATATTAGTGGGAATTCATTCCTCTAATGGATGTCACCCGCTTCTCATTAACAAAACCCATGATAATGAGATTCCAATTTCCTATAGGTATCTCCAAAACACATATGCACCCACCTTCGAAGTACCTTGATATTAAAAATAAAAAGTATAGCTACAAATTTTTATACTCTACATTTAATGATTGAAAGATCTGGCTCATTTCTATGATAACAACCCAAGGAATAGTCAAGAAGCAATTTCAACTCTATGATAAATAAAATGGATGACCACTTGTTCCATAAGGAATGGAACAAGTTGAAACAACTTATCTCAAATATGATTTTGGATCAAAAAAATGATACTCATTGAAATGAACCAATAATTCTCAATGTCTTGTGAATAAATTGAATCACTATTAGGTCTTAAGAAACAACCATAAGATGCAAAAGGATGGAAATAAATGCCGAAGGGTTTCATATGTTTGTGGGGTAGGATTTACCCTTTAATAACATAAACCATTAACCCAACAATTATTACTAAAAAACCCACTACATCATGTGGGGGAAAAAATAAAAGAAAACTCAACCACTTAATTTATATCAAAACAACACAAAAGTGTACTAAAACAGAATAAAAGTAACTATAAAAGTAAAAAGTAGATGATTACTTCATGAAACTCAATAATAACCAAAAGAATATATTCTCCATAAGATCCATTTCCCAATAACACCAAACAACCCAAGTATCATGAGGTGGTGATAAAGACATGGAAAACATTACCTTATTCCATGTCATAGAATATATCATACAAAGAAGAACCAAATTTTCAAAGAAGGGGTGAGTATAAAACATATCAGGACTTCCGTAATGACATCCCTACTCATGACACTAGGGTATAAAATTTAGACAAATTTATATTAAACCATTTATATAAATAACTCTATAAATTTTATTATAACTAAATATAAACATGTTTCCAAAACCATTATAACCATTAGTAAACAAGTTATATTTCCATACAATTCTCAAGCAAGCCACAATTCCCTTTTGACAACCAAAAAATGATTTAAAACAATTTTTCAATATCATTTTGGCATAACCATTCCATTCCACTTTTTCACACACTTAATCGTGCATGCAACTAGTACCTCCCTAGAACCATGAGCGGTGAGGTATCCTTTCACTAAGTCGACACATAATATACCACATTTATGGGGGTAATACATGATAATATTTTTACCAACCTTTTAAATGGGGCAGTTCATGACATTATATATACCAATTCATATGAACACACACCCTAACCCAAGCCATCCCATGCCAAAACAATGTTTGGTCAACCAATTCAATAAAATTCAATAAAATCATTTATTTATTGAAAAAGATTAAAAATTAAATTAAAAACACCCATTAAATTTCAATAAAATAATTAATTTTATTAAAAACCCTTTAATCAACCCATTCACTATAATTCCACAAAAATACATTTTAAAATCATCATTTTGAAATCTATATCAAGCTGTTTATTCAAGAACTCCAATTTTCCAGATTTCCACAAACCATCATTCAATAAGGTTTATAAATATCTACAATAAAAAAAATAATCATCATTTCATCATAAGGTAATAAATTTTAAATCATGACAATCAGTTCAACAAAGTGGATTCATGTTTGATGCCACCAACATTGACGGTTTTGGTGAAAATAGAAAATGGATGAAGAAGACTCACAAAACTGGGTAAGAATTCCATGAAATCACCTTAGATATATTATAATATTACCAAAAATATTAAGTCTCATCACATTGGGAATCCAATATATTAGATCTACCAACTATAGGAATATATCTAATAAAACAATACTCGAGGATAAGTAGATCTTTCTAGATCTAAGAAAACATGAGAGAAATGAAAAAGAATGATGAAGTACCTTAAGAACTGAGCTAATAAACACCATTGAAAGGCTCCAAATCAATTCCAAATAACATGAGAGAGGTTCTACATCCTTTAGATGAGAGGAATCCTAGGTTAGGGTTGAAAGGGAGCAAAAATGGTGGACTTAGTGTAAAAAAAATTTGAGATCTGCTTTTTTAGGATCTCACTTTCTCCCCACGAATGGTTAGTTTGCATGGTGAGACAATCCATGTGCAAACCATGTATTAGATACATTCTAGGAAGACCCTCTCACACCCTCTATATATGACCCCGTTAACCATGTTCCCACCATGGTGAAGCTATCATCCAACATATATAACTCTTCATGGGTTCTCCTCACAATCTACATGGTTTATAAAACCCATGTGCATCCCGTGTTCCTTCCATTTGTCCCCCAAAACTTCTTGAAAGTTTCCCATGCCCTCCAAACCATAACTGTTATACGTTATAAATATTAGAACATAAATAAATTATTACATACAAGAAACGAGGGGTAGTACATGATAATTTATAATCTTAGGTAATATTATGAGATTGGGTGGACTTATATATTACCACAATGCATTGTGTAAATATTTATACATAATGAGATACACATGGATGGGGTGAGAAATGAACACAGTTTAGTAACACATGGGTTGAACATGTGGTGAATGTAGTTTTTAATACATGGATAGAATTTGTGGTCAACTCAGGTTAGTAATGTAGGACTGGAATGAGGCATGAACTCGATAATATAATTCAGGGATGGACCGAGGGGTGAACTCATTTTAGTAATAGATGGCTGGAATGGGATGTGAACGAATTTATTAAAAGACTTTATCTACTTATATGGACTACGTAGCAATTCCAAGAGAAATATAGAAATAAATAAATATAATAGTTTATTTTCTATAATTCCATATTTTATTTCTATGTTATGATTACATGGATTATGTAAATTATTTTCATATGATTCATGTATTATGATCTGAAATTATTTATTTCCTGATTCATTTATAATATCATTTATATGAAGATTATGATCTTCTATTTTCATGATCTTTTTATCATACCCCTGAGATCACTATTTTTCTTACATATCTCTTTTATTTACACTTATTGATCATTTGAGCTCTCTCCATTCATAGGTTTATCTTCCCCTGGATGTGAAGAATGGTTTTTAAGTAGATTTAATAAAGTTGGTGATATTTATTTGAGGTGTTAAAGATCTTTCATGAGGAGATAATATTTTATTTCAAATCATTAAATGATAATAAACTATTATGGTCCTCAACCATGTATTTTTGTAATGTTCACAATATTAATCTAAAATAATTTAATATCCATGTATATATGGCCAGAATGTCTATATTTGGTATTAATGATAGGTTTAGTCAAACAATAGAATCTAGGATAACAAAAAATTAGTGATATCCTTAGATATATTCCTTAGGATATTCCTATGGAATTTTCTAAGGATATGTGATGGGATTTGTTTACAATTGAGAAAATGACCATGAATTTGTTAAAGGATAGAGTGAGTGATTTCCTAGAAATAAAACCATGTATTGATACTACAAGTTGACGTGACTCTAACATAGATGTACCTAGGAGTAACAACTCCGACAATATGTTTTTCGTCTAGACTCTAGGTAATCTGGCACATTAAAATCTTCATTACTGCACACCTGATTTGACACTCTCAGGGGATATGATTTGAGATTAAACAAATTATTCATGAAACACAATCAAAGATTACAAAATATGTGAGTTATGAATATCCTCCGATGAACCCAGGGTTTCATATATTAAAAAATGTTTCTTGATTTAGACATCCTATAAGTTATAATTTTCATGACTATGTTGTTCTAATCTATGATGAATAATCCTCACACAATGCTTCTAGTTTTAGTTAATGGTGGGAACCAGAAAGCACTGGATTAATGTTGAATGTCATGGATGATTTTTTGATAATAAGTCAAGCATAAGATCAAAATGTAGATGTAGATTTCTCAATTACTAGAGGGGGTTACTTTTAGGTTTTAAAAAATCATTTAAATCATTAATAAAATCAATGTTTAACAAAAAATAAAATGATGGATTCACAAACACACTTCAGTATAAAGTAATGAAAATAACTCACTTTGGATCCGAATAATGGATCTGATAAAGAAACTTAAGAAATTTTTACTAAGGGAAATATTCCACCTTAATTTGTATAGAATATTATTTTATTAGAGTATTCAATTATAATAACGTGTAATAAATTTACACTTCATATCATTAACAAAAAGAAGTGGAATTAAAACATGTATCAAAACTAGAAAAGTATACGAATTCATTAAAACAATGAGAAGGGAATTCGGTAACCATGTATCAAGGTCCTTGATTTATAATTTCACGAAATTCTATCATACTCACACAAGGGTAATCCCTTGATAAAAATATTAGTATGTCTCTTGCTATCCCTACATTCCCTTAATCTCTTAGGTGATCAGAAAATATATCTTTCTGTCCTCAAAATCCATCAATTGATCAGCAATAATCAGAATCACACTACTTAGGTTGAACAAGTTGTTCGCATCTTGAAATTGTTTTTCATAGCATTCACACAAGGAAGATTGATTAGAGCTCTCACAAGAACATTATTGTTCCAAACAAACATTGTATTATGAACATTGAAATTGATGTGTATTTATAGGAATGGATTCCAATGGTCGACCTCCTCCTCCAATAGTCAAATATTTCATTAAATTTTGGATTCACATATGCATATGTCTCCAGCCAACGGTAAGTTAAAAATATACTGTACGTATTCAGTTTTTGTAAGAAAACAAGAGAATCATTATCTTGTGTATAAAAACACTAATATGTAAGAACAAAATCATCGTCATTAAGAAACTAAAGCATAATTATATCTGATAAAATTTTAAAAATCTATTATGGAATAAATGCAACTATACAAAATATGAATAATAAAATTTTAAGGATAATAAAAATAGGAGTCCAAAAATATTACCAATCATATTATAAGGAAACTAATAATCAGAGTATAAGATTTTATGAATTCGGAATATAGTTTCTAAAGAAGTTAGTGAATGATTTCAGAATAAATCAGAGTCTAATATAAAAAGAAATGAGTGTATGATTTCTGAAAAAATTAGAGTCTGATTTTATAAGTAATCAGGCTCTTAGTTTAGAATAAATTAGAGTCTTATTTCTGGAGAAATTAGTGTCTGATTTCAGAAAACATCAGAGTCTGATTTCATAATAAATTAAAGATGGATTTCAGAAGAAATTAGAGTACGATTTTTGAAGATTTCAAAGTCTAATTTTAAGAGAAATCAGATTCTGATTTCTATAGAAATCGATGTCTAACTTCAGGATAAATTAGTGGTTTATTTCTGAAGAAACCAGAGACTGATTTTAGAAGAAATCAGAGAATGATTTGAGAAGAAATCTGGGTATTATTTTAGATGAACGAGGTGTCTGATTTCAGAAGAATTATAATTCACAATTATGTGAAATCAGAAACTATAGAACTAAAATGTTATATGTTAGAAAAGGATCTGATGTTTTTACTTTAGAAAAATTTGGCTATATTATTTTATGGAAACATTTGATAAGGCATTAATAACCATAGTTAATTACAAAAACTTTCTTTTACAAAGAAAATTTTCCACAATAGATAGTTTCTTAGGGAAAGATAAATGTTTCATAAGAAAATGTTTATTATATTTTCAAAATGTGAAGGAAATGAAAAGATATAAGGAAACTTATTAGCTTAAAAATCTATCCATTTTTGTAAGGGACCCAAATATTTTTTGAAAATATAAAATATAGAGTAGGCTTTTTATTTTTAATCTTAATATAAATACTAATATCCATTTTTGTTTATGGAAGATGATGAATATGACTAGTTCCCTCATACATTTCTTAATACCAATGGACCATATTATTAAATTTCAAATAGAAATTACATTTCCGTAATTAAGAAGTTCTTATTTAAGTAATATCTCTTTATTTATTCATTATATTCCTTTTACGTAATATTATTCATTGATTATTCTTTTCTCCCACATTGTGATTTTCAAAAAAGGAATGGTTTGAATGAAAAAAATTGGTCTTGAACGGTTAAGAATATTCAAATAAAAATAGTGTAATGATAAAAAATTTCATTAAGATAAAAAATTAGTTAAAAAAATATAGCAAAAGGTAGGGTTTTTAAATGGAAATAATTCATCCATATTTTTCTACATTGGTATCAGTTTTTAGGGTTGATTTTAGCATCTTCAATTCTGTATGATCATATTAAAACTTCTTGGTCAATTGATCCTAATCCTGATTTTCCTTTCGATACATTAATTATTTCATACTAGTATTTAATAATTTTACTTTTAGACATTATCACCTATTATATATCATTTAATTTTCTGTTATTTCTTCCCTATGTTCCCTTTCCCTTTTTGAATTAAGAGCAACCATATTCAGATTCCCACTAAAAGGTTTATATTCTAGTTGAAGGAAAGCATGCCCTTCCTTTGGCTTTTCTGAAATAATTTTGAATGGTTCTTTATTATGAAATCAGACTTATCAAATATATAAATTACTAAATCAGTGAAATCATCAAATATTTTGAGATCCTTTATCCCTGACATAGACCACATTGTTATTTCATTATAGGATCTCATATGAGCATCATAACTGAATTGAAAATTCTTGAACTCTACTTCAAGATTGATAACATTATCACGAGATGAATTGTCGAATCTAACCTCTGATTGAGTATTTATTGAAAAAATGACATATTTAATCAATACATGGAAATAATGAAATTTTATTCAAATCCATCTTCATAGATTGAAGTACAAAATCATGTTGTAATGAAGATACTAATTCTAAAGAAAATTCTTTTGTTAGTGAGGAATATTTATATAGGATTCATGGTGATAGTTCATATACATGGGTTAATACAAAGGTTTAGATTATCTTTATTTGATCTAATAAATGATATCAATAATATAGAAGGATTTATATGTTCCAATATTTATAGGTTTAAAAAAATTTGGATTTAAGAAAAATGAATTCGATATGGTTTTCTTAAAACAAGATTGAAATATCGACAAGGAGAAAAAAAATTATGATGATATAGATAATAAAACATATCTTCTAGACTTATCATAAAAATATTTCAATATTTATAAGTTTCTTCATATAAAACATATGTTCCAAAATGTAGTTTTAATAAAACATAAAAAAATTAGGTTGTGATAATTTTAGCTTCTCAATAGATTTAATAATGAAAGAAAAAACATTTTGGGTTTTGAAAATAACATAGGAAAGGAAATAAAAATGTGTAAAAATATATACTCCCTCTATGAAAAGAAGTTTCTTACTGTTAGGATATAGGTTTTAATAGAAAGTTAATTTGGATGATTACATTACAGTAGTCATTCCTAAATTTTTTTTAATGTAACTAAATCTATCATAGAGTAATAATTTTGTAAATATGTTAGCATGTTGATCTTGCATTCCAATAAATTGATGAATAATATCTCTTTTTTGTGTATGATCCCTAAGAATGTGATGACTATTGTCTATGATATTTTAAAGGGAGTTATGTGAAGTGTTTTTTCATATGAAATGTAACTATTGTTATCACACATTATCTATGTTTTGGTAAAACTCATGTCATAGTTTGTGAGTGTGTTGCATCCCAAAACTTGAGCACAACAACATCCATCTGCTATATATTAACCATTAGTAGTGGAATGTTCTAATAAATGTTGTTTCTTGCATGAACAATAATCTAATCAATCTCAAATGAAATGAAAAGTTCTAGATTTACTTTTTCTATCCATTCTGCAACCAAGAATTTTAGTATCTTAAATATCTTTCAAGTAAAATCATTTTTTAAAGAATAGAAAAGACGCAAATAAAATGTTCCCTTTAAAAACTGAAAAATTATCATTACTTATATTAAATTATATTCTTTTGGATTTGATTTATATCTTGAAAATAATAATACGAAATACATTATGTATAGACAACTAGTGATTAAGTATAATAATATTCATATCATACCTCGAGAATATGTTTAATCTATATGTTTCCCAGCTACATCAATGTCAACAGTGAATGAGGTACCATTTGAAGTAATTATACTTTTGGTGTTAAAATATCCATACATCTTTATAATATCTTTATTATACTTATGTAGAGATATATATGTTCCTTATGGATTTTGATAATTTTGAAAAGTAATAAAAAAAATTTCTCATCTATCATACTAATTTCAAAAGTATATTTCATATGATTCGCAAATGAATCATTTAATGATTACTGAGTTAACTAAATAGAATGCAATCATGATAAATTTGTACAATAAAAACATTTTAAATATCAAAATTTATAGAAATTTTTATATTACCAGTTACCTTATAGTATAATTTTTGAATAGAAATCTTGTAAGTCTCTCATACAACAATTTAGGGGCTTGTCTAAGTCCATATAAATAATTTTTAAGTTTGTAAACATGTTTAAAATGTTATGTGTCATCAATAACAGGATAATTTTTAACATAATTATCTTCTTTGACATATAAGTTAATTAAATTAGACTTCACATCCATTTGAAATTTTTTGAAATTCAAACATTATACAAAGGCTAGTAAAATAAAAATAGATTCAAGTCTTGCTACAGGAGTGTTGGCTTCATCCTAGTTTATTCCTTATTTTTTTATTATAGACTTTAGCAACTAATATCTTTTTATTTCATACAATTATTCCATTTCTATCACATTTATTTCAGAAGACCCATTTTACACCAATAGTAAATTTTCCTGTAGGTTTTTCAACTACGGTCAATTATTTGTTCCTTTTGAATTCATTTAGTTCATCTTCCAAAGCATTAATCCAATCATGATAACCTAAATATTAATTATTGATTTTAGGTAATAAGGGTAAAGAAATTATAGAGGCTCTATATAATCTATTAATTAACATATAGTCTTTACCTCTTGATATGCATCACTTATGATATTATCAATGGGATGATTCAAAAGAAACAACATATATGGATTTTGTAAAACCTGTTCATCAATAAAAGGTAAAATATCTTTTGGGGTACATATTTTAGAAACATATTCCACTATTTTATCCTTATTAGAATAATCTTTAAATATTGGTAAATAATCTATTTTTGAACACCCATATGAAGAAGTGTGTAGGGTTTTTTAAGACAAAACGATTGGTTTCATCAAATTTAAAATGTTCTATTTCTTCAACGGTACATGAATTTTTTTTAAAAACTCTATAAGCCCTTGAAATAGTGTGGAATCCTAAGAAGATTATTTTATCGGATTTTGGTGTGAATTTATGTATGTTATCTTTAGTATTCGGGATAGATACAATGCATCCAGAAACATTGAAATAAGAAACATTAGGTTTTTGACCAGTCCATAACACCTAATGTTTTTTATTAAGAAAATGTCTAATTAACACTATATTTATAGTAAAAAAGCAGCAATAACATTATCCACACAAATGTGTTTAGTAATAGAATATTCACTCAACTTTGTTCTTATTATCTCTTGATGAATATGGGTTCTTCTTTCAATAACACCATTTTATTGAGTTGGTCTTGTAGTTGAGATGTTTTGGGTAATGCATTTATTACAAAAAAATGATTCAAAATTTTAAATTTTAAATTCTCCTCAATGATACTATTAATTTATATCAATGAATGGTTTTTATCAATTATATATTTGGCTGAAAAATTTAAAATAGGAAAAGTCTTGAGATATCTTTTCTAGAAAATAAACACATGTAAATATTATGTAATCACCAACTAAGATAAATACATATAATTTTATTATGATACATCCAGTTTCTGTTGGACTGAAAATATCCATATGCATAATCTATAATGCATCAGATGTGTAGACATCAATAATGGTTTTAAATCGTGACTTATGTAGCTTTCCATATTAACAAGGATCATAGACTTTTGAAGAATGAAATTTATGCTCTGGTAAATCCTTAATAATTATTTTATTTGAGAGTTTACAAATGTTCCTAAAGTTAAGTGTCCAAGTCTTATATTCCAACCAAGATTGATAATCCAATACACTATGGAAATTTTAGTCTTGCCTTATATGGTCTTCTAAGTTAAGGGTAGAAACATTGTCATCCCTTTGGGAATATTAAATAAACTATTCCTTGGAATTGTTCTCATTGAATTTATCATTCCTAAAATATACCAAGTAACCTTCATCACATTATTGAATTATTGTTATTAGTTTTTTTCTTAATACATTTAATTAATAAAACATTTTAAATCAAATAGTTTCCAAGAAAAACAATATTACATATACCAACAATTTCTCTTTGAGAACTATCTCTAAATTTTAATTTTACCTCATTTAACATAATAAAATTTACAAGAAGTTTTTTACCAGTCATATTATTGGAACATCTAGCATCAGTGTACAAAGTATTTTTTTGGCGCTTCATTTTTTTTTTTGAAAATTAAACAGTTAGACTTTCAGAATCCAAAGATTCTTCGATTCATAAATGTTTGAATGTAAAATCTTAGTTATTGAAATTTGTTTGAAAAAATGGTCAATATGAAAACTTATGGATTTGGTTTTTTTGTAGAAATTTTTTTCGTCAAATATACACCACATTGACACTTAGTACCAAATGTATTATTTAGGTAACATAATATTAATGAAAAAAAACTAGTTTTGAATGAGAATAACCAAATCTGGAACTAATCCTAATAGGATAATGTTTTGAATACATTTTGTTAAATCATTCCTTCCAATGAGTAATGTTTGACAAAATCATATTTAAGGAAAATAATTTATATTTTAGTGTGATGTCTATATTTTAATCCTCATAGTAATTATTAAATGATTATTAATTTGTCTCTAACACACTTTTCATGGAAATCTCTTTTTCAAGATGATTAGAAACCTTATACTTCTCAAAATTAATTCCTTAAGGTATTTGGAAACATTTTCAAAATCAGGGGGTTTCAAATATAGATCTTCTGAATGATTTGATAATTCTTTTGAAAAAAATACATATTCTAGAATTTTGATTATCATGTTTCTTATTGATCTTATATTTTGGTTCTCAAGTAACTTGGGAAACTTATATACTTATTTCAAAAAAGGTAATAGACTTTTTTTTTGATATGGATGATTATTCATCTGATGATTCATAAATATTGTGATTAGGATAAGTAGAACATAGAGAAATATTGGTTAATGATTTGGTCGTATTTACCTTAGCCATGATATGTTGATTTTTAATAAAACATTTAGCTATAAGACGAATATTATTCTATCTAGTAGATTAAATATTTGAAGTCTGATCTAAAACTTCCCCACCAATTTCACTCTATGTGTCATTAGCATTCATTACATTAATTGACTTATACATTTAGTTCTTCTTTTTTTCATTATAAATGCATATCTTTTCTTTCATTACTTTTAAGAAAAGGATAGTCTGGTCTGATATAACCTCCCCTATTTTATTTATAACAAGTCACTTATTTATGTTTCTTACCATTTCTATCATTATTCTTGTATCTATATTGGAAATATATCTTCACCACAACCTCTTTCATTCATCGAGTCAGATTGTCATGTTCATTCTCAAAATTATCAGTACCATATGATTCAGATATAATACAAGATTTCTTATCTTTTTATCTCTTCACTCTTTTAGGAGTCTTGATTTCTATATTATTTGATATAATAGTAAAATAAATACTAACATTATAATTATATTTCATATTGATCACTATATCTCTCTTAATTCAAGTTTCATGGTGTATAAGACTCAAAAATAACTCATCAATATTGGTATTTGAAACTTTACTATTCTCATCAATCATTGTTCTTTTGGATTCCCAATCATTAGGAATAATATCTATTATCTTATCCACAATAATCTCATCATCCTGGATTTTTTCAACCATAGACTGGTGGCTATTGAAAATAGTAATATGACTTTGTTGAACTGTTCAAATAGGTTATCCGTAAGGAAACATAAAACCATGATATTCTTCTCTAAGAATAGCTATTCTGGATTCAAAATCCTTTGATGTGCCAAAAATAGTAACATATAATTTCTTCCATATGCTATTTAAATCATTATATGATGAAATCTAGAAATATATGTTCTTTCTCATAGAACATAATAAAGTATTGTGTACCATAAAATTAAGATGATACTCTTTATTTTCGTTATTGGTGAATTGTTTTATTTCATTGTAAGGAATTTTGTAGTGATCTGTTCAAATAAAGAAGTTATCAACAATAGTATTGATAATAAAAATATTCCTCATATCTCTCCAATACACATAATCATTTCCATCAATATTAGGGGACTTTTAGAATTTATATTTTTTAAAAATCCAAAGTTTATCTTGGCCATTCTATAAGAAATTAATTCTTTTCCACAAAAAGGGGCAATTTGAAATATGTATAAAAAATGTATATACGGAAAATATTCATCAAAAATGTGAACAAGAAAAGTTAAGCAGAAAATATTATCAAGAAAACGTATATATAAGTATAAGTATTTCTAAGACCTTCTTTGTTACCAATTATTGTATTGAAATATAGATGTAGATTACACAATTACAATATGGGGTCAATTGTTGGTCTGAAATATTTTTTTTATCCTTAAAAAATCCATTTTTAAAAAATCAAAACAAGATGGATTCACATACCCCATTTAGTTTTTAGTAAAGAAAATAACTTTCATAGGATCAAAATAATGTAACCGATAAATAAACAAAAGTAAAATTTACATAGGGAAAGATTTTGCCTTAATGAGTATAAAATCTTATTTATATAAGAGTATATATGAATAAGAATGTCTAAGAATGTTACCGTTACTATCTTTAAAAAAAATCAGTGGAATTACTACACGTAACAAACTAGGACAAGTATATGAAATATTTTAACCCAAAGATAAGGGTATGTAACAACCATGGATAAAGGTCCCTTGATTTATAGTTTCATGAATATTATTCTTACCCACACCTGGGTAACCCCTCGATAAGAAGATCGATATATGTATTTCAATCCTTGTAAGACCTTGAACTCTAAGGTGATTGACAACTCTTTCTTCCCATCCCTAGAAGCCCCAAATTGATCATCAATAATTGGGAACACACTAGGAATGTTGAACAAGATGTTCATAGCTTGAAAATGTTGTTCACAACATTTTCACAAGGTAGATTTACCAAACCACTCACATCACATAAGAGTTCCACAAGAATGTTGTGTTGTAAATGTTGAAATTTCTGGGTAATTATATACATGGATTCCAATGGTCAACCTCCACCTCCAATGGTCATATATTTCATTAAATGTTAGATGGACCAATACATGTGTCACTCAACCAACAATTAGTTAAAAATAGATTGTGTGAAATATTTTCATGTACGATAAAATAGGAAATTTATCATGTGTAAGAAATAATATTTTGTAATAAAACATTATCATGTTTAAGAAATTAATCATAAAATAATTCAACAAAATTGGAATAATATATTGAAGAATAAATGTAACAATAATAAATAAGAATAATCGGATTCTATGGATATTGAAAATCTAAATCATGAAATATTAACATTTGGATTCTATGAAAATTGAGAACCGAAGTCTTATTTTTATCAGATTCAGAATCTGAGTTCAAAGGAAGGTAGAGGTTTATTTGAGAGGAAATTGGACTATGGTTTTAGAAGAAAATAGAGTTAGAATGGAGATAAAATCGGAGTCCTATTTCAAATGAAATTGGAGTCTAATTTCAGATGAAATGAAATTTTAATTTCATGAGAAATCAGAGTATGATATCAGAATTATTTGAGGTCTGGTTTTAGATGAAATTGGAGCCCAATTTTCGAAGAAATCAGGGTTTGATTACATAAGAAATCATAATTTTATTTCAGAAGATAAAGGATTCTGATTTCATGAGAACCGAGAGTATGATTTCCAGAGAAATCAGAGTCTAATTTTTGAAGAAATAATATTCAGTTTTTCGAGTAAACAAGAGTTTGATTCAGAAGAAACCAGAGTCTGATTTCTGGATAATTAGGATTCATAATTTTGGGGAAATCATATTCTAAGGATCTATATGTTTTTGAGTTATATAAGGATCTAATATTTTTACTTGAGAAATATATTGTTAGAAATGGATTAAGAAAACGTTAGATATGGCATTGAAACTCATAAGTATAGAAAAAACATTCTTACACAAATAAAATTTTTCTTTATGAAAATGATTCTTAGAGAAAGTTAATTTTCATTAAGAAAACATGTATATGATTTTCAAAAAATAATTGAATGGAAAAGTTAAATGGAAAATAATTTACTCAACATGAAGTTGTATGATCACTAGAGTGGGATAAGTTGTGATAATTCCTAATCATTCTTCACAAAACGTGATTAACAGTGTATACCATCACCAACTCTTAGAATTACCATTAAAGATAAATAAAGAGTTTCATAAGAGTTCGGGTAATAGAGACCATGGATGAATAAATATTCAGTTTCTTATCTATCAAGAATATGGAATGAATCACCTATGTGAACATCTTCCATGAATGGGAATATTTTTTAACTATGGTAAAGAATAACATAAATAATGTGATTATATGGTTATAATAAAGTCATTGATTAACAAAATAGATGATAATTATATCATTCCTAAGGCATCATCAAAGGTTTTGTGTTTTATATGGGAAATAAACAGTAATTATGCAACTTAATTCCCCATGAGTAATTCTCCTGAAGATGATAATCATGGTTGTATGAGTAATTTTTACTTTGCTGATAACGAAAAGACTACAGATGTCATGTGAATAGAAAGAGGTATTGTGTAGTACTATGAGTTATCCTTGATAAAGGAATTTGGATGAAGTGGGATACTAATAGTTTTATATATTTGGATTCATTAAGTATGTTCTATGAAAGATGAAATATAGAAGTATAGTTTATTTTCTCTATGTATTTACAAAAACTTGTTGATTTGTTCTGATGGAATTGAAAAGCGATATAATATCTAGGAGATGTCAAAAGAAAACACATGATTATGGGAAAGATAACCTTTAATAATTTCTTCATGGTTGATAATGTTGTCTGGATAATGATATGTGTGATAAAAATGAGTCAATTTGAAGGTACCTATTACCTTGGAACTAAATAAAGATATAATGAAATGTAGTTCAACCTACCATGGTTGATGATTAAAACTTATTGGATTTACAAAATATATCTTGTAACCATTGGATTGAGGATGCATGAATATTTTCAAAAATGGAATTATGTTAAATTAGTTCATTACTATATTCCAAGAGAATTTACCATGAGGGAATTTACATGTTTGGAATGTGAAAACCATGAGATAATTCGTGATATATGAGGGATTAATGCTAGGAAATTTTTATTACTTTCATTATATGGTTTTGTATTTTTATCTTTCACATGGGTTATAAGGGTATCAATTCATGAAAATTTTAAGTTAAACTTTGGATGAATAATATATATATAGAGATTGTATTGAAAATAATTGTGAAAAGGATATTTAGTGAATGTAGTTATATCCAGGATGTTCATTATATTTGGTAAATTAAATAAAATGACAACATGTATTTTGGGTGAAAACCAATAATGTCTGGTAAGGCCACTGGTCTTGAACCCATGACTGAAGGACGATAAGGGTTTCACACATACCCCTAGAAAATGCAATGTCCTGGTTAATGTATAATTATTTTGATGAATAATTATGTATGATGAAATAGTTGATTTATATTTTATTTTTAGTTAGTAATGCATTAATGATATTGATTTTTTATGAATATTTATACATAAAGCATTATACATTTTATTCTTTTATGAGAGTAATGATATGATAAAAGTGTATTTTTTCACTACATGGATAAAAGTTTATTTCTTGATGTCCATTAAATGAAATAATAGAATATTTATAAATTTATAAAATCACAACTGTGGAATTTAATTTTGATTAAGTCATGTAAGAATATTTACTTACATTCTTTGTAAAAAAATATTTACTCAATGTTGGGATAATGATCAAAACAAAATGTGTTTTTATAATACCACAATTTTGTTGAATCAATGGCCTTTTAAATCATCACATATTCTTTACATTACAGTCTTAATAATTTCTTTTTTAATTCAATTATTTTTTATTGATGACCTCAATCACTAACTATTAGTATTTACACTTTTCATCCATGTCCCATATTTACTCCCAAACTACGTTCTCCTATGTAGAAAACTAGTTATATGTTAAATTGGTAACCATCATGGTCCCAAAGTTCTGTTTTAAGAGAAGATTCAATATTCAATTTTATGATGTGGGTTTCTATGAATGAAACATTCTTGATTTAAATCTTTTCTAACCTAGATGAATTTCGAGGGAAAATATCATTTTAAGGTTCATAGAAAGTAATAACTCGAGATTTTGATAAATTTTTTTTCAAATAAATTTATTTTCATGATATTTTCCATTTTATGTGACAATAAAAACAGTTATATATATGTATATATATTAAAATACTATGTCAAAAATTCCTTTCACACAAAACCAACTTGGGATGCGCAACATGCAATATTGAGTTCCTATAAAGAAAATATTTATTAATTTTTTTAAATGATATAAGTATAAACTAGATATAAAAATAGTGGTGTAAATATTAATAACTACCTTTCAAGTATTTATATAATGTGTTTCTATTAATAAATCATATTGATAATGAAAGATATATTTTTTGGTAATTTTTTATGATTAAATATAATGCTTTCTCGATTGAACGACATATAATAATAAAAATTATGTTTGAAATATTTTGAAATTAAATTTTATAAAATAAACATAATTTTATAATTTCTAATTTTGATATTATCTTATGGTAAATATTTTTTATTTTTATAAGAAACTTCAATTTATAATTAATAGTGAAAATGCTACTTTTTAGTTAAAATGTCAATCTTTCTTTAAATAATAATTAATTATAAATTTCATTTTAATATTTATAAGGTCACATTATGAAAATAATAAACCCATTAATATAATTTAGGTCAATATAATCAATTTTTATTTTTTACTGAATATAATAAACAATAAACCTATGTAATACATTCAACTTTAAATTCCCATAATTTCATCCCATCTGCAGGGTTAGAAATAATATTAATTATCCAATTATATGATTTTAATTTAAAAAATCCCACATAAAACATTGTAATAATATTAATATTTAGTGTCTAATAATATCTGATTACTTTTTTAACAAAAAAATAGTAAAAGTGATTATAATTAATCACTATTATTAATGTCAAATTAAAAATAATTATGGACAAAAACATAATCTTAGGGCCCCAAATGACCTATACACTTTTCCAAAACCCATTTAATTTTCATATATAGACCATTAATATTCCATTATTGATTTAGGTTGGTTTGGAATGACTTTTCATACATAAGAACACATGTACACCAAACTTGTTTTCAAAAATGTCAAGTCAGTCCTTTTCCATCCCTATATGAGGCTAGCAAATCTCCCACCTCCTCACACCTCTCATGTAATGCCCTTCCCCTAATTACCTTGAGTTAGTGAATTATTACATAACATTATCATGATCACAAGGGATCATCTCCTGAAATACCTATCAGTTTTGTAGCTTTGGAAGTACTAGATACATAAATAAGTTTACATTACATTATGAAATAAAATAATAATATTGTGTGTCCTCAGAACACTTGAATATGTCATATCCTATCCCTTAATGTAAATAATTATATACATCTTCACATCCTATGAAAAATATAACATAATAAAATGGTGATCTCAGATGCTATGTATGGATAAAAATATATCAAAAACATTCATAAATAAGCATAAACATTAAAGGCAATGTATAAGACTAAAACACAAGCCTTTTAAAATTAAACATCCGCATAATATAGAAAATATAAATCAATTAACGCTATATACTTATTCACATGGATATTATACTAGTAGAAAAATCACATATAATATCAATAGCTAATTTCATAATGATGGAGTGCATAATGTCGGACATCATAACCACATAGTCAAGGCCTAGTGCCTAGACTACAAATACGATTTAGTCAAAGCCTTGTACCAAGATAGTAGTTTGTCTAATGAGATCTACCGATGCATCTAGGGGCTATAGTGGGCTCCACCCATCATTAACAAATTCCAATGCATTCCTTAATATAAAGGGTTGAAATATAACATAAACATTCATATTAAAACTAGCACATGAAATGTTAATGATTTAACCATAATCCATTATGGGTATAAAAAACACATACAAATTCAAACATTTCAAAAAACCATTAATACAATATAAGATATTGTATCACAATAAATCAACATCAAAAAAGTGTAAAATCTATCCAAGGATGTTGACGTTGATAAAATAAAAACTATTTAAGATAAATATCCCTTTCTATTTTGAAATCATTTAAAAGTCACATATTTATAAAAAAATATTTTGAAAATATTCTTACAAAAATGTAAGGGAATCTTTGAATGTGTTATAATGGTGTAAAATATCCCCACCCTCTGTATATGTCAAATAAAACCTTCTTACCTTAATTTGTTGAAAAGGTAATAAAGTGTCTTGTTTGGAAAATGATGGAATGAATCCTTTCAAAAAAATATATATAATAACTTCAAACAAGGGAATAAATGAATTTAACCCATAATCTAGGTAATAGTAAAAAAATGGAATATATTTTTAAGAAACCTTAATGTAGATGATAAAGAAGTCCATGTAGATACTTATGTATAAACAACCCTGGATACGTAAAGAGATTGTAAAATTAACCCTTAACTTGTAATTTTACTTAGTCAAGGGTATGTTAACCTCTAGTATAATAGTTAAATAATTTTTATTAAATTATAAATGAACCACATACATAAATATGATATCATATATGATCTTATAATATTTCCCTATTAATTATATTTCAATAGTATCATTGTTTAGAGTGTTAACTGATTCATTTTCATTTATTTTGTTTGAAATGTTACTAATAATTGTTATTGGTAGGATGTATTTAATTAATATCCAGAATTATATTATGTCCTTAAACATTATTTTAATTCCTAAAATGAAAATTATTATTTAATGGTTACGATGGCGAAATGAATCTTATCACGTTCGTGGATATGGTAATCCAATGTGTCCACTAGCGACAATATCATTATATTGATTGTAAAATAATATTTAATTGGATGTAATATCATATATAATGAATAATTACCATGTTATATTTACCATTAACATCAACTATACTCATTATTATTCCCATCAAAATAATGATGTTTCGAATAACAAATTATACCGCGACATGGAGACGGTAAGTTGTACATATGCACAAATAGTGACCTTTTCATTCATATGATGGATAGAATAATGAATATGGTATTACCATATTTATAATAATATCATAATATGTATAAGGTATTGGAGTTATTTTTTTGTTATGGAAACAACAAAGAAAAATGAAGTGCATGCAGAAAAGAACTTTGAATGAGGTGATGAAATTATTATCTTTTCTTTAGGTAATTATTTTTTATCTGATCAAAAGGGCTCCTTAAGTTAGATTTCCAATCCATTTAAGGAATTTAGGCAGATTTTAGGGTTTTTTGGAGGATATTTGATCATGTTTTCACTAATCCAAATGGCTTTGGAGGTGTGATTTTTAGGGAAGAAGAAGTAGACTTTTATAAGAGATGTGGATGCCACATTAAGAAAATCTTGAAATATTATTTTATAATAACATAATATTCAGTTTATAATGGATCCAAATGAATTTATTTCGATACAATGGTGTGGATGGGTCAAAAATCTCTCAACCAATAGATTTTAGACTGTTTTACATCACTATATTAACCTTATCGTTTATATTTAACTTCATAGTTAAATATATTTACTTTTACCATGTATTCTATTATTATTATAATAAATGTCTAATAAAAATACAATAAAAATATTAGAGAACCCAAAGGTGTTAATTATTGAAATATATAACCTTATATAAGTCCTTTGAATGAACCTTAAATTTTTATAAATATTATTTTATTTAATAATATAGTATTTGTTTTAAAAACTCATTTATGTCAATTTTGACAGTATCTTGTATTTTGTTTATCTGATTGTCATAAAAACATTATCACATCGAACAGAATTTATTCAATCAACCCTAATATGTCATATTACACTATCAAATTAGGTTAATTCTTCAAAAGTCTCAATTTAAATTTATTTAGATATTTATAATATCAAATTTTTTAATCTTTTATTAGTTAGGTAATTACTGCATCATCATTGGGTCAAAAATAAATTTAATTATTTAATGTCCAAAAATTATTAATAATAAATTCTTTTGTAGGAAATATTTTTATATTTCTAATGAATAGTTATTGTAGAATTTATCTTATGTATAACCATATTTTAAAAATGTTTTAGATATTAAATTTTGAATTTAAAACTTTTAACTCTTCTTTAAATTAAATAATTGTAAAAGGCCTAATCGAATTCAAGTCAATCAAAGAAGATCATATATTATTATTAAGGTTGATTTTTTTAAATACTATTATCCAATAGAATTATTACATTTTTTAGGGTAATTATAATATCATTATTAGCTTTAATTACCAAATTTAATTTTAACTATTGAAAATAAAATTCAAAATTTTCTATTCATCAAAAATATATTTTCATTTCATTAAACCACATTTTACTTACTATTGTCATCCGTGTCTCTCAAATTTTTTAAATTCAATTCATATAAGTGCATAATTTATTGTTTATGTAAATTTTCAATGAAAGAGGAAGTGGAAGAAGAAAGGAACTTGAAAGAGGTGATGAAATATTTACCTCTTCTTCGGGTTCTTCCTTCTGATTGGATCAAAAGGGCTCCATAGGTTGCCTTTCTGAATAAAAGAATGCCTATTGGATGAAGGGAGAAGACTGGAGAGGGTATTAGAGTAGGGGTATTCCAATTCAAATGGCATTGAAGTTGTGAATTTTAGAGAAGGGGGAGTGCCCTTTTATAAGAGGGTTGAAGGGCACCTTAGGAAAAGCTAGAAATATTATTCTATAACAAAATAATTTTCGGTTTCTAATGGCTCAAAATTAAATTTTTTAAATTTAAAGGTGTTTATGGGTCGAACACACTCAACTAATGGGTTCTATAGAGGTTTGGGCCCCTATATTATCTTTATCTTTTAGATTTAACTCTTATTAAAGTAGTTTGACATTTACCATGTCTCATTGTATTTTTATATTATAGGGTTAATAAACATACTAAAAACTTCCAAGCGAACCACAAGTGGTTCATTAATAATAAAACTATCATTATACATGTTTTTTGGCCGATCCTTAGATTTTTAGGAATAGAATATCAATTAATAATATAATATTTGTTTCAAAAACACTTTTTTGTCAATTTTGACACTATTTTTCATTTTTTTTCAAAGTCATAACAGCATTATTACTTCAACAAAAATTCATCTAACCAACCCTAACATGTCATATTAATTTATAAAATTATTGGAATTTATAAAAAGTCTCAAATTACATTTATTTTGATATTTATATTATCAATTATTTTAATATTTCATTAATTGGGTTATTAGTGCATCATCATTGTGTCATAGAAAAATTAATAATTTAATGTATAAAAATTAAAAATAAAATATCATTACATAGGGAATATTTTTATCTTTCTAATGAATATTTATATCTGAATTTATCTTATGTGTATCCATATATTAAAAATGCTTTAGTTATTAATCTTTGAATTTAACACTTTTAACTCTTCTTTGAACTAAATAATAATAAATGTCCTAATCTAATACAAGTGGACCTAAAGGATCATTTTTTATTCATAAGGTTTTTTTCGGTTTAATTACACTTATCCAATTGAATTAGGACATGTGTTAGGGTAATAATAATATCATTTTTACCCTTAATTACCCTATTTAATTTTAACCGTAGTAAATAAAAGTTAAAAGATACTATTCAACAAAAATTAATTTCATATTATTGAACTAAATTTTACTTATTGATATCAACTATGTCTCTCAGATTTTCAAAATCCAACTCACTGTAGCGGTAAAATTGAGTTTTATGCAAATTTACAAATGCTCCTAGAAGGCGGGTAAAAGACGGTAAAATGTTCAATAAAATTTTTATATATCTAAAAGTGTTATAAAATGACTCCAATGAATTAAATTAAACATATATAAGAATTATGTATCTATTTTGACATAAAATAAATTTAAAAAATAATTATTTAAATAAAATGTATTTTTTAAACTATAACTTAGTGTTTTTCACTGTTCATGAAAAATTGAAAGTTTTCAGAAAAATACAAAAAATTCATCCTAAGCTAATTTTGAAATTCCGAATCCAAAAATTAATTCCCTTTTGATATATAAAATTTATAAAATTTAAAAAAGTGGTTATTACTATTCATAACGGCTAGTTTGATTGGTTGTGGTGTGTTTTAATGTCAATGTTACGTACAATGCAAGCTATTGAAATATTAAATTGGAAGTGCACCATGGAAGTTTGGAGAGTTACATTCTACCCTCCTTCAAATAATTTAATCCTTGAAATTTCTAGAATATTACTGCATAAAAATACTCGGGTAGTTTTTCATCATAAGTTCCTTGGGTTCCCATGTTGCCTCTTCCATCTTATGGTACCTCCATAGAAATTTTACCAGATGAGTCATACGATTTCTGAACACCTGTTCTCATGTATCAAAAACCTGTACCGGATCTTTGTAATAAGACAGATCGGGTTCCAGTTCTAATCTCTCAAAGGTAAGTACATGCATTGGGTCAGGCATTTATTTTATCAATAGTGATATGTGGAACACATCATAATCTTTAGAGAGACTTGGGAACATTTTCAAATAGTAAGAAATAGCCCTAATTAATTCTAGAATTTTGAAAGGTCCAAGGCACCTTGGACTCAATTTAACATTCTTATTGAATCATATAATTCCCTTCCATAGAGATACCACCAAGAAAACATGATCTCCTACCTAAAATTCCAAATCATTCTTTCGATTATCAGCATGGATCTTCTTCCTACCTTGAGATGCATTGATGTGGGTTTTCATTACCTTCACCTTTTCCATAATTTCCTCAAAATGTTATGTGCCTACTAGTTTTCTTTCACCAACATCATCCCAATAGGTTTGTGTGCAACATCACATTCTGTATAACACTTCATATAGGGCCATATGAATACTTGAATAGTAGCTATTGTTATAAGAAAGTTTTACCAGAGGTAAATATTGATCCCACTTTCCATCAATGTTAAGTGATGATGATCTAAACTTGTATTCTAAGGTTTGAATAGTCGATTATGATTGTGCATCAGTTTGGGGGTGGTAGACAGTGCTCAAATGAAGTTCAGTATCCAGGTCTTTCTGAATACTTGTCCAAAATATTGATGTAAAACGAGTATCACGATCAGAAAAAATCAATATGGTACTCTATGAAGTCATAAAACTTCATTAATATATATTATTTCTAAAAATTAATGTGGTAAATATTCTCTTATATATAGAAAATGTGCTGACTTGGTAAGATGATCCACAATAAACTATATTTCATTGTTCCTTCTTGGAGTCTTTTTTAGTCCATTGAAAATTTCAATCATAATATTATCCCATTTCCACTTAGGTATGGGAAGAGGTTGCATGACTCCTCTAGGTTGTTCCCTTCCTGTTTTCACTTGTTGAAAAACCATACATATTGACACAAAATCAGTAATCTCCCTCTTCATGTTGTCCCAAGAAAAATGTTTTTTCAAATCTCTATACATTTTGGTGCTCCAAGGGTGAATAGAGAAATTGAAACTGTGAGAATAAATACAAAATTATCTTTTTAGATCAAGTATATCAAGAACACAAAGACTCTTCCCAAATTTCAATATTCTATATTCATATATGATGTCACTCAATCTTTCATCATTCACAGCTTCAAACATCTATTGAAACTCCTCATCATCAACATGAGAACTTTCTATCCTTTCTAAGAAAGATGGTTTGGTAACCATTTGAAAAGAAATTAATGGTTCACCTTCCAGGGTTATTCCCATATCTATCTCTACTAGATCCATGAAAATATAATCCCTTTAAAATCCCATCTTGTTCAAAACTCCATGATGTTTTATTCTCAAATAATCCGCCACCTTATTTGCCTTCCTCGGGTGGTAGTGTATTTTGCAACCATGATCCTGGAGTAGTTCAAGCCATCTCATTTGCCTCATGTTGAGTTCTTTCTATGAGAAAATATATTTCTAATTCTTGTGATCAGTATAATTCTCACATTTTCACCATAGATATAGTGTCTCCAAATCATCAAAGAAAATATTAAAACTTCTAACTCAATATCATGGTATGATTTTTTTGCTCATGAATTTTTAGCTATTGTGATTTATAGGAAATAACCCTATCATTCTACATAAGGACACAACCATGTCCTTTCGTTGAAGCATCACTATAAATAACAAACCTATAATTCCAGAATAATATAGTCAATATAAGATAATTAACTAATCTTCTATTCAGTTCTTTAAAACATTCTTCACACTCTTTTGTCCAAACAAATTTAACCTCTTTACGTGTGAGCTTGGTTAATGGGTTATCCAATCGGGAAACATTTAGTACGAAAAGCCGATAATAACCTTCTAAACCAATAAAACATAATACCTCAGTTATAGTTGTTGGTGCTAGCCATTCTTGGATTGCTCTTGCCTTAGAAGGATTAACAGAGATTCTATCTTTAGAGATTAGGTTTCAGAGAAAATAAATCTCTTGAATCCAGAATTCACACTTGCTAAACTTCCCATATAATTCATGTCTTCTAATAGTTTTCAGGATAATACACAAGTGATTTTCACGATCATCATAGATTTTAAAGTATACCAAGATATTATTAATTAATACTAATACTAAGTCATCAAGATATTCCTTGAAAAAAAAATTTATTAGATACATGAAGACGAGGGTGCATTAGTCAATCCAAAAGGCATTACTATGAACTCGTAATTCATGTACCTGGTTCAAAATTCCATCTTTGAAATTTCTTCATTCTTCACACACAACTGATGATATCCAAATCGAAGGTAAATCATTGAAAAATATTTATATCCATGAAGTTGATAGAATAAATCATCATTGTGAGGTGGGGGATACTTGTTCATTATTGTTATAACACTGATCTCAATATAGACAATGAACAACCTCATAGATCCATCATTACTCTTAACGAAAAGGATAGGGGATCCCTATAGAGAAACACTATGGCATATAAATTCTTTATTACCCAATTCCACTAGTTTTTTCATTAGTTATACTAATTCAATAGTGGATATTCTATAAGGGGTCTTTGATATGGTTCTTGAACCTGGAATTAAATAAATGGAAAAAGAAATTTCTCATTCTGGAGGATGTCCAAGTAAATCCTCTGGAAACACATAAACATATTCTTGCACAATATGTACATCATCTATTTGAACATTACTTTCCTCATGCACAGTTATTTTTCTCTCTTCCTCCCCAATAATTGAATTTAGTTGAGCCACAAGGGGTGGATCAAGATAATAATTAGGTACTGAAGTTTCTGCTCTAAATATAAGGTACTCTTTATCATCATCAAAAATTATAACCTCCTTCTTCTTACAATAAATCTTTGCATCATGGTCTAAAATACAATCTATACCGAGGATTATATATAATTCAATCATGGGTATGATTATGAGATCAGTAGATAAAGAACATTTATATGCCCCAATGGGGATGGATTCCCAAAAAATTGTTGCAATGATACATCCCTTGGGAGTTTTGACTGAAAAATCCCTTGTTAAATCAAATTGGAAATATATAATTTTCATAGAAAAAGGGGAATATTTGAATCAATGCGATGATATAGAATCAAATAAAGCTTTTTCTAAACATGGGGAAACCATTATATTACCTCCCACTACGTCTTTCGGAGCTCAACCTCAGCAGTAGTGATAGCATTAGCTTAGCCTTGATCCCTTGGACTTTTATGAGGTAAGTTCCATTGGTGTATATCAAATTCATTTGAATAATTCCCCATTTCTCTATAATTGTAGCATTAAACAGTGACAGCCTCTTTATTCCCCTTGCAATCATGAGCTTGGTGACCTTTTTCACCACACTTGTAACAGACTCCCATTACCATCACACAAGTACAGGGGTATTTCTTGCCACATTTACTGCAGGATGGATATTCAACTTTTCCCTTCTTCTTATTATTTCCATTTCTAGAGTTTTCAGTAGATCTCTTATTATATTTATTTGCATTAAAGTCGTAAGACATATAGAATTTTGTTTCTGTATTGATAACATGTGAGACAATATCTTCATACGACGAGAATGATTGTGAGACTAATGCTCGATGGAGAAATTGTTTTAACAAATCAAATAAAAAATCAATCTTACTTCTTGGGTTACGTATATAATCTTCAACATTCCTCACTAACCATGTAAAATGAGCCTCAAACTTTGTTACATTCTCATCCTCCTTTTTCCTAAGACTCAGAAATTTTTATTCCATGTCTTCTCGATGGTCACGAGGAAATTATTTCTCTAAGATAAGCTCATAAAACATCCTCCATTCCATATTTGATATTTCATCATGTTACTTGGTGTTTTAAATCAGTGACAACCATTGATCAACATCTCTAGTGAGGTGGTAAACTGCCATGACAACTTTTTCCATTTCACTACTCACCATGGCATGTAATATTTTCTCTATAGAATTTATCCATTTTTCAGCTACTAGTGTATTTTTACTCCAATTGGATGTTGGTGGTTGTTTCCTTATAAAGCGACCTAACATTGATTCTCCATGATGTGAATCATGATACTCCAAACAGGTAAAGTTATTATACATAACCTGAGTGATTTTTTCCAATATGGTGATAAGCTGATCAGCACCAGTTTCTTCACCAGCTCCACTATAATTATCTTAAGAAGGTGGGAAATCCCTACATGGAGTGTGTGCATTGATACAGTTTCAATTCATTCCACTAGTTTCCATTTATAAACAATGGAAAAAACTAAATTACTTTATGAATCAAAATACATAATTCCAAACTTGTAAAACACATAACATAAATTGAACAGTTTATGAATATAACCTGTAATCATAAAAAAATTATTTGAGGAAGTATATACCCACAAACCCTTCGTAATAGTTTCAAATGAATATGATAATTATATTAAGTATATCCCCCAGGAGTGTCATAACCAAGAGTGCAGGAAGGCCCATTGTTGTGCAACAGTTCCCGTTCGAGCCTAGCTTAAAGCGGTGTTTTCATGTTATAGACCTAGGTATATCTGGGCCGGAGCTGCCACTACCTGCTTGTATCCATACATTTATGTATTGCTTGGAAAACTCACAAAATTTCTACAATAAAAAAATTAGTGGAAATTCATCTATACTAATCCTCAAAGACTATATTAGGGTAATGTGCTATAATCAGAGTTTATCTAAATCTAGATTCTATAGTTTGTACTAAACATCCGCTGATACCAACTATAACACCCAGAACCTAGTTACCCAGAGTCCGTGCATTATTACATAAAATTGGAATGATCCCAATAGATAAAAGTCTCGAATGACTGATTAGTTTAGTAGCCTTGGTAGTACTAGATATATTCATAAGGTTTACATTACATCATAAAATGGAAAACAACAACAACATTGTTTCAATAGACAACACTAAGATCTGATAGACAATCCCTCCAGGTCAGTCATAATATAATTCTTCATATCCTAGGAAAAATAAAACATATCAAGGGGTGAGTTAAAAATGCTCAGTAAGGATATCAATATAGAAAAAACGTTCATAAATAAGCATAAACATTTAAGGCAATGTATAAAATTAAAACAAAAGCCTTTTAAACATAAACATCATCATAATATTGAAAATAAAAATCAAAATAATTCCATTTACATACTCACATGGATATTCTACAAGTTAAATAATCACATGAAATATCAATATCCACTTTCATAATGATGGAATGCATAATTCCAGACTTTTATAACCACATATTCAAGGCCTTGTTCCATGACTAAAAATAAGATTTTGTCAAGGCCTGGTACCAAGACACTAGTTTTTCTCATCAGACCTACTGATGCATCTAGGAGATATAACAGGCTCCACCTGTCACTTACTATGTCCAATGCATTCCTCATATAAAAAGGTTTAAACATTACATAAGCATTCATATTAAAACTAGCATACGAAATGTGAATACTTTATCCACAAACCATGAATGGTATGAAACACCACATTTATAGAAAAACATTTCACAACACCTTCAATAAAATATGGGAGTTTTGTTATCATAATAAATCAACTTCAAACAAACTTAAAATTCATCAATGGATTTTGACATAGATGAAATCAAAACTTTTTAGAAAAATATATCTTTAAACTTTGAAATCATTTAAAAGTCACGTAACTATCAAAGAAAACATTTATATTTGAAAATATTATAATAATATTTTAAGGTAAGCTTTGGCGATATTATATCGGTAGAGAATATCTACACCCTCCGTATATGTTAAAAAAACATTCTTACCTAAAATTTGTCAAAAAGGTCAAAAAGTACCTTGTTTGGAAAAAGATGAAAAGATTTCTTCCAAAAAATATATGGTCAAATATGGGTATAAATGACATTAACCCATTTTATAGTAAATAGAAATAATGTTTTGAAATAAATTTCTAAGAATCATGGATGTGGCTGATAAAGAGGTTCTAATGGATAATTACGTATAAACAACCTCGGATAATGAGGAGATTGTGAAATTAACCATTACCTTATTCTTTTCCTTGGAAGAGGGTATGTTAAACTCATGTATAATGGTGAAATCATTTTTATTAAATTATACAAGAACCATTAGTATTATATCATATATGATCTTCTAATATTGCTTGGTTAATGATATTTCAGTAGTATCATCGTTTTGGGTGTTAACTGATTCATTTTTCATTATATGATTTGTTACGTAAGAAATGATTATTGTGGATATGATGTATCTTATTCATATTCATAATGATATTAAGTCTTTAAAAATTATTTTTATTCATCAAATTAAAATTATCCTTGAATTGATATGATGGGGAATTAATCTCATCGCGTTCGTGTAGACGGTAATCCGTACGTATGCACGAGAGACAGTATCATTCTTTTGATAATAAAAAAATATATAATTGGATGGTATATCATATATACAAAATAATTATCATGTTATATTTATTATTAACATGAATTATAAAAAATTATTATACCCATTCAATAAATAATGTAGTTAATAACAACTACACCACGACGTGGAGACGATAAGTCATACGTACGCACGTATGGTGAGATGTCATTCAAGGATGGAAAGAATAATGAATATGATTGTACCATATTTATAATAACATCACAGTACATAGAAGATACTAGAGTTATTTTTTTATAATAGAAACAAAAAAGAATGAGGACGTGGAAGAATAAAGGAACTTGAAACAGGTGATGAAATATTTTACTCTTCTTCAGGTCCTTCCTTTTGATTTGATCAAAAGGGTCCCATAGGATGGATTTATGACTAAAGAAAGGCCTCTAGGATGAATGGAGGAATGTTCAGAAGGTATTTGGGCAGGGTTTGGTCTATCCAAATGGCTTTTAAGGTGTGAATTATAGATAAGGGGGAGTACCCTTTTATAATAGGGTTGAGGGGCACCTTAGGAAAAGCTAGAAATATTATTTTATAATAAAATCATTTTTAGTTTCTGATGGCTCAAAAATGAATTATTTAATGGAAAAAGTGGGTATGGGTCAAAAAAATTCAATCAATAGGTTTTAGATAGGTTTGGGTCACTATATTATCTTTATCTTTTAGATTTAACTCTTTGTTAAGTAGTTTGACAATTTCCACGTCTCTTTGTATTTTTGAATTATATGGTTAATAAACATAATACAAACTTCTAAGGGAACCCCAAGAGGTTTATTAATGATAAAAAATCATTACAAAAGTCTTTCGGCTGATTATTAGATTTTTAGGAATATAATATCAATTAATCAAATATTATTTGATTTAAAAACTCTTTTTTGTAAATTTTGACACTATTTGGTATTTGGTTTTTCCTAAATTCATAATAACATTATTACTTCGAAAAAAAATCATATAACCAACCCTAACATGTCATATTAACTTATAAAATTAGATGAATTTATAATGAGTCTCGAATAACATTTATTTTGATATTTCTAATATCAATTATTTTATTATTTCATTAATTATGTAATTATTGCATCATCATTGTGTCATAATTAATTTTAATTATTTAATTTATACAAATTATAAATAAAATAAATTTATGTAGGAAATCTTTTTAGATTTATATTTAATATTTATAGTAGAATTTATATTATGTGTAACCTTATATTAAAAATGGTTTAGTTATTTAACCTTGAATTTAAAACTTTTAATTCTTCTTTGAATTAAATAATTATAAATTTCCTAATCTAATCCATGTGGACCTAAAGGTTCATATTTTATTCCTAAGGTTGTTTTTGGTCGAATTACACTTATCCAATAGAATTAAGACATGTGTTATAGTAATAATAATATCATTTTTACCCTTAATTACCATATTTATTTTAAACCGTGGTAAATAAAAGTAAAAAGTAAATATTCACCAAAAATTATTTTCATCTTATTGAACCAGATTTTACATAATGATATCAACTTTTTCTATCGTAGTTTTGAAATTCAACTCACAGAAGTGGTAAAATTAAGTTATATGTATGTTTGAAAATGCTCTAAATAGGTGGGTAAAAGACGGTAAAAAGTTCAATAAAATTTTTATATATCTAAAATTATTATAAAAGGACTCCAATTAATTAAATTGAACTTATATAGGTATTATGAATCTATTTTGACCTAAAATTAATTTAAATAAAATAAATAATTATTTAATAAAAATTTGGTTTTTAAACTATAACTTAGAGTATTTCACTATTCATAAAAAATTGAGAGTATTTAGTAAAATACCAATAATTCACACTAAGCTAATGTCGATATTCCGAATCTAAAAATGAAGTCCCTTTTGAAAGATAAAATTTATAAAATTTCATAATTGGATTTTACTATTCATAATGGCTAGTTTGATTGGTTGCAGTGTGTTAGAATCTCAAAATTTCGTACAATACAAGCTATTGCATTCTTCAATGGGAAGTGTACCATGGAAGGTTGGGGTGTTACACTAATCCTGATATTTATCTTAGAGTAATGTTATCTTATTAGTGATTTTTTAAATATAGTTTTCAAGGATCATACTAAACTTCCTCTAATACCAACTATAATTCATCGACCCTATTTACACATAGTCAGTGCATTATTACATAACATTAGCAGGATAATAAGGGATCATGTCCTGAAATATAGATCAGTTTAGTAGACTTGGATGTACTAGATACATACAGAAGATTTAAATTAAATAATGAAATAAAAAAAACAACATTGTGTCTCCATTTAACACACTCATATCCCATATCCTATCCCATAGAGTCAATCATAATATACGTCTTCATATCTTGGAAAAAAATATAAGAAAATGGTGAGCTCAGATGTTGAGTAATGATACCAATATAGTAGAAACATTCATAAATAAGCATAAAAATTGAACGAAATATATAAGACTAAAACACAAGATTTTTAAAATTAAACATCAACATAATCTGAAAAATATAAATTATTTAATTCCATTTACATATTCACATTGATTTAATACTAGTCGAAAAATCACATGTAATATCAATAGCTAATTTCATAATGATGGAACACATAATGTCAAACATCATAACCATATACTTAAGGCCTCGTGCCAAGACTTCAAATAACATTTTTCCTAACCTTGTTCCAAGACACTAGTTTGTCTCATGAGACCTACCAATTCATCGATGAGCTATAGTGGGCTCCACCGATAACTTACTATGTCCAATGAATTCCTCATATGAAAAGGGTGAAACATAACATAAACATTCGTATTAAAAATATCATACTAAATGTTAATCTGTTAACCATAAAACATAAACGGTATAAAAATAACACATTCACAGTCAAACATATCATGAAACCTTAAATACAATCTAGAATATTGAATCATAATAAATCAACCACAAAAAGTGTAAAATCTATCAATGAATATAGACATAGATGAAAGAAAAAGCATTTGAGAGAAATACCTCTATCTATTTTGAAATCTTTTAAAAGAACTTTATTTATAAAAGAAAACATTTATTTTGAAAATATTTTCATTAGCTCGTATGGGATGAATCTATGGAGTTATAACAATAAAAATAGCCGCGCCCACCGTATATGTTAATAAATAATGCTTACCTTAATTTATCAAAATTTTCATAATGTACCTTGTTTGTAATATGACAGAAATATTATTTTTAAAATATTTTTATCAAAATTAAAACAATGGTATAAATTAATATAACCCATATTCATGGAAATAATAAAAATTCATTTAAATACTTTATTATGAAATGCAGTTGTGGATGATAAAGAAGTCCCAATAGAAACTTACATATAAACAACCTTAGATATGTAAAGAGATTGTAAAATTAACCCTTACCTTTTAATATTCCTTAGTTGGGGGTATGTTAAACTCTTGTAAAATTGTTAAATACTTTTTATTAAATTATATAAGAACCACATAAATAAATATGATATCATATATGATCTAATATTATATCTTTATTAATAATATTTCAATATTGTCATTATTCCTGGTGTTAACTAATTTTTTTTCCTTTCTATGTTCTATTACATAAGTCTGGTTTATTATGGATAGGATATATTTGATTCATATATAGAATTTTATTAAGTTTATAATAATTATTTAAATAATAAATTGAATATTATTATTTAATGGTTACGATTGGGAAATGAATCTTATCGCATTTGTGGAGACAGTAATCGATACGAACGCACAAGCGACAATATAATTCTATTAATGGTAAGATTGTATGTAATTGGATGGTATATCATAAATAAAAATCATTAACATGTTATATTTATTATTAGCATCAATTATAATCAATATTATACCCATCAAAAAATTGAAGTGTTGAATAATAAACTATACTACGACGTGGAAACGGTAAGCTGTACATACGCATGTTTGATGACTTTATCATTAAAAAGATGGTTAGAATAATGAATATGGTTGTACCATATTTATAATAACATAAAAATGTGTATTAGGTATTTTATATTTAATTTTGGTATTGAAATAACAAATAAATAGGAAGTGGAAGAAGAAAAGAACATTGAAAGAGATGATGAAATTATGACCTCTTCTTCGAGTGCTTCTTTTTTATTTGATAAAAAGGGCCCTTAGGTTAGAATTTGGATCAGAGTAAGGCCTATAGTAAGAAGTGAGGGTATTTGGGAGGATATTTGAGTAGGTTTTGGCTAAGCCAAATGGAATTGGATGTGTGATTTTGAGATAAGGGGAAGTAATCTTTTATAAGAGATGTGAGTCACATTTGGAAATTCTTAAAATATTATTTTCTTATAAATCCATATTTAGTTTATAATGGCTCCAAATGTATTTATTTAGATCCAATGGTGTGGATGGGATGAAAAAATCTTAACCAAAAGGTTTTAGATAGGTTTAGGTCACCATATTAACCTTATTTTTTAGATTTAACTCTTAGTTAAATAGTTTAACTGTTACCCTGAGTTCTTTTATTATTATAATAAATATTTAATTAATATACTATAAAACACCAAGGGAAACACATGTGGTTTATTATTGAAATATCTAACCATATATAATTCCTTTGTTAAAACCTATGATTTTTATAATTATTATAACATTTAATAATATATTATTTGGTTTAAAAACTAATTTTTGTCAATTTTGACACTATTTGATATTTTATTTTTGTGAAAAACATTAACACATTGAACAAAAAATATTTAATAAAATATAACATGTCATATTAACCTATAAAATTAGTGTAATGCATAAAAATTCTCAATTTACATATATTTGGATATTTTTAATATATATTATTTTAATCTTTCGTTAATAAAGTAATTACTGCATCATCATTGTGTTAAAAATAAATTTAATTATTTAATGTCTAAAAATAATAAATAAAATACCATAATGTTGGAATTTTTTTTATCTTTACAATTAATATTTATATTATAATTTAGCTTTTGTATAAACCTATATTAAATATTATTTAGTTATAAAATTAGAATTTAACACTTTTAACACGTTTTTAAATAAAATAATAATAAATGTCCTAATCTAATCCATGTAGATTATAAAGATAATATATTATTCCTAAGGTTTATTTTGGTCGAAATAAACTTATCAAATAGAATTAGGACATGATTTAGTGTAATTATTATATTTTTTTACCATTAGTTATCGAATTTACTTTTAAATGTGGTAAATAAAATTCAAAAGATACTATTAAAAAAAGGATTTTTATCTTATTAAACCACATTTCTCATACTGATGTAAAACCTATCACATGGAAATTTTAAATTCAATTCATATAAGCGGTAAAATTTCATTTCGTGCCAATTTTCAAATGTGCCTAGAATGTGGGTAAAAGACGTTAAAAAATTCAATAAAATTTTATACATCTAATATTATTATAAAATGAATCCAATGAATTAAATTGAACTATTATATGTATTATGTGTCTATTTTTATAAAAAATAAATTTAAATAAAATAAATAATTATTTAAATCAACAGAGGGTTTTTAATGAATAACATTGTGTTTCTCAAAATTCATCAAAAATGATTTTTTTAAAAAAATTACCAAAAATTCCCCCAAATCTAATTTAGATGTTCCAAATTAAAAAATGATGTCTATTTTAAAACATTAAAAACACAGAATTTTCATTAATTAATTTAAAAATAATTCTTGTTGTCAAAATCAGAAAGTGGATTTTTAAGAAGTAAAAACTATCAAAAGATTGACATTTGTTTCTATCCAATTTAATTTTGAAATTAATTACAATGACAAAATTTATATTAAATGATAATAATATAATATAATTATACTTTATGACAACTTAAATTCATAATTTAACACTATAAAATATTTTGATTAAATAAAGTTGTTTTCAATTAAAATTTAGTATTTTTTACTATTCATCAAAATATGAAAGCTATCAAAAATTACAAATAATTTATCCAAACTAAATTATTATGTCAAAAATCTATGTAAGAAGTTTATTTTTTCAAATTGAATATATAAAAGTTTCAAATATTGGATTTAAAAAGGGTTCTCCGTTAAAAGGAAGTAAAAATTGCAATTTTCGAAATACTTATTTTATCAGAAAATTAGAATTTGTTCTTATATTATGTCTAATAAACACATAATAAGGATGTTAAATTTATATTTAGTATATAAAATTCAAAATTCTGTTAATACTATTCATTAGTTCTTTTTTATGGCCATTTTGGTAAGGTGTGGTGTCCTCGAACTCGGTGTGGTGTGTAGCGCAAGCTATCAAAGTACTTTAAAGAGAAATCGTTCTATGAAAACCTAGGGTGTTAAATCTCAAAACCTTTAGGTTAGAAAAATATAAGACCAATACACATCACAACATACCTAAATTCCTACTATAACCATTCCATTTGGTAATTTGGAAATCCAAGAAAGCCTTTTGGCACAAACAAAAAGGAGTTACCCGATTAATATGTAACATCTTCTCCAAGACTATATTTTCATTTATTTCACAACCCACTCAAATTTCTTTTTTACATGTTTATATAAATAGTAATCATCCCCACATATTTGGAATTTATCATGCCAAGTTTTAAATCTAAACTTACATAGTCCTCAATATAATGGATAAAAATCATATTATATATGTGTATGATGAACTACTAAATCACTAAATAATGATTGTTCAATTTTCCCAACGGCATATCATGGTGGAAATTATGATGTAAAATCAGTTTATATATGTTATATTTTATATTTATTATTTCTTTATTCTCCTTTATTTTTTTTAAAACACTTGTCTTTTTACATTTTGTTTGCTGTTAATATGATAATTTCATCTGAGGAAGTGTGGACTACCGCCCCCTCAAAGAGATGTGATTCGTTTACACACAAAATAGAGTGTATTAAGGGATGATTTAGATAATATATATGATATATATGATATAATAAAGATAATATAATAATGATACATACATACATGTACATACCTATATATAATTTTTCTTTCTTTTTGTCAACACAAAAATTAAACGCAAATAGCATTCCTGCGTACATACGACCTACCATCTACATGAATGATGTATTATGTTTCATGATTATCTATTATTTATATTATTATAATATACATATAATTTATATAATTAATACTTATACCATTTTTTATATTATAGAATCATGGAATTTGTATAAGGGAAAAAATTTAAGAAATTAAGACACATACCAAAAACCAACAAATATTGCTCGAAGTGAAACCTTAACATAGGATGGTTAACAAGTGTGTATTATAATGTCATTATAAAACCGTATATGGTTTAAATATAATAATATGGTTCCATAAAATATTTATAATAAATTTATATTTTTTATAAATTAGTTTTGAATTAGTATGATGAGACTCAAGACACATAGTAAGGGGATTTCATATCACTTTTTATTTTTGTGAGATACATTCAATGTTCACCACACTTTCCATTTGTGTGGTGTACATAGTCCAAATAAATTTATTACATGTTTATTATACACAAATTTATGGAAATTTCCATATCTATTTAATTTTATTTCTTTCATTGTGTTTAATTTACAAAATTTACAAAATCAGTGAAATAGTTTTGCCTCATTTTTTATTCTTTTTAGATTATTGATTTATTATGAACCTAAATTATCTATATATGTGTATATATTTACATGTAAATTTTTATGTCTTGAATTCAAATCTTCTAATTATATTTTAATATTAATTTAAATTTTATTTCTTACATGAAGAGTATGATCCCAAGTAACCAAGAGGTTATAGTTTATTGAAACAATATCATTTCTTATTGAGATTGTAAAATATTATGATTATTTTAATGAAATATTATTATCCATATATCAATAATTCTCATGAGAATTGTTCACTAATGATTAGACAATATATATACATATATTAGTATCAATATTTTAATATTTAGTAATTATGATATCTATGAAAATGTTTTTATGATAAATCTAACTGTATCTCTATCATTTGTTCAAAATCTGTTTAAATTCAAAACTATGTTTCCAAACATGTTTCCCAAAATGTTTTCGAAATGATAATTGAGAATAACATTCATGTAAAATGTATTTTAAATCAAATTTATAGTTTTAAAATATTTCTTTATTGTGTTTCTATGCTATTTTCAATGAAATAGTTCTCAAAACATTAACAAATGTTATGTATAACTTTTCAAAGAATTTTTAATGAAATTATTTTCATAATATTTCCAATATTGTTTTTTATTTTTCAATGTACAAAAGTTTTAAAAAAATTCAATAATTATATCTATATTGAAAAAAAATCAAAGTAAAATGTATTTAAAATATTTTGAGGCTTATTTTATAATATTTTCATTGAAAATGGTATTCAAAATGATTTAAATTATTATTTATCTATTATGAAGTCATTTTCTATGAAAATTATTTTTTAATGGTTTTATGTATACAATATCCTTTTTAAATTAAAAAAGTATATTTTAATAAAAAATCGTTTTTTGAGTTATATTTCAAAATTATTTTCTATCTAAGATGATATTGGTAGATGTTACTAATAAATCTCTAGGAAATTATCTTAAGGTTTCAATTATATTATTTTTATCAAGGGGTTATTCATAATTTCATTGTCTTCATAAAACCCTTTTATCTTTTACAAAATATATGTTTTTGAAATTTATTTATATTGCATCGGTTATATGTTTATAGAATCTCCTTCTCCTTCAATGGTTAAATATTCATGAAATACATTTCCCTTTCACAGGTTATGATTTCGTTTAATTGATTATGAAATGTAACTTTTTCTATAGGTTAGGATATGATTACTTGTTTATAATACCCATTTCATTTTATGGGTCATGATATGATTATTTGTCATCTTATGGAACATATATGAGATGAGTGGGACCAATATCTCACACCAATGCATTGGGTAAATATTTATATCTTATGAGATAAACATGGATTGACAAGAAATTAACTTAGTTTAGTAATACATGTTTGGAACAAGGGGTGAATTCAATTTAGTAATACAAGCCTAGAATGAGGGGTGAACACAGTTCAGTAATATATGGCTTGAAAAAGCGATGAACTAATTTCTTTAATATATGGCAGGATTGAGGGGGTAACTCAGTTTAGTAATATAGGTCTAGAATTGGGTTTGATCCAAGTTATATAAAGGCTTTGTTCCACTAATATGGTCTTCACATCAATGCCTTAACTACTATGGAATTCAATAAATATGCTTATGTGTTAGCTATATTTCCATGTTTCATTATTATTTTTTAATTTCATGGATTATGTTATTTATTTCCTTATGATTCATGGAATATAAACTACCATTATTTATGCCATGATTCATTTATATGACATTTGATATGTAGGGTATTATATCCTATTTTAATTATCATGTGCCCATACCCCTACTCTCAAACTTTTAATTACATATCTCAATTATTTATCCTATAGATCAATTTTTATACACCCTATATTATTTTTACATTCCCCATGTTATGAAGAATATTTTTTATATAGAAGTAATAAATGTAGAGGAATTTATGCGAGGTATTGAATATCATTGACAAAGATAAAATATTTTTTTCCAATATTCTAATGACACTGATCTATTATGGTACTCTAGCATGTATTATTTAAATGTATAGAATATTCATCTGTGGTTATATAATATCCATGTTTGTTATGCCTATGTCCCTATATCATAATCTCAATTCAATCAATGAAAAAATATGATATTTTGAATGATCATTATCAACCTCCAGATCACCCCATACAGACCCGAAGTCATATTCTTATTCTTCCCCCAAATGTCACTGAATGATTTATAATTCATGTTCTACACATGAGTTATTGATGCATATGAAACCACTCAATCATAAAATGATTATATTTAAGATATTTAAAATAAATTCTTATATTAATGATTCCCTTAATTTCCTTTCTCATAGGAATTCATTTATATATATATATATTATACATGTTATTGAAACAATAAAATCATCATGAAATCCTTACTAGATTAATCAATCAATGTTATACATAAAAAACATAGAAAAAATTTTCTTTATGGATTATGATAGATATAGAGAAAATGTTTGTGTATATATATATGAATGTATTACATCAAATGATAAATTTTGTTTGATACGTTATAAACTGGAATAGGTATTCATGAATACCCACATAACATATGATCGAATCCTCAATTATATTTATGTGTATAGAATATGGGGATTAGATTTTTTAAATAACATACAATACCCTTTATGAAATGAAAAAATAGATTGTAATATTATGGGAACCAATGATAACCTTTATATATGTAATGAAATTAATATATGGTAATATATTGTAAGGTATGATTGATGATTTTACATGGACATCCAAACATTAAAATAAAATCATAACCTCAACATGAGCTAAAATATTTTTTAATTTCTATATAGAGTAAATAATGAAAATATTCCCCTAAAAGGCATCAGTTCCTATATAAATGAGGATATTCATGGGTGAATATTCACTTCTTTATGTATAATGTAAATCATCAAAACTTGGAAGTCCTAAAATTTTAGCAGTGTCCATGTATGAGAATACAAATCAATATATGTATGTTTGACATATTATAAAATTTACACCTCAATGTAAGGAATTTTATTATCAAAATACTAACATTATTGTACTTTTTTGTTTTTATTTCATAACCCTAGTAATGGGAGAAAATAAATATTTTGAAAACATATTTCCAAAAGAGATTATTTCATGAAATATATGTGAAATTTTCAAGAGTATTAAACATTTAATATTATGAAAAAACTATTAATTGTTACTAAATAATGCTTCAAATATATATAGTTATTTGTATTAACAAATTATTTAATTTACATTACCTTAATGTATTGAAAATTTCCAATCACCATGAAATATAATTTTTTTGAATGTTTCAGAATTTATGGATGTGTAAATTTATCCTTTAATGTTGATGTTGTTTAACAGTTATGTATTGTATTTTTATTGAAAATGAAGTAAAAAAGTGTAATGATTTTGAAGTAATGTTGAAATTCCTTATATTGAGAAAGGTATACCAACGCCAACTGTTATTAAAAATTCAGCACTTGAAAATAATATGAGATGATGAAGAATGGGGAGTAAAAAACATGACGTCAATGGGGTATTTTCATATAATTGATATCATTTATTGCCACAAATATTTATTATGTTTTGAAAATTTTAATTATATTCAACAAATGTTATTAATTTAAATATATTATTTAATTGTTTTTCAAGGATAAATTAATGTATTATCAATGTTTATTATATTTTTGTAATTAATTGGGTTTTTATAATCATATGTATTTTTAAATATTTATAATGGAATTTATTATGTTATATTATCAAACCACTAAATATATATTTTGGAAAATAATTTATTATGTCAAATGATTTACACTTTATCCAATTTATTCAAGGATTTTTCTATATTACTTATTATAAGATTTTAATCCTATTTATAAAACCCAATAAATAACAATTTTATTTTCGTAATACATTATATTTTTTCATATGATCAATATAATTTACAAGGTAGTTTAGAATTGTTTTAAGTACCTAAATTCAGTGAATCTAGATAGTTATTTAAAAAATGTTTATAAAAAACTCTCACACAACGTAATGATTTTCCTATTCCAGAAAATCCAAAATTAAAATGATCCTTGGGTATATAACTATATTTATATTTTTATACTATTTTTTATAAAATAAATATAGAACATTATTTCTCAATTGGTCTGCGAGTGCTGGTTTGTGGTTGTCAAACAATGAGAGTTTTGAACAATGGTGTTTTGAGAATAATAAAAATGGAGTTTCACTTTTGCATTCATATTTTTTTCTTCCTCTTCATGTTTCCCCATTATAAAAAATTTCACAATTAATGTCCCTTATAATGATTATTCATTTTAAAAAATAATGTTTATCAATGATTTTTAACTTATCATTTTGAAAATTTATTTTATAAAGGACATTTAAATTGTATATAATTTTTGAATAAAGAATATTGTGAAATGAAATATTATTTTTTCTCATCCATTTCACTTTTAATATAGAAAAAAATTTACCTAAATTGTTTTTATGTTTCACAAAATATACTCTAATATAGATATATTTTTCATGGCAGAAAGAAACCATATTCTTAATTCCTAATGAGGTTATATTGATCATTAATTTCATTTATAAAGAGTTTTTAAAATTATGTAAACATTCATCTATGATTACATGATAACAAAGGGGTTTTGTAAATTTTCAACATTCCAACTCTCATATCTGGATGGATTCTAAACATGAAATTTATTTTAATTACATGGAGAAATGTATTGTTATATCGTATATTTTTATTTCAATATATGCAATTGATGGAATGTTGACTATGTATTATTTGATCATCTACCATTCTTATCTATATGGTTTATGATAATTATATACCACTTATTAATAATAGTACAAATATTTACATTCGTCATGATTATTGATTATAAATATAGGTTGATTAGTTATAGATATTTCATATTATTCATTTCATTGTTATAAATATTTTTATTTATCCAATGGTTCATTTGGTTTATTTTTATAGAAAAAATAACATATATTATTTTCATAATCCATTTTTTTGGATTTTTTGACATTACACATCTAATAAATATGATATAGTTATTTTTGATATACATATTATTAGTTATTTTCCTGGATATTACATGCTCTTAGTTTTAGTTCTTCAAATAAGCTTCAGTAATATGTTTCCCCAACATTGAAGATTATAATATTGCAAAAAATATATTCAATTGTTGAGAATGTAAAATTTCTGTCTCAATTCAATTTTTTCCAATTTTTCTATATACTTTAATATAAAAATTATTTTTAATATATTAAATTTAATATAATATCAAAATAATGAAATAATGATATATGAATTCTCTTGAATTTACAATTTGTATTGAATCCATTTTATAATAAATATGCTTATGGAAAAATATATAGGACTGAAAGACTAGGGAATAAAAGTTTAAATTAATAATTATTTTAGAAAAAGAACTCTACTTTATAACTAATGGATTCATAAATAAAACTATAGAATAAACAACATATGAAAATAAAAATCAATATCAATTATTTTAATTTAGTTTGATCACTATTAGAAATGTACATTGCACACTAAATTAAAAAATTTATATTTAAAAACCCTTACACAATTAATTCATCCACCATGGAAAAATTAAGTATAATAGTATATGAAAAAGTGGTAGAATAATGGATATTTAAAAATTGACGTGGTTTTTTACATATAGATATATTTAAGTGATATAGAATAATCTGTCAATAGTGGACAATGAAGTGGCATAGATGTTTGGGATTCCCCTAGAATCTTTATTAATGTGGGAGAGATATATGAATATCCATTTAAGGAAGTTGAATGCAAATCATGAAAATAATAAATTTATAATTTGAATGATAGAAAGACTAAATATTATTTATGGCCATATATAAGAACCTACAACCTCCAATATCATTGAATTTTCACCATGAACAATCACTATGTTTAATCTCTACTAACATTATTGTTGATTTATAATTCTCAAATATTCCATTAAAAAATAAATTACTAATTATATATATATATATATATATATTATTTATGTAAAAAAAATTTCAAATCATTGGAAACATTGTGTTTTACTAAATATATTAATGTATATAGAATAACATACAATTGTTCATTAGAAATCAATATGCCTTTTATAAATTTGGGTAGACATATATCTAATAGGATTATTATCAACCATTAAATAAGAACCAATAAAAATACATACCTTCATCATGAGATTCAGAAACCATGTACAATCTATGATTCATGTATAGAAGAAAAAAAAGAATATAAGTATTTATAAAAGGATTTAGGTCTTTACCAAAATAAGTACACTCGAACAAATACTGAATTAATGAATAGAGTGGGTAAGATGTTTTTCCAACTATACCTCCCGTATAATCTTCTAAATTCAGTGAGTGAGAAAATAGAATTGAAATTAAGGAAATTTGAGATAAAATAACAAAAATGACAACTTCATAATAATATTGATATCCCAACATCACTGTAATTATAGCCATTAATGGTAAATGTTAAATACAACTAGATACAAATTTAAAACTATGTAGTTTCCTTTCATGGAATATATGGCTATTAATTTTAAAAAATATACTGGGAAAATTATATTAATTTCAAATTTTAGAAAAAAAATTCAGATTAATATGATAAAATTAATTAATTAGTTAAATTCAAATTAGTGACATTATGGGTGTCAATGCACTTGAAATTTTACAAAATTTAACAACAAAAATAATTATTAATCCTTTATAGAAAAAACAAGAATACATTTTCCCCTCACATAGAATCCACACATTAAATAATTAAAATGATATGATTTTTTATTATATTGCACATAAATGATAATTACAATATATCCCACTTTCATATCACGACATATAATCAAATGAACCACCCAAACATTCATTTGGTAATCCAAGGAATAACGACTACTTTTTAGATATATATATATATATATATATATATTTCAATACACTACATCCCTATATAATTAATGAAAATATTATCTTAAAATATATGCCTTTATGAAAAAAATGAATAATATATTTTGAAATAAAAATTATCATAAATAATTAAAAACTTCATAATATAGTGTAATATAATATAAAATAATTCATATGATATTAAAAAAAATACTCAAAATATGTACTCGAGATTGTGGATTGATAGGTTTGTATTTAGGAATGTTAAATCTACACCAACATTAGTTTGAAAAACTACCCATATTTAGCATCAATGATCAAAATAATAATGAATCTACAGAACTACACTTACACAAAATAAAAAAAATTTGTATATAATTTTGTGTGAATATAATAACATATTGTATAATAATTACATGAAATACACCAACCATATAAACCTATATCCATACACGAGTCAATAATAAGAATTGTATTGATAGAATATCATAACCTCACATCTGTATTTGACATAATAAGATAAATGATCAATCCTAATTATTTTACCCATATATAGTATTCCTCATGACCATTAAATAAATTTTATTATGTTATATAATACTATATGAATAATAAAATATTACATCAGTTCATAAATTGAATTCACTATATTTCATAAAGTATAATTATTTTCATGAATTTTTTTAGGGAATACCTAGGATTACATATTATTAATGTATTTAAGGGTAAAAATTTAATGTTCATATAAATATACACATATAAGGGTTAATGGAAATATACATCTCCAATTATATAGTTTTATGTATATGTACTATATGAAATGAATCCCTTGTATTGTAGCTAAATATGTATATTCCTACTAATTCTTATTGTTATGGTTAGGAGGAGAGATAATAATTTTTTCATCAGCATCCACCTCAATATAATATTTATTAGAATTAAATATTATAAACAATTAATTGGATTATCATATATTAAATTTGTATTTCTTATCTGAAGAATAAATTACTCATCCCCTCCAATCTTCAACCCGAGATGCAATAGTAATACCAATATAATATTACATAATATATAATATATAGTTAGTATCATCCATGGTCATTAGGTGAAAATGGATAGATACAAGTACAAGTCATTAATAGGTTATATCGAAATTAGTGGGACAAAATGGAGAAAACACTATCATATCTCTGTATCCCAAGTTTGAGGGTCTATGAAATTGATGATTAGCCCTATTAAACCACATAAATCATTTTTATTTAATCACAACTTGTAACATATCCATAAGTATATAAGAAAATAATAAATTATTGAATTCTTAAATCATGAATAATTTTTTTGTCAATTAAAACATAACATATATAAAACAAGATGTGGTATATCATCTACAATAGATTCCAACATTCCATTATTATAGAAATATATTGATAATTTAGTAACAATTTTTTTTATATTTATTCATTAATAAACCTAGTTACCTAATCAATATATATATATATAACATACAATATAATTAATCATTTATTTTATTTCAGAATAGGTAAAAGGAACTTCCAATATATTACATAGAAAATTTCAATCATATATCAATCTATAATATAATTATAAATTTTCATTAGTCAAAAATACAAGGCCACTATTATTCTTCAAATTCCAATTCACCATCAGATATTCTATAATAATATATAAACCAAACTTTATTATGTTTCATCACATAGTGTATATTTCACTGTTAATTTATTTCTCACAATGACATACAAAACTACTCACCCTTACAGAAATATATAGGTTGACCAAATTATAAACATTTATTTGTTCTAGTAAATTTTATATAAGTATTTATATATGTGGATAAAATTATCATCTTCATTTCTCTCTATTTAGTTCATTCTATAAAACTACTTGAAATAAAATTCGGGTTCCCTACTAAACATTCATATGATCACATAATTAATAATAATACATTCTTACATTAGATTTCATCAAACCATGTCAGATAAAATTCTTCTAAAACATCCTTATTCATCCAATAATATTGTTATTTTCCTGAATTTTTTAATATCACAACCAAGTAGAATTAAATATATTTAAATCTTTGTTAATTAAGATGATTTTTTTACAATCACAACCATGAGAAATAGTTGATATATATTAAAAATATATCTTCCATTACTATGAATAACATAAGACATCTCATCATAATTGTTGAGATACAAAACTACAATAATCTAATAAATTATTTTATAATTAAAATATCTATTTTATTAATCAAAACTACTTTTATAGTGTTATGACATCTATGTAAAAAAAATTATTATCAGTAACTATATTTATAATTCTAATGGAAAATCAATTAAACATATCATTATAATAATTCACATTTAACTTATCATATTCATAATAATAACTTTGTTTTTAGTTATCTTTTTTATATAATATAATAATAATTTTTTAATCGAGACATAATTATTTTAACTCATATAGCATACATTTTTAAAATAGCCAACACTACACCACATTACATCTGGGATATTGTGAATATTTCAACACACCTATCGGTGCCTGATTTAGAGTTTAGACACACCACATATGCCTCATTAAATATATAGTTCTACCTTGTCGGTCACACAAATGTCAAAGAAGTCGGGCATGAAATCCATTATCCAATTTTCACTATATGGGTGTGATATCATTTAATGGGTCCCCCGTAGAAATATTTATTCCTTTAACTAAAAAAAATACCTAGCTAAAATATTACCACATATGGAATTGGATAATAATTAAAATCAAATGGAAGGGATCCATGAGGTGGAACAAATAAACATGGTATATGTCCAAATAAATAGTATTCAAATAATATTTATCAAAACATCCACCATCATTCATGGATCATCCTATGTCCCAAAACATATGTCTGATATAATTAAAATCCTACCATCTGATTAAAGTATTAGGAATACCATCTTTCATTGATCTATAGTTTATATCATGTCTCTACTATGATATTTCATAGTGGTTCCCTAGGGAGTGACAATTTATATTATTCACAAAATTTTCAATTATGGTAAATATTGAATCCTCGAATCAATATGAAACAATAAATTTTCAAATCTCTATGTTGAATTATCTAATAATAGATAGTGATTTGAAAAATTATAATATTTATTTAAATTTTTTTTCCTAAAATAATAGAAAATTTGATTTGATAGAAAGTGATATATAATATACCTACTGTAATATCTACTATTTTATATAGCTTCATTCTTGATTAACCTATTTCAACTCATTCCCAACATATTGTTAAAATACACAAAAAACTCCATTCTACAGTTTCTCAAATTAAAGGTGTTGGATTTTAATGAATAAATGAGAATTAAATTCATGTCATCAACTATTTTAAGTATCTATATAAGGGATATAATAATTCATAAAAAATACATTGTAACTAAATATCTATTTTTTCCCAAAATTCTATCACTTTGATTTCTCAGGATCCATACATTGGATATAAAAAATTTGAAATAAGGTATGTACATTTAATGATGAAAAATATTATTATAAAATCTAGTTATTGATTAGAATCATATATAATAAAACACAATGAGAGCCTCTAAGTCACATGAATAATTCCTTATAGTCAAGGGACCATAACTTGGTAACTTGTTGCATTATTCTCTAGAGAGGAATACTCCATATGATCGATGTATTAATAATTGCATAACCCTTATCAAATCAAATCCCCATACAACACTCATATAAAATATGAATTTTTAGGAGAATATATATGTCAAAAGGTTTAGTTAAAATATTTTTTAACATAAATAAATCACTGATGATTCTATTACCAAAATTAAAAATGAATCATCCACATCCGAATGTTAAAAAGATTAATGGAAACACCCAAATATAGATTTATCTATGATGTTTGATTCTCAATAAGACATTGTTCTACGGATAAAATTTATATATTTCCCATTATGATTTGAAACAATTATAAACTCATAAAAATTCATGTTTTGATCATTTAATACACATAATTACATGGTTTAATTATAATGAATGCAAGTAAATTTAATGAAATTTAAAGGATAATTGAATTTTGGGTGTGCGAATATTTATTCTCTTGTGATAACTTATAATCTTACATCCTTCAGAAAATAAAAAATTTTATCGATGGAATTAAAATGAAATATTTTTATCATGATTAATAAATTTGAGAATGATATTTCTTATATAAAAGATGAAACTCTATATCAAATTTTAATCCCAAAACAAGAAAAATACTATTAGTGGGGAAAGAAAAGTTTAACTACAATAAGAATTTTAAAAAATTATAAGAACATATTAAACTGTGTTTATCTCCAATCTATTTAACAAAGAACACAAATCATTAAAAAAATTAGTGACAGAAATAAATATGATATGAAAAATCATATTCCTTAACATGACATCCTAAATATAACAAATATATCCTAATGAATAATCGGGTCCGTACATGCACAAAAAAATAACTAATATAATAATCATATAAAACTATTCAAACAAATAAATTCATATTTGTGGATATCATAATAAAAATGTTACAGGTTTAAAGGAGGAGTTAATTAATATCTAATCAATATTAAATAACCAACCATCTAATTTCTATTAAACATGAAAAAAATAAGTAAGATATCATGATTCAACTTTAATAATTCTAATATTTTGATGTATTAAAATGTCTACTACATCCTTGTTGTTGAAAATATAACTCAATGACCTAATATATTTTATATATACTATATAAATATATATATATATAATGTCAAAAAAACATATTTCATGCAAACAAATCTGGGTAATAATTCACCTCTCCTTGGTAAAGTTCATCACCAATAATAAATTATAGTAGATATAAACCATAGTTTAAAACTATATTCAATTCATTTTATATAATCACATTAAATTTCCATCCTTATTGGAATACCATTTATTAAGGTCAAACTTACATGAAAAAAAGAATATTTTTAAAATGAGACATCCTTAAACATTATTTTATCTTGAGATAATTCAATAAATGGCTTTAATTCACCTTGATTATATTTTTAGGTTTATATAATTAGTGAATGAGGACATAACTCATATATATCAGCTTAAATATTATAAGTAGACACTTCTACTTACTATCCATTTTATTCATTAAACAAAAACTCATTTAAAATAAACATGGTATCATTCAATGTTTTAAAAATATAATATTTATGTGATCCCATCCTTGAATTTATTCTTTATTAGATCATGTGAAAATAATTTCACAGTATGTGATGAGAAGAATAATATCAGTAAGTGATACATAAAAAATTTAAACTTTTAGTCTTGGTAAAACATGAAAACCAAGGATACTATTTCATATTGTAATAATTTTTACCTTTAAGAAGTAGTAAGTATACTTCACTGAATATAAGATCATTTAATACAATTGTTTTAACAAAAATATTTCCATAAATCCCATAGAAATCAACTTATAAAATATTAATGTTGTGTGGGACATTAAAATACATAAATAGAATAACCATACAGTTGAATTTTACATATATCACTAAATGGAATAGTCCTACTGCTGAATTCCATACCCAATGCATTGGATGTCATAATTTAAGAACTGATTCATGGTTTATAACAGAACCAACCATATTTATTTTATCAAGAAATAACACATATTTGGTTTATCACATAACCCCCTATCAAATGTCCATGTACCACTATATAATCATAACACATAAAAAAACATTAAAATAACATTTATACATTAGAATCAAAAGAGATCATTTAATGTTATTAAGATAATAAATACTTTATTATACCCATTTTTGAAACCAAAATACCAAAAAAATAATATTTTATTTACTTTTCTTTCTAAAATCATCGCAGCTTGTATAAGAAGAAAAATACTAAATAACGGTCTTGGATTCAGAAAGGTCATCGATGTGGAATAACTTAAAAACACAATAATTATTTCATTTATTAAAAGGAATCAGAGAAAAAGATTACATTTTAAGTAAATATAAATTTAAATGGTTATAGTATACATAGTATAAATATGGTCGTGTATACATTTAAATATCCCCCAATGAAATTATAATTAGACTAAGTCCATTACCTTGAGTTCGACTCATCACATTAAATTGGTATGTTCTCGAATAATAAAAATACATCGATTTATAATTTCTTGAAAACTATTTTTAGGTTTATTATAATTTTTATATAACTTATTACCATTTTATAAAAAAGATATAATTATTCATGTTAATATCGGATGTTTTGTCGATATTCGGCAGTTGAGTAAAAAATGAACTTGTTTTGATGTAAATTTCCCACGTTGAAAAAAGTATATCATCTCAAAAATATCATTAATTATATAGATATAATATATATAGAGTATATATTTATTTATAATATCCATAATTTTTGGAGATAATAAATGAACTGCAACGTTCACAGAGACGGTAGGTCGTACGTACACATGAACACTACGTTACATTATTTGTCATATTAATAATATAATAATAAAATGATATAAATTTATATTATTATAACAATAATATATAGATTTATTGTATATATCATTGTTTTAATAAAATCATCCTTTATACATTCCATGCATAGTGGGAAAAAAGTCACATTGCTTTGAGAGGGCGGTAGTTCACATTCTCTCCAAAAAAATTATTGTATTTACACAACATGGAAAGAATAAAGGTATATTATAAATAATAATTATAGAAGAATATATTCTATATAAATATAATAAATATATTATATATCATATATAAATATTTTTCTATCATAATTTCCACCATAAGTGGTGGTAGTAGAAAATTCAAGAATCATTGTTTCTTGAGGTAGTATTTTGTCGTACACAAAAACAATATGTTGAATATACATTAGATGAAGGTGTGTGTAAGTGTATGTAGAAAAGTAATCATTAAAAAATAGAATATTTATGATACTAGTATTGTTATTAAATAATAGAATAAAGAGAGGTAAGGGGGTTTGAAAATTAAAATAAATGAAAGTAGATTGAGAGAAGATGTTTCCCCAAAATCTGGTAACTACTTCTGATTTCATACTAAAAGCTTCCTTGACATTCCATATACCCATGTTAAAGCTTATATGAGAAATTTAATGATTATTAGAGCTTATTTTACAATAATTTGGATGAGCCAAGGGGCTTGAGAGGTGAGAGTAAGTGGGTAGAGGTGTTGTCCTTTTATAAGTGGGAGGAGGGGCACTTTAGGAAATTTTTTAAGTATAATATTATTATTAATTGATTTTCAAATTATAATAGTAACAATGTGAATTTTTCAAGGTTAATATGAGAATGGGTTTCAATCCGCTCACCTAATAGGTTTTAGACAGGTTTATTTCAAAAATTTATCTTTATCATATGTCTCCAACCCTTAGTTAAATAAATTAACTATTACCATGTCTTCGTGTACATTTACACTATATATTTTATATATTTACTATAAAATTATGATAGAACTTAATGTACATAATTAATGACACTAAAATCATTATATAAGTCAGTTCTGATAATCTAATATTTTTATTACTATAATATCTTTCAATAAAAAAATATTTAACTTAACAACTCATTTCTGTCAATTTGGACACTATTTAGTAATTAGTTTTTGTTAAAGTCATAAAAACATGATCCTTTGCACCAAAAGCATTAAATCAAATAAAATATGTCATATAAATCCGTAAGAGTAAGGGATAAAAACAAAAAAAATTATATTACATTATTTTTAACATTTATAGTATCATTTATTTGAATATTTAATTATTATATAAATCATTTCATCATCATTGGGTGATAAATAAATTTATTTATTTAATTTATAAAAATTATTAATAAAATGACATGTTGTAGGATATATTTTCATTATTTACAATGAATATTTTTTGTCAAATCTATCATTTTTATAAACTTAATCGAAATAGTTTTCATTAGAAGATACATGTATATTTTATATTTCTATTTTCATTAAATTAAATGTTATAAAAGGTCATTATCACTCCCAAGTGGCTCCATAGTGTCCTAGAATAAGTAAATGGATGCTAAGGGTCAGACATATATCATATAATAGGATTAGAACATGTGTTTGGGCGTTTTTATTTTATTATAATATTATTTTTTTAAGATTATTTATTTGACTTACCCTATAAAAATAGTAAATAAAAAACTTACTATTTTTCAAATTCATAATGTAAAAAAATAAATGTAAAATATTTACATAATTTGGGCCTTATGATTCAAAATATGGAATCCATTTTTCCATATTTAGAACAAATAAATTACTGAAACTAATTTAATATTACTTTCAGTTGTCAAAACCCAAAAGTGGGTTGTGAAGATAAAAACTATCAAAAAATGTTTTGAGTTTTATATAAATTCATTTTAAAATTACAAAAAATTAACAAAATTGGATTTTATGATAAAAAATTAAACTAATTAAACAGTAAAACCAATTAAAACTATAATCTAACTATATAAATAAATTAGATGAAATTACAGTTCGAATTAAAATGCAGTACTTTACACTAATCATTAAAATATGAATTTTATCAAAGAAAACCAATTTTTCAACCAAAGTAAATATTTATGATCCTCTTTCAAGGAAAAATATTATTTTTTAAAATTATGCATATAAAAGTTACAAAAACTATATTTAAAAATGGTTCACCTTCAAAAGGTGGTAAAACGAGGTTTTAAAAATATTAGAGTGTTTTATGGTTAAAATTGGATTCATTATCATTTATGCCTCTAACATTTGTTGGATAAATATTTAAACACTTTAAAAACATTGATAATAAGATTAAATTTTATAATATTCATCCCCAAAAATATAATTTTGAGGAATTATCGAATATTTAAAATAATAATATTATAGTTGTATTATTTTTCAGTATCACACAACATTGTGTGAAACATAAGATTTCGAAGAAACCTGTAGTTGCGGGTTGAGTACGCTATCATACAAAGTGTCCTCTTTAAAAAAAAATTATTTTCTTATTCATAAATATTAATATATATTTAAATTTATTATTCTATAAGTATCTGGGATGTTACGTCCATCCCGCTTTTGGAAATTTTTTTCGTGAAATTTTTTTATTTATCAAATAAGTGAGCGTATTTGTCCATCATAGCATTTTCAGATTCCAACATTTCCTCTTAGATAATATTGTTTCTCCAAAAAAATCATTACATGAAGAATCACATTATTCTGAAATTCATTATCTATATTTTAATTAATCAATAATGGTTGTTCCACATAATAAATATTCTCTCCCAACTAAACTACCTATGAAAATAAATTATATCTATTCAACATATATTTTATAAATAGTGAAACATGAAAAAATAATTGTGTACCTGGGATATAATTGGAGGTGAATCCACCTTTTAAGAAAATAATCCCACTTTCTTCAAGATTTCATTGAGTCCAATGAACTTTGGACTCAACATTCCCTTCTTACCCAAAACATCACACTTTTCTATGGAAAACATTGAGAATGGAATTATCACCTACCTTGAAAGAATGATCCTTTTATCTAGTTATCTGTTTTACTTTTCTACATGCTCTGAGCTATCCTCATGTTCTTCTGAATCAACTAAACCTTTTATAGTCTATTTTACCAATTCTGATACCATCTGCTTCTCTTCACCTATTAAATCCCATGAGATGGAGTTCGACACAACTTTCTATATAAGGCTTCAAACGGTTCCATCTATATAGTGGAATGAAAACTATTATTATATGAAAACTCAACCAAAAAAAGATTTTGATCCCACCCAGCGTCCCTTGTAATATATTGAACAAGAACATATCATATCCTCTATGTTATGAGTTGTTCTTTTTGACTACCAATAAGATTAAGGATGGAAATATTTACTAAAATTGTATTTTTTTCCCAATGACTTCAAAAGTCCATTAAAAAATTATAAGTGAAACAAAGATCACAACTAGATAAATTTTGGAGGGGAACTCTATTTGACATGAATATATCATTAATATTAAATCTAGAATGTTTATCTAGATATAGAGTACCTTAAATAGGAATAAAATGAGCATATTTAGTCAATTGATCAACAATAACCCAGATTGATTTGTCACCAACAGATGTCTCTAGTAATCCAACAATGTAATCCATGGACACATTTTTCCATTTCCACAATAGAATTGGTAAAGGATTAAGGATCCCTTTATATAACTACCACTCTCCTTGAACCAATTTACAAATCAAAAATTTCAGGGGAAAGTCATCAATATATCTTTTCCTTCAATCCCACCAGTAATACTCTCGAAAACCTCTGTACAACTCAGTACATCCTAGACGAAATGAAAATAGAGAACTATGAGCTTCACAAAAATATTGTTTCGTTAACTATTAATCACCAGACATAAATAATAATTTCCCAAATCTCAAAACACACTTTTTATCAATGTAAAATTCATGAAACATATCCTTATAAACCAATTCTACCTTTTTTCAAACTCACTATAATCCTTATACACATAAGTTATTCTGTTTAAAAGAGATGATTTCATTACCACTTGAAAAAAGTGGATTAATTCCATGAAGTATAATATTTCAATCCAAAATTCATCAAATCAATATAGAAATGATCACGTTCCAAACATTTCATAGTTAAAGAAGCATTAATGTTTTTACTTAAAGTGCCAGCCTCTTTATTTCCCTTTCATGGATAGTAATGAATCGTGCAATCATAATCCTTTATTAATTCCATCCATCTTCATTACAACATGTTTAATTCTTTCTGAGTGAATATATTCTTCAATTTTTTTAAAAGAATATATTTCCCACATTATTCCTTACAAATAATTCCTCCAAATTTTTAATGCTAAAACAATAGAAGGTAATTCAATATCATTTGTAGAGTAATATTTCTTTTGACGACCCAACTAAAGTGAAGAGGAAGATATTAATTGATCATTCAGCATTAAGACACAACCAAATCCTTTTATTTATGCATCACTATAGATAAAAAATTTACCATTCAAGGAAGTCATGGCTAAAACTGGTTTATTTACCAATCATTTTTCCAGTTCCTGGAAATAATTATCACATTCTTTTTTCACTATAAACTAAACATCCTTATGTGTTATCTTAGTTAGTTAGATAGATAATTATTACAATTTTTCATAAAACCTTTGGTAAAAACCAACTAATACATGAACATTATGAATCTCTATGATATTGGTAGGCCATTTCCACTCATAAACAACTTTTATTTTAGAGGGTTCAAAAGTTATGCCATCTTTAGAATCAATATGTCCCTGGAAGGAAATTTATTTCAACCAAAATTCACCATTACTGAAAATTTCATATAATTTATTTTATTTTATGGTTTAGAAAATATTCCTTAAGTAACATCCATGTTCCTCTCGACTTCTAGAATATAACAGAATATCATCTATTAACACAACCAGAAACAGATCCAAAAACTAGTGAAAGACTCCAGTTCAACCATCTTATCACATCAGACATGTTTCATATAGATTTTATACTAGTGAGAAAAAAATTCCCTATGATAATTCTGCTTCTATATTTAGTAAAAATAATTTACCTTACTACTAATATCGCAAATAAAATTTTGTATGAACCTTGAAAATTGGTTGAAATTTTCTCAATATATAGTAATAGGGTCTTCCTTCTATTGCTTCAATTCCAAAATTTTCTTTTCTTTCCAATGTTGAGAATCCATTGGAAAATATTTTTCATTGAGTATATTCTTAAATTCAACACATTCTAGGGAGTTATTCTCTTTAATTCCACTTATATTTTTATTAATTTACCACTATTGATAGAATTCACCTTCAAAATGATAAACAAAAAGAATAATAATTTGATTATCCGAACACCCCATTAAAGAAACAATAATTTCAAGTCGATTAATTATTTTTTGAAGTTTCACATGGTCAGATGATCCTCATAATGATAAGGGATTTTACAACATGAAATGATCCACAATCGATATATTCCTCTACTATTGGTCTTATTGATCTCGTGTATGGACCCCACCACCATTTATTGCATGATTAACCCGATCCATTAATACAAAAAACAATTCAATTTTATTTCCTCCCAACTCCAGATATTGATTTATAATTTTATTTCCATCTATATTCTTTCCTAGAAAATTTTCCATGTTTCATCTATGGAAACCATTATGAAAAAACATATCTTAGACAAAGAAACATGGTAATCTTCATATGGTATATCATTTCAATTTGACCATAAGGTAAAAAAATATATTATGGACATTCTATTAACAATATTCTATCTCCTAATGTTATCTAAAATGGCCTCTGATACCAACTATAAGGTCTCATCATTAAAAATTACTTAATCTTGAGATAAGACAGTAAATGATGTTAATTCACATTGAGGATCTTTTCAAATGTATATATTTAGATAATTAGGTCATGAATCATATAAAAAAATTTATATATTAAAGGTAGACACATTTACTCACTATCCATTTTATTCATAAAACAAAAACTCTTTAAAGGGAAACATGATATCATTTCATGTTTTAAAAACATAACATTTACTTTATCTTATACTTGACTCTATTATTCTATTTTCCCAGTGATAAACATTTCAAAACATGGGATGAGAATAAAAATATTATTAGAGGATTAACTAAGAACTGAAACTATTAGTCCTGTTAAAACATGAAAACCATGAATACTTTACCATAATGTAATACTTTTCATCTTAAAAAATTGTAAATATACTTCACTGAATATAAACTCATTTCATACCCTTTTTATTAAAAAAATATTATAAGAAATCCGATAGAAATAGAGATATAGCATGTATGGGTAAAATGGGAAATAATCATGCAAAAATGGAATAACGATATAGTCTTCTTCCACACATATAACAAAATTGAATAGTCATATGACCGCCTTCTATAACCAATGAATTAAAGGTTTTAATGTAACCACTATTCCTTGGTTTATCACAAAACCACCCATATTAGGTTTATTATGTAACCACCCATCTTTTTTTATAACATAATCACCCATAAAATGATCATGTACCATTATATAATCATTACACACAAAAGAAAAATCACTAGAAAATAATATTTCCACATTGTAATCAAAATAGATCATTTTAAGATATTGAAAAAATCATTATTTTATTAATTCTGTTTTAAATACCAAAATATGTAAAATATAATGTTGTAATTATGTTTCTTTTTAAATGATTTACAACCTATAAAGGAATCTAAATACTAAATAATGGTCATGGTGGTGAAAAGGACATTTCCAACGTATATATTAAAAACAAATTCCTTTGTTTCATTTAGTAAAATTATTCATAGAAAAATATTCATTTTGAATGAAATTAAATGTCAAATGGGTTTATTATGCACCATAAAAGATGTTCCTATATACATTAAAATATTCCTCAATGAAAGTAGATTGGGATGAAGTCTCTTACATTGAGTCTGACTCATTACATACAATTATTATGTTCGTCAACAAAAAAATAGGTGAATTTCAACGTTCTTAAGGTCATTTTTAATGTTTAATATTCTATTTATATTTTTTATTACTATGATATAAAAACTACATAATTATTTGAGTTCATATAGGTCATTTTGTCGATATACGATACTTTATATGAAAATGGTTATCTTTTGATGAAAATTGTCCTTATAGTCAGTAATTTCTAAAATTATATTCATGATTTAAATATTATATATATCTAGTATATATGTATTTATAATATCCATAATTAATTAGGATGAGAAATGAAATTCAGCATTCATGGAGATAGTTGGTCGTACGTACTCAAGAACGCGACTTCTATTTCATTATTTTATTAATAGAATAACAATAAAATGAAATAAATGTATATTATTATACCAGTGTTAAATTAAATTCATGTATGTATCATCGGTTTAATTGAATTATCCTTTATATATTCAATGTATAGAGGGAACGAGTCACATCGCTTCGAGGGTGCGGTAGTCCACACTTCCTCAAAAAAATATCGCATTTAAAAAATAAGGAAAGCATATAGGTATGTTATAAATAAAAATTATAAAATCATATAGACAATAAAAATATAATATATAAAATATATAAATATATTTCCATTATTATTTTCACGATGGGATATGTTAGGAGAAAATTGAACAGTCATCGTTTCGTGAGACAGTAGTTTGTTGTACACAGAATGAGTATGTTGTATATACATAAGATAGAGATGTGTATAATTATATGTTGAACACTTAGAATAGAAACAACCTAAAAATATTTAAGATACTTCTTTCATTTAATAATGGAATAATGATTGGTTAGGGGGTTGTAGAAAAGAATAAATGAAAGGAACTTGAGAGAATATGTTACCACTAATTCGGGTAACTCCTTTTGATTAGAGCCAAAAGGTTTCCTTGAGATACCTTATGCCCAAGGTAAGTCTTATAGATGGAATATAAGGATGTTGAGAGATTATTTTATCAGAATTTTGATTACCCAAGTGGATTGATAGGTGTGATTTAGTGGGTATAGGTGGTTTCCTTTTATAAGAGGGATGGGGAAGACATTATGAAATTATTGAAATATTATATTATTATAAATTTATTTATGAATTATAACAGTCCAAAAGTTATATATTTCATGTATAATAAGAGTTTAGTTATAAACCATTTGTAACAATGTGTTTTATATATGTTTATGTCACATATATAACCATATCATAGTGCCTTAACCATTGGATGAATAAATCAACATTAACCTTGTCTTCTTGTATTTTTACACTATATTTTAAATATGATTACTATAAAAGACCAAGAGAGCATAAGTATATCATTAAAGAAATTTTTTACATTATATATGTTAGTTGGAAACAACTGTGATTTTTTATGACTATTATATAATTTAATATAGTTTTATTTGTTTTAAAAACACAGTAATGTCAAGTTTGACACTATTTAGTAATTGATTTTGATAAAGTTATAACAACATGATTACATTGATAAAAAGAATTAACTCTAAGATTATATGTAATAGTAATCAATAAAAGTCATTTATGTCATAAAAATATTCATCTAACACATTTTTTATTAACTATAATATCATTTGTTGGAATATTTCATTCATAAGGGTATCATAGCATCATCATTGTGTCAAAAATAATTTTTATTAATATCTAAAAATTAAAACAAACAGGAATTAAGAAATATTTTTTTTGATTTCTATTGACTATTTAAAATCTAATATATCATTTATATAAATGATATTAATATTTTTTTAGTTAGGAGATACATATTTATGTTACATTTCCATTTTCATTATATTAAATATTATAAAAGGTAATTATCACACACAAGTGGCTCCAGGGGGTCCAAAATAGACCAAAAAATAATCATGGTCATCCATATCACATAAAGTGGGATTACAACACGTTTTATGGTAGTTTTTGCTAATTATAATTTTTTGTGTGGCCCATATTTCCAAGAATTACCTATTAACCATGCTAAATAAAAATAATTTATTAAGTTACAATTCATATTGTATAAAAATAAAAGTAAACTATTTACATAATTTTGGCCTTATAATTCCAAATATATATTTCAATTTTTTCAAATTCAAATTAATAAATAATTAAAATTAAATTATTACTAATTCTCATTTTCAAAAACAGAACGTGGGTCATTAGGATGTAAAAACAATCCAAGGTTTGACATGTGTTTATATCTAATTTCAATGTGAAATTACATCCAATGACCAAAATTTGATTTTATGACAAAATATTAATCCAATTAATCTTTAAAACCAATTAATTAAAATATCTAACTATATAAATAAAAAAGATGAAAAGGTAGTTTGAATTAATATGTAATATTTTTCACTATTTATTAAAATATGAATTTTGTCAAAAAAGAACAAAAATTTCAACCAAAGTTAATTTTGACATTTCTATTACAAATACGAAGATTATTTTCTCAAATATAAAATATAAATGTGAAAAAAAGATGATTTAGAAACTGTTTCTATCAAAAGGTGATAAAACCATCTTCTAAAAATATTTTTGAGTATTTTATGCTTAAAATTGGATTCATTCACTTTTTTGTCTTCTAAAATTTATTGCATAAATTTTAAAACATTTACCAAACATGTGTTATAATATTTTATTTAGTTTGTTTCATTCCCTCTAATAAAACAGTTAGGTGTAATCTACCCTTTAAAATAATAATAATAATTCTTATTATTTTTCTATATAAGTCAGTGTTGTGTGCAATGTATGATTTCTGAGAAACATATTTTTTCATGTCGAGTATGATATTGAAACAATGATTCCCTTTGAACATAAAATTAATATCATCATCATTAATATTAATAGATATGAAAATGTATTGTTCTATAAATACCTTATATGTTAAATATTCATTCCATTTTTATTGCACTAATGGTCCCATGGAAATCATTACTAATAATAACTCAATTTTATATGGTGATGATTTTAGACTAATGCATTGAAGATATTGGGATTTTTTATAATTTTATTTATAAAAAATGGATGATACAAAATTTTCTAACTTGTTACTGAAGAAAAATAAAATATATTCTAAATAATTTAATGCTTCTCAATTTTTTTTCAATATACCAAAATATATCAAAGAACAATATAATTTTATTTTATAAAATTACAATAATACCATGATAAAAATTCTATGTTAAATTTCATGTGTCATATTAGGTAATAAAATATTTATTTTAGATTTACTAGTTTATTCTCCATTAAAAATATTATTTCAAAAAATCTCTAAAATCCAAAAATTTAGAAACACGAAGAACCTCTTTGTTAAATAGTAATTTCACTCATAATTAATTAATACTATCTTATTACAATATCAATCAATAAATATTTCTATAAAATATATTTTCCATAATGTTGAAATTTATATGATTTACTAAACAAAATTCCAAATGGGTAAGTTAGTCCATTATAACATTTCGGTATATGCTACTATCATGGAAAAACAACATATATGAAGAGTTTACTTCTAACAAACACATGAAATGGTTATCAATAACCAAGAACCCATATAACTAAATCGAAAATGGGAAATCATTTCGCATTGATTATGGAAACAATTAGTCTATTATAGTCTTCAAAATAACTATTGATCAAAAAAGAGTGACAAAATAATGCTTGGAGAAATATTCCATTCATATATTTATCCATACTGGAGTACTTTTCATAGTCCTTTTACAATAGGTTCAAAACACCTGGATTAAAAAATATTTATATCCTAAATTATAATAACCATGATGCATCCCAATAGAGAGTTTTATTGCTTGAAAATTTGGAAAAATAAACAAGTTACTCCAATATTTATATGTTTAGAATTTTTACCAATTGATGGAAATCATATCATGAATAAAGTTTTATGGAACATCATGGATCGACACTAGGATATATCCTCTCCCATTGTAAATTTTAAAAAATACGCTTATAGAAAATATCTCATTAGGAATTAATAAAAAAATAAAACCCCCTAGTCAATTTATCATTAATGGTATAAAAGTAAAATGCTAACAAAAAACCAAATATAATAAAATATCACAAAACATGGGGAACAATATTTTCATCAACAAATTTCATATATATGTGAATTTCATAAATAATTAATGAATTTATTTTAAATCGACTATATAGTTTATACCATAACATTATTAGACTATTAGATACATCTCCATGAGTATTTTTAAACTAATTCCCTTTATTAGGAGAAAAAACTCTTATTTTATCTATATTAGCTGATCTTCATATATAAATTTTAAAAACAAAACATCTCAATTCTATCTATCACTTCCCAATGTATTCATGACAGAATCTCAATATCTATCACATAGTAATTAATGTGGATAATGATACCCACCAGTAGTATATTCATATTTAAATAAATAATTCAATGAAATATTTATAAATTCAAAAAATACTTATAATTAATAATATAATTCATGTCTCACTAATATAAAATCATTTATTAAAAACTCATTCCACATCAATGTATATTCAATAAAAATTATTTTCAGGAATATTAATATTTCCACAGTTACAACACTCGAACAATAATTAAATTAAAGAAACATAATATTTTCATAAATAATTTAAGAAGTAATTATTTTAATGAAAAAAATTATAATTTATTGTATTAATATCTATTTTCATCATACATGGTTAAAATAATCTAATAATGACTTTTTAAAATTTCCCAAAAAATAATCTTTTATTAATATGAAAAATATGTACCCAAATATTACAACTTTTATTTATAATATTTTATATTAATATATCTAATATATATTTTTTAGATAATATTTTGATATAAATAATAAAAATATCATTTGGTTACAAAAAGGGGGTTTTCAAAAAAAATATCCGAAAAACATTTAAAAAGACATCATGTCCCTCCATTTTTGTTAATTAATATACTATTCAATGAAGAATAATTTAATTTAAATTTATATATTATATAAATGCATATTAATTTCTACTTGTCTATTTACTATTTTAATTCATATAGTTATCATGATATCATTTAATGTCCGAAAACTCATTTCATGAAAAATAGTTTTCGAAATGTTTTGTGGGTTTGGATTTGCTCTAATATATTTGAAAAAAAATATTTCAAATGCACATAACGTATTTCGTATATTTAATGATAATAATTAATATTTTTTATTGTGGTCATGTCAATTTTCTTTAATAATAAATTGTTAAAATAGAAAAAACATTTACCAGGATTAAAGTTGAACATTGTTTTGTGCATAACATGGAATTTCAAAAATAATAATTTTATGAACTCATACATTTTATATGAAAAATTGGACAATATAATTATAATAATTGGGAAAAAATTATATAATAAAGATCAATTTATTTTATTCATAATGGATTAATTAACTAGGTTTGGGGAAAAATTTACTTTGATGAAATCTAAAAGTTTAAATGTGAGTAACTGTTGATGTGAATGATTAAGTGTGATTAAAACATGTTTATTTTTATATTTAGAGGATTGATACGACCCATTTTTTAATTTATTAATCACTTGGGTGGAGAGTGAAATTATATTATTGAATTGTTTTGAGTATTTATGAAAATTTCATTCCATTTGTATTTTAAAATGAAACATCTGCCCTCATTTATTTACAACACTCTAGACAATTAGAAAAACCTTAAACATTTCTCAGAAAATACGTAACAAATTTATATTGTTTTATATATTCCTAAAATACCAATCATGTTGTCCTCAATAAGAGATATAAATATTGTTTCCCAAAATGAAGGCGATCATCCTCACAAATCCCATTATTTTTTACTTTTTCTTTATCACAATATAGTATGTCTTAAAATTTTAATTATTACCACACTATAATCTCATATATAATGATATGTTATTATGTTTAGGGAAGAATATTTTTCCATATACTCCTCTAATATTTTTGATAATGAGGAATAACTTTTTTTATATGGAGGACTCCCACCTCATGATCTAATGTAAATTTGTTAAGATCAACATAATATGTGGATATTCATAATGATATAAATAATAAATATATATTATATATAAGACATTATATTAATCATAGAAAATTAACATTATATCCAATTCCGTACCCATTCTCCCATTATAGGTATCATATCAATGCTTTTGTGTGTGTATAGTATACCACCTCAATTAAGTAACATGGTTCATTTCACATGTAAAAAATTCACGACTGATTAAAAAATGTATATATGAAAATTTTTGATATTTATAAATTAAATATATTTTTTTTTGTGAATTTTGATATATATCTAACATACATGGACAAGAAATTATATTCCAAAATAGGTATTAGAAAAATATGAAATTAACACATAATAATTTTGTAATAATGAAATATTATTATCCAAAAAAAGATAAGATTGTATAAAAGAGAAATATTAGATATTATAAACAATAATAATGTTCTATTGTATATTATAAACATTCCAAAAAAACATTACACTTGGCATGAAAAAATGATCTACTAAATTGATGTATGAGGTTAGATATTTCATCTCATTTTCCACTCTGATGATACATATTACATTATATACATATATTAACTTGTATGTATTGTATATAATAACACCTTGGTGTATTTAACATGAAAAAATAATTTTTAGGATTATTAATGTTTTAATTCAAATCTATTCATTCAAGGTGTAATAAATTATAATCTACCAAAGATATCAGAATACATTTAATAATCATACATTCATTTGGAATTTTATTTTTTTGTGGAGGTAATCTAACAATTTATCCTTCATAAACTCAATTAATTTTCAAATACAATGTATGATGTTTTTCTTATCATATTTTCGTAAAAATTTTCCCCTTTGTTACTTTATACATATGAAGGCATGTTTAGAATAAAATCAAATTTAATTTCATTATTATGATATATTTTACATCTATGTCTTTTTTTCATTATTTTTTCCAAATATTATTTTATTTACCAAAATTATTTAAAATGGGAATATTATTTTGTTCATTTATTTTATGGGGTTTTAAAAAGAATATTTTCACTTTTATTGAAATGATTTTTTTACATTCATTTTAAAAAAATACAATAGGAATTGTTTTTTATTATATACCATGACTACTAACTTTAAATTCAACATAAATATATTAACGAATTTATCTTATAGTAAAAATAATCAATGTATTTATAAATAAGACACTTTTATAATAATGTTTCTTAAATTTCACTTATATTTACTACATTCTGCAAAATTACAGGAAATTACCTCATAATCTATTTTATATCCCACTTATTTTGTGAATGTTAAATTTATCTTGAAACAGTAACTTGTGTTTGATCATTAGACATTAAAATTTCTTTTACTGTCAATATTAATTATCAATGATATGTTTATTTATTAAACAATATATCATTTCTAAATAGAATCATTTAAATGGAATGTTATTTGATTTACAAGGTAAATCATGTTAAATACATACTATCTCCCATATATGGATATTTATTGATAATGAATATTTTTCATGAATTAAATATATTATTAAATATATGACTATTTTTTAGAAATTTTGTTTTGGGTGAGGAAAAAAGAATTATATTTCCTTTCAATGCATGATCTGGTCTGAGGAGACCAATATGTTTGCCAAATTAAATTGGATTTCACTCAATATTTTAATAATTTTTATCCATGTTTTTTAATGGATTTATATCATGATGTCTAGTATTATGATGTATAATGTTAGTAATTTTATTCATTTATCATTTTATTATAATTATCCATGACATTAGTTCATTTATATTATCCATGGATGCATTTTTATGATCATGTTATTGACTAAAATGCATGTTTTTAGTAATTAAATTTCTTTAATGAGTGTATCTTATATAATAATTATAGATTCTATAATACATAACCCTTACTGAGAATTGGGTACCGCCCATATTTTTTTCATTTCTATAATATTTAATGAACATTTCTTTAAACAGGATCAAATATGACTAATTTATTCCAATATTACATGTTATATATTATCAACAATTTAAATTGGGTATCTTGTGTGTATCCGGTTCTCTAAGATTAAAAAATTTATCAACCCATTGGGATTAGAACTATTATATATATTATTATGAAATAATTTGAAATTTGATAGATTTATAGGGGTAGAGGTTGATATATATAGTATTAGTAGATGATTTGTACAAATCCTAGGAGTAGATTTTGGAAAAAAATATATTTGGGATGATAACCCATTGAAAATCAATAGGGATACAATTTTTTTGAGAATAAAACACTAAATTTTTTGTTAATATGATATTGTGATATTTGAATTAGTTATACAACCCATTCAAGATTCTAGAATTGGAAAGATTTATTAAAGTGTGTTTCCTATGGGTTAATATTCAAAAAACTATGATTTTGGATTTGACTCGATATTTTAATGGTTCATAATAAATATTCATTTCTGTGAACCAAGTTTGACATTACTAGTGGATTTTACCAAGATAAATAAAATTTTATTTATGACATATTATGTAGGATTTGAAATTATTTAAATTTAAATATTTTCCCGCAAAACTAAATTTATTATTTTGGGATTAAGAATGCATAATTTTTTATTTTTCTAAATTGTTTACAATAATCATGAATTACATGTAATGATATAAAATTGAAAATGTTATGAACTATTCCATAATTTTCCAATGGTTAGAAATTTTTCCTAACTAAAATAATGTTATTAACACTCATGGTCAAAGAAAAAATGTCCCTGTTGAATATTGCAATACATATGGTATCAGATTTGAGAAGATTATCACTATATTTAGGAATTATAATCACATTATGATTAATAAAATTGATCAACTAAAGAAACCTTATATTACAAAATGTGATTCTTCTCTGTTTTTTAAATATATAAAATAGAAATCTCATCATATAGTGGTACTAATAATCAATTGGTATCTTAGAAATGGATTAATTCCCGGGAAAATATATTTTCAGAAAATGGAGGTGATATAATGAAAATGGTTATAGTAGTGGTATATTAACTCATGGGTGAAGTGGATCAATAAAGTCCATTCATCTAGAATAATATTGGGGGAGATGAAATAGATCACATATAGAAGAGATCAATAAATGAAACATTCTTTAGAGAAGATTTCCAATCATATAAACTAATTAAAATATAAATAATATCCTTTAATTTAATGAAAAATGAAGAATAATGTTTAATAGAGTATCAAGATACTATTACAAGGATTTCCAAGTATGTTATATATTACATACAAAATAAAAAAATTGATAATTAAGAAATTCATTAAAAAGTATTTTTAAAATCCTTCGAATGGTCAATGGTTCTCAATCATTTTCATCATATGATTAGAAATTAATGTATAAAATTTTAGTTTGAATCAACATATAATTTTTTTGAATGGAATGAGATATTTTTACATGTGCGTATATAAGGTCCATCTATTCATTTAATGAAAGTGGGTGAAATGAAAATAAAGTCTATAGATAGAAAGGGTAATAATCAAATTGTTGTTATAAAAATGTATATCAATAACATGATAGATTTCTCTAATATTTACCTATATATCCATAAAAAAAATTTCACTTTATATTTTTTTAATCATTGATGAAATTCAAATATAAAAAACAACCGATTAAATTTCCACTGTTGATTTAATGAAGTTAGATAAAAAAATATTGTTTTCCAATAAAACATATATAGGACCTAGTCTTTTACCATTGGGATACCATATTTTATAGAAATAAATATTGATTAATGAGGCTATTATATTGTTAAATGGAAATCAAAATAATAATTATAAAGAACACACATCGTCAACCCTTAATTTATGAATTATTCAATAAACTTTATAGTGATTAATATTTTTAATGATTGATTTTATTTCATGGTATCAATGATTGTGAGTAAATAATTACTACCATAAAAATAAAACAATATAAAAAATTTATGTATATTATTAGTTTACATTAATGAAATTTTGATTGACTACTGAACCATCAACATTTCATGATCTAATGAATATAATATTAAAGTCATATCTTGATGAATTTATGGTGGAATTCACGTATGATATGTTTTTTTATTGGGCCCATGAGAGTCCCATGGTGATCATTTATAATACTATAAGAAGAATATTTTTACATGTAGAATTTAGAAACTATGAAATATGTATTCAGAATGTTTCATTTTTGGCCAAAATATTTCCACGAATGGTATACGATATAATAAAATGAAGTGTACAATGAATTATGGATTTTGAATTCACTAATTATATATTTCTGCACATTTTTATTCCACAAGATAACATTTAAATCTCCATCACCCAAAATTAATTAAATTAATTAATTTTAACACTTCATTGTGAAAATATTTAATTTTTACTTGTATTGATCACGATTTTACATAAAAATTAATGAGGAGTATTCACAAGGCACTAGATATAGAGATTTATAAGAAAATTCATACCTTTATCAAAATGATAAACCATCCAAATGGATTATTTATATATTTTAAAACATGTCAAGTTAATGATCACTAGACATTAATGATACATGATATTATTTTTTTCTTTTAATTTTGTCTTCCTATAATAATATATTTTATTCAAGTATTCACTTTCTAAAATTCTGAATAATTATATGGAAATATATCTCATACTCTAACTTTTGGGCAAGAAGATGGTGAAAGGAATCTTATTAGTGCAAAATTAGTTAAGTATAAAAAATTTAAAATTACTTTTAGGATTATATTAGTTATCATAAATGTAGGAAATATAGTTATAATGATAACAATTGGAAATATTTTCAGATCCAAGTGGGAGATCAAGATTTCCTAAAAGTCTCTCTTTGGAAAGGTGTAATAAGAATTTACATGATAAGAACATTTAGTCTCTTTTATATCATAAACATTGATGGTTTAGTAATAATTAGGATTTATAAATATAATTTGGTATTTAAAACTAGCCACTATGATGAAATAATTTTTTAAAAATATTAATGCATATACAAGAAAGATCCAACACCTATTCTGATATATAATGAAATATAATTTGAACCCATTCTATATTACTACGAAGTTGTAATGAAAATTTATTATATTAGAGAAAACATATTTTTAAATAGGATAAATCAACTCAAAAAGGATATTTTTGTAAATAATTAAATTGAGGGAGCATAAACTGTAATAGAGGACATTATAAAAAAAACAACATTAGTTTAAAAAGTAATATCCATAAAACATTTCAAAGAATAAATTTTTGTAGAAGGTAAGAATGTAAAACCCAAGTCTCAATTATAATAAATGAACCATATAATTTAATATTATAATTAAAAAGGGACATATTAACATTCTATGAAACAAATTCTAAATGTATCGGATGATTATCAATTATAAACATACATGATCAAAATAAGCCTAAAATGAATTTTTTGAATTAATTATTTTAAATATGAGTTAAAAAAGAACAAAAATATTGAATATAAATATGAACACAATTATATATAGTTAATTTTTTCAAAATTTATAACCAATAAATAATAACTATTAATTTTTTGTATATAATAAGACGTTCATTTAGTGGTAAAATAAGTTTTTTTATAAAACGTTTTTTCATAAAACTGTTTTAAAAAGAATAATTTATTTATTGTATAATTGAATAAAATAATCATAAATTATGAATTATATAATCCAAAGTTATAGATTATATATATAAATATACTAATTAACATCCATATGATTGTTTTTACTTGTCATATTGTTAATATATGATCATATTTTCTATAAATATTAATTTAATGAAAACCAGTTTCGACATGATCTGTGGGTATGTTTCTAAAATATATTATAAAAAATACGGATTTAAATTTTAAAAAAATTATTAAATATATTGAATTTTCATAATTAATATTTAGTTATATTTCCAAACAAAATTTATTTCAAAATAAATAAAAAATTTGAAAAAAAATTAAAATGGTTAAGGTTTAAAGAGGGTTATACGCTTTTTATACACATGTGATAAAATTAATTTTCTCAAAACATATATTTTGTATTTGAAAAATAAAATTTCATATTTATAATTAAGGGATAAAAATTATGTAATAAGCCTGGAATTATTTTAATCATAATTAATAAATTATGTTGGATAAATAAATAATTTAACATATTAATAACTAAAATGGTAAACGTGAATAACCTAGGAGGTAAAGGATAAAATATAATTATGACATGTTTATATATATTTTTGGATGTATGTATCTACCATAAATTTTATAAAAAACATTATAATTCAATTTTAGAAGAAATTTTAATGATAGTGACATCCTATTGTTGATTAGTTTTGGGCATTAACAAATATTTAAATCCTCCTTATTTATATACCAGAACCCCCTTTCATCCCTTAATCACCCATATCAAGTAATTTACCTCATTAAACCTGAAGAATAACCTACCTCAATTCCATACCCATTATTATGGGTTATTTTCTTCCCATAATAACAACGTGATGGTCCTTATTAATATATTTAATTGTTAATTCACTAAAAGAATGAAATCATCATCCCTAAACTCTTTCTATTTTCACTTTATATTAAAATCGTAAATTTTATGTGAAAAAATAAAATATAATAATACTGTAATATCTCATACAATGAGTTATTATTATGTTCATGTAATAATATTTATCCATTTTATACATAATGAAATGGGAAACAAAACCCTCACTCGTTTATTGAGCAAAAAACCATATCACAAACTAATTAATTTTTGTTTACATCACTAACTCTATTAGATAGGCATAATGATTGAAATAATGAATATATATGATGCATAGTAAATGTAATTTATTCATTAAAATTAATAAATCATCCACTTGGGTACCCTTTCACCCATTATGGGAATGACATTGTCCCTTGCGACCACATACAACCTACCATCTCCAAAATGTGATGTGATTCATTTTCCATGACCAATATTCAATAAATATTTTAAAAATATATATAATTAAAAATTTATTTATTTATAACACAAAAAAATTCTAGATATTACGAATATATATTATTTATACATGAACGAGAGCATCCAAGACAGAACATGCATAAGAAAACAATGTAGAAAACACATAAAAAATTGTAATAACAAAATATTATTAATGAATTGGTGATATTATGTTATAAGATAATCATGTATGATATAAAAAATATGGAGATGGTTTATATAATAGATAATGACATTGTTAAAACCAACATAAACGAGGATAAATCATAATTATCTAAAGGGATGTTTAAGGTAAGGAATTAAATATCAATTTCAATTGCATTGTGACGTACTTTTTGTCATCCAAAATATAAAATTTTTATTTGTGTATATACTAAACCTATTATGTATTTAAAATTAATATAGATTTATTTATGATTATTAATGTTTAAATTCAGACCTATTTTTATGGTGTTACAATTTAATATCTACTAATTTTCAAAGAATCTATTTTATAATTTCACATTATATTTTGGATTTTATTAATTTCATTTTAATAATATTATCCATTATCATTATAAAACACATATAATATCAATATCTAGTATATATTTATGTGGTTTTCAGTTTTCCTTCCAAAATATCATCCCTTTTTACTTGTATTATGAGAAAAATGTGTATAAGAAAACCCAACTTAATCACAATTTTAAATATATTTTTCTTCCATGCCCATGATTTTTAATATTCCATTGTAAAATTAATTTTATTTAGTAAAAAAAAATTTAATGAAATTATATGTTAGACATGATTTTTATAAATTATTTTAAATGATTCTTTATAGTAATTTATGAATAGTTTGTTTTTTAATTTTCATAAAAATAAAAAACAATGTTTTATTACATATACGACAATATTGGCCTTCTCCACCACCATAATCATATTAAAAAAATTATATTCATCTATATGTTCTCAATGGTCTTAAAAATAAATATATTTTATAAAATTTTATTTGAATATTTCCATTCCATTTTACTATATTAATCTAAAATTATTGAATTTACCTCCATATATAAATTATCTCTTATTTTTTATTGTTAACTTTCTCATCAAACATTAAATTTTATGTTATCATTGGACTTTATATTTCCCAAAATATTCATGCCTTATATCAAGGATATTTTTATTTAATAAAAAACATATCATATATAAATTTTTTGTTTCATAGTTATTGTAATTTGATTTTAGAGGGACATTTATAATTAGTATTTTTTACTCAGAACATATATTAATGATAGTTATAATTGTGAATGAATTAAATCAATCAGTTAATATATTTGGATGGTATTAGATGAGTGTACGGTAGATCCTAGAAATATATAACCCTTCAATATGTCAATAGGTGTGATGACTAAAATTAGTTAGCCAAATTATATATTTTTAAAATATAGTTTTATCATATCATTGTTCAATGTAATAACAATATAGATACCATGATGTTTAAGATCCTACCATATAATATAAATTACTTCCATCATTGAATATTGTTATATTATTTTTCATCATATTATTTTATTTATATTTTTTGTGGGTACATTTTTTATCATTTATTATTGATTATATTTCATTTTAATTTAGTTATTTACTAATACATATTGATTATATTTATATATGTATTATTCTTCTGTTGTAAATATCCTTTAGTATGAATTTAATATCACTATTATATTGTTTCATTTCCTTAGGTATGAAGTATAATTTATTTAATGAGTTCAAATATGATTAATGTTTTTTGTTACTATGTTTTAATTTTATCCCCAATTTGAAATGGGTATCATGTATGTACCAAAGCCTACAATACAACTAATGTTGTTTTCCCATTATAATTATATGAATTGTATATACGGATATGAATTAATGTTTATAATGGAGAAGGGTTACAAGTTTTACGGTTGTTACAATAATCATTATAGGTCCTCTAATGTGACAGCCTGACTTGGTATCCCTTACTATAACATAAATAATATTCAAAAATATAATAACATGTGTCTAAATATAGACTCAAATATATTCATATGATGCCAATATATCACATTCCAGCATAAAGAAATGTGACATTCCAAATCAAATAACCAATAGGATATTGGATATTGACCAATACATCAGTATACGCACAAGTAAATGAGAGGTAGTTCCTGTAGTTATAAATTAGCTCCTTTTATCATATTAATAAAATAAACTAAAATAACCAAAACACAATATATAGATATATGATCAATAAAAAATGACATGAGATTATCCACTATTAGCGAAAAAATAAATTAACAATCAATGTTCCATCATATAATTCCATAAATGAATATGATAATCCATATTGAAGGAATTATAACATCATAAAAGTTCATATGTAGGGGTGAGTATAATAATGATTTATATTATAAACCTACATAATTAGATAACACAAAAATAATGTATTTTCAACATGTATTTCTAGTATGAATAGTTTTTAGAAACATAAATAACCAAATATCGTTATCAAAAATATTTTAAGAAAAATAAAACCTCAATAATAAACTTATATATCACATTAATCATTCTAAGAAAACCAAAATGTTGAAATTATAAAATATAAATAGAATATTATAATATCACACCCCGTCATAAATTCCCTACATTAAAATTCCCCCTTCATTATAATACTAATGATATTTCGATGGAATTATATTTACCCACCTATCATTGGTGCACTGAATGAAATATAAATCACTATAATTATAAACTATTTACATAAAAAAATGTTGAATTAAATAAACTTCTCCTTGGCTATAAATGGTTGTTAGGGTAATGTGGAAATAATATACTCTATATAAGTAATTTTATATTTAGTCATCTAAATTACTATTTCATTATATTGGAGAAATTGTAATATAGTATACATCATCATCCTCTATAATCCCAATGTTGGTGTTGATGAGGATTTTAAAAACTCAAAAAATTATCTTCTTTTTTATTCTCTTATCTAGTATATTCATGGAATACATCATCTCTACCAATATCTTATAGGGGATTTCAGAAGAATACAATTCTCCACCTATCTCAATGATATTATCTAGTCTATCCTAACTAAGACATATGGGTGAATAGGGAAATATATAATTTCTATTTATTTCCAGTACATAAGAATATTATTGGATGATTTAACTCCCAAACCCAAACTAATTATTCCTAGACAAAGTGTTTTTTGATCTGATGAATCCCCCATATACACTAGATCCTACTGACTTTTACCAATAGTATAATAACATCAGAAGGGATATAATATTATCTCCACTAGTTGAGAGCATATTTTATAATTTAAGACACACATGAGGTCATCTGACCCTTTGCATTGAGCTCATTGGTTTGTGTTATGGTTTTAAAAAATGATTTCATTGAAATGGGATTCACTAACATGATTCCATTGTTTATCATTATTTGGAACATGTGCACGATATACAAGACTTATAGGGCTCATCCACGGGATCTGTGATTGTTCTTGTCCATCAATGTATATTGGACATTATTGTTTCCATAATGTCGGTGGAATTATTATTTTCTATTAACATTGGTAAAATTAACCTTGCGTGATTAATTTTTTTAAATATGTGATAAATTGAATTTTTAGTGTCTTCATGAATAATTCATCCACAGAAAGGTTCCCATTCTCTGTATATACCATGTTTGTTTTTTATATTTTTTATTTAATAAAATTCTTTCAGATTTCTTATATTTTGGGATAGATGCTCTATTTTCTGATATATCTAATTTTTTAATGTTTATATTATATATCAATATTGTAATAAATTATTTAATCATTGAATATTGCAATGATTTTGTATATATTATTACTATAACTAGTATACTATGATAAGACCTCGATTAGTGATAAGTTGGTTATTCCATGGGTTATGGGTGGACACATATTAGAACCTTATATGATCTCACATACTGGATGGGATCTATTCAGATACTTAATATTTTTTCTATTGTAGGAAATTTCAACTTGTAATTGATTGTGGGATTCTATAACCGAGGAGGTTAATCTATAGAATGTTCATGTAGATGCACTAGTCGTGTAGGTTGTAGGAAAACCCAATCATAGATATCTTCAATAGTGGTATATGATAGACTATTCTAGAGACATATATATTTTGTGTACTCTATCCTTTTTTAGACCTAGTTTACTTTACAATGCAAAGGAGTAGATATTTATCATCAATTATGTCTTTGATCTCATCCAGACAGCTATTGTATGGGATGTGGAACTGGAAGCATTCATTTTATAAGGACCCGCCAAGTGATTTTTTGGTCAAGAAACATTTTGGATTATTTTATGTTCTCAATTAGACAATTATTAATGACCATCTATTCAAGATTTACATATGTGAAACTGGGTCCATACTATTCTCATTACCACATAGAGTATTTTTTTTGAATAATAAATTTTATTTTCCCCATGAAATGACTCACATAGATTCACTGAGATTCATTGACATACAAGAAATTATTGGTAGAGGATTGTGTTGTGTGATTTTATAAATTTTTCAATAGACCGTACAATGATTCTTATAGACGAATGAAGAGTAAGGTAGAGGATTCATACCATAGAGGTGACAGATGACTTGGGTAATAGAAGGGCTTGTCATAACCACTTGTGAATGAATGATGACTATAGTGATTTTACTATTTGGATTTTTACCGTTATCATATTTTCTATTTATTATCATATATGATTGATTGGGATGAAAAATGGTGGGAATCCTACAGCAATTCAACTCCACTACATTGATGTTATGGAAGGTAGTAGGATAGATTTTTTCAAAATACTTGTGATCTAACAGAGAAACTATGTATAAAACCCAACTGTATACTCATATTGTAATGGATATTTTGGGAAAGGGTGATGAGGATGATATTGGAATTTAATTATTTTGATACCAGACACGAAAATATGGTTTTGAGGGACTATCAACTTTTCGAGTTATGCGTTGATCCAATAATGTTTACTAACTACCGTGTTTGATACCTGGGTTCCATTTCCTTTATATCTGGACGACTAATAATTATCAGAACTAATAACTGTACAAATGAAGGTGGTAATGAAGTTCATATGGTATGATGAGTGTGAAGAAGAAATTCAACTGATGATGTGGAGGGTCACTATATCTCCATTATTGATAAATCTTGATCTATAGGTTGACTTCACTATACACTATAATGATTTTGGTATTATTTGGAGAGTGGTGTTAATGAAAAGTGAGAATGTAGTTGGTTATGGGTCAAGTCGGTTGTGACCCCTTGAGAAAACAATCCCTACTCATGATCTGGAGCCAGTATTCAAGGTTGATTCTGTAGAGTTTTGGTGACATAATCATTTTATCATGTTATTTGTAGTCTGCACTGAAAAATATTATAAGGACCCAGCCTCAAACATTACATAATCATGAATTAAATGAATAATTCTCATTGATGATTTTTTAGGTTTAGAGTTTTAGATAATTAGGCCATAACTATTACATATCAACTTTAAAATTACATGTAGGCACTAATACTTTGTATCCAGTTTTTTAAAATAAAAACTCTTTAAAATAAACATGTATAGTTTCATGTTTTAGACAGCATGACTTTTCTTTGATCGCATCCTTGACCCTATTAATCTTTACGTCCTGTGGAAAAAATTTCAAAGACATGGGATGAGCATAAAAAGATCAGTAAGGGTTATAAAATAAGGAAAGGAAACATTAACCAATAAATAAATAAAAATCAATGAAACCAACACATTTCAATCATAACATACCTTACGAAATCATTTGATTTATGAATAACACACAAAAATCCTAAATCATAAAGGTAACTTATGGCATTCATAACATACAAACATTGTAGCTATCACAGCTTCATAGGGAGTCACATTTGGAATTCCCATCACAGTATATTCCCTAAATCTCTTTGCAGAAACATTAATGTTTCCCTCTTTCATGTTACCCAATGCATTGGAGAGCTATCTCGGGCTCACCCACCCTAGGATTATCACGGAACAACCCGTATATGTAAACAATGCCTAAGAACTATAACATATTCATATCACATAAAATAAACATAAAGAAAAGATAACATTTTCACATTATAATCATAGTATATCATTTAAATATATTGACATAAAAAATCCATTATCAAAACCATATTAAATACCAAAATATATAAAAGAGTATATTGTATTTATTTTCCTTTTATAAACATTTCAGCTTGTTAAAGAAGAAAAATAACAAATGATACTCTCGGAGGTGGAAAAGGTCATTGTCACCGCATAAATTTAAAAGAAACATTATTTTTTTAGTAAAACGTCTTGTAGGAAAAAATTCCATTTGAATGAAACAAAACGTTAGAGGTATTTATACACTGTATACGAAAATGTTGAGAATAAAACAAAATATGCCTCATGGAAAGGAGATTGAGATGAAGTCCCTTACAAATATCATTTTATAAATAAAATTGATATAATATGTGTATTAACTACAAGAACACATAAAGAATGTATAAATACAAGATAAGATATCGAAATTCATTACTCACATAATCATAGCATGAAATAAACAATAAGTAGAAGGTTAACCCAAAGAATGGAATTTGAGTTAAGAAGTTACCATACCTTGGGTCCGACGTGACCCGATCTTTCTTTAATCTCCTGAATAATAAACAAAAGTTAATTTCTACTTGCATAAGAACCTTTTTCAAGTTTATTATTCCTTTTATATCACTTATTACCATGTTATAATCAATATGTAATCATTTATGTTATTAACGGTTGTTTCATCGATATTTGGTACTTGTGTAAAAATGAAGACCTTATAATTAAAATATGTCCATGTCATTGTCACATCCCATCTTTGGGGCCCGTGCCGTGACTACCCCAAGACCACCTTCCATAGGCTAGGGGCTGGTGACTACCACCAAAGGCGTAAATCCTGATAATTGGGAATACATTACCTTTAAAAAAGTAAACTAAACACCACAGTGTACAAGCGGAAGTAAAACACTACGTACAAAAGAAAGTGCTGAAAAGTAAATGGGCCAGAATACAAACCCAACTGAAAGTACAACTACAACTGAACAAAAGTACAATAGAAAAGACAATAGCTGGAAGAAAGGAAGCAGCTCATGGGTCATCCTCCTCGGATCCTACCTGAATTGTAGGTACAGATAGCCTCCACAACGCTCTTGCTCGTCAACCTCCTCTGAGTATCGTCTCACCGTGAAGTCCACCTCTTGATAGTGACTCGTCGTGAGGCCCACCTCCGGGTATTTTCCCGTCCTCGAACACTCGACCTCTGTCAGTGCTTCCCGTCATCTACAACCAACACAAAGAGGTGCGGGCATAGCTCATGCAGGGGTGAGTATACGATACTCATTAGGGACCCCGAGACCCTCAAGGTCTCACTAAATCCAACAAGGATAACCACAAAGAAGGATCTCAACAGATAACCTTTGCTTAGGTATAAGCCCATACATATACCTAAGTTATCAAGTAACCCATCTCAATCATGAGGAAACACAGAGATTATGAAATCAACGGATAACCACTACCCAGGTACATTCCCATACATATACCTAAGTTATGAAGTGACCCATCTCAATCATGTGGTAAACACAAAGATCATAGACTCAGCTCAAACCAGGATTTTCATTATCGAAACCGTAACTGCTGAAGAGCCCCATCTCTGAAGTGTACAGTGGTCCTTTCACGACTCCGAGGTACTGCTCACTGACCTAAGACTGCTGAGGTACTCCTCCTGTCGAGTACCGCGGCCCAGCCACCCAAACACAGTAGTGCTTCCCGTTGGGGTATGCCACCCAAACACAGTAGTGCACACCCCTTAATAGCCTGCAGAGGTACTCTCCGGACGAGTACCGCGGGTCTGCACTGTCACACAGGTAGTGCTCCATCCTCCATGGGTCTGCACCCAAAAAATTAGTGCTCCGTCCACTGGGCTAGTCGACTCACTCCAAGTCGAGTCTGTCAAGCAGTCCTCAGGTCTCAGCCGGCTACACGGTCTCCGTACTCCAAACGCTCGTCTCCAGGAGGGTCCCCTCCACGAGTTATAGGTCGATACTCCAAGTATATCAATGTCCCACGAATAAGTATCTCAAAGGACCACCTCGTCATAGGGGTCTCAATGCAACAGAAGACGCGTCAATCAGACACCCGGTCTGTGAGTTATTAGCCTTTTCGTCCCAGGGGCCTGGTTGGTTTCTTGTGCGAACCAACCCGACCATATCTCTTCTATACCCCGAACTCTCATTGGGTATACACATAGGTACTGATTCTCAACAAGATCACCAATGCCACTGACGGTTCGTCAAATGGTTTTCCAGTCTGAATGTTATCAGCCTTTCTGTTCTAGGGGCCCAGTTGGATTTAGGGTACAATCCAACCCAGCCATATTCCAACTTCTTCCAAACCTCAGGCGGAGTATACCAAAAGAACCGTCTCATCAAGAGGAATCTAACAAAGTCGACGACACGTCAATCGGACATCCAGAGCTCAAGTTATAACCATTTCCGTTCTGAAGGCCCGGTTGGATTCATGTTCGATCCAACCCAGTCGTACTTCATATGACACCAGTTAACCAAACTTATCACACCATTGCGATCCATACGGAAAAGCACACGAGATGGACTACCCATTGGTCCCAAACGGATAGCCGGTGAAAAATTTGCATTTCACCGCATCATGCGCAAACCGGGCCTTATGGGGCCCGTGCCTCAACCTTGACATAAATATCGAAAATCAGTCTTGAAACATCCATCGTAATTCTAGTGTCGTAACGTCGCAGACAGTTCGTCATTCCGATATCGTATGAGAGAGATATGTCTGATACAAGATCCTGTAATAATAATAATATTATTATTATTCGGTGTTTCGTGGCCCCGCACCATGAACTAGAATTTAGTATCCAACATTAGACTTGAATCGACTATATTAATGACGGGATTATATCGCCACTGACGGCAAGGCAATCAAACGTCGCACGCATGAGTTATGGTGGGTCGAAGATTTAATAATAATAATACATATATTATTTTTCCGAGCGCTTCGGGTACCCGATCCAAAAACTCGAAAAAGACATCCAATATTGGACTCATAAATTCCGTCTTGAATTCAGGGTCACACTGCCGTAGACGGTTCGTGAAACCGAGGTCGCACGAAGAAGTTACGGCATAAAAAGTGTTTTATCAACAAAAGTAATAATAACAATATTTTATTATTATTATTACTTTTTTATTTGCTTTTCCTTAACTCAAAATTCAATCAACGCATGGGCATTCATTTTCTACATGAGGCTTCAACTTGGGCATTCATTTTCCATTTATTCTGTTTTTATTTTTTATCCTTTAAATTCCATCTTCTCTCTCCAATCACATAACTTATTCACTCACGATTTCATGCCGCCTCTCCTGCGAACTCCAGCGGCCAACCTCTCACACCCGCAGTATTCGCCAGAACCGTCGCGGCTACCTTCAGCCTGCCGCGCCACTGCTGTCTTCACCGTAAACCTTGATCCTCCTGCTCCCGCATCACCTGCTTCCTCAAACGACTTGTCCCCATGACCGGCAGCAGCGGCCTCCGCCTTCCGCACTCCATTCCGACTTCGATTTAACTCGGAAAAAAATTTACGAACGTATATTCATGATCCTCGGGTCGAGATCTTCATGTCCATATGTCACGCTCAGGGAAACATAGAGTTTCCAGCGTCAATAAATATTTGGACCCCTCCTTCCGCGAGCCATTGCGGCTTCGTTCCAAGCCGGAAAAATTAAACGATCGCATATTTGTGATCCTTGCGTCGACGGCTCCGCATCTATATATTGCGCTCAACAAAACTTCGTGTTTCCAGCGTCAATAAATATTTGTCATTGAAGAACGCACGAAGAACACGTAAAGAATAAAAAGAAAAAGGAGAATGGTTTTTGTGTGGGACGATGTCCATGTTCATTTGGTCACCATCATCATGAATTTGAGATATGAATAATCAATAAAAAGAATTCAATCATATATAAAAACCCCTACCTCGAAAAGACGTCGCACGTTATCGAGTCGCGAAAGTCAAACGTCGTGGTAGAATGGCATTGCGAAGAAGGAATAGAGAGGGACGATGGTCGTTGGTGTTCATCGCTTCCATCGTTGTAGAAGTGCACCCAAAGAAGAATCAATGTCTCCTCTCTTGTCGCATGAAGAAGAGGATAGAGGGTGCATCGTCGTTCTTCGTGGAAGGGTGTGTCGTTCTTCACCGGAGGTTTCAGTGTTCTTTAACGATGGAGGAAAACCCCTCTTCCTCCACAATGCTCTCTCTCAAGAGGGTTCTCCCCACTTAACAAAAGCCAACAGTATTAAAATAAAAATCTAACTTATTTTAATTAATCTTCCAATCCATTCAAAATTTGAATAACTTAATTCATTAATTGGGTAGGTTTGTCTAATTAAACATGGAGTTGGAAAAATTTAAAGTGAAAGAGGAATAGGGAAGAGGAAGAGTCACATAAGTTAAAGTGGAGTTACAAAATTAAAGAGGGAAGTGAGTTATGGGAGGACAAGGGTGTTATGGGAAGATCAAGGGGGGTTAGGGTCTCGTGTGGGCCCCACCTCCCACATATCCACACATGGGAATTTGGGTGGTTGGGGGTCCCACCAACAACTTCCCATGGTAGAATTTAACTCCCTTGGTTAAGAAAAATAAAATTGTTCACAATTTTATTTATTTCTTCCATAAACCCCAAAATTTAACCTCTTCTCCCAAGGAAACGCACCTACGGTAAAAGTCCTCTTAAGCAAATATCGGCGCTGTGAGTTCATCAGTGTCCTCGGATTTCAATTCCGAGTACCGGTTCAAAAGATAGAAAAACCCGCTTGTTCGTTCACTGAACGTACCCGAGCTAAACTTCGGAAATTGATTCCGGGCTCACCGGGACTCGGAATCAGACGCCGTCAGAAACTGCGTTCTTGTAAAATCTGAAAGGAAATTAAGAAAAAATTTCCCTTGAATTTTACGGGTCATTAAATTACTTTCATCTCAGGGCTTTACATCCTCGTAAAGCTTTAACACAATCTAGGGATACAAAAGCGGTACTGAGCACATATCTGAGCCTTTCGCTCCCATGTGCTCACCTGGAGGTTCTCATACTACCACTGAAAGTTCCCCCAAGGAATTGACCACCCTCGTAGGATCCACTCCCATCGATCCTCAATCTCCACTGGAACCTCCGTGCATGTCGCCCTGTCATCAATGTCCAACTCCCTGAGGTCGATGATGTGTGAAGGATATTGCACGTATCTCCTCAACTGAGGTACGTGGAAGATTTCATGCACCCGGTGCAACTGAGGTGGAAAGGTGAAGTGGTTAACCACCACGCCTACCCTGCTAGGGACCTAGAAAGGTCCGTTGAACCTCGGAGATATCTCGTTGCCTCGGCTACATCTTCGTAAACCTCATCGAGGTGAGACCCGTATAAGAACGTGGTGGCCATCCTCGAACTCTAGAGTTCTCCTTTTCCTGATTAGAACTGAAACTCAAAACTCCTGCTGCCACGAGGGTATGGTTGGCCGACCCAAGAATGATCGGCTACACCCTCCCATACACGATTTTATCTTCCACTGCCTGGGGTTTCCTTTTCGCCGACCAAGGAAAAAACATCGCGAAGTTTGCCTAATACCGTCAATCCGTGTATGAACTGTGGATCCAATCCATTCTCAGACCAACATTGTATGGCCTCGACGCTGCCACCAAGAGATTCCAACCGAAACTCTCGCCCCGTGGGTCAGATCACACTGTCAGCGTAAGTGTGATTATCGAGTCTCCTCCCAAGGTATCTCCATACGTGAGGGTCAAGTATACAGTTTTAACAGAAAACTCTAGGTCTGGGACAAGATTCGTGGAAGGAAGGAATGATTAGTATCAACGTCCGTTACTATGGTAGCTAGTAGTGGACACAGACTGTCTCTCGAATCATTCTTAGAGCCATTGGGTCACACAACTTAACCGCATGCAGTTACTCTCTGCCCCTTACCTCCACGTCAGCTACTCTGCAGATTTATCCTTCCTTAATATTTCCTCTTTTTCAAACATTCTCACACCCAAGTCTCAGAGACTGGAACCAGTTCGCATCTTCCCACTGCTAACATTCACTGGATAAAATCGATTAGCCAAAGAACATTCAACCACAAAGGTTCTTTCTAGAACCCTAACATAAATAGGAATGCATAGAGAAAAGAGTGCTTACTCGGATATCCTTTAATCACGCCTCGCTTTGAGGTCCGAGCTCTAAAGAACTGATCTTATCGCAGTCATCAAGTACTAAGAACGATCGGTATGCCTCGATGAATACTAAGCGATCAACTCGTCATCCTACAGAAGCTGTATAAGCTCAAGAAAACAGTCGGCCACCTCCTCAAGCCAGTTCTCAGCAACATGTGAGTTGGGCTCACCTCATAACTTTATGTTATCTTATGTTAGAACACGTGTAAGGCAGTAATCCTACATGTTTCACCTATCGGTACAGCCGGTTGTAACTACAGACCAATAGGTAGTGATGTATAGATGACACACTACCCGAAGGAACTATCTCAGGCATCTATCCATGTACTGAAGCCTCATCGCTATGTGGACCATCCTCATGGTCACTCACTGGAAAACACTAGTATCCAAGTCCACCATCCACTTCACTGGTGCCTCAGCTAGGCGAAAAACTCTAGCAGTCGCCTCCAGCCAATCCTCTGCTATCTAGGAATCTGCCTCGCCTTGTAACCTCGGAGGCCCCTGCTGCTGGAACTCGTGCATCGCGCACTACCAGCGTGCACAGTTCACTATTATGGCTAGTGGAATATACTACCCATCAGTTGGTGGTGCTGCCGGTACACCACCTGAGGGTGTCAACATAGTAGAAAGGGCCCCGCACCGGAGCCTCGTCGCTCGGTGGGCCGTCATCGAGTACTCTCTCAGAACTCCAATTGATTGTCTGCATGGAGACATCCTGAACAGATGTGTCACGGTCAACGTTTATACCTGGTGAGCTGACCTAGTTTGAGCTGACTTTAATACTTTGGAAACACACACGCAATCAGTGTTTTCGTGTACAAAGTCAGAAATCGGTAGTCAGGGTTCCGGTGTATGGATACGTCGGCCGCCGCACCAACACTGGACTCCCTGAACTGAAGACCACACTTGGTACCCGTAACACTATTGCTTCACATAGAAAAAAACATACTCCAGAGTTCTGTGGTAGAACTGAACTCCTCTGATACAAATTTGTCACGACCCGTCTTTGGGGCCCGTGCCGTGACTACCCCAAGCCCGCCTTCCATAGGCCAGGGGCTGGCGACAAGCACCAAAGGCGTAAATCCTGATAATTGGGAAGGCATTGCCTTTAAAAAAGTAAACTAAACACCACAGAGTACAAGCGGATGAAAAACACTAAGTAAAAAAGAATGTGCTGAAAAGTAAATGGGCCAGAATACAAACCAAACTGAAAGTACAACTACAACTGAATGAAAGTACAACAGAAAAGGAAACAGCTGGAAGAAAGGAAGCAGCTCCTAGGCCATCCTCCTCGTATCCTACCTGATGTGTAGGTACAGATAGCCTCCACAATTCACTTTCCCATCAACCTCCTCCGAGTATCGTCTCACCGTGAATTCCACCTCCTAATAGTGACTCGTCGTGAGGCCCACCTCTGGGTATCGTCCAGTCCTCGAACACTCAGCCTCTGTCAGTGCTGCTCGTCATCTGCAACTAGGACAACGAAGTGTGGGCATAGCCCGTTCAGGGGTGAGTATACGATACTCAGTAGGGACCCCAAGACCCTCAAGGTCTCACTAAATCCAAAAAGGATAACCACAAAGAAGGATCTCAACAGATAACCTTTACTTTGGTATAAGTCCATACTTATAACTAAGTTATCAAGTAACCCATCTCAATCATGAGGAAACACAGAGATTATGAAATCAACGGATAACCACTACCCAGGTATATTCACATACATATACCTAAGTTATGAAGTGACCCATCTCAATCATGAGGTAAACACAAAGATCATAGACTCAGCTCAAACCAGGATTTTCATTATCGAAACTGTAACTGCTGAAGAGCCCCATCTCTGGAGTGTACAGTGGTCCTGTCACAACTTTGAGGAAATGCTCACTAACCTAAGACTGCTGAGGTACTCCTCATGTCGAGTACCGCATGCCAGCCACCAAAACACAGTAGTGCTTCCCGCTAGGGTATCCCACCCGAACATAGTAGTGCACACCCCCTAATAGCCAGCAGTGGTACTCTCCGGACGAGTACCATAGGTCTGCACTGTCACACAGGTAGTGCTCTGTCTGCCATTGGTCTGCACCCAACAATGTAGTGCTCTGTACACTGGGCTAGTTGACTCACTCTAAGTCGAGTCGGCCAAGCAGTCGTCTGGTCTCAGCTGGCTACACGGTCTCCGTACTCTGAACGCTCGTCTCCGGGAGGGTCCGCTCCACGAGCTACAGGTCGATACTCCAAGTATCTCAAAGTCCCACGAAGAAGTATCTCAATTTACCCCCTCATCATAGGGGTCTCAACGCAACAGACGACGTGTCTATTGGACACCCGGTCTGTGAGTTATTAGCCTTTTCGTCCCAGGGGCCCAGTTGGTTTCGTGTGTGAACCAACCCGGCCGTATCTCAACTATACCCCGAACTCTAATAGGGTATACTCATAGGGACCGATTCTCAACAAAATCACCAACGCCACTGAGGGTTCATCAAACGGATATCCACTCTGAAAGTTATCATCTTTTCTGTTCCATGGGCCCGGTTGGACTTTGGGTACAATCCAACCCAGCCATATTCCAACTGCATCCAAAACTCAGGCGAAGTATAACAAAAGAACACTCTCATCAAGAGGAATCCAACAAAGTCGAAGACATATTAATCGGACGTCCGGAGCTCAAGTTATAAGCGTTTCCGCTCTGAGGGCCCAGTTGGATTCATGTTCGATCCAACCCAGTTGTACTTCAAATGAAACTGGTTAACCAAACTGATCACACCATTGCAATCCATACAGATAAACACACGAGATGGGCTACCCATTGGTCCCAAACGGATAGTCGGTGAAAAGGTTGCATGTCATCGCATCGTGCGCGAACCGGGCCTCGTGGGGCTCTCGCCTCAACCTCGACTTAAATATCCAAAATTAGTCTTGAAACATCCATCGTACTTCCAGTGTCGCAACATCGTTGATGGTTCGTCATTCCGATACCGTATGAGAGAGATGTGTCTGATACAAGATCCTGTAATAATAATAATATTATTATTATTCGGTGTTTCATGGCCCCACATCATGAACGTGAATTTAGTATCCAACATTAGACTTGAATCGACCGTATTAATGACGGGATTATATTTTCCAATGATGGAAAGCCAATCGGATGTCGCACTCATGAGTTATGGTGGGTCGAAGATTTAATAATAATATTACATCTATTATTTTTCCAAGCGCTTTGGGTACCAGATACAAAAACCTGAAAAAGACATCTAATATTCGAGTCATAAATTCCATCTCAAAGTCAGGGTCACACTGCCGCAGACGGTTCGTGAAACCGAGGTCACGCGAAGAAGTTACGGCATAAAAAGTGTTTTATCAACAAAAGTAATAATAACAATGTTTTATTATTATTATTATTACTTATTTATTTGCTTTTCCTTAACTCAAAATTCAATCAACGCATGGGCATTCATTTTCTACATGAGGCTTCAATGTGGGCAATCATTTTCCATTTATTTTGTTTTTATTTTATATCCTTTCAATTCTATCTTCTCTCTCCAATCACATAACTTATTTTATTCATGATTTCACGCCACCTCTCCCGCGAACCCCAGCGGCCAACCTCTCGCACCTGCTGTATTCGCCAGAACCGTCGCTGCTGCTTTCAGCCTGTCGTGCCGCTGCTGTCTTTACCAAAAAACCTGATGTGCCCACTCCCGCATCACCTACTTCCTCACACGACATCTCCCCACGACCTGCACCAGCGGCCTCCGCCTTTTGCACTCCATTACGACTTTGATTTAACTCAGAAAAAAGATACAAATGCATATTCATGATCCATGAGTCGAGATCTTCGTGTCTGTATGTCACGCTCAGGGAAACATTGAGTTTCCAGCATCAATAAATATTTGGACGCCTCCTTCCGTGAGCCATTGCGTCTTTGTTCCATGCCCGAAAAATTAAACAATCACATATTTGTGATCCTTGCGTCGAGGGATTCGCATCCATATATTGCGCTCAACAAAACTTCATGTTTCCAGTGTCAATAAATATTTGGCATTGAAGAACGCACGAAGAACACGTGAAGAATAAAAAGAAAAAGGAGAATGGTTTATGTGCAGGATGACAGTCGTTGGTGTTCATTTCTTCCGTCATTGTAGAAGTACACCCGAAGAAGAATCGACGTCTCCTCTCTTGTCGCATGAAGAAGAATATAGAGGGTGCATCATCGTTTTTTGTGGATGGGTGTGTCATTCTTCGCCGGAGGTTTCGGTGTTCTTTAACGATGGAGGAAAACCCCTATTCCTCCACAAAGCTCTCTCTCAAGAGGGTTCTCCCCACTAAATAAAAGCCAACCCTATTAAAATAAGAATCCACCTTATTATAATTAATCTTCCAAGGCTTTCAAAATTTGAATAACTTAATTCATTAATTGGGTAGGTTTTATTAATTAAGCATGGAGTTGGATAAAGTTAAAGTGAAAGATGAAGAGGGAAGAGGAAGAGTCACATAAGTTAAAGTTGAGTTACAAAATTAAAGAGGGAAGTGAGTTATGGGAGGTCAAGGGTGTTATGGGAAGATCAAGGGGGGTTACAGTCTCGTGTGGGCCTCACCTCCCACATATCCACACAAGGGAAGTTGGGTGGTTGGGGGTCCCACCAAAAACTTCCCATGGTAGAATTTAACTCCCTTGGTTAATAAAAATAAAATTGTTCACAATTTTATTTATTTCTCCCTTAAACCCCAAAATTTATCTTCTTCTCCCAAGCAAACGCACCTACGGTAAAAGTCCTCATAAGCTAATAATGGTGCTGTGAGTTCATCGGTGTCCTCAGATTTCAATTCCGAGTACCGGTTCAAAAGATAGAAAAACTCGCTCATTCGTTCACTGAACGTACCCGAGCTAAACTTCGGAAATTGATTCCGGGATCACCAAGACTCGGAATCAGACGCCGTCAGAAACTGCATTCTTGTAAAATCTGAAAAAAAAAATTAAGAAAAAATTCCCCTTGAATTTTACGGGTCTTTACAGTCATCAAAAATCCATTATATCCATAATGAAATTCATGTTTTATATATAATTTAAATCATATATATATCCAGTATATATATGTATTTATTACAGTACATAAAATTTGGAGATAAGAAATTAAATGCACCATTCATGTTGACGGTAAGTCGTACGTACGCATGAACGCTTATTCCATTTCTATTTCTTATTTTAATTGAATTAAAACATAATGACACATAGGAATATTATAATTACAGTATAATATCATATATAATATCATTAACTCTATCCTTTATACATATCACATAAGATATTAACGAGTCATATCACATTAAGGGGGAGGTAGTCTGCACTTCCAAAACATTTCTCGCGTTTACCCATTATAGAAACCATAAAATTATCCTATAAATGAAAAATACATAAGCATAAATAAAATATAAACATAATATATATCATATATAAATATAGTTTCCCCATAATGGCCACCATGAGAGGTGGTATAAGTTAATTTAACAATCATCGTTTCGTGAAACGTGAGTTTTCTATCCACAGAAACATTATGTTCTTCACCCATAAGATGGAGGTGTGTGTAAGTGTAATTCTAATACTTATAATAACAACTTAATATTATATCAAGGATAATTTTTTTTAAAAGATGAAGGAATAAAAATATTTTAGGTGCTTTTAGAAGTAAAATAAAACAAAATAACATAAGAGAAGATGTTACCTTTAAATCGGGTAACTCCCTTTGGTTTGAAACAAAATGATTTCTTGAAGTGCTTTCTGCCTATGGTAAGTAATCTTGGGTAAAGGGAGGGATCATGGGATCTTATTTTATTAGATTTAGTATGACAAAAAGGCTTTATAAGTATGGGAAATATTTTTGAAGTGAGGGCTTCTTAGAATGGAGAGGAGGGGCTTTTTAGGAAAGTTTCGAATAGTTATTTTATTATAAACTCATCCTCGGTTTCAAAAAGAAAATAATAATCAAAATAAATGTTTAGATGACTCATGGTCAAAATAAAATCATCTAATAATAATTGGATAGGTTTTGGATATTTTTTTAATATTTATAATCTTATTTATTTAAATCATTTATTAATGAGGTAAATATTACATCATTATTGTGTCATAAATAATTTAATTTAATTGATGTCCAAAAATTATAAAACAAATACCATGATGTAGGAAATATTATTTTATTTACAATGAATATTTATAGTCTAGAAGATAACTTATATAACCCCATGTACAAATTGATTTACTAAATTATATTTGTTTAGGTCATTTTTGTCTTTACTATAAATTAGTTAATATAAAGTGTCATTATTACTCCCATCTAGCTCCATGGGGTCCCCAATTCTACACAAGGATGCCAATTTTTTGATATGTATTATCCATTAGGTTTAAGAAAATGTTATGGTAATTTTTTATTATTATAATATTATCTTTGACACTTATTTACTATATTTAACTTTTAATCATGGTAAATAAAATATTTACTAAAGTAAATATTTAAAATGTTTAAAAATAGAAGTTACCTATTTACAAAATTTGGACCTATTGATTCCAAATATGTAATCAATTTTTCTAAATTCAAAACACAGAAGTGGAAAGAATATATTTAAAATTATTTCCTAGTGCCAAAAAATAGTGTGTTTTTATGAAATAATAACTATTAAAAGATTGGAACTTTTTTATGTTCAATTTCAAAATTAAATTACTTCCATTGGAAAATATTAGTTTAAATGGTAAAAATATATTATAATTACACTTTAAAACCAATTAAAAATATATTCTAACCATATAAATAAATTATATAAAAAAGAAGATTTGAATTAAAATACAATATTTTTCACGATTCATTATCAATTAAATTTTTTTAGAAAAATACCAAAATTTTATCCAAAGTAAATTTTGATATCCCGATTCTAGAGAATAATTTTATTTTTCAAATAGAACATATAAGAGTGACAAAAAATATATTTAAAGATGGTTATCCATTAAAAGGCTCTAAAATGACCTTTTAAAGTAAATTATTCCTAAAATTAGATTCATTCACATTTTAAGCCACTAACATTTATTGGATAATTGAAAAAACATTTAACAAACATATATAATAATATTTTAGTTAGTTCTATTCATTACCACTAATACAAGGGACATGCATTGACTATAATTTAAAATAATATTATTATATTATTTGTGTGCAATCTGTGATTTCAAAGAAATACGTTGTTGCGTATCAAGTACACCATCAAACATAGCGTCCCCTTTAAAGTAAAATTAATATTTAATTCACAAATATTAATAAATATGAATAGTTTATTATTAATTATTTATCTAGGATGTTACAATTATAAACCCTCTTATATAATCACACAATTGGACATGAATATGGTATTAGAGGAAATGTGTTGAAATAGATTATTCACTATCTAAAGGTAATGTCATTTTGGATTATCACATTCATATGACACATGTTTAAAAGTATCTAGATTTTATGCTTGTAGTGGGGAAATGATTCTTATTGTTTCTTGGCCGACTAGATGAAGGAATCTCTTGAATTTTTGGGATTAATGAATTCATACCCATTATTTATCAAGTCATCACTTATAGAAAAGGAAAATAATGGTTATAAGTCATTATTAGTGTAAGATCTTGTGATGGAATATCTAGCTGGACGTACCGGATACCTGGATGATCTAAATAAACTTACGGTGTGATCATTATATATTTGAGAGTAGTAGTCCCAGTTTTAATTAAAGTGGAGATGATGGGAGACATCCATACTTTGGGAACATTATTATATCATGGTTTAAAAAATGTACATTGATATTAATTGTGATTTTTAGTGGCCATAGAAAAAGAGAGACATTAGAATGTTTGTGATATAATTCCTTAAATATAAGAGGGGATGGGATAACTACCAGTGTGTAGGTGGTTTCAGCTACATACTTAGATATCCCGTGTGTAATTGTGAAGATGTTATGATAGAATATGTGATTGGGTTACCTAGGTACTCTAGGATTTTAGAATATGTGTAGGTCATGTTAAATTGGATGATATACATTACTCTATTTATACCAATATGAGAGACACACATAATAAATAATCAATATAGGATTAATTTCTATTATATCAAATTCTTATATGTTGTTACCATGATAATTTTGTAATATTGATATTCATGTTTTCCATATTAAATTTTGAAGGGATTATAAAAACTCATAGAGTATCTATTATGATTGATCAAATCATTCAATCATTATAAAGGCTTATAATAAATTTGGAACATTCCAAAAATGGATGATATTCTTAAATCTTATTCCTTTTACATCAGTTGTGTTTTGGATGATCACATGGAATTAGTTGATTTCACATACAACTATTCATAGCAGGATATGATTCGTATGGAAAATTTTCATTTTCTTTACTAATGTTCTTATTGGTAACATCTTTTTTGAGGTCAGTAAGGTAGTTATTTTGGGGCCCATATTTGTTTAAAAGACCGTTAATAGAGTTTATTATATTCATAATATGTTATTCACTGATAAAATAATGCAGTGATCATATGCACACCTAGGAGAATATGTCTATATTTTCCTCTTGTTACCATTTTTTATTTTCAGTGTAACATAGTTTGGGGATTCAAAATTTGTGGAAACAATGATGAATGGGACCATAGTTTGTTGTACCACATGTGATGAACAAATAATTTAGAATAATTTCATATCATTTATATCTTCTTTCTCAATAGTATTTTATAAACGATGTGTTTTATGTTTCATATCTATAATGGTACATGGAAAATACAATACATGTTATAGACATCAAGGATGTTGAGTTGGAGCCAGACACATCCTTTGTGGAGCGTTTGATATAGATTATAGACTACAATATCAAAGTAAATTGATGGAAGACAATATAAATAATCCAAATCATATGGTGGTGTGGACCAATATATGTGTAAAAATCAGAGTAAGAGTCTAATAATCAAGAACCATGTCTATAATTATTCAAACAATATCACTTAAGGTCCTTCCAAAGGATGAAAAATCCTTATAGTGGGAGAATTTTAATATTATCAATTTTAATTGATCTATGATCCATGTTTTGTTAAATAATTACAATTTTTATGTAAAATATTAATTTTTAGATTAAAAATAACCCATACTTGCGTTTAATTGATTCATGTATGGGTAATATCCATGAAATTTTAATTAATCTATTTTTCCCTTTTAACACGTTATAATTTTTTTAAATATTTGGGGAGTTGTGAATAGAGTCACTGAGAGAATCCCGGGCCCGTAGTTAAGCATAATTTATACTATAAATATAATCAATATATTATATCACATGCAATTTTTTTCTAAAATAATGAATATTTATTTAGTGGATTTTTTGATGTGAAATAAGATTTTTCCTTTCAATATAGAATGCATGTTTTAACCTTATTAATAGATATACGTTTTGGCCAAATATATCTTGGAAAAGTGCATTTCCTTGTATAGGGATACAGTTATACCCTTTCAAATTTAAATTTCAATTTACTTTTTCTTTTTATTTTCTCATTCATATACATATTAATGTCATTATAATTAGCATTCCTCATTTATAAAATGATCCAAAGAAAATATAATAACTCATTTTTTTCTTTTTATGTTTACATCACATAAATTCGATGTATTTAAACACTTAGTAATCTGTTTCTTATTGAAATGAAAATTAAATAAGAATTTTAATTTTGGGTTTTAGAAAGTTCATACATATGTATATTTGGTTATGAAATATTTAAAGTATTACTTATTCACTCATCATAGATCCTATTTATATCGAGTGACCATAGAAAACTATTCTATGGGATCATTAACACCGTCATCATTGTTTTTTGGGTTCCCTTTCATCTAGCATATTATTCCTTGTTTTTAACACCTTCCTTCCCTTCCCACTGTGTATTTTACCAAACATTTTAACATGTATTTGTCATTTTTTATATATTTTCCACTACTCAAATTTCATAATATAAGGTTGAATTTAACATAAAAATAAAAAACTAGAATTATCAATTTACACATCATAAATATATTATAAAAGTGTAATTACATGACTTCAATAAAAATATAAGTATAATAATAATAAAATGAAAATTACATGATTTTATTAAAAAATAATTTGTAAAAATATTATAAAAATATAATATTCAGAAATTATCAATTGATATTTCCATCAAACTAAGAAAGGGTAATTTATATAAAATTTCCATAAGATACTTATATAAGGATAATTTATAAATTCATATCATAAGTTAATAATGAATGATTTATTTATAAATTATTATAATAAGGTTATTTTCAATATCATTAACTTTTTATTAGTTTTATTTAATAATAAAAAATAACATTTGACTACCACAAGGGTTCTCAGTTTAATTTACAGATATATATATTATCCCATGTCTTTATAATTATTCTATATGAAATAATTTATAGTGAATATTTGGTCTCAAAATAACAATTACGAAGTTATCTAGGAGAGGGAAATTATAATAAATTGGGAAATTTATATTTTTTTAAAAAAAATTCTTGAATTAAAGATCCCTTGAAAACCTGTTGCATTAAATTTATAATAACTTTTATAATATGGATCATCAAGGGATGCTATTATTGGTAAAGTATTACCCAATATCGTCCAAAACACACAATCTTATTTATCATTTTTATTTACATGAACATATTTGATGTAAGATGTTCATTTCCTACATTGATTTTTAAAATATATTTCTGGTTTATTCATTATGTTTTTCATGATTTATGATAATGGTTTATTTTGAACACATGAGTGTGTCTTTGTAGCATGTGGGACTTGTAGTGACATTTGATTCAAATAGTGAAAATAGGTTATCTTTTTACATGTTTGATTATAGATATATATTTTTAATGTATTGTTACTTTATTAATATATTGATATTATTCTATGTATTCTCTAAATTTTATTTATGTTTCCTTTCTTTGGAGGTATTATTCATGATTCTTAGAATATGTGGATAGTTATGACTTATTTGTCCCATATAAATCTAGCATTATTTATGTGAGATGATGGTTAGGATGGACATGATCAGAATGTAGAGATATATCTATTCAATGGAACTCTTTGTTGGGGTTTCACTAAATGTGTATGTATCGTTCTTCATGATGTGTTTTTGAATAGAGAGTTATGTATTTTATATCAATAACATGGCATATAATTTATTTATGAGTCATATTCCATACATTATTCTTATGAAAAATCATCTTTACACACAATTCAATGATTTTGGTAATAGATAGATTCAATATCCGAATTTATATTTCATTTACCTCTGATATTCTCATCATCCTTCTTGAATAGAGGAAACGAATGTAGGACTGAGTGTGTAGGGTAGCTCAGTTAAAACATGTACACTCGTTTTTGGATTGTATATAGATTATTAATGTTTTATATATAATATATTCCTATAATACACATGTTATATAAGATAACACATTGTAAAAGAAACATTACAGGCATCTTACTAAATCTTGTACTCACACACTAACTAGGAATTTTAGCGTGATTATAGATTTCGTAAATAGACATCCTGTAAAGTGAAAGGGACTTATGGTAGATGTTTATTTAGTTGATAGTGGAGATTCTAGTAGACTGGGATTTACTACAGTGGACCACTATTTATTTATTTATTTTTATACCCTTATTATTCTTTTTATGTTTTTTACATTAGAGACCATTTAATCTTTTGAAATGTAATACATCTATAGATTTTAAAAAAAATTATAAATATATAATAATATATTTTAATTGTTTTTAATTAATGACATGATATCAAGGGTATATTATCCCCTGAGATGGACATAATTCCTCACTACTAGTCATAATTATCAAATGTATGGTGAGTTGAGAAATAGGTTATATGACCCTTCTATTTAGTCTTAATGGTAAGGGATGGGGTATTTTAGTTGAGAAGGGCGGTGCCAATAAAATCTCAATCCATCCCTTATAATATTTAGAGTTTAATATATTTATATTATAATTGTAATGAAATAACCACTATGGAATCCCTTTACCATTAATATCTATCCATAATAAGCTCCAAAAAATTTCCTACGAGATATGTAAAAAAATAATCAACTTATTCACAACTAAGGATTATCCTATCAGTCACATTATAAATTCCTTATATAAATATTGATTATCCACAAAATAATTAATGGATTTCGATTATAAAATTTCATATTAATAAAATATTGAATAATTTTCACATCACAAGATTTTCAATATAATTTTCAGAAAATAAGTCATGTTGAAATTGGTTGATGTACTCTAAGGTACGAAAATTATTTTCCCTACTAAATTCAAAACATATTTCATTACTTATATTAATTATTACGTAATATTAAACATGATTTTATTTCCATCATTCATTATTATGTTCTACTATTTTAAAGAACATTAATTGGACACACAAAATACTTTTGGGATTGGGATTCAACATTTAAGGAACAATTATTTACATATTAATTTCCATTAAAGATGCTCATTATTAGTAATTAGAAATAATATTTGTTATCAATCCACATTATCAAAATTTATTAGTATAAAAAAGTAAAATTTGATAATATACATGATCTCATATATATAACTAAACATAAATACTTGGTTTCATTTTTGATAGTACGTTTAAATTAACCACCATTCCCCTTTATCATTACATTATAATCAAAAAATTCATACTCAATATTATGGTGTTATTAATCATTACTAATAATTTTAATCATACTTATTTCATATCATTATTCATATTTTTATATTATTACACTCAACTCATAAATTACATTAATCCATAAATCAATTAACACCCATTTAAAATTCATTTTATCATAATGATTTTTATAATCTCTATAAATGTCAATAAATATCAATTAGTGAAATAATTGACTAATATAAAATATTTTAATTCAGTTAATTTTATTAGAAATATAGATCACAATATAATTTTATAACTAAAATCATATATTAACCTCAATCATATTTGGTAAAGTAATTCACTTATTTAACTATTCAATGATCCTCTTAAGATTTAATAACTTTATTGAAAATATTATTATTATTAGAAATTATATTTAAATAAATGAAATAATGTTACATGAAATAAATTTATAGGAATTAAAACTTGATTATGTTCATTTAACTCACTAACAAAATTCTCAACTATAAGTGTCACTTATTTACAACATCCCTTATTTATTCCAAGATTAAATATTATTATGTAATATTAAATATTTTCACTTATAGTCAATCCATTAAGATAAATTTATCAACCAAATATTTTTAAAATTATTCAAACAATGATTTATAATGTATTGGTATTCGATTTGTGTTCAAGATAATTATCTCTATCCAATTTAGATTATACATGAAGCATCATGTACCCTATAACCTTGATGTCTCTCCAGGGGTACCATGTAAGAATTCAACACATCATAAATAAATGTTTCACCATCCCCCAATATCACTGGAAATCCTATAAATTAAATCATTTATCAAATAGTGTCTTTTCCTCATCTCTCCATCAGCGATTTGACCCAATAATAACATACATACATATATATATTGTATCATTTTACAACATTTTTCAAATAATATAAAAATAATTCCTACCCTATAACATGCAGGAATTATATATATGGAGATTAGATACATTAGGAATATATTTTTGAAATCATCCTTTAATAAATTCTATAAATACTCTTCATATACATTACCCTAGCAGATATCTAAATAATTATGATTCATTAAATATGTATTTTTTTAACATGAGTGATGAGTTCTAGAATTGTGGAAACATATGTTTATAATCATGATCCAAGAGAATATCACATTTTTAAATTGAATAAATTAAATATGTGGAAAAAATATAACAATTTAATGAATAACACAAGTCATTGATATTCACCAAGCCTTGTTAATCAAAATGTACCACTCTAACTAACTTCTAATAACATAGTAGACTTATGAAAACCACATGTGACCCAAACACATTTATAAATTGGGCTGGCCAATTATGTTCCTTTAAATTATAATGAAATTTAAAATAATACCCATTACATTAGAGTTATAAATCAATCCCACCCATATTAATGTAATAAAAATTACATATACATGATATATAAAAATAAAAAAATCATAATGAAATATTAGCATAACAAATCCCTAAGGAAGATATTATTTTTACAATTATTAAAAAAAATCATTATCATACATATTGAGAAGGAAGATATATTCTAACATACTGTAAATGATTCATATTAAGCATTAAAGGATATTTACAATTGTTGAAAAAATGCATTAAATGATATTTAAAAAATTATTATTTAAATAATAAGAATTGTCTAATATTATTTGTTATCATTTATAAAAATACATTATAATAAAGAGATTATAATTATTACATTTTAAAAACCATATAACCTATTAAAGAAATATTCATAATGATAATTGGAAAAAAATCATTAAAATATATTCATGTGGAAAGAATTAAAATGAATATTTTGGTCAAAATTTTATAACAAGAGGAAAATCAACATAGTATTAATCATATGGAAAACATAAATGTATTTAATGAAAACATATTTAATAAAAATAAAATAAAATATAAAATCACATTAATAGATAATTTATATGAAGAGGAAGAAATTATTTAAATAAAATAATTTTTATGAACGTAGAGAAGAAATATTGTCATCAAAAAAATTGTGATAAGGTAAGTACCTATTAAAATAAACATTTACATTGAATATGGAAATAGTAATTTGTAAATTGGTAAGATTACATGAAAAAAATAACTGGATGAAAAACATAAATTTTTATAAAAAATAATATCAATTTTTCATTATTCTGAATGTAGAAAAAAGACATAAATATATTTTAAGATTTAAAAATTTACATTTACCATTCATCAATGATATTGTTTTAATATATTTTTTAAAAAAATATAACCATATTTATATTATATTTTATAATCCCATTGTAATATATTTCCTTGTTACAATTTAATTTTATAATTAGTCATTATATATAAATTAATTTTTAAAAGATTATTTTCATCATCGGATGTTTGGAATTTTAATTTTCTCATAAATGTATCACAATAGGTATATATATCCACATATGTTTATAGCCACATATTTTATTTGAATATTTACCATGTTAATTGAATCACTATGTTTCAATTGTCTATTTCAAGCTATTTTCAATTTATGCAATTTATGGGTATGATTCATTAGAATTGAGTCATTAATGAGAATATTTAAGATAATTTATCTATAAATATAATTTTATTTATGTCATTCACCAATAATGATCCATATTAAAAATATAAATTTCTTTTTAACATCATATATCACTATTATTATTCTCATGATAGTCATTCTTGTTATAAATAATCATGATGGTATTGAATTTTTCATGTATATTGTGGAACTAACCGATACAATAACATGTAATACTACCAAATTCCTATGTGTATAGATTTATAGGATAATTATATAATTAATTTAGAAGAAATATCATATTAATATATCAAAATATAATAGTATAATTATATTTATAAATCATTTATTTGACATCGAATTTCAAAAATATGGTGTGGATATAGGTAGATACATACATGAATTCTCTTATTATGGGAATAATATTCTATTGAAATAATTATTTTTGGTCCCTTAATTGACTAATTATGAACCAAAAGACGTTAATGTATTTAATTGAGTAAAAATTTATATATTAAAGAGTGAAATTGATACAATAAGTACTTTGGGAGGGATATAGGTTTTTTCATTTATAGACGTGTTTTGATGTGTATATCAGAAAATATTCCATATTATGATTTTAAGGCTATCAATTTAAAATGAAAGATTATAAATTTGGAAAATAATGGATATTTTTCCTAATTCCATACATCTATAACATTTATAGAAAAGGCCTCATGATATTTTATATTTTTAGTATTTAATATTAATATTTTTAACTCCTTTTACATTTTTTATAACCCAATTATTAACAAGGCATGTTCATTTTAAAACATTAACATATTTTATCATTATTATAAAATTTCAAATCATTTATTTAAAATTTATGCTATTTTAATCGAATCATATTTTAATATTTGAAATTCTGTATCTAAATTAAAACATAATATATATACCTATTTATATATAAAAATAAATTTTTAAATATGATTTTTTCTAATCATCGTGGATATAAATTGTTTATTAAATAATTTTTATAAATTTAGGTCTTTATTGAAACATTTATATTTGTTTCATAACATAAGTATGATAGATAAATAAATTAACATAAAATTACACAACATTTAAAAAAATTATTAGAAAAATCATCTTTATTTAGCATTAAATTATTTCAATTACATACCCATAAAACTATTATTTTATCTTTTAAAAATTAATATTTATCAATAAAATGATATTAGAGTATATAGTTTAATTTTTCATATAATTAAAATCAATAGATAATAATTTTTTACTCTTGAGAATGAAATTATCTCAATCGTATACACATAAATGTAGGATAGTGGGATAAAACTATATTTAAAAAAATTAATAGGGCAAACGTATATTTTAAATGACACCTACCGAGACATCAAGGGTTAATATATTTCTTGGCCACACCCTTCCATCCATGTATAATAAAATCCTCATCTATCAAATGACCAAGTCAATTCCATAATAATATTCCATATCATAAATATATGTATTGAATAAAAAATAATTACATAAAAAGATTTATCTAGTTAGTTAATTAAAAATAAAACTAAAAAAACAAACATATACATGATATATTTTTATTCAATTTGAATATAATCGATATAATGTATGGATATTTTGGGAAATTTAACGTTCAATAATCACATGAATGATAACATTTTAAGGGGTAATTGAAAATAAAATAATCTATAAGAAATAATATTTATATTGAGGTAAATTCATGAATATTGGATGATTATAGGGAAACATAATTGAAATTTTAAAAATAAATATTTATAAATGATATTTATTTTTAAGACCATTGAAAACATATTGATGATTATATTTTTGTTAAAAAATACTTATGTTGGTGGAAAAGACCATTATTTTTTTATATGTTAAAAAACATTTTACTAATTTTTTTATAATGATTGTATAAACATCCCATTCATAAAATTGTATTGAGAATCATTTGATACAATTTTTAAGATTCATGGATAAAATATAATTTCCATAAAAATAATTTTCTACATAATATTGATTTTTTAAAAATATATTGAAAAACATGGACATGGAAGAAATATATATCATAAAAATTGAGAATAACTAATGTTCTCATCAATACATCTACTTTGTTGTATCCAGTAAAAAAATAGAGTATCTTTTCGATGAAATATTTGAATCCCCATAAATATCTAAATGATAAGAAAATTATTGGAGTTTATGAATTATAAATGATAAGATTATATAAATAAAATTAATATAATCCAAAAATAACGTCACATTATAAAATGCATTCTAACATCATTAGTAACATTCTAATTATAACAAAATAATAAAATAAGAATGGATCGATACCCCAATATTATTGAATAAATATTTATTCTTTTAATACATAAAATTGTAATCTTAAACATGTAAGGATCCAAAACTATTAGGTCCATTACATTGTTAAAATATAGTGTTTGGAGGGTTCTGAGAGATTACAGTGACTCATTTCAAGAGTTTGTAAAAGAGATTGTTTTTAAAATGGTCATTCAAGAATCATAGATGGCGATGGTAGGTGGAGAAGGTGATTCCCTAATAGTGACTTGTGATGGTCACATATGACGTTGAGTCACTGATGGTGACTCATAACATTGACTTGTTGATGGTGACTCATGACAGTGACTCAATGACGGTGAGTCGCAATGTTAAGTAGCAACGGTCAGTCCCCAGTGGTGACTCTTGATGGTGAATCATCCCTGAGTGAGTCGTGTAATGGTGAGTTTCCCAACAATGATACATAAAATGGTGACATATCCCCCAGTTGATCACTAAATAGTGAATTAGGCAATGTTGAGCCATCTAATGGTAGGTCGCCTATGGTGACTTGTGATGGAAAGTCGCTAATGGTCACTCATGATAGAGACGCTCTGAATAGGAGTTGCAATGGAAGGTTTCATTGGTAGGTCATAAGTGGGTACTTACGATGATGACTCATCTAATGGTGAGTCTCACAGTAGTGATTCATCCAACAGTGAATCATCCACTGGTAGCTCACTAAACGATGACTCACCCAATGGATAATCATTCAACAGTAGGTTGACCATTATTTAGTTATTCCAAATAGATTTTTAAAATTATGATATTTCTATATTTTTTCAGTTTTTCATAGTTTGTACCCTTCTACATTTTATTTAACATTAAATGAGTTAAATACCATATTTAATGTTTTTGGGGTTGTTTGAAGTCTTATTTATCTTCTATAATAATAAATATTCATTTGAACTCCAAAACATGTTGCCTTAGTCAAGATCCACCTTTAATATCCATTAAAAACAGTTCCTTCCATTGATATAGGATCTTTCCTATTGAAATCTGTTATTACTTCTTATTTTTGGATTTCCATTTTCTCTTTTTATGGTAAACTTCCCATAACATTTCTTCCTAAGGAGTTTCGTGTTTGTGCTATAGTTCCATGGAGGTTCCTCCTCCTAATTTTTAACCCCCAATTTTTCATAATAAGAATGTGTTGGTCATATATTCTTACAATTTGGGATCACTTCGTCTCACCTTAATTTTGTGTATCATACGGGGAGGGTGTTTTCTTCAAACATTCTCTTAGGAGGATGGAAGGACAACCACCTTCCTTTCCCCAATCATTGTTCCTAGCAGTGATGGTACAATATAATTTAGCCTGTTGTTGGTTTTTGGGACCTAATGTGTGTTCAGGAGAGTTGTGTTTTTACAGGTTTTTTTTGGTTTGAGATGATTTGTGGTTTCCCAAGTGTCATTTGGATGAGATGTGATGGGAATTCGCAGGTGTTTTCTGGATGTAACATGGTATGTAGACTATGTTTCTACCAAGAAAATGTTATTGGGAGGCCCCAGTGAGTGTGGGTGAGATGTGATGATATTTTTTTCCTTGTTTGAAAGACTAGCTATGAGGCATTGTTGTGTGTATGTGGGTTTTGATGTGGTACTTTCTAAAGAGTTGGGATCACAATTACGTTTTTATTTAGGGTGTGAGAGTACATAATCTTTGTGCTAGTGGTTCGGGTAACCCTATCATTGATTTTATCTAAATTACATTACATGAATGGAATTATTTTGTGAGTATACCTTTGGAGAGGTTAGGGTGGATAGTATACCTTGTTAGGTGATGTTGGTTTGTCCTATTATCTCATGGGGGCATTTGTATGCTTCTATCATTTGTGTGTGAGAGACTTTGGTTTTTCCAACTTAGTGAACCTATTTTCTCATCCTATATATATAATTTAATTTATGATTCTTAGAGGACTATGAGGACTATGTTGGGTGTTACAATCTATGACATTGGGTAAGTTTTTTTATCGCTACATTACCTTTTTTTGGTAACTACATTGGATATAATTTATATTTGTTGTATTTTTGTTTTAAATATCCATGTGGCATGATTTTATGATTTATTTTATATATAATTATGGGATTTTTATTGAGTTTGATACATTTTATCTCTTGGTCTTTATTAATATAAAAAGGGAAATTCCTTTCATTTAGTGAGATTTGTATCCCCTTAGTGTTGGTCCCCACCATGGAACCTACTAGAGGTGTGGCTCTGGGGGTCATTATCATTTTTTCTCCACAATCAGAAGATTAAGGGAATCATTGGATGATGTGAATCATGATAATACAACACATAATATTGAATAGATGGATAACACCAAATATGTGACAATGTAATTGAAATTGCGATTGAACACCTTACCATAAAAGTCTCTTTAGTTAAATATTGTTTTAAATCATTTATATTGGACCAAATAATTTATTTAATTATAAAATAAAAATAAGAATATTATTTATATCATATATTATTCTATAATGACATAATATTATTATATCATAAATAATATTTTGTCAATACTGTTGTTTTGGTTGTTTACCGCATTGTTTTCTCATGAATTTTTTGTCATGAATTTATCAGTTCGTGTATAAAAGAAATATACCCATAATAAAAATATTTTTATTAATGTTCTAAATAACATATTTTATCATTATATATCTTTTTAGAAAAAATAATTAATATCGGATATGTATTTTTAATCACATCTTTTTTTAAAGTTGTTAGGTCATATGTTAGAACCTGTGAAAAAATCATTACCTTAATAGGTGAAAGGGTAAAGATGTGGATGGTATATTAGTTTTACATAATAAAGGTAATTTCATATTTATTATATATATATATTTATTTATTTTTTCGATTATTATTCCTACCCAATTGATTTAGTGATACAAATAATAAAAAAATCAGTTCTTTAGCTGGTATTCTGTTAGACACATGAGAAGCAAATTTGTTTCCCATTTTATAGAGGAGAAGAATTATAAATATAATTCCATCAACATAATAACAACTCATGGAATGTGATATATTTATTTATATTTTAATAGTAAATAAATAATTTAATTTTTTAAATTAAGAATTAATGAAAAAGAGCTCTATGTGGGTGATTTCATTCTTTTAGAGAAACCAGCTTTATATCTATTAGTATATACCATCAAATAGTTCATATGGGAATAAAACCACAAATAAAATTTTGTTAGGTATGTACTATAAATAAGTATTAAATGGTTATTGAGGTAAATTTCTTAATATGGGTAATTTAGTGAGTGGTGGGGGTTCACATATTTAGTTGTGGAGGATTCGAATATATGTTAATTCACAAAACTACTAAATAATAAAAAGTCTCTATCATCCAATGTTCCTTTAAAATTTATTAATAATCGAGGGATAAATTATATGATAGAGACACAAATCCACCAACAAATAGAAACTAGTTTTAAACATACTATTTTCTTTACTTCCATGGTTACTCACTTTTACCCTTTTACTTATCACAATGTTAATAAAAAATTAACCTAGGAAATTTATCCACTCTGAATAATATAAAGCGATTCAGAGTAGATAATTTTTATCTACAGATTAGAAATATGAAATTTAATTTTTCAAATAAAAATTCTATATTTTAAGAAAATTAATTTTAATATAGGTGTATATAACACACATAACACTATTTTAAACACAACCATTGTAATCAATTTCTTCCATTTTTTAAATTTACTATTTACAAAAATTATGTTTCAAATATAACCTAATATTATTTATTAAAATTTCATATATGGAATAAATTTTATAAACTTTAAATTAATATGTTTTATAACATAGTTTAAAAACATTCCCACAAATCATGTTGGGAAAAACGTTTTCAAGAAATGAATATTCATGTTAAAGATAATCTTATATTAACTATAAGAATTGTAAAAAAGGAATGATGTTAATGATTACAGTTATATAAATAACCTATAAATTTCATTTAAATAATTTATCATTAAGTATTATTTTAATTAATTAAACAAGAAGGATGTTATTAATTTTATAATTTTTTATTGAAAAAATTATTTCAAAAAACATCTTTTTACCTTCATATTAAATTCCCATTATTTATACCACATTAGTAGTTAGAAACATTTTAGTTATACATGTTATTAAAAAAATTATAAATAAATTATTTGAATTTAAATACAAAATTTATTATTATTTATAAATTCTTATTTATAAGTAGAAATTTAAGAAATTAATTATTTGTTTATTTTTAATATTACTGTTCAGAATTGATATTCATCCTATAAATTTATAATTTTTGTGTCCTAGAATTTAAATCTGTTCATATGTTAATTGTTGTATTAATATACAAGGTTTATTGACTATAATTGAGGCTAGGATGTCAATTTCTTCCCTTATATAAATTTTTTTCCTTGAAATGTATGATGGATGGAACATTCAAAACAAATGTGGGTTGTTCTTTTTCATAATATCCTATTGTAATAATAATGATTCTCCCATAAAGGATTTACCCAAATAACATTATATACTTAATTTATGATATTAAATAATATTTTGTATCTAGTATCATGAATCTTTATAGGCACTTCACAATAAGACATATTGGGCTCCTATTATATTTCATTATTGGTGAGAATATGTGTCCACCCATGTATATATATATATATATATTAAAATGATATATAGAAAAAAATTACCTCAGAGAGGCTTCATTTCATTACCACGTGGTATAATTTAATCCAAATTATTTCTACAATTTCAATGGTTCTGGATTTACATGGGGGTCAATTTACCCATCACATCATTCATTATAACACCCTTCCAATTAGTTCCTTTTAAGAAAACGTGATCTCCAACTTGATTCACAAAATATTTACTCCAGTTTACATATAACACAATTTCATATATTTATAATCATTAATAAGAGCCTAAATAGAATTTTTATTTTTTTTCTTTGATACTTTTTGCCTTATATGTTTTCCTTCACCAACATCTTCCCCCCCAAGTTAGATTTTGACAGATCATTCCATATAATGATTCATAATTTTATGATTTGAAAACATGAATTAAATATATTATTATAGGAAAATGACAATAAAGTTAAATAATCATCTCATATATTTTTAATGTATTTTAATCATTACATGATCATGTATTCAAATGTATAAACAACCCTTTTAGATAGATTATCAGTGTGTTGATGGTAGGAATTACTCAAATAATGCTTTTTACCAAGAGGAATGTGAATACTCATATAAAATTTTGATCCAAATTGGTGATATTAACCAGTTATAATTAAAATACATTATCAATGAAGTATTAAGAATTCAGAAATATCATTTAATGTGTGGTTTTCAAGAGTGAATTATTCTCAAATAGAATTAAAATTTCTAAACACATGTCATATTTGAATTTGAGTCACATTATACATATGTCCTCTATAGTGACATCCTGACAATGTATCCCTTACAAATACATGATAAAAATTTCAAAAAAACAATAACATGTATCTAAATGTGGACTCAAATCTTGGGCTATGATACCAATATATCAAAATCCAACAAAATGGTATGTGACAATCCCATTCAAAACACCAATAGGATACCAGATAGCAACTAGTATATAGGTATCCAGACATATTGATGAGAGGTTGTGCTTATAAATAATAATTTAAAATTTCTACCATGTAAATAAAATAAACTAATAAGACCAACACATATTGAACATCAATTAGATTAATAAATTACGGAACGATTGGGGCCCCTATTGGGTAAAAATAAATAAACCATATAGTTCCTCTAAAATCATTCCTTAAAGGAATCCGATGATGTATATGAATGAAATTAGAAAAAATCACAAGTGTGTATGCCAGTGTGATTATGATATTGCTTTATATTTTAAATCTATATAATGGGATAAACCTATAAAAATTAATTTTCAAAAGTTAACTATAGTATACATATTGTTTTAAATTTACATAATCCAATATCATTATTAGATATAGCAGTAATCATAGTCAAATTTTATTATGAATCTTATAGTTCAAGTTCATCATTCTCACAAAATAACAATGTTGAAATTATAAAATATTAAAATAATTATCTAATATCAGACACCTACATAAATTTCACACATGATGATTTAACCGTGATTACAAAACCTATGACATGTTGACGAAATTATATTTCCCCACCCAACAATTTTGTACTCAATGAAACATGCATCACTAATATTGGATACTATATACATATTCAATTGTTGATGGAAATACAAATCTCCTTGGCTAAACATGTATCAAAGGGTACTAGAGGATAAAAAAGACTCAATATAAATAAAATTCCATTTTGTCATCTTAATTATTAGTGAATTTTATTGGAGTATATTTAATATCTTATACGTCATCATCTTATATGATCCCAATGTCAGGGTTGAAAATAATTTAAAAATTCTAGAAAAATAAACCAGATTTTCATTCTCTTGTTTGGGATACTCTTATAACACCTAATCTATACCTATAACATATTTGTGATTCCATAAGAATACACTTCCCCAGATCTTTTGACGATACTATCTAATCTATCTCGATGAGTTTATATTGGTGATTCGGAACATATTTATGTTTTATTCATCTCCAATATCTAGGAACATTAGTGGATAATTTAACTACAAAAACCTAACCAATGATTCCAAGATAAAGATTAAAAAAGTTCTGAAAAATACCTTTCCATACATTAGTTCATAATCCCTAGCTCCAACTATATATTTCCTTTAGTGGGGATATTATACCATCACAAGTAGTCAAAATCCTCTTGCATAAGGGGAGATGTGCATGGGGTCATGTGACCATTTGGATCTGGATCATTTGTTTGTGTTGGGGTGTTAAAAAATGATGTCTTTTAAATAGGATTCACTAACCAAATTACTCACTTAGTTCATCTTTATGTCATTATATATGGGAGACATGGTTTTTGGGACTCACGTAGGTGATGTTTCACTATTCATGACCATAATCATATAGTGGAACCTTGATTTTTGATAAACTAGGAGGGTTATGAATTTCTATTAAAACCAGTTATGTTCACCTTGTATGATTTAAATGATTTTAATATGTGATGTATGAAATTTTAGTTGTGTTCATGACACCTCAAAAATGTTCTGATTCTCTATATATACCACTTATTTACTTTATATTAGTCATTTAATTTTATTCATTCATATGTTTTATATATTGGGATATCTTCTATATGGAATTATATTCCATTTTTTCATGTTCTTATAACATAAATTTATTGGAATAAGTTATATATAATAAAAAAATTATGTTTGTGTATATTTGATGACTATAACTAATATACAGTGATGAGACCTTTGTTAATGCTAGGTTAAGTATACCATGGATTATGGATAGACACATATGAGAACCATAAATTATCTCATGGATTGGATGGGAAAATTAGTGATAAAAATATTCTTTTTGATGCAGTAAATGTTGCCTTATTTTTATTTTGGAGATCCTCCATTATAGGAATATACTTTAGAGCATGATCCTACAATAGATGAATGTTTCATTTTGATTATTTGATGTTTGAAGTTCTGAAGGTGGTTTTGTGGCATCACCATCATCAGAGTATCCCTGCACCTCCATGCTAGTTTTTTCCATTTTATATGGTTTGTGCGATTTGGACTCGGGTGATGTTCTTCAATGATTTAGATATTTATAGATCCATGCACAGAGAATCGTTTTTTGGGTTATATTGGAACTAATATCTTCATTTGCGATGCTCTATCAGTATGGTTTTTGGCCTTCTTGTCCTGGGTGGCAATGGTTTGAAATCAATAACCTTGGAAAGAATTCATAATTGGGTTTCCCCAATAGCTACAATGTCAGGGTACATCTCATTGATGGTTGCATTGTTTTCTTCCAACATCAATTATAAAAACCAATTTTTTGACCTCAGTGGATCAGAAAACATGAAAGCTTCATAGTGATGGTGGAACTATTCGGTGAAGTAATTTCAATGAGCTAAAGCTGAATTTTTGAATTCATGGACTAGATTTTGGGATGGTACATTTTCTTTTCAAAATTGCAGTCATTGATTTAGGGGACAACACAACTAATTCACCCACAAGGTACTTATCTAGAAGATGTTCATTGAACGTCATTTTCACAAGTGAATTACTACCTAGAATTGGTTGCATGAGAGGGTATTGAAATTTTCCTCGGTACCTGGCCCATCATTCCTGACACGAGGCAACTAACCAAGTATTTATGAGATGATGTAATCTATTATTAATGTTATTAATATTGGGGAGGAGATTTTATTTGCAGACATGAATCTGGTTGATCAGGGATTTAGGCATTCAGACCGTGGGGCAAGGTTGTTGTTCTCAGTCTTTTTTTCCACATTGGTTTCCCACTATCCCTTAAAGGGGGTCTATCTTAATAAAAAATTAATTTTCAGTCATTCATCTTTTTCCATGGTCAACTAAGCTAGTGAGTTATATATTATGTTTCCTCCATTGATTTATGTCATCGATTATCTACAGTTTGTTAATGCGTAGAGAGTATTATTCATTTATTTATTTGATTTTTTTAAACATGTGAGGTATGGAATGTTGAACTAGAATCATTCATGTGACAAGGACTATCTAAGTGAGGTATGGTGGCATGAACCATTTTGGTTGATTTGAAGGCCTTATATGGAATTCCATTAATGACCATATCTTGAGAGAATAACATATAGTTAAAATAAGTCAATAGGGCTTTCATGACCTCACAGAATATTAGTAGAGCTTAATTTCTGTTATTTTTTTTACCTAATTACTTATACATAATCATTGATATTTCATAGAGGAATAATAAATTATTGGAATAGGATTATATTGTGACTTTTCATAATGTTTAAAATGGAACTTCCTATGATAATTTTGGATGAGTGAAGAGGAAGGAAAATGTTTCATACGAGATAGGAAGAAAATGGCTAGGGAAATGGAAGGTCTTGTCAGCAAATCTTATGATTGGATGATGACTATAGTGATTTAAGTTGATGGAGTTGGACCATTAAATTATTTTCTTATTATTTCTTCAAATTTTATTGTAGGGAAATCATAAAGGTGAAACACCACCAATAATTTGACATTAGGGCCTTGAGGTTCCTCAAGGTAGCATGATTGATGTGATAAAAATCATAGGGTTCTGAAATAGGACCTTAGTATTAAACCCAAATGAGGACTCATAGTTTTATGGGGATTCTAAGGCATTTCCATTAAAATGATATTGGGGATACATACATGTGAGACCAGAAACCCAAATATGGATGTAAGGGACCATATATTATATGAGGTATGAGGTGTTAACTTATACATTAGTTTCCACCATATATGATATTCGGGTTCCATTTACATTATATCTAGATTTCTTAAGATTATCAAAACCAATAAAATCATTGATGAAGGAAAGAATGATGTTTCTATTGTTTAAACGGTGTGATGAAGAATTTCATGAGATAATGAGGAGGCTCACTACATATCCATTATTGACACATCTAGATCCATATTTTGACTGCACTATATACTATGATTCATTAGTATTTAGACTTAGAGTCATTATATTGAAATGAGAGAGTTTAATTGATTAGGGGTCATGTTAGTTAAAACCCTGTGAGAAAAACATCCCTAATCATGACCTTGATCTCATATTCATGGTTGATTTTATGAAGTGTTGGTGACATAATAATTTTATTAATATATTGGTAGTCTACACTAACCACTATAAACTCAACTATAACATCACCAAAAAGGGAAATTAATATGGCATAGAGGAACTAGTTTGAGATGGATTACCAATTAGGTTAAGGATAAAATCATTATTAATTATCTTATTTATTAAAAATATGTTGAGAAGTAGCATGACAGGAATCCTTCATAAGGGAAATGATTTTTATATTTTTTTGGCCGATAAAAAAAGGAAGATTTTTATGATTAGGCTTTGATGAATTTATACCCTATATTTGTAACATCCTCACTTGTGGACTAGTGAAATAATTGATAGAAGTCATATACAGAGTGTGGTCTAATGACCGGACATCAAGGTACAGGTTCCATGATACACAGATGATCTAAGGACTTCAACAGTGTGATCATTGAACATTAAAGAGTAGTATTCCCAGTTTAAGTTAATGTGTAGATGATGATAGAAATTTTTACATTGATATTGGTAGTATATCATGGGGTAATATAGATTTATAATTACTTTAATATATATATTTTTTTCATAGATAAATAGAGACACAAGTATGTAGGGTATAAAATGACAAACATGGATGAGGGTATAGGTTGACCACTGTGGTGTAGGTTATTTCCCCAAAAAATTATATATCCCATGAATCATTGTGATGATTGCATGATTGAATATTTGATGATGATACCTTGAACCTCCTGGATTCCTAAATATGTGTTGGTGATTTTAAATTGTTTGATAAATATTACTCACTTCTAACGAGTCTTAGAGACACACTCAGGGTATGATCTATGTAGGAATTTTATCTATTAGGTCATATTATTATATGGAGTTCCCATGAATATTTTGTTATATAGTGATGAATTTTTCACATATTACATTTTGAAGGTCTTATAGAAATCCCTAGAGATTTACTTTGATTCATCACAATATACCATCATCATACATATTGATAATCGATCTGGAAGATTCCCATAATGGATGATATTCATAAATATTATGTCTTTTACATTAGTGGATTTTCAGATGATCACTTTGGCATGGTTGATTTCACATACAACAATGAATACTAAGATATTATTCATATGGAACATTTTGATTCTCTTTACTAAAATTCATGGTGTTCACTACTTTACTGAAGTCGGTGGGTCAGATTTTTTGGACCCATTTTGGTTTAGGAGAGCTTAATTGAGTTTAGTAGATTCATAAGAGGTTATTTACTACTTAGAGAATGTAGGGATCATATGAACACCATATGTGATGATCTTTATATTTTCCACTTACAGAATATATATTCATGTGAGTGTAGCATTAGTAAGGGTATCATAATTTATTGAAAGAATGAAGGATGGAACCAATTTTTTATACCGCTTTTGATCGCAAGAAATGATTGAATTTTGTCATATCATTTGGATATTCTATATCAGTAATATTTTTTGAATTATTTCATCCATGTTTCAAATATACATAAGTACATGGAAAATAAAATACATGTTTTAAACATAAAGGATATAGAGTTGGATCTAGATACATCCTATGGGAAGAATTCTATATAGATTATAGTATAGAGTATTAAGGAAATTTAAGGTAAAATAATACAACATATTCAAATATAATGGTAGCTTGGAAAATTATAGAGAAAACATTGGATTGAGAGTCTAATGATTTAACACAATGGCCATAGTTTTTCAATCAATATCACAAGAGGATGTTCTCATGGATGATAACTCATTAGAGTGGGAGAATTATAATTTTGTTAATTTTAATTAATCCTTGAACTATATTTTGTTAAAAAATTACCCATATTTTTATGTGAAAATTGGAATTTACATTAGAAATAACAAATAATTTTGTTTTATATCCTTATGTAATGCTAATATACATGAAATTATAAAGACTCTATTTTCCCTTGTAACACTTTGGAATATTTTATTGAATATTTTTTACAATTGGGTGTGGAGATAGGGATATATTATAATGCATGCATATAATCTGAATTTATATTATAAATATAATCAATATATCATATCACATACCTGATTTTTTTAAATAATTTATTATCTCTAGAATGGGTTTTTGGATGGGAAATATGTGGTTTCCTTTAAATCATGAATGTGGTTTTTACCCATTGCATGACATACACATTGTTCCCATATTGATCAAGGTAAAAGTGAATTCCCTTTGAGTATTGTTACCCTTTTAACATTTTAAAATTATATTTTTATTTTATCTTAATTTTATTTTCCCTTATTTGTTTCTATATGCAAGTCATTTTTAACCAAAATTATCATTTTTATATTCATAAAAATGACACTGAATCACTCGGTTTGTGCTTGTGATGTTTATGAATCCAAAAGGGGTTGAATTTAAACACTCAGTAAAATGTTTAATATTGAATTGATACTTAATTAAGTATTTTTGAATTTGGGGTTAATGAAATTACAATTGTACAGAACATTAGTTCTAATATATATAAACCATTCTTTCATCATAAATCATTTATCCTATTATTACCGAGAGACCACATTACACCCTTACATGAGATCATTACAACTATCACCCATTTGTATTGGAATACCATTCATTAGTAATACTCTTCCATATGTGTAATAGGTTATTTCTTTTCAAGTTTGTTGTTTCACCAAAAAGTTTAAACAATCATTGTGGTTTTTTCTATTTTTCTCAGTTATCAAATTTTGGAATATATGTTTGAATTGAACATAAAATTATAAAACTATAATTATCATTGGATATATAATAAACATTATATATATATGGTTAATTACATTAATATATGAAAATATGAATAATAATGATCAAATATCAATTGCACGATATTACTAAATTATAATAATTAAAAAAATTATGAAAAAATTAATTATCAATAAATATTAATTGATATTTTAAAATAATCAAGAAATTAATATTTGTAAAAAAATACAATAAGATAATAAGAAAAGTATAATTTATAAACAATCAACATAATATAATAAATAAATTGTAATTTATAAATAATTATCAAAAGATCATAATCTAACATATTGATTTATTATTAATATTATTTATTAAGTTATAATTATAATGGACCAACGCATGTGTTTTCAATTTAATATATAGATATTCATATTATCAAATTAGGTTTTATAATTATTATATATGAAATGATAAGTAGTGCATGTTTTGGTCTAAACTAATCATTAAAAAATTTTATTAGAGAGGGAATGTATCACATCTTGTTAAATTTAATTTCTTTTTCAAATTAAATTTATTTCCATAGATCAAGGATCCGTTGAAAATATGGAGCCTTGAATTTATTCTTTCTACTATAATATATTTCATCTTCAGGTGTTCTTGGCTGTAGAGTTCTAGAATTTTTCTTTCAAAACACACAAGGTTATTTTTCGTTTCCATTTACATCAACATATTTCATGCAGGATGTTAAATTCTTTTGAGGTATTTGTTTAATCATGTTTCTTAGTTATTAATTATGCGTTTTCATAATTTATAATACTTTTTTATTTTGATTTCATGTGGTTGTATGTGTTTCATGTGGGACTCGTTTTGATATTTGACTCCAAGAGTGATACAATATTATCCTTTTAAATGTTTTATCATAATCATATTTTTTAATGTTTTGTTAGTTTATTCACATCTTGATATTATTTCCATGAATTCTAAACTTTTTATTTATGTTGACATTATTTTGAGGTATCACTATTAAGGATTAGAATATGTAGAAAATTGTAAAACTTTTATCACTTATAAATTCAATGTTCTTTATTAACGATGATTGTAATGATGGAATTGATCACAATGTAGAGATATGTTTATTCCATGGAACATGGTGTTGGGATTTCACTCAATAAAAAAGTATCTAGATTCTTAATGCATGTTTGAATAGAGAGTTATATGTTGTATATTGTTAAATCAAAAAATTATTTATTTATGAGTCACATGCCATATATGAGGCTTATGAAGAGTTGCTTTTACCAGTGGTTCAATGATTTTTATGACCAATAGATTCAATATACCACTTTCTATTTTTTCTGATATATTCTCATCATCCTTCTCTAATATAGGTAAAGAAGGTACGAAAGAGTTTATATGACAACTTGGTTAGCACATGATAACTTGTTTTTTATTTTATATTGTGAATTCATGTTTTATATTTATCATATTCATACATTACACATGTTATAAATGAGAAAAACTGTTGAATGTCACATTGGTGGTGTCTAAGTGTATTTTTTACAGAAACCCTAATCATAAATTTTAGTGTGATTTTATATTTCATAAATACATATCACGGAATGTGAAAGGGACCTATGGGGACATTTATTTAGTGGACTATGAAGCTTCTAGTAGATTGGGATTGACTCTAGTGGACCATATTTCATTTATTTATTTTTATACTACTATTAATATTTTGTTCTCATACAAATTACGAGATAATTTATTATTTTAAAATGTATTCCATCTGTATATTTCCACATGTACTTTGATTATACGTAATATATTAATTTTTTTTAAAATTTATTCAATTACATGATACTAAGTGTATTTTATCCCCACAAGTGGAAATACAAACTTTTTAATATTCATAATTATGTTCTATAGGGGGAGTTGTGAATGAGATTACGTGACCCTTTTACATATGGTCAGTGGTTTGGGATTGGGTGTTATAGGTGATAAAGGTAAGATAATTAACATATTGAACCATCCCATGTTATATTGAGATTGTATGTAATGACCTAGGTATTTGCAGAATAATAATTTTTATTTTTACTAATACTTATGAATATGATATTAATTTAACTTTAAGGATCATTCTATGATCTATGGCGTACCCAAAACAAAACAATGGGTTTCTCCAAAATCTAATGTTGCACACAAGGTTGAGTCATATTTAAAAATAATAACAGAATATTATTATTTTAAACGATAGTTATTTCTTAGCCATTGTATTGATGAGAAAGAATAGAACAAACCATATTATTGTTAAACATGTTTGTGAAATTATTTTACATTTATCCAATAAAATTTTGAGGCATAAAATGAGAATAAATCCAATTTTATGCATAAATACTCTAACATTTGGTAAATGTTGTTTAACCACATTTTGAGGTAGAACAATTTTTAAATAATTTTTTGTAACTTTTATATGTTCTATTTTACATGACATACATCTTCTTTAGAAGAGGGACATAAAAATTTAGTTTGGGTAAATTTTTTATATATTTGAAACAATTATCATTTTTTATTTAACAATGAAAAAAACTACATTTTACGTCAAAACTGAATTTTCATCTTATTTATTTATATGCTTATGTTATATTTTTAAATGGTTTTAAAGATTATTTTTATTATTTTTTTAAAATTTTATACAGTTTTGGTAATTAGATTTATTTTTAATTTTAAATTTGATAGATATACTTTTCAATTTTTTGGTAGTTTTTACTTCATAGAAACACATTTTTTGGTTTTGACATTAGAAATTAATCATAAATTAATTTCTGCAACTTATATGAATTGAACATTGAAAAATGGATATAATATTTGGAATCAGGAGATCAATATTGTTTAAATATGTAAGTTATATTTATAGACATTATTAAAAGAAACTTCAGTAAATATTTTATTTACATTGGTTAATGGGTAAATCTTGTAAATAAGGGTAAAAATAATATTTTAATAATATTAAATTAGCCTAACACATGTATTAATACTATTTAATGATATATATCTGACTATGGGAATTATTGGGTTGATTTTAGAACCCCATAGAGCGACTTTTGTGTTAAAATTATATTTAATTGCTTTTAATTTAATGTTGAGGAAAATATAACCAAAACATGTATCTTTTGGTAAAATAATTTTGATATGGGGTAATATAAGATATCATTTCAAATATAAATATTAATTAAAAAGATAAAATTATTTCCAAAATCAAGATATTTCATTTATAATTTTTAGAGATTAAATAAATAAATTTGGTTATCACACAATGATTATGCAGTGATTTTTTCATTAATAAAAGATTAAAATTAAAGATATTATAAATGTTACAATAAATATAATTTCGTTATTTTGATGTCATCCACTAATTTTATGAATTTTTTTTACATGTTATATTTTTATTAATGATTTTGTTTCAAATCAATCATGTTCTTATGGACTTTTAAAAAATTCATGATATTAATAGTGTCAAAATTGAAAATTCATATATTAAAATATAGAATATTTTTTTAAATATTATAAAATTCCCAAAAATATAATATTCCGAAAAATAGTTATAGTAAGTCTAAAATTTTATTATTTACTCATTAATTGGATATCTTTCATGTTTTTTAGCTATTTTATTTCTCAACTTGTTAAATGAATGATAAAACGGTAAGAGTAAAAAAAGGATAAATAAAAAAGATAAGGAATAAAAAATATACAAAACCTGTATAAATATTATTAGATGATTTTATTTCAACTTATATTCATATTACCTTCCAAATATCTTAATTATGACTCATTTATACTTCAATTAGAAATTATAATAAAATAATAATTCTATATATATTTTAAGTTCCCCTCCCCCTTCTTATAAAAGGGACCCAACTCTAAACCATTACTCACACCTCTAAAGCCCATTGTCTCATCCATCCTATAACCAAATAATCTCCCAACATCCCTATATTTATCTTAGAATCCTTCCCCTAGAACTATGGAAAATCAAGAGATCCATTTTAGTCAAATCTAAAGATGTTACCTGAATTGAGGTAATGTCTTCTCTTAGGTTTCCTTCCATTATTTTTCCTTCTCCACTCCCTATGCTCTTCTTTTTCATTGTTTAAATAACAAAAATAGTATCACCAATATAATATGTTGTTTTTTTAGAAGTATTATAAATTAACATACAAACACCTCTGTCTAATGGTTATATAACATACTGTTTCTCTGAATGGTGAACTACTGGCTCATAAAACATTGCTTGTTCAATATTCTCCTCCCACCCCTTATGGTTTCCATTACAATGGAACTATAATTATATAATATATATAGAATATATTTTTATCTGTATAATCATTTAATTCCCATTTATAACATATCGTTATTCTTTTCATGTTGTATATATACGATAATTTCATTTGAGAAAATGCAGACTACCACCCCCTCAAAGTTATATGACACATTTATACACTACATAGAACATAAAAATGATGGAATTAGTGAACTTATGTAAAATATATAACATATATATTAAAATTTAATTATATTATATACATGTATCATTTATTTTTCATTCCTTTAATAATGAAAAAGAAATTAAAGTAGAGTTCATTCATACATACGGTTTACCATCTCCATAAATAGTTCATTTAATTTCATATATCCAAAAGATATGGACTATTATAAATAAATATATACTGGATATATTAGATACATATTATATATAAATCATGAATATCATGCTGGATATAATGGAGTTTTGACCACAGGGTCAATTGGTAATTATAATAAGACCATTTGTGACTCTGGTTCCTAACATCGAAAAAATGTCTGATATACAATAAAATAATTAACTAATTGTTATAACAAGGTAATAAATGATATAAAAGTAATAATAATCATAAAAAGGATCTTAATCATGTATAAATTAACATAAGTATATTATTCATGAAGAACAATGATCATATGAGACCAGTCGGACCCAAGGTGAGAGACTTTGTCTCAATCACCTTTCATTGAGGAATGTTTTAGTAATATAAACTTTTTTATTTGACATGGTTTATAATAAAACCCATTTAATTTTACATTATTTAAAAGGAGATAATTTTTCTATGTTAAATTTTACTAAATGACAAAATTATTGTTTTTAACGTATGCTATAACAATGAAATTTCCACCGCAGCGAGCATTATTTTATAATTGGCTTCCTTAACATGGTGTGATATTTAAAAATGGAAAATAAATACCATATACTTATTTTAAATATTAGGTATTTAAAATGGTTTTTAAATTTGATTTTCTATTTCAATATCTTGAAATTATTTCTAGTTATTGGTAATGAAATTTTATATTGAAATGTTAATATTTGCAATCTTAAATATGAGATGATTATATAATGTTACTTGGACATTTCACAGGTGGTTACGTGATAAACCAAATGAAGAGTGTTTCTGTGATAAACCACGGATGGGTGGTTGCGTTATAACCTCTAATTCATTATGTATGGAAGTCGGCCATATGGCTATTTTATTTAGTGATATGTGTGGAAGTCTACTGTATGGTTATATCATTCAAATAATTTTATATCCCAAGTTAGATTTATATGTTATATGTTTTGTTCTATTATATTATGGTAATATTTTGGTTACAAAAAAGATAACGAATGATCATAAATTTACTAAAATGTTTTTTATAGCTTTTTAAAGGTGAAAATTATTATGTTATGATTATGTATTCATTTTTTACTAGTTGTTTGGAAAACAAAAAACTTTCCTTCTTTGTGAATTCATTACTATGATTTTTAAAATCTTCTCATGTTTTTGAAAAGTTTTTCATAGTACTTGAGGTGTGATAGTGTCAAGTATGGGATCAAGGAAAAGACATGAATTTTAGAACATGGAACTAAACATGTTTCTTTTTTTAAGAGTTATTATTTTATGAAAAAATCAATATTGAGTAGAAGTGTTTGCATGTAATATTCAAGTAGTTTGGAATATGTTATGACCTAATTATATAAATATCTAAACCTGAGATTATCATTAATGTAAATTATTAACATATTTCAAGATTACGTAATGGTGAGGTTTGGGGCCATATTGTTTGTATCTTAGATCGGTTTAGATACATTTAAGAGTTTGAATTTTTCTAATATAATATCCCTAAATTATTTTTACTTTATTGTAAAATTGAATTAATATTTCATTTGAAGGTTATCAGGTTTCTTCACCTAATATATTTATGTGTTCAAAATGGTTCGTTTCCAAGGAAATAAGGATGCTACGATGGAATGCCATCAAGTGGAAAACAATCTTCGAAATCAGCAACATGAGATAGTCATAATCAGAACTGAATATTTTGTTGCAGTGATGGAACAGTTGACTCAGGCTACAAATGCGGGTGGTATCCATGCACTAGATAATCCATATCAACCACACAGGAACATCTCAATAGTGATGAATTTCATGTGGCAACATCCTTCATCATTCAAAGGATCGTTTGACCCCGTTCAATCTGAATGGTGGATCAAACCACTATAAAAGATTTTTGATGTCATGGATTGTATATATAATCAAATATATAGTCTTGTTATTTATTAATTTGAAGGATATAAAGATAAGTGGTGGTTGATGGTTAAAAATACATGGGATAGTGAGGAGACAGATTTTATTTGTTCAGAATAATTTCAAGGTGTGTTTCTACAGAAATATTTTCCTAAGACAGTTCAACATAGTTTGGAAACAAATTCTTGGAATTGAGGTAAGAGGACGACTCATTGGCTGCTTAAGATGAAAAGTTCACTCACTGGAATGGTATTCTCCAAATTTCATATGAGATATTTATATTATGATAAATCTATTTTACTCAAGATTTAAGCCTCCATTTTGAAGTGCATTAACCTCTAGTGAAATAAAACGCTGTGAGAAACTTTTTAGATTTGATGATATGGTATAAATATATTTTTATTATGATCAAAAGTTCCATGATATAAATAAAATGAAGATGTAATTATGCAAGGAAAAGAGAAAGAATTCATCAATGATGCCTGGAGGTTAGAAAATTAAATGTCTATCTTGTGAGATGTGTGGTAAAAAAATCATGGAGAATGTCACTCAAAATTTGGAACGTGATTCCAGTGTGGTAAGACTGGTCATATTTCTCATAACTAAAAGGAAGATAATCAAGGAGGCAATGAAAACCCAGCGATACAATGTTTTCGTTATAATTCTTTTGGGCATTATTCTAATTTGTTTCCAAATTAGACTATCCAGGGTGGAAACTAGACTTATCAAAAACAGAAGCGTGGGGCCATATCATTTACTACTACAATGGTTTATGTGGGATCATAAAATGAATTTTTATTATGTACATTTGTTTGTTTGTTTTTAGATTATGCCATTGTTTTTTTTATTTGGGGTCTACAAATTCTTTCATTTTTAAGATGTACTTCGGTATATTTGGAATCCCCCCTCAAGAAATGAATCCATAACAAAAGTTAAGAACACTTGGAGGGAAATGTTGAGGCCAAAAAAATTATAACAATCTTCCTATCAATATTTTTTAAATAAATTGTAAGGAAAACCTTGTTGTTTTTTCACTAGTATAGTTTGTAGTCATTTTTTGAACGGTTTGTCTTTATTTTAATGTGTTATGATTAACTATAGATATTAAGATGATTTTTTTCTGAAATAATTTTAGTTTGTGTACAAGAATGAACCCTTTTCTCATAGAACATATTAGGAAGCTGAGAAATTAGTGATAGATGAAAAATAATATTACCTTGCACATATTGCTGAAAAGAATGGAACTATTTTGATTAATGATGTTCTAGTATTGAATGAGTATATAGATGTTTTTTTCGGATGATTTTCATGGTATTATACCTGATTGGGATGTTGAATTTATTTTTGACTTAGATCCTGATTCTAAGACAATTTCGAAACCCCTTATCAAAATAACTCAAATTGAACATTTTGATTTAAAGAAACAATTTCATGATTTTTTAGCTAAAGGTTTCATTCGACCTAGCACATCACTGTTGGGTGATCCAGTATTTTTTTTTATAAAGAAAGGTGGTTCAACGAGACTTTTTATTGATTATAGGGCCTTGAATAATATCACTATTAAGAAAAAGTATCATCTTCCTCGTATTGATGATTTGTTTGATCAGCTCAAGGGACCTTAGTATTTTTTGAAGATTGACTTGAGTTTCTGGTACCAACTGTTGAAAGTAATGGAAAATGACATATCGAAGTCCACATTTTTTACTAGATATTTCCATAATTAATTTTAGTTATAAATTTTGTTTTAACCAATGCACCTATTGTATTTATGTATCATATGAATATAATTTTCCAGGAATTCATGTATATGTTTTTTATTGTGTTTATTGAATACAATTTGTAATATTCAAAAAGTAAATAGGAACATGAAAGTAATTGATGTTCTGTCTCACAAACCATAAAAGAAAATAAATTTTATGGGAAATTCAACAATTGTGGGTTTTGGTTTGAACACGTTTTTTTCCATGGTCACTTCATTTAAAAAAATGGAAAAACATTAGATCCTACTATAATAAAAGTTTTTAATTAATTGACAAGACCTAAAAATATTACTGATCTTTGTATTTTTATCAGTTTGGATGGATATTAAAGAATGGTTATTAAAGATTTTTCATGGTTATCTAGCCTATTGACTAAGTTATATTTAAAAAGAGTTATGTTCATATGGATAGAAGAATGTGATAAATGATTTCATGAAATTAAAATAATATAGGTGAATGCTTTAATTTTGAAAATACCTTCTAGAGATGGTGAATTTATTATCTACAGTGATGATTTTTTGAAAAGACGTGGATGTTTCCTAATGGATAATGATTATGTAATTTTTTATGCTTCACATCAGTTGAAACCACATGAGTTAAACTACCAAACACGTGATTTTGAATTATCTACTGTTGTTTTTTGCATTAAAAATTTGGACAAATTATTTGAATGGTGTAAAGTGTGAAATATATACTGATCACAAAATATTGATATATATATATATTCACTGAGAAGAAATTAAACATGAGATAGAGAATATTGTTATAATTAGTTAAGGATTATGATTGCATAATTCATTACCATCTTGAAAAGGAAAATAAAGTGGATGAAGCATGGAGACAAAATAGTAATGCTACATTAATCATGCAATGTTTGGAATAATATTATTTGATTAAAAATTTGATAAACTTTGGCATAAATGTTGTTGGTGCATGAAATTATTCTATTTTTTTAAGATGTTAGTGAAATCATCCATCTCATACAGAATTAAGCAGGTGCAGAACGAAGACAATGAGTTGCAAAAAAAGGAAGAGTTGTTTAGAAGGGTAAGATTCCTGAATTTATCATCGATAATGATTGAATTTTGAAATTTTGGAAAATATTATATGTGACTTGTAATTCACTGTTGAAGAAAGAGTTGTTATGTGCTGCTCATAGTTCTATATTATCAGTTCATCCTAGCAGTACTATGATGTAAAGATATCATTGAGAGTATTATTGGAGGGATGGAATGAAAAGAGATATTGATGAAATTATTATCATGTGTTTGACTGGTAAATAGGTTAATGAAGAGTGGATGTTATAGACAGGGATGCTTCACCCTTTACCGGTGCCAGAGTGAAAATGTGATAATATATCTATAGACTTCATTGTGGGATTACCAAAGACATCTCGAGATAATTATGCTATCTGGATGTTATTGATTGACTGGATAAATCTACTCATTTAAATTATATTCAAGATACGTTGTCTATAGATAATCTTTCTAGGTTATATATTAAAGACATATTCAGGTTACATGTATTTCCCCACTCCATTGAATCTGATCATGATCCTAAGTTCATTTCTAATTTTTGTAAGGGCCTTCATAAGTGGTTCAGTATTGAATTAAATTTCAGTATAGATTTTCATCGTAAATCAGATGGGAAGTCAAAATAAACTATTTAGAAATTATAAAATATTCTATGTTCTTCTTCAATGGATTACTAGGGTAGCTGGGACTAATATGTTTCTTTGGTTCAGTTTTCTTACAATAACAGTTTTCATTCAAGAAGAATGTTGGTTGCATTTGAGTTATTATATATAATGTGGTTTCGAAATCCATCTTTTTTTGATGATATAGGTGAATGAAAGATGATGGGACCAGAATTGGTAAAAGAGATGAAATAGAATTTTCAATTGATATAGAAACACATGAGAATAGCTCAAAGCAGGCAGAAAAGTTACGCGAATAACTGGAGAAATGATCATTCTTTTGAGGTAGGTGATCATGTATTTCTCAACATATCTCCATGAAAAGTGTCATGTGTTTTGGTAAGAAGGGAACGCAAAGTCTGAGGATCATTGGACCCTATGAAATATTGGATAAAGATGGATCAGTTTCCTATAGAGTGGCTTTATCTCCATGTTTATCCCAAGTACACAATTTTTTTTCATGTCTCAATGTTAAGAAACTATATTCCAGATCCATCTCATTTTCTGAGTACAGAGATAGTTCAGTTGGAAGGGAATATTTGTGATAAAGAACATCATGTCCAGATTTTTGACCAAAGAGGGATGGTGTTGCAGAATACAGTAATTCATTAAGTAACAGTTTTTTGGAAAAACCATATGGCTGAAGAGGAAACATAAGAATCTAGAAATTCTATGAAGTATTAATACCCCCACTTATTTTATAAGTGATTTGAAATGTGGGGATAAAATTTTCAAGAGGGGGGAAGTGTGTAATGACCCATATATTTAGAATATAATACTATTGATTTCCATTAATACTTTTGAATAAGATATTAAATTTAATTTAATGGGGATGCTATGATTAATAGTGTACCCAACACAAAATAATGGGTTTCATTGAAATCACATACTTCACACAAGGCCGATTCATACTAAAAATAGTAACCTTATATTATTATTTTAAATGGTAGTTAACATGTAGCCCTTGTATTGGTGGGATTAAATAGAACTAAATATGTTTTGATTAAAAAAGTTTGTTAAATATTTCTATATTTCTCCAATAAGATTTAGAGTCCTAAAATGAGAATGAATCCAATTTTATGAAAAAATAATCTAAAATCTTTTAAAGTTAGTGTTACCTCCTTTTAATGGAGAACACGTTTTTAATATAATTTTTGCGAGTTTTATATGTTCCATTTAACAAAATATACTTCTTCTTTAGAACCAGGACACCAATATTTACTTTGGGTAAATATTTGGTATATTTTTGTTAAAGTTCATTTTTTAATGAATACTGAAACATACTATATTTTATGTTAAATTTTTATTTTCATCTGGTTTATTTATATGGTTAGATTATATTTTTAATTGGTTGTAAAATGTAATTAAATTATTTTCTTCCATTTAATACAATGTTGGTCATTGTATATAATATCCGATTTAAATGGGAGAAATGGATTGCTTATTTGGAATCAGGAGTTTAATTTTTGTAGATAGGTTACTTTTATTTTTAGACATTATGAATAGTGACATCAGTTAATATTTTATTTACCTTGGTTAAAGGGTAAATATGGTAAATAAGAGTGAAAATAATATTATAATAATATTAAATCACACTAACACATGTCATAATCCTATTGGATGTGATATATCTAACTATTAGCATCCTTGGATCGATTTTAGGACCCCATGGAGCCACTTTTGTGTGAAAATGACATTTAATTAATTTTAATTTAACGTTAAGGAAAATATAACATAAAATGTATCTTTTGGTAAACAATTTCCTATATGGGGTTATATAAATTATACTTAAAACCATAAATAGTAATTATAAAGTTCATAGTATTTCATAAATCATGGTATTTATTTATAATTTTTAGAGATTATATTAATAAATTTAATTACTACACAATGATGATGTAGTGATTTCTTCATTAATAAACGATTGAAATAAATCTTATTATAAATATTATTATAAATATTATAATAAATATTGTTGGTTATTTTGATTTCATCTATGAATTTCATGGATGATAGATACATTATATATTTGTCTTAATGATATTTTTTCAAATCAATCACGTTTTTAAGATTTTTAAAATAGTCATGATATGAATAGTGTCAAAATTGTCATAATTATTTTTTAAAATGTGAAATATTTTATTAAATATTATAAAATTTAAAAAAAATATTCTTCTGGAAAATAGTTATCATAAGTATAATATTTTATTATTGAATATTTAATGGGATACATTTCATCATTTGATTACTATTTTTATTCTAAATGTTTTAAATACTTGATAAAAGGTAAGTGTAAATAAATGTTAAATAACAAAGATAAGGATTTAAAAATATTAAAAAAAACTCTCAAATCCATATTGGATGATTTTATTTCGACTTATATTGCTATTATTTTTTAACTATTTGAATTTGGATTCATTTATACTCGAAATAGAATTTATAATAAGATAATAAATAAAGATATTCCTTAAGAGCCCCTCCTCCCCCTTATAAAAGGTTACCACATCTAACTCATTAATCACACCACTTAATCCGCTTTCCTCATAAAACCATAGAATAAATAAGCTCCCAAAGTCCCTCTCTTCCTCCTAGAGTCCATACCATAGGAAGAAGTCAATTCAATAGAGACCTTTGAAACGAATCAAAAGAAGTTATCTGATTTAACGTAACATCTTCTCTCAAGTTTCATTCCATTATTTTTCCTTCATCACTACCTAGGCTCTCTTTATTATTATTTTTAAATAAAAAAATAGTATAATAAATATACTAGGTTATTTTTATGAGAATTATTATAACTACACTTACACACAACTTTGTCCAATGAGAATAGAACATAAAGTTGTTGTGGATAATGATCTACTGCTTCACGAAACAATGATTGTCCAATCTTCTCATACCACATCTTATAGTGGCCATTATGATAAAACTTTTATTATATATGATATATATATGATATTTTTTATCTCTAAACTTTTTTTATTCATATTTATAACATATATTTTTTCTTTTCATGTAGTATTTATTCAATAGATTCATTTGAGGATGTGCGGACTACCGCCCCCTCAATGTGATATGAATCATTCATAATATACATGGAACATATAATGTATAGAGTTAATGAACATATATAACATATATATTATACTAGAGTTATGGAATATTGATGTATCATTTAGTTTTCATTCCATTAAACATGAAAAAGAAATGAAAGTAGCTTTCATGCGTACGTACGGCTTACCATCTCCTTGAACGATGCATTTCATTTCTTATATTCAATTTCTATGGAGTATTAAAATTACATATATACAAGATATATATAATCTATATGATATTTAAATCTGGAATATCATTCTGGAGACAATGGAAATTTTACCACATGGAATGTTTTTAATTATAACATGTTCATTTTTTACTCTAGTTTCGAACATTGACAAAATATATGATATTAAATCAAATAATTAACTTTTTGTTTTAAAAAGGTAATAAGTGATATATAAGAGGAATAATAAACATGAAAAATGTTTTGAATCAATTAGAAATTATCTTATGTTTATTATTCGTGAAGAACGAGGAACATACGAGACAAGTCAGGCTCAATGTAAAGGACTTGTCTCAATATCCTTTCATTGAGGAATTTTTTGATAATATACTCCTCTTTATTATAGATGATATATATGAGACCCATTTTACATTTGCTTTAAGTCAAATGGAATATTTTTTCTACATATCATTTAACTAAATGAAAAAAAGGAATGTTTTTAACGTATGTGATGACAACAACCTTTCTGCCACAATGTGAATTATTTTATATTTGTCTTACATAAGAAGACATGATGTTTTTAAATGGAAAATAAATTCCACATACCCTTTTTTAAATATTTTGGTATTGAAAATGGTTTTGAATGTGGATTTACTATATAAATATATTGAAATTATTTCAAGTTATTTCAAATGAATTTTTATGGTTGGAATGTTGATATTTACAATCTTTTATTTGGGATGATCAAAGCATACTATTTTGACATTTGACAGGTTGTTACATGATAAACCGAATGATTGGTGGTTCCATGATAAACCATGGATGTCTGGTTATGTTATAACTTCTAATGCATTGGGTTTTGGAAGTCGATCGTATTGCTATTCCATTTAGTGATATATGTGGAAGTTGACCATATGGTTATTTCAATTGAGAATATTTATGTCCAAAGTTACCTTTATATATTATACGTTGAATTCTATGGGAATTTGGTATTATTTTGGTTTAAAAAATTTTATGAAATGAGATCATATTCAGTGAAGTTTTTTAACTAATTCTTAAATTTGAAAATAATTATTTTATGAGTTTGTATTTAGGGTTTACATGTTGTTTTGAAAACATGAAACTTTCCTTCATTGTGTATCCCTAATAGATATTTTTATACTCCTCCCATTTTTTGAAATATTTTTCACAACACTTAAGGTGGAATTGGGTCAAGGATGGGATCACAGAAAATTCATGTTGATTAAAACACAGAACTAAACATGTTTCTTTTCTTTTTAGAGTTCTTATTTTATGGAAAAATGGATACTGAGTAGAAGTGTCTATATGTAACATTCAAGATGTTTTGTATAAGTTATGACCCAATAATCTAATGATCTAAAACTAAAAATATCCTCAATTTGAATAATTAACTAAATTGAAAAGTATATAATGTTTAAGCCTGGGGACTTATAGATGGAATCAGAGGCCAATTTAGATAAATTAAGGAGTTAGATTTTTTCTAATACCATATCCATAAATTATTTTTAATTTATACTATGATAAACATGATATAGAATTTAGAGGTTACCATGTTGCTTCGTTTAAGATATTTCTATGTTCATAAGGGTATTTCATAGTGGAAACAAGGAAGATATGATGGAAATACATCATGTGGAAAACAAACATCCAAATCAACAACCAGGTATGGATGGAATTGGAACTAAACTGTTTGTTGTATTCATTGAACAATTCACTCATGCTATAAATGGTGTTGGATTCCATGCTTGAGATCAGCTAGATCAACCATAGAGGAACATGTCAATAGTGGATCATTAAATAATCCATCATCCATATTCATTCATAGGATCATCTGACCCTGTTAAAGATGAAAGGTTGATCAAAGAACTTGAAAATAATTTTGATGACATGGGTTATACAGAAAATCTAATGGTTAGTCTTGATGTTCATCATTTTTAAGGAGAATCAGATTAGTGGTTGTCCAGGGTAAAAAATATTAGGGAAATTTATGAGATTGATGCTCTTTGAAGTGGATAATTCGAAGATATATTTCTTCTGAAATATTTTCTTAGGGAATTTCAACATAGAATGGAAAAAAATTCTTCGAACTATGGAAAGATGATGACTCAGTGGTTTCTTACAAAGCAAATAGGACTCGACTTGCATGTAATTCTCCAAAATTCATCTGATATCATGATAGTAAGATAAATCGATTTTACATAGGACTGAAGTTGAGATTTCGAAGAGAATTATCCTACCGATAATTAAAAATCTATAAAAAACTTTTTTGATGTTCTGAGAAGGTAGAAATGGATTTTTTTTTTGATGTTTAGGTGTTCTAATAGAGCAACAAAAATATGAGGTCTAGTTCGGAGTCAAAGGGATGTAATTTATCAAAGAATCCTAGAGGTAAGAAAAATTAAATTTCCATCTTGTGAAAAGTTTGGTAAAAAGAATCCTAGAGAATGTATTTAAAAATATGTAAATTTCTTCCAGTGTCATAATTCCATTCATATTTCCCATAAATTTATGGATGATAATCAAGTTGGTAATAAAAATCCACCGATAATATGTTTCTGTTGCAATGAGTTTAGAATTTAGTCCGATGTGTGTCCAATGTTTATTACTTAGGGTTGAAACCAGACAGATCAAAATAAGAATGGTGGGGTAAATTATTTTGTTACTACTATGGTTGATGTGGTACCATAAAATGAAGTGGTATTAGGTACTTGGTTTGTCTTTATAGATTATGCCAATGTGATTTTTGATTTTGGATCTACACATTCTTTCATTTCTGAGAAATTTTAGGGTAAATTTGGAATTCCACCTCATGAAATGAATCCATAATTTTTTTTAAACAGCTGAGGGAAATGTTGTGGAAAAAAATATTATAAGAATATTCCTATAATTATTTTTGTAATTCATTTACATGATAACCTTGTAGTTTTTTCTATATATTGTTTTGATGTTGTTTTGGGAATGGATTGGATTTCAGTTTAGCATGATAAGATTGACTATAGATCTCAATAGGTTTCTTTTCCCAAATACTTTCAGTTTGTGTATAAGAATGATCCATTATCTCTGATAACATATCATAAATTAGAGAAACTAGTGAAATAAGGAAATGAATGTTACCTTGCACATATTGCTGAAAACAAAGGAACTGTTTAGATTAATGGTGTTCTAGTATTAAATGAGTATATTATTGATTTTCCTGAGGATTTTTATGGTATTATACCTGATCAAGAAGTTTAATTTACTATTGACAGGGCTCATGATTCTAAGCCAATTTTTGAACCCCTTTATCAAATGGCACAAACTGATCTTTTATAGTTAAAGAAACAATTGCAAGAGTAGTTTGAAAAAGGATTTATTCGAACTATTTCCTCACCGTGGGGTTCCCCAATCTTGTTTGTTAAAAAAAGATAGTTCAATGACACATTTCATTGATTATAGATCCTTGAATAAAATAAAAATTAAAAATATGTATCCTTTCTTTATATCGATGATTTGTTTGATTAGATCCAGGGAGATCAATATTTTTTGATGATTCACATGAGGTTGGGGTACCATCAATTAAAAGTAAAGGAAGAAGGCATTCTAAAGAATGCATTTCATACTAGATAAAACAATTATAAATCCATCATCATGGCATTTTGGATAACAAAATCACCTGTTGTATTCATTTATATTACGAATATAATTTTCTGTGAGTTCTTCGATACGTTTTTGATTGTGTTTATTGATGAAATTTTGGTATAATTGAAAAGTAAATATGAACATAAATGTAATTTAAGGGTTGTCTTCCATTCCTTGAAAGAAAACAAATTATATGGGAAATTATGAAAGTGTGTGTTTTGGTTACAAAAAAACTCATTCCATTGTCACATTGTTTCAAAATATGGTATAACTATTGATCCTGCTAAAAAAAGTTGTTGAAGAATGGCCAAGACATAAAAATATAATAGAGATTCATAGTCTTATTTGTGTAGCAGGCTATTACAGAAGGTTTATTGATAATTTTTTATGGTTATCTAACCCACAGACTATGTTATCTTGAAATGGTATTATTTTCATCTTGACCGAAGAATGTGATGATTGTTTTCAGGAATTTAATAGGAAATTGGTGAATGCTACAGTTTTGGAATTACATTCGGATGATGGTGAATTTGTTATCTATAGTGATTTCTCATTGAAAGGAATTGGTTGTTTCGAAATGCATAATGATCAAGTAATTTCTTTTTCTTCACATCTGTTGAAAACTCTTGAGTAAATTTACCCTACACATGATTTGGAATTATCTGCAGTTGTTTTTGAATTAAAAATTTGGAGGTATAATTTTTATGGTTTAAAGTGAGAAACATATACTTATAAAGAAATTGAAGTATATACTAACTCAGAAATATCTAAAATAGAGACATAAAATACGGTTAGAATTATTCAAGGATTATGACTGCAGGATTCATTACCCTCTAGGAAAGGAAAATAATGTGGTGGACACTTTGAGAAAATAAGAGTATTTCTACATTAACCATGCTATGTTTGGAAAGGGTTTATTTATTTAATGATTTGATGAACTTTGGGATTAAAGTTTTTGGGGCATGAAATTCTTATATTTTGTTTCAGGTGTCAGTGAAATAATCTCTCTCATACATAATTTAGGAAGTGCAGAAGGAAGATAGTGAGTTGCAAGAAAAGGTAGAGTTATTTCAGAAGGTTAATTTTCTGGAATTTGACATTCATAATGATTTAATTTTATGATATTTGGAGAGATTATATGTGCCTTGTGATTCAATTTTGAAGAAAGAGTTGTTATATGAATCTCATAGTTCTCCGGTTTTAGTTCATCCCAGAAATACTAATATGTACAGAGATAATGGGGAGTATTATTGGAGGGATAGAATGAAAATAGATATTTCTGACATTACTATGAAGTGTTTGACTTGTCAACGGGTTAAAGAATAGTAAATGTTCTATAAAGGGATGCTCCAGCCTTTACCGGTGCCATAGTGGAAATGGGAAAATATATCCATGGAATTCATTGTGGTATTACTGAAGAAATCTGAAGGTAATAATGATATCTAAGTTGTTGTTGATCAATTGACTAAATTTTCTCATTTCATTCTAATTGAAGATACATTGTCTCTAGATAAATTTATCGATTGTATATTAAACTGATTGTCAGGATAGATGGATTTACACTCTCTATTTTATCTAATAATGATCCTAGGTTTACTTATTAATTTTTGAAGATCTAACTGATGTGGTTGGGTACAAAATAATATGTCAGTACAACTATTCATCCTCAATCCGATGGGAAGCCAGAATGAACAATTTATACATTGGAATATATGATCATAGCTTCTTCAATGGATTACCAGGGATATTGGGACGAACATATTTCATTGGTTGAGTATTCTTATAAAAACAGTTTTCATTCTAGTATACAGTTTTCTCCATTTGAGGTATTATATGGAAAGCAGATTGAGAGTCCAACTTTTTGGGATTATGTAGGTGAATGAATATTGATGGGACCAAAATTGGTAGAAGATATGATATAGAAAGATCAATAGATACAAATAAACGTGTGGAGCACTCAAAGTAGGAAGTTACATTATGCGGATAACCAGAAAAATGATCATTATTTTGAGGTAAGAGATCATTTCTTTCTCAAAATTTCTTCATGTAAAAGATTGATGGGTTTGTTATGAAAGGAAAGATGAGTCTGAGGTTCGTTGGACCCTATAAAATCTTAGATAAAGTTAGATATGTTGGATATATAGTGGATTTACTTCTATGTTTGTCCCAGGTACACAATATTTTTCATTATTTAATGTTGAGAATGTATATGCCAGATCTATCTCATGTTTTGAGTCCAGATATTATTTAGTAGAAAGATAATTTTTCTTATGAGGAGAAAAAAGTCAATATTTTTTACAGAAGATTGCATGTGTTGCTCAATATGGTAACTCATCAAGAAATGGTTTTGAGTAAAAACCATATGGTCAATGTGTCAACATGGTAATCTGAAAATGTTATGAGGGATAAATACTCCCACTTATTTTAGAAGTGAATAGAATTGTGGGGACACAATTTCCAAAACGGGGGAAGGCTGTAAAGATCTATATATTTATAGAATAATACTTTTTATTTCTATTAATACTTTTGAAAATGATATTAATTTTACTTTAAATGGGATTCTATGTTCGTTGGAGTACCTGACACACAACAATGAGTTTCTCTAAAATCTCATGTTGCGCACAAGGCTGAGTCACAGTAATAAATGACAACATAATATTATTATTTTAAATGGTAGTTAACGCCTTGCCATTGTATTTCCAGGAATGAATAGAACTAACTGTATTATGATAAAACATGTTTTTAAAAATATTTTTACATTGATCCAATAAAATTTAGAGGCTTAAAATGAGAATAAACCCAATTTTAAGAATAAATACTCTAATATTTTTTACAGGTATTTTTACAGCCTTTTGATGGAGAACCATTTTTAAATATACTTTTTGTTACTCTTATATATTAAATTTGAGAAAATAAACTTCTTATTTAGAAGAGGGACATGAAAATTTAAATTGGGTAAATTTTTTGTACTTTTCTTATAAAGTTCATTTTATAATGAATAATGAATGATACTGTATTTTAATTCAAAAATGACTTTTCATATGATTTATTTACCTGGTTTTTTTTAATGTTTAATTAGATTATTTTTAACTTTTCATCCAATATTTTTCATTAAAAGTAATTTTACTTTTAAATTGGACATAAAAACATGTATCTTTTTGTTTTTTTACTTCTTAAAACATGCTTTTTGGTTTTGCAAACGAGAATTAATTTTAAATTATTTTAAGAAACCTCTGTGTTTTGAATTTTTGGAAAATGGTTTCAAATTTGGAATTAGGATTTTCAAATTTCATAAATTGATAAATTTTTTATAGATATTATGAATTGTAACTTCAGTAAATATTTTATTTACCACGGTTAAAGCGTAAATCTACTAAAAAGGGTAAAAAATATTATTACAATATTAAATTATTTTAACACTTATCCTAATCATATTGTAATAGATATATATGAAAATTTCAATCCTTGGGTCAATTTAAGAACACCATGGATCTAATAGTGTGTGAAAATGTCATTTAATTACTTTAAATTTAACAATAAAGAAAAATATAACCTAACCATATATCTTTTGGTAAAAATTTATTTTTATGGTGTTATATAATTTATATTTTCATCTATAAATAGTACTTATAAATATATAAAAATTTTATAAATCACGGTATTTTATTTATATGTTTTAGGGATTAAATAAATAAATTTAATTATGACACAATGATGATGTCGTCATTGCTTCATTAATAATAGATTCAGATAGATGATATTATAAATGCTAAAATAAATATCATTTGGTTTTTTTGATGCCATCCCTGAATTTTTTAGATGATAGAATTATGTTATCATTATATCAATGATTTTTTTAGAAACAATCAGGTATTATAGATTTTAGAAAAAAATCATGATATGAATAGTGTCGAAAATGAAATAATTCAAACATTAAAATAAAAAACATGTTATAAAATATTTTAAAATTACAAAAAATATACGATTCATTAAAATATTTATCATAAGGATTAAATAATATTATTGGCTCTTTAATTAGATATTTTTCACGTTTTGTTAGCTATTTTCATTCCCAATGTGTCAAATTCTTGATAAACAGTAAGAGTAAAAAAGGGAAAAATAAAAAAGATAAGGATAAAAATATATACATAACCTATCTAATTATTATTGGATGATTTTATTTCAATTTATATTCATATCATATTATAAATAACTAAGTTTGTACTAATTTATACTCAAAATAGAATCTATAATAAAACAATTATTGAAAATATTCCTTAAACACCCCTCCTCCCTCTTATAAAAGAGAACCACCTCTAACACATAACTCACACCTATAAAGCCCCTTGGATCATCCAAAATCTAACCAAATAATCTCCCAACATCCCTATATTCATCTTATAAGCCTTCCCCTATACATAAAAAAATTCATGATATCCCTTAGTCTAAAATAAAACAAGTTTCTTGATTTGAGGTAATGTCTTCTCTCATGTTTTATTCTATTATTTTTCCATCTACCATTCTTATGCTCTTTATATTAATTGTTTACAAAAAAACTATATCCTCAATATACTAGGTTGTTTTTATGTGATTTATTTGAACTAAAGTTACATACACCTATGTCTAATGGTAATAGAACATTCAGTTTTTGTGGAAGGATAACTACTGCTTCAAGAAGTGATGATTGTTCAATCTTCTCCTACCACCCATTATGTTTGCTATTATGATGAAACTGTAATTATATATGATATATATGATATTTTATATCTCTATAATTCTTTAATTCTCATTTATAACATACCAATATGCTTTTCATGTAGTATATATATGACAACTTCATTTGAGTAAGTATGGACTACCGCCCCCTCCAAGTGATATGACAAGTTAGTACAATACATAGAATATACAAATGAGTGGATTAATAAACTTATGTAACTTATATAATATAGATATTATAATATAATTAAAGGATCCGTATGTATCATTTAGTTTTTATTTAATTAAATATTAAAAAAATGATAGTACGGTTCATACGTACATACGACTTACCGTCTCCATTAACGGTGCATTTCATTTCTTATATATAAATGATATGGACTATTATAAATACATATATACTGGATATATATTATATAAAAATCATTAATTTCATTCTATAGATAATAGTATTTTTACCACGTGGATTATTTTTAATTATATAAATTTATTTTTGACACATGTTCCGAACATCAAAAACATGTCTGATATTAACCCAAATAATTAACAAATTGTTATAACAAAGTAATAAGTGATATTAATGGAATAATAAACATGAAAAAGGTTCTAAAACATGTATACCTTAAATTAAATTTATTATTTTTCATGAACAAGGAACATTTTAGACATTTTAGACTAGAGGTAAGGGACATTGTCTCAATTTCCTTTCATTAAGGCATTTTTTTGATAATATACACCTCCTTCTATTACAATGTCTATAATAAAACCCTTTGAATTTTTATTTTATTAAAATGGAATCCTTTATCTACGTATCAGGTTACTAGGAAATGGATTATTTTTAACGTATGTAGCGAAAATGATCTTTCTACCGCCACAAGCGTTTTTTTATATTTGGCTTCATTAACAAGTTGTAATGTTTTTAAATAGAAAATAAATATCATATACCATTTTTAACATATTTTGGTATTGAAAATTGTTTGGAATGTGGATTTACTATTTCAATATCTTTAAATTATATGTTGTGATTTTAAATGAAATTTTATGATTTAAATGTTGATATTTTAAATAGTTTATATGTGATGATTATAGAATAGAAATTGGACATTTGACAGGTGGTTACATGATAAACTAAATGACGGGTGGTTTCGTGATAAACCAATGATTTGTGTTATGTATATAGATTCAAATGCATTTGGGAATGGATGTTGTTAGTATGGTTATTCCATTTATCAATATGTGGGAAATTCGACCGTATGGTTATTCCATTTAAGTACATTTTTGTCCCAAGTTACCTTTATATGTTATATGATAGATTCTATGGGATTGTGGCAATATTTTTGTGAAAATATGTAATAAATGAGCTTATATTCAATGAAGTGTTTTTAATACTTCTTAATGGTGAAAATTTTTACATTATGATTAAGTATCCAGGGTTAGCATGTTGTTTTGAAAACTAAAAACATTCCCTCTTTTTTTATCATTTACTTAGCATTTTATGCTCATCATATGTATTTGAAATGTTTTTCACATGAAATTAGTTGGAATAGGGTTAAGGATGAGATCTAGGAAAATTCATGCTTTTAAATCATGGAAAAACCCTATTTATTTTATTTTAAAGGTTTTTATTTCATGAAAAAATGAATACATAGTAGAATTGTCTACATTTAATATTTAAGATGTTTTTAATAAGTTATGACCTAATTATTTTAGGCTCTATACCTTAAAAGATCGTCAATGTGAGTTAATTAAATAATTAAATATTATCTAATGGTTAAGGTTGGGAACTTATAGTGTGATCTATATATTGGTATTGTAATGAAATATCAATCATTGAATCTCTTAACATTTAATATCTTACATTTAGAAGATCCAACAAATTTCATAAGAGATATGTAAAAAAATTGTCAAAATGATCACAACCAAGCATCCTCCTATAAGTCACATTGGGATTTTCTTCTATATGTAATAATCTTACACAACATCATTAATGGATTTAAACAATTATATTTAATATAAATAAAATAATAAATCATTTTGACATCATATAGTTGTCAATATAAGTTCTCTCTTAATAAGTCATCTTGAAATTTCCCAATATTTTCAAAGGTACTAAAAGTATTTTCCATAGTAAATGTTGAAAATATTTTATTTATTATATTTATTATTCTATAACATTACAATTTATTTTCAATCCATTAATAAATTTTATGGGCTATATAATAAAAAATATGTCATTAGGCACATAGAATCATTTTATGTTTGGGATTCTTCATCTTGGGAATAATTATTTACATATTCATTTCCATTAATGTAATTTAATATTAGAAATCGAAACTAATACTTATTATTCATTCTAGTTATCTATATTTATTGGATTTAGAGATTATAATGTCTTAATATAAATGATACAATTTATCTTTCAACCTAAACAATTGAGTTAATTCTTGAATATACATTTTAATTAATCACCGTTTACAATTATTAGTACATTACAATCAAATAATTCTCACATTGTAGTATGGTGTTATTTATCATTACTTCTAGTATGATTCCATCCACATTTTATGTCATTATTCATATTGTGATATTATTAAAATCTATTCATAAATTACATCAAACCCCCTATTCAATAAGAACAATTTAAAATTCATTTTATCATAATGGTTTTTATAATCTCTATAAATGTGGTGAAACATCAATTAGACAAATCATTGATAAATATTATAGAGTTTAATTCATTTACATTTAAGAGGATCATATATCATATAATAATTTTATAATTAAGAAAATATAGTAACCTTATTTATCCTTTGGTTAGTTACTCACAGATTTAACTAATCAACTATCCTATAAAAACAGAATAACTTCATAGGAGATAATATTATTTTCAAAAATAATATTTATAATATTATCATATTGTAAAATGACGTCAATTTATAGGAATTAAAAATAGGTTATGTCGTTTCCCATCCCCAATTAAATAATCCATTATAAGAGTCACTTATTAACCATATCTCTTATTTTTTCCAAAATAAAATATTATTATGTATTATTAACAATTTTAACATATAATAAATCCTTGTATGTTTAATTTCAATACCAAGCATTTGTATAATTACACATATAGGGATTCATAAATTATTAATAATCTATAAAAGTTGAACATAAATTTTTGTGTCTAATACAGATCTTTCATGAAGCATCATGTACCCTAAGTCCTCTATATTTCTCTAAGGATACCCTACGAGAAAAAAAAACATTAAATCATGTTTCACCATCCCCAAAATCAATATAACATATATATAGTGGTTTATTCCTGAAAAAGAATCCTTTCCTAATATCTACATCAATGTGTTGACCCATGAACAACATAAATGAATATTACATTATTTTACATGAATATTCCTGACATCTCAAAATAATTCCCACCCTTTAATTTACAACCCTAATTTAATAAGAGATAGGATTTATTACCTACATATTTTTTAAATATTCCATTAATATCTCCCCTAAATACTCTTCATGTACAGTTCCTTATTATATATACCATTAAATTAGAATCTTAATATATTGATTTTTTCATATCATTATTCATTAGTCATATAAGTGTTGAAATACAAGTTTATAATCATGATCAACAGGAATATAATGGAATAATGTTTATAAAATTAAATGTGAGGAAAAATTAAAAATATGAATAATAACCCAATTCAATGATTACCACCAAACATTGTAAATCAAAATGTACTACTCAAACTACCTTCAAATAACATAGCATACTTAGCAAAAAAACATATGTCCCATACACGTATTCAGCTTGGTGTATACACTTGTGTTCTTTCCTAATATAATTTATATTAAAAAATACATAATAAATTTGAGTTATATATCGATCCCACCCAAATAAATGTGATAATAATTACATATATGTGACATAAGTACATTAAAACATTCATAACTAATGACTTTCCTAACTAACCCATGAGAAAGAAATTATTTTTAAAATAATTTAACAAATGATGATTACAATCCATATTGTGTAAGAGATATACTTTATGGAATAGTCTAAATGGTCCATATTAAGAATTAATGCATATTTCCATTGAGGAGAAAATTAAAATATATTTTAAAAAATAATCAGATAAATAATAATAAATATATAATAATATATGATACAATTTATATAATTAAATATTAAAAGTATATTTTTATTTTTATTTTTTTGAAAAAAATAATATATGAAAGAAATTTTAAAAATTATAATTGGAAATAATGTCATGAATATTTTTTAATGTGGAGGAAATAAGATGAATGTGTCTTAAAAAATTTTGTAAACAAGCACTTCAAGGTAAAATTTATCATATAAAAATCTATAGAGGGATTTATTAAAAACTTATATAATAATATAAAAAAATATAAAATAAAACAAATAAATAAATGATATAAAGAATAATAAATTAATAAAATTAAATAATTTATGTGAATGTAGAGTAGAATGATTATAGAACCAAAGAATAGATAAGACTGGTACCTCTAACTATAAACACTTCAATTGAATTTGGAATCAATAATTGGAGAAATGGTAAGATTACGTGAAAAAATATATAGTGGATAATAAAATAAGTGTCTTTTATTGATAATGAATATTAATTTTATCATGTTCTAAATTTAGAAAAAAGTCTTGAATTCAAAATAAAATTTCAAAATGAAAATATTCTATATTCATCAATGACTATAGTGTAACTACATGTATAACAAATATAACTATATAAGTAATTTATTTTATAAACCTAGTTTAATGTATTTTATTGTTACACTTTTATTTTATAATTACTCATTTCATATTATATATTATTAAAAATTTATTTTCCGCATTAGATGTTAGTAATTTTAACTTTTTCATATATATTGAACAATATTAAATTCAATACCTGATTTTTCTGACCAATTATTTCATTCGAATTTTTTTCAAATTAATTGAATAAATTCTATCAATAGATAATTTCGATATATTTTCATTTTATTCATTATATGGGTATAGTTTATATGAATTGAATAAATTAGGAGAATCTATATGAAATTTTATAAATAGAAGTATTTTCATTATGAAGATAAATCAAAATTTACTCCAATATAGAACCATAATAAAAATATAAATTAATTTATGACATCATATTAAACTATTATTACTTTTATGATACACAATATCATTGGAAATAATAATGATTATATTGAATTTTTCATGTAGTTGGCTAAACCAAACTAAATTATAACATGTAATTATACCCAATGACTATGTGTATGTATTCATACGATAATAATATACTTAATTTAGATGAAATATCATGTTAATCTATCTATATTTTATAGGATAATGATATTTATAATCAGTTAATATGATATAAAATTAATATAATACGGTGAGGAACTAGGTAGATACAATCATGAAATATCTTATTGTCTATATATGATCCTTTTTATAGAATGATTTAGGTTCCCATAATTGAATAATAAGTTACCAAAAGTTGTTAATGTATTAAAGATGGTAAAATAGCTTATATATTAATGGGTGGAATGGATATAATGTGTAGTTTGTGAGGGGTATAGGATGTTCCCATTATACGTTTTTTGAGGTGAATATCTCTATATATTAATTCTAAATATTTTTATGAGTTTCATTATAAAATTAATTAGGGTAAAAGTGGAAAATTAAAATTTATAAAAAAGGTCTATTGATATTTCATATTTTTCCATTCAATTTGACTATTTTTACATTATTTTACCTTTTTTTGGTAGCTCAGCTTTTACCCTAGTTTTTTATTTTTAGGAATTTATATTATATTATCCTTCTTATAAAAATTAAAACCATTTATTAAAACAACTACTCCTTTAAATCCAATTATATATAAATATTTGAAATTTTTCATCTAAATTAAAACATAATATATATATATATTGAAAAATACATTTTTAAATATTATGTTTCTTAATCATACGGGATATCAATTAGTAATTAAATAATTTTTAATATATTTATGTCTATATTGAAACATTTACATTTTTTTATAGTTTAATTATGATATATAGATCTATTAAGAGGAAAATATATATTATAAAAAAAATCGAAAAATATCTCTTCATTAAAATTAAATTATTTCAAAAACATCCCCCTAAAAATAATTCATTTATCTTCAAATATTTAATATTAATCCATAAAATGATATCATAAAATTTCTTTTAATTTAAATAATAAGTAATAGCATTCCCAAATAATAAATATAATTTATAATGCATAAAAAATAATTTGACAATAAAATATTTCAATAAAATATTATGTCTATTTCAATTCAAAATTATTTAGTATTAGAGATTTATATTTCATTTGTATATTTAAAATTATTTAAAAATAATAATATTCATATTGGATAGCTGCATACTGAATTACCATATATGGAATAATCAAATTTCTAAAACCCATATTACTGAGTATACATTTTAAGAAACTATATATATTGGTCATATTATATTTCTATATATATTCTTGTAACATTCAATAAAATAATTTAACATATTTACTTCATAATAGACATTTATATTATTTTTCAAATATAATGTCTTCTTACCATTTATACAATAGAGGTTATGATCATCATGGAAAATGATGAGGATGAGTATTTTATATTCTTGGAATTTCAAATTTAAATCCATAATTGATCAATATATACATTTCATAATGATGTTTGAAATATTATAATAATAATTTAATAAATTTTACCTTTAACTGTATTGTTTTACCACTACTAAAATTAAATTTCATTTACATTCATAATGAAATGGTATGTAATACCAACTTAAAAATGTATTATTGTATATTTTAGTTTATTATAGTTACTGAAAAAAAAATATTGAACATTATTTTTTATTTAATTGTAAATAAACAATAAAATCATGGGTTAATCACATAATATCTTTAATGAAAAGGATTTCATTAAAATTTTCATCATTTTATGGTAAAATAATGAGTTTACTTCTTTCTCAATAGATCTTCGTGTTCTTATATTGATTCATCGAACATGTGTGTCTTATAGAGTACATTATGAGAATTTTTTGTATTACATTTTTTTTAATATACCTATATGATCCATCATTTCTATATGGGGTTCCTTGTATGGGTATTCATGTTCTAGAATTAAAAAATTATAGTTTACTACTTATGATTGTTCAAATATATACCTCTTCTATACTGATACGTTTAATACATCATACATTTAAAAAATGTTATTTGGAAGTAGAATATGATAAGATACCATCCAAATATTATTACATAATTTAGAATGAGAAGTTTTTTTAGCAAATCTCCTTTTTCTTCCTCTGAAATATGATAAACTGATTCCATGATAATATTTAACAGATTATTTTTTATAAAGTCAAAATAATAATCTCACTATAAATAGTTAATATATTTTTTATAATGAATCTATATTGTATCTCTATGTCATTGAATTTGTTAATCCTCAAATACATTTATTGAGAATGATCTAGTCTAAATAGATTATTCCCTGCAAACATTTTACCCTCATATTGGAGTTCTATACCTTTTTATATACCACAATCATTTGGTTACATTGAAATTATAGAATATAATTTTTTTTATATGATAACTCTTATTGGGGATGTTTTTCACAACAATATCCTTTGAAATACATTCATCATTATACAAATGTATCTTCTAGAGTATGAACAAATATTTTCAATTGAAAATAATTCACTTTTTGTTAGTAAATGTTGAATTAAACCATTTTATCCAATGATTATTTAAGAACTTTCTAGAACATTTATGGAATAATTTTATCTAAATCAATTACAATTTATAGATTTATTACATGTATTTTTCCACATTATTCATTAATATCCTTCAATATCGATCGAATAAAAACTTTCTTGAATAGAAATGAAATTTTATAACATAAAAATGAATTCATTGAAAACATCAACTATTTTATAAAAATTATATTTCATAATAATATCTAAAATGAATTAGATGTTCATATTTTTTTCATTTACATAGAGGTATGGTCATTAATTTTATCACCCATTTGGAAAACATTTATTCTTCATTGATAAATTATCATATTGAGTATCAATATATATACATCAAAATCATAGTTTTTATGTTATCCCATAATATATCATCCTTTATATCATTATACATATTTGAAATTATAGTATGTTTATTGGATGATGACCTATGTGATTCTTGTAATATATACTTCGTATATATTGAGAGTGAAATAAGTTATAATATTTTATTCAATCACATAATTCCATCACTATAAATGTCGAACTATATAATATTCCCCCCAATATTCTATAGATCCATATCCACATTTTAAATATCTATAAAAATTACATGTATGGATGTTTGATAATGAAATTGGAAAATATAATATTCATACACTACATGTTTTTATTATTATACATGAAAAATCTAAGTGTATTGGGTCCCCTTTTTCTTCACAATAGGTAATGTAGGATAATCGTTTCATCTTTAAAAGAAACAACAATGTATACCTTTCCATGTTGGTAATGTGTTGATCATTCATAGTCTTTGATAAATTTAAACCAACTACTATGGATCATGCCCAAATAAATTTTTGTGAATATTTAATTTCGGTTCTTTAAATCTGTATATATTTCAATATTTTTATATTAATGAAAATTTATTTCTATGATTAATAAAAATTTTAACAATGCTAGCAATGAATCTTACCATGGTTAATTTATGATGATATGCAAATACTATCTCTATCATAATTAAAGAAAATAAATATTATTCATTTCATTGGTGAATCAATCTATACCAAAATTTCTTCCCCATAATAGGGTATTTCTTTAAAGGGGTATTGAAAAAATATTACATGAAAAGGTTGACATTTTTTCTCCATTATATTATTAAATAAAATTCACTTCATATTGAGTTAACATGATTAGTGTATTTGAATATGATTATAATATTCTCACCCATAATCAATATTACGGATCTAATCTAGGAAAACTATAAATCTCTACTTCAATTTATGTTCTTGGTTATTCTTATAGTACACATTTCTTTTAAGGGGCTAGATATATACAATCGCATGTGATTAAAAGACCCAATATTGATATTTATCTAATAAGAAATCACAATCATATGACTTGGATTATAATTTATGATTTCCTAATATCCATATCATAATCTACAAATGATCATCATATTTTTACTTAATATTACTATAGATAATAATATAATCATTAAGGTCTATTTCAAATAGAATAATTTAATCTCATAAGATTTTATTCATTATGTTCATTAAGATTGTGGGGGTTTCGTAAATCAAAATGGAAAAACTATGAATTTTTTATGCCCATAAATTTTTATAATAATTTTCAGCACTATATACTCAATTTGGACCCATAATATTATATATATATATATATATATATATATATATTGATTTCCAAAAATTTAGAAATTTTGATCCCCTAGTAATCGTTCATAATATTCACCAAAAAATATATACTAGAATTATTCATGATTATGATCATGTTAAGTTCATAATAATAAATTTAGAGGTGAATTGATCTATAATTATTACTTCTTGAAATTTCCTTCTAATTTCCATTTTGGATTGACAATAAGTAAGACCTATGGTTTGGGGTTTTCTTGATTTTGACAGTCGTAGACTCTTACTTTTTTCCCATTCACCAACCACTGCCCTTTCATTATATCAAATTTACTCGACCCCATATAATATTACTATGAATGTGTTCGTAGTGGTTTTTGAATGGTATTCATGGCTGTATTCAGTTTTTAAATAACATATAAGCTAATGTCATCCCCTTCTTCAGTTTTTAGTTAAATCGATGAAGTCATTTTCTAGGTATTCCATCTAAATATTTTTTATTTTCTCATCTATGTTTTTATACCCAATGGTGTTGTGTTTCTCGGGAATACTAGAATTAAATTGGTTCAAGTTTATTTTTGATTGGTATGTTATGTGGTTTGGTTTTGATGATGCGTATAGAGGTAGCATGACTAGCATTCGAAGTCACATACCACACATTTATCATTATTAAAAACCTCATTACCATCATGTATAATATATTTATATTTAATTTAATTATATAATAAAACCATATAAATATATATAAAATCATATATTGTCCATTTAAATATAATGATAATTATTTCAACCCATAAAATATAAAGATAGAAAAATGAAATGCAGTGTTCATAGAGATGATAGGCCAATATGATTATGAACATTGTTTTTCATTTTCTAACAGATGGAATGAAAGAAAAATACCTAAAAATTAACCATATTAAAATAATTATTATTTCATATAAATTATATATATTCATTAAATCTATCATTAGTACTATTCATGTTTTTATTTAATGAAAAGAAAATCGCATCGCTTCCTGGAAATCATTGTACCCATATACACATGAATGATTTTATTGTTTCTAATGGATTAAAATAGAAGAATAAATATATTAAATTATAATACAAAAATAATATTTATTTTATAAATAACTTATATAAATATTATCTCCATATTTCATACCATATATTTCAAATGGTGATGAATAATGAATTACATCACTATGTGAAAAAATACAACCTGTATGTTCACATCAATGATGATGTTTCTTCTCATATGGTAAAAAACAATGGAAATTGGATGTCCCAAGATCATAATAAAATAAAAAAAATCAATAATCTATTTATTATTTTAGAGTCAGTTCAACTCTTTAATATAAATGATATTATCAAATAAACATGAAATAGTCAGTAATGATGATTATATCATTTTTAATAGTGCTCTATTAGATATTATCTTATGGGTTATAGGTTAATAATTCCGGATGGAAAGGAACCTACTAAAAATGGATAATAATGAATATAATAGTAATGTATATGGGTTGGTTTATCTTGATGTATCAATTTAGTTTAAATAACATAAATTAGGGGTTACCTTTAATAATTGAGGGGTGGGGTGTTCTTTGAAATTTTTAAAGAATTAATTTAATATAAATTATTTTTTCATTATTATATTTCACCAAATTTAGATAAATTGAATAAAATATAAGGATATTATTAAATAACGTCACCTCATAAATTTTGGACACTTTTAGGTATGTTTTTACTAATATTATTTTGTTTTACTCCATGTTCACCATTTTGAAAATGTTGATAATGTTATGGTTTTCTACCAATTTAGTGTAATTAATTTTACAATAAAATTATAAACACCCCATAAATATATCATTTTTATTTAAAAAAAATATTCCACTCTCGATCCTAAATTTAACATTTTTTTAAATTTTAAATTATATGAATTTGGTTTATAAATTTTTTTATATCATATTTAACAGAATTCGTTTAATTTTTATTTTAAATCAACAAGAAAAAGAGGGATTAAGAATATAAACACTTAAAAAATAATTAACTTGTTTTATTTTCCAAAAATATTATATAAAATAATAAAATTTACAATTTTTTATTTTTTATATTTTTTTGATATAATTTATTTTATTTTTCATGTAAATAAATGATTTTTTTATCAGCATTAAAGGATTATTTAATTTTGTTATTTCATTTATAAAAATTATTAATAAACTACCATCCTAAAATTAAATCAATTAAATCAATATAATTATTTATAATTTAAAATTAGTTATATTTATCCCCATCATAAATATTTACAGACATTTAGTAGAAGAGAAGTTTAATTTTGGTCTTTATATATCAAATAAATATTTTGATGGTCAAAATAATGGCCAATTTTTTTAAAAAAACATTTATCAAACACTAAGTTATTTATGGAAAACATATAGTCTTACAATAAAATTAAATCAATTTTTTGAATCATTTTACTATCCTTATCATAATATTTTTTACCCCTAATTACCATATTTACCCTTACAGTGGTGACAATTATTTAATATTGTAACTATTCATGAATAAATATGGTTATTATTTACAAAATAGGAAACACATGGATCCTATTATAGAATCAAATTTCTTAAAATTTGCATATAAAAGTGTTATATATTATTCTTAAAATAAATTTAAATAACATGGAGGAAAACTATTTTTTATAAAAATGCATTTTATGTATAAAAAGAAGTTTATACAAAATTTGATAATGAAATAGATTTAAAATATATTTAATGCATTACTCATAATATTATCTATTTATTCAATTTTGATTCATTTTTTAATGTTTTTGAATGAAATAAATAAAAAATCAATTTTCAAAAAATAATATTTTTATATTCTAATAAAAAAATTATTTTCAGAAAAATATCACATTTTCACCCAATGATAACTTTAATATAATAATATTGAAAAATATTTTATCCATATGAAATATATTTTCTAAAATTCATAAATTATTATTAATATATTTTTTCATAATATGAATGAAAACACATATTGAAATAAAATGCATTTTTGAAGAAATAAATAAATATAATAAAAATTGATAACTTGTTAAAAAAGTAATCGATGAATACTATATGGATCAGATTCTTTATATATAATTAATAAATTTTTTAATATGGTTCATTCATCTTAGTTTAATGACTATGTTATATAGATCATATTCTAAAAAAACTTATTATGGTTTGTTTATTCTCTGTATTGTGTATTGTAAATGCTATTGAACATAGTGTTACATTAAAATGTAATTATTTTATTGAAATAATATGATATTTATTATATATTTATCATTATATAAAGGTAAAATTATAGTTACCGTCTTTTCATCATGATCATTGAGAAATTGAAATGGTACTCATGCATACAAATGACCTACCATCTATACAATTGGAATATAGTTTATTTTTCTTAACCATCATTGATGGATGGTACGAAATGTATAATTGATGAATGAAAATTAAAATTATTTTTTGTTTATATCAATGGGTATGATGTAATAATGAATTCATTTACCATATATAAACAATATAATTTATTTTGGACATTTGAACTGAAAATAATCAAAATGACTAATGTGGGTATAATTGATTAATTAATGAATTATATCAAGTTATTAAATAAGATAAATAAAATAATAAAAATGTAAATAATTATTAAAATGGTCGATAATTTATATATGTTTTTTAATTAGGAATATAAATAAGTTACCTGACGAGACATACCTGAGGTAAGGGGGTTTGATAACCTATTTCTTTTTATTAGGTTATAAAAAATATTCATCAACTTTGATAATCAAATACAATGTGTGAAATAAAATTTTATTATTATAATATGTTATTAAATCTTATTTATGTGGATTTACATTGGATTTATGCAATCAATTCATTTCATACTTCTCACTTCAATGATACAATCGTTGTAAGGGATTTCATCTCAATTTTTTTTCCAATGAATAATATTATATATTATGAATCTATTTACGATTATGATTGGTATATAATACCCTTTTGATATATTTAATAAAAGTACATATTTAATAATGATTATTATTTTCCTAATTCATGTATATTGATTGAGGGTGTGAAATTTTTAATATTTACAGAAATGTATGAATTTATTTTACAATTTCATTTTTTGGAATGGGAATAATTTTGATTTCTGGAACCTCTTAATAAATCATTTGTATAATACATCTATTATTATTCCCTCATTATATTTATGGAATTTAAAAAATTTCTTCCAAATTATCCTTACTTTGGAACATGAATTATTTTATGAAATAATAAAATATTTTATTTTTCATTTAATTAAATATATTCTACATCCATGTCATCATTTTTAAAAATTGGTTTACAAAAGTCATCTTAATTTTCCAAAATATTTATTAATGAAATTCTAAATTATCATTTACTTTAAAAAATTATTTAGATTTATCATTATAATGTTTTTGTAATGGGTTATTTTTTACTCTCATTAAAATATTTCAAAAGTAATTTCTTTAACATATATAACCTTAATATACATCCCCACCACCATAAATTTTTTTTGATCTTGTGATTCTTCTTCATATTTTCAATGGTTTGATAAAAAACCATTAAATCAATCTTAATTTAATATCTCACTTCAATTATATATATTTTTTAAAACGGGATAATTTTATTAAAATAAATCTATTTAATAAATGATCATCATATCATACATATTCTTAATTTTGTACTCATTAGCATTAAATTCAATTTTTCACTCTCATGTAATCATTATAAATTACATTTCATTCAAATATGGATATTATTTATGCAATAAATATAATTACTTTAAAAACTATTTACAAAATTCACTTACATTGTTTTCATGTGAATATTATTTTAGTGACGGTAGAAAATCTTGATAAATTTATAATATTTACTCAGTAACAATATTTATTGATAATTCATACTATTTATTAATTGAATTGATAATTAATTATATGAAGAATGCATTGGAAACTCAGTAATGGTAGGGGATTCGTTATATATATCCCCTTTGAATTGTTTGGTGTCATGAATTGAATCATTATAAATTTATTTATTTATTTCCATGTGAAATATTTATATATATCGATATATTTTTTTGTGATACAATAATTAATTATATTGAATCATTTGATATTTGTATACTCCTTAAAAATTTTCATTCATTCATAATTAATTTATTAAATGGACCATGTGGTTTTCTATATGATCTCAAATTTAATTTTAGATACGTTATGGTTAAATATTTCGTTTTAAACTCATTGTCATGGTGAATTCAATTTGTTCAGGGTGTATGAAAACTGTTGAGGCTGTTCTAGATATTCGAGGAAATAAAGTGGAGAGAAATTAAATGTCTAGTGCATGTTACATGGTCAGTGCATAGTTAGTGGTAACTGTGAACCCTAACTATGCATGCATGGAGGAAGGGTTAATTGTTTGATAAAACCATGAAGGGGGAGTCGAAACCATGCGGCCTTGGGAATAACCCACCCCTACAGTCTCCTCATGATTTTTTAAACCCTATTTCCTCTCCAATTATTCATCCAACTTGGCCCCCTCCTAGATAGAGGGTGCTTCCTGGTTCATGAATGGCTTGGCCTTCCATGTGACCAAAAACAATGCCTCATTAAATGTGGGATTTTACAATTTTTCCATGGTTTTTTAAGTGTTCGAAATATGTATTCCCATATATTCATTCTCATACAACAAGTGTGTGGACCCAAACCATCCTAAAAATCCTAAGGATCAATTCCCTTCATTTATATGCCAATTAGCGTGTCATTTGATTAATATCAAAGCTTTGGTTCATTCTAATACTTTAATTTACTCCATTTTCTATAATTGGTAATGTGTAGTTTTTTAATTTATTTTGAATCTGTAAAAATTACATTTTAAATAATATAATAGGTTAGGGATTTGGAGGATGTTTGAATATGAATCTATTGATTTTTTTTAAGTGAACATTCATCATAAAAATTGAGGTAGGTGGTCTATGAGTTGTGTCTCATACTCTTATTGAAATTATCATGTGTCTATGGTTGTTATTTCATCTTTTTGGGGTGTTATATCGATTTTCCAAAGAATAATTGTCTTTTTAATTTGTTAATTGATGGATTAGAACACTCATTTTCTCCATGGGATGCATTGAAGTTGATTAGACCAGGTTAAGGACAACTCATGGGGCGTTCCACCTTCTGGAACAAGAGAATGGTAATTAAAATATTATAATTGAATTTCTATTAAATATAACTTATGATAAATATGTTTAAATGTTATATGTACTCTTCCAAGTTACTAATGTTAGTTCTCTCTAGTTGTCAACATGGAATACTGAGGTGTTTGGAATAAATTTTATAGTCTAAAGGAATTAAATTGAATGTATTATATGACTTATTAGTTGTAATTGAATTATGTAAATGAATCGTGGAATCTGAATAAGGAATGCTTCACACTGGTTTGGATATTAAAGGTAAAATAGGATAATGGATTATAATGTGAACATGGAATATGTGATGAAAATGTAATGATGGTAAATGATAAATTTGATCAATGGTTATGGTTTTTATCAGTAAATGTGGAATGGTTAAAATAGTATATGAAATGTCTTGGTGGAATGTGGTGAATTTTATGATGTTTATATGCCAATTGGTCTTGTTTGACTAAGCCTATAAACCCTAACCTAATAATTCATGTGATATGGAGCTAGTCTGAAGCACTAGGACCCTAATAGTTGTAATTTTTATGAGACTACATTAAATGATGCTTCATGGTATGTGTGATGTAATTGTTTAGGAACTATTTTTCCTTATTAGATATTTTAATTTAATTATACACTTATACATAGAACTTTACCATCATAGGTCATCATGTAATAAATGACATTCATAACTGATGGAACAAATAATGAAATATGAAAAAGTGAACCTATTTAATTAATTACATATTGGAATCATATTTTAATATTGTATTAAATATTTTCAACCATAAACTATATGTTTGGACTAGATATTATTGTAGATATCATTGGTGGTGGGCTACTGAGTTATAATCACAACCTGATTGGGCCACAATTGGGTACGCTGTAAGAAATTATAGATATAAGTTTGGATAATGGAAATGGATATATGATAGAAAATTGACAGGGGAATTGTATGTGCATTTATGATGAATTGGGACATGGAGTCAGGAATAGTTATGAGGACTTCTTCAGTAATCGGTATATTGGGTTTTCAATCACATTGTATAGTCTTGAATGACATATCGTATTTATATTTTGGTTGTGGGTATGTACCAAGTTTTCGAAAAGTGTTTGGTAGTGTATGTTAATGGTTTATTACTTGTAACATATTTTATTTCATAATTTATCTGTTGCATATTTCTTTGATCGAGTGGTTATAGAATCCTAATATGTTCTATTAGTTCCTCGATGCATGTTAGCATACTCTGTAACATAGGGACGTGCATCGAGGTTCTTGGGATGACATGGATCGGGGATCCAGGAATTTGGTTTCCAAGTTGGGGATGATACTATGTGTTATCAGAGTAGTTTTCATTTCTATTATATTACTATTTATCTAGGTTATAAGGGATATGATGTTATGATGGGGCCATAAAAATGAGATTATGCATGGTAGTAGCTATCCCATGTAAGTGGGAAAACATAAGTACCCATGATGTTGGATTTTTGTTATTGATGGGTGTTTTTATGGTTCAATGATGTTTTTCTATATGGGGTTGCACTTGTTGTATGATTTGAAATTATTATGATTTTTTTATTATGAAAAACAGGTAAAGGTTTTTTCATTTATGAATAAATTGTTGAAACTAGGTATATAGTTCCCTTAAAGATTGATAAGTGTGCATGGGAAGACTTATAGGGTGTGAGGGATATAATGAATTTCACATTCATTGAAATTGGAAATATAATGTACCGAATAATTATGATACAATTATTTAACTTAGAGGAATGTGAAAGAGTAGTTAATGAATAGTACCTAATGAACAGTTATAAATATGATAAAAATAGGTTGTAAAAATGTGTGAACATGGAATGGTTCTGAAAAGTGAATGGTTTGTGTTACGAGGGTTGTAAGTTGTTAAAAACAATGTCTAATGAATGGTTGAGGCTATACAATTTAGTTATCCCCAGATGACCAACGCCCATGGTTGGGATGGTTGATTGAATTGATAGAGTTGCGACTATATCTATTGGGATTGTGGGTGCACATTGGGTATTTATTGATAGTATAGAGCCTTATTTTATGAAAAATTGTGGATGTTTTATTTTACGTGATTGGAGATGTGTATTTTCATCTATAGATAAATTCTTCTAAGATAATGTGTTTTGGGTGGGAGAAAATGGATATTTTTGAGGATGGTCTTCCATATGTTGTGAAGGGCACCCAGGTGATCCAGGGTAATAGAGAAGAGGATGAGTACCATGTAAAATTCTCTTGTTTTATATAGATGATGTAATGGGGACCTTGGTGTGTCTCACCGTGTATATTCTAGATGAATTGGGAGTTCCAGTTTCTTCACACATGACTCTCTCTATAGATGGTGGACCCAATGCAACTGTGTGTTTGAGCGAGTATGTATACAGTATTCATAACCACTTGGAATCCCATACTTAAAAGATATTCATGTTGGAAGCTAACATGTTACAAGGAGAGTGAATGTACTGGAGGGATATTCTACTTTTGACCTAGTATGGTTCTGTTCTAATGTTGAATTATTTACATGAAACGATTCCTGAACATTTATATATAGATTCATTTAGATATGGTAAGGCTAGAGAGTTTATAAGACTCACCCATGGGACTACATTATTGATGGATCATGAAGGCCTCCTTAATAGCGTGTAGGGTTTTATTCCAACATTAACAAGGGATGAGGAAACTATGGGGAGATATTTTTGGGATGTACTTAGGCATGTGATTATGTCCCAAGTGAAAATATTCATTTTAATTAGTTTTACCGAAAAGGTGGATCTAGTCCTCAATTTTTAAGGGAATGTATTGGAGGATTTTTGTGAGTTACATGCTGTTTCAGTTGAGAAATATAGTGGTGTGAGTTATATTTGTAGGAAGATCCTCATCGAGAGTATTCTGTTGGGTGGTGTTGGACAGAGTATTAAGAGAATTGAAACAATATATTTTCATAATGATGATTTATCTATTGTCCACACGGAAAGCTAGGATAGATGGAAGGCAAGATTGCACAGTCACCAGTTTATTATTAAAAATTTAGTATGATGTGGTATTTTTCATGGTTCTGTAGGAACCCTGAATATTTGTTAAATGAAAAAAATTGTGATGATTCATTGTAAAGGGAGGGGATAAATTACCCCATATATGACAAGCAGTTGGAGCTCAACTTCTCATACTGATCAGGGTAGTGGTTGTGGTTCCATATAGAATATGATTACCTATCCACATAGATGTGTAGAAATGGGAACGCAGACTAAATCATAGGGAAAAGGGACAAGTCTGATTGATGTAGTTCAGCCTACATCTAGAGGTGGTGAGGCAAGACCATCGACTGTTCGAGGTAATATTTATGTTTCTTAAACACTTATTGGTGATTTATTTGATATAAGAGTTTTAGAAAGAAGTATATCCCTTCAGTTTGTATGTATGTTGGGCCTTGTAGTGTATTAAAATTGTTGGGTTATGTTGATTGATACACTATTATGAGTATAAGAAGTGAAGATCGGGAAACACAAGATGTGTTCCTAGAAGGTTTGTGTGTACTATCTTCTAAGGGACAATTTTTTGAGGAAGATTGTGTATCTAAAAATATATTGGGCATGGAATGGATAGTTTTGAAGGAAAATAATTTTAAATTCAACCTTTTTATGGTACAATTCATTTCCCTATAGGGAAATACTTATGATCCCTATTTGGAATTGTATATATATGTTTTACTCTCAAGGCCATTCTACAAGTATTAGGTTGAATTCATAGACAATGTGGCAGTAATTATACATAATGATGGGGTATTAAAAATCATTCACTACCTCCCACGGAGGATCCATTTCAGAATGTATTTCTTTCAGAACAATCATGGATTCCACCTATAATAGATATTTATTTTAAGATTCATTTATTGTCGGTAAAGGAACCAATTATTAAAAAATCATATATAATTGCCTTGGAATAACATTAATGACATAGGAATCAGTAAGAGGATCTTGAGAAAACAGGTAATATTCCACTTATAATTTCACCTTGGGGATCCATATTTTTTTAGAAGGCAGACAGGCTTTATAGTTTTCTGTCAATTATCAGATTTTGAATCGTTTTTTGGTAATGAATAAATAACTACTTCCACAAATTGATGATGTTTGTCTCAATATGAAAGGTGATTCTATGTAGTCCATTATTTATTTTAAATATAGGTATCAACAACATTGTGTGATATCCTATGATATACTAAAGACTTCATATGAATGTATAGATTTTATGAGTTTTTTAATTCCATTTCAGATAATAAATTAACAATCCATATTTATATCTCTAATGAAATGAATCTTTCACCCGTACCTAGATCAGTTTTTTGTTATATTTGTGGATATCATCATCCTATTTTAAAATACTCGATACTATCATGAAGAACTTTTTGACATCATCCATATTTCAATAATAGTGTACATGCTATATTTCAATCTATCAAAAATTTATTTCTGGATAAAATATGTTCATCTCATGGGTCACTCCATCTCTGGGGAAAGTGTGGATATAATCCTTGATAAAATTCAAGTTTTTATACCTTGGGAGAAGCACGAGAATGTTTTTGAAGTCTATCGTTTTCTGGGATTGCTATGCTATTATCGAAGGCTCATAAAATACTTTTATCATTTGGATTCACTACATTTAAAAAATTTCAATATGAGAATCAAGTTTCAATAGTCTGGGGCATATGAGAATGCATTATTTGAGTAAAATAAGTGGTTAACTACTACACCAATTCTAATAATACCAAATCTAGGTAAAAAGTGTAACTTTTTTGTACTTTTGAAGGTATTTGAAATGGGGTAGTGTGGATTCATGGTGATTGGGTTGTGGAATATATGTTACAATTGTTGAGGAAACCTAATTTAAATTACACAATTCATGATATTCACTTGGTTATAATGGGTTTTTATTTATATTTATTTTAGAAATTCATATTAGGAGAAATGTTTAATATGATTGTCGATCATAATACCCTTATGTACAACTTTTCCTAGTGTGATTTGATCTATTTGAGAAAAATATGTGTTCATTACCAGATGTCCTTGTATTTTGATCTAGATTACATTCTAAGAAAATGAAATAGAATTGTAGATCCCATGAGTTGGATGACTCAATATATTGAGGTTCTAGAATTTAGTTCTAAGTGGGAGATAATGGAGTTATTTTTTGAGATGTATCTTGAGGTTCACGATGGGCTATGAAAGATGGAAATTTCGTCCATGGATGTTAATTCGATGATTTTGTGGCATATAATAGACTGTTAGTTTGATTATTTATATTTTCTTCCCTGAGGTAATGTCTTAATGGTGGGAAGTCACCTTCTTGGTGGAATGTAGGGGATGAGGAGATTTTTCATTTCTAAGGTCATGTTGCAGTCCCTTATTGTATGTGGGAAACTTTTAAGTGTCAGTTCCTTTATTCGAAGTTTGTGGTGTATCCTAGTTTAACCAAAATGTATCATGGTATTTGTAGAAAATATTGGTTTCATGTAATGAATAAAGATATAATAAGTTTCATGATGTGATGTTATACCTATCAGTAGATGATAGTTGAGCACTAGTGTTTTGGTTGTTGGTTACAACATTTTAACACAAAAAAATGAAAATTTGATGACATGATGATGGATTTGTTGGTTGGTATTCTAAGGATTCATTAGAAGAATGATGTGATCTGGTTTTTTTGGACCAGTTGATAAACACATCACATTTTATATAATTTTACAGTCCTTAACCATTCATAAGTTGACTGAGTTGTATGCTCAATAAATTCAATGGTTTTATAGGGCTCCATGAACTAAATTTTCAGATCATGATCGACCTTTTAATTCACACTTATAGAAAGTCTTAATGACTGTCCTTAGTACCTAGTTCTGTTTGTAGATAAATTTTCAGTCGAAGACGTATAAGAAGTAATATTGTACGATTGATGTGATAGAAAACATTTTTAAAGAATGTTTCCTAAACATTGGTGGATCCTGATATAAGAACAAGGATCTTGTTGAGTTATCCTATAATAATAGTTACCATTTGAAAATTCATATGAATCCACCGGATGCACTCTAGGGGAGGTCATGTATATCTCGTATGTTTTGGATGGAGGGTGGGGAATCAAAATTGTTGCGGCCAAGTCACTTGCAAAAGATATCATAGTGGGTTTTGATGACTCTGAAATGTATATATATATATTAGCGTAAGAAAAATCATATACATACCAATTTCACTGATCTCATGTGTTTTCTAGGTGTGGTCATGTGTTCCTTCTGGTTTCTCCATGGTTGGGTCACTAACAAATTTAGAAGAAGGGTATTCCAACACCAAGGTATATGGGAGTGTGTGGGATTTTTTTGAGGATTAGAACCTTGGAATGCTAATTTTCTCATACACAATGTTATAGTGTCATGAGTGATGTCTTTCATGTGTAAATTCATTGAAATTTTCAACCTAATCTATCTCATGTGATTTCTTTTTTTGATATTGAGATTAATGATGATGTGTCATTCAAGGTTCATCTAGTTCATATTGTCTATCGTAGTTAGATTATCCTACCTAGAAAGACTATAAATTTTTAGTGTTAGGGATGAATGGTTACATTTAGGAAGTGGCATTGGAGTGGGACTTGGCCATTCGGGCCTAGTGTCCTAATCTCTCTACCTTAGAGACTCGTTAATGTTTGGGATTTATTCTCAAGGAATAACCATTATAAGTAAAGGAGTACATATGATCACAAACTTATTTTGAATTTTTTTTATTTTTTATGTTTAGTTTATAGCATCCTAATATGATAAATTTAATTATTTATCATATGTATTAGGATTCCTAGGGGTGTTCTCAGGATTTGAGACACGAAAGAGGGGAGAAATTTTCCATCCAATTAATCTTCCATGTTTGGTGAAAGGTTAGGAGTGTCCATGTAGTCCTAGATGAGGGATGAATGGTTTGGAGATGCCCTGAATGTGGGAGGTCAATATGTTTGGGATTAGATAGAGACTCCACACAAGGCATCTGTATGGTTTTTAAAATGATGTGGGTACCCTCAGACGTTGTGCGACCTAACCCACTCATTGATCGAGGGTAGTTCATGGTTGATGCATAGGTTTCCAATCATACGGCCAAACCATGCAGCTCATTAAATTTTGGGTTTTCACACCTTTTCCCTGAGAGGAATATTATGTGACTTAGTACTGGGGGTAGAATCAATGTTTGGGACATTTTAAACCAATTCCTACTTTTTATCCCTATACCTCGTGACCTGTTAGGATCTTGATTCTCCTTTTATATTTTCCCTGTTCCATGGAAAAATAAGAAAGCAGTAAAAATAGAACATGATATTTTTACAAGGATAACCACAAAATAAGTGATGCTATGCCTTTACCTTGTATGGTAATGACTGTGCACAGATTCTTCACTGTAATGTAGTAATAGTTATAGTGGTTTGGATAGGGAAACAATCTTCTGGACAGTGTGAGTCCCTACACTTTGAGGTGGATGGGACACAATACTTTCTTTCGAAACTAGTGATGACATTTTTCAATAGGTATCTCATTTCCGGTCCATTATACTACCTATAATGATAGTATTCTCCCTATTGAATAGGGTTCGTAACACCAATAGATCCTTCAACCAATTGAATCATGTTGGATGTCAAACTGCTGCTTGATCTTCTACTTTTTACTTGTATATTTCTTAGTATCATGCATGTAACCCTCTTCTTATTTGCCTACAGCAAACATGAAAGCTTAACATTATTTTTCTCCTTCTCCATGAGTGAAAAAACAATTACACTTAAACTTCTTCATCTCCATGTCTGATTCACAAACTCCTCTTGTGATTGTCAAGATAATGAGGACAAACATGGCTTAGCATCATTACAGATAATATGACGCGAATAATTGAATATAATTTGTCCAAAATATTTCTTATTCTTATGTTCCCAATTTGAACCACCTTTCTCCTCCTTGAACTGTGTACCAGGTATGGTTTTTTGATCGCCTTTCCTTGAATCTTATCTCTTCCAAATATAATCCCTGCATCACGACAGCATACCACCTCCGAGTTCTTCCTCTGTAGATTATCTCTACTCTTCATTCCACACTTTCTCTGAATATAGAACATGCTCTACATACGATGCATATTCCTTATACCACACCTTCTCTATGTACCATGCAGACTCTGCATACCTCACCATCTCTGCATACCGCAACTACTCTACGTAACACGACAACTCTACATACCACCCCTAATCTACGTACCACAACTCCTCTACATACCACCTGATCTTTGTTCCACTTCCCGTATTGCATATATGTATTGAATCCATGTATCGCCTCGACATACATATTCTCCTTTAGTGTAACACTATCTTCTAGGTACTTCTTCTTCATGCTCTGCATTCCATTTTTCTATTCCACATACTGCTAATGTGTATTTATCTACATAATAATGGGATTAACAGTCCTTTTAAAGGCCAATGAATCCACAATGTCTCTAATCTGGAATTCCAAAATCTTCAATGTGGGAAAATATTACTGTGGACTATTCTCCTTCCATGTACTATGAGCCTCCACCGAGTACAGTGACCATATGACAAATTGTGAACCTTCACCGCGTACCATGTGTCTGCCACATACATTTGACCTTCTCCGTACCATAATCCTAATACTTTATGTACTTCATCTCTTCCAAAAATGAAAAACCATCTTGTGTACCATAACTCCTTCTCCCTTGAACCATTTTTGGTACCATAACACATTCCACAAACAGTCGTGCGTACCTTTCCCACTACATGGTATGCAGCCACAAACCCTTCACAGGCATGGTATGGTGTCCATGTTCTGAGGTATGTGGTTTTCTTAAATTTACTATTTCCTTCATTGTTCCAAAGACCATTCACTCATATTAGAAAATAATTCCATTGGAAAAAATAACTTCATATTTTGAGACCTAAAAATTCGGATATCTGCTTCGGAAAGAACACCAATGATTCTTGTCTTTCATCTTGCTTTTTGAATAATTAGCTACTTTCATCAAGAACCTTATCTGTAATGATATATTGTCTTTGATAAAAAAAACTTTATATTAAATATATTCTCAAATGAACGTATTTAAACATCCGTATCATCTAGAAACATCATTCATTCTAATATAAACTAAATATGATTGGCATAAACTATTCTCCCCATTTCATTCATAAGACTTAAATCACAAGTTTTCCAATATTATGATATTTTTAAAATAAAACTAAAATAATATTGTTATTTAGAAACATTTATAATTTCTCAAGAATGCCATTCACTACTATGATTCCACAACAATTCTCTAGGAACAATCACTTCAACAAATCTCCATTAACATTGGATGTCACCTTCTTCATCTTGATCATCATTGAAAACCTCATTAAAATCTATTGACATCAAATATGACTTATATAGAAATGTGGTCCCAATAATATCCCCATTTTAATTTTTTGTCTATACAAAATGTTCTCTTTTAAATGAATTTTCCAATGTCATTTTGAATATCCTCCTCTCACTCCCCTTTATTTCTCTCCCATTTTTAATTTATATGCTTTAATTTCACATATCTCCTCCTTGTTGACAATAAATACTAATTCCATGGGAAAAGGGTATCAATCCATACTTAAGAAATGTTCCATCCATCATTTCACTATATGCCTCTGTGAGAAATGTGCGGTGTATAAAACAAGAGGGTTTGTTTTGTACTAAAAAGTATTCAATTACCAACTGATGATGATATCTTAGAAGATGAGAATATATATATTTTTCTTGAATGGACCTTCATCTAACATCCCAGGATGAAGAGAGGAATATTTTTAAAAACATTCATACAAAAACAATTTCACTCACTTCAACAAATGGATCAAAATCATTGCACTAAAATAAGAAAAATAAGTGAAATTGGTACACTTCCATTATTCTTATGTCATTGGGTAATTTAATTACTCACCCATTGTAAGATGGTGTTTATATTGAGTAACCAAGGCTTGGAGATTGATAAATTACATACCTTTTACAATTACATGATCCTAAAGAAATTTCCAGAAATTTTTTTAACTTTAGAGATAATTATTCTATAATATTCATTATTTTTCTCCAACTCATTGGAAAATACTTCTTATAAACTTCTATAATGGTTTCCATTCATCATATTTTTATTTTTATTCCAATTTATGAATCCTCCGAGGATGGAAACTTCATCAGCTTTGATATAATGTGTGGAAAAGGCTCACTAATTCCCATGTTCTCCCACTGATAGTTTGTTTCAACTTTAATTGCCTGTATTATCAAAATAAATAGAATATAAAAAAAAGTTAAGGAAATAATGTGGACCCTCCTTGCTTCATCAATGTTTATAGCTAGGTTGAGATGGTTTTCTCAACTAAGATACTTCATTTGTTACATTCTTCACACATACACATTTGATCACTAGATCGGGTTAGGTGTGTGTGGATTTCAATTATTCTTATATATCTATGTGTGTGATCCATCTCTCTTCCAGAACATTCAAAGAAGTAGCATATCCTAGTGAAACATTCATCATCATAACATATTCTTCTTACGATGTAATAATTCAAATTCATTTTTTAACAATTTAACCATCCTTATTGTGCCTCACACACATATCATCCTTTTATTCATTTGGAATCTTATTTTTTACTTTTTCACTAGTTATAGCTTGTGAATCATCCTTTTTTATCATTCTTTCCAAATATTAAATCCAGATTACCATTTAGTCATTTGGAACTGAGTAGTCAATAATAGATCTTCCACATGGATTCTTCTAAGTTTCATCCTTATTGTAAGTCCTTTTGAATGAATCACCATTCACCTTCATGTATTTAGAATTTTTGGTCTTCTCACCTTACCTTATTTAAATCTTATGTAGAGTATTTTTTCTACCAACATTTTTCTAATTTCTTCCCAATACACGTTCTTCATTACTAGCTAGCTTTTGTGGCCTTTTCTTCTTATCAGATTTGGAATCATGTTGACATCGGCAAGTACCAACCATGTCACCACCTCCATTTCATACATCAACTTTGTTATCAATAATTGAAAATCTATTTCAGTATACAGATTCTTCTAGATCTGTGGAAGTTTCTTCTTTATCTCCAGATTCCTTTCCTTGATATGGGCTTCAATTGCGCTTTTATATTTTGAGGATTGTACCAACAGTTTAATGCATAATGCACAAAAATGTTGTCACAAAATATTAACCCACTAATATTGACTTCTTGATATCTTATGTATGAGGTTTCTAGGCCTTTGTATTAATATTTTTTTTCACTATATGGAAAATAATCTTCCACATTCATCTGTTTATACACCCTAGACATGGTGTTTGTATTTTTATCACCTTTCCTCCTCCATATATGTTTAGCCTTTTTCTTTCATCTTGTATTTTTTGTAGAAACACGTTTAGATACACGAGTACCAAATTTTATGTATGAAACCATATCTTTCTAAGCTTTTGGTGATAGATCATTTAATGAAGTCATGATCCTCATATCACTAGTTGGAGGTACTTCAAACGTAGAATACTCCAATAATCATTGAGTGCTGGAAGCTACTATTTACTTATTTTATGAAGCCATAATATGTGTCTACTCATGATTGGACAATTAAGATTCCATTTCTATACATTTCATATTGAGAGTGGTTTTATGATCTTCTATTATAATTATATTCCCTTCATATGAATTATTAAATTTTCAACATCGTCTTCATGTAAATTAACTTTATTTTGTAAAAAAGAGTCATGTTATTTTATCATCGTGGATGTTTATTCCAAATATAAACCCTTGACACTAATGCTCTTATTCAAATCATCTTTACATGGATGGATGTTTTCTCTTATATCCTTGTTGACTCCCTCCTTTTCATCAAATTCTTTGAGCAATATTAAGGATCTCATTTCAAATTCCCACTTTGCTGCTTCAAATGCTCTAACCAGTCTGGAGAGTATTAAATATTCACAAAGTTTTCATTTAATCCCTTCTCTAAAAAATCAACTTCTTATTCCGGTAGAGTGATATCATCTTTCATGCATGGAAATACTCCACATATAATTGAGAAACATTCTTCTACGATAATATATAGAATCGTTCTTAATCTATCAACAGAAAAATCTTGAGAATTTGTAGATTGATCATCACCACTTGTTTTATAATTTTCATCATGAGATTAATTTTCAAATGTTCAAACCCATAACTCTTGATAACTTGAGGTAGGATGGTTATCCATCAACTTAGTGGAATCGTGATCCACCATCTCATATTTTTCCAAGCATGATGTGCCATTATTATCAATTTGATTTGGAGAACTAGATACATATTATTTTTCATATTAGAGGGAATTATTATTTACCTTTATCTTATATTTATTTTTAATATTCATCGTGGTCTTGGTATATATAGACTTAGGATCATAGATAACTAAATCTTCACAAACAATGATTCTCATTATCTACTCGGGAAATTAAATCAAGTCTTCAAAAGAGAATTTATTTGTAGTAGGGAATCCAATAGAGGTGAACCAACATCTGAAAAAATAAAGAGGACCGGTTTTGAATATTCATAAAACATATAGGGGTGAATTATTGTTTGGGAAATTTTTAAACCAATTCCAAATTTTTTATCCATATACCTCTTAACGTATTTGGATCTTGATTCTCTTATTCTCTTTTCTCGGTCGCATGAAATAATATAAAAGTAGGAAAAATAACTCATAATATTTTTACAAAGATAAAAACTCAATAATAGAATCATCATCATTTATTTGTGTGGTAATGATCAGTGCATAGATTGTACACTATAATATAGTAACTATTACAGTGGGTGGGATAGTGAAAAAATCCTCTTGCTAGTGTGATTCCCTACACATTTAGGGGGAAGGGAAATAATCCATTCTTCCTAAACTAATAATGGCCTTGTCCAACATACAACTCCTTCTTAGTTATTTATACTTCCTTTGAAAACATTATTCTCTCTATTGAATAGATTTTACAACACCAATAGAATATTCAACTTGTTGAGAGATGTTCGATGTCACACTGCTACATGATATTGTAATCATTACTTGTTTATTTCATAATAACATGCATGTTACCCGCTGCTTATTTCCCAATAGCAAACATGAACCTGTCACATTCATCTTCTCCTTCTTTATCAGTTCAAAAAGAACTACAATGAAACTTCTTATAAATCTTCCTAGAATCATAATCTCTCATTGTGATTCTCGAAACAATGATGAAATTTTCATATTAGCATTATTATAGTAAATTTGGTAGGAATAATTAAATATAAATTTTTCACACTTCATCTTCTTCTCTTGTTCCTTATGTGAACCAACTTTATACTCCATGAAAATTGTACTAGGTACGGCATGGGGATCACCTCTCTGTTAATCCTCTCTCTACCACATACCATCACTTCTTTCAGCATACCATCTATGATTTCTACCTCTGTGTACTATATTTTTTTCGTATTCCACACCTTCTCAACATAATACATGTTCTCCATGTATGGTGCATGTTCCTAGTACCATAAATACTCCGCACATTGGTCCTACCCCACGTACTGCACCTGCTCCGTGTACTGCACCTACTCTGTGTACCGTGCCTAATCTGCATACCACTTTTAGTTTGTGTACCATGTCTACTCTGAAGACCATCTGCTCTATGTACCACATTCATATACCACCATTGCATAGAAAATTCATGTATCTCCTCAGCGTACAGTTTATGCTATTGGGGAATCCTTTCATCTACATATTACTTCATCCTATTCTGTGCCCTTTTTTTAATTCTACTTACTTATTTGTCTATGTTCTACAAAATTTCTAATTTTACAGACTATTTATCCTAATTCCACAAACCATTTCAACTTCTATGAACCTCTTCTGCCTACAAAAAAATCTATTCTGAAAACTAATCCCATACATGGAATTCTCTGTCATGAACTCTTATGGACATAACCATATTCGTCCACCACTATGGATCTTTTTTATTAAATTTAACTCTCCCTAATGATGGTATTAACACTCCATGAATAAAATAATGAATCGGTAAATTTTACTAATCGTATTAACCTATATTTTATGGTTTGATAATGTTCCCCATGTACTATGCTCTTTCCTCATACTCTAAACCACAACTGCATACTACGACCCTCATATGAACTGTGAACCTTCACCGTGTACCATGTGTCTTCAATGTATTGTTTTCCTTCCATATACCATAATCTTATTGGTCCATGTACTACATATCTTCCACCAATGATGATCCATCTAACATACCACAAATCCTACGCCCTTGAACCATTTTTGGTATCATGACACATTCCGCGAACCATCCCTCGTACATTTCCTGCTACATGGTATGCTACCGTGTTCCATGTGTCGTGATATGTTTTCTTTGATCAATCACCATTATCATTATCATATATTCAAAGTAATTTATTTAAATTTCTTTATTTTCTAAAAACATTAATAGTTCCAATCAAAACTAAATATTATTTGCATCAACTGCCCCACCCCCCTTCTATCACAAGTCATCCATCACATGTTCTAAAAACTAATGATATTTGTGAAGTAAAAATCAGTAAATCATCATCTACTTTAACAACATGGATAATTGATCTATCATTTCATTCACTACTATGATTCCACAACAATTCTCGAGGAACCATCACTTAAACCAATCTCTATTAACTTTGAAGGATACCTTCTTCATCTTGACCATAATTGACAACCTCCTTGACATCAATTGACAACAAATACAACTTATACAAAAAATTTATCCTAAAATTCCCCCATGAACCTTAAGTTATCTAACTCATTATTATCCTCCATTATTATACTAGATGCAAGAGTGATAAATGAAACCATCCTATACTTCCCGTGGATCACTACTCATAATTTTAAATTCATTTGGAGCATGGTTCGGTGAAGATCGATGATCCATGTGAGTCTAACACAATTCTTTCCACATTTTCCCTATTAGAAATTGTGTAGTTGTTGTGCTTCTTCTAAATCCATAAATCACTTGTTTTCAAGAAGATCATATGTTGTCTCTTAAAAGGGTGTTTCAATGTAGATCAAATACTTAGGTTGAGTGAATGTTCATCGTTAAAATCAATGTAGGTGGTATAAGATTTATATCTTGAAGTATTATAGATTTGTTCAAGAGTATGTGGTTTTACATTGGTGTCATTGTGTGGAATGTTTAGGTTTCCATTATATAATTGTTGTTTTAATAAGGTACTTGATGTATTTAACCCCTCATGATCCATGTTGTATATTATGTTCATCATTACAATGGGTTAAGGGCCACCCATGGGTTGTTCCACCTTTTGAACAAGAAAATATAAATGATAAGCACATAATTTTATTTTTATGAAATAGTTCCTATGATTAATATGTTGACATGATAGCATGAATTATGAGATTCCAACAATGGTGGAGTGTCAATCCATTGACATGAAGGAAGGGGTTGTTTGGAATAATCAGAATGGTTTATATTAATTAAAGAGAATATGTTAAATTGGATATTGGTAATAATAGAAATGAATAATTTAATTATTTCTTGTCAATGAAGAATGTGTTTAATGGGTTTGGATATGAAAGGGAAAGTGAGATAATGGGTAAATTATTAATGATGGAAAATGTTTTGAATGAGTTATGATTGAAAATGATAAATGTGATGAATGGTTGTGGTTTTTGTAGGTAAATTGCTAATGGTTAAATAAGAATGATCACATATCAGGGTTTTATGTGGGGTATTTAAATGAGGTTATACACACTTGGGTCAGGTTGGACTGATTCTCTAAACTCCACCATTATAATGCATGGGTTCGCAAGTCATATAGAGGGTATATCGGACTAATGGCTGTATTTAATGATAATACAAGTATTAAGGCTCCAAGGTAAGAGTGGTGTAATATCTTGAGATTTTTTAACCTCGTGAGAGTGGGAACATGACTTTTCCCCTTTATGCATTGTAATAAAACCTCATAATTCAATAAATAATAACGTTATATTCTGTAGCGGTTATGAAATGCAACACCAAGTGTGTAAGGAAATATAATATTCCATGACTATAAAATATATTTTCAATTTTAAATAAAATCAATATCTATCTCTAAATGAATGAAATTATTAGTTAGTTTGTGTTACATGCTATAAGGACACTCTCAGATATATTTCATCATTCACAAGGTAAGGTTTCGCTGAGCAATAAAATATTATAAAAATGTTATTATATACAATAAGTTGTAACCTTGCTATTAAATTAGGGGTTATGAATATTATTAACTAAATTCATAATTTATATAGTTTACACATATTTAAAACATTTTTTCTTGTAACAAAATAATTACAAATAAATATATGAACCAATTGAGTGTATAGGGGATGTTTGTATTGAATAAATATTTTTGTTACTATAAATATGTTTCATATTATTAAATATAATTAATTAAAATTAGTTATTTATATTAATGAGATATATATTAATTTTTCAATAAAATATTTGTGACATTCACCCATTATATTCTATAGTTAAAAATTAAGATAAACCTGAATATATCCCATAAAATCAATATTTTTCTAATGGAATTTTTTCAACCTTATAAAGGAAAACATATGTTAAATACAATTTTTGAAAAATTTATTATTTTATACCCAAAAATAATAATAATTTTTAAATTATAATCCTCAAAATCAGTTTAGGGTGAATTTTGGGCCTTTTCTGTGAAGTTTCTTTTTTTGTTGAAATGCAAAAATTACTAAATTTATTTTCAAAATTTATTTTTTATATAATTTATTTGCAAGGATAAAATATATTTTTTACTGATTTTAATGCTTATTTAGATCAAATTTACGACTATTAATCCCATTTAGGGCATCATAATCAATTTCATTTTGATATTTAATATAAAAACATTTAAAACATTTTGCATTTTTCGTTAAACTTTGCTTTGTCATCCCATCTGCGAGATTAAATTTATATAAAACACTAAATATTATTTGATCAGAATATTAAAATATGGATTCAGTATTTGAAATCAAAATAATTTATAATTTATAATAATTTCAACATAATTTATGATAAATGTATTAATTAATGTGAGTAAAATTAATTATAGTGTCTTGGAGAAAAAATATCATTATGAAGGACTAAAACATAAATTTTTTAGACAAAATCACCTAGAAACATATTAAAAATACATTTTACGGACATATTTAGACCATATAATTCCATATATATAATTTGTTTCATTATTGTGTCTTCATATTTCTAGGGAAAATGTGGGTGGAATTTCATTTTAAAAAATATAAAATAATACAACTCCTCATCCATTATAAAAAGAAACGCACCCACCCCACTTCCCCAAACACCTCAGGATATTTTTGGTCATACAATATTAGGAAACATATCTACCTAATATCCCTCACCTAATCTTAGGGCATTCACATTGGGCACAAATCCTTCACTAGAATCCCTTGTCTACGAAACAAAAGTAATCTCCCAATGTAGAGGTAACACCCTTCATCAAGATTTTTTGTTTTACATTCATTATCTACTCCTAAAAAATTATTATTACATTATAATATAATGGAACCATTAGCCTCAATATATTTAGAATTTTTTCAATATGATTTTAACTATAATTACCAACACTCCAATCTAATGGTTAATGAACATCCCGTTTATGTATAAGGTGTAATGCCGCCTCACAAAACGATGTTGTTAATTATTCCTTTTCCACCTCTCACAGTGGTGAATTATGAAGGACAAACTATTTATATATTATATATTTTTTATTTATAATTTATTTCTTCTTATTGAATTTTCAAATAACTCATACAATTATTTTCTCAATTTTGGGTAAATATGATTACATTGTTTAAGGATGTGTGGGATAATGCCTCCTCAAAGCAACGTGATTCGTTCACAAAATAAATGGAATATATAATGGATGGTTTCAATAAAAATATATGAAATATATGGTAAAAATATGATACTGTAATTATTATATAAATATATGTAATTGACTTCTCATTTGTTAAATATGAAAAAATGAATGTACCATTCATGCGTACATACAACCTACTGTCTACGAGAATGGTGCATTTAATTTAATATCTCTAAATATTATGAATTTTTATAAATATAAATGTAGTAAATATATAATTTATTCAAATCATGTTTTTCTTTTTAGAGATAATGAAACCACGATAGGAATAATAAGTAATAGTTAAAACATACTTGAGAAACTAGGTAATTAACACCCGAATGTGTGGAAATAATGAAACATGACTAACCAATGAGTACTAATATATTATAAGAAGATCATAAATGATGTCATAACTATTAATATGGTTATTTAATCAATTATAAACATGTTTAAATCAATTTTAATATAATTTAAAGGATGTTCACCCAAAATGAAACCCAAGGAAAAAGATTTCCTTCTCTCTTTTTATAGCTATGATATGAAATTTCAAATTCAATTTTTTTTTTCTTTTCTATATTGTATCTACTTCCCATTTTGATATATTATATCATAATTTTTTTAATTTCATTTTATTCTTTGTTTCAATTTGAATTATCTATTCTATGGGGATTTTAATTAAATGATACTTAGTGTAAATTAGTTTCATAACTGAATTTTTTTCTTTGGGTTATATTTTTTCCTTGTTATCCATAATATAATAAGAGTATGAGTTTGATCAATTTTTACTATCTTGGTTGATTTTACACTTTTTATTGGGATTTAACTTTTATACATTAAATCTATTCATTTATTGATTCTGCCATCAACATTATGGTCTTTCCCTAGGTGTACTTCACTATCCTATTTTAGTTGGGATTCGGTACATTTACATTTCCCTAAAATAAAATAATTAGATCATTTTATAATAAAACATCTAATTTTATTATCCAATGTTTATTAATCACATATTCCATGTAATGCAAACATTTTTCCATTCTTTGTAACTAAAAATGTAAAAGAAAATGTTTTCAAAAAAAAACTCAACTTTATTTCTATTCATAGTCAAAAAATTATTTTATTTTAAAAATAATATATTCTAAAATTTTTTTTAAATTTTTTTAACAATTCAAAAATAAATTATTAAATAAATTTTATCCTTTTTTACATTTTTTCTAAAGATTTTTATTTTCTCATTCCTAATAAGGTATTTTCTATCCTTTTTAATGTGAAAAAGTGAATATTTTTTCCCATGCATGTTAGGTACAGAATAACCATCCACAATTTCATTGAACATTCATTTTCTAGATTAAATGTATAATTTTTAATGAAAATATTTTAAAAATTTATTTTCAAAGTAATGGATTTCGAAAAAAATAATTTCAAATAAAAAATATATTTTCATTAAGATGTTTTTGAAATATATTTTTATTTTGTTTCTATTGATCAACAACACCATATTATTTTTAATTCACTTGGGATGTGTTTTATTGGTTCCATTGTTATACTTCATCATTATGGATTATTATTTCATTAAATAATTATAGTATTGAAATTTACTAACATGACTCTTTTTTAGTCCCTTTGAAATATACAATTTTCTATAATCATTTATATTTAATCACCCCTAATTATTCATATTCTTTATCATTGATATGTTTATCACCGAAATCATATAACATTTTTAAATATAGTGTGTAATCGATAGTTGTTTGATTAATGAGGGGAATATTGATGAATCTGAATCTTTTAGTCCTTATAGATATTTGATATTGACCATTGTTAAATAAATTTTCCAATATATCAGGAATGCATGTACAGGTACAACATGGGTGGGGACATGTTAGAGATACCCCAATGATGCATCAGTTTCTTCATAAAATGAGTTAGTTGGCTAGACTTAGATGGGTTTTATTCTATATACTAAACTGTCTATAGAATTGTCTTGATAGAAATGGTACGATGTACCCAAGAGACATAGAATTTGATAATTATGATTTTCCTTTATTTAGAATTAATTATTATTTCTCAATGATATATTTTGTTGACATGTCCATGGAATAATTTTATTCATAGTATATTGATTAAATCAAATGTGTTTTAATTATCTTACTTTCCATACTGATTATTTAGAATCTAGTTATTTGAATGGTTTTTTTCAATTATTATATTTCTATATTTTTAATCCATTCATTATATTGATTATAGGGCATGGATGTCCAGTTAATTAACATTCTATATAGACTATTATCATTGATTATTTATTTCTTCCTTTGTAGTTGACCCTTAATGATAATTTGAGGACACTCTTATTATGTTTCACTTCCCCCATATTCTATGGAGTGTACTATGATTGATAAGAATATATATTCTAGATGGATTAATTATTTCCTTGAATAAAAAATATTAGGTTTCAGTTTTTTGATTAATTCTTAATACAAGACACATGTATATATCTAGTTTACCAAGGCTACTAACATATTTTTCCATTCAACATTTTCATCCTTGTAGCCATACCAATTTAGTGGTAGTAGAAAATGTCTCTGGGCTCACTGAGATCATGTTTCTATTGTTTGTATCAGAGGAATTTTTGTACCAACCTTTGGAACTATATTTAAGTAAAACATTGATTGTAAAAAATATCCTTATAGTTAAAATTGTGGATAATTATAGAAGAACATCCGATAATATTTTTAAGGTATATAATTTTTTAATCTTCTTTGAAATATATCCCTAGAGGGGTACTATAAGTGTATATGGTTGTAAAAGAGATGTACGTGGTGATAATAACTTTGACATAGTGTTTTGGGCCTAACTCGAGAATAACATATTATAAGATAATCAAACATTCTGGGAACCCGGTTTTAAAATCCTGGGGGATATTCTTATGAAAATGATCATTTTATTTAGAATCCATTATATAAGATTTGAATAAGAATTTAAAATGAATATTCTATGTTATACATAATTTTTTTGGATTTAATTACTATGTCAAGACATAGATATCCTATCAGTGACCATACGCTTTTCTAACTATAGAAATTGCTACTCACAATATTCTTTCTGATTTTAGTTAGTGGATGGAACCTAAATGAGTCATGTAAACATTGTACATGAAGGAAAAAGTGGAGAAAATGAGAAATTAAATGAGGTGTTAATAAAAGATATATAATATTGTTTTTTCTTAAATATTATTCCCAAAATATGATTAAAAACATATATGTTCACCTACATCATAACTCGCCAAAAAAGTTTAGGATGTAATTTTCGAAGAACTCTAGTCGGGGAGACCATATAGGGAATATGGTTTAATATATATCATTAATTAAATGTGGATGGAGGTATAAAATAAGGTGTCTTGATGTAACAGATAAATGATTTATGTATATAAATTAACGACTTAAAGAAATAAATTTCAAATGAAAAATAAAGAGTATGATAGAAGGAAATTAATCTCATCCAACAGATCCATTTAAAGTTCATTTTCAAAGATGTAAGGAACCTAGAAATTAATAGATTCAATTCCCTCTTCAAAAGGAAATAATTTTGGACAAGGAATACCCAATTTGGAAATAAAATAGATAAAGTATTTATGTATTATGATTATATTGAAAATTTTAGTCAAAGGTCTATTAAGTTAATAACCATATATCAAGGACGTCCATCATATTTACTTTAAGAATTATTTTAATATATTTTAATAAAAGGATAACCTGTAATCTGGTATAATAACCCATCATGTATGGGAAGGTAGTGGGACATGAACCCATGACCGATGAATGATAAATGATTAATGAAAATCACTAATCTATAATTTATCTTGATTAATATGTCACTATTGATAATTAAAAAATGAAAAATAAATATTGATGATGAACTAGTAGTATTAATTTTTTTGTTTTGGAGACTAATGTATTAACCATTTGTACATTTTGGATAATAGTTAGAGGAATATAGTTAGACATGACACTCTTTTATGGGCCTTACTATTAGTTAAAAGTTTATTTTAGTTCACCACGAATCAATGTTATTTTTATATATCCATTTTATTTGTAATAAATTAATTATACATTTATCAAATATAAAAACAAATAAAAATAATAAGTTTAACAGAAATAAGTTATTTATTTTTATTTTCCCATATTCATAGGTAGCTGAATAATTACTTAACATTATGTTAAATGATCAAAAAAAATTAACCTAATACCTTAATTTTTATTGAACTAATGGTCTTCTGAATCATCATGAATTTATGTATTTAAGGCCCTTTCATTCCAATGACAATTTCCATGTTTTCATGGATTAAATTAATCATTCCCTACAAATATTTAATTGTTTCATTCATTATGTATCTCTAATTTCCACTAATGTTCTTCTATTTAGACACCATATTATATGTTTGTCTCTTTGAACCTTGTACTTTACATTCTCTACATTCTAGTATATATTTTTTGGACCCTTCTCAAGATGTGGGATTTAAACATAAAACATATAAAAAAATATTTTACCATGGTTGAGTTTACATTTCGTATATTCAAAATAATTATGGTGTGGAGAAAATAATTCCCCACTATTCTAAAATTTGAACATTGTATTTCATAGCTTGTTTGACACACAATAGTAAATGTGTAATGGAAGATAAAATCCTAAGACAATAAAATATAATTTCTGTTTCAAATAATGTATATTTGGTGAATGAAATGTTTGAAATTCTCAGTAATATTTTATAACAATCACTTAATAGATTCTATGATAGATTGCGTTATAAACAAGATGACGTTTTTTTGAGAAATAATACATTATTAAATATATTTTGATATTTATTGAGATATAACCTAGTAATTATAATATTTGTTATGAATAGTTTTAACTAACTTATGATGATCTATTGTTTACAAAAATAGAGATTTAATTCCTTTTTTACAGATTAATTATAATTGAATATAAGAACAAATTGAATATGATAGGAATTTTTTATATAAAACTATATTTATGGCCCCAAAGTGGTTTTATCATAATATATTAAATTAATTAATATTATTGAGTGAAATTGATGAAATAAATACTATATATTCAATAAAATAATTTTTTAATCTTTCTAATATATTTTATAGTCCTAATATAAGAGAAAACCCAATATTTTTTATAAAAATATATATATTTCTAAAGGCACTTTTACTGTACTTTAATGGAAAACGTATTATAAATATATTTTTTTAAAAAATATATATAATTTATATGAAAAAATAAATTTTATAATTTAAATAAAAATATCAAAATCATGTTAGGGGGATTTTTTTATTTTTCTGGGAAAATTCATTTTCTGAATAAGAGTCAAAACTATTGACTGTTAATTCAAAAGATATTTTTCATGTAATTTATTTTTATGTTAAAATTATATATTTCTATATTTGTTTTCATGTTTATTTAGATAAAATTAACATATATTTATAAAATTTATATAATTTGATCCAATTTTAGTTTGAGATTGTATATAAAAACATGTCAAATGTTTGACCATTTTTACTTTAATAAATTGCTTTTTCTTCCTCTTTGTAGTATTAAATTTAAATAATTTTTCTCCCACACATGTGATTGAAATTTGGGGAAAATATTAAAAATATAGAATTTGAATAATTAATAATATCTAATAATCTCAAATTAATTTTTTTTAAATATTTCTCAATCTGATTAAGTTTAATTATATCGATTGGGAAGAAAATTAGCTTCACTCGGGACTAAACAATAAACATCAGGAAAAAATAACATATAAACTTGTCTATAATTCATTTGATATCCATATGCAAACCTTATCCTCCCTTAGATATAATTTTTTATATTATATTATCCACTTTTTAGTTGGAAAAAATGGGTGGCATTTGCTTTTAAAGATATTCATGAATGCCACTCCTCCACTATAAAAAAATAAATTCACCCCTCATAATTATTCACACCCATCAAGACACATTGGATAGAAAAATATATGTTAAAATAAGTCCAAAATATCACTCCCCTCATCCTATAATCTGCCAACTACTTTGAAATCCATCCATGGAATCCCTTTTTTGAAAACCAAAAGGCGTTACACAAAGAAGATGTAACATCGTTCCTCATGATATTTTGTTTTATTTTCATTATCAAACCCCTAGAATATTAGTATAACATTATTATACTATAAAAAATTCTCTAAAATATACATTAATTTATTAATTATAATTGTTTAACCTGCACTTACACACACATCCATCTATTAGGTAACGAACTTACTATATATGTGTACGTCGAACTATCTCCTCACAAAATTGTGTCCTTCCTTATTCTTTTAACAACTCCCCTACATGTGTAATATTATTGAAATGTATATTATATAAGATATAAATTTAATTTTTTGTTTCTTCACACTTAAATAATTTTTATATAACACTTACCCATATGATTTCCATTTTAGGAAATTTGATTACATTGTTTCTGGAAGTGTGGACTACTGTCTCCTCAAAGAATTGTGATTTGTTCATTCTATACATGGAAATTTATTAATTTATATTTAATAAAACTACATGGAATATATGGAATAAATATTATAGTAAATTATAATATTCATATATATAATTTAATTTTCATTATTTCAATATAGAAAATAAATGAATGTTTTGTTCATGCGTTCATATAGCCTACCCCCTCTATGAATTGTGTCTTAAATTTCTTATATCGAAACAGTATATATTATTCTAAATATATATATATATATATATATAATATTTAAATAATAATATTAATTTTTGATATTTTCAAACCATCGTATGAACAATATGTAACAATTAAAAACATACTCGATAAACTAGTGAACTAAAACACAAAAATATGAAAGTAATGAATGATTACTATAAAACGAGTAATCATATTTTATAAGAAGGTCATACATGATATCATAAATATTAATATAGTTCTTTAATTATTTATTAACATGTTAAAAATAATGATTCAATAATTTAATGGACGTTCAACTAAATGGAAATGTAAGGAAATGGATATCATCTAAATTTTTTCTTCTATGATATCAAATGTCACATTCAACTCTTATATCTTTTTTTTGTTTATTATGACTATTTGGATATATTTTATCTTTAACTGTGTTATACACATGGTATTTTAATTTCAAATTTTAATTATTTCTTATAAGGGGATTTTATTTAGAATTTACTAAGTGGAAAACTATTTCATGACACATTTTTTCATTAGGTAATATTATGTCCCCATTGTTGTTAATATTATAAAATTATATGTGTCATCACATTTTAATATCTATTTTTTATTTCTAATTTTAATGAGGATTTATATTTGAATCAAATAAATTATTTCTTTATTGATTCTCATTTCAGCATTATGGTCTTTTTAAGGGTATATATCACAATATATTTTTTTGGTATTGTTTAAAATTCAATTTTCATCATATGAAATTATTTTATTATTATCGAATTAACCATTTAATTTTTTTTCTATAGTTATTCATGTCTCTTTTAATATAATAGTATTATATTTCAATTCTTTGTTACTCAAATATTTTTAGTAAAGACATACTTCATTTCTCCTTTCATTCTATGAAAAAAAATTCTTCAAAAAACATTATTTCCTAAATGGGTTTCAATATTTTTTAACCCTTCCAAAATAATTTATTAATTATATTTTTTCCATTATTATTTTTTATTTTTATAAATTGAAACCATATTGTCTCTTTCTGAATAAAGAATATTTTTTATTTTTACCATTAAAAATGAATGTTCTTTTTACATTGTACGATAAGTATGGATTTACATGTTGTTTTTTATATAATGACTCATATTTATATATATGTGGATAATTTTTAATGAACACAATTTCATAATTTATTTCAAAGTAAACTATCTTAAGAAAAATTCCAAAAAAAATTTATATTTTCATTAAGAATATTTTTCAAATATCATTTTTTTATATTCAACAACAAAAAACTAATTTTTACTCCACATGGGATCTATTTTATGTATTCAACCCATGACCTTAATCTACATGGTTTATGATTTCATTGATAGGGATAGTATTTAAATTCACTATCTTGACATATTTTTTAGTCTCCTTGAAATATTCAATTTCCTATGAACATTGAACATTGAATTTCCCCTAATTATTTATAGCACACCCAGTTCCATTTATATAACCCTTTATTTATGATTTTTATTTATATAAAGTGTGTGAGTGATGTTTATGACAGTTTGGAGAGATATCAGATTGTTTTAGTGATTTTTTAATGGTGCATGGTTGGTTCTTGGGTTGAGATAAGTATGAAAGGCCGACAGGAAACCATGCACATTGAGACATGGGTTAAAGGGATTGTGAAAGGGCTACAAATGATTTATCCAAACTGTGTGGCAGCCTAGTAAACACTATGAAACATGAGGTATTTTTATTTTCAATAGATGATGCACTATTTTAAAACCATGTGAGACAAATATTTGAGGTTTATTTTTATATAGTGTCTAATTCACCATTTTCAAATAGTTTTTCTACCCGTTTGACTAACTATTCTTAAGATAAATGTGAGATCCTACAATTGTGGATCTCACATGTATTGATCATTAACCCATTAATTTTTCCTTATATTAATCTCTAACTAATGATTCTATCTTACAAATTTCTAAAGAAACTTATCCCATCAAATGATAGGTGATCTGAAGGTTTCTCTTATTGATTCGAAGACATATTCACTCGTTAGGTGATTGTTGTTTGTAGTTTTTGGTGATTTTTCATATATATTTTTATTTATCTCTCTTATTTTTTTATATGGTAGTCATGGATATTTATATCCTAGTAGATTAAAAATTTGATTATATTTAGATTTTTTTATGATATTGGAAGCGATCTAATGCAGATTTATGGATATTCAACAAGGTTTCGTAGACAGTTTCTGTGTCATTTATTATTTTTCTGATTTATTGTGGTATGTGGATTTAATATAGAATAATTTATTTAGAACATGATTTATTATATTATTTTTGATTATTTTGAAATATATAGTTTTTAGAATTAATTTTAATTTCTTGTTGGATAACATCTTTTGTAATGATTTATATAAGTGTGGAAATTGGGAATTTTTGTGGAATGTGTAATTGAAAACATGATATTAAAATGACGATTTAAAAAATTATTCTTTGGTTTTCTGTAATGGTAATATGATTTCAATAAAAATTTTGTTTTTTTAAATGGGTTGTTTATGAGGTTTCCATTAATAGTATAATACTATAGAAATGGTTGAAATGGTTGTATTGGTATTGGGTTTTTTAATAATGGTTGTGTGTCATCATGTGAATTAGGGACATATAAAGGAAAAGAGTCACCAACAACATTTTTGTGATGGATAAAGGTCATGTCTCTCTAATTTCAAATTGATCGTTATGTGATTTATTAGTGAAAGTATGACACAACCATCGTGATTATATATAGGACCAGTTTTCACACATGGTTGGATGTGTGATTATGTCGAATATAATTGGTTGTCCGAAAATAATACTTTTGAAATGTTTTTAGAACATTTTTCTGTGTATTTCTTTGAATCATGATTCTATCCAGAGAAAATTTATTTATTGGAACCTGTTTATATATTTTATATAAAATATTTTTGAATTTTATTTATATAATATGTTTTATATAATTGTGGAAATTTATTCAATCCTAGTGGTGTGAGTAGAGAATTAATTGGTAGAAAATATAAATATTTGTATTACTCCACCATGATTTGTAAAATTGGTGGGTTTTTTGATTTTATTCAGGAAATGGGAATAATCTAAAGTTCCAAGTATAGTTAGTGGTACTTAATGATAATTTGGCTGTTTTTTGTGGTAGAGAATCGACCCTTTTTCGAGCTAGGAGTTTCTGTAGAATTCTTTTTGTTTTGTTCTCCTAATTGTAGATTGATATTATTATCTTTCTCTTGGGTACATCATTTCTGATTCGTTTTAATATAGATTATTTTTCATTTCGACATTCATTGATATCATGAACAATGTGGTGGCTATTTTTATTATGTTTTGTTTTATTGGTTATTCTATTTTCAAAAGGGAAAATATTATCAAAATTATAAATGAATCATTTATAATTTATTGTTAGTATTTAGTGTCATGGGTACTCCAATTATAGACAAGTAAGATCATCATTTCATCTCAAGTTAATGATGATGTGAGTGATTTTACAAGTGGTCTCATTTTGGTCATTCCATTTTTTTTGTAACAAGTGTTATTGGTCCTCATTATGCATTGATGAGGAATTGGTTTCAATTCTTGTTGTTGAATTCATTCTGGTCTATTCCTTGATATGTGAAATTAAAATGAATTAGGATTTTGTAAACATTAAATGTAGTGTATAGAAATATATAGCTTACATTTTTAGGTTAAACATCAATGTAAAGTAATTTGGGTTCATAATTATTTCAGAGACACTTAATAGAATTTTAATCTCATTGCCATTGTTTTAACCAAAGATATGTTCATGAAATGAATTAGAGAAATAACTTCTTAGTATAAGTGAATATTTTATTTTTTGTAATGATTTTTTATATTCTTGAGAACTGTTGATTTATAAAAAATGATGAAATTTTTGTCAAAAGTAATATTTTAAAAGAGAATGGATAGAATATTTTGGAAAATGTTTTATTTTTTAAATAAAGTAGATATTTTTCAAAAATGGCATAATGTAGAATCTATTTATTTTTGAAATTATTGTTTGGATGTGGTAGAATTTGAAATTCTAAGCCTTCGGTGAATAAAGGGTGAGACTTATGGAATTTTATGTGTGTATATAAAATGGAACTTGAAGGTGTCATAAAAACAAACTGAAAAAATGATACTTAGAATGTGGTAGAACCTAATCCACCAGTTAACCAATAGCTGTTTCATATTATAGTATAATCTTTTCAGAATATTGATTTGGGGAACTGGAGGGATGACCTATGATAAGTGGATTGTTTTGTCATATTCCAGAAGCAGTGTCCAACCACATTCTACATTTATTCTGAACTAGAATGGGAAGTGGTTTTAAAGAATATGATAATTATTATCTTAGATATTATTGACTCACCAGGGAAGTTGAAACTATAGAAGGTTACTTACATGATAGAAGATCTTGCATGGCAGTGGTGGGATTTAGATGTTGAAGTTAAATTGGACCATGGTCTTTCATGGGAGTATTTTGAGAAATTGATCAACAAATAATTCAATCCAAAAAACATTTAGAATTAAATGAATGAAAAACTTATTCAGTTTTATATAAGAAAAGAAATTTTTTTCATAGATTTCATGGATTAATTAAAGAATTTAGTTTACTTTTCTCTTGATGTTCTAATTAGTGCATCCTTGGAGGAATGAATCATTGTATAAGGTCTATTGTAGGATATACTCTCAATGAGAGTTGTTCTCTGAATTAAATATTATTCCAAGATATTTAATTGAGAGATGGTGGTGGAAAGGGATAACTCAATAGTTTCAGGAGACCTAAATATGTTGATACCTATAGGAAATGTTTGGAACTATAATGTAGGGAGAATGATGAAATGGTAAACCTATTACCATGGTGGGATTATCATAATGAATGAGATAGTTTGATTAGTAAATCTACTTCCAAGGACCTAAAAAACGTTTGATGTTTCCAATGTGGATATTTTGACCACTTGAATTGAGAGTGTACAACATCAAATAGGGAATGAAACAACTTAAAAGGAAGGACATTGTCAGTGTTATAGTTGTAGTGCTCTATGTTCGGGTTTTCATTACACTTCTCAGCTATTACAGGCATTGTATGCCTAGATGGGGAAAGGATAATAGAGTAAATGTCATCATCAGAACACAACTATCCATGGGGATTCTTGGAATAACAGGACTCCTCAATAGGGGAAATATCAACAAGGAAATAAGGAACAATGTTTTAAAAGGAGAAATTATATGGAGTTGAACATGTTACTGTAGATGATCACTATTGACCATAAATATTACAAGGTATGATTAATTTGTGTTCTACACATACACATGTGTTTACTAAAACTGGTGAATACAATTACTTTATTACTTATCATGGAATATATTTTAAAATTATGAAACATAATATGATTCCTTATGTGACAAAAATTTAATCTGGCCTCGGTCAAATAGATTGTCAAGCTGTTTTTATAGAGCATGGTCAATAATTGTAAATGGAGCCAAACTGAAATGGGATTTCTCTATGATTGAGATGGATTTTAATATAATCATAAGTATGGATTTTTTGAAAATGTTTAAAGCCCACATTGACTATTAAACCACAATGGTTAGTTTTACAATTGAAGTTGGTGTTGAGACTCTTTGTTTAGTATACCGGAATATAAAGGCAGTTGTATCGGGCATGTTGGAACCAGTAGTTAGAACAATATCATACCAGTTGGAATCATTTTCTTTAACATCAATGTAATATATCAAGATAAATATTTTTCTAGAAGTGGTTAATCTATTTTGAAATGCGTTTCTAGAGAATTTCTCAAGGATTCCTCCAATGAGAAAAGTTGAATTTAGGATGGATCTATTTTGGGGGATAAGTACTACTTTTCTTTCATCTAACTGGATGGAACAAACTGAATAAGGGAATTTGAATATACAATTGTAGGAGATGGATTGAAAAGGATTCATTCGGTCAAGTATGTCACTATTGGAATTTGTGATCATATTTGTGAAAAGTAAGTTGGATGTAACATCTTGTTATAATTTATCGGTGTTTATAAACACCTAATTGTATCAATCATTGGTTGTGTACTGTTTGGGGTTATTTTGGGTAAAATTTTAACATGTTTTAAAAAATTTGTACAACTGAACAATGGGTACATTTTCTTCCCAAATTGTGCGCCCTTTTATAGAAAACCATGAATCTAAAGGTAGTGGGTTTTTCATTGATGTTTCATGATGACTCAAGTAACACAACCTATTAAGAAAAACTGTGTAGCCCGTTTTAAACAAGTGAGCTCCTTGTGCATGATATATATAAACCATGATCATCTACCCTGGAAACCATTATAGATAGGGATTTAATTGATCTAAATTTTAATTAAAAATTTTTAAACACATTTTTTAGGTCCCCGATGGACCGGTATAGACCAAAAAAAATTTCTTCAATCCATGGAGATCTTGAGGAGAGTTTATTTCCCATTAAAATCCCTCCATTGAGCCAATAGTATACTGAGTAATACCCTCTAATCTTTTTATGTTTAGTTTATTTTTCTCTTTCTTGTTCTCCCATGATCTCTATTCTCTTCCCTAGGGTCCCATGCATCCCTATGCTTGTTTTTATATCTAAAACCAACTTTTTTAGATCTAAACCTAGGTGTTATTAATATATCCTTATTTCTCAAATTCTCCATTTTGATTTTTTCTTGAACAACTTTTTAAATCAAGATCCATTGATCCCTCGGTAGGTATTTATGTTATGATGAACAATATATATTATATCAAAATTAATTTTTTTTAGTGTAAATAATTGGAAATAAAATAAATTTATTCATTTTAATGGTATGAATTTTAATTCTTTTATTGGAAACAAACCAATTCCATTGAATTTGTGTCTTTATGAAAAATGAACTTTTGGCATGCAATTGTAAAACATACAATTCCATTGAATTGGGGTGTGTTTTTGGAAATTGGTGAGATTAAAATTTATTAATTTAAATTGTGAAATTGTTTCAATTAAATTTTATAATTTCTTTTTAGAAAGATGATTTAAAGGAAAATTGTAAAAAAACCCCAATTACGTTGAATTAGTCAACTATTATGAACTTAATAGAACGTTATGGAAAAATTAAATTGATTAATTTATTTGTGAAATAATCTTCTGAAATTTTATGGGCATTTATTTCTGAAATGGAGAATGTGATGGGTTGTATGTTATAAACTCCTAAAATAAATTTCACTTCATTATTTTTTAATTGAGAACATACACATATTAGGAATTTAGTATGTATATGCTCGTCTTGCCCAGTTGTTTGTTTTTTGAAATAATATATTTCATTGTTCTAAAATGTTTTTCTTTCCTTAAGATTTATATTAATAGTTTTATATAAAAGTTGTCATTTAATCCATTTGTGAATGGTTCCATTTTTTATAAAGTAAAATTTATGAATGAATTCTCATCCATTGAAATTTTATGGTTTGGTTTAAAAGTATTTCCATCATTTTATATGTAAAAAATGATTTTTTAAATGTCTTCTTTATATTCCTAACTAGTTTATTAGAAATATTGGATGAAAGTTATTGATTATTTTGATGTTTGCATCTATTATGTAATGATTTGTGAGACCTTGATTTGTTTTTATCTCACACCCTGCCTATACCTATGGTAATTTTTATATTATCTCCATCAATATTTGATCAAGGGAAAATATTAAATTTTAGGTGGTTTTAGATTTTGACACAAGTACATGGTGATTTTTTTACTTTGGGACATTGGATGTTTTTCATGTTTTCTAATGCCTCATTATAGTAAAATGTCATGTTATTAATATTTTATTTCTAGTATACTACTCCGAGCATAGACTATTTTGTTTTCATATTGTCTTGATTCATTTATACATTCAATGTTTGTGGAAAAACTATTCCCACAATCATTTTGTATGATTCTAGGTGCTACTCACCAGACCATGGGGAAGAGGAATTCTTTTTGAGCTATATTGGTTTCTGTTCATCTATTGAGTTACATAGGTAGTTGGGATCATTTGTGAAAAATTGGTATAAGTGATCCAGGTTGAGATTTTTGTATTGATGATAGAATGAATTATGTAATCATTTCGATACGTAGAAGGTGGTTGAAATTGAATACATGGACAAATATAACCACAATGAAACTTTTGTCTCCAAGTTTGGTTAAGGAATGAATTTTTGTGGATTAGTTCTATTTCTCAAAAGTAATTTTTAATTTTCTATCACTTTTAAAGGAAAAGTGAGTGCCCAAATTGATAACTGTTTCAAACACCATAAGATACTACTGGCTTTATAAAGAAGAGTTTGAGCCTATCAGAATCAATCTATCTAAAAAAATTTCAGGGGAGATAATTTACCTGAGTGTTCGGATCTTCCTTTAAGACATCTTCATAGTTATATGCCATGTAGTCCAATGATTTCATGTATTCTTCCTTGGTAATATTTCCCCTATTAATTCCTCTAACCAAAATGTGATATTGCTTGTCAATCCCCTCAACATGATCATTAGTGGTGTCTACTCGAAGCATTATTCCCATGGATTTGTGGAATTTTTTTCTTATTTTTATTCAGATAGAGTGAATTCCAAATCTTTTTCTTCAATCAGTTGGGATTAATTTCTCATGTCCCTCCATTTGAGTGTTAATTTGAACTCTTATTTGCTATTTGCTAAGGTTTTATAGCAACATCCCTCATAGAACATGTGAAAATCAGATATAGGAGGAAGATGCCGATGAACATCAGTGAGTTAATCCCCTTGTGCATACAATTCTTGTTGAGGTGATTGTGTATATTATCTATGATCTGGGATAGGAACATCCTTCGATTCCGTTTCATGATAGAAATATGGAACCTAAAAGAGATGTTCTTAAGATTTATTCGCGAGAAATTAGTTGATAAAATCCAAAATGATTAAATGGATCAAATGATCGTCATGAGGCGGAGGAATGACATGGAATGATAGAGAGTTTTATTGGGTTCTTAGACACACCTGAAGAAATAATGTGATGTGAATAACCAATGTGTTGGATAGACTAAATAAGAGATGGTGGGACACCATGTTGATGGTGATGAAGAATGAGAACTATGGGAAAAACTGTGTTTTGCGAAGGGGTATTTGTGACGGGAACTAAGCATGTCGCAAACTGTCCATCCAAGGGGATATTTGAGATGGGATTTGGGGTCCTGTCACAAAAGGAAATGTGCTCTTTGGCATGGGTTGCACACCAAAGCACGGGAAAGTTATTTGCGACGGGGGGATCCCCCCGTCGCAAATAGTGTGTCGGTCGGAAGGTATTTGTAAGGGGTCCCGTCGCAAATACCGGAGGCGGTAAATGAGTTTTTGTGATGGGATGTTTTCCCGTCGCCAAATCTGTGTCGGCAGGTCATCTTTTGCGATGGGGCCCGTAACAAATACCCTTTTTACCACAGACAACAATTAATGCGGGAAAAGTTATTTCCGACGGTAAACTCGTCGCAACTAGTTCTGTCGTAACTAATCTAACCTATATATACCCCCCCCCCCACCCACTGTTCTTCTTTCTCTTCCTCTCATTTCACACTTTCTCTCTCACTAAACTCGAATTTTAGAGTGAAAATTTCTCTTAGTTAATTTTTGTTACGAAGAAGTTGTGAAGGTGCTTACATCAATCAGAGATAAAGTATAAAGGTAATTATATTTTATTTAATTTATTATTTATTTAATTTTTTATGTTAATTTAAATTATTGTTTATTAGTTGTAATTAAATTAGAATTAAATTGTTTTATTATCCGTATTTTAGCAATAAATTTTAATAATTAGTAATAATTAATAGTAATTTGTAATAAAAAGTAATAATTAAGAACAAATAGTAATATCCAGGAATAAATAGTAATAATTATGAAAAAATAGTAATATTTAGGAATAAATAGTAATATTTAGTAATAATTAGTAATAAATTGGAATGATTAGAAATAAATAGGAATAATTAGTAATAATTTGTAATAATTTGTAGTAATTAGTAATAAATAGTAGTAAATAGTAGTAATTAGAAATAAATAGTAGTAATTAGTAATAAATAGTAATAAATAGTAATAATTAAGAATAATTAAGAATAAATAGGAAAAATTATTAATAATTAGCATTAAATAGGAATAAGTAGTAATAATTAGCAATAAATAATAATAAATAGGAATAAATAGGAATAAATATGAATAAATAGTAATAAATAAGAATAAATATTAATAAATAGAAATAAATAGGAATAAATATTTATAAATACTAATAAATATGAATAAATAGTAATTAATAGTAATAAATAGTAATAATTTGTAATAATTAGTAATAATTAGTAATAATTAGTAATAATTAGTAATAATTTGTAACAAATAGAAATAATTTGAAACACATAGTAATAAATAGGAACAAATAGTAAGAAATAGTAAGAAATAGTAATAAATAGGAATAATTAGTAATAATTAGTAATAATTAGTAATAATTAGTATTAATTAGTAATAAATATTAATAATTTGCAATGATTGGTAATAAATAGTAATAAATAGTAAAAATTAGTAAGAATTAGTAAACATTAGTAATAAATAGTAATAAATAGTAATATTTAGTAAAAAATATTAATATTTCGAAAAAAACTGTAAAAAATAGTAACAAATAGAAAAAAATAAGAATAAATAAGAATAAATAGTAATAATTAGGAATAAATAGTAATAATTATTAATATATTGGTATAATTTGGAATAATTAGTAATAATTAGTAAAATTTAAAAATAATTTGAAATAATTAGGAATAATTAGGAATAATTAGGAATAATTAGGAATAATTAGTATTAAGTAGGAATGATTAGTAATTAATAGGAATAAATTGGAATAAATAATAATAAATAGGAATAAATTGGAATAAATAGGAATAATTTGATATAATTAGGAATAATTAGTAATAATTAGTAATAATTAGTAATAATTAGTAATAATTTGTAATAATTTGTAATAATTTGTAATAATTTGTTATAATTAGTAATAATTGGTAATAATTAGTATTAATTAGGAATAATTAGTAGTAATTAAGAAAAATTAGTAATAATTATTAATACCAGGAAACTTTAGTCAGAGGTAAACCTCTGACCATATATTAATAAAAAAGAAAACGTCAACGAAGTACAGCAGGAGAAAAAAGATAACTATATATCATAAAAATCACACCCATCACCACATCCACTATATCCTCCATCCTCTACTATAGCAGTTTCTCACTCAGAGCTTTCATAATGTATAAGGACCTTATCTTATTTCCTTCTTAGATTCTGCTTTTCTATAGACAAAAATTCCTTTGAAGACAGCATGACCCCACTTTCCTTCGCAACAGAAGATCTAGTAGGCACCAGTCTTGGAAGATAGGAGTAATCTTTTCTCAACCTTCACCGTGGTGGGGCAGTCACAACATCCTCATTCCCAGACATCTTCATTCCCACACCCTGAACCACATCGTTGTAATACATCTGAACTATACCATTCACATTTTCCTTGTCACTCTCAAAAATATCACCCCACATTCCCGGAATTTTCACTTCTTGATACTGCAATCCCCGCTCTTGTTGATCGTGATTGTTATACTCAATCATAGCAAGACATTGTGGCTGCTCCACAACATCCTGCATAGCAAAATTCTTAATTGTCGCTCCCGCATGGGAGAGATCATCCTACACAAGACCCTCCTCATGCCTTCTGGCATCTTCCTCTACTTGATCCAAATCCGGAAAATGAATGCCAGTGGACAACAAGATTGACATCCCTCCAGTTGCATCTTCATGCCCTGCCCAATGCTCATCACAAGCATCTACTGCCTTTATTTCAGAAACAACTGCATCTAGTTGCTGCTTGGGCACTGACTCATTCTATCAGTCACATGAATCCCGGTTGTGCACTTCTGTTGGAATACCTAGATCCCATTTTAGATGATCAAAAACCTGCCTCAAAGTCAGGTCCTGCGGCCGCTCCTCCACCTCCTTCTGAAATTTCCTCTGCATTGTGGACTTTGGACCAAAACCTGTAGCCTGAACCACAGCAACCCGAGGACCGTTTACAGCTTGTGAAGAGGAGGTAACCAGATCCTGAGCACCCTCCCCTTATTGTAACCCAATACTCCTAGACATCTCCTTCATCATCAGCGAGCCTGGACCAGCATTGTCCATTCTGAAGACCCTCGATGAAGCCCCATCCATACCAGTACCTCAAAAAAACGAAACAGCAAGTCCAAGACGCTTATATGCAACACAGAATGGAATCCAAGACTCAAACATAACATCCTTCTTCCAAGGAAATTCCTTACCATTTTTAATCCATACCCAATCGATAGGTGACCTCAAGACATCGACTTCTACATAGATCCGTGGGCAAATGGGGTGATAGACAACCTCCGTCCGATGATCAGAACATAGGTACCGACCAATCAAATTTCCAATGGAGCACAAGATAGATGGGTTTTTAAAGGAAAGAAGGAGACCAGGCAGACTAACCCAAATCGCCATCATCGAGTGATCACACCTCATGTGAAAATCGAAGCTCCACCGAAGAAGAATAAATGAGTCTCCATTGCAGTTTCAAGGGGAACAGGACCAGGCTGTAATCATGTCTTCTTCAGTCTCAATCCAAACCATCAAATGCTTCATATCGAGCAAGCCGAAAACTGCACGCTCTTGAAGATCCCATGAATTGAGAATAAAACGATCAAAATCATCAACTAAAGGGCGTTGATGGCGAAAACGAACCACCAGTGTAAGATTGTAGAGGTAAGATACACCATTAAGCTCCGCCAAAGAAATATTGAGCTGAGGCACTCCTTAAAACAGATATGGGACTTTCAGGTTGATTTTAATCCTCGGAAAAGTCTACAAAAATTCATGATTTGTGAACGGTGTAAAGGCTTTGTCCCGTCCATGAGCTTGCAAGCCTCCCCCCTCCAATCGAGAGGGGGGAGCAAGGTTTCGCGGCATTAGGGTAAGGGAATTGTCGAAGAAGAAGAGAGGTTTCGCCGTGAAGATGAGCTTCTAGTAATAATTAGTAATAATTAGTAATAATTATTAATAATTTATAATAATTTGTAATAATTAGTAATAATTAGTAATAATTATAATTAATTGTAATAAATCGTAATAATTATTTATAATTAGTAATAAATAGTAATAATTAGTAATAATTAGTAATAAATAGTAACTAATAGTAATAAATAGTTATAAATAGTAATAAAAAGTAATAAATTTTAATAAATTGTAATAAATAGTAATAAATAGTAATAAATAGTAATAAATAGTAATAAATAGTAATAATTAGAAAAAATTAGTAATAACCTTCAATAATTAGTAATAAATAGTAATAAATAGTAAAAATTATTAACAAATATTAATTGATAGTAATAATAAGTAATAATTAGTAATAATTTGTAATAATTTGTAATAAATTGTAATAAGTAGTAATAATTAGTAATAATTAGTAAAAATTAGTAAACATTAGTAAAAATTAGTATTAATTAGTAATTATTAGTAATATTTAGTAATAATTAGTAATAATAAATAATAATTAGTATTAATTAGTATTAATTATTATTAATTTGTAATAAATAGTAATAATTAGGAATAATTAGAAAAAATTAGTAAAAAATAGTAATAAATATTAATAATTACTTATAATTAGTAATAAATTCTAATAAATAGTAATAAATAGTATAAAATAGTAATAAATAGTAATAATTAGTAATAATTAGTTGTAAATAGTAATAAATAGAAATAATTAGTAAGAAATAGTAATAAATATTAATAAATAGTAATAAATAGTAATAAATAGTAACAAGTAGTAAAAAATAGTAACAAATAGTAAGAAATAGTAAGAAATAGTAAGAAATAGTAATAAATAGTAATAAGTAGTATGAGATAGTAAGAAATAGTAAGAAATAGTAACAATTTGGAACAATTAGTAAGGAAATCAATTGTAATAAATTATAATAACTTGTAATAACTTGGAACAATTTCTAGGGGATTGATGACACACCTTTTTCTTGATTACTCTTCTCCTTTCAACATTCACTGACTCAATACAGTATGAAAATTGTGCATCTTTGTATGTATATTCAATCTCATATGCACAAGTTTGAATATGCATTCGTAGGACCACATTTTTAATAATGTGTTCAGAAAGTGACAGTTGCAAGAAGATGTTTCATCGACGAAAATGGGGCTCTTTTGTCTGACGGCTCATTTACATGGAACTTTCTCACAAAGAAATCACAATGGAGAATCGCATATGCATCATTGTGATTTCTGTGTGAGAATGTTTCAAGTAAATGAGGCGTCAGAAAAAAGAGGATTTGTTGATCCACTGTAAATGATTTCACCCGTAAGTAATGATAATTATTAAGAAGTAGTTATAATTATTTATATTTTTTTCAAATAGTGTTTTTATAATTTTAAATTATTAAAAAATAGTATGGATATTGTATTTTGTATAAAAACATGGAACAAGGAATTTGACAAAAATCATTTTTAGATGATCGTGCTTGGATTAATCAATGTAGAAATCTAAAAGGTTTTGGTTTAAATCTTATATATATTAAGGGTGTTGAAGCTTTCTTATACTTTGCTTCATCAAAACTAGAATATGTTTCAGAAGGAACAATAAAGTGTAATTTTCAAAAACGTGCTCTGAGAACTTTTGACACTTTTCACAAGGTTGGGGGACATCTCTTGTGGTTTAGTTTTCAACCAGATTATGTTTTTTTGGTATCAACACGGAGAACATAGTTCCAGAGAAGATACTAATAAATTGAATCTGGATCCATCACGATTTCAAAATTTAGTACATGATGTTGCAGGTCCATCATTTCTGCAAACTGAAACTCAATATGATATTTTTTTAACTCTTGAGTTGGTACCATCCGAATTTTATGAGTTGTTGAGTTCTATTGAGAATGCATTATATCCTGGTTGTATGATAAGAAAATTAGAAGCAGTTGAAAATTTTATGGCTATTAAATCAGATAATGCAATGTCAAAAAACTATATTGATCAGATATTTTCTTTTGTTAAAGCACTACTACCTGAAGGAAATGTGTTGCATGCAAATTACTATGTGAGAAAGAGGTTGGTTCGTAATCTGTTCAATAATAATCAGAAAATTCATGCATATATAAATGATTTCATATTATATTTGGGTAAAAACGATTCGTTGGATAATTGTCCCACATGTGTACAATAGAGGTATAATGAAGCTCAACTAGGGGATTCTGGATAGATTTTAGAAAAAAAGTTGAGATATATCCCACTTACACCCAGGTTGCAGTGTTTATTTATTTCTCAGATCAGAGTGTTAATGAAGTCATGGCACAAAACCAATATATCAACTGATAAAAGCTTGTATCATCCATATGATGGTGATTCATAGAAACAATTTGACCATCGACATCCATTTTTTGCTTTTGAAGCCTAAAACGTGCTATTGGGTCCTTCAACTGATAGTTTCTGCTCGTTTGGTTCTTATAGTAGATAGTATTCATGTTGGCCGGTCTTTATAACTACATACAATTTACCTCCATCGATGTGGATGAATGAGCCCTATATATTTTTGACCTTATTAATCTCAAGACATCAGAACAAAGAATATTGATGTTTATTTGAAACCATTGATTAATTAGTTAAATGCATTGTGGAGTGATGGAGTACACATTTTTCAAAATCATGTTTTTATTGTATGAAAGAAAACAAAGCCTTTATGCTCATCAATGGAAAAAAACCTTTCTATTTTGACTGTCACCACAGATTTCATCCAACCGATCATCCATTTCGGAGGAACAAATCTCATTTCAGAAAAGGTACAATTGAAAGGGACGAACCTACACAAATGATCTCAGGTATAGAGTTGAAATAAATTGAATTTTCACTAACTCCCAACACATTTGGGCCAACAGTAATCCAATAAGAAATTCATGGCTTTGGGGAATGAACATAATTTGATAAAACAAAGAATTTTTTGAGATCCTCCATATTTGTTGGATTTGTTGGTCCGCCACATGTTGTATGTCAATCATATTGATAAAAACTATTTTGATAATTTATTTCATACAGTTTTGGATACACCAGGTAAGACCAAATATACTATAAAGGCATGATTAGATGTTGCCCAAATTTACAGGTGACCAGAACTTGAACTATTAGAAAATGTCAGATCACAGAGGATAATAAATCCAAAAGAACCTTATACACTGTCCAAATAGAGTAACATAATATTTTGTATGTGGATTGCATATTTGAGACATCCAGATGGCTATGCTTCCAATTTGGGCAGATGTGTGAAAAATGGTTATATTACTAGATTAAAAAGTCCTGATTTTCATGTTATAATGGAAACACTTATGCCGATTGGATTCAAGGGTTTGTTTAATAATATTACTTGGGATTATATAATAGAAATATCATATATTTTTCGAGACATTTGTGCAGCTACAATAGACTATAATGCACTAAAAAAATGGAATAAGATGTTACTGTAATTATATATAAACTGGCAAAAAATCTTTCCCCCATTTTTCATTGACTCAATGGAACATCGGATATTACATTTTCCACATGAAGCTAAATGTGTAGGTCCAGTAATGTTTAAATGGATGTACCCATTCGAGAGATGTATGCCTAAATTGAAGAAAAATTTACTTAATAAAGCATTAGTTGAAGGATCAATTGCTGAATATTATTTGTAGGAAGAAATTTCTTTTTTCTACTCTCATTATTTTGAATCTCAATACCCCTCAAAACATATTTTCATGGGATGAAATGAGGGGAATGTTAATGATGAAATGTAAAATCAATTATCAATTTTTAATCAGAAAAATCTCGGTTTTGGTTGAGTTCATAAACAATGGATTTCAGATGATGAACATCACAGATCTCATACATATGTACTTCTCAACTGTGAAGAAATGACATCATTTATACAATGAGTGCTTCTATTACTTATTTTATAATTAATGTTACATTATGTAAACATATTTTATTTTTAGGTTATATTATAATCATATCAAGAAGAAACATCCACAAATTACAGCACCTACTCTGTAAGAAGGTAGAGAAAAATATTTCTCAATGATTTTGAAAATTGGTAACATAAATTATTGATGGTTTAAGGTCAATTACGTTTATTATTTATCATATTAATAACTATTTCACAAATTTAATTGTGTCTCAACATGGTGATAAAAATGATAAGTGGATGTGTATATTGAGTAACCCACCATCCAAAATGGTTAAATATTATAATGCATATGTGGTGAATTGTTTTAGATTTCCTACACGTGCATATGGGGAATCGAAATAAACAATGAACAGTGGAGTTTTCATGATAGTATTTCATCACAAAGAAACTGAAGTTGAATTTTATGGCATTCTGGATGAAATTATTGATCTCTATCATCTAGGATAGAATTACATAATGATGTTTAAATGTTTGTGGTTGGATACTGAAAGAGGATTGGGTGTTCATCTGACTCATGGAATCGTCGATGTTAAATATATAACACTTCTTATAGTAAATGAAACATTTTTACTAGATCAATATAAATATCAAATTTATTACACAAATTACTATGCTACTGCAAGAGACTAGATTGATTGTCGGAGCATAATAAAAATGAAATCTTGGGAAAATCAGGTTACTCAAACTGAATGTGGTTCCACTGAAATGGAATGAATTGAAATGTTTCAAGAGACTACACAAAATCCATCTTTCTTACAAAGAGATATGAATATCGACGCTGAAACTCCACAATTAAGGATAGATGATGACGAAGATATTAATGATTCTATAAAAGAATTTAAAATGACATGAGATGATAAAACTGAAACACATGGATATTGATGATGCTGGGGAGGAAGATAAAGGAATTGACATGAACAGCTATGGAGATGAGGATAATGATGGACTTTGAAACAGTTAAATACAGTTTATAATAATAACTAATATATATATATATAATAGTTATTTTCAAAAATCTTCTAACAATAATCATTTTGTGTTTCAAATGGATCCTGATCTATTTTGCGAGTTACAGGAGGCTGATCTACCTTTGGTTGAGGGGGATTATGGACCAGCTGACCCTTAGCCTACTGACGGTGTTGGGGGTACGTGGAGGGAGTGTGGTCTCGTGAAATTGATGATTCCAAACCCTATACCCAAGCGACGTCAACGTCTTGGTTTTGATCCACGCACACGGAGGTATGGTAACCTGTATATTTTAGTTAAATTTCATTAATTTAATTATATATACACTAATTGTTTGATTATTTATTTCTTTTTCAATGTTTTGTGCATGTAGCTATTTGATAGGGTAGTGCTATCTTGCACAATTATTTTTCTCAGCCATGGGTCACATGGGAATAGATTCTCGTTGATGTGCGGTGCGACATGTTCGATCATTGGCTACTACGTAAATAAAGAATATTTATTTTGAAATTTATTTAATTAATAACTTTATATTATAAATTATTTATAGGGTTTATGGTATCTCATTGATGTTAGCATTTTTGAAGCTATCCAAAAGACATGGCAGGTGTCTATACATGACTGTTTCCATCAGTTTTAGCAGAATTTGAGAAGAACAGTCATTAAGAAAGTAGTAGTGACAGAATTTAATAAGTCATGTAGAGCCCACTGACCAGAGTATATTTCATCTCATGATTGGGATGGATTATGTTTAAACTATTTGGGTGGTTGATTTTAGAGGATATCTACAGTGGGACATAAAAACATTGGGAGACAAGAGGTGACGCATCGAGCTGGTAGCCATACATTTAGTATTAATAGAGAGAATCTAGTAATTATATTTTTTAAATATTTTATATAACTTTAAATATTAAAAGATTTTTTATATTTTTATATGTCGTTGAGCATCCCGATATTACGGAGTTCGACGTTTATCAGAGGACGTATAGTGATCCAGCCACTAGAGAGACTAGAGGTGATCACTAGCATTAGATTGTGGTTAGTATTATTTTTTTCAGTTTGACAATTAACTGCATATAATATCTTCACCATATTAATTTCAAATTTAAATTAATGGAGTCATATGAGGCTGTAACCTCTCAGACATAGGCTTAGAGTCAGGACGAGATGATTAAGCATACCATTTCCCACCATTTGGATTAGGTAGTATGGATGGAAGTGACAAAGTGTGGCTTTGAGATGGGCCGAGTAGTTGGTATCAGCTCTCATTTGACTCCTGGAACTTAATATGGTACTACAGCGTTGTCAGTGTCCAACTCGAGAAGAGCTCATGGAGAGGCATCATCTTCTACCTCACAGTATCAGGAGTAGTTGCAATCTCAGTCTGAGCTTATTGAGAGTTGTGGAAACAGCATGAAGAGATATGTCAGCGACAGTAGCTACAACAGTAGCAGCATAAGGAGAAGATGTGTCGATGGTAGCAGCAGTAGCAGCAACATCACTAGCAGATGTAGTACATGTGCCGTCTAACTCGTAGTTCAAGGATGGAGTTTCCTCTACCATCTCTTACACCTCCTCTACCTCCTCCAGAAGACGACCCCACAGTGATTTTATTTTAGGTTAAAAACATTTGAATTTAATATTTATTGTAATATGAACCATTTACAGTTACTATATTTTATATTGGTATAAATATTGTATAATTTAATTTTATTTAATATTTTATAATTTATTAATAGTATTATACTTTTTAATATTTGTTTATTTTACTAATAATAATAACGTTTTATGATCTTTGTATATATTTTTGGTAAATATTGAGTATTGTAATAATTTTAGAATTTTTTATTATTTTAAGAAAATTAATATTAATTTTTTATTAATCATAAATTTATTAAATATTTTTTTTGTAAAATATTTTTTAATGTCTCTTTATATTACTAATAATAATTTTTCATTTTTTTATTTTAATAATAATAATATAATTTTTTCATTAATCATAATTTTATTAAATATTTTTTTTATTATGTTTAGTATTTGTGACGGGACCTTTTCCGATGGGTTCCCATCGCAAATAATCTAAATAGAATTTTTATTAATAGTATTTGCAATTGGTTGAACGTTCTATCACAAAATGTTATTATATAAATAATGTATATAATTGAAGAATTAGTTGTGATAGGAAACTGCCCCATCGTAAATAGTATTTGCGATGGTCCGTCATGAAAGGTTTATTTATATATATAATTTATATAATCAGAGGATTATTTACGATGCTTTTTTTTGGCAATAACCTATTTGCGACAGGGCCCCGTCGTTAAAGCCTATTTGTGAGGAGATCCCATTGCAAAGAGCCCGTCGCAAATATCTCTAATTCCATTAGTTTAGGTATTAGAGAGGAAGGACATAAATGTTATTTTCAATGTCCATTTCTATCTAGATTCAATGTCATTTTCCAAGGCTTTGTAGTTTTTTAAAATTGATCAGGCTGACAGGAATGTAATAGAGTATACAATATTTTTTTTCTATGCTCATTCATTTCTCACCTGAGATTATATTGAATGATAATATGTAGGATAGTAGGTTTGAATTAGTAATCCAATAGTATATTCCTTCTCATTTTTTCATTCTGAAGCTACCTTCTTATAATGATGTGTTAGATATTGAACTTATGGCTGAAATAAACCTTTCTGGAAATTCTTGGTTATCATGAGTTTCTCTCTCTCACAGTGTAAGTGTGAGTTCCTTCTTGGGAAAGTAGATGTCTGATGATTTTCAATGGTTAGGTCATTTTAGACCTCCTACAATGAAAACAATAGTTCTTTCGGTTTTCAATAAATGTTTATATCTAGGAAATTAAAAGAGGGTTTTCACTATGGAACCCAAGAATGTTGAACCCTATGGATCCTCAGAACAATTATCGAATATCTTTCATGTTTATTTTACCTAGTATAGTGGAACAAGATCATAAGATTCTACTAAAAATGTTGGAAAATCTGATGCATCACATGGATAGAGGTTTCATCACATATATCCAAAATGAATCCACATCACGCATTGGAATATTCCCCAGGCTAAGTGGATATATGTCAAGAAATCGTGAGAGGTACCATTACTATATTTCCATCATTAGTCACTACCCTATTAGTTTTTTCTGCATCTCATTCATTTATTTCAACCAGTATTGTTAATATTATTAATATTCTAATGATTTTTTTCTTATGTTCTGTATATTGTAATGTCCTGGTTCCAGAAGAAACAAAGTGGCACCCCATACCATGTTGGTCACATGGCCTCAAGTGAATTTCCCCTAACGCAAAAGGCCACCGACTAGCAACGAGGGTCATTACTGTGATAATTGGGAAACTATTCCTGTATTGGAAGAGTATCACAGTGGAATAAAAATAGATATTCTATAGTGGAAGTAGTAATAATGTCAAACAATAAGAAACAACATAAGACTGATGACGAAATAATTGGAGAACACATATATAAATGATTCAAGATACATATGTCTAGGAAAGAAACCAAACAAGTCACAATACTGAAATACAGAACTAAACCAAATTACAAGGAGAACATGTAAACATAACCTCAGCATCGCAAGCCTCAGGTTGGTCTGATGCTCTCCAAATCCAAAGCAGTCAAGTCGCTAAAGTAGAAAGGGAACTTTCCCTTATCTATTCAAGGAACAATATAATCTTTTTGGGCTGAAAATCATGACCCAAACAGGGTGTGAGACTCAATCCAAGTAAGAAACAACCAAGATATATATGCCTAACAGTCAGTGATATATATGGCAGGTAATAAGCAAAACAAGAAGTAAACAATGAAGTACTCAATAGTAAACATTCCTACAGTTTCAATGCATTCAAACACCACATGCAAAGTAAGTAGACAATGAAAAATAGGTTACCCTCTGGGATGTTATCATAGCCTAATCCCCTCTACTCCTACTATGAAAAAACAAGCAACCCTATGGGAATTACACACAGTCTAACCCCTATGGTTCATATTTAGTATAGACTCTCTAGGGAAGCACTCTCCATTAATTCCTTCTATAGTCTTGTATTGGTAACTAAAAGAAACTTTGGGGGAAGCACTTGTGTCACATTCCTCTTGTGCACCACATCAAGGAACTATAGACACTCATAAGAAGCACTTAATTCAATTCCCCCTATGGTCTCCCATCGTAAAAATAATAATGGACACTCTAGAAAATCCCTTACGTCTAATCTCCCTATGGTCCACTACACTAGGTTCTCATGGCCATGTATAAGTCAAACAATCATATACATGCAAAGTAGACAATGTAAACCTCATGAACTACATGGATAACCAGTCTACAACATAACATCATGTTAGATAAAACACTTCATCATAACAATACTAGTCATGGATAACAAAGCAACAACATAACATGAAAAACTAGACCAACAGTAAAAACAAGAAAACATGGGAAAAACATCAATTTCATGTTAAAAAACCCTATTCACATTTAGTTTACCTCTACTCAAGCATAAAATTATTGTAGTAAATTTCTAGGGTTAAAACCATAAACACGTAATACCCTGATCAAGGGTATTGGGCACTTTTTCACATAAAATTCAAAGACCAGATACATAAAGGCACACACCGCCTACCTCGGTGTGGCAGGATTGTTATAAGTGAACCTTAATCCTTGAATTTCCTAAAGACACCATAGATGTACAAAAATATCTAAAATTTTCACCCTAGGATAACATGAGAAAGAGGAGGAATCGGGAAATGAAGCTCTAGAAGAAGGAAGAGCTTAACGAGGCAATCCCAACACAGTCAATTGTTATTTAATCAGAGGACGATTGCGCGATCGGGGGCTCAGGGAATGATTACAGCCATACAGATTCTATCGGATGAACTAGGTTGAGAAGGAGGTGTTTTTTTCTGTCATACGTGACCCCGATATGTTTAATTAAAAAAATTACACGGTTGTACTTTCCTTCACCAGCTCCCACATTAGGTGCTCTCCAGGTCAATATACACAGTTGTGTGCATTGCCGCTACACGACCAGCACCCAACAACCTACGGTAACCGAGTACATGATTTTTACTCATAAATTACAAAACATGTACTTAAGTAATTTTCAAAAACTCTTGATTTCCTAAAAAACACTAGAAAAAGGAGAAAATACCTGAGATGATGATCCATGTACTTACAAACATCCCCCCTTAAATAAATTTATCCCCAAAGATCCCTAGTAAGGCGGTATAGAAGAAGAATCCTCAAAATCTCCCACCACTATGATAATACATGGACCTCCCTCTCCCACATCTTGTCTTGTACCCGCCCATGCACCCATAGAACTCATACTAGAGGAACATACCAGCCGTGGAGAACCTTCATAATGAAATAAAAAATATGGATATGATGCTCCTCGGATGGGGAATCCACCTCTAACTCAATCTCCTCGAGTTTAAAAGCATGAGACGAGTCTGAGAAGTAATTTTAGAGATGAGAAATGGGGAAGACATCATGCATAGCCCAGTACCTCTAATGTTACTACAACCGATAGGTAACTATCCAAACTCTCTCCAAAACATCAAACGGCCTGACGTACCTCATCGAAATCTTATCGTGTAGCATAATCCTCTAGTGTACCAACCTCCACGTGACATGCAAGAAAACCCAATTCCAAACCTCGAACACCATAGGTTGTCTTCGCTGATCAGCATAAGACTTCTATCAAGACTGTGAAGTATCCATCCTATTCCAAATCAAATCTATCTGCTCTGTGGTCTCCTAGAAAAGACGATGTCCAAGCATAGCTACCTCTCCTACCTCCAGCTAACATAAGGGTGTTCTGTATGGACTACTATAGAGAGCCTCATAAGGTTCCATCTGATTAGTTTCTTTAAAACTACTATTGCAGGAAAAATCCACAAGAGGTATGTGATTCTCCCAAGAACTTCCAAAACCCAGGATGCATGCACGAAGCATGTCCTCAAGCACCTGAATCGTATGCTCAGACTGGCCATCTGTCTGGGGGTGGTATGATGTTCTCAGTTGTACCTATATACCCAAGGCCATCTAAAAATTCTACTAGACCTGAGAAGTAAAATGGGAATCCCTGTTTGAAACAATCAACTGTGGAACTCCATGTAGACGTACTATCTCATGGATGTACAACCGTCCCGACTTATCAACACTGAATGTCTTCTTGATCAGAAATGAGTGAGAAAATTTTTTGAGTCTGTCAATGACAAGCCAAACAACATTATTCACCCAAGGAAGCCTCAACAAACATATCATGAAATCCAACGCGACATCATTCTATTTCCACTCAGGAATGGATATCTATTGCAAAAGCCTGGCTGGTCGTTGATGCTCCACCTTCAACTGCTGACAAGTGGAACACCTCATCACAAAACCAACAACATACCTCTTCATACCTAGCCACCAATATTGATAGTGTAGATCACGATACATCTTAGTGACTCTAGGATGAACTTCCCAAACTGAGGAGTGAAATTCCAACATAAGCTCCTTATGTATGTATACTGACACACATACGAACCCATGAAAACACATATTATCATCCTTGCCTATATTCCATCCTGTAATAGGGTCGTCTCTTAATACACTTTCCCATACAACTAGGACTTCAAAATCTGATAGCTTCCTCATTTTCACTTGATCAAGAAGAGTTGAGGTAACCTTTATAGAAGAAATAACCATTTTCACATGTCGGTCGTGCAAATAAAAACGCATCTTAGAGAATAGAGCCATAAGATACCACTCACTATTGTCATCTTGAACTACCTATATCTAAGACCTCTTTCCCAATGCATCAGCTACTTCATTTGCCTTTTCTAGGTGTGTAGGCATGCTCAAAGTCAAAGGACTGATGGTACTCAACCCACCTTCGCTGTCTCAAATTCAAGTCACACTAAGTGAAGATATACTTGATACTTCTGTGGTCTGTGAATACCGAAAATGATCTCCTAATAGATAATTTCTCCAATAGCGTAAGGCATGAACAACTATATCCAACTCAAGATCATGTATCGGGTATTTTCTCTCATGTGGCCTCAAATACTGAGACATGTATGAAATTCCATTTTCTTCCTGCATAAGCACTTCTCCAAGCCTGATACGTGATGCATCATAGTACACAGTATTGCTCATTCCTAGATCTAGAAAAACTAGTATCAGTGCTGAAGTCAACGTCCCTTTCGTCTCCTTAAAGGATGAATCCGAATAATTTGACCAAAAAAACATTGCACCCTTCAAAGATTTGCCCGCCAGTGGCACTGAAAAGCATGAAAAGTCTTGTTTGAAAGGTCTGTAGTATCCAGAAAGCCCTAGAAAACACCATACCTCAAAGACATTCTCCAGCTGCTCCTAGAGAACTATAGTTCTCACTTTCTCTGGGTCTACACATACTCCTTTCTTTGAGATAACATGACCAAAGAAGTGAATCTGATCCATCTAAATGTGGCATTTTTAGTGATTAGCATATAACTGATTCCCTCTCAGTCTACTCAAAATGATCTCAAGGTGGGTAGCATGGTCATGTCAAGTGAGAGAGTACACCAAGATATTGTCCACGAAAACCACCATGAAAGAATCCTTGTATGGATGGAACAATCGGTTAATCAGTTCCATGAAGACTGCAGGAGCATTCTAGAGACCACATGTCACAACCACATTCTTGTATAGACAAAAACTACTTTGAAAAGCTATAAAAGGTATATCAGATGGTCTAACATGCAAATGATGATAACCAGATCTCAAGTCCATCTTCGAGAACACCTATTCTCATCGTAGCTGATCAATTAGATCCCCAATCCTCAACAAGGGTTATAGGTTCATGATCGTCAACTATTTCATCTTCTGATAAACCACACAAAGTCTAGGGGTATTTTCCTTCATCTTCACAAACAAGACAGGCGGACTGCAAGGAGAAGTATTGGGCCAGATAAAACTCTTTTCCTGCAAGTCATCCAACTGCTTCTTGAGCTCTAGTAACTCTGGTGTAGCCATTCTATAAGGAGGAATGGACACTGGTGCTTCTCCTATCTCAAGATCAATAGACAATTCCACCTATCGCCCCAATGGAAAACCTGAAATTTCCTCTATAATGATGTCCATAAAATGATCTCCCACTAGGGTAAAGTCTATCTATGAAGTCCCCTAGTCATCCAGATAAAGACTAGAAATATGGGTTGTAACTCCTCCCAACCCATAATGCTCAGGTCCTGCTCTACCCGACTAGACATCCCATTCACCCTTATGAAGATACGATCTGCCCGTTGGTGATGTGAAACTGAACCAACGACGATAGAAATAGACAACATCCTGGAAGGGAACTAACCAGTCTGTTCCTAGATTGACATCATATCACGTTATCTATAAGACATAGAGGTCCCAAAAAAAGTGACACCCACCCACCTAAAGACGGAACTCCTTTCACATACGTACACAAGCCGTCATTGTCCCCAACGATGTGTCCAACGTCAAGACATCATATGATGTAAAGAAATAAAGCCCAAGACTCTCCACAACAACAACATATATAACACTATGGGAAGCCCCTGTATCGACAAGTGAAAAATCTATAACTGAGGTAACTAAGATCATACCTTGTACTGTAGAGGGTTCAATATCATGCTCATGCGAAGACTACACCATTGCAAAAGTCTAACTTGCACTGTGGCCATGTGACCCTGCTTGACCACCCTATGCTAATCCACCCTATTGTCGCTGAAAGCCTAGTGACTGACTAACATGGCTGCGACCTCCACCTCCACCTAAACAGTTGGATCAAGTCCAGTTCCCAAACTGATGAGAAACTATTGGCACTGCTCTTGAACATAGAGTCATCGAATAACACCTCTCACCAAGTGCTAGTGATAAGATCTAATGGAAAGTCTATAGATGACCCATCTTTCCATAAGATCGGCACCCCACTTGGTCTCTCGGGAAATGTGGCCTCGTATTCCTGCTCTTTTCGCATTGGTATCACACCACCTGGATACCATAAGAAATGTATTACCTTCCTGGATCATCACGCGAAGACCCCATATGGAGCATCCTATTGTCAGTGGTAGGGATACTAACTCTGGATGACGAACCGCCTTGGCTGACAAATCTATAATCCCTTAAATTTCGTTCCATGATCAGCACTTGGTTGATGATATAAGTGATAGAAGTCAACTTTAAAATTTTCATCATTGATCATATATCATTCCATAGACTATCCTCAAAAATTTTCTCCTGGAATAAATCATCACCTCATGGAATAGGCATCATGCACTACAGCTCTGTGAAATGAGATGAGCAATCCATGACTAAGAGAGTACCCTTCTCTAGACTCATCAACTCTCGGGCTCTATTAGCCCTCAGGGTCTCTAGATAGAAGTAGTCATTTAAGGAATGATGGAACTCATACAAATCCATAACCTACTGGTGTCCTGTATATGAGATCACATCCCACATTCTCTTGGAGGAATTTCAAAGAATGTACGTAGAGAGCTTGACCCTCCTTTCTGGAGGAATCTCCAGATGCTCAAATATAAAAAGCATGGATTCTAACCATGACTCTACAGCCTGATGTCCTCCTTCCCTAGTGAATGTGAGAGGATGCTACTACTGGAAAACCTGGGTCAACTCTACCATAGAAGGGGCAGAATTCGGTACTCCTCCAAAGGTCTACATGAAAATCAGGAAGCCCTCTTGGAACTATGAATTTGCACCCATGTCTTGAATGATGGATGGAGCCAAGACTGTCACCATAGGAGGATCTGCTAGAAGTCCATGATCATCCATGTTAGGTGATTTTTCATTTCCCTATAACTGGTATACTACTAGAGGTTGTCTCGGAGGAATGACTCTAAAAGGTGAAATGCACACCTTAGATAAAAATTAATAGGGACTCAAACATATACGATTCATGAGGGGACATGAGAAATAAGAAATCCAGTTGTTCAAAACATGGATACATGATGTGTAGATTTACCTACACAACATGTTCCTTTAATCCATTCACATGGGTGGGTACCTTTGCTAAAATTGGTCATGTAACAACCCCATACACAGTGTGTTGTCCATACACACGGCGTGTACTTGAATCCTCTTCCACTTCCCAAGTTCCCTTATGCAGGTAGGGGACATGGTTCTCCTAGAAGAATACTACACGATATGTTGGTGCTAGACACAACCTGTATTAGATGATTTTCCTGACATGTGTTGTTAATGAAATAACTGGATACACGTCTTACACTAGACGTCATGTTACAGATGGACACAATGTGTACTATGAGTATTTTTCCGACCCATTTTGTTAGTGACACGGTTGTATTCTCAGGTTACACAACACAGTGGGTTTCAGAAGGACACGACATGTAAATGAAAAGACTCAACCATCACGTGTTTTTAGTGACATGGCCGATTACACATTTCTACAACACGGTATGTACATCCGGTACACAGTGTGTCCTTCGAATGATTCCAAACCCTATTTCCCTGCCCATACAGTCTGGGACATGGTTAGAGACTACACGGTGTGTACATGAAGCACATTGTGTATACTTAAGAAAAACATTTTCTTCCCGAACAGAATAACACATGGTGTGTATGCATCCTTACACGGTGTGTATTCTGGGATTTTCAGACAGTAAGCCATAGATACTACTCTGGAGCCCATAAAAACACTGAAACGATCATTAAAGTGCCAATTTTTGATCCATGAGGGCCCATTATCTCCATGAATCAATGTTTGGAATCTTATACATGTCATTAACATGAATAATAGATCAATGAACCTCCAAATTATGATTCAGGAGGTCCCATAACACCTCAAGAACCAAAGTTTTGTGTTCATTCAAACAAAACCTTACACAACCAATACCCTATCAAACAACAGGTATTTTTTATCATGGCATGTATCACAACCGCAATAATATCTCGCACAACACCAATCACAACAATATGCAATCGCTAATTTTCCCTATATAGCATGGAAAGAATGCATGACATGTGATCCCTAGTAAGTGCCTATATGATGCATTAGATGGCAAACCCTTATCTCGTCGGGTGGCAATAGAAATAGAACATAAATAACATCATAAAAAACAACACAAAACATGTGAATCACCCAATGGTGAAAATAAAATCAACTGTAAAATTGTAAAACAAAAAACTAGCAAAAAACTAGGTTGATTGGGTTTTCCATGTACACGACTTAGCTACATCTGGGAACAGCTTATTACTAAGTACCAATTCCTTCTTATCCCTATATATAAGGTCAATATAGTACATCAACAGAAAACATTTCCTCGAATACCACTTTGGAACATCCTGGATCCAGATGCCGCCCAGAGGCACCCCATACCTGGTTGATCACATGGCCTCAAGCGCATTTATCCTAACGTTAGAGGCTACCGACAAGTAGTGAGGGCCGCGGGTGTGATAATGAGGAATATATGCCCCCATTTTCAGAGTAACACAGTAGAATATAAACAGATATACAATAGAAGAAGCAGTAATAATGTCATACAACAAGAAATAGTGGAAGGTTGGTGAAGATTCAAATGTAGAAAACATATATAAATGATGCATGATATGTATGTTAAGGAAAGAGGAAAAATAAGTCAAAATAGTGGAATACAGTACTAAACCAATGTTCCAAGAGAACATGTAAACAAATCCTCAGCATCATAATCCTTAGTTTGGTCCCATTCTCTCCAGCTCCAAAGCAGGTAAGTACCTAATTTAAAATGTCGTTTTTCCTTATCTATACCTGGAAAAATATAATCTGTTTTTCCCAAAATCATGACCCAAATAGGGTGTGAGATGAAATCCCAGTAGGCAACCACCAAGAGATCTGTGCCTAATCATCAGCGAATATATATGGCCGGTAATAATCAATGTAAGAAGTAAACAACGAAGCACTCTACAGTAAACATTCCTACCATTTCAAAGCATTCATACCCAACATGGAAATTAAGCAGATAATCAAAAAAGGTAACCCTATGGGATGTTCCCATAGCATAATCCCCTTTGTTCCTACCTAGAAAACACAAGCATCCCTCTGAGAATTACACACAGTCTAACCCCTCTGGTTTATCTTTAGTATAGACTCTATGGGGAAGCACTCGCTATCAATTCCCTCTATAGTCTCATATCAGTAACTAAAAGGCGCTCTGGGGAATAAATTACATCACATTCCCCATGTGGCCCACATCAAAGAACCAAATACACTATGAGGAAGTACTTACGTGAATTCCACCTATGGTCTCATATTGTAACAATAATAACGGACAGTATGGAGGAGCCCTTGCGTCTATTAGTTCTATGGTCCACTAAACTAGGTTCTCACAGCCTTGTGTATGTCAAAAAATCATAGTCATGCAAAGAATCCAATGTAAACACTATGAAATACTTTACTAACAAGTCTAAAACATAATAGCATATCAGATAAGACACTACCTCCAAACAATACTAGGCATGGATAACAAAGAAACATCCTAACATGAAAAACTAGACCAACAGTCCATACAAGAAATAATTGGAAAAAACTCCATAACATGGTAAAATAAACCTTATTCACATTCAATTAACTTCTACTCAAGCATACAAGCATAGCATAAAATTTATAGAGTTAAAATTGTAAACACACAATACCCCGATCAAGGGTATTGGGAACTATTACACATAAAATTCAATGATTAGCTACAGAAATGCACAGTCCGCCTACCTTGGGGTTGCAGGATAGTTGTATGTGATCCTCAAGCCATGAATCTCCCATGAACACCATTGATCTATAAAAACAGCTAAAATTTTCAACCGAGAATTACTTGTTAATGAAGTGGAAACGGGAAATGAAGCTCTAGAAGAAAGAAGAGAATACATAGGCGATCCCAATTCTATTGATGGAAGTCGAATAAGAGGACAGTTTCTCAATTAGGGGATTGGGTAAAGATCGCGGTCGTATGAGCTATCTCGGACGAACTAGGTCGAGAAGGAGGTGTTTATGTCCATCAGACCTAACAACAATCCGTTTAATGAAAAAAATAAAGTACATGGCATGTACTTTATAAGTACATGACATGTACTTTTTTTAACTGGACCACACATTATGTGGTCTCTAGGTCACCACACATAGTAGTGTGCATGGCCGCTACATAGCGAGCACCCAGCTACCCATGGTAACCGATTTTATGGTGTGTACTCATGAAGTACATGGCGTGTATGTAAGAAATTTCCAAAAACTCCTATTTTCCTCAAAAACACCCGAAAAAGGAAAACATAGCATATAAGATATCTAGTTTTTTATATATATCATGACAACCAATGGAATGAAGATAGAGAAGGGTCTTCATAAACAAAATTGTGTCATATATCTATCAAATGATGATTTTCAAGGATCCTTCTGGTTCTCGACATGAATCCCCTTAAAATCATATTTGAAATGGATTGGATAATTTTCAATAAATCTCGATTTGATTGTTATATTTTACAGGTTTCCATTACTACACCAAATGGTGTGTGTTGTGTCTTCCATGCATAATGGGTCCCATGCTAGAGTAGGTCTAGATCATCTATACCAGAGTTGGGAAAAGTAATAACATTGTTTTCTTCTCATATGGAGTGTGAATATTTGAGTGGTAATATCCCTCTATATTTATACATGTTTCCAGATGACTTTCCTTATGAGATATATTGTTATGTATTTGTATGGGATATTTATATTTAGGTTGAATTCATACCCGGTACTCAGCCATTTCCAATACCATCATACAAAATAGATCTAGATGATTTGATACACTTGATTTTATAGTTGTAAAATCATCGTATTAATGGATTTATATGACCGAGTGTGTCTTCTTTGGTGGTGCACAATCTCTTTTATATGAAATATGATGGTTCCCCTCACCTATGTGGTGATTAACAAAAGATAATTTGACTGATAGTAATGAAAAATAATTTTTTCCATGGATTTCTTATATCATTTACCAGTTAAAAGGTTAAAGGTGGTTCTCGATGGAGGATCTTTAATCTGGTTACCATCAGTTTAGAATAAATGAATCTGACATTCTAAAATTTTCAATTCAGAGATGGTACGGAAAATATAAGTACCTTGTTATGTACATTGGTCTAACCACTTATTTTTATGTATTCATTGATTTAATGAAAATGATTTTACATGAGAATATTGATACCTCTACGGTAGTATTTGCGGATGGAATCATAGTTTATTTCTATGTTTGACATGGATCATGTAAATCATCAAAGGATAGTTAGGTTTTTTAATTAGTAAATGAATTTGGTCAAATCATTTGGTGTGTGACTTATGGAATCAGGATGTGAAATTCCTAGAACTCATGGTGTTAGAACATGCAAAATCAGTTGACCCTATGAAGGTGAAGGATTCTATGAAATGGAAACAACGACAAGATGTTTTCAAGATTTAGATATTCTTGGATCTAGATGGTTATAATAACTAGTTCGTTAAGGTCTTCTTAGTGTTGGATTCATGGATGGATTCTATAACTAAAAAATAATTACTGTTTAAATTGAATGATAAATTGTAGATTAATATTTATGATCTGAAAAATATTTTAACTACTATGTTGGTGTTGAATATTCCAATTTTTAGGAAGGGAAATGTGTTCTTATGTGATTCGTTGTGTTCAAGTTTGGGATGCATTCATTTGCAATGTGATCAAGTAATTTCATATGGATCTCTTTATCATAGGCCAAATTATTGGAATAATCTGACCCATTACATTTAAATCATAGTTGTGATGAATGCACTTAATAGTTGGTGGCATTACCATTATGGAGAACGGTTTACCATTTATTCATACCACGAGCGCCTGAGTAATATCTTCTATCAAAAATATTTGAATATTCTATAGAGGAATTGAGTGAAATACCTTCAATATTTTGACATTGACATTTTCAGTAACCATTGGAAAGGGAATTTCATTGATGATTCTTTGAGTAGAAAACATTTTCCCCATTCCATGAATGAATCATCAGAAGTGTTAAATTCTGTGGCTCTCTTTCATATTTTCATATTGGAGTCTTGAAATCAGAGGATAAACTTTGTGTATCTAGTTTCTTGTAAAAATATGCTCTTACTAAAATGATTATTTAGGAATAAAAAATTGATTATGAGTTCTTTAGAATTAGAGACCCCCTATATGGTGTGGAGATAGTTGTTGAGTTGTATTTCTCCAAAAAGGGAATTTTATTCCCTTGGAATCACATTGTTGTGATGTTAGAACTAAGAAAAATATTATGGAATATTTTCATTATTATTAGTGTGAATTGAACAAAGAACCACAATGAAAATATATGAAATGTGGTGGTAGTTATGGTGTCCATGTATGATATGAGACATTTTAGAGTTTTTCTCTTGTTGGTATAGGTTCTAGAAGGTGATGTTTGGGAACCAAAAACCTCTGGGATTGATTCAACCACTTCTAATCCATACACAGAAGTGTGATGAGATCAATATGGAATTTTTTCTTTGTTTTATGCATTTTTATATAAGGAATAATGTGATGTGGTTTCTGATGGACATGCTAACCATGTCGTATCACTTTATACCCATTCTTAATACAAATAAAGTTGAGGAGTTGGGAAATCTCAACGTGAAAGATATTGTTCATTTGAATGGAGTTCAATATTATATAGTCTCTAACATGGATACTTGAATTACATATCATTTTTTAGATTCCATTTGGTGGAATTGGGATATCATGTATGTTTGAGCATGACATGCCATCAATAGTTAGATGGTCAGACAGAAAGAGATGTTGAGATTCTTGAGGATATGATTCATGCTTGTGCTACTAACAATGGCGGGGATTTTGATGATCATTTGATGATACATGATTTTTCTTATAACAATTGTTACTAGTATGTGATGATAATGGATACTTTCAAGTCCTTTTATGGCCATCAATTCATATCTCTGGTGTGTTGGTCATGGGTTGGTGAAGTTATATTATTGGACCATGTTTGTTAGATAAGACAACAAAAATAATTCAGTTTATCAATTAGATAATTTTTATTGTATAGAGACTATATAAGTATTATTATGATCATCATCATAGGTAATTAATGTTTTATGTTGATAACCAGGGGTTCGTGAAAATTTCACCCAGTTTGAGTCATCAAAAACATGGATAGAAAGAGAATCATAGTCATGATTTTGTTGGAAAATTAGACGTTGTGGAGAAGGTGGAGAAATCTGATTACCATTTATCCCTTCCACCAAAATTGATGTTGATACATAATGTGTTTCACATATCTCAGATGTTATTGTGTCATTCTGACCCATACCATGTTCTGTGTTGAAGTGATATTGATGGTGAACCTGTTTTATCTGTGACAAAATGGCTAGTAGGGACACATGATTATAAAAACAAGGTAATTAATTGGAGGATGATACATTTTATTCATGTTATTTGTTACCATTGTTCTTATAGTCAATATATATGGGTGATGTAGGCACCAAAGAGAGAGTAGTGTCGACATCAATTTTTTATGGAAGCTTCATTGTAGTCTTTCTAGGGACATAATGTTTCTATGGTGGGTAGTGTGAAACATTATTTTACTATTTTTAGGTATTTAAATCCACTCTTTTTAGTGATCATTGGTTGGGTCTCATTTTGGAATATTTTTGGATAAATATTTAAGTGTTTTTCAAAATTATGGGTTCTTGCCTGGTTGGATCACAACTTACGAAACCATGAACCCTTTCATAGAACACTATGAAACTCAATGTAGTTGGATTTCACAATGTTGGAATTTGAATAGTAAATACATGAACCTATTTAGGAGTAATTGGATATCCTAACTAAAATATGTTGATTTCATGCACAAATTATGTATTTTCCATGATTGTCTTCCCAATAAACTGTATTAATGAGATTTTAAGTGATCCTATTTTTTATTAAAAATTACCGAAGAAATGTTTTAGGACCTTGATGGTATTGTATGAATCCAAACCATGTTATTTATTCCTTGGTGCTCCTATAGAGTGTTTTTTTCCCCTTAAATCCGTCCTAGATGAAATTCAAATCATGAGGAAAAACCTTTGATCTTATTACCATTAGTTTCCTTTTCTCATTCACATTCAACCTCACAATATCTTCTACTCCCTAGGGTTCCAAAGATAACTGGGTTGATTTAGGGATCTAATACACACTCTTTTGTTTCTAAACATATGTTTCATTCATAAGAAATTATTTATATCATTCTCCTTCCATGTTTTTCATGTGTGGATTTGTGATTTGAGTTTTTTTGATCCAGAGGTAGGGGATTCCGTTATGATTCCCAATTTATATAAACCCAAAATTTATTGTTTAATTACAATTTTTTGACTAAAAATAATTTTTTTGGTATTTATTTAATAGATTTAAATTCATTCATTCAAAAAAACCCAATTCCATTGAATTAGTGTTTATATGTGAAATGGGAATTTGGCATGAAATTGGAAAACCCTTAATTACATTGAACGAGGTTGTGTTTATGGAAACTGGTGAGATTTCAATTGATAAAATTAAATTATGATATTTTTTCAATTAAATTGTTGAATTTAATTGTGGAAAATAGTCTTTATTGAAAATTGTGAAATACCCTAATTCCATTGAAGTGGTTGATTTTTTTGGAATAGATGGACATGTTTTTTAAAATTAAATTGTAGAATTTAGTTATGATAATAGAATTTGAAATCTAATGGTTAATTTATATCAAATACCAATTTGTGAAAATGGATTTAAACAGTTTTTATAGATACTTTAGGGTTTACTCATTATGAAATGTCTTGTTTTTTTATTAAAAATACATTATTTTCTTAAATGAAAATTTGGTGTATTTGAAATTCTAAATGAGATGAATTGTATTTTAAGAACTATAGAAATTAAATGGCTATCATTTTTTACTAGGGAACATTTAATCCATAGTTCGATATTGAGTTATTTGGATGACACTTTATGACTTAAAACATTCTAAAACACCATATCATCACATCACATCTCTTTGGTGATGGTTATGAGTCCATTTTGACCTTGGTTCAATAGGAATATGTAGATATTCTCATCATCACCTTGAGTGGGGGGACACTATAGCCTGGAACTATCAAACCTTATTTGGCTTATAACCACAATGCCTGCTTATTTTTTTTCAAATGAATATATTTCGTTGTTGTAAACTGTTTTACATGCCTTATGATTTATATTAACACGTTAATATAATTTCCTTATTTAATTAATTTTTGAAATGTTTGATTATTGTGTTGAATTATTTATGAAATCATTTCAATCAATTGAAATGTAAATATTTTTTAATGTTATTTTATCATTTTAAATGTAAAAAAAATATTTTTTGAAATGTGGTCTTAATATAAGAAACCTATTTATTTGAAAAATTAGAAGCCCTACCTTGGTTAATTATATATTTTATTTTTTACAGAATCCTTTGGGCGGCTCTACTAGGAATTGTATCTCCCACCCTACCAATTCCTTCTCATTTTTGTAGATTATCTACATCCAGTTTTGAGAAATGGGAAATTAGCACATGGAGGTTGTTCTAGATTTTGATCTATGGAATTGGTGAGTTTAATCCTTTGGGATATGGGAAGTTTTTTCTATTTTCTAGTGGTTCATTATAGTAATTTGGGATATTATTCCAATTTTATTTCTGGTACACTACTCCAAGTGGATCTTCTTTTTCATGAATATTTTCTTCATTCTTTTAATTCCAAAATTTTGTGTTGAAATCATTCAATTATTCATTTTGTATGATTACAGGCGCTAGTTGATAACCTATGTGGATCGTAAATGTCATTTGGGCTATGTCGATGCAAGTTTAGGTATCAGGTGAAAAGGATACATGGTATAATTCATGAAAATATAAATCTTCAGCTCTGTGTTTATTATATAAATATTAACAATGTTACAATAATGAACTAGTATCATCATCCATGGAATATTGATATATTTGATCAATTTTGGGGATCACAATAGTTCTCAATGATTGACATGCGATCAATATATCAGTAATTACTGTATCAAAAGGAATATATTCCAAAAACCAATATCTAAAGAATATATATCTATTATGAATATATAGAATTTTATTTTATTATTTCAAATGCATTAGTATTCATTATGAAAATGATGAATTAGTTTTTTACACGATATCATTATTCTTTTTTGGTGGTGTTTGTGGATGAAATATTGTTGAATTCATGGATGAAGGATGATCTTGTGACACACTAGGAATCATTGTTAGTAATCTTGAGGGATCATCATCCCTTTGAAAAATAATCAATTTGTGATTTCTGGATACAATAGTTTCACTTTTATAGCCATGTAATATCTGAAAAATGTGTTTCATTGGATCAAAAAATGATAGAATTATTTATATCTGGGAAATCTCCCAAAATTGTTTTAAAAATATATAGTTTCCCATGTATATCTTGATATTATTGAATTTTTTTGTGAATTTTTAAGACTGACCTCACCTATGATATCTTCAACAATGAATAATTTTCAATTACAATGGAATGAATAATTTCATCCTTCTTTTCATTAATTAATGACTACCTTACATCATCACCAATCATGATTTCACTAAAATCGGGACAATGGTACGTGGTGTATTGAAATTATTTGGGATTTGGGTTGGTGTGTTTCTTCTAGAAAGGATTTTAAGGTTTGTCTTGTGGATAAAGGCAGTTATAATTTCATGAGAAGAACAACCCAATGCATGTTTTGGAGTTAACTATTTATTTCCCTGAAAAAAAATAATTGGTTTCATAATAAATTTGATGGTTAATTTACTATTTTTATAAATCATAATTGTTGAAACACATTTCCTCGAATATATAATTTTATCTTAGTCAATGAAGTAGGATGTAATATCTCTAAATTGTGTACATTGAATTGATGTAAACATAGGTTAATATAATCTTAGTGGCTGATACATTTAGTATAAATTCATATTCAATGTTGGAAAAAGAGGCATATGATGAGTGGAAGTTGATGTCAATCCTATAAGACATCAACATGGAATATGAAGATTGAGTTGAATTTGCAACCTTCTTTATGGTTTCATTTGTTCCTAATTTCGTGGAGATGGTTAATGTGGCATAGACATCTGATTCAAAATTTGTGGCAATTAGTTAAAAACATAATGGTGGGGAGACTGTTGAGGTGTGGATGCTATATAGTAGTTCAATGTTGTGGATTAGAAATAGTATTTTTGTAACAATGTATTATCAAGAACTAATTCCAAATTTTATTTACCACTAGAGATGTGTTCTTCATCCTGTAATACTAAATATGAATAATGTGTTGAAATCATAGTTCTGGTGGGTCGATATAAAAATTAATTTGGAATTTTTTTTGTTCCAATATACATATCATGTCTGCATATTAAGGCAGAGAATTAGAGACTATTAGGTATGTTTCATTCATTACCTACTCCAGATTGGAAATCAGATCATATAGCTTTGTACATTGTATCATGAATCCTAAGAAGGTTTTGATAAAATGATTATATATCATTTACAGTGGATCATCTTACTATGTTGGATCATTTCACTACTATTTTTGAATTGCATAGTGTGTAGAAGTTTTCAATAATCTATATAACATAAGTGGAAAAGAGACATGGAAAACCAATTTCAATAGTGTAATATAGAGATCTAAAGACTTAATATCATTTATAGATATCCTTATAGAATTGCATTATAGCTCTGTTAACTATGAGAACAATTTTCCTTCCTTATATTCATCAGATATTCAAATGGATTATACAAATATTTAATGGCATATTGTGGAATTATGTAATTTATTTTGGTGCGTCACTTAATTATCTTGTTCCATTAGTGGAGTTCTAATATAAAAATATAATTATTAAATGATATAAATTGATCCATTTGAATAATTTTATGTGTCTACATGAAATTCTCTACATTTTGAGGTAGAAAGAGGTGATACATAACTAGTTGGTCTGATCTTTGACTATAAAACTATAGAGAAGAATCAGTTGATTTGAAAATAAATGGAGATCTCATAGAGTCATAAAAAACATTTGTGGATCATTTTTTATACCCATTTCTATTTGAGTTGACTGATAATGTGGTCCTAAGGATCTCTCCATGGATGGAAATCAATGCTTTGGGATAAAGGTAATGATTTATTCTCAATACCTAGGCTCTTTTGAGATACATGAATGGGTTGGTGAGGTGGAATATTAGTTAGAATTTTACCCATGGTAAAGTGTTTTTCAAAATGTGATTTATGTATCTAAATTGAGAAAGTATCTTCATGATCCTGACCATTTGATTCATTGTGATCACATTGACCTAGAGCCAGATTCTTCATTGGTGAACATGCTATTGTAGATTGTGGATAAAAAAGTGATGTTATTCAGGGAAAAATCATCAGTCTTTTGTGGTATCCTTTGTAACATTGTCCTATTCAAGAAAATAATCAGGAATTATAGAATTTAATGAAATATCAATGGAAATAAATATTTGATCATGTTATTGGTTTTTTAATTTTTTGAGGACATAAACTACAATGGTGTATATAATGTTGCACCCCCAGTTGTAAGTATGTAACCCTTATTTTTTACTTTTTTGTATGTAAATTATATGGGTGATGTTTTAGAGGTTTTTATTAAATTATTTAATGATTTGGGGGATTTATAAATGTGTATGGTTTGGGCATGGTTTGGGAAAACTATGTAACACCTAAAGGGAATCGTTCACATTGAGATAAAGGCTAAAGGGAAGGTGAACAGATTGCGCACAATTTCTCCAAACTATGGGAAGATATATCAACAAATTTTCAACATGATAAAGTTGGAATTTCCATGGCTGGTCCATGATTTGTAATTCATGTGAGACATCCATGTGAGGTTCTTCCTTGAGGAAGTGGATATCTTAAATTATGAACATGTTTTTACTAAACATTTGACGAAACAAGAACACGATAAAAGATATATCCTAAAATTTAGTATCTCACAGGTTTAGATATATAACACAATAATTTTCTTTTTATGAGGTAATATATTGAAATTATATATTCCCAAATTTTAAAGAATGTTATCAAATTATTAAAAAGTTGATATGAAGGCGTCTCTTGGTGATTTGAAGTTGTATTCTCACGCTAAGTGAACATTTATTGTAGTTCTTGGGGATTTTTATTATATATTATTCTAAATATCTTATAGTTTCATATATCTACATCTATTCTGGATAGATCCAAATATTGTGAATTATAATTAAGATTATTTTTTTCTATTTATGATAGGTAAATCTATATAAGGAATGTTTTGATATTCAACATGATTTTGTGGATGTTTTTCATGTCGTTTATCATTTTCATCATTTAATTAAGGTAGTTTGATTCACTCTTGACTCCTATATTTATAAATTGAATTATTATTTACAAATAGATTATTTTTATTGAAATTGGTTTTGAAATTGATTTGAATTTCTTATTTGAAACCATATTTAGTTATTTTTTATGGAATTGTGAAAATTAAGAATTTTGTGGAAATTAAAATTTCTAACATGATTTTAAAATAATGCTTTTAAGATTTTTCTTTTATATTTTTTCATGGAAAAAATTTTAAATAAAAGGTTGGTTTTATTTAAATTTATTTCTAAAAAGGTTTTCACTAAAAGTATGGTTTTATTGAGATGTAAGAAAAAGTTATTTTGGCACTAAGTTTAGGCATAGTGGTTGCGTGTGTTCACCTAAATTCAAGATAGATAATGGTAATGAGTCCACCCCATTATTAGGTGGATAGATAATTGATAATACTCTCCCCGTAAAATGGTTCTTTAAGTGAATTCACATTTAAAGAATGATTCACTGATCATTAATATAGTGAGATTTGGGTTTGAAACATAGTTATTTGTTTGGATGTGTTGAAAAAGATAGGTTACGAAAAAATAGAATTTTAGATATGATTTTAGAGAAATGTTTGGTTTATTTCAATGGAAAATATTTCTATCCTGAGTATAATATTTTATTGTCGCTTTTTTATATTTTCATATAAACTATTTTAAAAATTATTTTTGATAATTTATTTTGTTATAAATTAATAACTTATTATAAGGACCTATCCTTTAACATTAATTAATCTTCTTTTAAATCAAGAATTCACATTAAGGATAATTTCAAGTTTCTAGATTTATAAAAATAGGCCATAATAATTACATTACATCACAAAAGTAAAAAAGTAGTCACTTCTACTCAGTTTCAAATTTTTAATAAAATTAAAACTCTTAAAAATATAATTATGTCTACTTCCATGTTTTAGCCAGCTTTAATTTTTCATGATCCCATCCTTGGCCCAATTTATATTTAAATCCTATAAAAAAATTCAAAACATGGTATGAGCCTAAAAATCATAGTAAGGGCTATAAATTAAGGAATGAAAACATTAGACCATCGATAAATTCAAATCATTGGAACCATACCTTCCAATCATAAAATACCTTATGAAACCATAAGATTTATGATCAACATACATAAATCATAAATCATAATCGTAACTTATTAAATACATAACATACATACATTGTAGCTTACGATCTATATAGGGAGTTATGTTTGAAATACCCATCATAGTATATTACTTAAATCTCTTAGGAGAAACATTAAACTTTACCTCTATCATGTTACCGAACTCATTAGAGAGCTATCTTGGGCTCACCCGCCAAAGGTTTATCACGACACCACCTGTATACATAAAAAATTATCAAGAACCATAAAATATTCTTAACAAAAAAAAACAATTTTAAAGGAAAGATTACATTTCCACACAACAATAACAATATATCATTTCAATATATTGACATAATCAATGCATTATCAAACCATTTTCAGAACTATTTAAAACATGAAATAATGATATTTTTGAATCATTATGTCCCACACAACATTGAAGATTTTGAAATAAATTTTAATTTAAAAAAAATCACGTCAATATAAATATATCCTTAAAAATATTTTTAAAACATGGATAATAATGAGAATTATTTAGAAAAAATAAATCAAAAAGACATTTAAAATGATGTTTTATTTATAGAGTTCCTAACCAAATGATAGATACTTGGATACAAATAATTGAGGAATGACATTAGTAAAAGATTATAATATCATGAGAATAAAGAGATTGATGATATAATATGTCAAAGGGAAGTACATACACCATATATTAGTTAATTGGTGTATAAAAACAAAAAAGTCTCAATGAAATGTAAATTTAGACACAGTCCACTGCATAGATCATGTTCATAGATAAAAGAAAAACCAATCACATAATTAGGTGTGAAAATAACAATACACCCAATATAGGTGGAAATTATGTTTAAAAAATTCATAGATAATTCACACATATTCATAGAATTACATAATCAATATGTAGAATTTTAATCCAAAGAATTGAAATTGGATTATGATGTTCTCTTACATAAATTTGGCAGCCTAAAATTATCACTTTAAAATTAAAAAAAATGATTTGCTCAGAGAGGAAAGGGTCTCTCATCACATGGACATAAAATTTACCACAATAAGTATATATAGAAACATATAAAAACATAAGAAAATTTAAATTCAAAAGAAATAACATAAAATTAGTCTTTGATTAAAATAGGGGAGTGAAAAGATCCCTTACCGATTTGATAACATACGAAACATAAACCACATGAAAGAAAGATCATTAAATGAAGATGAAAATTCAAATAAATTTTATTTTATTTAATCAAATAATAAAATCATGGGATTTACATAGAATACACAAATGAAAAAAATGGCAAATATAGCATGAATCTCACTAGAATGAAAAGTGAGATGAAAACAACTTACCTCGAGTCTGAATTGTCTTGTATGATCCTTGTTATTCCTGAATAATAAACATATGTAAAATTATGATTTATTAAGAATATTTTTCAAGAATATTATTTATTTTGTATCATGAATTACCTTTCTATAACAATTAGTTAATTATTTTAGTTCATATCGGACATTTTGACGATGTACGCAACTTGATTTAAAAAGGAACTTGTTATAATTATAAATTGTCCATGGGGTCGAAATTTCATTATCTATAGAATGATATTAATGATTTATATATCATATATATAACATATATCTACTTAATATTTATTTTTAATAGTCCATATCATTTGTATATATGAAAATTAAATGCATCATTTATGGAGACGGTAAGTCGTACGTATACATGAACGTGACTTCCATTTCATTTTTTTCATCTTAAAAGGAATGAAAAACCTAATGATACATAGGTATATTATTAATCTAGTATAATTAAATATTTTATATAAGTTACTTATGTTCATTATCACCAACTTTATACATTCCGTGTATTCTATAAATGAGTCATATCACATTGAGGGGGTCATAGTCTGCATTTCCTCAAATGATATTATCGTATTTACCCATTATAAAAACCCTAAAGGTATAGTATAAATGAAAAATAAAAAAAATAGAAAAAAAATAAACATAATACATATCATATATAAATATAGTTTCATCATAATGGACACCATGAAAGGTGGTTGGAGATATTTGAACAGTCTTCATTTTGTGAGGTAGTATTTCACCGTCCACAAAAATAGTATGTTTGTATCCATTCGATGGAGGTGTGTGGAAGTTTATTTTAAATAAATTTCAAAAAAATAACCTAGAATTTTGAGGATACTGTTTTTGTTATATGTTAATGTAATAAATAAATTTTAGGGGGATGGAGAATTAAAATAAAAAAAAGAACTTAAGAGAAGATGTTAACATTAAATTAGGTAACTCCCATTGGTTTGAACCAAAAGGCTTCCTTGAAGTGACTTCCGCCTAAGGTGAGGCTTCTAAGTGGAAGAGAGGGATGTAGGGAATTTTATAGGGAATATTTTGAATGATCCAATGGGATTGGTATGAGTGAGTAACGGGTTAGAGGTGATCTAATTTTATAAGGGAGAGGAGGGACTCTTTAAGAATGTTTGAAAATATTATTTGATTATAAGATTAGTATCAGTTTCAAAATGTACAAAACATATTAAATTAAAATATAAGATGATTCTTGTTGTAAATAGTATCATAAAATAATAATTTTACAGGTTTTGGATAGTTTTTTATATTATATTATATCATTTATTTAAATCATTTATAAATAAGGTAATCACTTCATCAGCATTGTGCAAATATATAATTTTATTTATTTGAATTCAAAAACTATAAATAAAATACCATGATGTAAAAATATTTTTATCTTTCAAATTAATACTTATATTCCAATAGATAACATATATAACCTCATGTAAAAATTCATTTACTAAATGATATATGTTTATGTAATTTTTGTCATTACAGTAAATTAATTAATATAAATGGTCATTGTCACACATAAGTGTCTACATGGGGTCCCCAAATCGACCCAAGGATTCCCATGGTCGTACATGTATCATAAAATTGGATTAGTAGACGTTTTAGGGAAATTTAAAATTATTTTAATATTATTTATTTACCCTTATTTAAGAGATTTAACTTTTTACCCAGGTAAATAAAATATTTAATGATGTAAATATTAATAATGACTGAAAAAAAAGTTATATATTAACACAATTTTCACCTTTTAATTCCAAATATGGAATCCATTTTTTTAAATTCAAAACACAAAAAATGTCAATAATTAATTTAAAATTAATTCTTGGTTTCAAAATAAAAAACGTGTTTTTATGGAACAATATCAATGAAAAGATTAGTTTTTCTTTATGTTCAATTTAAGAGTGAAATTACATCTAATTGCCATAATTGGATTAAATGGTAAACCTATAATCAAATTACACTTTAAAACCAAGAAAAAAATACAATATAACCATATAAATAAATTATATTAAATGGTAGTTTGGAATTAAAATGTTGTATTTTTCACTATTCATAAAAAATTAAAATTATTAGAAACATAAATAAATTTAAGCCTATATAAATTTTATGACCCTATTCTTAATAATAAAGGTATTTTTTCAAATATAACATATAAAAGTGATAAAAAATAGTCTTAAAAAGGGTTCTCCATCAAAAGGCGGTAAATCATCCTTTTAAAGAAAGATAGAGTATTTATGATTAAAATCATATACATTCACATTTTATGCTTCTAACATTTATTAGATAAATGTAACAAAATCTAAAAACCATGTATAATAATATTTTAGTTAGTCATGTTCATTCTCGCCAATAAAACTACTATGCATTAACTGTTATATGAAATAATAATATAATTATATTAACATTCGGTATTACTTAAAGTTGTTTGTAATGTATGATTTCAAAGAAACCTGTTGTTTCATATCCGGTAAACCATAGAATAGGGAATCCCCTTTAAAGTAAAATTAATATTTAATTCACAAATATTAATAAATATTAAATTTTCATATTCATTGTTTACCTGGGATGTTATACTTATATTATCGTAGTGTCGTGTGTAAGGATTTGAATGGGTAAAATATAATAAAATTTTTTAATCACATCTGCTTTGGCACATTGGTGAATTTTAGGATGTTTTTATCAATACATGAGAAAATTTAAAATCTCACGCATCATTAGAATTAATTCATGATACTTGGATTCTTTTATGATGTTGGATCATGTACCCTGTTTGGACCTTGAAGTTGCCTATGTATTCTTTGAGTATTGTTCTCTATTCTGTAAATTGACAGTGTTTTATCCCTCTAAGGTTGTTTATTTTTGTTGGATTTTTGTATTTGTTATCATTTATATTGTATTTCATTAATATCATTCATCATGGTGTGTTTTATTTGGTTATTTGATGTTTGGTTGGTTGTTTTGTTTTCAAAATGGAAAATCATCCCCTAATTGTAAATGGAGCCCTTGGATTTTATTACCACTCGTTGGTATTGTAATGATGTCACTTAAATCCAAGTAACGTTATCTTTCCTTTTCAATCCAATCAAAAGAATATGTATTTTACATTATCCATATCATTTATCATAGATTTTTTTATTTTCTAAACTGAATACCATTTTTATAAATGTTGTGTACAGGAAGGTTATTTGATTAAATTGGAAAATATTGATAAACTTGTATATTCTACTCCATAAATATATTGATATGTCACATTTCTAAATTGATTGTTTGAGTTCAGTAATTATTTGATCATGTATGACATGGGTCGGTCCTTCTTATAGATAGCCCCTTAATGAAACGGTAGTCTAATGGGAATAGTTAGATGGCTAGCCTTAGATGAATTTTTACATGATATAATAAATTGTAATTTTAATGATCTTGACGGTAAATGTACCATGTACATAGGAAACATATCATCCAATAATTAACCATTTCCCTCATTCATATAAGGTTATTATTTATCTATCGTATTTTTCATCAGTGTAGCTATTTATGCATTTCATTCACAATTCATCGATTAATGGAAATTTGTTTCAGTTATATTCCATTCCATATTGATTATTCTAAAAGTAGATTTTTAATAGATTTTTTTAGTTATTACCTTTCCATATTTTCTATCAATTCAATTTTTTGATAAATTGAATGTGTGTTCGGTTATTTACCATACCATATTGATTTTTTTCATTGATTCATTATTGCTCCCGTCGTAATTAAATATTATTATTCATTTTTGTTCACTCTTATTATGTTTCCTTTTCCATAGATTCTTTTATTTATACATAGAATAATGTGAAAGGATTTTATATATGAGATAAATATGTCCTCAAATGAAAAAATGTTATAATATTTGTTTTCATTTATATTACAACACTAATTAAGTTATCTAGTTTACTAGGAATACTAAACTATTTTGTCCTTTTAAATTGAAGAGTATCTGTAAGAATTACAATGTAATGGTTGTAAAAACTAGCTTTAGGATCACAATTTTTGGGTCACTACAATACTAGTTGATCGACATAGGATATCGTGTATTAACTCAAAATCCCATCCCAATGAAAAAAATAATGAAATGGTCAATGTGAGATTGGTTAATTATTGGAATCATATTATCTTTTGTTAATAGTGTAATTAATTATGTACCTGCACACAATATCTATTTAGGATGTATATTTTTAAGACACCATTGGTGATAGAAGACTATGTTGTACTAACATCATTGTTAGGCCAACTTTGGGAACCCAATATGATTTCATGGTTGCATATCAGAACTATGGAAAATTCCCTACACATGATTGTTGATTTGGGTTGGTATGTGCGTGGATGAAGGATTTGGATATGGATTCAAGAAAAATTTTATGTGATTCATAATTTGAATTTATTTTTGGTTTTCATACACATGACACTATCTCACATGACATAACATATTTACTATTCAGTTATGGGATTGAACCCAGTTCTTGGGTAGGGTTTGGTAATGCATGTTTACTGTTTATTTTATATTTATTACCCTATTTAATATATATATATATATATTGTTACATACTCTAATAAAGAGGGTATACTCTACCCATGTGTTATATTTGACCCTCTCCGCTAGTCAGAAGTCATTAGCATACGAGAAGAATGCATAAGGTCATGTAGAAACCTAGACCGTGGCACCGATTTAGTGGATTATTAGATGGGGATGTTACATTATTAAATACATTACCATATTGATTATTTATTATTTAATCATGAAATATTATATTTTATTTTTTCCTTAATTAGAATCTAGTATCAATATTACTTTCATTCTCTTACCCCTAACATGAAGATATAGTCCTTGAGTGAGTTCCAGGATTCATAATTTTTAATTTCTGAATTCTATGTATTTTTTTTCAAATTTAAGTGAAAATGAATAATTTACCTAGTTTATGTATAACACTAAACCATTCATCCATTCAGAATGTGATTCCTAGTATCTAGTGCCAAATTATAACAGTATCCTCTGACTTCGGGATAAAAGGAATATTGTTTTTAAAACATAGTCAAAGGAATTGTTTATTTATATATTCTCTATATGAAATAGACATTATTATAATATCGATAACATTTTAGAATATTCCATATAATTTAAGAGAATATAATATCAGTAAACATCTTCAATATTCTTGTGACTCAATTAATGATAAAAAATTTGATATAATAAATCACTTTTTTAGAGTCCAATTTAAAATGGATAATACAACTATTTGGATGATTATAATATATCAACATCTTAATAAAATATGTATAATTCCTTTTAATATCATTATAATGATATATATCATATCTAAACATGTAATGGTAAACTAATCAAAATTTATTTATTTCTATAATTTATTTTTTTCTTGTAGATATAAGTGACATTTGTTTCATGTTAAAATTTATTTCAGTAGTTATATTTCTACCATTTAATATTACCATTTGTTTTTAGACATCACGATTTCTACCATTAGGCAGCACCACTATGTTTTTATGTACATAATTATTACCCCTAAAAATTTCATTATCAAGATTCAAAATTTTATATTCCATGTTAACTAAATTTTTATTCATTTAATTTATTTTTTTTACCTAAATGATAAAAAAAATATTTAGAGTTTTAATTGAACCAAAATTTTCAGATTAAGTTCAGACCATTATAATTATATCTTGATCCTATTACCATAGACATTACACCTTCAATAAACATAATAGTTCTATAATTTTGGGGTTAAAGCATGATGACATTTCTATGTAATATTCATGCTCTAGAAATAATTTGAAGTATAATCTAATAGTCCAATGTAGCCACTATATTTTCAAATTTATTCATGAGTTATTTTCACTGAATAATTATTATATGATGTTTGGTTGACATTAGGTATGAAATGGGTGTTGAAGTTTCTTCAAGAGAAAAGACTTTATGAATGGTTATTGAGAAGTAAGATACCTCTATATACATTATTATTTTGCATGTTCTATAAATATAATCAGTTAAGGATTTAGGATAAAACGGATTTCACTATAATAATGATAAACGAAATGGATAATGTATTCTCTGAAAAATAATTTAATTGTTCAAATGAGATCCATATGAAATAATTAATTAGTAAAATCTGGGTTCTTATCCCATTAACTATGCTAACAATTTTTTGAGGCTTACCTTCTTAGAATTGTAAGATATTTAGTTAAAAGAATAAATATCACAATATATGTCAACATTGAGTTTTTTTATATTTAAATTTATCCCATATAAGTAATCTTATAAGAAAAATAATATTCATATCAAGAGGTATTAGTTAAATTTTTTTAGAGAAGTATGACAAAATAAATCTAAAAAAATATCTAATATTACTTCTGATAGAGTATTGTGATCCATAATTTGGTCAAATTTTAGTTTTTAACTTATGATATTTTATACCCAATTACAATATAAAGGGACTCTTTTTAAGGATAATAATATTTTACTCATTTTATGGTCTTTGTCATAGTGAAATAAACTGTATAAGGACGAATAAAACATAGAACCCTTTTTTTAGTGAAATTGGTTTATTAATGTGGTTGGATTTATGATAATTTTAATCTTGTGGAGAACCCTTCAAGATCTAGAGACATTGTTGATCCTAAAATTAATCCATATTGGGTGGTTTTTTTCATTGGATTGTGAAGTGTATATGTAATGTTATAAAATTGAAGACGATATTTTGAATTATGAAAATAAATGATTTATACCTTTTTCTACTGAGATAGAATGGGACACTAATATTGTCAGGAGTCTAACTAATTTCATTGGACTACGTAAATAAATTATTTAATTTAAATTTAAGGAAATATTCTACAAATATTATAATTAATTTTATACATATGTTTTAGATTATGTTTATTTTAGAGAATCAAATTCAAAGAAGTCTGGTGATGTCATCAGTTTTTCAGATTGTTCCTTATATGATGTCAATGGGAGGATATAAGGATAATGAAACCAATCATTTCATTAATAATATTAAATCCTCTAAATATAAATTTTTTAATAGGTTAGAAATTAAAAATGATTTTTTCATTGAAAAGTTTAAAGATGTATAATATAGATAGTTGGATTAGACCTAGAAGAAAAGGATACATGTAATGGTGGAAAATCACTAAGGTCATCAACAATTGGGATTTCATAGTTTAACCATGATGATAATTGTGATAAACGTGGACCAACTTTTCAATGTGGACCTTTCATCTCTATTTATCTGAGATATGCTAAGGGATCCTCTAATGAAATAGTTGGCCATGTAAAATAACATATACATTTTCCCTCATTACTGATTCATGGAGATGTGTAACTAATAATTGTAAATTTTTTCATGTTTCTAATGTCAGTCGTATGGTTTCTGTCTGGATGTTTCTTCTTCACATAGATAATAGAGTCCTTCACATCCTCCTACCACTCCACAAATGATCTACCTATCACATGATGACATAGATTCCTTTATGAAAAATATGTTCTCTATGTGATTTTTACAAAAAAAAAATTACCTTTTAGTTTAATAATATTAAGTTAATATAATATTTCACCAAATGTTTCTTTATTTGTGGAACAAATGTAACATAATATATTTATTAATATGGAATTTATGTTTATCAAAAACAAAAATCTGGTTGGCCATATCAATGTTATTCTCTATATATTAAAAGTGATGAGAACATATCAGACTAAGAGTGATTAATAAATTCTTTGTAGGCTCAACATTCTTATATAGAAGGAAACTATTCTTAATGAGATCATATTCCATCCCTTTAATCTATTTTGGTGGTAGGGTAAATCAGAAATTTTATTGGATAAAAGTGAAATTTTTTTTGTTAGAATCCTCTACCAATAACTAGTTGGATATTAGATAGATTAAGTCTCATGGTAATAATATATATATTCTAGTTAGAGATGTTTTATGGAAGAATAAAATGATAGGGAATCCTTAACCAAGTCCATTAAGTATAATATTTCCATGATTTTTTCTAGTAATAATAAAATTCAATTATGTTAATTATAATTTTAATTTCACGGATTAAATTATATATATTCCTTATATTCTCACATATTTTAATGATATGAAATCTTAGTTGATGGTTGTATAAAATTTCTATATATTTTCATTAATGAAAAGAAATATTTCATTTTGGAAATAAACCATGGTGGATGGGTTATTTCTCAATTTTCTTATTTGATGTTGAATTTTATTTACACTTCTCAAACAATAGTCATTATCCCACCTATGATTTAAATGATAGACCCAATTGTTTCGCCTATATAATCAACTATTCATTCCCAATCTATTATTGATTGTAATTTTGTACTTAATTAAACTAACCTATTAAGACATATGAGTCCAGTTTCTTCTAGTATTGCGTTACACAATCCATCACCTCCTAACACACATACTCACACACTTAGTATTATTTTCAAGGGGGAATACCTAATTGATCATTCCACGCTTTAACATAACAATTCCTCATACACTTCTAATATTTTTATAGTTCCATTTTTTGATGATTTAATTTATCTAAATTTTAAAATAATGAAATATCATTACATGTTATTCATTTTTTTTCCGCAGAAACATTTTCTCCTAAGTAAGCCTTTTTGAAAATCAAAATACAATATAATTTTTAATATAGGGAAACTGATAAGGTCTATGGAGAATGATTATGGTTATGAACATATTTCTATAACCTTTTTAAAACCCATTATTTTTTATTTTTTATTAAACCATAACTATTTATCATGAGAAAGAATGAATTTATTGGCCCTATTCAATAAATTTTTTATTTTAATTTTCACAAATAATGTTTCATTCCTCGTGTTTATATATTTAATTAGAATTATATAACTATATTAACATAATAGTTACACTTTTTTGAATTTCTTATGTATTTAATAAAATTTATGTTTGATTTAGGGTTCCCCTATTTGAGATTGTTACACATGGTTCTACCCTTATGTAAGATCAATATACCATTACATGTGTTTTATATACACTTATGTACATCATGTAAAAATTGATTCACCATTACATATGTTTTTATCTACTATTTTGTAAGAATTATAAAATCGATTTTACCATTAAATATTAACACTACTAAAATTTCATCAAATACTTTATTTTACCTTATATATGATTTTCATTACATTAATCATGATATTAAAAATAGGTTTTTCATTTAAGAAACACTAATGTAACCCTTACACACTATATGCTAATTTTTTTTAACTATTTAGAAATGTTCGTCGAAAAAAATATCAATGTAAATATTGTTATCACATGTTCATGTCTGAAATTGATAGTTAAAATATTCTAAAATAATAAGAGTTGTTGTTATAACTAGTGTATTTTTTCTACCTCTATTTGATATTATCAAACACCATTGAATCTATAAAGCCACTATGTCAACTATTTTATTGTTAGTTCAAATTCTTCTACAAAAAGGATGGGCTTCTACCATAAAAATACTCTGGTACCACAAAAGTAAATTTCTATTATCATTTCACCAATGTTACTAACTAATCACTAATTATTCCTTCTATAAATATCTAATTTAATTATTATAGGTGATATACAATGAAATTATTTTTGGATTTCTAGTATAATTTATTTACCAAATTTGATGCACTACTACCATATACTTATAGAGTACAATCTCAAAATAATAATTCCAATTACTACTTTAGGGTATTTAATGAATTTCGAAGATACATGGATTTAATAATGATTATTCAATAGAAACTAAATAAGGTAATTGAATAAAAACCAATAAATTACACATTTGACAGTATTTTTTTGGAATTAACTCATTTAATTTTTATCCTATTACTGATAATCATATAATATATTATGCTATAAAATATAGGGAACCCCCAATGCAAAATTGTTTGCTAGAAATTTGATTATTTCCTACTACTTACCAACTACACTTGTTTCATTGCCTACAGAAAACATATATGATTTACTCATAATTGAATGGAACTTTTTTATTAAAAAAATTAAACATTGCAATAAAAAAAATCAATATAATGTAATGATGTAAAGATAATTTTAAAAAATAATAAGAACATTTTTGATCATATCATACATGATCATTAGAGAAATTACTAGAAAAACATTTCAAAAATACATCATAATTGAAATCTGTTTTTTATATTTGTTATTTTAATTTATTTAAATGTAATTTTAATACAATGAGCTCTTTTTTGGTATTTGAGGGTACTTCGATACTCTCCTAATATAATCCAACAATTTTTACCCAACATATATTTATAGAAGATCCTATGTGTAACCTATACTACAATATTTATTTTTGTATCTAAAAACCATCTACCAGTTGAGGATAAAGTTAATTTCTTAATAAATTATTTGAAAAGTTGTGAAATCCAAGGTTGGATGATTATTTATATACATGAGTGAACACTTTTATTTTTATTCCATTTTGTGTATTTTTTTTCAAATAATACATTTTTTATTTTTCCAAACACATTATAAAAACAATGATATGTTGGTTATCTTTATTTAGTGCTATGTATAATTTTTAAAAAAAAATTATTATTAATTTCTTATGTTATTTTTATTTTTAAATTTTATAAACTATTATTTATAAAAATTAAATTATATATTTAAATTTCTTAATTTGTTGGAATGAATAATATATTAGGATATTTTGTAATTAAAATAAAAAAAATTAAATAGAAACTCACTTAAACAAAATATTGAGTAGTCTATAGGTATAATATATAATAAACATAATCCTTGAATACATAAAATAGTTTCACTATATATGATAATAAGGTGGAAAAAATAATATAAATAATAAAAAATTACATTGGTAATCATTATGAAGCAAATATCATAATGAATAACAACAAGAACCTACCTAAAACATTCCATATTCTGTATATGGACTAGTTTCATATTGTATTTTTAGGATTGGGGTAACCATCCATTAACCTTGATGATATCATCTGATATAATACATTACAAAATGCATCGGGGGACTATATATATGAACTATCGATAATTAAATAAACAAGATTATATATGTGTGTCCTGTGAACTTTAAAATATTCACAATTATATATTGTCCCAATTAATCTATGATGAAGCAAAAATTTCAATAATAAGTCTGAAAAACATTATCATAAGTAATCTATAGAAGAAAGATGGATGAGGTTGTAAATGAATATACCAAATGATACATTAATTAAATTATGTAATATTTTCATAGAATAATGACTTAAATTATAATATCATTATAAAATTACAATTAAATATAGAATAAAAATCTAGTTTGTTATGATTTTTTTAATGAATGAATTAAAAATTAATGATATTAATTACTTTTAGAAAATTGTGGAATATTATATTAGAATCCTCGTAGAAAATAATTTATATAAAAACATAAAAATTAATATATGTGGAAATCATGGAATAATGTAATTATATTCAAACACTAGTAAAATACATCAAATATATAGAAAATATCTCATCAAAATTGAAAAAAAAACATTTCTACTAAATGTGTGTAATGAAATTGAAAGATAATATAAAATTTCCTTAATAAACACTAGAGAAAATAAAAAAATATATATAAAACAATAATGAATAAGAACATAATAGATAATGATTTATAATATAATTTAAGGAAGAGTAAGGTCCCACTTAATAAATCCTTTCTATTGAATTATAAACCAATGATATGAGAAATGATAAGAATGATTGACACAATCAGAAATAACTTGATGATAATAAAATATATAATTTTTTAAAATGATATAACAATATATTTCCCCATATGTGAATTTATTCGTAATCAATATAGAATTCAATATCTTGTTGAAATATAAAATCATTTTTCACTCGGGAATTCAATAAAATAACTCTATTATCCTATATAATAAAAATATAAAATTAATTTTTCAACCATATTCTATTAAAATATGTTTTATAATTCTCAATTATAAATATTCATTTCATATATATTTATAATTAATTCTAATTTTTATAATAAATTATTAGTAAATTGGATTATCTTATAAACGTAACATAATGGTAATGTCATGTGTTATTATTTAATAAAATTTTTATCATCCCAAATTGGGAATGATATTGGAATCACTCTAGATCAAGGATTCATTAACTAAAATTTTTCTCTAATTGAATTTTTTTCATTTTTTTTCAATGGAATCCTTGATGAAAATGTTTCTAATAATTTACCCATAACAATGTTGTTTCTGACGCTTTCATCAGGGCATGAATTTTTTAATTATAGTATGTGTTGATCTATTTCCCTACATTCAAACTTTACAAAGGTGGGTGGCATCCATCTCTTATTTAGGGAATATTGATCCATAATCGAAAAGGTATGATGGGATATTGGTCTCTCCTTCTGTGGATTCATCATCAAAACTCGCTACCTAGTCTAGGTCTCCTGTAAAGATTAAGATTTTGTTTGTGAAACTCTTACCAGTTCTATTTCTTAATGGATGATCGTTAATTATGGTACTTATTTTAGGAAATTCAAATGGGTCATGTCAGGGCATTAACTTTCGATCTGGGGAGTAGTCATGTTGGAAATTAATGGTGTTTTTTGGAAGTTGAATCACTGGTGTTTATAGGGGTTTTTGCCTTGTGAAAGGGATACTATAGGGAACAAAATCCCAAGGAATCCCACGTCGAGTTTGAGGAATTATATGACATGGGAATTTCTCTAAGGTTTTCCACAACTACCGATTTTTAACATAGGATATGCCACAAGTTTATCGTCTAGTAGAGATATATCAAACTGACCCGAACACTGATGGGAGTGGATCAGATAGGTTGAGCACCATATGGGAGCACCTTAGGATCCTAATTTATGCGCATATTAAATCATCCAATGAAGATGGATCAGAGGATTCTTGGGTCCCAAAAAAGAGGATGCCAGGATTTTCCATTGGATGGGATTGAATATCAAGAAGTTTTCTTACGAACCATTTCGTAGAGTCAGGGATCAAAACCCATATAGTTTAATGGGGTGATGGGATGCCTAAGGAGGCAGCCCGTGAGGATGGATTCATGGAAGGGACCCAGAAGAGGTGAAGCATTCGTGTTAGGGTACGACCTTCCCGAAACCCATGGGGCTCGATTGACAGACCACGATGGGACATGAGTGATGGGATTGAACCTCAGGAAGGATTCCTATGTATCCCCTTTTAGAGTAATAAAAGTACACATTGTTCATTATGGTGCATTGAATCAGTGTGTACGTGGAGGAAAATGACCCGATGAAAGACGGGGGCTTACACGTGGTTTGCGGCCCGAGTTGGTCAGATGCCCGAGGGGCAGACCCGAGATGTGGTTCCCAACAATGGTGATGACAATAGCTTACCTCTGGTTGGGTTTACAACAAATTACAAATGGTTGGGGGTAAAAAGGCTTACCGCTGGGTGGGAAATAATGGCATATTGGTGGTTAGGGAAACAACATCTTACTACTGGTTGGGATACAATGTATTACAGCTAGTTAGGGCTACAAATGTTTACCGCTGGTTGAGGTTACAATATCTTACTAATAAATGGGATAAAATGGCTTACCATTGGTGGGGGATGAACCTCAGAGAGGCTTCTGATGTACTCTGTCCAGATAATATGGATCAAAACCGACGTATTTCAGATGGTATACAGTTTAGAATCATGATAGATTAAAATATGGAATACAGTTTAATTTCATGTGGGATGGGGGTTAACCAACATTAATGAGGTTATGTAGGTGTTGAGATTGAACCACATGTAGGATTCCTACATACCATTCTTAGAATGGGAAATGACCAAAGTATACATAGATCTGATTGTGACTATAGTTTAACGTTATGTGGGATTAAGGTGAACTGACGTGAAGGGGTCAGGACAAGTACGTGTTTGGGTTGATCCTAATATAGGATTTCTACATAACATTATTGGAAAGGGAAAGGATCATAGACCACATTTTTTGGATGATGAAATCTCTTTAATGTCATGCGAGAAAAAGCTGAACTAATGAGAAGGGGTTGGGACAAGTAGGTGTTAGGCTAGTACCTCAGGGAGGTTTCCTGCATACCTTTCTAGGAATGGGAAAGGATCAAAGTCCACGTAGATTTTCCTGGAGGATTGGGACTTATGTTAGGGTTTCCAAGGAAGGATTCCATTATCAATTCATACTCTAAGCCCATGTGAGTCATACTCAGTGTGAGAAACAAGAGGAAGCAAATACATTTCGATCATGTAGCGAACATTTCGTACACAGAGAACGAAGCGGGTATTACATGTGGTTATCAGCTTAGAGAAAAAACAGGTGCTTATGCATGGTTAGAGGCCCAGATTGGTAGAGGTTGGGCTTACTCTAGGATGGAGGCCCGATTGAGGCAAATCCCAGAGGGGGAGGGATAGGGTAAATAAGGAATTGTTTCCCATACCTCCTTTATTCTTTGGCATAGAAGAAGAGAGGTGGAGATGGGATGCTACCTCCTATAGGAAAGTCTAGGGAATTACACCAATATAGATTACCTTCCCCAAGGACATAAGTCTTTCATGTAAAAAATAATCTCATTCCATGTGGGGAAGATATCACTCTCGGGGTGACAAGAGGGCATAGAGAATGTCAGAGGTAGGGCGCCCCACATGTATTACATGGGGTGAGGCTACAGTTTAACGTCATGTGCTGAGGATGATGGTTCATGGAAGTTTGACATATTACATTTCGGATAAGGTGGGTTTACTACACACCCCTATGACTTACATAACTGATACCCACCTACCCTTAGGGAATTTAATGAATCTTAAATGCCATGGTTGGGTGATTTAGTAGAGTTATCCCTTAAGTGTACCACACTAGCATGACATTAGAAAGATTCAATGGTCGTTAGCATGCATATTCAAAAAATAATTGAAGAAAAAAACACAATAAGAAGCACTACCAATGGGACATTGAAATCCCTTCATACAGACCTGGAGGTCCGTACGAGAGAATAATGTACACGATCGTGGTGTCACTCATAAGAGTGTCATGGACATCGTGCTATAGGGTGAGGATGACACATGAAACACATGAGGAGAGGAGATCAAAACAATGGGAGGTTCTATGCAAGATGAATCAATTGTGTGCAAACCAAATGGATGCATGGAAAATAGTTCCTATGTATGAAGAAACATGGTGACAAGGGGGATTGTTGCATGCAAATTCCTTAGGATAAATGTAAATGGATGGGGATAAAACCCTTGAGGTTCCACCCGGTGGAGGTACCCTGGGAGACAAATTGCAGAAGGTCAAATACCTTGAGGCCATAGTTTGTTTCATTTGGTTGTAGAAGGGGTGTATTTAGCGCATAATTTCATTGGATCACCTTATTTTAACATCCCCATAGGCCGGGGTTGTACTTATATTTATATCCAAAAACATCAGAAGTGGTGTGTAAGAGGAGCTACACACAAGAGGTCTTTTGACATTGCATTGGGTGCCAAAGGGTTTTTGATCCTAAGAGAATTGTTTGATCTGGGCTCCCTTGCTTCACACCCTTTATTTGGCTAGTTTTCGAGTGGGTCGTCATGAAAGGAACTCTTTGATGTCGTATAGGGAGTGAAATAGTTTTCATGCTATATGGATCCATGTGTTCATGCCATAACTGTTTCATTTTGGTTTCCAGAAGGGATTGGGGATTGATTCCAAAGAAATATTTATTTGATGTCACATTTTGCACACAAGTATTTGTGCGGTGTATGTAATCTTGCAGACATACCTTAACTCTTGCCCACAACACCCTCCGGAATTTTTCAATTGGCTGACTACTCTCCAAATTCCATCAGTTTCTTCAATAGTGTCAATTATTGGCCCTATTAGAAATTCAGAGTCAACAAATTCCCCCCCCCCTCAGAATCAGAGTTGAAGGGGGGTCCAATGGTTGGATTCTGAGGGACATGCCAAAATGTAGAAGTGTTCCCAATTGATGTGCTAAAAAATGACCTTTTGGTGTGTAAAATAGTTTTCGTGTGGGTGTAATGTTCAGTTTGCACCTATAAATATGATGAGGCTCCCCCTAGGTCCCCACATTGACTTATCCATTTCACAGGAACATTGATCTCGTGTGTGAAAATGTTATATATCTGTGTGCAAGTTTTTGTGGCTGATTTGGAGTTTTGCGTGCACCCCCAACACTTTCACACCGCCAAACATTATTTCTTTGCACCCAATTTTAGCAGTGTTCTTGCGTTCACCAGGTTATTTTGTGCTATAATCCCACATTATATCATGTGTATCCCAATGGGTTTCTAAAAACTTAACATAAATGGTCTTTCAATAGACCAATACTGAGAGGGAGGCTACAAAAACTACTAGGAGGACTCAAATGATTAAGAACCCCCAGGATGATCACACATGAAGGTTTGTGTATGATAATCAAATGTTTTATAGAATGATTACACAAGCTCAAAAATAGTATATCTTTGGTGATAGTCCTACAATATGAATCTTCAGCATTTTGAAAGAGGCGTTGTTGTATACATCATTGTCATGGGTGACACTTGAAGATAGTCTAACACAATTCAACATCATGAGAAACATCCATCCTACCTGGGAAACATAGAACACTGCCATTTACATCCAAAATCCAATGACTAAGACTATTATAAGGAGTGATTCGGTTCCCAAGGTGCCTATACTAGCCATCATATACAACATTCAGGGATGAATCTCAAGGTGAAGTACTTCTAGGAGGATATGGGGGTCGTTTTCTATCTTTCATCATTCGATCGGAGCCCACAATGGTGGGTATGACTTCCCGAATTGTATTCACCCTCCATGTGATGAAATGTGGCCTTCCCTTTAGAACATTGTAGGAATCTTACCATTAATGCATAGGGAAGATGGGATCAATATCAAGAATGAAATCCATACCTATTTAAAATCTCACCAATTCCAGACCCCAGTTTGTCAGATGGTAGATGATGGGAGGGGCCCATTGGAGCTGATGGAATACTTTCATAGCATCCGGGGCATTGTGCCTATAGCCTGAATTGATGGAAAAATCATTTTTGAACCATATCTGCCGACCAAGTTTTCAAGTAAGTTCAGGTGCATGCAGTGGATGTGCAAGAAAGTATACACTGAGGTTATGGATGAGATAAATCCTTGCATTATCAGCCAACTATGGCTCACGATCACAACTGCAGGCCTAGGTGAAGTCACCACTCTCCCCCTATTTATGTCAGTTTCGGAATGTCAACATATTTGGTTGATCATTAGACCAAAATGTAACCCATGGTGATTTTCTGGCCACACATCTAATAAGTAAAAGTGACTAGTGTGGATCCCAGAGAGAATGGAGGCAAATGAGGTGATATGGGGGAGGTGAGTCAAAGAAAGTTCCATGTGGCTAGCACAGAATAGGTGAAGGTCTTGGTGGTGAAGGACATTCAGAAAAACCTACTCACCATAAAATACCACTTGAGAGTAGAGAAATTTTAGGATCTGATGTAGAACTAGCTGAGCATCTCGAGGTGACATGTTTAAACATTGTCACCACTGGACTTTCTTTATTTCATAGTTTTAACCTACCGACCAAATTCCTCCCTACATAGGAAAACATTATTGATGGTGGCTAGGAATCCTTCCCCCTAGGGGATTAATATGTGCCAATGGAGGTGATATATATTCTTTAAGAGCCTAAATTCATGCACAATCAAGGCAGAGAACTACCTATGGTTGAAGTGGGATGTGATGAACCTGAATAAAAATATGAAATGGTGACCTCTAAGATTCATTCCATTCAAAATAATCTATTTTCAGTGATCGATCTAAAAAATTTCGAGGGATATCCTATGGCGGTGACTCCCACCATGACACTGGAACTAGATACCACCTCTCTTGTCTCTTTAAAGTCATTAACTTCATTGCATCCTATCTTTTATTGGGAAAGTTGGCAGACCAAGATATAAATTCCCATTGTAGTTATTTCATTATTGGAGGCTCGATAAACCATCAAGTCTGGAACATCTGTAGGATCCCTACCAATGATCACACCATATCCTATAGAGCCAACTATTTAAGATGGCCTTACACGAATACTCATTGAGCTGGAGGTTGCGATCACAGGTGACAATGCTGCCCGGGTGGGGCACCAGTCTGATGAGGGTGATGATACTGAAGAAGAAATAATTCTAGAAGAGGAACATACTATTGAACTCCATGATGCTTTTCAAAAGTACAAGCCAATGAGCCTTGAGGAGATAGAAGATTCTGACCCCGACAAGGATGAGGAAAGACATATGACATAGAAAAAGGTATGTAAGTGCATCAAACATTTTATCAGTTAGTCAAAGACAGGATGGAAAAGTTGGATGGGGTCACATCGCACCTATATAGGCTTTCATTGAGTTGGAGGGGTGGATACGCATCGTCTACATATAATGAACTGAAATTATATGGCATAGAAAATATTGGATAATATCCAATGCTTCAATATTGACAAGTGCGATAAGGAGTCATACAATACCCAAGACATTATTATGGATGAGCAAGAAGTTTGATGCCTTTAAGAGAAAGAAGACGAAAGATCAACATCTATCAAAAATCATCCTAAACTCAATGAACAATTAAGGGCCAAGGTGGTGGATACTCAGGAGCATGTAGTGTAGGTGAGACATCAAATGATTGAGCTCCAAGCTGAGAAAACACAAAATCAGGAAATGGATAATGATTTATGCTCTGTGGATGCTGGTGAAGAGATGGATCTTGAGGGGTGAGAGGCATCCTTGGAAGCTCTGAGCGAGAATGTGGAAACACATGAGAAATTAATCAAAGACGTTGACCTTTAAGGGCCTTGTTTTGGACAAACTCATAAACCTCTCGTTGTTGGTTTCATTTAATTTTGAACTATGTGTATGGGTGGATTATTAACTTTATTGTTTATTTCAACGCATTCTGACAACAATCATGAAATAATTAGCAATCTATCCCTAAACTCACATAGGTAGTGCCCGATGCGTGAAACATGGGAGAGACATGTTGTTAATTTATTTTAATGTGTGAGTTCCAACCAATATTAAGGAATCTGAGGTATAAGTGAGAAATATGGGAATCCAGGAAGAAACTGAGAGGCATGACAGGAGAATGATTTTTATTGAACAGTGGAATTTCCATTTTAAAACATGCACTAATGCCCGAGATGTATAACACAAGGGGAGTTAAAACCAATCTGAACAAAGGGGAGTGTAATGTGTGAATCACAAAATCCAAAAATTCAGAACTCTATATGGATGGCATGATAATAATGGAAGAACTATTGATTGTGTTCTAAACATAGTATCCCTATTGAGTTATCCTGAAATAGGGATATCAAATGAGGGATGAACATAGACCATGTTTGAAACATGGGGTCTGACTCGGGATTCCATCCCTTAGTTTTCCAAAATGTTAGTCTAGTATAGTTGGTGATCCATAGGACGAGAAACCACATTGTTAATAGGTTCCTTTAGGCATGAAAGAGGACATGGGTCTAATTAAATGGAATGAATAGCATGGAATGTGGGGTGATGGGTTGTTCAAATTGAGTTCAACACTCTCAATGTTATTCCACTATGATGAGAACATATTAGGTGATTTCATCGGTCTGATCAGGGATCGAAACTACTTCCAAACATGATCTCTCTTTCATGTACCATAATTCCTTGCAGTTTTTCATCATACCAATAAGGATTATAGACACGTATTTTAACGTTGAACGGTGGGGGAAGTGCACGTAGTTTTAGGGTCATAATACCTAGACCAAGGATAACAGTTTAAATTCATGTTATGCAGACTATAAAGCTCTAATTTATAGTCATAGAGACTAGACCATAATAGAGACTGAGGGGCCTGATGAGTTAATGACCCTAGGGATGGACTTGAGGCAGAATGCTCGGATGTCACTACACATCCCATAAGCAGGAGAATCATAAAAATCATAGTTATTGTGAACATAATGGTCTAAAAATAATACAGTTAGGGGATATATTATCTAGTGTGGAAGCTGACACATCGCATAGTTTTCAAGGGGCATCCTTAACTTGTTCTAGATAGAACCTTAGTTTAAAGTCATGTGTTAAGGGCATGATTACGCAGAAATGAAATGTGTGGTCTGGTACATATCCTGACATGAATGAGGACATACGAAGCCCACACCAAACCACATGATTCAGATGTGATTCTTTAGACCATAGACCAGGTGTGGACTGACTTCAGGATAGACCTAAAGGTACATTTTTGGGAGTTCCTACATACCTCATTAGTATGTGAATCAAGCAATATATAGTTCTTGGAAATGTCATGATGTTAATTTTCCAGTGACAAGGATGGTTGGATATTAGTTTTAAGGTCTTAGAGTTCGGATCTATAGATGGTAAGTAGGGAGTGAGACCCATGGTGTAGTATTTACAAAACCCAATGTGAACGAGGACAATAGGAGTCCATATCACACCATGTGCACCCTAGGGAGGTTTTAGGTCGAGGGACCGAAAATGAATGTTGGGTTGGGAAGGATGAAAATTGGGTTTCATTCCAATGTACAACATTATAATGGGAATCAGACTATATGTAGTTATAGAAGTGGTATGGTAGGGTACCAAGGCTTGAGACAATACTGGCATGTCGGTCTGGCTCAGACACAAAAACAAGCAGCACTAGATTAATCTTGTTTGTTCTTTAACATGGTTGTATTTTTTGTTTTTTTTTTGTGAAGAAACAATCCCATGATGAGGAATATATACATCACTACAGGAATCAATCCACATTTATTCCTTCAAAAATGGAATGGCAGATGACTAATACCAAATATGATGTTCCCTAAATTTAGGAAATCACAATGTGGTGCTGCTTTTCGGCATGCATCCAAGACGATAATGTCATAGTCGAGGGTCGTATAATAAGACATACCCAATAATTTTAATGTCATGCAGTCAACACACAAATTTTTAAAGCCATGTGGGACCAGGAAACATAGTTTAAAGTCATATGGCTTTGACACAAATATAATAAACAAAATTTTATAGGGTAATGCACATGGTTTGATAATGAATACCTGACGTGAATGAGGATGAGGTCCACACCACACCACACATGATTATAAATAAAAATCCTCAATCCAAGGGGACATAAATGATTAGAGAGTATAGGGATAATCCCAAGGATGAAATGTCTAGGTATTCTTGTGTATCCTGTAGGGATAGGAATCAAGCCATACATTGTTCGAAGATTGAAGTTTAACATTATACGAGACAATAAGCATGAGATACTAGATCTTAGAAGAAGATTATGTGGGGAATCTATTGCATACCTGACTTGAATGAGGAAAAAAGAAAATATATGCCACAAAATGTTGTACAATAAATGTCAGGACCTAAAGTCCAAATAGATGAGATAATTAGTGGTGCTTAATCTGGACCCAAATACCAAATTCTCGGGCATTACTACATATCTCATAATGATGGAAAACAATACATACATAGTTCATAAAGAAGCCGTGCAATTTGATGTCTTGTGGAATGAACATAGAGAGATATTAATTTAAGGTATTTGTGCTCTGACCATAAGATGTGAAACTCTTCCAAACGAGCACAAACCATGACCAAATCCCTAATCAGATGTGATTCGCACTCAATGATTGAAATAATGGTAGAAATGTTATCTGCAACATGTGGAATACTTCTTAAGGGGAAAATGGTGTGGATCCTCAAATGATGCCTCGCCGGGGAATTTTCCTCTTAACGTGCAAAGTCGCACTAACGAATAGCACCAACAGTGTTGAGATTCCACTTGAATAAGATGGTGTAGAAATTGATGAAAATCATGTGATAAATATTTAGGGTTTAATGGGAGTGGATATAGTGATGGAGGATGGATATTGACTATATTCGAAACACATCATCCATATTGCGTGACCTGAAATGGGAATAAGAAATTTACCTCCATAGTGGGATATATTATAAACATGGGACTTTTATCAATTTTTCATTCAAAATTCCCAGGAACATTGGCACAAGGTGTTAGGAGAGAACTGTGACCCAACATCCATTCTATTCGGGGGCCATTTGAATGTGAAAAATAATGAAATACCAATTGAAGGGGAAATTGTAGCATGAGCATGGGAAATAACATGTCTGGTGTAGAATCCAATACTCTAAGTCTTAAACTAGAGTGCTATTGGGCACATTGGGGAACTTTTAAATGGGGTTAAGCGGTCCAATTCAAGAGAAATCGACTCAAAAATATGAGTGGTGAATAAGGGGAATAAGAGCATCCAAGAAGAATTGGGATGTGGAATGGGTGTTACAAACTCAACGTGAATGAGAAAATAAGACCATACCACACTACATACCCTCCTCGTATAAGACTCAAGCATAGGGGCCAACGAGATGAGGAGGATTCCAAGTAATAGGGATGGACCTGAAGACAAAACATCTAGGTGTTCCAACATATCCCATTAGAATGGGAATCATGCCACACATTATTCTAGAGATGTGGTGCAGTTTAATGTCATGCAATAAGGATGAAAATAGCAGGTGTGTATCAAAGGTATGTATGCGACATGGAAAAAATAGCCTGACAGGAATGATGACAAAATACCACACCAGACAGAAAAATCGATGGATGGGCATCGGGCCAAAAAGGTCCAGGGACTTAAGGCATGGTCACATACACAAAGCCCCACCATAATTGTAGTTTATCAACATGCTGGGCGTGCATTGAGTGGTCTTATTTCCCTTAGTGACAGACGGATTATGTAGTTTAACGTTGTACAATGTGGACATTGGAGATCTAAGTTTAATTTCATTGAGATCAGACCATTGGTTATGTGAACCTTTATGTAGGTATGGTTGTACCAAATCTCCGAAGCCCACTTGAGTAATGCTCGGTAAGGGAAACAAGGAATTGGATCATGTTCTACACAACATATAAGGGTATGATAATAAATGAAAGAGATTATGTGGGGTTGATCCCACCTAGACCAACATCCCTACCTGAGGAACGCTGAAATTTAATGGGATAACAAGACATTATGAATAATTGCACCCAATATTTTGGACATATAATGGTAGGGATAATGATGGAAGATGGATGTTGACAGTATTTGAAGCACAACACCCATATCGTGTGACCTAAAATGGGAACAAAAAATGTGCATCGACCACTGACCAGATTCATAATGCATGACATGTATCTATTTGTCTTTCAAAATTCTCATGAACATTGTCCCACGATGGTTGGATATCATTGGGGCCTAGCATCCATATCGTTCGGGGGTCAATTAGAATATGAAATATGATAAAGACTCCAATAAAGTGGATGCATGATGCACGAACAAGCATGTGGTCAAATGTCAAGGTCGAAAGAGGTGGTGATCTCCATGGAGGGGGATGCATGGTGATGTCATGTTAAATCTGACATGAATAAAGGAAAACAAATCATGCAACACACCATGTGTTTTGAGAAGAATCTGAGAAAAGTGGCCAGACCTAAAGAGTGATCATGTAATTTTGGGCTAGGCCAGTGGATGAAATGTAAAATCATTCCTACATATCCCATTAGAATATGAATCAAATCATGCATAGTTCTGATTCCATGAAGTTTAGTGTCATGTGGTAAGGTCATACGATGATAGAAGAATAGGAGGGGCACATGGTGTGATCATCGTAAACCGGAAATGAATGGTTTCCTGAGAAGTCGACATGATACCATGTACAATCCCTCAATGGAACTACACCCAAGGGGTGCAATCGATGAGAAGGATTTGGGTGATGGACTCTAAGACAAAGTGTCTGAGTATTCCTATGTATCACATAAGTATAAGAATCAGGCCATACATAGTTTCTGAGATTCAATATAGATTAACATCTTGTGAAAAGGACAAGGTAGATATTAGTTTACGGTCATAGAGTTTGAATCGTAACAGTATATCCACCACTATCAGTTTAACATCATACATGACAGGTGTTGAGTAGTTTTACATTCTTCATCTTGGATGGATCATGATATTTAACATCACACGATAAAGATGAAACAATTTATGGTCATGCAGTACCAGATACAGTTTAATGTCATATAGGATTAAATATAGGTTAATGTCATACAGGACCAGTGCCTAGTGGTTTTACGTCCTACAACTAAGAATAATCACATATTTTAACATAATGTGCTGAAGATGATACAGTTCATGGTCATGGAAGACCAAATACAATTTTACTCCATGAGGTATGGAATACAATTTAATTTCATGTGGGACATGTTTACTTATGAAAAGTACTAAATGAGGAATTTGGAATTGGTGGGAGGAGTTATACACCCACCATCTATGGTAACTCGGTTATATGCACCATTGGGGTAGGCCTTGTGAGTTACGTAAGGTCCTTACTATTTGGGCTTTTGTTTGAGTGGATTACTACCAGGTATCATTGGCATTCTCAAGGGAAAAACCATGTAACCTTGTAAGAAATAGAGAGGGTGAATTTTATGTTTGAAAGCTTTGGATGTCTTGTTATAATCCCTATACAGATTGTGCGGGGAAAAAATATTATTCTCTTCGTTAGCTTCAAGTTCGTCTAGATGAATTTCAGTTGCCTCATCTAGTGTCTGCTAATTGTAAAATGTTGTATTCAACGAGAGAATCTAAATCTGGATGGGCCGGACTGCCTTTGTTCCATACACTAGATAGTATGGAGTAACTTGAGAGGAATTATGAGTCATCTTCTGATAAACCTATTGAGTGTTGGGGTGTTTTTCTAGACAATGTTTCTTATTTTTACTGACCATGTTCTACAAAATTTTTGATATGGTTTTCTTGAATGCCCCGATCTTCGCATTTTCCAGAGCGTGATAGAGGGAGGTATGTTTAGAAGGAATATTGTACACGGTGTACAACTTCATCAGTCAGACTGCCCGGATTTTGGTGTCGTTATCGATGAGTATGGATTGAGGGAATCCAAAGTAGAAGATGATATTGGAGATCAAAAATTCAATGATAGAACATGAAATGAACACTTTAAGGGGAATTTCCTCTTCCCACATGGAAAAGAAATCCGTTGCGGTCAGGATGAACCTGTATTGGTGAGATGTGGCAAGTGGATATGGCCCCAGGACATTGAGCACCCAAACAACGAAATGACACTATTTATTTGTAGTGTGGAGAGGCTTTGGCATCCGATGCTTGAATTTATCATGGATTCTTCAGACATGGAACATATTAGAAAACTCAACATAGTTACCAATCATGGTTGGCCAAAAATACCATAATATCCAGATCTGGTGAGATAGATTTGTCCCGGTTCGATGAGCCCTACCTGAACCAGCATGAACCTCCATACTGATATGATAAATATCACCTCTTTTAATGAAACAGTGGATGAATCCATCAAGAAAGCATTTATAGAGGATCTTCTCAAGACATAGGAATCTCTAAAGGGTAAACTACAATAAGCGGTGTCAGATTCTATCTTTATTGGATCGATCCATTAGAATATTTTCGTACTACGCAGGCTCGATAATGGGAGTCTTCCAGTTGGGATTCACATCCAACACTACGATAGGGGGACCCGGGGGTCCTGACATGGAGGCACCAGCAGTAAGGTGGCTTTCATGTAGGCTCTCACCGTTGTCGAGAGTGATTAGAGCGGTGACTATATGGTGCACCACATGTATAATTAAATCATCATAATATTCTTCTGCAAGAGATGCAGCAAGGCTGGACAAGGAATTGGCCCAACCATTTTGCGAACGAGGGACATGAGTAACTTCTGGCAGAGATGGGAACTAGGCCATTAACTGGAGGGTACGTTCCAACAGTTGTATGAGATCCGTCTTCCTAATGATGTAGTCACTGTTTATCTATTTGATGACTAGTTCTGAGTCCCCTTTCACATGTAAGTGGGGAACATAAATCCGGAGGTCCATATTGAGGTCAATAATGATGGATTGTTACCCTGCCTCAATTTTGGAATAGCCTTATGACAACATTAATGAATATAGAAGCACATATTATGAGTGTATAATAAAGACAATTCCCAGGCCCACCATGTTGAGTATAGGGTCGTCGAGTCTTCTGTAGGTAGGGATTCATGAAGCTCCATCAAAATGTATCTTCCAACATGGAATGGCTTGATCTAATGAGAGGATGTCTTCCTCAATAAAATCAAGATCCAATTACTTGTCCATGGGAGATGGATGGGTGGAAAGGAATTCTTCTAATGAATATCCCTTAATGTCCTTATAAAGAAAAAATCATGAAGATAAACTACTATAGTATCATTATCCACTAATCTAGATAGCATGTCAACATAAGGTGGTTTAGAATATATTTCAAGGGATTCACTCAGGACAATAGTTGTATCTCATAATGCTTTAAGTACTGTCGCAACTTCTCCACCAGGAATACTAGGGCCTGGCAACTCTTCTCAATAGATGAATATGTTGTTTCTATATCAAGGAGAATGTGGATGAGATATTATATACTATTCTTTATCCCTCCATTGTTCTTCTATTCATGAATATCACCGAGAGATCGTTCTAGACCGACCACATAATTGACTACTGTCCATCCCGATATGGGTTGCATCAGAACATGAGGCCTTAATAGGTACCACATGGTATCTTCATAGTTGGTCTGACATTCCTCATTCCACTGATAATCATCACATTTCTTCAATATCTGAGAAAATGGATTATAATTTCCATCCATATTTTTGATGAATTTTCATTCATTGGATAAGTGTTCTTAAAAGCCTCGAAGATCATGAATGTTTCTCAAAGGAGAAAACTGTATTATGGAATTTATTTTCTCTGAATCAGTCTTGATGATAATTTATCAGACATCAAAGGTGATAAATATTCCATAGGTGATGAATAAGGAACACATCAAGGGGTTCATCTTTAGATGGTGGGATTGGAGGAAACCGAACACTTTCTTGTGGTCTTCGATATGGTCCTGGAACTGGTGCGATATGAAAAATAGATATTCCACATAGAATTCCACCAATTTCACAAGGATCGGCTTAAATATGAAATGCATGGAACACTGAAAGGTGACACCTATATTCATTTGTCTAAATGGTTTTACCTAGTAGTATAAAGTACCTTAGCCTGCCCTAAAATCTATGACTCTTTATCCTTAGGGTCCATTCATATTAAATTATATATGGAATACTTGCACATGATAGAGAGAGCCATGAACCAAATAGTGGCATCAATCAATAGATCTGTCATAGAAAATTGATATCATCATTTAGACAGTGACAGTTGAGATCTCCAAAGTTTAAACAGACTCGGATATGTCTATTCATATTCTTGATGGGAATGTTGTTGGATAACCATATGGGGTACTGGACAACCTTGAAAAAGTTGTCTCTGATGATCTTATCAACCTCAGCCTCAACCATGGCAATGATGGACGGGTGTATCTTTCTGGGAGGGTGTTTGATCCCACAATGATTCTCTAGGAGACTAAGGTGGTGGATAATGAATTGATGATCTAGTCATGGCATCCCATCATAACTCCAGACAAATACATTGGGATGTTACATCAGGAAGATTACATGTCGTTGTTTCTCTTCAACAGTCATACTAGCATAGATCAAAGTGGGTTTCGAATCCACCTCATTACCAAGGATCACACGCACCAATTCATTGACCATTGTGGGGAAAACCTATTTGAATAAATGGGGATAATAATTCAAATACTATTATTCTTTCACAGAGGAGGGATCCTCAGTGGGAGGAAATTCATTGGAGTCAATAGATCCTGACAGGACACTGGTGAGTGGTGATGGAAACAACATCTAGGGAATTCTACAAAGCCAAAACCATTGCGATGAAATCTGTTAACCTGATCCCATATGGGATTTGACCCGAGGGGCCACAATTTATGATATCAAAGCAATACTGTCACGTTGTCCTGATTTGGGGTTTCCCTTCACAGCAAAAAAAACATTTATGACCAATTTTCATTGCCATAGGACAAACATCCTGATACCTTATAGGAGTAGGGGGATCTGGTATCACCTGAGTATGATTTTTATATGAATATGAGGTGATCATCTGATGTCGCATAGACATCATAATGTGCTTCCATCTTGTTCTAGGGGAATAATCATTTATCCTAATATGGATTCATGGCCTTCAATCATTGGATCAAGAATATGTAGGCATCATCTAGTTCTATCCATGGGCCGGTCACAGTCATAGCGTGTTCAACATCATTATCGAATATTTTTTTGTCCTTTCCCTTGTAGTATTCAGCATCTTGATAGTGGGTATCACAGGAGGAAAATGGAGACACATCAACTTGGAGTATGCCTATTTGACTATTTAGGGAGTACTTATGGAAATGGTGATACAAATAAGGGACCTCCTAGTGCAGCTAGAGATGTGGAATACACATAAAAGCTGTGTAGGTGGTATCCTGGGAAACAACCATGAACACGGTCATGCCTACCAGGACCCTAAAATTGGATTTCAGTCAGATCATGGTGACTGGTGTCTATTATTTCTTATCAGAAACATAAATTTTCATGTTATAAGGACTCATATCATCCATAGATAGCCCCAATTTCTAGATTTTTTGGATCAGGATAGGGTTAATCCTAGAGCCTTTTTCGACAAGAGAATGATGAACCTCAAAGCCATTGAAGTGTCCAGTGATGTACATTAGGTGGATATGAACCTATATGGGATAACCTTCATTTTTTAGAGAGAATGAGATGACAACCTGACATTTGACATGCTTATCTATCTCATCAAGAAAAGCATATGTGTTTGTTATCTCCATCTCAAACTAGAGGAGGATTCATAAAGACTTAGAAAGGGATTCACACATATCCACTGATAGATGAAGATCCTAGAGAAATTTATCCATGCCATAATGCTACAAATACACTTAAGGATGTCATACTTCTCATTTAGGAGTGAAATTCTTATTATAGGAGGCCATTCTATGTCAGGAGGCATGAAGGGAATTTTTGGTTGAACCCGTGAGAAAATGGTGCTGGGAATTCCAGCTGATTGCTAGTTAAAAGTTATGGAGTGACTACCAAATGTGCTCTAAATGACTAAGGTCGGTCTGTAAGGGAATTTGGATGATTTCATTACGGTCTCAGTGGTTCCACAAAGTCAATTAACAAAAATTCTGACACAGGCAGTCCTGATGATACCAAATGAGAATGGTGTGTGTGCCATGATCTGAGCTGGGCATGTTCTGTAGTTAGTAAGGCATGAACAAATGAGCTAGAACTATTGACTAGGTAATTTCAATGACCCATATAGCCACAACTCTGTCAACACAGGAGATGGATGAGGATGTTGGGTGGATCCTTCTAGCGCTCCACATTTTAGGGATCCATATAGGGGTTTAATAGCTCTACATTTTTATTTGAAGCATACCCTCAATCATCACATAAATATTCCTCCATGAGCAAAAAGATTCTATGGGAAATCTCTATTTTTTGGGATCATGAAGTTGCTGACATTACAAGATGAAAATAACATCGGTGGGGGGGGGGTTCTCATGCACTGCCGATTCGTTCCCTTCTAGGAAGAGGCGGGCTCAGAAATTGAGGAAGAAGTTGTGGCTGCAGGTGATGCAAAGACTAATGAAAGATCAATTCGATTCAAATTTTAATGGGTAATTCCAGGAAAATGTGCTACTACCTTATGAGACATCTCATTTGTTGTCATTGTTGATGTCAGGTTGTATGAATTGAGAGGTCATCTATGTCAGTGTTTCACCTATCTTGACTATGATGTTATCAACCCAGTCCTAAATACAATACTTAAATACATTTTAATTCTTGAGAGTGTGCCATAGAATCTAGTGATTGGGGAAATATTTAGGGAAACCAGTGAGATCTGCTTCTTCGGGCCTCCTGCATTCGGAAAAATGTATAGTTCCCCACTTCAAGGTGCATTAAAAAAAATGGGGACAATAGGCTCATTGAATGAGTAGTTCTAATTCATTCTATCTAATAAGGGGGAATTGGGAGCCTAACCCCAAAGAGGGGTTCAAGGATCCTGTCAAGGAAGGCGAACATGGTTATGTCACCTGGGTGGTGGCAGTGCGTTACATAGGGGCACCTTCATATTTTGGGGTGGTCGTAACTGGGTCAGAGGATGTGGTCTTTGGGAAGGCTTCAGAGGTGGATCTACTAGTAATAAATCCAGTTTTCTAGGGGCCTCTATTTGGGCCACCGTGGATGGCTCGTACATAGTGATCCTTCTCATAGGAACTACCATAGGCAACAAATAGGCCATCTTGTCCGACTATAAAGCTTCTTCAAGACACTGGTCCTTATCAAAGAAATCATAGAACCCCCTGGGGTTATTATTGGTGATGGGATTGGGGATCAGTTCAATTTTCACATTCCCTTCATAGATTTTATTTAGCCGTTATAGAGTCAACAAAATATCAATGGAGTATGTGAGTCCTTTCCACCGAGAGACAAAGTTGGCGACATGCTCATCAAACCACTACATGCACTGGAACATGTCTGCAATAATTGTCCTCTCGGTGGTAGAGATGAACTAGAAAATAAATTCCCTACGAAGGTCTTTATAGCTTAAAAATGACCTAATAGATAGCTGACTGTACCAGACAAATGCAGTCCCTTCCAATTTCTATACAAAATAAGGGTGTTTGGATTCCTCTTGCTGCACTGGATTCCCTATTATGGGTTCAAATCAAGAGATGAAGTGGGATAGATGCTATATCGGGTCACCCAACCCATAATTGAGGGATAAAATAGGGTTTCTGAAACCTGGTTTTGCCGACATGTCATCCAACCGTGATATATATGGCTTACCATCAGGTAGGATTTCCACCCGTCAAGTTTCCAACTCCTCGAGGCTGGCAATGAGCATTGAAAATGTATCACATGGTTGGAGATTATTTTCTTGATGAGGATCCATGATCACCAATGTGTTTTCCTGTCCTTAAACATGATAATCAGGCTCGGCGTCTCATGGGGAGTCTAGTGGGATGGCTTGCTGGATTTTTGGGGGAACAACCTGTGGAGTAGCTGTGGGAACCAAAGCTAGGTCCCAAAGATTATCACGTCACTCATGTAGATTCAGTGATATATATTGTTCCCTCTTAACATAAGTTCTGTCTTCTACTCGATCTCTTTTTATAGTATGGTAATAGTCATGAAGAGGCAACTTAATTGGGAAATGTTATACCTACCCCTACTACCCCGATCGAGGATCAGTGTAGTCTAGTCTCCACTCTTCAAAACGTTTAATAAAGAGTTCATCAACCATATTATTGTCCACCACGAGCTATTGGTGAAACATGGATTTTTTTGGTACCATCCTCTATCTTCTGCACTGATCCAGATAGATCATATGGTTTGATGGCCCCATGATTCTCTTTTACCTTATTGGGATTTCGGTTGAGGGCTATTCACATGGTAAGTACAGGAAGTCCCAGAAAATTTCTTTTCAAGTGAGTGATCCTTTACAATGGATCCAATAGTTATGGAACTCACTTGGGGGGGTACGTCTTCCCCTAGTATATCTAGATTATTCTCTCTCTCTGCTAGGTTGGACAAGTTAATTACGACTCTTCCTAGAGGAATATCCTCAATATTGCCTAGCAAGTTAGGCTAGTACTAGATAGAACTGAAATGAAGGAGAATATAATTCCCCAAACCATAGGCCTGAATGTGTGGGAATATACCATGACAATTTTTTAGAGCACTATAAGGCTTTGAATGCATCGTTGCTAGAGGATCTGATGGTGACCGGGTGACTCGAGGTGTTGGGCCACAAGGTGCATAACCATATCAACCATATGGTATTACTGGTCAATATCATCAAAGTGTAACTAATTATTGGGGAAAACTACTCATTGATAATAGAGATGGAAGTCTTTCACCAAAAGGGTTCAGTGAAAACATTATACTTCTACCTTGGTAAAAAATTATAGCGCACTGAAGTTCGCAGTTGGAACTGGCCAGGGTGTCTCTAGGAAATGATCTATTGTAAGGATCTCCCACAAGCTCTTTGGCTCATACTAGGGATCCGAACATTGTTTCCCCAGTCATCATATAGGGGAGGATTCAGGACCAGTAACGAAACTGAAGTAGACTACAAGGATGGTAGACAGGCCAGTGGAGAATACGGTGAGTGAGCTGACAAGACTCCACATATTGGGCTATCTTATGAAGAATGCCAAGACTAAGCCACCACATCTAGATAAGATGGAACAGTGATAAAAGAATCTTGTGGAGGGGATACAACTACTGATGGTGGGTTAGGTATTTTGTGTCCTCTATTTTTCACCATAATAACTCTATGTGATCTCTGGTTGAGGTTGAGAATGAACATGTTGATGATATAGTGGATTTCACGGCCAAGCCCTGGAAAGAGCCCAAATCCTCCTCCTGGATATATCTTTAATGGGAGATAGGAATTTGATGAACCTTAAATTTTGGGAGGGTGAGTCTTATGCAACTCATTCCTTCCCCATCCCCAAACCTAGATAATCAGGGTGAGGGTTCCCTCAATTAATTTCACTTCTATTTATAGTCTGAAAAATAGTCTAGTTTAATCATTGTCTGAAACATCCCAGTCTTCTTCCTTTAGTGGAGATAACCTTCCCTCCTACCCCAGGATGTTTCTTCATTATAAGGTAGGTTTTGGAAACGATTTAGAACTTTATCTTAACTATTGCTGGAGAAGAGTGAAATTTCCCCTAGGTGAGAGGGGTGCGGGGGAACTAGAACAAACGTCTAAGGGAACACAGGATGTCCTTCATGTTCACTGCCTGAGGCATAGATGGAATCTCTGTGGGAAGAGATGCAGCGGGTTGGACCCCCACTTGAAATTGTAATAACATGGGAAATATCTTCATGTTTGTTTCTCTTTGTTGTGATGGTACAAGGAGGGCCTTCATACTAGTTAAACTTATCCTAGGGAAGACATCCATCTTGGGAGCCAAATAAGCGAGGAAAACATCTGCTTCAGTGATTTATAGGATAAGGAGGACCTTTGTCAGCTACTATTGGAACATGCAGAAGACCCCCATGATTATATTTGACTAGATGAAGATAATCTTCACCTCGGAAAATTGTGATAGGAGGAACAACTCTATAGATAAGGTCACGGGTGCAGAAGTGGCTTCCATACTGGGCGTTAGTGTGGTGGGGAGGACCTTTGCTCACACTTATTGTGACATTGGGTTGACCTTTACATTGATCACGAGAGTCGGTATTACCTATTCTATCAATAGTGGTGGCATGGGGAAGAACTTCATAATGGATTTCATTGCTACAAGTTGGACTGCGATGGAAGCCACCTGTGTCGGCGACTAGGAGAGTTGACCCAACATGCTCGTGGGGTGTTTGGGTCCTCAATCATAGTTGATCATATAAGTGCCCCTATTTATTATATATGGGGGCATTACTTGTATATATCATCGGTGGAATGTGACATTTTACTTGTTGATGATGACACCCCTTTTTGGGCATCATCCTTAGCTTGTGCCTGACGCTGTCGTCAGGTTAACCATATTAGGGCCGATGGTGAAGGTGCATAATTCACTTGCTCTTCATCCTATGGGGCTAGGTGTCAGTGCTGATGAAACCGGGTGGGATCCCCCTATGGTGTCCCCTTAGATAGAATAATAGCTGAGCGAGCCTATAAATCCCTCACCACATTGGGGTAGGGGTGTTTGTCATCGAAGCCTTATAGGGAGAGTCTCTCGAAATGGTTGTATATTGGAGTAGGCAGTAGTGGGTCCTTGCGTGGCCATTGGGAGTGGCTACATCAAAGAGTCATAGAATTCTCGATGTCTTGTCAAGCCATATCCCAAGTTGTAATAACCCTTGGTTCCACATAACGTCGAACAAGGTCATTAATCACCCTTATCTAAATGAGTTCAAATGGGAAGATTGGGCATGGGTGCCCAACAAACGTGGATGCAGAGGCTGTGATGGAAAAGATGAGGCCTCACGGGATATCCACATATACATTTCTCTATCCCATGTGTCAGTGGTTGGGGGGTGATTGGTTTCCTATAGTATCTTGGGTCCTAAAAAGTAGAGAGATTCAACCCTTAGTGATTAAACAAAAGAAAATAATGACCAGTTATATAGCATCATCCCATCTCCCATTTCTGGTAAGAAGGATCTAAAATAACAACATCATAGATCGGGATGTCCAACGTTCAACTGCACCAATTTCTAATGAGTTTCGTTCTAGGACAAATATTTTCTTGGTGGGACATGGCACAGGATACAAGGATCCAATGACATTCTAATCCACTAATGTTTCTAATGATACTAATCACCACATTAATCAGAATAACATCATGTCAGGTTCACCATTTTTTTCTGATTCTTGCATTATGGTGCACATGAATTCGTATGTGGATGCACTGATATGTTGCCCCACATTTCTGACTTTCTAAAGGCGGGTGACATCCATCACTTATTCAGGGACGTTTTCTCTTTAATCGAAAGGTGATGATTGGATATTGGTCTCTTCATTCATGGATTCCTCCTCATAACTCACTACCTAGTCCAGGTCTCCCTTAATGGTTATGATGTTGTGTGTGAAAATATTTTGAGTGCCATGTCTTCATGGATGTCCGTTAATTACCCTTCTTTTGTCATGAAATTCCAAGGGTTCTAGTTAGGGCAGCAACCTTCGATCTGGGGAGTAGTCATGTTGCACATTGCTGGCGTGTTTGGTTGATGAAACACTAGTGTGTCTGGGTTTATTCCCCATGTGATAGGGCATCACAGGAGTGCGGAAGCCTAAGGAACCCCACATTGAATGTGGGGAAATATATTCCATGCTAATTATTCTGAGGTTTTCCTCATCTCTCCATATTTAACATAGAGTATGTCGTGAGTTTAACTTCATGTAGGGATGGATCAGACTCATCAGAACACTTATGGGAGTGGATTAAAATGATGGATCCACATAAAGGGGTACCTAAGAGTCTTATTAGATGTTCAGATCAAAGTGTTCAATGATTACAGATCAAAAGTTTCTTGGGTCCCTAGAAAGGGGACTTTATAATTTTCCATTGGTTGGGATTGAACCTCAATAAGGTTTCTTATATACCCTATCAAGAGGTAGGGAACAAAACCCACATAGTTGGATGGAATGATGGGATGACTGAGGAGGATTCCATTGAGGATGGATGCATGGAAGGGACCAAGAGGAAATAGTGCCTTCAAGATGGGGCACAACCTTCCTAAAACACAGCAGGCTCATGTCATAGAATATAATGAGACATGAATGATGGTCTGGAATTATAGGGTAGTGGGATCCTATGTATCCCTTTGGTAGGAAATAAAATTCCACATATTTCATTATGGGAAATTGAATCAGGGTGTATGCTAAGGATAGTGACTCGATGACATGCGGGGGCTTATGCGTGGTTCGTGGCCAGGGTCGATCTAATTCCTGAGGGGTGGACCAGAGATGTGGTTCCCAACAAAGGGGACTATAACTACTTATCAATGGTTAGGGTTACAATTTCTTACTGATGGTTGGTGTATAATGACATACATCTTTTGGGGATAAAATAGCTTAACACAGGTTGGGGATACAATGGAATACCGGTGGTTGGGATACAGTGTTTTACCACTAGTTGGGGAAAAATGGATTACCTCTAGCTGTGATTATAATGGATTTACATTGGTTGGGATAAAACTGCTTACTGATGGGTAGGGTTGAACCTCAGGGAGGCTTCCTATATACACTATCTAAGAAATGTAGATCAAAACCTATGTAGTTCGGATGGTATAAATTTTAGTGTCATTGTGGATGAAAAGGGGGTGTAACGTTTATTGTCATGTGGGATGAGGGTGAAACAAAAAGAATGATTAAATATAGGTGTTGGGACTAAACCTCCTGGAGTCATCCTTTTAAATTTCTTGTAAAGATAAAGGATCAAATTCTCCCTACTTCGGATGGTGAATAAAGTTTAACATAATATTGGACGAAGGTGAACTGATGTGAAGGGGTTATGACATGTATTTGTTGGGATTGAACCTATGGAAGGATTCTTGTGTACATTTTTTAGAAAGGGAAAGGATCAAAGTCTACGTATTTTGGATGGTGAATACAGTTTTATGTTAGGTGGGACAAAGGTGAACCGGCGTGAAGGGGTTGGGACAAGTAGGTGTTCAGATTGAACCTTATGGAGGCTTCCTACGTAGAATTCATGGAATGGGAATGTATCAAAGTCCATTTAGTTCAACACGTTGGCTCAATAATTACGCTAGGTCATCCTAGGAGGGATTTCCTGGTCAATGCATACTCAAAGACCATGTTATTCATGCTCATTGTGAGAAACAAGAGGTATCAAAGACCCGACGATCACATCGTGAAAGGTGTGTACGTAGAGAATGAAGATGGTCATACGTGTGGTTAGTATCCCAAAGATGAAAAATAGGCTTATGTGTGGTTTGTATCCCAGGGAGATGGATTTTTGGACAAACTCCCGGATGCAGGCCCAATGGAGACAAATCCAAAATCAGTAGGGATGAGGTAACAAAGGTCCTAGTGCCCATATATTTTCTATTTTTTGGCATGAAAGTGGACGGGAGGAGAAAGGATTCAACCTCCCATAATATATTAAAGGGTATTACACAAATATGGTTACTCTTCCACATGGATAGACGTCATTCAAGCAAATAGGATCTCAATCCATGTGAGAAATATCTCACTCTCGTGGTGGAAAAGGGGCGTAGAGAATGTTTGAGGTGGGGCACCCAAAATGTATTGCATTGGGTGAGGCTAAATTTTAATGTCATGTGCTGAGGATGATAGTTCCTGGTAGCTTGACATCCTACAGCTCAGAAAATGTGGGTTTACTCTGCACCCCTATGACTTACATTACTGATACCCACCAACCCTTGGGGAAGGGAAGGCATAAAAAATGCAGTGGTGGGGCAGTTTTGTGGATTCATGCACTGATGGGGCTCATGTTAGCGTTGATATGTGAAGTAGTAATACTTGTTAGTGTGTCAATGTGAAGAAGCACTATTCTATGCAACACAACCTGATGCACTGCCACAAGGGACCTAGAAATCACTTCGTAAGAACCAAGAGGGCTGTACTGGAGAATCATGTGCACGACTTGGGTGTTTCGTGTTTGTGTGGATTAGAAATGGTTCTTTTGGATGAGGAAGAAACATGCACCAAAAGAGAAGGAAACCATGAAAAATTAGAGTTTTCATTCAAGATAAAGTAGTTACATGCAAACTAGATGGATGTGTGGAAAACAGTTCCAATTCCGGGAGAAATGTGAACACAAGAGGGTTATTTTTTGTGCAAATGACTTAGGGTAAAAGTAAATCAAAGAGGATGAAACACATGAGGGACCCCCTTAAAGTATGACCCCTGGGTGAACTTTCATGCAAGGTCCAATACCTTGAGGCCATAGTATTTTTTACACAGACTCCGATGGGGTTTCTTTCGTATAACAGATCATCCGTTCATCTTTTGTAACCATCCCTCATGTAGTGGGGTGTGGCTTCTATTTATAGCTACATACATTGGTGGTGGTGAGCAAGGGCCATTTGACATTGCATTGGGAGAGGAAGAGTTTTCAAACCTAGGGGAATCTTGCCTACCATAATCCCTTTCTTTGCGCCCTTCCATTATATGGTTTTCAAGAGGGCCGTCGTGAAATCCACACTTGGACGTCGTATTTCAAACACAAGTGTTTGTACACTACCTAGAATCTTACATTTATGCATTCTCTCTTGCGCGATAGTGCCTTGGCGTGTATGAAGATGGTCATCGTGGAAACCTTCATTTGACATCGATTTGGAAATGCAAGTTTTGCGCACTGTAGGGAATATTGCATGCATGCCTTAAATCGTGCGCCCAACAACCTCTGTTGTCACAGAATTGTCTGAGTATTCTCAAAATGTCTTCAGTTTCATTAATAGTTTCCTTTCATGGACCTATCTGAAATTTGGCATTAATAAATTCCTTACATAATGTTGATCATTAATAAGTTTCACCAAAATTACAAAACCATATTCATAACATAATTCTATCATTAATATCATTTGATATTAGTATTAATTAAAATATAATTATTAATATTGTTAAAAATAAATATTTTTTTATCATTATTCTAGTAGGATGTTGAATGTCACAAACTAAAACATGTTATACCAATGAATAAGTAAGAGTATAGGGTTATATAATAAAAATATCATTCCCTCCAAATAATAAATATTTTTTAACAGAATTATTTTTTATAATTTTATTTAGTAGTAGATATAAGAAGGAAATTTAGATAGATGACGATGAAAAACTTGATAATTTATTTAATTTTATCCATTTCTATAAGGGATTCTTTGAATAAAGGTTTTTTTATTAATTCTTGAAAAAATGAACCAAATATTCCAATGGATTTGTATGACAAAATATGGGATGATATCCCATATAGAATAAAAGTAAATGAATGGTTTGTAATTGATATAGTTTTGTTCCTTTTATATGTGATTATTTAGATATGTTTCAAGAAATATCAACTCCACTATATATATCATTTTCATTTTAAAATGAGTGATGATTCAGATGATAAAAAGGTGATGGTTTAGTAATACTTTTATCCATTTAATTTATATTTATTTTTTAATCACATATTAAATATTTACCCCATAGTTTATCAATTTTTACATTATTTTACCTTTTTATGTTATAGCCCCAATGTTTCCTCCATATTTTAATTGTATTTCTAAAAAATGTAACTGAAACTAATAAATAATTTTTTTTTGTTTGAATTAAAACTATAATTTAATTATGTAAAATTATATAGTTAAAAATTGTAAATGTCACTTTTTATTTAAAATATAGGATGTATAGAAACAGCAGTTTATATTATTAAGAAGGATGTGTTAAAAAATAAGTGTTCTTAATCTAGTTTCATATAAATTGTTTATTAAATATTATATTCATGACACAATGTGTTGAATTTATTATCAATGATGTGCTAAGATTTGATTTGTGAAATGGAGATGAAATGGATACTCTAGGATAATTGTTGATATATATTCATTTAATGGTTTTGTATTACATGATTGAATAATGATCCATGTAAATGTGATGATTAATTAAACTAATCTTAAGTTACAATACATGAGTAAACATGTATGACACATTCATTATAGAAAATAACATAAAAAAGTGGAATTAAATAAATTAACATGAAAAGAGGAAATTATATTTATAATACATGATGATAAAATGAATTTGAAGATTTATATTTAGTTATATGATGGTTTTTAAGGATAATTTTATTGAACTATATATATTGTTGTTTAAAGAAAACATGTGTCTGTATAAGAAAACTAGTTGGGATAGCCAGATCATTCAATGTGGTAGAATCCACAAAAATTAAAGTGATCATGCATGGTCATTCAATATAGTCACTTTAAGAATCAGTGTGCCCATAGGTTTTACATAGTCATGGTAGGCTACATCAGTTATGTAGGTAAGCACACATGAGAGAACATGTAGGTGGGTATGTGGGCTAACATGGTTATCCATTGCCCTTAAAACCTAGGTTTGTGAATGTGTTATGGTTATTGAACCACAATTCATGTTGAAATCATTCACGAAAAACATTTTAATATATAAAGCCACATAACCAAATGAATGGTTGGTGTTGGATTGGGATACATTTCACTATTCATGAGTTTAAAATTTTCTACAACGAAAACATTCAACTCGATCTAATGAGTGTGGGGTGTCTAATTGATGAAATCAACATTCTAATCTTCACTGTACACATGACTCTAGTAATGTAGGATATTCCACCATTTTATATCCATGGAGATCATTATTTTTTCCAGCGGATCAATCCAAATCCCCAGTATTTATTAAATATGGGTGAGGTGACTTATTAAGATCTAAATGAGTCTATAGGAGTCATTTCCCATTAAATTGTTGAGTCATACACCTTTAAAATATGATACCAAATCTAGAAGGTCCCTAAATTTTGTAAAGTTAGTTCATAATGTAAATGAGAAGATTAATGTAGATTTACAACCAAAATTATATTTTCATCCAATTTTACTTACTTCAATATAAATTGAATAATAAAATTAAGTATGTTATTTACATAAGGTGATTCACATCCAAAAAATCAATGGACATGATGTTTATGAATTATTATTATTTCAAATTTATGATTCCAATTATGATTTCATATGTGATGAGGTGTAGAATTTTGTTATTCCATGAGAAGAGGAATAATGATATGGATATGTTATGTCTAAATAAATAATTTATGTTGATGATTTAATAAAAAAATTCACAAATCTAAATTAGTGAATACATTCTCATAGAAATTGTTAGTGCAAAATGACATACCAATTTTAAAAACAAATATACACATATCCAATTTATTTATGTACAAATTTTATAGGTAACTTTATTTATATATAAAATTAAAAAATGTTTTAGTTATGTAGAGATATAATATAAAAAATATTTTAAATATGAATTTTCATGTTATAGTGTGTTTTTGATGCTGTAAAAATTTAGATTTGTATTAGTCATATAATTTTGAATTCTTTTGGTAGATGAATGCAGTCAAAAAGTAGACCATTAGATTTATCATAATAATATTGTATATAATTCATCATATAAATATACATAGAGTAAAATAATTTGATGTGATCCTAATATCATTGGGAATAATTTACTTGGATTTATTAATGGATGAGATATACTGCTAAACTATAGATATAAAAATAGTTTTTGTGTAGGGATTTATGGTTTTATTTACTTGTAATTTTTTAGAGGAAGAGATCTCCATGAAAAAAAGTTATCATGTTATCAATTATGGAAAAGAGTAGGGTATAATCTATTATCTAGTAATATGATATAGGTAACCTCAGAATATCATTGATCATGAAAATTAATATGAAACATCCATGATACATGCATGGATTTTAGAAATGAATACTGAAGGTTCACGTATTAATTTATCCAATTATATTACACAAGGATTTTTAAGGACAAACATATCATTATTATTTAATAATTACATATTCTTACTGAATAAAAATAATTTTATTAGCTAATTTGAATGTAGTTGGAGTCTCATATTTACAAAATCTTAACCATGTATGTAATGATAGGATATAATTCATGTTTAATGTCGTGTGATATTTTAAAAGATGATAATTTAAGAATAAAGAAATGGATGATTGTATAATTTCTATCTTTCCAAAAAAAATTATCGATAAGGTTGTATTTATCCATTTGAAGCAAGTGAATAAGGTCATGTCTTCATCAGGCTGAAAAATGGATCCTTACAATATCATTTTACAGATGAATAACTTATTATTCAATAAATACCATAAGATAAAATGGCTAATTCCATAATATCCTTACAGGAGAATAATGTTATTTTTGTTCATTAAAAACTAAGAATATTCAGATAATTATAGATCTGTTGTGAATATGTATGATGAATACCATAATTATTCAGTCAATTGGTTGTTGAAATTTTTTGTTTTACATGAGTGAAATAGATCTGTTACACTCATGGATAAGATATATTTTAAGTTTTTTATAAGAATCTTAGAGAGGAATATCATCTTACTAACATTGTATAGAAAACATTACATTATGTAGTGATTTGGATTTAGGATTCTATCAAGTTACTGAAGAGGCTCATTATAGGGGTTTCTAAAATTATTTTAAGAATTCGTATAAATAGATGCTCAGGTGTTTAACTAACTAAGGTATGAGATTTGGTTACTTGGGTTTACATTTGGATCATCTTTAGGATTTACTGCTTATGCGTATAAGTAGATTATAACTTATACATTTTAAGAAATTATAATATTATTCAAGATAATCTAAGTTAGATAGTATATCTAAAATGGGAAATAATTGGTATTTATAATAATCCTTGTAAATATAGTGTTTTTGGTCTCTCTTATTTTCTTTTTATACTATGTGATAATGTGAGATATCACCATATGTATTTAGAAAAATAGAATGTTATAGTGGTTATATTCTAAGTAAATAATCTATGAAATGAAGACCATAGATTCCAAGACCCTTCCTCAGTGAGAAATTGAGTTTGGGTAACTATAAGTGGTATCAAAGGAATTATTTCCTAAAAAGATCTATGAATTGTTTATGAGATTTGAAATAGGATTAAACTATTTAGATACTATACATAATGAAAAACTATTTTACATTTAATGATACTAAAACAGATATCCTGTCTTAGACATATAAAAAATAGAAAAAAAATAAAAGAATCTAATATGAAGAATATTATTATAGAAACGTTAGAGTCCACTGACTGAATTTTTTAAAAGTAATATAGGATAAGATTTTTATTTTTATTTTTTCTCCTCTAATTAATTTTTTATAGATATGATTATGACCAATCACTTTTTTTCATTATTTTTAACTTAATTAACACATGAATGATGTATCCAAAGTGTTTATAAAAGATATTTTTTTATCTTATAAGTAGTCTTTAGTGGATAATATTAAAATTGTAATAACTGTACAATTCATTGTATTATTCAGTCATTATATATGTGGGAAAATTGAGAAAACATATTACAGGTTTGATTGATAATGATGAAATAATTTCACATTAAAATTAATGATACACTAAAATATCTTTTTATTTCAAAATAAATGTTAAAAAGATTGATTTCTTTAAATTAATATCTATTTAATATTGACATACACATGAAAAATGGACAATATTATTATCGTTTTTATATATAATCAATTAGATTATAATGAAAATATAGTATAGAATCATGAAAATTATTTATAAGTATCATGGAAAATGAATTACAGACAATTAAAGAAGATTTAAGAGGATACGGAATAAAAAATGATGTGAGTTGAGGACGATAAGAACTTCCTCCACATGATGTTCAAATATCTTGATGTGAGATTTATAAATCATGAAGAAACAAAATATAAACCATCCCAAATTTTTGGAAAATATGATATTTCCACACATGTTTTCATTTAGTATCATGACTCTGATATGATCTTGATATAATCCCTTATCTAAATGGAATGATCCACTAAGAAGAGGTTATATCATAACTCCTAAACTATTTTATGTAATATAATTTTTAATGTTGTACAACATTTTTTAATCTATGATATAGGAATGTATGGATGGTAAAAAATAGTAACAATATCACAATATCAAGGGTTGATCAGATAAGACACATGAAGAGTTATTTCCAGTGAAGTGTCAAATAGAGTGGTTAATTCACTAAAAAAATAAATGTTTCAAAATATATTAAATCATAATATACAAAAACCCAAAAAAGGATAAATATATTCCTTGGCTATAGTTGGTGTTTTTTGGAATTAGGACATAATTCTGTGGAATATTTTCAAAACATGTTAATTCAAGATAATAATAGAAATCCCAAATCAGGATTCCAAAATGATAATGAAAGTATATGGTGGAATATAAAAAGATTGATCCTCTCAAATATCATAAGGAAATAGAAATTTGTTAATATAATCACTTCGCATTATGGAAAATATATCTCAGTTTGAATATGTAAAATAACAACCACTATCTAGAAAAAATGTATAAGAAGGAAAATGATTAGAGTTATATGGTTTTTTCTTTAATTATGAATGTTATGGTTAAAATAATAAGCATGACTATATAAAATTCATTTTATTGATAATATGAAACAGTCATGGGTATTTAATGTTGAATTTAATAGAAAAATTTACCATAGAAATATTGATTTGATTAAAAACTCGTAAAATCATGCCATTCAGCTCATATATGAATGCTCATGAGACATTTTTGGAAGATGTAAGAAGTACACCATAAGTAGAAATGATATAAGTTATTTAGTGAATATAATTACCCTGTTTTTAAAGGGATAATTATTTGTTAGAAATATTTTGATATTTAATTTAATGATTCATAGATGTATGATAATTTCAATATATAAGTTCTATTTATTTTAAAAAATCCACAAAAATGGATAAGTAATTTGAGTAAGCATAAAACATGATAAATACTAAGAGAGTCGTGGATCCAGTCAAAACTGATCCCAAGAAAATTTTATTAAGAAAAGGGAGAGTCAGGAAATAAAAGGAGTACTACAATACCAAGATTACAATACAACGTGCATATTTAAGTCCACCAGTGAAGAGAAATATTCAAATACTATAAACAACCATGCCATATCCACCACCATGATTTATTTCTTGGAAAAAGCATACGCCTCCTGATTGACCTCTCTAAAAGCATACGAGATAATAAAGTTTAAGCGAATAACCTGTTTGAGACATTCAAACCACTTTGAAAGTACCCACCATTTCACTTTCCACATTCTTGTTTGTAAGGCTTGGACCACAAGTTAGGAATCTCATTCAATCCATAGCATGCCCCAATTATACATGACATCATACCTGATTGCATGAAGAATCACTCATAACTCAGCTTCAAAAGCAACACCAACGCTAGTGATTTGATAAAAAAATCATTTCACAAAGCCACAGTATGTGCGATGAACACCACTGCACTCCGATGGGCCTAGTGCACCGAAATCAACTCCATCCACATTGACCATGAGCCATGGAATGATCGGGGGAATCCAACAGATGTACCTGATAATCTGTGGCTTCCAAGTCTTCCAGAAACTCCATGTAACTGCATAATCTTCATATCTGATACACCTAATATACATTACACCAGACTGTAACTTCGAGGAAGCATATACCTCATGATGAATCGCCATCATTCCTTACCGAATGGGCACCTTCATGCCATCAAAGGCTACAAAATTTCAAGTAGCCCAAATGGCTGTAATTACAGCTGCAATAACCACCATTAGGAAGTTCCACACGTATTCGCTACAGCAGAAATTGGACAACCTTGCAAGCAGATCCAGAATCAGAACCTGTAGCCTGAACAGAGTCCCAACGTAGCCCAACAACTGCCTAGAGTATGCACACTCCACAAACAGGTTCCAGACATCCTCTTATGCTCGCATTCATAAGTGACATGCTAATGCAAACATAAAAATAGACCTCTTAAGCTGGTCATGGGTGGGAACACAGTTTATTGAAATTTTCCATATAAGCTTAGAGCAGGATGGCTGAATGAACAAAGACCTATATTTCTTCATCCAGGCAGGTGGACTATAAGAACCCCCACAAGCAAGCTGATAGTAATCCCTACTATTAAACAGGCCATTCCTATTATGCATCCATACTAGTGTAGCACAATCCATAAAATCATAAGATTGAAATTCCAGCTCCACCTGAGAGGGTAATATGCTGTCAAATAGATGTTTATAAGATACAAACTAAGCAATGGAAAAATTCCCAGCACCCGAGGGAATTCCCATACTGTCCTGAAAAGGACAATCAATCCATGTCGTGCTCCAACACTTGAGTTTAGAGTCACGACAAACCAGAAACTGTGTATCATTCATGATCTTCATGGATGAACATTTGAGGGAAGCCCATATAGATGACGCAAGATAGAATTTATAGCCATTAATTATTCTGCCTTTGAATCGATTAACTAAAAAATCTCCAGAAATATCATTGGAGATGAAACCCCAAGAAAACTTCCCAATGATACCATCATTAAAAATCTTGATATCCTTGACCCTAAGACCCCCAAATTCAACCGGCTAGATGGAATCCTTCTAGGTAACAGTAATGAGAATGCGCTCCTGGATTGACCCTGTCCAGATAATGTTTCGGTCCAGACTTTTTAACACCTTGATGAGTCCCCTAGGCAACTGATATAGAGAGAAAAAGTAAAAAAATTTAGATGTTATCACTTATTTTACAAGGAATAACCTCCCAGCCATAGAAATCACCTTCCCTTTCTAACTATCAAGTTGGTTGAGAATACCTGAATAAATTCCCTCTAAATATTTCTTCTTCGCCTTTCCCCAAAATGAACGAACACTAAGGTATTGAAAGGGAAAAGACCCCATTTTAACCCCAAGGACTCTAGTTATCCTGTTCTGCTTCCCAGTCATGACACCATTTCTCGAAAAAATGAAGGATTTGTCCCAGCTTATCGCTTGACCAGACACTTCATCATAGTGTTGGAAAAGGAGCTTAATAGAGGAAATAGATTTCCTAGAGGCTTTCCCAAATAGCAGGATGTCATCAGCATACAACAAATGCGATGCGGAAGAGTCATTCATACCTACCTAAATTTACTTATACATACCCATGTGTGCAAGTTCATTGATACATCTGCTAATATTGTCCTCAATAATAGAAAATAAAAGACCGGAAAGTGGGTCCCCTTGTCGCACACCTCTAGTACATGGGAGAAAACCCCTAGGTGAACCGTTAATTAGAATGGACAGCCTTGAGGAGAAAAGAATGGTGTTGATCAACTTGATGAATGCATTGGAGAAGCCATATCTTTTAAGGACCTCCAAAAGAAAACTCCATTTGAGTGTGTCAAAGGCCTCTGAGATGTCAATTTTCAATGCAAAATTTCCTTTTTTCGCCTTCTTTCTCATGAGGTTGACACTTTTCGAGGCAGTGAAAAGTCATTCATGAATATTCCTTCTAGGAAGAAATCTTTATTGATTTGCAGTAATCATCTCACTGACCATCTGACCCAGCCTGTTTTTGAGGATCCTGCTGATCAACATAGGGATAGTATTTCCCAGAGCCACTAGCCTAAAATCCTTTATGTCAAGATCATTACCTTTCTTATGTAATAGATCAATAAAATAGTTGTTCATACTATATGGAAAGTAACAATGAGTAAAAAAATCCTTTACGACCAGGGTAAGATCATCTTACAAGACACCCCAATAAGAGACAAACAAATTATTGGTAAAACAATCTAAACCCGGAGCACTCTAAACCATTACCGATAAACGTGCTGTTCGAATTTCCTCCTTGAGAGGGGGGTGACAAGAGACTGGCTATCGTAATCTCTAATGCATGGGTTAATATAATACATGAATGAGACTGAATAGTCTAATAAGATATTTCTATATTGAGATTAGTCAAAATATATTACCTAGATTTATAGGAAGATCTTCATCTTAATGTTATTTTTGAAAATCTATGATGGCCCATTACTATAATCCTATATCAATATTTTTGTGTTTTCTACTAGCATGTTGGAAATTTAAGGGGATAGTTCAATCCCTATATGTTTATTATTGATGAGTTTAAATTTATTAACTCTTCACTACAAAAATGAATTTGTAAAATATAAAATACCTTATAAAATTTGAATAAGTGGTATGAAAATCAAATTTTCATCCTCAATTTTTAATTATATTAATCATATCAATTAACTGTGAGTTCTGAGATGATGATAATATGAGACAAAGGTGGAGATATTGTTTTTTCACTCATTCTTTTTTATTTGACTATTAATATATATGAATATATATATATATATATATATGTTATTAATAACACATATTTTTTTTATAAAATTAGTAATAATACTAGTGATTTTATATTCATGTAAGTTTATAGATAGAATAAAAAACCATTTTTGTAAATATCTTGTGATCTACACTAGTTTATCCCACATTTACATTGAGTTTATTAACTAATGTATCATTACGATGGAAAATATTTTATATCATCTTTCTCATAGAACATGGTTATGAGAATAAGAGTGTCATTTATTATAGATGAAGTTATGTTAATGTCCCCCATTTTCAATTCACATTTAGGAGTCAATAAGGGGATAAAAAATTGATCACACATATTCAATTTTATTAAGCGAATAGAAATTGACAAAAATATAAAAAGAGGTATATTATTGAGATAATGATGTTTTGTTTTATAACATTTAGATTAGCTAGTTGTTTATAGATAATTTTTTATAAATTCATTAAATACTATTGGATAACATGAATGAATAATTCTCAATGTAAATGTGACGATTATTTGAAATGATATTAAATTATAAAAAATGGTGTCAATAAAAATTTTAAAGGGGATATTATTGAGACAATGTGTTGGAATTTTTCATAAATATGTGTCAATATGCTTTGGGGTATATTGAGATGAATTTGTGATGAAAGGGGAGTTGTTTTTATAGATATATTTAATTGAAATTGATTTCAGGATTGAAAAATTCTATTTATAACTATGTGATTTTTTTAAACCATTTTATTTTCCAAGACATGTGTCAATATAGATGATTTTTTTGGAAAAAATTATAATGAATAGGAGTTCTATTTAATAACATGAAAATTGAATTTTATTTCGTGGGGAATGACCAAAATGATAGTATGGAAATTTATATTGGAATCTATATTGGAAGTAAATGATAATTTTCATTCGGAATTTATATTTATTCTTAAAAAATAAAGTCTCCAAGTATTACAACCATATATGATTTCTCAAAAATAAATGGGATCCTTCTATTTTGACCAAAAAGGACATAATGGGATTAACTACACCCACAGGGAGCATCAGTGAACATTAGGCCACATTGGTCATATAGGGATGTACATTATTGATAACATGCACATTAGATGGTGGGCTAATGTGGGTAGGTACAGCCCACGAAACCTTGGTGCATGAAACTGTTATGGGCCAAGAACCCCTATATTTCCTTAAATAATTTAAGGAATACATAATAATATATATAATATCCTCAGTAGTTGATATATTGATGTGGAATATTGGATTTTATATAGTTTTCATGCATTTAAAATGTTATAGTAATAACACATGACACTAGATCTAATGAATCTTGAACATACTAAATAAGATAACAACATTGTCTTCGTACCATTACTCATTTTTCATTTTAAACATGATATTATTCCACTTTAGAGCCATAGAGATTACCACCATGTTAAATATTTCAATTTAAATTATCTTTCACATTAATGATTGTAGATATAATCTCTTTGGAAATAAGAAAATATGGAAAATTCGTTCCACAAGAAATTCATGTAATGAACATTCTTGATCTACAAAACATGATATATGAGGTATCAATATGGTGAAGAGTTATCAAAAAAGATAAATACTTGGGTTAATAAATTAGAATGATTCAAATGTAATGATCATGTACTTTTACTAACATGAATATACATTGAATGAAGAAATGAAGAATTTTTAATACATTCTATGATATGAAAAAATACATGGGAATATATTTTTTATGAAGGAATATTTTTAATTTTGTATACTAAGGATTATGAATGAATAATTTATTAGTTTTGTTTTATTAGTTATTCCTTCCCAATAATAATAATGATATAGAAATGATTCTGTTTAATAAATAATCAATATTATAGATATCATGGAGTCTTTCATGTATTTAATACTGGGAATAATTTAATGTAGTCATTTTATTTACAGTAGTATATAGATTTATATAGAAGAAAAAACATATTGATGGGTTATTAATATACACATTTCATTATGAGTCCTATTTCACAATAGAATCAACTTACCATTTTTGATACATATTGGTTCTTGGTAATTGAATATTCCATGTAGTCATTTTCAAGTGGCATAGTATGGGTGATTATAAAAAATATGAGATTTATAGTATTAAAAAAATTTAATTACTATATGATGATTAAGGGAATAATAATGGATTTCATGTGATGTGATCAATGAAATTGTGTATACACTCAAAAACATGATGATACTAAGATATTTAGTTTTCAATGATATCCTAAAATCATAGAGAAGCCTTCAATCAGCTTCAATGTAGGAGGATAAGTGCTGATAAACTAATGATGTAAAAAATGAGTAATTATATAATGTTATTTTACTTAAATTTGTAATATTTGTGAGATAATTATCAATAAGTAAATAGAGGACTCACATGATTCGATAATATAATGAAAAATTTATCCAATATAATGAAATCTTATGAAAGATAGAACTTAATACCATCCTTGAAAACTGATTGAAAAATAAGTATCATGATGAAATAATTATGATTAAAAATGAAGAATGGAATTTTATGTATTTATTTATGTGTATAGATTACTCAAATAAAAATTAAGTTATGTATCTCTTGTTATGTGTAGGAGAACATAGTCTGATAGATGAACATAATCTGGAATACCTTTAATGAAGGAAATTTTGTTTCATATTTTCATACAATTACATAAGGATAGTAAGGCCAAATATATTTCATATTTACTATAACATGATTGTTAACATTTTTAGAATTCAATAATTATGAATAATATGATTTTTAATGTTTTATCTAACACAAAATTTTAATGATTTAATTTTTTTCGCATCTGTTGAAAACATATTATTATGGTCGGGACTTCATTAGAAATAATGAATTATTATTTCCCAAGAATTTGCCTATGGAATATATGATTGATTAATTAATATAAGACGTCGGAGATTCTAATTCAATAATATACATATAAAATAAGACTGTTAGATGTGATCATTTAGTAAACCTAGTTGAACTATATAATTCTAGATCTTATGTGAACGTCCCTCAAGACCAATAATATTATTTCATTAAGTATTTGTGGACCATGAAGTTTTAAACGAGTGAAACAGATCAAGAACACTCTTGGTTGAATAATTAATTTAGATTGTATAGAAGTAACCGAGAGTATACATTGGCCTTACTATAAATATATTATTAAAATTTAGTATAAAATATATTTCTACATGGGACACAAACATGATACTCAAGATGAACATGACTATGGTGTCTAACTGATTAAGAATAAGGAGAATAAAATATGATTGGGATTTATTAACAAAAAATATATAATAGTTTGTTAATTTAGTATAAAATATAAATCAACTGGAGGATCATCTATTGGGGTATAAAAAGTTTATTTTATACCAATTTTAATCATTGATAATATAATTATAGGGAACCAGGATTAATACACGTGGGTATTAAATCATTTATGATTATTACTTATTACATTACATAAATACACATCTGAGTAAAAATCTATTAATTTGTCTTAGTAGTATTGGGTAAAAATCATCTAATTTGATGAATTATATTCAATGTTTCTCATTAACATCATCTCATTTAGTAATCACTTATAAAAAAATTTATAACATAGGATAAAGGAACACATAAATGGGTGATCCTCTATTTTCAGTAATGGAAAATAAAGGAGATGCGTAAGCATGCCATGAACATAAGGGTATGGTAACATGACAATAAAATTTGAAAAAAAACCCTCTATATCAAAGATCATAATCATGCATCATGTATGAATTATTGTAAGTTTAAAGGACATGATCCATAAGGGGATAAAATGTCATGAGTTATGAGGGAACATGACATGAAATTTGCGGCACACAAATAATAATGTAAAATATTATGTCAAGGGTTCACATCAAGAAGATCATAACATGTTAGTACTGGGATCAAAACCCATAAACAATCTTTGGGAATGGCCTGACCAACCATGTACACTCTTTTTTTGGATTGGGATAAACACCTTTGTACCACCATCTTCAGTCATGGTTTAAACACTAATGTACCCCCATATTTTGTATTGGAAAAAACACCTACGCACCAACATAATTTTTTTGGGGTAAATCATTTTTACCCTCATCTTTTATTAAATCTATAAAAAACCTTGTGATTTCATCATTTGGATTGGGATAAACACTCATTTACCATCATAATTGGGATTGGGTAAAACACTAGTGTACCCTCATATTTTTGAATGGGATAATCACTTCTGTAACATCATCTTTGAGTTGGAAAAAATCATTATGTTATTTATGAGGTCATACAAAATTTACTAATAACTAATTCATTGGAGGGAGATATTGGTCCAACTATAACATAATGTAAAATAGTCATGTCTTCTAAAAGACCATAAAAATTCATTGTATCATAAAAAAATTATTTAAATGGAAATCGAGAAAATTTAAACATATAAGAACCATTGGAAAATATTCATGTTTTATAATCATTTAAACATTGAATATACCATGAAAAGAAGTTATTTTCATATTAATTTTATAATGGTATAACCCATTGAAGAGAAATAGGCTTCATAAACATCATACCATTAAATATATACAGTTAAAAGATTGAATATGAATGGAACTCTTGAATAATATTATGATTAATGAATCTTTAACAGCAATTTATACCACATTATATGAAAAAATTAAAAATCATTTGAAACATCTCTAGAATAAAATATCATTAATACAATGAGAAAATTTTTTTTTAAAACATATATCTTTTTTATATCAATTTCATTGAAAATAAACATGAAATTTTATAAAGGAATCCTTGAAAATACATAAAAAAATATTTAAATAATAAAAAATATTAATATTATTCCAGGAAAATGAACATAATTTATCTTTTATAAAAGTACATGAGAAGAGTTTTACCAAGGTTTTGGATGAAAAAAGACTTATTATGGATGGGAGAATGAAATTAATATTTTCTTTAAAAAATAGTACAGATCACTGTACCAAATAGGGTAAAATGGAACCATTTCACAAATTTATCATGAAAATCCGGGGGATATTAAAATTCATGAGATTTCATAAGAGGAATAACATTAAATCTTTTCATTGTTAATATAACCACAAACAATCCTGATAGAAGAAGAAAATGTTACATGAAATCAATACCACTTTTGGTCACAATGAATCGTAATATCCATAATGGATTATAATTAATGAAACATAAAATATCATTTGGATAAAAAAATTCTTCATATTTCATGCCAATTTTTCTCCACTTACACCATGTAAAAAAATCAAGTTTCATAAAATAACATTTATCTCAAAGAAGAAAAAATGAACCAAGAATATCTTATCAATTTGTTGATATATTAATTGTAAACCCCCTAATGCGCTGATAATAAACTGGAATTATATATACCTATATATTAAAATATAATAATAATAAAATATTTTTATTGAAATTATATACAACAAATGAAAGAAATGATTTTTGAAAATAGATTTTTGTCTTAGAGAAGTAATAATGTTTGACAGAAATATAATACCCTAGGTCTGGACTCTCATTGTAATCATTCAAAACACATTTATATTTAATATATTTTTACTATAAATCAATGATATAACCATATTAATATACATAATACATTATATTATTTTCACATGACTTTATTTTACCTCTTTATTAACAATTCCATGTTCATATTTTGACTGGGTAATAACAACTTTTTTTCGTACATGTTTTGATTTATTTTTATTAGAAATTTAATTTAGATCGTGATATCATCATACAAAGAAGGGTAAACATGAAATTAATATCATATATATTCACTATATAATTATTTATATTAAAATTTGTATTTAGTAATTGGAAACGAAATACAAGGTTCATGGAGTAGGTAGGTTATATAAACTCAGGAATGTTATTTCCATTTTCATGAAATATTAAAAAAGTAAAGTGAATTATATATATATATATATATATAAGTCAATAAAAAGATTTATGTAATATATATAACATATTTCTTTTAATCACATCCTTAATATAGTCCATGTAATGTTTGAACAAAACGCATCACTTAGGGATACAGTAGTCTGTTGTAGATACGGATGAAGTTATCATTTTCCCACAAAAAGGAAAAAAAGATGTAATGTGTTGCATAGAAATTATATAATGATATTAAAATCATTAAAATCGTATATATATTACATAAAGAATCATTATATCATTAATTCCTACCATTAAACTAGTAATGGAAAAAAATGGCATCAGTTCCTAAGAAAGTAGTATTTTGAACACATGAATGATAATTTTATAACCGATTTGACGGATGATTTTGGGAGATAGGTCACACCATAAAAATAACAACATATCACTAGATTTAATAAACTGATATTATTATATAATCAGGATAAATGTAATTATTTAATTGGAATGAGGAAAATATAAAAAAATGATGAATGTTACCTATTCTTGGGGTATCTCTATTTATTTTACACCATAGGCCATCCTTGGTTAGATTTATACCCAAAAAACAATTCTATAATTATATAATGCATGTTTATAACTTATTTTGGTAGATCATGGTCAAGTAAAATGGATGGAGATGTGTGAATCAATGAGGGGAGTGAATTCCCTTTTATAATTGAGGAGGAGAGATCTTACTATAAATACTCAAAATTATTCAATATTGTGAGATTTATCTTGCCACATGATGATAAAAAATGCGTAATAATGTATTGGATGTTTAATTTTTCTTATAAGACCTCCATGACCCAAAATTATTTAATGTTTTATAATGATTTCCCTTAACCAATACGATTCCTTACATTTAAAATTTCTGTTTTTATTAAGAAAAATAATTCTATAACCTTAGAAATTAATATATAATTGTAAATTATAGAGAAAATTATTAGATAATTCATAAGAAATAATATTAAAAATTATTTATAATTTATAAATTAAAATTTTCATGTCTATTGTAAAGTAATTTTAACAAAATAACAAGTAATGTGCAAAAAACACTTCTTTAACGCAAACATTGCAAATAATGTATTTTATAGTTAATTTCTTATGTGTTCACTATAAAAACTAAAATTGTTAATTAATGGAAATTATTTGAAACTAAGAAACATTTTAAAATTTCTGGATGACAATATAATAATTTTTAATTTTTAATCATTTAATAAAATATCAATTATTAAAAAATTGCAATAATTTCAATTTTAGCACTAATAATTTTATACAAAATACAAAAATCATTATAATGATGGATTATTAATATATTAAGTTTAGACCACTGTAACATGATATATTAATAGAGAAAATTGACATTAGACAATAATTCATTCAATTTAATAAACTCTTAATATTTTTATTATCATTTATTTTAGTTAATCATTATCAAATTTATTTTAAAGTTGAATTTTGGTAACCATTTAACGTAATTGTTTAGTATAAAATAATTTAACTAAAAAATTCTCATTTTACATTAATAATATTATTTATAACCTAAAAAATATGATGTGTTTTCACCATATCCAAACATTATAAATATTAAAGGGTAGTAATATTAATTTTGTTCCTTTGGCATAATTCAATTATTATATAGGTAAAATTACTAGAATAGTGCCCTAATAACTCATAAAAATAAAAGATAGAGTGTTATGGGTATATTTATGTCTACAAAATGGGTTTCATAGAAGTTGATAGTTCATTTTAAACCTTATATTCTATGCTTAACCACAATGTAAACTCATTTTTATATTAATCAATGTAGTTACATTAACTTGTTTCACTAATAATTATGTTAAAAAAATTAATTTAACCATATTAGAAAATATAAAATAATATTATATAAAATATGGAATAAATTTTTTAAAATTTAAATCAGATATGTGGAATAATAAAATTTAAAATTAATCCCACAGACGTTACAATAAAGCAAATTTTTAATGTGAAGATGTTCAAAAGTTTTAAATCATAAAAAATGTAAATAAATTATTAAAATGAATAAATTGGAATATATTTTATTAAGAGATATAAAATTTATATAATTATTATATAAAAAATATTAAAATATAATTTATACGTATAAATTATTTAAATTAAAATGAAATTTTATATTCAAATTAAATATTTTTCAATAATCATCATAAAATGACACATCACAAAAAAAGTAACAAAACCTCACCGAACGAAAAAATTTCAATTATAAATTGGAAAATTAATTTTAATTTTTCTAATATTTCTTTAATATGGTAAAATTTAGTTTTATATTATATTTCCTAATCCTGATTAACCATATGTTAAGAAAATTCTATAATTTCAAAGAAATATTTATTTTTAATATTAAAAAATACTTATTTATTTTTATTCAATAGATAACTAATAAACATGTGAAAATATTTATTTTAATATGTTTTCTAATAATACTAATTATCATATTTTTAATAGAAAGAAAATAAGAATAATATTAAAATTTTGATTAAATAGTTTTTTGTAGTTCCATAAAACTATGTCTTGCATGTAATGAAAGATACCAATGAAGATTGTTATTGTGTGCAAAAAAAGTATAACAATGTATTCTATGCACCATAATTTAATCTTAGTGTTGTTTATAAAAAATATTAATTTGGTGTAGAGTTTAACAAAAGTGATCAACATTTTTAATTTATTCAAAAAAATAATTCAAAAAAATAATGGTGTAACATTCAATACCCATAAAATATATTTTGACTCCAAAATTCATCACAATAATTAAAGTTAAAATACATGAAATATATTTCCAAATAAACCCATTTCATAATAATTATTATTAAAATATACTTTAAAAGGTAATGTTGAAACAAAATGGTTACATAAAGTAACACAGAACATTTTTTGTACATAGGAGAACATAGGTGGAATGGAAATATGTAGACATGGAAGAAAAGAATAAATAGTTATAGATAGTGATTGTGGTCATGGATCACAATATTTTTATTCATATTCATTATGTTAATGAACAAAAAAAATTAACAAATATTCATGAAATATTGTTGATATCATCAAAAATGATTTTAATTAGACACTATGTTTTTCACTATCACTTTCATAAAGAAGAAGTACTTTACCAAGAATATATACTGGCTTTATTTCATTACATTTTTTTAATAAAAATCACATCCTCTGGTTATAAATTGATCAATTATCAATTCATATAATTCTCTAAGATATAAAAGTTAATTTTTTGTGTTTGAAACATTATTGGATCATAAGATCCATGAATAGAATGATAAGTCATTTTTTATATCCTTAGTTTTTATCAAACATAATTTTTAAATTAGTAATCTTATATGTAAGAAATGACATATTGTAAAAAAAAATATCCTCTAAAACATCATTCAATGTTTAACATAAACAATTTCATAAATGTTTAACCATTTTGACCATTTTGACAGATGAAAATACAAAACATTTTTCATATAAAGTCATTAAATTTATCAAAATCAGCATAACATTGATCCCCAATATATCATAATGTACCTTGTGATTATCACATAAAAAACATAAAAACCTTTATCATGAATTATCATCTATAAAACCTTAATGAAAATATGTTCTATTATTCAGAATTCATATAGATTATTGGATATATTCCTTAAATCCCAAAATATAGTAAAATTCATCATTGATAATCGAACCCATATTGTCAAAAATTCCATTAGTATTTATGAGTACATAAATACTTTCCAATTTTCATTAATATTATATTTAATATATTTATCAAAAATAGAAACCATTTTCTCAACATCAAATAATTATTAAGGGTTACATTCTGTAAATATATTTTTCATAAAATTAAATGTTCTTAAAAGATCACTTTTATATGGAATCAGTACTATTCCAAATATTCATTCAAAAAAAAATGGAAAAAATATTCAAAACTATCCATATATACTACACAATTAATATTTCTTGGCTCAAAACACATAAATACATCAATCTTTCCCCTTCAATGATAGGTATGTAATTGGTCCTCCCCAGGTCTAATTATAAATTCTGGGCCAAGTTGATTGATTTAGTTATTCCCCATTTTCTCACATATTTTAAATTAATATCTTAATCAATTTGTCACACTAGAGCCCCTTTTTCAATACAGATAACGTCTTCCACTCTATTTGAGATATTCATAGAGATTTTTTTGCACATTTTTGATAAGTAGGAACCCAGTTCCTCTTTATTCTCTTTCCATTACAAAATATAAATTCATAAAAATATTTATTCTACATATTCTATGTTTTTATAATCTCTATAAATCTCATATTAGTAATAATATTTCATGATAGCTAATTAGGGTAATGAAAATATTTTTCTCACTTATCATCAACTTTTTTTATGATAGCCACTGATGTTTTAAATATATTTAACATCACCATAATTTCTTATGGTTCCATACATTGAATGAAACCAAAAAATTAGTGTCATAATGAGTATTAATTGTGTAAAACCAGTTAATTTTGAAAATTCACTTATAAAATGTCTAAATAGTAACACCTATTTTTTTATCTATGACATTGTAGGTTCATCCATGGTTATTCATAATCCTAATCTATTTAATTACTACATAATAGTTATTAAAGAGCTTTTGAATATTCAAATTATATACCCTAGGAGTGTCAAACCAGGTTCCTAGTATCGGTCATTGTCTTGGACATGTTCCCAATACATTCTAGCTCAATATGGTTTTTTGTGTTTTTACTTGTACATAAATTTTTACTAAATACACACCATCTTTTAATATCTATAAAAGGGATAATATATTAGAAAATACACTCCATATCCTTTACTGAAACCCATGGACAATTTCATATAATTTTTCTTATCCTTAAATTTATCCTTACCAACATCACTATACATACACATAGAAATATCGATTGGGATCTCACCGATGATCTATTATACTATTTTACAATGGAAACATCAACCTTTCCTTTGATACCAACTATACTGACCCATGACTAACATACAAGTATGTTAAATATTTTTTTTGAATCTTTATAAAATTACATGAATACACCTCTAAGGACCATATTTTTTAGTATATTTGGATACTTTAAAACTATTTTTATAATCAATTGAATGATCTTAAATGTTTTAGACACAAATATTTCCATTTAATACTCCTTAAATAAATTCTACATATGAAAATAAATACAAACATAAGAGTGGGTGATCTAAAATTTTTATTAAGGGAAAATAAATGAGAAATAAAATTATAACATAAACATAGAATATAATAAAACTACTAAAACGTTTGGAAAGAACAAAACATGTATGTCAATGATCATAATCATGAGTCATGGAATAATTATTGATAGTTTAGAAGACAATAGTCATAAAATAATCAAAGGAGATGAGCCATTATAACAGAAGAAACTAAATTTGTGGCATACAAGAAGGTGTATAAACACTTATGTCAATACAACCCACCAAAAAGTTCATAACAAACACATATATATCTTACAACCCACGTAATTGCAATTGTCTTGGTTTGACCAAATGTGTAACCTTGTTTTTGGGTTTTGGATAAACACCCATGAACTATCATCATTGTTCTTGGGATAAATACTTGTGTACCCTCATGTTTGGGCATGTGATAAACACTAGTGTACCACAATATTTGGCTTTCATCTAAGTACCAATTTAACCTCAAATTTGGTAATATGATAAATTCTTTTTATTACAATCCTATTTGAGCTTTTTCTAAATACATATGTACTCTTAACTCTATGCTTCGGATAAATACATGTGAACATTCATCTTTGATCTTGGACAAAAAACCCACATACCCTCATCTATGGGATTGGGATAAAATATTATGTACCTTATGGGATCATATTTTATTTATTATTACCAATTTCAATGGAGGGAGATATGGGTCCTGTCAATTAGGAAATGGAAACCATATTTATGGGTTTGACATGATCATAAACATTCATCATAAGATAACCAATGTAATAAAATGGATATCATAAACATTTGATCATATCATAAATTATGGAAATGATTCTGGTTTAATAAACATTTCATCATAGAATTACCCTTCCAAAGAAGATTTTTTATCATGTATTTTATCATCGTATAACTCGTGGAAGAGAACACAGATTAATAATCATCATTTCATTTTAACATAAAAAATTTAGAGAAAGAGTGTGAGTGATATTCCTAGATCATATACCGAGTATATTATATGTATCAACAACTAATGTCACAATATATAGAAAATTATTTTGAGATATATTTAATAACATTTCTTGAGAAAAATATACATTATATATGAAGAAAATATTTTTAAAACATAAACCATTTTGAAAACCTTTTGTAATAAAATAAACATGAAAATATATATTCGATGATTTTAAAAGTAGTAAAAACACTTTTTAAAATATAAATAATTTTTAAAATCATTTTAAATTAAATTGATGTAAATTTTTTTTTAATTTTTTAAACATGTTCTAGGAGGAAAACAAATTTCTTACAAAAGAGTGAAATAAAGTCATACTTTTTTTAATACCCTTTTATTAATTTTTTCAATTAAAAATGAGTACAATAATATTAACATTACATTATGTTATCAAGAATAACCATAGTATGATACAATTAAATATAAATACTTATTGTTATATCAGGATATTCTATCCGAGGAGACTTAACCATAAACAATCCCAATAAATAATGAGATTGTAACAAAAATCATTTACCACTTTTTTAAAATAAATTCATAATAACCATGAAATAATAACATAAATTGAAACTTAAAATATCAAAAGGATGGATAATTTTATGATATTCCATATAAAAGGGTCTTTATATAATCCTATAAAATAATATAGGTGCATTACATAACACACATCTAGAATAATGGAAATAAAGATAATAGTCCATTGTCAATTTGATAACATTAGAATTGTAAATCATCTGAAAGCGTGATAATTTTTTTATTTAAATCCCAATAAATATGAATATTTATAACAATAAAATATATTCATGGGAATTATATGCACCAAAGAAATAATTAGGTGCTAAATATGGAATGTGTCCCATAAAAGTAAAAATTATGAAGAAAATCTTGTACCTTAATACTTGAATCTCATAAAACTCATTATAAACCATTTATCAATTAATATATGTTTATTATATATTTAAAAAAGTTCTATATTCACATATATAATACAATAAATGAATTTCTTATGACTTTATATTACCCTATTATTATTAGTTCCATGATAAATTTTTGTTTTGCGTAATAACCGCTTTGTTTTTATTAAATGTTTCGATTTGTTTTTATTAGTACTCATATCTAAATCTTGAGTTAATATAATAATTAATTATAAAAAATATTTAATTATAGTATATATTTCTTATAGATTTTTTAGATTAATACATAAATCTTAGTGATTGGTAATTAAATTAACTATTCATAGAGACAATAGGTCATACATACGCATGAAATTATATATAATTTCCTTAAATTATTGAAGGAAATAAAATTATATGATATATATGGTCGTGACTTGTCCCCTAGGGCATATTTCGTGACTACCCCAAGCCCTCATTCTATAGGGTAGGGGCTAGCAAATACCACTAAAAAGAAATATACCAAAAGGAAAGGTATTTACCATTAAACATATACACACACATAAATCTCAAACTAATAAAAGTAAACAAGATGTAAACCACAAGTATCACCAAGACTAGAACATAGAGTAAAATACAAATTGAAAGTAAAGAAGGGGTCAAAATACAAGTCCAAAACCACAAAAAAAATGTACAACCTCCATGGTTCGTCCAATCAAAACCCCACTTTAAGGGGAAGGTGCTGGGTAGCTTCCTGTAGCCATAGAAGTGTGCCCATATTACCCATCACACTAAGAACCAACTGGTCCTTGACCACCAAATTCTTTTTTGAAGCATCTGTCTATCCCGTTTCCCTGAGCACCATATGATCTTGGACCACCATGGTCTCTGTCGAAGTGTCGATCACCTGCACGAGACATGACACATACGGGAGAAGCTCGTGTAGGGTTTAGTAATACAATACACACTACAGAACCCAAACCACACATGAAAGACCACAAAAGAATGTATGAATAAGGTATTGTCTGATCATGTAGCTATAATATAAATTATGGAAATAGATACTATGAGTTGTAAAAATGAACATGTTGGACTATTTATATACTCATACCTTACGATTATCATTGGTCTTTTGGGTCCTAGAGAGTCGCTCCCCACCATGGTCATGTTGGGTCACACAAAGTTGCTTCCAATTTAAGACAACATGCTATAGTACTCATCCCTGATGAGTATCGTGTCTTTTCTTGGTCACACAGAGTCGGTCCCCATAATGGGTCTTCCAGGGCTCATCGAGTCACTTCCCACATAGGTCATCATAGCTAATTCACACAGGGTATCTAGTAGTTGATACACACAAGGTCACTTTTTAGTAGTCCTCATGTCTCCTCCAGCCATAGGATTCTCGCACAAAGGGAACTTGATTCTTAGAGAATCCTCTTCTCAGTCCATTCTTCATATTCAAAATTCCATTAAAGCCTCCTCAAATCATGACAAATAAAATTCCACATCATGAGGGTCCCAATGTTTTAAAAATATCTACAATCAAAAGTATTATCTAAATGATATTGGTGTATTAGCAAACAGGGGTCGGTTATGTCCGGGCCCAGTCTGACCCGGTCTGACAGACTCGACCAACCCAGCTTGGGGCCCCGACATTCCCTCTTCTGGTTTGACCAATCTGTTTCTCATATTAAAAGCATGATTTATTATTATAAGTAATTATAAAAATAATCTAAATATAGTATATATTCCTTATATATTTGATTACATTAATCAAAAAATGTAGTGATTGGTAATTAAGTACACAATTAATGGGGAAATGGTTCATACATACGTAGGATTGTTTTTCCAATTTCTTTGTCTTATTGATAAAAGTAAAATTAAATGATTTAAATTGTCAAAACTGGTCCCCTAGGGCCCGTGCTATGACTACCACATGGCCACCTTCCTTTGTTCAGGGATGGTGTCTTGAACCGAATAGGTATATCCCAAAAAGGGAAGGGATTTGACTTTAAACCTATAAACATTCACAGATCTCAAGCTACAAAATGTAAACATGAATTAAATCAAAACTATCACTAAGACAACTACATAGTGTAAAGTAAAAACTAAATGTAAAAGGGGATAGAATAAAATACCATAACCACAAAGGAATGTACAACTACCATGGTCTATCATCATGAGACCCCACTTAAAGGGGTAGCTATTGGATAACATCGTATAGCCATAGAAGTATGCCCATCCGAACCATATCACTGATCAACACCTGGTCCAGGACCTCCAAGGTCTTTGTTCAAGAGTTTATCACATACACAGGATATGGAATGTGCAGGTAAGGCCATTGTAGGCATGGGTAACACAATACTCAGTAGGGATCTCAAACCACAAAGGAATGACCACCAAATAATGCAAGTATAAGGTATTATCAGCACACACGGTTATAATATATTGAATGGAAATCTAGACTATCATTAATAATACTAAAAAACTTGGACTCTAGAGGTACTCATCTCTATTGAGTACCATGGTTTTACTGGTTCATATAGAACTTCTCCCCACCGTGGGCATGTCGGGTCACACAGAGAAGCTGCTTTATTAGACCATCAAACTGAGGTACTCATCCATGATGAGTACTATGGGAATACAGAGTCTCATAGAGCCTCTCCACATCATGGGCCTAACGGGTCACACAATGACACTTCCCACATAGGCCATCATTTCTGATCCACACAGGGTCACTTATAGATGATCCACATAGGGTGGCATGTCAGTAGTATTCAAGTCTCAACCAACAGCAGGATTCCCGAACGTTATGTGCTTGATTCCAGGAGAATCCAATAGTCAATTCATTCATATTATTTCAACATCCATCATAGCCTCTTTAGATAAATCCAATAGAACCACCTCTTCACTAGGGTCCTAACCCCACAAGCACCCCCTCAATTAGACACCTAGTCTCAATGATATTGTCATTCTAGTAAACATGGGCCAGTTGTGTTTGGGCCCGGTCCGACCTGGTCGGACTTAGTCAGCCAACCCATCTGGGGGTCCCTCATGCACTGGCTTGTTTTGACGAATAAGACATGATCCGACCAAAGGTTTTCCCTAGAACGATTGGACCTTGATGATCCTAACCCATTTGGTCGTGGGTGCTGCCTACCGGGTCACCTAGTGACCTGGTTGCATCCTGCCTGACCTGAAATAGGTGGACCTATTCTCTCCCACCCTAGGACGCCCAACAATCCAATTTTATCATGCCATCCCAACCCTCAAAAATAGGTTGTAATACTATAGCATGGTCTACATAGTGGCCTAGTTTCCACCCCACAAGTCTGGCTCACATCTGATGGGCAGGTCTCCTCTGGCCCAGATGCCACCTGATGTGTGGTCCATCACCACAAGGACATATAATCTAGTGGCGCATTGGTTCTACATTCATTTCCCACTATACCGTGTGCCCATAGATCATCATGGCCAGTATGGTGTGTTCCACCCACCAACGTGGCTGGGTGGCCATGTCCCTATCCTCCAACCATCGGCCTGCTGCCAGCAGCTCCTGCCGCACCACCGCAGCCCGAGCCGTTGGCGGCTGCTGCTTTAACATGCCATCATATCACTCCAACCATCATTTTCAACCATCAAGTCAAGCTACCACAATCGGTACTAGAACACCAGTGGTGCCTTTAGGGGACCACTAGATCTGTTCTGATGGTTTGTTATGCGACCGTATGTGCCTCTAGGTTCCTTCGGGCACAATCGTTCCATCTATAGCCTCAGCACCTCCTTTTTGAAAAATTAGATGTTTGGCCATTGTAATCACAAGAATTCCCAAACACATTGCTATCAGGGCCATGTTCGTGTTCCTTGATACATCCATGTTACATGTTTTGAAACATGAAAAGTGGAAATTTAGATTCTATCAACAAAAATAAATGATCCTGATGAAAACCCCGATGCAAGAAATACTCATGCAAGATTAATGACCAACAAATCAACCTATTTTTGAGTTGTTCCTCATTCAATTGTTTTAGAATGAGGAACGAGCAATCAAAATAAAAAGCATCCCATTGCTAGAGGAGTTTTGATTGGAGGGAAGATCATTGCAGATGGTGATCTATCATGGGGGCTAGACTTCATCACTCTACAGTCACAGACCTATTATTTGAGGGTGTATTTGTCTCTATAGATTCTCTGATGATCATCATTAGAATGAATTCCTCATGGTTTATTCGACTGAGGAATTCCCAGAGTTCTCTTTGTTTCTCCAACTAGTTGTTTGAATAAAAGAGGAACATGTCATTGCATTTTTGCTATGATGTGTCATCACATCGTTACACTGTTCATCTATTAAATAGTGTTTCTATTACTATTTAGTTAAAAAGTTTTAATTATATTTAATATATGGAATGAAACAGTCATCTCATTATTATGATATGATGAAATAATATTTTTGAGTATAATTAACATTTTATGTTTGTTTTATCTTTCATAAATCAACCAAAAATAAACTTCTTTTCATCATCCTGTGCTAGTCCAAGAATGGTCCATTCATAGGTAATGTCGTCATTCTGTACACAACATTTCCTCCATATTTTCAATTCAGGCACTCATTTAGATGATTCCAGAACCTCATATGCGCAACATTTTAATTATCTTTTAAAAAGTTCAAAAACAATCATTCACCTGCAACCCCCATCGGTTGAGGTTAAATTATGCCAAAGGGAAACATGCCCTAATGAATTTAGTGGTACTCTTGGATTTCTAATCAAAGTTATAATTTATGACTTATAAGGATTTGAAAAAAATTTAACATTATTCAATTATTTTATTTACGGCCAAAAACTATTATCCTCTATTGACCTACACCAGCCAATGATAGGCTATACCGAAAGAAATCATACCCTGATGAGTTCAGAAATTTTCTCAGATTTTCAATCCATGTCACTATTCGTGAGTTATAAGGACTTGAATTTTTTTATTTATTTTGGTACGGTTATTCCATTTTCATATTTTCTCTTTGGAGGACTATGTTGACTAAACATAAGTTGTGCCTAGGGTAAACACACCATCTAGAACTTAATGGTTCCTTGGGATTCCTAATTTGAGAACAAGTTTAAGAGTTATTCCCACTTTTTATTGAAAAACGCTCAAGTGCACTATTTGAAACATAAAATATTTTGTTGGATCATTTTAGGAACTCTAGGCCTTGATGTTGCACTTCGTCTCATCCCCTGGTCTCGAAATGATCCCTTTTTATTTATTTAAAAATTTTATGGAATTCTGGTGTATTACATAAATATTAAAATTAAATTAGAATTTTTATTTCACACACATATATATATATATATAATATTTATATTCAACCATTCTATAATACAGTCCATGTAATGTTTGAAAATATCACATTACATCCTGAAAAGGTATTCCACTGTAATCATGAATGATGTTATAGACATCAGTTCATGAGGTGGTGGTCTGCCATACACAAGAACATTGATTTCACAGACAAATTGATGAAATTGGGTATTGTTTTAAGATATTAAAATGACATTAAAAATTATAAATATATTTAATATAATTGTAGTATTTTGTAGAAATGATATATAAATAATTAATTGGGTTTGAGGATGAAATAGAAAACCTTATTGATAAACATTACTTCTTCTTAAAGTATCTCCTTTAGGATTTCACCAAAGGCCTTCCATGGTTGGATTTAATCCCAATATAAGGATTATATGATGATATTAAAGAAGTGGATTTGTGATTTTGGAATATATTTTTCAATCTATATATCTTGAGATGTGTATGGAATCTAGTGGAATGAATGAACTTTTTTATTTGATAAGTATTGGCATTCTTGTATATACTCAAAATAATTCAATATTGGGAGGTATAAGTTATCACATGTGGCTAAAAAGTAGAATATTAATAAATTTTTGGGATTATTTGGTTATGTAATACCTCTAATGTAGTAAATTATTGTATTTTTTTAATTTTTTAATTTAACATCTATGTTTCCCTACTTTTACCAATTTGGAATTTATTAAGGTAACTAGTATTATAACACAAGAAATTTATTAATAATGAAAATACTAAGGTGATAAATCTATGATAATTTATAACCACTAATTGAAAATATTATTTCTATATAACAAAATAAAAATCTCATGGGTATTGTAAATTAATTTTAACAGAAGCTAAAGTAATGCACAAAAATATTTCTCTAACCCTAACCATGTTGGCTGTAACACCCCGACCCCAGCTACCTAGAGTCGGTGCGTTACTTCGTAACATTGGCATGATCACAAAAGATCAAGTCTCGAAAGACCGATTAGTTTAGTAGCCTTGGAAACACTAGATACATTCATAAACGTTACATTACATCATAAAGTGAAAAACTACAATAACAAAGTCTCCATAGACCACACTCATATCCTCTTCTGACAATCCCTGCAGGTCATTCATAAAATACTTCTTCACATCCTGGAAAATATTAAAACATTGAAAGGGGTGAGCTCAGATGCTCAGTAAGGATAACGATATTGCGGAAGCTTTCATAAATAAACATTAACATTTAAGGCAATGTATAACTAAAACAAAAGCCTTTTAAACATGAAATTCAACATAATATGGCAAAAGTAAAATGAGATAAAGCCATTTACTTATTCACATGGATATTCTACTGGTCGAATAATCACATGCAATATCAATAACCACTTTCATAATGAGGGAATATATAATGCCGGACATTCTGAAACATTTTTTCAAGGCCTCGGCCAAGACGTCTAAAATGATTAAGGCCTCGGCCAAAACCATAAATCAAATTGGAAAAAGTGCCTCGGCCAATTCCACGTCTAGTTGTCTCATGAGACCTACCGATGCATCGAGGAGCTATAGCGGGCTCCACCCGTCACTTATTAAGTCCAATTCATTCCTCATATGAATAGGTTTAAACATATCATAAACCATATCATAATCATATCACATAAAACATGCATAAAGGAAACATAACATTTCCACATTTCAATCACAAGATATCAATACAACACATTGATATAATAAAAACGCTTTCAAAACCATTTTCAATACCAAAATACAAGAAAGTTAAAACATTGTATTTATTTTTCATTAAAAAAAATGATGGCTTGTAGAGGAAGCCGAAACTCAAATAATGGTCACGACGGCGGAGAAGTCGTTGTCGCCACATAAGTACGGAAAGAAAAACATTCCTTTTTTGTCGTTTAGTAAAACGCTTTTTATAAAAAATATTCCTTTTGAATAAACATAAAAGTCAAAGGGGTTTATACACCATATAAAAGAAAGTTGTGTATAAAACCAAATATGCCTCAATGAAAGGAGATTGAGATGAAGTCCTTAAAAAGATCATTTTTAAAATAAAATAGATCTATTATGTGTATTCACTATAGGTACACATAAATAAAGTAAAAATACAAAATAATACATAATAATATCATGACATAATTTGAAAGTAGGAGATTAACCCAAAGAATGGAAGTTGGGTTAAGAAATTCCCTTACCTTGCGTCCTGTCCTGACTCGACCATTCTTTAACCTCCTAAATAATAAAATAGAGTTAATTCCTATTTACTTAAGAACCTTTTTCATGTTTATTATTCCTTTTATATCCCTTATTACCATGTTATGAACATTATGTAATTATTTAAGTTAATAACGGTCGTTTTGTCGATCTTTGGTACTTGAGTCAAAAATAAACTTCTTATAATTACAAGTTGTTCATGTGGTGAAATATCCATTATATCCAGAATTATATTCATGATGTAGATATAATATATATCATATATACAGTATATACATTCATTCATAATGTCACGTAACATTTAGAGGTACGAAATGAAATGCACCGTTCATGGAGACGGTAAGCCGTACGTACGCATGAACGCTACTTTCATTTCTATTTCGTATTTAATGGAATGAAATCATAATGATATAAATTTATAATATAATTACAGTATAATATAGTGTATAATACCATTTAATCCATCCTTTATACATCCCACATATGGCATTAACGATTCAAATCACTTTGAGGGGGCGGTAGTCCGCACTTTCTAAAATGAAATTATCGCGTTTTACCCATAATGGAAATCATAAAGTATGCCATAATTGAGAAATACAGAAGCATAAGTAAAACATAAATATATTATATATCATATATGAAAATAGTGACATCTTAATGGCCACCTTCGAAGGTGTTATATGACTGTTGAACAATCATCGTTTCGTGAGGCAGAAATTCGCCATCCACAGAAACCGTATGTTCTTTAACCATTAGATGTAGGTGTGTGTAAGTGTAGCTCGAATCCTTCTTATAACAACATCCTAGTATATTGAGGATACTGGTGTTGTTACAAAAGAAATGAATAAAAAGATTTTAGGGGGTTGGAGAAGAAAAATAAAACAAAACAACATTAGAGAAGACATTACCTCAAAACCGGGTAACTCTTTTTGATTTGAGCCAACGGCTTCCTTGGGAAGAATTATGCCCAAAGTGAGGCGTCTATGAGTAAGGGAGGAAAGTTGGGAGAGTATTTGGGCAAAGTTTGGCCGAGCCAAATGTCTTGAAAGTGTAAATGAGGTGGGAGAGTTGGGGGCCTTTTATAAGTGGAGAGGAGGGGCACTTTTGGAAAGATTGAAATGTAACAATATTACACAACTCTTTTCGGATTCTAAAGGTCCCACACTTATATAATTCCAGGATAAGGTGATAAGGTTTCGAACTATCCTCATCCAATAGGCTTTTGACAAGTATAAGCCTTGGATTTTCCATTATCGTCTCATTTTATTTAAATCGTTAAATAATGAGGTCATCGCTGCATCATAATGATGAAATAATTAATTTAATTTATTTAATGTCTAAAAATTATAAAAAAAATACTATGATGTTGGAAATATTTTTATCTTTCTAATGAATATTTATAATCAAAATTTGGACTTGTGTAACCCCACTTAAAAACTGTTTTAGTAAAACAACTCATGTTTGTGTCAATTTAATTTTAACATTAAATAAATATATATTAATGTCATTTTCCAAATAAAGTGGCTCCATGGGGTCCCCAAGTTTACCCATGGGTTTTCCTGGTCGGACATGACTCATCCAATAGTAGTAGGACAAGTTTCATGCTCACCTCATATTGTTAAAACATTATTTGTACCTTAAACTACACTAATTACCTCTAATTGTGATTAAGAACTTAAAAGTTACTATTCACCAAAAAAATTATTTTAATCTCATTGAACCAAATTTTACTTCTAAATGACAACCATGTATGTCGTATTTTTTAAAATCAAATCACATAAGTGGTAATATTTCATTTAAACGAAAAATCAGTTATTTAACTACCACTTAGTGGTTTCACTATTCATCAAAAATTGAAGTTTTTCAGAACAATGCCAAAATTTCACCCTAAGCTATAATTGATATTCCAAATTCAAAAATGATGTCTATTTTAAAAAATTACAAATGTATAAGTTTCATTAATTAATTTTATAATTAATTCCCACTGTCACAACAAATAGCGTGTTTTTAAGAAACAATTTATATCAAAAGATTGGCAATTGTTTATGTCCAATTTCAATGTTAAATTAATTATAATGACAACCATTGGATAAAATGGTAAAAATATATTGTAATTATACTTTAAAACCACTCAGTATTATAACTTATCACTATAAATTATTTTTATTAAAAAAGTTGTTTTAAGTATTTTTCACTATTCATAAAAATTTTGAAGTTCTCAGAAAATTACAAAAAATTCATCATAGGCTAATTTCAATATTAGGAATACAAAAATGAAGTCCATTTTGAAATATAAAATTTCTATAATTTTAAAAAGTGGTTATTACTATTCATAACGGCTACTTGGATTAGTTTTAGTGTGTTAGAACTCGATGTTGCGTACAATGCACGCTATTACATTATTGAATGAGAAGCGTATCGTGGAAGCTCTGGGTGTTACATTCTCCCCTCCTTCAATAAATTACGTCCTCGAAATTTGAAATTTTTCTTTGAAAATTAAAGGTTGAAAAGATAAAATACCTTTGAGGAAAACCCACATCGGAAATAAGGTTAATAAATATATAACATTAAAAGAAAGCAAGATAAGTACAAAGGTCACCCGATATAGCCAATTATAGGATTCTATGAAAATATGGATATGGAGGAGAAACAAACCATCAATGTCTGATGGAGAGATATAGAAAACAGGATTAGGAGAATGTTTAACTACAAGAAAATCACAAACTTGTGATTGGTTAAACGGTCATTGAATCCCCAGTTGGAAAAGTTAACCGACAACATTTTTGTTTTAAGTTACCTTTTATAATGTTGAGGAATTTATTTAGGAGATTTACTAAGAACGTAAGGGAATATACATACTTGTTATGTATACTTTCATTCGTTAATAAATTTTTACCACAAACCCATCTTTTACTCCAAATGGTAACGGAACTCAAAAATATTCTTTTTATCCTAATTGTATAAGGTTCCAAATATTAACGCATACCATTTAGATTAGTAAAACTATTTTGTAATAACCAGGGACTTCCTGTAGGCTAGTGGTAGGAAATAAAGGCTTGTCGCACTATGGTTGTGGGTTCAATTCCTGCATCTTTGTCCGACGCGACGAGTTATGCCCCCCCTGCAGGTTGTCCTTTTCCTAAAACTATAGTATCATAATATTCCAAAAATAATCTTCATAAATTTTTTAACATTAAACAATACTATCCAAAGATCAACTTAATCCACTCTAACCTTTATAGTTATCCAAAATACCTCTGTCCAGACTTTCTCTAAAAGGTCTATTAATTCCAAAATCAATTGTAACATCAGATTCCCCAAACAAAGAAAAGTTTCTCTTATTGTCACATACTAAAAATATGATTACCTTAATCATATTAAAACCTTACTGAAATCAAAAAGTACTATAGTAAAATCCATATATATATATATATCACATTATTCTTATAACCAGAATATAATCCTTGAGTCCAAAAGCACCAATACATTAATTATTCCGCTTCAACTGTAGTAACAGCATAAGATTGTCCTTGATCCCTTGGCCTTTTCTGAGGTAAGTTTCCCTGACGCTTAGGAAATTCATTTGCATAATGACCCATTTCCCTACAATTGTAGCATTCAACGTTGATTGTGTCTTTCTTTCCCTTGCAATCACGTGTCTGGTGACCTTTTTCTCCACATTTGTAACAAACTCCCATTCCTTTTAGGCAAGCACCAGGGTGATTCTTCCCACAATTATCACATACTAGAAAATCCTTCTTTCCCTTTTTCCCTTTATCCGTTTTTTGTTCCACCATTCTCTTCTTCTCTTTCTTTACTTTGTTGTCATAAGACTTAGAGAATTCTTTTCTGTCTTGATAGCACATGAGACAATATATTCGTATAACGGGAAGGATTGTGATACTAAACCTCGACGGAGAAATGGTTTTAACCCATCAAAGAAACGATCAATATTACCTCTTGGGTTACGTATATAATCTGCAGCATACCTTGCTAACCTTGTAAAGTTGGCCTCATACTTTGCGACATTCTCATCCTCCTTCTGCCTCAGACTCAGAAATTGCCTTTCCATATCTGCTCGATGGTCACGAGGAAAGTATTTTTCTAAAACCAGATCTTTGAACTCCCTCCATTCCATATTTGATAATTCATCATCTTCCTTCATGTTTTGAATCAATGACCACCATTGATCAGCATCTCCAGTGAGGCGGTAAACTGCCATGATAACTTTTCCCTTTCACTGCTCCCCAAAGCCTGAAATATTTTCTCTAGGGAATTTATCCATTGCTCGTCTACTAAGGGATTTTTACTCCCATCGATCATTGGTGGTTGTTGCCTCATGAATCGATCTAACATTGATCCTCCACGCTGTGGATCAGGGTTCTCCATACGGGTAAGGTTATTATTCATAACCTGAGTAAGTTGTCCCAGTATGGTAATAAGTTGATCAGCACTAGTTGTATCTCCAGATCCACAATAATTATCTTGAGAAGGAGGGAAATCCCTACACGGAGTGCGTGCATTGATACAGTTTCCTTTCCTTCCACTAGGCGCCATTTATAAACAATGGCATAAACTATATTAGTTTATGAATCAAAATACATAATTCAATACTTGTAAAATACTTAACATAAATTGAACTATTTATGGATATAATCCATAATCATAAAAAAAGTTTTATTTGAGGAAGTATATACTCATAACTGTTCATAGTGGTTTGTAAAGAAAATGGAAATTATCCAAAGCATATCCCCCGGGAGTGTCGTAACCAAGAGTGCAGCAAGGCCCGTTGTCGTGCACCAGTTCCCGTTCGAGTCTAGCTCAAAGCGGTGTTTTTGGGTTTTACCCCTAGGTACATCTGTGCCAGAGCCGCCTCTACCTGCTCGTATCCAGACAGGGATGTATTGCTCGGAAAACTCATAACATCTCTATAATACCAAAATTCTAGGAAGTTCTTCTATACTAATCCTCAAAGTCAATCTTTGGGCTATGTGATCTAATCAGAGTTTATCTACATCTAGCTTCCAAGGTTAGTACTAAACTGCCTCTGATACCAACTGTAACACCCCGACCCCAGCTACCCAGAGTCTGTGTGTTACTTCGTAACATTGGCATGATCACAAAAGATCAAGTCTCGAAAGACCGATTAGTTTAGTAGCCTTGGAAACACTAGATACATTCATAAACGTTACATTACATCATAAAGTGAAAAACTACAATAACAAAGTCTCCATAGACCACACTCATATCCTCTTCTGACAATCCCTGCAGGTCATTCATAAAATACTTCTTCACATCCTAGAAAATATTAAAACATTGAAAGGAGTGAGCTTAGAAGCTCAGTAAGGATAACAATATTGCGGAAGCTTTCATAAATAAACATTAACATTTAAGGCAATGTATAACTAAAAAAAGCCTTTTAAACATGAACTTCAACATAATATGGAAAAAGTAAAATGAGATAAATCCATTTACTTATTCACATGGATATTCTACTGGTTTAATAATCACATGAAATATCAATAACCACTTTCATAATTAGGGAATGTATAATGCCGGACATTCTGAAACATTTTGTCAAGGCCTTGTCCAAGACGTCTAAAATGATTAAGGCCTCGGCCAAAACCATAAATCAAATTGGGAAAGGGCCTCAGCCAATTCCACGTCTAGTTGTCTCATCAGACCTACCGATGCTTCGAGGAGCTATAGCGGGCTCCACCCGTTACTTATTAAGTCCAATGCATTCCTCATATGAATAGGTTTAAACATATCATAAACCATATCATAATCGTATCACATAAAACATGCATAAAGGAAACATAAAATTTCCACATTTCAATCACAAGATATCAATACAACACATTGATATAATAAAAACGCTTTCAAAACCATTTTCAATACCAAAATAAAAGAAAGATAAAACTTTGTATTTATTTTTAATTAAAAAAATGATGGCTTGTAGAGGAAGCCGAAACTCAAATAATGGTCACGACGGCGGAGAAGTCATTGTCGCCGCATAAGTACGGAAAGAAAAACATTCCCTTTTTGTCGTTTAGTAAAACGCTTCGTATAAAAAATATTCTTTTTGAATAAACATAAAAGTCAAATGGGTTTATACACCATATAAAAGAAAGTTGTGTATAAAACCAAATATGCCTCAAAGAAATGAGATTGAGACGAAGTCCTTAAAAAGATCATTTTTAAAATAAAATAGATCTATTATGTGTATTCACTATAGTTACACATATATAAAGTAAAAATACAAAATAATACATAATAATATCATGACATAATTTGAAAGTAGGAGATTAACCCAAAGAATGGAAGTTGGGTTAAGAAATTCCCTTACCTTGCGTCCTATCCTGACTCGACCATTATTTAACCTCCTGAATAATAAAATAGAGTTAATTCCTATTTACTTAAGAACCTTTTTCATGTTCATTATTCTTTTTATATCCCTTATTACCATGTTATGAACATTATGTAATTATTTAAGTTAATAACAGTCGTTTTGTCGATCTTTTGTACTTGAGTCAAAAATAAACTTCTTATAATTACAAGTTGTTCATGTGGTGAAATATCTATTATATCCAGAATTATATTCATGATGTAGATATCATATATATCATATATACAGTATATACATTCATTCATAATGTCACGTAACATTTAGAGGTAAGAAATGAAAGCACCGTTCATGGAGACGGTAAGCCGTACGTACGCATGAACGCTACTTTCATTTCTATTTCATATTTAATGGAATGAAATCATAATGATATAAATTTATAATATAATTAAAGTATAATATAGTGTATAATACCATTTAATCCATCCTTTATACATCCCACATATGGCATTAACGATTCAAATCACTTTGAGGGGGCGGTAGTCCGCACTTCCTAAAATGAAATTATCGTGTTTTACCCATAATGGAAATCATAAAGTATTCCATAAATGAGAAATACAGAAGCATAAGTAAAACATAAACATATTATATATCATATATAAAAATAGTGACATCTTAATGGCCACCTTTGAAGGTGTTATATGACTGTTGAACAATCATCGTTTCATGAGGCACAAATTCGCCATCCACAGAAACCGTATGTTCTTTAACCATTAGATGTAGGTGTGTGTAAGTGAAGCTCGAATCCTTCTTATAAAAACATCCTAGTATATTGAGGATACTTGTGTTGTTACAAAAGAAATGAATAAAAAGAGTTTAGGGGTTTGGAGAAGAAAAATAAAACAAAACAACATTAGAGAAGACATTACCTCAAAACCGGGTAACTTTTTTTGATTTGAGCCAAAGGCTTCCTTGGGAAGAATTCTGCCCAATGTGAGGCTTCTAGGAGTAAGGGAGGGAAGTTGGGAGAGTATTTGGGCAGAGTATGGCCGAGCCAAATGGCTTGAAAGTGTAAATGAGGTGGTAGAGGTGGAAGCCTTTTATAAGTGGAGAGGAGGGGCACTTTTGGAAAGATTGAAATGTAACATTATTACACAATGCTTTTCGGATTCTAAAGGTCCCAAACTTATATAATTCGAGTCTAAGCTGATAAGGGTTCGAAATATCCTCATAAAATTGGCTTTGGACAAGTTTAAGCCTTGTATTTTTCATTATCTTCTCATTTTATTTAAATCGTTAAATAATGAGGTCATCGCTGCATCATAATGATGACATAATTAATTTAATTTATTTAATGGCTAAAAATTATAAAAAAACTACTATGATGTATGAAATCTTTTTATCTTTGTAAGGAATATTTATAATCAAAATGTGGACTTGTGTAACCCCACTTAAAAACTGTTTTCGTAAAACAACTCATGTTTGTGTCAATTTAATTTTAACATTAAATAAATATATATTAATGTCATTTTCAAACTAAAGTGGCTCCATGGGGTCCCCAAGTTGACCCATGGGTTGTCTTGGTCGGCCATGACTCATCCAATAGGAGTTGGACAAGTTTCATGCTCACCTCATATTATTAAAACATTATTTGTACCTTAAACTACACTAATTACCTCTAATCGCGATTAAGAACTTAAAAGTTACTATTCACCAAAAAATTATTTTAATCTCATTGAACCACATTTTACTTCTTAATGACAACCATGTATGTCGGATTTTTGAAAATCAAATCACAGAAGTGGTAATATTTCATTTAAACGAAAAATCAGTTATTTAACTACCACTTAGTGGTTTCACTATTCATCAAAAATTGAAGTTTCTCAGAACAATGCCAAAATTTCACCCTAAGCTATAATTGATATTCCAAATTCAAAAATTATTTCTATTTTAAAAAATTCCAAAAGTATAGGTTGCATTAATTAATTTTATAATTAATTCCCGCTGTCACAACAAATAGCGTGTTTTTAAGAAACAATTTATATCAAAAGATTGGCAATTGTTTATGTCCAATTTCAATGTTAAATTAATTATAATGACCACCATTGGATAAAATGGTAAAATTATATTCTATTTATACTTTAAAACCACTCAATATTATAACTTATCACTATAAATTATTTTTTTAAAAAAGTTGTTTTAATTATTTTTCACTATTCATAAAAATTTTGAAGTTCTCAGAAAATTACAAAAAATTCAATATAGGCTAATTTCAATATTAGGAATACAAAAATGAAGTCCATTTTGAAATATAAAATTTCTATAAATTTAAAAAGTGGTTATTACTATTCATAACGGCTACTTGGATTAGTTGCAGTGTGTTAGAACTCGATGTTGCGTACAATGCAAGCTATTACATTATTGAATGAGAAGCGTATCGTGGAAGCTCGGGGTGTTACATTGGCGATGTTTTTACTATTAATGATTTAATTAGTTCATTATAAAAGGAAAATTATTAAATTAATGGACCATGTTTGATATTTTTTAACATTTAAATATCACATGAAAAAATATATGATATTTTTAGTTTTAATAAAATATGATTTATTTTAAAATTATATAAATGGTGGTTGTTAAATTATTTTTTTAAATTAAATTTAGAAATAACAATATAGTGGTATAATTTGAATATTTTGTGTTATAAACTCAATTATATGATAATTAATCTAAAGAATATATGGAATACAAAAAATCATTAAATTTATTTCAATTTTATATTTTTATTATAAATTTTTATTTAATTAATAACTAAATAGTTTTTCTGTTTCTTTTTATTTACAATTTAGGGTAACTATTTAATCTAAAATTTAACTTATATTATAATGATTAAGAAAAAGAATTTCCCAATAAATATATTATATATAAATTAAAAATATAAATTTTCCCTATCTCAATGAATTGTAAGTATTAAAGGCATGTAATGTTTTTAGTATTTTTCCTAATATAAATTATTATATATGCCTATTTTGTAGAATAGCATACCACTGGCTCCTAAAAATGATCCAATGGGTTTTCAAGTTGAAATATTTCATGTAAATGGTTGTTGGATAAGTGATTAGCTCATTTCAAACCTTATATTTTATGTTTGATAATGTAGTGTAATTGTATTTACCTTAATAATTTTAATTAATTTTAACATTTCTTACTTTTCAATATGGAGAAAATTATGTTGTACTAATTGATAAATATAAATTATTCTAATTATAATCAGTGAATCCGTTTTCATATTTTCAACTCACATATTTCTTAGAATTTAATTGGAAATTAATCTCATATATTTGATGAGAAAGTTGGGTATTTAAAGTAAAAATGTTAAAATGCTTGAATTATTTTTATAAAAATATTCAATATGAAACTGATTAAATTGAAAAAAAAATTAATTTAATCAATATAAAAGTTATCAAAAGTTATATTGAAATCAATTTTAAATATAATTCAACCTTATAAATAATTTAAATTAAAAAGAAGTGTTCAATATAAATGTTTTATTTTCATTATTCATCAATAAAATAAGCATCACATAAATTTATTAAAAATTCACCATATTATAATTATGATATTATTCTTTAGAAACTATATAATTTTTTTAAAATATTCAATAAAAGTGGAAAATTTTATTTTTAAATTAATGGCCCATCCATGTTTATCCCTACTTAAAAAAGGATATTATTTTACAAACAAATGTTTTTTTCATTAAACAATTATTATTTTATTTCTAATACATAGAAAACTAATAAAATTTAAATAAATTTATATTTTCATAATTTAGTTAATCCTATTAAATTTATCCATTCATATTTATAAAAGATAAGTATCATAAAATATTATAACATTAATAGAATATTGTAGTTTGATAAAACATGATCTTGTATATAATAAAAGCTATCAAAGGAACTCATTATATTCTGTAACAAAAGAAAAACATAGCATTTTCTATAATAAAAGATAAAAATAGTGTTTTTACATTAATATCAATATGTTGTTTCATATAAATAATTAATATCTTGGACAGCAAGGTCAGGTGTCAACTAAAACCACCTGGTTAGTCTGAACTATACTAGAAGTTGATTTTAAGTTCAGATGATGAGGTGAAAGAGCAGGTGATATTTATCGATTCTTTAGAAGAGGAAGCGGCTAAGATTATGGTCGGGATATTGAAGTGAATCTTAATGAGGAACAATATATTTGGGTTGAAAAACAAGTCATGATCTTGGTTGGGGGATTCGATAAGGGTATGATCAGGCTCGAGGAGTACATTTAGGTGTGGGATTAACTGAATTCTTTATTTGAAGACCTGATAAGAGGAGATCCACGTACTCAAGAAACCTCTATGTCTTGGATGTTGTTTAGGAATATGGTCTCTGGAAGATTTAAATTGATTTTCAACGATTCTGTTGTACCCTTTTCTGATAAATGCATGGGTACTGACTTTTCCTGGATGTGTTTGGAAATGAGGAAGTTCTTTTGCAGTTTGTGTATCTCAAGGTGAATTTGGGTATTTCATTTCTATCATGTTACATGGTTATGCCTTAGATGAGGGTCAGAGCACAAGGCCTTCAATTTTGTAGGGCACGTGGAGAAAAAGAAAGAGTGGGTTTGGCTTGGCTATTAGTTCCATGCATGTGCATCTTTTCATGGGGTTGTTTGCCTAGTTCCCATTCTTTGGTAGAGGGATTTTAGTGATGTATTTCTAGGGAGAGGCAGGACCAGTATTTTTATTGGGGTTCTTTAAGGTTGTTCTTTTGGTGGTTTTGATGGAGTTGGGGTTTCTCAATGCTCCTTTAAAAGTGAATTGATAATAAAATAAAAAATGGTAGTAGTAGTGTAGTATACCTGTTAATTTTCATTTGATCAGAATAATAAAATGGTTCTCTAACCACTATGAATCATTTCCAAATCCATTCATAGGGTATATGGATCCTCATTTTCTAGGTGATAAAATTATATGAAGCTAGAAATATTCATACTCTAGTGATTATTCTACTCAATCCCATTATAGAATCATCTTGTACGGATAAAGACTTGGAAATATCGACAATTATTTTAAAACAATTAATTGTTCCATATATATCTACAAATGGATACCAAATATTCTAATTCTACAGTAAATTAGAATCTAACTTCATTGTAATTATGATATTATATAACCATCCTTATGATATCTCTCTAGGTATCTCAAAAAATACATTCCCAGAAAAGGTGATTCAAAGTGATATATTTTCTCTTAGGGGTTCTTAGTATTCCATGATCCATGGGCTACTTTCAATAGCCCTAATTTATATTTTGGAATAAAAAAATTCCACTATAATAAATATGTTTTGATAGACTATGTAAAAATTAACTCTATCTAATGCTAATTTACTCATCAAATAAAGGTCTCCCCATGGGTGGTGAATAATAATTTTAATTTTAATTTTAATTTTATATAAATTTATTATATCATTTACTATAAAAAACATATAATATTTTTTCTATTTTCAGTATACTCATATATAATAATATTTAAGTGACAACTGAAAAAACTGAAACACCTTATACCTATATCAGAAAGAATATTTACAAGATTATTATCCATGTATTATATTAAAAAATACTCCAAAAAATATGTTTAATAACCTTATAAACATGATAAATAAAAATATCACTTAAATACCATTCCTAGATAATCAAAAAAATAGTATTAATTAACAATTATTTTATTTACATGTTATTTATAATAATTTTCATTATAAACTAAGAAAATTGAAACTTAATAATGGTTTTTCCCAAATTCTTAATAAGGTGTGATAAGAAATATAACATTCATGGATTATAATTGATTATAAGATGTTTATATTGGTCTGTCAAAACACATAAGACTAATTGACATTAGATAATAGAATCATAGATGAATAACAAGTAGAATAAAAAATTCCACTTGGAATAATAGTTTTACCCTAAAATACAACACGTTCCATTAGAGTGTGAAAACATTTTTAAAAAATATTTTTTTTAGAAAATTACATAGATATATTTCATAGATTTATAATTTTCTTCACACATAATAATAGATACCATATCATATGCCATAGTTAATAGATAATAAATTAATATGAAAATATACTAGACTAACTTCCAACCCATAATATAATGGACATATCTAGAACACCAATTCCCCAAAAAAATTCATATTATATGAATGTTTACCTCATCCTGATCTAATGAGACAAAATAATTTACCCGTCAAATTTGATGGATAAATTAGAAAAACCAATCACATAATTCTAAAAGGAATGATTTGGTTCCATAAAAACATTTTAATATTCATATTTCTATTAAATCTTATACAAAATATTAGAAATAAATGGATTTATTAAAATTTTACAAAATAAAAAATCATAATATTAACATAGAATTAATATTTATGGTATTATTAGTTCATATCACTTGTTAAATACAATAAGTATTAATGGATGTTTACATTGATGATAAACTGTTTTCAATATAAGTACAAAACTGCAATGATATATAATAATAAATACAATTTTCGTATTAAAAAAATATTATTTCAAATGAAATATTTGATAAAATAATAATTATTGAAATTACATTAGAAATCGTAGAAATCATGGAAAGGGAGATTCAAAAATAAAAACAAATAAGATGTTATCAAAAATAATTCAAGTGCAAATAGTTTAAAAAATTATTTATTTAATCTCCATAAATTAAATCAAATTGAAAATTATCCATGTATAAAAAGTTAAAAATATATTTATTTTGGAAATTTTAAATAAAATTAACAAAAAAGTAAAATTATCTTAAGAGATCGGGGAATTATTTATAAACATACCCATAAAATCATAGGATTTTTTTATAAATTTATAGAGAAGACTCCAAAAATAAATTAATATGTATGTTTAGAAACATATAATAGACTATATTTTTATTTATTATATACAAAAAACATGAGAAATAATATATTGAAATTTATTCCTAAAAAATAACGGGAGGTGACTAAAATAAATATGGTTTTAGAGAGAGAAATCGTGATATTTTCACAATATAAATTCATTCTAAAAAAATATAGTTAAAGTGTTGTTTGAATGAAACCCTTTCCCTTACACATTATTCCCATAAATTTTTTATGCCTAATTCATTTTAAAAATTTATATATTTATCACCAAATTATTAATCGTATTCATATATATTTTCATTTATACACATAAATTGTAGTATTTTGAGACATAAATATGTGTTACAGAAGGTTTATTTTAAATATAAAATTTTATCAATTTTTTATTTTTCATGTATGTTTTATAATAGATATACCAATACCAAATTTATATAATAATTTCATCATTATGTGATTAATGGTGGAATTTTAACATTTTTTCCAATGAATGATTCTTTATTGTGTTCATTGTAATGATCTATTATTCTAAAACCCATCCATTTAAATCTTTCCAAGACTTGGAAATTCTCTAGGAGTGTCAAAATTAATTTCACAACCAGTCATTTTGGTCATTCGATAAGTATGTTCATTTATAAAATTTCATATCCTATCATCTTAGTTCTGTACTTTTTTACATCAGGGATGGTTGTTTTGTTTATGTAGTCAGTCCTCATGGTAAACTTTTTTATACATGTTGTTGGTCCTCGTAGTTTGTCATTATTTTCATGTAGTAAATACCCTTTGGTCAAAGTTTTTTCTTATTATGTTAGTCCATTAAATTTATTATTTTTTATATTTTCATATTTTCCCATGTTTTTCATTGAATTTAATAATAAACTTTTAGGGTAAATAAGACTTTATTAATTACATTTCCAAAATATTTATGGAAAATAGGTTTTTAAATTTGGTATGATTTATACATAATATATCTCTTAACTACATAATAAATATGGATTCAAAATATTTATTTAAATGTTAATTAAAAGGCAACATAATTAATTATTATTTAAAATTAAATTTGTAAAAGTGTTTTTTGAATACCAAATGTTATGTATCTCTTAATTATAATGTGATTATTTTTTTATATTCTTTTTTACTTCTTTTCTATCGATTCCAATTGATCCAACAATTCCTCATGGTTTCATGTGATACTTTTTCATTTAGTCTGAGTTATCAAGGCATGTACCATCAGGTGTGCTAGAAAATTTTTTTGTGAGGTAAAATCCTGATGTTTATTTCTCACTTTGTAGGTTTACCATAAAATTTCTATTCATTTATGTGAATGTGTAAATGATTGAATATTTATTTTAATTTTAATATTTATTTTGAAATTTACCATATAAATATATTAATCAAGTAATCTATTAAAGTATTTAATAATCTATGATATATTATATGATGAATATATTCATAGAATCACATGATATTTACATTCTTAATATTTCCTTTCAATAATGATTTTTTTAAAATAATATGTGATACTATAAATTTTACTTTATAAATAATGTTTTTTTATTATTTTAATACGTATATAATAATTAAAAAAGGAATAACCTCAAGAATAACTCTAAATATTATTAAATAACATGGAATTCTAGATTAATAAATTTATAATTGCATGTTGTTAGATTAAATTATTACTATTTAATAATAATAACTAATAAGAAAATAAATAATTGAAATGGTAAAAGCTATTAAAAAATTAATATTTCATATTATAAGAATTAAAGAAATGTTTAGTTTTGAATATCTTGTGTCTTTTTTTTATTGATACTACCATGTTCTCTTTTATAAGATAGTGTTTTATCAATTTGGAAAAGTTTTAATGATATGTGTATACTATTTAATTTAATGAAATTGTTACTCTATGTAAATATGATAAAATTAAATATTATCCATGAAATATACTAATAACTGAATATTTTTTCTTGTGGAAATTGTTGAATATGTAATTTCTTTTTTGTGCATGATAATATTTGGATTCTATATATTATTAGATAATACCTATAAGATTATTTTTTATTGAAAATGCATTAACAATAAACATGTTTTAGATTTGGATTTGTAGTTAACGATGATAAAAATTCTTTTTTTTTGGGTTAAATAAGCCTGTCTTTAATGTAGGATGCTAGATTAAGATATTTTCAATGTTTTCATGCATATGATTATGTGTTTCTAATGATCTATTGAAATGTGAGTATGATTTAGGATAATTATGTCCATGATGTTATTTTTTATAATGTTTCTATGTTTAAGAACCATTGACATTCAATGGAATGAGAACCTAGGGGTGTGGTGATGATTGGTGATATTGATTTAAGGGAAGACTGTACTATATTGAATTGTGTGGGAAGGACGTGGGGGTTCTGTTCTAAGTAGGGATTTCACATTGATATATTTAATCATTCCTCTTGAGTGTTTTATAGTAGGATGGTTTGGTCTCATTAATATAATCAATGTACTACTTTTTAATGTCGGTTGACTCTTTAAACTACAAGTGCATATAGATGTGGTATCCTAAGTAGAATCCTAGATTGTATATATAACAGTGAAATAAAAATAGAATTTAATTAATGTATGTCTAAGGATCATGATGTTATAAATGTGAAAGGATTACTAGATAATATATTCAAGGAATTATGGAGTTGGAAGTCCCAAACACAAACATGAAAGACATAATTTGGGAAATTAATATTGAATTGTTATGATTATTTAATGGTGAATTAATAATAAATAATATTCTAAATAATTGTGCTTTTTTTTGAGATTGTGACATTAGTAGTGGAATATGTCGGGTTGTTTATGACGATAGTGGATGATGAGTATAATTTTATATAAAATTTCATAGTGTTTATGTGTGTGATATATTTTATATATTCTTATTTCTTATGAGTCACAACAATATAATTTGGGAGTATGGAACTAAAATGACTTAGGGTTGTCTTCTCCAACATACGAGATAGATTTGAAATAAGTTGATGGATTTCCACAACCCTTTCTTTTCATTTTTATTTAGAAAAGTGTAGGTGTATACAAAGATACTATTGATTATAGTATCAGGTGTATTATTACACTTACTATGATGGCTCTCATATTTAATAAAAAATAATATTTCAGATTTAATAGCTTGATGTATTACACATAATTGTATGTTGTAATGGTCATTATGGCATCCGATGAGAACTTGTTCATTGTGTTTGATGTCATGTGGTGTTACAAACTTTTATAGGTTGTACGGGATTCTAGTAACACACTTCCTAAATGTTGGGTATGATTATTATTATGTATTTATAAGCTATATATGTTTTTGAAATTACAATAATACAATTCCATGTGATATTAGATGTATTGTGGATAAAATGACTAAAAACATGAGTCATTGGGGAATGAGAGAAACTACCTAATCAGAGAATGAAAAAAGGGTACCTTCACACACACACACATATATATATATATAATTTTAAAATATTATTATTTATTTCTATTAAGATTATTGGATGTGAGAAATGGTGATGATGGAAAACTTGTATTACATTATTAAGATGAGAGTTTGTTTCATCTGTTCATTTACTCGAAATTATTATGATTCTTGTAGCTTTTTCATGGGGCATTTCAATGGGGATCTCTCTAGGTATACATGTTATACAAAAACTATATATATATATAATGTTTTTTTGTTTCATAAGATATTTTTAGTTATTGGGGTGGTTTTTACTAGTTTGAGAAGTTGTTTAGAAGCATGTAGAGGTTCTTCAATAATTCAAATGATTTAAATTTTCATCCATTAGTTCCCATTTTTTATTGTATAATGTTTTTTTGAATCAAATATTAGATTGGGATTTCATTATTTATTTATACATAGTGTTGGATTATGGTTTATTATTATTCCTATGACTCCAAAAATATATATGTGAGGAATTTCATTAATATGTTTTATTTATATACCCTTGGGGTTAGTCACCATTATTTGTAAAATTTGAGGATTTATTTAGATTCTATTTACTCTATTTTATCATTTTAATACTTGGAGGGGGACCATTAGAGTGATAGGTTCATGAATGAGTGATATCAGATTTAATGGTTGACATATAAAACATAGATTAGAGTTAGGAACTACTAAGGATACATGGGTTGATAGGGAATCATTATTATTCAGGCTTTCTAGGAGCTATTAAAAAGATAAAAGATCTAGATCCCATGATTATTTAGATATATGTAATCTAATATATAGACAATCACATTTACAAAACTTCATAAGTAATGTTATTATACTTATGATGTACAGACCAGGGAAAGGATCATTAATCATGTTTGTCGATACTTGTGTTTGAATTTGGTAGAAAATATGAAATATTATTAAATTAATTAAATAATTATCGTAAAAATTTGATTTTTCCCATTGTGTATCAATTTTTCCTATTTCTACATAGAAAATATTTCTCCTGGTCAATGTCGCTATCATGTTCTTTCCAATGTAGTTTAGATGGATATTTTAGCATATGAAAATGATTTTTATAATGCTGAAGTTGAAGTTAATGGGAAACACTCTGAGAGTTTCAATTCTATATTTAATTGAATTATGAAGGATCCATTTAACATCATTAGTTAGAAGACTCAAATGTATTAGTTTGGAGATCCTTCAATTCAATTCATGTTATGGTTGACCAATGTGTTTCATTAGATGTTACAATGTTGTGACATTCATTTTAATAACGGTTGATTTTATTCCATGACCATAATGAAGAGTCTATTATTGGGGGAGATAAATTTAGGTTTTATCTTGATTACATGTTTCTATCTAAACAATCTGGGGTTGGTTTTTGGAAGGATATTCTTACCCTTCAATAGGGGAGTTCTTTTATTTGAACGTTCAAGGTCACCTAGTAGATCCTCATATATGGTTCATAAAAAATTCAATAGAATGAGAAGGGTGTTTAGTGGATTGATAATGAGGATTTGAATCTAATGATCCATTTCCATGTATCCTAATTTATTTAATTCATTTCATCAACTGAATAAAATATAATTGTTCATCATCGTGATGTTATTTAGGACCATATCATTAGGATATATGACTATCCATGATTATATAAGGAGAAGTACATTAATCATTTATCAATTTATATACACTAAGTATAAGTCATAGATAGAAGGGAAATTGTTTTATCCTCCTTCAACTTGATTCACTGGAGATGGTAGAACTCAAATACACGTTAGACGTTCTGGGATAATATTTTTAAGGAGTTTATGGACATTAGAACTAGACCAACTAACCTTATTCAGTTGTTAGTTTATAGCTATAGGCGTATTTTTTCATTAAAACACATTTTTATCATATGATAATGTAGTAGCTCTATGGACTTCAAGATTATGATTAATGAAAATCATTTTTCATTTTCAAAAGCCGGTTTATTGGTTCTGAGTACCCAAACTAGTTTATGGGTTACCGGTAACCGTAAAGACCATTACCCAAAATTCAAACAGGATTCATCCAAATTTCAAAATTCAAATTTGAAATCCAAACCATGGCCCACCATATGCCATGCGCCACACCTCGAGTCATGAGCCCATCATCACATGTCACCATCATTCCAGGTCACCGGAGAGAGAATCAGATTGTCGTCGCCGGAGCAACCTCATTGCCTAAGCATCAAACAACGCCGGTGAAAACCATCTGCCACCGATCATCCTTATCCAAGGATAGAAACATCACCGAATACATCGAAACAAGACATTATTTCCACAAAAAACATCTCCAAACATAGAAGCAAGCATTCAACACCACAAAAACCCCAACATTGAACATCCACCATCTAACAACCAAACCATCTTTCATATTTACCTAGGAGTTCGCAGGACTCACCGTCGGAATACCGTCATTCCCGTCCAGAGCTGAACCCTATGAACACCCAAATCCAGGAATAACACCAAAAAACATGAAGACACATATAAATCACCACAAAAAAACCACAAAATCATGAAGGGGAAGATCTCGTAGCCTAATCCAAGTCGTCACCGTAACCTGACGACGACACTGAACAACCATGCCGGAGAAGAAAACCATGTCGCACACCCAAAAATGGCCCGAAAAAAATCAATATCACCTAAACTGCAAGTCCACTGCCACCTTCAAGCCCTCACACAGCGACCAGATCCGCCACACACACCCACAGAAGGCGCAGGAAGGTGATGAAACCCTCACCGCAGCAGCCAAAAACTCGAGGAAAGACACTAACGACACTTCCAATTGAGTGCCGAGAAGATCGATCGCACGGAGTAAATGACACCACCAGAGGAAGACCTCATTCCATGAACTCTCCGGCCAAGGAAATGAGGAGGGGGGATCCAAACCGCAGAGGGAAGAAGGCGTCGGCGGGGGGAGAACCCCAGTGCGGAGCTCCGTACGGGCCAATGAGATGTGACCCCCTTCTATATTATGATTAGTAGTGAGGGAATGTGATAGTTATATGATAGTTTCACACTATCCATCATATACAAGCTCATTTAGTAGTAAAATCCATATAGGTGTACCCCATCCTGCCTAGTGGGGTTGTGGAGTTAGAATTATGAAGAATCATGTGTGATGATTTATAGTTCTTGGAATAAATGACATTATATGAGGTACGATATACCTATTTTCTACATGTTTTTATACATTTATTAATTTAGTATATTCCAATATATATTTTCAGTAATCTATTTTGTTATTATAGACTTGATTTAGAAATACTTTTATATACCATGGAATATACTACTCATGTAAGAGGTGGATCAGACTTTTATAATATGTATAGAAACTATGATTAGTGATATGAAACAGAACTATTGGAAGACATAATATATTTTCTAATACTACAATATAATTTCATCCATGATATTGATTAAAAATATTTTGTGTTTGTTATATTTTATTCATTCATTAGTCATGTTATATTATAAAACACAAATAGTTAATAAGAAATGATTACTGGTGAGAACTACCCTCTATTGGGTGAATGGCATGTTTAGCCATAATCCAAGTTGATGGTGTGGTTGATGTATAATTAAATTGAGGGTAAGTTATTATAAGTACTCATATTTTTTTAGGAGTACACTAATCGCTTACCTAAAGTTTTTATAACTATAACCCCGTTTATGTATAATTGATTTTGGGATAAATAAGAAACTAGGAATTTCAATAATATTGATGTCTCCATATAACAGTGTCCCTATTTTGATTCAGGATATGTGAATTTAGGATGATGATCTATAAGATAATTAATTATTAATTCATGTTTACAGACCAATGAATAGATATTATCATGTATTTTATGGAAAATCCTCCCATTGATTTTTTTACTTCACATACCAAATGAGGGGACTACACTCAAGGATTACAGAAACACTTATCGTCATTGATCAAGTTGTGTTTTGATGTATTAAGGGGTGTGTATATCATACAAACCATTGATAAAAATAAATCATTAATGTAGAAATTCTACTTATGGTTTTCATCATGGTACAGTATTTCCCTCCCTGATGTTGAAAAAATAATCCATTTTTGGTCAATGTTTTATAATAATCATGGTTCATAAATAATAGAACTATATCATCTCCTACCATGACTAGATTTCATTAATGAATCTATGGATGTCGATTATATAGGATAATGAAATTTACATTTACATTACACATTTTGAATGACATACTATGATAGATTCCATATTTTAGTAGTTTTTTTTGGGTGTTGTTTGTGAGTATGAAGAATTTAAGATAGTAAAGGAAGAATAAATTATGATCCACAATCTTTTGGGAGAAGTAGATTGAAGATGTTTTCATTATCATATGTTGTTTTTTCCATCATTTTTTCTATAATTGAATGTTCCCCCATTGAGTATATTTTTATATTGAATCCGAGAATGATCGTATTTGTTCTTGGTGATTAACTATTGGTTTGTCCAGTGGATGGAAATAATTATGTATCATTTTAGGGTGTTCTTTTCAATACTAAAATTAAATGTATAAAGGTTCTAAATGAGTTTCAATATAAACCCTTATTGTAAAATTCTATTATTGTGAAGATGTATTCTAATTTATATAGTAAATATTTTTATTCTAGAATAAATAACTCAATGATAGGTTTTCTTTGTTAGTGTATAATGTTTTGGAGTGTGAAGGATGAGAATAATGTTGAGGGTAGTTTCCTTTATATTTTTTATGTTCTCCAGTTGAAGTGGGTGCACATATCAATGAAATTATTCACCATATTACATATAATTAATAGTGGATTTAATATTATATTAGTGATCATAGACAATTTGATGATTTCAATTATTTTCATAAAGACTGAACAATCGATCTCAGTGGTTGTTTTATTGAGTAGATACATGGATGTGATAATATAGTAATTGCAACGTGAGAATTTTTATATTATTATTACTTGATTTTTAGCGTAATTAACAATAAGAAACCAATGATCACAAATTCTAGTCTCTTTTGAGAACTTGGTACATAAAATTTTAAACATATAACTAAAATAAAATAATATTTTATTTAATCCCCAGTATTATCCCTTAAAATAATTTGACCAATTACATCTGCATTGGGTAACCTAGGAAATACATGTAGAAAGTGGAGAGATAAAAATCCCATTAAGTTATTAAACACTGGAATAAAGAAAACACATGAGTTAAAAAGAATATGATAACATAAAAACTTGTGGTACATGAATAAACATATGGAATAAAAATATAGAAAATGGTATCATATGATCATGGAAACAAAAGAATGTAAGGGAAAAAATAACATGACATAATCATGAGTCAATTCTGACTCCCAAGACATTATCATGTGGTTGGAAAAGTCCTATAATTATTTAGGTTTACAACCTAATCCCACACAAGAGGTTTCATGATACAGAACATTACCCAATTCATTGTAGGGGTATCTAGGAACACCTATCATAATAGTATTGTTCCTATATGTTCCACATAATGAATCAAACATAGGGGAAAAACATATTGTTTACCCATGGGAAGTAATGGGTATCATAATCATGTCGTATAAATTAACCAATTGGAAGATCTTAATGGTGTACAAGAAAAAATATATTTAAACAATAAGTGGTTATAAATAAAGGAAAATAGTAATATAAAATGAAAAATTAAGTCCAATTATAGTGAAAAAAAATGAAAAATGGGTTCTCAAGAATCATTATAAATGAGATCCCATAGGGTGGTTTAAGGGAAAATATTGATGAGTAAATAATGGGTTAAAACAAATAATGGTTTATATAATATAAAAAATGAAATATGTTACATATTCATAACAAAATGAAGGTTATTTAGAAAATAACACTATCTTAAAAAAGACTATGTAGTGTACATGAAAATGGATTACAATTTGGATGTTCCTATTAATTTGACATACTTATCAAGGGAATTAAATAGGGAACAAATTTTATCATGAGTTTCCCCATCAAATAATTTTATGTCTTTATCGATACATAAATTTGTACCATAAAAATAATATAGATGAATTATATAACAATAGTTATGAAATAAATTTGTTTAAATATAGAGAATTTCAAACCCACATGTAATTTGGAGGTTTAGATAGATCCCATATATTATGTCTAAAAATGTTCTACACTTGAACTGAATATTTTGGATGATCAAATTACATCCTTTAATTATATAATTATCAATATTATATAAATATATTTTATTTATTATACTTTTTTTGAGTTTATTTAATGTTATTTCTTTGAGTTATGTACATTGATTTTGTTGTTCTAGTTGCGTTCTTTTCATAGATTGATTGTTGGGTTTCTTGTTTATAATTATTTTAGTTCATTTATAATTTGAATTATTCACAAATAAGAATTAAATATTATTAATATACTTCCATTATTATAAATGGTCCCTTGTATGATTTTTTTTATGAGGATTATTCATCTGATAAAATGTTAAGCTTATTATTTAGACTATTTTGGATATTTTTGATCATCACGAACTAGTTTTGTTTCATTATTATATTTTATTTATATATGTTTTTTATAGAGCATAAAAATGTTATAATATAAATGTTAAATTATATAATAAACATTATAATGGTTTCATGACCATCTTTGTTGCCGGTAATAGAAAACAAGAAATCGCCATCAAATATGGTGCTAAATCGACATATATTGTATGTTGTTTTTGTTTTTATGAAAAAGATGTAATATAAGAGTATTGATGATGGATATTCTATTAACACAATAAAATAATATTATATAAATGATACTAGTGTTATCATACTATATGGATATTTTTTTAGGGGAGGAAAAGAAAAGATATGAAATTAAAAGAGAAAGATATATTTTACCTTTTGAATATCATCTCCTTGAGAACCACCTTTAAGAAATCGGTATTGGTCATTTTGTAAAGACCCAGATTTTCCATGTAATGTTTTTAATTATATGAGATTATTACAAGTCTGTGAAAATTAAGGGTGCATGATTTCGATGCCCGGTGTGCTCAGAAAGCATTTTTGAACTTTTTAAAGGTACGTTCCATAAACGCACAGGCGACATTTTCAATCATTTAAACTAGTGCTCAGATTAAAAATTACACAGTATAGTTGAATCCGTAGCACCAGGATTCACATAATGAAGGCTTCACTTTGACCATAGTATATAGAGAGAAAAGGAAATCTTTTGGACATTTAAAAGAATAATAAAATAACAATATTATTTTATTTCTATTTTTATTTTCCTCAAATGGACAAGCGGTGGTGGCGGGAGGAATGACACTTCAATCCATTACTTGGATTAACACCTCAATCCTTGTAACAACACCATTGGAATTTATAAAATCATTCATTAAATGAACCTCAAAAATTCTTAACGGTGCTACTCACCATCCCCCTAATAGTTATATGGATTTTGGGGAGGAGTTTTGGCATGACTTCACCAATCGAAGAAGCTCTGGAAAAGTACCTCTATGCAAACCACTTGGAAGATGGAACCACTTCCAGCAAGCAGGGATGAAATTCAGAGAATCACGAATCAAAGAACACTAACTTATCCTCAAATGCGGACATACCTCAATGAATCTTGAGGTAGGGATAATTTCTTGTTTAAATTCAAGAGTTTTTGAATCAGTATACTACCCTCTTACTATCAAGCTAACCAAGAGGGCGCGAGTCAAACAAACAAGGCCTAAACCCTCCGGCTTTGGTTGAAATTTGACATGTTCTTCACGAGTGATCTATTTGGGGTGGATGAAACCCCGAACGGTGGGTTTAGCGATGAATATGATGTCTCAGGATGTCAGTTAAACATTCGGATGAAAAAGCGGGCCACTAGTGCTCGTCCGGTGACCCACAGAAGACCGCTGACACGACAATGACATGATAACACCGGAAACCAGTGTCTTGTGGTGATGGGGGAGGCTGGAAACAACCGACCATGGAGATTATGGGGGTGCGCTGACATGCACTGCTTGAGTAGATGGTCATCGATGAAGTCACGACGTTTGGAGACAACGGCCAGCTTGGGTCGGCTTCGGAAGAATGGGAGGTGTGAATACGCCTCCATAGAAGTTGGTCATGGATCATCAGCCACATCGAACACCAGGAGTGGCCGACATAGGTTGGCCACAGGAGATGGAGTGATGTGTAACGATGCACTGCCAGTGTAGTTGGCCACAACTCCGATGTCACGGAAGCATGGACCCCCCCCCATACAGGTCCTACAGGACACCAAGCGGTGCAACATGGAGCCACCACACAAACCGAATGGTTAAGTCAATTCAGGGAAACCGAGGGGCATCTCCCCCCATACCATATTGGGTGGGACCCCCTCCAGTGGGCCACACCTTCCGCCAATCGTTCCCCTCTATGGGCCGGGTTGCGTGAGTCCCGCGTGATGCGCTCTCCATGGGCCAGGCCACGCCATCCCAGTGGGCCGCACATCCCTGGCGGGACAGGTCAGTCCGTGGCCCAAAAAAGGCCAGTTCGAGTGAGGCCAGGTTTGACTAAGACTAGTTCGGGGTGACCCGAACTGGATCGGGTCGGCATAGATTGGGCTGGGTAGGGTCGAACTGGGCCTGGACCCTTCCAGGCCTAGTTTCGCTAAAAGAGCCATAACTTGTGAACCATACATCTCTTTGATAAACAATCTTCAATGCTTGGATCTTTTGAGTGAGAATAATATTTTGGTATAATCCACTAGATTTTTGGATAATTTTAGAGTATAGTCGGGTTGGATCTAACCCGAAATCAACCAGGACCTTAGTACTAAAACGTTTAGAAGTCACAAATTGTGCATCCGATTGACACACCGTCTATCACGTTCGAACACTTACGACATGAAGTTACTTTGAGATAATTATTCATGGAGGTTGAGGTATGACCAATGTATTGAGTAGAAGATTCTCCTAGAATCAATCATGCTTTGTGCGTGAATCTCATGGTTGGTTGTAACGTGAAGAAATAACATCGAATTTATGTAGGTCAACATCTATCACTCTTGTGTGGGTTATCATCACTCGATCCTATGTGGATCAGCTCATAGAGATCCTATATGGATCCATATCTATCAATCCTGTGTGGGTCAGCACCTAGAGATATTGTGTGGGTAAGCATCAATCATTCCTATTTATGTCAGCAATAGTGCCTCTCACTAGAATAAGATGATATAGGTTTACGACTAATCATCAGTACTTATGTACATGAGTTATATACATTGCATGAGCTAAGCCTTTACCTTTGTGGTACTTTTACCTTCTTGGTGTTACCTTCGTGGTGTTACCATTATTGTACTTTTACCTTTGTGGTGTTACCTTTGTGGTGTTATTATTGTGGTACGTTTACCTTCATGGTGTTACCTTCGTGGTGTTTCCTTTGTGGTATTCCTCCCTCATGGATCAGTTGTGCTAAAGGGGTAAAATATAGAGCCTTAATTTTCCTCATGAATGAGCTGATTATATCTTGGAAACATAGTTATATATATGGGAATATATCTAAGTATAGTTAATGTCTACTTTGGGATCTGTGTTTAAAGTATTGTGTTGTGGTATTTTTCTTTTGTGGAACTCTGGGAGACCTTCAGGGGTGTTGGGTTCCCTACAAGGTATTTCTATACTCACCCCTTCACTGACTATTCCCATACCTTTTTGCGTCTTAAGCAGACGACAGACAGTGTTGATCGAGGGTGAGGGTACTTGGACTGGATGGTGCTCAGAGGTGGACCATTTGACATGATGTACTATAGTGAATACTGATCGTGATCAATACCTACCTGTTAGTTTGGATCCCCGGTGGACAATCCAGAAGCTATTTTATCTTTTAGTTGTATTTATAATTTCTAGTTGTTCTTATAGTTTGTAAAATTTACATTTAGTACACTTTTCACTACATATGTTTACTTTGTGGTTTCTTCATGTTGTGTTCTTGGATTGTGTGTTTGTACGTGACTAAAGGAAATCTCTCCCCATTTTGGGATACACTATTCTAGGGATAGTCGTTAGCCCCCGTCCTATGGAAGTTGGTCTTATGGTAGTCACAGAATGGGCCCCAGGGGACTGGTCGTGAAAAAGTGGTATCAGAGGAGTTGGTTCTACCGAAGAATTAGGACTCTGATATTATCAATGTGGAAACAATGTTAAGTGTTATGAGTGTGGTTTTCAATTCGGGGAATCTATTGTTGGTGCGTCAAACGACGTATCCAAACACCAGGACCATGAATTCTGATTTCCAACTCAGTGCATGAAAACACTAATTGCGTCTGTTTTGGAAGTGTTTTATTTTGATTTAGTTGAGTGAGCTCAATTGGTATAATTTATTGATCAAGGCACACCTGTTTTCTTTTGGTATGTCACCACGTAGACAACCAGCCAATATTCCTGAGAGGGTACATGTGGATGGCACACCGAGTGATGAGGTCTCAGTGCAGGGCCCTCTTACAGTGTTAGCACCTTTGGTTATTATACCAAAAACACCACTACCCATTGCGAAGTCATTGCCACAAGGCCCACCAGTAGAGGGTGCATGTCGACTGAGCGTGTTGCACAAGTTTTAGTGGAAGAGGCCTTCAATGATCATAGGTGAGATGGATCTGTCTGTGGCTGAGGAAAGGCTAGAGGCTGCAGCCAATGTTTTTCACTTAGATAGGACACCAGCTGATCTGATGGTGATCCTAGTTTCCAATATTTTCCATGGAGCAGATGGGAGATGCTAGAGTCTAACACTCTAGTTACATGATGAGGTGACCCTCACCTGGGAATACATCGAGGGACTTTTCATGGCAGAGTTCATCTCAATGACCCTATTCTCAAGGCATATACAATAGCTTCTCCACTTACAACATGGTAGCATAACTATGGCCCAGTACTCAGTGAGGTTCACTGATTTCTCCCGCTACTCCCCTGACTTGGTACGAGACCCTTTATTCAGAGATCAAACCCTTGAACAGGGTCGCCGACAATGGATTAGAGAAAAGATAATATCTCTTAGCATTCTGATTTTGTTTGGGGTGTTAGAGAAAACAATTTTTGTGGAGACATTCCTACTTGAGTAGGCACCGACTGTGAGTGCCACCATTGTAAGTCATGTAGCAGAGTCATCCACTATAGGCAGTAGATGGATGATGCAGGTGCCCAAACGGGCCACACCTTATGATGGATGGCCGGAGGATACTGGGATGTTGATGAGGGGATCACGGGTCATTGGAGGACACATGAATGGAAGGCAGTGCTACTCGTGCAGCGAGTAGGATCAACTTGCTCGCGACTTCCCGTCCCACTATACGAACGACCAGCAAACAATAGAGGGATTGCTGAGGTAGAGGAAGAGTTAAAGATAGGGGGTACAGAGGGAAGTGTACGTGGAAGAGGAGTTGTTCGTATAGTAGGCGGTGGGTGGTGAATCGAGGTTCTACTGCCAACACCTACAGGTGGGACACCCTGACCACAAGGAGCAGGTGGATAGGGGTGGGCTCATCTACAGGAAGTTGAGGCCTACAACCACATTGTTCTAGAGATGATTATAGTTATGATCTGTGACTACTCCACCTTAACTTTAGTACTTATAGACACATGATCGAGTAACTCTTTAAATACCATAGCTTGTGTTCAGAGTTCAAAGATTCTGGTGGAGTCGTTGTCTCAATCCTTGCGATTAAAGACAAATATGAGAGGAGATTTGATAGTTACACACTCGTTCCGGTAGCATGAGAGTACTATAAGAGGTGAGAGATTCAGATATGATCTTCTTGTATATGGATTGAAGCCTTACAACATCATATTTGGTATTTATTTATTATCCACTGTCCATGCTAAGATTGATGGTATTAGGCACAATTTGTGGTGTGTCTGCAAGGATGGGATCATGGTTTTCTTTCACTAGTTAGAAGGGGAACTTTGTAGCATAGGATGGACTTACCCGGAAGAGGGTGAAATTGATGACACATCTATTGGATAGCCTTACCCTCAGAGAAGTTGATGTTGAGAGTCTGAGATACCCTATAGTAGTGGACCAGTATGTTGATGTATTTCTAGATGAGGTTTTGGGACTACCTCCACACAGAGAGGTATATTTTTACATCGACCTGTACCCTGGGATGGCACCGATATCTACACCAACATATCAGATGTCTCCCACCGAGCTTCGTGAGTTATAGGTAAAGCTAGAGGAATCGCAAAGGAAGGGGTTCATAGGGCAATGTGTTTCTCCACGGGCAGTCCCGATTTTGTTTTCCAAAAACCCCAATGGGAGTTTGAGACATTATGTGGACAATTGGCACCTAAACCAAGTGACATGAAGAAAAAGTATCCACTTAAAAGGATTGTCAATCCCATTGATCAGTTGAAGGGAGATATTTGTTTTCGAAGATAGACCTTAGATCATTATATCACCATCTGATGGTACGAGATGATGATATGCATAAGACAACCTTAATATATAGGAATAGACACTACGAGTTCTTGGTTATGCCATTAGGCATGACCAACTCCCCTATAGTGTTCATGGTACTCATGAAAATGATCTTTCAGCCATACCTTGATCACTTTGTGGTGGTCTACATCAACACCATCTTGATATACTCATAGAAAAAGGAGGTTCATGCCTATCATCTATACATAGTTGTAGATGAAATCTGGGAGAACTAGCTTAATGGTAAACTCTTGATGTGATAGTTCTGGATATTGGAGGTCCACTTTTATGGAGGCGTTATCTTGGAGGCTGTAATTACAATAGATCTAGAAAATATAGAGGCAGTGCTTTCTTCGGTTCCACCTAGGAGTGTGATTGAGGTGCAAAGTTTTTTGGGAATGGTTGGGTACTGTCAAAGATTTGTACCCGACCATTCTCAAGTTTTGGCACCCTTTCAGCATTGATGAAGAAGGGAAATACCATCGTAAGGATAGAGAGATTCTAGTAGATTTTTCTGTAGTTAAGGCAAAGAATGATGTGTGCCCCTATCATGAGGCAACCGGAAGAATACATTGGGTATGTAGTCTACTAAGACACTTCATAGACTGGACTTGGATGTGACCTAATGCATGAGCGAGTAGTGGTCGCTTATGGTTCATGACAGCTAAGAAAACATGAGAAAAGATATGCTACCCATGACCTGGAGTTAGAAGTAGTGTTATTCTCTTTGAAAATAGTGTTCAAATACTTAATGGGCAAATAATTTACTATTTAATATGATCATAAGAGTCTCGCGTATATCTTATCATAGAAGGTCTTGAACCTGAGATAGTGACGTTGGCTAGAGTTCCTCTAGAACTATGACATTGAGATAGTTTATACTCTTGGTAAGGGGAACGTAGTGGCAGACGCACATAGTAGGAGGTCTACTCTACAACTTCTGAGTGAGTAAATAGAGTAGTTAGCCACGTTGCAGATATATTATTTGGATAAAGAGGGGGTAGCATACCTCTAGTATATGACTATCACTCACCCACTTATTCATCCTGTTCGGGAGGCACATCTTGGGGTCATTGAATTCAAGGCCAAAATTTCTCAAAACCACCAGAACATGAACCTGATAGATTTTCTGATGGTGGATAGCACATAATTCCTTTTAGAGGACACACCATGGTACAAGTGGTGCTACGATAGGAGTTTTAGAGGGGGGTTATATACATCCCCTATGGCGGTGCATACTAGTGTGGCCAAGATGTTCCATAATATTTGACATCAGCACTAGTGTCCAGGGATTAATAAAGTAGTTTAGAGATTTTTTCACAATTCCTCACTTATAAGAAAGTGAATACTGAGCATCATGACCCAGCAAGCTTAGCACAACCACTAGAGGTACTAGAGTGGATGTGGGATGGCATCTCCATGGACATTTTAGAAAGGATCCCATGTTTTTCTAGGGGGCATGACTCCATCTAGGTGATCGTTGACTAACTCCCCAGGTCATCCCACTTCCTACCCATCCCATTGGAGGGTTCAGTAGAGGGATTGGGACACCACTACGTACACGATATTGTAAAACTTCATCGGGTTCCATCGATGATCGTCTTTGATCATGACACACATTTTATATCCCTGACATGGAAGGTATTACAAGTGGTGTCCGGGACTTAGCTATGTTTGATTACCGCCTTACATCCACAGACAAATGGATAGATGGATTATATAATTCAGACATTAGAGGACAAGATTCATGCTTGCGTCCAACATTTTGGCCACAGTTGGAAGGATTACATAACATTGGTGGAGTTTGGATACAACAATAGTAATCACTCCACCATTGGTATAGAACCATTTGAGGCCTTTTAGGGTTGACCATTATGATCACCTCTATGATTGACAAACCCAGGAGAGTTCACACTTATGCATCCATAGTTAGAATGAGATACCACTAAGAAGGTGTAGATCATCCAGGAGTAGATGAAGACTGCAAAGAGCAGACAGAAGTATTATGCTGATAGGAGATGGATAACTCTCAATCTCTAAGAGGGGGACCACATATTTATGTGAGTCTCTTGTTGATGGAGACTATGGAAGTTTGGATGATGTGGGAAACACTCACCGAGGTTTATCTGACCATTTATGATGCATTGGATGATTGAAAAGGTGGTATACCACTTGGCATTGCCACCACAGTTTGAGAGGGTGCACGGCGTCTTCCATGTATCTAGTTGAGGTGATACATACCTGACCCATATCACGTCATTGAATATGGCGAGGTGGAAATTGATGATGAGGTGAGGTTTACTGAGGTTTCATTAGAGATTGAGGATCGACAAGAGTGGGTCCTTCGTTGATGATCAATGCATCTAGTGCACGTTCATTGGACTCACATGAACCTATAGGAAAGTACAAGAGAGAAGGAGGCTTAGATTCTTTCTCAGTACCCCCATTTATTTCCTTATTCTATGTTGTGGATTTCGGGGAGGAAAATACCTATGGTGGGGAGAATGTAATGACCCATATTTTCCATGTAATTTTTTTAATTACATGAATTTATTACGAGTCAATAAAAATTGATGATGCATGATTCTAAGGCCTAGTTTTAACGGAATGAATTTATGACCTTTTTTAAAGGTACGTTCAGTAAACATGCATGTGGAATTTTCTATTTTTTAAACTGGTGCCTGGATTAAAAATATAAGAGCACTATTGAATCCACAGTGCCAGAATTCTCATAATGAAGGTTTCACTTCAACCATAGTAGGTCAGGAGAAAAAAATAGATTTTGTATATTTAAAAGAATAAAAAAATAGAAAAGTAATTATATTTCTCTTTTTCTTTTCCTCCAATGGTCAAGGGGCATTGGTGGGACAATCGACCTGTCAATCCATTTATTGGGTTTAATTCTCAATCCTTGTAACAACACCATAAGAATTTGGGTGGATAATTCATTAACTGATCCTTTTAAATTCCCAAAAGTGTTACTAACTCCTCCCCCAACTATTTATATGGAGCATGAGGAGGAGTGTTGGAATGACCTCACCAAGCAACAAAGCTTTGAAAATATACCACGACACATACAACTTGGAGGACAGAACCAGTTTCTGCGAGCGGTGACGAATTCCACCAAATAAGGAACCGAAAAACACTGAATCCTCATCACAAGCGGATGTTCTTCAATGAATCTTGATTTAGGGTTTATATATTGTGTTAATTCAAGAGTTTTTTAATCACTATACTACCCTCTTTCTATTAAGCTAACGCAGAGGGAACGAGTAAATCATACAAGGCTCGGACCCTCTGTATTTTGTTGAAATTTGATGTTTTCATCATGATTAATATATTTGGGTTGGAAAATACCAATAATGGTGGGTCTAGAGAGGAAGAGGACATCCTGGGAAGTCCTTTGGAACCTTCAGATGAAAAAATGGGCCATCAGAACTTTCCCAGTGACCCACGGAAGACCACTAGCACGTCCGCTCCTGTAGCCGGTTTCAGTGGGTGATGGCAGCGGATGGCAACAACCATCCATGGAGGTGATGGTTGTGTTCCGATGCGCGCCGCCGGTGGATAAGTCATGGCTAAATCCATGGTGGGTGGAGACAGCGGCTATCTTGGGCCGACCGTGGTGGAAGGGGCGGCACCCGTGTGCCGCTGGATAAGTTGGCCAAAACTCACCAGCCGCAACAGACACAGGGTGCGGGAAGAACATGCAGGCTACAAGAGATGAAGTGATGCGCAACAGTGCCTCCCCAAAGAGTTTGGCCATGGCTATGATTCCACGGTAGCAGGGACCAGCTCCCTTCGGGTCCCATGAGACAGTAGGAGGTGCAACGTGGCGCTGCTGCACAAACTGAATGGCAAATCCTGTTCAAGAAAATTGGGGGGCCGCTCCCCCCATGCCATCTAGAGTAGGCCCCACTACAGCGTGACACACCCCACCGTGGTCTGGGCCGCGTGAGTCTAGAGGGCCATTCCCTCCATGGACCAGGTTGTGTGATCCTTACAGGATGTGCCCCTCCATGGGACGAGTCGCGCCAACCCAGCGGGCTTCACTCCCCAGGTGGTTTGGGCCTGTCCAGGGCCTAGCGGGATGATCGCACCAGGGGCCCGTCCAACTAAGTCGTTCTGTAGCCCAACGAGCCTTGTCGGGTTGGCCCAGACCTTGTCAGGAGGGTTCGGACCAGACCCGGGCCCTTACAGGCCCAGTTTCGCTCAAAGATTAATAACATGTGGATCGTGCATCCATTTGATGAATCATCTGAGGCACTATAATCCTTGGAGAAATAAGGTTATTTTGGTATAATCCACATGAGTTTTAGAGAATTTTGGAGTATTCTCGGGTTGGATCAAATCTGAATCTAACCAGGCCATTCGGTAGTCAAATTTTTATAAGTCACAGACCAGTCATCCGATGGACACACCATCTATTGTGTTGGAACCCTTTCGACGTGATAGTCCTTTGAGATTGTTCTTCATGGAAATTCGGGGTACCTGAGGTACAAACTATGGATTGAGATGCATATCCTCCCAGAATCAAGCGTACTTAATGCGGGAATCTCTTGGCTGACTGTAATGTGATGAAATAACTTCGATTCTATATGGATAACCAACTATCGATATTATGTGGGTAAGAATCTATCGATCCTAGCTTAGTGATCCTGTGTGGGTTAGAAACTATCAATCCTATGTGGGTCAGTGCCATGCAATCTTGTGTGGGTTATCATCTATCGATCCTGTGTGGTTCAGTCATAGTGCCTCTCAACATAATAATATGATCTAGATCTACGACGAATCATTTTTACTTTTGTACTTGAGTTATATACCTGGTGTGAACTAATTATTTACCTTTGTTTTAAATATACCTTCGTTCTGTTTCCATTGTGGTCTTACCTTTGTGGTACTGTAGAGACACAAATCTTGACGTACATAGACATCACATTACAATTGTTGAATACTTATTACATAACAAAAACATACACACAATGACTGTAAAAGTTTAATTCTTTGGAAACTCAGAACGTAATCTTCTAATCGTGGTGAAAGATCTTCAACATATCCCATAAAGATCTTCTCATTTTGTTTTCTTACCTTAAACCTTTCATTATATCCTGGGGAAAAGAAAACATATAAAGGGTGAGATCAAATGCTCAGTAAGGGTAAGAATGGAGAAAATGAAACAAACCGTATACATTTGAACATAAAAACATGACCATAATGTTTAAATATGAAAATCTTGAGCAATGAGATAAAACATGGAAGTACTTAAGGCATAGATAATAATGGAACATCAATCATGATAAAATAACATGGGAATAACACAAGTAATTGTGTCAAAACATTAATCACATGATATGATTTCCATAGTAGCCAAGGAATTACTGCTAAGACCATCTTAGTGGACAAAGTCCCTTACTGAACTGGGTTTACTTATCGTTCCAGTCCTGTATTACTGAACTAGATTTACTTGTCGTTCCATCCATGTCTATATCATGAGATATAAATATTTACCCAATGAATTGGAGGGAGTATAGGTCCCACCCATCTCATAATTAAATCATTCTTACGTTTTCCACAACATAAACATAAATCATTCATCATAATCCAAATAATAAAATGGGTTTCATAAACATCATCCCATCATAACATAATCTATATAAAACAAATGGATATATTTTCATTAAAAGAAAAATGAAACCATGTAAATGATAGATACATTATACTTGAAACATAGTCATACTAAATAATTTCATCTTAGATGGAAAATAGTTTTGAAAAAACACTTGAAATGAATTATTGAGGAAAATATCCTTTCTTCTTCAAAAACATTTTTTTTCACAAAATGCCATATAATTTTAAAACAAAAGGATTTATTTGAAAATACTTATGAACTTTGGTAGATTAATCTTCATTAAAATAATACATTATGAAATCATAAAAACCCATTCATGCTATATAAGTTAAAAATAACATTCTTCTCATACTTTTGTTGGAAAAGTCAAAAAGTACCTCGTATGGTAAACAAAAGAAAGGTTCCTTCCATACGATGTGGTAAAAGTAGAAAAGGGTAAAACTGACTTTATACATACATGGAAAAAAAGTAAACATTTTATGAAAACATTTTGAGAACATATGGACATGGATAATAATCATAACCCCAGTAAATACTTAAGAATAAACAATCTCAGATAAGAATGAGATTTGAATAATTATCCCTTACCTTCGGTCTGATATGCTTCGTACGTATCCGAACCTCCTATATAATGATTTAAATAATGTCATTGAATTATTATAGAATCATATTAATTGTTATAATATCATATATGGTTCACTTATGACTTTATATTACCCATTCTTTTGTAAATCCCATGTTAAACAACGTTTTGGGTAAAATCCTCTTATTTATCATATGTGTTTGGACTTGTTGTTCATGATGTTATTAATACCTATATCATGATTTACATACTTCTATAATTTAAATCATGATTTATATATCATATATATTCATTATATATCCATCATATACATTTATTTATAATAGTACATAACATATGGAGGTACGAAATGAAATGCACCGTTCAGGGAGACGGTAAGTTGTACGTACACATGAACGCTACATTCATTTCTATTAATTATGTTAATGTAATAATTATATTATAATTCCAGTATAATATAATATAGAATATCATTAACTCCATCCTTTATACATCCCACATAAGGCATTAATGAATCACATCACTTTGAGGGGGCGGTAGTCCGCACTACCATAAATGAGATCATCGTATTTACCCACTATAGAAACCATAAAGGCTTGATATAATTGGAAAGTAAAAAAATCATAAGGAAATAATAAACATGATATATATCATATATAAATATAGTTCCAGAATAATGGCTACCATGGGAGGTGGTAGGATAAAATCCAACAATCATCGTTTCGTGAGGCGTTAGTGTGTCATCCACAGAAACATTATGTTCTTCATCCATTAGATGGAGGTGTGTGTAATTGTAGTTATAATCCTTGTCATAAAAACATACTAGTATATTTAGGATACTGGTGTTGTTACAAAAGAAAGGATTAAAAATATATTAGGGTTTGGAGAAGTAGAATAAAAGAAAAGAACTTAAGATAAACTGTTACCCTTAATTTGGGTAACTTCCTGTGGATTGAACCAAAAGGACTTTTTAGAGTTCTTTATGCCTAATGTAAGGCTTCAAGGGGGAGGATAGGGATGTAGAGAGCTTAATTGGGAAGAGTTTTGATGAGACAAATGGATTGATAGGTGTGTGGAATTGCATAGAAGTGGTCTCCTTTTATAATGGAGAGGAGGGGCTCTTAAGGAAAGTGTGAAAACATTATTTTATTATAAACTTATATTCGGCTTAAAGAGGTCCAAAACACATTAATGTCAAAGATAAGAAGACTCATATTCTAAATAAAATAATCCATTAGTAATTGTACAGGTTTTGGATAATATTATAATCATTATAATCTTATTTATTGAAATCATTTATTAATGAGGTAAATATTTCATCATTATTGTGTAAAAAATAATTTAATTTATTTGATGTCTAAAAATTATAAAAAAATACGAACATGTAGGAAAAAATTTTATATTTTCAATGAATATTTATAGTTGAAATGATAATTTGTATATACCCTTATAAAATTAATTACTAAAAGATTTTTGTTAATGCCAATTCTGTCTTTACATTAAATTAATTAATCTAATGTGTCATTGTCTTTCATAAGTGGATCCATGGGGTCCCAAAATCGACCAATAGATGCCCGTGGTCGAAATTTACCTATCCAATAAGGTTATGACAAGTGTAAATGTAATTATATATTATTATAATAGTCTTTTAATCTTGAATTACCCTATTTACCTTTAACCGCAGTAAATAAAAATTACCGTAGTTACTATTCATAATATAAAAAAAATAAAAGTAACCTATTAACATAATTTGGACCCACTGATTCCAAATATGGAATCCATTTTTCAAAATTAAAAACACAGAAGTTGCAGTAATTAATTTAAAATTAATCCCGTCATTAAGCAAACGGATTTTAAAAGTTAAAACATTGCCAAAGATTGAAATATTTTTATCTATTAATTCAATGTAAAATTAATGCTAATGACATACATTATATTAAATGGTAAAAATATATTATATTTATACTATAAAACCATTCAATATTATAATTTAACCATATAAAGTATTGCGATGAAAAAAGTTGTTTTTAATTAAAAGATACCATGTTTTTACTATTCATCAAAATATGAAAGTTAGTAGAATAATATGAAAAAATTATCCAAAGTAAATTTTTATATCCAATAAAGACCAGAAATTTTTAATAAATCTTTTTTCCTAATTTTATGTGTTATTTAATTTAATTTTTATACTAAACAAAAATGTTTCATTTGATAACATGAGTATAATTAAAATGAGACTGTTGGGTTTTGACAGTTATATGACCCTTGGTCAATATGACTGTTGGAAACTAAAAGTTTTGATTTTTGTCTCTAAATACAAGTAATCTTGGTTAATTATTATAGAAAAAAGATTCAATGGCCTCACCTAGTAGTCTTGGACCGATCGAAGCCCATCTAACAGAACTTGGGAAGGAGGTAGCACCACTGGGTTTAGCTCTGGACCAAACCCAAGCTGAACTTCATCATGTGAAGCTAGAATGGAATCGCCTTTGCGATAAGTTAAAACTTATAGAAATTACTACTCGTGCGATGTTGTCTGAGCCTCCTTCAGATTCTCTCACCTTAGTGCACCGTACACTTAGGTCCTATACTGGTGTGATAAGGGGCTATGCAAGGAAACCATAACTCCCTTGTGTAATCCCTTGTTTTAAATAAAAATTGGGATTTCCTCTTATGATGAAGTTTATGAATTTTCAAATGACCGGATAAATATAGTATGCATATTTTTGAAGAATTTTAGAAAACGGATATTTTAAAAATGTTTATGTAAACCGTAAATAATTAAAAATGTGTAATTATTTTCAAGAAATGGTCTTCTACAATTATGTTCAGTACGAAATTTAGAGTCTAATAAGATCAACGTGATTTTTGATGAATAGTTAATTAGGAATAGTGACTTTATGCTTAGGATTTGTAATGTGACCAAATTGATTAGTAATATAACTTACAGAAAGTATTAATATAATCTAGGCACCTTTATTAAGTAACGTGATTCAATAAAATGGTTAAATAACGGTTTCATAAATTATTATTCAAGTATTTGTTGTTTCGAGTGAATAGTGTTTTTAATTAAAAATTAAATTAAAAATATTTAGAAAATTATTTTTATAAAATGGATTTCATTTTTGAAATCAGAGCATTGATATTTGGTTAATGTGAAATTTTGGGATTTTTCTAAGAAAGTTGAATTTTCAGTGAATAGTAAAAAAAGCAGTTTTAGGGTTTCGGTATGTTTAATGACATCATAACTGTTTCATGGTGATTTCATGAGATATTTAAAGGTTTGGACGACCAAAGGTGATGAAGTATTGTATTGGGTGCCCCATGTGTCCTAAATTCATGGGAAATATCATGGGAGAGCACATGGTTTTGAGAAAACCACTTTTGAGGTGTCCCTTGGCCATTAATGCCTTGTCCCCTCACTTCCCCTATAAATACCAAGCCATCCTCTCATCCATTTCGACTCTCCACTCTCCCCCAATGAATTTAGGGTCTCATTACCTCCCAAGGAGTCCTCCTAAGCTTCCCCCAAGCCCTAAAGGTCCCAACATTTGATTTTTAAGAGTTACGTTTTAAGGTAAGGGATCCGACCTCTCTCTTTCTTTTCAAGAAATCACTTTTACATCATTTCTTTTATGCTCCATGTTCTTATGTTAAAGGATGTTTATTTATACTCCTCTTAATTCAATTTTAATGTTCATATAATGAGAGATCCCCTCTTACTCTCATTATTTCCTTTTATGAAGTTTTAAGTGGCGTTGTTAGGCTGCCGAAATTTTTGTAACAGATTCTTTCTCCCTTCTCATTTTTCAAGATCTATTTTAATGTAAAGTATTTCAAGTTACTTTTTATTATGTTGGGGTATGATCTATAAATTTATCATACTGATCTTTTATGATCATATGATGAGAGACCACATTTGATCTCTTCAATTCAGTATTTTGATTTTTTAGTGGCGTCGTTAGGCTGCCGAATTTTTAAGTGGTCCTTTCACCTTTCTCCTTTTTCAAAGATCTAATTCCATGTCAAGTCTTGAAAGATAATTTTTATTATGTTTGGGTTTGATATCTAATTCTTTCATACTGATATTTTACGTTCATATGATGAGAGAACCTATTTTATCTCATAAATTCATTTTTGTTGAAGTTTAAGTGACGCCGTTAGGCTGCCAAATTTCTAAGGGGTTCTTTCACCCTTCTCGATTTCAAGATCTACTTTCACGTCAAGTATTTAAAGTTATTTTTTATAATGTTGGGGTATGATCTCTATATCTATCATACTTATCATTTATGTTCATATGATGAGAGAATCTATTTGATCTCATCAATTCATTTTTGTTGAAGTTTAAGTGACGTCGGTAGGCTGCCGAATTTCTAAGGGGTTCTTTCACCCTTCTCATTTTCAAGATCTATTTTCATGTCAAGTCTTTCAAGTTCCGTTTTATTATGTCGGGGTATGATATCTATATCTATAATACTGATAATTTAAGTTCATATGATGACATACCCTATTTGATCTCGTCAATCCATTTTTGGAAGTTTTAAGTGACGCCGTTAGGCTGCCGAATTCTCATAAGAGAAATTTTATTTTGTTCTTACTTTCATGTTCTTCATTTCATATTTTATATTATCAAATTTAATCACCATGTTCTTAAATCCCTTATATTATGCCCCTATACTATTTTATGGGTCATTTATGAATGTTTGACCCATTTCCCCTCTCTTTTCAATGTTTTATAAAACCCTGTAACATAGTCGTTATGCTGCAGAATTTTCATCTCAAAATGTCTCTCTCTTTTTCTAATGTTCTTTTATCTTATTAAGTTAATACTGATATTTTATTATCATATGATGAGATACCCCATATTATCTCTTCAATTCAGTATTTTGAAGTTTTAAGTGGCACCGTTAGGCTGCCGAATTTTTAAGGGATTCTTTCACCCTTCTCATTTTCAAGATCTATTTTCTTGTCAAATCTTTCATGTTCCTTTTTATTATGTTGGGTTATGATCTCTAAATATATCATACTGATATTTTATGTTAATATGATTAGAGACCCTATTTTATCTCTCAATTCATTTTTGTTGAAGTTCAAGTGACGTCGTTAGGCTGCCGAATTTCTAAGGGGTTTTTTCACCCTTCTCGTTTTCAAGATCTATTTTCATGTCAAGTCTTTCAAGTTCATTTTAATTATGTCATGGTATGATCTCTATATCGATCATACTGATCATTTATGTTCATATGATAAGAGACCCTATTTGATCTCTTTAATCCATTTTTGGAAGTTTTAAGTGACGTTGTTAGGCTGACGAATTCTCTTAAGAGAAATCTTATTTTGGTCTTCCTTTCATGTTCTTCATTTCATATGGTATATTTTCAAATTTCATTACCATGTTCTTAAATCCCTTATATTATGTCCCTCTACTGTTTTATGGGTCATTTATGAATGTTTTACCCATGTCCCCTCTCTTTTCAATGTTTTCTAAAACCTCGTAACATAGCCGTTATGCTGCAGAATTTTCTTCTCAAAATGTCTCTCTCTTTTTCTAAAGTTCTTTTATCTTATTAAGTGAATACTCAAAGATATCTCTTATATATGGGTATTCACATATATAAAAAAATGTTCTATTTTAAATTCTGGGATTTATATACATGAAACCCACTTTCCCTTTCCCGTGGGTTTAAAGTGACATAATGATCATGTCTTAAAAGCAGTTTATAAAATGTTATGATTATGAAATGAAACCCATTTCTTTTATGCTATATGTGTTGTTTATGAAATTATTGATAATGATATATGTAGATCACATGATAATAAAGTCATGTCAAGGGTGTTCCCAAATAGCGCTCCAATGCATTGGTTAAAGACATAATCTCTAGAGATGACCTTTAAGACTGATACCTTGGTGAATAACCTTGGTAATTTTTAATGGCACCTTGGGGATGGACCTTGGTGAAACGAAATGATTTTCAATAATAAATTTTGTAGACACATCTTCAAGTAATGAAAAGATTTTATTTTTATTATGATATATCTCATGATTTCTTTCTCATGCATTAAAGTTCTTTTCATGGCCTTATTGAAGTATCTCAAGTTCACGTGTAAAATGTTTCTCTTGTTTCCCTTACTGGGCCTTCTGCTCACCCTTTATTTTGATGTATTTCCCCAGGTTATGAGATGTAGTAATGAACCTAGGATGACCATTAGTAGATGCCTTTCAAGTGTTTAAGAATAATGTTTTATGTTTTCATGTTTTAAGTTCCTGGTTTCCCAGATACTAAACCTTAAAGATCCTCGGTTTTGTAAAATGTAATGAAAGTTTAATTTATAAAAAGGTGGGATGTTGTAGTTGGTATAAAAGGATGGTTTAGTTATTTTTGGACAATAGGATATGAAAACATTAGGAAGAATCCTATAGAAAAGTTTATTTATAGGAAATCTTCCTGGTATTTTGGTGAGTATTGAGTAATGGGTTGCCAAGAAAATACATCCCTGTCTGGATACGAGCAGTTAGAGGTGGCTCTAGCACAGATGTACATAGGGGTAAAACACGAAAACACCGCTTTGAGCTAAACTCAAACGGGAACTGGTACAGGAAAGCGGGCCTTCTTGCACTCTTGGTTATGACACTCCCGGGGGATATACTTTGGTAAATTCATATGCTTAGTATGTACCATTTTTTATGGAACAAAGATAAAATAAAATAATTATTTACATAAGAATATATGATCATGGATAACCTAGTATGAAACCTAGAGGATCACAAGTTAGGGTATACTTTTCTTTTACAAGTTATCCTTATATGCTTAAAGTTCCTTTTCATGATTATTGGATAAGTATTTAAGCCCCTAATTATACTTTCTCTTCTTAGTTAATGGTGGGAAATGGAAGAACATGTCCCAACAACCAATGTGACAGGAAATGCGATGATTGCCGTAATAATATGACAGAGATGATTTGGGGATTAAAAGGTGATTATTATTTTGGAAGACGTTCACTATTTTGGGGACCCTATATGATCGAGGTAAATAGATTACTACGGTATTTTCATTGAGGAGTAATGTTGACTTATATTTTGAAGAATCAATGAATTTAAGGTGGACTTATAGTAATTTAGGTTACTTATGGGAATTATTAACCTATCTTGGGTAAAATATGTTTAGGTTAGCTACTTTTTTATAAGATATTAAGAGTGGTTGATGTTTTTTGGAGATGAAAAATGACGTTTATTTTGGAAGACTATGTTATCAAATCCTTCTTGTATTTGGGTTTCAATCTTAGTTTGGTTTATTTTGAGGACTTTTAAGGACCGTTATTTATGGAATGGTCTATAATGAACTTTGGGTATTACCATGGAACTTTGATGATTTAAAAGTAGTTTCCATTCCTATGGGATTCTTTCTTTATGAAGAGTTGTTTTACCTTACCCTTTCTGTTTTTGGGATAATGTTTAAAGATAGAAGAAATAGATAGTTAATCTTTTGTGGATTATGTGATTCTCTAAAAGATGATTCTTGTGTTTTGATGAGACCAAGTATTTTTGAATGCTCATCGTTTGGAGAAAAGATTATTTTTGGTAGAAACTTATTATAGGATGAAACTCTACATGAAGGTAGATATATTTCCTTATGTTTTTGTTCTATGTTGTAAATGAATTCCTCAAAATTATGAAAAGGAACATAAAACAAAAACGTTGTTGGTTTATGTTTACTACTAGGTAATCAAAGACCACTTACACACATCATAATTTTGGGATATTGTGGTGGTTAACTTTCTCCTAATCATGTTTTCTATCACTCTCCTTTAGAATGTGACCCTTTGTTTTCTCCTCCATGTCCATGTTTTCTTACATGGAATCCTAGTATGGGTAAACTCGAGTGGCCTTCGTACTTCCTTTTCTTTCTTTTAAAGTAATAGTGTTACTGACTCTTTTTTTTATGTGGGACTTTCAATGAAATTTAAAAACCCAATTTTAAAAATTGCGAGGACGCAATTTCTTAAGGGGGGAAGATTGTAATGACCAGAAATTTTGAATAAATCTTGATTCCTAATTTTATGTGTTATTTTATTTCATTTTTATACTCAACAAAAATGTTTCATTTGATAAAATGAGTATAATTAAAATGAGACCATTGGGTTTTGACTGTTATATGACCATTGGTTAATATGACTGTTGGAAACTAAACGTTTTGATTTTTGTCTCTAAATACAAGTAATCTTGGTTAATTATTATAGAAAGAAGATTCGATGGCCTCACCCAGTAGTCTTGGACCGATCGAAGCCCATCTAACAGAACTTGGGGAGGAGGTAGCACCACTGGGCTTTGCTCTGGACCAAACCCAAGCTGAACTTCATCGTGTGAAGCTAGAATGGAATCGCCTTTGCGAGAAGTTAAAACTGATAGAAATTACAACTCGTGCGATGTTGGCCGAGCCTCCCTCGGATTCTCTCACCTTACCGCACCATACACTTAGGTCTTATGCTGGTGTGATAAGGTGCTATGTAAGGAGACCGTAACTGCCTTGTGTAATCCCTTGTTTTAAATAAAAATTGGGATTTCTTCTTATGATGAAGTTTATGAATTTTCAAATGACCGGATAAATATAGTATGCATATTCTTGATAAATTTTAGAAAAAGGATATTTTAAAAATGTTTATGTAAACCTTAAATAATTAAAAATGTGTAATGATTTTCACGAAATGGTCTTCTACAATTATGTTCAGTACGAAATTTAGACTCTAATAAGATCAACTTGATTTTTGATGAATAGTAAATTATGAATAGTGATTTTATGCTTAGGATTATTAATGTGACCAATGGATTAGTAATATCACTTAAAGAAAGTATTAATATAATCTAGGAACCTTGATTAAGTAATGAGATTCAATAAAATGGTTAAATAACGGTTTCATAAATTATTATTCAAGTATTAGTTTTTTCGAGTGAATAGTGTTTTTTAATTAAAAATAAAATTAAAAATATTTAGAAAATTATTTTATATAAAATGGAGTTCATTTTTGAAACCAGAGCATTGATATTTGGTTAATGTGAAATTTTGGGATTTTTCTGAGAAAGTTGAATTTTCATTGAATAGTAAAAAAAGCAGTTTTTGGGTTTCTGTTTGTTTAATGACATCATAACTATTTCATGGTGATGTCATGATATGTTTTAAGGGTTGGCCGACACAAGGTGATGAATTATTGTATTGGGGTCCACATGTGTAATAACTTAATTGTAAATATCATGGGAGAGCATATGGTTTTGAGAAAACCACTTTTGAGGTGTCCCTTGGCCATTAATCCCTTGTCCCCTCACTTTCTCTATAAATACCCAGACATCCTCTCATCCATTTCGACTCCCCACTCTCCCCCAAAAAATTTATTATCTCATTACCTCCCAAGGAGTACTCCTAAGGTGCCCCCAAGCCCTCAAGGTCCCAACCTTTGAGTTTTAAGAGTTACGTTTTAAGGTAAGGGATCTGACCTCTCTCTTTCTTTTCAAATAATATCTTTTATTTCATTTCTTTTTATGCTCCATGTTCTTATGTTGGAGTATGTTCTTTTATACTACTCTTACTACCCTTTTTTATGTTCATATAATGAAGGATCCACTCTTACTCTCATTATTTCGTTTTATGATGTTTTATGTGGCGTCGTTAGGGTGCCGAAATTTTTGTAACAGATTCATTCTCCCTTCTCATTTTTCAAGATCTATTTTCAGGTAAAGTATTTGAAGTTCCTTTTTATAATGTTGGGGTATGATATATAAATTAATAATACTGATCTTGTATGATCATATTATGAGAGACCCCATTTGATCTCTTCAATTCAGTATTTTGAAGTTCTAAGTGGCGTCGTTAGGCTGTCGAATTGTTAAGTGGTTCTTTCACCTTTCTCATTTTTCAAAGTTCTAATTCCATGACAAGTATTGCAAGTTCCTTTTTATTATGTTGTTGTATGATATATAAATTTATCATACTGATATTTTATGATCATATGATGAGAGACCCCATTTTATCTCTTCAATTCAGTGTTTTTATGTTTTATGTGGCCATGTTAGGCTGCCAAATTTTAAGGGATTCTTTCACCCTTCTCATTTTCAATATCTATTTTCTTGTCAAATATTTCATGTTCCTTTTTATTATGTGGGGGTATGATCTATAAATATATCATAATGATATTTTATGTTCATATGATTAGAGGCCCTATTTCATCTCATCAATTCATTTTTGTTGAAGTTTAAGTGATGTCGTTAGGCTGCCGAATTTCTAAGAGGTTCTTTCACCCTTCCCATTTTTAAGATCTATTTTCATGTCAATTATTTCAAGTTCCATTTTATTATGTCGATGTATGATATATATATCTATCATACTGATCATTTATGTTCATATTATTAGAGACCCTATGTGATCTCATCAATCCATTTTTTGAAGTTTTAAGTGATGCCATTAGGATGCTGAATTCTCATAAGAGAAATCTTATTTTGGTCTTCATTTCATGTTCTTCATTTCATATGGTATATTTTAAAATTTCATTACCATGTTCTTAAAGCCCTTATATTATGTCCCTATACTGTTTTATGGGTCATTTATGAATGTTTTACCAAAGTCCCCTCTCTTTTCAATGTTTTCTAAAACCCCGTAACATAGTCGTTATGTTGCAGACTTTTCTTCTCAAAATGTCTCTCTCTTTTTCTAAAGTTCTTTTATCTTATAAAGTGAATACTAAAATCTCTCTCTTATATATGTGTATTCACATATATACCAAAATTTTCTATTTTAAATTCTGGTATTTACATACATGAAACCCGTTTTCCCATTTCTGTGGTTTTAAAGTGACATAAATATCATGTCTTTAAATAAGTTTTTAAAACATTATGATTATGAAATGAAACCCATTTATTTTATGCTATATGGGTTTTTTATGAAATTACTTAAAATTATATATGTGGCTCACATGATAATAAAGACATGTCAAGGGTGCGCCCAGATAACGCTCAAATGCATTGGGTAAAGACTTAATCTCTAGAGATGGCCTTTTAGACTGATACCTTGGTGAATAATCTTGGTAATTTTTTATGACACCTTGGGGATGGACCTTGGTGAAACGAAATGATTTTCAATATTAAATGTTTCAGCCTAAACATCAAGTAATGAAAAAATGTTATTTTTATTATGATATATCTCATTATTTCTTTATCATGCCTTAAAGTTCTTTTCATGACCTTATTGAAGTATCTCAAGTTCACATGTAAAATGTTTCTCTTGTTTCCCTTGCTGGGCCTTCTGCTCACCCTTTCTTTTGATGTATGTCCCAAGGTTATGAGATAAAGTAATGAACCTAGGATGAACATGAGGAGAAGCCTTTTAAGTGTTTAAGAATAATTTTTTATGTTTTCATGTTTTATGTTCCTGGTTTCCAAGTAACTAAACCTTAAAGATCCTCAGTTTTGTAAAATGTAATGAAAGTTTATGTGATAAAAAGGCGGGATGATATATATCTTGATTCCAAATAAGAATATTATTTTTTCAAATTGAACTTATAAACATGTCAAAAACTAGATTTAAAATGGGTGCGCCATCAAAAGGCAGTAAAACTACATTTTTTGAAAAATACTTCTTTTATCCGAAAAACTGATTTCGTTTTCATACCTCATTCTAGAAAATGTGTAAGATTAATTATAATGTCATAAAATTAAAAATTCAGTTAATACTATTCATAATGTCTATTTTATAATATTATAATAATATATCGTTGTTTAGTGAAACCCGGTATTGCGTACTACACACGCTATCGAGGAAGGTTTCAATTGTGTGTAATGAAAGCCAAGTCAGGGTGACGTGTAGTGAAAGACTCCATTGTTGTTTTGTATAATAGAATCCAACCATATTTCATTTATACATTGAATATATATATATATATATATATACAATCAATGTTGCGTATAATGACTATTATCAAAAGAACTTGAAATTGTGTGTAACAAAATATAAGAATAGTGTTGTGTATACTGCAAGCTAATACGGTGTTGCGTATAGCAGAAGATAATCTTCGTGTAGCATAAAACACATGACATCAAATAAATTAAAAAGAATACTTATCATAAAATCTCGGGGTCTCATAGGTACTTTTACCTTCGTGGTGTTACCATCAAGTTGTTACCTTTGTGGTACTTTTACCATTGTGTTGTTACCTTCGTGGTGTTACCATTTTGATATTATTCCCTCATGGATCAGTTGTGCTAAATGCATAAAAGTTGGAGCTTTATGTTTCCTCATGCATGAGAAGAGTATATCTTGATAACATAGGTGTATGTATGGGAATATACCTGAGTAGATTTTATGACTGCTTCATGCTTTGTGTTTGATGTCTTTCTTTGTGGTATTTTCCATTGTGGAACTCTAGGAGACCTTTGGGGGTCTCGAGGTCTCTACTGAGTATTATTATACTCACCCCCACACGGGCTATGCACGCACATAGCTGTGTCTTGTGAAGACAATTGATTGCACTGATCGAGGCTGAGGGTACCAGTACTGGACGGTGCGAAGAGGTGGACCATTTGGAGTGAAATTCTATAGTGACTACTTATCATGAGCAGTACCTACCATTCAGGTAGAATCCTTGGTGGATAATCCAAGAGTTGTTTTCTATTTTAAGTTTTACTTGTACTTTCCTGTTGGACTTGTATTCTGAGCCTTTTACTTTCAGTAAAAAATTTACTACTACAATTTACATCATGGTTTCTTATTTTTGTGTTCATGGATTTTATGTTTATTATGGTTTAAATTAAATTACTTCTTGTTTAGGGATACATCATTCTGGTGCTAGTCGCCAGCCCCCGGCCAAGGATAGGCGGGCTTGGAATAGTCACATCATGGGCCCCGGGGGACAGTTCATGACACTTTAGTGATACAAGAATTAATAGAACATGTAAAAGATGATTTGGAGAAGAATTACATTACATATCTTAGAGGGTTTGAGGTGTAGAGGTGTTGAGGGATGGTACTTATAAGTGGAGGAGAGGGGTTCTTTGGATAATTTTAGTCATTAGTTTATTATTTTTGTTCATGACTATCAATCGCATTGATTCACGTGACTTAATACAGTCACTAGAGAATGTGATTTTGGGATAATGGTAACATATATAATCTATGACTTAAAAATTATATTATTTGTCTTAAAATTTTAAACATCAAAAAATACCATATTTCACTATTCGCAAAAAATTTCTTCTACTTTTGAAAAAACCCCAAAAATTTACCCCAAAATTTCTTTGAATTTCATATTAAAAAATTCACTCCATTTTATGAAAATAATTTTCAAAATGTGACAAATTTAATATTTACATAAAATCTTTGTTCATTCAGAATATTCGAATTTTCTGACACTTCGAATAATTAATTATGGTTTTAAAAAATTATGTTTTTATTATTATAATAAAAATATTATGTTATGAATTTTGTTTATGAAATTAAATGTTATTTTAAACAATTATTTAATTATAAAATTTTGTCTAAAATTATATGTTTCACAAAAATACCAACATAGAATTTATCATTTATTAAAACATTTATTTTTCTATTCAATAATATAAATATTTCTTATATTCAATTATAGGATTGAAAAATTTTATTTATAATTCCTTGGTGAGGTTACTATTCTAATGTCTTGATTTATATTCAAAACCACCACATTTCTATTCCAATGGTTTTTTTATTATTAAAATAGTAATATTTCTAAGAGTTGTAGTGTTTCCTACATCCAAACAAAATCCACTTATTTCATCCATTAATCACTTATATTCTTTCTCAAAAATTATTATTTTGTTATTTACATTATGTTTTCTTTCTAAATCATTTTTTAGTGTAGTTATTCTCGTAGACCAAGAAGATCCAAATTTTCCGACTCATATTATCTTATTATTTAATTTTATTTTAAATAATATAATTCATTCTTGTTGGGATTTTTGATGTCCAATTTATCATTATTAATTTATTAGAACCATGCTTTTATTGAGATGGAAATTTGGTACAATGAAATTATACTCCATTAAATAATAATAATAAGGGATAATTTTATGCATAAAATTATGGGGATTTACAATCTCCCACATGATGAAATTTTTCTTTCAAAATTTCATTTTACAAACCAAGGTAAAATAGGTAAGGGTACTTATCCTTCATTGATTCCACATAATCCCATGTCACTAATAAGTATTTATGTATTATATACAGTACTATAACTATGTGATTAGTTTTTTTAGAGGAACATTTTCTCTATGGTCAAAGATTTTCACCAACATCCCCTCATATGAGAGGTTATTTTCCTACTATACATCATCTAAATTTTGTATGTGTGAGAGATCTGGTACATGATCTTCAAGAAGGATATGTAGAAGACATCATGTACTTGAGGCATGGTTGTTGGAGGTTATTTTTTATGGGTCACAGATCCAAAATGATCAATAATATCAAAGTGGAAGATATATTTTGGACTTATCGTTCCTTTCATTCCAAATCTCATGACTATCTTCCAAAGAGATATGTAGATGAATTACATTCCTTGAACATCAAATTATAAGTCCCCTTAAAAATTATATTCATAGTTCTTCTATCAAATATTTGTTTACATAATTTACTAATTAATGGTTTTCACATATTCAACCATTTCATCGACCAATTTAGGTCCCTATTATATACATTCCCCAAATTCATCACATCTTATAGAGGTTATGCATTTTTTTCAAAAAGGTATTCATATGGATCTGTTTGGATGTTTGGGTGTAAATTATTTTTGTAAGAGAACTCAACTAGAGTTAGATGATTTCCCCATAATTTATTAATATCTATATAATATACTCTCAATATGTCTTCTAGTTTTTGAATTGTATTCTAAAATTTGACATCAATTGAGAGATAATAATCCGTAAAAAAAATTATCTCGGTGTTTAGATCATGTTGCGGACTTTTCAAAAATAGTGAGGTAAATCATTGAACATGATTATACATAATTGATAATTCTAATATATAAGGCATACCACTACTCTAATTTATATCCATACGTGTTGTTTGTGTGATAAATCCACTCGAATTTCTATAAACTAGGCTATCTAGGTAATACAATTTGAAACAAGCCATCTAACATAACCTTCATTAGATGTCTTTGTAAGTAAGGTGATAGTGTCCATAATGTTATCTTCGAATTTACATATTAGTGTGGGTAAAGGATTCATAATCCACTTATACATGTGTCGTTTAGAATTTACCTAATAAAATACAATGAACATTATTGTATATTTAGAAATCTCATTCTTTAAATTGTCTCACCAATAGTTCTCTTGGAGATCTCAATGCATAATTTTTCACTCTATGTGAATAAAAGAGATTGATATATATTTTTCATTTAGATATTCTTTCTTTATAGTAGTATTTTAGTACTGAAATACTTGGGACCCAATTATTATGACTACTTTTTCAACCATTTTGAAAACATTGGATTTATCTTTTCTAATTGCTTCCACAATCTTATGAAATTCAAAATAATTTCATTGAGAATCTATTTTTTCTCTCTATGTTATGGTTGAACAATGCATTGTGAAAGTAATGGTGATATTTTTTTATGATTCCCATTTACATCCTTTTCATGTCTAAGATGTTTAGATCCTTCTTGATTCATCTCATTTGTAATGTTGTTGGATCCATTCTATATAAAGCTTCTATAACTTTATTAATATTACTATAATGGTAGTGAATTGAGTAAGAAAAATCCATTATGAAATCTAACCTTTTTTTGCCTCATATTATGATTCTTCGATTTGAATATATATTTGAGTCTATTATGAAAATTAAATATATCACAGTTCTCCCAACTGATATAACACTGCAATATTTTCAAAATGAAGATCATCGTTGCATACTCCAGATCATGTGTGGGGTAGTTTTTCTATATAATATTTTGTTTCATGAGGATTAACATGTTAATTTATCAATATTCATCATTAAGAATCCTAATACATTATTTAAAGAATCTATTTATACCACCAATAAATCCCCAATAATTTGTAGGGTGAGTAAAAATTCAATGATAAGACTCTTTTTAAACTCATTGAACTAATCTTTTAATTCTCTAGTCCAAATAATCTTTACACCCTTCAGAGACATCTTTTTTAGTGGGTTTCAGAGCCAGGAGAATTTCTTTACTTATCATTGATAATACCTTGTTTGAAAAATTAAAATGCATATAATCATTATATATCTTGGAATGGTCCAGTCATTGTATTTATTTTTCTTGTAAGGATCAATCAATATCCCTTTACAAGTGACAAATTTCCCCGTGAATGATAATTCATCCATACTGCACTGAAATTTATTATACATTTCAGTAAGACTTTTCCTCGGCCAATTTATTATCATAATATTCAAATTCTATTAGTGTTCCCCCTTTATTATGGGGGATATCATAATATCATCCATATAGACTTAAAAAATTCATGGTAATCTATAAAGACTATGTTCAGTAAGCCCATGTATATTGTTAGAGTATTAGTGATTCTAATAGTAATCACAATGAACTCATAGTTTTCATATCTCATTCAAAAGTTAGTTATGGGAGTATCTAACTTTTTCACATTTTATTGTATATATCCCAAATGATGATCCACCATATAGAAATAGATTTCCTCATATAGTTGATCAAAAAATTCATATATCAATGGAAACGAATAAATATTCTTTATTATTATTTTCTTGAGCTCAAAAAAATCAATAAAGAGGAATATTGATCCATCATTCTTCATGACAGAGGGGACTAGAACACACCACATTTAATCACTCAAGCATATAAACCCCTGTATAAATTCTATTTTAATAACTTATTTAGTTCAAATAACTCAATGGTGGGCATTTAATAAGGTGCATTTGGTATGGGTAGTGATCAACGTATAAGATCACATGAAAACATAACCCCTCATTCCAAATGAGGACCATGATATTAATGAGGCAAGATATATGTGTAGTCCTCACTAATGTGCATGTCTTCTAGGAATATCCTCACCTTTTGTCAATTATATGAACTAGTTAGGGATTCACATAAGGAAATAATATCCCCAATTGAGATAATAATTTTGGGGGAAATTCATCATCCTCCTCAAAATTGAATAGAATTGGATTTTTCCTCAGAATATGAAAAGTGATTTCCCATTACCAACAATTGATGTTGGTTTTGTATATTGATAGCCAATAAATGAAAAATATGACATCAATCACCAGAAAAGTAAGTAAGACGAGATTTGATAAGATATTCAGTACACAATAATAAACATGAGAGGATTAATATAATTTGGATGCAATAATTTCGACATTTTACATTCCCACAGATAACTCAAACTACATTTTTTGAGGTGGTGTTAGAATTGTTCCACTAGACATGAATGATATGAATGTTTATAATGATAATCATATAGTTCCTTCTTTATTCTTGAATGAATAACAATCATATATGTGACCACGTCATTGTTGTTATCCACCTCAAAATCAGTGACAGTATATTCAATTCCATTATTAATTGGAGATTATTGTTGATTGACTTTGGCTTCCTTTTTCATAGGTTATGGAATTTCATAATATCTATATTACTTGAAGTTGAAACAATACACTATAGGCTCAGGGTTTAGTCTAAACAATGGTTTCTTATTCCACATTTGTGGGATTATTCATATCCCTTTGGTAATAACTATCATAATTCCCATCTCTTCATCATTTGAGCCATCTCCTGATTCTCTTAAGATAGTTTCATGGATTCTTCATCCTACACATTTTTCATGGGGGATGTTGTTATTTCATTACATAATGGTATTTGCATATCGATCCTCTCATATTAATCACCATATTCATATTTTTACCTTTATTCACACAATTAAACTGAGTGTATCCAATATTTATCTCAACCTTGAGGTAAAAATAGAAAATCAACTCATAGTTTTCAACATCATAAATCACCAACTCTTTTCATGGACTCGACTTTAGTACACTAATTAAGTGATATATTTTGATTGTAGTGTTAATGATAAATAAAAATATGTATCCTGAAATTATATTAATTTTCTCTAATACACAATGATAGACTCATCTTCCTTTTGGTTTAATCTAATTAACTCCCTTTTCATCTTAAGATGGCGAGTTTTAGAATAATATTTTTAAAAAAAATAATCAATCCTTCACAATCCATGTATTTAATATTATTTCTAGACTTTTTGTTTCTAATAATTTCCCACCACTAAATAGCATCCCCATAAAAATGATAGACCATCAGTTTGACTTTCTCCCTTATATACATTAAAGGATTGAGAGTATCATCTCAATAATGTTAATACATTGTTCTATAAGGATGGGATCATAAGATCAACTAAATATAGGAGTAATGTTTTATATAAATGATTCGACTACAAAATTCTCACTCTTAGGATAAGGAGTTAGCTCCACATGATTAATGTTTTTATTCATAATATGATCGACATGAATAAGTACTATCATATTTTGAGATGTCCATCCCATATGATTTCGAATTTCATTAGGGAAATATTAACATTTCTAAATTCATTGATTATTGGAAGATGTTCTTTTTAGTCTAACAATTTAATAAGAAATAGAAAGGACATGAAGGGTTTCATTAAAATGTTTCTATTAATCATATAAAAAATGAAACATTGAATATATATGTATAAACATGTAAATGTAAATTAAATTATATCTTGTGACTACTTATGTTTAATTCAAGATTATTGATGGTGATAGAATAATCCTCAGTATATTTATTAAAGTTGATTAGTATTAATCTTATGAAATAACCACACCATCCTATGATAACAAAATATAGTGACCCTATCCTTTTCGCATATTATTAAATTATTTTAAGAGTAATTAACCATCAAATAGAAAAAATGATAAAAAATCACAGTGTCTTTGGAAGACTATTTATATAAAATTGAAGATTGGGACCTAAAAAAAGTTTTTTAATTAATCTCCATAATAAGATTCTAACATCATATGATCTCTTACTTTTACATAGGTTATCCTGTTGAATAATGATAGAAGGGAAAATCTAGAAATCCTAGTGAGGGTATAAAAAAATAAATAAATCATAACTCATGAATTAGTAGGAAAATGATAACCTAAAATGGGTTAGTACATGAATAAATATATAAAAGATTATAATCTGTACTATTGAATGAAATATTAATTGGAACATTTATTTTTGGAGTCAATTAATAACATGGCATAATCATGAGTCAATGACAAAGACAAATACTTTATCACATTGTGGACAAAATCCTATAGTGAATTTGGTTTAATCCTCATACCACACAAAAAGTCTCATGAAACTAAAATTTTCCAAATGCATTGGATCTCTATATTGGAACACCCATCATAAAATTATCCTATAAATATGCACCACATAAATTATAAAATATAATGAACAAACATAAGGGTGCCCATAGAATGTAATGGGAATCATAACCATATCATATGGCATAACCAATGGGTTTATCATTATTCTATATAAGAAACAATGGATTTTAATAATACATGGACTAATATAAGTGAAAATAATAATAGACAGCGATATATAATTTCCACTGGTTGGGATACAGTGTTTTACCACTAGCTGGGGAAAAAATGGATTACCTCTGGTTGGTGTATAATGACTTACGTCTTTTGGGGATACAATATCTTAACACAGGTTGGGGATACAATGGAATACTTCTGGTTGGGATATAGTGTTTTAGCACTAGCTGGGGAAAAAATGGATTGCCTCTAGTTGTGATTATAATGGATTTACATTGGTTGGGATAAAATGGATTACCGATGGGTAGGGTTGATCCTCAGGGAGGCTTCCTATATACCCTATCTAGGAAACAGAGATCAAATCCCTTGTAGTTCGGATGGTATACAGTTTAGTGTCATTGTGGATGAAAAGGGGGTGTGATGTTTATTGTTATGTGGGATGAGGGTGAAACAAAAAGAATGATTAAATATAGGTGTTGGGACTAAACCTCAGGGAGTCATCATTTTACATTTCTTATAAAGAGAAAGGATCAAATCCCCCTACTTCGGATGGTGTATACAGTTTAACATAATGTTGGATGAAGGTGAACTGATGTGAAGGGGTCATGAAATGTAGTTGTTGGGATTGAACCTGTGTAAGGATTATTATATACATTTTTTAGAAATGGAAAGGATCAAAGTCTTCATATTTTGGATGGTGAATACAGTTTTATGTTAGGTGATACAATGGTGAACCGACGTGAAGGGGTTGGGAAATGTAGTTGTTCAGATTGAACCTTATGGAGGCATCCTAAGTAGCTTTCATGGAATGGGAATGTATCAAAGTCCATGTAGTTCAGAATGGTGGCTCAATAATTACACTAGGTCTTCCTAGGAAGGATTTCCTGGTCAATACATACTCAATGACCGCGTTATTCATGCTCAGTGTAAGAAACAAGAGGTATCAAAGACCCGTCGATCACATCGTGAAAGGTGTGTACGCAGAGAATGAAGATGTTCATACATGTGGTTAGCATCCCAAAGATGAAAAATAGGCTTATGTGTGGTTTATAGCCAAGGGAGATGAATTTTCGGACAAACTCTCGGATACAGGCCCAATAGAGACAAATCCAAAAGCAGTAGGGATGAGGTAACAAAGGTCCTAGTGCCCATATCTCCTCTATTTGTTGGCATGGAAGAGGATGGAAGGATCAAGGATCATACCTCCCATAATACATTCAAGGGGATTACACAAATATGGTTACCCTTCCCCATGGATAGACGTCATTCAAGAAAATAGTATCTCATTCCATGTGAGAAATATCTCACTCTCGTGGTGGCAAAGGGGTGTAAGGAATGTCTGATGTGGGGCACCCAAAATGTATTGCATTGGGTGAGGATACATTTTAACGACATGTGCTGAGGATGATGGTTCCTAGAAGTTTAACATCATACATCTCAGAAAACGTGGGTTCACTCTTCACCCCTATGACTTACATTACTGATACCCACCAACCCTTGGGGAAGGGAAGGCATAAAAAATGCAGTGGTGGGGAAGTGTTGTGGATTGATGAAATGATGGGGCTCATGTTAGCCTGGATATGTGAAGTATAAATACTTGTTAGTGTGCCAATGTGAAGAAGCATTATTATATGCAATAAAACATGATGCACTGCCACAAGGGACCTAGAAATCACTTTTTAATAACCCAGAGGGATGTACTGGAGAATCATGTGCACAACTTGGGTGTTGAGTGTTAGTGTGGATTAAAAATGGTTCTTTAGGGTTAGGAAGAAACATGCACCACAAGAGAAGGAATGTATGAAAAATTAAAGTTTGCGTTTAAGATAAAGTAGTTACTTGCAAACTAAATGGATGTGTGGAAAACAGTTCCAATTCCAGGATAAACGTGAACACAAGAGGGTTATTTTTTTGTGAAAATGACTTAGGGTAAAAGTAAATCGAAGAGGATGAAACACATGAGGGACCCCCTTAAAGTAAGACCCCTAGGTGAACCGTCATGCAAGGTCCAATAACTTGAGGCCATAGTATTTGTTTACACAGAATCTGATGGGGTGTCTTTCATATAGCAGATCATCCGTTCATCTTTTGTAACCATCCCTAAAGTAGGAGGAGTTGCTTCTATTTATAGAAACATACATTGGTGGTGGTGCGCAAGGGTCCATTTGACATTGCATTTGGAGAGGAAGAGTTTTCGCACCTAGGGGAATCTTTCCTCTCAGACTCCCTTCCTTTGTGCCCTTCAATTATATGGTTTTCAAGAGTGTCGTCGTGGAATCCACCCTTTGACATCGTATTTGGAACACAAGTTTTTGTACACTACCTAGAAGCTTACGTTCATGCATTCTCTCTTCTACGATAGTGCCTTGGCGGGTTTGCAGATGGTCATCGTGGAAACCTTCCTTTGACATCGATTTGGAAATGCATGTTTTGAGCACTGTAGGGAATGTTGAGTGCATGCCTTAAATCGTGCGCACGACACCCTCTGTTGTCACAGAATTGTCTGAGTATTCTCAAAATGTCTTCGGTTTCATTAATAGCGTCCTTTCATGGACCTATCTAAAATTTGGCATCAATAAATTCCTTACATAATATTGATCATTAATAATTTTCACCAGAATTACAAAACCATATTCATAACATAATTCATTCATTAATATCATTTGATATTAGTATTAATTAAATATACTTAATAATATTGTTAAAAATAAATATCTTTTTATCATTATTCTAGTAGGATTTTGAATTTCCCAAACTAAAACATGTTATACCAATGAATGAGTAAGAGTATAGGGTAATATAATAAAAATATCATTCCCTCCTAATAATAAAGATTTTTTAACAGAATTATTTTTTATAATTATATTTAGTATTTGATATAAGAAACAAATTTAGGTAGATGACGATGAAAACTTGATAATTTATTTAATTCTATCCATTTTTATAAGGGATCCTTCCGAATAAAGTATTTTTTATTAATTCTTGAAAAAAGGCCCCAAATATTCCAAAGGATTTGTATGACAAAATATGGGATGGTATCCCATATAGAACAAAAGTAAATGATTGGTTTGGAATTGATATAGTATTGTTCCTTTTATATGTGATTATTTAGTTATGTTTCAAGAAATATCAACTCCACTATATATATCATTGTCATTTGGAAATGAATGGTGATTGAGATGATAAAATGGTGATAGTTTAGTAATACCTTTATCCTTTAAATTTATATTTATTTTTTAATCACATATTAAATATTTACCCCCTAGTTTATCAATTTTTACATTATTTTACATTTTTATGTTATAGCCCAAATTTTTCCTTTATATTTTAATTGTATGTCTAAAAAATGTAACTGAAACTAATAAATAATTTTTTTGTTTGAATTAAAAATATAATTTAATTATGTAAAATTATATAGTTAAAAATTGTAAATTTCACTTTTTATTTAAAATATAGGATGTATAGAAACAACAGATTATATTTTTAAGAAGGATGTGTTAAACATTAAGTGTTCTTAATCTAGTTTCATATAAATTTTTAATTAAATATTTTATTCATGCCACAATGTGTTGAATTTATTATCAATGATGTGTTAATATTTGATTTGTGAAATGGAGATGAAATGGATACTCTTGGATAATTGTTGTTATATATTCATTTAATGGTGTTGCATTACATGATTGAATAATGATCCATGTAAATGTGATGATTAATTAAACTAATCTTAAGTTACAATACATGAGTAAACATATATGACACATTCTTTATAGAAAATAACATAAAAAAGTGGAATTAAATAAATTAACATGAAAAAAAGAAATTATATTTTTTTATAAATGATGATAAAATGAATTTGAAGATTTATATTTAGTTCTAGGATGGTTTTGAAGGATAATTTTATTTAACTATTTATATTGGTGTTTAACAAAAACATGTGTCAATATAAGAAAACTAGTTGGGATAGCCAGATCATTCAATGCGGGAGAATCCACAAAAATGAAAGTGATCTTGCAAGGTCATTCAATATAGTCACTTTAAGAATCGGCGTGCCCATAGGTTTTACATATGCAGGGTAGGCTACATCAGTAATGTATGTAAGCACACATGCGAGAACATGTAGGTGGGTATGTGGGCTAACATGGTTAGCCATTGTCCATAAAACCTAGGTTTGTGAATGTGTTATGGTTATTGAACCACAATTCATGTTGAAATCATTAATTAAAAACAATTTAATATATAGAGCCACATAACTAAATGAATGGTTAGTGTCAGATTGGGATACATTTCACTATTCATGAGTTTAAAATATTCTACAAAGAAAACATTCAACTAGATCTAATGAGTGTGGGGTGTCTAATTGATGAAATCATCATTCTAATCCTCATTTTACACATGACTCTAGTAATGTGGCATATTCCACCATTTTATATCCATGGAGATCATCATTTTTTCCAGCAGATCAATCCAAATCCCCAGTATTTATTAAATATGGGTGAGGTGACTTATTAAGATCTAAATGAGTTTATAGGAGTCATTTCTTATTGAATTTTTGAATTATCCACATTTAAAATATGATACCCAATCTAGAAGGTCCCTACATTTTTTAAAGTTAGTTCATAATGTAAATGAGAAGATTAATGTAGATTTACTACCAAAATTATATTTTCATCCAATTTGACTTACTTCAAAATAAATTGTATAATAAAATTAAGTATGTTATTTACATAAGGTGATCCACATCCAAAAAATCAATTGACATGATGTTTATGAATTATTATTATTTCAAATTTATGATTCCAATTATGATTTCATATGTGATGAGGTGTAGAATTTTGTTATTCTATGAGAAGAGGAATAAAGATATGGATATGTTGTGTCTAAATAAATAATTTATGTTGATGATTTAATTACAAAAATCAAAAATCAAAATTAGTGAATAAATTCTCATAGAAATTGTTAGTCCATAAAGACATACCAATTTTAAAAACAAAAATACAAATATCCAATTAATTTATGTACCAATTTTAAAGGTAACTTTATTTATATATAAAATTAAAAAATGTTTTATTTATGTAGATATATAATATAAAAAAATATTTTAAATATGAATTTTCAAGTTATAGTGTGTTTTTTATGCTATAAAAATTTAGATTTGTATTAATCATATAATTTTGAATTTTTTTGGTAGATGAATGCAGTAAAAAAGTAGACCATTAGATTTATCCTAAGAATATTGTATATAATTCATCATATAAATATACATAGAGTAAAATAATTTGATGTGATCCTGATATCATTGGGAATACTTTACTTTGATTTAATATTGAATGAGATATACTGCTAAACTATAGATATAAAAATAGTTTTTGCATAGGGATTTATGGTTTTATCTACTTGTAATTTTTTAGAGGAAGAGATCTCCATGAAAAAAAAGTTATCATGTTATCAATTATGGAAAAGAATAGGGTATAATCTGTTATCTAGTAATATGATATAGGTAACCTCAGAATATCATTGTTCATGAAAATTAAGATGAAACATCCATGATACATGCATGGATTTTAGAAATAAATACTAAAGGTTCACGTATTTATTTATCCAATTATATTACACCAGTATTTTTAAGGACAAACATATCATTATTATTTAATAATTCCATATTCTTACTGAATAAAAATAATTTTATTAGCTAATTTGAATGTAGTTGGAGTCTCATATTTACAAACTCTTAACCATGTATGTAATGATTGGATACAGTGCATGTTTAATGCCATGTGATATTTATAAATATGATAATTTAAGAATGAAGAAATGGATGATTGTATAATTTCTCTCTTTCCAAGAAAAATTATCGATAAAGTTTTGTTTATCCATTTGGAGCAAGTGAATAAGGTCATGTCTTCTTCAGAATGAAAAATGGATCCTTACAATATCATTTTACAGATGAATAAATTATTATTCAATAAATACCATAAGATGAAATGGCTAATTACATAATATCCTTACAAGAGAATATTGTAATTTATGATCATTAAGAACTAAGAATATTCAGATAACTATAGATTTGTTGTGAATAAGTATGATGAATACCATGATTATTCAATCAATTTATTGTTGAATTTTTTTTACATGAGTGAAATGGATTTATTACACTCATGGATAAGATATATTTTAATTTATTTATAAGAATCTTAGAGAGGAATATCATCTTACTAACATTGGATATAAAACATTACTTTATGTAGTGATTGGGATTGAGGATTCTAACAAGTTACTGAAGAGGCTCATTATAGTGGTTTCTAAAATTCTTTTAAGAATTCATATAAATAGATGTTAAGGTGTTTAACTAACAAAGGTTTGAGATTTGGTTACTTGGGTGTACATTTGGATCATCATTAGGATTGACTGCTTGTGTTTATAAGAATATTATACCGTATACGTTTTAAGAAATGATAATATTATTCAAGATAATCTAAGTTAGATGGTATATCCAAAATGGGAAACAATTGGTATTTATAATAATTTTTCTAAATATATTGTTTTGTTGTCTCTCTTATTATTATTTTATACTATGTGACAATGTGAGATATCACCATATGTATCGAGAAAAATAGAATGTTATAGTGGTTAAATTCTAAGTAAATAATCTGTAAAATGAAAACCATAGATTCCAAGACCCTTGCTCAGTGAGCAATTGAGTTTGGGTAACTATAAGTGGTATCAAAGGAATGATTTACTCAAAATATCTATGAATGGTTTATGAAATTTGAAATCGGATTAAACTATTTAGATACTATACATAATGAAAAACTATGTTACATTTAATGATACTAAAATAGATATCCTGTCTTAGACATATAAAAAATAGAAAAAAAATAAAAGAATGTAATATGAAGAATATTATTATATGAACGTTATGGAGTCAACTGACTGAATTTTATAAAATGATGTAGGATAAGATTTTTATTTTTAATTTTTCTCCACTAATTAATTTTTTATAGATTTGATTATGACCAATCACTTTGTTTTCATTATTTTTAAGTTAATTAACACATGAATGATGTATCCAAAGAGTTTATAAAAGATATTTTTATCTTATAAGTAGTATTTAGTGGATAATATTAAAATTGTAATAAGTGTCCAATTCTTTGTTTCATTCAGTCGATATATATAAGGGAAAATTGAGAAAACATATAACAGATTTGATTGATAATGATGAAATAATTTCACATTAAAATTAATGATACACTGAAATTTCTTTTTATTTCAAAATAAATGTTAAAAAGAATGATTTATTTAAATTAGTATCTATTGAATATTGACATACACTTGAAAAATGAAAAATATTATTTTTGTTTTTATATATATATTAGATTATAATGAAAATATAGTATAGAATCATGAAAATTATTTATATGTATCAAGGAAAATGAATTACAGACAATTAAAGAAGATTTAAGAGGATACAGAATAAAAAATGATGTGAGTTGAGGATGATAAGAACTTCCTCAACATGATGTTAAATGATCTTGATGTGAGATTTCTAAATCATGAAGAAACAAGATATAAAAAATCCCAAATTTCTGGAAAATATGATACTTCCACACATGATTTCATTTAGTATCATGACTCTGATAAGATCTTGATATAATCCCTTATCTAAATGGAATGATTCACCAAGAAAATGTTATCTCATATCTCCTAAATTATTTTATGTAATATAAATTTTAATGTTATGCAACATATTTTAATCCATTATATAGGAATGTATGGATGGTAAAAAATAGTGACAATATCACAATATCAAGGGTTGATCAGACAAGACACATGAGGAGTTATTTCTAGTGAAGTGTCAAATAGAGTGGTTACTTCACTAAAAAATAGATGATTCAAAATATATTAAATCATAATATACAAAAACAAAAATAAGGATAAATATATTCCTTGGCTATAGTTGGTGTTTTTTGGAATTATGACATAATTATGTGGAATATTTTTAAAACATGTTAATTCAAGATAATAATAGAAATCCCAAATCAGGATTCCATAATAATAATGAAAGTTTATGGTGGAATATAAACAGATCGATCCTATCAAGAATCATATGGAAATATAAATTTGTTAAGATAATCAATACTCATTATCAAAAATATATATCTCAGTTTGAATATGTAAAATAACAACCACTGTCTTGAAAAAATGTATAAGAAGGAAAATGATTAGAGTTCTATGGTTTTTTCTTTAATTATGAATGTTATGGTTAAAATAATAAACATGGATATATAAAATTTATTTTATTGATAATATGAAACAATCATGGGTATTTAATGTTTCATTTAATAGAAAAATTTACCATAGAAATATTGATGTGATTAAAATCCCATAAAATCATACCATTCAGATCATATATGAATTCTCATGAGACATTTTTGGAAGATGTAAGAAGTATACCATAAGTAGAAATGATATAAGTTACTTAGTGAAGATAATTACCCTATTTTTAATGGGAAGATGATTTGTTAGAAATATTTTGATATGTCATTTAATGATTCATAGATGTATGATAATTTCAATATATAAGTTCTATTTATTTTAAAAAATCCACAAAAATGGATAAGTAATTTGAGTAAGCATAAAACATGATAAATACTAAGAGAGTCATGGATCCGATCAAAACCGATCCCAAGAAAATTTTATTAAGAAAAAGAAAAGGAGAGTCAGACAATAAATGGAGTACTAAAAAACCAAGATTACAAGACAACGTGCATATTTAAGTCCACCAGTGAAGAGAAATATTCAAAGACTGTAAACGACCATGCCATATCCACCACCATGATATATTTTTTGTACAAAGCATACACCACTTGATTGACCTCTCTAAAATCATACGAGATAATAAAGTTTAAGAGAATAACATGTTTGAGACATTCAACCCACTTTGAAAGTACCCACCAAGGCACATTCCACATTCATGTTTGTAAGGCTTGGAGCACAAGTTAGGAATCTCATTCAATCCATAGCATGCTCCAATTATACAAGACATCATACCTGATTTCATGAATAATCAACCATAACTCAGCTTCCAAGGCAACACCAATGCTAGTGAATTGATAAAAAAATCTTTTCACAAAGCCATAGTACGTTTGAAGAACACCCCCACACCTCGATGGGCCTAGTGCACCGGAAGTAGCTCCATCCACATTGACCTTGAGCATTGGACTAATCGGGGAAATCCAACGGATGTACCTGATAATTTGTGGCTTCCAAGGCTGCACAAAAACACCAAGTAACCGCATAATCTTCATATCTGATACACTTATTATACATTACACCATACTTTACCTTCGAGGCAGCATATACCTCATGATGAATCGCCATCATTCTAGACCAAATGGTCACCTTCATGCCCTCAAAGGCTACGACATTTCGAGCAGCCCAAATGGATGTAATCATAGCCGCAACAGCCACCATTAGGAAGTTCCACACCTGTTCGTTGTAGCAGAAATTGGACAACCTTGCAAGCAGATCAAGAATCAGAACCTGTAGCGTGACTAGAGTCCCAACGTAGCCCAACAACTGCTTAGAGTATGCACACTCCATAAATAGGTTCCAGACATCCTCTTATGCTCGCATTCATAAGTGATATGCTAATGCAAACATAAAAATAGACCTCTTAAGTTGTTCATGGGTGGGAACATAGTTTATTGAAATTCTCCATATAAGATAAGAGTGGGAGGGATGAATGAACAAAGACCTGTATTTCCTGATCCAGGCAGGTGGACTACAAGAACCCCCATAAGCAAGCTGATAGTAATCCCTACTATTAAACTGGCCATTCCTATTATACATCCATACCAGTGTAGCACAATCCATAAAATCCTAAGATTGAAATTACATCTCCACCTAAGAGGGTATTATGCTGTCAAATAGATGTTTATAAGATACAAACACAGCAATGGAAAAATGCCCAACACCATAGGGAATTTTCATGCTGTCCTGAAAAGGACGATCAATCCATGTTGTGCTCCAACAATTGAGTTTAGAGTCACAATAAACCAGAAACTTTTTATCATTCATGATCTTCATGAAGGAACGTTTGAGGGAATCCCATACATATGACACAAGATAGCATTTATAGCCATTAATTAGCCTACCTTTGAATCGATTAACTAAAAAATATCCAGAAATATCATTGGAGATCAAACCCCAAGTAAACTTCCCAATGATACCATCATTAAAAATCCTGAGATCCTTGACCCCAAGACCCCCAAATTCAACCGGCTTGATGCACTCCTTCTAGGAAACAGTAATGAGCATGTGCTCGTGGATTGACCTTGTCCAGATAATGGTTCGGTCAAGACTTTTTAACTCCTTGATGAGTCCCCTAGGACACTGATATAGAGAGAAGGAGTAACCAAATTTAGATGTTATCACTTATTTTACAAGGAATAACCTCCCGGCCATAGAAATCACCTTCCCTTTCTAACTAGAAATTAGGGTGAGAATACCTGAAAAAATTCCCTCCAAATATTTCCTCTTCACCTTTCCCCAAAATAAAGGAACACCAAGGTATTGAAAGGGAAAAGACCCTATTTTAACCCCAAGGACTCTAGTTATCCTGTTATACTTTCCATTCATGACACCATTTCCCAAAACAATGAAGGATTTTTCCCAGCTTATCATTTGGCCAACCACTTCATAATAGTGTTGGAAAAGGACCTTAATAGAGGAAATAGTTTTCCTATAGGCTTGTCCAAATAGAAGGATGTCATCAGCATACAACAAATGGGATTCTGAAGAGTCATTCATACCTGCCTAAATTTACTTATACATACCCATGTGTGCAAGTTCATTGATATATCTTCTAATGTTATCCTTAGTAGTAGAAAATAAAAGACCAAAAATTGGGTCCCCTTATCGCACACCTCTGGTACATGGGAAAAAACTCCAAGGTGAACCATTAATTAGAATGGACATCCTTGGGGAGAAAAGAATAGTGTTGATCAAATTGATGAATTCATTGGAGAAGTAATATATTTTAAGGAACTCCAAAAGAAAACTCCATTTGAGTGTGTCAAAGGCCTTGGAGATGTCAATTTTCAATTCAAAATTTCCTTCTTTCAACTTCTTTCTCATGAGGTTGACACATTCCGAGGCAGTGAAAATTAATTCATGAATATTCCTTCTAGGAACAAATCTAAATTGATTTGCAGTAATCATCTAACCGACTATCTGACCTAGCTTGTTCATGAGGATCCTACTGATCAACATAGGGATAGTATTTCCCAGAGCCACTGGCCTAAAATCCTTTATGTCCGGAGCATTACCTTTCTTAGGTAATAGAGCAATGAAACAGGTGTTCATACTATATGGAAAGTAACAATGAGTAAAAAAATCCTTTACATCCATGGTAAGATCATGTTAAAAGACATCCCAATAAGACACAAAAAATTTATTGGTAAAACAATCTATTCCAGGATCACTCTCAACAGTTACCGATAAAAGAGCTGTTCGAATTTCCTCCTTGTGAGGGGGTGACAGGAGACTAGATGTCGTAATCCATAATGCATGGGTTATATAATACATGAATGAGACTGAATATTCTAATGATATATTTCTATATTGAGATATTTCAAAATACATTACCTAGATTGAAAGGAAGATCTTCATATTAATGTTATTTTTGAAAATATATGATGGCCCATTACTATAATCCTATATCTATATTTTTGTGTTTTCTGCTAGCGGAAATTTAAGGGGATAGTTCAATCCCTATAGGTTCATTATTGATGAGTTTAAATTGATTAACTCTTCACTACAAAAATTAATTTGTAAAATATAAAATACCTTATAAAATTAGAATAAGTGGTATGAAAATCAAATTTTCATCCTCAATTTTTAATTATATTAATCATATCAATTAAATGTGAGTTCTAGGATGATGATAATATGAGACAAAGGTGGAGATATTGTTTTTTCACTAAATCTTTTTTATTTAACTATTAATATATATGAATATATATATATATATGTTCTTAATAACACATATTTTTTTATGAAATTAGTAATAATACTAGTGATTTGATATTCATGGAAGTTTATAGATAGAATAAAAAACCATTTTTGTATCTATCTTGTGATCTACACTAGTTTATCCCACATTTACATTGAGTTTATTAACTAATGTATCATTAATATGAAGAATATTTGATATCATCTTTCTCATAGAACAAGGTTATGAGAATAAGAGTGTCATTTATTATAGATGAAGTTATGTTAATGTCCCCCATTTTCAATTCACATTTAAGAGTCAATAAGGGGAGAAAAAATTGATTACACATATTGAATTTTATTAATTTAAGAGAAATTGACAACAATATAAAAAGAGGAATATTATTGAGATAATGATGTTGTGTTTTATAAAATTTAGATTAGCTAGTTGTTTGTAGATAATTTTTTATAAATTAATTAAATACCATTAGATAACATGCATGAATAATTATAAATGTAAATGTGATGATTATTTGAAATGATATTAAATTATAAAAAATGGTGTCAACAAAAATTTTAAAGGAGATATTATTGAGACAATGTGTTGGAATTTTTCATAAAAAATGAGTCTATATGCTTTTGTGGATATTGAGATGAATTTGTGATGAAAGGGGAATTGTTTTTATAGATTTATTTAATTGAAATTGATTTCAGGATTGAAAATTTCTATTTATAACTATGTGATTTTTTTTAAACCATTTTATTTTCCAAGACATGTGTCAATATAGATGAATTTTTTGGAAATAAATATATTGAATAGGAGTTCTATTTGATAACATGAAAATTGAATTTTATTTCGTGGGGAATGACCAAAATGTTAGTATGGAAATTTATATTGACATCTATATTGGAAATAAATGATAATTTTCATTAGGAATTTATATTTTTTCTTAATAAATAAAGTCTCCAAGTAGTACAACCATATAATATTGCTTAAAAATAAATTGGATCCTTCTATTATGACCAACAAGGACATAATGGGATTAACTACACCCACAGGGAGTACCAGTGAACATTAGGCCACATTGGTCATATAGGTATGCACATTATTGATAACATGCACATTAGATGGTGGGCTAATGTGGGTAGGTGCAGCCCATGAATCCTTGGTGCATGAAACTATTATGGGCGAAGAACCCCTATATTTCCTTAAATATTTTAAGGAAGACATAATATTATATATAATATCCTCAGTAGTTGATATATTGATGTGGAATATTGGATTTTATATAGTTTTCATGCATTGAAAATGTTATAGTAATAACACATGACACTAGATCTAATGAATCTTGAACATACTAATTAATATAACATCATCGTCTTTGTACCATTACTCATTTTTCATTTTAAACATGATATTATTCCACTTTAGAGACATAGAGATTGGCACCATGTTAAATATATAAAATTAAATTATCATTCACATTAATGATGGTAGATATAATCTCTTGAGAAATAAGAAATTATGGACAATTCGTTCCACAATAAATTCATGTATTGAACATTCTTGATCAACAAAACATGATATATGAGGTATCAATATGGTGAAGAGTAATCAAAACAGATAAATACATGAGTTAATAAATTAGAGTGATTGAAATAGAATGTTCATTTAGTTTTACTCACCTGAATATACATTGAATGAAGAAATGAAGAATTTTTAATACATTCTATGATATATAAAAAATACTTGGGAATATATTTATTATGAATGAATATTTTTAATTTTGTATACTAAGTATTATGAATGAATAATTTATTAGTTTTGTTTTTTAGTTATTCTTTCCCAAGAATAATAATGATATAGAAATGATTCTGTTTAATAAATAATCAATGTTATAGATAGCATGGAGTCTTTCATGTATTTAATACAGGGAATAATTTAATATAGTTATTTTTTTTACAGTAGTATATAGATTTATGTAGATGAAAAACACATTGATGGGTTATTAATGTACACATTTCATTATGAGTCCTATTTCACAATAGAATGAAGTTACCATTTTGATACATATTGGTTCTTGGTAACTGAATATTCCATGTAGTCATTTTCAAGTGGCATAATATCATTGATTATACAAAATATGAGATTTATAGTATTAAAAAAGTTTAATTACTTGATGAATATTAAGGGGATAATAATGTATTTCATGTGAAGTGATCAATGAAATTGTGTATACACTCAAAAACATGATGATACTAAGATATTTAGTTTTCTATGATATCCTAACTTCATAGAGAAGCCTTGAATCAACTTCAATGTAGGAGGACAAGTGCTGATAAACTAATGACGTAAAAAATGAGTAATTATAGAAAGTTATTTTAGTTAAATTTGTAATATTTGTGAGATAATTATCAAAAAGTAAATAGAGGACTCACATGATTTGATAATATAATGAAAAATTTATCCAATATAATGAAATCTTTTGAAAGAGATAACTTAATACCGTCCTTGAAAACTGATTGAAAAATAAGTTTCATGGTGAAATAATTATCATTAAAAATTAATAATGGAATTTTATGTATTTATTTATGAGTATAGCTTACTCAAATAAAAAAGAAGTTATGTATCTCTTGTTATGTGAAGGAGAAAATTATCAGATAGATGAACATAATCTCGAATACCTTTAATGAAGGAAATTTTGTTTCATATTTACATACAATTACATAAGGAGAGTAAAGCCAAATATATTTCATATTTACTATAACATTATTGTTAACATGTTTAGAATTCAATAATGATGAATAATATGATTTTTTATGTTCTATCTAGCACAAAATTTTATTGATTTAATTTTTTTCACATCTGTTGAAAACATATTATTATGGTCGAGACGTCATTAGAAATAATGAAGTATTATTTCCCAAGCATTTACCTATGGAATATATGATTAATTAATTAATATAAGATGTTGGAGATACTAATTCAATAATATACATATAAAATAAGACTGTTATATATAATCATTTAGTAAACATAGTTGAACTGAATCATTCTATATCTTATGTGAACGTGCCTCAAGACCAACAATATAATTTCATTAATTATTTGTGTACCATGAAGTTTTAAACGAGCGAAACAGATCAAGTACACTGTTGGTTGAATAATTATTTTAGATTGTATAGAATTAACCGAGAGTATACATTGATCTTACTATCAATATATTATTAAAATTTAGTATAAAACAGATTTCTACTTGGGACACAAACATGATACTCAAGAGGAACATGACTATGGTGTCTAACTGATTAAGAATAAGGAGAATAAAATATGATTGGGATTTATTAACAAAAAATATATATGAGTTTGTTAATTTAGTATAAAATATAAATAAACTGGAGGATCATCTATTGGGGTATAAAACTTTTATTTTATACCAATTGTAATCATTGATAATATAATTATAGGGAACCAGGATTAATACACATGGGTATTAAATAATTTATCATGATTACTTATTACATTATATAAATACACATCTGAGTAAAAATCTATTAATTTGTCTTGGTAGTATTGGGTAAAAATCATCTAATTTGGTGAATTATCCTCAATGTCTCTCATAAACAACATCTAATTTAGTAATCACTCATAAAAAAATTTCATAACATAGGATAAAGGAACACATAAATGGGTGAGCCTCTATTTTCAGTAAGGGTAAATAAAGGAGATTCGTAAGCATTCCATGAACATAAGGGTACGGTAACATGACAATAAAATTTGAAAAAACAATCGTCCATATCAAAGATCATAATCATGCATCATGTATGAATGAATGTAATTTTATAAGACATGATCCATAAGGGAATAAAAGGGCATCAGTTATGAGGTAACATGACATGAAATTTGCGGCACACATATAATAATGTAAAATATTATGTCAAGGGTTCACATCAAAAAGATCATATCATGTTAGTATTGGGATCAAAACCCGTATACAATCTTTGGGAATGGCCTGACCAACCATGTACACTATTTTTTTGGATTGGGATAAACACCTTTGTACCATCATCTTCAGTCATGGTCTAAACACTAATGTACCCCCATATTTTTTATTGGAAAAAACACATATGCACCAACATAATTTTTTTGGGATAAAATCATTTTTACCCTCATCTTTTATTAACGCTATAAAACCCATGTGATTTCATCATTGGTATTAGGATAAACACTCATTTACCATAATAATTGGGATTGGGTAAAACACCTGTGTACCCTCATATTTTTGAATGGGATAATCACTTCTGTACCCTCATCTTTGAGTTGGAAAAAATCCTTATGTTCCTTATGAGATCATACATCATTTACTAATAACTAATGCATTGGAGAGAGATATTGGTCCAACTATAACATAATGTAAAATAGTCATGTCTTCCAAAAGACCATAAGAATTCATCATATCATAAAAAAATTATTTGAATGGAAATCAAGAAAATTTAAATATATAATAACCATTGGAAAATATTCAAGTTTTATAATCATTTAAACATTGCATATACTATGAAAATAAGTTATTTTCATATTAATTTTATAATGGAATAACAAATTGAAGAGAAATAGGTTTCATAAACATCATACCATTAAATATATACCCTTAAAAGATTGAATATGAATGGAACTCTTGAATAATATTACCATTAATGAATATGTAACAGCAATTTATATAACATTATTTGAAAAAATTAAATATCATTTGAAACATCTCTAGAAAAAAATATCATTAATACCATGAGAAAACTTTTTTAAAAAATAGATCTTTTTTATATTAATTTCATTGAAAATAAGCATGAAAATTTATAAAGGAATCCTTGAAAATATATTAAAAAATATTTAAATAAAAAAACTATAAATATTATTCCATGAAAATGTACATAATTTATCTTTTATAAAAGTACATGAGAAGAGTTTTACCAAGGTTTTGGAAGAAAAAATACTTATTATGGATGGGAGAATGAAATTAATGTTTTCTTTAAAAAAAATTGTACAGATCATTATACCAAATAGGGTAAATTACAACCATTTCACAAAGTTATCATGAAAATCTGGGGGATATTAAAATTCATGAGATTTCATAAGAGGAATAACATTAAATCTTTTCATTGTTAATATGACCACAAACAATCCCGATAGAAGAAGAAAATGTGACATGAAATCATTACCACTTTTGGTCACAATGAATCATAATATCCATAATGGATTATAATTAATGAAACATAAAATATCATTAGGATAAAAAATTTCCTCATATTTCATCCCAATAGTTCTCCACATACACCTTGTAAAAAAATAATGTTTCATAAAATAACATTTATATCAAAGAAGAAAAAATGAACGAAGAATACCTTATCGATTTGTTGGCATATTAATTGTAAACCCCCTAATGCGCTGATGATAAACCGGAATTATATATACCTATATATTAAAATATAATAATACTAAAATATTTTTATTGAAATTATATACAACAAATAAAAGAAATGGTTTTTGAAAATAGATTTTTATCTTAGATAAGTAATAAAGTTTGACAGAAATATCATACCTTAGGTCTGGACTCTCATTGTAATCATTCAAAACTCATTTATATTTAATATATGTTTACTATAAATCTATAAAAGAACCATATTAATATACATAATACCTTATATTATTTTCACATGACATTATTTTACCTATTTATTAAAAATTCCATGTTCATGTTTTGACTTGGTAATAACAACGTTTTTTCATACATGTTTTGATTTATTTTTATTAGAACTTTAATTTAGATCGTGATATCATCATAAAAAGAAGGATAAACATGAAATTAATATCATATATATTCACTATAAAATTTTTTATATTAAAATTTATATTTAGTAATTGGAAATGAAATACAATGTTCACGGAGAAGGTAGGTTATATAAACTCAGAAATGTTATTTCCATTTTCATGAAATATTAAAAAAGTAAATTAAATGATATATATATATATATAGATTATAAATAAATAAATAGATTTATGTAATATACATAACATTTTTCTTTTAATCACATACTTAATACAGTTCATGTAATGTTTGAACAAAACACATCGCTTAGTGATGCGGTAGTCTGTTGTAGATAGGGATGAAGTTACCATTTCCCCACAAAAAGGAAAAAAAAGATGTAATGTGTTACATATAAATTATATAATGATATTAAAATCATTAAAATCGTATATATATTACATAAAGAATATTTATATCATTAATCCCTTCCATTAAACTAGTAATGGAAAAAATGGCATCGGTTCCTAAGACAATAGTCCTTTGAACACATGAATCATAATTTTAGAACCAATTTGATGGATGATTTTGGGAGATAGGTCACACCATAAAAATAACAACATATCACTAAATTTAATATAGTGATATTATTATATAATCAGGATAAATGTAATAATTTAATTGGAATGAGGAAAAAATAAAAAAATGATGAATGTTACCTATTCTTGGGGTATCTCTATTTATTTTACACCATAGGCCATATTTGGTTGGATTTATACTGAAAAAAAATTCTATAATTATATAATGTATTTTTATAACTTATTTTGGTAGATCATGGTCAAGTGAAATGGATGGAGATGTGTGAAGCAATGAGGGGAGTGAATTCCCTTTTATAATTGAGGAGGAGAGATCTTACTATAAATACTCAAAATTATTCAATATTGTGGGATTTATCTTACAACATGATGATAAAAAATGACTAATAATGTATTGGATGTTTTATTTTTCTTGTAAAACCTCCATGACCCAAAATTATTTAATGTTTTATAATGATTTCCCTTAACCTATATGATTCATTACATTTAAAAATTTTGTTTTTATTAAGAAAAATAATTCTATAACCTTAGAAATTAACATATAATTTTAAATGATAGAGAATATTATTAGATAACTCATACCAAATAATATTAAAAATTATTTATAATTTATAAATTAAAAATTTCATGTCTATTGTAAAGTAATTTTAAAAAAAAATAACAATTATATGTGCAAAGAACACTTCTTTAACCCAAACATTGCAAATAATGTATTTTATATTTAATTGTTTATGTGTTCAGTATAAAAATTAAATGGTTAATTAATAGAAATTATTTGAAACTAAGAAAAAAATTTAAATTTTTGTATGACAATATAATATTTTTTAATTTTAAATCATTTAATAAAATATCAATTATTAAAAAATTGCAATAATGTCAATTTTAACACTACTAATTTTATACTAAATAAAAAAATCATGATAATGATGGATTATTAATATATTAAGTTCATACCATTGTAACATGATATATTAATATTGAAATTGAAATTAGATAATAATTCGTTCAATTTAATAAACTTTTAATATTTTTATAATCATTTATTTTAGTTAATCATTATCAAATTTACATTAAAGTTGAATTTTGTTTAACATTTAATGTAATTGTTTAGTATAAAATAATTTAACAAAAAAATTCAAATTTTACATTAATAATATTATTTACAACCTAAAAAATATGATGTGTTTTCACCATATCCAAACTTTATAAATATTAAAGGGTGGTAATATTCATTTGGTTCCTTTGGCATAATTCAATTATTGTGTAGGTAAAATTCCTAGAATAGTGCCATAATAACTCATTAAAATACAAGATAGAGTGTTAAGTGTATATTTATGTCTACAAAATGGGTTTCATAGAAGTTGATAGTTCATTTTAAACCTTATATTCTATGCCTAACCACATTGTAAACTCATTTTTATATTAATCAATGTAGTTACTTTAACTTGTTTCACTAATAATTATGTTAAAAAAATTAATTTTACCATATTAGAAAATATAAAATAATATTATATAAAATATGGAATAAATTTTTTAAAATTTAAATCAGAGATGTGGAATAATAAAATTTAAAATTAATCCCACAGACGTTACAATAAAACAAATTTTTAATGTGAAGATGTTCAAAAGTTTTAAATCATAGAAAATATAAATAAATTATTAAAATGAAAAAATTGGAATATATTTTATTAAGAGATATAGACTTTATATAATTATTATATAAAAAAATTTTAAAATATAATTTATACGTATAAATTATTTAAATAAAAATTAAATTTTATATTCAAAATAAATATTTTTTAATAATCATCATAAAATGACACATCACAAAAAAAATAAAAAAACCTCACTGAATGAAAAAATTACTATTATAAATTGGAAAATTAATTTTAATTTTTCTAATATTTCTTTAATATGGTAAAATTTAATTTTATATTATATTTCCCAAGCCTGATTAACCGTACGTTATGAAAATTCCATAATTTCAAAGAAAAAATTATTTTTCATATTAAAAAATAATTATTTATTTTTATTCAATAGATAGCTAATAAACATGTGAAAATATTTATTTTAATATGTTTTTTATTACTACTAATTATCATATTTTTAATAACAAGAAAATAACAATAATATTAAAAAATTGATTAAATAGTTTTTTGTACTTCCATAAAACTATGTCTTGCATGTAATGAAATATATCCATGAAGCTTGTTATAGTGTGCAAAAAAAGTATAACAATGTATTCTATGCACCATAATTTAATCTTAGTGTTGTTTATAAAAAATTTTAACGTGGTGTAGTGTGTAACAAAAGTGATCAACATTTTTAATTTATTCAAAAAAATAATGGTGTAACATTCAATACCCATAAAATAAATTTTGACTCCAAAATTCATCACAATAATTAAAGTTAAAATACATGAAATATCCTTCCAAAGAAACCCATTTCATAATAATTATTATCAAAACATTATTTAAAAATGGAATGTTGGAAACATAATGGTTACCTAAAGTAACATAGAACATTTTTTGTACATAGGAGAACATAGGTGGAATGGGAATATGTAGACACGGAAGAAAAGAATAAATAGTTATAGAGAGAGATTGTGGTCATGGATCACAATAATGTTATTGATATTGATTATGTTAATGAACAAAAAAAATTCACAAATATTCATGAAATATTGTTGATATCATCAAAAATGATTTTAATTGGAAAATATATTTTTCACAATCACTTTCATAAAGAAGAAGTGTTTTCCCAAGAATATATACTAGCTTTATTTCATTAAATTTTTTAATAAAAATAACATCCTCTAGTTATAAATTGTTCAATTATCAATTCGTATAATTCTCTAGGAAATAAAAGTTAATTTTTTGTGTTTGAAACATTATTGAATCATAAGATCCATGAATAGAATGATAAGTCATTTTGTATATCCTTAGTTTTTGTCAAACATAATTTTTAAATTAGTAATCTTATATGTAAAAAATGACATATTGTAAAAAAAATATCCTCTAAAACATCATTCAATGTTTAACATAAACAATTTCATAAATTTTTAACCATTTTGACCATTGTGACAGATGAAAATACAAAACATTTTTCATATAAGGTTATTAAATTTATCAAAATCAGCATAACATTGATCCCCAATATATCATAACGTACCTTGTGATTATCACATACAAAAAACATGAAAACATTTATCATGAAATATCATCTATAAAACCTTAATGAAAATATGTTTTATTATTCAGAATTCATATAGATTATTGGATATATTCCTTAAATACAAAAATATAGTAAAATTCATCATTTATAACTGAACCCATATTGTCAAAAAATCCATTAGTATTTATGAGTTCCTAAATACTTTCCAATTTTTCTTTAATCTTATGTTTAATATGTTTATCAAAAATAGAAACCATTTTTTCAACATCAAATAATTATTAAGTGTTACATTCTGTTAATATTTTTCTTCACAAAATTAAATGTTCTTAAATGATCACTTTTATAGGGAATCAGTACAAATCCAAATATTCATTCAAAACCAAAATGAAAAAATATACAAAACTGTCCATATATATTACACAATTAATATTTCTTGGCTCAAAATACATAAATACATCAATCTTTACCCTTCAATGATAGGTATGTAATTGGTCCTTCCCAGGTCTAATTGTACATTCTGGGCCCAGTTGATTGATTTAGTTATTCCCCATTTTCTTCACATATATTAAATTAATGTCTTAATCAATTTGTCATGCTAGAGCCCCATTTTCAATATAGATAACGTCTTCCACTCTGTTTGAGATATTCATAGAGGTTTTTTCCCACATTTTTTATAAGTAAGAACCCGGTTCCTCTTTAATATCTTTCCAAAACGAAATATAAATTCATAAAAATAATTATTCTACATATTCTATGTTTTTATAATCTCACTAAATCTCATATTAGAAATCATATTTCATGATAGCTAATTAGGGTAATGAAGATATGTTTCTCACTTGTCATCAACTTTTTTTATGATATCCACTGATTTTTTAAATAGAATTAACATCACCATAATTTATTATGGTTCCATACATTGAATGAAACCAAACAATTAGTGTCAGAATGAGTATTAATTGTGTAAAACTAGTAAATTTTGAAAAATCACTTATAAAATGTCTAAATAATAACACCTATTTTTTATCTATGACATTGTAGGTTCATCCATGGTTATTCATAGTCATCATCTATTTAATTACTACGTAATGGTTATTAAAGAGTTTGTGAATATTAAAATTATATACCCTAGGAGTGTCAAACTAGGTTCCTAGTAAGGGCCATTTTCTTGGAAAAGTTCCCATTACATTCTAGCTCATTATGGTTTTTGTGTTTTCACTTGTACGTACATTTTTACTAAATACACACCATCTTTTAGTATCTATAAAAGGGATAATATATTAGAAACTACACTCCATATCCTTTACTGAAACCCATGGAAAATTTCATATAATTGTTCTCATCCTTAAATTTATCCTTACCAACATCACTATACATACACTTAGAAATATCGATTGGGATCTCACTGATGATCTATTATACTATTTTACAATGGATACATAAACCTTTCCTTTGATACCAACTATACTGACCCATGACTAACATACAAGTATGTTAAATAATTTTTTATGAATCTATATAAAATTTAATGAATACACCTCTAAGGACCCTATTTTTTAGTATATTTGGATACTTTAAAAATAATTTTATAATCAATTGGATGATCTTAAATGTTTTAGACGCAAATATTTCCATTTATTACTCCTTAAATAAATTCTACATATGAAAGGAAATTAGAACATAAGAGTGGGTGATCTAAAATTTTTATTATAGGAAAAAATGAGAAATAAAATTATAACATAAACATAGAATATAGTAAAACTACTACAACATTTTGAAAGAACAAAACATGTTTGTCAATGATCATAATCATGAGTCATGGAATAAATATTGATAGTTTAGAAGACAAGAGTCATAAGGTAATCAAAGGAGATGAGCCATTATAACAGAAGACACTAAATTTATGGCATACAAGAAGGTGTATAAACACTTATGTCAATACCACGCACCAAGAAGTTCATAAAAAACATGGTTATATCTTACCACCCACGTAATTGTAATTGTCTTGGTTTGACCAAATGTGTAACCTTGTTTTTGGGTTTTGGATAAGCACACATGAACTATCATCATTGTTCTTGGGATAAATACTCGTGTACCCTCATGTTTGGGCATGTGATAAACACTAGGGTACCACAATATTTGGTTTTTATATAAGTACCAATTTGACCTCAAATTTGGTAATAGGATAAAATTTTTTAGTACAATCCTATTTGAGCTTTAGCTAAATTCATATGTACTCTCAACTCTGCGCTTAGGATAAATACATATGAACATTCATCATTGATCTTGGCCAAAAAAACCCACATACCCTCATCTATGGGCTTGGGATAAAATATTATCAACCTTATGGGATCATATTTTATTTATTATTACCAATTTCAATGGAGGGAGATATCAGTCATATCAATCAAGAAATGAAAACCATATTGATGTGACTGACATGATCATAAACATTCATCATAAGATAACCACTGAAATAAAATGGTTATCATAAACATTTGATCAAATCATAAATTATGGAAAGGATTCAGGTTTAATAAACATTTCTTCATAGAATGACCCTTCCAAAGAAGATTTTGTATCATGTTTTTTATCATCGTATAACTCGTGGAAAAGAACACAGATTAATAAACATCATTTCATTTTAACATAAACAATTTAGAGAAAGAGTGTGAGTTATATTCCTTGATCATATACTGAGTATATTATATGTATCAATAACTAATGTCACAATATATATAAAATTATTTTGAGATATATTTTATAACATTTCTTGAGAAAAATATACATTCTATATGAAGAAAATATTTTTAAGACATACACCATTTTGAAAACCATTCTTATAAAATAAACTTGAAAATATATATTGGAAGATTTTAAAATTAGTGAAAACACTTTAAAATAAAAATAATTTTTAAAATAATTTTCAATTAAATTGATGTAAAATTTTAATTTTGTAAAATTTAATTATTTTTTTGAACATGGGCAATGAGGAAAACAAATTTCTTACAAAATAGTGAAATAAAGTCATAATTTTTTTAATACCATTTTATTAATTTTTTCAATTAAAAATGAGAACAATAATATTAACATTACATTCTGTTATCAAGAATAACCATAGTATGATACAATTTAAAATAAATACTTATTTTTATATCAACATATTCTATCTAAGGAGACTTAACCATAAACAATCCCAACAAATAATGAGATTATAACAAAAATCATTTACCACTTTTTAAAAATAAATTCATAATAAACATGAAATAATAACATAAAATGAAACTTAAAATATCAAAAGGATAGATAATTTTATGATCTTCCATATAAAAGGGTCTTTATATAATCCTATAAAATAATATAGGTGCCTAACATAACATGCATCTAGAATAATGGAAATAAAGGGAATAGTACATTGTCAATTTGATAGCATTAGAATTGTAAATCACCTGAAAGCGTGATAATTTTTTATTTAAATACCAATAAATATAAATATTTATAACAATTAAATATATTCATGGGAATTATATGCACCACAGAAATAATTAGGTGCTAAATATGGAATGTGTCTAATATAAGTAAAAATTATGAAGAAAATCTTGTACCTTAGGACTTGAATCTCATAAAAATCATTATAAACAATTTATAAATAAATATATGTTTATTATATATTTAAAAATTTACTATATTCACATATATAATACAATAAATTAATTTCTTATGACTTTATATTACCCTATTATTCTTAGTTCCATGTTAAATTTTTGTTTTGCATAATAACCGCTTTGTTTTTCTTAAATGTTTTGATTTGTTTTTATTATTCCTCATATCTAAATCATGAGTTAATATAATAATTAATTATAAAAAATATTTAATTATAGTATATATTTATTATAGGTTTTTTAGATTAATACATAGATCTTAGTGATTGGTAATTAAATACACTATTCATGGAGACAACAGGTCATACATACGCATGAAATTATATATAATTTCCATATATTATTGAAGGAAATAAAATTATATGATATATATTGTTGTGACTTGTCCCCTAGGGCATATTCCGTGAGTACCCCAAGCCCTCATTTTTTACGCTAGGGGCTAGAGAATACCAATGAAAAGGAATATACCCAAAGGAAAGGTATTTACCATTAAACCTATACACACACATAAAGCTAAAACTAATAAATGTAAGCAAGATGTATACCAAAAGTATCACTAAGACCACAACATAGAGTAAAATACTAATTGAAAGTAAAAAAGGGGTCAAAATACAAGTCCAAAACCACAAAAAATGTACAACCTCCATGGTTCGTCCAATCAAAACCCTACTTGAAGGGGAAGGTGTTGGGTAGCTTCTTGTAGCCGTAGAAGTGTGCACATCTTAGCCATCACACTAAGAACCAACTAGTCCTTGACCACCAAGTTCTTTTTTGAAGCATCTGTCTATCCCGTTTCCCTGAGCACCACATGATCTTGGACCACCATGGTCCTTGTCGAAGTGTCGATCACCTGCACGAGACACAACACATATGGGAGAAGCTCGTGTAGGTTTTAGTAATACAATACTCACTACATAACCCAAACCACACATGAAAGACCACAAAAGAATGTATGAATAAGGTATTGTCTGCTCACGCAGCTATAATCTAAATTATGGAAATAGAGACTATGAGTTGTAAAAATGAACATGTTGGACTATTTATATACTCATCCCTGTTGATTATAATTGGTATTTTGGGTCCTAGAGAGTCGCTCCCCACCATGGGCATGTTGTGTCACACAAATTTGCTTCCAATTTAAGACAACATGCTATAGTACTCATCCCTGATGAGTATCGTGTCTTTTCCTGGTCACACAGAGTCAGTCCCCATATTGGGTCTGTCAGGGCTCATCGAGTCACTTCCCACATAGGTCATCATAGCTGATCCACTCAGGGTATCTTGTAGTTGATACGCATAAGGTCACTTTTTATCAGTCCTCATGTCTCCTCCAGCCATAGGATTCTCGCACGTAGGGAACTTGATTCTTAGAGAATCCACTTCTCAATCCATTCTTCATATTTAAAATTCCATTAAAGCCACCTCAAATCATGCCAAATGAAATTCCACATCATGAGGGTCTCAATGTTTTAAAAATGTCTACAATCAAATGCCCTATCTGAATGATATTGGTGTATTAGCAAATAGGGGCCGGTTATGTCTGGGCTTAGTCTGACCCGGTCTAACCGACCCAACAAACCCAGCCTGGGGGCCCGACATTCCCTGTTTTGGTTTGACTAATCTGTTTCTCATATTAAAAGCATGATTTATTATTATAAGGAATTATAAAAATAATCTAAATATAGTATCTATTCTTTATATATTTGATTACATTAATCCAAAAAATTAGTGATTGGTAATTAATTACACAATTAATGGGGACAATAGGTCATACATACGCATTATTGTTTTTCCAATTTTTTTATCTTATTGAAAGAAGTAAAATGAAATGATTTATATTGTCAAAACCGGTCCCCTAGGGCCCATGATATGACCACCACATGACCACCTTCCTTTGGTCAAGGATGGTGTCTTGAACCGAATAGTTATATCCCAAAAAGGGAAGGGATTTGACTTTAAACCTATACACTTTCACATATCTCAAGCCACAAAATGTAAACATGAAGTAAATCAAAACTATCACTGAGACAACTACATAGTGTAAAGTAAAAACTAAGTGTAAAAGGGGATAGAATAAAATAACATAACCACAATGGAATGGACAACTTCCATGGTCTATCATCATGATACCCCACCTAAAGGGGTAGCTATAGGATAACATCCTTTATCCATAGAAGTATGCCCATTCGAACCATCTCACCGATCACCACCTGGTCCAGGACCTCCAAGGTCTTTGTTCAAGAGTTTATCACCTGCATGGGACATGGAATGTGCAGGTAAGGCCATTGTAGGCATGGGTAAAACAATACTCAGTAGGGATCTCAAACCACAAAGGAATGACCACCAAATAATTCAAGTATAAGGTACTATCAGCACACATGGTTATAATATAATGAATGGAAATCCATACAATTAGTCATAATACTAAACACCTTGGACTCTAGAGGTACTCATTTCTATTGAGTGCCATGGGTTTACTGGTTCATACAAAACTTCTCCCACTGTAGGCATGTCAGTTCACACAGAGCAGCTTTTCTATTAGACCATCATACTGAGGTACTCATCCATGATGAGTACTATGGGAATATAGAGTCCCATAGATCCTCTCCACATCGTGGGCCTAATGGGTCACACAATGACACTTCCCACATAGTTCATCATTGCTGATCCACACAGGGTCACTTATAGTTGATCCACAGAGGGTGGCATGTTAGTAGTATTCAAGTCTCAACCAGTAGTAGTATTCTTAGACGTTGTGTGATTGATTCCAGGAGAATCCAATCCTCAATTCATTCATATTATTTCAATATCCATCATAGCCTCTTTAGATAAATCCAATAGAACCACCTTGTCACTAGGGTCCTAACCCCACAAACACCTCCTCAATTAGACACCTTGTCTGAATGATATTGTCATTGTAGTAAACATGGGCCAGTTGTGTTTGGGCCCGGTCCGACCTGGTCAGACTGAGTCAGCCAACCCAGCCTTGGGGACCCTCATCCACTAGCTTGGTTTGACCGATCAGACCTGATCCAACCAAGTGTTTTCCCAACACCGATTGGACCTTGATTATCCTAACCCATTTGGTCGTGGGTGCTGCCTACCGGATCACCTAGTGACCTGGTTCCATCCTGCCTGGCCTACAATAGGTGGACATATTCTCTCCCACCCTAGGACTCCCAACAATCCAGTTTTATCCTACCATCCCAACCCTCAAAAGCAGGTTGGATTACTATAGCATGGTCCACATAGTGGCCTAGTTTCCACCCCACAAGTCTGGATCACATCTGGTGGGCCTATCTCCTCTGGCCCAGATGCCACCTGATGTGTAGTCCATCACCACAAGGATAGATAATCCAGTGGCGCATTGGTTCCACATTCAGTTCCCACTAGACCACGTACCCACAGATGATCGTGGCCAGTATGGTGCGTGCCACCCACCAACGTGGTTGGGTGTCCATGTCCCTATCCTCCAACAATCAGCCTGCTGCCAGCAGCTCCTGTCGCACCACCGCGGCCCGAGATGTTAGTAGCTGCTGCTTCAACATGCCATCATATCACTCCCACCATCATTTGTGACCATCGAGTCAATCCACCACCACCGGTACTAGAACACCAATAGTGCCTTTAGGGGACCATTAGATCTGTTCTGATGGTTTGTTATGCGACCGTATGTGCCTCTGGGTTCCTTCAGGCACAATCGTTCCATCTACAGCCTCAGCGCCTCCTTTTTGAAAAATTAGATGTTTTGCCATTGTACTCACAAGAATGCCCAAACACATTGCTATCGGGGACATGTTCATGTTCCTTAATACATCTGTGTTAGTTGTTTTGAAACAAGAAAAGTGCAAATTTAGATTCTATCAACAAAAATAAATGATCCTGATGAAAACCCCGATGCAAGAAATACTATCACAACATTAATGACCAACAAATCAACCTATTCTTGAGTTTGTCCTCATTCACTAGTTTTAGAATGAAGAACGAGAAATAAAAATAAAAAGTATCCCATTTCTAGAGGAGGTTTGATTGGAGGGACGATCATTGCAGATGGTGATCTATCATGGGGGTTAGAGTTCATCACTCTACAGTCACAGGCCTATTATTTGAGGGTGTATTTTTCTCTAGAGATTCTATGATGTTCATCATTAGAATTAATTACTCATGGTTGATTCGACTGAGGAATTCCCAGAGTTCTCTATCTTTCTCCAACTAGTTGTTCGAATAAAAGAGGAACATGTCGTAGCGTTTCTACTATGATGTGTCATCACATTGTTACACTGTTCATTTATTAAATAGTGTTTCTATTACTCTTTAGTTAAAAATTTTTAATTATATTTAATTTATGGAATGAAATAGTCATCTCCTTGTTATGATATGATGAAAAAATATTTTTGAGTAAAATAAACATTTTATGTTTATTTTAGCATTCTTAAATCCACCAAAAATTAACTTCTTTTCGTCATCCTGTGCCAGCCCAGGAATGGTCCATTCATAGGTAATGTCGTCATTCTATACACAACATTTCCATCATATTTTCAATTCAGGCACTTGGTTAGATGATTCCAAAACCTCAGACGCGCAACAATTTAATTATCTTCTAAAAAGATCAAAAACAATCATTCACCTGCAACCCCCATCGGTTGAGGTTAAATTATGCCAAAGGTAAACATGACCTAATTAATTTAGTGGTACTCTTGGATTTCTAATCAAATTTCTAGTTTACGAGTTATAATGATTTGAAAAAAAATTAACATTATTCAATTATTTTATTTACGGCCAAAAACTACTTTCCATTGTTGACCTACACCAGCCAATGATAGGCTATACCGAAAGAAATCATACCCTGAAGAGTTCAAAAATTTTCTCAGATTTTCAATCCATGTCACTATTCGTGAGTTATAAGGACATGAAATTTTTTTAATTATTTTGGTATGGTTATTCCATTTTCATATTTTCTCACTAGAGGACTATGTTGACTAAACATAAGTCATTCCTAGGATAAACTATAAGTACCCGCACTTATTTCATACATAATCTTAAATTTATTTAAGAAAACACTTCATTATACATTGAGGATCTTTTCAAGTTTAGATCTTTAGAGAATTAAGACAAAACATTCATAACATTACACATTGTTACATAGTGGATACCGTGAAATCAGTTTCCATTATCCTCAGAATATAAAACATTAAAACACAAAACAAGACTCCTTGACAATTCTTCAACATTTAACATGTATTCCTTCCTTGTATTACTCATCATTAACCTGTGGAAAATCATTTAAAAACTTGGGATGAGCACAAAAACTCAGTAAGGTATGGAAAAGAAGGAAAAACCACATTAGTCTATGAATACACATGACGTATGAAAACATTTTCAAAATACATGCTTTACACCCATAAAATCTTACTTTGCGTAACATGATATTTACACAAGATCCACACAAACATAATTATAATCATAGAGGTATATTGGGGCATTACTTACATAATCTTGTAACCATCTTGGCAACCTTAAAATTTGTAACCCTCACGGCTACCTTACTTTGTGTAACCATCACAGTTACACTTGGAGTAACCATACGGCCGACCTCCAACTTACTCATACCCAATGCATTGGAGGGAAATATAGGTCCCACCCTTCATCATAAACAATGCCCAATAACCAAAACATAATCATACAACATAAATAATAGCATAAAAACATTTCCTTTGAATCTTATAAAACAGAATTTTAAATGAGGATTTTAGAAGAAAAGTCCCTTATAAACATCATATACTTGAAGTGAGACTTAATTGAGTGGATGGAATATGTATATACTCTGTAAATACAAATAATTAAACATAATATAAACATAACCCATCATACAATCAATTTAAATAGCACATAAATTAAAAAGTAGAAGGTTAACCCAAAGAATGGAAATCTGGTTAAGAATTCTCTTACCTTGGGCTTGCCTTACTTCAAAATTGTTTAAACCTCCTGTATAATGGTTTAAAGAGTATTATTAGTTTTTATAGAAAAATTTTCATGTTTATAACATCTTATATGGTCATTTCATAACCTCATTTTACCCCTTAATTCTTAGTATTTTGTTCCTTGCATTATTTTGGGTGAGTTCTTTTGTGATTTTCACAATCGGTTCATGATGAATCGTTCTTGTTGATTGGAAGGAGTAGTATTTACATAATTCCAGTACCATAAATTATACCATTTATAACTTTGGTGCTTTATTTGATGATGATTTATAAGTTAGAACATTAATTATGTTCGTTTAGATAATTTAAGTGGTTCTTTGATAATTACAACTTCATTTAGTCTTGTAAATTTGAATCATGAGTAAAACGAATTCCAGAACCTTATATGATTAATAAAACATATATTATAACCTGGTTCAACCATATAAATGGTTTCATGACCAGACTTGAAAGAATTAATGGAGATTGAAAATACATCGTCCACGATATCGGTAATTCGACACAAATGGACAATGTTTTTTGATTCTTTAAATAAGTGAGAGAGGAGAGGAATAATGATTTGTAATTTTCCATAAACATGACAACATCCAGAATATACATGATTCTGGAGATTTAATGCCTCTTGGATAAGAGGGGGTGAAGAACGAAGAGAAGGGAATCTTGAAATGAAGGAAACATGAGAAATTTCTTACAAAAATTCGGCAGCCTAACGGCGTCTCTTAAAATTTCATAAAAATAAGATTGATGAGAGGAATGGAATATCTCATCATTCATACAACATTTGGACAGTAATGGGAAATATTAAATGAAATATCCCAACAAAAGACAAAGGGAAAGGAAGAGAATAACATAAAATGGAAGGAAAGAATGAAAATGAAAGAGGATGTTTACCTCTTGATCTCTTCTCCTTGAGATCCTTCTTAAGGGCTTTGATTTTGGCCTTTTGGTGAGACCAGCACCTCTAGGACGTGGGGAAGAAGATTGAGGAAGGAATTTGTCAGAAATTAGACAATGCTCAAGGGTTGAGAGGTGTGGGAGGAAGAGGGGAGTGAGGGTGGTATTTATAGTGGGGGAGGGGAGGTATTTTAGATTATTTTAATTATTATTATAATCTTTTTATCAAGACTATGAATAATCTCAAAATCAAGTGGCCTAAATTAGTGAAAATATCAAGTGAGTTCGAGGCAAGTGGCCTTTCATCACTTATGATGTCATAAATAGTGCATTTTTACTGATAAATTGATTATACGGTATTTTACCGTATTTCACTATTCACCGAAAATTCAAGAGTTTCAGAAAAATACCAAAAATTTACCCCAACCATTTTTCGATTTGTAGAATTCAAAAATGAACTCCAATTTTCAAAAATAATTTTCTAAATATTATTAATTTAAATTTTAAATAAGGTCACAGTTAATTCGAAAAATAACAATATTGAAGTGCAATTAGTTTTATGTGACATTAGAAAATTAATTAAGATCCCATTATCCTATTTCCATGGGAAAATAAAATAATAATATTATTTACTATTCAGGAGGTCATATTACTATTCATATTACTATTCATAAGGGCATGTTACTATTCACCAAAAAACAAGTTTGTTCCATCAGACTCTAAATAACATACTGAACACAATTGTAGATGACAGTTTCTTGAAATTCAAAACATAGAAGAATTAAAATTATGTTTAAAGGATACTTATAAATATATACCGTAAACAAAATTTCAAGCATTTTCAATTTATTTTTAGAAAACCTTGGGATGTTACATTATCCCCACCTTCTTGAAATTGCGTCCTCACAATTTTATTTACTTATTAAACAACTGAGGGTATTTTTCCCTAATAGCATTTTCAGACTCCCATGTTGCTTCTTCAACCATGTGGTTTCTCCACAAAACCTTTACCTGGTGGATTACCTTATTCCGCAATACCTGTTCTCTTCGATCAAGAATCTGAATCGGTTTTTCTTCATAAGAAAGGTTCTCTGCTAGGTGAACTTCTTCCGGCCTCAAGACATGTGATGAATCTGGAACATACTTTCTCAATATCGAATCATGAAAAACATTATGTACCTGAAACAAGCTCGGAGGCAAAGCTACGCAGTACACAACTGTTCCAACTTTATCCAAGATTTCAAAAGGACCGATGAACCGTGGACTTAGTTTCCCTTTCTTACCGAAACGCATCACACTTTTCCAAGGAGATATTTTAAGGAAAACATGGTTACCTACCTTGAAAGAGAAGTCTTTCCTTCTGTTATCTGCATAACATTTCTTCCTTCTCTGAGCTGTCCTCATGTGTTGCTGGATCATCCTCACATTCTTAGCCACTTCTTCTACTAATTCTGGCCCCATCAACTTTATTTCACCGACTTCATCCCAAAACGCAGGAGTCCGACACCGCTTTCCATACAAGGCCTCAAAAGGTGCCATCTGAATACTGGAATGGAAACTGTTATTATAAGAAAACTCAACTAGTGAAAGATGCTGATCCCAACTTGCCTGATAGTCCATTGAACAAGCTCGAAGCATATCCTCCAAAGTTTGAATCATTCGTTCTGACTGCCCATCTGATTGAGGATGAAAAGATGTACTGAAATTCAACTCTGTGCCCAAAGAATTCTGAAGTCCCTTCCAAAATTTAGAAGTGAACCTGGGATCTCGGTCAGACACAATGGAAAGAGGAACTCCATGTAACCTGACAATCTCTTTGAGGTACAATCGAGAAAGCTGATCTAATGTCATTGTATCTCGAATAGAAAGAAAATGATCAGACTTTGTTAGCCGATCAACAATAACCCATATCGCATTGTTACCTCGAGAAGTCTTTGGTAGTCCCACCACAAAATCCATGGATATATTCTCCCATTTCCATTCTGGCACCGGCAAAGGCTGAAGCATCCCCTTCGGTAACTATCGCTCTGCTTTAACCTGCTGACATGTCAAACATTTCATTGTAAAATCAGCAATATCTCTTTTCATCCCATTCCACCAGTATACTCCCGAAGGTCTCTGTACGTCTTAGTACTTCCAGGATGAACAGAAAATGGAGAACTATGAGCTTCACACAACAATTCTTTCTTCAGCTGGGAATCACAAGGCACACACAACCGTTTTCCAAATCTTGAAACACAATCTTTATCAAGATTAAATTCTGGAAACTTACCCATTTTAACCAATTCTACCTTTTTTTGTAGCTCACGGTCTTCCCTCTGCGCTTTCATAATTCTGTCTGACAACGAAGACTGAACTGAAACCTGAAACAAAATAGATATATTCCCTGCACCAACAACTTCCAAGCCAAAATTTATCAAATCATTAATCAAGGGATCACGTTCCAAACGTAGCATGGTTAATGATGCATGATTTTTCTGACTTAAGGCATCCGCTACTTTGTTTGCTTTTCCAGGATGGTAATTAATCGTGCAGTCATAATTCTTTATCAGTTCTAGCCATATTCTCTGCCTCATGTTTAATTCCTTCTGAGTGAATATATACTTAAGACTTTTATGGTCAGTATATATCTGGCATTTGGTTCCGTATAGATGATGCCTCCATATTTTCAAAGCAAAAACCACAGCTGCCAATTCCAAATCATGTGTGGGATAATTCAGCTCATGAGGTTTAAGTTGTCTCGAACCATAGGCAATTACCTGATCATTCTGCATCAAAACACAACCTAGTCCCTTTAAAGAAGCATCACTGTAGATGACAATCTCACCATTCCGGGAAGGTAAGGCCAAAACTGGAGCATTCACCAATCTCTTCTTTAGTTCCTGAAAACAAACATCACATTCCTCTGTCCAAACAAATTTAACCCCTTTCCGTGTTAACTTAGTTATTGGGCTAGATAACCATGCAAAGTTCTTAACAAAGCGTCGGTAATAACTTGCTAAGCCCAGAAAACTACGAATCTCTGTAACATTTGTGGGTCTTGACCATTCATCAACTACATTTGTTTTGGCAGGATCAACTTTTATTCTATCCTTATTTACAATGTGCCCAAGAAAAGAAATCTGTTTCAACCAAAAATCACACTTGCTGAATTTTCCATATAGTTTCTTTTCTTTTAAAGTTTTTAAAACAACCCTTAGATGTTTTTCATGCCCCTCTTTATTTTTAGAAAAAATAGAATGTCATCAATAAATACAACCACAAACTTATCCAAGAACTCATGAAATACTCTATTCATAAGATTCATGAACACAGCATGTGCATTAGATAACCCAAATGGCATAACAAAAAATTCATAATGCCCATATCTAGTACGAAAGGCTGTTTTCGGGATGTCATCCTCCTTCACCTTCAGCTGATGGTATCCGGATCTCAAGTCAATCTTGGAAAAGTACTGAGATCCCTAGAGCTGATCAAACAAGTCATCAATATGAGGCAAAGGATACTTGTTTTTAATAGTGATTTTATTCAAAGCTCTATAATCAATGCAAAGTCTCATGGAACCATCTTTCTTTTTAACAAAAAAAATAGTGGCTCCCCATGGTGAAGTACTGGGATGAATGAAGCCTTTGACAAGCAAATCCTGCAACTGATTTTTCAATTCAAGAAGTTCTATTGGAGCCATACGATATGGGGGTTTTGAAATTAGCTTAGCATCAGGAACTAAGTCAATTGTGAATTCGATTTCTCATTTAGGTATGACAATGGGTAACTCCTCAGGAAAAACATCAAGGTATTCATTTACCACTGGCACATCATTAATTTGAATAGTTCCCTTGTTTTCAACAATATGAGCCAGATAACATTCATTTCCATCTTTCAGTAGTTTCTCAGGTTCTTGATATGTTATCAATTGTATGGGATCATTCTTGTATACAAACTGAAACTCTTTCTGAAAAACAACTTCTTTAGCTCTAAAGTCAATCTTAGCATGATAATCAGAAAGCCAGTCCATCCCCAGAATAACTTCAAACTCGACTAAGGGTAAAAAAACAAGGTTTGCAGGTAAAGTATTTCCACATATCACAATAGAAATATTTTTATAATTCCTCTTTGCTATAACATTTCCCCCTGGTGTTTTAACAACAAGTTCAGGTATCATTTTTTGAGGTGATATTTCCAATTCACTAGAAAATTTCTCAGAGATGAAGGAATGTGTAGACCCCGTATCAAACTAAACTTTAGCAAAATCTGAGTGAACAAACAAAGTACCTGATAAAACTTCATTGGATGGCCCAACATCTGCTGACGTAGTCGCAAACAATCTCACTACACCCTTCTGCTTGTAGTCTGGCTTCTTTGCATCATTTGGATCCCTCTTTGGACAGGCATTTGCATAGTGACCCATCTCACCACATTTAAAACACTTTACAGTTTGCTTATCAGGATTAGTCTTTGGATCATTTTCAGTGCAATCTCGGGCCATATGTCCAAACTTACCACATTTAAAACACTTCCCAGTTTTGATAAGACATTCCCCAGGGTGCTTCTTGCCACACTTTTCACAAACTAGAAACTGTATTTTCTTACCACCATATTTCATTGGTTGATTCTTACCCATTTCTTTCCAATTGGACCTCTTCGTCTCTTTGTTTCCAAATTGCATGTGATTGTCAGCAAACTCCATCTCTACCCTCTCATCACATTGGACGAGTTTCTCGTATCTTTTGAATTCACGGGAGGCCAACGCCCTTCGATACCTTGGCTTCAATCCTGAGTAAAAGCGGTTGATTTTTCTATCGAGATCCAGAATAATATTTGGAGCATACCTCGCCAGTCGGGTGAAGTTCGCCTCATACATAGCCACTGAATCTTCCTCCTTTTGTTTCAGTTCAAGGAATTGTTTCTCCATTCTAAGTCGCACCACCTTAGGAAAATATTTTTCAAGAAAAAGACTTTTAAATTCATCCCATACTAAGGCATCAAAATCCTCTCTACCCCTGATATTTCTTACCATTGACCACCACTGATCAGCTTCCCCTTCAAAACGATAAATGGCAGGACATACCTTTTGATTGTCCGAACATCCCATAACATCAAATATCTTTTCAAGGGCTTCAATCCATCCTTCTACTGCCACTGGGTCAGAAGATCCATTGAATGCAGGAGGATGTTGTCTCATAAAATGTTCCACCACTGTCATGTTCCGTTGAGGTACATCTATTTGTCCTCTTGCATGGATGCCACCACCATTTATTGCATGTGTTAGCTGAGCCATTACTGTCACAAACTGCTCGGTTCCAATCCCTACCATTCCGGACTATTGATCAGGAAGGATGTCATTCTGTCGGTGCCTATGCTCTTCAGCATCCATGTTCCTTCTGCGGACAACCATTCTAAACAAACATTTCTTAGATTAAGCAACATGGTAATCTTTAAATGCTATAACAAATTAAACATAGGGTGAGAATTATTTATGGTATTCTATTAGCATCACCTTAACCCCTAATGTTATCTAAACCATCCTCTAATACAAACTATAAAGACCCGCACTTATTTCATACATAATCTTGAATTTATTTAAGAAAACACTTCATTATACATTGAGGATCTTTTCAAGTTTAGAGCATTAGATAATTAAGACAAAACATTCATAACATTACACATTGTTACATAGTGGATACCATGAAATCAGTTTCCATTATCCTCAGAATATAAAACATTAAAACACAAAACAAGACTCCTTGACAATTTTTCAACATTTAACATGTCTTCCTTCCTTTTATTACTCATCATTAACCTGTGGAAAATCATTTAAAAACGTGGGATGAGCACAAAATCTCAGTAAGGTATGGAAAAGAAGGAAAAACCACATTAGTCCATGAATACGCATGACGTATGAAAACATTTTCAAAATACATGCTTTACACCCATAAAATCTTACTTTGCATAACATGATATTTACACAAGATCCAAACAAACATAATTATAATCATAGAGGTATATTGGGGCATTACTTGCATAATCTTGTAACCATCTTGGCTACCTTAAAATTTGTAACCCTCACGGCTACCTTACTTTGTGTAACCATCACAGTTACACTTGGAGTAACCATACGGCCGACCTCCAACTTACTCATACCCAATGCATTGGAGGGAAATATAGGTCCCACCCTTCATCATAAACAATTCCCAATAACCAAAACATAATCATACAACATAAATAATAGCATAAAAACATTTCCTTTGAATCTTATAAAATAGAATTTTAAATGAGGATTTTAGAAGAAAAGTCCCTTATAAACATCATATACATGAAGTGAGACTTAATTGACTGGATGGAATATGTATATACTCTGTAAATACACATAATTAAACATAATATAAACATAACCCATCATACAATCAATTTAAATAGCACATAAATTAAAAAGTAGATGGTTAACCCAAAGAATGGAAATCGGGTTAAGAATTCCCTTACCTTGGGCTTTCCTTACTTAAAAATTGTTTAAACCTCCTGTATAATGGTTAAAAGAGTGTTATTAGTATTTTATAGAAAAATTTTCATGTTTATAACATCTTATATGGTCATTTCATAACCTCATTTCACCCCTTAATTCTTAGTATTTTGTTCCTTGCATTATTTTGGGTGAGTTCTTTTGTGATTTTCACAATCGGTTCATGATGAATCGTTCTTGTTTATTGGAAGGAGTAGTATTTACATAATTCCAGTACCATAAATTATACCATTTATAACTTTGGTGCTTTATATGATGATGATTTATAAGTTAGAACATTAATTATGTTCGTTTAGATAATTTAAGTGGTTCTTTGATAATTACAACTTCATTTAGTCTTGTAAATTTGAATCATGAGTAAAAAAAATTCCAGAACCTTATATGATTCATAAAACATATATTATAACCAGGTTCAACCATATAAATGGTTTCATGACCAGACTTGAAAGAATTAATGGAGATTGAAAATACATCGTCCACGATATCGGTAATTCGACGCAAATGGACAATGTTTTTTGATTCTTTAAATAAGTGAGAGAGGAGAGGAATAATGATTTGTAATTTTCCATAAACATGAAAACATCCAGAATATACATGATTCTGGAGATTTAATGCCTCTTGGATAAGAGGGGGTGAAGAACGAAGAGAAAGGAATCTTGAAATGAAGGAAACATGAGAAATTTCTTACAAAAATTCGGCAGCCTAACGACGTCTCTTAAAATTTCATAAAAATAAGATTGATGAGAGGAATGGAATATCTCATCATTCATACAACATTTGGACATTAATGGGAAATATTAAATGAAATATCCCAACAAAAGACAAAGGGAAAGGAAGAGAATAACATAAAATGGAAGGAAAGAATGAAAATGAAAGAGGATGTTTACCTCTTGATCTCTTCTCCTTGAGATCCTTCTTAAGGGCTTTGATTATGGTCTTTTGGTGAGACCAGAAGCTCTAGGACGTGGGGAAGAAGATTAAGGAGGGAATTTGTCAGAAATTAGACAATTCTCAAGGCTTGAGAGGTTTGGGAGGAAGAGGGGAGTGAGGGTGGTATTTATAGTGGGGGAGGGGAGGTATTTTAGATTATTTTAATTATTATTATAATATTTTTATCAAGACTATGAATAATCTCAAATCAAGTGGCCTTAATTAGTGAAAATATCTAGTGAGTTCGAGGCATGTGGCCTTTCATCACTTATGATGTCATAAATAGTTCATTTTTACTGATAAATTGATTATACGTTATTTTACCGTATTTCACTATTGACCGAAAATTCAAGAGTTTCAGACAAATACCAAAAATTTACCCCAACCATTTTTCGATGTGTAGAATTAAAAAATGAACTCCATTTTTCAAAAATAATTTTCTAAATATTATTAATTTAATTTTTAAATAAGGTCACAGTTAATTCGAAAAATAACAATATTGAAGTGCAATTAGTTTTATGTGACATTAGAAAATTAATTAAGATCCCTTTGTCATATTGCCATGGGAAAATAGAATAATATTATTATTTACTATTCATGAGGTCATATTACTATTCATATTACTATTCATATTACTATTCATAAGTGCATGTTACTATTCACCAAAAAACAAGTTTGTTCCATCAGACTCTAAATAACATACTGAACACAATTGTAGATGACAGTTTCTTGAAATTCAAAACATAGAAGAAATAAAATTATGTTTAAAGGATACTTATAAATATATACCTTAAACAAAATTTCAAGCATTTTCAATTTATTTTTAGAAAACCTTGGGATGTTACATTATCCCCACCTTCTTGAAATTGCGTCCTCGCAATTTTATTTACTTATTAAACAACTGAGGGTATTTTTACCTAATAGCATTTTCAGACTCCCATGTTGCTTCTTCAACCATGTGGTTTCTCCACCAAATCTTTACCTGGTGGATTACCTTATTCCACAATACCTGTTCTCTTCGATCAAGAATCTGAATCGGTTTTTCTTCATAAGAAAGGTTCTCTGCTAGCTGAACTTCTTTCGGCCTCAAGACATGTGATGAATCTGGAACATACTTTCTCAACATCGAAACATGAAAAACATTATGTACCTGAAACAAGCTCGGAGGCAAAGCTACGCGGTACGCAACTGTTCCAACTTTATCTAAGATTTCAAGAGGAATGATGAACTGTGGACTTAGTTTCCCTTTCTTACCGAAATGCATCACACTTTTCCAAGGAGATATTTTAAGGAAAACATGGTCACCTACCTTGAAAGAGAAGTCTTTCCTTTTTTTATCTGCATAACTTTTCTGCCTGCTCTGAGCTGTCCTCATGTGTTGCTGGATCATCCTCACTTTCTCAGCCACTTCTTCTACTAATTCTGGCCCCATCAACTTTCTTTCACCGACTTTATCCCAAAACACAGGAGTCCGACACCGCTTTCCATACAAGGCCTCAAAAGGTGCCATCTGAATACTAGAATGGAAACTGTTATTATAAGAAAACTCAACTAGTGAAAGATGCTGATCCCAACGTCCCTGATAGTCCATTGAACAAGCTCGAAGCATATCCTCCAAAGTTTGAATCATTCGTTCTGACTGCCCATCTGATTGAGGATGAAAAGATGTACTGAAATTCAACTCTGTTCCCAAAGACTTATGAAGTCCCTTCCAAAATTTAGAAGTGAACCTAGGATCTCGGTTAGACACAATGGAAAGAGGAACTCCATGTAACCTGACAATCTCTTTGAGGTACAATCGAGAAAGCTGATCTAATGTCATTATATCTCGAATAGAAAGAAAATGAGCAGACTTTGTTAGACGATCAACAATAACCCATATTGCATTGTTACCTCGAGAAGTATTTGGTAGTCCCACCACAAAATCCATGGATATATTCTCCCATTTCCATTCTGGCACCGGCAAAGGCTGAAGCATCCCCTTCGGTAACTGTCGCTCTGCTTTAACCTGCTGACATGTCAAACATTTCATTGTAAAATCAGAAATATCTCTTTTCATCCCATTCCACCAGTAATACTCCTGAAGGTCTCTGTACATCTTAGTACTTCCAGGATGAACAGAAAATGGAGAACTATGAGCTTCACACAACAATTCTTTCTTTAGCTGGGAATCACAAGGCACACACAACCTTTTTCCAAACCTTAAAACACAATCTTTATCAAGATTAAATTCTGGAAACTTACCCATTTTAACAAATTCTACCTTTTTCTGTAGCTCACGGTCTTCCCTTTGAGCAGTCATAATCCTTTATCAGTTCTATCCATCTTCTCTGCCTCATGTTTAATTCCTTCTGAGTGAATATATACTTAAGACTTTTATGGTCAGTATGTATCTGGCATTTGGTTCCGTATAGATGATGCCTCCATATTTTCAAAGCAAAAATCACAGCTGCCAATTCCAAATCATGTGTGGGATAATTCAGCTCATGAGGTTTAAGTTGTCTCGAAGCATAGGCAATTACCTGATCATTCTGCATCAAAACACAACCAAGTCCCTTTAAAGAAGAATCAATGTAGATGACAAACTCAACATTCCGGGAAGGTAAGGCCAAAACTGGAGAATTCACCAATCTCTTCTTTAGTTCCTGAAAACAAACATCACATTACTCTGTCCAAAAAAATTTAACCCCTTTCCGTGTTAACTTAGTTATTGGGCTAGATAACGGTGAAAAGTTCTTAACAAAGCGTCGGTAATAACTTGCTAAGCCCAGAAAACTACGAATCTCCGTAACATTTGTGGGTCTTGGCCATTCATCAACTACTTTTGTTTTGGCAGGATCAACTGTTATTCCATCCTTATTTACAATGTGCCCAAGAAAAAAAATCTGTTGCAACCAAAAATCACACTTGCTGAATTTTCCATATAGTTTCTTTTCTTTTAATGTTTGTAAAACAACCCTTAGATGTTTTTCATGCTCCTCTTTATTTTTAGAAAAAACCAGAATGTCATCAATAAATACAACCACAAACTTATCCTAGAACTCATGAAATACTCTATTCATAAGATTCATGAACACAGCAGGTGCATTAGTTAACCCAAATGGCATAACAACAAATTCATAATGCCCATATCTAGTACGAAAGGCTGTTTTCAGGATGTCATCCTCCTTCACCTTCAGATGATGGTATCTGGATCTCAAGTCAATCTTGGAAAAGTACTGAGCTCCCTGGAGCTGATCAAACAAGTCATCAATATGAGGCAAAGGATAATTGTTTTTAACAGTGATGTTATTCAAAGCTCTATAATCAATGCAAAGCCTCATGGAACCATCTTTCTTTTTAACTAACAAAACAGGGGCTCCCCATGGTGAAGTACTGGGACGAATGAAGCCTTTGACAAGCAAATCCTGGAACTGATTTTTAAATTCAAGAAGTTCTATTGGAGCCATACGATATGGGGGTTTTGAAATTAGCTTAGCATCAGGAACTAAGTCAATTGTGAATTCGATTTCTTGTTTAGGTATGACACTGGGTAACTCCTCAGGAAAAACATCAAGGGATTCATTTACCACTGGCACATCATTAATTTGAATAGTTCCCTTGTTTTCAACAATATGAGCCAGAAAACATTCATTTCCATCTTTCAGTAGTTTCTCAGCTTCTTGATATGTTATCAATTGTATGGGTTCATTCTTGTATACAAACTGAAACTCTTTCAGAAAAAAAACTTCTTTAGCTCTAAAGTCAATCTTAACATGATAATCAGAAAGCCAGTCCATCCCCAGAATAACTTCATACTCGACTAAGGGTAAAACAACAAGGTTTGTAGGTAATGTCTTTCCACATACCACAATAGAAATATTTTTATAATTCCTCTTTACTATAACATTTCCCCCTGGTGTTTTAACAACAAGTTCAGGTATCATTTGTTGAGGTGATATTTCCAATTCACTAGAAAATTTCTCAGAGATGAAGGAATGTGTAGACCCCGTATCAAACAAAACTTTAGCAAAATCTGAGTGAATAAACAAAGTACCTGATACAACTTCATTGGATGGCCCAACATCTGCGGACGTAGTCGCAAAGGATCTCACTACACCCTTCTGCTTGTAGTCTGGCTTCTTTGCATCATTTGGATCCCTCTTTGGACAGGCATTTGCATAGTGACCCATCTCACCACATTTAATACAATTTACAGTTTGCTTATCAGGATTAGTCTTTGGATCATTTTCAGTGCAATCTCGGGCCATATGTCCAAACTTACCACATTTAAAACACTTCCCAGTTTTGATAAGACATTCCCCAGGGTGCTTCTTGCCACACTTTTCACAAACTGGAAACTGTATTTTCTTACCACCAGATTTCATTGGTTGATTCTTACCCATTGCTTTCCAATTGGACCTCTTCCTCTCTTTGTTTCCAAATTGCATGTGATCGTCAGAAAACTCCATCTCTACCCTCTCAGCACATCGGAAAAGTTTCTCGTAACTTTTGAATTCACGGGAGGCCAACGCCCTTCGATACCTTGGCTTCAATCCTGAGTAAATGCAGTTGATTTTTCTATCGAGATCCAGAATAAGATTTGGAGCATACCTCGCCAGTCGGGTGAAGTTCGCCTCATACATAGCCACTGAATCTTCCTCCTTTTGTTTCAGTTCAAGGAATTGTTTCTCCATTCTAAGTCGCACCACCTTAGGAAAATATTTTTCAAGAAAAAGACTTTTAAATTCATCCCATACTAAGGCTTCAAAATCCTCTCTACCCCTGATATTCCTTACCATTGACCACCACTGATCAGCTTCCCCTTCAAAACGATAAATGGCAGGACTTACCATTTGATTGTCCGAACATCCCATAACATCAAATATCTTTTCAAGGGCTTTAATCCATCCTTCGGCTACCACTGGGTCAGAAGATCCATTGAATGCAGGAGGATGTTGTCTTATAAAATGTTCCACCACTGTCATGTTCCGTTGGGGTACGTCTATTTGTCCTCTTGCATGGATTCCACCACCATTTATTCCTTGTGTTAGCTGAGCTATTACTTTCACAAACTGCTCGGTTCCAATCCCTACCATTCTGGGCTATTGATCAGGAAGGATGTCATTCTGTCGGTGCCTATCCTCTTCCGCATCCATGTTCCTTCTGCGGACAACCATTCTAAACAAACATTTCTTAGATGAAGCAACATGGTAATCTTTAAATGCTATAACAAATTAAACATAGGGTGAGAATTATTTATGGTATTCTATTAGCATCACCTTAACCCCTAAAGTTATCTAAACCATCCTCTGATACCAACTATAAGGACCCGCACTTATTTCATACATAATCTTGAATTTATTTAAGAAAAAACATCATTATACATTGAGGATCTTTTCAAGTTTAGAGATTTAGAGAATTAAGACAAAACATTCATAACATTACACATTGTTACATAGTGGATACCATGAAATCAGTTTTCATTATCCTCAGAATATAAAACATTAAAACACAAAACAAGACTCCTTGAAAATTCTTCAACATTTAACATGTCTTCCTTCCTTGTATTACTCATCATTAACCTGTGGAAAATCATTTAAAAACTTGGGATGAGCACAAAATCTCAGTAAGGTATGGAAAATAAGGAAAAACCACATTATTCCAGGAATACGCATGACGTATGAAAACATTTTCAAAAAACATGCTTTACACCCATAAAATCTTACTTTGCGTAACATGATATTTACACAAGATCCACACAAACATAATTATAATCATAGAGGTATATTGGGGAATTACTTACATAATCTTGTAACCATCTTGGCTACCTTAAAATTTGTAACCCTCACGGCTACCTTACTTTGTGTAACCATCACAGTTACACTTGGAGTAACCATATGGCCGACCTCCAACTTACTCATACCCAATGCATTGGAGGGAAATATAGGTCCCACCCTTCATCATAAAAAATGCCCAATAACCAAAACATAATCATACAACATAAATAATAGCATAAAAACATTGCCTTTGAATCTTATAAAACAGAATTTTAAATGAAGATTTTAGAAGAAAAGTACCTTATAAACATAATATACATGAATTGAGACTTAATTGAGTGGATGGAATATGTATATACTCTGTAAATACACATAATTAAACAAAATATAAACATAACCCATAATATAATCAATTTAAATAGCACATAAATTAAAAAGTATAAGGTTAACCCAAAGAATGGAAATCGGGTTAAGAATTCCCTTACCTTGGGCTTGCCTTACTTAAAAATTGTTTAAACCTCCTTTATAATGGTTAAAAGAGTGTTATTAGTATTTTATAGAAACATTTTCATGTTTATAACATCTTATATGGTCATTTCATAACCTCATTTCACCCCTTAATTCTTAGTATTTTGTTTCATGCATTATTTTGGATGAGTTATTTTGTGATTTTCACAATCGGTTCATGATGAATCGTTCATGTTGATTGGAAAGAGTAGTATTTACATAATTCCAGTACCATAAATTATACCATTTATAACTTTGGTGCTTTATATGATGATGATTTATAAGTTAGAACATTAATTATGTTCGTTTAGATAATTTTAGTGGTTCTTTGATAATTACAACTTCATTTAGTCTTGTAAATTTGAATCATGAGTAAAAAGAATTACAGAACCTTATATGATTCATAAAACATATATTATAACCTGGTTAAACCATATAAATGGTTTCATGACCAGACTTGAAAGAATTAATGGAGATTGAAAATACATCGTCCACGATATCGGTAATTCGACACAAATGGACAATGTTTTTTGATTCTTTAAATAAGTGAGAGAGGAGAGGAATAATGATTTGTAATTTTCCATAAACATGAAAACATCCAGAATATACATGATTCTTGAGATTTAATGCCTCTTGGATAAGAGGGGGTGAAGAACGAAGAGAAGGGAATCTTGAAATGAAGGAAACATGAGAAATTTCCTACAAAAATTCGGCAGCCTAACGGCGTCTCTTAAAATTTCATAAAAATAAGATTGATGAGAGGAATGGAATATCTCATCATTCATACAACATTTGGACAGTAATGGGAAATATTAAATGAAATATCCCAACAAAAGACAAAGGGAAAGGAAGAGAATAACATAAAATGGAAGGAAAGAATGAAAATGAAAGAGGATGTTTACCTCTTGATCTCTTCTCCTTGAGATCCTTCTTAAGGGCTTTGATTTTGGTCTTTTGGTGAGACCAGCAACTCTAGGACGTGGGGAAGAAGATTTAGGAGGGAATTTGTCAGAAATTAGACAATGCTCAAGGCTTGAGAGGTGTGGGAGGAAGAGGGGAGTGAGGGTGGTATTTATAGTGGGGGAGGGGAGGTATTTTAGATTATTTTAATTATTATTATAATATTTTTATCAAGACTATGAATAATATCAAAATCAAGTGGCCTAAATTAGTGAAAATATCAAGTGAGTTCGAGGCAAGTGGCCTTTCATCACTTATGATGTCATAAATAGTGCATTTTTACTGATAAATTGATTATACGGTATTTTACTGTATTTCACTATTCACCGAAAATTCAAGAGTTTCAGAAAAATACCAAAAATTTACCCCAAACATTTTTCGATGTTTAGAATTCAATAATGAACTCCATTTTTCAAAAATAATTTTCTAAATATTATTAATTTAATTTTTAAATAAGGTCACAGTTAATTGGAAAAAAAACAATATTGAAGTTCAATTAGTTTTATGTGACATTAGAAAATTAATTAAGATCCCATTATCCTATTGCCATGGGAAAATAAAATAATAATATTATTTACTATTCATGAGGTCATATTACTATTCATATTACTATTCATAAGGGCATGTTACTATTCACCAAAAAACAAGTTTCTTCCATCAGACTCTAAATAACATACTGAACACAATTGTAGATGACAGTTTCTTGAAATTCAAAACATAGAAGAAATAAAATTATGTTTAAAGGATACTTATAAATATATACCTTAAACAAAATTTCAAGCATTTTCAATTTATTTTTAGAAAACCTTGGGATGTTACATAAACTCACCATCTAGAACTTAATGGTTCCTTGGGATTTCTAATTTGAGCACAAGTTTAAGAGTTATTCTCACTTTTTATTGAAAAATGCTCACGTGCACTATTTGAAACATAAAATATTTTGATGGATCATTTTGGGAACACTAGGCCTTGAAATTTCACTCCGTCTCATCGCCTGGTCTCGAAATGATCCCTTTTATTTTTTATAAATTTTATGGAATTATGGTGTATTACATATATATTAAAATTAAATTAGAATTTTTATTTCATATAAATATATAATATTTATATTCGACCATTCTATAATATAGTCCATGTAATGTTTGAAAATGTCACATTACTTCCTGAAAAAGTAGTCCACTGTAATCATGAATGATGTTATAGACATCAGTTCATGAGGTGGTGGTCTGCCATACACAAGAACATTGATTTCGTAGACAATTTGATGAAATTGTGTATTGTTTTGGGATATTAAAATGACATAAAAAATTTTAAATATATTTAATATACTTGTATTATTTTCTAGAAATGATATATAAATAATTAGTTGGGTTTGAGGATGAAATAGAAAACATTATTGATGAACATTACTTCTTCTTAAAGTATCTCCTTTAGGATTTCACCAAAGGCCTTCCATGGTTGGATTTCATCCCAATATAAGGATTCTATGATGATATTAAAGAATCAGATTTGTGATTTTGTAATATATTTTTCAATCAATATGTTTTGAGAAGTGTAAGGAATCTTGTGGAATGAATGAACTTTTTTATTTGAGAATTATTAGTGTTCTTGTATATACTCAAAATAATTCAATATTGGGAGGTATAAGTTATCTCATGTGGCTAAAAAATAGAATATTAATAAATTTTTGGGTTTATTTGGTTATGTAAAACCTCTTATGTAATAAATTATTGAATTTTTTTAATTTTTTAATTTAACATCTATGTTTCCCTACTTTTACCAATTTGGAATTTATTAAGGTAACTAGTATTATAACATATGAAATTTATTAATAAAGAAAAAAATAAGGTGAGAAATCTATGATAATTTATAACCACTAATTGAAATTATTATTTATATATAAAAAATAAAAATACCATGGGTGTTGTAAATTAATTTTAACTGAAGTTAAAGTAATGCACAAAAATATTGCTATAACCCTAACCACGTTGGCGATGTTTTTACTATCCGTGGTTTAATTAGTTCATTATAAAGGGTAAATTTTTAAATTAATGGACCATGTTTGATATTTTTTAACATTTAAAAATCACATGGAAAAATATATGATATTTTTAATTTTAATAAAATATGATTTATTTTAAAATTATAAAAATGGTGATTGTGAAATTATTTTTTTAAAATACAATTTAAAAATAAAAAGATATTGGTATAATTTTAATATTTTGTGTTATAAACTCTATTATATGATAATTAATCTAAAGAATATATGGAATACAAAAAATCATTAAATTTATTTCAATATTATATTTTTATTATAAATTTATATTTAATTAATAACTAAATAATTTTTGTGTTTCTTTTTATTAATAATTTAGAGTAACTATTTAATCTAAAATTTAACCTATATTATAATGATAAAGAAAAATAATTTCACTATAAATATATTATATATAAATTAAAAATATAATTTTTCCCTATCTCATTGAATTGTAAGTATTAAAGGCATGTAATGTTTTTTGTATTTTTCCAAATATAAATTATTATATATTCTTATTTCGTAGAATAGTATACCACTGGCTCCTAAAGTATGATCCAATGGTGTTACGAGTTGAACTATTTCATGTAAATGGTAGTTGGATAAGTGATTAGCTTATTTCAACCCTTATATTTTATGTTTGATAATGTAGTATAATTGTTTTTACCTAAATAATTTCAATTAATTTTAACATTTTTTACTTTTAAATATGGAGAAAAATATGTTGTACTAACTGATAAATATAAATTATTCTAATTATAATCATTGAATCCATTCTCATATTTTCAACTAATATAATTCTCAGAATTTAATTTTAAATTAAACTCATAGATTTGATGAGATAGTTGGGTATTTAAAGTAAAAATGTAAAAATGATTGAATTATTTTTATAAAAATATTCAATATGAAAATGGCTAAATTGAACAAAATTTATTTAATCAATATAAAAGTTGTAAAAAGTTATATTAAAATAAATTTTAAATATAATTCAACCTTATAAATAATTTAAATTAAAAAGAAGTGTTCAATTTAATTGTTTTTTTCATTATTCATCAATAAAATAAGCATCTCAAAAATTTATTAAAAATTCACCATATTATAATTTTGATATTATTCTTTAGAAACTATATAATTTTTTTAAATATTCACTAAAAGTGTAAATATTTATTTTTAAATTAATGGGCCATCCATTGTTATCCCTACTTAAAAAATGATATTATTTTACAAACAAATGTTTTCTTCCATTAAACAATTCTTATTTTATTTCTAATCCATATAAAATTTCTTAAAATTAAATAAATTTATATTTCCATAATTTATTTAATCCTATTAAATTCATCCATTCATATTTATAAAAGATAAGTATCAAAAAATATAATAACTTTAATAGTATATTGTAGTTCGATAAAACATGATCTTGTATATAATAAAAGCTATCAAAAGAACTCATTATATTCTGTAACAAAAGAAAAACATATCGTTTTCTATACTAAAAGATAAAATTAGTGTTTTTACATTAATATCAATATGTTTTTTCATATAAATAATTAATATCTTGGACAGCGAGGTCAGGTGTCAACTAAAACCACCTGGTCAGTCTAAACAATACTGGAAGTTGATTTTAAGTTCGGATGATGAGGTGACAGAGCAGGTGATATTTATCAATTCATTAGAAGAGGAAGCATCCCAGATTATGGTCGGGATATTGAACTAAATCATAATGAGGAACAATATATTTGGGTTGACAAACTAGACATGATCCTAGTTAGGGAATTTGATAAGGGTATAATCAGGCTCGAGGAGTACATTTAGGTGTGGGATTAACTGAATTCTTCATTTGAAGACCTGATAAGAGGAGATCCATGTACTCAAGAAACCTCTATATCTTGGATGTTGTTTAGGCATACAGTCTCTGGTAGATTTAAATTGATTTTCAAGGATTCTGATGTACCCTTTTCTGATAAATGCTTGGGTGCTCACTTTTCCTGGATGTGTTTGGAAATGAAGAAGTTCATTTGCAGTATGTGTATCTCGAGGTGAATTTGGGTATTTCATTTCTAGCATGTTACATGGTTATGCCTTAGATGAGGGTCAGATCACAAAACCTTCAATTCTGCATGGCACTTGGAGAAAAAGAAAGGGTGGGTTTGGCTTGGCCATTAGTTCCATGCCTGTACATCTTTGCATGGGGTTGTTTGCCGAGTTCCCATGCTTTGGTAGAGGGATTTTAGTGATGTGTTGCTGGGGAGAGGAAGGACCAGTATTTTTCTTGGGGTTCTTTAAGGTTGTTCTTTTGGTGGTTTTTATGGAGTTGGGGTTTCTCACTGCTCTTTTAAAAGTGAATTGATAATAAAATAAAAAATGTTAGTAGTAGGGTAGTATACCTGTTAATTTTCATTTGATCATAATTATAAAATGGTTCTCTAACCAGTATGAATCTTTTCCAAAACCATTCAAGGGTTATATGGATCTTCATTTACTAGGTGATCAAATTATATGAAGTTAGAAATATTCATACTCTAGTGATTATTCTACTCAATCCCATTATATATTCGTCTTGTACGGAGAATGACTTGGAAATATTGACATTTATTTCAAAACAATTAATTGTTCCATATATATCTATAAATGGATACCAAATATTCTAATTCTACAATAAATTATAATCCAACTTCATCATAATTATGATATTATATAATCATCGTTATGATATCTCTCTAGGTATCTCAAAAAATACATTCCCAAAAAATGTGATTCAAAGCGATATAGATTCTCTTAGGGGTTCTTAGTATTCCATGATCCCATGGGCTACTTTCAATAGCCCTAATTTATATGTTGGAATGAAAAACTTCTACTATAATAAATATTTTTTGATAGACTATGTAAAAATTAACTATGTCTAATTCGAATTTACTCATCAAATAATGGTCTCCCCATGTGTGGTGAATAATAATTTTATTTTTAATTTTAATTTTATATAAATTTTTTATATCATTTATTATAAAAAACATATAATATTTTTTTATTTTCAGTATACTTATATATAATAATATTTATGTGACAACTGAAGAAACTGAAACACCTCATACCTATATCAGAAAGAATATTTACAAGATTATTATCCATGTATTATATTAAAAAATACTCCAAAAAAATATGTTTAATAACCTTATAAACATGATAAATAAAAATATCACCTAAATACCATTCCTAGATTATCAAAATAATATTATTAAATAACAATAATTTTATTTACATGTTATTCATAATAATTTTCATTATAAACTATGAAAATAGAACTTTAAGAATGGTTTTTCTAAAATTCTTAATAAGGTGTGATAAGAAATATTACATTCATGGATTGTAAGTGATTATAAGTTTTTTATATTGGTGTGTCAACAAACATAAGACTAATTGACCATACATATTAGAATCATAGATGAATAACAAGTAGAATAAATAATTCCACAAGGAATAATAATTTTACGCTAAAATACAACATGTGCCATTAGAGTGTGAAAACATGTTTAACAAATATTTTTTTAGAAAATTACATAGATATATTTCAAATAATTGTAATTTTCATCACACATAATTATAGATACCATAACAAATTCCATATTTAATATACAATAAATTAATATGAAAATATACTAGACTAACTTCCAACCCATAATATAATGGACAAATCTAGAACACCAATTCCCCATATTTTTTTCATATTATATGAATGTGTACCTCATCCTGATCTAATGAGACAAAATAATTTACCCGTCAAATTTGATGGATAAAATAGGAATACCAATCAAATAATTCTAAAAGGAATGATTTGGTTCCATAAAAACATTTTAATATTCATATTTCTATAAAATCATATACAAAATATTAGAAATAATTGGATTTATTGAAATTTTACAAAATACACAATCATAATATTAACTTAGAATTAATATTTATGGTATTATTAGTTTATATCACTTGTGAAATACAATAAGTATTAATGGATTTTTATATTGATGATAAATTATTTTCAATATAAGTACAAAACTACAATTATATATAATAGGAAATACAATTTTTGTATTAAAAAAATATTATTTCAAATGAAATATTTGATAAAATAATAATTATGGAAATTAAATTGGAAATCTATGAAATCATGGAAAGGGAGCTTCAAAAATAAATACAAATAATATGGTATCAAAAATAATTCAAGTGGAAATAGTTTAAAAAATTATTTATTTAATCTCCATAAATTAAATCAAATTGAAAATTATCCTTGTATAAAAAGTTAAAAATATATTTATTTTTCAAATTTTAAATAAATTTAAAATAACGTAAAATTATCTTAAGAGATCAGGGAATTATTTATATACATACCCATAAAATCATAGGATTTTTTCATAAATTTATAGAGAAGACTCTATAAATAAATTAATATGTATGTTTAGAAACATATAATAGACTCTATTTTTATTTATTATATACAAAAATAATGAGAAATAATATATTGAAATTTATTCGTAATAAATAACTGGAGGTGATTAAAATAAATTTGGTTTTAGAGAGAGAAATCGTGATATTTTTACAATATAAATTCATTCTAAAAAACTTTATTTAAATTGTTGATTGAATGAAAACCTTTCCTTTACACATTATTCCCATAAATTTTTTAAGCCTAATGCATTTTAAAAATTTATATATTAATCACCAAACTATGAATCTTATTCATATATATTTTCATTTATACACCTAAATTGTAGTATTTTGAGACATAAATATGTGTTACTGAAGGTTTATTTTCAATATAAAATTTTATCAATTTTTTATTTTTCAAGTATGTTTTATAATAGATATATCACTACCAAATGTATACAATAATTTCATCATTATGTGATTAATGGAGGAACTATAACATTTTTTCCCAATGAATGATTCTTTAATGTGTTCATTGTAATGATAGAGTATTCTAAAACCAATCCATTTAAATCTTTCCAAGACATAGAAATTCCCTAGGAGTGTTAAAATTAATTTCACAACCAGTAATTTTGGTCATTCGATAAGTATGTTCATTTATAAAATTTCATATCCTATCATCTTAGTTATGTACTTTTTACTTCAGGGATGGTTGTTTTGTTTATGTAGTCAGTCCTCATGGTAAACTTTTTTATACATGTTGTTGGTCCTCGTAGTTTGTCATTATTTTCATGTAGTCAATACCCTTTGGTAAAAAAAAATTCTTATTAAGTTAGTCCATTAAATTTATTATTTTTTATTTTTTCATGTTTTCCCATGTTTTTCATTGAATTTAATAATAACCTTTTAGTGTAAATAAGTCTTTATTAATTATATTTCAGAAATATTTATGGAAAATAGGTTTTGAAATCTGGTATGATATATACATAATATATCTTTTAACTACATAATAAATCTTGATTCACAATATTTATTTAAATGTTAATTAAAAGGCAACATAATTAATTATTATTTAAAATTAAATTTGTAAAAGTGTTTTTTGAATACCGACGGTTATGTATCTCTTAATTATAATGTGATTATTTTTTTATATTCTTTTTTACTTATTTTCTATCTAGTCACAGTGATCCAACCATTGCTCATGGTTTCTTGTGAAACTTTTTCATTTAGTCTGAGTTATCAAGGCATGTACCATCTGGTGTCCTAGACAATTTTTTGGTGAGGTAAAATCCTAATGTTTATTTCTCACTATGTAGGTTAACCATAAAATTTATATTCATTTATGTGAATGTGTAAATGATTGAATATTTATTTTTATTTTTATTTTATTTTTGAAATTTACCATATGAATATATTAATCATGTAATATATTAAAGTATTTAATAATCTTTGATATATTATATGATGAATATATTCATAGAATCGCATGATATTTACATTCTTAATATTTCCTTTCAATAATGATTTTTTTTTAAAATAATATGTGATACTGTAGATTTTACATTATGAATAATGTTTGTTTATTATTTTAAAAAGTATATAAGAATTAAAAAAGGAATAAACTCAAGAATAACTCTGAATATTATTAAATAACATGGAATTATAGATTAATAAATTTATAATTGCATGTTTTTAGATGAAATAATTACTATTTAATAATAATAATTTATAAGAAAATAAATAATTTAAATGGTACAAGCTATTAAAAAAATTAATATTTCATATTATAATAATTAAAGAAATGGTTAGTTTTGAATATCATGTGTCTTTTTTATTTATTGATACTACCAGGTTATCTTTTATTAGATAGTATTTTATCAATTTGGAAAAGTTTTAATGATATGTTTATACTATTTAATTTAATGAAATTCTTACTCTATGTAAATATGATAAAATTAAATATTATCCCTGAAATATACTAATAACTGAATATTTTTTCTTATGGAAATTTTTGAATATGTAATTTATTTTTTGTGCATGATAATATTTGGATTCTATATATTATTATATAATACCTATAAAATTATTTTTTATTGAAAATGTATTAACAATAAACATGTTTTAGATTTGGATTTGTAGTTAAAGATGATAAAAAGTCTTTTATTTTGGGTTAAATAAGCATTTCTTTAATGCCGGATACTAGATTAACATATTTTCAATGTTTTCATGCATATGATTATGTGTTTCTAATGATCGGTTGAAATGTGAGTATGATGTAGGATAATTATGTCCATGATGTTATTTTTTATAATGTTTCTATGATTAATAACCATTTACATTCAATGGAATGAGAACTTAGGGGTGTGGTGATGATTGGTGATATTGATTTAAGGGAAGACTGTACTATATGGAATGGTGTGGGAAGGACGTGGGGGGTCTGTTCTTAGTAGGGATTTCACGTTGATATATTTAATCATTCCTCATTGGTGTTTTATATTTAGATGGTTTGGTTTCATTAATATAATCAATATACTACTTTTTAATGTAGGTTGACTCTTTGAACTACAAGTGCATATAGATGTTGTATCCTAAGTAGAATCCTAGATTTTCTATATAAAAGTGAAATAAAAATATAATTTAATTAATGCATGGATTAGGATCATGATGTTATAAATGTGAAAAGATTACTAGAGAATATAGTCAAGGAATTATAGAGTAGGAAGTCCCAAACACAAACATTAAAGACATAATTTGGGAAATTAATATTGAATTTTTATAATTATTTAATGGTGAATTAATAATAAATAATTAACTAAATAATTGTTCTATTTTTTGATATTGTGACATTAGCAGTGGAATATGTTGGGTCATTTATGACGATAGTGGATGATGGGTATAATTTTATATAAATTTTCATAGTGTTTATGTGTGTGATATATTTTATATTTTCTTATTTCTTATGAGTCACTACAATATAATTTGGGAATAAGGAACTAACATGACTTAGGGTTGTTTTCTCCAACATACAAGATAGATTTGAAATAAGTGGATGGATTTCCACAACCCTTTATTTTCATTTTTATTTAGAAATGTGTGGGTGTATCCAAAGATACTATTAATTATGGAATCGGGTGTATTATTACCCTTACTATTATGGCTCTCATATTTAATAAAAAATTATATTTCAGATTTAATATCTTGATGTATTACACATAATTGTATATTTTCATGGTCATTATGGCATCCTATGAGAACATGTGCATTGTTTTTGATGTCATCTGGTGTTACAAACTTTTATAGGTTGTACGGGATTCTAGGAACACACTTCCTAAATGCTGGGTATGATTATTATAATGTATTTATAAGATATATATGTTTTTGAAATTACAATAATACAATTCCATGTGATATTAGATGTATTGTGGATAAAATGACTAAAAACATGAGCCATTGGGGAATGAGAGAAACTGCCTAATCAGGGAATGAAAAAATGGTACCTTCACACACATATATCTATATATATATATAATTTTAAAATATTATTATTTATTTCTATTAAGATTCTTGTATGTGATAAATGGTGAGGATAGAAAACTTGTATTACACTATTAGGATGCGAGTTTGTTTCCGCTGTTCATTCACTCGGAATTATTATGATTCTTGTAGCATTTCATGGGGAATTTCAATGGGGATCTATCTAGGTATACATGGTATACAAAAACTATATATATATATATAATGTTTTTTTGGTTCATAAGATATGTTTAGTTATTGGGGTGGGTTTTACTGGTTTTAAAATTTGTTTAGAAGCATGTAGAGGTTCTTCAATAATTCATATTATTTAAATTTTCATCCATTAGTTCCCATTTTCGATTGTATAATGTTTTTTGAATTACATATTAGGTTGGGATTTCATTATTTATTTATACGTAGTGTTGGTTGGTGGTTTATTATTATTCCTCTGACTCTAAAAATATATATGTGAGGAATTTCGTGGATATGTGTTATTTATATACCCTTGGGGTTAGTCACCATTATTTGTAAAATTTGAGGATTTATTTAGATTCTATTTACTCTATTTTATCATTTTAATCCTTGGTGGGGGACCATTAGAGTGATAGGTTCATGAATGAGTGATATTGGATTTAATGGTTGACATACAAAACATATATTAGAGTTAGAAACAACTAAGGATACGTTGGTTGATAGGGAATCATTATTATTCAGGCTTTGTAGGTGCTACTAAAAAGATAAAATATCTAGATCACATGATTTTTTAGACATCTGTAATCTAATATATAGACGCTCACATTTATAAAACTTCATAAGTCATGTTATTATACTTATGATGTATAGACCAGGGAAAGGATCATTAATCATGTTTGTCGATACTTGTGTTTGAATTTGGTAGAAAAGATGAAATATTATTAAAATAAATTAACTAATTATCGTAAAAATTAGATTTTTCCCATTGTGTATCAATTTTTCCTATTTATACAAAGAAAATATTTCTCTTGGTCAATGTTTCCATCTTGTTCTTTATAATGTTGTTTAGATGGATATTTTATCATATCAAAAGGAATTTTATGATGATGAAGTTGAAGTTAATGGGAAACACTCTGAGAGTTTCAATTCTATATTTAATTGAATTATGAAGGATCCATTTAACATCATTAGTTTAAAGACTCAAATGTATTAGTTTGGAGAGCCTTCAATTCAATTCATGCTATGGGTGACCAATGTGTTTCATTAGATGTTACAATTTTGTGATATTCATCTTAATAATGGTGGATTTTTTTCCATGACCATTATGAAGAGTCTATTTTTGGGGGAGATTTATTTAGGTTTTATCTTGATTACATGTTTCTATCTAAACTATCTGGGGTTTGTTTTTGGAAGGAGATTCTTACCCTTCAATAGGGGAGTACTTTTATTTGAACGTTCAAGGTCACCTAGTAGATCCTCATATATGGTTCATAAAAAATTCAATAGAATGAGAAGGGTGTTTAGTGGATTGATAATGAGGATTTGAATATAATGATCCATTTCCATGTATCCTAGTTTTTTTTAATTCATTTCATCAACTAAATAAAATATAACTGTTCATCATCTTGATTTTATTTAGGACCATGTCATTATGAGATATGACTATCCATGATTATATAAGGAGAAGTACATTAATCATTTATCAATTTATATACACTAAGTAAAAGTCATAGATAGAAGGGAGAAATGTTTATCCTCCTTCAACATGATTCACTGGAGATGGTTGAACTCAAATAAACCTTAGAGGGTCTGGGATAATATTTTTAAGGATTTTATGTCCATTAGAACTAGACCAACTAACCTTATTCAGTTGTTAGTTTATAGCTAGAGGCCTATTTTTTCATTACCAACACATTTTTATCAAATGATATTGTAGTAGCTCTACGGAATTCTAGATTATGATTAATGCAAATCATTTTTTCATTTTCAAAAGCTGGTTTCTGGGTTCCGGGTACCCAAACTAATTTAAGGGTTACCGGTAACCATAAAGACCATTACCCAAAATTCAAATAGGATTCATCCAAATTTCAAAATTAAAATTTCAAATCCAAACCATGGCCAACCATATGCCATGTGCCCCACCTCGAGTCGTGAGCCCATCATCACATGTCACCATCATTCCAGGTCACTAGTGAGACCATCAGATTGTCGTCTCTGAAGCAACCTCATTGCCTCAGCATCAAACAATGCCAGTGACAACCATCCGCCACCGATCATCCTTATCCGTAGATAGAAACATCACCAAAGACATCGAAACAAGACATTGATTACACAAAAAACATCGACAAACACATCATAAAGAATTCAACACCACAAAAACCCCAACATTGAACATCCACCATCCAACAACCAAACCAGCTTTCATATTTACCTAGGCGTTTGCAGGACCCACCATCAGAATACCGTCATTCCTGTCCAGAGCTAAACCCTTTGAACACCCAAATTCCCAAATAACACCACAAAACATGAAGACACATAGAAATCACCACAAAAAACCAAGTTGCACACCCAAAAATGGCCTGAATAAAATCAAGATCACCTGAACATCAATTCCACTGCCACCTTCAATCCCTCACACAGCGACCGGATCCGCCACACACACCCACAGAAGACGCAGGAACGTGATGAAACCATCACCGCAACAGCCAAAAACATGAGGAAAGACCCTAACGATACTTCCAATTGAGTGCCGAGAAGATCGATCCCACAGAGTCGATGACACCACCAGAGGAAGACCTCATTCCATGAACTCGCTGGCCAAGGAGACGAGGAGGGGAGAGCCGAACCGCAGAGGGAAGAAGGCATCGGCGGGGGGAGAACCCCAGCGAGGAGCTCTTTATGGGCCCATGAGATGTGACCCCCTTCTAGATTATGATTAGTAGTGAGGGAATGTGATAGTTATATGATAGTTTCACACTATTCATCATTTACAAGCTCATTTAGTAGTAAAATCCATATAGGTGTACCCCATCCTACCTAGTGGTGTTGTGGAGTTAGAATTATGAAGAATCATGTGTGATGATTTATAGATCTTGGAATAAATGACATTATATGAGGTACGATCTACCTATATTCTACATGTTTTTATACATTTATTAATTTAGTATATTCCAATATATTTTTTCAGTAATCTATTTTATTATTGTAGACTTGATTTAGAAATACTTTTATATACCATGGAATATACTACTCATGTAAGAGGTGAATCAAACTTTTATAATATGTATAGAGACTATGATTAGTGATATGAAACAGAACTATTGGAAGACATACTATATTTTCTAATACTAAAATATAATTTCATCCATGATATTGATTAAAAATATTATGTGTTTGTTATATTTTTTTCATTCATTAGTCATGTTATATTATAAAACACAAATAGTGAATAAGAAATGATTACTGGTGAGAACTACCCTCTATTGGGTGAATGGAATGTTTAGCCACAATCCAAGTTGATGGTGTGGTTGATGTATAATTAAAGTGAGGGTAAGTTTGTATAAGTACTCATATTTTTTAGGAGTACTTTAATCGCTTCCCTAAAGTTGTTATAACTATAACCCCGTTGATGTATAATTGATTTTGGGATAAATAAGAAACTAGTAATTTCAATAATATTGATATCCCCATATAAGAGTGTCCCTTTTTTTATTCAGGATATGTGAATTTAGGATGATGATCTATAAGATAATGACTTATTAATTCATGTGTACAGACCAATGAATTGATATTATCATGTATTTTATGGAAAATGCTCCCATTGATTGTTTTACTTCACATACCAAATGAGGGGACTACACTCAAGGATTACAAAAACACTTCTCGTCATTGATCAAGTTGTGTTTTTATGTATTAGAGGGTGTGTATATCTTACGAACCATTGATGAAAATAAATAATTAATGTAGAAATTATACTTATGGTTTTGATCATGGTGCAGGATTTCCCTCCCTGATGTTGAAAAAATAATCCCTTTTTGTTCAATGTTTTATAATAATCATGGTTCATAAATAACATAACTATATCATCTCCTTACATGACTATATTTCATTAATAAATCTATGGATGTAGATTATATAAGATAATGAAATTTACATTTACATTACACATTGTGAATGATATACTATGATAGATTCCATATTTTAGTAGTTGTTTTTGGGTGTTATTTGTGAGTATGGAGAATTTAAGATAGTAATGGAAGAATAAATTATGATCCACAATCTTTTGGGAGAAGTAGATTGAAGAGGTTTTCATTATAATATGTTGTTTTTTCCATCATTTTTTCTATAATTGGATGTTCCCCATTGAGTATATTCTTATTTTGAATCCGGGAATGATCTTATTTTTTTGTGGTGATTAACTATTGGTTTTTCCGGTGGATGGAAATAATTATGTATCATTTTAGGGTGTTCTTTTCAATACTAAAATTAAATGTATAATGTTTCTAAATGAGTTTCAATATAAACCCTTACAGTAATATTCTATTATGGTGAAGATGTATTCTAATTTATATATTAAATATTTTTATTCAAGAATAAATAACTCAATGATAGGTTTTTTTTGTTAGTGTATAATGTTTTAGAGTGTAAAGGATGAGAATAATGTTGAGGGTAGTTTCCTTTATATTTTTGATGTTCCCTAGTTGAAGTGGTTGCACATATCAATGAAATTATTCACCATATTACATATAATTAATAGTGGATTTAATATTATATTAGTGACCATAGACAATTTGATGATTTTAATTCTTTTCATAAAGACTGAAAAATCAATCTTAGTGGTTGTTTTATTGAGTAGATACTTGGATATGATAATATAGTAATAGCAACGTGAGCATTTTTATATTATTATTACTTGATTTTTAGCATAATTAACAATAACAAACCAATGATCACAAATTCTAGTCTCTTTTGAGAAATTGGTACATAAAACTTAAAACATATAACTGAAATAAAATAATATTTTATTTAATCTCTAGTATTATACCTTAAAATACTTTGACCAATTACATCTGCATTGGGTAACCTAGGAAATACATGTAGAAAGTGGTGAGATAAAAATCCCATTAAGTTATTAAACACTGGAATAAATCAAAACAAATGAGTTAGAAAGAATTTGATAACATAAAAAGTTGTGGTACATGAATAAACATATGGATTAAAAATATAGAAAATGGTATCATATGATCACGAAAACAAAAGAATGTAAGGGAACATATAACATGACATAATCATGAGTCAATTCTAACTCCCAATACATTATCATGTGGTTGGAAAAGTCCTATAATTATTTAGGTTTACTACCTAATTCCACACAAGATGTTTCATGATACAAAACATTACCCAATTCATTGGAGGGGTATCTAGGAACACCTATCATAACATGTTTGTTCCTATATGTTCCACATAATTAATCAAACATAGGGGACAAACATATTGTATACCCATGGAATGTAATGGGTATCATAATCATGTCGTATAAAGTAACCAATTGGAAGATCTTAATGGTGTACAAGATAAAATTTATTTAAACAATATGTGGTTATAAATAAAGGAAAATAGTAATATAAAATGAAAAATTAAGTCCAACGATAGTGAAAAGAATGAAAAATGGGTTCTCAAGAATCTTTATAAATGAGATCCCGTAGGGTGGTTTAAGGGATAATATTGATGAGTAAATAATGTGTTAAAACAAATAATGGTTTATATAATATAAAAAATGAAATATGTTACATATTCATAACAAAATGAAGGATTTTTAGAAAATAACTCTATCTTAAAAAAGACTATGTAGTGTACATGAAAATGGATTACAATTTGGATGTTCCTATTAATTTGACATGCTTATCAAGGGAATTAAATAGGGAACAATTTTTATCATGAGTTTCCCCATCAAATAATTTTATGTCTTTATCAATACATAAATATGTACCATAAAAATAATATAGATGAATTATATAACAATAGTTATGAAATAAATTTGTTTAAATATAGAGAATGTCAAACCCAAATGTAATTTGGAGGTTTAGATAGATCCCATATATTATGTCTAAATTTTTTTTACACTTGCAATTAATATTTTGGATGATCAAATTACATCCTTTAATTAATTAATTATCAATATTATATAAATATATTTTATTTATTATACTTTTTTGAGTTTATTTAATGTTATTTCTATGAATTATGTACATTGATTTTGTTGTTCTAGGTGCGTTCTTTTCATAGATTGATTATTGGGTTTCTTGTGTATAATTATTTTAGTTCATGTATAATTTGAATTATTCTCAAATAAGAATTAACTATTATTAATATACTTCCATTATTATAAATGGTCCCCTGTATAATTTTTTTTATGTGAATTATTCATTTGATAAAATGTTAAGGCTAATTATTTAGACTATTTTGGCACTTTTTGATCATCACGAACTAGTTTTGTTTCATTATTATATTTTATTTATATATGTTTTTTATAGAACATAAAAGTGTTATAATATAAATTTTAAATTATATAATAAACATTATAATGGATTCATGACCATCCTTGATGCCGGTAATAGAAAACAAGAAATCGCCATCAAATATGGTGGTAAATCGACATATCTTGTATGTTGTTTTTGTTTTTATGAAAAAGATATAATATAAGAGTATTGATGATGGATATTCTATTAACACAATAAAATAATATTATATAAATGATATTAGTGTTATCAAACAATATGGATATTTCTTTATGGGAGGAAAAGAAAAGATATGAAATTAAAAGAGAAAGATATATTTTACCTTTTGAATATCATCGCCTTGAGAACCACCTTTATGAAATTGGTATTGGTCATTTTGTAATGACCCAGATTTTCCATATAATTTTTTTAATTATATGAAATTATTACATGTCTGTGAAAATTGAGGGTGCATGATTTCGATGCCCGGTGTGCCCAAAACGAATTTTTGAAATTTTAAAGGTACGTTCCATAAACCCACAGGCGACATTTTCAATCATATAAACTAGTGCTCATATTAACAATTAGAGAGAATCATTGAATCCATAGCACCAAAATTCACTTAATTATGGATTCACTTTGACCATAGTATATCAGGAGAAAAAGAAAGATTTTGGACATTTAAAAGAATAATAAATAACAATTTTATTTTATTTTATTTTTCTTTTAATCAAATGGACAAGCAGTGGTGGCGGGAGCAATGACATTTCAATCCATTGCTTGGCTTAACACCTCAATCCTTGTAACAACACCATTTGAATTTATAAAATCATTCATTAAATGAACCTCAAAAATTCTTAACGGTGCTACTCACCATCCCCCTGATAGTTATATGGAGTTTGGGGAAGAGTTTTGGCATGACTTCACCAAGCGAAGAAGCTCTAGAAAAGTACCGCTATGCAAACCACTTGGAGGATGGAACCACTTCCAACAAGCGGGGATGAAATCCATAGAATCATGAATCAATGAACACGGACTTCTCCTAAAATCTGGATGTACCTCAATGAATCTTGAGTTAGGGATAATTTCTTGTCCAAATTCAAGAGTTTTTGAATCAGTATACTACCCTCTTACTATCAAGCTAACCAAGAGGGCGCTAGCCAAACAAACAAGGCCTTGACCCTCCTCCATTGGTTGAAATTTGACATGTTCTTCACGAGTGATCTATTTGGGGTGGATGAAACCCAGAACAGTGGGTTTAGCGATGAATAGGATGTCTCTTTATGTCAGTTAAACATTCAGATGAAAAAGCAAGCCACTAGTGCTCGCCCGGTGACCCACAGAAGACCGCCGACATGACAATGACACGACAACACCGGAAACTAGTGTCGGGTGGTGATGGAGGAGGCTGGCAACAACCAACCACGGAGATGATGGGGGTGCACTAACATGCACTTCTAGAGCAGATGGTCGTCGATGAAGTCGCGGCGTGTGGAGACAGCGGCCAGCTTGGGTCAGCTTCAGAAGAATGGGAGGCATGAATACGCCGCCAGAGAAGTTGGTCATGGATCATCAGCCACATTGAAAACCACGAGTGGCCGACATAGGTTGTCCATAGGAGATACAGTGACGTGTAATGGTGCACCGCCAGTGTGGTTGGCCACAACTCCGACATCACGGCAGCATGGACCCTCTCCATACGGGTCATACAGGACACCAAGCGGTGCTACGTGGAGCCACCACACAAACCGAACGATTCAAGAAATTCAGGGAAAATGGGGGGAATCTCCCCTCATAACAGCCTGGGCAGGACCCCCTCCAGTGGGCCACATATTCCGCCTATCGTTCCCCTCTATGGGTAGGGTTGCGTGAGTCCCGTGCGTCGCGCCCTCCGTGGGCCAGGCCACGCCATCCCAGCGGGCAGCACCTCCCTGGCGGGGCAGGTCGGTCTGTGGCCCAGAAAAGGACATTTTGAGTTAAGCCAGGTTTGACTAGGACTGGTTCGGGGTGACCTGAACTGGATCGGGTCGGCATAGATTGGGCTGGACTGGGTCGGACTGGACCTTGACCCTTCCAGGCCGAGTTTCGCTAAATGAGCCATAACTTGTGAACCAAACATCTGTTTGACAAACCATCTTCAGTGCTTGGATCCTTTGAGAGAGAAGGATATTTTGGTATAATCCACTAGAGTTTTGGATAATTTTGGAGTATAGCCGGGTTGGATCGAAACCGAAATCAACCAGGCCCTCAGTACTAAAACGTTTGGAAGTCACAAATCCTGCATCCGATTGACACACTGTCTATCACGTTGGAACCCTTACGACATGAAGTTACTTTGAGATACTTATTCATGTAGGTTGAGGTATTACCAATGTATTGAGGAGAATATCCTTCTATAATCAATCATTCTTTGTGTTGGAATCTCATGGTTGGTTGTAACGTGAAGAAAGAACATCGATCTTATGTAGGTCAATATCTATCACTCTTGTGTGGGTTATCATCAATCGATCCTATATGGGTCAGCTCATAGAGAAACTGTTTGGATACATATCTATCAATCCTTTGTGGTTCAGAACCTAGAGATATTGTGTGGGTAAGCATCTATCAATCCTGTTTGTGTCAGCAACAATGCCTCTCACCAGAATAAGATGATCTAGGTTTACGACTAATCATCAATACTTATGTACATGAGTTATATAAATTATGTAAGCTAAGCCTTTACCTTTGTGGTACTTTTACCTTCGTGGTGTTACCTTCGTGGTGTTAGCTTCGTGGTATTACCATTATTGTACTTTTACCTTTGTGGTGTTACCTTCATGGTGTTATCATTATGGTACGTTTACCTTCTTGGTGTTACCTCCGTGGTGTTAAATTTGTGGTATTCTTCCCTCATGGATCAGTTGTGCTAAAGGTGTAAAATATAGAGACTTAATTTTCCTCATGTATGAGCTGATTATATCTTGGAAACATAGTTATATATATGGTAATATACCTATGTATAGTTAATGTCTACTTTGTGCTCTGTGTTTAAAGTATAGTGTTGTGGTATTTTCCTTTGTGGAACTCTGGGAGACCATCGGGGGTCTTGGAGTCCCTACGGGGTATTTTTATACTCACCCCTTCACTAGATATGCCCACACCTTGTTGTGTCTTAAGCAGACAACAGACAGTGTTGATCGAGGCAGAGGGTGCTAGGACTGGATGGTGCTCAGAGGTGGACCATTTGACGTGACGTGCTATAGTGAATACTGATCATGAGCTATACCTACCTGTTAGGTTGGATCCTCGGTGGACGATCCAGAAGATATTTTATCTTTCAGTTCTACTTATACTTTCTAGTTGTTCTTATAGTTCGGCAAATTCACATTCAGTACACTTTTGACTACATCTGTTTACTTTGTGGTTTCTTCATATTGTCTTCTTGGATTGTGTGTTTGTACATGATTAAAGGAAATCTCTCCTAATTTTAGGGGTATACCATTCTGTTGATAGTTGCTAGCCCCTGGCCTATTGAAGTTGGTCTTATGGTAGTCACAGAACGGGCCCCAAGGGACTAGTCATGACAAAGTTGTATCAGAGGAGTTGGTTCTACCGAAGAATTAGGACTCTGATCTTATCAATGTGGCAACAATGTTAAGTGTTATGAGTGTGGTTTTCAATTTTGGGAATCTAGTGTTGGTGCGTCAGATGACGTATCCATACACCAGGACCATGAATTCTAATTTCCAACTCAGTGCACAAAAACACTAATTTCTTGTGTTTTGGAAGTGTTTTATTTTTATTTAGTTGAGTGAGCTCAATTGGTATAATTTATTGATTAAGGAACACCTGTTTTTATTTAGGATGTCACCACGTATACAACCAGACAATAATCTGGAGAGAGTATATGAGGATGGCACACCGAGCGATGAGGCCTCAGTGTAGGGCCCTCTTACAGTGTTAGCACCTTCGGTTAGTGTACCAAAAACACCACTACCCATTGCGAAGTCGTTGCCACAAGGCCCACCAGTAGAGGGTGCATGTCTATTGAGCTTGTTGCACATGTTTTAGTGGAAGAGTCCTCTGATGATCATAGGTGAGATAGATCTGTCAGTGGCTGAGGATAGGCTGGAGGCTCGGGCCAAAGTTTTTCACTTATATGGGACACCAGCTGATCTGATGGTGATCCTAGTTTCCAGTATTTTCCTTGGAGCAGCTGGGAGATGCTAGAGTCTAACACTCTAGTTACATGATGAGGTAACCCTCACCTGGGTAGACATCGAGGGACTTTTCAGGGCATAGTCCGTCTCAATGACCCTATTCTCAAGGCATATACAGGAGCTTCTCCACTTACAACAAGGTAGCAAAACTATGGACCCGTACTCAGTGAGGATCATTGATCTCTCCCGCTACTACCCTGACTTGGTATGAGACCCTTTATTTAGGGCTCAAACCCCTGAACAGGGTCTCCAACAATAGATCAGAGCAAAGATGATATCTCATAGAATTCTGATTTTGTTTGGGGTGTTAGAGAAAACAATTTTGGTGGAGACATTCCTACTTGAGTAGGCACCGACAGTGAGAGCCACCATTGTAAGTCATGTAGCAGAGTCATCCGCTATAGGCAGTAGACGGATGATGCAGGTGCACAAACAGGCCATACCTTATGGTGGATGACCTGAGGATACTGGGATGTTGATGAGGGGATCACGGGTCATTGGAGGACACATGACTGGCAAGAAGTGCTACTCATGCGGTGAGTAGGATCACCTGGCTCGTGACTTTCCGTCCCACTGTACGAATGACCAGCAAACAATAGAGGGACCGCTGAGGTATAGGAAGAGGTAAAGAGAGGGGGTCTGCAGGGAAGTGGATGTGGAAGTGGATTTGTTCGTATAGTAGGTGGTGGGTGGCGAATCGAGGTTCTACCGCCAGCACCTACAGGTGGGCCACCCTAACCACATGGAGTAGGTGGATAGGGATTGGCTCATCTACAGGAAGTTGAGGCCTACAACCACGGTGCTCTAGAGATGATTATAGTTATGATCTATGACTACACCACATTAACTTTATTACTTATATGCACATGATCTAGTAACTCTTTAAATACCATAGGTTGTGTTCAGAGTTTGGAGATTCTGGTGGAGCCGTTGTCCCGATCCTTGTGATTAATGACTCATATGAGAAGAGATTTGATAGTTACACACTCGTTCCGGTAGCATGAGAGTACTATAGGAGGTGAAATATTCAGATACGATCTTCTTGTATATGGATCGAACCCCTACAACATCATATTTGGTATGTATTTATTATCCACAGTCCATGCTAAGATTTATGGTATTAGGCACAATTTGTGGTGTGTCTGCAGGGATGGGATCATGGTTTTCTTTCACTGGTTCGAAGGGGCACTTTGCAGCATAGGATGGACTTACCTGGAAGAGAGTGAAATTGATGACACATCTATTGGCCAGCCTTACCCTCAGAGAAGTTGATGTTGAGAGTCCAAGCTATCCTATTGTATTGGACCAGTATGTTGATGTATTTCTCGATGATGTTTCGGGACTACCTCCACACAGAGAGGTATATTTATACATCGACATATACCCTAGGATGACACCGATATCTACACCAACATATCGGATGTCTCCCACCGAGCTTCATGAGTTACAGGTAAAGCTAATGGAATTGCAAAGGAAGGGGTTCATAGGGAAATGTGTTTCTCCACGGGCAACCCCGATTTTGTTTCCCAATAAGTCCAATGGGTGTTTGAGACATTGTGTGGACTATCATCACCTGAACTAGGTTACCATGAAGAAAAAGTATCCACTTAAAAGGATTGCTAATCCCATTGATCAGTTTAAGGGAGATATTTGTTTTCAAAGATAGACCTTAGATCATTATATCACCATCTAAGGGTACGAGATGATGATATGCATAAGAAAAACTTCATATGTAGGAATAGACACTACGAGTTCTTGGTTATGCCATTAGGCATGACCAACTCCCCTTTAGTGTTCATGTTACTCATGAACATGATCTCTCAGCCATACCTTGATCACTTTGTGGCAGTCTACATCGACACCATCTTGATATACTCGGAGACAAAGGAGGTGCATTCCTATCATCTGCACATAGTTGTAGATAAAATCTGGGAGAACTAGCTTAATTTTAAGCTCTTGAAGTGACAGTTCTAGATATTAGAGGTCCACTTTTATGGAGGAGTTATCTTGGATGCTGGAGTTACAATAGATCCAACAAATATAGAGGAAGTTCTTTCATTAGTGCCACCTTGGAGTGTGATTGAGGTGCAGATTTTTTTGGGAATGGTTGGGTACTGCCAAAGATTTGTACCCGACCATTCAAAAGTTTTGGAACCCTTTTCAGCATTGATGAAGCAGGGAAATACCTTTGTAAGGACAGAGAGATTCTAGTAGATTTTTATGCAGTTAAGGAAAAGAATGATGTGTGCCCCCATCATGAGGAAACTAGAAGAGGACATTGGGTTTGTAGTCTACTACGATACTTCATAGACTGGACTTTGATGTGACCTGATACAGGAGTGAGTAGTGGTCACTTATGGTTCATGACAGCTAAGAAAACATGAGAAAAGATATGCTACCCATGACCTGGAGTTAGCAGTAGTGTTCTTCTCTTTGAAAATAGTGTTAAAATACTTAATGGGAAAACAATTTACTATTTACTCTGATCATAAGAGTCTCATGTATATCTTCTCATAGAAGGTATTGAACCTGAGATAGCGACGTTGGCTAGAGATCCTCTAGGAATATGACATTGAGATAGTTTATACTCCTGGTAAGGGGAATGTAGTGGCAGACACACTTAGCATGAGGTCTAGTCTATAGCTTTTGAGTGAGTAAATAGAGTAGTTAGCCGTGTTGCAAATATATTTTGTGGATAAAGAGGGGGTAGCATACCTCCAGTATATGACTATCACTCACCCACTTATTCATCTCATTCAGGAGGCACATCTTGCATTCATTGAATTCAAGGACAAAATTGCTCAAAATCCCCAGAACATGAACCTGATAGATTTTATGATGGTGGGTAGCAGATGATTCCTTTTAGAGGACACACCATGGTATAAGTGGTGCTACGACAGGAGTTTTGGAGGGGGTTCAATAAATCCCATATGGCGGTGTATCCTGGTGTGGATAAGATGTTCCATGACCTTTGACATCAGCACTAGTGTCCAGGGATTAATAAAGTAGTTTAGAGACTGTTTCACAATTCTTCACTTGTCAGAAAGTGAATGTTGGGCATCATGTCCCTGGAAGCATAGCGCAACCATTAGAGGAACCAGAGTGGAAGTGGGATGGAATCTCCATGGACATTTTATCAAGGATCCCATGTTTGTCTAGGGTACATGACTCCATCTGGGTGATCTTTGACTAACTCCCCAGGTCATCCCACTTCCTACCCATCCAATTGGAGGGTTCAGTAGAGGGATTGGGACACCTCTATGTACAATATATTGTATAACTTCATTAGGTTCCATCGATGATCGTCTTTGATCATGACACACATTTTATATCCCTGACATGGAAGGGATTACAAGTGGTGTTCGGGACTTAACTATGTTTGATTACCACCCTACATCCACAAACAGATGGATAGATGGATCAGATAATTCAGACATTAGAGGACAAGCTTCATGCTTGCGTCCTACATTTTGGCCACAGTTGGAAGGATTACTTACCATTGGTGGAGTTTGGATACAATAATAGTTATCACTCCACCATTGGTATGGAACCATTTGAGGCCTTTTACGGTTGACCATTCAGATCTCCTCTATGATGGACAGACCCAGGAGAGTTAGCACTTATGCATCTAGAGTTGGTACAAGCTACCACTAATAAGGTGTAGATCATCCAGGAGTAGATGAAGACTGCAAAGAGCAGACAGAATTATTATGCTGATAGAAGATGGATAACCCTCGAGTTCCTGGACGGGGACCAAATATTTATGTGAGTCTATCCTTGACGAGGACTATGGAAATTCGGATGAGGCGGGAAACACTCACCGAGGTTTATCTGACCATTTCTGATACATTGGAATATTGGAAAGGTGGTATACCGCTTGGCATTTCCACCACAGTTTGAGAGGGTGCACGACATCTTCCATGTATCCAGCAGAGGTGATACATGCCTGAACCATCTCACATCATCGAATATGGCGAGGTAGACTTGGATCATGTGGCGATGTTTACTCAGGATTCATTAGAGATTGAGGATCAACAACAGCGGGTCCTTCGTTGAAGATCAATGCATCTAGTGCACGTTCATTGGACTCACATGATCCTCCAGAAAAGAACAAGAGACCAGGAGGCTTAGATTCATTCTCAGTACCCCCCATTTGTTTCCTTATTCTATGTTGTGGCTTTCGGGGAAGAAAATACCTATGGTGGGGAGAATGTAATGACCCATATTTTCCATGTAATTTTTTTCATTACATGAAATTATTACGAGTCTGCGAAAATTGACAATGCATGATTCTAAGGCCTAGTGTGCCCTGAATGAATTTATGAACTTTTTTAAAGGTACGTTCAGTAAACATGCATGTGGCATTTTCTATCTTTTAAATCGGTGCCCGGATTAAAAATCTAAGAGAACTATTGAATACACAATGTCATAATTATCATAATGAAGGATTCACATTGGCCATAGTAGGTCAGGAGAAAAAGATAGATTTTGTATATTTAAAAAAATAAAAAAATAGAAAAGTTATTTTATTTCTCTTTTTCTTTTCCTCCAATGGTCCGGGGGCGTTGGTGGGACCAACGACATGTCAATCCATTTTTTGGGTTGACTCCTCAATCCTTGTAACAACACCGTAAGAATTTGGGAGGTTAATTCATTAAATAATCCTTTTAAATTCCCAATAGTGTTACTAACTCCTCCCCCAACTATTTATTTGGAGCTTGAGGAGGAGTTTTGGAATGACCTCACCAAGCGAAAAAGCTTTGAAAATGTACCGCGACACATACCACTTGGAGGATAGAACCAGTTTCTACGAGCGATGACGAATTCCACCAAATAAGGAACCGAAAAAACACAGAATTCTCATAAAAAGTGGATTTTCTTCAATGAATCTTGACTTAGGGTTTATATATTGTGTTAATTCAAGAGTTTTTGAATCATTATACTACCTTGTTGCTATGAAGCTAACGAAGAGGGCACAGGTAAATCATACAAGGCTTTGACCCTCTGTATTTTGTTGAAATTTGATGTTTTCATAATGATTGATATATTTGGGTTTGAAAAACCTGTAATGGTGGGTCTAGAGATGAAGATGACATCCTGGGATGTCCTTTGGAACCTTCAGATGAAAAAATGGTCCATCAGATCTTTCCCAGTGACCCACGGAAGACCACTGGCGCGTCCGCTCCAGTAACCAGTGCTGATGAGTGATGGTGGCGGATGGCAATGACCGTCCATGGAGGTGATGGTAGTGTTCCAATGCATGCAACCAGTGGATAATGTCATGGATGAAGCCATGGTGGGTGGAGACAGCAGCTAGCTTGGGTTGGCCACCGTGGAAGGGGGGCGCACGTGCGCCGCTGGATAAGTTGGCCAAAACTCACTAGCTGCAATGGAAACAGGGTGCAGGAAGAACATGTAGCCCAAAAGGGATGAAGTGATATGCAACGGTGCCTCCCCGAAGAGTTTGTTCATGGATCTGATTCCACGGTAGTAGGGACCAGCTCCCTTCGGGTCCCATGGGACAGTAGTAGGTGCAACGTGGTGCTGTTGCACAGACCGAATGGCAAAGCCTGTTCAAGAAAACTGGGGGGGGGGTCGGTTCCCATATTCCAGCTAGAGTAGGCCCCACTCTAGCATGACACACCCCACCGTGGTCTGGGTCGCACAAGTCTATAGGGACATGCCCTCCTCGGACCAGGTTGTGTCATCCTTCCAGGATGTGCCCCTCCATGGGATGGGCTGCGCCAACACATCGGGCTGCACTCCCCAGGTGGGTCGGGCCAGGTCAGGGCCTAGTGGGCTGGTCCCACCAGGGCCCCGCCCAAGTAAGCCGATCTGTTTCCCAATGATCCATGTCGGGTTGGCCCAGACCTCATCGGGAGGGTTCAGACCAGACTCGGGCCCTTACAGGACTAGTTTCGCTCAAAGATTAATAACATGTGGATCGTGCATCCATTTGATGAATCATCTGAGGCAATATAATCCTCAGAGAAATAAGGTTATTTTGGTATAATCCACATGAGTTTTAGAGAATTTTGGAGTATTCTCGGGTTGGATCAAATCTGAATCTAACCAAGCCATTCGATAATAAAATGCTTATAAGTCACAGACCGGTCATCCGATGGACACACCATCTATTATGTTGAAGCCCTTTCGACTTGACAGTCCTTTGAGATTTTTCTTCATGGAACTTAGGGGTACCTAAGGTACAAACTATGGATTTAGATGTAGATCCTCCTAGAATCAAGCGTAATTGATGCATGAATCTCTTGGGTGACTGTAACCTGAAGAAATAAGATTGATCCTATATGGGAAAATATCTATCGATATTATGTGGGTTAGGATATATCGATCCTAGATTAGTGATCCTGTGTGGATCAGAAATTATCAATCCTATGTGGGTCAGTGCCATGCGATCTTGTGTGGGTTAGCATCTATCGATCCGGTGTGGGTAAATCATAGTGCCTCTCAATAGAATTAGATGATCTAGATCTACGACGAATCATTTTTACTTTTATACTTGAGTTATATACCTGGTGTGAACTAATTATTTACCTTTGTTTTAAATTTACCTTCGTTGTGTTGTCATCGTGGTATTACCTTTATGGTACTATAGAGACCCAAAGCTTGAGGTACATGGACATCACATTACTTTTTCTGAATAATTATTACATAACAAAATCAGACACACAATGATCGTAATAGTTTAATGTCTTTGGTAACTCGGAACGTAATCTTCTAATCGTGTTGAAAGATCTTCAACATATCCCATACAGATTTTCCAATTTTGTTTTATTACCTAAAACTTTTCTCTATATCCTGGGGAAAAGAAAGCATATAAAGGGTGAGATCAAATGCTCAGTAAAGGTAAGCATGGAGAAAATGAAACAAACCGTATACATTTGAACTTAAAAACATGAAAATAATGTTTAAATATGAAAATCTTGAGCAATGAGATAAAACATGGAAGTGCATAAGGCATAGATCATAATGGAACATAAATCATGATAAAATAGCATGGGAATAAAACATTTAATTGTATCAAAACATTAATCACATGATATGATTTCCATAGTAGCCAAGGAATTACTGCCAAGACCATCTTAGTGGACAATGTCCCTTACTGAATTGGGTTTACAGGTCGTTCCAGCCCCGTATTACTGAACCAGATTTACTTTCCATTCCAGCCATATCTATCTCATGAGATATAAATATTTAACCAATGCATTGGAGGGAGATATAGGTCCCACCCATCTCATAATGAAATCATTCTTACTTGTGCCACAACATTAACATAAATCCTTCATCATAATCCAAATAATAAAATGGGTTTCATAAACATCATCCCATCATAACATAATCCATATAAAACAAATGGATATCATTTCATTAGAAGAAAAATGAAACCATGTAAATCATAGATAAATTATACTTGAAACATAATCATACTAAATAATTTCATCATATATGGAAAATAGTTTTGAAAAAACACTTGAAATGAATTCTTGAGGAAAATATCCTTTCTTCTTCAAAAACATTTTCTTTTCACAAAATGCCATGCAATTTTAAAAAAAATGATTTTTTTGAAAATACTTATGAAATTTTATAAAGTAAGCTTCATAAAAATAATGCATTATGAAACCATAAAAATCCATTCATGTTGTATAAGTTAAAAATAACATTTTGTTTGTGCTTTTGTCAGAAAATTGAAAAAGTACCTCGTTTGGTAAACAAATGAAAGATTCCTTCCATACGATGTGGTAAAAGTATAAAAGGGTAAAAATTACTTTAAACATACATGGATGAAAAGTAAACATTTTATGAAAACATTTTGAGAACATATGGACATGGATAATAATCATAACCCCAGTAAATACTTATGAATAAACAATCTCGGATAAGAATGAGATTGGAATAATTATCCCTTACCTTAGGTCTGATATGCTTAGTAAATATCAGAAACTCCTATATAATGATTTAAATAATGTTATTGAATTATTATAGAATCATATTCATTGTTATAATATCATATATGGTTCACTTATGACTTTATATTACCCATTATTTTGTAAATCCCATGTTAAAGCAACGTTTTGGGTAAAATCATCTTATTTATCGTACGTGTTTGGACTTGTTGTTCTTCATGTTATTAATACCTATATCATGATTTAATTACATCTATAATGTAAATCATGATTTATATATCATATATATTCATTATATATCCACCATATACATGTATTTATAATAGTACATAACATATGGAGGTAAGAAATGAAATGCACCGTTCATTGAGACGGTAAGCCGTACGTACGCATGAACGCTACTTTAATTTATATTTATTATGTTAATTTAATAGGTATATTATAATTCCAGTATAATATCATAGATAATATCATTAACTCTATCCTTTATACATCCCACATAAGGCACTAACGAATCACATCACTTTGAGGGGGCGGTAGTCCGCACTTCCTCAAATGAGATCATCGTATTTACCCACTATAGAAACCATAAAGGCTTGATGTAATTAGAAATTAACAAAGGATTTGGAAATAAAAAACATGATATATATCATATATAAATATAGTTCCAGCATAATGGCCACCATGAGAGGTGGTAGGAGAAAATCGAACAATCATCGTTTCGTGAGGCGTTAGTTTGCCATCCACAGAAAAATTATGTTCTTCATCCATTAGATGGAGGTGTGTGTAATTATAGTTCTAATACATCTCATAAAAACATACTAGTATATTTAGGATACTGTTGTTATTACAAAATAAAGTATTAAAAAGAGATTATGGGTTGGAGAAGTAGAATAAAAGAAAAAAAATTAAGAGAAACAGTTACCCTTAATTTGGGTAACTTCCCGTGGATTGAACCAAAAGGACTTTTTATAGTTCATTATGCCTAATGTAAGGCTTCCAGGGGGAGTAGAGGGATGTATAGACCTTAATTGGGAATATTTTTGATGAGAAAATGGCTTGATAGGTGTGTGGAATTGCATAGAAGTGGTCACGTTTTATAATGGAAAGGAGGGGCTCTTTAGGAAAGTGTGAAAACATTATTTTATTATAAACTTATCTTTGGTATAAAGAGGTCCAAAAAACATTAATGTCAAATATAATATGACTAATATTCTATATAAAATCATCCAATAAGAATTGGACAGGTTTTGGATAATTTTTTAATCATTATAATCTTATTTATTGAAATCATTTATTAATGAGTTAAATACTACATCATTATTGTGTCCAAAATAATTTAATTTATTTGATGTCTAAAAATTATAAAAAAAATAACAACATGTAGGAAATATTTTTATCTATTAAATGAATATTTATAGTTCAAAAGGTAATTTATATATCACCTTATAAAAATTAATTACTAAAAGATTTTTGTTAATGCCAATTTTGACTTTACTTTAAATTAATTAATCTAATGTGTCATTGTCTTTAATAAGTGGAACCATGGGGTCCCAAAATCAACCCATGGATGCCCATGGTCGGAAATTACTAATCCAATAAGGTTATGACAATTTTCAAGGTTATTTTGAATTATTATAATATTCTTTTAATCTTGAATTACCCTATTTACCTTTAACCGTAGTAAATAAAAATTACCGTAGTTACTATTCATAATATCAAAAAAATAAAAGTAACCTATGAACATAATTTTGACCCACTGATTCCAAATATGGAATCCATTTTTCAAAATTCAAAACACATAAGTTTCTATAATTAATTTAAAATTAATCCCGTTGTTAAGCAAACGGGTTTCAAAAGTTAAAACATTGCCAAAGATTGACATGTGTTTATCTATTAATTCAATGTAAAATTAATTCTAATGACATAAATTATATTAAATGGTAAAAATATTTTCTATTTATAATATAAAACTATTAAATATTTTAATTTAACCATATAAATTATTGCGATGAAAAAAGTTGTTTTTAATTAAAAGATACCGTGTTTTTACTATTCATCAAAATATGAAAGTTACTAGAATAATAAGAAAAATTTATCCAAAGTTAATTTTTGTATCTTTATTCCAAATAAGAATATTATTTTGTCAAATTGAACTTATAAACATCTCAAAAACTAGATTTAAAATGGGTGCGCCATCAAAAGGCTATAAAACGGCATTTTTTGAAAAATACTTCTTTTATATGAAAAACTGATTTCGTTTTAATACCTCATTCTGGAAAATGTGTAAGATTGATTATAATGTTATAAAATTTAAAATTCAGTTAATACTATTCATAATGGCTAGTTTATAATATTATAATAATATATCATTGTTCAGTGAAACCCGGTATTGCGTACTACACACGTTATCGAGGAAGGTCGCACTTGCATGTAATGCAAGCCCAGTCAGGGTGACGTGTAGTGAAAGACTCCATTATTGTCTTGTATAACAAAATCCAACAATATTTCATTTATACATTGAATATATATATATACTCAATGTTTCGTATAATGATTATTATCAAAAGAACTTGAAATTGTGTGTAACACAATCTAAGAATAGTGTTGCATATACTGCAAGCTAATACGGTGTTGCGTATAGTACTAGATAATCTTGGTGTAGCATAAAACACATGACATAAAATAAATTAAAAATAATACTTATCATAAAATCTCGGGGTCTTACATGTACTTTTACCTTCGTGGTGTTACCATCAAGGTGTTACCTTTGTGGTACTTTTACCATTGTGGTGTTACCTTCGTGGTGTTACCATTGTGGTATTATTATCTCATGGATCAGTTGTCCTAAATGCATAAAATTAGGATCTTTATGTTTCCTCATGCATGAGACTAGTATATCTTGATAACATAGGTATATGTATGGGCATATACCTAAGTAGAGTTTATGACTACTTCATGCTTTGTGTTTGACGTCTTTCTTTGTGGTATTTTCCATTGTGGAACTCTAGGAGACCTTTGGGGGTCTCTAGGTCTCTACTGAGTATTATTATACTCACCCCCGCACGGGATATGCACACACATAGCTGTGTCTTGTGAAGACAATAGATTGCACTGATCAAGGCTGAGGTTACCAGGACTAGACGGTGCTAAGAGGTGGACCATTTGGAGTGATATTCTATAGTGACTAATTATTGTGAGAAGTACCTACCATTCATGTAGAATCCTTGGTGGATAATCCAAGAGTTGTTTTCTATTTTATGTTGTACTTGTACATTCTAGTTGGAATTGTATTCAGAGCCTTTTACTTTCAGTACACATTTTACTACTACAGTTTACATCATGGTTTCTTATTGTTGTGTTCATAGATTTTTTGTTTTTTTAGGTTTAAAGAAAATGCATTCTTGTTTAGGGATACATCATTCTGGTGCTAGTCGCCATCCCCCGGCCAAGGATAGGCGGGCTTGGGATAGTCACGGCATGGGCCCCGGGGGACGGTTCATGACACTTTAGTAATACAAGAATTAATAGAACATGTAAAAGTTGATTTGGAGAATAATTACATAGAATATAAGGAATATACATAGCTTAGAGGGTTTTAGGAGTAGAGGTATTGAGGGATGGTACTTATAAGTGGAGGAGAGGGGTGCTTTGGATTATTTTAGTCATTAGTTTATTATTTTTGTTCATGACTATCAATCGCGTTGATTCATGTGACTTAATACAGTCACTAGAGCATGTGAGTTTGGGATAATGGTAACATATATATTCAATGGCTTAAAAATTATATTATTTGTCTTAAAATGTAAAACATTGAAAAATACCATATTTCACTATCCTCAAAAAAATCATCTACTTTTGAAAAAACCCAAAAATTTACCCCAACAATTTTTTGAATTTCATATTAAAAAATTCACTCCATTTTATGAAAATAATTTTCAAAATGTGACAAATTTAATATTTACTTAAAATCATTATTTATTCAGAATATTTGAATTTTCTGACACTTTGAATAATTAATTATGGTTTTAAAAAATTATGTTTTTATTATTATTAAAAAAATATTATGTCATGAATTTTATTTACGAAATTAAATGTTATTTTAAACAATTATTTAATTATAAAATTTTGTCTAAAATTATATGGTTCACAAAAATACCAACATAGAATTTATCATTTATTAAAAAATTTATTTTTCTATTCGATTATATAAATATTTCTTATATTCAATTATAAGATTGAAAAATTGTATTTATAATTCCTTGGTGAGGTTACTATTCTAATGTCCTAATTTATATTCAAAACCACCACATTTCTATTCAAATGGTTTGGTTATTATTAAAATAGTAAGATTTCTAAAAGTCATAGTGTTTACTACATCCAAACAAAATCCACTTATTTCATCCATTAATCACTTATATTCTTTCTAAAAAATGATTATTTTGTTATTAACATTGTGTATTCTTTATAAATCATTTTTTGTGAGTGTAGTTATTCTCGCAGACCAAGAAGATCCAAATTTTCCAATTCATATTATCTTATTATCTAATTTTATTTTAAATAATATAATTCATTCATATTGTAATTTTTGATGTCTAATTTATCATTATTAATTTATTAGAACCATGCTTTTATTGAGTTGGAAATGTGGTACACTTACTTTATACTCCATTAAATAATAATAATAAGGGATAATTTTATGCATAAAATTATGGGGATTTACATTCTCCCCCCTGAAGAAATTTTTCCTTCAAAATTTCATTTTACAATCCAAGGTAAAACATGTAAGGGTACTTATCCTTCATTGATTCCACATATTCCCATGTCACTAATAAGAATTTATGTATCATATACAGTAGTATAACTATGTTATTAGTTTTTTTAGAGGAACATTTTCTCTATGGTCCAAGATTTTCACCAACTTCCCCTCATATGAGAGGTTATTTTTCTACTATACCTAATCTAAATTTTTTATGTGTGATAGATCTGGTATATCATCTTCAAGAGGGATATGTAGAAGACATCATGTACTTGAGGCATGGTTGTTGGAGGTTCTTTTCTATGGGTCACAGATCCGGAATGATCAATAATATCAAATTGGAAGATATATTTTGGACTAATCGTTCCTTTCATTCCAAATCTCATGACTATACTCCAAAGAGATATTTAGATGAATTACATTCCTTGAACATCAAATTATAAGTCCCTTTCAATATTATATACATAGTTCTTCTATCAAATTTTGGTTTACATAATTTACTAATTTATGGTTTTCACATATTTAACCATTTCATCGACCAATTTAGGTCTCTATTATATATATTCCCCAAATTCATCACATATTATAGAGGTTATGAATTTTTTTCAAAAAGGTATTCATGTGGATCTGTTTGGTTGTTTGGGTGTAAAATATTTTTGTAAGAGAACAAACTAGATTTAGATGATTGTCCCATAATTTATTAATATCTATATAATATAATATCAATAATTCTTCTAGTTTTTGAATTGTCTTCTCAAATTGGACATCAATTGGGAGATAATAATCCGTAAAAAAAATTATCTCGGTGTTTAGATCATGTTGGGGACTTTTCAAAAATAGTGAGGTAAATATTTGAACATGATTAGACATAATTGATAATTATAATCTATTAGAAATACCACTACTCTAATTTATATCCATAAATGTTGGTTGTGTGACAAATCCACTCAAATTTCTATAAACTAGGCTATCTAGGTAATACAATTTGAAACAAGCCATCTAACATAACTTCCATTAGATGTCTTTGGAAGTAAGGTGATAGTGTCAATAATGTTATCTTCAAATTTATATTTTAGTGTGGGTAATGGATTCACAATCCCCTTATACATGTGTCATTTAGAATTTACCTAATAAAATACAATGAACATTAATGTATATTTAGAAATCTCATTCTTCATATTGTCTCACCAATAGTTATCTTGGTGATCTCGATGCATAATTGTGCTCTCTATGTGAATAAAAGAGATTGATATATGTTTTTCATTTAGATTTTCTTTCTTTATTATAGGACTTTATGACTGAAATACTTGGGATCCAATTATTATGACTACTCTTTCAATTATTTTGAAAACATTGGATTTATCATTTCTAATTGCTTCCAAAATCTTATGAAATTCAAAATAATTTTATTGAAAATATATTTTTTCTCCCTATTGTATGGTTGAACAATGCATTGTGAAAGTAATGGTGATATTTTTTTCTTGTGATAGTTTTTTATTTAAATCCTTTTCATGTATAAGATGTTTTGACCCTTCTTGATTCATATCATTTGTATTGTTGTTGCATCCATTCTACATAATGCTTCTATAACTTTATAAATATTACCATAATGGTAGTGAATTGAGTAGGAAAAATCCATTATGATATATAACCTTTTTTCTGCCTCATATTATGATTCTTCTATTTGAATATATATTTGAGCCTATTATGAACATTAAATATATCACAGTTCTCCCAACAGATATAACACTGCAATATTTTCTAAATGAAGATCATCACTGCATACTCCAGATCATGTATGGGGTAGTTTTTCTAAATAATATTTTGTTTCATGAGGATTAACATGTTAATTTATCAATTTTCATAATTTGTAATCCTAATACATTATTTCAAGAATCTATTTATACCACAAATAAATCCCCAATAATTTGTTTGGTGAGTAAAAATTAAATGATAAGACACCTTTTAAATTCTTTGAACTAATCTTTAAATTCACCGGTCCAGAAAATATTTACACCCTTCAGAGACATATTTTTTAGTGGGTTTCAGAGCTAGGATAATTTCTTTACTTATCATCAATAATACCTTGTTTGACAAAGTAAAATGAATATAATCATTATAGATCTTGGAATGGTCTAGTCATTGTATTTATTTTTCTTGTAACGATTAATCAATATCCCTTTACCAGTGATAAATTCCCCCATGAATGATCATTCATCCATACTACACTCAAATTTATTATACATTTCAATAAGACTTTTCCTTGGCCAATTCATTATCATAATATTCAAATTCTATTAGTGTTCCCCCTTTACTATGGGGGATATCATAATATCATCCATACAGACTAGAAAAAAAATAAAGGTAATCTATAAAGAATATATTCAGTAAGCCCGTGTATATTTTTAGAGTATTAGTGATTCTAATAGTAATCACAATGAACTCATAGTTCTCATATCTCGTTCAAAAGTTAGTTTTGGTAATATATAACTTTTTCACCTTTTATTGTATATATCCCAAATTATGATCCCCCATATAGAAATAGTTTTCCTCACATAGTTGATCAAAAAATTCATATATCAATGGAAAGGAATAAATATTATTTATTATTATTATTTTGAGCTCAAAAAAATCAATAAAGAGGCATATTAATCCATCATTCTTCAAGACCAAGGGGACTAGAACACACCACATTTAAGCACTAAAGCATATAAACCCCTGTATAAATTCTATTTTAATAACTTATTTAGTTCAAATAACTCAATGGTCGGCATTTAATAAGGTGCATTTGTTAGGGGTAGTGATAAATGTATAGGATCACATGAAAACATAACCTCTCATTTCAAAGGAGGTCCTTGATATTAATGAGGTAAGATATTGGTGTAGTCCTTGCTAATGGGTATGTCTTCTAGGAATATCCTCTCCTTTTTTCAATTATATGAACTAGTTAGGTATTCACATAAATAAATAATATCCCTAATTGAGATAATAATTTTGGGGGAAATTCATCATCCTCTATAAAATTTTATAGAATTGGATGTTTCCACAGAATATGAAGAGTGATTTACCATTACCAACAATTGATGTTGGTTTTGTATATTGATATCCAATCAATGAAAAATATGACATCAATCTCTAGAAAAGTATGTAAGAAGAGATTATATAGTATATTCAGTACAAAATAATTAACCTGGGAGGATTAATATAATTTGGATGCAATAATTTCGACATTTTACGTTCCCACAGATAACTCAAACTACATTTTTTGAGGTGGTGTTAGAATTGTTCCACTAAACATGAATGATATGAATGTGTAGAATGATAATCATATAGTTCTTTCTTTATCCTTGAATGAATAACAATCATATATGTGACCACGTCATTGTTGTTATCCACCTCAAAATCAGTGATAGTATATTCGATTCCATTATTACTTGGAGATTATTGTTGATTGGCTTTGACATCCTTTTTCATAGGTTATGGAATTTCATAATATCTATATTACTTGAAGTTGAAACAATACACTATAGGCTCATGGTTTAGTCTAAACAATGGTTTCTTATTCCACATTTGTGGGATTATTCATATCCCTTTGGTAATAACTATTATAATTCCCATATCTTCATCATTTGATCCATCTCCGGATTCCCTTAAGACAATTTCATGGATTCTTAATCCCACACATTTTTCATGGGGGATGTTGTTATTTCATTACATAATGGTATTTTCATATCGATCCTCTTATATTAATCACTATATTCATATTTTTATCTTTAGTCAGAAAATTACACTCAGTGTATCCAATCTTTATCTCAACCTTAAGGTAAAAATAGAAAATCAACTCATAGTTTTCAAAGTCATAAATCACCAACCCTTTTCATGGACTCGACTTTATTACACTAATTAAGTGATATATTTTGATTGTAGTGTTAATGATAAATAAAAATGTGTATCATGAAATTATGATAATTTTGTCTAATACACCATGATAGACTCATCTTCCTTTTGGTTTAATCTAATTAACTCTCTTTTTATCTTAAGATGGTGAGTTTAAGAAGAATATTTTTTTCAAAAAATAATCAATCCTTCACAATCCATGTAATTAATATTATTTATAGACATTTTGTTTCTAATAATTTCCCACCACTAAATAGAATCCCCATAAAAATGATAGACAATCAGTTTGACTTTCTCCCTTATATGCATTAAAGGATTGAGAGTATCATCTCAATAATGTTAATATATTGTTCTATAAGGATGGGATCATAAGATCAACTAAATATAGGAGTAATTTTTTATATAAATGATTCGACTACAAAATTCTCACTCTTAGGATAAGGAGTTAGCTCCACATGATTAATGTTATTATTCATAATATTATCCACATGAACAAGTACTATCGTATTTTGAGATGTCCATCCCATATGATTTGGAATTTCATTAGGGAAATATTAACATTTCTAAATTCATTGATTATTGGAAGATGTTATCCTTAGTCTAACAATTTAATAAGAAATAGAAAGAACAAGTCGGGTTTCATCAAAATGTAGATATTAATCATATAGAAAAGGAAACATTGAATGTATAGGTATAAACATGTAAATGTAAATTAAATTATATCTTGTGACTACTTATGTTTAATTCAAGATTATTGATGGTGATAGAATAATCCTCAGTAAATTTATAAAATTTGATTAGTATTAATCTTATGAAATAATGACACCATCCTATGATAACAACATATAGTGACCCTATCCTTTTCACAAATTATTACATTATTTTAAGAGAAATTAACCATCAAATAGAAAAAAGGATAAAAAATCATAGTTTCTTTGGAAGATTATTTATATAAAATTGAAAATTAGGACCGAAAATAAGTTTTTTAATTAATATCCATAATAAATTTCTAACATCATATGATCTCTTACTTCTACACAGGGTATCCTGTTGAATAATGATTAAAGGTAAAAGCTAAAAATCCCAGTGAGGGTATGAAAAAATAAATAAATCATAACTCATGACTTAGTAGAAAAATGATAACCTAAAATGGGTTTGTATATGAATAAATATATAAAAGATTAAAATGTGTTCTATTGAATCAAATATTAATTGGAACATTTAATATTGGAATCAATTAATAACATGGCATAATCATGATTCAATGATAAAGACAAATACATTATCACATTGTGGACAAAGTCCTATAGTGAATTTGTTTTAATCCTTATACCACACAAGAAGTCTCATGAAACTAAAAATTTCCAAATGCATTGGATCTCTATATTGGAGCACCCCTCATAAAATTATCTTATAAATATGCTCCATAAAAATTATAAAATATAATGGACAAACATAAGGGTGCCCATAGAATGTAATGGGCATCATAACCATATCATATGGCATAACCAATGGGTGTATCATTATTCTATATAAGAAACAATGGATTTAAATAATACATGGACTAATATAAGGGAAAATAATAATAGACAGAAATATATAATTTCCATGTCATGAGAAAAATGTAAAAATATTGTTTACGAATCAGTAGGAACAAGAAAATTTATTGTGGTTTATTCGAAAATACTATTGTGTATATAATTATTAAAAGTCACAGTTGTTATTATGAAACCAGAAAAAAATAAAATAGTTATCAATGACATATTGAATTAATATATAAAATTAATTTTGAATTATAATAGAATATGTAGTGTATTTGAAAAAGTGTAAGAAATGGATAAATTCACATTAATAAGGCATTTTTATTTACAGGAATTGAAGATGGAACCTTTTAAAACATGCATCTCTCCATTAAAATAGGTTGAATTGACCTGGACTACTAATTCACGAATATATAAACATAATATATAATATTTATATAAAGATTAATAAATAAATCAATTTTTTATAGGCATTGAATGTGTAATCTAATGTTAATTTGAAGGGTCGGGCATATACCTTATCATATGTATGAATGTGTTATTAATATACATGTAATGTACTATATAATAAAATTAGATAGATTAATAAATTAATAACAAACATCTTCAACATATATTTCATTTATTATAATTTTTTATGTTCTTTTATAAACATTTTTAAGAGTTATAGAGTTTAATGTTTTTGTTTCATGATCGTTGATTTCATAGTTTTAATGTCAGTTCACAAGTGAATAATTATGGATGTTCATATCAAATTATAATAGTTATATAGAAATGGAACGAAATAATATTAATATCATTACATAATTTTAATTTTTACCTTATATATGTATATTTTTTACATTTTAATTATTCATTTGATAAAATTTGAATGATATTTTTTAAATTATTTTGGTGGATTTTCCTTGGTCATGAACTTGTTTTGTTTTATTATATAACAATATGTATTTTTGTTTGTTCCATAACATAAAAGCAGTCATAATAATAATTTCTCAATCTTTTTGGATGATTATAATTGTTCTCTGACAATCCTTTAAAGTGGTAATGGAAAATGAAAAATTGATATCCATGAAGGTCGTAGGTTGACCTATCGGGGATGTTGTATTCATTTTAAATATAAAAGGAGAGGAGTTTTGATAATGGAAAATAAATTAAAAAAATAAAAGAATAGTATATCTATGATATTGGAGTCATCATGCTGGTTTATATTTGGTAGGTGTGGGGATGGTATGAAAATAAAAAAACTATAATGAAGGGTGATTTTACCACTTGAAACTCATCTCCATGAGAGTCTTCTTAAGGAAAATGGGTTTATTATTTTGGTATGAAAATAAATACTTGGTTATTGGGATGAATATTGGGATATGAATTTTGATGAATACTAGAATCATCCATGTTATAGAGTGTGTGAGGAGAAGAGGTGGGGAGGGGAGGTATTTACCAGGGAATTAGAGGGTAGTTTTTTATTATTTTATTCATTAGTTTATTATATTGTAATAGGAATATTAAACTTGATGATTCCCATGAATAAATAAAGTAAAAAATATTTTGAGTTTCAAAAAAATTTCAAATACATACTCAATAAATCAATAATTCATGTAATTGTCTTAAAATTCATAATACCAAAAATCATTATATTCCACAACTCAACAACAAATCAACAAAATTTTAAAAAATACAAATAATTCACCCTACCCATATTTCAACTTGTAGATCTCAAAATGGACTCCATTTAATGAAAATAATTTTTTTTAAATATGACAAATATTTATTTTTCAATTGAAATCAGTATTTATTCAAAAAATACTAGTTTTAATAATATAACATATTTTTTTGCCTCTTTGAAAATTTATGAAGGTAGCATAAAATTATGTCTCAATTATAATAATACAATATATTAATTTATGAATCTATTTTATGGACATAAATTTTACTTCAAGTCATTATTTTAATTATAAGACTATAAATTAATATTGAAGTTTCATAAAAATACTATCACATAATTTAACAATTATTAAAACATTTATTCATTTATTACATGATATAAATATATCATATTTTCTTTTATAATATTAAAAAGTCTTATTTATACTTTCATATGTGGGGTTACTATTCTAACTACCATATTACAATTCCTAATGTTAATATTACTATTTTAATGGTCATGGTACTATTCCACCGGTCATACTTTTATCTACCATAAGGGATTACTACTTCCAACAAAAACCTATTACTCCATTCATTAATCACAAAATTTTCTCAAAAATTAATATTTAATTAATAACATTATTTATTAATTTTTTATCCTTATTTTAGTGTGTACATTCTAGTAGATTGAGTATATCAAAATTTTCCCATTTTACGTATATTATTCTTTGTTTATTGTCCTGTTGTAATACTTCGAATTCTTAGTTTTCTGTTTTATGAAAAATGTACCATTCATAATTTGTGAGAATAATGTTTTATTTTATTTCTATGTTATGTATTTTCTTTATGCCACATGAAATAATTATAGTAATTGAAATTTTCATTAATAAAATTATTGGTCATTACATTCTTCTCCATTATGAAATTTCTACATCAAATGTTAATTTTACATACTAAGGTTTAAATAGATAAGGGTAATTCATATTAATTTCTTCCTCTAGGTACCATGCCGCATCTTCATATTTGTGGTTACTCTATAGTACATTTATCAAGTGTGTTGTCTAGTATTGTATAACATTATCTCTATAGTCCAAGCTCATCACTAGTTTTACCTCATTAGAGATATCATTTTTTTATTGTACCAGCTCTGAATTCATTAAATGTAAGAGATATTGTATGTGATTACTCAACAAGGATACATGGAAAATAGTATGTACTAGATATGTGGTTGTTGTAAGTTCTACTGTACAAGAAACAACATTGAAATGATCAAGAATAACGATGGTGTCGATTTACCTTGTGCATATTTTAATATAATAACCATTTATGGTGCCTTATTTACCACATTTCCATGTACTCATCACCCTTTTACTAAGTATATCATGGTTTTCATTTTCAATATCGATATTTTTGTTGAATTTGGAGATTATTTCATGAGTTGTGGTTAGTGCACGGTTGTAGCACCATTTTACAAAACTATGCGACCTTCCAAAGAAAACAATGAATCCTAAAATATATATCCCTATTATATTTGAAACCATTCTGACTTATTAGGGATATACATGGTTATAGAACACTATTTGGGATAACTGTGCGCCCCTCACAAGAAACCTCAAACACTTGATTTTAATCCCTTGAAATTTTTTTAAAAAATACTGGAATCCCTAGTTTAGATATACAAAAACTATGGATCGACCTAAATAAATTTTATTTGAATTTAGTGGCCACTAAATAGATTATTATGGTTAGAAAACACAATTATTGTTGAATCAATGGTCTGATATATGGATCTTAAAATCTCTTGGAATGAGATCTCACCACGATTAGTTTTTCCTTTGTCGTTTACCTTCCACAGTAAAGAATGGATGGGTTTTCACTATAAGTGCTAATTTAAAACTAGTTTTTATTGGACTTTGATCCATTACATCTTATTTTAATGACTTGTTTCTACATTCAATCCTTCATAATGTTCTATATCATTCTACTTCACTTTGGGATTCTTGATAGTGAACACTCATCAACAATCTGAGGTAGGGGGTCTAAATTGAAAATCCCACTGTATTTTATTATAATATTTTTAATTTATTAATTAATCTCAATTTAAATACTTTTATGTTGATTAATTAATTGTATATGTTAAATTATTAATTAATTAATGGATCCATGTAATTGATTAATTTATTTTCCATGATATAATGAAATTTGTTGAACATTGAAAATTTAATTTATTTGATTGATTGAATTGTGAACGATGTGAATTAATGTTATTGGTTATTTGATGATAAATTGGAATTATAGAATTTATTATGAATGGTAATAAAGGGGTTTTTGGCATAACCATAATTTCTTAATGGATAAATGATAAAATTTTGATAAATGGTTTAATTATAAATTGTCAATATTACTCAATGAGATTAAATTATTAGGCTATGATTATTTTTAACTGAAATTTTATACCATGATGTGAAAATTTAGTAAGAGTATAAATTATGATTAAATTTTGTATATTTTTTTTATATTTTAAATGTGTGATTAATTGATAAGTGGGTTGCGGGACACAAACGGATGCTTTAAAACCCCATGGGGATCTAGACAAGGGATTCTAGCAAAAAAATGAAATAATGTGATAAATGATTGCGGGACACAAACTAATTATTCTAAATATTGATGCTTCAAATACTCATAGGGTCATAGCAATGTTATTATAGGACATTAACTAATTGTGGGACACATAATGATGCTTCAAATACACGTAGGGTTATAGCCATGTTATTATAAGACCAAAATGTTGGGATTGGATTATTTTTTGAACTGTCCATAAAATAAAATTTAATTAAAATAAATAATATGTTCCCTTTTTATTATGATTTGTGATTTTTTATATGTGCTATTGTTTATAATCATTCATTGGAAAATTTATGTATTGCTACGTTGGGGTCATAATGAACCTAGGGCAAAATATGTTTTAATAAGAAATAATTTAAAATGTATAATTTGTACGTTTAAGATTTCACAATATTATTAAAACAAATTAATTCACTATTATTGAATGGGAATTATCTTAGATGATATAGGTGATTTCCTATTAATTTTTTACTCACACCCCACTCACACTTCCTTATCAATACATAAATAGATAATATGTCTGAAGGATACGATAAAGAAAATATCCATATGTTATTTGGTCAGGTCAGGATGGAGGATATAAGAGGGAACCATATATGATTTCGATAACCATTAGGGAGTGTTATTGTGTGTGTTTTTGGGTTTTAAATTTATATATGAAACATATATTTCATGATATATCAACTACTTAATTTTTTTAATTGTACCCTATTTGGTCCTCATGTGATGTTAGTATTATTATTTTCATAATTATTACCAGTTGTAAATTGTTTAATTGTTTCCAATATTTTATTAATTTTATAAATATGGGATGTTCTACCAATGTTATATATTCAGGCCTCACTGCCAGATGGCAGCCTATGACATATGGGGAAGTGATATTGAGGTCATTTGGGAGATCAAATCATGGAACACATGTGTGGCATCCCTATAAGGTTGTCAGAAAGTGATATAAAATAATTTTTCTTCCCTTTTTTCTTTTCTTAATATTTTGGAAAGATATACATGATAGTAGGATGAGTGCGAAAATAGGTAGAAACTCACTCATGGGAGTATATAACCCATTTATGGGTGTAAAAGACACATATCAAGGTGGTATTTCTATTGTTGATGTCTTCTATTACAGTTGGATATTATTTCACATCGAACGATTCAGTTTTTGTGTGTTGTTTTCTCATTATATGAATTTCTGAGATTGGAATCATGGATTAGTATGTCATGATAGTTGATTTTTCATGCATCCTTCTAGAATCATTTAAATTATTAGAACATGTATCATTTTTTGAGATGTTTGGAAAATGATAATTTTTTAACGTAGTTGAAATTTTCTTATTTTTATTTGGTTCTGAAATTAAACTAAAATAGGTTTCTAATATGAGTTTAAATTTTTGAAAATGACGAATATAATAAAAATGGTATAAAATGAGAAAAATAAATATGATAATATGTTTAGCCTTTATTAATCCATGACCTAGACGATGGATTGTTAAGGGTTATAATGGTGTATTATTTTTCATTTATGGAAATAAATAGAAAATTGTTATTGTTTTATGTGAATCCCTCCTTGTTAAATGTCCTTTTTTAGTGTTGTGTTTAATAATTCATATTTTTTATGATTTTTAGAGTTTTACAATCATAACAATGGTTTTTGATATGATAAATGGGGATCATGGCTGGGAATGATCCTCCAGTAGTGGAACATGAGGCACCAATACTACTATATGAGTAAGTTATAGAGATGTTCGGGGAAATTTTGTTTTCAGTTTATACAATTTATGTAATGAGACCCATGATGGGTTATACATAGTATTTATAATTTAACATTTGAGTTTTAATTGAACTACAATCTGAATTTTATTGGAGATGGTGTATCTGAGGAAGAGAGGTTTCGGACTAAGTCCACCTATTAGATCCTTAAACACAAATAGACCTCTATTGGTAATTGATTATAGATGGATACATAAATTTTATGTGGTCTTGTAAATTGTTTGTGGGAGATTTTGAATTGTGAGGGGTATCTTGAAAATATATAATTGAAGGAATTTCAGGAAATATTCTTGGAGAACATGTACCTTGAGGATCATAAGAATGATATAGATAATATATTATGTGGTTTACTTAGAGAAGAATGTCATATATTGACTATGAAAGAATATTTACATATTTACAGTTGTTTGTTTCAATGTTGGAGGGGGAAGATAATACTAAGAAAGGGTAGTTTAATGATGAGATTAAATGCGAAATTAAGTAATAAGTTTATATATTCAGGGTAAAGATGTTTTTTCAATTATAAATAAGGATCTCAAAACTGAGGGGAAAATGAAGGATAATTGTATTGGAGAACAACTGGTTTATACTAGATGTCCAGGGTGTTCATCTTATATGAGCAAGAAGCATCACTATGAGAATGTCTACCAGAGTAGTGGAAAGAAGAGTTTTCATCGGGAAGGTTCTATTTCACAGTACCATACCCAAGTGATCTTCCATTAGTGACGTAGGCTGGGAACAATCTATGACATTGTTCTAGACCACATGTAGATTTTTTAGCTTTCATAATGATGAGACAGATGTAATTGTTCGGCCAAAAACCCACAAAGAAGGTTATTAATGGGGATTCTATGAAAAATGAATAGTAAGGGAAGGTTTTATTCTATAGAATACTAGATATGATGTTATATTGGTGTACCTCATGGGACTCAGACAATATCATAGTGGTGTACCTCATGGGATATCTTTCCCATATTAGCATATTGGGGTACCCCATTGGACTAAGACAATATCATAGTGAAGAAGGGATGGATAGTTGCATGCAATCAAATATATTCTTGTGAATTGTGATGCAAGGTCATCAATAGTTAGAGGTACTATTCATGTAGATTATGTAATTTATAGTCACTTAATTGATACTAATGCCTCCACTTCGTTTATATCAATGCAACTTGTCAATGGGATAAGTTTGGAAGTAGAGATTTTGAGAGGGGTTATGATGATAAAAACATATTTTCTGCTAAAATCAAGAGATATCTATTTATGAAATTATTGTTCAATCATGTTTTGGGAGTATCACTTCTAATGGGATCTATAAATTCTAAATATGTTATGTTTTTACATATTTTTTTGGTATGGGGTGGTTAGTAACATAATGTTCCCATATAGATTGTAAAGACCATATGAGAGTGACCTTTACATCTATTGAAGGTCAAATTTATCTTCATCGAGGAGATTGTGATATCAAGTAATTTCAATCAGGTGTAGTTCATTAAAAACCATTGGATATCATCACTCAGGTTTCTATTATTTTTTTGGATTATGGTGGTGTTTAAAATGATAGATTTCTACCTATAGTGGACTGGTTTTAGGACATGTTTCTTCTGAGCTTCTCATGGTTACCACCGGAGAGATAAGTGGAATTTACTACTAATCTCATTCAAGAAGGTGATAAAGTTTCAATTCCACCCCATATAACGGAACCAATAGAGCATCATTAGGTTTTCACTCAACTAGATGATTTGATGTATAAGGGGTTTATCTCTATGAGTACAACTCAATGTGATTCTGTAGTTTTTTTCATATAAGTCTAATCAGACATTGTGCTTATATGTCGACTACAAAAAGATCAATTGGATGATATTGAATAACCGGTATACTCTTCAATGTTTAGATGATATCATTGACCAATTGAGGGTATATTATTCCTTCTATAAGATTAAATTAAAATCAGCGTGTCTCTATATGAGAGTTCAAACTTATGATATACAACTAGAAACTTTTAGTATATGTTATGGAATTTATGAGTTCTTAGTGAATCTGTTTTTTCTGATAAATTCACTAGAAGTGTTTATGGTAATGGTAAACCGAATCTTCTAGTTTCGGGTAGTTTTAGGGGATAACATTTTTTTTTAATCCATGTCTCATGACGATCCTAGAAAACAAGTGGAATTATCTTAAGTACACTAAGAGAGAACAGTCCTTACTCCATGATATCTAAGTGTCAATTCTAGATTTATTAGGTAAGTTTTTGGGGTCACATCATCTCCTAGGAAGGTGTCTCAGCGTACATGGGGAATGTTCATGAAGGCGTTTGTGGGTAACCCCATGAATATTCTTGATACCCATATTTTTATAGGATGTGCATGCTATTATTGAATTTTCATGTCGAAATTTTACCAAATGGAAGGAACACTTTCAAATTAGACCAAGAAGGGAGTTATGTTTGAATTGCGTGGAACTAGTGAGAATTCTTTCAAGGATCTAAAGATGCTTTTTACTACTATACTTATCTTGATCCCACCCATGCTAGGATAGGATTATACAGTTTTTTAGGATTCATCTAGGATTGATTTTGGAGAATTTTTAATGTTAGGAGATCAAGTTAAGTTATTCAAGTCATGGATTTTGAGACCACATGAATGATATTACCCCATTCATGACATTTTTTTAATATCAGTGGTTTATGTAAAGACCTGAAAATTTCAAGGAAATTTTATTCTTCATTTAATTGAAATTTTACGAGTCCGTAGTTTCTGACGGCACCTGATTCTGAGGCCCGGTGTGCCCAGAATCAATTTCCGAAGTTTAGATCGGGTACATTCAGTGAACGAATGAGCAGGTTTTTCTAACTTTTAAACCGATGCTCGGAATTGAAATCTGAGGGTACCAATGAAACCGCAACGCCGGTATTGTCTTAGGAGAACCTTTTCTAAAGGTGCGTTTACTCGGGAGGAGTTTTTAAAAAATGTGGTTTTGGGGAGGAATAAAATAAAATTGTATTACAATTTTATTTATTTTTCTCTAAGTAGTTATATCCTAAGTAAGGGAGTTGGGGGTGGGAATAACTTGTTATTAACTATCATTGAGAGGATAAAGGTGGGGTGGGGCCCACACGAGCCCAACCCATCACATTCCTAACTCCTAAAAACCTTCCACTTAAGTTGTATAACTCTTCAACTCCTCCTTCATTGGCTGACTTTCCCTCTCCTTGCATTTAATTATGACAACACACCAATTAATTTAATTTATTTGAGTTTTTGAATTTTGAAAATCTTTGTAAGTGTTGATAAAATAGGGGAAAACCTTATTTTATTTTGGTTAGAGTTTGTGTGAGGAGGTTTGAGGAGAGAACTCTAAGTCTGAAGAACTTCTACTTCTTCATTGAAGAACGACAAGACCTCGACGAAGAACGTCATCACCGCAAAGAGTGATCGACGTTCCGTTATTCTTTTCTCCGTAGCCAGTGTGAGATGTCTTTTCCTCTTTGGATGTACGCTGACGCCGTCAACTGAGACGCTGACTTTTTTCATCATTGTTTAGGTAGGGGACTAATTCGTGGATGTTTTTAAACCCATGTTTGTTTCTTTCTAAAACAAAGAATTCCGATCAACTCAATAATAAGTTGATCCACAAAAGAATATGTTTGCGGGTTGGGAATATTTGATTGCATGAAAAAATATAGGGGAAATTTTTTTTAATTCTATTTTATGTGATTTTATCACACGTGCTTGAGAGTTTATTAGTATGATGTTAGTATAATTTATATTTGAATAAATTATACCCTTGTCAATATTAAAATCCTCTCTTTTAATGTCTTCCAGTTGATAACACCTAATGCAGAGGGCGAGGCCCAAACAAAAACCGCCTGAAAACCCTCCGTAGATTGTTGTTGGTGCGCGGATTGACGGCGATGTTGAAACAGGACCGCGACAGTGTTTTAAAGTTCCCGCATTGAAGTTCGGGTCCCGTAAAGACCTCAGACGCAGACGGCTGGTGAAACGGACCACCGGTGCGCGTCCGGTGGTCCGCAGAGAGCGACTGTGGCGCGCCACCCCGGCGCGGCGGCGCCGGCAACCGGGGGCGGTGGAGGGCTGCCGGAGAAGACCGCTGCGACCAAGCTGCGGCGGATCGGAACTGCTAAGCCGTTCTGGGTTTAGGGGGGCGCCATTAAAGTCGTGTTTTTTTGGTCAACCGGGGGGGAACATCACCCCCCCCCCCACCCCCCCTCTGCATCCAGCTTGGCCTCGAGCAGAGCCGCGGCCACACTGGGAAGGATCTCCCGCGCCGGGTCGGACCGCCCGCGCTGGGTCGGTCCGCCGGCGCCGGGCAGGACCCCCATGCCGGCTGAGTCGGGCCGCACCAACTAGACCGGGCCACGCCCAACTGGGCCGGACCTGGACCCCGGTCAGGTCAACCCTGTTCGGGCCGACATAGGGGGTACTGGGCCGTGTCGGACCGGGCCCAGACACCCCTTTTTTGGGAAGTTTCATTGAAATGTGAATAACATGGGATACAGACCTCTAATCGACGCACTGTCAGTAACTGTATGATCCTTGGATCGAGGCGGTCCTTTAAGTATATTACACTCAAGGTTTCAGAGAACTTTGGGTAGGTCCGGGTTGGTTCGAACACAAAACCAACCGGGCCCTCGGAGTGGAAACGCTTATATCATGAGCTCCGGATGTTCAATTGATGTGTCGTCGACTTTGTTGGATTCCTCTTGTTGAGATGGTTCTTTTGGTATTCTTCACCTCAGGTTTGGATGCAATTGGATTATGAACGAATTGTATTGTACCCGAAATCCAACCGGGCCCCTAGAACGGAAAAGCTGATAACATTCAGACCGGACGACCATTTGGTAAACCGTCAGTGGAATTGGTAATCATGTTGAGAAATGGCCCCTATGAGTATACCCGATGAGATTTCAGAGTACAATTAAGATATGGTAGGGTAGGTTCGTACACAAAACCAACCGGGGCCCCGGGACGAAAAGGCTAATAACACACAGACCGAGCATCTGATTGACGCGACGTCTGTTGTGTTGAGATTCCTTTGTTGTGGCAGACCTTTGGGATACTTCTTCGTGGGAATTTGTGATAATAGGAGTATCGACCAGTAGCTCGTGGAGTGGACCCTCCCGGTGACGAGCAAGCGGAGTGCAGAGACCTAGTAGCTGGCTGAGACTTGACGACTGTTGATTGATCAACTCAGAGTGATTCGGAGAGCCCAGTGGGGAGCACTTGGTTGTAGTGGTAGACCCACAGTGGAGGAGTGCTTTGTTGTAGCAGAAAAACCACGGTATTCAACATAAGGAGTACCTGTGTAGGCTGTGAGGGGGAGAGCTTGGTTGTAGCGGCAGAACCATGGTGGGAAGTGCTTGGTTGTAGCAGCAGGCCCATAGTACTCGATAGGTGGAGTACTTCAGTAGTCCAAGGATAGTGAGTAGCACTTGGTTGTAGCGGAAGGCCCGCTGTACTTGATATAGGAGTTCTCCAGCAGTTGTGGTTTCGACATCATGATAAAAATCCTGGTTTGTGCTGAGTCTTGACTTTCAATCTTTATCTTCGATGTGATTGACTTGATATCCCATGTCGATTTGATCATGCTTTCCTATGTGGATTGGGTCGTAATTTCCTATGTGGATTAAGTTATACTTTGCTGAGTGGACTGGGTTGTACTTGAGCTCATGAGTTAGAGCTGAACAGGATTTGATGACTTAGGTATATGTATCAGAATATACCTAAGTAGAGTTGGTTGTTACTTCGTGATTGTATCATCTATTTTTGGTTTATCCTTTGTTGATTAAGGGAGACCTTCATGGGTCTCGGGGTCTCTACAAAGTATCTTTTACTCACCCCAGCATGAGCTATGCCCACACTACGTTGTGTTGGTTGCAGACGACGGACAACGCTGATCGTGGTTGAGGCTTGTGGAGCGGGACTGTACTTGGAGGTGGACTATCAGGTGGGACGTATACGAAGAGGAAGGCCGGACTGGAGGAGCCGATGAGATCGACTATACTCACCCTTCAGGTGGTAGATCCGGTGGACGACTTGGTGGTTGCAGCTTGATTTCAGTTGTTGTACTTTCCTTTCACCTGTAGTTATACTTTTCAGTTGGGTTTGTATTCTGGCCCATTTAATTTTCAGCACTTTCTTTTGTACTTAGTGTTTTCTTCCGCTTGGACTCTGTTTTAGTGCTTACTTTTATAAAGTAAATGTATTCCCTTTTTATTGGGATTTACGCCTTGGTGCTAGTCGCCATCCCCTGGCCTATGGAAGGCGGGCTTGGGGTAGTCACGGCATGGGTCCCACGGACGGGTCTTGACAAATTTGTGTCAAAGGAGTTCGGTTCTACTGCAGAACTCATAACTCTGATCTTTCTTCTATGTGAAGAAATAGTGTTAAGGTTATTGAGTGTGGTTATTAGTCCAGGGAGTCCAGTGTTGGTGCGGAGGCCGACATATCAATATACCAGGACCCTGACTTCTGATACCCGACTCAATGCACGCAAACATTGATTGCATGTGTGTTTCGAAGTTTTCTTTGTTATTACTTGTGTCAGCTCACCAGGTATATTGTATTGACCATGGCGCACCTGTATCTTTTCAGGATGGCCCCACGACAGCAGCCAGTTAGGGTTTTGAGCGTTGTATGAGATGGCAGCCCACCGAGCGACGAGGCCTCAATGCAGGGCCCCATTACAGCAGAGGCACCGGTGGTACCTCTCCCTGCCGAGCCACCGATGCCACCAGCCCCAGCAGCTGAGAGTGAATGTCCCCTTAGTGCACTGTACGAGTTTCAACGTTAGAGACCTCCCAGGTTCTGTGGAGAGATGGACCCTCAGGCATCCAGGGATTGGATGGAGGCTGTTGTTCGAGTTTTCAGATTGTTAGGGACGCCAGCAGACATCATGGTGATCCTTGCTGCCAGCCTCCTTCAGGAAGCAGCAAGAAGTTGGTAGATCCCGATTCTCCATGTGCACGATGAGGCATCACTTTTGTGGGTAGACTTCGAGAGCCTGTTCCGGGCAGAGTTTTTACCATCCACCCTTTGAATGGTGCGTATACAGATGCTACTTCATCTTCAGTAGGGTAGCATGATGGTGGAACAGTATTCATCGTGGTTCACCGATCTCTCGCTCTACTCCACAGATATGGTACGATATCCGTTCTTCAGGGCCCGAACCTTCGAGCAGGGGCTCATGATAGAGATTAGAGCTTCAGTTGTTTCTCACAGCATCCCGACGCAGATAGGGGTGTTGGAGCGAGCCCTCTTAGTGGAGAGTTTCCTTGCTGAGCAGTCTCCAGCAGCAGGACCCACCACTAGCTGGCATGCAGCAGAGTCTTCTGCATCGGGCAGTAGATAGATTACGCAGAGGTCCAAGAGGACCATACCTACTGGTGGTTGACCGCATGATACATGATCATGTCTACGAGGCACCCGGGGTGGAGAACGACTTACCAGGAGCGTACAGTGTTACTCATGTGGTGGGGTTGGACACATGGCATGTGACTGTGCGACCCACCATACAGATGACCGGCAGATAAATGAAGAACCTCCCCGGTAGAGGCAGAGGTTCGATCGAGGCGGATTGCAAGGAGCAGGAGACTGAAGCATGGGAGTTGGTCGTGCAGCTGGAGGTGGAAAACGCTTCAATGTGTTGCCACCACCACCACCAAGAGGTCCTCTCTGACCGCATAGAATAGGTGGATATGGGAGAGCCCAGCTTCAGGAAGCTAAATAATACGACTACGGAGCTCTGGGAGCAGGCGGACAAGATCGAGACTAGTTCTAGGCATGGTACCTTTGATCTTGGTGCTTCTAGTTTCCTTTATTGTCTTTGTTGTTGTTTGTGGTTGTTGTGTGTCTTTTTACTTGAGCTGCAGTAATAAAAGACACTTTTCCTTGTGACATTTTCTTCCTCTCTTTTTGTGTACTAAGAGGTTCCAGTTTAAACTATTGAATTGACCCTCACTTTTGGGATTCTTATTGGAGGAGACCCAGTGAACACACACTGATTCCGACAGTGTGACTCAACCCTTAGAGGAGAGTGTAATGGTTGGATCTCTTGGTAGTATAATCGAGTCCTTACGACGTCATCCATGGCATAGATTAGTATCATTCATGTCAGGATTGGCTGTATTAGGCAAAGAACGTGGTTCATCCAGGGGATGAAACCAGATTTCTCATATCAGAAAAGAAGAAATCTTAGTATCTCTTGTAAGACCAGAGAACGTTCAGGTCATCCAGGAGCGGATGAGGACAGCTCAGAGCCGACAGATGTCTTATGCTGATAGGAAGAAGAGACCCCTAGAGTTTGAGGATGGTGACCACGTTTTATTGTGGGTCTCACCTCAATGTGGTTTACAAGGATTTGGCTTGGGTAGAAAGTTATCTCTGAGGTTCATTGGACCCTTTTTGGGTCTTCAACAGGGTAGGTGAGGTGGTTTACCACTTGACCCATCCACCTCAGTTGCACCAGGTGCATGACGTCTCCCATGTATCTCAGTAGAGGAGATACGTGCTCGACCGGACCCATACCATCAATCATGGGGAGATGGACATCGATGATGGGGCTATGTTTGTGGAGGTTTTAGTGGAGATCGAGGATCGATATGAGCGGGCCCTACATGGACGGTCGATTCCTCAGGTGCGCTTTCACTGGTAGCTCGAGAACCTCTAGGAGAGAACATGAGAGAAGAAGGCAATTCCGTTCTAGCTTCACACGATGAAGTTCGGCTTGGGCTTGGTCCAGAGTAAATCCCAATGGTGCTACCTCCTTCCCAGGTTCTATTAGATGGTCTTCGATCGGTCCAAGACTACTGGGTGTGGCCATCGAATCTTCTTTGTATAATAATTAACCAAGATTACTTGTATTTAGAGACAATAATCAAAATGCTTAGTTTCCAGCGGTCATATTGACCAATGGTTATATAACAATCAAAACTCAATGGTCTCATTTTAATTAGACTCATGTTATCAAATGAAACATTTTTGTAGAGTATAAAAATAAAATAACACATAAAATTAGGAAACAATATTTATTAAAAATTTCAGGTCGTTACAATCCTCCCCCCTTAAGAAATTGCGTCCTCGCAATTTTTTTAAAAAATTGGGTATTGAAATTTCATTGAAAGTTTCACATTGGAAAAGGAGTCAGTAAAAGTATTACTTTAAAAGAAATAAAGGGAAGTACAAAGGTCACCCGAGTTAACCCACACTAGGATTCCATGTAGGAAAACATAGACATGGCGGAGAAAAAAAAGGGTCATGTCTTGAGGGAGAGTGATAGAAAACATGATTAAGAGAAATTTAACTATATGAAAATCCCAAACTTATGATGTGTATAAACGGTCCTTGATTACCTAGTAGGAAACGTAACCAATAACGTTTTTGTTTTATGTTCCTTTTCATAATTTTGAGGAACTCATTTACTGCACAGAACAAAAACATAAGAAAATATAACTACCTTCATGTAGAGTTTCATCCTTTATTAAGTCTCTACCAAAACTAATATTTTCTCCAAATGATGAGAATTCAAAAACACTTGGTCTCATCAAAAACACAAGAATCATCTTCTAGAGAGTCACATAATCCACAAGAGATTAACTATCTATTTCTTCTATCTTTAAACGTTATCCCAAAAACAGAAAGGGTAATGTAAAACAACTCTTCAAAAAGAAAGAATCCCATAGGAATGGAAACTACTTCTAAATATTCAAAGTTCCAAGGTACTACCCAAAGTTCATCATAGAACATTCCATAAATAACCATCCTTAAAATTCCTCAAAATAAACCAAACTACGATTGAAACCCAAATAAAAGAAGGATTTGATAACATAGTCTCCCAAAATAAACTTCATTATTCATCTCTAAAGAACATCAACCACACCTAACATCTTATAACAAAAGTAGATAACCTAAAAATATTTTACCCAAGATATGTTAATCATTCCCATAAGTAACCTAAATTTCTATAAGTCCACCTTAAATTCATTGATTCTTCAAAATATAAGTCAACCTTACTCCTCAATGAAAATACTGTAGTAATCTATTTACGTCGATCATATAGAGTCCCCAAAATAGTGAACGTCTTCCAAAGTAATAATCATATTTTAATCCCCTAATCATCTCTGTCATATTATTACAGAAATCATTGCATTTCCTATCAAATTGGTTTTTGGGACATGTTCTTCCATTTCCCGCCATTAACTAAGAAAAGAAACTATAATTAGGGGCTTAATACTTAGCCAATAATCATGAAAAGGAAACTTTAAGCATAAAAGGATGAACTTTTAGAATATAATTATATCATAACTTGTGGTCCCCTGGGTTCCAATCTAGGTTATCCATGATCATATATTCTTATGTGAATCTTTATTTTATTTTATCTTTGTTCCTTTAATAATGGTTCATACTAAGCTTATGAATTTAACAATTCATATCCCCCGGGAGTGTTGTAACCAAGAGTGCAGAAAAGCCCATTGTTGTGTACCAGTTCCCATTTGAGTCTAACTCAAAGCGTTGTTTTCAGGTTTTACCCCTATGTACATCTGTGCCAGAGCCACCTCTACCTGCTCGTATCCAGACAGGGATGTATTTTCTTGGCAACCCATTACTCAATACTCACCCAAATACCAGGAAGATTTCCTATATATAAACATTTCTATAGGCTTCTTCCTAAAGTTTTAATATCCTAATTTCCACAAATAACTAAACCATCCATTGATACCAACTATAGCATCCCGCCTTTTTATAACATAAACTTCCATTACATTGTACAAAACTGAGGATCTTTAAGGTTTAGTGTCTTGGAAACCAGAAACATAATACATGATAACAACATAAAACATTCTTATTAAAAACTTGAATGGATTCTCCTTAAGTTCATCATAGGTTCATTACTGCATCTCATAACCTGGGGACATACATCAAAATAAAGGGTGAGAAGAAGGCCCAGTAATGGAAACTAGGGAAACATTTAACATGTGAACTTGAGATACATCAACTATATCATGAAAAAGAACTGTAAGGAATGAGAAAGAAATCATGTGGCATATCATAATAAAAATTGCATTTTTCATAACTTTAAGATGTGGCTACATCATTTAACATAGAAAATCATGAACATATCACCAAGGTCTATCCCCGAGGTGTCATTTGAAAATTACCAAGGATATTCACAAAGATATCGTGAAAATTGTAATCTCTAGTGGTTACATCATTACCCAATGCATTGGAGCGCTATCAGGTCACACCCCTAAATTTTTTTTTATTATCATTTGATCCACATATATCATCATCAAACATTTCATAAATAACCCATATAGAATAAAATAAATGTGTTTCATTTCATAATCATAAAGTTTTAAAAACTGCTTTAAAGACATGATCTTTACGTCACTTTAAACCCACAGAATGGGAGAGCAGGTTTCATGTCTGTAAATTCCATAATTTAGAATATAACATTTTGGTATATGTGTGAATACCCCTTTAGAAATAAGATCTTTTAGTATTCACTTTATAACATAAAATAATTTTGATAAAAGAGAGAGGCATTTTGAGAAGAAAATTCTGCAGCATAACGGCTATGTTTCGGGGTTTTAGAAAACATTGAAAAGAGAGGGGACATGGGTCAAACAATCATAAATGACCCATAAAACAGTATAGGTACAGAATAAGAAGGATATATGAACATTTTAATGAAATTTCAAGTACATACCATTTGAAATGAAAAACATATAAGGAAGAAAAAAATTAGATTTCTCTTATGAAAATTCGGTAGCCTAACAGCATCACTTAAACTTCAACAAAAATGAATTGAAAAGATCAAATAGGGTATATCATAATATGGACATAAAAGAATATTATGATAGATATAGATATCATACCCCAACATAATTAAAATGTAACTTTAAATACTTGACATGAAAGTAGAACTTTGAAAAGAATGAGAAGGGTGAAAGAATCCCCTTAAAAATTCGGCAGCCTAACGACGCCACTTTAACATTCTTAAAACGAATTAATGAGAGAAATATGGGGTCTCTCATCATATGAACATGAAAACATAATTAATATGAATATATAGGAACATACTCCAACATAAGAACATGGAGTATAAAAGAAATTATATAAAAGAGATTACTTGAAAAGAAGAGAGAGGTCGGATCCCTTACCTTAAAATGTAACTCTTAAAACTCAAAGGTTTGGACCTTCAGTGATTCGGGACCTTGGGAGGACTTCTTGGGAGGTAAGGAGACCAGAAACACATTTAGTATGGTTTTGGAGTCGAATGTATGAGAGGAGGGCTTGGTATTTATAGGGAAAGTGAGGGGACAAGGCATTAATGGCCAAGGGACACCTCATTAGTGGTTTTGGCCAAACCATGGGCTTGCCCGTGGTATTTTCCCATGGTATTGGACACTTGAGACACCTCACACAATACTTCATCCCCTTTAGTCGACCATCCCTTAAAATATCTCATGAAATCATCATGACACAGTTATGATGTCATTAAACATACCGAAACCCTAAAACTGTATTTTTACTATTCACTGAAAATTCAACTTTCTCAGAAAAATCACAAAACTTCACATTAACCAAATATAAATGCTCTGATTTCAAAAAGGAACTCCATTTTATAAAAATAATTTTCTAAATATTTTTAATTTTAATTTTCAATAAATACACTATTCACTGAAAATTCATTTTTTTCATAAAAAACCCCAAAAATTACCATAACATAATATCGATGCTCTGAGTTCAAAAATGAAATCCATTTATTAAAAATAATTTTCTAATTATTTTTAATTTAATTTTTAATTAAAAAACACTATTCAATTGAAAAAACTAATACTTGGATAATAATTTATGAAACTGTTATTTAACCATTTTATTGAATCACATTACTTAATCAAGGTGCCTAGATTATATTAATAATTTCTTTAAGTGAGATTACTAATCCATTTGGTCACATTACTAATCCTATGCATAATATCACTATTCATAATTTTCTATTCATCAAAAATCAAGTTGATATTATTAGACATTAAATTTCGTACTGAACATAATTGTAGAAGACCTTTTTTTGAATATCATTACACATTTTTAATTATTTAAGGTTTACATAAACATTTTTTAAAATATCCTTTCTCTAAAATTCACCAAAAATATGCATACTATATTTATCCGGACATTTGAAAAGTCATAAACATCATCATAGGAAAAAATATCAATTTTCATTTAAAACAAAGGATTACACAAGGCAGTTACGGTCTCCTTACATAGCCCCTTATCACACCAGCATAGGACCTAAGTGTAAGGTGTGCTAAGGTGGGAGTATCTGATGGAGGCTCGACCAACATTGCACGAGTAGTAATTTCTAGAATTTTGAACTTCTCGTGAAGGCGATTCAGTTCTAGCTTCAGACGATGAAGTTCGGTTTGGGTTTGATCCAGAGCAAAGTCCAGTGGTGCTACCTTTTTCCCAAGTTCTGTTAGATGGGCTTCGATCGGTCCAAAACTACTGGGTGAGGCCATCAAATCTTCTTTCTATAATAATTAACCATGATTACTTGTATTTAGAGACAATAATCAAAACGTTTAGTTTCCAGTGGTCATATTTACCAATGGTCATATAATAGTCAAAACCTAACAGTATCATTTTAATTGTACTCATGTTATCAAATGAAACATTTTTGTTGAGTATAAAAATAAAATAACTCATGAAATTAGGAAACAATATTTATTCAAAAGTTTGGGTCGTTACATTCACTAAAAGAATATAATAATATGATAATCGCATAGTAAATTATTATTAAATAATATAGGACTTAATTCTAGGAGAAGAAATATGTATAATAAAATATTATATGATATTTATAATATATTTTTTTACCAACTGATGAATTGAAAAAAATTATATCGAATGATTTATATGATGAATAATCATTTACTATAATATTCAAAATTATCTAAAAATATAAAAGTAATAACTTCATGAAAAATAGATGATAATAATACGAAATATGAAAAAATAAAATAAAAATTATGAAATTAATTAGTAGAATATTTTATACATTCGGTTTCATTAAATTGTTTTTTACAATAAATCCTGATATTAATGAATTTTAATAGGAATTATCTCATTATATAATTAATTGATATTTCATGATTCAGGTGAAAACTGAATGATGATGGATGGGGTACGGAGACACCATCTCATGATGATCCGACAAAATATATTCGGCTATAAGGTTTCTCCATTTCAGTGTAATATCATAGAGACCATTTTCTTTACCTTCAAGTCATCATAGATCATATAAGAAACTCAAGGAGAGTTGGGATCTTTAAATAAATGGATGTGGAATCCCCATCCCTTAAAGGTTTTTTTAGAAGTTAACACTAAAAATTGATGAAAATTCTCATTCTTTAAGGATTATAGTCCAAATATTTTTTTTAGGTAGGGGAACCTAACTCATTCATTATCTAATAAATATGTAATGTTTTATATTTTTAATATCATTGAACATATGAACTGAAAATACATTCAATAAATCCATAATGATTATCATTTTCTTTCACCCATTGATGAATTGATGGAAAATGTTTTGGGGAATGGGATTATCTCTCTAAAATAATGCACATTATTTATACAATATTTGAATCCTAAATATCATTTATATTCCATATTAGAAATTATAGATATCATTTATAGCAACTTATATTCACTTGATCATTATTATGTGCACTGAATAGTTCTATATGACAATTCTCTTCTAATATTTATTCATTTTATGATTTATTGGACCCCAAGTAGGTATTTTTTTGATACTATGATAGAGTACTTGTTGATGTTGATCTCAAATATAAACATATTGAAATGGGTTTCATCTAAACCATTTAAAATATAATGGATTTTTCTTTTAAATTTGAGAGAGTACCACAATATTGTAATGGATGTTAACATATAGGTAATTTGGAGAAAAAAATTGAAAAATATATAATGTGATTTACATTTTCCATGAATGAAAATGATGAAACAAGATAAATTAATTATAAAGAGGTTAAATTATATAAATATTAACAAGGTTTGATAAAAGCTTTAAAGAGTCAAAAAACTAAAACTATAGATGATAACAATATTGGTGTGGGTTTATTCAAGAATAAGGTCATGAAACTAGTACATAAAGACATATTTATGTAGTAATTTGGCACTAGGGACCTGGTATCCTTATTTTAAATTCATCTAATGATTATCTTAATAATATAACTCCAAATATGTTCTCAAAGGTCATGTTTTTAGGATAATAGAAAATTAAAAGGTAAATTGATCTAATGAGGTGTGTCAAATTGCTAGTGATCTAGGTGATCAGTCAGGTGCTGTCAATGTTGGTGCATGTTTTCCTAGTTCTGATAACTTGAGAATTGGTTATAATTATTTTAAAATAGGCTTGGGACTATCTCATCCAGGAGTTATTTATGATGGTACACTTTTCTAATATTTATAGGTTTGGGACTATCTCTTCAAGATGTTTCAAAATCATTTTGAGTTGTATAATTATTAGGGGATAACATTAAAACTAATGATAATAAAAAGGGAAATATGGTTTCTATGAATTTTAATTAAATTAATGATGTTGAATCCAGTGGAACAATATAGGGATGATACGGGATATAGATTAGTTAAATAGAACTGAAATAATTGGAATGATTATTCCCCGATAGGAAAATATGTGCATAGATCTACTACTAGTTTAGATAGATTAGATAGGATGAACTGTTTTAGCTCTCTCAATTATGATTTTTAATTTCATGAGGAATTTAATTATTATAATAAAATATAATATAATATTGGATTTATATTGTTCTTTATGAGGTTATTATTTCTATGTTTTCCACTCTTTATCACTCTCTGTATAAATTTTTTCTTGATAAAGTGGTATTCAAACTTCATCCAATTTAGATATTTTTTTATACAATAAATATATATTATAGTGTTTGTATGCTCAAAAGTTTTTATAATTTATTAATTTTTCTTTGTTTTATTTATTTAAATTTGTTCTAGGTGTTTGGAAGTATTTTATTAATTTTATATGGTTAATTAGTTGGAATGGGTAAAAAAATATAGCTCTATTATTTAATAATGAAATATTAAGAAGGCTTATAATTAATTTATTTTTCTTAATGATTTTTTATAAATGAAATATTTAGATTTAACATGTTAAAATTTTATTATTCTTATTTTTAGATATTGATTATATGTATCCTTATTGTAGAAAACAAATTTATAATAATAAAAATAAATTTAAATTGAACGATATTATTTTTTGATAAAAATTAATGGTTTAGGGGAATCAAAAATATTCATACCGAGGGTGGCTTGAAGGCTCTAATTATAACACCCTAGATCCTATAATATTTTTTGAAAGTTTATATTGTTTTTGAGAAATCTTTTGGATATTTATATCTTTAATGTGACTGTCGATACCATTAACATCATTTGGATATGTAACACCCAGAACACAAAAACTCAGTGTTAGTGCCTTAATTACATTTTTGTGATTACAAGGGATAAAATCCAAATTTTATGATCTATTTAGTATATTTGGGAAAACATATTACATAAATGATACCTATATTACATTATCAAATAGAAAATAATAAATGATACAAAAAAATAGATGAGAATCATCCTTGAAATCACATTCAAATATTTATTCTTTATAACATGGGGAAATAAAAAAATATGTGTGAGATCAAATATTTTGTTAGGTTTATGAAAAATAGAATAAATCACGAATCAATAAGAATAATTAACATTTAAATATAAATAAAGGAACATGAATTCCATTTCAATAACAGGATAAGGAGTTATCAATTTTGAAAGGTAGATATCTGAATACAAATTCCATTAATCAGTAATCATAGAATGAAATGAATCTATAGATTTTTTAAATAATGAAAATCTATTGGATAATAAAAAATGAAATAATTTTTTTGGAGATTATTAATTATTGGATTCCATGTTTCCTTGGTATATAGTACCATTACCATTAGGACCATTCATAATATATTTTATCATATCTAGTAGAAACCCATCTGATTTGGCCAATAGATTCATCTCATGAGACTACTCGTGGATCATAGGGATAAATTTAAATGTTACCCAAAAAATTTCATATAATTCCAAAGAATTCATAAAATATAAAAAATAAATTCAAATTATGAACAATATTTCTTATTAAATATCAATATTTATTGAAGTATACGTATTTATCAACATTTACAAAATTAATCATTTACATTTCATAGAAAAAAAACAGATGTAAATATGGTATAAATCCTAGGAAATTATCATACCTATCATAAATGAGCATTAATATTAAAATAAATATAATTTAATAGAAGAATTATAAGACTAAAGTGATTTTTAAAGATAAATTTAACAATAACAAATGGAATTGAGATGATGAGATAACTTTTACCTCTTGGTAATTTTCTTTTCAAACCCCCTTGGATGATATAAATCAATTTAGAAGATAAAATACTATAATTATTGAATTATTCATGATTTTAAATTTCATTGGGATTTTATACACCATATAAACGTCAATTTGGACACAATAACAAATAATTCTCTAAATAATGTAAATTTAGATAAATTCCATTACATTAAGTACGAATTGTCACCTGTGTCGTCATATTCTGGAATAAAAAAAATTAATTAATTTGTTTTTTTATAACCTATTTAATGATTTTTATTACTTTTCATTAACCTATTACCATGTTTTATGCAATTAAATATTCAATTATGTTTAGGTTGTATCTTTTGACAAAAAAAATTTATTCGTCAAATTGAATTTGGGAAGACAACAATGGTAAAAGGGGTCATTATTTATACACCTCTAGAATAATAATCATGAAAAAATTATCATATTCATATTTAAATTATACATTAAAACTAATCATTGAATATTTATATGAAAAATGAACAAAATTTACGATCATGGAGACGATTGGTTATACATACGGATGAGTAACTTTTCCGTTTTTCGATGACCATTCTATAAAAAAGTAAACTATAATTTATCTTTCGTGAATGTTAATTATATATTAACTGAAATATTATTTAATAATACATAATTTTATATATTGTTTTTTTGATTCAATCTCATTAAGGATGTTGTAATCTACATGTCCCCAAATTACGGTGTCACTTTTTCAGTGTATGAATGGGAACAATGAAAATAATATATTATTTTATAAAAAAGGTAATAATTTCACTATTTTAATAATGATTCTATTAATATCATATATTTTCTTTATATAGTTACTTTTATTTATGCATAATTTTTTGTTATGGGAAATGAAATACATCATTCATGGATATGATAGATCGTACAAACGTATAAACGATGTTTACATTTTCAGGTCATTTTAAAGAAAGAAAAGATAATATTAAGTGTATATTATAATTAATGTATTATTTATGACATCTTTTAATTAAATCCATCTCAAATAAATTACATGTAATGTATGAGTGAATCATTTTTGTCTTTGAGGAGGCTATAGCCCACACATCCAAAAATGGTATTATTATTTTCAAAAAAATGAAATCATGATGGAATGCGTTATGAAATAATTAAAAAAATTATTGTAAAAATAATATATATATTTAATATATATATTAAATCCATTATTATTATAAACATTGATAGTTTGAAATGTACGAACAAACAAAATCCGTTCGTGAGGCCGCAGTCTTCCATACCCTCAAATGCTCATTGTGTATCCCACATGATGGATGTGTGTGTTGGTGTAAATAATAACCTTAACATAGAAACACATCAGTATATTTAGGATGCTTATGTTATTATATGTGAATCAAATAATAATAATCTAATTGTGGATATATAAATAAAATGATATTTTTCATTGGTCTACATTACCTCTTTTTTAGGTAACTCAATTTGGTTTACACAAAAAGACATCATGGGATTTGATTATGCCATCATTGAGGTTTCTAAGATTAGTGGATATATTTTAATACATTATTTGGGTATGGTTTGGTTGAGTAAAATGGATTCATTGTTGATAATAATTTAGGGGGTGAGTTCCCTTTTATAGTGGTAGAAGAGTCGAATTCATGTAAATATAAAGTGAAAAAGACTGTAGAGAGGCCTATATTAAATCATGGGAAACCAACAATGATCTTAATAAAAAAAATAGATGATGTGGTAAATACTTTATAGCCATCGGTTTCTATATATGTGTCTAGAACAATTTTTCTTTATGTTTAATGTTTATTCGCTTGTTATTTGATTCTTTTTCTTAATCATTGTAATTAAATTTAATTTCATTCACTAATAACTTTAGTAAAAAAACAAAATTTTCATTATTATAAATAAATAATTATGATGATTTAAAATATGGAATAAATTTTTTGGAATTACAATCACAAAGGTGGCGCTAATTAATTTAATATTAATTCCAAAGACTAGATGAGAAAGATGGTTTTGAATGAAATTTTTTTCAAAAGATAGCAAGTATTTTATATACCATTTTAATGTGAAACTGTTTCAAATGATATAAATTGTATTAATATATTTAAAATTTATATAACTAAACAATAAATTATATTTAAAATATAATATAATTGTAAAATTTATTGAAACAAAAATTCAGTTCTCAATTAAAATTATGTATTTTTCTCTATTAATCAAAATTGATACATCGTAGAAAAAACCAAAATTTATTATAATATAATTTTTCATTCAGATTTAAAAAACTAATTTTTTATGTGACCTATAAAATTTATATTTTTTTCAAAAATAAATTTTAAAATAGATATTCCACTAAAAGGTGGAAAACATCGTTTAGAAAAATAATTGTTTTTATGAGAAATATTGGGTTTGATCATATCATATGTATAACAGATATAATATATTAATGTCAAAAATATTATATTGAATATATAATATATTGATTTCATTTATATAATTGAATAATTGAAATTAATATTATTTTTTAGGGATAAAACTCCTATGGAAGCCAAAAAATTGTTTTCTTTATATAAACATTCTCAATATATTCAATAGGTTCTTATATAAATGTTTAATTATTTGGTCACCAATGTGTTATATTAACATAATTTTACAATATTTCTCTATTTTAGTTATTTTTATTCATAAATGTCATTAAAATTACAATATGATACTTATAAAATTAAATAATAAGATTAATAGTATATTGTTATTAGGTCAAATTTGTTCATGTGTGTAACACAAGCTATTGAACGAACTCATTATAGTGTGTAATAGAATACATCATAGAGTATCTTGTTCTAATATATAATGTTGATGTTTTTATTGCATAAAATTTACTTGGTGTCTCATATATAAAATTCTACTGATGTGGCCTTATTTTTACTCAGTTTGCCACATCTTTTTATTACATTTTATACAATTTATTTAATTATTTTAACACTTTTTAATAAATAAATGCACTTTTGTTTTTATACAAATAAATTTTTCAATTATACACTTTTTATAACATTTTATGTAATTTTGGACCTTAAAATAATCGATTTATTCTTGATGTGTTTTTAATATAACTAATTTTCAATTTGTTTAGTTAAATATTTATTTGTTTATTTAATTTAATTTATCATTATTATTAATCATTGAGTTTTCTAATTAATTTATTTTTAATTTTTAATGTTATTTAAAACTTGTCGCGGCTTGCCAGACTATCGGTAGCTAAGCTACCGATAGCTGGGGTCCTTTTTCACTACCGGTAGGCAGGTTACCAGTGCTGTTCATCGGTGACCATTGTCACCGATACTCTTTCCTACCGGTATCTCTTTTATATATCTTATCGGTAGACTTTGATTTCTACCAGTGAGCCCTTTAATGTTATTAACAACAGTGAGTTTTTAGTTAGGTTAATTTAATTTGGCTTGGCTTCTTAATAAGTAAATATCTATTAAAACAATCATTTAATTAACATAATTCTAATTAACTAATCTAGACTTTATTTTATTAATTATTCTTTCAATTAAGTTATGTTAAAATAGGTTAATTTTATTATTTTATGTGTTTAATCACCTGCTAGTCATTTAAGTAAATAATATGTGTTTTTAAATTAATTAAATTGGTTCTCTTTTAATTTATTAGTTCAATTAGTTAATTAATTAATTAATAAGAGTTCTTAAGCATTAATTATATTATTTTATGTATGCAGATTAATTTTTAGTTTATTTAATAATTGTCTTAGTCTACCGGTGAGGTAATTTAAGAGCTTGTAGTGATTTATTTAGGTGACCAATGTTGTTATCTGCTGCTACTTTTTAATAAATTTATTTAGTTATTTTTAATTTTAAGTATTTTATTAAGTTAGTTCAAAAAGTTATTCATCTTATAATTTTGGTGTTGCTAATTAATTATTTAAATAAGTTGAAAGTTTAATAAAAATTATGCTTTAAATTAATGATATTTAGTTATATTTTCAATTAATTATTGTCAATCCTTCTTTAAAAAGTAACTTATGTTTTAATTTATAATGTTTCACTGTTAGAAAATTTTACCACTGAATTTATTTTTATCGGTAGCTTCTTTTTATGTAACGGCGTCATTTTTATCTATCGGTGACCTTCATTTAGTTTTATCGGTAGCTGCGGCCCTCCCTGTCCCTTTTATTACCTCACCGATATTTTATTTTTCTCCATCGGTAGCTTCAGCTACCGATACCCATTCTTAATGGTAGCAGCTGATTTGTTTCTAATCCTCACCAATACACTCCACTTTTTCTCACCGTTACACTATATGATACCCAACTCTCCTGCACCTCACTGTTACGCATTTTCAACCTCACCATTACTCATTCTTCACTACTCTATTCAACCTCACCTTTATCCCTCTTCATACCTCACCGATATTATATATTTTTTTTGTTTATCGGTAGCTTTAGCTACCGATACCCATTCTTATCGGTAGCTGCAACCCATGCCTCTCCCACCACTTTCCTTTCAAGATATCTCACCGATGCCTAATCAACATCATTCTTTTTCTAAACTACGCTTCTGATTTAAATCCATCGTACATATGAACCCCTCGGATCCAGGTAGGAGAATCGCTGGTCTTTGCGCTGCCGCTGATGATTCGATGCATTTTTGAAGACCTGCTTTACTGGGACTAGTTGCTGCGGAGATTAAGAAACACTAACCGCATCCACTTCATCTTTGTAGTCCCCATCGCATCTCCATGCTACCTCATTTCTGTTCTAAATCTGAGCCAGTTTCATCCTTCATCCAAGAGGGACTGTGAATCACTTGTTCCCTTAATCTCGCCGCCATCACAAAATGCGAGTCTCTGCCAACCCATCGGCTGCCGAAGTAGCCTCGAGTGATGTCGTTGTCGCTGGTCGAGTGAAGTTGCAGAACGAGTGTCGCCATGGGGGAGCTCCTTGCCATCGCAACTCTACTGCACATTTCCAGAGGATCCGTGATCCGATTTCCAGCACTGGTTCTTCGGGAGGAAGTCTGAGTTGCACCACCGCCGCTAAAGGGATCCAAAGCCAAGGAGGGGAGATCGCATGCACCGCTGCTATTCTGGCTTGGAGGAAGAAACCCTTCCCTGTTGCGCCGTGGATTTGTGGGAGGAAGAAGGGAGAAAAAAATGAATAAAAAAAATATAATGATATAAGATAATAATAATAGTATAAGTAGTATAAAACAAAAAGGAGAAAAGTAAAGTATAAATAAAGTAAAGTTAAAAAGCAAAAGGAAAAGTGAAAAAAAAATAAAGTAGAGTGAACTTTTCATAAAAGCTAACTTATTAAGTCAAATGAATTAATTAAAATTTATGAAAGTTATAATTATATTATTACATAGATTAATTATAAATTAAAATATAAAATTAACTTAATAAAAAATGATAATAATAAATTAATTTATTATAGTACGATTTATATAATTAATATACTATAAATTATACTTAATAAATTTTAAATACTTAAAACATAAGTAGTAAATTTAATTACCAATTTAAAATTAACTAATTAATTTATTAATCCAACAATTTAATCCTTTTAATAGTAATAAATAAATTATCAATATAATCTAAAATATAATTTTAATTATTTATTTACTTTTAATAACTTAGTAATCTTATTTATAAACATAGTTAAATTAATAACTTTTTAATAAATTATGTTTTACCATATTATTATTTAATGGATAATTTTATAAATAATTTAAAATAAAATAATAATTAACTATTAACTTATGACTAACATTCAAAGAGTAATATAACACTCGACTTTAAAAATAACCACGTTTTCATTGTTTGCGTCCTTATTTATTTACCTTTCTTTTTTATTTATTTGTGCAGGCTCATACCAAAGTTGTAGACACGTCCAGGTACTTACAACTAACTTTACCGAAGTTCGTTACGTGAGAAAAGATTGCGCGACGTGCCGGTCGCGAAAAAACACACATTTTGCGAGCAGCATCAGAATTTTGAGGGGGGACTTTCATTCGACATTCCACACCAGACAATACGAGAGAAGAACTCCCGGGAGATGATAGAGTCAAACTGGAGACTAAGGATCCCGAAGGAAGAGCGATATTTAGGGAGTCTTTCTCCCTCTTTTCATAACGTCTTGTACTCTGTTTTCGGATTGTTTTCAATGATATATTTCATTTTGAACATGAGTTGATTTTCCATCTCAGGAGCTTCAAGCTTTGTTGGTTTATCTGTTAAATTGTTCACTACTCATTGATTGACATCATAATTAATCGGCGAGATCAACTCTGATGTTAAGTAAATTTGTTCACACCTTACTGTAAAAAATGTCATAGTTTCAAGTTCAATTAGAGAGGTTGAACTAGATCTTCAATTTGTTTAAGCGTTAATGTCATTACAGTTGGAGTTTTACGGCGAGTTTACCTTCGACTGTATTATTTTTCAAAATTCTAACAGACGATGATCTTTAGAGTGGCGAACACTAAAAGTCATAATTCTGTTTGATGTTTCTTCTGGCGAGGAAGATATATCAAACAATTTCTAGGGTGTGCTTCAATTAAGTTTAGTGGATAGTTGTCCTTTTAATCATCAAGTTTGGAATTCCCGAGAAAATTGTTGTTCTTAGCTCTTTGTCTTTGCTGCTTAAAGTAGTTAGCTTAATTTCTTAGTTTAACAGTACCTAGTGCAATTTTATTCCCTTTGTAGAAAATTTAGTTTCTTTGTAAAGAATCTTGTTTCCTCCTACTGTTTCTAGCTCATCTTTTAAAAATAAAAAAAATAAAAAAGGTAAAAAGATTATCACTCTCTCCACTGCTGACAACAGTGGAGTATATTTTTCTTAGAACCTTAGACAACTCATCTGCCTTCTCCGTGGATCGACCCTGCACTGCTGTACTAGTGTAGGAGTATAAATGTAATTTTGAGGGACGTGACGACCTCCGGCCGCTTCATAATTTGGCGCCGTTGCCGGGGAAGGCACGCACCGAGAGTCTAGGGTTTAAAAAAAATACACAGAAAAACACAAAAAAAACACAAAAAAATGATTTAAAAAAAACTACTTTGAACTGTATCTACTACTTTTGTTGTTTTGAAAAGAAAAATCTGCTTCACAGAGAACTGTTGTGTGTTTAAGCTCATTTAATTTTTAATTAAAAATGGATGTTAATTAGAATTGGAATCAACTGGGACCTAACTGTGTTTGTTGTGGTGATTATGGACATACTGCTTGGCAGTGTGTCTATAACCAGCCACAACAAGATGTTTACACGGATGAAAATGAACAATGTGAGTTTAGTCCTGACACCCTAGCTAAAATTGAATTAATTGATTCTAAACTAGATGCTAGGGTGGAACAAATTAATAATTGGTTAAATAAAACCCATGAAATACAACATAGAGATTCTCAAGAGCGATATCAAAGAATAAAAAGATTTGAAAATATGCTCTTAGAATTAAAACAAAGGGTAAAAGAACAAGAAGAATTTGAAGAAAAAGAAAAGTAAAATGTGTATAAAAGATTTGAAAATCATGTTGAAGAGGAGAGTGATTGTGAAATTGGGCAACAAAACTTCCATTTTGAAAAATCTGACACTGTTGAACCTAATCTGGAAATTACCAGCTCACTGAATCATGATAATAACATTGAAAATCCAATAAAGAGCTTTAATAGTGTTGAGTTGGTCAATTTTGAAACTTAATTGAAACAGAATGAAAAATATTGCCCAGTTCTTTACATCATTCCTTCTTTGGAGAAAAATCACTGTTTTAGATGTTTTGAGAATGAAGTCACTCGTGTTGAAGATATACTTGAAACTAAAAAATTGAATGTTAAAAACTCTTCACTCAAAATTTCTGAAACTCTGAACATTGAGCCTGAAAATGATATTGGGTACACTTTGGAAGAGAACCTTAAGCTGGAAATCACAGAATTTAAAATCATTGAACCTAAATTGAAAAATTCTCTTTCATGTTTTGAAACTCCAAACCCAATAATTTCTGAACAGTTTTTGGATGATGAGGATGAGGGAATTATTTTTGAAGAAAAACTAACTGATGAGTTTTAATTTCCCTATTCTCATAGTGATCATTTTTATGAAACTTTGTGTACTAAAATGGAAAGTAGTGTTGTCATTCCTAGGGAAAACTGTTTGAATTTGAATAATCTTGAACATGACTTAATTGAAGCTGAATTGAACTTTTCTTCCCCTGAACTGAACCTTCCTGAACACACTACAGACATGGTTTTAGAAAGTGAGCCTTTTGAGTTTGAACTTGAAAGAGAGGTTGAACACACACTGGAATTAGGCGGAGTTTATCTGTTAGAAGCAGTAGATGTTCAATGTGAGTTAACAGATGAGGATCTTTTAGAAGAGATTTATAACATTGTTAGAGCTGAACCACTTAGTGATAAAATAAATTCTCTTCTTTGTTTGTCACTTCCATCCTCACCTGTGATGGGTGCTAATTATTTTCATGATACTGATAGTAGTTCAGATAGGGGATCACACTTGAGTTTCAGTTTTCATAATTCTGTTCATCACTTAATTGAATTCCCTCTTGAACCTGCTTATCAGTACTCACCCATGAGAACCCTTGAATGTGAATATTTTAGTGTTGATGTTGGAGAAGATAGCTCTGAGGACATTGTCATACCCTTTGAAACACCTAATTTATTGCTACCACTTCCTAAAAATGTTAATATTGTCAAATCTGAAACAAATTTGGAAGTGGGAAGCACTATACTCACAACTGTTAAAGGGTGTTTCTTGGGGATTTTTACAGCTGATGACAATTTAGTTTTTGTTGTGCTGAGTCTTGAAGCCCACAATTTTCACTATTATGTTAAAAATAATTGGTCCAAACACATGTGGTGGTTCCTGCTAAGGAAACCACATCCACCTAATGACTACGGTTAGTTACTTGGTGAGTATGGATAGGGACTTTAAACCTAGCGCTTCATGGGAGGCAAACCATGGTTTTTGTTTTGTTAATAAATAAAAAATTTGTAATTAAATAAAGTCTAACTGAAGACATTAAATTCAATGCTTCATGGGAGTCAACCCATGCTCTTTCTTTGTTTTTACTTTTTTTCTGTTCTTATTTTACTTTGAATAAAGTGCTGCTTTGTATGCTTATATATGCTCTGTTTTTGATGGATAATTGTTCCTGGTCTATATACTCTGTGTTTTTAGGAATGCTGCTTCTGTCATCTAAGGAGTGGAATTCCCATGGTCATTTTTGGACAAGAGCATAGTCAAGGAAGTACTTCAACTTGCTGCACTTATTTTTCTGCTCCTATTTTTGTAAATAGAATTCTATTTGCTTAAAATTCTGCTTGTATTATAAAATTCTGTTGCATGTCATGTAACTAATCAATTAAAAATCCGCATGAGCCTCCTTGCTTAAAAAAACTGAATTACATTGTGAAAAAACTTTTTCACTGCATGAAACTAAGTGTGGGGGGAGAGTACATGCTGCTGGTCATTTGAATCTTCTTGTTTCATTTAGGTGTTTAGCATGAACTTTGTCTATTGTATAGAACATATTATTGATTTTTTTTTTGTTTAAAATGCTTACACCCAGTTAATTATGTACCCACACATTATATACTTATTTTGAGCATTAATGGAAATCTTTGTCACTTTAATGTGTACTTGGATATGAACCTGCTTTTATTTATTTATTATGGAAAATTAAAATTTTGAACTTCATTGGGACCCTTTATACATGTCATATATCTACTTAATTGAAAATCTGTTTTGAACATTAATTGCTTAATTGTTCTTCTCCATATTTAGAAGTCAACTTTGGGGACAAAGTTGGGTTTTAAGTGTGGGGGAGGGGGTCAATTCTTGACTGTGCTAAACTATGTTTAATTGTAATGCTCATCAATTCCCACTTCTTTTAAACTTTTTGTCAAAAAATGGCCAAAATTTTTCAAAAAAATTCTTTCACAATTTTAGGCTTTACATTGCACTCAAATGAGTCTTGCCTTAGGATGGTGCTTGATTGGAAGTTGAGTCTTGCGTTGAGTCAGAAATGAGTGGTAGTGGATGATTGCTGAGTGGAATTGTTTAGTGGTTTAATGAATTTTTGTTAGGAACTTCTTTTGAGAGTGATATGGGAAACCTTTTAGTGGATTTAAGATCATAATTTTAGGTACTGGAAGTTTGACCTTTATACGAGGAGCCTTTTCATTCTTTTAATTTATAAAAATGATCACTTATTTTGAGTCAATGTAAATGGTTTTTATATGAATCTTTTGAAACTGGAGTAATACTGGGCATTTGGGATCCCATGGTGAATCTTTGAGACCTTAGATGCTGGGTGCGTTTCTGTTTACTATAAGCCCTCTGTACACTCTGAATAAGTGCATTGCACAGTGCTTGGCACAAATTACATGGCTTGGGAAAAATAAATAAAGTGTTTAAGGTCAAAAATGAATTCATTAAGGTGAGGGGAATGATGAACTCCATATGAAGAGGGGGACAACTGGTTTATATGGGAGTCATGTGGGTTGTATCAAAAAAGTGATTTTAAAAAAAATTATCTATGTTTTAATTTTGGAACCAAGGGGATTAGTCAAAGTACAAAGTTCCTTTTGTTAAGGTTTTGATTCCACTTTCATTTTACCTCTTATCACTCTTGAATTTAGAAATTGAGCTTGGATTGAAGTGAGTCACTAGGCAAAGTCATATATGAAGCAGGACACCTTCATTTATGGATGATTCATGGTTTACTTGATTTCCCTTTGAGTAGTTGTTCTAGGCGAGACATTATTTGAGGCTATGTTTTCAATAGCCTAAGCACACTTTTTGAGTCCTTTGTTGAAACTTCTCTGTACATAGCTGATTTGTATAATTCACTTTTTTTTCAAAGATTATAAAACATGGGATTGTTTGAGGACAAACAATGTTTAAGTGTGTGGGAATTTGACGTGGCCTTATTTTTACTCAGTTTTCCACATCTTTTTATTACATTTTATACAATTTATTTAATTATTTTAACACTTTTTAATAAATAAATGCACTTTTGTATTTATACAAATAAATTTGTCAATTATTCACTTTTTATAACATATTATGTAATTTTGGACCTTAAAATAATCGATTTATTCTTGATGTGTTTTTCATATAACTAATTTTCAATTTGTTTAGTTAAATCATTATTTGTTTATTTTATTTAATTTATCATTATTATTAATCATTGAGTTTTCTAATTAATTTAATTTTAATTTTTAATGTTATTTAAAACTTGTCGCGGCTTGCCAGACTATCGGTAGCTAAGCTACCGATAGCAGGGGTCCTTTTTCTCTACCGGTAGGCAGGTTACCGGTGCTGTTTATCGGTGACCATTGTCACTGATACTCTTTCCTACCGGTAGCTCTTTTATATATATCTTATCGGTAGACTTTGATTTCTACCAGTGAGCCCTTTAATGTTATTAACAACAGTGAGTTTTTAGTTAGGTTAATTTAATCTGGCTTGGCTTCTTAATAAGTAAATATCTATTAAAACAATCATTTAATTAACATAATTCTAATTAACTAATCTAGACTTTATTTTATTAATTATTCTTTCAATTAAGTTATGTTAAAATAGGTTAATTTTATTATTTTATGTGTTTAATCACCTGCTAGTCATTTAAGTAAATAATATGTGTTTTTAAATTAATTAAATTGGTTCTCTTTTAATTTATTAGTTCAATTAGTTAATTAATTAATTAATAAGAGTTCTTAAGCATTAATTATATTATTTTATGTATGCAGATTAATTTTTAGTTTATTTAATAATTGTCTTAGTCTACCGGTGAGGTAATTTAAGAGCTTGTAGTGATTTATTTAGGTGACCAATGTTGTTATCTGCTGCTACTTTTTAATAAATTTATTTAGTTATTTTTAATTTGAAGTATTTTATTAAGTTAGTTCAAAAAGTTATTCATCTTATAATTTTGGTGTTTCTAATTAATTATTTAAATAAGTTGAATGTTTAATAAAAATTATGCTTTAAATTAATGAAATTTATTTATCTTTTCAATTAATTATTTTCAATCCTTCTTTAAAAAATAACTTATGTTTTAATTTTTAAAGTTTCACTGTTAGAAAATTTTACTGCTGACTTTATTTTTATCGGTAGCTTCTTTTTATCTAACGGCGTCATTTTTATCTGTCGGTGACCATCATTTTTTTTATCGGTAGCTGCGGCCCTCCCTGTCCCTTTTATTACCTCACCGATATTTTATTTTTCTCCATCGGTAGCTTCAGCTACCGATAGCCATTCTTAATGGTAGCAGCTGATTTGTTTCTAATCCTCACCGATACACTCCACTTTTTCTCACCGTTACACTATATGATACCCAACTCTCCTGCACCTCACTGTTACGCATTTTCAACCTCACCAGTACTCATTCCTCACTACTCTATTCAACCTCACCGTTATCCCTCTTCATACCTCACCGATATTATATTTTTTATTGTTTATCGGTAGCTTTAGCTACCGATACCCATTCTTATCGGTAGCTTCAACCCATGCCTCTCCCACCACTTTCCTTTCAAGATATCTCACTGATGCCTCATCAACATCATTCTTTTTCTAAACTACGCTTCTGATTTCACACCATCGTACATATGAACCCCTCGGATCCAGGTAGGAGAATCGCTGGTCTTTGCGCTACCACTGATGATTCGATGCATTTTTGAAGACCTACTTTACTGGGACTAGTTGCTACAGAGATTAAGAAACACTAACCGCATCCACTTCATCTCTGTAGTCCCCATCGCATCTCCATGCTACCACATTTCTGTTCTGAATTTGAGCCAGTTTCATCCTTCATCCAAGAGGGACTATGAATCACTTGTGCCCTTAATCTCGCCGCCATCACAAAATGCGAGTCTCTGCCAACCCATCAGCTGCCGAAGTAGACTCGAGTGATGTCGTTGTCGCTGGTCGAGTGAAGTTGCAGAACGATTGTCGCCATGGGGGAGCTCCTTGCCATCGCAACTCTACTGCACGTTTCCGGAGGATCCGTGATCCGATTTCCAGCACTGGTTCATCGGGAGGAAGTCTGAGTTGCACCACCGCCACTAAAGGGATCCAAAGCCAAGGAGGGGAGATCGCATGCACCGCTGCTATTCTGGCTTGGAGGAAGAAACCCTTCCCTGTTGCGCCGTGGATTTGGGGGAGGAAGAAGGGAGAAAAAAAATGAATAAAAAAAATATAATGATATAAGATAATAATAATAGTATAAGTAGTATAAAACAAAAAGGAGAAAAGTAAAGTATAAATAAAGTAAAGTTAAAAAGCAAAATGAAAAGAGAAAAAAAATAAAGTAGAGTGAACTTTTCATAAAAGCTAACTTATTTAGTCAAATGAATTAATTAAAATTTATGAAAGTTATAATTATATTAATACATAGATTAATTATAAATTAAAATATAAAACTAACTTAATAACAAATGATAATAATAAATTAATTTATTATAGCACCATTTATATAATTAATATACTATAAATTATACTTAATAAATTTTAAATACTTAAAACATAAGTAGTAAATTTAATTACCAATTTAAAATTAACTAATTAATTTATTAATCCAACAATTTAATCCTTTTAATAGTAATAAATAAATTATCAATATAATCTAAAATATAATTTTAATTATTTATTTACTTTTAATAACTTTGTTTTCTTATTTATAAACATAGTTAAATTAATAACTTTTTAATAAATTATGTTTTACCATAGTATTATTTAATGGATAATTTTATAAATAATTTAAAATAAAATAATAATTAACAATTAACTTATGACTAACTTTCAAAGAGTAATATAACACTCGACTTTAAAAATAACCACGTTTTCTTTCTTTGCGTCCTTATTTATTTACCTTTCTTTTTTATTTATTTGTGAAGGTTCATACCAAAGTTGTAGACACGTCCAGATATTTACAACTAACTTTACCGAAGTTCGTTACGTGAGAAAATATTGCGCGACGTGCCGGTCGTGAAAAAACACACATTTTGCGAGCAACAACAGAATTTTGAGGGGGGACTTTCATTCGACATTCCACACCAGACAATACGAGAGCAGAACTCCCGGGAGATGATAGAGTCAAACTGGAGACTAAGGAGCCCGAAGGCAGAGCGATATTTAGGGAGTCTTTCTCCCTCTTTTCTTAACGTCTTGTACTCTGTTTTTGGATTGTTTTCAATGATATATTTCATTATGAACATGAGTTGATTTTCCATCTCAGGAGCTTCAAGCTTTGTTGGTTTATCTGTTAAATTGTTCACTACTCATTGATTGACATCAGAATTAATCGGCGAGATCAACTCTGATGTTAATTAAATTTGTTCACACCTTACTGTAAAAAAATGTCATAGTTTCATGTTCAATTGGCGAGGTTGAACTTGATCTTCAATTTGTTCAAGCATTAATGTCATTACAGTTGGAGTTTTACGGCGAGTTTAACTTCGACTGTATTATTTTTCAAAATTCTAACAGACGATGATCTTTATAGTGGAGAAATCTAAAAGTCATAATTCTGTTTGATGTTTCTTCTGGCGAGGAAGATATATCAAACAATTTCTAGGGTGTGATTCAATTAAGTTTAGTGGATAGTTGTCCTTTTAATCATCAAGTTTGGAATTCCCAAGAAAATTGTTGTTCTTAGATCCTTGTCTTTGCTGCTTAATGTAGTTAGCTTAATTTCTTAGTTTAACAGTACCTAGTTCAATTTTATTCCCTTTGTAGAAAATTTAGTTTCTTTGTAAAGAATCTTGTTTCCTCCTACTGTTTCTAGCTCATCTTTTAAAAATAAAAAAATATAAAAGGTAAAAATATTTTCACTCTCTCCACTGCTGACAACAGTGGCGTATATTTTTCTTAGAACCTTAGACAACTCATCTGCCTTCTCCGTGGATCGACCCTGCACTACTGTACTAGTGTAGGAGTATAAATGTAATTTTGAGGGATGTGACGACCTCCGGCCGCTTCATCTACCAACAAGAATAAATATATTAAAAAAAGAAAAATTTATAATATCTAATGGTGTTAAATTATCCCAAAATTAAATAAATTCAATCCACACAATTAAAACCTAATATCATTATTTGGGGGTTGGATATTTGAATATACAATTTTTGAAAACCCCACATCATAAATGTTTCAATGACCCATCTTTTTAAATTTTTTAATGTGAATGTCATCGTCCCCCCAAAACACTGCATTCTAAAAGGTGAACCTTAGTAAAAACATTGAAATGGAAGGGAAATATTACTATAAGGTTGTAATTAATAGTGATGGAGAAATGTGATTACAATAATTTAAGTGATACAAATACCATTAATAAACAGATGATAATAAAAAACATATGTCTAAAAAAGATATTAATATCATAAAAATGTTTATAATTGGAAAAAAAAAATTTATTTCAGAACCCTTTTCCTAGAGTCGAGTAAATATTTTACTCTATAATTTTATAATTAAATCTATGTTTTTATAAACACAACCTTATCCTTTGATTATTCATTGAATAATTTATACATCTCCTCAAAGAAAATGTTTCATCATAATGTGATGAAAAACAATTATGTATAGAACCTTATACAAATATTATCTTATACCATTTCATAAAGGTCTATCATTTCCTTCCAAAAAATTTGATAAAATCTTACTAAATTTCCAAAATGAAATTATCATTTGCCTTCATTAAACAAAAATAATTTTATACTGAGATTCTAAAAACCATCATCATGCATTCCCATAAACAAGATAATAAAATGAATTATATTAATTCCATATTAGAAACATATATTACTAATTATTCCATATTTTAGGCACATGTTATAAGACATATTTTATAAATACTAATGTGTTTTAAATTCCATCAATTATATTATAAACCATTTTTTAAAAAATCATTAATATGTTTCATAGAATTCAACACATATCCAATATATTCTATCCAAATCAATCGTTTAATTATCCTAACATATTCAGCCCGATATTAGGAACATAGTATGTTCTATTTTTTCCACTATAATTTTTTGTTCAAGAAGAATAACTTTTCACTGAAACATTTTTTAGGGTCATTAGAACTGATCAACACACACGGTTAAATAATTAATGAAAATGTAATTTTGTAAAATCTATATACATTCCATTTTAATTTTAACCATGATATCATTCATAACAGAATATTAAAAAATTAATCATAAATCAAAATATAGGTGATAATTAATTGATAAACATCAACAATATCGATAATAAAATAATTACCCTTATCTCATATCTTCTTCTAAGTTATATTATCTTCTCACTTGGTACAATCATTTTCATAATTCCCCATATTTTTATAGTTTAATCAGTGAATAAAAACATTTTGTCCTTCCCTTTTCATTATTTTTCTAGGGGACCTTATATCGATACTTATAAAAAAATATAATACCTTCTAGAATTTCACAAGGACATTCCTTCCACAGTTATCAAATTATGGAAAATAATTTGTTCACATCATCCATTAATGCATGATTTGTTCTAACATCCTCTTATTTTATTAATTTTAATTTAAAATATTTGTTATATAAAATTCATTATTTATTTTTATATCACAAAAATCTATTTGATAATTTGATGGAAAATATTAGGAGATCAATCTTCTTTAAATAAATGACTTAATTCTTTTAAAAATTACCTAAAATTCACTTCGTATTGGGTATTTAATTGATGTCATACTAAGATAAACATCAAAATATAGCTTCATAATCTGTGATAGTTTATTATTACCTTTTCATTATAAAGTTTTAATATCTATTAATATAAAATAATTTCTCATGAGGGAATGATTTATAGAATAATTTTCTGTTATAGGCTTTAAATTCCAGGATTTCTATTTTTTTTTCTTTAGTATTCTGGATCAATGGCTACCATTGATCCGCATCACCACCGATATAATACAATAAATTCATAACCTTTTCCTTTTCACCAAATTCTAATTCTATTAATATCATCTACAAAGAAATAATTCATTTTTCATTAGAAATTGGATCACTAGTTCTAAAATATTATGGGGGCCTCTATCACGTAAAGTGATCCTGCACCAGAGAATATTTTTTTTGAACAGGTTACACACTCTTGGAAAGGATATGTTTTATAACCTTACTATGATTCCATGATATATTCATAAACATATTAGTTCAAATAGATGTTATATCATCATTATCATTAGGGAAACCACAACATTGGCAACTAAAATTTATACCATTGTTTCTTCAAGGTGCAATTTTTTAAAATTTAATCAAATATATTAGATCACATCATTATGAAACATAATTTATAAACCCAAAACTATTAAAATACTTAAAATTAATTGAAAACATAACAAATATATTATGAAATTATAATAAGTATATATTTTTGGGACGTTATTCTATACTTTCATTCAAATTATATCATAATCCCATTGTATATATTCTATTTTTTCAAATATATTGTATCCATGGTTTCAACTAAACTATTTTTTTTACAAACTGTAATTCTCCAGACCTAAAAGCTCATATCTGGGTCATACTTTATTCTAATGGAATGATAACAAGGAATTAAATCCTGAAGGAATGTTCTGTTTAAAATCTTAGTAAATCCATATTACAAACATTATACCCATATTAAATTTTGAAATAGAAAATAAAACAAGTTAAATGATATAATTATAAGAAATAAATCATTGATAGATTATTCATTTATTTATTTTTTATAAATCGGTGAATGAAAAAAAATTATTATGATCTCAAATGATCATTACGAGTTATATATAGAAGAATAAATCATAATTCAATAATCATAATTAACTTTTAAATATATATAATTGAACACTATTTCCATATTAATAGCGTAGAAATTAATAATCAATATTGGAAGGAAACTAACTAAACAAACATGCCATTAATCAATATGTTGACAATAAAATGAATCCATATATTTTATCACTGTAAAAATACTCAATAATATAAAAATTGAAATAATGTTTTATGAAATTATTAATTATTATAATCCGTGTTTCCTTAGAACATGTTATTGTTACTATCAAGATCAATCGTAAGATGGTTTTGCATATTAGGTAGAAACTGATCTGATTTTTTCAACTAATTTGTCTCATGGGACTATCATCGCATTGAGTGGATTACATTAAATTCTCCCTAACCCATATTGTACTAGTAAAAAATAATTCTACATATATCAAAATTCTCATTTTGTCTTATAAACAATATTCCTTATCAAATATGTGAATTGTGTGTGGGATATAAAATTGTTAATATTTCCCAAATAAATCATATATGTTTTAAAGTAACTATGATACGTAAAGATGGTATACAGTTTAGGAAATAATCATTTCCATAATAAATTTATATTTATATTAAAATATATATAATTTATAATTAAAAATGAATATAATAAAGTTATTTTTTTCAATAAAATGTTATCAATCACAAAATGAATTGAGTTTATGCAGTAACTTTTATGACCTGGACACTTTCATTTCAAACCTATGTCGATGAAATAATTCAATTTGAAACTAAAAATAGAATATTTAATTAATTATTTATGATATTAAATATAATTTGGAACTATATAGACCATATAAAACTGAATTGGTAAATAATAACAAATAAGTGTTAATGGAATCTAAATTGAGAAAAAATCTCGTACCTTGAGTTAAACATGTCATCAGTGTCTTTATATTGCTGAATAATAAATTTATGATAATTATTAAGGTTTCTATAACCATAAACTTTTTCACTATTTATTTTATTTGAAATAATAAAAGTTTATATACAATTACATAATTAATCAAGTTAATATCAGATATTTTGACCATATTTCTTTCATGTAGAAAAAATGACATCAGTTGGAAAACTATAGTCAAATAGTTCATGATGAAAATTTAATAATAATTCTAATTATGAAATAATTTAAATATTTATATATAAATTATGATTTTAAACCCAATATTTGAATATTTCTATGAAAAATGAACAACCATTATGATCATGGATATCATAGGTCGTTCCTAAATATTAGTAACATTTCCATTTTGTCAAGGATCATTACGGAAAGATGGAAAGAAAAATTTAAATTTATATAGTAATAATTATTTAATAAATAACATATTATTTAATCATATAATATTTTATAAAAAATTCTTTGGATTTAATTGGAATCACAACTCTTTGAGGAGGCGGTAATCCACACATCATTGGACTGTATTATCAATTTTTCAATGTGTGGAAGGGAGAAAATGTAAATTTTATATTTTATGTTCATAAAGGTTATTATGTAATTATTATAAAAAATATTTAATTTATATTATATTTATTAAGAATATATTTATTTTTAGTAATAAATGAAATAAAGTGATTGAAAATATAATACACCATTCATGATGATGGTAGGTTATACGTACACATAAATGTTGTTCCATTATATTATTGTATTAAAGAATAAAAATAAAATTATATATCTATATATTATAACTCAATTATCATATTCATTTCATATAAATTACATAGGTTAAATAAAACAATCTTTAATAGAATCCATGTAACAAGTGGATGAATCAAATTTTTTTGAGTGGGTGGTAGTCCACACATCCCCAAACATTTTTCAGTATTCCCACAAAAATCAAAATCATGAAGTAATATATTATGAAATAAATAATAGATTCAAAAATTATATATATATATATATATATATATATAATAAATCCATCATCATTCTCACCCTTTGATGGTGGTAATGGATTAACGAAGGACATAATTTCCCAATGTGATAGTCTGTCATACACACAATCGATGACTGAGTTTCCCATTTGATGGATGTATACAAAAGAGTATTTATTAAATATAAGATAAAAAATAGAAATATGTTTAGTATATTTACATTATTATATAATTTATATATAATAATTATTTAAGTTTTTTATAATAAAATTAAACAAAAATGATCATGGAAGAATGTTACCTCTTTTTCAGGTAACTCCTTTTTGTTAATACAGAAAGACATCCTGGGTTTGATTTCAACCCAATGATGTGATCCTAGGATGATTGGAGGTATATTGGTGATTATTTTTGAATGTCTTGGTAGATCTAATGGTGATTATTAGAGTGTATATATGATGGGAGTGAGTTCCCATTTATTGTGGCGGAGAAGTGACATTCTTGTAAATATAAAAAGGTAAACATTATTGAGAGGCATACGTAGCATCATGTGAAGTAAATAATGGATCAAATTATATAATATGGGTTATATTTTATAAATAAATCCATCTGATGGGTTTTGTAAAATTATTTAGGAAATTTGATCCTTTAAGTGAAAGGTTTAGTCCCTCGTTTTATCACTATAATTAAATTTATTTTTATTCACTATTAATTTTTTTATTTTTTATTTTAGAATAAATTATATATTTAGATTATTAAAAATTAAAAATCCATTTATCCAAATTCTAAACATAGAAGTGGTTGAAATTTTTTTATATTAATCATGTGAATGAGATGGGGAAGCATATTTTTATAGTAAAATTGGTCAAAAGATTGAAAGGTTTTTATATACACTTTTAATTTTAAATTGATTACACCAAAAAGTGTATTATTATATTTAAAATTTACCCAAATAAATTATACCATAAATTGAAAATATAATATAACCTTTGATTTTTTGATAAATAAGTATATTTTCAATTAAAATTCATTTTTTCCCAATTTATCAATAATTAAACTTCTCATAAAAATACCAAAACACCAATTGAATATAATTTTTTAATTCCTATATTAAAAATAAAGTGTATTTTGAAAAAAAAATTGTAAAAGTTAAAAAAAATTAGTTTCAAAATATGTGCACCATTAAATTGTGGCAACACTACCTTTTAAAAAATATAGGTTGTTTATGTGAAACTGGGTAAGATCTAATCTTATGACCAACATATATATTCGATGTAAGTGGAATATATTTTAATGAACATATAATATATAAAAATTTAATTATAATCATTCAATAATCATAATAAATTTAGTATATTAAAATAAATCCCCTTTGGGAGTGTGAAAATAGTTTTTTATAAAAACATTCCCTTTAAATTCAATTTGGTCTTATATTAATTTCTAATTAATTGGTCACAATGGATTTATATAAAAATATATAAACAATATTTTCCAAATTTATTTAAAACCTTTGATACATGTCATTAAATTTATTAGATGATAAATGTTATATTAAATAATAATGTTAATAGTATATTGTATTTTGTAAAACTCAGTCATGCGTGTAAAACAAGACAGTGGAAGTACACAGTATTTCCTGTAACATAATCTAACCATCATGTTTCATGTTCCAAATACTAATTCCGGTATTTTTATAGCATAATATTAATTTTTAATTTCACATAATTCATGATAGAAATTATAAATAATTTATTCCAAAATGAAAATATTATTATTTCTAGGGGTGTGGTAGGATCCTTTGACATATTAGTGCAAAGGAGACTGATGATAGATTAATGGTAGAAAATAATGATAAGAAGATGTATTTTATTATATACAATGGATTTTGTAATTATAGTAGGTTGATGAATATATCTTAATATAGGGTATTTCAAACAAATATATATTTTTATTTATGATTATATAATAGCCAGATGTCCAGATATTGTTTATATAATCAGTTCCTAACTATTTGATTCATATTGACACTAGACACTTCATTTTCATCATGATTTGGATGTTTGGGAAGAGTCATGAAGTACCCTAATGAAAATGATATAACATATGTAATTCAACAATATAACAATGTAGGCTCTAAAATTTTTAATTATCAATTATATATTTGACATTATTAGTAATGAATTATATTTTAAAAGCCCACATGATTAAAATATTAAACAATTAGTATTGGAAATTAATTTTCAATAATATAAATTATTATTGGTATTATTAATAAAAATAATTAACACGTAACTATTGTGGTGGTTTGATATTTAAAACATTCTAGTGGAATCTAGGGATAAATAACGATGGTAGTGAGTAATAATTTTAATTCTATATAGTTTGCATTAGTTTTCATATATGGGATATGTTTTATAATTTTGGATTTAATTGGCTTTACAACATACATATGTTGGGAAACCAACACACAAATTTCATTGAGTGCGCTTATAAAATATCTAGTATTGAGAATGAATGGATGGATGTATTATCCCTCTACCTCACTCTCTATTTGGATGTGCACTTGATTTTTCATTTCCAAGGCTATAATGGTACATGTTATATCATTCATTATTAGGAAAATTGGGAGGGTTTTTTTAATATACATCTATATGTGAACTATACAGTATTAATTTACATCACATACATGTATCTGGATATAGTAAATATGACATCCCATGGATGTACAAATAGGGGTTTTAAAGGATTGAGTATAACGCATTTACCATGGTAGTTTTGGATTTCGGGCCTACACATGGATATCACCGGGTAATATAAAATTGTTAAGGTGTTATTCTGCACAAGACACAAAAATTCATTAGAAATGGTTTCATAAGATGTAGTTTGACATATCTTTGGGTTGAACACATGATTTTAGCCATTAGGGGGTGAGATTTAAAAACTAGAATGTATGGTGAATAAGGGTACCTTAACTTATATATATATATATATATATATATATTAATCATAGAATGAATTAATTATTTGTGTTATGTAGTATATGATACACAATGAAGATTGATATATAATAATACCTATTTATTTTACTAGTTAGATGCATGTGTTTATTAGATGTGACTTAGTTTGATTTAATTGTATTTTAAATGTGAGACTTAAAGGAAAATACAAATAATAATAAATTTTATTCAAACCCCATAAAAACTATAATCTATACTTTAGGTACAAAATATCTCAATGGTGATCGATCATTGTGTTACTAGTTTGAGGATTTGTGTATGAACTATTGGAGTTTCGTTGCCACTATTGAAGATTTATTCTCTATACTTTAGTTTACATTTTTTTATTGTATTATTTATGTTCGACATTACACCATGTATAAGTATTTATTCTTTTATTTATGCATACTTTTTTAGTGTTTTCTCATCTTATCTATTACTCCTTAAATATATATTACTTTAATGCCTCATGTGTGTGTTTTTTTATACCATCGGTGGTATTATATAATTTGATTCTCAATAGAGGTTGGATTAATGGGTCATTCTTTCTCCATTGTCATTCCCATTCAAGGAGGTGTACCTTTCGAGGTAGGGTTTTGTGATATTTATTTTATTTATGGAATGTTTATAGTGATGGAAATGGATTACATGAAAAGAATGATTATTATTATTTTATTGTAACAACATGTTACATTTTAATGTCCATTAATTAGTTTGTCACCATTAAAAACTCATATTCAAATAAAATTATCCTTGATATATTATATTAAATTATTGATAATTATTCTTTAGGAAAATGTTGATATTTTTATAGCATTGTTTCTGTTGGTGGTTGAATGGGAAAGAATATGAACAAATTACAACAATAATATGGGAAAAATTTATGATTATATAAAAGGAATCTTATTTTCATTTGAAAAATAAGGATCTTAACAGATCTACATTTTAGTTATGATTTATATTTACTAATATTTTTTATTATATAGCCACTGAAAAACATATACAATTACATAAATATATATATTTATGATTTCAATCCTTATGAATCATCGTACCATTGGAATGATGGATTTAGGGATTTTTGTTGAGATAAAAAGAATCTAAATGTCAAATAATACATTATTAGAGGTCAAAATACACTAGGATTCAATTGAGAGATAGATCTTATGACTATTGTGGATGAGAAGGTGTAGAGGATTATTTATAAGCGATTTTGGGTGACATTTTTATATTTTCTCATTTGATAGCAGTAAATGAATGATAATTTTATATATCATGTGACATTATAAGTAGAAAAATTTGGAATTCAAAAAATTTATCATATTATATATTTGAAGTTTTAGTTGTATATGTGTTATACATCATTTTATTAATATACATCATTTTATAATTTTCTAAATTTATAGTTGTTAATAACTATTCACTAAATCTACATATTTTCAATCCTAATATATATTTTCACCATTATACATATTTATAACTTTATGATTAAAAATATAAATTCTATTTAATGTAATGAAAATTTTAAATATGATCAGTTAATATGTTGAAAAAATAATAATAAATATATATATAAATACTTGTTTTGTAAATAATGATTATTTAAATTTTTTTCTAATCATATATCCCATTATCTAATAATGAAATGTGTGTTAATATGTTTCTAAACATTTAATGAAATATTATTTATTTGAAAAATACATTTAAAATTATCAATATAAATTATTATGATAAAAATACGGAGAAAATAGAAAAAATAAATTTTCAACACAAATATCATTCTCAAATAAAAATATTTCATCCCAATCCAATTAAAAATATATAACATATAAATATTTAATTTTATAAATCCACAAAGGTATTGAATATTATATAAATTTATTTATCATTTAGAACCATTATTTTTAAATTAAAATAATAATAATATTTCTTAAAAGGATGATAAGAAATGTGCTTTATCCCTATAGATGATTGTGTGGGTTTCAATATCTTTTAAAATAAATCATTTTTGGTTCCCAACTATTTTATTAATGAAAATATTCCTAGTAATTCCCACATCCATAATGATGTAAAAATATGACATTCAATGGAAGATTACCAATGTGGGATTCAGACCCAATGACAGGTAAGAACTCTCATTGATCGAGATTATGGGAGGTCAGGATCATCACAAATTTTTTGGAGGAATTGTTACCTCCATTAGGGAACTGTTATTGATTAAACATATATTATTGAATCTCTTACAAATCACGATACCTGAATAACTACCCAAAAAATGACAATGTTTTGAATACATCCATGTGTAAATGGGGATCTATTAATTAGATTATCTGTATCCATCTGAGGTTATTTATTATTATTTTATTAATGTTAAGAAGCTTATATTTTGAAGTCCTGAATACAAGAATTATATTGTATTCCCATAAAGGGATGAAATTATTATTTCGATGATGGGATAGAACCATTATGAGTTATCCTACGTATCCTGCATATAAAAGGATTAAGAAAACATTTCTTGTTCAACCCAAATAGTTTAATTTCACAAAAAAGGACACATATTTGGGAAATTAGGCTCTGGGTGTTGAGCTCAATCCTCAAAGATGCATCTTATTTTTCCTAGTTATTGTAGGAATAAGATCCATCATATATCATTCAATCCCATAATCATACCCTAAAGTGAATTCCTATGCATAGAGGATGTCATATCATGATCTTTACTAAGATTTTCACACTAGTATTTCCTAATCTAGTTTATTTTCATGATGTTTGTTATATAATCTTTTAAAATCCATAGGAACATGTGATCTGTGATTAATGTGTTAAAAAAACGTGTGGAATGTAACAATTCTTGATTCATATTGATGAAGGTGTTAAAAAATTTGAAATAATATATGGGGTGTTTTATATACATCTCATACATGTTAATGGAATGAATAATGTCATCATAGTTTGGTTATCATCTCACACATCTAGAAGAGGATGAATAACGATAAATCCTTGAGAGATATTGGATCTTTGTGTATTTAATTTCAAAAACATCGAGGGTCTTACACCAATGTGGGTTCCATATTAGATCTCAAGCCTTAGGAAACATCCTAAATATCTTGGATATAGATGGAATCATAGTTCTCATAGTTATATTTGGGTTATTACCAAACATTCCCCCATGGAATTTTTAGCATGACCCAGAATGCCTAAAAGACTTATGAAGAGTTATTATAGGACATATCTTGGATATCTGCACTACAATTCTAAATATGTATGAGTATGTCATGGTTTCATGATGAAAATGCTCAAATACAATCACATGATCCAGTTTCTTGTCCAATGGATGTCACATAATCAGGGTATCATATTTGGAGGACATCACATAATAATGGTTCTAATATTCTCATGGATCTATGTGGCCTATATAATAACTTTAAATGACATCACATGATAATGGCTGACATGTATGGGGGTTATGGAAAGATCTAGATGAATTGTCTTGTACACATCATGAGACCCGCTTGACATATCTAAGAGTCTTCACATGACTTGACTGAAATTTCTAGAGGGTTCCACATTACAGGGATGACATTCCAATGTGACATCACATGATAAAGTCTCTCATGTCAAGACGGAATTATATGATCTATAATTATTTTTTGGTTGACATTATGATACAATATTATAATGTATTGGGGTCCTCAAATCACATAGATCACATGTCTCGAGCTAACCCCATAAAATGGATGAAATTACATGAGAGAATCACATAACCTAAGATGAAATGTCCAGGGGACATTCTGAATCATAGTTTACATACGATTTTTCCAACATATTACATTGAAGACATGTTTGTATGGAATCAAAATATTTTGTTAGAGATCCCAATGGACTTTACAATAATGGGATGTCACACCAGGAGGGTGTCAGTTGATTTTCATGAAATTTCCAAAGGTAATCTCATTATATAAATAAATATTCATCACAATACAAAATAACATGACGAAGGACCATAATTGTTTAGTTTCTGTGGAAACATGGAACACATTCCCTTAATTTTAGGAAATATCTATAACATCTCCTTTAAATAAAATCCCCTTTATTTCTCATACATAAAACCATTCTTAATAACATGGGGATGAAAATATAATAAATGGGTTAGATAAGTCCTCAAACCATATTATTATTCAAGTATGACTCTAAATACAATCATAGTTGTCAAGGTTCACTCCTAATACCAGCATAGTGAAAGAATAACTTTATTAAACCAAGTTCACTGTTCATTCCATAATTTACTATTCTATGAGAAAAAAATAAGTCCATGAATTAGTGGGATATATAGGTCCCACCTATCACATTATGAAATCATATATATGTGTGCCATAAGATAAATGCAGTAATCATAACATGGCCCATAAAATAGACTTTGTTACATAAAAATCATTTCCTAACAAGAGAAATGAAATGGGTATCATTTACATTTTATCCAATCATAACCCATGAAAAATATACATGTTTCTTAAATATTTCATCATATACACATGAATGGAAGTAGGTTTCAGAATAATTTTATCTTGGTATATCCCATGGAAAAGAAATGAGTTTCATAAACCAATTTTCATTTTATATAGAATCCATTGAAAGATAGAATAATAATTGTGACCTTGGATCATATCCCTAGTTAGAATAAAAATATCAAATGATTCCATCATAGAAGGATAAGTAATTTTCATGATCACTTAGAGAATTTGTAAATGAAAATAATATTTTCCTTGAAAATGAATTTTTTTAACAAAAACATTATCATTATCTTTTAAAACCACATTGAAAACTTAATATGTACGGTATAAAAATAATTTAAAATATTGGATGAGAAAAATATTATTTACAGTTTAAAAATGTTTTTTTAAAAATAAAATAAAAAAATAAATTATTTTCAAAAAAATCTTAAATAACATTAAACAGAATCTAGAAAATAAATTAAAGACTATTTATTAGTAATATATTTGAAAACAAAGAAATTATTCTGTGAAGAAATATTTAAACAATGTATTCTAATATATCTTTAAAAATTTATAATTCAATCATGAAAACATTTTTCATTGAAATTTATTTCAAAACGTATAACAAGATTTAGAAAACAAATTTCAAATCATTATATTTTAAAATAACATGGAATCTTTATAATTGTTGCATGGAAATTCTTTTAAAATATTTCATTTAAATATATCTTTTCTAAATATAAACAAATAGAAAAAAAGCTTTTAAATCATGTTTTATTGAAAATAATTTTAAATTTTTTAAATAATTCTGGAAAATAGTTTTAAAAACTTTTATTTGAATTTACATTGAAAACGTATTAATAATGATTGAAATTTTTTTAAAGAAATTTTCTTAAAAATATATATTTTCAGACCTATAAAGTAAAATTTTAAATCATTGTGAAAATAAAGTTTCATTGAAAATATATTAGAAAACATATAATGAAATATTGAAAACATTTTGATAATCTTTTATTTCTAAAAATTCATTTAAAATGTATAAATGGAGCTTGAAATTTTTTAGAAAACATTATTATTTGAAAACTACATTGAAAAACAAAATTCTAAAGTATATTTGAAAATATTTTTTTAAATAAATACCTATAAAATTTGAAATGAATTATTCATGGAAATTATGGTCATTATAGTGTGTAAATTTGTATATGTTCGAAATTTCTTTTGCACAATTTTTCTTTAAAAAAGTGCCTTGATTATAGAAAGAAAAAATGATTCCATTTGAAACGAATTTTGAAATCAAAATCTTGGGAAATATTTCTTAAAAAAAATTGTATTATTGTATTATGTATTTTTAAAAAAAAATTGCAAAATATGGTTCTCAAAAAAATTAGTTTTTTAAAGGAAGAGATAAATAATGTCAGATTTTATTAAATTCAAATATTAGTTATCATAAGTATCAAAGTGAAAAAATAACAACATGACATGAAAATACACTAATAAACTAGGGGAGAATAAAATAATATAGTTATATTGAGAAATTGATGAGAAAATTTCTTCAATTGAAGCAAATTCATAAAGAATCTAAAAAACACATAGTTTGTACCAAAAAGCTATTACCATTATGGTGTTATTGAATCATAATAACCATGATAAGATAAAATTAAAAGAATCATAAATTTTAAAAAAACTAAATATATTCATGATAAAATGTTCCAGATAGTAGTATTTAATTCTTATAAAATAAAATACGTTCATAACATAACATGTCTCTCAAAGAAGGAAATTTGAGACAAAATTTCCTTTCCGATTTGGAATCTTTCGGGGCATAAAACCCATGAAATATTGATCATCAATGGGAAATGTAAATTCCCATAAATTTAATGAAAATAATACTATAATATATTCATGATAAATTTATAAACCATGAAAAATTAAAGTGTGGTTAATATGGCCCATGTCAAACATAAATAAATGTTATTCTTGAAAACCCTTACCTTAACTCATGAATTTATTCTTACACATTGAGAATACATATATAATAAATATAATTTTATAATAAATTTGAAATATAAATAAATTATTATATATCATAACATATATAATTTTATTATTACTTTATATTACACATATATTAATAATTCATGTTAATAATACGTTTTTGGTAATAACCACTTTATTTTTCTTATATATTGCAACTTTTTTTACTATTGATTATCTCAATTATATTATTTATTACATATTTAAATATTTTAAAACCTTATATAAATAACATATATAATCATTACATGTTTGTTTACAATTATAAATATTATATATAAATGGGAACTGAAATACAATGTTTATTGAGATGGTAGGTCATACATACGTATGAATGTTATTTTGATTTTCATAGAATATTGAAGGAAATAAAGTGAATGAAATATATATATATATATATATTATAATTACAGTTTCATTTTAATTAATATATATTTAAAAATATTACCAAATCCATACTTTAATATATTCAACATAAACTATGAACCAATCACATCTCGTTAAGGAGGTGGTGTTCCACATGTCCACAAAAGATGTTATCATATGTCCACAAAATAGAACACATGGAGGTATATGATATATGATTATTCTATAGAATAAATAGATAATAAATATCATATATATATATTTATTAAACATAAAAACAAAATGTAAATAAACATTCCTATGCTTGAAATGTTGTAATGGATGATCAACTCACATCTATTCATGAGGCAGTAGTTCACCATACAAATGAAGGATGACTGAGTTTCCCATTTGATGGTTGTGTGTGAGAGTGTAGGTATTAAAATAATCTAAAAAATCACAGTATATTTATTATAATTATGTTATTATATAATCATGTAATAATAAGAATTTAATGGGTGGAGAAATAAATATAACAATACTGTTTGTTGAATGGTTCTACCTTTTCTTTGGTTAATACCATTTGGTTTTCAATAAATGGATACCTTAGATGTATCTTCTCATAACTTGAATAGTCTAGGATTATTTTATTGAAGTTGGGATAATATGTTTTCTATTTTTGGTAGAGTTAAAGGGTTTTGGAGGTGTGAATAAGTAGGGGTGACTACAAACTTTTATTATGGAGTAGTGGGATTCTGGTAAAAATAAAGAGGCAGACAATATTGAGAGGTCTCCCTTACATCATGTGGCTCCAATTATGGTCAATATTTGACAAAAAAGAGTATATGTTCCATATATGTCTAAAAAAATTAAATGTTTTTATATGTTTTTCCCCTTACGTTAATGTTTAACCACCAAGTAATGTTGTTTTTACCAAAACCATTTTGATTAATTTTAACTTATTTTGAAAATATTTTCAGTGAAAAATTATGTTGAACATACAATAAATTATAAATTATTTTAATTAAATATATGGAATACATTTTTTAAAACACTATACACATAATATGCCTAAATAAATTTAATATTAATCTCACAAATAGGACAACAGAGCAAGGTTTTAAAGTAAACATGATTAAATGATTGAAATTTTTCTATATCAAATTTTAATATCAAATTAGTTCCAATGACCTGGATTGGATTAATATTATAAAAATTTAACTTATTATACTTTAAAATCAAATTAAAATATATTATGTATATATAAATAAATTTTATGATGAATAAGTTTTGAATTTAACTTCATTTTTTCATTATTCTTCAAAAAATGAAACATATCAGGAAAATTAAAATGAATCACCCAATGTAAATAATGATATTGAATTTTTCAAAAATTATGATTATATTACTAATATAGAACATTAATTGGGTCAAAATTTGTATTAAAAATAACTGTTCTAATAAAAGGTGATATAATTACCTTTTAGAAAAATGTATCTTTTTATTCAAGAAATTTGGATTTACCCTTATCTATTGTCTAGAAAACATATAATATGAACATAAAATATCCAAATTATATATATATATATATATATTATTCATTGAAATAATTCATCAACAAAATTAAGTTAATATATTCAGTTAAAACTTTTTTTGATTTGATAAATATAATTTTTATGAAAAAGATTTCATATATTTCAAAAAGGGTTTATTTTTATTTTCTAGATAATTAGTCACAAAATATTCTTAGTATATAAATGGTTAAAAAATGTTTTCATAATATATTTAATCTTATTTATAATGTACATTTAAATGGATAGGTGATAGATATAATAATTTTATAATAATTTTATTAATAGGACATTTCTGGGACACACAAGTTATAAAATGATCTCCCCATTTTATATTAAACAATACAAACATAGTTTTACATGTACTACAAGATAATATATGTTATGTGTGTTGCACAAAACCATTATGTTGTTGATTATAATTCAAGAATAACATGGTTCTTTTATTTAACATAAGCTATATTCAGTGTTTCATGAAAGAGAGAATATTGTAAATATTAATTTTTTTTAAAAAATAATAATAAAATATCCGGGTACTACATTTGACCCTCTCAAAATGAATTTCTCAATAAAAATTATTCTGGTATAATAATGGTTTTGAAAAAGAAAGTTAATTTGATAGAAGTCGACATATCAAAAATAAATATTAAAACATCCTTTAAAATGGGATATATGGAACCAAAAAAGTTATCCAAAGTAACTCATTGTAAGGTTTCCATGTCGGGTTACATTGGTTGCATGTGAATACATGAACATAATAGATATATAATGAAAAATATCTAATAGAGAGTGATATATAATAATTTTAGAATATAATTGATAACATTTACATAATATAAAGAAGTTTAAAATGGTCATTGATATCATAGAAAATGTTCATAATGGGATAAATGTTTTTTATAAAATCGTTTTGCTATTCTTCAATAATTTTTATTAGAAGATTTTTTTAATTTATTTCTGATCAATACCAACCTTTGTTGTTCCTTGTTCAATTTTCAATTCATATTATCTTCATATAAAATAAAATATGAATTTTTCATTCCAAAAGCATTATCCGGTCATGAGATCTATAAATAAAATGATAGTTATATTCAACTATCTTTAGTCAACAACACAATAAAATGGGTAACACATGTTATCAAATATGTATATTTTTTTAATCTCTAAAACCTCATCCAATATTTTTAGATTAGGTATTTAAAAAATGGTTAAACATGTAAACTATACAAAAGTTTAAATTCCAAAATATTTTAAATAATCTCACTAAATTTATAAAAAATAGATTTCCATTGATCCTCCATATATCATAATGTGCCTTTTATTTATCATAAACCAAACATGTGAATACCTTCATGAGCTATAATCAATAAACATGGTTATTAATATAAATATTATTTATAATATGATATGGTTCTAATTAAAATTCTAATTTGATATATTATTTATTTCCAAAAATATAGAAAACTCCACATATCATAGAATAAAACAATATGTCAAAATTTCTTTAATAAATTACAAGGTAATCACTACCATCCAATTTACTACTTCATATCCAACACATATTTATCTAGACATAATTATCTCATCATTAGGATCATATTATGGGTTATCATTCCACAAATCATGTTTTTCCATTGAATATCACCTTCCAATGATATTTCTTTTCTAGTCCATTAGTACAAAAAAATATTATTGTAAATCCTTATTCGATGACATAAATTGAATAATACTTAAATATTTCTCAATTAATATAACCTAATTCTTGAATCCACGTTTATAGACACCTAGTTTACTCCAATTCATGTCAAATTCATTAAAAATTCATCCTTATCCTATTTAATAATTTCTATTTCATTTCAAATTTCACATATTTTCCCATCATTATTTTCAATATAACCCTTACTCATGCCACATTGCAGATTCAATTTGGGATATTTCCACACAAAACACCCATTTTTATAAATTCCATTAATTCCACACGTAAATAATTATATAGACGATAATACCTTAGAGAAGGACAATATTTCCAACCCATTCATCAATTGAACATTTAATTTTCCCATTTTAGTTATTTTCATTATTTCTATCTTATCCATAGTCAAAACATATTTTTATTCTTCTGAGACATTCAGTTGGGTTTATCATCCAAAAGTCATGGAATATTGGAAACTGAATATATATCTTATATGATATCAATTACATGAATACTCAGTTAAAACATTCCATCTCTTCTTTGGTGAATCTGAGTGTTGATTAAGGTTCATGTTGTAATTCACGACCCTTTCAAAAAGATTACGCATAATCAAAAAATATTTTAATGAAATTATCATCCCATTATAGTTATAATTAAAAATATTTATATCACATTCATTATTGACCTAGTTACCTAAAGTTCCCACCATTTCATAAAACAAGAAATCATAGTGTGAGCCACACTTATCATATTAGATAACCTCATGATCAAGAAAATTGAATTATATGATATATAAAAAATAAAACCTAATTTAATAATCTATGACACATTATTTAAAACATAGGTTATTCATAGTCTTATTTTATTTAAATTTTTTTATGGTTCCTATAGAGATTGTGAATTCTAAAAGCATATCCCTAAAGAGAGCCAATATATGAGTGCAGAAAGACCTGTTATCGTGCACCAATTACTAATAAAGTCTATCTAAATACAGTGTTTTCTGGTTTTTTATTCCTATATAACTATATTAGAGATCCAAATCCATATGGTGTGACTCTAAAGGGATGTATTTTTATTTATCCACTCATTCTATCCTTTACCAAAATGCAAGAACATTTTTCTAAACATTATCTCATCCTTAAACTTACCCTTAGTGAAATCCCTAGATATATCTTTATAACTAACGCTATGGATATCACCAAAGTTGTCTCATCCTATTTTTAAATGAATTTCTAAACTATTCCTTTGATACCAACTATAGAGACCTAGGTATAACATAAATGTAAATTGTAACACCCCAAGATTCCACATTACGCTTCTCTTTTAATAATACAATAGCGTCTATTGTACACAACTTTGAGTTCTAACACACCACAACTAATCAAACAATCCGTTTTGAATAATAATACACAATTTTTGAAACTTTATAAATTTTTTATTTCAAAATGGACTTCATTTTTGGATTTGGAATATCGAAATTACCTTAGGGTGATTTTTTTCTATTTTTTTGAAAACCTTCAATTTTCTATAAATATTGAAAACACTAAGTTATAGTTTAAAACCAAATTTTTATTTAAATAATTATTTTTTTTATTTAAATTTATTTTAGGTAAAAATAGATACATAACACTTATATAAGTTCAATATAATCCATTGGATTCATTTTATAATAATTTTAGATGTATAAAAATTTTATTGAACTTTTTACCTTCTTTTACCCACCTCCTATGAGCATTTGAAAATTTACATAAAACCTAATTTTACCTCTTATTGAGTTAAATTTCAAAAATATGAGAGACATAGTTGATATCGGTAAGTAAAATGTGGTTCAATAAGATGAAAATTATTTCTGGTCAATCGTAAATTTTTACTTTTATTTACCAGGGTTAAAAGTAAATAGGGTAATTAATGGTAAAAATCATATTATTATTACCATAAAACATGTCCTAATTATATTGAAAAGTGTAATTCGACCATAAAAAACCATAGGAATAAAATATTATCCTTTATTTTCACTTGGATTAGATTAGGACATTTATTATTATTTAATTCAAAGAAGAGTTAAATGTGTTAAATTCAAAATTTAAAAAATAATCTGTTTTTAATATAGGGTCACACATAAGATAAATTATACTATAAATATTATTTAAAAATATAAACCTATTTCCTACATAATGGTATTTTATTTATATTTTTTACAAATTAAATAATTAAATTTATTTATGACACAATGATGATGTCGTAGTTACCGTATTAATGAATGATTAAAATAATTGACATTATAAATATCCCAATAAATGTAATTCGAGACAGTTTATGAATTAAAATAATTTTATAGGTTAATATGACATGTTATGGTTGGTTAGATGTATGTTTTTCAAGTAATAATGCTGTTATAAATTCAGCAAAAACAAAATACCAAATAGTGTCAAAATTGACATAAAAGCATTTTTAAAACAAATATTTTATTATTAATTGATATTATATTCTTAAAAATATAAGGTTTGTCCAAAGGTCTTAAATAATATTATATATGTCACTAATTAACAACTTGAGGTTCTATTGGAAGTTTATAGTACCTTTATTAACCATATAATATAAAAATAAAAAGTGACATGGTAAATGTCAAACTATTTAACTAAGAGTTAAATCTAAATGATAAGGTTAATATAGTGACTCAAACCTATCTAAAATCTTTTTTTAGTAGTTTTCGACCCATACCCACCATATACTTTATTTAACTCATTTATTAGCCATTATAAACCAAAAATGATATTATTATAAAATAATATTTATAACTTTTCCTAAGGTGCCCCTCACCCCTCTTATAAAAGGGCACTCCCCCTTCTCTCTAATTCACACCATCAAAGCCATTTGGATCTCCCAAACCCTAACCAAATACCCCCTAAAATTTACAAACTTCATCATAGAGGAATTCCTTTAGTTATAAATCCAACATAAGGAGCCCTTTTGGTCAAATTAAAATAAAGAACCCAAAGAAGAGGTAAATATTTCATCACCTCTTTTAAGCTCCTTTCTTCTTCCACTTACACTTTCATTATTGTTTCCATTATAAAATAATAACTCCATTATCTACTATATACTATGATGTTATTATAAATATTGTACAACCATATTCATTATTCTATCCATCCTTTTAATGACATGTCACCATACGTGTGTACGTACGGCTTACCGTCTCCACGTCGTGGTGTAATTGTTATTAAATACATTATTTTTTGTATGGGTATAATAATGATGTTTAATTGATGTAAATAATAAATATAACAAAATAATTACTCTGTATATATGATAAAACATCCAATTATATATTATTTTAATATAAAAATAATTATATTGTCGCTCGTGCGAATGTACGGATTACTGTCTCCACAAACGTGATGATATTCATTCCTTATCATATCCATTCAAGACTAATTTTCATTAGATGATTAAAAAGATTGATTAAAGACTTAATATCATTCTTAATATGAATAAGATACATCCTATCCATAAAAAACCTTACTTACGTATCAAATAATATAAAGGAAAATGAATTAGTTAACACACGAAACGACGATAATAATAAACTATTATTAACAATGCAATATTAAAAGATCATATATGATATCATATTAATGGATATGATTCTTTTATAATTTAATAACAATTATTTTACCATTATATAAGAGTTTAAATTACCCTCTACCAAGGAAAAGTACAAAGTAAGGGTTAATTTTACAATCTATTCATTATCCGAGATTTTTTATACGTAATTATCTACTGGGACCTCTTTATCATCCACATCCATGATTCCTAAAAATATATTTCAAAACATTATTAATGTTTTCTATAAAATGGGTTAAATTCATTTATACAATTATTTAACATTGTATTTTTTTTAAAGGAATCTTTCCGTCATTTTCCAAACATGGTACTTTTTGACCATTTCGACAAATTTATGTTAAGAATGTTTTTTAACTTATACGGAAGGTGAAACTATATTACACCGTTATAAATTTTTTGAAGCTTCCATTACTATATTTTAAGAATATTTTCAAATATAAATGTTTTCTATTATAATTATGTGAATTTTAAGTGATTTCAAAATTGAAATAGATATTTCTCTAAAAAGGTTAGATTTCATCTATGTAAACATCCTTTGATGTGTTTTAAGCTTGTATGAAGTTAGATTTTTATGATTGAAAACATCTATATTTTATTAAAGGTTTTGTGATATTTTTGATCGTGGATGTGTTATTTCATACCATTCATGGTTTATGGATAAATTATTGACATTTTATATGCTAGTTTTAATACAAAGATTTATGTTATGTTTAATCCTTTTCATATGAGGAATTAATTGGCCTTAGTAAGTGAAGGGTGTAGCCCTATACAACTCATCGATGCATCATTAGGTCTCATGAGAAAAACTACTGTCTTGGAACAAGGCCTTGATAAAATATTATTTGTAGTCTTGGCACAAAGACTTGACTATGTGGTTATGAAATTATGGCATTATGCATTACATCATTATGAATGTGGCTATTGATATAGAATGTGATTATTCGACTTGTAGAACATATATGTGAATAATTAAATGGAATTATTTTAATTTATATTTTCCATTTTCTGATGATGTTTATGGTGAAAAGGATTTTTTTAGTTTTATACACTGCCTTAAATGTTTTTGATTATTTATGAATGTTTATGAAATATTGATATCCTTAACGAGCATTTGAGCTCACCCATTTTAATGTTTTATTTTTTCCAAGATGTGAATAATTATATTATGACTGATCTGCAGGGATTCTCTATAGGATCTCAGTGTTTTCCATGGAAACAATGTTATTTTAGTTTTCCATTTTATGATTTAATGTAAACCTTATAAATGTATATAGTACGTCCAAGGATACTAAACTAATTTTTCATTAAAGACTTGATCTTTTGTGATCATGCTAATTGTATGTAATAATGAATTGACTCTGGTATTCTGGGTTTGGGGCATTACAGTTGGTATCATAGGATGTTTAGTACAAACCGTGGAATCTATATTTAGGAAAACTCTGATTAGAGCACATTACCTGAAGATATAATTTGAGGATTAGTATAGAAGAACATCCTAGATTTTTGTTATAGTATATATTCTGTGAATTATCCAAGAAATACATACCTTTATAGATACGAGTAGGTAGAGGGGGCTCTGGAACAAATTCACCAAGGGTTAAAACCCGAAAACACAGCTCTGACCTAGACTTGAACAGGAACTGGTGCATGACAATGAGCCTTGCTGCACTCTTGGTTATGACACTCTCGGGGGATATTCTTAGGATAATTATCATTTTCATTACAAAACATTATGAAGGGTTTATGAGTATATACTTTCTCAACGAATAAATTATTTATGATTATGGATTATATCCATAAACTATTCAATTTATGTTAAGTGTTTACAATTTTGGAATTTCGTATTTTGATTCATAAACTAATCTAGATTATGACATTGTTTAGAAATGGCTCCTAGTGGAATGAATGGAAACGATATCAATGCACACACTCTATATAGGTATTTCCCTCTGACTCAAGATAATTATAGTGGAGTCGGTGAAGCAACTGGTGCTGATCATCTTATCACTATACTAGAAATAATCACTCAGGTTATGATTAATAACCTTACCCGTATGGAGCACCCTAATCCACAGCCTAGAGGCTCAATGTTTATCACTTCATGAGGAAATATCAACCAACATTAAATGTTGGTACAAATACATGATTAGCTGATCAATGGATAAATTCTATAGAGAAAACATTTCACGCCTTGGGGAGTAGTGAAAGGGAAAAAGTTGTCTTGACAGTTTACCGCCTCACTAGAGATGCTGATAAATGGTGGTCATTGATTAAAAACACAAAGGAAGATGATTAAGAATCAAATATGGAATAGAGGGAGTTTAAAGAGATTTTATTAAAAAAATACTTTTCTCATGACCATCAAGGGGATATGGAAATACAATTTCTGAGTTTGAAGAAAAAGAAGGATGAGAATGTCCCAAAGTATAAATATAACTTTACAAGGATAGTGAGGCATGTTGTAGATTATAAATGTAACTCAGGAGGTCATGTGGATCATTTATTTTATGGATTAAAACCATTTCTCTATCAAGCATTAGTCTCACAATCCTTCTCGTCGAACAAAGATATTGTCTCATGTGCTATCAAGAATGAAAAATAATTCCCTATTCCTTACAACTTTAAAGAAAATAAAGAGGAGAAGAGATATATTTAACACTCTTGAAATTGAAATAAGGGGAATAAGGGAAAAGTTGAATATCCATCCTTTAGAAAATGTGGGATGAAACACCCTGGTACTTTCTTGAAGGGAAAGGGAGTTTGTTACATGTGTGGTGAAAAAAGTCACCAGGCTCATGATTGCAAGATGAAGAAAGAGGTTTTCAATGTTGAATACTAAAATTGTAGAGAAATATAAATTATGAAAATGAATGCCCTAAGCATCTGGGGGACTTACCTCAGAAAAGTCCAAGGTATCAAGGCCAGGCTTATGTTATAACTACTACTGATCTTGAAGCTCTGAAAGACGTATTGGTAGGTAATTTAATGGTATCCTTATGTTTAGAAAATGATTTATTTGATTTTGGATCTTCATATTGTTTCATATCTTCATAGTTTTATATAAAAATTAGATATTTTCAATTTTATTTAACAACGTAGTGGTCAGTAAAAACTCTTAAGGGAAGTATGATTGCGATAATGTTTTTTTAATCAGTCCCCATTAGGTCATATAAATGTTCTTTATCTTCTGATCTCATCATCATAACCATGATTGAATTTGATATAATCCTCCGTATGGATTGGATTTCAGACCATGATGCGAAAAATTATTGTAATAAGAGGGAGGATACAATTTTTTATGATGATAAGGAGTACCTTATCTATAGAGTAGAAACATCACCACCTAATTCTTATCTAGATCCACCCCTAGTTGCTCAAATAAATTAAATTATTGGGGAATAATGGAATAAAATAACTATGGGTGAGGAAAGGAATGTTCAAATAGAGGATGTACTTATTTTGAAAGAATATTTTGATGTGTTTCCAGAGGATTTACCTCGACATCCTCCAGAACGAGAAATTTTGTTTTCCATTGATTTAATTCCTGGTTCAAGGCCCATTTTGAAGACCCCTTATAGAATGACCACCATGGAATTAGTGGAACTAAAGAAATAACTAGAAGAATTGTGTAATAAGAGATTTATTTGCCCTAGTATTTCTCCATGGGGATCCCCTATCCTTTTTGTTAAGAAGAAAGATGGATCTATGAGGTTTTGCATTGACTATAGGGAGATCAATGCTATAACAATAATGAACAAGTATCCACTACCTCACATTGATGATTTATTTGACCAAATTCATGGAGCTCAATACTTTTCAGATATTGACCTTTGATATGGATATCATCATTTCTGTGTGAATAAGGAAGACATTCCAAAAACAGCATTTCGAACCAGGTACTAGCATTATGTGTTTACAGTAATGCCTTTTGGACTGACTAATTCACTTTCTATCTTCATGGATATAATGAATAGATATTTCAAGGAATATCTTGATGACTTTGCAGCGGTATTTATTAATGATATCTTGGTATAATACAAAATCAATGAAGATCATAAAAATCACTTGCGCGTTATCCTGAAGAATCTTAGAAGACATGAATTATATGCGAAGTCTAGCAAGTATGAATTATGGATTCAGGAGACTTATTTTCATGGCCATATAATCTCTAAAAAGGAATATATGTTGATCCTTCTATGAAAAGATAAATCCAAGAATTGCCAGCACCGACAAGTATAACTGAGGTACGCAATTTTATTGGTTTAGCAGGTTATTATCGGTGTTTCGTCCAGAATTATTCCCTATTGCCTAACCCATTAACCAATATCACATGTAAAGGGGTGAATTTTTTTTGGGCAAAATAATGTGAATAATGTTTTGAAGAATTTAATAGAATATTATTCAATGATCCTATATTGACTCTACCATCGGGTAATGATGGGTTTTTTATTCATATTGATGCTTCAAAGAAAGGACATGGTTGTGTCCTTATGCAAAATTATAGGGTTATTGCATATGAATCACGACATCTAAAAATTCATTAGAAAAACTATCCTACTCATGATCTTGAGTTAGTAGTTGTAATCATTGCTTTTAATATTTGGAGACACTATCTCTATGGTTAAAAATGTGAGATTTATACAGATCACAATAGGTTGAAGTATATTTTCTCATAGAAATAAATCAACAAGAGGAAATGAAGATGGCTTGAACTACTCAAGGATTATGATTGCATGATAAACTATCACTTGGGGAAGGAAAATAATATGGCAGATGATTTGAGCAGAAATGATCATGGAGTTTTGAATAAGATGAGAGTTGAAAGGGATCTTATTTTCATGGATCTAGTAAATATGGATATGGGAATAACCATGTAAGGTGAAACATTAATGCTTTCTCAAATGTTTTCCAAACCATCTTTATTAGAAAGGATAAAATGTTCTTAGGTTGATGATGAGGAGTTTCAAAAGAAGATTAAAGTTGTGAATGATGGGAGATTGAGTGACATCTTATATGAAGATGGAATTTTGAAATTTGGGAAGAGAATTTTTGTCTCTGATATACCTGATCTAAAAAGAGAATTATTGGATGATTCTCATAGTTCTAATTTCTCTATAAACCTTGGGAGCACAAAAATGTATATATATTTGAAGGAATAGTTTTGGTGGGATAACATGAAGAGGGAGATTGCTGATTTTGTGTTAAGATGTATGGTTTCTCAATAAGTGAAAGCTAGAAGGCAACATCCTAGAGGAGTCTTGGTACCTCTTCCCATACATGAGTGGAAATGGGATAATATTATGATGGACTTTGTCATGGGACTACCAAAGACTCCTTGAAGAAATGATGCAATATGGGTCATTGTTGATTGTCTTACCAAGTCAGCACATTTTATTGCTATAAGAAAAGATTTACCACTTGAAAGTCTAGAAATACTATATATTAATGAAGTTGTGAGACTTCATGGAGTACCCCTATTGATTGTTTCTGATCATGATCCATGTTTTACATCAAGATTAAGGAAATGTTCTCAGAAAGACCTGGATACTTAACTTCATTTGAGCACTGACTACCACCACCAAACTTATGGACAGTCAAAATGAACTATTCAAACCTTAGAAGACATGTTGAGATCATGATCACATGACTTTCAAGGCATGTGGGATCAATATTTACCTCTGGTAAAATTTTCCGAAAATAATAGCTTCCATTTAAGTATTCATATGACACCATATAAAGCGTTATATGGAAAGAGATGTCACACACCAACTTGTTGGGATGATGTTGGTCAAAGAAAACTCCTAGGCCTAGAACTGGGGGAGGAAACGATGGAAAAGGTGAAGGTAATCCAAAACCACATCAAAGGAGCTTAAAGTAGGAAGAAGATCTATGCCGATAACCGATGGAAGAATTTAGAATTTTAGGTAGGAGATCATGTTTTCATGATGGTATCTCCATGGAATGGTGTTATACATATCGGTAAGAAGTGAAAATTAAGTCACAGGTACATCGCACCTTTAGAAATTCTAGATTTAATTGTGGTTGTAGCTTAACATTTGGCAATACAGCCAAGTCTCTCCAAAGTTCACAATGTATTCCACGTATAACTATTGAGAAAATACATGCCTGACCCAATGCATGTACTCACTTATGAGTAGTTTGAACTGGAAACCGATCTGTCTTATTGACAAGAGTCTGTCAAGTTTCTTGATACAAGAGAACATGTGCTGAGAAACTGGAGGACTCATCTGGTTAAAGTTCTACGGAGAAACCATAAGATGGAAGAGGCAACGTGGGAACCCGAGGAACTTATTCTAAAGAACCACCCGATTATTTTTATGCAGTAATATTCTAGAAATTTTGAGGATTAATTTTTTTTAAGGAGGGTAGAATGTAACACCCCAAGCTTCCACAGTATGCTTCTCTTTGAATAATACAATAGCGTGTGTTGTACGCAACATCGAGTTAAAACACCCCACAACCAATCAAATTAGCCGTTATGAAGATTAATACCCACTTTTTGTAATTTTATAAATTTTATATTTCAAAATGTACTTCATTTTTGGATTCAAAATATCTAAATTATCTTAGGGAGAATTTTTTGTATTTTTCTAAAAACATTCAATTTCTGATGAATAGTGAAAACGCTGAGTTATATTTTATAACGGAATTTTGATTTAAATAATTATTTATTTTATTTTAATTTATTTTAGGTAAAAATAGATACATAATACCTATATAAGTTCAATGTAATTCATTGTAGTCAGTTTATAATAATTTTATATATATATAAATTTTATTGAACTTTTTACAGTCTTTTACCCACCTTCTAGGATCATTTGCAAATTTACATAGAACATAATTTTACCTCTTTTGTGTTTTGAATTTAGAAAATCTAAGAGACATAGTTGATATCAGTATGTAAAATGTGGTTCAATATGATGCAAATAATTTTTAGTGAATAGTAAGTTTTTTCTTTTATTTACCATGGTTAAAAGTAAATAGGGTAATTAGGGTATTAATGATATTATTAATACCATAACACATGTTCTAATTCTATTGGATAAGTTTAATTCAACCAAAAACAACCTTATGAATAAAAAATTATCCTTTAAGTCCACTTAGATTCGATTAGGACATTAATTATTATTTAATTAAAATAATAGTTAAAAGTGTTAAATTCAAAGTTTAATAACTAAACCATTTTTAATATAGGGTTACGCATAAGATAAATTCGACTATAAATATTCATTTGAAAGATAAAAATATTTCCTACATAATTTTATTTTATTTATATTCTTTATACTTTAAATAATTAAATTTATTTATTACACAATGATGATGCAGTAATTATCGTATTAATGAATGATTAAAATAATTGATATTGTAAAAATCCAAATAAATGTAATTTGAGACTTTTTCTGCATTCCACTAATTTTATAGGTTAATATGACATGTTAGGGTTGGTTAGATGAATTTATTTCAAAGTAATAATTATGTTATTAATTTAGAAAAAATAAAATACCAAATAGTTTCAAAATTAACATAAAAGTGTTTTTAAAACAAATATTATATTATTAATTTATATTCTATTCTTAAAAATATATGGTGAGGCCAAAGGAATTAAATAATATTATATATGTCATTAATTAACAACTTTAGGTTTTTTTGGATGTTTATTGTAAGTTTATTACAAATATAATATATAAATACAAAGAGACATGATAAATGTCAAACTATTTAACTAAGAGTTAAATCTCAAAGATATGGTTAATATAGTGACCCAAACCTATATAAAAACTATTTTTCGAGTGGTTTTCAACCCATCCCCAGATTATCCTTCAACAAATTCGATTTGGATCCATTAAAAACTGAAAATTATTTTATTATAAAATAATATTTCTAGTCGTTCTTAAGGTGCTCCTCACCCCTCTTATAAAAGGAAACTCCTCCTTCACTCTAATTCACACCTTCAAAGACATTTGGATTAGATAAACCCTGCCCAAATACACTCCCAAATAACCTCCCTTCATCCTAGAGGCATTTTATTAGTCAGAACGCCATCCTATTGAGCCCTTTTGATCAAATCAAAAGTAAGAACCTGAATAAGAGGTAAATATTTCATCACCTATTTCACGATCCTTTCTCCTTATACTTCCTCTTTCTTTGTTGTTTCCTTTCTAAAATAATAACTCTAATATCTTCTATATACTGTGATGTTATTATAAATATGGTAAAACCATATTCATTATTCTATCCATCCTTTGAATGACATGTCACCATACGTGCATACATACAGCTTACCGTCTCCACATCGTGTTGTAATTGTTATTCAATACATAATTATTTGGATGGGTATAATAATGATGTGTAATTGATGTAAATAGTAAATATAACATTATAATGATTCTTTATATATGATATACCATCCAATTTTATATTATTTCAATATTGGAAGAATGATAGTGTCCCTCGTGTGTACGTACGGATTACCGTCTCCATGAACGCGATGAGATTCATTCCCCATCGTGTCCATTCTAGACTAGTTTTAATTAGATGATTAAAAATAATGTTTAAAGACATAATATAATTTTGATTATGAATAATATACATACTCTCCATAACCAATATTAATTATATATCAAATCATATAAAGGAAAACGAATCAGTTAACACCCAAAACAATGATAACACTAAAATATTAATAACAATGCAATATTAAAAGATCAAATATGATATCATATTAATGTAAATGGTTATTTTATAATTTAATAAAAACCATTTCACCATTATACAGGATTTTATCCTACCCTTGACCAAGGAAATGTACATGGTAAGGGTTAATTTCACAATCTCTTCATTATCCGAGGTGGTTTATACGTAATAATCTACTGGGACATCTTTATCATCCACATCCATGTTTCAAAAAAATGTATTTAAATTTTTTACTATTAATAAGACAATGGTTTAAATTCATTTATACCCTAATTTGAACTTATATTTTTTGAAATGAATCTTTCCTTCGTTCTCCAAACAAAAAACTTTTTGACCTTTTCAACAAATTTAACGTATGATTGTTTTTTTGACTTATACGGAGGGTGCGGATATTTTCCGCCATTATAACATCATCAAAGAATTCCATAAATTGTTATAATAATATTTTCAAATATAATTTTTTTCTTTTATAATTACATTAATTTTAAATGATTTCAAAATATAAAGAGATATTTCTCTAAAATGGTTTTTATTTCATCTATGTCAACATCCTTTGAAGAATTTTAAGGTTGTTTGAAGTTGATTTATTATGATAAAAAACATCTATATTTTAATAATTTTTTTGTGATATTTTTACTGTGGATGTGTTTTTCATACCATTCATGGTTCATGGATAAAGTATTGACATTTTATATGCCAGTTTTAATACAAAAGTTTATGTTATGTTTAAACCTTTTCATATGAAGAATGCATTGGAATTAGTAAGTGACGGGTGGAGCCCCCTATATCTCATTAATGCATCTGTAGGTCTCATGAGACAAACTAGTGTCCTGGCACAAGTCCTTGACAAAATCGTATTTTTAGTCTTGGTACAAGGCCTTTACTATGTGGTTATGAAATTATGAAATTATGCATTCCATCATTATGAAAGTGGCTATTGATATTGCATGTGATTATTCAACAAGTAGAATATCCATGTGAGTAATTAAATGGAATTATTTTGATTTATATTTTCCATATTATGGTGAAGTTTATGTTGAAAAGAATTGTTTTTGGTTTATACATTTCCTTAAATGTTTATGCTTATTTATGAATGTTTTTGATATATTGATATCATTACTGAGAATTTGAGCTAACCCCTTTCTATGTTTTATTTTTCCCAAGATATGAAGAAGTATATTATGACTGATCTGAAGGGACAGTCTATGGCATCTTAGTGTTTTCTATGGAAATAATGTTGTTGTAGTTTTCCATTTTGTGATGTAATGTAGACCTTATGAATGTATCTAGTACTTCCACGGATACTAAACTAATTGGTCTTTTGAGACTTGAACATTTTTATCATGCCAATGATACATAATAACGCACCGACTCTAGGCCTCTAGGGTCAGGGCATTAGATATATTGAATAATATTACATGAATCTTCATTACATTACATAATGATATACCCATGGCCCATAATTGATTAGTATCATAGAAAACTTGGTCCCCGTTATTTTATTTTATTGAAAGATAATAAAAATACATCATAACGATCTTATGCTTTTGTACTCATACTTAAAATTAAAATTCATAACCTGTAGAAATAAAAAAAATAAAGGGGTCAGCTTAGATTCCTAGTAGTCATAAACCAAGAAATATGTAAGAATAATGTTTTTCCTAATGTTATAAGAACATGAGAATAAAATTTGATGACCACAAACTACACATCAAGGATCATATACATTAGTCACAACATAAATTGTGGATGTTTAGAACACTTGAATCAGAAGGTAATCAAGAGTGTAAGCCATGAAATCATTGCATAATATTATGAAATTTATTTTTTGTCAAACATATAATCATATAATACTATTCACTATAATTAAAGGATAATTAACAAAAACTATTAAGAAAATTCATGGGGGTTACACCTACTTGAAAGGAAACACCACCATCCCTAGTCAAGTCCATTTCATTATAGTGTAAAGGGTTCACTCCTCAAATCGTCTTAGTATTCAAGGTTCACTATGAAGTCTATATTAGTGAAGAAACTACATTATAGAACTAAGTTCACTCCACATTTCATCCGATTATACTTCAGGATATATAAATTCATATCTAATGTATTGGGTGAAAATATGGGTCCCACCATCCAAAAAATGAAATCTTACAGACCTATGCCAAATGAAAATAAAACATTCATCATATCATGACAGATAAAAATATATTTTTTTCCTAAACATCATATCATAACCCATGAAATAAAATTTGTATCATAATCATTTCAACCTATCATAACCTATGGAAAGTAATAAAGTGTCATAATTATTCGATCTTTAAATATCTGGTGAAACGTATTGGATTTCACAAGCATTTTATAATGGCATTACACATAGAAGTGAAATAAGTATTTGAAACATTTTCCCAATTTAAAAATAATCCATTAAAATGTATAATAAGAATGTATTCCTTGGATAATATCCCCAAATAAGAATTAACTGTACCAAATAAATTCATATTATATCGAGAAGGATTTTTAAATATAATATGTGGCATTCCTTATGGAAAATAATAATTCATCTAATAATAATATTTTATAAAATAACATTTTTCAAAATCGATTTCTTTATAAACCAATTGGAATAGAAATTATATAATCCTTAACAATCATTTAAAAAATTATTTGATTAAAATTTACCCACTTCATTTAAGAATTTTTTTTGAAATCATAAAATAATTGAGAAAATAATTATTTGGTTTTTTTTGAAAAATTATATTGGAAACATTAATTATGGTTGAATTTGGTCGAATTGGGGAGAATTTATTATGGTATGGGATTTTAAAATATAATATTTGGATTGATTAAAAACTTTTTCATTGTTTATTTAGAAGGGGGTCAATGGTTTAAAAATTGTGCCCCTTAATCATGTTCCTCTTCTAGGTGTGGGGTTGTCAATTTTATTCTATGATAAAATATAGTTTGACAGACAATCTGACATCTATGCAAATAACCTTTAATTGGATTAACAAGGGTAGTTATGACAGAGTGAAAATTTTGGGAAAAACATGCACAAACCATGAACTAACTATCCATATTTAAATTTCTCAAATTTAATTAAAAACCTCCCCATGAAAAAACAGAAAAAATAACTCAAAACAAAGTAAAATATAACCTATCAACAGTCCCAATACATCTCCTGAAATTTTTCAGAGCTTATATAAAAAAATTAAAAAAATAACTAATAGATCATGTTCTACAATATTTGTCTCATTTTAGACATGTTTTACATTTAGTCATATTTCATTTAAAACATAGTGGACTTTTAACTAATGAGGATGTGGTTTCAAAGGAATATTTTATTCACAGGATATAAAATATTAAATATATAGAGTTGACTTAGATTCATCCTAAATGAACCTACATCCAAATTTGGGATACATAATGGACCACATTGATCATCTACCAATGATCTTCCCCATACACATTTATATTACTAGAATAATGAAAAAATAATATTTGATTAATCCTTGAATATTTTTTACAAAACCACTGCAAACTATATTGTATAAAACCCGAACTCTATTAAACCATGGATGATGTTTATAGAATTAAATTTTCATATGAAATAATGGATCTCAACCTAAATGAATGATTAATTCTATTGTCTTGATGAACTAGATACTTATATGTTTCAAAAATTAAATTGGAATCATAAAAAAATATGTTTGGCAATAATATTTCTTCCTTGATATTATTCATAATATAATTATTCACATCCTGGGGAAAGGAATACAATTAATGGTTTTTTTAGATACTTATTAAAATTTACATACACTAGAATCTGTCATGTTTAATCAAGGGATATTCAATATTTGAAGGTAAATAATTTAAAACACATACCATTTAATCATTAAAATCCTGATTAAACCCATCAATGGATAAGATTTATGAAATTATATCATTGATAATAATAAATCAATTATCAATGAATAAAATGGTTAATATTAGAGAAAAATATCAAGGACCTCATGATATCATTACAATTAAATCCTTTTTCTATGATATATTAAAAAATTCTTAGTTATATTCAAAAAAACCCATTTTATAATTTTGGCCAACTAATTTGTCTCCTCGGACCATTAGATTCATAGAGCTTATATATAATTTTAGGACCCACACATGACTACAAATCTAATGTATTCAACTTATATTGATTTATCAATTTTATTCATAAAAAATATTCCATATATAAAAATATATCAATATTGAGTAATTGGTATAGAATAAAAATATGTTAAAACTCCATTAAGTAACATACATTATAAAAAAAATTAAATATAAATATTTTTTTGTTTTCGGAGTGATTATATCCCTGAGAAATTTTAATATAGAAATGTAAGGAAATGTGATTATCAATGTAAAATGCTCACAAGAAAGATTATAACTCAATAAAAAGTTACTGATAATAAAATTAATAACATATAAAATATGGAAGAATATTCTTTTGTAATATAGGTTTTATAAAAAAATTCATTTATTTTAGAAAATGGAAGCTATATATTAAAATAATAATTTATTAATGAGAATTATTTACAATGGAATGGAAAATTTTTATTATAATAAAATAGCAAGTAAAATATTAACAACTATTACAAAACACATGAATGTCATATATGTTAAAAAAATATTCCTTTTGAATTTTTGTTTTGAAAATGGAACGTAACCATTTAAAAAAATTAAAATATTTTTAAAAAACCTTTAATATGAAGATTATAAAATACAGGGTATTTAATAATCCTTCCATGTGAATAAATTTTAAATTTAAAAAATAGTTTTTTCAAATCATGGACATGGAAGAAAAACACATTTGACCAAAACAGAAATAAGATTATGTTCTCATTAATTTTTGTATATGATTACAATAAATAATATCATAAAAAATATTATTAAATATGGAATATCCATAAATATCAAGATGATAATAAAATATATTTATTTTATGATATATAATAATATTTTAATAATTATTATAAGGGAAATACAAAAAAATGGGATTGTGAGGCTTATTCTCACCTATTTGGTATAATACAAATTATTAACCATCTACAAATAAATGTGAACTGAATAATTATTGATATTGAATAAATATATATCCATGTCAGATACAAAACATGAGAATTATGTACCCAAATAAAAATAAACTCTTTTCATAATACCCAATGTGCTTCATATTAGTGAAAATTGAGCCAAAATCCCTTACTTCAAATATGGCATACCATGTATGTTCATTTCACCTCATGTGTTGAAACATTATATTTAGTATAAATATATATTAGAATTTTTTTAAAACATATAATATCATATATCATCAATTTATAATATATTCTAATTCATTTATTAAAAATATTTTTTTTTTCATGGTTTCTTGTGTTAACAACCATGAATTTCATGAAAATTTTGGTTTGGAATTTCGGATCCTTGTACTTATATTATGCATCCCATATCTATATAATTTTTAGAAATATATAAATATAATATATAAATATATATTATACATTTTTATGGTCATTTATAATGTTTAGAGATAGAATAATGAATTACACCATTCATAGAGATAGTTAGATATACGTATGCAAGAAATAACTTTTCACTTTTTGACCGGCGAAATGAAAGAATAGTACATAAAAAAATAACTTCAAAATATAAATTATTCTATCATATATATCATATATATATTAATTAATTATATAGTTATTACCACCAATGATAACTATTGATGAATAATGAATTTTACTCCAACATGGAGACGATAATATATATGTATGCATCAGGGATGTTTTCAAATTCCATTGGAAGTAAAATTGTTCGAAAATTGATTTACCACCATAATTTTAATATATAATTATATTTAATAATTTGGATAAATTATTTTATAATTACTAACAAAAATATATTGGTGTTAGTAGTAGATACAATATTGAAATTACTCAATTAATAGTTACCCCTATTTGTCAAGAATCCTCTTTTGGAAAGAAACTTAGGCCATGAAAGGATTATAATAATTCACTTCAAGAAGGAACCAAGAATTTTCAAAGAAGATATAAATATAATATTGATATACTTAAATGAGATGTAAGTCCCTTGATATGTGGATAATTTAGGAGAGGTGGTATCCTATTATAAACGATAGAAATGACACTCATGGGATTACATAAAGATTAAACAATATATATATATATATAATCATAATTTCCTTTGAACAAAGGAATTCCAATTTAAAATATATTTTGATATAGGGTATAAATAAACTGAACACATCCAATTTTGTAATTATTCAGATACATTTAAAGTCTTATCATCTAGTTAAACCACATTACAACTGTTTTCTATTTAACCATGAAAATTTATATTTTTATTAGGTAATTGTAATTATAAGAAACAAATTAAAATAGTTTTCTATGAAAATTAATGTAAACTAATAATAATTTTGGAATCCATATTTTCATATTTAATTTTTATAGTGGACGTAATTATTATTTAAATAACAGCACCAAACGAAGGAAATACAATTTTTAGGAAAATACGTGATTTATGAATAAAATTAATTTTACCTTCAAGAAAATTAATTAATTGGTTATATTTAATTTTAAATATATAAAAAAGAGTTTCATTTTATAATTGTTTGATCTTGTAATTTAATAATTGATCCTTTCAACCATTCCATTAAATTCAACGTTTCAAAATTAGATTTTATATTTAATATAATTTAATTTATCAATCACTAAAGAATTTTTTGGGTTAAAAATATTCTATATAATTATTATAAATAAATTAGTTATGAAATTAATAATAAATTTTACCAGAAAAAACTCAATAAAATATGATAAAATCATAATATATATATATATATATATTAACACATTAACTCATGGTTTTAATCTAAAATAACCTTATTTATCTTTAATAAGGTGAAAAATATTTACTATGTTTCCATTTAGAAAGATATTATATTATGTTCAAAATAGAAATTAATATTAATAATTATTATTCAATATATTGGATCTATTTTATAAAATTAAATTTTGTGATTTTGAAGAAAATAATTTAGAATAGAACCAGCAAAAATGCGTTGAAAAGGTACTCTAATAATCTAAATATGATATTTTATCATTTAAATAAACTAATTTAAATGAATGAAAATTTAGTTTTAAAAGGTACTCTAATGATCTAAATATGATATTTTATAATTTAAATAAACTAATTTTTTGAATCAATTTTATAACAAAATAAAATTTTAAAATTTAAATGAATGAAAATTTATTTTTAATAAAAATATGTGTACTCAAATATTCATTGAAAAGTTAATGATTTAAGAAAACTCATAGAACGCAATTCCTAGGTAAATGTTTTATGATGATTTCAAAAATTATATCCATTTTTTCAAATATATTTTTTTTAAAATTTTGGGAAACTAATTATACTATTCCTGTAGAAAAGTTGATAAAAATTATTTTTTAAGAAGGCTTATGTTTGAAAAATATGACGTTATTAAAAAAGTGAATACTTATACACAATATATTAATATATATACTTGTATCATATAAAAACATTATACTATTTTTTCATAATGTGGTTTTTCCAAATCATACCACCAAATTTGACAGATCTGTTACAATGTTTATGTTAGAGTAATAATATTTTAACAGTATATAGTAGTTCATTTAAAACTAGAGAGAAATTTATCATAAGATAACGGGGAACATAAATCTTTTCAAGGATAAATATATCATAATATAATGGGATGTTACATGAGGGGCTTGTCTTGCAATATATTTCACCATAAAACATTACTATTATGTAGTTTCTAATAAATTAGATCCATATTATAGACTTAATCAATGTAGCATATTTTTTCCTTCTAGCACATAATAATATAAAAAACTATTTAAATAATAATTCTCATTTATCACACAATATTATTTAATATTAATGACTCTTGGACATATCAATTTATAACATTAAAAATATATATTTATATATTTAAGTTTACTATCAAATGAAAATTGTTCATTATTTTCCATATAAATGCAATTGTTTCACATTCACCTATTGGAATTGTATTATGAGCATTTATATTGAGAAAATACTCAGTAATATACAAGATAAGGTAGAAAATTTATTTATTTTTTCATATCATTTTACTTTATAGGTCATTTATGTTGCTCTATAACAATATCTAGAATAAAAAACATGCAATGAAGATCCAATGGTTCTTAGATAAATTAAAATAGAGTGGGAAATCTGAACATATTTACACTCCTTTATGTTGATGTTGATCAAGTAGAGGTAACCTATTTCATTATACATTAATTATTATAATATATTTATTAGGTTTATTAAATATATATTTGATTTCCAAATCCATTCAGGAATATTACAATCTCGATAACATATTCTCATATACAAAACTTTATTTTCAAGGTATCTTGTGAAATTTACAGTATATATTAGTAGGTCTATATTGACATATATATACTTATATATTATTTTTTAGATAATATTATTTTATATAATGTAATAGGACATGCTAATTTTACTATTTATATTGAAAAATATTTAGATGATACTTATTTCATTGTACTACCATGATTTTATGATATATATTACCTTTTTATGTTGAATTCCATAAATATAAATCACATTTTCTATAAATTATTGAATACAATGAACCATTAATTAAAATTATTATTGATTATGTGCTCCCAATATAATAGATGAGAGAAATAATGAATATGTTGGGTTGTAGAGGATGGCAAGAGGGGGGTGAATTGCCTTTTCAAAAATAATTAACAATTTAAAACAATTATCAATGTAGCGGAAATAAAAAAAGGCAAGACACAATTTGATAACGGAGTTCGGCTTAATTCCCAAGCCTACGTCTCCGCTCCCAACAAGAACCGTTGAGAGATTTATACATCAGCTTGCTTTTTAATGGTTGTAGCAAGAAACCCACTAGCCATTTTAAGGTAGGCTAGAACACCTTCGTACAGCTTTCTTTTTTATTATGGTTGTAGCAAGAAACCCAATTGAAAGAAATAATGGAAATGAGAGGCTTGTTTTAATCCAAACCCAATGAAGAAATAAACAAATAAAATAATACAAACACACGGAAGCCTTGAGCGCCAAAAGTGTGAGAGCAGCTGATGGAGAGGGAGCTCAAGCTTCAAGGATGGAAATGGATCACAAGAGGCCTTGGATATTTGTCGTTAGAGCGTCAAGACATCAAAATATGATTTCGTTATGATCTCGGAATCCATGGTTTCTTATTTGTAGGAGAAATACCCATAAACACTTCAATATGGCCGTTGGAGGGCTTTCGGAGCCATTGGGGGTCTAAAGTACAAGTCTGGTCAAAGCCCAACGGCTAGTTTGACAGGGCACACCGGCTGGCCGGTGGTGTCTCACCAGCTGGCCGGTGGTCCACTGGCTGGCCGGTGATGAGCTCCCGGTTGGCCGGTGGTCCAGACAGAGCAGGATTTCTGTCTAGGTTCCACCGGTTGGCCGGTGGCACCAGGCAGTGGGCAAGCCGACTGCCTGGGTCCTCCGACCGGCCGGTGGGCATGAACCGGTTGGCAGGTGCCCATACTGGCTGGCCGGTGAGCTAACAACGGCTGACCGGTGGCTCTGGAAGAATGAAATGCTTCTACCAGAGACCACCGGCTGGCCGGTGGAAATCCACCGGTTGACCGGTGGACTCAGAGAGTCCACTATCAGCCCTCTTGGGCCAACTCCTGGGCAACCTTTTTCTTAGCATCAAAACACTTGAAAACAAGTGAGAACACGATGAGAGTGATTGTGATCATTAAAATCCAAGAGAGAGGGGTACAACAATATCCCCCTATTTTGATGATCACAATCAGAAAAGAGAAATCTTTAAAAAGGATATGCCAATTGAAAACTTAAATAAACAATTTTGGACATGAAAATATATTAGAGATCATTTAAAAATAAATAAATTGAAGAGATGTACCATGTATTGAAAATGATCTTAATCTAAAGAGAATGAGTCATTTTGAAATTGTAACCATAGGTCATTTTTTTAGGAACAAATGAAATCAATAACTTACCGGTTTTAAAAAAAATTGAAATTTTAAAGTGAGCACTTTAATCAATTGAAATATGAAACTAGTAAACAGAGAAATTTCTCCCCCTTTGGGATTATCAAAATAGGAGGGAAAAAGAAAAAAAATTGATTGATAAGACAACTTGAAATTTATAAAAGATGAAACGTTACATAGAGAGTTCAAAACACAAATACAAAGACAAGTCAAAAACAGGAAAGGCTCTATTCACTCCTAGAGGGCCGAGAGTGACGACGACGCCCGAAGGTCGAAGGAGGTGGAGGAGCCTGGACCGCCTCGAAGCGACGATCAAGAGAGTCGATCCGAGAATGGAGCTGATCAAACTGAGAGCTGAAGAAGGAAAACTGCAAGTCGAGCCGGGTCTCAATTTGATCCTGGAAGCGTAGGAATTGATCAGCTGTCACCGACAAGCCACCAACATCAGCGGGAGGGGGCACAGCCTCAGCAGGCTCAGGTGCATCATCATCCGCTCTAGCTTCCTCACCAGTATCAGCCTCAGCATCACTTTCGCTGTCACCACTCCCTTCCTCTTCATCGTCATCACTATCCTCACTGTCTGAAAGAGGATAAGCAGCGGCAATAGCAGGAGGCATGGCCTGGGATGGAGGATGTTAATGAGTCTGAGGAGAGTAATCCTTGAGAAGGCCATCCTTGTCAGTGATCCACTCCTAATGCCAAGGGTGCCAACGAATGTTCATCGGTTACACCATCATAAAATTGACGATGCTATCCTTCTTTGGCTGCTCAAAGGAAGTATCATGGAGAGGCACATCATGGAGGGTGAAGATTTTGGTCAAAAGGTGACCGAAAGGTAGAGTTTTGGATCGGCGCGGGTGCTCAGCCACATAAGTCATGGCCCAGAACAGGAACCAGACCAAATTGAAATGAATCCCTCTAGTAATATAAGAGAGAAGATAAATATCAATGAATTTCACCGTATCGTGATCACCGATACGGGGCGCAAGGGAGGTTTGAATAAGGCGCTCAATGATTCAATGGTTAGGGGTGAGCTGGGAGAGCTTGACAATTGGATTGTTGGGCTGTCCTGTGAGATGCTCAAGAGCGACAGCTAAATCAAAATCAGGGTCCCGAGGAAACTCCCCCTGAGCAAATGCATGAGGCCCGACATGAGGAACTCCTAGCATTCTGACAACCTCTACAGATGTGAAAGTGATAGGTTGCCCAAGAGCAGTGGTGGAAATGGTATCGGTGTCGTCAGAAACCGACCACGTCAAGTGAGAATAAAAATCTTTGACAAGTAAAGGATAAATAGCATCCTTCTCAGGAGGTTCAAAAAAGGAATGCCAGTGTTGATATTCAATAATGGAGAAAAGCTCGAGACGAGAAGAAGAATGCCAAGAATATCCAATCACTCTACCTGGCAGAATGACCTTGTCATGCCATATGTACGGAAGTTGAGGAATTGAAGGAGGAGGAGGTTCTTCTTGAGCGATACCCTTTCCTTTGCGAGAAGAGCGAGGTCCCATGAAGGCAAAAGGAGATAAAATGAGAGAGATTGAGAGAAGAATGGAGTTTGAGAGGGAAAGGATGAAGAAGGGAGTCTAGGGATTTGGAGGAGCCGCGGTTTTGGAGGAGACGCACGAGAGAGAGAGAGAATAAAGGGAGGGGAAGGGTTTAATTTTAATTTTAACCCTTCCTCCGGCCGGCCCAAAAAAGAAAAGCCTGACACCACCGGTTAACCGGTGATGTACCACCGGTTGACCGGTGGTATTAAAATTCATAAAATATAAAAAAAATGAATTAAAATAAAAAAGCGTTAAATATTTAATTGTTCTCATTGACAAATAATTTCTAAATCCCCCATAATAAAATCAAAACGTTCAACCGGGAGTGGTTTGGTAAAAATATCAGCTAATTGGAAATCAGTAGAAATGAAGTCCAAAGTGATATCCCCTTTTTGAAAATGGTCACGAAGGAAATGATGCCTTAAGTCTATATGCTTTTTTTGTAGAGTGTTGTATTGGATTCATAGAAATACTAATGGCACTAGTGATGTCACACCGAATAGGGACATGATCGTAGGAAAGGCCATAATCCAAGAGAGTGTGTTGCATCCAAATAATTTGGGCACAACAATTCCCAGTGGCTACGTACTCGGCCTCGGCAGTAGAAAGAGAAACACAGTTTTGCTTCTTGCTACTCCACGATACAAGGGACTTGCCTAGCATATGACAGGTTCCACTAGTACTCTTTCGATCTAATTGACATCCGCCAAAGTCAGCATCCGAATATGAAGAAAGTTCGAAAGAAGTATTAGAAGGATAAAATAAACCAATGTTTTTGGATCCTCTTAAATACCTAAAAATCCTTTTGACCGATTTAAAATGAGATTCTTTGGGATTGGCTTGAAAACAAGCCCAAAGGCAAACATTGAACATGATGTCAGGACGGGTCACAGTTAGGTAAAGTAGACTCCCGATCATACTCCTCTAAAGCTTGTTATCAACCGGTTTCCCGACTTCATCTAACGTAAGCTTACAGGAAGTACTCATGGGGGTACTAATTTCCTTTACTTGATCCATACCAAAATTACTTAAGAGCTCATTTGTGTATTTGCCTTGGCTTAGAAAAATACCTTTTGAATTTTGAAAGATTTGAAAATCGAGAAAAAATTTCAATTCCCCCATAAAGCTCATTTCAAATTATTTTCTCATTAAATCTGAAAAATCAGTACAAAGTGATTCTTTGGTAGAACCAAAGATAACTTCATCGACGTAGATTTGGATGATTAAAAGATCTTTTGAAGTGTGTTTTAAAAAGAGGGTACAATCAGCTTGACCCATTTTAAAATCATTTTCTAAAAGGAATTTTGTTAACCTCTCATACCAAGCCCGAGGAGCTTGCTTTAATCCATATAGAGCCTTGGTTAATTTAAAAACATGATTTGGAAATTTTGGATCTTCAAAACCGGGAGGTTGTTCAACAAAGATTTTTTCTGAAATAAAACCATTTAAAAAGGCGCTTTTAACATCCATTTGAAAAAGTTTGAAATTTAAGTGGGCGGCGAAAGCCAACAAGATCCTAATGGATTCCAATCTAGAAACGGGCGCAAATGTTTCACCATAATCAATTCCTTCTTCTTGATTATAGCCCTTAGCTACTAGGAGAGCCTTGTTCCGGGTTATATTTCCTTGATCATCAAGTTTGTTCCTAAAAACCCATTTAGTGCAAATAATTGGATGATCACTGGGTCTTTCAACAAGAGTCCAAACATTATTTCTATAGAATTGACTTAGTTCATCTTGCATTGCAAGAACCCAATTCTCATCATTAATGGAATCATTAATGGTTTGTGGCTCTAGGTGAGAAATGAAGGCTTGATGTTCAACCTCGTTGAGGATTGATCTTCTAGTTCGAGTACCAGCTTGAAGATCACCTATAACATTTTCTAAAGGATGGTCTTTAGAAGGTTTCCAAACCTTAGGCAAGGTGGAAGGAAAAGAATGTGAAGAGGGTTCATGATCATCATCCTCCTTGAGAGGAGAAGAGGAATCATTTAATTCAAGTTTATCAAGCTTATCTTCAACATCTTCAATGATCGGATGGGGTTTTGGAAGATTTTCATCAAACTTGACATGAGATGATTCTTCGATGGTTTTTTAACTTTTGTTGAAGACACGATAGGCTTTGCTTGAGTTGGAGTACCCAAGAAAAATACCTTCATCGGATTTGACATCAAATTTCCCTAGGTTATCTTTTGTGTTAAGGATAAATCATTTACAACCAAACACTTTAAAATAACCAACTTTGGGCAATTTTCCTTTCCAAAGTTCATAGGGGGTTTTCTTAAGAAGGGGTCTTACAAGGACTCTATTGATAGTATAACAAGCAGTGTTAACTGCCTCGGCCCAGAAAAATTGAGGGAGGTTGAATTCACTAAGGAGGGTTCGAGCAATTTCTTTGAGATTTCGGTTTCTCCTTTCAACCACTCCATTTTGTTGTGGAGTCCTAGGGGCAGAGAAGGTGTGATTGTATCCTTGAGAGGAACACAATTCATCGAATTCTTTGTTCTCAAATTCACCTCCATGGTCACTACAGAGCGATATAATTTTACATCCTTTTTCGTTTTCTAGTTTCCTAGATAATTTCAAAAAGGTTCTACAAGCATCATTTTTATGAGCTAAAAAGAAAACCCAAGTGAAACGAGAAAAGTCATCTACTAGGAAAAAGGTATAGGAGTTTCCACCTAGACTTGCTATAGGGGTAGGAACAAAAGGATCAAGATGCAGGAGCTCAAGATATTTTGAAGTGGACACTTCCTTCTTAGATTTGAAAGAAGACTTGTGTTGCTTGACAAGTTGGCATGGCTCACAAATCAAATCTTTCTTAAACTTAAGTTTAGGAAGGTCACGGATGAGCTTGTTCTTATTAAGCTTTAGAAGTGAATGAGAGCTACAATGCCCCAACCTTCTATGCCAAAGCCAAGACTCATTGTCAAGAGCACTTAAACATTTAACATTTTGGCTAGCTAAAGAATTTAAATCAATAATGTAAACATTTTGAAAACGGGAAGCAGAAAATATCAATTTGGTTTGAAAATCAAACACATTGCACAAATCATTTTGAAAATTCAACGAAAAACCACTATCACAAAGTTGACTAATGCTAATTAGATTATGTTTTAAACCTTTAACAAATAAAACATCTTTAATTAAAGAGGTGATACCAAATCCAATGGTACTTATTCCGACGATCTTGTTTTTTGAATTGTCACCGAAGGTGACGTATCCTCCATCGAATTCTTCAAGGGATTCGAACTCGGAGGGATCTCCACACATGTGCCTCGAGCATCCACTGTCGAGATACCACGAGCCTTTCGAAGTCCTACTTCTTTGGCGTTTATCCTACAAAATCAAGAGAGAATAGATTTTGGTACCCATATAAGTTTGGGTCCAGAAAGATTAGCTAAAAGAGACTTTTGAACCCATATTTTTCTAGAGGGTTGCCATCTAAAATATTCATCCGAGTAGGTAATGGTTTTGGGGCTTCCATACCTTGCATTTTTACAATCACACTCATAAATCATGTGCCCGGTCTTTTTACAATAATTACAAATTTTATATTGAGAGCTCCCCCTTACAAAAGTAGTGGGTGCTCTAGAAGAAGTGGCTTGTTTGTTAAAGCCTAGTCCATGTGTTGTTCTAGCCGAACGCTGAGAACCTAGTAATTTGGTCAAATTTTGTTCACCTTGGGTGAACTTGGCAAGAGACACCCTTAGATATTTAATGGTTGAATTCAAAGAATCAACATTTGGAATATCTTAGATCTTAAGGGTAAGTTCCTCATTCTTTTTGAGAAGTTGTTCTTTTTCAGAAATGAGAATTTTATTTTTCTTTTTCAAAGCCATAAATTTAGAGGTAAGTTCGTGAAAACCTTCCTCTAATTGATCTCTCGCATTTTGGAGATCTTCATAGGACATGTCATTATTTAAAGAGGAAGATGAGGAAGAGGAGTCTGAAGAAGATACCTCATCAAATGCCATTAGGCATTGTTCACCTTCATCGCTTGAGTCGCTTGAAGACAAGAAGTCATCACTTGCACTCCATGTGGATGCTTTGAAAGCCTTATTGTTTTTCTTTTCTTTTACCCTTTTCTTGAAAATAGAGCACTCCGGTTTGATGTGGCCTTTCTTTCCACATTCAAAGCATGTAACTTCATTCTTCGCTTTGGGCTCTTCCTTTCGTTCCCTTCGAAAGTTCTTCTTTTTCTTCATGAATTTGCTCATTTTTCTTGCTAGTTGAGAAATCTCGGATTCACTATCAGCGGAGGATCTTTCTTCCTTTGCTTTGAAAGCAATGTTCTTTTTCTCCTTGAAGGTTTTACCTTCTTTATCGGCTTGCCTCTTCATGGTGATCTCGTAGGTCATGAGTGATCCAATGAGCTCTTCAACCGGAATTTTCTTGATATCTTTTGCTTCTTGAATTGCGGTCACCTTTGGTGCCCATGAGCTTTGTAGGACCCAAAGAATCTTCTTGACCATCATTTCTGCAGAAACATCCTCACCAAGAGATTTTCTTCCATTGCAAACGTCAGTAAAACGAGTAAACATTTGAGTAATTGATTCGTGTGGGTGCATGGTGAAACTTTCAAAATCTTGGTGATACATGTCTAATCTAGTGTCTTTGACTTTGTTAGTGCCCTCATGGGTTACTTCTAAAAGTTTCCAAATTTCATAAGAAGAGGAGCAAGTAGAAACACGGTTGAATTCATTACGGTCTAGCCCACAATGAAGATCATTCATGGCTTTTCCATCAACCTCAATATTGGCAATGTCTTCGGGGGTCCATTTGGACTCATCCTTGTTAGATAAAGTATAGCCTTGCATTACAATCCTATAGATAGGATAACCAATGCTTCTAAGAAAAGTAATCATGCGAGTTTTCCAATAAGTGTAATCGGTTCCATCAAAGAATGGAGCCTGAGTCATAGAATACACTTCGGGAGCATGCGAGGAATAAGCCATCACTAAGGATCTTATGTTTGTAACCGGTTAAGGTATTACACAAACACTACCTTTGATAACAAATATTGGGTCGTAGAGGATGGCAAGAGGGGGGGGGGGGGTGAATTGCCTTTTAAAAAATAATTAACAATTTAAAACAATTATCAATGCAGCGGAAATAAAAAAAGGCAAGACACAATTTGATAACGGAGTTCGGCTTAATTCCCATGCCTACGTCTCCATTCCCAACATGAACCGTTGAGAGATTTATACGTCAGCCTGCTTTTTAATTGTTGTAGCAAGAATCCCACTAGCCGTTTTAAGGTAGGCTAGAACACCTTCGTACAACTTGCTTTTTTATTATGGTTGTAGCAAGAAACCCAATTGAAAGAAAGAATGGAAATGAGAGGTTTGTTTTAATCCAAACCCAATGAAGAACTAAACAAATAAAATAATACAAACACACGGAAGCCTTGAGCGCCAAAAGTGTGAGAGCAGTTGATGGAGAGGGAGCTCAAGATTCAAGGATGGTAATGGATCACAAGAGGCCTTGGAGATTTGTCGTTAGAGCGTCAAGACATCAAAATATGATTCTGTTATGTTCCCGGCATCCATGGTTTCTTATTTATAGGAGAAATACCCATAAACACTTCAATATGGCCGTTGGAGGGATTTCGGAGCCGTTGGGGGTCAAAAGTACAAGTCTGGTCAAAGCCCAACGGCTAGTTTGACTGGGCACACCGGCTGGCCGGTGGTGTCTCACCAGCTGGCCGGTGGTCCACCGGCTGGCTGGTGCTGAGCTCCCGGCTGGCCGGTGGGCCAGACAGAGCAGGCTTTCTGTCTGGGTTCCACCGGCTGGCCAGTGGTCATTCACCGGTTGGCCGGTGGCACTAGGCAGTGGGCAAACCTACTGCCTGGGTCCTCCAGCTGGCCGGTGGGCAAGAACCGGTTGGCCGGTGCCCATACCGTCTGGCCGGTGAGCTAACACCGGCTGACCGGTGGCTCTGGCAGAAAGCAATGGTTCTGCCAGAGACCACCGGCCGGCCGGTGGAAATCCACCGGTTGGCCGGTGGACTCAGAGAGTCCACTATCAGCCCTCTTGGGCCAACTCCTGGGCAACCTTTTTCCTTGCATCAAAACACTTGAAAACAAGTTAGAACACGATGAGAGTGATTGTGATCATTAAAATCCAAGAGAGATGGGTACAACAGAATATTTATTCTTTTATTTTATCAAGTATCATATTTTTATGAAAATTAAAATCCTCATTGGTGGATGTAATGATATTCCTTATAAATTTTTAGTAATCAATATTGAATTTGTTAAGGTCCCTACTACCAAATCCACAAATATAAATTGTATTAGTTCATTTATTCAAAATAAAATTGTAAAAAATCATTTCATTATGATTTATAATAAATAAAAATTTCAAACATTAATCATCATTCTTTAAGCGGGATTCAAGTGTATCAAATCATAGAGATTGATTTTAGAAAACTAGATTTCTTCACTAAATTTATAAAATAGTTTTTTGTTTCTAATATATTATTTTTCATTTTCAAATATCCAATTTTGTATTGATATTATTGTAAATTTACTCCAAATTAATGTCATTTAAAATCCACCAATGCTGTTGGATAACCAAATAATCATCGGGTAGTGACCATCTAATAACTAAAAGGCACCGTACATTATTTTTTTGTTCCAAAATAAAAGAAACTATACTAAATAGAATGTCTCATTTATCCCAACATTTATATTATACAAAAATATCATCATATTAGCTAAATATCAATTTGATGACTTCTATTTTCATTTTGGATCCTTCTCTAAAATGAAAATTTTCATTAACAATCATGAGTTGTCAGGGAAAAAATGTGTTCGTTCTAACATTCATTTGATCATTTTCACTCATACATACTAGTTCAGTGGGGAATATAGTGATCTGTACATAACATACATGTATATTACTATAATATAGGTTAATAGTTTTCATATTACAAAAGTTCATGCCTGATGACCATAGTATTTTAGTGTCTTTCGAAACATGGATCCAGCATCTTCTATATTTGTGAAATATAACTCGTGTTTCCTAGAAATATCTACCCCTTTAGTACATTTACTTTAAACCAATCTACATAACCTTAGGAAATGAAACATAAGATAGGGGTGATCTTGAGTGATCATTAAGGTTAATCAAAGGAACCATGTAAGTATAAAATAGACATAAGAGTATTATAAGATGGTAATATCATTTGAATATCATAACTTGGAAACTAAAGATCATAATCATAAGACATGTCATAATGATTAGATGTTCATAATACATTAATCATAAATGAATCAAGAGAATAATATATGAAATAATAACTAAGGTATAAGACATATAATTTGTGTCATAAACATAAGCAAAGAAAATTTCATGTTAAGGCTAAATTTTAAGGCCTTCATAACATGATAGGCTTGGGCTACAACCCATGTACCTTATTCAATAATTGGTTAAAGACACTTGGAGCCTCATATATTTTTCATTGGGATAAATACTATTAAACCTATTTTATTTTTTTCTAGTATAAATCCTATATAAAATCATGTTATTGGGATTGGGATATAACCCATGCTACCTCTTTTTCAATGCATGGAAAACATCCAATGTACCCTCTAGTTTTCAGGTTTTTTGCTGCAACCTGTTTACAACTTGACCTATTATACCCCTTATCAATACCCAATTAATTTGATTGAGATATAGGTCCCTCGACACATAATAAAATCATACATTTATGTGCCATAAAATAATAAACAATCATATCATAACCCGTGAAATTAAATGGGTTACATAAACAAGTACCCATATCTTAACCAGTTGAAAATGGAAAGTTTCCTAATATTTTCATCAAAATTGCAACCCATTTAAAATTGGGATTCAAAAGAATATAACCAATGAAAGTGTAAAAATATTCAAAATAACATTCCATAAAAACATAAACAATTCGGATAAGGAATGTGAATGGAAGAGTTTAATAATTTCCCTAAAAATGAATGAGTAACACTAACAGATGTCCTCTTAGATCGAAGAAAATTCTATAATACCAATTAAAAACATTTCATAATTAATAATTCATTTCTTGTTAAATTTTTCATAAAAATAATATTTTTTAAAAACATTATATTTGAAATTAAACATCAAAACTTATATATAAATCTTGAAAACGTTTTTAAACCCATTTCATTGAAAACAAAATCAAAAAAATTTAAGGAAGCTTTAAAATGTTATGAAAACCATTCCATTGAATACACTTTGAAAAAAATATAAATGAATATTTGATAAACATAAAAATATATATAATATTTCTGTGAAAATTATTTTATAATAAAATCTTCTAAAAAAAATTTTAAAACATTTTCCATAAAATTAGTTTTTTAAAATTCAAGGCATGTGTCTTAAAAAAGGAAAATTGAGACAAACCATCTTTACAGATTTGGTGTCTTTTGAAATGTAATCCCCGTGAAAGAGATATCATCATATTTATATTTCAATACCAATTATTTTAAAGATAAAAATAACATAATATATTTAAAGTTATTATATACACCACAGAAATGAAATAAGTGATGAATAAATCATAAATCTCAAAGAAATAATTGTGAGACTAGAACACCCCTTACCGTATGTTCTTACACTCTTCATAATCATCATAACATCGAGTATATTAATTAATAGTTTAGTATAAATATTTTAAATAATGTTATTATTATATCTAAAACTATATATTGTATTATTATTTGTTTATATTACCCTCAAAATAGCAATTCTATGTCATGTTTTCAATTAAAAGTAACATTCTCTTGGTTATTCATACATGGTTTGACATATTATTCTTCAACTTCTTACATAGATCGTGATTTAATTATGTATATAATGAAAAATTTATATTAATATCTTATATATTAAATAAATATGTTTTTATAATAATCTAAATAATATATAGAAATATGAAATTGAATACACCATGCATGAATACGGTAGGTCGTACGTTTGTGTTGACATTTTTTTTATTTTATTATCGTATTAGAGGTCATAATGTAATTGAAATATATTCATATATATATATATATCAAAATTAAAATGTAATTTTTATATAATATATATTTTATAAATTCACTAAACCAGTCCATAATAAATTCCAAGTAATGTGTGAAAGAATCACATTTTTGAGGATGCGAAAGTCCACACTTCAACAAATAAAGTTATCATATTTATAAAAAATTTAAAACATAAAGGAATGTGTTATATAATAATTAAATAATCATAAAGATAGGATATATATCATATATAAGATATAATATCAGATATTAAATCATATTTATTAACCATTAGAGGCATCAAAACATGAACAACATCATTTTGTGATGTGGTAGTTCACCGTACAAAAGAATGGTAAGTTCATTAACCATTAGGTGGAATGGTGTGTAACTACAGGTCAGAACCATAGATTAAAAAAACCTTATTATACTTAGGATATATGTTTTATTGTATAATAATAGATCAACAAAAATTAATGCAGTCTATAATGATAATAAAACAAAGGATTTTGAGGAAGGTTGTTACCTCTTATTGGGGTAACTCCTTTTGATTTTGACCCATGGGTTTCCATGGAAGTATTTATGGAAAAAGTAAGGATTATAATATGAATGTATGGATATTGGTATTTTATATGAGAAGATTTTGTGAGATAAAAATGTCTTGAGAGGAGTGAATAATGGGGAGGGTGAGTCCCTTCTTATATGGGATGAGGAGTTTCATTCTTGTAAATTTTTCGAACTGTTATTCCTTCATTGTTCTTACCATGAAATATTTATGAAATAATTGAAAAAAATATTATCCAATAGGATATTTTTACTAAATAGTAACACTAAAGGAATTTTGGACCAGTTTATTTGTCATTTTGGCCTTATGATTATGGTTTAGTCCTTTGGTAAGCTAGATTTTCTTTCAAGCACCATAATTAATTTAAATAACCTTAAACCATATTTAGGCTAAAATCTATTTTGGCCCTATTAGAGGGTATAAATTATTCTTTTTAAAAACATAGATTTTATTTTTCCAAATTATTATCATTTAAATTGAATAAATTCATTTAATATTATTTCATAGATGAGTATTAAGAGTTGAGTTTTTAAGAAGAAATGTTTAAAAGTTTAGAATGTTTTGATATCAAATTTCAATGTGAAATTGGATAAAATGAGCATAATTGGACAAAATAATGTAAATATAATTTCATTGGATTTTTTAAAATATCAAATTATAATTAAACTATCTAAATAAATTAAATAAAAATGAATTTTTGAATTAAAATTTAGTGTTTTCACTATTTAACAAAAAAGGAAACTTCAAAAAAAATACCAAAAATTCACCCTAATCTAATTTTATTGTTCAAATTGGTAAATTGAAATTTTATATTTCCAAATAAACATTATATAACTATCAAAAAATTTATCTAAAATGGGTTCTCCATTAAATGGATGTAAAATTACACTTTTAGAAAAAATAAATCCATTTATTCATAATATTGGAATTGTTTTTTAATTATAACTAAAAAATATTTCGGTTGGGTATCAAAAATATTGGTTGAATATATAAAATATTAATTTTATTTGAGACCTCTAAAAAAGTGGTTTGACTAATATTGTAAGGGAATTTTTTTTTAAACAGATAAATATTATTATTTGAGAAGTAATCTCATTATTTTCAAATTGCAATTACATTCAATGCTAAAAATTGATAACCAAATGATAAATTTTATATAAATGTGTATATAATATTATCACAATTTAGTTATTATTATTCATAACTTTAATTCCAACAACTAGGTGGTACCTATAATAATACCATATAATTCTGGGTCTGGTATTACCGACCCATAAATTTATTAATGAAAAATAAGGTTACAAGATGACATGGAGCAAGGGGACTTACATTTCCGAGAGTGTGATACCCTCTCATGACATCCTCCACTCAAGAAGTAAAAAAAAAAGTGGTCCAAGTGGACCCCTAATGGCCCACGTAATAGTTGTATATAGGATTCATATCCCAAAGAAATAGTGAAGATATCCTTAGGTGTGGCCCTAGAGTGCATGGAGGACACCACTACAATCCAGGAATCTGAGTGAGCCCAAATCTACTCCATCATCATTTGACATGAAAAAAATCCAATAATCACTTGAAAAAGCTCTTAACCATGTATAAATGCTTTTTCCGACCTATTATTATAGGAACTGAAATTCCTAGAAGTTCGGTTGTCTATGGCACCAATATTCATTGGAGCCGCAGTATGCTTCGATTTGTCTAGATAGTTGAAGGATCCACTAGAACAGCAACAGGAGAAGCTGATGAAATAGGTCCATCCGCACAGTGAAAAATGTGTGGGTCACTAAGTCTTCAATGGGAGTTTAGAGATGCATTAGTAAACTACTCTACGCAAGTCATCATTAATCAGTGATGCACAAAGGTTAAGAGCTCTAAACGACCAAATTGTTCATGGTTCTATTATGGATATAATGGATAGGGCATATACCACCTGATTTACCTCTATATATATGTGTGAAATACGAATATTATTCTGATTTTCCTGAATCATGCATTCAATCCAATGAGGAAGACGCGCTTAGGGAACATTCTGTTTACGAGGTCATAAGAGTCATATCCATAGTTTTAGAATCTGATTCAATCCATTGATAGTGGACCAAATGCTTTTTGGAAATGATCATCAACCATAATTCATCATTGTAAGAATTACCTACACTAATGTAGTGGTAGAAATAACCCTTGACATATCTACGGTATGTTCAGAAGATACCTCCGCACACTGAGGGTCTAGTAATGCATTGTGCCATGCCATAAAAATTGCCATTAATCGAAGAGAAAATCGGTGGGATCCATTACAATAATTTTAGAACCAGACCTTGTTTGGTATGACCTGCAACTCCAATCAATTGATGAAAAATCAGATCTCTAACAATGTTATTCGTGGCCCTTGTTTGCACCTTGGTCATAGCATGCACCTCCTCGTGCATGTCGAGAGTCCCAATGTGAATTGTGGGTATATGAACCATAAATGTGCCTTCATTCTATGCCCTATAGATTGATTACATCACTTATGCAGTTGCTACAAGAAAGAGCTGGTGCACCTAAGGACTCTATTCAGAATTGGAAAAAAAGTCAAGAAATTCCAAGAGTTGTCAACTTTCTACAAGGTTCATTATAATGGTCCAGCTATCATATTCCCACATCATCAGTGCATAATCAAAGTCAATGAACTATTGATGTAGACACTCTTCTACCTTAATGAAGAGAATGCATGCTGAAACAATGTTCTGTTCAACTTTCTTCAGCTGATTAGGTAGAAGTAGTCGGTTTTTCTAGATTCTCCATAGAAGAATGTACATTGAGGGCCAGATAAAATCATCTTTAAACACAAACAACCATGTGGGTTCCATTTTGGTTCTTTCACTTTCCAATTAGTAGTAATCTATGACATTATTTAGGCAACTAGAACTTGATGTTCAAACCAATGTGTCAATATCAATAAAGGCATGACGCCGAATTTCAAGATTAACCTGCATGGGGAAATATCAAGAACACTGCGAGTTTCTATAAGCTCACAGATAGTCATTTGTAATAATTTAGTAGGAATTGACAGATGATCCCTTACCAAACTATCCATCTATAAGGTATTCTAATATTCAAGTCTTATTTCTTGGAGATCAACCATCTAGTGTTTTTCATAATCTCATTTAAAGTGTATTTGAATGATGGACACACCAAAGACCCAAGGGAGAAATTATAATAAGCTAGCAGCCTCCTCTTTTACATGTGAGTTAATAAGATACAAGAGGGGTCATTTTTGGTCAGAATATCCTATATAAATTCACTAAAGAGGCCATCATTAAAAATTCATAGGTCATTAATTCCAAGTCCCCCATAATAATGGGCTTAACACATTCCCTCCATGAATCTGTGACCAGTTTACTTTCCATAACTGAACTGGTCCAAAAGAAACTCTTAATCATACCATGAATCTCATTGAGGAGACCACTTGTCCATCTGTATAAAGAGAAATAGTATAAAAATTTAGAGGTGATGAATGGGTTCACGAGGCAAACCCTCTCGCCTTGCGACATTAATTTCCATTTCTAGATAGAAATATGGGTAACAATGCACGAGTTGATTCCTCTAAAGATGTGACTTTTGAATCTACCCCAAAAAATTGGGACACCAAGGTATTTAAAGGGTAGAAAATCTTTCCTCACTCTAAGAATTTGTGTAATTATATTCTTTCGACCCACCATGAGCCTGTCTCCAAAAATAATAAAGGATTTTTTCCAAGAGATCACATACCCTACCACTTCTTCATGGTGGATGAAAAGGGAATTAAGGTAAGAGATGTTCCTTAGAGAGTCCTAACCAAATATAAGAATTCCATCTTAGAAATGGAGGTGTGACAGAATAGGTTCCCCACTACCATCTTTGATTTTCATATATAGGCCAAACTAGGTATGATCATTAATGCATCTCATCAGATAATTTTCTATAATGGAAAATATGAGGCTCAAGAGGGGATTACCCTTTTGGACACCCCTTGTACACTGAAAAATCCTTAGGGTAACCCATTTATGAGAATGGACAACCATTATGATGAGAGAATCACTTTAATCATTTTTAAGAGGGAATTAGAGAAGCCATATCTTTTCAAGAAGTTGAGCACAAATTTCCATTTAAAGGTGTCAAAATCCTTGGTGTTATCAATCTTTATGGAATAGCTCCATTCCTCGGATTTCTTTCTCAAAATGGTCACACTTTTAAAAACCATGAACAAGAAATCCTATATGCATCAGTCGGGGAAAATCCAAATTTTTTTTGGTGGTGTGCTCCTGGATTATTACCCCCATCCTGAGCATAAGTATTTTGCTTCAGATTTTAGTGATGTTGTTTCCAAGGGGAAATTAACCTTCAATCATTGAAATCCACTACAGTATGGTTCTTGGGGATTAAAAAGATGAAGCTTGAGTTCATTACATGTGGTGAGTAAGCCATAGTGAAGAATTCCATTACTTCACTAACTATGAAATCTTGTAAAATATCCCAGTATAACACAAATACTTTTTTTGAGAAACCATAAAGCTCGATATCACATTCCATATTGAGGGAAAATAAAACCTTTATAACCTTCTCATTGTCTGGTGGTGAGACAAGGCAGAAATAATATTACTCATCAATGCATGGGGTGATATTATTAACCATCCTTGAAGGGTAATCATCCCCATAATCTATGTAAAACTCACAAAAGTGGTCAAAAAAAAATTTGATATGTCATTCTCATAGGTATGAAGCTTCCCATTAATGCTGATGGTATTGTTACCCAGTTTCAGTCTCCTCTCCTGTGTAATATTTTGAAGAAGCATGAGTTTATATCTCCTTCCTTCAACCATCTCTCTTTCATTTTATTTCATTCCAGCCTCTCCTTAATAGTGAAAAGATCTTATAGCTTTGTCTGGGAATGGAGATATTCCATAGAAGGAGTATCTCGCCCCTGATTCTCAGCTTGGACCTCAACTAGATGTTGTCCAACATCTTCAATATCAGCATCAATCTTGGAGAAGTAATTCTTTCTCCATTCCCATAGTAGCTTTTTTGTATATTTGAGTTTCCCTGCAAGCCTCTAGAGTGGTCTTCCCACGATCCTATGTTTCCACACATGGAAAATGGTTTACCAATAACCGGGATATATAACCCATACATTGTTAAAGTGAAAAGGTAGGAGAAAGAATATTTTATGAAATTATATCCTCAATTATGGGATAATGGTCAGAATGGGGTCTAGGAAGCATGTAACATGACATCCCATCAGGAGCGCTCCTATCAGCTAGATGGTGAGGGAACCTATCAATCCTGTGTTCCTACCATCTAATCAAGGTATGCTAGCTCCAAGTGAAAGCAACCCCTACAATTGTCACTCCCACAAAGCTTCATTGCTCATTACAATAGGAAAAATCATGAGCAAAAGTTCTAATAAAACTTCATCCAAGTACTTCTTCATTTATCAAAACAGAATTGAAATCACCCAACTCAACACATTTTATGACCTCATTTAATGATATTACCTCCAGATCCTTCCACAGATCTCGTCTCTTACGATATGATGTCAACGAATAAATAAATGATATCTGATCATTTTGGTCAGAATTGCAGATGGATACAGTATTACATTGCTCCCTCTTAGCACATTTGATCACTTGGAAACAGTCATGCTTAAGGATCCAAATTTAATCCATACACTAGTTGTGAGGATTATAGGAGACGAAAGTGCATCCCATAGATTCACATTTGAAGCTCATCCAATTTCCAAACAACATTTTTGGTTCCAAAATTCCAAAAATAAATGGTTTATTGTAAACAATAAAGTTCTTATGGGTTTTTTCCGTATGGGTATTCCATGTCCCTTGGCAATTCAATTATAATATCTTCATCATTTGAGGGGCATGACCTATGTGTAAGGTTGTTTGATACATGACAGCTTATTGGGGCGTTTCCCCTTCATCTTTCTATACATCTATTTTTCTTCATTTTGGGTCATTTCCAACATTGGGCCTTTATTTCCCTCTTTGTAATTTTTTGATCATTCATTTCTAGTTTCCCATGATAATTTTCTTCATCCACATCATCACTCCACAAGCATCCACTTAGCAGGGTGAAGGTGTTGTCAGATATTGTGGGTTCAGGTGACATGACCACTAGTGAGGTTCTTGTAGAAGTATTGGAAGGGGAACCACTAAGTAAGGGTCCCATGATTTGGAGGTTTCAACATGATGGGAAGCATTCGGGATGACCTTGACTAGAGAGGGAACACTATCTGGCATATCCATTCGAGCCTGCTGTACAACCTTCTGTGACCTAGGCATGTCTAGTGGGTTGGGGACATCCTGATGGCTTCCTACTACCTGTAAAAGAATGTAGTCCCTAATAAATGTGAGCCCCTCCTACCCAGTTCTGGGCGATGCATTAAATTCTTTGAGTTATATGGGTTCTGAGGCATATGCAGTCTGTACATTCGTATTGTTAGATCCTTACTCAGGTACTGCATCTGGGCTCATATGCAGGGTGTCTTCATTCACATCTGAAGTGAGTTTCTCAGGAGAATAATGTGACACATTTTCATGATGAGGTTCTTCTCCAAACATTATTCTTTCATTAGAGCCACTGGGGTGATCATATGATTAGGAATGTCAAGATTGATAATTACTACATTAAACAGGGATTTTCCTATACATTCCCACAAGATGAAACTACACCTCTCCTACAACAACAGTATTACCAAAAATGATTTTAGAGTGATGACGGTCCTCACAAGTACAAGCTATAGTCTACACTACATTCCCAGCTCCCCCTGATGCCACAATAGAGGGTCAAGGGGTGGTTGGATGGTCTATCATTGAAGGATTCAAAACATCTTTTCCTATCTTCCTCCTACAAAGATAATCTATGTTCCCCCTCATGTTCCAGATTCCACATTCCTTATCTCTCACAAATTTAGATACGATATACCCAAAGAAGATGCACTTAGTACAATATTTGGGGTTCCTTTCATTGCAACTGACTAGGTTTATGGTTTTGTCCCTTATAGTAAGAACATCCTCTTCTACAAGAGTGTCGGACATGTTGACTAGTACCTATATCCTTGAAAAATGTCAATATCTGGGGTTCTCAGTCTGTTGATCCATCTTAATCTAGTTCCTCATAGTATAGGATATATCCCATAGAATCCTTGGATTCTAATATAGCAAGTTCCACTTAGAAATTCATATCTATACTTGACTGAGAGTGTTCTGAACCATGTATGGATCAATGTATCTTTCCCATTCCTAAATTCAAAGGAATATATGTTTCAGTGAAATCGATCCAAAGCTCTAATCACTTAACTTAAGAATAGTCGAGGGAAACATCACATGGAAATACATGTGACCCATCACTTTCATCTTCCAATAATTAATGCCCCAGAGCTCAACAATCCTTCATGTGAGGTCATTGAATATCCAGAGTCGTTTATTCTTTGTAACAAAGAACCTCACAATGATAGAGTATCAATTGAGATTAACCCTCTCCTACATTGCTTCTTGGTTTGTAGATAAAAATGGTGTCTTCCCTTTCTTAATGATTCTTCTTTGAGGGGGCATATAAAAATCTAAAAAAGAGAGATTTGCAGCTGATCTGACCACAACCAAAATAATATTTATTGTACAAACTCCATTTTTAGGAGCGTGATTCTCAACATTCAGCATTTTTGAAGCAAGGAAGAATAGCTCCTTATGTCCAATGTGATCCTAGATTATGGAATCTCTTGATCCATGATAGGTTTCTACTTCTTGCGATCAACTTGGGTAGAAGATTTTAGAGTCTTCTTTGTCTCCCTGTTCTCTACCATCTATCACATAGGGGTAATATTATTAATAATATGTTTTTTTAGTAAAAATTAACATGGATTATGACCCAAGATATCAAATGGACAAGAAATTGTGATTAAAAAAAAAGAAAAACTTAGTGCTTCATGTACTGTTATTAAATATATATCATGTGTGATTCAAAAATTTAACTTGGTGTGGTACAATCAAAACTTAGTTCTTTTATATAAGAAAAAGATATATTAAGTGTATTGTGAAATGAAAAATGTCTAATATTTTTAATTAACTCAAACTAAATATATCACACAATATTAGGGAGTTACATTATAACCCCATTTAAATTATTTTCCACATTAAAATTCATTTTGGTTATCAATGGTTTAATATATGAATATTTCTTTCATGGAAACCTCCAACATGTAAAGTAATTCTAAATATTATTTTAAAAAAGTAAGGGTGGAATCATAATAGTTACCCAATATAACTCAAAACAAGTTTTCCCCATCAGAGACCATTGGTGGTAATATAAAGCATACATATAGAAGAGAAATCTAACTATCAATTTCCAGAAGATATTGATAGAGAACATGGTTATGAGAAAGTTAATTATCACCAAGACGTAACACAAATAGTCTTGAAAAAGGATAATAAAGTCGTAAAAAATTAATTATAATATGATTACATTTTTTCCAATACCCATTTTCTAATGTTTCATAATTTTCATAACAATATATAATTAGATGGTTCAATATAATCTCACCTATTTGGTTCCTTGATCAATCTCTTCTTCTTCTTATATTTCATTAAAAGAATGTGACTTTATTCCTTTCTAATGCATTATAAGATCATAAAGTCCATAGATAGAATGATATTTCATTCCATATGTCATCATTAGAAAAATAATATGAGAATTTGTTATCCAATATGCATAAATATTCATATGGTGATATAACACTATATTTCATTAAATCATCCAAATTTTAACGTAATCTATTTAATAAATGGTTAACCATGTGTCCCTTCCACAATATAAGATACACTTTATTCATTAAATAAGGTTTTATCTTACTCCAAAAGTATTTTGAATTGAAATGTGTGTCCACCATTCTACTAATAGAAATTGAAATAATATTTTATTATAGTATAATACATGTAATGGGAGATAATCAGGTAAAATTTCACTAAAGTATGAATAATTTAATTTTCATAAGGGTTATTATTCATAATCAAACATGAAATTTTCAACTAAAGAGATAATGATTAATTTTCCCTAATTATAATTATATAACTCATCATCTACGATGGAATAATAATTACATTTTTCCTATATTTTTATAATTTGTTAGAGTTGATCGCCATTATTAACCCTTCTATTTGGAAACATTTTAGCAGAATGACCAAACTCAATGCAGTTGAAACATTAAAGGATTAAAGGTCTATCCTACAGTGATTTCACATTATTTTTATCATTATATAACTATTTCTAATTACTATGTCACTCATCTATATGATTCCCTTCCATTTCACACCAAAATAATTTTACTAGTCCCATTAAGACATTTTCAAACACGTTACTTACCACCCTATAATAATATATGATAACTCATATTCTTCTATATATAGTTCATCAATTTCACTTCAAATTTCATTTTCCTTTGTATAAAAACCATGAGGTTGATATATAACTCAAAACTCAATTTGCACCTAAATAGTCCATCAAACAATCTCTTCCAAGAATATGAAATTTCAAGTGGATAATTCCATTTAGTGATTTTTCTAATATAATAATGAATCATCCAACTTCAAATTTATACTGAATGATAATACCAATAGAGTTCCTTGAATGTCTTATAAAATTTTAATCATTGGTTCCAACAGATTTATCATCTTTATGTTTCACCTCTAGGAATTAGTTCTCCATATTTGATAATATAATATGAGAGAAGTACATTCTGTGAAATATCTTCTTATTATCATTTTATTATATAGATTTAAATTTTTCTAGTTCCATTGTGATATAGATAAGGTTCCACCACAGATATATATCACGTTATCAATTATAGACAACCAAAATGACATTTTCATTCTATGAATAGTAAAGAATGGAAAATATTTTTTTAGTGGTATTGATCCATTACAAAAAAACAGTTAGATTAGTGGATCCAATAAAGGATTGTGTTTTCTTCCACATTATGGAATTAATATGATTTTGGTTCCTCTATTTATTGTTTTAATGTTCACCATGATTTATATCTGGGGAATTTTGTTTGAGTTTAGAAACAATGTTCACCATTCTTTCTCTCGTAACGTTGAAATTCTTAGTAAGAAAGTCAATTCATTATATGTTCCATTAAAAATTAACATGTTCCCTTTATTTTCATTTCATTAACTATGAAATTAATTCATAGTAAGAGAAACACGTATAAACAAACCACATAATAGTGAAAAATTATTTATAGGATGACTAAATCATCGCTCATGATTCATTACTCTTTGAAACCCTAGGTTTATCCAAAATTATTCATAAATATCTTCTTCTAAATTCCATTATGAAGGTTCATAATGATTTTTTGAATTCCCAATGCATATCCTTGGGGAGTTTCCAACTAGGTGTATAACACGGTCTATTATCGGGTATTAGGATACGCTCTAGGCAAGCTCAACACACCATTTCAAAGTTATTACCCCTAGGTACATCTATGCCAGAGCCACATCCACTTGTAGAATCCATACATGGAAGTATTACAAATAAACCGATAACTATATATTTTACAAAATGAAACCAATGAAATTTTCAAAAACATTTAATTATCCTAAAACTTATCCATAAAGACATGTCAAGACATATCCTTTGAAATATCCCTTGGGATATCACTACTATCTTCTCATCATACATGACAAAGGTTGACTAAACATTTAATAGGAAAAAACTATGGAAACAAAGGATTTCCATATGTGGATATTAAATAAATATTAATAAATATTCACCAAAATACAAAACTACTTTCTCATGGACTATAATAGTTTACTGTCTTTGTAATCATGGAACCAAAATATTCTATTTTAGTAAAATATATTCGATGTTTCCCAAAATGTTATACCCCTTTAGTATATCTAATTAAATACATTCATCATTTAATGGGGAAAATAAACATAAAACCGTGGTGACCTCAAATGATTGTTAAGGGTAAATAAAGGATTTACGTAATCATAACATGAACATAAGGATGTGAGGACATTATAATAACATTTCAAGATCAAACTATGTATATAAAATCTTATATTTTGGGTACCTACCTTAACAGTCATAAAATGTTAGACTTGGTATACAAATTGTGTAGTTGTTTCAGTCATGGGATAACAACCCATGTACCCTCTTATTTAGGGGGTGGTGTACGACCTATATACCCTCTTATTTTCAAAATTTTGAAAAAAAACATGTACCTGATTGTTTTCATGCTTGGGGAACAACCAGGGTACACCATTATTTTTAGGCATGGGATATAAACCATGTACCCTCTTTTTTTGGACATGTGCTATAACTCGTGTATGTTTCATGATTTTTTACCACTTATCAATAACTAGTGAATTAGAGTGAGATATATATCCCTCAAAAATAGTAATTAAATCATAAATACATGTGAAAGAAATAAACAATTATATCATAACCCATGAAAGGAAATAAAATTTATTAACATGGAATAAAATCGTAAACATTGAAAAAGATATATTTGAAAATAATTTCTTTAATGTATATCCCTTGAAAAAATAGGGTTTAATAATAATTTAACTCATTAAATATAAAATGTATTCAAAACCATCATTCCATCCAAAAATATACCAGTCATAGAAAGAATTTGAATTGAATCATTGGATAATTTCTCCAAAAAGCAATGACTAATTGTCATAGATGTCATGTTAGATGGAAAATAAATCTAATTTATTTTTTTGAAATATTTATTTAGGAAAATATCATTTCATAATTACAATAAATGTGTTTAAAATATAAATCCTTTTGAAAATTATTTTGTTTTAAAATAAAATTTAATCCATATAATGAACTCATGGAAACATTTTGAAGACCTTTTCCTTGAAACCAGTTTGAAAACATAATAACAAATCTTGAAAATGTTTTGAAAACCATTTCATTAAAAACCCATTGTTAAATTATAAGTGAATCTTTGATAAAAAGTAAACAAATTTTTTAAAAAAATCATTTAAAATAAACATAAAATACGATATGTAAAAAATTATTTTAAACCATTTTTGAAAAAATGGTTTTTTAAATCATGGAACGTCTATCGGAGATGTCAAATTGAGAAACAACTACTTTAACGATAGGGTAAATTTTTAATCAAAAACCATAAGAAAGACATATAATCAAATAGATATGTAAAATATCATATTTTTAAGGATAATAATAATATAATACATTCATGGGAAATATATATTCTACAAAAACGAAACATGTTGTGAATATGGCATAAATCTCACTGAAATAAAATTGAGATTAGGAAATTCCATACCTTATGACTTGACTCTCATTGCAATCCTAAAAACCCATGTATAATAAATATAAATTTGATATAAATCATATAAATAACCATATTCTAATTTCTAATACCATATATGGTTTTATTATTACTTTATATTAACATATTATTAACAAGTCCATGTTAAGGTGTGGTTTTGTGTAATATCAGCTATTTTACTTGATAGATGTTTTGACTTATTTTTCTTGATCATCATACATAGATAATGATTTAATTATTTAAATAATTTATAAAATGTTATAGATATCAAATATATTTAATATATATGTATTTATAATAATCTAAGAAATATAAATATTAAACAGAATATATTTTTCATAAAGACGGTAGGTCGTACATATGCAAGGTCGTTGTTTCCATTTTGTTGTCCTATTGAAAGTATAAAAGTAAGATAAATATATATTAGTATATAATAATTAATGTAGCATTATTATATCATATATATCATATTCTTTAAATAAACCCAACCTCAATACAATCTATATATCGTGTTAACTAATCACATCGCTTTCAGTAGGTTGTAGTCCGCACTTCCACAATCGAAGTTATCATATTTAAAGAAAATAAAATCATAAAGCTATGCGTTATATAATAATTATAGTTTCATAAATACATCAATTATATCATATATGTTTATAATATAAAAATAGAGAGTATGTTATAATTCCCAACCATCAGAGGTGGCAAAGTAAAAAATGAACAATACCAATTTCTATTGATGTAGTTCATCGTACCCATGAATGGTATGTCCGTTAAAAATTAGAAATAAGTGTGTGTTAGTGTTGGTAGAAACATTATAATAAAATAATATCAGTATATGTAGAATATTCAGGTTACTATGTAATCAATGGATAATAATATTTTAGGGGGTGGAGAATGAAAATAAAATAATGGATCTTGATGAAAGGTGTTACCTTCTGATTTGGTATCTACTTTTGATTTAAACCAAGGGGCTTCCTTGGATGTTTTTCATCCCAACAAAATAATCCGTTAAATAGTTAAGGGATGTCAGGAGATTATTTGAGAAATTATTTGGGTGAGAATAAGATCTTGATATGTGTGAAAATGGTACAGAGTTGAGTTCCTTTTTATAGTGGAGTAGGATCACTACGGAAAAAATGGATTTTTTCTACATGGATGGGTCCTCTTGCAAATAGTCTATCAGGAGGGACTAATTAGGAAGTGAACCTCAACCCATCGTAAATGATTAGTATTTGCGATGGGTAGACAGTACAGGTTGCAAAAGATATGGAATAAGATGATCTCCAAATTGTGGGAAGGGTATTTGCGACGGGCTCTTATGCCTGTCGAAAATACCAAGTGGTGTTTTTTTGTATTTGTGACGGGACCCATCCCAATTTATTTTTTAACCCCCATCACACACTAATAGGGTGGTCAATATTTTCTATGGGAATGTCATCACAAATAAACCTGTCGCAAATAATCTAACCTATATATACCCCCATCTGTTTTCCTATCATTCCATTCATTTCTCTACTTCTATCTCTCTCTACTTATATTTTCTCCCTAAAATATTTTCTAAGATAGAAATTTTTAATTGTACTAATATTCATGTTGTAAATCCTCCAAATCATTAAGTTTTATAGTATTTATCTATTTATTTTATTTTTTAGGCAATTCATTTTATTTGATATTAGTTATAATTATTAGTTATTTTTGTAATGAAATTAAATTATAATTAGATCAGTTTATTTTGAATTATGCTGTCAGAGTGTGCCTCATTGGTAGAGGTGCCCCATCATTCTACATTAGACTCGAGTTCAAATCCGGGTGGGATCGAATTTCCGCATGCAGGTGGTGAAGCAGGCAGGAGGTGATGTCGGCCTCACATTGCACTGGGTCTTCAGGCTAGATTTTGGGCCTTTAGGCCATGTAATGGACTCCATGCCCATTGGGCCTTTGGGTTTGGTATTGAATTAAATAAGGATTAATGGTAGGGTCATCCCTTGGGGGGGATATGACCTACCTTTATGACCCATGTGGGTGAAGTGTGTTGTTTAATGTAAATGTACCCCTAAGCACCTAATATGTATATTTTTTATTATTATTTATAAAAAAAATTATTAATATTAATTATTATTAATTAATATTTATATTAATGATTTTTAATTAATAGATATATTAATTTTTATTAATTAATAGTATTTAGTATTATTTAGAAAAAAAAAATAATTTTTAATAATTAGTAATAATTACAATTTATTTATAAAAATAGCATTAATAAGTTGAAAATTAAAATTATTATTTATAAATAATATAATGTAGTTATAAGTAGAATTAAATAGTTATAATTAGAAGTATATAGTAATAATTAGTAGTACATAGGAATAATTAGTATTACTTAGGAATAATAAGGAATAATTGGTAAAAATTAGTAAAAAATTGGATTAATTAGTAATAATTAAAATTAATTAGTAATAATTAGGATTATTTATTTTTAATTAGGATTAGTTATTAATAATAAGATTAATTAGGAATAAATGGTTAAAATATGAACAATTAGGAATAAGTAGTAATAAATAGCAATAATTAGTAATAATTAGTAATAAATAGTTATAATTATGAATAAACAGTAATAATTAGGAATAAATAGAAACAAATATGAATAAATGGTAATAAATAGGAATAAATAGTAATCTTTAGTAATAATTAGGAATAAGTAGTAATAATGAGAAATATGCAGAAATAAATATTAATAATTCGAAATAAATAGTAATAATTAAGAATAAATATTAATAAGTAATAATAATTAGTAAAAATTAGAAATGAAAATTAATGAATAGTAATAATTAAGAATATTTTGGATTAATTATTAATAATTAGAAGTAATTATTAATAATTAGGAATAATTAGTAATAATTAAAATAATTATGATTAACTGGCAGAAATTATTATTATTTAGAAATAATTAGTAATAATTATAAATTATTATGATTAATAAGAATTAATTGGTAATAATTAGTATTAATCAAAAATAATTAGTAAAATTTATTAAAAATTAGTAATAATTAGTAATAATTAGTAATAAGTAGTAATAATTAGTAATAATTAGTAATAAATATGAATAATTAGGAATAATTAAAAATAATTATGAATAAAAATAAATAATCTGAATTAATTAGGATTAATTATGAATAATTTGTTTAATTATTTATAATTAGGAATAATTAGGATTAATTAGAATTAACTAGAAATAATTAAGAATAGTACAGAATAATTATCATTAATTGTTAATAATTAGTAATAATTAGGATTAATTAGTAATAAGTAATATTAATTAGTAATAATTAGGATTAGCTAAAAATAATTATGATTAATTAGTAATAATTAGGACTAATTTTGAATAATTTTGAATAATTTTGAATAATTATGAATAATTAGGTATAATTACGAATATTTAGTACTAAATATGAATAATAATGAATAATTTGGATTAAGTGGAAATAATTATGAATAATTAGGACAAATTATTAATAATTAGAAATAATTAGGAATAATTAAGAACAATTATGAAAATTTAGTAAAAATAAAAATAAATAGAAATAATAAGAAATATTTACTAATAATTAGTAATATTTACTAATAATTTGTAATAATTATGAATAACTACAAATAATAAGTAATAATTAGTAATAATAAGGAATAATTATTAAAAATTAGAAATAAATAGTATAAATGGTAATAAATAGTAATTATTAGGAATAAATAGTAATTATTATGAATAAAAGTAATAATTTGTAATAATTTAAATAAATAGGAATAATTAGGAAAAATTATTAATAATGGTGAATAATTTGTAATAATTAGTAATAATTATGAATAATTATAAATAATTATTAATAATTAGGTTTAACTAGTAATTATTTGTTAGAATTTTTTAAAATGTGTAATAATTGTTAATAATTACTAAAAATTATGATTAATTACTAATAATTATTACTAATTTGGAATAATTATTAGTAATTAGGTTTAATGTTGGATAATTAGGAATTATTTTTAATAAGTTGTAATTATTATGAATAATTCATAATAATTAGTAATAACTAGTAATAATAATTAATAAATAGTAACGAATAGAAATAACTAAAAATGAATTGTAATAATTCTGAATAAATATAATAATTTAGAATAATTATGATAAATTATAAATAATTAGTGATAAAATAGTAATAATTAGTGATAATTAATAATAATTCGTAATAATTATATATAATTAGAATTAATTAGGATTAATTAGTAAATATTTGGATTAATTAATAATCAATAGGATTAATTAAGATTAATTTGTAATCATTAGGATTAATTTGCAATAAGTCGTAATAAATTTACACAATTTCCAGGGGATTTGAGGCATTTATTTTACTCGAAGGCTCATCTCCTTACTACATTATCTCATTATAATTACTATGAAAAATCTACAGTAATTTATGGAAATGAATTTTTTATTCACGAGAATTGATATAAGTACATCAGAGTAGATTATTAATACTGATTTCGATGAGAGAATGTTGCAAGGAGATAAGAAGTTGGAAAAAGATGCCATTTGTCAGGATGAATCAACTTCTTGCAACATTCTATGACAGAAATCACTATAAAAAATCAGTTTTGATGTTCAAATATCTATTATAATATGCATGAGAATTTTGTGCAATGTGGCAAGGCCTCCTTGCTCTGCATTCTCATGCATAAAAAATGGAAATTCTTATATTGAAGCAGATTATTCATAGTTATTTCAGTCAAGGAATGTCAATAAGAGATGAGTCATTGGGAAAATGAGCCCCCTCAAATCTTCTAGAAATTGTACCGCTCCTAATTCGGGGTTATTAGTAAAAATTTGTTTTAGTTTCTAATAATTATAGGTAATTTGTATAAATTTTCATAAAATATTGTTGATTACTGTATATTACTATAAATTTTAAAACCATTACTATATATCACTATAAAATAATATAAACTATTATAAATTTCATAAAAAGTGAATTTAAATTTATTTTTTTGGATAGTTCTGGTATAATATGAAATTAATCCCAAAACGATTATTTTATATTTTTTAGAAAAATAGTGTACATGGAAATTCACAACATTCATTATTAGGTGATCGTGTTTTGATAAATCAGTACAAGAATCCTAATACTTCTTGATTAAAACTTTTATATATTAAGTGTGTTGAAGAATTATTATAATTTTCACCATCAAAACCATAATTCATTTCAAAATAGACCATTAATTGTCCTTATAAAAATGTGATCTAAAAAAATTCGACACATTTTCCAACGTTGGATGAAATCTATTGCATTTTGGTCTTCAACTAGATTTGTTTTGTTATTTACATGGTTAATGCAAATCCCAAGAGGATACAAATAATTTGGTTCCAAAACCATCATAGTTTCAATATTTAGTACATGATGTTGAAGGTATGTATTTTCAAAAAATTGAAACTTAGGATGATATTGATTTAACTATAGAGTTGGAACTGTCCTAATTTTATGTGTTTTCAGGTCCGTTGAGGAATCCATATAACCTGGATGCAAGATAAGAAATTTTTAATTAGTAGCAACAGTTATGGATATTAAATCAGATAATGGTATGTTATATAGGTATTTTGTTCAGATGGTCCATTTTGTTGAAACATTGTTACCAAAAGGAAATATGTTGAGAAAATATTTCTATGATATAAAAGGGCATGTTCGTTTTCTAGGACGTGGTTATCAGAAGACTCATGCATGCTAAAATTATTGAATCTTATATTATGGTGAAAATGGGTTGTTGTAATGTTATACCACATATGGAAAAGTGACGTATAAAGAGGATCAACTAAGAAAGTATAGATTGATTCATCTAAAACATTTGAGATATTTCCCTCTTACACCCATATTGCATTGTTTATTTATGTGTCATAACACAATGTTATTGATTTAATGACATAAAACCAATATTTCTACTAATAAAATCATAAATCATCCTTATGATTGTGATTCATGTTATCATTTTGATAAATTGGATCAATTTATTACTTTATAACCCCAAAACGGGCGATTGGGTCTTTCTACTAACGTGTTTTTATCCATTTTGTTCTTATGGTAGTTAGTATTCATGTTGGACTATCATTATAACTTCATATAATTTACCTCCTTAGATGATTATGAAAGTTCCATATATCTTTTTAACAATATTAATTCTAATACATAAAAAAATTATATTTATGTATATTTAAACCATTTATTGTTGAGTTCAATTCATTATGGAGTAATGGTGTTATTATATATGATGTCCCAACAAAATAGAATTTCCAAAAAAATCTGTGTTGGTGTGGAAAGTTAGTCACATTCTAGCATATGACATGTTATTTGGATGGAGTACATAGGTTCCAAAATCATGTCTATTTTATGAAAGGAAATAAATCAATGATTTTCTTCATAGAAAAAAAATCATGTTTTTTCGAATGTCATAGTAGATTCCTTCGAATTGATAATCCTTCTCAGAGGAACAAATATTATTTCAAAAAATGTAAAATTTAAAGTGATAATACTTCAAAATTTATCTTATTAATAGAGGTACAATCAATTATCTCTTAACAACCATCCATCACATTTAGACCAACAATTATCAAACAAAAAATTAATGGATTTGTTAAATAACACAATAGGATAAAATGAAGATTTTTTTTAGATCTATTATATTGGTTTTATTTTTTGGTTTTCCACATGTTGTAGTTAATGCATATTGTTATGAAAAGTTTTGTTAATGATGATAGAAATGAATTTAAAATGACAATATATAATGAAAATAAAGCTCACATGGATATAGATGTTACGGAGGAGAATCTGAAGATATTGACAACATCAGATATGAATATGGGGATGTAGATAAAGATTGACACATGTTAAATGCTAGTTATAATCAGATATAATATATATCTATATTTAATTATTGTTTTAAATATTTTCTAACAACAATTATTCTGTCTTTCAGATTGACCCAGATTTGTTTCGTGAGTTGCATGAGGATGATATTCCTTTAGACGAGTAGGATGTTGTATTATCTGACCCGGAGACTATTGGTGGTTTAGGGATGACTAAGAGGGGTCGTTGTCTTTTTGTATTGATGATTCCTAACCCTATCCCAGAGCGACGTCCATATTTTGACTTCGATACATGCATGTAGAGGTATATTTACCTATAATTTGTTTATTTTTCATTTATTTACTTATATATTAATTGTTTGATTGTTTTTTCAATTTTTCACATCTTTTCACAAATAGATGCTATATAGGGGAGTGATATATTGCAAAATTATATTTCAGAATCATGGGTCACGTGGGATGAGATTCCCATTAATATTCAACACTACAGGTTTGATCATTGGTTAGTAAGTAAATACATAAATATTATATTACAATTTATTTTATTAATAACATGATATTATAATTTAGTTATAGGGATTATGGTATCAACTCAATGAGAGCATCTGGGGTACTATTTTTAAGGAATTGGAGGGGTTTATATGTGACTGTTCCCACTATTTCTTTTCTCAATTTGAGAAGGAAGTCAATGAAGTAATATGGATCGACAGAGTTTGATAAGTCTTTTTATTCTCACCAACATAATTATATTTCATCTTAGGATTGGGATGGATTTCATTCACATGTGTTGGGTGGACATTTTCAATGGATATCATAAGTCTGTCAATAAAACATAGGGAGATAGGGGTGACACATCAAGCTGGTAGTTGTATATTCAGTATGCATATAGATCATATAGTAATAAAATTTTTAAATAAATTATTTAATGCTACATGTAAGGGTTTATTTTATATTCAAATAGGGAGTCAACAACCCAATGTTATAGAGTTTGATTTTTATAGGAGGATATAAAATTATCTGTTCATAAGAAATATTTGAGGTGAACTACAACCTTATATTCTTGATATTATAATTTTTTTGAGATTTAATATTAATCTCAAATAATATTTTAACAATTTTAATTTTAAATTTAAATTGAAGGAGTTATATGAGGAAACAACGACATAGTCAGATACTTAGTGTCATGCAGAGACTGTGTTTCAGACCAATTCCCATAGATTTGATGAGGCAACATGGTTTGAGGTGACCCTGTATGCATTCGAGAAAGGGAGAATTGCTAGTATCGACTCTCGATTGACACCTGAGAGTTATTATGGCACTTATGTGATGTCGACGTCAGACTAGAGAGGAGCTCTTGAAGATTCATCATCATCTGATGCATATTTTTAGGAGAAGCTGCGATCTCAACGTAAGGTTATTGAGAGTATGCATAGGTATAAGGAGAAGATGTGTAAATTGTAGTAGCATGTGATGCGCCAAAGACAGAACCATGAAGAGCTCTTTAACATGAGGAAGATATGCATTGTTGGCAGCAACATCAATAGGAGAATATAGAGTACAGGTGGCCTCTAACTCGTGATTTATGGATAGTGTTCCCTCCATCATCTCCTCTAGCTCCACCAAAGGTCCCCCTTAGTGATATATATATATATATATATATATATATATATATTTGATATAAAGTTTGAATTCTATTTTTTCTATAATAATAACAATTTAAATTTCTATATACTTCATTTTATATATTGTTGCGAATATTGTATTTTTTATTATTTATTTAATTATTTATTTTTATTTAATTTTATATTATTTTATTACATTTGTTAATATCTTTATTATTTGTATTATTTATTTATTTATTATATCTTATAATTTTGTTTTTATTAATTTTTTATTATTTTTATGAATATCTAGGTTTGTATTATTTCATATTCTCTAATTATTTTACTAATATAAATATTAGGATTTCATTAATATTACTAATAGTAATATTATAATAATTATATTATTATATTATTATTTTATTATTTTACAAATATTATTATTATTATTTCCTTAATATTAATAATCATAATATTATTATTATTATTATTAAACTAATATTATTATTATTATAAATATTTGTAATAAAATTCCCATTTTCTATTATTATGTTTTTATTATTTTTTTATATAATTTTATTTTTATTAATAATATTATTTTATGGAATTTTATTTTATTTTTAAATATACTTTCGAATGCCCGTCACAAATTCTTTTATTTAAATATCATGAAAAATATTTGTGATAAGCCATTTTGGGACAGGAACCCCATCACAATTTTTTTAAATAATCTTAGGGAAATTATTTGCGACAGGCCCACATCACATCACAAATAGTTTGTTTTTGGGACGGGCCATCATAAACAAATTTGTTGCGAAGACTTTTTCAGCAATAGACAATTTGCGACGGTGTCCCATCACAAAAGGCCCTTCCATATAGTCTATTTTACAATAGTGTAGTGGTATTATTGTACATTATTGGAAATAGAATTCCACCAAGGTTTCAAAAATTACATTTGGAACAAATAAAATACCAAATACAAGAAATTGATGAAAAGGTCTATATATGAACATCTGATGACTTTTGAAAATGTATATAAGATAGTTTGGGACTTCTGAGATTTGTTTAGTCTATTGTTAATCTAATTTTTCTCTCAATCACTGTAATTAATATTAATGAAATTTATTAATATTTTTTATATAAAATAATATAAACAAATAAATAATTATAAATAATTTTGATTAGAAATATGGAATTATATTTTTTCAATTATAGTTATATAATTGTGATAAATTAATTTAAATTTAATACCCCTGATGTGTCACGACCATGTGTTATTTATGAAAACTGTCTAAATGTTTGGGATGTTTTGATATAAAATTTTATTAAGAAATTTTTTACAAGAAAAAAAATTGTATTAATTTATTTATAATTAAACCCATTAAACATTTATACAAAATTAAAAAAATTATTCCAATTTAATCTGGAATACTCTTCTACTATAACTGCATTTATAGATTTCATGCCTCTCCTACACCCTTTTCATTTTCATTGTCAGATCTTCAGTTCATCAATATATTTTAAATTTTCTAAAGGAAATTAGATTCCATAATCTCATAATCACTATTATTAATATGTCTTTCTATATCTAATGTTGTATTTTCCATGCCCATTGTGTTTAGGTATTATAACATTAATATTGAGGTATTGTAACAGAACTATAGTAGTGGAAGAACTTTCACACTAACCGCATTGTACTGGTGTTGTGCATTGTAGAAAGTGCAATAGAGATGGTGGTATTATATATGTTATATTAATATAATGTATAGGGGGAAAATAATTACCATGAGGGACATGTAATGAGATTTTTGTCTCATGGGGCCTACAGACCATGTAATGGTTTTCCTCTGTATAAAAAAAGGTCCATTATTTAAAAAAATATGTTTCATTCCCTAAATGAATAAAACATAAAAAGACATTCCAATGATTGTAAATACATTATCAACATAGGTCGCTAGTTCTGAAGGTAAATACTTATGTGAGAGAATTCTATTATCATTATATAAAGAAACATTGGTAACATGATCTTCATATTTATCATGAGTGCAAATATTTTCCATTCCACTAGCATGATGACATCTGGTTTATCCAAATGCTCATTAGTCAGTTTATTTTCTTATTTTCAGATTTTTTTTCTTTATCAAGAACATCATTATTCTTGTATTATGACTTTATTACCTTTAATATGTTAGTTATCTCCTCATCCACTCTCTTTACTGGTCAGTTTTCCTTATCTTTTTTTTCTCCATTTCATATCTCCTCGACGTGGAAGATAATTCCACCCTATGGGTGGCATATTTATCTTCTTATGGGATGATCCCATCTGTTGAAATGTAAATATTTTAATTTGGATGAAACTCTACATCATGCATACAATATTAATCCCATGTTTTCTCATAATACCTTGGCCTGACTGATTTCTATATAATAGGGTTAGGAACATTAACCCTCATTTCTGTAATCACTAGGTTAGAGGTAAATGTGGATTAGATATTATTCTACCCTTGGAAAGATTCATTTGGAAAAAAACAATATAAAATTACCAATGTATGTAACAAATTTACACCATCTCTTCTATATATTTATATAAAGAATGAATAATTGGGTTTTAATATATTTAATACAAATGGTTCCACTGACATTGTATTTAATGTGTGATTCTATCCTAATATATTTTAAGTACCATATCATCAAATGTTTTAACATGTTGGTTATCATGATCTACTATCCATAAAAGGCTTTAATATATTATATTTTTTATTTCCCTATAAAATATAAGAATAATTTTGATCGAATAGGTAATAACTAATTGATTTCAAGGTTTCCAATATAACCACATTATATTTTTGATGCATTTATTGACATGAGTGTATGTGTTCATAATCTTACTGATATCAATGTATTTTTATCGTTCATGAATGCCTTAATTTCCATTTTAGGGCTAAAAATAGAAACCCAACACTCACCTCTTTCATTAATCAATGTGGAAGACTCTATGATGGATACACCAAACCATCACAACAATTTATCATTCATTCAATCCTTGAATATCAGAAAATTAATTTGTAAAATTCATTGAATTTAAACATTTCTCCAGCATTTGCGATAATATCAACAACTTAGATAGGGAATATCAAAATATCCCCTCAAATGATAGGTAATTCAAGAAGATATGTTCCACCAAACCCTTTTTAATCACCTAACTATGAGAGATGTTATTTAATTTTGATAACGAGGGACTTGGAATTGATTTAGTGACCTCATAAAACTTTTTCTTTAAAATTATTAATTTTTCTTTATTGGTCTTTATCATATTATGTTCATGGTTTTTAAGTGATGGAATCGATCCTTCATTCCCATCACGAACCATAAATCCATTGGTAGATATGAATCATTAACATTGGATGAGGCCACTAAAGTATCACTCGTGTGATATCTATTTCATTTTTTTATCTTGTACTAATCATAATATATATTAAATTTATATTAATAATTTTGATAAAATATTTTCACAATATTTTAACATTGTGTTACATTTACGAAGGAGTTAGACACTCTTTTTAGATAGTTTTTTAAAATGCACACCACTAGAATGTGAATAAACATATACTATTAGAATATAGATTCTTGAATTATCAAAATGAATTTCATTCCATTATTTTCATTCATTTAATTTTTATGGTTTTTATCTAGTAATTAAATAATTTCATCACATAAAACTATTTAAAAATGATATACATATTATTTTTTCTTTTTTCAAATCAATAATTATGATTCACAATCCCTTTTGATTTATTTTTTAATCCACCTATGTTATCTTTTTAATAAATATTTATCTATATCACATAAAATTGTGAATTATAAATCATACATTAATTTTTAGTTTTAAAATTACATATTTTCCCCAGTGATATTATACGGAACTAATTTTTTTAATTTTTTTCCATTTTTTTCATTTATAAAAATACACTAGTAATAGTGAAACATTGAAGCACATCATTAAATAGGATACCCATTACATTTATTTGGTTGATATGTACCGATAAATTACTTAAAAATCAATAAATATATATAAATCAATATTTATCAATGATATAAACAACTATTTCAATATTTTCTTACCATTCCCGATTATTTGAGCATATAACTACTCTATATTTTTATAATGCATCAGAAAATGAGTTTCATAATTATTATAGTTGTGAACATAATAATTTTTATATTATTAATAATATCATTAAATATATTTATTTTTAATATTTTATGTATAATTTAATATAAGAATAATGAACTATGTATCAAATAAAAAACAAATGAAAATTGATATATTAATCCTTAATCTTTTCAGTTCATTTATTTAATTCAAATAATTATTAAATATCATCATTATTATACTTATCAATGATATTTTATCCTTAATCATAATTAAAATAATTTTTTATGAAGTCTAATGAATAATTAAAATAATATAATTTTTAGAACATTAAAATCATCATTTAATTAACTAATATGATACTACCTACCCAAATATGGATCTTGAGAACCACTTTCATAATCACTAAAAAATTAAATCAAGACTATGAATAAAAAATACAGATATATATATATATATAACCAAACATGAGTTATAAGTATTTCATAAAAATGTCATTGTGTAAAAAATATGATAAATCATTTAAATATTCATATAAAAAACATGTGGAATTAAATTTTCACTAAGATATTAGGTACTAAAAACTAGGTAGGGACATGTAAGGATTATATAACCACAATTTGGGTGGGTGAATCAGTTGTCTAGAAGAACCCAAATACTCAAGAAAAACAAATACAATTTCAAATTAAGAATAACATTTATGTGTAAATGTAAAAATAAATATAATTTAAACTACTAAAATATAATAATAAAGTGAATTATCACTTGACATATGAGATTCTGAAATGTTTTTCACAATATTATTTTTGATGTAGTTTTTTAAATATTTTTAATGTTCATGATAAAACAATCTATTCTACAAAATTATCATTGGGAATAAAGTGTAGGATAAAAAATATGGTGCTAAATTAATAGTATTAGAAGGATAAAAAAATTCAACACATGATGGTTAATTATTTATTTAGATAATAAAGTGTGTTGATTCTTTGATCAATATTATACCTTCATTAGTATCATAAAAGTTATGAAAACACCCTATATAATACTCATTATTGTTTTTGTTAATCCATCTCTATGATTTTTCTCACTTTTAACAGAAAATATAAAAATTTAAATTAACCTACAAGGAATAAGAACACAATATGTTAAATAAAAAAACTCTATAGAAGAAACATATAATCAACATATTTTTTGTTTGGATTTTTTTTCAAAAACATAAAATCATCACTGAGATCAAAAAATATACACAACCATTATAATTTATATTGTGTAAAAAAAATTAATCGTAGTGAAATATGTTTAAGTGATAGTATTTCAAAAATATTAAGAAAAATTATATCTAATTGAATATAATATCTTGTATCATGAACTACTTTTTAATAATTCTAACAGGAACCTAAAACATCTATATTCTATAGATAATATTCTGAGAACATCCATTTTTTTATTTCATATATATTAAAAAATAAGTATTTTCCATAATGGTTAGTATTATACAACCCCTATGCTTTAAAATTTTCAGAAATCATGGTTTTAATTAGTGGAAATAACCAAATGTATGATTAAACCCCTATAAACACAAACGACTATAAAAAATTATTTCTTCCTTATATGATTATTCAAAATTATATTTTAATATATTTTTTATTTTATCAATTATAAATAAATCAACACACCAATTTGACATAGTTTTTTGGTCTCATGAATATGTTATTACATTATTTACAAATAAACTCCAATTGTATCATAACTCTTCTACCAATAATTGCATAATATGTTTGATATAAGGAATCTATAATTATAATGAATAAAACAACTCAAGAATCTTGTCATAGTAGTATCACAAAATATAAAACTCATCTGATCATCAATAAATTAGATAAATAATGATTTTTTTTTATTTCCCCATCCAATGTTTTAAAAGAGACAATGTAATATTGATTGTGAATTTTTTCATATGATCATATATAAATTTTTTGGATTCTTGGGTGGTGTAAAAAACACATAAATGGATAAGAAATAGTATGTATTCCGTTATTTAAAAATTTTAATCATATTTTTATTCATTAAAATTATCTCTAACATATAGTAATGTATGAAAAAATAGATGAAATACCAAATTTATTAATGAGGTTTAGTCCTAGTGTGGAAAAATTCTTTAATTATTCATAGTGATTTTTATCCCAATATCAGATAACTACTATTTTATTCATCAATATTAATCTATATGAAAGTATTTATACATGAACCTTCAGTATATGTTTCCGTTATGTAATTTATAAATATAAATAACTTCTTAAATAAAAAATAATAGTTACTCTTTTTAATTCATATCCCATAAGTTATCTCTATGCCCCCAACAAAGTGTATAATCTTGATCTTGTTAATCCTATTATTTATAATCAATCTATTTATATGTTTTCCTACGTACTACTTTCTATAGATTAATTATATTTTTTGATTTTAATGCTTCTAATTTTCCAACGTTAATTTATATTATCTCCATAAAATTTGAACAAATTAATATAATGGAATTATAGAAATACTTAATTAATTATCTACAATCAAGAACCAAAAATATTTTATTACCCAATAAAACCACATGACTTTTAGCACACTGAACCAATGAATAATAAAATTACAACCAATATTATGGTTCTACATTCAGTGATCATCAATTAATTTTCATAATTAACAATCAGTAACTCATTTAAAATATTTAATGTATATTTTTCAATAATTCCACCACATGTTTTCTTTATATAGTGATATAAAATATCATTATATAATATATCATAACTAGTATGTGAGTATCCAACATATTTATCTCATTAATCCACAAAAATTCACGTTATTAATCACAAAAAAATGGCTATTAATATTATGATATTTTTTATTAAAAGAAGAAATCAGGATCCTCACCATTATGTCTTTTTAAGTATTAATTTTTTTAACATGATAAAAATTATATAAGAAATCAAATCTCTAACATATACTATGTATCATCAAAAATAAATTCCCTAGAATATATTATGTATCATCCAAAATTTAAATCATATTCATCACCCTAAATATACTATGTATCATCTAACATAAATTATGTACTCCATTATATGTGAATCATCTTTCATATCTCATTATTCAATAATATCATACATATCAAATAGAATCATATTGACCACAAAAAATATATTATATAGGAAAAAAGAAAATTTTATTATCCAAATAAATGATTTTACTTTGTTTACGTTTCATCTCCAACATCATATGTATGTCTTTATTAAAATTATAACTACACCTAAGGATTCAGAGTCCATGTGAAAGTATTTTAAAAATTCATAAAACATTACCACGGAATCATCACCATTATAGAATTGAAAAAAGTATTGTATTCTTGTGTTGTTATATTGATAAAATATACAAAATTGTCTTCAAATAGGATAAATAATACTCCTCTTTGAATATATTTCCAATGCCTTACAATCAATCAGACCATATGAAACATAAAAATTATGAAATAATTCCTTCTACATCGAAATCAGGTTAGATGAATTCTTCCCTTATCCCATTATTTCATAATAAATTAACAGATTCCTTATAAATATTTGGTATATCCCTCTTAAAATTTATATTTTTAGGAATCAATTATCTATTAGTCTATATTAGTATGCATGAATTATAAAATAATATTGACTAATTTCCACATCATTTGGGTCTGAAAACCAACTCATCAAATTATTCTAACATGGATACTATTTTTAAATGAGTGGTTATAATTCAAATCATACAAAATACACAACACCAAGTATAATGGAGCCTCCCAAATCATATTATGTATATATAATCATTTTAAAATAATCGATAAAGTTGAGGTTATAAATAGAATTTAATATTCCTTAATATATATATAAATTTTATGATTAAAAAATTTTTATTGATGAATTCTATGAAAATAATCTATCAATTTTTAGAAAATTATTTATATCCTTCAAAAATAAATTTTCCTTAAAAAATGCCTTTAAAAAGTTGATTTTTATTGTTATTTCTATGTGACTATTATAATGATTTTTTTAAAAAATTAGATATTAATTTTGATGAAATAAATATCATTTCTTAAATCCGTATATCAAAATTATACTGGGTTTAAATTTTGGTTTTTTTCTAAAAAAATTATTTTTATAGAATATTGGAAATTAATTATCTTTTTTATTTTTTTTAATTTAAATTTTTTAGGAAATTTAAATTATAAAATTTATTAATTTTATAATTTTTTCAGTTCTATGTGTTTTTATATAATGTAATTATAGTTTTTGAAATGAACGTAATAAATTATTTTAGTATAAAACCTTTTATACTTGAAATATGAATTTTTATAAAAAGATGTTTTCCATAAATTTTTTGGAATTTAATTTAAACTTATATTAGTCTTCATTTTGATTTGAAGTAGTGAATTATTGATTCCATATTTGGAATTTTAGGGTAAAAATTTATTAATTAGGACACATTTTTTGTCAATATGAATAGAAACCATAGTATTTTTTCTATCATGGTAAAGGATAAATTAAGTAATTACGGGTGAAAATAATATGTTATAGACTATAAAACGACACTAACACATTATTTACTTTTTTTTGACTCAACGTCATCCATTATATTCCATTTTCAGTTTATTTTCTTTTCTTCATTGTTTTTCTATGACCTTGTAATATTTTGTGTAATGAAAAAAAATGTCACACATTTTTTTAATAAATATAATATTTTTATAATGAGGTTATGTAAAAGATGTATTTAATTATAATTATTAATTTTAAATATAAATGATTTATATTATTCATGATAATTTTATTTACTATTTGTGAATGAATAATTATAGTAAATTGTTGCACAATGTTAATGATGTTATTGTTGAAATAAATTAAGAATAAACTAAATTATAATAAAAATGTTACCAGAAATATAATATTAGATAATTAACATGATAAATGAGATATATAGATTAATATATTATGTTATGGTTATGATGAATATTTTACTTAGAATTTAATTTTTTTCACTATATTTTTAGAGTTAATGCAATGAATAAATCAAAAAATTGATATTAATGTTATATTTTAATAAAAAAATTATTTAATTTATTGATATGAAATTACTAAATCTATTATACTGAATAATTTTATTATTATATGGATAATATAATCCATCATGGTTCATTTATAAGAATTTTTTCAATTTATAGTAAATATAATGACCCACAAAGAGTAAAATTTCTTGTTGTCGTGATATGTGTGAAATGGGTTAAAACTTTAATATATGCCTAAACTGATAATCAAAACATATAATTTTTTTTAATGAGAGTATCATTACCCATAAACATAAATAATATAAATAAATAAGTTTTTATCTATTTGGAATACAGTATTAAATTATAATAATTTAATAATTTAATAAATTACAAGAGAATCTATATCCTCATGTTTAAAATAGAGTGTCTTAATAATTTTATATGACACATAAAACCCCAATTTTTACCAACCAACACATGACCAAATCACTTGAAAAATTAATCTACACAATCTAGATTCATTATTTATATACCAATTCAATCATTAGTAGTATTAATTTATAAATCAAATGAGGTTGTATGAATAATAGGTTTCCTCTTAACCGAAATATTCAATATTGTTACATCATACACCTTCTTAAAAAATATAATAAAATATCTTATATAAAATCATAATTATAATTTATATACTTATATTATTTTATATTAATGTATGAAACTATATCCATCTACAGTCTCAATCAAATGGAAATTTAATTCACTAGTACTATGTAAGGTGGTTTGTAACCTCGCAAACCGATGTAATTTATTTTCCATCACCACCTCACTATGCTGGTTATAATTTTTGAATTAATATTAATATATTATATTAATGACAAATTTAACATTAAAATGATCTAATATATATTAAACATTCTTATCATTCCAATTACTGATAAATGATATCACCATTCATGTGTACATGTGGAATACCACCTCTATGAAGTGAAGTTGTTAGTTTTTAAGCACTACATTAAAAGAATGATATATATAAATATATTTAAACATACTGTATTTTAATTTTTATATAATTTTCTTTCTGGATAAATAAAATAAAATATGGTTTATTTATTTGATGGTTGTTGACAAATAGAACCTTACTCATGCATCTGTTTGAACTATTATCCCCATGATCGTCACATAGACCATTTCTCTTAGCCACCATTCATGATTATGTTAAAAACTATAATTGTCGACTAAAAGAGACAACTATATATATATATATATTATCCTGAAATAATGACCAATTTTACAATACTATACCAATCAAAGTCATTTTGGACACATGTGATGAATATCACCAAGATTTCTTACGTGATGATAATTGATAAGGTAATTGACGAAAACATGGTCCTATGTGAAATAATTGCAATAAAAAATCCTAATATGGATCTAAATAAAGGTAATATTAAATATATTTTTTTGTTCAGTAACATGAGCAACATATATAATGAGTCATACTCGATGTTATTGACATATCACTTCAAAAGCATCTTTTACAATATTTTGATGTTTTATTTTATAAATATTTAGCTTCAATTTATATATATAATAATATGTTTAATGATAAAATATTTTCATATAATTAAAGGGATAATAAATTTAATTTGTGACCATGTTTATCTTCTTTACAAAATATTTAAAATAATGAATATTTGTATTATTTTTCACGAGGGATTTCACCTCAAATTTAATTCATTAGTTAATATTTTAATGTTTTGGGCCTAATTTATTTTATATAATGTTTATGTTTCCCCTTTTGTATGTTATATAATGAATCACTCAAACATCCTGGTATTCTAATTTAAAATGTTAATTATTTTAACCAAGTGTATTTGAAATGAAATGTACTCTGTTGTGAACAATAATTTTACTCAATTTCATTATTTTAGATTATAGCTCAATTTAATTAGCATTATTATGTTATAATTATGTCTGAAATGATATCTTAATTTAATTGTTTATTATTTATAAATTTTAATGTGATTTTTTATTTTTTAGAGATGATATCTCATTCTATTAATTCTTAATTCAATGAAATGATCTTCGTACAATATATTCATCTCAAATTATCATTATGTGGGATATATGTTTATGATATGCGCATTTATTGTTTTATGACATTTATATACTTCCCCTAAATAATTTTATAACATGAATATCCTTAGTTTTATGATATTTTTTTCATTTTCATTGTTAATTTGGATTAGGGTTGAAAATTTACAAAATTGGTGAGGGATTTATTTTACATTGTCATATTTTCATTATTTTTTGTAATCAAGGTTACATGGGGTGAATTCATAAGATATTATTTTATTGAACCACATATCATTTATTATATATATGTAAAGATTTTGGTATAAATTTTTAATTTGTAAATCCTCTGTTATTGAATATTGATATTTGAATAAAGTCGTTTTTAATTGATAATGATATTGTTTCCTCATTTAGATTGGGAAACATTATCTTGTATATCCATATTCTCTAAATTTTATTAAAATATGTAAATTTATATAAATTATTTATTACCTAAATCAATTATAATTGATTAAAATACTTATTGTTAAATTGTTTAAAAATTATATTCAATAACACTTTTCCAAATTGATTACTTTATAGTAATTTTAAACATGTTTTGAAAAGATTATTTACTTCTGACATCAATAACATCAACATATATTCACTAAAACCATAAACATTAATTTCATTATATTTTCCCTTATAAGATTCTGATTTTATTTTCATATAAAATTAGTTTTCCTATGTTATGTTTATATTGAATTTTTAAATCTAATTTCTAAAGAAAAAAGTGTATTTTCTTTAATAAAATATTTATAAACTATTAAATTTAATTGTATTCATAAAATCGAACAACTTTTTTATATTAATAATTCTCCATTAGGGATATTATGTAGTGTTACCATTAACCTTCTTTCTCTTAATTTATTTTTATAGTTTCAAAGGTATTTAAGAGGTATCATTTTTTTATTCATACTTAAATCATTGTATAAATGAAATAATGGATATTTATTTGATTTTTAGATTGTTATGAAAGAACTACATCCATTATTATGTTATTGAATTAGGGTACTATTTATTTGGATTGGTGTTTTTGTTATAAAATAAAAACAAATAATCTGACTAGAGTTATCTAACATATTAGTTAAAGGGATGGAGTTAACAAATTAAAATTAAATAAAGATATTAAGGGAATATATTTCTATGATTTTTACAAATATGAGATAGATTTATATGATTATCATTCTCTAGTGACACTGTTGAAATATATTATGTTTCTTATTAAAAGTATAATGGTGTGAGTTATTATATGATAAAAATTAGGGTTACTCTATAGGTAATATAGATATGGAAATGAATAACTGAGTTTTCAACAAGTTTAATCAATGCTTTATATTAGTTCTTAATGATTAATTTCATCATGAATGAAAACAAATGGATCCTAATTATTTTTTATAGTGATACTTTCCCTTAGTTTTATTAATTCCACTATTAATGATTTGGGTATTGATGGGAATTAATTCTGTTATGGTTTTCTCATTTACTATGATTATGTCATTATACCCTTATTATCATCTTAATTTTAGTGAGGAAATTAGAATATAAATAATTATGTATACATATATAGAGTATTTGATCTCACGATTCTTTTTTTTTAATTTCACCATGTTTTGATAAATTGTAAATAATAGTTTGTGTTAAAAAAGATTTTAAAGTTCGAGAAATTTATGGGAGATATTTATGACTTAATATTGGTTATGAGAAGTTTTGTATAGTGTGTGAAAATCACTCATATGGGAAGAAGAGCTGTTTATGTAAAACATTATCCTAAACATGTAAAAAAATAAACTAAAATTTCACTAGAAAATTATGTGATACAATATTTCCTCATATTTTTTAATGTTTTGGATGGATGAAATTTGTTCATATTTATCATTATCAAATAATTAATTTAATTTTTATGTTTTTAGATATGAATCTTGGAGTGAGGGTTTGGGGATATAATAGTTTGTATCAGAGAAATTTTTATTTAAAAATTGGAAAACAATTCATATGAGTTTATTTTATGTGTTATGGATATCCTTAGTTTTTATATATTTGTAGTTGTTAATAAGTTCAATTTCAAATACACCTCGTTTTAGGTTTTATGTGAGGGAAAATTTTGTGGACTAATGATATTTTTGGAGGAATTTTATTATGTTGAGATATTTATAACCCATATGTTTAACATGATTTATTATATATATAAAAATAAATTACAGTTTTGGGATTGTAAAAAAAATTATGAGATATACTATGAGGATAAAAAATTCATTATTATAAATATTTTGATATAACATTATTTGTTCATTGAAATGATTAGTATATCTTAGAGATTATATGATGACAGAATATAAATCATTGTTAGAATACTTTATAAAATATTGTTATCATTTTGATATATATCTTAAATTTATCAACAACTATTATATGATCACATAATTAAATATTTTGGGATTTATATTAATTTTCTTTTTATTATTTAATTTTAGATATTGAGTTATTCTTTAATCATATAAAAGTTTATTAATTTTGGAAATTATATCGTATTCATTTTTAGAATTATTTTATGTTTATTGTAAAATGACTAGTGTAATGTTTTTTAATATCTTTTGTATTATTCAAATTTTAAAAAGATAATTTTAATTAATTATAAATAAAATTTTATTATTTAATAAACATAATTTTGAGAAATATTTGAGATTATAGAGGAAATTGATTGAAGGATGACATTCTAGTTTTAAAGTAAGTATATTTTATTATGGTATTATTATAGATGTTAGATATTTTTGAAAATATTGTATAAGGATATTAGAAATTAATTTCATCCTTCTAGAATAATTTTTTAGAGTCGATGACCTTTTTGAAACCTTTGTTATTTCTAGTTTTTTTCATCGTTAACATTCAAAAAAAGAGTTCACATTTTGGTTATCAATAACCTATTTAACACTCCAAATTATTTCTACATAATTCTCTTCTAACATGTCCATATTTTCACACCACAATAATATTTTCAAAAGAAGAAAACATGAATTTTTTACCAAATATGGCCTAAGTACTTCCCTCCACCTTTTAAAAAGTAACTGGATTATTAGACCTTTTTATGATGTGGTACATAAACAAAGGTATTTTTAATTAACATCCTTTTATTAATAAAATAATGTTAAATGTTGAGTGGGTTAAATTTTTAAATGTTAGATAATTTATTATTCGTAGATTGGAAAAATAACAACTGTGTTAGATAGTGTAAAAATTCGGCATATTGAAAATAATCAAACCATGAATTATCATTTTTTTAATTTGACCATTATAATGTACCCATTATGTTTTGACATATTATTATGAATAAATAATTTTTTAAAATATATATATATATATATTATATTTATTAATTGTTACAAAATATAAACACAACTTTTAGTAATGTTAATTTTTTCTCCAACAATATGTTTAATTTATAAATAATTTTCCTTTCATTCATTAAATGAGTAAAATAAAAAATATTTTGAAGATTTATTAATAATATATTACCATATGAATATAAATTTGGAAATTATAAAATTAATATTTTATTTAGGTTACATTTTTGAATATTTCTGAAAAAATTAATTTTAAAGATATAGTGAAAAATAAAAATTTTACATGTAAATTAATTTTATGTATATACAACGTAACATTATATTTCAATAATATTAATTTTTCATTACATATGTCAGATATAAAATAATAAATTTATTTTTTTGAACGATCTTCATATAATAATTTATTTTTAAAACATTATTTATATAAAATAACCATTTTTCATAAAAAAAAGTCTTATCACTGTGTATTTTCGGTACAAATTTATATTAAATAATTCCAATTTTATGTTTTTAATTTTAAAAAATGGATTTCATATTTGTAATCTATTGGTTAATATTTGGTAAATAGGCCCTCTTTTAAGCCAATATTTATAATAACAATAATAATTTTTTTCACTATAGTAAATAATGTTTTAGTTAATTAAGGGTATAAAAGAATTTGTTATGAATGATAAAATAACCATATAACTAACAGTAATTTTATTTTATTTTACCATATCAGACATAATAAAAACATATTTGGCATTATGGCCTTTTTCCATTTTTTTGTGGTACGACCATTATAATATTTTATGTAACAAAAAGTTATAAATTTCACCCACGTACTTTTAATAAAAATGTAATTTTTAAAATTGTTATAAATATATTATAATTTAATTTATAATTATTAATATTAATAATAAATGTGTGATATTATCTCTCATAATTTTTTAAAATGAAATAATTAATATAACTACTTATAAAAATTAACATACTAATTATTCAATTAACGAAATAACAAAATAAATGATATAAGTAATATTAATAGAAAATAAATGAGATACATAATGTTATACATGAATTTTATTGGTGAATATAATTTTTTATGTATGAAATAAACAATTTGGATATAACTAAAGTTGTTTTCATGATGTTATTAATTTCAAAGTAATGAATATCTTTAAAAAAGGAAGTTATTTCTGTTTTAAAATAAGTAATATTTTATCAAATTCTATTTAATTTATATTTTTAATATAATTATACATGTGATTATTTTATGATTTATAATATTATTCATGGTCTCTTTATGGGCATTTCCACAATTTATAGTAACTGAGTTTTAACCATTCTTTAAGACCATTAACACTTATCATGACAACAACGAGTTTTACGATTTTTGGTCCTTTTTCTAGGTTTATAATAACTACAATGATAATAAAATATAAAAACTCATTGTTTAAAGGGTTTAATGAAAGTTTAAAACGAAAATAAAACGGTCAAAACTATTTCAAAACTTGAATTTTTTATTTTATGAGAATATTATTGTCCATACTCAAACTATATTGGAAATAAATCAACATAGAGGATTATTAAAAAAATTAATAAAAATTATGTAAATATTTTTTAAAAATATAGGAGTTCAGTTCTACTATCATCAAAAATGGTAAAATTTAATCTTTATACTTTAAAAAATCATATTATGTGGCCAAAATCCAAAACAATTCCTTCTTAACATCCATAATAATTATCTATGGGACAAATTTGTTGAATAATACCATCATCAATCATCTTAAGCTTTAAGGTAGATGAAAATTTCTAAATAAGATGTATCATTCTGAACCATGTGTTTATCTTTTATTTATTAATTTATGACCATTAAATATTTCATTAACATGACTGTACAAAAAATAATTAAATAAATTATACTAATATGTTATTATTTTAATGTAATGACTTGTATCCATATCCAACCTCCATCAAATGGTTATGAAATTCATCATTCGTGTGTACAGTGGACTACCGATTATCTAATCGATTAAATTTTTTTTCCATTAATCCCTCAAATAGATGGTTATAATGATGAAATTAATGTCTATTTATCATAATAAGGAAACATGTATCACTATAAATTTTTAATATATGGATTAAATTTGTATGTTTCTATTGACTAAAAATTGTTAACGCCATTCGTTAATAAAAGTGGACGACCGCATCCAGAAATCTATGTGATTATTTTTAATCCACACATCACAATGATAATATATATAATTGTATTTAATTGTATAATATTATATTTTTTATTAAATTATAATTATAAAATAACTAAATAATATACACCTTCTTTTAATAATGATCGTTGGTGTATGTAAACATCAATCATGGATACCTAAACCCTGTCGTTTCCATGATTATAATGTAGTTCCATTTTCAATAGAAAAACTAATGATTGGTTTAAATTTATATTTTATATATAAAATTAATAATTATTTCATTATTATTATTATGTATATTATGTAATAACAAATTATTTTATGATATTCATCCTATGAATGAAAATTTGTAAAAATGTTTCAAATATAAACAAAAATCCTCGCATAACAATAATTGATTAAGTAATTTTATATTAAATGATATAAACATAACTAATTTGAATAATAAAAATGAAAAATTTTCTTAATTAAATAAATAATTAACATATATTTAATATTTACAATGTCTAATAACATACGTGATGTGTTGGACTCGATGTAATGGAATTTTTACTTTAAAAACATCATTTTAAAGGTTTTTATGTTTTATTTTCTAAATCATCCTCCTCCATATCAAAATCCATATAAATTATTTAAGATAAAATATGATTTATAATTAATAGACCTATAATTTTAGTTTTTATACTTTATTAACATTTTAAATTTTTTATAAGAATGAATCTTTCTAAGATTTTACTTAAGGGATTTCCTCTAAATTATCCTTCATGGAGGAAAATTTTATTTTTCTGAAACAAAATTATTTCATTTGGTGTTTTTGTTTCTCATTTTATATTTTATATCATGACTCTTTTATATTTCATGGTATTTTGAGTTTCAATTTTAATTGTATTATCGATGATGATTTGACTTCATGGTTTCTTTCATTGAAAATGGATTTCTAACTGAAATTTTTTTATTTTGGGGTAAAACATTTTTTCATCGACATCATTATGAAATAATTATTTTTCAATTGATATAAAAAATCATTATTACTTATTTTCCATTTTTTAGTAGATTTTAATTAAGGACAAATAATCTTCCAATTTATTGATTCTCAACTTAATGATATATTATTTGTGTGGTTTATTAATGTCATATTCATTTTTTATAAGAAATAGGTTCATATTATGACCTTGTATTAATTTTTGAGGTTTATATACTTCCAATTTAGTGAGATAAATCAAGGGCCTCCATGTATTCAATATATTTATTTTACCATTTAATATTATCCATTCACAGGTCTTCTGAATGATGAGTTACCAAATCGGTAATGACTTAATGTTACAATATCCAATCATTTCCATATTGTTAATATGAAATGTTCATTTGGGGGAAATCATATGAAATTATTTACTAGACCCACATTAAATTTAATATCATATAATTATTTAGGTATTCTAAAATTTTAATTTTAATTTCATATTTTACTGAATATAAATCCTCAAAAATGTCATTTTTATGTGACACTAATCTTGTATAATCATTTAGATCAAAAATAATTCTCTTTCATATCCATATATTTGAATATGTTCAAGAAATTTTATTTTATAAAACTAAATTCATTTCAAAATCTATTATACATGATCTTTGTACATATTTAAATTTTATTTAAAGATGAATTTTTTTAGTGTTTTTCAAAATGGGTCACTTTTAACTATGTCGAAAAAATTGTTGAAATTTTATTTATTTTTCACCTCAACAACATAAATAGATTTTACCTACATCATGAATATTATTTTCATTGATATTTAAATTATATGAATATATGGTTACTTTGAATGAAAATTATTTTATGTATAGTTTTTGAAATATTAATTTACATAAGTTATTTACAATATGATAAGTGTATTTTCTTTGAAATTCATTTACTTAGAATTTAATGGGATATCAATTCATCATCACTAAAAAACATTAATGTTGATTATTATTCACTATTTTTATTTTTGTGATGTTTCGATACTCATTCATTATCTGGATGTATTATGGTTATTTAAAATATAATTTGAAGGAACATGTTACTGTTCGGTATGATTATCATGTTATAAAAGGAATAATGAATTATTTTATAAGTAAAATATTGATATTAAAGATCTATAATCATTATTATGTTCTATTCCTTTTGTATTTTTATGTGGTTTGGTGGTTCTGTTATAAATAGAGAATGTCAAATCCATTTATTGCCCACCAATTTAGAGGTTAAAGGGAAATAGTTATGCAATTAGGTTTCTTTTGAGATATTATGGCAATATACTAAAAAATTTGGTTCCATAATCTGATAGGGTTATAATGTTTGGATTCTCCGAATAGACATGGGAAATATATTATTATTATATTTCCTATATAAATATTATGGTTATTATATTTTTTTTCATAAGGTTCCCTTCATATGTAAGAGTGATATGAAAACAATCACCCAAATTTCCTACAAGTTTTATATATTTGTGATATTTGTTTTTATTGATTCCTTTTATCATGAGAGACATCACATGGTTCAGGATTATTGAGTCTAATTACACTTTCCTTAGTTAAATAATTATAACATGAAATAAGATCTATGCATTTTTTGGGTTTTAATTTCATTATGTTATAGTCATTTATTATTATTGATTCATCATATTCTTATCATCATATTTCTCTCATAGATTAAATTCAAATGCTAATTTAATTTTATACCATAATAGAGCATTTCATATAATGATAAAAATATTTTATTTGTATTATTATTCATTTTATTTTTATTATTGTTTAATTTTCTCCAAGTTTTAAATAATGATAACAAAAAATTCCTAGATTTATTTAATATGGGAATAAAATTATTGGTTATGTTAGAAAAATAATTTGAATTCTGAAAATATGGTTATAGTGGATGAAATACCACCTTTATGTAAATAGTATTTCCTATATAAGTTTTACTACAATTATCTAAAACATTAAACCTAAAAGGTCCTTTGGAATGGAATTTATCTAATATTTCTATTAGATGTAGTCTATTTTGGATGGAATAAAACTGGTTCATATTCATCTATATCAAATCCAAAATAGTAATGATAATTTTTAGAACTAGCACTATGAGTGATAGTTCGTGGCTGTTACGCAATTCAAGAAAACTATAAAATCATTTTATTATACACATCTCTAAAAATTAATTAATACATTTCAGTATAAGAATGTTTTTAGTGTTTGGATTACTTGTCCATATTATATAGTAATAAAAATATAATTGAAATATAATGGTTGTTTTTTCATTTTCTATTCCCATTAATGATCTCTAGAATTTTCAACTAATTCCTTTCTATCATTTTTTCAGCAACACCCATATATTTTAAATTATATATTTTCAATTAATACCAAATTAGTTTAATATATTTATTCAAAAAAACAGTAAACCAAAACAATATATATATATATATTGTAATCTAGTTGTTTATTTAAAGGGTAATATAGAAGAAATAACAATATGGAATATTTTTTAATTAAAAAACATTTTTTAATAATAATTAATTGTTAATAAAAAAAATTTATAGCTAAATAAAATATAAAATAATTTTATTTGTAGATATATATTTTCATAAAAATTATATTAATTATCCATAAATTTGGTTGAATTATGATTAAATAAATTTTTATTTTTTAATTATTTATAATGTATATAATAAATTAAGTTTACATGAATTCAATAGTTATTACATGCAATATAAAAAAATTTATTTAATTACAAGATACCTGATTCATAATTTTGTCTCTAGGTTTTATATTAAATTCATCATATTATATCCTTTATAAATATAACCATATAAAAATGGTTTAATAATTGTTATCATCATTTTCAAATTTGGTAATGGGGTAAATTATATTTTCATTAGGAAATCATGTTACTAAATAAATATTTGTTACCACTATAAAAAACTAATTTTTCTAGGATTGATAATTTTTTGAATATTATGACTGAAATATAAATTGTTATATTTTAAAACAAAGAGTCTATTTTGATGTTTAAATATAATAAAATTAATTATAACTCATTTAATTATTAATCAAAATTTTCTAATATTATGAGGACTTGGTAATTAAGATGGTTTTTTCAATAAAACACTAACTATTAATATATTATATGTAATAAAATAATATTTAATTTTCACATAATTAAAAATTGATTTAGATTAAATTTATTAAAAGTTAAAAAATATCACATCAAAACTTTTAATTATGGGATCTTGTTTATTTCTATTAATAAATGCTTAACCATTTTTTAATATTAATCACGATTATTAAGTGTTTAAATGGGTTATCTAATCTCGCTCAAATATTGTTATTCAAATTTAAAACATAGACACCATAATAAAAAAATATTTTGGTTGGAAAAATCATTTGAAGATTTATCAGCAACGTTCGCCCACCTATATCAACAAACCCTCATAAAATTCTAATTTTACCCTTTACCGAACATTCTTTTGCAAATATATTTACATCATTTTCATTAATAGAAATCGACCATTACCGCCCACATCAAGTCACCTATATAGTTCAATATTTCTTAAAACAATACCCAATTTACATCTCTTAGATATCATATACATGTTTGGTTAAATTTAGAAAAATCATTTACCTCATTTATGCATTCCTAATGTATTCATAAAGAAGAGATCAAAATTCGGAATATATGTATTAAATAAAATTTTAAATTCTTTCATTGCCTATCTCATACACCACCATACATAACATTATAAACATTTTTATGTAATTATATATTTGTAAATGTTAGGAATAAATTTTATTATACTGATATTATAACCTTTAACTAATCCACCTTAATTCAATTGAAAATACCTAAATCATTATCATGTATGTTTAAAAACTACAAACTCTATAAATGACATGATTTTTTTCATAAACAAAACTCATGGATTCTTCGTGATCTGGACTTAGTGATAAAATAATTTATATTAATCATTATTTATATTCATAAATATAAAATATGGATAATTTAATTAATATTACAAACAACTAATCATTGTAAAACTAACAAGAAAAATAAACATACTAAGTTGAAGAATAAATAACTTATGAATACATATTTTTTATTTTCCAAATTGTATAAATATTCCATTTTATGATTAATAACCATAAAATAACTTAAATAATTCCAATATAATTTTTTAAAAATTATACATTAACAAATGAATAACTTTTATATTCACACTCATAAATAGATAGCAGCTTGTTCTGTTTAGGTTGGTTAAACTACCCATATAAAAAAAGATATAACTTTAAATCAGGAATGGATTTTGAATCATAATATTTTATATTGTTATTATAATAATGATTTGATTTTGTTTTGAAACAATAATGTAATTATTTAAAATATTAATTAGGAAAACATTATTTTTAATTACAACTTTCCTAAATGTCGCCATATTAGACATCATAGTAATGAATAATAACATAAATAATTATGTAATGAAAAAAGAAATTTATAAACAATTATAAATAATTTGTTCTAATAAATTTTAGTAATTTTAATGATGAAGTTTACCAGAATAATGAAAAACAAAAAAAATTAATAATTTTTTTAAATGATAGGAAAAAACCACACATAATGTTGAATATTTATAACATATAACTAATATTCATGTGTCAAATAATTGTAAATAATGGTTATAAAATGATATCGATATGAAAAATTTTCATAAATTGGTGGGTAACATTTTTAATTTTTTGAATGGTTATTCATTCACTTTGGTAAAATCTATGAATTTAGGTAAGCGGTTTTTCATCTCAAATTTAAATTCTTGAGATAAAGTAATTAATGTGCATCATTAATGTTTTTAAATTTTTTCTACAATATACTATCAAATTTATATTTTCATATTAATTAATTATATGGTGTATGAAGATCCATATCATGATCTTTATTCAAAAAAAAATTGAAAAAAATAATGGATGAAGTGTTTATTTTAACATCTCTCCCTTTATTTGTTATAAAGAATACTTTATAAATTCTTTATTCTAATCATGGTTATTTCCATGCTAAGATGTTATATAATTGTAAATCATCTTTCTCAACTCAGATAATTAATTTTAATAAAAATATTTTACAACTACGAATATATTCCAGAAATATATATAATTTTGATTAATTATCCACTTCCTCTTTAATGATAGTTTATCCTCAAATTATATATTTTTTAAAAAAATTTTCTTTTTTGTATTTTGAAACATAATTATGTGTAATATCATGTGAATTTCACACTTACCTTTTTTGATTTTTAAATAATGACTTGTGAATATTTTTATCAAATGTTATCCTAATAATGATATATAAATATAAGAGAATCAATTTCCATCCTATATTAGTTGTTTTATTTCCTTATAAGGATCAATTATATATTATTATATTAAAAATAAAAAAATTATTACATAACATTCATTTAAAAAAATTGTGAAAGTTAATCCTAACGTTCATTTTTTCATGATTAAATAAAAAATATTTTAAGAAATATCTTTTTATGTTTTTTTCCATGTGGAAAAATAATTCCACCATTTCTTGTTATTCTCTATGGAATAAGATCAATATTACATCATGGTTTATTAAATATGTTCTTAGTCTCCTATTATGATTAATATATGTTTTCATATGGTCAATATTATTTAATATATTCAATGAAATCCTCATAATGATCTTATGAGTGGTTATATTCCAACTATGTCAAATCCTTATATTCACTCCTATTATATTTTCTTAAAATTTCATCCTTTGTATTTGATATATTCCAAATGCATAGGTTATCTATTATAATGTAAAAAAATTTCATCTTGTGTTAATTATTATTTTATATAATTATATATGATTTCCTCAGATGTCACACATAATATATGGCTTGTAAAGACTACACCTCTATAGAACACTTATAATTTTTTTAATGAATTAATCATTATACATTAAATTTTTATGATATGCTCAAAACATTTGTTCGTAACATTTTATTATGCCTTAGTGAAAAAACATGGTAATATTTATAGTTCACCATGATACTGGTATAAGGCATTGGGTAAAGAAATATTCTATAGATATAAAATGTTCATAATACCTTGGAAGAATTTCATGGTAATTTTTAATGACATATATGTGAACGAACGTGATGATTTACTTCTGTGAAACCTCGGTGATTTAATTTGGTGACAATATAATGAAATGATCATATTAAAATTATTTCCACATTTCTAGGTTATGCTTCATGTACATATAATCATTTTATTCTCCGTTTTATGTCTTATTGGTCTTATGTTCTTATTATTTCATTACGCCCCATTTCTTACCCAAGATATGTTCTAATGTAATTTTTTACCTCGTAGAAAGCATTGGATATCACTCTATTATTTTCGTTATAATTACTTATGTTATATAGAATATTGAAATGTATGATGTGTCTTGATGATATTGACTATTCTAGGGTGTGTAAATAGAAAAATCTATTGAATACCCATGGTATTAACACAAGGGATAAGTCTAACTCTATGATTACTGTAACGCCCCGACCCCAGCTACCTAGAGTCGGTGCATTACTTCGTAACATTGGCATGATCACAAAAGATCAAGTCTCTAAAGACCGATTAGTTTAGTAGCCTTGGAAACACTAGATACATTCATAAGTCTTTCATTACATCAAAACGTAAACACACTACAATAACACGGTCTTCATGGTCCACAATCATATCCCTTTCTGACTACCCCTGCAGGTCATTCATAAAATACTTCTTCACATCCTGGAAAAATATTAAAATATTGAAAGTGGTGAGCTCAGATGATCAGTAAGGTTAACTATATAGCGGAAGCTTTCATAAATAAACATTAACATTTAAGGCAATGTATAACTAAAACAAAAGCCTTTTAAACATGAACTTCAACATAATATGGAAAATGTAAAATGAGATAATTCCATTCACCTCTTCACATGGATATTCTACTGGTCGAATAATCACATGCAATATCAATAACCATTTTCATAATGATGGAATGCATAATGCCAGACTATCATAACCACGTAGTCAAGGCCTTGTGCCAAGACCACAAATAAGATTTTGTCAAGGCCTCGTGCCAAGACACTAGTTTGTCTCATGAGACCTACCGATGCATCGAGGAGCTATAGCGGGCTCCACCCGTCACATATTAAGTCCAATGCATTCCCATATGAAAAGGTTTAAACATAACATAAACATTCGTATTAAAACTAGCATACGAAATGTCAATAATTTCACTATAAACTATGAATGGTATAAAATAGCACATCCACAGTAAAAAATATCACAAAACCTTCAATACAATATAGAAGTTTTGTATTATAATAAATCAACTTCAAATAAACGTAAAATCCATCAAAGGATGTTGACATAGATGAAATCAAAACACTTTTTAGAGAAATATCTCTTTCTATTTTTGAAATCATTTAAGAGCCATATAAAACGAAACATTTTCTTGAAAATATTCTTATAAGCTTGTAAGCAATGCTTTGAAGATTTTATAACGGTGGAAAATAACCGCACCCGCCGTATAAGTTAAAAAAGACATTCTTACCTCAATTTTGTCGAAAAGGTTAAAAAGGACATTGTTTTGAAAACGACGGAAAGATTCCTCTTATAAAAAGTCAAAAAGGGTATAAATGACTTTAACCCATATTCTTGTAAATAATAAAAATGTTTTGAAATACATTTTTAAGAAACATGGATGTGGATGATAACGAGGTCCCAGTAGATAATTATGTATAAACAACCTTGGATAATGAAGAGGTTGTGAAGTAAACCCTTACCTTGTGTCCTGTCCTGACACGACCGTTCTTTAACCTCCTGAATAATAAACTGGAGTTAATTCCTATTTACTTAAGAACCTTTTTCATGTACATTATTGCTTTCATATCCCTTATTACTATGTTATGAACATTATGTAATTATTTAAGTTAATAACGGTCGTTTTGTCGATCTTTGGTACTTCAGTCAAAATAAACTTCTTATAATTACAACTTGTTCATGTGGTGAAATATCCATTATATCCAGAATTATATTAATGATGTAGATATCATATATATAATATATATACAGTATATACATTCATTTATAATATTACGTAACATTTAGAGGTAAGAAATTAAATGCACCGTTCATGGAGACGGTAAGCCGTATGTACGCATGAACGCTACTTTCATTTCTATTTCGTATTTAATGTAATGAAATCATAATTATATAAAGTTATAATATATTTCCAGTATAATATCATATATAATATCATTTACTCCATCCTTTATACATCCCACATATGGCATTAACGATTCACATCACTTTGAGGGGGCGGTAGTCCGCACTTCCTAAAATGAAATTATCGCGTTTTACCCATAATGGAAATCATAAAGTATGCCATAAATGAGAAATACATAAGCATAAGTAAATCATAAACATATTATATATCATATATAAAAATAGTGGCATCTTAATGGCCACCTTCGAAGGTGTTATATGAGTGTTGAACAATCATCGTTTCGTGAGGCAGAAATTCTCCATCCACAGAAACCGTATGTTCATTAACCATTAGATGTAGGTGTGTGTAAGTGTAGATCGAATCCTTCTTATAACAACATCCTAGTATATTGAGGATACTGGTGTTGTTACAAAAGAAATGAATAAAATGAGTTTATTGGGTTGGAGAAGAAAATCAAAACAAAACAACATTAGAGAAGACATTACCTCAAAATCGAGTAACTCTTTTTCATTTGAGCCAAAGGCTTCCTTGGAAAGAGTTCTGCACAAAGTGAGGCTTCTAGAAGTAAGGGAGGAATGTTGGGAGAGTATTGGGGCAGAGTTTGGCCGAGCCAAATGGCTTGAAAGTGTAAATGAGGTGGGAGAGGTGGGGGCCTTTTATAAGTGGAGAGGAGGGGCACTTTTGGAAAGATTGAAATGTTACATTATTTCACAATGCTTTTCGTATTCTAAAGGTCCCACACCTATATAATTCGAGGCTAAGGTGATAAGGTTTCTAAATCTCCTCATCCAATAGGCTTTGGACAAGTGTAAGCCTTGGATTCTGCATTATCTTCTCATTTTATTTAAATCGTTAAATAATGAGGTCATCGCTGTATCATAATGATGTCATAAATAATTTAATATATTTAATTTCTAAAAATTATAAAAAAATTACTATGATGTATGAAATCTTTTTAGATTTCTAATGAATATTTATAGTCAAAATTTTGACTTGTGTAACCCCACTTAAAAACTGTTTTAGTAAAATAACTCATGTTTGTGTCAATTTAATTTTAACATTAAATAAATATATATTAATGTCATTTTCCAACTAAAGTGGCTCCATGGGGTCCCCAAGTTGACCCATGGGTTGTCTTGGTCGGCCATGACTCATCCAATAGGAGTAGGACAAGTGTCATGCTCATCTCATATTATGAAAACATTATTTGTACCTTAAACTACACTAATTACCTCTAATAGCGATTAAGAACTTAAAAGTTACTATTCACCAAAAAAATTATTTTAATCTCATTGAACCACATTTTACTTCTTAATGACAACCATGTATGTCGGATTTTTGAAAATAAAATCACAGAAGTGGTAATATTTCATTTAAACGAAAAATCAGTTATTTAACTACCACTTAGTGGTTTCACTATTCGTCAAAAATTGAAGTTTTTCAGAACAAAGCCAAAATTTCACCCTAAGCTAAAATTGATATTCCGAATTCAAAAATGATGTCTATTTTACAAAATTCCAAACATATAAGTTGCATTAATTAACTTTATTATTAATTCCCGATGTTACGACAAATAGCGTGTTTTTAAGAAACAATTTATATCAAAAGATTGGCAATTGTTTATGTCCAATTTCAATGTTAAATTAATTCTAATGACCACCATTGGATAAAATGGTAAAAATATATTCTAATTATACTTTAAAACCACTAAATAGTATAATTTATCACAATAAATTATTTTTTATTAAAAAAGTTGTTTTAAGTATTTTTCACTATTCATTAAAAAATCAGAAGTTCTCAGAAAGTTACAAAAAATTCAACTTAGGATAATTTCGATATTACGAATACAAAAATGAAGTCCATTTTGAAATATAAAATTTCTATAATTTAAAAAGTGGTTATTACTATTCATAACGGCTACTTTGATTAGTTGCAGTGTGTTAGAACTCGATGTTGCGTACAATGCAAGCTATTACATTATTTAATGAGAAGCGTATCATGGAAGCTCGGGGTGTTACATTCTCCCCTCCTTCAATAAATTGCGTCCTCGCAATTTGAAATTTTTCTTTGTAAATAAAAGGTTGAAAAGATAAATTACCTTTGAGGAAAACCCACATCGGAAATAAGGTTAATAAATATATAACATTAAAAGAAAGAAAGATAAGTACAAAGGTCACCTGATATAGCCCATTCTAGGATTCTATGAAAATATGGATATGGAAGAAAAAAAAACCATCAAGGTCTAATGGAGATTTATAGAAAACAGGATTAGGAGAAAGTTTAACCATAAGAAAATCACAAACATGTGATTGGTTAAACGGTCATTGAATCCCCAGTTGGAAAAGTTAACCGACAACATTTTTGTTTTAAGTTACCTTTTATAATATTGAGGAATTTATTTAGGAGATTTACTAAGAACGTAAGGAAATATACATACTTGTTATGTATTCCTTCATTCGTTAATAAATTTTTACCACAAACCCAACTTTTACTCCAAATGGTAACGGAACTCAAAAATATTCTATTTATCCTAATTGTATAAGGTTCCAAAAATTAACACATACCATTTATATTAGTAAAACTATTTTGTAATAACCAGGGACTTCCTGTAGGCTAGTGGTAGGAAATAAAGGCTTGTCGCACTATGGTTGTGGGTTCGATTCCTGCAGCTTTGTCCGACGCGACGGGTTATTCCCCACCCTGCAGGTTGTCCTTTTCCTAAAACTATAGTATTATAATATTCCAAAAATAATCTTCAGAAATGCTTTAACCTTAAAAAATACTATCCATGGTTCAACTTAATCCATTCCAACCTTAATAGTTATCCAAATTACCTCTGTCCAGACTTTCTCTAAAAGGTCTCTTAATTCCAAAATCAATTATCAGATTCCCCAAACAAAGTAAATTTTCTCATATTGTCACATACTAAAAATATAATTACCTTCATCATATTAAAACTTTAATGAAAAAAACATGTACTGCAGTACAATCCTTATATATATATCACATTATTCTAATAACCAGAATATAATCCTTGAGTCCAAAAGCACGAATACATTAATTATTCCGCTACAACTGTAGTCACATCATAAGATTGGCCTTGATCCCTTGGCCTTTTCTGAGGTAAGTTTCCTTGACGCTTAGGACATTCATTTGCATAATGACCCATTTCCCTACAATTGTAGCATTCAACATTGATAGACTCTTTCTTTCCCTTGAAATCACGAGCCTGGTGACCCTTTTCTCCACATTTATAACAAACTCCCATTCCTTTTAGGCACGTACCAGGGTGATTCTTCCCGCAATTATCACATAATGGAAAATCCTTCTTTCCCTTTTTCCCTTTATCTGTCTCTTGTTCCCCCGTCCTCTTCTTCTCTTGCTTTACTTTGTTTTCATAAGACTTATAGAATTCCTTTTCCGTCTTGATAGCACAGGAGACAATATCTCCGTATGATGAGAAGGATTTTGATACTAAAGATCGACGGAGAAATGGTTTTAACCCATCAAAGAAACGATCAATCTTACTCCTTGGGACACGTATATAATCGGAATCATGTCTCGCTAACCTTGTAAAGTTAGCCTCATACTTTGTGACATTCTCATCCTCTTTCTGCCTCAGACTCAGAAATTGCCTTTCCATATTCGCTCGATGGTCTCGAGGAAAGTATTTTTCTAAGAACAGATCTTTGAACTCCTGCCATTCCATGTTTGTTAATTCATCATCTTCCTTTGTGTTTTGAATTAGTGACCACCATTGATCGGAATCTCCAGTGAGGCGGTAAACTCCCATGATAACTTTTTCCCTTTCACTGCTCCCCAAAGCCTGAAATATTTTCTCTAGGGAATTTATCCATTGCTCGGCTACTAAAGGATTTGTACTCCCATTGAACGTTGGTGGTTGTTGCCTCATGAATCGATCTAACATTGATCCTCCACGCTGTGGATCAGGGTGCTCCATACGGGTAAGGTTATTATTCATAACCTGAGTAAGTTGTCCCAGTATGGTGATTAGCTGATCGGCACCGGTTGCATCACCAGCCCCACTATAATTATCTTGAGAAGGAGGGAAATCCCTACACGGAGTGCGTGCATTATTACGGTTTCCATTCCTTCCACTAGGCGCCATTTCTAAACAATGGCATAAACTATATTAGTTTATGAATCAAAATACATAATCCCATACTTATAAAACACTTAACATAAATTGAACTATTTATGGATATAATCCATAATCATAAAAATAAATGTTTCCTTTGAGGAAGTATATACTCATAACCCTTCATAGTGGTTTGTAATGAAAATGAGAATTATCCTAAGCATATCCCCTGGGAGTGTCGTAACCAAGAGTACAGCAAGGCCCGTTGTCGTGCACCAGTTCCCGTTCGAGTCTAGCTCAAAGCGGTGTTTTCGGGTTTTACCCATAGGTACATCTGTGCCAGATCCGCCTCTACTTGCTCGTATCCAGACAGGGATTTATTGCTCGTAAAACTCACAAAATCTCTACAATAACAAAATTCTAGGAAGTTCTTCAATACTAATCCTCAAAGTCTATCTTCGGGATATGTGCTCTAATCAGAGTTTATCTAAATCTAGCTTCCAAGGTTAGTACTAAACTGCCTCGGATACCAACTGTAACGCCCCGACCCCAGCTACCTAGAGTCGGTGCATTACTTCGTAACATTGGCATGATCACAAAAGATCAAGTCTCGAAAACCGATTAGTTTAGTAGCCTTTGACACACAAGATACATTCATAAGTATTTCATTACATCAAAAAGTAAACACACTACAATAACACGGTCTTCATGGTCCACAATCATATCCCTTTCTGACTACCCCTGCAGGTCATTCATAAAATACTTCTTCACATCCTGGAAAAATATTAAAACATTGAAAGGGGTGAGCTCAGATGCTCAGTAAGGTTAACTATATTGCGGAAGCTTTCATAAATAAACATTAACATTTAAGGCAATGTATAACTAAAACAAAAGCCTTTTAAACATGAACTTCAACATAATATGGAAAAAGTAAAATGAGATAATGCCATTCACTTCTTCACATGGATATTCTACTGGTCGAATAATCACATGCAATATCAATAACCACTTTCATAATGATGGAATGCATAATGCCAGACTATCATAACCATGTAGTCAAGGCCTTGTGCCAAGACCACAAATAAGATTTTGTCAAGGCCTCATGTCAAGACACTAGTTTGTCTCATGAGACCTACCGATGCATCGAGGAGATATAGCGGGCTCCACCCGTCACATATTAAGTCCAATGCATTCCCATATGAAAAGGTTTAAACATAACATAAACATTCGTATTAAAACTAGCATACGAAATGTCAATAATTTCACCATAAACTATGAATGGTATAAAATAGCACATCCACAGTCAAAAATATCACAAAACCTTCAATACAATATAGAAGTTTTGTATTATAATAAAGCAACTTCAAATAAGCGTAAAATCCATCAAAGGATGTTGACATAGATGAAATCAAAACACTTTTTCGAGAAATATCTCTTTCTATTTTTGAAATCATTTAAGAGCCATATAAAACGAAACATTTTCTTGAAAATATTATTATAAGCTTGTAAGAAATGCTTTGAAGATTTTATAACGGCGGAAAATAACCGCACCCGCCGTATAAGTTAAAAAAGACATTCTTACCTCAATTTTGTCGAAAAGGTTAAAAAGGACCTTGTTTTGAAAACGACGGAAAGATTCCTCTTATAAAAAGTCAAAAAGGGTATAAATGACTTTAACCCATATTCTTGTAAATAATAAAAATGTTTTGAAATAAATTTTTAAGAATCATGGATGTGGATGATAACGAGGTCCCAGTAGATAATTATGTATAAACAACCTTTGATAATGAAGAGGTTGTGAAGTAAACCCTTACCTTGTGTCCTGTCCTGACTCGACCGTTCTTTAACCTCCTGAATAATAAACTAGAGTTAATTCCTATTTACTTAAGAACCTTTTTCATGTTCATTATTGCTTTGATATCCATTATTACCATGTTATGAACATTATGTAATTATATAAGTTTATAACGGTCGTTTTGTCGATCTTTGGTACTTCAGTCAAAATAAACTTCTTATAATTACAAGTTGTTCATGTGGTGAAATATCCATTATATCCAGAATTATATTAATGATATAGATATCATATATATCATATATATACAGTATATACATTCATTTATAATATTACGTAACATTTAGAGGTAAGAAATGAAATGCACCGTTCATGGAGACGGTAAGCCGTACGTACGCATGAACGCTACTTTCATTTCTATTTCGTATTTAATGTAATGAAGTCATAATTATATAAAGTTATAATATATTTCCAGTATAATATCATATATAATATCATTTACTCCATCCTTTATACATCCCACATATGGAATTAATGATTCACATCACTTTGAGGGGGCGGTAGTCCGCACTTCCTAAAATGAAATTATCACGTTTTACCCATAATGGAAATCATAGAGTATGCCATAAATGAGAAATACAGAAGCATAAGTAAAACATAAACATATTATATATCATATATAAAAATATTGACATCTTAATGTCCACCTTCGAAGGTGTTATATGAGTGTTGAACAATCATCGTTTCGTGAGGCAGAAATTCGCCATCCACAGAAACCGTATGTTCTTTAACCATTAGATGTAGGTGTGTGTAAGTGTAGCTCGAATCCTTCTTATAAAAACATCCTAGTATATTGAGTATACTGGTGTTTTTACAAAAGAAATGAATAAAAGGAGTTTAGGGGGTTGGAGAAAAAAATCAAAACAAAACAACATTAGAGAAGACATTACCTCAAAATAGGGTAACTCTTTTTCATTTGAGCCAAAGGCTTCCTTGGGAAGCGTTATGCCCAAAGTGAGGCTTCTAGGAGTAAGGGAGGAATGTTGGGAGAGTATTTGGGCAGAGGTTGGACGATCCAAATGGCTTGAAAGTGTAAATGAGGTGGGAGAGGTGGGGGCCTTTTATAAGTGGAGAGGAGGGGCACTTTTGGAAAGATTAAAATGTTACATTATTTCACAATGTTTTTCTGATTCTAAAGGTCCCACACTTATATAATTCGAGTCTAAGGTGATAAGGTTTCGAAATCTCCTCATCCAATAGGCTTTGGACAAGTGTAAGCCTTGGATTTTGCATTATCTTCTCATTTTATTTAAATCGTTAAATAATGAGGTCATCGCTGCATCATAATGATGTCATAAATAATTTAATATATTTAATGTCTAAAAATTATAAAAAAAATACTATGATTTAGGAAATATTTTTATCTTTATAATGAATATTTATAGTCAAAATATGGACTTGTGTAACCCCACTTAAAAACTGTTTTAGTAAAATAACTCATGTTTGTGTCAATTTAATTTTAACATTAAATAAATATATATTAATGTCATTTTCCAACTAAAGTGGCTCCATGGGGTCCCCAAGTTGACCCATGGGTTGTCTTTGTCGGCCATGACTCATCCAATAGGAGTAGGAAAAGTTTCATGCTCATCTCATATTATTAAAACATTATTTTTACCTTAAACTATACTAATTACCTCTAATCGCGATTTAGAACTTAAAAGTTACTATTCACCAAAAAAATTATTTTAATCTCATTGAACCAAATTTTACTTCTTAATGACAACCATGTATGTCGGATTTTTGAAAATCAAATCACAGAAGTGGTAATATTTCATTTAAACGAAAAATCAGTTATTTAACTACCACTTAGTGGTTTCACTATTCATCAAAAATTGATGTTTTTCAGAACAAAGCCAAAATTTCACCCTAAGCTATAATTGATATTCCGAATTCAAAAATGATGTATATTTTAAAAAATTCCAAACATATAAGTTGCATTAATTAATTTTATTATTAATTCCCGCTGTTACGACAAATAGCGTGTTTTTAAGAAACAATTTATATCAAAAGATTGGCAATTGTTTATGTCCAATTTCAATGTTAAATTAATTCTAATGACCACCATTGGATAAAATGGTAAAAATATATTCTAATTATACTTTTAAACCACTAAATAGTATAATTTATCACAATAAATTATTTTTATTAAAAAAGTTGTTTTAAGTATTTTTCACTATTCATTAAAAAATCAGAAGTTCTCAGAAAGTTACAAAAAATTCAACTTAGGATAATTTCGATATTACAAATACAAAAATGAAGTCCATTTTGAAATATAAAATTTCTATAATTTAAAAAGTGGTTATTACTATTCATAACGGCTACTTTGATTAGTTGCAGTGTGTTAGAACTCGATGTTGCGTACAATGCAAGCTATTACATTATTTAATGAGAAGCTTATCATGGAAGCTCGGGGTGTTACAATTACATCTCAATGTTTTAGTAAATTTGACAATAACACATGCACTTATAAATTATATACATATATAGATTCCATTACATTGATGTGGATTTGGAATATATGCTCATATTGGTGGACACACTAAAATGAGATGGTTGAGTATTACTGCCTTCTTCACACTAGAAACATATGTATGAGCCTAAGATTTCCCATCATACTATACACTCAAGAAGACAATTATTTAGTTAAATTAAATTCCCTTTAAAATATAATATGAATGAATTGTGTTATGGTATATTAGATGATATTTGAAAAGGATATGGAGATTAATATTATCAAGATTTATAGTGAACTAAATATTAATTTTACAAGGTTGTTTTTCCAAATAATCTATCATAATTTATTATTAACAATTTTAATGTAGATGAGTTATTAAAATCATAAATAAATACATGGAATATGTCCCACATTATTCCAAGTAATTAATATTATGATGTATATATGATTTAATTTATTTTATGTCAAAATTAATGTAATGAGCTCCAAGAAGAGTTCCATGAAGGAATTCAGAGTTGTTTAATGTGTTGAATATGAGGTTATTGAGAAAAATGTTTATGAGGAAAAATAAATCAATAATTTTATAAGATAAAGGTAAAAAATGTGTTTAACATTCATACATTTGATATCAATGGATACAGATTATTTTAGAACATCTACAATGTCATTATTTTCTTCTATAAAACCTTATATTATTTTATAATTAAGTGATATTTGGAATAAGGAAGATGAAATTTAATAAAGGGAGAACAAAACACCTAGATAGTTAAATTATATATTTTCCATTACAACTAATTGTGTTTTATTGATTTATTCACAAACAAAAATGAACCTAAATTAGCCACATAACATTATATCCTCATTAAAATATATCTTTTAAATTATGGGTTAAATAGTGAGCTAAAATAATTAGGATATATATTGAGAGATAAAAAATAAACTTTTTTAATACTAATTACTTGATAAAATTTATATAGTAAATCTAATTAAAGAATAAGAATATTTTTTTTGTAAAAACAATTTCTAGAAAAATTTTATTTTCATGGTCTGTGAAATTTATATTATTATGTTTAAATAAGATTTTACATAGTAATTATTGGTAGTATATATTATATAGTAAAGATACCATCCATATGATAGTTATTTATAGGTATGTAGTAAATGTATATTACTGTTATATGATATTGATCTCTTATTTTTTTCTCTATGGTAATATATGAAAAATAATTTTAATAATTTCTAATATTTTATTTCTATAAAATTGATTGACAAGTTTTTATAATTTTTTTGAACCAACACTCTCAGTTACAATTCAAAAAAAAATTATAGATTTGATATTAATTATAGTTACCACACATTTTTATTGTAAAAACTATAATTTCAAATGCATTTATTGGATCTAATATATGACCAAGAATATATTTTGTTTACATGTTCAGAGAAATTGGGAAATATATTACATAATAAAAACTCATGACTTAAATTTAGTATTTTTAAATCTATACTTTTCTTTTTATATTTCATGATTGGTCTCAAACAACTATAAAAAAATTATTCATATATAAAACCATTATAAGCTCAATTAATTTATCATTAATCTACATATCCTGGGGAAACATTATCATATTAATTGTGAGATCGAATTCCCAATAAGTTTAAACATAAGAATTAACAATTGAAAATTATTAGTGATATTAAAATGAGAATAATGGTACAATAGCATAATAAAAATACATGATCATAACCTTAGGGAACTCAATTCCATTAATAAAAATATTTCGAAAAATGAATAATTGTTTAATGCATTAACATCATATAAGATTCATTAAAATTAATTAATCATGAGACATGTGATTTAAATAGTGATAAAAGAAATATTTTATAACCTATAACGTGAAAAAAAAAATTGTTTTTTTACATTATCTTTATACTATTTTTTAGAATTGTCCCATAAATAAAAAAGAGCTCTGGTAAATCTATAGGACATACCCTCAAGTATCCCAGGCATTACTTCCTTTAAAGATATGTAAAAATGTTAAATTCATTGAGAATATATAATGGGAATAAAATCATAGTATAATTTATATTTATATTACCTGTCTCTCATTTTTAATTTCTATATCTGTTCAAAAATAATACCATTATAAGCATAAAATTTTCATCATAACCCATATTATATCTTGATTAACAAATGGAAAATGATATGGAATCATGAAAATATCATTGAAACATTTATAGTAATCATAATAGAGAATTATTATGGATGGTATCATGTTATAAAAATCTCAGTGATGAAGATAAATCATTAACAGATCATGATAAAATGAAAAATAACATGAAATGAATTTAAACAACATTTCTTTAAAAATAAGTGAAAATAATTATTCTATTTATTTTATTTAATAAAAAAATTACAAAATTCTTGGAACATAGTTTTATATGAAAATATAAATTTGAACATATATTGGACAATTTAAAAAATGGTTATGAAAAAAAGAAATTACATTCATGCCAAATATATTGAAAATGAACATTGTTCTAAATTATTTTGTATATATATTTTCAAGTTACAAACATAGAAAAAATAAAAATAATTTATTTTATAAACCTATTAATATATTATAAAAGATTATATATGATTTATTTAGGAAATTGTTTTTAAAAATGACATTTTAGGAAAAGTTTATTGAAGACATGATTTTGGAAGGAAAATATTCCCCCTAGAAAAAAGATACAACATCACTAGCAAAAAACAAATTTCTTGAGGTATCATAAATCAATAAGTGGTTATATGAAAATAAAAATTTTAAATAACATTTAAAACAATAATAGACCACAAGAGGTGGGTTTTAATAAAAAAAGATAATATGATTTCCCTAAAATGACTCTGGAACATAAAACATCCCCCAAATAATTGATATTATAACATAAACCCTTCTCCATAGTAGACATTATTCAATTATAATCCTCATATTAGAATGATTTAAAATGAAATGTTAAATATATAAAACAAAATGAAACTCAAGATGTATCATGTTAAAGGGTAATTATAAACACGACTTAAAATAAGATATTTGCATATCATAAACAGATGTCCCAATGAAAGGGGATTTATAAAAAATAACCCTCATAGAGATAATATCACTGAATCATGAATGAATAAATGGATGGATTAAGTGTGAAAAACAAAAATTCAAAAAAAAATTAAAACATATTATTAAAAAATGGAGTTTCCATTTCACATAAAATAATTTTATAAAAATGTAAATAAAGAAGAGGTATAACCAAAAGAAAGGAAATTCTGTTACGAAGCCCTTTACCACATGGAAACTCTGATGTCAAATCACCATGTATAAAATAAATCAAATTGTAAAATAATATACCACGAATATTTATAAATTTTATATGAAAAATGAATAAGGATATTTATATAAACCATATTAATTTATTTAGTTTTATAATAACAAACTATGCCTCATTGGAAGGACTGTGAGATGATGTCTCTTACCTGAGTCCATAATTTCTTTATATGTCCATCATATTATATATTATAAAAATATATACAATAATTAATTGATTAAGAACCACTTTTGGTTCATAATTTTATCATTATATCATTTTTATATTTATAACAATCCAATATTTAATTATTAAATCATTAAGTCCATGTCAGGTGTTCTGTGAACGTTCTATTTAATGATTCAAAACAACATTAGTGTACTAACTATTATCAAAGATATAATTGTTCTATAATATCCCAAAGAAAAATAATGACACAAATATAATTTTAAAAAATTAATTACATGCTAAAAATAATTAATTATTTAAACAAGCGAACTACGTTACAATCATGGATATGGTATGTCCATATAAGAATGAGAAGCCATTTAATTTAACAATGATCTTTATAGAAACAAGTTAGGTGTAATTTTATATTTAAAAAATTATAATAATATCATTAAAAAATTATTTAACAATAGTTATATATGTATCATCCCAGTGATGTGATTATTGAAAACAAATTTCATTATATCATCTAGGTGGTAGTCCACACGTACACACTAATGAAATTATCATTATTTGGTGAATGGAATAGTTTTTAATATAACAATATAGCATCATTTAATAAATTAATATATTTAATGAATATAATATATTTATATATACATTAAATCCAACATTATAAAAATCTTCTTAAGATGGTGATGGAAAACAAATTACATCAGTTTATGAGAATGTAGTATACCATACTTTAAAAGGATGAATTCTCTTCACATTTGGTTGTGTATGGAGATTTATGTTGGATAAAACGTTATCTTACCAACATATTTGTATATAGTTTATTATTGGTTGTTTATTTTAGCACGGTTGGTCAATATTTAGATGATATGGAAATAAGTAAAACAAAAATACTCAATTAAGAACAGTAAATCTTTTTCAAACAACCTCATATGGTTTAAACTAAAACATCTACAAGATTTATTTGTGATAAAATGTAATCTATGATGCATATATATAATAAATTAATTGATTTGGTAAGACTTCACAACAAAAGGATTTTTAATTGTGAATAAAAGAGGAAAAGAAAATTTCCTTTTACAAGTGAGATTGAGTTGTTGTTTAATAAATACCCAAAACTATTATATAACAGGGAGTCTCTATCAAACCAATTAAAACAAGAAATGATAAATAATAAAATTTAATGAATATAATACGTATACACACCGATAAAAAAATAAAAACATGTTCTATATATTTTACTCCTCAACCTCCTAGGCCACTAATTATTCTATTTCAATTTTTCACCACAGTAATTAGTTTCATTAATCATTAGTGGTAATGATAGTTACTATTGAAGGATAATTGGAACATAAATGGACCACTTTAATATTTTTATCCATATCAAAATTATGTATCCCAATTTTATATTTTTTGAAAATTTAATCATTTAAATAATATTATTTATTATAAAATATCATTGATGTGTTTTTATTAAAACTCATTTAATTTTATTATTAAAATATCATGATAGGGATTGAATTCGAATATATACATTTCATGTTCTGAAAAATGTATTTATTAACTAATATATTTTTGAACCCATTAATTTATTCAAATAATATTATTTTTACCATTATTAAAATCTATTATTATATTTTTCTTTTAAATAAATAAATAATGGGTCTGTATTATGTCAGAATATGTGGTAATTATATAATCACTATAAATTAATAATGAATTATGATGATTAAATAATTCATTTATAGGTAAAATAAATGTTTATGAATTAATTATTTTTTTGTATCCCTATAAAAAGTATTATATAAATTAAAATAATGATTGGGACGTATTTTCTAATGTGTATAGATAGTTTTATAATTATCGATACAAGGCCATATTTTGTATACATTTATTAATATGGATGAAATATACTCGTTCAATAACACTTATGAATGTTTTATAATCACTTTTAGTACTACTAGTATTAATTTTCACCTTAATTAACTCATTTTAATTTTACTATAGTAACATGAATTTACTAGGATAACTAGTCATAATGAAAATAATAATTTCTCAATATTATATAATATTAATTATTATGAATCCAAATATATAATTCATTATTCAATTTCAATTCACATAGTTGGTTGAATTTATTTTAAAATTAAACTCGTAAATTATTTCAATAATCTATTTCCAAAGAACAATTTTCATTAAATATGAAATCATTTTTTCCATGTTCACCATAAAAATGATATCAAAGATTTAATTTGGATTATTAATAATATAATTAAAACATTTACACTTTTATAAGAAATATTTAAAATAATGAAACATTGTAAATTATTGAATTGTAAAAGCTGTTTACAACAAAAGTTAGTATTTGTCACTATTCATCTAATTTATAATCTCTCTTGAAAATTTTAAAACATTTAATCTAATATAATTTTTAAATTATATAATAAAAGGTGTAATTAATATTTTATACTATTTTTTATACTTTTATATATTAAATATTATATTTTCCCACAAAAATTAATAATAACTATTTTTTATGAAAATAAGTTTCTAATAATAAAAATAATTTAGTAAAAATATAATATTTATTTAATAATCATTAATCAATAAAATGGTATTTATTTTAAAATAAATAATATATTTAAAAATATAGTTAATACTATTCATACCATCAAATTTAATAGCTAGTTTTTAATGTTCATATTTTAATGATAACATCTTATCGTTCACATACGCTTGGTGTTGGGTGTCGAACATGTTATAAAAATAGATTCCTTATTCTCAATTCTTATTATATCGCATAATCAACCTCTAATAAATATTTCATCATAAAAATAATTTTTTCATAGAAATTAGGGATTTTAATTTTCCAAATACATTCATATCATTTAAAAAATGATTAATAAAATTTTGTTTTTATTAGAGAGAAAGGAAATTTAATGGTCTTCTGAATAAAACATAACTAGGTTTCCATATAGAAAAATAATAGCTTGAAGTGAAAATATTCACATATTTGTGAAATATAATAACTATATATTGATGAGGTTATATAAATATCATTGATCAAAATAAAGTGAACTTTTTTATGAAATTTTACCACCATAGATCCTTAAACTAAAGAGTTGTGAAAATGTCATTCAATTAATCACAAATAGAATTAAATGGATAATTGTATTTACAATATTACTTTTTTATATTTTGGAAATTCTATTATCATCCAGATTATGAACATGAGGTAGTATATTTACTTGAAAAAAATAATTTCATACATTAATCATTCTCTTCCAAAAAATTTTCCTTTTCGAAAGAAATTAATATACACGAAAATATTTTTTTAAGAACTAAAATAAAATTATAATTGATCGCATAATATGAAAATGCATGAAATGAAATTTTTCTAATCATTATACATTAAACAAACAATATTATGTTACATATGTTAAGACAATTCCTATATTTAATAAACCCTTATAAATAGTGCACTACATTTATCTTCAACAATCAACATTACATCCAATAGTTCAAAATAATTATTCCATAAATAACTATTCATAAATATCATCAAAATATTATCAAAAAATATTGAAATACAATGATTATAGGGATTTCATCAAATAGTCATCCATGATAAATTTAACATTTTCACCAAATAAATTTATTCACTGAAAAAGTCCAATACCCAAAAATACATATTGCATTATCATATAATCTCAAAATTATGCTATTAATTTTTTTAAATAACTTGAGTAACCATAAATTCATATTAAGATCATATAATCTTTCAAATGGTAATTCAAACTTGTCTCCTCAAATAATACCTCATATATAACCTAAGGGTTATATATATATAATAACTAGCTCCAAAAATATCAATAGTCACTATAAAATTCTATCAGGATAGACCCCAAAGGTAGTGTCTACATCAATGAACATATGATCAACCCGAAATTCATAATACTATGATTTTATCTATTAATGATAATATAAAATCCCCTAAAAACATATTAATCTCTAAATTAATCTAATCCCAAATCAAATTCTAAATGAAAAATCCACAAACTCATACTCCAGGACTAGGTGAAAAGAAACATAAATAATGAAATCATGGAATTGAAACCATGAAATAAGATTAATTGTTTTCTATAAAAATCATCAAAATAAAATATTTCATCACTCTCTTAACTAATAAATGTATTTTAGTGTTTTATATAGTTTAAAAAATATGTTAAATTAATGACATTGATGACATAAATATTGTATTTTTTCTAATATACCTTTTCTAATATTTTATATTATCTATAAAACATCCACAATAAAAATTATTTACACTTGAAATAGTTCTGTATTCAAAAAATATTAATCATTATTTATTTCCACTATAAAGGGAAACATGACTAGGGTGAGAAAAAATTCAAAATAAGGGTGAATATATGAATTAAAAACTAATTTTTATTAGTGATAAGATAATTATAATGTGTATGATGGAATAATCAATTTGGTTTAGAAAAATGAATGATAAATCATAAAAATAAATACATGTTTCATCAATAATGAGTCGTTGAATAATTATTATAATTGAGATAAGATCCTCAATAATTCAATAATGCGGACCATTTTGATATAAATATTTATAAAAGGAAAAAATTAGAACCTAGAGTATTAATAAAAAATTATTTTGGTATCTTGGGGCATTTCCTCAATAACCTATTTTAAATTCATGTCATAAATAACTGGATCCTAGTTAATTCAATAATAGTAACCTTTCAATAACCCCTTCATTGCCTATAAAGACAAGGAACAATACCTACTTCATTGAAGTGGTATAATAGGTCAAAACCAATCATTTATGTTATATCAGTATAACCGTCTAATCATATATATTTTCCATGTAACAATCATGAATAAATCATTTAGAATCATTCACTTATCATCATAACACATTTTATGGTTTGGTTTACTTGTTAGTAAATAGTTTCGATAAAATATCATTAAAAAATAAATTATAATTCATCTATATGATTCATATAGGATATATAATAATTTACTAATCCTAATAAAGTAGATAAATAATAAAATTATAATTACATAAAGAAAAATTCCATTAAACTTTTATTTAGATATTTTTTTCTAAAACCAGGGAAAATTCCCACACATATGGGTAATATTTTATTAAAATGAAAAAAATATTAGGACATATAATTTTTCAAAAAATAAACTGTTAATATTATATATGAAGATTTAATGAAAAGAAATATCATGATAGTAAAAAAAATATGTTTATGTCATAGATGTAGAAATAAATATGATTTTCAGTGTTTTTGAAATCAGAGTTAAAAGTGGCCCATTTGAAAAATATTAAGATTAAAAAAACAGTATAATTGAAACTAATGTTCCATGTAATATACATTTAGGGAAATATATATATAAGTAGAAAATAAAATTTTTCAAAACATTTTATAAATTTTTTAGAAAACATAGATTTGGAAGAAAAAAAATTTAGTTATAAAATAAGAGAAATGGTCAGTATCACTTAGAAACAATATTATTAATGTCCCATTAGTTATTAAGGGGAGAAATGTATCATAAAACTGTGTAATAAAATCATATACATAGGAAAAAAATGTTCTTCGGTTCAAAAATATTTGAGCATATGACATCGCCCAATGGAATCTGGAATATAAAAAATTCAAAAATGAAATTATATTAATACATAATGAATTTACCACATTGTTAACATTTCAATAATTTTCCACAAGAAATAATTACATTAAATAAAACATTAAATTTCATTAAAAAAGATATTATTTATATAACTTGTAATTGTGGATATATATACACATCATATAAAATTATAGGTCCATATCACATATATATGTTGTAAAGAAAGGGATTTTATGGCACTTATTAGTCATTATAAAGATCTTATAATTGAGTTGATAATTATTCAATACAGTTATATTGAGAAGAAAATAATATTAAAAAAAGAAAAATTGAAAATATACAAGTAATAATTTAATGGTTTTATTAACAAATATTTATTGACTAAAAACTTCAATAATGAAGAGTGATAACCAAACAAAAGGAAATTAAGTTAAGAAACCCATTGGTAACATTCAACTAAAATCATAATGGAATAAATAATTATAATTTCGAATTAAATTACCATTAATCACTAATATTTCATTATTTTACATCAATACAAGGAATTATATACAACATATAAATTATATTATGTGAAACATAAAATTATATGTCATAATGAAAGGATATTTACATGATGTTCGTCTCCTCAAGTACAAAATATCTATGTATGTATATTAAATACTGTATAATAATTATCAATCAATTATTTAATATTTTAAGATAATTTTATATGTTATTTTAATGTATCATTAAACTATATTTTCATTTATGACATTGAAATGTTTAATTAATTAATAATTTAAGTCCACATGATATGTTTTGAGGACATTCAATAATTGTTTTCAAAACCGAATTACTGTGTTGATAGTTTTCAAAGAGTTCATTGTTCCATTATATCAATAATAAAAATAATGAATTTATTAAAATATTTTTCTATCGCTTAATTAATTTATACCTATATTTAAATATGGTTATATTAAATTTACTAGGTTATAATCGTAGAGGCGATATGTCAAATGTATGAAAAATTAATGTATTCATTTTCAAACTAACATTATGGAAATAAAATAAGTATTATTTTATTCTTAAAAATCATAATAATACATAATATAACATATAATATATATATATATATCATCTATGTAGTTTGGTGATGAAAAATGAAACACGTTGCATTGTTAATGAAGTAGTCCACATGCATTCATGAAAGACCACATCATTTTTTTGTGAATGGAATTGTAATAAAGTACATGAAATATATTCATTTCCTAATGATAAATATGTCACTATATTAAGAAATATAAATTTAATTCATCATTATAATCATCCTTAAGATGATGATGGAAAATTAATCACATTGGTTCGTGAGTTAATAGCCTACCATACACAAAAAATATGGATTTCATTCTCATTTGATGGAATTTATAGATGAATAAGGGTTATTCCATTTTAAAAAAATAACATAGTATATTTTAGATGCATGTGTTATTATTTTATCATCATTAAATGATATTTTTTGGTGGTGGAAGAAGAATCAAAACAAAAATTTCCAGTTAAGAACAGTACCTAATATTCGATCATCCTCTTAATGATTACACCAACATATTCACTAAGATAATTTTATGAGAAAACAATCATCTATGATATGAAAAGGGATGTATAAAATGTATTTTTTGGGGGTATTTTTAGGTAAAATTGTTTTTGTGGGTGTTTCTAAATGGTAATAGTAATTCCCCTTTTATAAGGGAGAATGATTAGCATTTCAAAAAAAACACACATACTTGTTCAAAATATGGGAGTCGATATAAAACCAATAGCTTCAAAATTTAAAAAATAATAGATTAGAGGGAATATAATTTGTATTCAAACATCCACCTCTAATCTAGATACTTTTTTATTAATTTATTCATTTTCCTCTAAGGTAACTCGTTTTTTCTATTTAAATTATTCACTGTTGTAACTAGTTATTTAATATTTAGGGTTCATGATATTTTCTAAATAAAGATGTTTGGTACATAGTTTAAATTTTTTTTATATTTTAATCTATATTATAAATAATTTATAAAATATAGGTCTGTTAAAAATTTTAAATCATTTTATAAGTGATATATTTTATAAAATTTCATTAATCTATGTTTTGAATATATTCATGTTATTAATCATAAAAAATAAATGGAAGGATTTATTTTGAATACAAGAATTTAAAAAATAAAACATTTTTATAATTTTTTAACATTAATAAAATGAATTATTATATTTTTCTTTTAACCAATAATATATTATGCTGGTGTTACATAAAAATTTAAAAAAAATTATATAAATATTTAAGATTACATATATTTTAACTTGATTAAGAAAACTAATTTGATATTTAAATTTCAATTTAAGACCAAATATAATTTTTTTCTTTACCCATAAAATAATATTATATAAATTAATAGTAATAAAGTAAAATTTATGATGTTTTTATTAAGTAATATAGAGTTCACAATCAATAAAATATGACACAAAAGGTCATTAATTATATTTATTGATGAATATGGATTAAATGTACTCATCTAATTATTTTTAGGTGTGATTTTTTGTAATTTTGTGTGGCTCTCAAATTATTTTAACTACAATTTCATCTATTTACTTTTGATCTGGTGAGGAATACTTACTACGACTACTATTTCCAATGAAAAAAAATCATTGAACATAATATCTATTATTAATGATGACTGTGAAAAATATTTAAACAAAATTATATAATGATTTTCACATATTAGACTAATATAAATTTATATATCAATACAAAAATTTGATGAAAAGTCATTTTTCTAATTAATATTAATAATTAAATATAAATTTTTATATTTTATAATTTATCATTGAATTAATTATATATCCCACTTAATATTATTTATTATATAATTGACCCAATAATTATTTTAATCCAACATTATAATAAAATGAGACATTTAAAATTCATTAAATTAAAATGTAGTTTTGAATTCAAATAAGAATTTTTTACTATTATTCTTGGAATAATTATTTTCTGAAAATTCTCATAAAATAATCAAAAGAAAAAGCTGAAATGAAGTTTGAATAATGTGAATTATTTTTTTGAAATAAATTTCTAATAGTAGTAGATGTTGAATGTAGTATTTCTCCATAAAAACTAATATAATATATTTTTATAAAGACATATTTTTAATTATTAAAATTTCATTATTATAAATTGTGTGATTGTTTCTTAATAATTTATCATTACATTAGTATTTGTTATAATCATTATAAAAATTTAAAAAACATTTATACGTATTAATAGCCACCAATTTTATGGAACAATTCTATTCATCATAATTAAATAACATTATTTCATGATTTTTTTAGCTTAGTAATTCTTGTAATACAATTTACAAAACATAATGTCATTATTTTAAATTTATGTCATTTTACTATTGTAATCACAATTTTCAACTTTGCTAATGAGATAAATTTTATTTTTTTGCATCACATTATGGTGCCAAAATATATATAAATTAATGGTATTTTATAGAATGTTACCATTATAAATATATTGTTAAAATTAAATTAATAAATATAAAAAAAAATCAACTAAAATTTTTAAATATATACATACCTACATACATATGTATAATTTGATGTTAATATTTTTAACACATAATTATTAAAATTATTTTTGTGAAGTTAAATGACTTCTTATCACACTATATTTATTAATTTAATGGTACATTCCCTAAATTAATAAATTAAATTAGATAGAATGAAATCAATATTTGGATTTAAAGCATAATTATTTAATGAAGTTTATTCATATTTTTTTAGTGACATAACAATTAACATGGTTACTTTTTATTCATGATTAATAACAACTAAAATTTGTAATCAAATCAAGACCAAAATTTTGAAAAATGAATTTGAAATGTATAAATTTAAGAAAATAATTGGAAAGAATATCACATATACACATATAAAAGTAAATTATCAATTTTACAAACCTAAATATCTTAAAATTCTATTCTTATCCCTTACAACATGTTCATTAATAATGATTTACCCCTCTTTTCACCTATGTAAGTGCTTACTTATACCCATTATGTGATACATATAATGTTAAAAAGACCCAGGAAAAAATACATAAAATGTTTAAACTATAGACTCTATAAGAATGTAAAAACCACAATCATCTTAAATATTCTTCCATCCCAATAGTTCCAAAGGATACTTTAAGAGAATATCAAAATTATCAATATATGTATTACATTAACTATTAAATCCATTCAATAAATTCATTTTCCACCCCCACAACACCATTTTAACAATATATATTTAATGACATAATTATGAATCGTATTTCTAAATTTTATTATACACATGTTATAAGCATTATCTATTACCCATTTATTCAACAAAAAAGATGATTTTTTCCATGTATGTGTCCAGACTACAATCTCTATTAGTGATACATTTCATTTTTATTAACCAAGTTTTTATTTATCGGTATAGAAATGATATTAGAAAATATATGAGCTATTTTTATCATGTTTTATATTTTGGAAATATGATTTTGGAAATATATAAGTTATATAATCAATAATTGATAATTTTATAACCATCCAACTATAATTAAAATTCTAGGAGGAAATGTTAAATATTTATAAGTTAATAATTATTTAGAATTTACTGTTTTTTCTATTTTAGTTTGGGTTTTAAATAGTGGTAGGCAGTAAACAATAATACATCATGAATGGGCATCCAAAACCAATTGGGTGAAAGATACTATTGAAGCACTGTAGATGGAATGTAGTGGAACTATAATAGTAGTGACACTACATTAATGAAGGAATTATAGTATTAGTGGGAACTGTAGTAAGAATTGAAGTGGTAGAAGTATTATAGCAGAACTATTATTGTATAATAACTATTCATCAATGGGCCTTATGAGAATCAAATATGGGCCTTTAGGGCTATGTAATGGGATTTAATGCCCACTGAGCCTTGGGGATAAGTAATTGGTTCCTCTACTAGAAAATAGGTCTTTTATTAGTTTTAATAAAAAAATATGTTTCGACACCAATGTCTAAAAAAATTTCATTTTTATTATAACACTTTCAAATTATTGTTTGTTAACTAAATATCAACTTAATTATGTAATTATTATGTTCTAATAATCAAATCCTTATTAATTGATATCATCTATAGTAATATTCATACATAGATTATGAAATGTTCTTATTGGGTTGGTTAAATAACCAATAAAAATAATTCAACAAATATATATATCAAGTATCAATTTGGAAACATAATATTTGATATTATGAAATAAATATTTCTTTTTTATTCTAAAATGTTAATATAAACTTTTATGTTATTAATCAAGACAACACATTTTCTTCAATATGATTTATATAAGAAATCTCATCATTGACTTCATCAAAAACAATAATAAAGAGAAAATATATCAAATGAAATTATATGATTATAAATAATAAATATTAATCTAGTGTATTACAATTTACAATTATGGAATAATGATCTTTTGGATAATAAAAACAAGTTCAGAATGATCAAGATTAATCACACTAGATTATAAAATTAGGTAATAAAAAACTAATATACCAAAAAAATGATTATTTATAAATATTTAATATAAGGGAATGTAAATATGACAAATATTATAAAATCATTTGAATAATTTTTTTCCATGTGAACGCATATTCCCACCATTTTGTTATCCGTATAAATAATCCTCTCTATGAAATCATTTTATCTTAAAAAAGTTGAAATCTCATTTTTATAATGAAATGTTTTAATGGGAAATGGTATTTTTTATTTCCAATGATATTTTATAAATGACCCTAAAAATATATTTTCAATATTTATAAACACCATTTATTCAACCCTATAATTTTATATTATTATTACACACAGTTTAATTGTCTATTTGATGTACGTTTATATTGTGTAATATCAGGTAACCAATTTTCATCATTGGGAAAATAATTCTATGAATTAATTATGTATGATGTCATCATGTAGAATACACAATGTTAATCATATGAATAGTGTTCCCTAAAATAACTCCAATTCAATTGGTAATATATTAATCTATATGTATGAAATGTTTATAAAAACTTGGTAGCATTTCATGGTAATGTTTTATGTTTCCTTTGTGAAACACCATTGTAATATGAAGTGTTTTTCATAGAATCAACCCAATGAATTTGGTAAATAATTAATCTCTAAATATGAATTTTTGAAGATACAATGAAATTATGAATTGGTAGTGTTTTATAATACCTTAGTTTACAACCATAGTAATGTTATTTTACTATATATTCGGGATGAATGTGGTTGATATTCTAGTGAAAATATGATGTTTGAATTCTACCCACATTTCTATCTTATGAATCATGTACTTATTATCATGTTATGCCTCAATTTATTATCTTTGTGTTTTTATGATCATAGTTCTAGGTTATTCCTTAATTATTACACATTATATTTTCTCATTTTATTATTTATACCATATCAGTCATCTGATCAAACCCATTTATTATGTTTCCATATCATCGGGTTAAGGAAAAAAGAATCATTTATGTTGTTTCTATAATAATATATTGAATGGATGACTTGTTAGAGATATTGGATAATTGATATAGATTATATAGATTCTTAAATATTGACAAAATGTTAATTTCTCAAAAAAATACATGTCTTTAAATCATGAAGGAATAACCAAAATATCTTAAAATATTAGGCTAAAAGGTGTTGTAAGTAATTTATCATTTTCTTTATATCATAATATTTAAATAGTGATCTTCTTTGGATTCCAAATATCTCCTATGGAGATGATTTAATATACATACTACAATATATATATATATATGGAGTATGGAACCTCAAATATACTTTATGTAGATATAACATAATGCATCACACACATCATGTTACCTAAATCCCTATATGTATTTGAATGAATCAATTTTCTTTCAATGTAACATTTTCTCATGGATGGGATCACGAAGATACTGATTTCTCACTTAGTGGTCATTAAGGAATATTATCTCCACTATAATTTGATGATGGATTAGTTCATCCAGATAAGACTATCAATTCACATTTTCAATGGTGTTCTCAACTCTTCATTGGGATTGATGGATCGCATTTTTGTTTTTTTATATTTTGACCTATTTTGATTTGTTTTGATATCGAAGTGGAAATATCCTTCACCTGGTTAAAAATTTGAATCTTTTATAGTCTTAATTGATTATAAAATTTTAAATGATATTAAGAATTTATTATTAATCATGTTCACTCAAATTTAAGAACTTGGGAAAGCTTCAAGGATCTTCCACTTCTATTTCAATGCCTGATGATTTGTTAAATTTTTGGAAATCAAGAAAGAATATTTATAATAGTTTATATGTGTTCCAAGTTCAAGTCCATGTACCAACATGTTTCTATATTTATATATTTGGACATATATGAATATTAGAATGTATTTTAAATTCATTAGACTGAGGTATAATAGTAGTTCCACTTATTTTAGTTCATGCATTTTGAGTCATATAATTGCATTTATTCATTAAGATTTTATCTTGGGCACTGCCAAAAATATTATCATCATGATCTTGGAATGAATCCCTTTAAAATATTCATCGTTAGGTAGTCACTGAGACTACTACTTTCATATGGAAAATGAAATAAAAGGGGGGAGGATCCATCCCATATATTTAGTTTTAGCCGTCTATATAAACATGATGAATGATTTCTCGAAATCATATATTAAACATTTAGGTTAGGAATATAACTCATAAAATAGGTTATAATATTTGAAATTTATTTTTTAAATCAATACACTATTGTAGGGATCACATCTATTAGTCCAAAGGGCATATATATGTCCCAATTCCAATTGTATATGATTGAATAGGTTGTATGAGGTTATTAGAGGTTGGTGACTATAAATCCCTGAACCTGATTGTATTGGAATCATGTTTCATGTATTGAATTATATAAAATATCCATATAATGTAAGTAAGATATATAAAACTTTATTTCATTTTGATTTATGAAATATTTAATGTATTTAAAATTATTAGTGGAATGATTCAGTAACACAATGGAAGAAGAAACATGTACGTTCTATTAATATTGAGGATTGTAGTGAGATTGATTACCTTTAAATTATAATTAATGGTCATTTTATCAGATATAAAGGGCATCCATATCATCTGTAAGTTAATTTAAAAATCAAGGAGGATATTAACACTAAAGCCTTTACTCATCTAAAAACTAGTAATTTTAGGAAATGAGGCCAATATATTGAGTTGTATTCTTTTATTAAGAAAACTAATGTCATAAAATTCATTGATTATTACAATATTCAAAATACTCAGATGTCTATAGATTATGTTAATTGTTTAAGTCCCATATATTTTTATTTTATAATGTCTACGGGTTATCTAGTGAACGGAGGTGTAGTTGAAATATGTGGATTAATGGAGTAGACACTGAATGGAAGGCATCACTAAATATTTCCTCTGATATATATAAAAGGAAATCATGATTGTAAACTATTTTAAAGAGCACTGCTTATAGAGAAGGATCTGTTGAAATATCATTTCCCGTTCCCATTGAATGTAATGTGTCAATATTGATTCTAGTTAAAAATCACATAGTGTAAATAAAATTATAAAAACAAAATTATCCATAAAATTATACTATGAATAATAAAATAACTATATAAAATAATCCTGATTTTTTTACAGAAAAATTACACTAATACGATCATATGGAACACCACACATATTAAAAGTGGAGTGTGGGAAGGAGGGACTATGTTGAAAATCATTATACATTATAAGGAAAAATGATCTATAATTAATTCCTTCTGAAATCTGATTCAGTGCATGAATATAAGAGAAACAATTCCTTAAAACATCTTGTTAAAAGCAATAAGGAATATTATGTACATATTTAATATCATAATATTATATTTATTTGGGGTTTAAAATCTATAATGATCAACATAGAGGATTACATACAGACCTGTAATAAGACTGATTCACTATTTTATGATCTCGTACAGGGTTAGCTATAGGGGAGTAAATTTATGATTGTATAGATCAATCGAAGTATAAGTGGTACCCACAATTTAATGACATGAGAGAATAGTTTATCATCACTCACTAATACTAATTTTGAAATAAAGTTTTTTTCCACTAATCCATTTATGATGGGTTTTTCCTAAAAATAAAAAAAATTATTTTACCAGATGAGTATACAAAAATCCAAAAATTACCCTACAGATAATGGGTGATGGATTGCCTGAAAATTTACATTCTTATCATCTCATACAGATAATTTAGAAGTTGTGCTGTGGGAATATAAATTATTTTCACCTTGATTGGAATGAATTCTAGTATTTATATATATTTATTCACATTATTTGTAAAAAATGTTACACAATATAAATTTTATTTAATGATTAATGTTGTTATGGATTATAGTAAAAATGTATATCATATTAATTATGAGTAATAATTAATGAAATTATTTATGAATAATATGTATATATATATAAATTTAATTATCATCCATATCATTTAAGTTTTTAAATATGATATATCCATATGATACATAAATATCTAGCATACATATTCAAAAATTATATACATTGATTTTTTCATCTAAATTATTATAACAAGGTTTTTTGAGGATTTTTTCATTTTAAGAATGATTTAATAATTATATGAAAAAAATCATTCCTTGATTTTAATTAAAATATTGTCACCCTCAATGTGGGATGTCGATAGGATGTTTTTAAATCATGAATCTAAATGAATAGACTTAAATTTATCTTCTTGAATTGGATAAGTATCATCCAAATTATAAATTTAGTATTCATTATGTGAAAACAATGAAAATTAATTAAATTAATACCAATCATAATGAAATATTATTGGGGAGTGGGATAAACATTTCATAGTTTGACCCAAATAAAACTATGTGAAACTGGTCAGATAAACCTTGAAACAACTCACATCAACGTATCATTCATCAAAATATCATTGTTATGACCCAAAACAATGATATATTCTAGACTCATTATTGATGCATTAATGGATTAATTAATTTCAAATTGAGTGTCCATATCATTTATTAATTGAGTGAAACGATGATACTTCAAATGGGTGATTTAGATAAAAAAGTCTGGGGTGAGGTGCTACGCCAAAGAGTCTTCACCAATACTTTTTCTCTACCATTTCAATTTATCAGTTATTTATATTAAAATTCACTCATACATCATAATTACTATAATAATGGGTAATTTCTACTTTTTTATCAATGATGAAGATAATGGATGGATTTGATGTGGATTATAATCCCTAAATTTGTAAATTTTTATAGGTTTTCACAACAATAAATCAATTAACACTTCTTCCAGATTTATTTTTCAGGACTATCGAATTGAATTTTGGAATATTATTATTATATTTCATAAATGATTACCCTAAACTATTTCCTGACAATTAATTAGTTTAGGGTAGTTGGGATATCATGGAGTTTCATTATAAATATAATTTATTAAAACCCCAAAATTACCTATCCATGGAATATATGAGATTATTATAATATGGAGGGGAATCCATTACCATATCATGTCCCTTGTCTCAACTATGACAACATTCATGAAGTAACCAATTCAATTTATAAACTCATATCACCATATACATATTTCTAAAAAACCATATGACCCAATTCAAAAACAATTTAAAAAACCATATATTCTTTATGTATCTTTTTTTCTTAAAACAAGTTCACTAAATTTATTTAAAAATCATAAAATAAATAATTTCACTATCTCGTGGGTTCAAAATCACATTCATCAATGCATACATTAAATTATATTACATACACTATACAAATTTAAAATATAAAATTTACATTTTTATACCCATTGGAAGAAACTTTCATTAATGTGGGTAAATTTTCAACATTATTATCAGGGAAAGATTTGATATTGGATTTATGATTTTACATTTTTATTTTTTATATTAATTTTCATTTATTACACTATTAATTTCTATTATATAGTATTAAGTTTATAAAACATTAAAAACTATTAACACATTTTTGAAAAGGGAAATTTTTCCTTTTGTGTTATCGAAATATTGTAAAACACCAAAAGAATAACTTAGTAATTGTGATTATGGTTGGTGTAAAGACTTATCAGGTTTTTTCAGGTATTGAAAAAATGAATCATGGATTGTATGTGTTTGAATATAATGAAATAAAATAAAATGCTATTACTTGGCAGAAAATTATTATACTAAAAGATAATATCACACACATTGAGATTAATCTAGTGGCCATCTAAATTATTTAAAATATGGTTAAATTTTCATTAGCTCCTCATTATGATCCAAACATGAATATAGGGTCTTACCTAGATCTGTGTGATAGCTTAAAATTATTTAAAGTTTCATGATATGAGGAAATAATTCTTTGATTCTGATTTTCATTATCGATGAACAATCAGGAATGGACCATATGATTTCTAGTACATTCCACCACTAAATGGGATGAGTTGGTGAGTAACTTACTCACCCGCTTTTCTCCACCCACCATGTCTATAGATATTTGATCATTCATCCAAAAACTCAATCAATATTATAATAAATAATTATATAGTTAATGGGATAAAATTAATGTTTCAATTAAGAAATTATTAAATAATGATATTAATATATGGGTTTTAATAAAATCTATCATTTATATAATTTTATACGGAAATAGGTCAATTTTTGACACTACATCAAGTGGGTAACTATTGATAAAATATATAGATACGAGATTTGGACTACTCGATGAGATAGAAAGTAACAAGACAAAATATTAATGTGAATTAATGAAGATAAATGGTGTCTATATGGTGAATATAAACAAATGGATGGTTGTGCAGATATAATTACTATCATGAAATAATGAAACCATGATGACCCCATAAAAACCATGTTACATATAAATAAGAAGTTCATTAGGATAACTACAACTACCAAAATAAATTTATAGTACGGAAAAAATATAAATATCATGGGAAGGGTATCAATTAAGAGTTTCAGTTATTCAAACATAAAAATTAAAACCATTATAGCACCATGTCTATAAACTGGATGAGACTATAGCCACATTAATTACATCTACAAAATATATCATCAATGGTATTACAATCTACTAAATTGGGAATGATGTAGTGATAATGGATATTGAATAATATTTTGTGATCCAAAAGGTTAAATTGCGAATAATAGAGTTTAAAGATTGTTTAATTGTATAAGAACATTAATGGATTCCATGGGGAGTATTACATGGATATACTAAATCACCCCCTAATAAATAATTGAAACCTTTAAACCAATGAAGTCCAAGAACAACACTGAACAAACATTGAACATTTAGTGAACTAGTTGGACTATATGTTTATAGAGGAGATGAAATGATAGAAAATAATAATTATCACGATATTAATGAAGATAAAATAGAGGAACAAACATCATATAAGTTGAGGTTACCATATCCATAGAGACCAATTCAATGAATCATTAATGAAAAAAATGTAAATTTCATGATGATTCCAAGAAACTAAATATTTTGATTCATGTTTTGAAGGATATCACAAAAATAAATACTGATACAAAATTCTAGAATGAGATATTGGACAACAATAAAATGATTGAATAAATTGGGATCATACCACTCATTGATGAGTGTTATGTTATAATTTGAATGGACATACCTAAAATGTAGAAGGACATGGTTATATTTTAAGCACCAATTTTTACTAGTTATATCAAAATCGGATAGGCATGGTGTTACATAAGTTATATGAAATTATTGATATAAAGATTTTAAACTCGATGTGGTGAATTGTTTGGAATATATGATACATGAGATATTAAATAATGAATCAATTATTCACATCATTAAGTCATCATTCCCCGATGGGTTTTGTGCAATGTAGTCTGAAAATTTTTTATTTTTTTGTGCATCCACTTCTCCTGATCCTGTGGATAAAATGTGGAAGTTTCTTGGTGATGTTTTCCCACGCAAATTCCTCATTTTTATGTTTTTTATTTGGTGATTTTCTTCACTATGGTCATATCCATATCTCTACTACCATACATTGAAAATGGAGTGATCTCATTTTTTGTATTCAATTGGATTTTTTTATATATTATTACTGCTAAAATAATTTCTTGTCGATCTCATTCAACTTTTCTCTTCATTGAGGTTTCTTATTCATGTGTATTCATTTTATCATATATTAAGGGGTTGTGGTTCTATATTATTTCTCCTTATAATTTAAACTTTATATTTATTAATATATTTTAAATTAGTTTTAAAATGATTTAAAACCATATTTCAAATGATTGGTGTATGATTTTGAAAATGGCATTACACATTTTCAATACCACAAACATTATATGGAATGAAATTATTATGTGTATTTTAGTAAAATTGATGGATTTATTTTGAAATTAATTATACAAAATTATTTGATGATTAATCATTAGTTAAAGGGGATAAATTAAAATATGATTTGAAAAGGTAATGAGTTTATAAAAACATATGATTTTCTATAAATTATATTGGGATTTTGAAAACTGAAATTTAAGAACATTTATTTTTAATTGATATAAAATTATTGATTTTCACATGACTGTTTGATTGAATGGTATATTAACATGTGATCATAGGTAGTTATTGTGTAACTAGGACACACGCTCTTTGATCTGACCCCCTAGAAATGGATTGATGATGACCTTACAAAAATAAAAATACTACGGATTAATTATCCCTGATGGGGAGTTGAGTCATGATGGGTTAAGGAAAGGGATGTTTGGAAACATCAATTATAAATCATTCAATCTGTATTGTGAGGATCAAGTTTCTTGAAAATATTTTACTTATAATCTTATTACAGAGTTCTATGATATTATTCATTTGATTACTAAATTCTATAGATTATTGATATTTTTAATCAATCCAACTAATTTCTATAAATACTTTTTGTAAATTTTCCATTATGAATGTTCTAATATATCAAATATAGTTTGTTTATGATACCATGTTTCATTGAGTAAATATATGTTTCACACCACATCTTGTTTTATTTAAATTAATACCAAAATTGGTTTAATTTTTATGGAGTTGATTATTGGTCACATGGGGAGACCATACTACGATTTATAGCTCCCATCCTTCCTTTGTATTAAAGTTTTTTTAGATTATAATATGCTAGGTCCAAGAAATTTTATTGGACCTCCTTTAGGTGTTAGATTTTCATAATCCAAGGTATATAGAGTGATAGAGATGACTAGTGGAGATGTTGTCAATTTGTTTCATGGGATATATCTATTCATTTACCTTGAAATATATTGTGCCTTTTGATAATGTACAATTTAGGATTTGTTTTACCATTTGGAATTTTTTGCACTATCACTTTTTAGAGTTTTTAATATATTAACCTCTATATTATTTCTAGCACTATATTTTTATATCATTTTCACATAATTCTTATAGGATTATAGGTTCTAGGCACCAATCGATGTTGATTATGAATACCCATCAGGACATTCCCAATCTGGATCAGGTATCAGTGTATACTGTTATCTAGGATAGTTCATGGACATGTTGAATCAATGGTGTATGTTGTTTGTATTTCCATACATTTAGTATTAATAACATTCTCATATATTATATATGGTTGTATTTGTGTGAATTATGAGGTATTTATGAGAATGTTCTTATCCATCACTAAACATAATAAGACTTATGTCACCTAGGGTGCATGGGGAAAATATTTTGTATAATAATTTGATATGATTTCAAGGATTTTCCATTATTTTGATCTATTCATGTTGAAATCATAATGTCAAATATTTCTTGATGGAATTTATATTTTGGTATCACTTTTTTCAATCACTGACATTTGTATCCTTGATGATTCTTTCAATATTCTTTGTTGACATTAAATAACACCATGCCTCTGAAAAAAAATTCGAATAGAAAACATGAATATGTTTCCAGAGAATGAAAATTAGAAAATAGATTAGATGATTTTAGTTTTATTGGGAAAGTGGTGTTTTTTTACATTAATTTGGATCTTCATGATGGTTAGAAAAGAGAAAACTTCTTTTTGAGGTTGAGAAAATTAATGATTTAGATATACCGAAATGTACCTACATCAAATTTAATTGACTGATTGAGAGACTATGGGATTCAATGGTGACAGAATAAAATCACGAGGTCTAGCAGTGAAAATATTGTAATGTTATTTAAAATAACTTCTTCAATCTAGAGTCAATGGTAATAGTGAAATCAATTGACTTTATTAACCACCGGTAGGGTGAGAGGACAGTGACGTAGTATGTGGACATTTTTTCTATTCTTATTTAGTCTTCTCTTATTGCAATCTCTAATCATAAGATGGGTGTTTAATGTTTCAATATGGGTATCCAATGATATATTAGATTATAGGTTTCAATACTGAGGCTAACTTCTATTTCTAATGTGCTAAATAGAGTGTTGATTTTTAATATTAGGTTTTATTATAATACAGGTTTGACAAGAGATCCCTTTTCTCCCTCTAGAATTTCTTTAAGATCCATAAAAGGAATGATATTTTATAATTCTTTATGTGGTGGTTTATTATATATGGATTAATCTAGACCTCTAATAGTGCGTAACAGAGTCACGTTGACATTATTTTTGGGTCGAATGTTTGGTATTTCAAAATGGGTATATACTGAAACACCAATTTTCTGCAGTTCATGTAGTCACTAAGTACCACCAAAAGAAAAGATCCGTATCTTTTCTCCTCCACACCACTTTACACATTCCTCATCACCAAAAATTACTAAGAAAAAAAATTAAAATGCATCAATTTATAAGGGGTTCTAGGGAAATGAATAAAAAATAAATCTTATTAATGTAATGTACGAGTCACTAGAGGATGGCAGTGCATGTTAAGGGTCTATGAGGTGTACCATAACAATAGGATTACCTTTAGTGACTTCTATAATTGACACATGTACATCTCAAAAGTTCTTATCTAATCGTGTTTTTATTTAGAATAATCATTCATATTGATATTTTTTCTTATGCATGGATATTACTACACCACTCGAAATGAAGATAGATAAGGGTCTTTGATGTCCCTCTTGTGTTTTTTATTAATCATATAATAACATTTATGTTAATTTCCACATTCAAAACCTAGAACCTCTTAACTTAATTTTCATTATAAAATGAGTGATTTCTCGTTAAGAATATATTTATTATTACCTTATTTCAATCTCTTTTACTGTATAAAATCGTGTGTCTTCTATATTTTGTAAAGAATGGTACCTCTGGTCAAGTAGAAAAAGTACATCTTTTTTGAGTTAGTATGGGAAATATTTGTTTTTTTATTTCACTCAAGATAGAGAATATTTTATGGGTGAACCCAATACTATTGTTATTATTTTTCTAACATGTTTTATAACAATTTTTTTAATATTTCATGTGAGGTAGAGTTTACTGTTGATCATGTAATGGGCACACAGTGAGTGTCGATTACTTCTTAACACATGGAAATACAACTAATGTACGAGTTTAACACTTAATTGGATGACCTTCAAGATGTTTTGTTTATATTCCTGAGTGTGTCACGTTATGTGGCACTAATTTTCTATAAAAATAAAGTCAATGAAACACTACACCAATGTATTGATTAATAGAAACTTGATTGATTTATGGTAAATAATAAATATATGATTCTATATAATAATAATCTATTTGACTAGCTTAAAGGGTAATTTAGTTTCTAATGATCAGTCATCAATTAGGCTACCACATGTTTATTATAATATAGTCTACTATATAAAAAACCAAAATTATGAGAAGGAATGCCTAGTTTGTGTATCATTATATGGAATTTTATCAAAAAATAACCATATTTTTTATATATTTTAATAATATAATCTTCTCTGACTACCATGGGTTGTTCATGGGAGTATTTTTAAATGAAATACTAGTTTTATCTCAGAATGAGGAAGGTTGTTTATGTAATTTGAGTATAGTTATGAAAATATTTTTAAAGAATACACTCTATTTGATTATATTGAAATTTAATTTCTAGATTATATATGGGATGTTCTTCTAACATTTTGTTTCAAAAAATAGTTTTTAGAAGATCCTTAAATATTTAATTCTAGTATGACATGGGTGAAGCCACATAATATTTTCAATATTATATTTTTATTAGGATTGGTGTTGTATTACAACACGTTCTTTAGATATTTCTTTTGGATGGATTATCTGATGACCTATCTCACTTATAAAGGTGTAAATTTCATTTGGGCTGACAAGCATTAGTGATAGTTTTTGATATAGGAAACATTTATAATTCTACATCATTGTAGAATATTTTAGATGATGGGTAAGGATATATGGTCTTTTATGTTGCATTAATTTAATTTTTGTACTATATACATGGGTAGGTAGATCATGTGGTATGAAATTTACCCAAAATGATTAAGCTTTATGAGAATAATTGTCAGACCCATGATCTAAAGCCCACAACTATGATTCATGTAAATTAGAGTTATTGGGATTACTATATCAGATAGTTCATTACTATGTTTTCTGACAATAAAATATTATGTTATATAGTATCTCAAAATTTGTGAATCCCTGATAAATCATTGTGTAGATTACTGTATCCTTTTGACATTGACATTTCATACTCCTTTAGAAAGGGGAATTTCATTGATAATTCTTTTTCTAATAGACAACCACCCCAATCCATTAATTAATTTTCAAAACTATTGAATATGGTGACTCACTTTGCTAAATTGAACTTGGGAGTCTTTGAGAATGAGTGAAATTTAGTTTTAGAAATCATGAAAATGACCTCCCAACATCTCGCGATGAATTTTTGAGAGAACTATTTTTATGATAACGTCCATTTAACTAGAGACTCTATTTATTATGAGGGGACCATCAACATCTGGACATTCAATTTTGATGGAATACAATGTTTCTGAGATCTATATATTGAACCATGTTTTATGATATAGTTTTTATTAGGGTACATATATAATTCTTAATGGGAGGTGTTCCCTAGAACAATGTTGATATGATAAGGTATGAGATAGTGATTTTCGTTTCCAGGTATGAGATGAAGCTTTGATTAATTATAATCATATTTTTATACATGTGACATGTTCAAGATGAGATCCAAATAGCTTCAGGTCTAATTTAACCACTTCATGTGTTGACTTGGTTAGGGGGACAATATTTCTATTGATATATTATTTTTTATTCTATAAAACTGGAGTGATGAATACAATTTTTGATTTTTCATTAGCCTATCCAAATCATCTCATTTTATACCAATTCAATATACATTGATTTTTGGGGACATGGGACGTTTCTATTTTGAAGAGAACATCCATTTTCTTGGTGATCCATCTACTATTATATCTTAATAGGATCCCTGTTTTAAATAACTATTATATAAATTAATCTTGGGGTATAATAGATCCTATGTATATTTGAGTACAGAAAATCATTCTTGTATGAATAGATAGTGTCACGACCCGACCCTACCCGGGCTTGAGCCGCAACTACCCCAAGCCCACCTCCATAGGCCAGGGGCTGGTGACCAGCACCGAAGGCACAACAACTCGGGGAGGCCTCTGCCTAAGAACCTGTATACACACACGCAGCCCACTCAATGCAATTGTGCAGAGTAAAAGTGAATGTAAAGTACCAACTCCTATAAACAACCAAAAAGAGTGCATCGACCTCTAAACAATACAAAGTAAGTGCTAAACATAAACCGAAATGAAAATGGAAAAAACACACACACAGCTAGAAAAGTGCCACAACCTGGCAACAGGTAAACAAAAGTTAATAGCTAGAAGATTCCAACACATGGAACCTGACTACGACCACAGTATGCAGTCCAAGCTCCTGAACTCCTAAGCTCCACTGTAGTAATGACTAACTTGTCCATTGTCTGCAAGGACACACCAAGTGCAATCAAAGCCCAAGAAGGGGTGAGTATAAAAATACTCAGTAGGATGCCCTGAAGGCTCATGGGAGAAATAAAGGAGGTACTGAAGAGGTGAGAAGTATATCGAACATGGAAAAGTAAAGGAGTGCAATCGAGAGTTTAGTAAAGAGTGCAGCTCAATCCCAACAAGAGGAATCAAATAGACTTGTCCAGACACAAGAAGCTATGATTGGTGAGAAGATGAACTTCTCTTCGAGTCATCGCTACCTATACCAGGAGAGTATACTCATCCAACCATGAGAAGTTAGACATGGAAAGCACGTGGCATACCCCATGCATTTTCGCCTCTCCTGGAAGGAGAGTAACCAAAACCTAAGGAGTGGGTACTGGAACATGGTATACATATATATATATATATGCTCTATCATGAAACCCGAAGAAAATCGTAATGGGATCTTTGTCCCGTATCTCATCCCAAGAAAGTGAGTAACTAATAGTCTCAAAAGTAAACACCATCGATGCCCAGCATCCCACCCATCTGCCCCGAACTGCAAGTCAAGGGTCTCAAATCACTACAACATGACACTATCGGCTTTGGGTGGCACTGACTCACCCACACGTTTTTAGGTCGCGTCTCAAGGATGTGTCTTGGTGGGGAAAGTGCCCCTCACACTTGAGAGTTCTGGTGAAATTCGAACCACACCTCGTAACTATCAAACAGTCAAGATGTCTGCTCAAAGTCAAGTTGTCACATCACTGACCCGTACAATCAAGGGTCTCGCTCTGGTAGTCACAGAGAAAATCCACAAACTAGCCTAATAGAAAGGACTAAGTCTGAGAGAAGTCATCAGGTAATCCATATCCCAGCCTTGCTGGAGGGTAAACCCTAAGAGGTCGTCGGGAAACACACTGCCCAGTCTCTACTAGAAGGTAAACCCTAAGAGGTCGTCGGGTAACCCAATTCCCAGTCTCTGTAGGAGGGTAAACCCTATGAGGTCGTCATGTAACCCACTGCCTAGTCTCTGTTGGAGGGTAAACCTTAAGAAGTCAATGATCAACCCACTTCCCAGCCTTACTGGAGGATAAACCTGAAGAATTCGATGAGCAACCCACTATCCAGCCCCACTGGAGGGTAAACCCGAAGAAGTCGATGAGCAACCCACTGCCCATCCCTGCTGGAGGGTAAACCTGAAGAATTCTATGAGTAACCCACTGCCCAATCCCGCTGGAGGGTAAACCCAGAACTTCTATGTCCATACCTACTATAAAAAACCTCCTAGGAAGATGATCGTTGCCCGCACGATGTATTGGTCACACCGAATCCTCAAAATTTTACTAGGGAACAGAAAGGGACGTGAACTGAAATCCCACATGTCTAAAGGAGAAAGGGGGACCCAAACAACTCCGTTGATCAAACCATCAATAATAGAACCAGGGGAAACCACTCAACCCAACAGGTCTAAAACATCGTGAACATGACAAGGGGAAAACCCACTCAACCCTGCTGGTCAAAACCATCGAGAACCAGAGGACCCTCTACGTCATGATAGGTGAATGGTACGTAAAGTATAACACGACACACACATGGGGCCCACAAGATGTGTGGCCCAAACTCATATCCAAACCAAGAGCAAAACTTTCTTAGGTAAAAACTACAACATGTACCTCCAAGAATTCCCATATACTCCCAGAGTTTGCCTCATTTCCAGCCCAAGGGCTATCATGCACACGACACCCAATGTCAACGCAAAAAGGAGTAAACATAACTTTGCAAACCTACTGACTCCATGGGACTAGAATGGACAACCACAACTCTTTACAAATTCACTTAACTCTCTCAATAGTGAACGTGATCACACACCAAGTGTTCTCTACAAAAACCACAGGAAGAACCACCACTGGTACACCTTTCATACATCCACATTAAATGAGATCTTTAATGAGTCTATGCACATCCAAATGGATCATACCATTGTAATCCTCATAGAAAAAAATGCAAGATAGACTATTTACTCGCCTCAAATGGACATCCGACAAAAAAGCCATCCAACGCCGCTTTATGTACAAACGATGTCCTGTGGTCCCGAGCCTCGGTCCCGAAAACAGTCAGGTTCAACGCACCATTGCGATATCCTCATAAATACATGTCAAATTGACTGCTTACTTGAATGGAATGGATGTCCAGAGAAAAAGATGCATTTCATCGTACCGCACATGAGCGGTGCTTCATGGTACCCGCATCTCCATCTCGAAGCACAACGAATGGATCTCACCATTGCGATCCTCTCAAAAAAGTACACAAGATTGACAATCCACTTGTCTGAAACAGAATCTCGATGATAAAGATATAAATCACTACCAACTCCCAAAATGGCCCTCTTGGGGCCCACACCATCATGTAGAATTAAAGCCGGTGGATTGTTCCATTGAAATTCCCTTGGAGAAACACCCAAAAACGACTGCTCGCATGCCCCGAATGGATGTCCGATGAGAAATTTGTGAAACGCTGATCGCAGCTTAAAAGACAGGTCAGGGGGCCCATGCCTAAACTTTGGGTTCAATGCCAAAAACCACCCTAGAAAGCTCTGCCTCAGCTCCAGGGTCCCAACGCCACTGAAGGTTATCAAATAAGACATCAGATGTGTCTGCGCCATCCAAAACAAGAACCACCGAAAAAAATGCCAATCAACTTAATGTACTTGTTGCACCACCGAGCCGTCAATGTCAGTATTTAAAAATCACTGAGTCCATCTCAAAATGTTCTTCTCTAGCCGAGGATCACACTTCCGTATATGTAACACAAAACAGACACTAGTAGTGAAGATTTCCAGTGTCCGAAGTCAAGGGGATGAATCCCCTTGGGCTGGACCGGCCTGGGTCGGCCGGTCTGCCTGGCCAGGGCCGACTCGCACCGGTCGGCCCAGCCGTTAACCCACGGCCTACCCAAGAACCGACCAAACCTCATGGCTGGTCTTTTTTCACATGGATCCCATCGATCATGGGTCTCGGTCTTCCATGCGAAGTCGCGGTCGTGACCCCGGTCCACCCGAGCGCCGAAGACCCCACTGACGCCGCGACTGCCTATCGCACTCGCTCGCACGGCAGCCTGCCATGCTCCCTCACCCGGCCGCTGTCGCCCTCGGCCCGCCAACAGCCTGGCCTAACTCCGCTTCCAAGAATCCTCGCCGCTTGGAGCCACCGGGTGACGCCGCCTGGAGCCACCGCACACCGTCGTCGACTGCCCTGGACCACCGGAGACCTGCCAGAATACACCAAAACGATCTCGAAACATTGTTGGACTACTGCAGATGGCTTGGGACTCGGAATTCAAATCCTAAACATGCGTCAGAAAGCTCAGAATATATGATATGCAACAATGGGATTCTATCAAAAATTAAACAACATTTTGACGCTACAAATAGAGTTTAAAAAGAGGTTTGAAATTAATATACGCAACAAAGATCTCCTACTTGCAGGGGCGTAGCCCGATGCTTCACGATAGATCCACACCTCTCCAGATCCACAATCACCTTAGAGGAAAAGGGGATCTTAGGGCATGAGGTTAAGAACTCCTTGGTTTGGAGCTCCTTCCGCCAGTGGAAGAACAAGGGGAAGAGGGGAGGGGGTGAGGTGTTTAAATAAAGAAACTTAATTAACATTTATTTAATTTTTAATACCCACCAGAAGAACTTCATCTAAACCTCCCGACGGGGTCAAGGTTAAGCCTAATCTAGGGTATACACCGCCTCCAGAGCACAAGGGCGGTCTCAAAATTTTAATCTAGGGCCGCGTTCAAAAGTTATAAAACATAACGCCCGAGGCTTCGAAATTTCGAAAATGCCCCCAGTTACATTTTTCACAGGAGGCCCACGCCCTCGAATATTACACCCCTCCTAAGGTATATAGCATGATCTGGACTCAACGGTGCCCTCTTTTTTCCGAATTGAGCTACCATTTACGGGTTATTCCATTTATTTTTTGTCCCCTATTTGAACGCAATGAAAATTTAATTTCGGCCACACCACGGCTTGGAATCGCATGCCGTCTGAAGGCACTACTCTGGAATAACATCAAGAATATTCCAAAGTCTTTTATAGAAAAAATCGGGTTCTTACATCATTCTCTCCTTCATGTTTTTTTTCACCTAAAAGAAAAAATGGTGAACAACTCAGGGTACTAAGCTCACACATGGAACTTTCATACCCAGAAGGACTCATGCAAAGTTCTTCACCACCGCACACAGACCAAAGTATTTCATCGGTTCACATGAGGTCTGACCTTTCCAATGACGTGCATAGGAGCACACACACTTCTTCTCGGGTGATTCATGTGGGAGATGTCAAGAACCCAAACCAGCCTTTGGGTTTAAGGTAATGTGGTAGGGGACCTCACCATACCTTCAAACAATCTCAAACGGCCCGAGGCCCTCGAGGGTATCTCACCTCCCGGGTCGAACCCCCACTTCGCACGCTGCGACTGGAATCACCATTTGGAACCAGTAAAAAGCCCATGGATTCCCTCCTTTAGAATATCTATATGGCGAAACACCCAAGGATATCTAGTCATGCAAGATTTCATAGTTGATTCCCCATGAACAAGACTCTCATACACGCTCGATGAGAGATGTAGTCGACATCATCAACTAATGAAAAAGATCCCATGCCTTCTACCTTTCCGACACAGGGTTACACCAATGCCCCGCGTCACCCTAGTAAAAACGCAAGTAGGGAGCAAGGAGAAAAATAATTTCACATATAGAGTCCAAAAATTCTACTGCAAGAAATAGAACAGCTATAGAACATACCTCTTATCACTTCATGTTCTGCAGGATCGTAGACATCTAAAGCTCACGGCTATCTGTGGTCCCAAATATCAGTTCCCAAAGCCTGACGTGGACCGCCTTGTGGTAATGGGAAGACCTCGTAAAGTTGTCCGCCACTACCAGCTCCCCCTGCTCCTCCATTAGCACCACCTATTTGGGTGCTACTCAGATCATGGTGCTACCTCTGCCGCAGTATTGTACCTACGACCTTCCCGATATTCTCGGTCTGCCTGGTCGGGCAGTCCCGTTCCAAGTTACCTCGCCTATCACAAGCATAGCACATGTGATCTATAGGATGCCCTAGTGCCCTCTGGCGCCATAGTGGTGTACGACCATGGCTTGGAGTTCACTCACATAAGGTTCTCCCTGGCTAAGGCCATGCACCTTGCCTCCACAGTGGTGCACGACCAAGTATCCAAAACCGGCGGTGGGAAGGCCACCTGTATCGGGGTTTTGTCATCCGGCACCTACAAGATGCAGTAGACATCTCGGCTCCATTTAGCCTGCTGCCACCACCAACTGTAGAGCGTGATAGGAAGATCTCTGTCACCAGTGCCTTCACTATCACCTCGGCATAAGTGGAAATGCACAAGGGTACTATGATGGCACGAATCTCTCTACGGAGACCATGCTTGAACAATCACCCTCAAAAGTTGCCTTCATGTACCAAGTCCGGGTAAAAGCATGCATGGTATGAAAAACTAGTCGCATACTCAGTCACATTCATCCCTCCCTGCCAATATTTCAAGAGTTCCTGGATACAAATGGAGCATAAGAAGGAGGGGTAAAACTCCTCACGAAACAGCAGCTAAAATTCATCCCATGAAAGTGACGACTCATCGAGTAATTGAGTCTCCAGATATCACCAATGCCTAGCTGCTCTGTGGAAAAGTATGGCTTCAAAAGACACCCTATGTTCTTCCAGCGTCTGCTTAATCCTGAAGAGGAAAACCACTATCATGAGCCAAACCTCTGCTGCTTGAGGGTCTAGATCACCACTGAACCTATGAGGTCTCTATCGCTGGAACTCACAGAGTGATCTCAACCTGCGCTCAAGATCCATCTTCTCTACAAGAGCTGTCTACTGCTCAACAGGTGGGGGTGATACTACCGTCCCACGTGGAGAAAGGGGCTCACATGATGGGTTCTCAACTAAGGCCTCATATATCACATGTTCATCGTCACGAAGCAAAGCTGGTATCCTGGTAGGTTGTCTTCACGGAGACATCTTGAATGTTATCAAGGAGTGTCATGGTCATATGAGCATATATGTATATAACAGTAACAAAAATGGGGTGCTGAATCAAGAAAGATAGTCAAGACTCACTCCTATGTGATTCACAAACCAATTTCCATGCAACGAGTGTCTCAGCATGCCGAGTCGACAAGCGAGTTATCAGGGTTATGGTAATTGGATATGTCGGCCGTCGCACCAACAATGCATTCCCAGGCATGAGAGCCGCTCTCGAGACACATTGACACTGTTTCCCTAAATCCTAACCAATTCTTTTTTTAGGGATGTCCTAAAAACGTCCCAAGGAACAAACCACATCTGATACCACTTTGTCACGACCCGGCCCTACCCGGGCTTGAGTCGCAACTACCCCAAGCCCGCCTCCATAGGCTAGGGGCTGGTGACCAGCGCCAAAGGCACAACAACTCGAGGAGGCATTTTCCTAAGTACATGTACACACACACTCAACCCACTCAATGAAATAGTGCAGCGTAAAAGATAAAGTAAAGTACTAACTTCTATTAAAAACCACAAAGAGTACATCGACCTCTAAAAAGTACAAAGTAAGTGCTGAACGTAAACTGAAAAGAAAACGGGAAAAACACGAGCCCAACCAAAAAAGTTCCACAACCCGGCAATGGGTAAACAAAAGTAAATAGCATGGAGATTCCCACACCTGGAACCTGACTACGAAAACTATACATAGTCCAAGATCCTAAACACCTAATCTCTATTGAAGTCACGACCAATCTGTATGTCGTCTTCAAGGGAACACCAAGTGATGGAAAAGCCCAAGCAGGGGTGTGTATAAAAATACTCAGTAGGATGCCCCAAAGGCTCGAGGGAGCAACAAATGAGGTACTGAAGAGGTGAGCAGTAGATCGAACATGGAAAATTAAAGGAGTGCAACCAAGAGTGTAGTAAAGAGTACAGCTCAATCCCACCAAGAAGAAGGAAGTAGACTCGTCCAAACACAAAGAGTTAAGATTGGTGAGAAGATGAAATTCTCTTTGAGTCTTCACTAGCTATAAAACGAGAGTAGAATCATCCAAACACAAGAAGCTAGACACAGAAATCACGTGGCATACCCCGCGTGTCTTCGCCTCTCTTGGAAGGAGAGTAACCAAAACCCAAGGAGTGGCTACTAGAACAAGGTATACATACATATATATATATATATATATGCTCTGTCATGAAAACCGAACAAGATCATAAGGTGATCTTCGTCCCATAGCTCATCCTAAGAAACTGAGTAGACAACAGTCTCAGAAGTAAACACCATCGATTCCTAGCATCCCACCCGTGTTCCCCGAACTACAAGTCAAGGGGCACAAATCACCACAACTTGACACTATCCTCTTTGGGCGGCACTAACTCGCCCACATGGTTTTTTGTCATGTCTCAAGGACGCGTCTTGGTGGGGAAAGCGCCCCTCATACATGAGAGTTATAGGGAAAGTTGAACCTCACCTTGTCACTGTCACACAGTCGAGAGGTCTGCTCAAAGTCAAGATGTCACATCACTGACCCATACAACCAAGGGTCCCACTCCTGTAGTCTTGGAGAAAATCCAAAATCCAGCCTAGTAGAAAGGACTAAGTCTGAGAGAAGTCATCAGGTAACACACTGCCCAGCCCTACAGGAGGGTAAACCCTAAGAGGTTATTGGGTAACCCACTGCCCAGTCTCTGCTGGAGGGTAAACCCTAAGAGTTCATCGAGTAACCCACTACCCAGTCTCTGCTGGAGGGTAAACCCTAAGAGGTCATTGGGAAACGCACTTCCGAGTATCTACTAGTGGGTAAACCCTAAGAGGTCCTAGGGTAACCCACTGCCCAGTCTCTGTTGGAGGGTAAACCCTAAGAAGTCAATGAGCAACCCACTACCCAGCCCTACTAGAGGGTAAAACCGAATAAGTCGATGAGCAACCCACTACCGAGCCCCACTAGAGGGTAAACCTGAAGAAGTCAATGAGTAACCCACTGCCCAGCCCCAATGGAGGGTAAAATCGATGAAGACGATGAGCAACCCACTGGCCAGCCCCGTTGGAGGGTAAACCTGGAACTACTCTGGCCATCCCTACTGAAAACAACCACTTGGTTAGAGGATCGGTGCCCGCGTGATATATTGTTCACACCGAATCCTAAATATTATACCAGGGAACATAAAGGGATGTGATACTGAAAGCCCACACGGCTAAAGGAGAAAGGGGAACCCAAACAACTGCACTGATCAAATCATTGAGAACAGAACCAGGAGAAACCACTCAACACTGCTGGTCTAAACCATTATGAACAGGACTAGGGGAAAACCCACTCAACCCAACTGGCCAAAAAAATTGAGAACAGGAGCAGGGGGAACCCACTGAAACCTACTATTCAAAACCATCGAGAATAGGAGGACCCTCTACGTCACGATAGGTCAAAGGTATGTAAAGTAGAACAGGGCACACACATGGGGCCCACAAGACGTGTGTCCCAAACTCATCCCCAAACTAAGCGCACAAAAGTCCTCAGGTTCAAACTACAATATTTACCTCCATGCATTCTTGTATACTCCTAGAGTGTTCCACATTTCCAGCCCAAGGGCTATTGTGGACACGGCACCCAATGTCAACACAAAAATACGTAAACATAACTTCACAAACCTGATTCCTCCATGGACCTAGCATGGCCAATCACATCTCTTTAAACATTCACTTCACTCTCCCAAGATTGAATGCGATCACATGCCAAGGGTTCTCTACAAACATTGTAGGAAGAACCACCACTGGTACACCATTCATACTTCCACATTAAATGAGATCTCGAATGAGTCTCCACACATCCAAACGAATTATACCATTATAATCCTAATAGAAAAACACACGAGATAGACTATTTACTCGCCTAAAATGGAAATCCAACGGAAAATCCATCCAACACCACTTTATGCCAGAACGTCGTCCCATGGTCTCGAGCCTCGGTCCCGAAAACAGTCGGGTGCATTGCACCGTTGCGATCTCATAATAAATACACGTCAAATTGAATTCATACATGCATGAAACATATTTCTGGAGAAGAAGATGTATTTTGTCGTACAACACACTAGCGGTGCTTCGTGGGACCTGCATCTCGATCCTGAAGTGCAAAGAATGGATCACACTACTGCAATCCTCTCAAAAAAGTACAAAAGATTGACTATCCACTTGTCCGAAATGGAAACCCAGTGATAAAGATAAAAAATCACCGCTAACTCCCAAAATGTCCCTCGTGGGGCCCACACCATCATTCAGAATTAAAGCGGGAGGATTGTTCCATTTCAATGCCCTCCGAAAAACAACAAAAAACAACTGCTTGCATGCCCTGAATGGACGTCTTATGAGAATGTTGTGAAATGCTGCTCGCAGCTTAAAAGATGGGACATGGGTCTCATGCCTCAACTCTAGTCTCAATGCTAAAATCCACCCTGGAAAGCTCCGCCTTGGCCCCAGGTTCCCAACGCCGTTGACGACGCTCAAATCAGATATTGGATGTGTCTATGCAATCCAAAAAAAGAACTCCCAAAAAAATGCCAATCCACATAATGTATGTGTCTCACTACCAAGCCCCCCGTCTCGAGATTTAAAAATCCCCGAGCCCATCTCAAAAATTTATTCTCGAGCCGAGGATCACACTTCTGCTATCGGCACACAAAACGGACACACGTAGTGAAGATTTTGGGTGTCAGAAGCTGAGGGGATGAATCCCCTAAGGTTGGACCAGCTTGGGCCGGCCAGGGCCGGCCCACACCGGCTGGCCTGGTCATGGACCCGCGTTCCACCCTATCACTGACCGGCCCTCGTGGCCAATCTTTTTTTTTATGAGGAGACCTGCCGAGCACGGGTCTCGGTCTGCCGTGCGGAGTCATGGCCATGACCCGTGTACACCCGAGCACTGACGACCCCGCTGACGCCGTGGCCGCCTGCCGCGCTCGCTCGCCCGGCCTCCTATCACGCTCCCTCGCCCGGCCTCCATCACCCTCAGCCAACTGAATGCCTTACCAACCCCCACTACTAAGAATCCCCGCTGCCTAGAGCCACCGCGCGCTGCCTCTTGGAGCCACCACGTGCCGCCGTCGACCGCCCTGAACCATCGGAGACCCGCCGGAATATACCAAAACAACCTCGAAGCTTTGTCGGACAGCTGCGGACGGCTCGGGACTCGGAATTCAAATATGAAACTTGCATAAGAAAGCTATGAATATATGATACGCAACCAATGGATTTGATCAAAAATTAAACAAAATTTTGATCTTACAAATAGAGTTCAATGGAGAGGTTCGAAATTAATATATGAAACGAAGATCTCTTACCTACAGGGGCATAGCCCGACGATTCACGGTCGATCTGCACCTCTCCAGATCCACAATATTCTTGGAGGAAAAGGGGATATTGGAGATTGAGGTTGAGAGCTCCTTGGTGGGAGCTTATTCTTCCATAGGATGAACAAGGGGATGAGGTGAAGTGGTTAGGTGTTTAAATAAAGAAAATTAATTAACATTTAATTAATTTTTAATACCCACTAAGAGACCTGCCTCTGAACCTCCAGACGGGGACAAGGTTAAGCCTCCCCTAGGGTAAACACCACCTCCCAAGCAGAACTAACGTCATGGAATTTTAATCCGAGGCCCCGTTCAAAAGTTATAAAACTTAACGTCTGAGGCCGCTAAATTACAAAAATGCCCCCTGTGACATTTTTCACAGGAGGCCCATGCCCGCGAAAATTACACCCCTCCTAGGGTAAACGGCATGCTCTGGACTCAACGGTGCCCTCTGTTTTTTGATCCAAGCTACCGTTTAAGACTTATTCCATTTATTTGGCGTTTCTAGTGTGAATGCACTGAAAATTTAATTCCGGCCACAGCGAGGCTCAGAATCGCACGCCTTTAGAAGGCGCTGCTCTGGAATAACATCAAGAATATTCAAAAGTCTTTTATAGAAAAAACCAGTCTATTAAAGATAGACATAGAGATATATATATATATATATTATTAATGTCAAGCTATATGTATGTGTTCTTTACATTAGTAGATCATGGGATGAATATGTTGAAAATTTTCAGTTTATCTATAATAATAGTTATCAGCCCAATATCAGAATATCTATTGTTGAGGACTTATATGGATATCCATGATGATATCTATTTTTTCAATCAGATATTGGTAATGATTCCTTAGATTGAACATGTAGTCCATGAGATAAAGGTTATGATAAAATTGATTCATCATTGGATGTTTATGGTATATAGCCGATGTGAACTCTATTCAATAAACATTCGACGATAGTTGGATTTTTCATTTGGTTACCAGGTGTTTTTGAGTATTTCACCATAGTTGGGTTACTAAATTCATTGAAACCCAATAACTATTTCAATGAGGGTTGTGGGCCTCTTTGATATTTTTTACATGATGGGGAAAGTGGATTACTGTTTTAAAATCACATAACATTTGATGTTGATTCATAACATGTTTTATGTACCCCAACATGAGAAATCTATTTGTAAACCTTATCATGTTTTTGGTGATAAAAATGTTGATGTTGATCATATTTATTCATGACTGAGCTTCCAATTATAATTATTGTTTATTATAAAAATGTCCTCCATGAGAGGATAATACCTTGGGTTCTTTTGATTTGACATAATGGTTCTAATTTTCCTGAGATGTGGGATCATGATGAACTTATAAGATTGTATTGGACTCTTTACTTAGATATGGAATCATAATAATAGGCATTTTGGGGATATAATGTTTTTATTAGGGGGAGGTTGTAACACCCATTGTCTGATTTTAGTAAAATCTTAACCATTGTTTTGATTCAAATATTTAGGGTCTATTTCGATCCTTTCCATATATCAACTCCATATTTTCATATGTATATATTAAATACTTCTAGATAAACATTAATAAATTATAGAAACACAATATTGATAAACATGATAGTTTATTGTCTTTGGATTCTGGAAACAAAATCAACTATTTTTAGGAAATATATTCATCATCACCTATAATGATATTCACATATAGTATTATTCACTAACATAACCAACAAAAAATCATCTTTTTATAACAAAGGGATTGAAAATATAAATAAAAGTGTGATAACCTACTATGTTCATGTATTAAAGTGAGATATCAATGATGAAATAAGCCTGACATGAGAATAAACTTATGAGAACATGATATTAACATTTTTTAAACCATACCCTATATATCAAATATCAATATCATAATACATGGAATGTATAATGGATGTTCATTAGAAATGAATCATACATGAATGAAATTAAATAGGCCATCAGATAATTATACTAGCATAATACATGGAATTCTTTCATACTAATAAGAATATAAAATCATTTCCTCATTACACAAAGATCACTGTAAAGGATAAAATATTTTATATATCTCACACTCAAAACCATCATACTAGTCAAGGATCACTAACAAGACCATCATAGTGTATAATGATCCATACTAAATTAGGATTTAATCCATGTACTAGTCCTGTCTATTTCATGAGAGATAAATCATTAACCAATTAATTTGAGGGAGGTATAAGCCCCACCAATCACATATTAAAAATAATAAAACACGTGTATAGAACTAGATCATAAAACATTCTTCGTATTATAATCTATGAAATAAATTAGGTTTCATAAACATTTTTCCATGTCATAACATATTGAAATGATGTTAGTTTCATAATTATATTCTCATTTCAATAAAACATATCCCATGAAAAAATAAGTTGGATTAATAAGAATAGTATCATGGTATAATCCATGGAATAGAAATGTGTTTCAAAAATCATATTGTCATCATAAACCATTTATAGAATGATTATGATTGGTATCCTTGGATTATATCCCTGGAAAAGCCTAAGTAACATCAAATGATGTCATATTTGTTGTAAAATAAATTTTTTAATCTAACTAATATGGATATTTTCTTGAGTAAAATTACTTATATGATAATAATGACGAAACATTATTACAAAAACATTAAAAATCATTTAGAACATTTCTTGTAAATAATATACGTTACACTTTGAAAAAAATTCATAACATAATACATTTTCAATAATATATTCATTGAAAATAAAGATTCATGCATATAAAGTAATATTTTAAAATAATTTAAACCATTTCAGGAGTAAAATACCCATAAATATTAAAAAACAATCTCAAAAACGGAAAAACAAAATTATAGTATCATTTTCTTTGAATATAACTTCACCAAACATATAAATGATGAATTAGAAATATGTTAAATAATTTGATGAAAAAAAATATTTTTACATTAAATTGTTTTTATACATAAATAATTTTCAAATTTTTTCATTTAGAATAACATTGGGAAATTATAATTCAATATAAATAAATAATTTAACAAATTTTATGAGGATAATAGTCTATAAAAAACTAAAATCCTTTTGTTGGATTCAAAATTCAAAAATATTTAAAAGAATAATAAAAAATAATTTAAAATTTTTTTTAGGTAAATAATATTCCCAAATATAAAAGAATATATTAAATCATAAAATATATTCAATATCCTTTTCATTGAAATTTAAAAATAAAATATTATAAATTAATCTTTAAATCAATTTTAGGACATAAAAAATGAAAAATTACTTACACTGTGTACATGTTAAAATAAAAATTATTTTCACTATTTTGTTAGAATACAAATGAAAATATTTAGATATTGGAATTGAATATTCAGGTTAGAAAAAATTAGGGTAAAATATATTAAATAAATAAATTAAAGAATTTTAAAAATACTTCTTGTTAATAATTTTTAGAAAAATTTGTGTTTTCTGAAGAAGGGTTTTTTACCAAGGATAGAAATAAAGATAGCATTCCTTAAAAAAATATGAATTCATGAATACATTAATAGAGTAAAATGATGTATAGTATTATTTCACCATCCATAAATAATGCATAGAAAATTATTGAGTTATATGATAGATAGATCATGATATATCTTCATTAGAAGCAATATAATAAACAATCCGGTTTAATTAAGAGATTTTAATATATAGATAATAAAATATTGGTAGATTTGAATCATAAACCCCATGTAATATTTACATGAAATGAAACATATTATTACATTAATATAATTATATTAATGATATAACATTTAAAAAAGGTTTTATATACCCCATTAAAAATAATCCAGTGGTGAATTCTTATATGTCTAACATTAATAAAAGAAAGACTATAAATCCCTTACCAAAAACATCGAGCATGATAATTTATTTTGAAAACTCATGTATAAAAATTCAGTTTTTATAATAAATATATTATATAACCATACTTATATATATAAAAACATATACTATTCACATAGGTCATTTAATTTCTTGTTTGTTGGCATTTCCTTGTTAAAATCACTTTTTGGGGAATAAATGTTTTGTTTTTCATGTATGTTTTTCTTTAATTTTCTTAATCATCCCACATTGATCATGGATCCATCATCCCCAGATTTATAAAAATTAAATAAATAGAATATATATTTACTATATATGTATTTAGAGTAATCTATAAAATAGATTCATATGAAATCAGATACATCATTCATGGAGATGGTAGGTCATATGTATGCATGAATATTGTTTACATTTTATAAATGAAATGAATGAATTAAAGTTAAATAAATTATTATTATTAATTTATAATATTTTCATATAAATTACTTTTGTTTCATTTAACTGGTCTATATTACCTTCCATGTACAAATAACATCTCTTCAGGAGGAGGTTATCCACCATACAAAGTAGTGTCGTTATCAGATTCCAAAAAAATATAATGTAATAAGGAAAATGATATATCATGATTTCAAAATCATAAAAATATCATTATTATATTATATAAAAATTATTTTCATCATTATACACATCATTTATTTGTTGTATTTGAAAAATTAATGTCATCGGTTAGTGAGGTGGATGTCTGTCGTATATATAAAGGTTGATTGTAGAACCCATTAGATGTAAGAGGGGAATGATAGATTTTTTTAAATTAACAAAAAAAATATTATCATATTTCATCTGTTTATGTTATTATACAATAATTTTGTAATAATAATTGAAGTATGTAGAAGAATAATTAATACAAAACTTATCATTTGAGAACATTGCTTCTTCATTAGGTAAAAACATTACATATTCACCAAACGGATTCTAAGGTTATATTTATAACCAATATAAAACATATAGAACATGGTGAGTGATTTAGTTTATGTATTTGTTTAGTGCTTGGCTGAAACAATTTTTTCAGATGTCTGAATATGAGAGTAGAGAAGGTGGTATTTTATATGATATTTGATTGGACGAAATGAATTTTTTTTAGGACAAAAAATTATACACACAATTTTTTTGTTCAAAAAGGATCCCAAACAGTAAATTATACATCCTAGATTGTATAATGTTTATATATGTCCCAAAATAATTTTGTAAATTTTTTGGATCATTTGATCAATTATCATTTTATATTAACACCCTTGTAAACAAATTTTTATGTTAACCATGGTAATTAATTTTTACTACATTTACTATGCACAATTGTAAAAAAGTATGTTGATCATATTAGATAAAATAAATTTTTCTAATTAAAAATATAGAATCCCTTTTTAAAAATTCCATTAATAGATATTGAGAATTTTAATTTCAATTTAATCTTAGAGATATTATAGGGAAGCTAGTTTTTAAAGAGAAATGTTTTTCTTTCTTGTTATTTTTTTATATAAAATTTTAATATTATATTGATTATAAAGAATAAATACATATTAATATATATAGTTGAACTATTTTTTTAAACTATATTAAAAGAATTTTTATGTGTTTACATGTTTTATAAGAAATGATAATTCCTAATAAAAACCATTATTTTTCACTATTCATCTATCTTCTGAGAGAAATAAAAACAATCCTATACTAATATCTACAAAAAGATTTGAAAATTAAACATTATTTTATCAAATATTTTTTAAATAAAATTTCAAATAATAGTTCAAAATAACGCCCAAGAAAGAAATATTCTTTTTAGAATGAATGTTGTTTTAATTGTAAATTTGGATTTATTAGTATTAAATTTATTGAAAAAATATATGGAAATGTTAAAAATTTGATTGCATATATAATATATAAATTTAAATAAAATAATTCACCAAAATTGATTTATTTTATTTATTAATATAAAACATATTTTTTATATAAAAATTGTTTTTCATAAATGGATTCCCTTTGTTTTCAAATTATATTCATTTTCATCTTTATTTAATTGGTCACAAAGGAATTACATATAAATTTGACTAAGATATATTTCCATTATGTTGTTAATCCTTTTCAAACTCTTCTTTCCAACTTCTAGATTATTAGAATCATATTAAATTAAAATATTTTCATAGTATATGATATTTCATTTAAAATCTGTGTTTCTGAGTGAAAACAATATCAAAAATATTAAATTTATCTAAAAAACTCTAGGTTTTACATTATACCTGAATAAATAAATTTTAAAATTGATATTGGAACTCTTCCTTCGTAAATAATGATTTTTTATTTGAAAAATTCAACATGGGAAACCCACAAATAAAAAAGGGTTAATAAATCTCTCCCTTGATATTTGGGAAGGGGATTTATAAAGATAATCTAGAATAAGATATAATATATTTCCAAAGGAGATAACATATGTTGGAACTGAATATTTGAAATAGGATGAAATGTGAAAAGTCATTATAATTATGAAGAGTGATAATGATAATTGATCATATGAAAGTGAATGGATCTCTGAATATCAGAAGCCTCAAAACCAAAACCAATGATGTGTGAAAAAGGGCATTAATATCATAAAAACTACAATAATAAGAAAAAAATCATTTCAATGTCAATTTCTTATAGTTGAATAATTTTAATGAGAACCTATACAAAATTGGTGTAATTGAATTTCATAAGAACAATATCATACATTGGATTGGATTCAATCAATTTTTAAATCATCACATATTCCATGAAATGAAGATTAAAATTTAATCCATGAAGACCCAAGGGATCATAACATCCATAAATTAATAATAAGTCATTACATATATCTCTAGTTATCATAAAACCCAAAATTACTTGAACATGTAATCAAATATGCATAAATATTCATATGGAAAGAATTCATTAATCATGAAAACTACATACAATGTTTGAAATAAACCATTTCATAAATGAATAAACTTACAATGATTCCAAAATATCAAATAACAAACTTAAGAAAGATGATTAATAAGAATATTGAAATAAAATCTACAATAATCCCCCAATATCATAAATTATTCTATAATTATCAAATACTAAATATGTGAAAGCATTAGTAATATATTATTTTCAAATATTATGATAACATAAATTATAATAAAATATCAATGAAGTCTTTAATGATTCCCCATTACTAGAAAAAGACAACAAATTATTTCACATGTTCTTTAAATCAATTAATGCTTGGTTCTCCATAAAAGAAAATATAAACCACTATTTCCAAAATAAAATAAATAATATTTTAAATTCTCAAAAATATTATTTAATTTCAAACATTCATATCAATAGACTATTTATCCAAACAAAACACAATTTTATCAAAATCAATAACATATTTAGCTTTATCTTTCCTTAATCAAGATGTCACCTTTCCATTAAATCATTTTTCTAGTCTATCAATTCTAGTAAAAATATTGTTTTAAAATGCTTACCAAAAAAACTATAAAAAATCCGTATATATATCATGATTCATATAAAATAATTATTTAATCACCATACACAATCTCACCAGTCATTCCACATCATTCTAAATACATTACCTAGGCTTCACAATCTTATTCCATAATACCTCTTTTATTTCATATTTAATCTATAATCACTTCATCATCCATAGAAAAACCATTACTAATAATACATTAAAAATTAACATCGTGATATTTTCCAATAGGACATCGATTTCCACTCTTTGCATACATTCCACAATTAAGACATTCAACTATCAATGATACCATGAAGAGACCACTATTCACATCTATTTTATTAATTATATTTTAATAATTATATTTCAAGTACATTCATTGTGTCCTTATTTTCAAAAGACAAAACAATTTATAATTTTGTTTAGACATACCCTTGAGTGATTCATACCACATTATGGACAAATTTGAAACTTAATCTTCTTTCCTTCATAGTCTTCACTACCCGAACTCTATGAGAGTCTTCATTATTTTCTTTGGTGAGACTCATAGTTGGGAATGACGCACATTGTAAATCATGTTCAACGATATATTATTTTTAATAATCAAAATATTACACACTCTAAACATTATCTTATTTAGATTCTCATTCAAAAATTGTACATCACATTCGATGTTAACCTAGTATCTTTTTGTTATAATCATTGACTATAATAAGAAAACATAGTTTAAGGAACACTAATCATATTGAAATTTTTTATAGTATGGAATCCTTACATATAATAATTATGAATCATGACACCTAATATTAAATCTATTACACATAGGATTAACTTAGTACAATAATGATTTTTATCAACTTAAATCCTTCATGATGGTTCATAATGATTTTTTTTAATTCCAAATCATATAATCTGATGTAAAACTATGTGTGGATAATGACATGTTCTCATGAACCCTGTGATGATCATGTCGAGCTCAGCACTCCATTTTCATTCTTATTACCCCTAGTTACCTTAGTTCTATAGACACAACTACATGATGTATCTAGATAGGGATATAATTTTCTACAAACAACATTATCCACAATATTCTATAATACCATAACATTTTCCATTACATTGACACATATTTATACAATCCTAATGTAATCCTTAGACATATACATAGAAATATAAAAAGTTGTCTCTGTATATTTTTCTCATCCTATTTTCTAAATGTTAAATAAATCATTATTATGATACCATCTGTAGTGAACCATCCTATTTATAAATATATATTAAATCTTTTTAGATGAATACTCAATACATTACACAAATAGATGAATGAAGAAAATAATAATATAGTTTCTTGGGAGACTAGTTTAACAATATTATAATTTTTTGAAAGATATTAAACATGTACCTTAATGGTCTCCTTTTTAGTTCTCAGCACCAAAATACCCCACATACCACATTTATTCATAACATAGGGAAGGGACACATATGAAACGCAAATCTTAGATCGTCAGTAATGGTATTAAAGTGTCATATCAATGATAACATAATACATATATGATTATAAGGTAATGATTACAGTAGCTTAACATTTGAATATAATATGTTTTATATAAAATATCATAATCACGATACATCGAATAGGGGTTTACATTTATAATACATGAATTTTAATGGAATAATGAACAAAAGCCATGAAAGCATAATATTGAAATTGGACATGAAATTTTGGCATACAAAAATTTATATACAATAATTTATATAGTATTTATGGCTCATTTTTGTGGATATAATTTCTTAATGGGTTCACTCCCCAAACCAACATAACAACCAAGGCATACTCTCAGGGAAATTAAAGAAAAAAATTTATTTTACTGAATTGTGGTCACTTCCCATTCCATTAAAATATATCTCATGAGATTTAAATATTTACCCAATTTATTGGTAGAAGATATAGGTCCCACCTATCAAATAATTAAAATCAAAATTATTCATGTTGTAAGATCATAAAACCTTCATCAAAACAAACCCCATTTAATGAAATGGGTTTCAAAAAAAAATCATCAAATCTTATGTTGTGGAAGTGATATAGGTTTCCTAATCATGTCTTCATTTTATCATAACATAAACTGTTGAAAATTAATTGGGTTTCAAAATAATGTTATCATAGATTAAAAAACATGTTTCATAAATACTGTGTCATCATCAAACCATTCAAAATAGAAATATGAATTTTATCATTGGTTTATATCACTAGTAAATAATATGTTACATAAAAGGATTTCAGATTTTTTTGAAAATGATTTTGAATGAAAAATAACATGGAAATTTTATGGAGGAAAATGACATTTCATTAAAAATAAAATCGAAATTTTTTTATTGAGGGATAAAAAAAATAAAAATATTTTATTATAAAATATCCTTATTACATTTAAAACAATTTTTATTACATAAATCACATTCCAAATCATTTTATTTGAATATAACATTAGAAACGTATAGTGGAAATTATAAAATTCAATTTTAAAATCTCCTGAGGAAAATATCCATTAAAATTTTAGAAATAGTTTTTATTTCAAAGATCATTTTCCATATAATTTACCTTGAATATAAATTTTGAATCATATAAAATAATGATTAAAAATTATTTGTAACAATCCATGAGGAAAATAGTCTTCACAAAATTAATAAAAAACTCTAAAACATAATATTTATTTTCAAAATCCTTGTCCATGAAAATAATATTGGAAACATATAATGGAAGAATTTTAATTTAATTAAATAATTTCATATGAAAAATTATCTTACCAATAGTAAAAACACGTATTTAATCATATGATATCATAAAAATTCATTTCATTGAAAAAATGGACACATAATTTATTAAATTTCATTGGAAAAATATGATTCATTCTAAAGAAAAAATTTATCATAAAAAAATTGTGACCTCATTTTCATTTAAAATACTCTTAAGAACATATAAAGGAATCTTTAAAATATTTTGACTTAATTATGGGAAATAAACATTTAGTTATTTTTTTAAAATTTAATAACAATTTGATGAATTTTTTTTATAAAACTGTATTTTGGTTGATAAGGGTTTTTAAACCAAGATAGAAATAGAGATAAATTTTCATAGAAATGTCATTTTGAAAACAAGGGATAATTTTTAGTAGAAAATGTCAGAAGAATATTTATTCTACAAAAATAATCATAGGGTAATAAAATTCTAAAACTTATTGGGAGATATATCATCATAATATATCATTGTATGTATAGTCATATACAATCTTGATAAATGACTAGATTGTAACATAAAATTAATTCCCCTTTTATGGATTTGAATCATATGCACAATGAATAAATAACATTAAATGAAACATAGGGTGTAATAGTAATGGTTATATTTAAGATATAACATTTTAAAAAGGAAATATATACACCATATTAATCAAATGAGTGGTGATTTTTATATGTCTACATGAATAAAAGACACTATAAATCCATTTTCTAAAGTTTCAACTTCCTTCGTACACATAAAAAATCATTTATAGTAAATAAAATATTATTATACATCTATTTTGAAATAAAAATAATATATATCATTAATTATATGATTTACTTATGATCTCTTATTACCCGTTTCTTTATAATTACATGTTATAATCATGTTTCAGGTAATATCAATTTTTTTCATTTATTTTTTGATTTTTTGCCCACATAAATTGATCCAGGTTACATTATCAAAATAATTTTCACCATGATTAAGTAGATTATATATTTTCTATACATGTATTTAGATTAATATATAAGGTAATGAGATTAAAAATGAAATTCATTGTTCTAATAGATGGTAGGACATACATAGACCTGAAATTTGTTTCTATTTTCTTGATTTATTAAAAGAAACAAAGGTTGTTGATATATTATAATTGAAAAATGTTTTTATTTAAAATAAAACATATTTTCCACATTAAACCCAACAATAATACCTTCTATGTAATGTGTGAATATATCACATCACTTCTTGTTGTGGTTATCTACCATATATGTGAGCCGAGTTATAATATACCCCTAAAATGGAATGTAAGAACGAAAATGGGTTATTATTCTTCTTTTATATTGGTAATCTGTCATTTAATATTTTCTAATTAGGACCACTTTTTATCCAATATTTATAATGACACTAATAATTTTTATCACCATAGTAAATAGTGTTTTAGTTAATAAAGGGTATAAAATAATATTTTATGGATGATAAAATAACTATAAAACTAACCGCAATTTTATTGTATTTTTCCATATCAACCATAATAAACAATGTTTTGGTTTTATAGAATTTTTTCAATTTTCATGTGGTTGTGACCATTATAATATTTTATGTAACAAAAAGTAACAAATTTCACCCACTTATTTTTAATAACTATATTTTTTTTTAAATGGGTATAAATAGAATATAAAATTTTTTATAATTATAAATTTTAAACATAAATGTGTGATATTAACTGTGATAATTTTTTGAAATGAAATAATTATAGTAACTACTTAAAAAATATAACATATTAAATATTAAATTAATGATAAAATAAAACAAATGATATAAAAATTATTAAAAGAAAGTAATTGTGATGCTAAATGTGATACAAGAATTTTATTGATGAATATAATTGGTTAGGTATGAAATAAATAATTAGAATAAAATTAAATTTGTTTATATGATGTTATTAATTTTTGATTAATGAATATCTTGACAATTTGAAATTAATGATGTTTTTAAATAAGTAATATTTTATCAAATTCTATTTAATTTATATTAATAATATATTTAGAAATGTGATTATTATATGATTTATAATATCAATCATGGTCTTTTTATGTCCATTTTACCAATTTATAGTAACTGGGTTTTATGCCTTCATTAACCCCTTTCACACTTATCATGACAACTAAGAGTTTTACTATTTTTGGTCCCTTTTCCCAGTTTATACTAACTACCATGATCCTCAAATAGAAAAACTCATTGTTTTCATGATTTTTGAAGGCTTTAATCTGGGGTTAAAACCAAAATAAAAGGGTCAAAACAATTTCAAAACTTGAATTATTTTTATTTTATGAGAATATTATTGTCAATACTCAAACTATATTTGAAATAAATGAATTTAGAGTAATATTAACATAAAAATTAATATAAATTATGAAAATCTTTTATAAAAATCTAGGAGTTCTTTTCTACTATCCTCAAAAAGAGATACATTTAATCTATATACTTCAAAAAATCATATAATGTGGACAAAAACCAAAAAATGCATTCTTAACATCCATAATAATTATCTATGGGCCATATATGTGTAATAATACCATCATCAATTGTCTTAAGGTGTATGGTAGATTAAATTTTCTAAATAAGATGTATCATTCTGAACCATGTGTCTATATTTTATTTATTATTTCATGACCATTAATATATTCCATTAACATGATTATATAAAAAAACTAATTATAAAAATTATACTAATATGTTATTATTTTAATGTAATAACCTATATCTATCTCCAACCTCCATCAATTGGGAATGAAATTCATCACTCATGTGTACAGTAGACTACCGATTATCTAACCGATTTAATTTTTTTCTATCACTACATAAAATAGATGGTTATAGTGATGAAATTAATGTCTATTTATCATAATAATGAAACATTTATCATTAAAAAAATTATATATAGATTAAATTTGTATGTTTCTATAGACTAAAAATTATCAACTCCAGTTGTTAATACACGCGGACTACTACCTCCATGAATCAATGTGAATAATTTTCATCCCCGCATCACATGGATAATATATATAATTATATTTAATGATATAATGTTATATATTTTATTAAATTATAATTATAAAATAATTAAATAAAATACACCTTCTTTTAAAAATAATCATTGATGTATGTAAACGGTAATCATGGATACCAAAACCCAGTCATTTCCATGAATATAATGTACTAACATTTTCATTAGAACAACTAATTATTGGTTTAAATTTATATTTTAGGTATAAAATTAATAATTATTTCATTATTATTATTATGGATATTATGTAATAATGTCTTATTTTATGATTTTCATACTATAAATCTCATTTTAAAAACATGTTTCAAATAACAACAAAACTCCGGGCATAACAATAATTGATTAAGTAATTTTATAAGAAATGATTTAACCGCAAATAATTTTAATAATAAAAATGATAAATTTTCTTAGGAAAATAAATAATTTATCTATATTTATTATTTAAAATGTCGAACAACATACGTGATGAGTTGGACTCGATGTAATGGAATTTTTTCTTTATAAACATCTTTTTAAAGGTTTTTATGTTTTATTTTCTAAATCATTCTCTTCCATATCCATATCATTATAAATAGTTTAAGATAAAATATTTTTTATAATTAATAGACCTACAATGTTAATTTTTACCATTTAATAACTTTTAAAATTTTATATATGAATGAATCTTTTTAAGATTTTACATAAGGGATTTCATCTCAATTATCATTCATAGAGGGAAATTATAATGTTCTGAAACAAAATTATTTCATATGGTGTTTTGAATTCACATTTTATATTTTGTATCATGACTCTTTTATATTTTATTGTATTTGGTGTTTCAATTTTAATTATTTTATCGATGATGATTTGACTTCATGGTTTCTAAGTTAAAAGGGGATTGTTAACTAATTTTTTTTATGTTAGGGTAAAACATGTTTTAATATACATAATTATTAAATAATTATGTTTTAATTGATATACAAATTTTCATTATTATTTTTTCCCTTTTTTAGAAGATTTTAATTAAGGAAAAATAATCCCCCAATTTATTGGTTCTCAACTTAATGATATGATATTTTTATGGATTATTAATCACATATTCATTTTCTATGGGGCATAGGTTTATGTTATAACCTTGTATTAATTTTTGAGGTGTATATACTTACCATTTAGTGAGATAAATCAAGAATCTTCTTGGATTCAACATATTTATTTTATCATTTAATTTTCTCCGTTTACAGCTCTTCTAAATGATGAGTTACCTAATCGGTAATGGATTTATGTTACAATACACAATCATATCAAGATTGTTAATATGCAATGTTCATTTGGGTGAAATCATATGCAATTATTTTCTGGAACATCATTTTATATATTATTATATAATTATTTATGTATTCTAAAATTTTAATTTTAATTTTCTCTTTTACAGACTATAAATCCTCAAAAATGTCTATTTTATGTGACACTAATATTGTATAATCATTTATATCAAAAATAACTCGCTTTAATATCCATATATTTGAATATTTTCAAAAAAATTTATTTTATAAAACTTAATATGATTTAAAATCTATTATACATGATCTTAGTACATATTAAAACATTTATTTAAAGAGGAATTTTTTTAGTGTTTTTCAAAATGGGTTACTCTTAACTATGTTGAAAAAATGGTTGAAAATTTATTTATTTTTCACATCAAAAACATAACCAGGTTTTACCTACATCATGAATATTATTTTCATTGATATTTCACTTATATGAATCTATGGTTAGTCAGAATGAAAATTATTTTCTGTTTAGTTTTTGAAATTTTAATTTTTAAAAGTTATTTTAAAATTGATAAGTGTATTTTCTTTAAAAATACATTTACTGATATTTTAATTGGATATCCATTAATCAAAACTATCAAACCTTAATGTTACAAATTATTCAATATTTCTATTTTTGTGATGTTTCCATACTCACTCATTATTGGGATGTATTATGGTTTTTTAAAATATAATTTGAAGGAACATGTTACTATTATATATGATTATCAAGTTATAACTAGAATAATGGATTATTTTATAAGTCAAATAAAGATATTAAAGCTCTATGTTCTTTATTATGTTCTGTTCATTTGGTAATTTTATGTGGTTTGGTGGATCTATTATAAATTGAGAATGTCAGATCCATTTATTGCTCACCAATTCAGTGGTTAAAGGGAAATAGTTAAGCAAATAGGTTTCTCCAGAGATTTATGGCAATATACTATAAATTGTGTTTCTAAAATAGGATGGGGTTTTCATGTTTGGATTCTCATAATAGACATGGGAAATGTATTATTATTATATTTCATGTATAAATATGATGGTAATTACATTTTCATTCAAAAGTGTTACATCATATATAAGAGTGATATTAAAACGATGACCCAAATTTCCTACATGTTTAATATGTTTGTGATATTTGTTTTTAATGATTCCTTATATCAGGAGAGACATCACATGGTTTAGGATTAGCGAGTCCAATTACACTTTCCTTAGTTAAATAATTATAACATGAAAGAGGATCTATGTATTTTTATTGTTTGAATTTTATTATGTTATGCTCATTTACGATTATTATTTCATCATATCCTTATCATCAAATTACTCTCATAGATGAAATTAAATTGTTAATGTATTTGTATACAATAATAGAGCATTTCGAATCAACATTCTTATGTTTTGTTTTCTCCAAGTTATAAATAATGATAAAAAAGTTTTTCTGCCAAGAATTATTTAATATGTGAATAATATTATGGGATATGATAAAGAAATAATTAGAATTTTTAAAATAATGATATAGTGGATGAAATACCCCCTATATGATAATAGATTTTCCTATATATGTTTTACTAAAATTATCTTAAACTTTAAACCTAAAAGGTCCTTTGGAATGGAGGTTATCTAATATTTCTATTTATTATTGTCTATTTTGGGTGGAATAAAATTGGTTCATGTTCATATGTTTCAAAGAAAAAATTGTAATGATAATTTTAAGAACTAGCTCTATGAGTGATGGTTCATAGCTGTTACGCATTTCAAGAAAACTATAAATCATTTTATTATATGCATCCCTAAAAATTAATTAATACATTCCGGTATAAGAATTTTTTTAATGTTTGGATTACATGTCCATATTATATAGTAATAATAAAGTAATTGAAAGATAATGGAAGTTTTTTCAATTCCTATCCCGATTAACGGTCTATATAATTTTCAATTAATTCTTTTCTATCATTAGCACCCAGATATTTTAAATTATATATTTTCAATTAAAACCAAATTAGTTTGATATATTTATTCACATAAAACACTAAAAAAAACAAAATAATTATCAATATATATCAATTGTAATTTAGATGTGTATTTAATAGGTAATATAGAGGAAATAACAATATGAAATATTTTTATAATTAAAAAAATTTAAAACAAATTCATTGTTCAAATTAAAATTTTATAGCTAAATAAAAAATAAAATAATTTTATTTACAGATATATATTTTCATAAAAATAAAAATAATTAACTATAAATTTTGTTGAATTATGATTAAATATATGTTTATTTTTTAATTATTGATAATATATATAAAAAGTTGATCTTACAAGAATCCAATAGTTATTACATACAATGTAACAAATTTTATCTAGTTACAAGATATATCATTATTAATTTTTTTTACTGTTTTTATATTAAATTCAAATTATTATATCATTTAGAAATATAACCATATAAAAATGTTTTAAAAATTATTATCAACATTTCCAAATTTGGTAATGGGGTAAATTTAAATTTCATGAAGGAAATCATGTTACCATGAATAATATTTGTTACAACTATAAAATAGTATTTTATCCAGGAATGATAATTTTTTGAATATTATGATTAAAACATTAATTGATATATTTTAAAATAAAGAGTCTATTGTGATGTTTAAATATAAAAAAATTAAATATCACTTATTTAATTACTAATACAAATTCAATAATATTATGATAACTTAGTGATTAAAATGAGTTTTTCTATAAAACACTATCTGTTAATATATTATATGTAAAAAAATAATAGTTAATTTTGTTTTAATTAAAAATTTATTTAGATTAATTTTATTTAAAATTAAAAAAATTCATATCAAAACTATTAATTATGGAATCTCATTTATTTTTATTAAAAAAAATTTATCCATGTTTTAATTTTAATCACAGTTGTTAAGTGTTTAAATAGGTTATCTAATATCGCTCAAAAATTAATATTCCAATATAAAAAATAGACATTGTAGAAAAAAATTTGGTTTGAAAAGTCATATGAAAATTTATAAGCAGCGTTCACCCACCTGTATCATCAAACCCTCATGAAATTCCATTTTTATCCTTTACCTAACATTATTTTTCAAATATATTCCACTCATTTTAATTAATAGAAATCGACCATTACTTCCCACATCAAGACACCAATATAGTTCAATATTCCAAAAAAACATTACTCAATATACATCAATGAGATATCATATACGTGTTTTGTTCAATCTAGAAAAAAATATACCTCATGTATGCATTCCCAATGTAGTCATAAAGAAGAGATCTCAATTCTCAATATACGTATTACTTACAATTTTAATTCCTTTCATTACCCTTATGATGCACCATCATACATAACATTATAAAGATGTTTATATAATGATATATTTGTAAATTTTATAAATAAATTTTATTATTCTGATATTATAACCTTTAACTAATCCCCATTAATTCAAATGAAAATAAAAAAAATAACTATCATGTATATTTACAAACTACAACCTCCATGAATGACATGATTTTTTTTCATCACCTGCAATCATGGATTCTTCTAGATCTAGCTTTAGTGATAATATAATTTATATTAATCATTATTTATAATCTATAAATATATAATATGAATTATTTATTTATTATTACCAAAAAATAATATTTATAAAACTAACAAGAAAAAAAACATACTAAGTTAAAGAATAAATAATTTACAAAAAAATATTTTTAATTTCCTAAATTTTATAAATATTCCATATTATGATTCATAACCATAAAATAAAGTAAATAATTCCTATATAATTTTATAAAAATTATTCTGTAACAAAATAATAACTTCTATATCCACATTAATAAAAAGATTGCAGCTTGTTCTCTTTAGGTTGGTTAAAGTACCCAAATAAAAAATGATTTAAATTTAAATCAGGGGTGGATTTTAAATCATAATATTTTATATTATTATGATAATAAGGATTTTATTTTGTTTTGATTATTTTTAATTACAACTTTCCAAAATATTGTCGTATTAGACATCATAGTAATGTATAATAACATAAATAATTATCTAATGAAAAAACAAATTTAGAAACAATTATAAACAATCTATTACAATACCTTTCAGGAATTTTAATGATGATCTTTACCACAATAATGAAAAAAACAATTTATTAAAAAACAATTTTAAAATGATAGGAAATAACCTCACACAATATTGAATATTTATAATATATAACTAATATTCAGGTGTCGAATAATTGTAAGTGAATGTTATAAAATGATATAGATATGAAAAAATTTCTTAAATTGGTGAGTAATATTTTTAATTTTGTTAATGATTAATCATTCAATTTGGTAAAATCTATGAATTTAGGTAAGAAGTTCTTCAAATAAAATTTAAATTCTTAAGATAAAGTAATTATTGTGTACAATGATTTTTTTTAAATTGTTCTATTATGTACTATCTAATTTATATTATCATATTAATTTAGTTTATGGTTTGTGAAGATCCATGTCATGATCTTGATAAAAATAAACTTTTTAAAAAAATATAATGGTTGAAGTGTTTATTTTAACATCACTCCCATTATTTGTTATAAGGAATACTTTTGAAATTCCTTCTTCTAATCATGGTTATTTCCACACTAAGATTATATTTAATTGTAAATCATCTTTCTCAACCAGGGTAATAACTTTAAATCAAAATATTTTACAACTATGAATATATTACAAAAATATATATAAATTTGAGGAATAATCCACATCCTCTTTAATGATAGTTCCCCCTCAAATTATTTTTTTTAGAAAAATTCTCTTATGTGTATTTTGAAACACAATTATGTATAATATCTTGTGAATTAAACAATTCACTTCTTTTATTTTTTAATTAATGTCTTGTGAATATTTTTATGATGTGGTATCACAATAATGACATATAAAAATAATAAAATAGGTTTCCTTCCAATATTAGTTGTTTTATGTCCTTAAAAGGATCAATTATAAATTTTTATATTAATAATAAAAAATTTATTACATAACATTCATTACAATAAATAGTCAAAGTTACTCATAACGTTTATTGTGTTATGAAAAATTATTTTAGTAAATATCTTTTTATGTTTTTATTTCATGTGGAAAAATAATTCCACCATTTCTTTTTATACTCTATGGAATAAACACTCTATAGCTTTATAGTTTATTAAATAAGTTATTAGTCTCCTGTTATGATTAATATATGTTTTCATATGGTCAATATTATTTAATATTTTAAATAAAATTATCAAAATGTACTTAAGAGTGGTTATCTTCCAACTCTTTCAAATCCTTATATTCATTCCAATTATATTTTCTTAAAATTTCATCCTCAACATTTCATATATTCTAAATGCATGAGTTAACTATTATAACGTAAAATTTCGGCATCTTATGTTAATTATTATTTTATATGATTATATATGATTTCCATAGAGTTCACACATAATATATGGCTTGATAAGACTACACTTTGATATAACACTAATAAATTTTTTAAGGAATTAATCATTATACATTATATTTTCATGATTTGATCAAAACGTTTGTTGATAATATATTATTATACCTTGGTGAATAAACATGGTAATATATATAGTTCACCATTCTAGGGGTATAAGGTGTTGGGTAAAGAAATATTCTATAGATATAGAATGTTCATAATACCTTGGAAGAATGTCTTGGTAATTTTTAATGACACATATGTGAAAAAACATGATGATTTACTTTTGTGAAATCTCAATGATGTAATTTGGTGACATTACAGTGAAATGATCATATTAAAATTATTTACACATATCTATGTTATGCTTCATGTTCATATGATCATTTTATTTACCTTTTTATGTATTAATGTTCTCATGTTCATATTATTTTGTTACGCCCCATGTCTTACCCAATATATGTTCTAATGTAATTTTTTACCTCATACAAAGAATTGGATATCACTATATTTTTTTCATTATAATTACCCATGTTATATTGAATATTGAAATGTATGATGTGTATAGATGATAATGACTATTCTAGGGCATATAAATAGAAAAACCCATTGAATGCCCAAGGTATTAACCCAAGGGATTAGTATAACTATATGATTACATCTCAATGTTTTAGTATATTTTTCATTAACCCATAAACTTATAAATTATATACATATATAGATTCCATTACATTGATTTGGATTTAGAATATATGTTCATATTGGTGGACACAGTTAAAAGGTATAGTTGAGTATTACTGCCTTCTTCACACTAGAAACATATATATAGGCCTAAGATTTCCCATCATACTAGACACTCAGGAAGATAATTATTTTGTTAATAAAATTCCATTTACAATATAATATTAATGAATTGTGTTAGGGTATATTATAGGATCTATGAAAAATATGTGGAGATTAAAATTATCAAGATTTAGGGTGAACTAAATATTAATTTTACATAGTTGTTATTCCAAATAATCTAGCATAATTTATTAAAAACAATTTGAATATAGATGTGTTCATAAAAACCCAAATGAATACAAAGAATATGTCCCATGTGAGTCCAGGTACTTAATATTATGATGTATATATGAATTTATTTATTTAATGTCAAAATCAATGGAATAGGCACCAAGGAGAATTCCATGAAGGAATTCAATGAAGTTTAATGTGTTGAGTATGAGGTTATAGTAAAAAATGTTTTTGATGAAAGTTAAAAGCAATAATTTTATAAGATGAAGGTAAAATATTTTTTCAATGTTCATATATTTGATATTAAAGGATATAGATTATTTTTTAACATCTACAATTTCATGATTTTCATTTAGATAACCCTAAATTGTTTTATAATTGAGGGATATTTTGAATAAGGAAGATTAAATTTAATAAAGGGGAAATGAAACACCAAGATACAATAAAATATATATTTTCCATTACAACTAATTGTGTTCAAAATATTTATTCACAAAAAAAAGACCCTAAATTAACCACCTAACATTTTATCCTCGTTACGATCTATCTTTTAAATCAGTGGTTAAACATTGAGATAATAGAATTAAGAAATATATTGAGAGATAAAAAATAACTTTTTAATACTAATTCATGGTTAAATTTGATATAGTAAATATATTTAAATAATAAGAAAATTATAAATGTAAATTTTTATTCTAAAAAAATTATTTTCATTGTTTGTTAAATTTATATTATTATGTTTAAATAATATCGTACATAAAAATTATTGGTAATATATATAATATAGTATGATAGAATCCATATAATAGTTATTTATAGGTTTTTACTAAAGTTATATTATTGTTATATGATATTTATCTATTATTGTTTTCTCTCTAGTCATATATGAAAACTAATTTTAATCATTTTTAATATTTTATTTCTAGAAAATGGATTGACATTTTTTTCTAATTTCTCTGAACCAACACTCTCAGATATATTTCAATAAAAAATAAAATAAAATTTTCTGGATTTGATACAAATAAATGTTACAACACATTTTCATTGTAAAAACTACAATACCTAATGCATTTAATGTATCTAGTGTATGGCCAAGTATATATTTTGTTTACATTTTTTGAGAACTTGGGAAATATCTTGATTAATAAAAACTCATGAATTAAATGTAGTATTTTTATATCTATACTTATATTTTTATATTCCATGTTAGGTCTCAAACATCTATCAAAAAAATTATTCATATATGAAACCAATATAAGCTCAACTCATTTATCGTTATTCTACATATCGTGGGGAGACATTATCAAATTAAGGGTGAAATCAAATTATCATTAGGTTTAAACATAATAATTAACAATTGAAAATCATTAGTGATATTAAAATTAGAATAATGGTACAATCACATAATAAAATTACATGATCATAACGTAAGGGAACTCAATGCCATCAATAAAAATATCTACAATAATGAATAATTATTTAATTCAGTATCATCTAATAAGATTCATTAAAATTAATTAATCATGATCCATGTGTTTTCAATAGTGTTAAAAAATATTTTATTAATTATTACATGAAAAAAATAAAATCTATTGTTTTTTTACATTATCTACATTATATTTTTTAGATTTGTGCCATAAATAATAAGTGCCCTGGTAAATCCATAGGACATACCCTCAGGTATCCCAATCATTCATTCCTTTAAAGATATGGAAAAATATTAAATTCATTGAGAATATATAATGGGAATAAAATTATAGTGAAATTTATATTTGTATTACCTATATCTCAAATTTCATTTCTATATACCATTCAAAAATAAAACCTTTATAAGCATAAAATCTTCATCATAACCCATATTATATCTTGATTAACCAATAGAAAATGAATTGTTTTCATGAAAATATATTTGAAACATTTATAATAATCCTTATAGAGAATGATTATGGACGGTATCATGTGATCAAAATCTCAATGATGAAGAGAAATCATTAATAGATCATGATTTAATGGAAAATAACATTAAATAAATTTAATCAACATTTCTTTGAAAATAAGTTAAAGTAATCTTTCTATTTGTATTATTTAGTTAAATAATTACAAAATTTTGGGAACATAGTTTTATATAAATATATAAATTTGAACATATACGGGAATATTCAATAAAAGTATTATGAAAAAATGAAAGTGCATTTACGCCATAGATAATGAAAACGATCATTCTTCTCAAATATTTTGTATATGGGTTTTCTTGTGGAAAACATGGAACAAATAAAGATAATTTATTTTTTAAACCTCTTAATAGATGATCGAAGATCATATATAATTTATTTAGGAAAAAAAATTAAAAATGTCATTTTAGGAAATTTTTATTGAAAATCTTAATTTTGATGGAAAATATTCCCCATAGAAAAGAATATACAACATCGGTATCACATAAAAACATTCTTGAGGTATCATAAATCAACATATAAGGATATGAAAATAAAAAAAATAAATAAAATTCAAAATAATAATAGAATATAAGAGGTGGTTTTTAATAAAAATAGGTAATATGATTTCTCTAAAATGACTCTAGAACATAAAACATCCCCAAAATAATGGATATTATAACATAAACCATTCACCATAGTGGACACTATTCAATTATAAGCCTCATATAAGAATGATATAAAATGAATTGTTAAATATATAAAACCTAATGAAACTCATGATATATCATGTTAATGGGGAATTATAAATACTCCATAAAATAAGAAATTTGCATATCATAAACAGATGTCCCAATAAAAGGTGATTTATGAAAAATAACCCTCATAGAGTTATTATCACTGAATTGTGAATGAATCAATGGATTGATTATGCGTGACCAAAAAAAATTCAAAATAAATTAAAATATAGAATAAAATATTAGATTTTTTTTCACAAAAAATAATTCTCTAAAAATGTAAATAGAGAATATATATAACCCAATGAAAGGAAATTGACTTACAATGCCCTTTACCACATGGAAACTCTGATGTCAAATCACCTTGTATAAAATAAATAAAATTGTAAAATAATATACCATGAAGAATTATAAATTCTATATTAAAAATGAATATGGATAATTATATAAACCATATTAATTTATTTAGTTTTATAATACCAAACTATGCCGTATTGGATAAAAAGTGAGATGAAGCCTTTCACCTGAGTCCATAATTTTATTTGTTTGTCTACCAAATTCTATATAGTAAAAATATTTGTATTAATTAATTGATTAATAACCACTTTTGGTTTATAAATTTATCATTAAATTATTTTTTATGTTTATAAAAATCCAATATTTATTTATTAAATCAATTAAGTCAATGTTAGGCGTTTTGTGGATGTTTTTTTCAATGATTCAAAACAACATTAGTTTACTAAATATAATAAAACATATAATAGTTACATAATATCCAAAATAGAAATAATGATAGAAATATAATTTTAATACATTTATTACATATTAAAAAATAATTAATGATTTAAACAAGCGAACTACATTAAAATCATGGATATGGTAGGTCTTATGTAAGAATGAGAAGCCATTTCATTTCACAATGATCATTATATAAAAAAGGTATGTGTTATTTTATATTTAAACAAATGAAATAATATCATAAAAAATTATTTAAATATATTTATATATGTATCATCCTAGTGATGTGATAATGAAAACAAATTTCATTACATCATGTAGGGGTAGTTTACACATACACACAAATGAAATTATCATTATTTAGGGATTGGAATAGTTTGAAATATAAAAATATAACATCATTTATTAAATAAATATATTTACTGAATATAATATATGAAAATATATATATATATATATATTAAATCTATCATTATAAAAATCCACTAGAGATGGTGAGGGAAAACAAGTTACATCAGTTCATGAGAATGTAGTATACTATACAAAAAAAGGATGAATTCCCTTCCCATTTAGTTTTGTATGGAGATGTATCTTGGTTGAAACATTATCTAAACAATATATTAGAATATAGTTTATTCTTGGTTTTTTAATTCAGCATGGTTGGAAAAAAATTAATTATATGGAAACAATTAAAACAAAAATACTCAATTAAGAATAGTAAATCTTCTTCAAACAACCTCATATGGTTTAAACTAAAACATATACAAGAATTATTTGTGATTAAAAGGAATCGATGAAGCGTATATGGATAAAATTAATGGATTTGGTAAGACTTCACTAAAAAAGTATTTTTAATTATGAATGAAAAAAGAGAAGAGATACCCTTTTATATGTGAGAAGAAGTGGTGGTTTAATAAATACCCAAAACAAATATATAATTGAGAGTCTTTATCTAACCAATTGAAAGCAAAAAATATTAAATATTTGAATTTAATGAATGTAATATTTATCCACAACTCTAAAAAAATAAAAACATGTTCTATCTCTTTTACTCCTCAACCTCTTGGCTACTCATTATACTATTTCACTTTTTCAACATAGTCACCTCTTTCATTAATCATTATTGGTAATAATAGTTACTATTTAAGGAAAATTGGAACATAAATGGACCATTTTTTTTTCATATATAAAGTATGTATCCCAATATTAGAATTTTTTAAAATTAAATCATTTAAACAATATTATTTATTATAAAATATCATTAATGAGTACTTTAATAAATGCCATTTTATTTTATTTCTAAAATATCATGATAGGGATTGAATTAAAATACATACATTAAATATGATGAAAAATGTATTACTTAACTAAAATATTTTTAACCTATTAATTCATTCAAATAATAATATTTTTATCATTTTTTAAATCAATTATTATATTTTACTTTTAATTAAATAAATAATGGGTCTATGTTATGTAAGAATATATGGTAATTATATAATCACTATAAATGAAAAATTAATTATAATGAATAAATAATTAATTTATAGTTAAAATAAAAATTTATGAATCAAATTATTTTTTTGTATCCCTATAAGAAATATTATATAAATTAAATGAATGATTATGATGTGTTTTCCATTGTTTATAGATAATATTATAAATATCATAATCATGGCTATATTTTATATACATGTATTAATATGGATGAAATATACTCATTAAATAACATTTATGAATGTTTTATAGTCATTTTTAGTACTACTAGTATTAATTTGGACCTTAATTAACTCATTTTACTTTTACCATAGTGAAAAGAATTTATTATGATTATTATTCATAATGAAAATAATAATTCATCAATATTAAATAAAATTAATTATTATGAATCTAAATATATAATTCATTATTCAATTTCAATTCACGTAATTGGATGAATTTAATTAAAAATTAAACCCGTAAATTATTCCAATAATCTATTTCCAAAGAAAAAAATTCATTAAATATCAAAAAAAATTCCCAAGTTCACCATAAAAATTATATCAATGATTTAATTTGGATTAATAATTATATAATTTGACCATTTATACTTTTATAACAACTATTTAATAAAATGAAACATTTTAAATGCTTGAATTGTAAAATCTGTTAAAAACAACATTCTGTATTTTTCGCTATTCATCCAATTTATAACCTCTCTTGAAAATTTTAAAAAATTCAAACTAATATAATTTTTAAATTATACAATAAAATTTGGAATTAATATTATATAATATTTTTTATAATTTTATAAATTAAATATTATATTTTCCCACATAAAATTAATAAAATCTATTTTTTATGAAAATATGTTTCTAATAATAGAAATAATTTAGTTAAAATATAATATTTATTTAATAATCATTAATCAATAAATAGGCATTGATTGAAAAATTCAAATACATTTAAAAATTTAGTTAATCCTATTCATACCATCAAATTTAATAGCTAGTTTTTAATGATCATATTTAAATGATAACATCTTGTGGTTTACGTATGCTTGGTGTTGGGTGTCGAACATGTTATAAAAATATTTTCCTTATTCTAAATGTTTATTATATCACATAATCCACCTCAAATAATTATTTCATTATAAAATTAATTTTTTTTCATAAATTGAGGATTTTAATTTTCAAAATACATTCACTAATATCTATTATTTTAAAAATTATTAATAAAAATATGTTTTGATTAGAGAGAAAGGAAATGTAATGGTCATTTGAGTAAAACATAACTAGGTTTCCATGTATGAAAATAGTAGCTAGAAGTGAAAATATTCACATGTTTGTGAAATTTAATAACCATATATTGATGAGACTATATAAATATCATTGATCAAAAAAAGTGAACATTCTTATAAATGTTTACCACAAAAATTATTTAATCTAAAGAGTTGTGAAGAATTAATTCTGTTAAAAAAATTGACGTACATAGATAATTGTTTTTTCAATATTTCTTTTTTAGATTTTTGAAATTCTATTCACATCTAGATTATGAACACGAGTTAATATAGTTAATTGACAAAATAAATTTCATACATTAAATATTTTCTTCCAAAATTTACTCTTTTTCAAAAAAAATTAATATACAAGACAAATAGTTTTTGTTTGGAAGAACTAAAATAAAATTATAATTGATCGCATAATATGAAAATGCCTGAAATTTCATTTCTCTAATCATTATACATTAATCAAAAAAATTTATGTTACATATTTTAAGACAATTTCTATATTTAATAAACCCTCATTAAAAGAACAATACATTTATCTTCAATAATCAATATTACAACCAACATTTTAAAATATTTATTCCATAAATAACTATCCATAAATGTCATAAAAATATTATCAAAAAATATTTAAAAACAATTATTGTAGTGACTTTATTAAATAATCATCCATGATAAATTTAACATTTTCACCAAATAAATTTATTCACTGATAAAGTCAAATACCCATAAATACATATTGAATTAACATATAATCTCAAAATTATGAAATTCTTTTATTTAAATAACATTAGTAACCATAAATACGTATTAAAATAATATAATCTTCCAAAACGTAATTTAACGTTGTCTCCTCAAAATAAAACCTCATATATAACCTAAGGGTTATATATATATATAATAATTGGCTCAAAAAATATCAATAGTCACCATAAAATTCTATCAGGATAGACCCCAAAAGTAGTGTCAACATCAATGAACATATGATCAACCTAAAACTCATAATACTATGATTGTATCTGTTAATCATAATATAAAATCACCTGAAAACATATTAATCTCTAAATTAATCTAATCCCACATCTAATTCCACATGTAATGTCCCAAAACCCATACTCCAAGACCTGGTGAAAAGAAACATAAATAATGCATTTATGGAATTGATACAAATAAATGAGATCATTTTTTTCTATAAAAACATCAGAAATATATATTTCATCACTTACTTAACTAAGCAATGTTTTGTATTGTTTTATATAGTTTACAAAATATCTTAACGACATTCATGACATAAATATTGTATTCTTTATAATATACCTATTTTTATATTTTATATTTTATATAAAACATCTATAATAATAATTATTTACACGTGAAATATTTCTAGATTCAAATAATTTTTAATCATTATTTATTTCCACTAGAAAGGGAAACATGAAAAGGGTGAGAAAAATTTCAAAGGGTGAACATATTAATTAAAAACTGATTTTTATCAGTGATAAGACGATGATAATGTGTATGATGGAATAATCATTTTGGTTTTGAAAAATGAAGGATAAATCATAAAAATGAATACATGTTTCATCAATAATGTTTCATGGAATAATTATTTTAAATGAGATAAGATCCTAAATAATTAAATAATACAGAACAATGTGATATAAATCATGATAAAATGAAAAATTATTTACCTATATTAATAATAAAAAAACCATTTTGGTATCTTGGGACATTTCTTCCATAACCCGTTTTATATTCATGTCATAGATAATTGGATCTTAGTAAAATCAATAAGAGTATCCTTTCAATATACCCACTGTTGCTTATAAAGGTAAGGAACAATACCTACTGCATTGAAGATGTATAATAGGTTAAAACTAATCATTTATGTTATATCATTATAACCATCTAATCTTATATATTTTTTAAGTACCAATCATGAATAAAACATTTAGAAGAATTCAAATTTCATCGTAACACGTTGTATGGTTTGGTTTACATGTGAATAAATGGTTTCAAGAAAATTTCATTAAAAAATAAATTATAATTCATCTATATGATTTATATAGGATGTGTTATAATATAATAATCCCAATTAAGTAGATAAAAATTAAAATTATAATTACATAAATGAAAATTCCATTAAATATGTATTTAGAAATTGTTATCAAAAACCAGGGAAACATTCCTCATATATGGGTAATATTTTATTAAAATGTAAAAAAAATTAGGATATATTTTTTAAAAAAAATAAACTGGTAATATTATAAAATAATATTGAATGAAAATAATGATCATGATAGTAAAGAAATATGTTGATGTGTGTAGATATGGAAAATAAATGTCATTTTCAGTGTTTTTGAAATCAAAGATAAAAGTGACCCATTTTTTAAATTTTAAGGTTAAAAAACATTATAATTGATGATAAAGTTCCAAGTAATATACATTTAGGATGAAAAATATATAAATAAAAAATTAAATATTTTAAAAAATTTCTAATTTTTTTAGAAAAAAATGATTTTGGAAGAAATCATTTATAGCTATAAAATAAGAGAAAAGGATTTTATCACATAAAAACAACATTATTAATGTCCCTTTAGTAAATAAGTATAGAAATGTATCCTAAAACTATCTAATAGAATCATATACATAGGAAAAAAATGTTCTTAGGTTCAAAAAAATTACAACATATGACGTCCCCCAATGGAAGATTGAATATCAAAAATCAAAAAATGAAATAATATTAATACATAATGCATTTACCAAATTGTTTACATTTCAATAATTGTCCACATAAGATAATTTCACTAAATGAAACATTATATTTCATTAAAAATAGATAATATTTACATAAAATGTAATTGTGGAAATATATACACATCATACACAATTATACGTTAATATCACATATATATGTCATAAAAAAGGATTTTATGGAACTTATAAAACATTATAATTATCTTATAATTTAGTTGATAATTATTGAATAGAGTGATATTGAGTTGAGAATAATATTACAAAAGAGAATGTGAAAATATAAAATTAATCAGTTGATGGTTTTATTCACAAATATTTATTTAGTAACAATGTCAACAAAGAAGAGTAATAAACAAAGAAAAGGAAATTATTGTAAGAAACCCATTGGTAAAATTCAACTTGATTAAACATGGAATAAATAATTATAATTTCATATTAAATTACCATTTATTAGTAATATTTCATTATTTTACATCAATACAAGGAATTATATATAACATATAAATGAAATTATGTGAAAAATAATAAAATATGTCTTAATGAAAGGATATTTACATAATGTTCATTTCATCAAGTCAAAAATAACTATGTATGAATATTAAATACTATATAATAAACATCAATCAATTATTTAGTATTTTAAGATAATTTTATATGTTATATAACTGTATCATTAAACTATATTTTCATTTATGACATTGAAATGTTTAATTAATTAATAGTTTAAGTCCACATGATATGTTTTGAGGACATTCGATTACTTTTTTCAAAACGGAATTAGTGTGTTGATAGTTTTCAAAGAGTGTATTATTCCATTATATCTATAATAAAAATAATGAAATTATTATTGTATATTTATATCTCATAATTTTTTATACCAATATTGAAATATGGTTTTAAAAAATTTACTATATTAGAATCATAAAGGTGATATGTCATATGTATAAATGATTAATGAATTCATTTTCAAACCAACATTATGGGAATAAAATAAGTATTTTTTATCCTTAAAAGGGATAATAATATGGTATATACCATATAATATATTTAAATATATATATATATACATCATTCGTGTAGTTTGGTGATGAAAAATGAAACACATTGCTTTTTGAATGAAGTAGTCCACATACATTAATGAAAGACCAAATAATTTTTCTGTGAATGGAATTGTAATAGTATAAATGAAATTTATTTATTTCCTAATGACAAATCTATCACTATGTTAAGAAATATAAATTTAATTCATCATTATAACCATCAATAAGAAGGTGATGGAAAATTAATCACATTGGTTCATGAGTCAATAGTCTATCATACACACAAAATATGGAATCCTTTCTCATTTGATGGATGTTAAAGATGAATGAGGATTATTCTATTTACAAAAAAAATATCTTAGTATATTTTAGATACTTTTATTATTGTTTTATCATCAATGAAAAATATTCTTTGGTGGTGGAAGAAGAAACAAAACAAAAATTCCCAGTTAAGAACAATACATCATATTTGAACAACCTCTTAAGGATAACACCAAAATATTCACTAGGATAATTTAATGACCAAAAAATCATCAATGATATGAAAAGGGATGTATAAAACATATTTTTTGTGCATTTTCGAGTAAAATATGTGTTTTTGGTGTTTTTAAACTATAATAGCAAGTCCCCTTTTATAAGGTAGAATGAATAGAATTTCAAGAAAACACATACTTGTTCAAAATATGGGAGTCAATATAAAACCTATAGCCTAAAAATTTAAAAAAAATAGATTGGATGGAATATAATTTGTAGTCAAACATACACCTCCAAACTAGATACAATTTTTAATTAACATATACATTATCCTATATGGTAACTCATTTTTTCCATTCTAATTTTTCACTTTTGTAACTAGTTATTTAAGGTTTCGGGTTCATGATAGTTTCTAAAAATAGATATTTGGTATATAGTTTAACAATTTTTTATATTTTAATCTCAATTAAAAATAATTGACAAAATATGGGTCTGTTAAAAAATTTAAATCATTTAATAATCTAATATTTTTTATAAAATTTTATTAATTTAGGTTTTGAATATATTAATGTAATTAGTCATAAAAATAAATAGAAGGGTTTAATTTTAATACATACATTTAAAAAATAAAACATTGTTATAATTTGTTTACATTAATAAAATAATTTATTATCTTTTTCTTTTAACCAATCAAATATTATGCTGGTGTTACGTAAGAATTTAAAAAAATTATATAAATATTAAAGATTATATATATTTAAACTTGTTAATGGAAACTTATTTGATATTTAAATTTCAATTTGAAACCAAATATAATTTTTTTCTTTACCCATCAAATAATATTTAATAAATTATTATTAATCAAGTTAAATTTATGATGTTTTTATTAAGTAATATAGATTTTAGAATCAATAAAATATGACACAAAAGGTCATTAATTATATTTATTGATGAATATGGATTAAATATAGTCATATAATTATTTTTAGGCATAATTTTTTGTAGTTTTTGTGTGGCTCTCAAATTAATTTTAACTATAATTACATCAATTTACTTTTCATCTAGTAATGAATAGTTACTTCGACTACTATTTCCAATGAAACAAAATTTCATTGAACATAATATATATTATTAATGATCATAGTGAAAAATATTTAAACAATGTTATAAAATGATATTCACATATTGGACTGAAATAAATTTATATAACAATACAAAAATATGAGGAAAAAATCATTTTTCCAATTAATATTATTAATTAAATATTAATTTTTATATTCTATAATTCATCATTGAATTAATTATATAACCCACATAAGATTATTTATCATATAATTAACCCAATAATTATTTTAATCCCACGTTATAATAAAATGGGACATTTAAAATTCATTAAATTAAAATATAGTTTCTAATTTAAATAATAAATTTTTACTTTTCTTCTAAGAATATTTATTTTCGGAAAATTCCCATAAATTAATCACAAGATTGTGCTGAAATGATGTTTGAAAAATGTAAATTATTTCTTTGAAATAAATTTTCTAATAGTAGTATATGTTAAATGGTGTATTTCTCCATAAAAACTAATATAAAATATTTTCTTATGAATACATATTTTGAATATTAAAATCATATTATGATAAATTGTGTGATTATTTCCTAGTAATTTATCATTACATTAGTATTTATTAGAATCATTATATAAATTTAAAAAAAATATTTAAACATATTCATAGCCACCAATTTTATGGATCAATTATATTCATCAAAATTAAATAATATTATTTAATGGTTTTTTCATCTTATTAATTCTTATAATACAATTTATGAAAAATAATTTCCTTATTTTAATTTTATGGCTTTTTACTATTGTAATCAAAAAATTTATCTTTGTTGATGATATAAATTTTATTTTTTGGCGTCACATTACGGTGAAAAAATAAATAATAGTAATAAATATAAATTGATGGTCTTTTAGATAATATAACCATTATAAATACATTATTAAAATTAAATTGATAAATATAAATAAATAATCAACTACAGTTTTCAAATATATATATATATGTAGACACACACACACAAATAGATAAATATATATATATTGATGTTAATATTTTAAATACATAATTATTAAAATGATTTTTATGAAAATAAATGACTTATCATCTCACTATATTTATTAATTTAATGTTACTTTTCCTAAACTAAAAAATTGAATTAAATAAAATTAAATCCATATTTAAATTTTAAGCATTAATTTTTTTTATTAAGTGTATTCATATTTATTTACTGATATAACAATTAACATGGTTACGTTTTATTCGTGATTAATAACTACTAAAATTTGTAATCAAATTAGGCCCAAAAGTTTTCCAAATGAATTTGAAATATATAACATTTAGAAAACAATTGGATATAATATCACATATACACATATAATAAGAATTTCCCAATGTTACAAACATAACTTTCTTAAAATTTCATTCTTATCCCTTACTACACATTCATTAATAATGATTTACACCTCTTTTTCACCTTTGGAAGTGCCCACTTATACCCACTATGTGATACATATAATGTTAAAAACCCTAGGAAAAAATCCATAATATGTTTAAACTATAGAAACTCTAAGGATTTAGAAACTAGAAGCATCTAAAATATTCTTTTATCCCAATAATTCCAAAGGATACTTCAAGAGAATATCAAAATTATCAATATATGTATTACATTAACTATAATATCCATTTAATAAGTTTATTTTCCACCCCCACAACACCATTTTAACAATATATATTTAATTATGTATTTTTAAATCATATTTCTAAATTTTATTATATCCATGTTATAGAAATTATCTATTATCCATTTATTCAATAAAAAAGATGATTTTTCCATGTATATTTCCAGACTGCAATCCCTATTAATGACACATTTAATTTTTATTAACCATGTTTTTATTGATGGGTATAGAAATAATATTATAAAATATATGAGTTATTTTTATCATGTTATAGTTTTTGGAAATATGTGATTGGAATTATATTAGTAATATAATCAATAATTGATCATTTTAAAACTACACAACTATAACAAACATTCTAAGAAGAAATGTGATATATTTATAAGTTAGTTGTTATGTTTAATTTTTTGTTTTTTCTGTTGTAGTTTGGGTTTGACATAGTGGTAGGTAACCAATAATAATAAAATAGGATTGGGGGTTCAAAAAAATTGGGTGCAGGTTACTACTGAAGAACTATAACTGGAATAATGTGGAATTGCAATAGCAGTGACACTACATCAATGAAGACACTTTAGTATTAGTGGGAGCTGTAGTAGGAATTGTAGTAGTAGAATTATTGTAGCATCACTATTATTGTATAATTAATATTTATCAATGGGCCTTATAAAAAACAAATATGGGCCTTTATGGCCATGTAATGGTATTTAATGCCCACTGGGCCTTGGGGACAAGTAATTGGTTCCTCTACCAAAAAATCAGTCCTTTATAAGTTTTAATAAAAAAAATGCTTCGATCCCACTGTCTGAAAAATTTCTTTTTTTTATTAAAACACTTACCAATTATGAATTTTCAACTAAAAAACAATTTCATTATGTAATTGTAATTTTCTAATAATCATATCATTATTAATTTATATCTTCTGTAGTCATATTCATAATTAGATTATGAAATGTTCTTATTGGGTTGGTCTAACAACCAATATTAATAATTCTACAAAAATATATATCAAGAGTCAATTTGGAAACATAATATTTGATATTATTAAATAAATAGTTTTTTTATTCTAAAATGTTAATATAAACTTTTATGTCATTAATCGGGAAAACACATTTTATTCAATATGATTTACATAATAAATATAATTATTGACATCATAAAAAACAATAAAAAATAAAAAATATTTCAAATGAAATTTTAAAATAATAAATAATAAAAATTAATCTAGTCAATTAGACTTATTATTATGGAATCATGATCATTTGGATAATAAAAACTAGTTCAAAATGATCAAGATTAATCACAAAATACTTTGGAATTAGGTAATAACAATCTAATATACCAAAAAATGAATATTTATGAATATTTATTATAAGAGAATATAAATATGAAAAATATTATAATACTGGTTAATATGATAGTTTTCTTGTACTAGAGATTAAAATTTTGTTTTGGAAGAAATGAATTATGGTAATGAGTTCTTCATTTGAAATTTTAACACATACAATAATTTTATTATTCTACACTCAGATGTTTTAATATGGTGTTATTACTTAAAAAATAATTTATTTTAACATATTATTTATAATCCATTAGATTTGATGATCAATATCATATACCATCATCAAATCAATATGGATTACGGAAATGTATATGTTTTATGTGTTTTTATTAACTCTACTACCTTAAAAGATTTATAATGTATTTTCATGTACATCATTATTCCATTAATGGTTTAGTCATCCCTAAGATAATTCTTATGGTACATACTCTTCTTCTCTATGGATAATTAATTTTATTCAAAATATTATACTGCGATCAATCTTATCCCCCAAAAATTTATATCATGATTAAGAAGAATTTTAATCATCTTTCATGATTTCTCACTCACTTTGTTCATATTTTAATTCCAATCAATGTTATCCTATATATTTTGAATGTCGATTATTTTTTACAAGATGTGACATAAATATTTTACTTATCTAATTTTCAAAATAAACGTTTAGTGCACTTTTTATGATGTTAAATATAAAAAATGAAATTTTTATACAATATTTTTATTATCCTGTAATTTTTTATTTTACATTTTACTCCCCATTCATTTAAGATACACTTTAGATCCTTCTACGGATCCATTAGTGATTTTTATTTTATAAAATTTAATATTTTCTAAAAAATTGACTATATATTTTTTAAAATAACTTCTGGTTGTGGCCAATGATATCCTTTTTTAAGATATTTCTATTTTTTCGTTTGAACAATTTTTTATTTCATGTCAACACATATTTCCACCATTTTTTCATCTCTATAAAGCTTTCTCTCTATGGAATCATTTTATCATAGAAATGTCATAGTTTCATTTTTATAATGAAATGTTTCAATGGGAAATGGTATTTCTTATTTCTAATGATATTTTCTAAATGACCCTAAAAATATATTTTCAATATTTATAATCACCATTTATTCAATTCTATTGTTTGATATTATTATTCCATAAACTTTAATTTTCCTTTTGTCGTATTTTTATATTTTGTAATATCTGGTAACCAATTTTCTTTATTGGGAAAATAATTATATGAATGAATTAGGTATGATTTCCTCATGTGGAATACACAATGTTGGTAATGTGAACGGTGTTCCCAAAAAATAAGTCCAATTCATTTTGTAATATATTAATCTATATATATAAAATGTTCATAAAAACATGGTAGCATTTTCTAGTAATGTTTTATGTTTCCTTAGTGAAACACCATTGTAATATGAAGTATTTTTCATAGTATCAATTCAATGAATTTGGTAAATAATTAATCTCTAAATATGAATTTTTCAAGATACAATGAAATTAGGAATTGGTAGTGTTTTATAATACCTTTTTCACACCATTAGTAATGTTATTTTACTACATATTTAGGATGAATGTGGTTTATATTCTTGTGAAAATATCATGTATAAATTCTACCCACATTTCCATGTTATGAATATGTACTTATTATCATAATATTCCTCAATTTATTATCTCTGTGTTTTTATGATCATAGTTCTAGGTTATTCCCTAATTATTACCTATTATATTTTCTAATTTTATTATTTACACCATATCGATAATCTGATCTCACCCATTTGTTATGTTTCCACATCAACAGGTTAAGAAAAAATAAGGATTTATGTTGTTTCTATAATACTATATTGAATGGATGACTTGTTAGTGATATTGGATAATTGATATAGATTATATTGATTTCTATATATTGAAAAAATGACAATTTATCAAAAAATACATGGCATTCAATCATGAAGAAATTACAAAAATATCTAAAACTATAAGGCTATAAGGTCTTGTAAATTTACGTAATTTATAATTTTTGTCATATCATAATATTTAAATAGTTATCTTCTCTAGAAGCCAAATATTTCCTATGGAGATTATTTGATATACATCCTACATTATAAATAGAGGGAGTATGGAGCATTGAATATACTTTATGTATCTATACCATAGTGTATCACACACATATTATTACCTGAAACCATATATGTATTTCAAAGAATCTATCTTCTTTCAATCTAACATTTTCTCATTGATGGGATCACAAAGATACTGATTTCTCTATTAGTGATCATTAAAGACTCTAACCTTATCAATCCTTTGATTATGGATTAGTTTGGCTAGATAAGACTACTGATACAAATTTTCAATGGTTTTATCAACTCATCATTGGTATTGAAGGATCAAATATTGGTTTTTTTATATTTTTGACATGTTTTAACTTTTTTTTGATATCAAAGTGGAAATATATTTTACCTGCTTAAAAATGTGAATCTTTTATAGCCTTAATTGATTGTAAAATTTTAAATCATATTATTAATTTATTATTAATCACTTTCACTCAAATTTAGGGGCTTGGTAAAGCTTCAATGATCTAACACTTCTATTTCAGTTCCTGATGATTCTTTAAATTTGTGGAAATCTAGAAGGAATATTTGTAATAGTTGATATGAGTTCCATGTACAAGTCCACGTAACAATATATTTCTACATGGATATTCCTAGATGGATATGAATATTATAATATAGTTTAAATTAACTGTATTGAGGTATAATAGTAGTTCCACTTATTTTAGATCATGCATTTTGAGTCATATGGTGTAATTTTTTCATTAGTATTTCATCTTGGCCACTACCTAAAATCTTATTGACATGATCATGGAATGAATTACATGAAAATATTCATCGTTAGGTAGTCACAAAGACTATTAATTTTATATGTAAAATGAAATTAAAGGGTGAGGATCTATCCCATAGGTTTATTTTTAGTCGTCTATATCTACATGATGAAATATTTTTCAAAATATTATATTGAACATTTATTTTAGGGATATAACTCATAAAATAGGTTATATGATTTGAAATATATTTCAAAAACAGTACATAATTTTATGGATCACATCTATTATACCAAAGGTTTGAGATATCTCCCAATTCCAATGGTATAAGATTGAATTGGTTGTATGAGATTATTAGAGGTTGGTGATTATAAATCCCTAAAACTGATTGTATTGGAATCATGTTTCGTGTATGGAATTATATAAAAGATCCATATTATGTAATTAAGATACATAAAATTTGCTTTATTTTGATTTATTAAAAATTTAATTTATTTAAAATTAGTAATATAATGATTCAGTAACAACACAGAAGAAGAGACATTTTCATTATATTAATATTGAGGCTTGTAGTGAGCATGATTACCTTCAAATTATAACTAATGTTCATTTTGTCAGATCTAAAGGGCATAAAAATCCTCTGTAGGATAATTTAAGAATCAAGAAGGATATTAAAACTGAATCCTTTACTCATCTAGAAAATAGTAATTGTAAGAAATTAGGTCTATACTTTGAGTTGTATTTATTTAATAATAAAACTAATGTCATAAACTTCATTGATTATTAAAATATTCAAAATCCTCAGATTCTTACATATTATTTTAATGGTTTAAGACACATATATTTTTATTTTATGATGTTTATGGTTTATCTGGTGAATGGAGGTGTAGTGGAAATATGTGGATTAATGGAGTGAACATTGAATGAAAGGCATCCCTAAATATTTCCTATAATATATATGGATGGAAATCATTATTGTAAACCCATTAAATGAGCACTACATATATAGAAGGATCTGTTGAAATATCATTTCCCATCCCCATTGAATATGATGTTTCAATAGGGGTTCTTGTTAAAAATTACATAGTATAAATAAAAGTAGAAAAAAATATCCATAAAATTATACTATGAATAATAAAACAACTATATGAAATATATATGATTTTTACATATAAATTCCACTATTACGATCATATGGAACACATATCATATTAAAAGTGGAGTGGGAGAAGGAGGGATTATGTTTAAAATCGTTATATATTATAAAGAAAAAATGATCAAAAATGAATTCCTTCTAAAATATGACTCACTGGATGACTATAAGAGAAACAATTTCTAAAAACATCTTGTTAAAACCAATAAAACAATATTATGTATGTAATTACTATCATACAATTATATTTATTTGGGTTTTAAAATCTATAGTGGTCCACATATAGGATTACATAAAGACCTATAATAAGATAGATTCACTGTTTTATGATCTTGTACAAGGTTAACTATAGGGATTAAATTTATGATTGTATAGAACAATCCAAGTATAAGTGGTTCCCACAATTTAAAGTTGTCAATGAATAGCTTATCATCACTCACTAATACGAATTTTGAAATATATTATTTTTCCACTAATTCATTGATGATGGTTTTTTTCTAAAAATGAATAAAAATTTTATTTTATAGGATGAGTATACAAAACTCCAAAAACTACCTTACAGATAATGGGTGAAAGATTGCCCAAAATTTTACATTCTTATCATATCACACAGATAATTTAGATGTTGTTTTCTGAGAATATCAATTATTTTTACCTTAATTAGAATGAATTCTATAATTTCTATATCTTCATTCACATTATCTCTCAAAAATATTACACAATACCAATTTTATTTAATCCTTAATTTATTTTGGATTATATTAAAAATGTATATCGCATTAATTATGAGTAATAATTAATTAAATTATGAATGAATAATAAGTATATATATAAATTTAATTATCAACCATATCATTTATGTTGTTAAATATGATATATCCATATAATACATAAATATCATGCATACATATTCAAAAATTAAATAAACTAATTTTTTCATTTAATTAATCTTTATAACAAGGTTTTTTACTGATTTTTTCATTTGAAGAATGATATAATAATTGGATGAAAAAATAATTCCATGATATCAACAAAAATATTGTCGTCCTCAATGTAGTATGTCCATGAGATGTTTCTAAATCATGAATCTAAATAAATAGACTTAAAGTTATCTTCTATAATTGGATAAGTATCATCCAAATTATAAATTTACTATTCATTATGTGCATACAATTAAAAATAATAAAATTAATTCCAATCATAATTAAATGTTAGTGGGGAGTAATCAAAACATTTCATATTTTGAACCACATAAAACGATGTGAAACTGGTCAGATAAACCCTGTAACAACTCACTTCAATGTATCATCAACAAAATATCAATGTTATGACCCAAAACAACCATTTAACACTATGATAGACCCCAGATTCATTATTGATGAATTAATGGATTAACTAATTTCAAATAGATTTTCCATATCTTTTTTTAATTGAGTGATATGATGATACTTCAAATGGGTGATTCAGAGATAAAAGTTTGGGGTGAGGTGCTACACCAAAGAGTCCTCACCAATACTTTTCTCTACCGTTTCAATTTATTAGTTATTTGTATTTGATTTCACTCATACATCATAATTATTATAAAAAAGGGTAATTCCGGCTTTGTTATTGGTGATAAAAATAATGGAAGGATTTGAGGAGGATTATGATCCATTAATTTCTAAAATTTTATAGGTTTTTGCAATAATAAATCAATTAACACTTCTTCTCGATTTATTTTTCAGGACTATAGAATTGAATTTTGAAATATTATATTTATATTTCACAAATAATTACCCTAAACTATTTCCTAACCATTAATTAGTCTATGGTACTTGGGAAATAACATTGTTTCATTATGAAAATAATTTATTAAAACACAATAATTACCTATCCATGAGGTATATTGTATTAAAATAATATGGAGGGGAAGCCAAGACCATATGATCTCCCCTGTCTCAACTATGAAAACATTCATGAAGTAACCAATTCAATTTATAAAATCATATAACTATATCCTTAATTCTAAAAACCACATCACCCAATTCAAAAACAATATTTAAAAACCATACATTCTTTATATATATATTTTTCTTAATACATGTTCAATAAATTGATTTAAAAATCATAAAATAAATACTTTCACTATCTCATGGGTTCAAAATCACACTCATCAATGATTACATTGAATTATATTACATACACTATATGAATTTAATATATATAATTTACATTTTTATACCCATTGGAAAAAAAATTCTTTAATGTTGGTATATTTTTTACATTGTTTTCAGGGAATTATTGGAAATTGGTTTTATGTTTTTACATTTTTATTTTTTATATTAATTTTATTTTTTACACTAGTCATTTCCATTCTATTGTATTAAGTTTATAAAACATAATAAACTATTAATACACATTTGAAAAGGGAAACTGTTCCTTTTTCGTTATTGAAATATTGGAAAACACCAAAAGAAGAACAATGTAATTGTGATTACAGTCGGTGTAGAGACATATCAACTTTCTAGAGGTGTTAAAAAAATAAATCATGTATTGTATTTGTTTGAATACTAAGGAAGAAAATAAAATGTTGTTACTATATAAAGAATTGTTGTACTAAAAGATAATCTCCGACACTTTGAGATTAATCTTGGGACCATGTAGATTATTTAAAATATGGTTAAATTTTTTATACATCCTCTTTAATATCCAAACATGAATAGAGGGTGTTACCTCGATTTGGGTGATACCTTAAAATTAATAAAAATATCATGATATGAGTAAATATCTCTCTAATTCTGATTTTCATTATCGAAGAACACTCAGGAATGGACCTTATTATTTTTAGGACATTCCACCACTACATTGGATGAGTGGGTGAGTAACATACTCACCCACTTTTCTCCACCCATCATTTCTATAGATAGTTGATCAATAATCCATATACTCAATCAATATTATCTTAAATAATTATATAGTTAGTGGGATAAAATTAATGATTTAATTACGAAAGTATTAAATAGTGATATTAATATATGGGTTTTAATAAAATATATCATTAGTATAATTTCATAGGGAAATTGGTCAATTTTTTACACTGCGGCAAGTGGTTAACTATTGATAAAATATATAGATAAAATATTTGAAGTACTGGATGAGATAGAAAGTTACAAGGCAAAATATTAATGTGTAATAATGAAGATAAATGGTGTCCACATGGTGAATAGAAAAAAATGGATGGCTGTGCAGATATATTTACTAACTTGAAATAACAATTCCATGATGAACCCATAAAAACCATAGTATGTATAAAATAGAAGTTCATTAGGATAACTACAACTACCAAAATAAATTTCTAGTATGGAAAAAATATAAATTTCAAGAGAAGGGAATCAATTAAGAGTTTCAGTTATTCAAACATAGTAATAACCACTACTATAGAATTGTGTCTATAAATAGGATAAGACTGTATCCACATTCATTACATCCACTGAATCAATCATCAATGATATTACAACGTACTAAATTGGGAATGAGGTTGTGATCATGGATATTGAATAATATTTAGTGATCCAAAATGTTACACTATGAATCATATAGTTTAATGATTGATAAATTTTATATTAACATTAATAGAGTCCATGGGGATTACTACACGGAAATACTTAATCACCCCAAATAAATAATTGAAACCTATAAACCATAGAAGTCCAAGAACTACACTGAACAACTATTAAACATTTAGTGAACTGGTTGGACTACATGTTTATAGAGGAGATTAAATGATGGAAAATAATAATGATCATGATGTTAATGAAGATAAAATAGAAGATCCAACATCATATAAGTTGATGTTACCATCTCCATAGACACCTATTAAAAGGATCATTAATGAAATAAAATGTAAATTTATTGAGGATTTCAAGAAACTACATGTTTTGATTCATGTTTGGAAGTATATAACTAAATTAAAAACTAACGCAAAATTCATGAATTAGATCTTGGACATTAGTAAAATGATTGAATAAATTGGGATCATACCACTCGTTGATGAGTGTTCTGTAATCATTTCAATAGACATACCGAAAATGTAAGAGGATCTAGTTATATTTTAAGCTTCAATTTGTACTAGGTATATGAAAATTGGATAATCATGGTGCTATATATGTTATATGATGTCCATGACATTATACAACAGATTCTGTAGCTTACATTTGTAGTATATTAAAAATACAAGAGTTTCACTCCAATAGGAAGATTCAAAAGTAAAATTATATAGATGAGTCATTGAATTAATCATAATAAAATTTAAAAAATTAAAATTAACTATGATTTAATATGAAATATATAATATGGTTGATATGAATCCTCAAATATTTGGAAGACAATTATTAAATACAGTGTGAGATCTAATAGGCATGTAATGTATATAATTATGAGAATTGGTAGTAAACTAATACATTCCCACATTCATTTAGTTTCGATTATTTTTAATGTGATGTATAATGATTATATAGAAGGAAAAAACATATCCATAATATAAGATTTTTTGAAAATTGAAAAAAGAATTATTTGGTTGTTGTCATGCTATTAGATATTCAGAGTAAAGGTATCAGAAAGAGAAATGTATTTTGACTGATCTATCACAAACACCGAGGGTCCATAAGATTCAATCATGTTTAAAAATGGGTATAATGTATTCCTAGTGCCAAAACATAGTAATAGTTCTTAAATATCAATGAAACACTATTGGATTAGTCCAATTTATGTTGAGTAATTTCATGATATTCTAATGGATAACAAATTTTCAGAGGTAAGATAAAGAAAAAAAAACATTATAACATCTTCATACAAAATTTAAGGTTTTATTTTTCAGATTTATTGACTGTAATTTGTTTTTGTGATATTTTATTTTTTCTATGGTATATATATTTTTTCAAGGAAAATTACCTAATTTTATTCAATGTATGTTTGATTGAATTAATTTATTCTTGGTATAAAGGTTCCAATGGTGTTAGAGGGTTCTCTATAGTACTGAGATGAGTTAGAGTCATTTTCTGGTCTTGTTTCATCTTAAATTCAATTTGTACTATCTGTATGCCAAATTTTGTGTGTAAATAATGTTCATGACCTGAATCTGTCGAATGTATGAAGCCATAAAACCATTTGGAGGCATGAAAAATATACAACAAGTAAATTGTTTCATGATATGAAACTATTGATATAATTATTATAAACTCGATGTGGTGACTTGTTTGGAATTTATGATACTTGAGATATTAAATAATGATTAAATTATTCATATCATTAATTCATAATTCCTAGATGCGTTTTGGGCAACGTAGTCTGATAATTATTTATATTTTTGTGCATCCACTTCTCCCAATCATGTGGATTAAATGAGGATGTTTCATGGTGATGTATTCCCATGGAAATGCCTCATTTTGATGCTTTTTATTTGCCAATGTTATTCACGGTGGTCATATCCATATCTATACTACCATACATTGAAAATGGAGTGCTCCCATTTTTTATATTCAATTGGAGTTATATATATATTATTACTGGTCACATAATTTCTGGTTGATCTCATTCACCTTTTTTCTTCATTGGGGTTTCCTATTCATGTGTATATATTTTATCACATATTAATGGTTTGTTGTTATATATTATTTCTCCATATAATTATAACCTTATATTTATTAATATATTTTAAATGAGTTTTAAAATGATTTAAAACCATATTTTAGATGATTGATGTATGATTTTGAAAATGGAATTACACATTTTCAAAACCAGAATCATTATAGGGAATGAAATGATTGTGTGTATTTTAGTTAAATTGATGGATTGGTTTTGAAATCAATTGTACAAAATTATTTGATGATGAAGCTTTAGATAATGGGAATAAATTGAAATATTATTTGAAAACGGAACGAGTTTATGAAAACCTATGATTTTCTATAAATTATATAGGGATTTTGAAAATAGAAATTTAGGAATCTATATTATAAATTGATTTAAAATGATTGATTTTCACATGACTGGTTGATTGATTGGTAGATTAACATGTGATCATAGGTAGTTGTTGGGTAACTAAGAAAAGCACTCTTGGATATGACCCCCTATAAATTGATTGATGATGACCGTAAAAACATAAAAATACAACGGTTTAATTATCCCTGATGTTGAGTTAAGTCACGATGGCATGAAGAAAGGGATGTGGAGAAATTTCAATTATAGATCACTGAATCTATAGTTTGAGGATCAAGTTTCCAGAAAATAATGTACTCTTAATGTTATTACATATTTCTATAATACTATTCATATAATTAATAAATTTCATATATTATTGATATGTTTAATAAATCCAATAAATTTCTATAAATACTTTTTGTAAATTTTTCATTATGAATGTTCTAATATATCAAACATATTTTGTTTATGAAACCATGTTTCATTGAGAAAATATATCTTCCACACCATACCATGTTTTATTAAAAATAAATTCATAATTGGTCAAATTTTTATGGAGTTGATTATTGGTCACATGAGGAGACCATACTATGATTTATAGCTCACATCCTTCCTCTGTATTCGTGTTTTTTTAGATTATCATATTCGAGGTTCAAGAAATTTTATTGGACATCCTCTGGGTGTTGGTTCATCTAAATCCAGGGGACATGGAGTGATAGAGGTTACTAGTGGTGATTTTATCAACCTATTTCATGGGATATATCTATTCATTTACCTTGGAATATATTGTTCCATTTGATAATGTACTATTTAGGATTGGTTTTACCCGTTTGAATTTTTGGCAATTTCTCTTTTTAGAGTTTTTAATATATTAACCTCTATATTATTTCTACCACTCTTTATTTAAATCATTATCAGATGATTATTGTATGATTATAGGATCTAGGAACTAATCGATATTGATCATGAATACCCATCAGTACATGCCCAATCTAAATAAGGTATCAGTGTACACTGTTATCTAGGCTAGTTCGTGGACATGTTGAATCAACGGTGTAAGTTGTTTGTATTTCCAAACATTTAGTATGAATTAGGTTATCATAGTTTGTATAAGGTAGTATTTGTGTGAATTTTGATGTATTTATGAAAATTTTCTTATCCTCACTAATCATAATAAGACTTATGTCACCTTGGGTTCTTAGGGGAAATTATTGTGTGGAATAATTTGATATGAATTCAAGATTTTTCCCTCATTTTGATCGATTCATGTTGAAATCATAATGTCAAATATTTCCTGATGTAATTGATATTTTGGAATCACTTTTTTCAATTGCTTACATTTGTATCATTGACGATTCATTCAATGTTATTTGTTGACGTTGAATAACACCATGCCTCTAAGAAAATTTTTAAACAGAGAACATCAATATGTGTTTGGTGAACAACAATGAGAAAATAGATTAGTTGATTTTATTTTCATTAAGATACTGGTGTGTTTTTTAAATTTATTTAGATCTTCATTTTGGTTAAAAAAGAGAAAACATCTTTCTGTGGTTGAGAAAATTGATGATTCAGATATAGTGAAATGTTCATACATCAAATTTTATTTCCCAATTAAGAGACTATTGTATACAATGATTACAGAAAAAAATCACAAGGTCTAGGAGTGGAAATATTGTAATGTTATTTATAATAAATTGTTCTATCCAGATTTAATGGTAATAGTGAAATAAATTGACTTTATTAACAACCATTAGGTTGAGAGGATTGTGAAATAGTATGTGGACATTTTTTCTATTCTTATTTAGTCTTCTCTTATGACAGTATATAATCAAAATATGGGTGCTTAATGGTTCAAGATGGGTATCCAACAATATATTACATTAAAGGTTTTAATACTAATGCTAACTTCTTATACTAATGATAAAAATAGGGTGTTGATGTTTGATATTAGGTTTTATTATAATATTGGGTTGACAAGAGATCTCTTTTCTCCCACTAAAATTTCTATAAGATCCATAAAAAGAATGATATTTTTTTATGATTTTTTGGTTTTTCAGGATAGATGGATTAATCTAGTCCTCCAAAAGTGTGTAATAGAGTCACATTAACATTATTTTTGTGTCAAATGGTTTGTGTTTCAAAATGGTTATATACTGAAACACCAATTATTTGTAGTTCATGTGGTCACTAAAGACCACCAAAAATGTTTTTGCATATCTTTTCTCCTCCACACCACTTCACACATTCATCATCACCAAAAATTACTAAGAAAAAAATTCAAATTCATCAATTTATAAGTGGTTCTAGAGACATGAATACAAAATATATCTTATTAATGTAGTGTACGAGTCACTTGAGGATGCCAGTTCATGTTGACGGACTATGAGGTGTACCATAACAATATGATCACCTTTAGTGACTACAATAATTGGAACATGTACATATCATCTGTTCTTACTAGTCATGTTTTAATTTAGATGAATCTTTCCTATTGGTATTTTTCCTGAGGTTATAGATATTACTACACTACTCGAAATGAAGATATAAAAGGGTCTTTGATGTCCCTCTAGTGTTTTCTATTATTCAAATAATAACCTTTCTAGGAATTTTCACATTCAAAACCTAAAACCTCTTAACTTCGTTTTTATAATTTAATGATTTATTTATCATTAGGAATATATTTATTATTAACTTATTTCAATATTTTTTACTTTATATAATAGAGTGTTTTTTGTTTTTTGCGGATAATTGTATATCAGGTCAAGTAGACCAAGTACATCTTTTTCTGAGTTATTATGCGAAATATTTGATTTTTTCTTTCACTGTAGATATAGAATATTTGATGGGTGAACCACCAATTACTTTTTAGTATTTTTCTAACATGTTTTCTAACAAATTATATTATTTTAATATAGATTTTGAGGTAGTTTTTACTATTGATCAAGTAATGGGAACACATAGAGTGTCTATTACTTATTAACATATGGAAATACAACTGAAAAATGAGTTTAACATGTAATTGGATGAACTTATAGATGTTTTATTTATATTCCTGAGTCTATCATATTATGTGGAACCAATTTTCTATAAAAATAAAGTCGATGAAACACTTCACCTATATATTGATTAATAGAAACTTGACTGATTCATGGTAAAGAATAAATATATGATTCTATATAATAATAATCTATTTGAATATCTGAAATGGTGATTTAGGTTTTAACTATTGATCTTCGATTGGGCTACCACCTATTTATAATAATATAGTCTACCATATAGAAAACCAAAATTAAGAGTATGAATCCCTAGTTTGAGTATCTTTTTTATCCAATTGGTCAAAATTTAATCATAGTTTTTAATATTTTTGTTGAAAATAATATTCTATGAGTACCACAAATTGTTCATGGGGGTATTTTTAAATGAAATCCTAGTTTTATCTCAAAATGATGAATGGTGTTTATGTAATTTTAATGTTGATATGAAAATATTTTCAAAGCATACACTCTATTTGATTATATTAAAATTTAATTTCTAGATTATATATGGGATGTTCTTCTGAAATTTGGTTTTAAAAAATAGTTTTTAGTAGATCCTTATATATTTAATGCTGGTATAACAAGGGAGAAACCACATATTGTTTTCAAGATTATATTTTTATTAGTATTGGTGTTGTATTGCAATATGTTCTTTTGATATTTCTTTAAGATGGATTATCTAATGACCTATCTCACTCAAAAATGTGTAAATTTCATTTTAGATGACATGCATTAGTGTTAGTTTTTGATATAGAAAACATTTATACTTCTACATCATTTTTGACTCTTCTAGATTATGTGTATGTCTATATGGTCTTTTATGATGCATTAATTTAATGTTAGTACTATGTACATAGGTAGGTAGATATTGTGGTATGAAATTTATCCCATATTATTAGACCATATGAGAATAATTATCAGACCCATGATCCAAATCCCACAACTATGATTCATGTTCATTAAAGTTAGTGGGATTACTATATCAGATAGTTTATTACTGTGTTTTCCGACCACGAAATCTTATGTTATATAGTATCTAAAAAATTTGTGAATCTAAGATAGAGAATTGTGTGGATTACCCATATCCTTTTGACATTGACATTGCATACACCTTTAGAAAAGGTAATCTCATTGATTAATATTTTTCCAATAGAAAACCACCCCAATACATGAATTAATTTGTAAATCTATTGAATTTGGTGAATCACATTGCTTAATTAAAATTTAGTGTCTTGGATAATGAGTGAAATATAGTTTTAGAAATCATGAAAATGACCTCCCAACATCTCAAGATGAATTTTTTAGATAAATATTTTAATGATAACTTCCATTTCACTAGGGACTCTATTTATTATGAGGGGACCATCAACATATGGACATTAAATTTATATGGTATACAATGTTTCTAAAAACTATATTTTGAACCATGTATTATGATATAGGTTCAGATTAGGGACATACCTAATTCTTATTGGGTGGCGTTCCCTAGAACAATGTTGATATTATAAGGTATGAGATAGTGATTTTGGTTTCCAGGTATGGGATGAAACTTTAGTTAATTTTAATCATATTTTTATACATGTGACAAGTTCAAGAAGAACACCAAACACCTTCATGTTTGATTTAACCACTTCATGTGTTGACTTGGTTATGGGACAACATTTCTATGGATATCTTAATTTTTTATCCTATAGAACTCGAGTGATGAATATGATTTTTATATTTTATCATTATCCTGAAAAAATAATCTAATTTTATACCAATTTAATATACAATGATTTTTGGGGACATGGGACGTCTATATTTTGAAGAGATCATCCATTTTCATGGTGATACATCTAATATTATATCTAAATAGGTTCTTTCTTTCAAATACCTATTATATAAATTTCTATTTGAGTATAATGGATCCAATGTATATTTTATCACCAAAAAACATACATGTAGGAAAGGATAGACAGAGAGAGATATATATAGATTCTCAATGACATTCTATATGCATGTGTTTTTTATATTAGTAGGTCATGGGATGAATATGTTGAACATTTTCAGTTTACATATAGTAATAGGTATCGGTACACTATTAGAATATCTATTATTGATGAATTCTATGGATGGCCATGCTGATATCTATTATTTAAATTATATATTGGTAATGATTCCTTAGATGGAACATGTAGTCCATGAGATAAAGGTGATGATAAAATTGATTCATCATAGAATTTTTATAGTATATAGTCATTTTGATCTCTATGATAAGAACTTTCAATGATAGTTTGAGTTTTCATTTGGTTACCAGGTGTTTTTGAGGGTTTCACCATAGTTGGGTTACTAAATTCACTGAAACCTGTTAACTATTTCAATGATGGTTGTGGGTCTTTTTGATATTGTTTACATGATGGAGAAAGTGGATTACTATTTTAAAATCACATAACATTTGATGCTGATTCATAACATGTTTTATGTATCACAACATCAAGAAATCTATTTGTAAACCTTCTTAGGTTTTGGGTGATAAAGATGTTGATGTTTGGAATATTTATTCATGACTGAGCTTCTAATTAGAATTATTGTTTCTTATAAAAAATTCATCCATTAGATGATGACACCATTGGTTTTTGTGCTATGACACAATAGTTCTAATTTTACGGATATGTGGGAGCATGAGGAACTGATAAGAGAGAATTGGACTCATTAAATAGTTATGGAATCATAACAATTGTCATTTTAGGGAAAGAATGTTTTTATTGGGGGGTGGTTGTGACATCCATTGTCTGATTTTAGATAAATATTAACCATTATTTTGATTCAAATATTTGGTGTCTATTTTGAGACTTTCCATATAGAGACTCCATATTTCATATATATATATATATATTTTACTTCTAGATAAACATCAATACATTACAGAAACACAATCTGGACAAACATAATAGTATAGTGTCTTTGGAGTCAAGGTACAAAATCAACTATTTTTATGAAATATATTCTTCCACATATTTAATTATATTTACCTATATTATTATTCACTAACATACCCTTATTAAAATCATTCATTATAACAATGAGAAAAGAATCATAAATAAGGGTGTGATCACCTACTCAGTACATGTATAAAAGTTAGATATCAATAATAAAATAAGCTTGACCTGAGAATAAGGGTATGAGAACATGATCTTAACATTTTAAAACCATACACTATATATCAAATATCTATATCGTAATACATAGAATTAATAATGGATGTTCATAAGACATGAATCATACATTAATGAAGGTATATAGGCCATGAGATAATTATACTAATATAATACATGGAATTTTTTCATACTAATAAGTGTATGAAATCATTTCCTCATTACACAAAGATCACTGTAAAGGATAAAATATTTTAACTATCTCACTCCCAAAACCATCATACTAGTCAAGGATCACTAACAAGACCATCATAGTGGATACTGTTCCGTACTAAATTACGTTTAATCCCTATACCAGTCCTGTCAACTTCATGAGATATAAATCATTACCCAATAAATTTTAGGGAGGTATAAGTCCCACCCATCACAAAAAAAAAACACATATATGAAAATAGATCATAAAATATTCATTATATCATAATCCATGAAATGAATTGTGATTCATAAACATTTTTTCATGTCATAAAATATTGAAATGATGTTAGTTTCATAATTATATTCTCATTTCATCAAAACATATCACATGATAAAATAATTAGGATTAATAAGAATAATATCATGGTATAAACCAGGGAATAGAAATGTGTTTCAAAAACATATTTTCATCATAAAAAAATTATAGAATGATTATTATTGTTATCCTTGGATCATATCCCTATAAAAGTATAAGTGACATCAAATGATGTCATATTTTTAGTAAAATAATTTTTAAATCTAATTAACAAGGATCTTTTCTTGAGTAAAATTAATTATATGATAATAACGCATATTATTTATAACAAAAAAATTAAAATCATTTATAACATTTCTTGAGAAGAATATATATTACACATTGAAAAAAAATCATTACATAAAACATTTTCAATAATATATTCATTGAAAATTAAGATTCATGCATATAAAGTAATATTTTAATTTAATTTAAACCGTCCCATGATTAAAATACCGTTAAAAATTTAAAATATATCTCGAAAACATAAAACTATTGTAGAATAATTTTTTTTGAAAACAACTTTATAAATATATAAACGAAGCATTAGAAATTTGTTCAATAATTTCCTGAAGAAATAAATATTTCTACATTGAAAAAAAAATAAAACATAAATAATGTTCAAATTTTTTCATTTAAAATAACAATGGGATATTATTATGCAATGTAAATAAATAATTTAACAAATTTTATGTGTAAAATAATATACAAAAAAAATTAAAATCCTTTTGTTGGATTCAATATTTAGAAAACATTTAAAGAAATCATAAAAAAATTAAAAATTTTATTTAAGAAAATAATATTCCGAAATTTAAAAAAACATATTAAATCCTAAAACATGTTCAATATCCTTTTCCTTGAAAATAAAAATTAAATCTTATAAATTAATCTTTAAAATATTTTTAGGTCATGAAAATGAAAAATTACTTACACGTCATACATGTTAAAATAATTATTATTTTATCTATTTTGGTAGAATACAAATGAGAATATTTAGATAACAGAAATGAATATTTATGATAGAAAAAATTTGGGTAAAATATATTAAATAAATAAATTGATTAATTTTAAAAATATTTTTTGAATTTTTTTAGAAAACATTGTGTTTTATGAAGAAGGGTTTTCGACCAGGGAGAGAAATAAAGACAACATTCCTTATAAATATTTGAATTCATGAATACATAAATAGAGTAAAATGATGTATAAAATTATTTCTCATCCCATAAAGAATGTATAACAAATTATTGAGTTATATGATAGATAGATCATAATATATCTTCACTATAAGAAAAATAATAAACCATCCTGATTAATTAAGGGATAGTAATATATAGATAACAAAACATTGGTAGATTTAAATCCTAAACCCGATGGAATAATTCCATGAAATGAAACATAGTATTACATTAAATTAATTATATTCACAATATAAAATTTTAAATAGTTATTACATAATCCATAAAAAATAATCAAGTGGTGAATTCTCATATGTCAAATATTAATAAAAGAGAGACGATAAATCCCTTACCAAAAACATCGAGTTGGATAATTTATGTTGAAAAATCATGTATAATAATTATCTTTTTATAATAAATATATTATATAACCATACTTATATATATATATCTAAACATATATTATTCACATAGGTCATTTAATTTCTCGTTTGTTTGCATTTCCTTGTTAAAATCACTTTTTTGGGAATAAATGTTTTTTTCATGTTTGTTTTGTTTTATTTTTCTTACTCATCCCATATTGGACATGGATCCATCATCCCTAGAATTAAAAAAATGAAATAAATTGAAAATATATTTACTATATATGTATTTAGAGTAATATTTAAAATAGAGTCATATTAAATCAGATACATCATTCATGGAGATGGTAGGTCAAACATATGCATGAACATTGTTTACATTTTATAAGTGAAATAAATGAATTAAATTTAAATAAATTATTATTAATAATTAATAATATTTTTATATAAATAACATTGGTTCCATTTAACTAGTCCTTATTACCTTCTATGTACAAATATCATCGCTTCATGAGGCGGTTATCCACCATACACACTAGAAATGTTATCAGATTCAAAAAAATATATAAATTAAGAAGGAAAATGTGATATCATGATTTGAAAATCATAATAATATCATTAATATATTATATAAAAATAAATTTCATCATTATACACATCTTTTAGTTATTGTAATTGAAAAAATAATGTTATCAGTTAGTGAGGTGGATGTCTATTGTATATATGAATGTTGATTTCAGAAGCCATTAGATGTAATAATGGAATGATATGTGTTTATAATTTAACAAGACTTATATTATTATATTTCATTTGTTTATATTATTATATAATAATTTGTTAATAATAATTTAAGTAGGTATAAGAATAAATAATACAAAGCTTATCATTTGAGAACATTGCTTCTTATTTTGGTAAAAACATTACATTTTCACCAAACAAATTCTAAGGTTATATTTATAACCAATATAAAACATCTAGAACATGGGAAGGGATTTAGTTGATGTATTTTTTTAGTTGTTGGTGGAAACAATTGTTTTGGATGTGTAAATATAAGAGTAGAGAGAGTGGAATTTTATATGATATTTTAGTGGATGAAATTAATTTTATTAGGACACAATATTGTACACACAAATTTTACATTAAAAAAGGATCCAAAATAGTAAATCATATATCATAGAAGATATGATGTTTATATATGTCCCAAGAAAAATTTGTAAATTTTTGGGATCATTTGAACATTTATCATTTTAGATTAGTGCCCTTTTAAATAAATTTTTATCTTCACCTTGGTAATTAATTTTTACTAAATTTACTGTAAATAATGGTAAAAAAGTAAGTTGACAATATTAGATAATGTCAATTTTTTTAATTCAAAATATAGAATCACTTTTTTAAAATTGAACTAATAGATGTTGAGAATTTTAATTTCAAATTAATCTGACATATGCGATGGAAAAGCTAGTTTTTAAAGAGAAAATATTTTTTTCTTATTAATTTATATAAAATTTAAATATTATATTAATGATAATGAAGAAAATCATATTACTATATATAGTTAAACTATTTTTTTTAAAAAATATCTAAAAAAAATTCTATGTTTACATGTTTTAAAAGAAATGATAATTCAAAAAAACCATAATTTGTTCACTATTCATCAATATTCTTAGAGAAATATAAAAATAAATCTTTTAATAATATCTAAAAAATATTTAAAAATTGAACATTATTTTATCAAATACTTTTTAAAAAATTTCAAATAGTAGTTCAAAATAACGCCCAAAAAAGAAAAGTTCTTTTTATAATTATTGTTTTTTTAATTGTAAATTTGGATATATTAGTATTTATTTTATAGAAAAAATATATGTAGAATGTTAAAATTTTGATTGAATTTATAATATATTAATTTAAATAAAATAATTCCCCAAAATTGATTTATATTATTTATTAAGATAACACATATTTTTTACAAAAAAAATCATAAATAGATTCCCTTTATTTTTAATTTGTATTAATTTTCAAATTTTTTTAATCGGTCAAAAAGGAATTACTTATAAATTTTAATAACCAATATTTCCAATAATTTTTTAATCCTATTTGAACTCTTCGTTCTAACTTCTATTTTATTAATATCATATTAAATAAAAATATTTTCATAGTATATTCCATTTCGTTTAAACTCAATGTTTCTGATAGAACAAAATATCAAAAAGATTAAATTTATCCAAAAAACACTAGGTTTTACATTCTACCAAAATAAATAAATTTTAACATTGATATTGGAACTTTTCCTTGGTAAATAATTATTTTTTATTAGGAAAATCCTACATTGGAAACCCACACATAAAAAGGGTTAATAGAAATATGCCTTGATATTAGGCAAGGGGATGTATAAAGATAATCTATAATAAGATATAATAGGTTTCCAAAGGAGAAAACAAAGGTTGGGACTGGATATTTGAAATTGGATGAAAGGTTAAAAGTCAATATAATTATGAATAGTGATAGAGATAATTGATCATATGAAAGTGAATGGTCATCTGAAAATTAGTATCCCCAAAACCAAAACCAATGATGTGTGAAAAAGGGAATTGATATCATCATAAACTATAATAATAGGAAAAATATCATTTCAATGTCAATTTCTTATATTTGTTGAATTTTTATAATAACCAATACTAACTTGATTTAATTGCATTTCATAAGTACAATATCATGCTTCGGATGGGCTTCGATCAATTTTCACATCATCAAATATTCTATGATAAGAGGATTAAAATTTAATTCATGAAGCAACAAAGGATCCTAACATCCTTCAATTAATTATAAGTCATTCCAAATATCTCTAGTTATCATAAAATCCATAATTACATGAACATGTAATCAAATATGCATAAATCTGCATATAGAAAGAATTCATTTATCTCTAAAACTACATAATATGTTCTAAATAAACCCGATCATAATGGATAACCATATAACACTTTCAAAATATCAAATAACAAACTTAAGAAAGTTTTTTAATAAAAATATTGAAATGAAAATTACAATAATCCCCCAAAATCATAAATTATTCTATAATTTTCCAATACTAAATATGTGAAAGCAATAGTAATATATTATTTAAAAATATTATGAAAACATAAATTATAATAAAATATTAATGAAGTCTTTAATGATTCCCCATTACTAGAACAAGACAACAAATTAATTAAAATGTTCTATAAATACGTTAATGCTTTAATCTCCATAAATGAAAACAAAAACCACTTTTTCCAAAACAATCATTAATAATTTCAGTTTTCTTAAATATTATTGAATTTAATACATTCATATCAATAACCTCTTTATCTAAACAAAAAACAATTTTCTCAACATCAATAGCATATTCAAGTTTATCTTTCCTTAATCACGATATCACATTTCCATTAAATCAATTTTCTTGTTCATCAATGATATTGAAAATATTTTTTGAAAATCCATACCAAAAAACATATACAAAAAATCCATATATATTTCATGAATCATATAAAATAATTCGTTAATAACTATACACAATCACCTCAATCATTCAACCTCATTCCAAATCAATTACCTAGGATTCTCCATCTTATTTCATAATACCTCTTTCTTTTAATATTTAATCTATAATCTCTTAATAATTCATATAAAAACCATTAATAATAATACATTAAAAATTAACTTCGTGATATTTTCTAATAGGACATCGATTTTCACTATTCGCATACATTCCACATTTAAATTGTTCAACTATCAATGATATCATTGGGAGATCACTACTCGTATCGATTTTATTAATGGTATTTCTATTATTCTATTACAGGTACATTCATTGTGACCTTGTTTTCAATGGAAAAAATAGATTCTAATTCTGTTCAGACATACCCTTGAGTGATTCATACCACATTATGGACAAATTTAAAACTTAATCTTCATTCCTTTTGGGTCTTCACTACCAGAACACTCTAAGAGTCTTCATTATCTTCTTTGGTGAGACTCAGAGTTAAGGAAGGTGCATAATTTAAATAATGTTCAATGATATATGATTTAGAATATTCAAAATATTACACACTCTAAATATTATATTTTTTAGATTCCCATCTGAAAACTGTCCATCACATTCGATGTTAACCAAATATCTTTTTGTTATAATCATTTAATATAACCAGAAAACATAGCTTGAAAAAAATAATCATATTGAAACTATATATAGTCATGAATTCTTACTTATAAGAAGTATAAATCATTACACCTATTATTAAATCTATTACACAAAGGATTAACATTGTTCATTAATGATTTTTATCAATTTAAAACCTTCATGATGGTTCAAAATTGTTTTTTTAATTCCAAATAAAATAATCTGATGTAAAACTAGGTGTGGATAATGTCATGTTTTCATGCACCAGGTGATCATCAAGTCTAGATCAACACTCCATTTTCACTCTTATTACCCCTTGTTACCTCGGTTCCATAGACACAACCACATAATGTATCTAGATAGGGATATAACTTCTTAGAAACAACATTATCCACAATATTCAATAATTCCATAACATTTTTCCATTACATTGACACATATTTATACTATTGTAAAGACATCCTTAGGCATATACAGAAAAATATCAAAAGTGATCTCTATAGATTTTTCTCATCCTAGTTTCTAAACGTTAACTAAATCATTCATATGATACCATCTGTAGTGAACCAATCTATTTATAAATATATATTAAATCTTTTTAGATGAATACTCAAAACATAACTCAAATACATGACTAAGGAAAATAATAATATATTTTCTTTGGTGACTATTTTAACAATATTATAATTTTGCGGAAGATATTAAACATGTCCCATACTGATATTCCCTTTAGTTCTCATCACAAAAATACCCTACTTACTACATTTATTCATAACATAGGGAAGGTATTCATATGAAATGCAGATCTCAAATCCTCTACAAAGGTATGAAAGTGTCATATAAATAATCACATAATAAATACATGATGATAAGCTAATGATTACAGTATCTTAACATTTGAATATAATACATTTTATATAAAATATCAAAATCATGATAAATCGAATAGTGATTTCTATTTATAATACATGAATTATAATGGAATAATGAACAAAATCCCTGAAAGAATAATATTGAAATTGGACATGAAATTTTGGAATATAGAAATTCATATAAAATCATCTCTATAGTAGTTAAGGCTCATTTTCATGGATATCATTTTGGAATGGGTTCACTCCCCAAACCAACATAACATCCAAGGATTAATCTCAAGGCTATTAAAGTAGAAAATTTATTTTACTAAATTGTGTTCACTTCCCATTCCATTAAAATCTATCTCATGAAGTTTAAATTTTACCCAATTCATTGGTGGTAGATATAGGTCCCACCTATCAAATATTTAAAATCATAAGTACATGCATTGTAAGATCATTAAACATTCATTATAACAAACCCCATTTAATGAAATGGGTTTCAAAAACATTTTATCAGATCTTATCATGTAGAAGAGATATAGTTTTCATAATAATGTCTTCATTTTATAATAGCATAAACTGTGGAAAATGAATCAAGTTTCATATGAATGTTATCATAGTATAACCAATTCATTAGAAACATGTTTCATAAATATCATGTTATAATAAACCATTAAAAATAGTAATATGAATTTTATCATTAGTTTATATCACTAGTAAATAATATGTTACATCAACGTATTTCATATTTTATTGAAAATGATTTTGAATGATAAATAACATGGATATTTTATAGAGGAAAATGACATTTTATTAAAAAATAAAATAAAACATTTTGTATTGAAGCATAAAAAATAATTAAAATATTTTATGATAAAATATCCTTATAACATTTAAAACAATTTTTATTACATAAATCACTTCCGAAATAATTTTATTTGAAAAATATCATTAGAAATGTAAAGTGGAAATTTTAAAATTCAATTTTAAAATCTCATGAGAAAAATATGTATTAAAATTTTAGAAATAGTTTTTATTTTGAAGAGCATTTTCTATATACATTACCTTGAATATAAATTTTGAATCATATATAATAATAAATAAAAATTATTTGGAATAATCCATGAGGAAAATAGTCTTCCCACAATTAATAACAGATTCAAAAAAATAATATTTTTGTCGAAATACATATCATTGAAAATAATATTGGAATTATATAATGGATGTATTTTAATTTAAATAAATACTTTCTTGGGATAATTTTTCTTACCAATAGTAAAAATACATATTCAATCATATGATATCATAAAAATTCATTTCATTGAAAAAGTGGACACATAATTTAATATATTTCATGGGAAAAATATGACACATTCTATGGAAAAAATTTATCATAAGAAAATTCCAACATTATTTTCATTTAAAATACACATGAAAACATATAAATGAATCGTAAAAATACTTTGACTTAATTATAAGAGAAAATTTATTACAAGTCATATACATTAAAATAATGTTTCTTTTAAAATTTTCAGTAAAATCTATTTGGGAACAGTTTGGAAAATTGATCAATATTACTTTAATTATTTTTGAAAAAGTAGACCAAGAGTAAAATCTTATCTAAAAATCATTTTTATATTTTAAAAACCATTTTGTGTTTTCTTATAAAATAGTATTATGGTTGATAAGGGTTTTCAATCCAAGATAGAAATAGAGATAATTTTTCTAAGAAATATCATTTTGAAAACAAGGGAGAATTTTGAGTAGAAAATGTAGGAAAAACCTTTATTATCCAAAACGACGCATAGGGTAATATAATTCTCAAACTTATTGAGAGATATATTATCACAATTTATCATTTGAAGCTTAATCATACAAAATCGTGATAAATAATGAAATTGTAACATAAAATTAATTCCTCTTTTATGGATTTGAATCATAAGAACATTAAATATATATCATTAAATGAAACAAAGGGTATCATATAAGAGGTTATATTTAAGAAAAAACATTTCAAAATAGAAATATATACACTATATAAAACAAATGAGTCCTGAATTTTTATATGTCTACAAAAATAAAAGGGACTAGAAATCCATTACCTAAATTTTCAACTTCCTTCATACACATAAAAAATCATTTATAGGAAATATAATATTAGTATATATCTATTATGAATCAAAAACAATATATATCATTAATTATATGATATACTTATGATCTATTATTACCCTTTTATTTATAATTCCATGTTACAATCAAATTTCAGGTAATAACAATTTATTTCATTTATTTTTTGATTTTTAGTCCACATAAATTGATCCACGTTATCTTATAAAAATAATGTTCACCATGATTAAGTATATTATATATTTTCCATACATGTATTTAGAGTCATATTTAAGATCATGAGATAAAAAATGAAATGCAACATTCTTATATATGGAAGGACATATATACACTTACAAATTTTATAAATTTTATTGATGTATTAAAAGAAACAAATATTGTTGCTATATTATAATTAAAAAATGTTTTTATTTAAAATAAATCATATTTTCCCTATTAAACCCAACCATAAATCCTTAAATGTAATTGGTGAATAGATCACATCGCTTATTATGGTGGTAATCTTCCATATACATGAGTGATGTTATAATATTCCCCTAAAATAGTTAGAATGAAAATGGGATATCATTATTATTGCATAATAATAATTTTATAAATATAAAATTTAGGAATACCATCACTATATCCAAATGTGATAAGTGGTAATGGAAAAATGAATAACATTGGTTTCTATGGGGTTAGTTTTCTAAACAAATTAATGATAATTTTGTAAACCATTTAATGGATTTTGAGATGGTTATATGTTATAAAATTAACATAATAACATATCATTATATGGAATATATTTATTTAATTATATAATAATTTTTTAAAAATAATTGATTGATGTTGATGAAGAAATAAAATAACATTTCTCATAGAATATCCTAACCTCGTCTTCGGGTAAACACATAATGTTTGCAACAAAATGATTCCAAGGTTGGATTTATAACAAAAATAATTTTAATATATTTAAATGATGGTATTAAAGATAATAATGGTAATTTTATAGATTGATAAAATGTATTTTTGTTTTTTCAAATAGAGAATATATTTACTGTCCTTTTATAAATGAGGTGAGTGGCACAATTGTAATTTTTGAACCTAAAACAGTGAACCCACAGTTTTATCATTTCAAAACATAAAATAAAACATTATATAAAATAGAATATATAAGGACAAAATATATCTAGATAAGGGGTTCTGGTATTGTTTTAGGTCATTTTAACCATTTTCTTTTTTTATTATCACCATAGTAAACCCATTTTTCTTTAACCACCATAATTAATTTTTTAACTTATTTTTTAATTAGTGATAGTCATGAATTTTGTTTAACATATTATAAAATATATATTTTATTTTTTTAAAATATGGACTTAATTTCTTCAAATACAATTAACAAGAGTAGAAGTTTTTTATTTAAAAGCAATCTCGCAGTCACTATGAGAAAACTAATTTTCAAAGAGAGAATGTTAAAAAGATTAAAATCATTTTATATAAAAAAATATAACACTGATTCAACTGAAATAAATTTTATTAAAAGATATTTAGTTTGATTAATATTAATTTTTTAATAAATATTAAAAAAATTGGAAGTATTTAAATTTTTTAAAAGAAAAACTAATTCTTAATTATAAAAAGTATTTTTCACTATTAATCAAAAAAAAATATCTTTTGAGAAAATTATCATAAATTATAAAGAATTTAATTTTAACTATTTTATTTCATAAATGAATAATAATTTTTAACATGAATTTTATTTATGGGTATAAAATTCTTCTTAAAATCGGTGAAAAAATGACATAAATTTATTTTTGAAAGTATACCAATTTATGAATAAAATTGGATGTATTATTATATCTTTTCTAAAAAAAAGATAAGATAAATTCTAAAAAAAATATTGAATATATAATATATAATTAAAATTAAAATAATTTACCATAAGTGATTTATTAAATTTATTGACAGAAAATATATTCATACATAGAAATGTTAATTTTCAGAAAACATTTTCTATTATTTTTAAAAAAAAATCATTTTCATTCATAATTCATTGGACACCAAATAATAATATATACATGTGTAAACCATATATATTTGGATAATTTACTTAATCTTATTAATACCATCAACTATAATATCTCTTTGATTAATATCAAAGTAAAGAATAATATTTTAATAGTTTGTCAAGTTTTGTTTAAACTTAGTGTTGAGTGTTACAAAAAATATTACAGGATAGAGATAATTTATTAGATAAAATTGAAAAAAATTCATTTATATGTGATTTTATGAATTAATAGACTATGGGTATAGATTTTATATTGTTTTTAGAAAGGTTTCTTTGTGTTTAGGTTGAGATTGAGTACTTTTCCATGTTTTTATTCTTAAACTAGTTGTGCACTATCTTCTAAACAAATTTATAATGTGAATGTAGTTTAAAATGTTAATTATTCGCTCAACCTAAAACACCAAACCATTTCATGATTTTATAATATTCATGTATTCAATTGTCTTCATGATGTGAAATTTTTGGTAGCATGAATTTTAACCCCATACAACACCATTTTCACTATATACACCAGTCAAGATATTCATGTCAGGAATCAATATCTCATATGAAGAAACACTCATTCCCCTAAGTATTTTGTATGTTATATCCCAAAATTTATTTCTTTTATAATGAAACTACTTCTCTTGAGCTCTTTATGCTAACCTATGTAATTTTTGTGAAATTTATTCCATTCTGAATGTTTCATTTTGAAATTTGATTCCAAATGAGTATACTGAATATTATACTCCCATTCTCTCTTATACAACCCATTGACTAATTGGTGATCTATTTTTTACCAATTGAATATATTTTTTATCATTCCGATAAATGATCTAGGAATTACTTTTTTATCTTTATCTTTTCTGTTATGCATTTCTATTTTCTATTTCATGTGTAGATTTATTCATTGATTAAAGGCGGGTGGTTCTATATGATTATAACCGAAAAATGAATCCTTAAATATTATGACTGATTTGAGTTAATTTTTTCTAAATAATTTTAAAACCTTATTTTTAAAAAGTTTACATATAGTTTTGAAAAGGAAAAGATAATTGTGAAAACTAAAAAATTTCCATGGAATGGATATTTCATGATAGATTTGAGTAAATTGATAGCTTGAACATGAAATTGATTTGATGAAATTAGTTGATATTTAACCTTAATATAAATTATTAAAATTTATATATTATATGAAATGGTAATTAATTAATGAAATAAAAAAATTTACTCATTTTGAATGATTATGATTCCTAATATAGATTAACTGATAGAGAGTAGAACAAGTTTTCCAAGGTATTTTTTGGGTAACTGATAAATCACACTAATATATGAAACCATAGTAATGGATTTCTGTTGAAAACATTGACATAAAATTACAGTGACATGAATTTCTAAAAAGTATAGTTAAGTCTCTATGACCCAAGCTGAGGGACGTGTGAAAATATTGATTCAATATAATTGATTGAGTAGTGGGATAATAGAATTAACATAAAAATAACATACTGCATGGAATATTAAATGGGTCTATCATAATATGGACATGATGAATACATGAAATTGATTATTGATGTTTTTTATAAAGACATATTTATACAAATTATTTATATGAAATTTTCATTTTATCTCGTTTTGATATATATTCCATTAATTTGTATAGAAGGATGTTATTTTGGAAGAATGTAAGCTCAATTCTACACCATGTATTTTTAAAATGAAAGAAAATTTTATTTAATTGTTATATAATTGATTATGGATCACTGGTTGAGAACTTACCCGATATCATATTCCACACCATTTCATTTCCATGGGGTTTTTATTGGTTATCATATGCCAGGTCTATGAAAACCAGATGTGCCACTTGGAGGTGGGGGATATTCTTGATACATGGGACTCAGAGTGATGGGGGTGACTTATATAGATGAGTTCAACTAGATTCAAGGTATTGGTTACAAATTTTCCACTAGAATATTTTTTGTCTTTTTATGATGTTTTATTTTAGTGTTTTACTTGATTGATACTGGTACTTTCTACATTTTGATTGTTAATCATATTGACTGTCATGTTTTTTCTTAAAATATTTTTTTGAAAAGGTCTTTTTTCGTGATTCCTATATGATTCATTGAGCTAATAACCAAATTATAGGGATCAAGAATGTCATTCAAGGAATTTCATATCCTGCATCATTATCAATGTACCAAGGAATATGGTCTAGATCATGATCTATAAGGATAGGTCATATGTCAGTCCATTTATAATTCTATATCAGGTATAATATTTCTATTATCTAGTCACCTTAGAAAAAGGATATTTGGAGACATTAAGGATATAATAATTTTATTATATGAGGTATCAATGGTTTTGGGTTTTTATATTTTTTCTTTTTAAGTGCACACACACTATCAAAATTATATTGTACAAATTTCATTGAAAAATCAATTTACATTAACATGTTAATTTTCATTTTATAAATCAATATGAATAAATTGGAATGAACTAGGATAAAATTTAAGAGGTATCTACAGATAATACAAATTGTGAGAATAATGCATGTCATGAAATCACAACATGTCATCAATCAGACACATAAATAATTTTTTGGCCTAACATTGATGCATCATTGAAATCAGAGTAATAATTTAAATTCTTAATTTTCTTACGGTGCTATCAAAATTTAATTTTTTTATAGATTTGAACAATAATTTGATGCCTTATATTGAATGTTTTCTTCAATAATTTATCTAGTGGAGATAAAATGATTATGATACATTATATTCCTTTTTTTAAAGTTTCATTTTCATTAAATTCAACTAACAATACAGTGTACGAAATAAGTAGATATAAACATATGGACTGAGATATAACAATTGTTATCATGGGGAGACAAGGTGATTCTTGTAAATTAATTTTTATGATATTTTATTTGATGTGAATTTTAGATATCTCCATTAATTTATTTTATATTTTCATACGCATATCAATGAGTAATATTCCCAACCTTATGTACTTATTCCTGAGGGGATTTATAAAACAATATTTCTAATTCATTCTATAGTATATTTATTGTGATAATTCATCAATTAATCTTCTATAAATTTATTGTAATATTATCAAATATATAACTAAAAAAATAACATTTAATTACGATGTGGAATATTATTATATAATACCATTATCCTTAATCCCACAATGATATTGAATCCAACATTTTCTTAGAGAATACATAAATAACCATTATAGGAAAAGAACCACATTTCTTGCCTATTATATCTTATCCTACCATAATTGATATGTTTTGTATAATATTAAATAGAATTAGTGTGGGGTATAGGTTGCCCATTTGGGAGGGGGTGTATATTATGGACGATGTTATTTGGGTGATTTATTTATGGTATTGGGAGATGCAATGTTTTATATCATCATACAATTTTATTTGCATATCCTTCTACACATAAAAATTGTATTGTGTATTGTGTGGATTATAAATCACCATTACCACAAGTATGATCATTTTTAATATGTTATTATGTTGTGGATTTTATATATTTCATAATAACCTTTTTTTTTAAAGGTGAAAAGTTGTGTAAGATTCATTTTTTATTAATATTTTTATCATTTCCCCACTTTGATCTTTATGGGATGTGGAGATTACATATTCATCATTATAAGAGTTTTTCATTGGGATTCTGTTTGGATATTGTGAACTAAGAATTATTGTAATTTCTCCATTTTTGGTCTTATTTTATTCATTACCCACCCTACCATAACACTTGGAAATATTTGATCATTAAATCAATGTCTCCAAGATAAACAATGATCATTATCAGTAGGTAGTGTAGATAATCAATTCCTTACAATCCTATAGTAGGTGACAAGTAATTTAGGTATGAGTAAAATTAATCTTAAAATTGAGTCCTTAATTAAGAGTTTACAAATTAAATTTGAGGTAAATTCAAATTTAAAAAATATTGATAATGAATTGAAAATTTAAAAAAGAAATAATTATAAGAAATAGATAATTCATAAAATGCAAATTAAAATAAATTTTTATAATTATTCTATCAAATTTTTGGAGATGATGATATTTTATTCTATGATGTTTGATAATTAAATCCCTAATTTTATCACTTTATTATACTAAAAATATAATTAATTAATGATTGGGTAGTAATCCATTGTTTTAGGATTTAATATCTTCCATAATGAAATGTATAAATTTATGTGTAGTGGGAATTGATTATTTTATTTCATGAAAATATTTTTAGATATAAAAATAAATTATTATTTTCATTTAATTGATCACTCATTCCTCGTTTAAATATATTTTTATATATGGATTTGTTCATTTTTTCTAAAAAAAATTAAAAAAGAGAAATGTTTATCAGGATTTTTACTAAAATAAGGATTCTTTCAATATGGGATGTCCATGGGATGATCAAATGTATTGATACTGAATAAAATGCCTAAAGGTATACTAAATTTAATGAAAATATACATTTTCATCATGAAAAGTGGAATAATGATTCGAAAATGAATAAAATTCAATACATGACTACAAAATGTGAAGAAATTTGCCCCTAGGTATAGGTAGAATAATTGAATGGATGACATATATGTCATACCAAGAAACTGGACAAACAGACTCAATAAATAATGAAATCGATGTACCATTCGATGGAATACACTATATCTATTCTGTAATGACCATTTAATATTTAGATACACTTGAGAGTCTTTAATGATACATTTATTTATAAAATAAATCAAGACAAGAATACAAAATTCTTAAAAATTTAAAGTCTAATTGATCCTAATGATTGTCAATTCTGAGATCAATGTATAGGGTAAAGTGTCATGCTAATGATTCCTCCACCAATTCATCCTCTTTTCCTTTTTAATTATTCAATTATTTTACATCCTCCATAATTATTACTCCATCACTACCATAATGATGGGTAATGTCATGTTTTATTGGGTGATGTAGATAAAGGGGGAATTAAATATGGATTTGAGTTTCTTATTTGTTCATTTATTTGTAAAGAAACCAAAATAATTAAATTTATATTTATTTATTATTCTTTACATAATCATTGAATGTAATTTATAAATTAACATTTCATATTTTAAAAATAAATTACCTAAACAAATTTCTGACTACTCAATAGTCTTGGGTATTTACGTTTAAAATTGGTATCGAGATAAAATTAAAACCTTTAATCCCTAAATTACATATGCATGGAAAATATGGGATTTATATATAAATGAGGGTAATATATGACAACGATTTATCCCCTATCTCAAATCTAACATAATTATTTAATGAATGAATTTTATTTCTAAAATCATAGCAATATGTACTTAATTGTGAAAAAATCGATAATGCATCTCCTAATAAATTTATAAAAACCCAATATTCATTCATTCTCTTCCTTTATTTAAACCAATTAATTAAATATTTTTTAATTTATTATAAATTAAATTCACAATATCCTGATTATGAAATTTTAATAACCATTATATACATTTTTTAGATTAGTTAAATTATTTGTGTTTAATATAAATATTTTAATTTCATTAGGCACATAGGAAACAAAAATATCATAGTGTAAATTTATCCCACACTAATATTTAGTGTAAATTAATGAGACATGTGATTGATTTTTCACATCACATTACACATATTTTACCAGTGAACGATACTACTTCATATATGTATTATATAAAACCCACATTAAAATCCCAGCTGGTATCCGTGTTTCCATCTATATATAGTGCATTTTATATCACACAAAAAAGAACATAATTTTACATATTCATAATATATATCAAAATACTATTATCATCTAGGATAGGTGATTATATTTTTTTTATTGATTGATATCATAATAAGTGATTTCAAACACAATTTATACACATGATGTAATAAAATACAAATGAATAAAAAAAATATTCTGAATTCCATCGCATTAAAAAAATAACTATATCATACTAAATAATCATTATTCCTCCTTTAATTAGATTTCTACCCCTCTTTATTGCATTCTAAAATATATAATCTCAAAAAATATTCCCAAATAATTCTATATATGACTAGTATCTTGGGTGAAAATTAAATATAAGAAAATAATCTTCTAACCAATAAATGATATCACAATTTTATTCATCATTTATATGGGAAACTGAATAAATAAATTATTCTCATTACTAGAAATGAAAATTTTATCCTTATATGTAACTATAATGAAGTGAATCTTATTAGTCTTTTCTACATGTAAGTGTTTTTTTTTCTATAATACAATTGATAATTTTGAACATCTCAATTACTGATCTAGAAAACAATTCTATTATTTTGATGCAAAATTTTTAAAATATAAATTCCTTTTCCATTTTTAAACCAATCGTTAATCACCACTTAATTTTTACTGAATATGTTTATCCATATTGACCTCATTATATAGTAATACATTTAGAAATACAGAAAATACCTCCATTTTTAAGAAAAGTTTAGGATTTATTGTTCTATTGTTTCTTAAAAATTAAATGAAGCCCTAATGCCTATAAATATGGGAAATATTTCATAACTATCATTGAAAATATTATATGATTACTAATTGTAAAAAATAGTACCTTTATTTCTTTCTGCATTATCATTTCAAATTTAAATTCTAATGAATTTCCATTATTTTCTAATGATTCTATTATGCTAGTTCAGTAGAACAATTTACCTGGTCTAATTCATTTTAAATTCATCATTATCAATATTCATGGATTTTTTAGATTCTTTTTCTCTGAAATACACATCAACAGATTATATTTCTGCTTCTCAAAACCTACATGTGAGGAAATTTGTTCAAAAATTATTTGTTATTTATTTACTATAAGGGAGAATAATATTTAAATTTTTTAAATTAAAATATCTCATAATCCTTTTTCCCTTGTGTTTATTATATTCATTTATTAATCACTATAGTAAGAATAATCATTATGATCATCTATTATTTATGAATTATCATGGTGATTATGTTGTTTTTTTAACGGTTCTAACAACATTCCCATCTAAATAAACTTTTTTGTATTCTTATTTATTTTCATTAATGTCAACTTGATAACACCAATCAGCTATTGAGATTTGTTATTTTATCATCATAATATGTTTTATTTTATGTATATACAAGAACATTCCGTCTATATCCCTCTCATAAAACGTTGAAATATTATTTCCCCAATTCCTATTTATTCATGGACCCCATGAATTCTACAGTGTTTGAGGTTTTTATTCTTGGTCCAGATTTCATTATAACTCAAAAAAAATTGGATTCATTAAGAAAATTTATAATAATTACTATAATATTTATAATAATAAATCATTAATATATTGAAATTCCATTTCCATATAGGATGATTTTAAGAATATCAAGAATACATATTTTTCTATCTTAGCCACTCAATTTTATTTTTGGTGAGTAAAATTTTCACAAACCTTGTGTCTTAAGATGTGTTATTCAAGATAGAGTGAAAATGTTTTATTTCTCTACTCATTTTCATTTTTTTCTTAGCAATTTCAATTATTTATATTTTTTATCTTATTAAAAAATATTTACAAAAATTATAAGAGGTTGATATTTAGAAGACATATATATAATATATGTCATCCAACTATATTCAAAAATGTCCATGATGATATTTTTAGCACCCCATGATTGAGGTATATAGACTTTTTATACCCTTTTATGCGTTAAATGTTCTTGGGTGTGTTTTGAATATGTTGGGAGAGTTTGGAATTTTTTTGAATAAGTTTTGAGTCTTTTTAAGGATGCACGGTTTGAGCACGATTTGGGGAAACCATGTGAGATGAACTATTCAAGCAGTGGGGTACACACGATTTTCACATGGGTTGACTAACCATGTGGGGTGTTCCATGTGAAGTGCACCTTTAATGTAGAAACATTCACAATGTTAGCCCATGGTTTGTCTAACTGTGTGACCTAACCACGCGGCCCTTTAAAATTAGAGTTTTAAAATCTGAGATTATTTCGGATTTCCCTAAAAAACCCAAGCACTCTCTCAATATATCATCAATCAGGGTTTTTTGTTCTTAATGGAAAGGGGTGATCTCACATTCGTTGTGGAAAGGATTTTAAGTGTTTTCTTTGTGGTTTGAATGTGGTTCATCTCATGTATTTTTTCTCTCCTGGTTGTCATGTGGTTTACTCTAGATAAACTATTCCCTCTCTCTTCATCTTCGAGATATACATCTGTTTCATGTAGATCTATGGTATTGGTTACATAATTTGTTTATGTAGGGATTTTGGGTGTTAGTTAAGGATATATAGAGTGGTTTTTGTGGAGTTTTATTCTGGATTGGTGTTGCGGTTACTTGAGGGTCGATTTTGCTGGAACCGTAAAGGTAGGTAGCTTCTCTCTCAACTCCAATTGGGTAAAATTAGTATCTGTGATTGCAACTAATTTATTTTACTTGAAATTAATTATGATACTTATGTGAAAATATTTTTTGAAACCCATTTGGTGATGATTTGGGGTATTTTTGAGATAATGGTTTTTATTGAAAAAAGGGGCTTCGTTGTGTGATTTTAAAAGGATGACATTAAAATCATTAGTGGTTGATTATAAAAAATGATTTTAGAAGGGTGGTTTTGAATAATGATGTTTTTTTATTTAAAATTTGGTTGGGCATGGGAAGTTGGTTTAAGGGTATTTTAAATAAATGGGTGATTTATTGAAGTGAATTGGCTTGTGTTGGAAAAGATGGTGTGGTAAATGTGTGGCCACGGTGATTTATTTTTTTATAGATGATTATGTGTTATGGAATTTGTTTATTTTGTGGAAGTGGATGGGATGTATCGCTATAAAAGTTGATGGATAGTGGACGGAAGATCCAGCCTTATGGAGAGTGATCGAGAAGCACCACTAGTTGGAAATGTTGTGAATGGGTTGGATAAAAGATCAACTGTTTTGGTTTCTTTTTTTTATGTTGCATTCAAAACTGGAATTTTTTTTTCTAATATGAAATGGTGAAATGGATTGTGGAATGGTATTTTTGAATCCCTTAGGTTGCAGGGTTTGGAAAAGGTGTCTTAGTAAGGGTGTGATTGGATTTTTTTGTTAATTGTTGAACTATTTAATGTTATATATAATCTGTTTTATATAAATTTGTTAAAGATTCTTGGCTAGTGGTATGTGTAGGGAAGTCATTCTGGGAAATCCTAAGAAGTATTATTACTCACCCCTTGCTTTGGAACATGGGTGTTTTTGTAGACGTTGTATTCTGAGACACAGGTATGAAAAAATAATCTCATTTTACTAGCGGTTCGACACGATGTTTAGTGATGTTGTGGTGATTTGATCATGGAGCTTGGTGTGGTTTTTTGGATTATGTCCTAGTTCTTTGGGGTCATTTTTTGTAGTACTCCATTTGGTACTCTAATTATTGGTTTGGTTTATTTGGAACATGATAATTGTTATGGATTATTTTGGTTGTATTTTGGTAATGTATGGGTTGGATTTTTTTGTCACCATGCATTATATAGCATTGTTGGTAATGGAATATTTGGTTGGTTGATTTTGTCTTAAGGGAAAATCATTCCCCAAGGATTATTTAAGCCCATATAATTTATTTCCAGCCGTTGTTGCCTTGTTAATATATCTTAAGTCCATGTATCATTCCGTCGACCTCTCGAGACAATGTTATGGGGTAGGATGTTATGATTGTTATCAGTTGGTTTGGTCCTTTTATTTCAAGTGAGAGCAGTTGTTCGGTCCTTTTGGGTTCATTGCTATTCTTGGTGTTCAAATTCGTTCTAGGTATATTCCTTCATTTGGGATGTTGTCATGGCATAGGATTTTCAGAATATGAAATTTATAGCATAAAATGACATATCATCCCTTTTATGCAGAACTTCAAGTTACTAAGGAGTTGGATATATACGAGTTTGGAGACACTTATAGGCATTTTAAGTATCATTGTAGTAGGTGTATCCATTTGTATTAGCATGACATGAATGGTAGATATGACTTTCATCTAGGTTTCATATTCTACTAGGGTATAATTATTTAATGAGTGATATAAATGTGTGGATTTTGGAAAATCTGAATTGGGATTCAAAAATGAAGGATTTGAAACATGGAAACTAGTGGTATTTTGAAAATGGGTTAATTTTCAAAAAATGGTAGATTATTCAAAATAGTTCAATAAGGGAAATGTGAACTTGTGGAAATAATATTTGTGATAGTCTTTGTATAATTGAGTTAAAAAATTATATACCCTTTCTTTTTAAGGGAGTGGGACTTATGATTGTAGATGTATTGATAGAAATGGAATTGGGTAGGCATCGTAGAGACTAACCAGAGGAAGTTGCTGAAACTTTGGTAGTACCTGAGCATCGGGTGAACTAGAAACTAGTGAAGAGTACAGTTCACACATTCTATACTGTGGAAAGTGGGAATAATTGGGATTAACTAAAGCATGTGGATCCTACAGTTCAATTTTAAAGGTAGAATCTTCCCATGTTTAGGGGTGATTTGGAGCCAGAAGGGGATGAAGCGTGGATGAACAGAATGAATAGGATATTTTATTCCTTGGGAACAATGGCCGCATTAAAATTTTACTTATCGACATACATGTTGGATGATATTTCCTTTCAGTATTGGGAAAAGGTAGTTCAAACTGGGATGAACCAAGGTGTGACAAGGGAGGGTTTTGAGGAATTTATTAACAATAAATTCTACCCTCATACGTTCAGAATTCATCGTGCAATGGATTTATTCCATTTTAAGTAAGGGAAAATGTCGGTAAAAATATACGTGACTATTCTTATGAACAATGTGTTGTTTTCACAAGAGGTGGCAGGTAGTACATCATTAAAGGTCAAAAAATTTGAATTAGGGTTGAGCCATGAAATTTGTTCCAAGATAGCAGTGTTGTGTCTAAATGAATACACATAAATGGTGAATTGGGATATGGTGGATGAGCGGGATATTTTGGGGGAAACATGTGGGAGAAGTATGTTGGTACTGACATGGAATAGTGGGAACTCCAACACTGGATTGAAGAAGAAGATAGACACTTATATTCATGGTGGTAGTACGACTCAGAATCTAATGGTTGGATCGGTGAATCTCACTCTAAAGCTTCAAAATAATCTGAGATGTTTTTTTTGTGGCTCTATAGGTCACATAGAGAAGGATTGCATAACACAACCTCAAGTCTGTCATTGTTATAACAAGATAGGTCTTCTTTAGTGTTATTGTTGGAATTCTCCAAGGTCCGATGTCAATGAAAATCCTCAGGGGTCCTAGGGGTCTTTTGAAATGATGGGATAGGGGCATCAACATACCCCCCTGTAAGAAGATAAATGTTGTCCATGGTGATTCTTGCAATGCCATGAAATCTTAGTAGGCTAACAAAGAGAAGAGTGTGTCGTGTATGTAGTTGATTGGAGCTGAGAAGATTGTGGTGGATGATCAGTTGAGACCATCCATGGTCTGAGGTACAGTTCTTTTAAATTCTATGTTGATGCATGATTTATTTGATATAGGTTCTTCTCATTCCTTCCCTAATTTTCATGCTATTAGATTACTAGGTTAATCTATGGAAATAATACCTTCTATTTTGAATCCAGAAACTCTTTGGGGTCAAAGTAGACTGTAGAGCCTTCTCATGAAGAGGGTGTTACTTAGTTTTGGATAAAATTGAATTTATATGGGATTAATCAGTGATTCCGATGAATGATTATGATATAATACTATGAATGTATTGATTGGAAATTTTTATGCCCCACATTGATTTCTATATGTGAATGGTTGGTTTTATAATAGAGGGTGGTGTTGAACAACTATTTAGAGGGGAGAAGAATTAAAAAATTGTGTGGAAAATATTTTTTGGCACCACTTGTTGGCTTGATATTGTATCATCTAGAGGCTTTTTCATTTATATAGAATTATTTCGAGACCATGTATTTCGACGGAGTGCGATTCTAAGGCCCAGAGTGGTCATAATAAATGATTGAAATAAATTAAAACTTTAAACATCATGCATGAGAGATTTTCCTATAAAAGTTTAATAACATTAAAATGGGTTCTCGGATCAAAAAAATTAGGGCAATGTTGTGTTCAAAGTAGTAACTTTACCTTAGCTGGGGCCTAACATTGACCAGCACAGGTCGGCTACAAAAGTTAGTTTTTGGGTGTTTTAGAAGGAACATTTTAGAAGAAATAAAATAAAATAATCATTTATTTTATTTTTATATGTTTCCATAGTGAAATGATGCTTATTTTCATTAAATTAATAGGATCCCAGGGTAAGACTCACAACCCTGTAGTTTTCCCCATGAATCTTTTGGAGCATTAGAGAGGATCAAACATTGGAGGATTTTTGTCGAACACCGATAAATGATGATGTGTGGATAATTATGCAATAAGATCAAATCCCGACAAATGATCAATATCCTCTTCATAGACTAATGAGGTAGGGGTTTTTTATTTCGATTCTTCTTTTCCACATTCTTGCATTGAAATGATGAACACATATCAACTCATGAACATGTTGATCAGTGGATCATACGTTCTTTCGGGAGGGTTATTATTTTCTTTTCATCGAGTTGCTGATTCACAGATTTAATCCAACCTAGAATATTTTTGGTTTTTTTTATTCTGATCCATTTGATCTTACTATCCATCGAAGATCAACGTCGTGAAAAATGATGGAGGAGGTTTGTTCCCCGATTTTATTTTGGATTTCATCGCCTTTTTACTTTAGTTCTTTGTGTTGTTTGTTGGGTAACGAACAACAGACTGTTGCACATCCATTCTACAATGCATAAATCCCAAATTTGATATCTGACATCTTGACAACCTATCGTATGTGCGACATGGATGGCAGTAGACGAATCGACAAGGTTCGAGAGTCCTCTTTCTTTGAGCGTTCTTCACGCAGTGGATTGGAATGGGTTTTCGAGGATTATCAGAGGCCCGAAACCAATGGAATCGGCTTTGTAATGGTAGGACAACCCTAAATCAGGAGTTTTAAGGCAATCGGGTGGCTGAATCGACGATCAGAGGATAAACTGGGGCACGTCGGTGACAGGCATCGTTTATGGAAGTTTCCAAAGAACACGACATGTATCCCTAAGAACACGCCCTATGGGACCGGCTCAGTAGTGGATAGGGTTCCGCGATGCATGAAGAAATTACATGGTATGTTCCCCCAAAGAACACGATGTGTGGGTCCTTATGCGGACTTGTACTGTATCCCAGACGATTCATGGACACGAGATGGAGTACACAACCGTGTACTCCACCACACGTCCAGACCTGGTCAGCTACACAGGTTACCCCATGTACTGGTTACATCGGATAGAACAAAAAAGATAAATCCATATACATGCACACAACCACGTACACAGAGCCGAACCTAGTTACTCATACATGACGTGTGTACTAACCATTCAACACAACAAGCCTTGTGATATGATCCATTGTATATAAGAGGTACTTGGGGTTAGAATACATGGTGTGTGTGACACTTTTACATGTAGTGTACTATTCATTACATGGATTGATATTCGTGTCCACTTTATCTTGGAGATGTTTCATTTATGTTAGTTCCCCTTTTTCTCATTCCCCTTAAGGTCATGTATCATTTCATTTTTCAAGAGTATGATCCCTTCAGCAGGACTTCTCAAGATAGAGTCAGGTATCCCTCCAAGAGGCCAGGAGCGACATCCTTTATCCATTATTGACCCAAGGTAGAGTCAGGTATCGACATGAATCTCCCCATAGGGCACCAATCCTCTACTTAGCTGGTGAATCTAGATGATTCGTGGTATTATCAAAGGCCTGGTAGTGATCCACATCTGTGTATCATGATCTTTCCCCACTAAAGAGTGTGTTCTCCTGGAATGAGTATATCTATCTCTTGTGACTTTTCCCGATAGATATTACTTCTCAGACGGATGTCATCAGAGCTATTAGACTCATGGAGTGAGTTCTCTCAGGCAAGTGCTTCGTGGAATCTTTAAATTGAATCTTTAGTGCGGGAATGTTGTTGTGTGACATGTCTCTAGTATACACGTCTGGGTTTTGTGTATATCTAGTTTTTTTACTCTTTTTATATCTTCAGTAGATATATATTGTGTAGAGCTGACTGTACCTTTCCTTTATGTATTTGATTTGTGGTTTTCAGGGTCCTCTACTGAGTATTGTTATACACACCTCTACACAAGATTTTCCCCCACGTGTCTTTTCTTGTGAAGACGAGAAGCCTTTTGACAGAGTCTAGGGCAGACTAAGACAAGACCAAGAATTCAGAGTTTCATACGGGGCGATGTGTTCTGACGTCCATGAGCAACAGTCATAACACCTATTTGTGTTTACAGTTGGGACTTGATAGTATTCAGACACTTGTTTTTTATGGTCATTTGTTCTACCCTATATTATATTCAGTACTTCACTTCCCTCCATACTCTGTTGGTTGGGTTCAATTGTATGCATGCATTTTTGTTCCTTAGTGGTTTCTTTACAATTCAGCATTTGTGTTCCTATAGAACTATTCATGTGTACTGGTACTTAGGATTTTCCTCCCATGTTAGAAATATGCCTACTCAGTGCTACTCACAAGCCCTAGACTATTGGATGTGGGATTGGGGAGTTGCGGTGCAGGCCCCACTAGGACGGTCGTGAAAAATACATGCATACAACGAAACCCAATTTACAGAGTACAATGAGAAGTGAAGTACTGAATGTAAATTGGGCCATAATACAAGCCCACCAAAAACAAGAGTCCAAAACTACAATGTCCAACATGTAAACACAAAGTGGTATTGGGAATACTACTCGTAGCCATAGGAACACCTCGTCATATAGGGAACTCAGAAAGCACGGTCCTATCCTGGTCCACCCTGAACTATATCAAAAGGATTCTCATCTACAGAAGTCAAGACACGTGTGGGAAAAGCCTGTGTAGGGGTGTGTATAAAAATACTTAGTAGAGGACCCCAAAATCAACAAGAAAATACACAAATGAAAGGTACAGTAATCTCTACACAATATATGTCTACTAAACATATAAAAAGAGTAACACAAACCAGATATACTCAATACTCAGACCCTCAGTCTACAGACAAGACACACTACCTCATTTCCCCTATAGGGATTTAATTTTATGATTCCATGAAGAACTCATCTGGGAGAACTCGCTCCACGAGTCTGATAGCTTGGATGATGTCTGTCTAATTAGTACTATCCATTGAAAAATGTCACAAGATATAGATAAACTCATTATAGGAGAACACACACTTGAGTGGGGAAAGATCATGATACACAGAAGAGGTTCACTGCTAGGGCTATGGTGGATATTGCGACTCATCCGGATTCATCTGCTAAGTAGAATATCGGTTCTCTATGAGGATATTCACATCGATACCTAACTATACCTAGGGTAGATAATGGATAGATTATCTCAATCCAGGCCTCTAGGAGGGATACCTGACTCTATCTCGTGAAGTACTGTTGATGGGATCATAATCCTAAAAAATAAAATGATACCTTACCTTTAGTGGAACAAGAAAAAGGGGCACTAACCAAAATGAATCATGTCCAAGATATGGTGTAGAAGAAGATCAAGCCATGTACTGAAAAGTGCATAGTGTGTTGAAGAGTCAAATGTCGTGTCTTCTGACCCCGGGTACTGCCCATGTACAATATCTTGTTTCATAAGGCATGTTGTATAGAAAGGTCAGTACACAGTATGTAGTACAGATCACATGTCGTGTCCGAGTAACTGCTGCCGGCTCCATGTACACAGTCATGTTCCTGTACACATATTTATCCCATGTGTTCCATCCTGTGTAATCAATACACGGGGTAACCCATGCAGTAGGCTTGGTCTGGTTGTGTAGTGTAGAACACAACTGTGTACCCCATCTTGTGTCCGTGTATATCCTGGGATACATGTCAAGTCTTTGTAAGGACCCACACATTTTGTTATTTGTAAATAATTTCATGTCATTGCTTGGTGTATCACGGAACCCTAGCCACCACTGAGTAGGTCCCACACGTCGTGTTCTTAGGGATACACGCCTTGTTCTTCGGAAATTTCTAGAAATGACACATGTCTCCACCGCACCCCGATTTCTCCACCAATACTCGATCCAGCCACATGATCACGTAGAAACTCAAGATATGGGGATGTTCTACCATTATAAAGCATATTACATCGGTTTCGGGCCTCCGATCATCCCCAAAAACATGTTCTGATCCACCGGCATGAAGAACACTTGAAGAATGCAAACTCCCGAACCATGTTGATTAGTCTACTGCCATCACCTTCGCACATTTGGTAGGTCATCATGAATTCCAATATCCAATTTGGGATTGTTGTGTTGTAGAATAGATGTGAAACTATCCATTGTTCATTGCCCCGTGAAGAACATGAAGAACACAAATAAAAAGGGGAAGAAATCCAAAAGAAAATCAAGTAACGAACCTCAACCATCATTTATCACGGTGTTGATCTGCTCCAGTTAGTAGGATTAAATGGAGAAGAATTAAAACAACCAAAAAGTTATATAGCATGTATTATATCCCTAAATTAAAAACCCGATGAAAATAAAATAATAACCCTCCCACAAGAAAATACGATTCTCAAATCAACCTTTTCGTGGGTTGATCTGCATTAGTCATTTTAATCCACCAATGGGGAAAAGAATAATAGAAATAACAAACCCCTCCATTAGTCGTCAACAAAGAGAGAGAGAATGTTCGTTGTTCTTGAATCGATATCACTGCGCAATGATCCACAAGTCATCGTTTGTCGGCGTTAGTTAAAAATCCTCCAAGGTTGGCTCCCCACCAGAGCTCCAATGAATTCTTGGGGAATACTCCATGGTTCTGATTCTAACCCTGTCTACCTTCTTATTTAAAGAAAATAAGAATATTTTCTCAATTGAATCATTTTAATATAAAACTAATTATTAATTTATTTTATTTATTCTAAAATGTTCTTTCTAAAACGCCCAAAAACTGACATTTGAAGTCGACCCACGCTGGTTGATGTTAGGCCCTACCTAAGGTAATGTCACTACTCTAAATCCAATAGTTCCCTCTGATTCTTGATCATGGAACCTATTTAAATGTTATTCCACTTTTAAAGTAAATACCCTCATGCACGTTGTTTAAAATTTAAATTTATTTTAAACATTCATTTCGAGTACTCTGGGCCTCAGAATCGTACGCTGTCGAAAGGTCTGATCTCAAAATAATACCATATAACATTTAAAAAATAATACCTAAAAAATCTAAGACATTACATTGCTCTATAATGACCCGTCCTGGTGGGACCCACGTTGTGACTCCCCAAGTCCGCCTCCAATATGCTAGGGGTAGGTGACTAGCACCGATTAGGCATATTACTGACATGGTTAGAATTGTCTATGCACTTGTACACACTCACACATATCCAAGCCCATAAATGCTGAAAGGTAAAAAAACTACTAAGGAACAAAAATGATTGTATACAACTAAACTCAACCAAAAGAGTACGACGAGAAGTGAAGTACTAAAAATTAAATTGTTCCAGAATACATGCCTTCCAAAAACAAGAGTCTAAAAACTACAAAGTCCACCCTGTAAACACAAAGAGGTACTGGGATTGTTGATGGTATCTATAAGAACACCTCGGCCAATCTTGTCCCAGTCTACCCTATATTGTGTCAAAAGGATGTTCGTCTTCACAAGACAAGACACATGCGAGAAATGCTCATGCAGGGGTGAGTATAACAATACTCCGTAGAGGACCCTGAAAACCACAATGCAAATACACAAAGGAAAGTTACATTCATCTCTACACAGTATATTTCTACTGAACATATAACAAGAGTAACACAAATTAGATATACTCAAAACCTAGACCCGTAGTCTAGAGACCAGTCACACAACCGCATTCTCCCACTAGGGATTCAATTTGAAGATTCCACAAGGCACTCGTCCGGGAGAACTCACTCCACGAGTCTGATAGATCTGATGAAGTCTGTACGAGATGTAATGTCCATCGGGAAATGTCATGAGAGATATATACACACATTCTGAAATAACACACTCTTATGTGGGGAAAGATCACAATACACAAATGAGGATCACTTCAAGGGCCTTGGCGGGTACAGTGACTCATCCAGATTCACCTGCTAAATAGAGGATTGGTACCCTGACGGGATATTCCATGTCGATACTTGACTCTACCTATAGTCAAAATTAGATAAGGGATCTCACTCCAAGCCTCTCAGAGGGATAACTGACTCTATCTCGAAATGTACCACTAAATGTATCATACTCCTGAAAAAGGAAATGATACCAGACCTTTTGGAGAACAAGGAAAGGGGGAACCAACCTAAATGAGACATTTCCAAGATACAATGGATAAGAAGATCAAGCCTTGTAATGAAAAGTTCACGGCCTGTAGAAGTGTCACACGCTATGTATTCTGACTCTGAGAACTGCCCGTGTACAACAGCCCATGTCACAAGGATTTTCATGTAGAGCGGTCCATACAGGGTGTGTAGTACAGATCACACACCATGTTCGAGTAACTTGGTTATGCTCTATGTGCACAATTGTGCGCTCATACACAGCTTTATCATGTGTGTTTCATCCTATGTAACCAGTATACAGGGTAACCCGTGCAGCTGGCCTAGTTTGGTCATGTGGTGGAGTACACAGTTGTGTAATCCATCCCATGTTTGTGTATCATCCGAGATACACACCGAGTATGACTAGGGACCCACACATTGTGATCTTCGGGGAACCCATCGTGTCATTGTTTCATGCATCGTAGAACCCTAGCCACCACTGAGTCGGTCCTACATGGTGTGTTATTAGGGATACACGATGTGTTCTTCCAAAATTTCAAGAAACAATTTCTATCGCCACCACGTCTTGGTTTCTCCTTTGATCCTCGATCTGGCCACCCAATTACCTCAAAACTCAATATTTGGGGGCATCCTACCATCATGGAGATGATTCCATCGTTATCGCGCCTCTAATCGGCCCCGAATATGCATTCTGATCCACCTGTGCGAAAAATGCTAAAAAATGAGAACATATGAACTGTGACGATTCGTCTACCACCATCGTTGTCGCACCTCCCCTATGTAATCATGATGTTGGATATAAAATTTTGAATCGTTGTGTTTCATAATGGATGCACAATAATTCGTTGTTCGTTTCCCCATGAAGAATGTGAAGAACACATGTAAAATGGGGAATAAATAAAAAATAAAATCAAGGAACAAACCTCTGCTTTCATTCTTCACGGAATTGATCTACTATTGTTAGTAGGATCATACGGATCAGAATCAAAACAACCCATAAATTTCTAGCTTGAATTAAATCATTGAATCAGAAACCCAAATAAAAAAATTATAAAAACTCTCCTGCAAGAATATACGATCTGCGGAACAACCTGTTTGCGGGTTGACCTGCATTCATTGATTTAATCCAAGAATGTCGAAAATAAGAATCAAAATAACGAACCCCTACCTCATACTTTGATGAAGATAGAGATCGGTCATCGATTAGGTTTTTATCGTACTATGCAAGGATCCACGCATCGTCGTTCGTCGGCATTCGTCAAAAATCCTCCAAGGTTAGCTCCTATCCAAAGCTCTAGAGGATTCTAGGGGAAAACATCAAAGATATGAGTCTTACCGTAGGATTCTTCTCATTTAATAAAAATATGTGTTTTTTATCTATGTAAACATTTTAAAATAAAATAAATTATTAATTTATTTTATTTCTCCTAAAATGTTCTGTCTAAACCACCCAAAAACTATCTTTTATAGTCATCCCATGCTAGTCAATGTTAATCCCCACATAAGTTAAAGTCTCCACTCTGAATGCAATGGTGCAACTAGATTTCTGATACGGGAACCTATTTAAAAGTTATTCCACTTTTACTGGAAAATCACTAACATGTGCTATAAAAAAATTTAATTTATTACAAACATTTATTCTGATCACTTCGGGCCTCGAAATCAAATGTCGTCACAAGTTATGGTATCGATATAATTCCATATAATATTTAAAAAATTATACATGAAAAATCATAGAAATCACATTCTCCCCACCTTGGAGATTTGCATCCCCTAAAAGCCAAACAAGTCTATTAAAAAATATTTGGGTATGAGGCATAGATCTGAGCCTCGTACTCCCACATGCTCTTCTGAAGATTCATGTGCTACCACATGATGGACACCAAGGGAATCGATTTCCCATGAAAGATCCTCTCATACCGATACACAATCTCCACTGGGTACTCAGCAAAGGTCACTCCATACTCGATGTCCACCTCACCCCAATTGAAGGATGCGTGACAGGACAAGTACATACCTCCTCAGTTGTGACACATGGATGATATCATGTACCTGATGCAATTGTGGAGGTAGATTTAGGCAGTATACCACCTCGCCAACTCTATGTATTATCTGGAAATGTCTGATGAATCTCAGAGATAGCTTGCCTCCCCGGCCAAATCTCTACAACCCTCGTTGAGGTGAGACCTTACGAAAGAAATGGTATCCCTCCTCGAACCACATAGGTTGTCATGGTCTGCCAGCATAATTATTCTACTGGATTTGTGGAATCTTCATCCACTCACGGATGATCTGCACCTTCTCAGTGGTAGATCGCCCAACTCTGGACCCATGAGTCCTGACTCTCTGGGGTCAGTCCAGCAAAAAAATGACCAAAAGGGTCTCCCATATAAAGCCTTAAACAGTTCCATACCAATGGTAGAGTGGTAGTTATTATTGTAAAAAAACTCTACCAGTGGAAGGTGGTCCTCCCAGCTACAACCAAAGCTCATGATATATGCCCGCAACATATCCTCCAAAACCTCAATGGTTCATTCCATCTAACCATTGTTCTGAGGATGGAACATCATGCTCAAGCATAGCTGAGTCCCAAAAGCCTCCATCAATCCCTTCCACAATCGTGATGGGAAGTGGGCCTCCCGATATGAGACTATTGTCGACAGGATACAAGGATGCTGAACTATATCCTTCACGTAGAGGCTTCCAAGCTCTCTATGGAACTCTGCTCTCTGATAGCTATAAAGTGAGCTGACATGGTCAGTCGGTCAACGATAACCTAGAGGGAAATGTTCCCCTTTGATTTTCATGGTAATCCTGTCACAATGTCCATGAATATTCTATTCCACTTCCACTCTAGAACTTCTAAGGGTGTGCTAGTCCCGCTAGAACATGGTGCCCAGCCTTCACCTGCTGGCACGTAAGTCCTTGAAGAACAAACTCTTCTACTTCCTTCTTAATTCCTGACCACCAAAACTCTCATCAAATAACTTTTTATATCTTCTCCACTCAAGGATATACCATAATGGGGGATTTACGAAACTATGTCAGGAACTCTTCCCGCAACACCACTAGTAGAACATTGTGTCCTCTGAAAAGAAGTATGTGATCCCCATCTTGTATGTATCCATCATGAGTATATCATGTTGATAAATGAGAACGTAAAGCCTCACAGTTGGCATCCCCAAGCTCTGCCTCTCTAACTCGTTGTGCAATTGGAGGGATGACGACCATCGATTGTAGGTAAGATTCATCCTCTCTAACGACAAAGGATAACTGAAACGTGGAAAACTACTCTGTCACCTCACTCAATAGTTGAAAACTCAGCCTTTTGCTAAGATCATCCACCACCTTGTTCCCATTCCTAGGAGTATAGATGATCTCAAAATCATAGTCTTGGGGGAACTCTATCCAAAACCGCTGATACCACTCTATCACGACCTGTCCCAGTGGTGCCCACGTTGTGACTCTCTAATCCCACCTCTAATAGCCTAGGGGGTGGTGACTAGAACTGAGTAGTAATATTACTAACATGGGAGGCATTGCCTATGTACCTGTACACATGTACACATCTCCAAGCCCACAAATTCTGAAATGTAAAAAATAATTAAGAAAAAAAATGCATTCAAACAAATAAACATATCCAACAGAGTACGTTGGGTTGTGAAGTACTAAAAGTAAACTAGGTCATAATATAAGCCCACAAAAAACACGAGTCTAAAAACTAAAAAGTCCAAAAATTAAAAACAACAAGGTATTGGGAATACTGCTCATAGCTGTAAGAACACCTCAGCCTATAGGAAACTCAAAAATATTATTCTTGCCCTAGTCCACCCTGGACTCTATCAAAAGGCTTCTTGTCTGCACATGAAATGACACGTGCAGGAAAAGCCCATGTAGGCATGGGTATAAAAATAATCAGTATAGAACCCCGAAATCCACAATGAAAATATACAGAGGAAAGGTACAGCAATCTCTAAATAGTATATGCATACTAAACATATAACTAGAGTATCACAGACCTGATATACTCAAAACTGAGACCTGTAGTTTAGAGACAATTTACACAACCGTATTACCCCGCTAGGGATTCAATTTTGAGATTCCACGAAGCCCTCATCTAGAAGAACTCACTCCATGAGTCTAATAGAACTGATGAATTCTATATGAGAATTACTGTATAATGGGATAATTCATGAATGATTGATACACTCATTTTAGGAGAACATGCTCTAGAGTGGGGAAAGATCACAATACACAGATGAGGATCACTTCCAGGGGCATGGTAGATACCCTGACTCAACTGGATTCACCAGATAAGTAAATGATCGACTCCCTATGGGAATAGTCATGTCGATAACTAAATCTACCTATGGATAATAATGGATAAAGGATCTCACTCTAGGCCTCTCATAGGGATAACTGACTCTATCTCGGGAAGTCCTGCTAAAGGGATCATATTCCTGAAAAATTAAATGATACCTGACCTTCATTGTAACAGCCCAAGATTTTATAAAAAAAATTATTTTTAATTTTATTAATGTCTTGTGTTGTACGCTACACCAAAAGGAGCTTGCACAACACGCATCCTTGACTTGCCTTGCATTACACGCAATCGCGACCTTCCTCGATAGCGTGTGTAATACGCAATACCGAGTTTCACTAAACAACGATATGCTATTAAAATATTATTAAAACTAGCCGTTATGAATAGTAATAACCACTTTTTGAAATTTTATAAATTTTATTTTTCAAAATGGACTTCATTTTTGGACTCAGAATATCGAAATTAGCCTAGGGTGAAATTTTGGTATTTTTCTGAAAACTTTCAATTTTTGATGAATAGTGAAACCACTAAGTGGTAGGTGAAAAAAACTGAATTTTGCATAAAACTTAATCTTACCGCTTCTGTGAATGGAATTTCGAAAATCCGAGAGACACGGTTAATATCAAGGACTAATATGTGGTTCAATGAGATGAAAATATTTTTTTGGTGAATAGTAACTTTTTACCTTTTTTACCGCGGTTAATAGTAAATAGGGTAACTAAGGGTAAATATGATATTAATATTACCCTAACACATGTCCTAATTCTATTGTACAAGTGTAATGCGACCAAAAACAATCTTAGGAATAAAATATGACCATTTAGGCCCACTTGGATTAGATTAGGACATTTATTATTAATTTATTTAAAGAAGGGTTAAAATAGTTAAAATCAAAGTTTAATAAGTAAATCATTTATAATATGGGGTTATACATAATATACATTAGATTTTAAATATTCATTAGAAAGCTCAAAAGATTTCCTACATGATGGTATTTTATTTGTAATTTTTAGACATCAAATAATGTAATTTATTTATGACACAAAGATGATGCAGTAATTATCTTATTAATGAAATATTGACATAATTGATAATATAAATACCAAAATAAATGTAATTTAAGACTTTTTATGAATTCCACTAATTTTATAGGTTACTATGATATAGTAGTGTTGATTTAATCAACTTGGTTAGAACATATAATTCTGTTATGACTTTCACAAAAATCATATATCAAATAGTGTCAAAATTGACACAAAATAGTTTTTAAATCAAATATTATATTATTAATTGTTATTTTATTCCTAAAAATCTAAGGTTCGGCCAAATGACTTATATAAGGATATATTTATTAATAATAAACAATTTGGGGTTCGTTTGGCTTGATATAGTAAGTTTATTAACCTTATAGTATAAGAACACAAGAAGACACGGTAAAAGTAAAATTATTTAACTTAATGTTAAATCTAAATGATAAGGTTAAAATAGGAACCTAAACTTGACTAAATTCTATTGGATGAGAGGATTTCGACCCATCCCCACCTTATCCTCGAAATAAATCAATTTGGAGCTAATTAAAACCGAACTTGACATTATAATAAAATAATATTTTGAGATATTCCTAAGGTGCCCCTCTCCTCCCTTATAAAAGGACACCTCCTCCCCCTCCTCCTCACACCAATTTGAGCACTCAAGCTCGGCCAACCCCTGACAAAATCTCTTCTACACTTCCCTAGAAACATCCTAGAGGTTCTGGTCTTCCTCAAAGACCAATTTTAGTGCCCTAAGAGGAGGTCTCAAAGAGGCGCTTCAAAGAAGAGGTAATTACCGTTACCAATTCTTTCATCTTTATTTCTTCTTCCACTTCTTCTTAGGTTGTTTCATTATGAAGTAATAACATCAGTATCACTCATATACTGATATGTTATTATAAGTATGAAACAACCCTATTTCACCATCTATCCATCCTACGGAAAAAGAAATCACCACGCGTGCGTACGTACGGAGTACCGTCTCCACGCCGTGGTGTAATCTATTTTCCACCACCACCTTACATGGATGGGCATAATGGTGTAAAGAATAACTATACATAGTTATTAAAACATCATATTGATTCTGATATATTGTATAATCCACTCCAATTCAATTCAATAATTATGGAAATGATATCATCGCTCGTGCGTACGTACGGAATACCGTCTCCACGACGCGATGAGATTCATTCTTAATGATTAACCATTCATGAATGATTATAAAGTATATATAATAAGTACTAATGAAATATATGACATAATAATGATACTGGATTTATGTATATATATATATATATGTATTTCATCTACTTACTTCCATTCAAGACAATAAAGAAAGAAAAACAGCGTTCATGCGTACGTACGGACTACCGTCTCCATGAACGGTGTTTTTCATTTCATTTATCTATCTATTATATATATATATATATATATATACTGAATATATATGATATATAAATCATATTTTATATTCTGGATGTAATTAAATCATTATATAAGTAATAATAATGTCAAGAACAAAAAGTCAAAACACCTACGATAAATGAAACGATTTTACCCAGAACGCTTCTTTAACATGGAATTTACAAAAGAACGGGTAATATAATGTCATAATTGAACCATATATGATATCATAACAATTAATATGATTCTGTAATAAGTCAATGACATTATTTAAATCATTATACAGGAGGTTCGGACACATACGAAGAAAATCGGACCTAAGGTAAGGGAAATATCACAATCTCATTTTTACCCGAGATTGTTTATTCGTAAGTATTTACTGGGGTGTATTTTATCATCCAAATCCATGTTTACTCAATATGTAATATTATTTCCATCCACCTACAATTATTTTTAAATCCTATTTTACCCTTCGGTGAGTTTTTAGGAATCTTTTGTCGTTTTTTCGTACGAGGTACTTTTTGACTTTTCCGACAAAAGTACGAAGAATGTTTTTTTTTAACTTATACGGCATGAATGGATTTTTAAAAAATTGTTTCCAAGAAGCTTACTTTACAAGTTTTCAAGTTTATTTTTAATCAACTTCTTTTATTTTAAAGTTTTATGACATGTTATTAAAGGAAAAATGTTTTTGAAGAAGAAAGGATATTTTCCTCAAGAATGGAGTTCAAGTGTTTTATCAAAATTGTTTTCCATCTAAGATAATAAAGGGTTCTGTTTTTATCCCTATTATTAAATTGATTTGTTCATGTTGTGATGGAATTATTTTTATGAATTCCTTTATCTTATATGAATTGTTTTATGATGTCATGTTGTTTAAGAATCCCATTTTTATTACATGGGTTTTGCGATGAAGTATGATTTATGATTATGTGGCACACATAAGAAAGGATTCATTATAAGATGGGTGGGACCTATATCTACCTCCAATGCATTGGGTAATGATTTTATATCTCATGAGATAGACAGGGCTGGAACGGTAGGTTATACCAGTTCAGTGAAACAGGACTGAAACGAGGGTTACTCGATTCAGAAAGGGACTTTGTCCACTAAGATAGTCTTGGCAATGAGTCATGACTAACAAGAAAAGATTTTCCATGATTATGTGTGCATGACACAAAGTTTCAAGTTTTATGTTATGATTATGGGGATCTCATTTTCACTTCTATGATTTGTTCCATGTTAAGATATTATGCTCTCTTTTGCAGGTTAAGATTTCCAAAAAGTTATGTTCTTATGAATATGATGTGATTGATTTTCCTTTTGTATACCCTTACTGAGAATTTGAGCTCACCCTTTTATGTTTTCTTTTCCCCAGGATATAAATAAAGGTTTTAGGTAAAAAAAAGGGAAGATCTTTATGGGAGATATTCAAGATCTTTTACCACGATTAGAAGACTACGTTCCGAGTTTCCAAAGACACTAAACTATTACGATCCTTGTGTGTGTGTTTTTGTTATGTACTAAGTATTCCGCAAATGTAATGTAATGTCCATGTACGTCAGGCTTCGGGTCTCTACAGTTGGTATCAGAGGAAAGGTTTAGTCAACCTTTGGAAACTAGGATGCGAAAACGTTAGTGAGATCCCTAGAGATATTTCTAAGGTATGTCTAGGGATGTCTCTAAGGTTAAGTATACGTATAGGTTATAGTACTAGAATTACGCTAACGATCATAGAATTAAACCTAAGATGTTAGATATTGAAGGTACTCCCCCTTTATTATGTTGTTTTCCCTAGCATGATTTTTGCCTCTCACGCTATTCTTTTTGGGTTTTAGACGACGGCTGGAACCTGAAGGAACCGTGTTGATCATTGCAATGGGCAATGCAATGATTGTCCCCCTGAGCAACCAAACGATATGGGAGCTGGAATGCAAAATCTTGTAGCCATGCTCACACAACTTTCTCAAGCTATGAATCATGCAGGATTTCCAAACGAGCAAAGGAGGGAGCAACATTCTGTTGAATACTTCATGAGGCAGCGTCCACCTTCTTTCAGTGGGTCTACTGATCCATTAGTTGCTGAACAATGGATTAGTACAACTGAAAAGATATTTTCAGTTCTTCAATGTTCTGAACATGATAAAGTCATCCTAGCAGTGTATCGTTTGGAAGGAGATGCTGATCAATGGTGGAATCTTATTAAGAATACAAGGCAAAGGGATGAAATTGAGTCTATGGAATGGGACGAGTTCAAGAACTTATTTTTCAATAAGTACTTCCCTCGTATTCTTCGAACAAAGATGGAGAAAGAGTTTCTTGAACTGAAGCAAAGGGATGATGAATATGTTGGTACCTATGAAGCAAATTTTACAAGACTTGCAAGGTATGCTTCTGGAATTATCATCCAACCTGAAAGTAAAGTTGATCGATTTTTCAGTGGCTTAAAACCAAGTCTTCGAAGGGCATTAGCTATAAGAGACTTCAGTAGCTATGAAGAAATTGTGCGTTGTGCTATCAAGGTAGAAATGGAAGTTGGTGTTACATATCCATCTCATGGTTTTGACAAGAAACGAAAGATGGAGTTCAAGGAGAAATCTCAGAATAATGGTGAAAAGAAGATGAATGTTTCCTTATGCACAAAGTGTGGAAATAAGCATGGTGGAGATTGTCTAAAAGGGACTAGAAAATGTTTTAAGTGTGGAAAAGAAGGTCATCGAGCAGCTGGGTGTCGAAGTAATGGAAAAAGGGTTTCTAATGATGTGAATAAAGAAAACACTGCAGAGAACGCACCGCCAACACATCAATGCTTCAAGTGCAAGGAAATGGGGCATTATGATAATAATTTCCCTAATCCAAGGGTTAGTGATGATCAACATGAGCAACCACTGAAGGCAAAGGACAAAGGGAAATCACATGCGATCACTATTGGTAATGTTGAATATGACAACGATGTGGTGGAATGATTAAGTGTTTATGTAATGGGATTCCAAAATAATGTTGTATCATTGAGTATTGCAATATTTATTGATGTGGTATTCAAAGTGATTGAGATATTTTTTGGAAATAAGATGATATGCGCATAATGAAGACGAAAAAATGAAATGTTTAATAGTATTCATGAGATCATGATTGATATAAGGACTAAGTGATATCATGGTTTGAGTATATAGAATTTTGAGGATTTTGGTATGTGGAAAGTGTTAACTTTTAACTGCACTCATGTTTTCACTAAGGTATTCAAGAGAATACACGATTAAGGACTTTGAATGTTTGGAATGTGACCAACAAGACATATCTTATGATATGTGGGGATCAACGACAGTATTAAATCTCTGGTAATCGATGTCACTATATTATGAGAGTGGACTGCAGTATTATGTATAAGCCTAAAGATTAGACTGGATTATGTTGGACAAAAGTTAGTATTGTTTAAGGATAGAAGATTTTCGATATTATTGATGGGATGTTATAGTAACATAGTTTTAGAAAAAGGGACAACCTGCAGGACGGGCGACAGCCCATCGCTTCGGACAAGGCTGTAGGAATCGAACCCACAATCGAAGTGCGACTGGCCTTTATCACCTACCACTGACCTACAGGAAGTCCCTGTTTAGTAGAAACTAGTTTTATTATATTAAGCAGTATGATATATGAAGTATAAGTCCATTTTAGGAACCATATGTGATTAATCTCACTATAGAATGACTTATGTATATTTAATAACTTTTTCTAACCTTTTGTTTGAGACAGATGGAATGACCCATCATTCTATCACATAATCTGCTAACACTTCACAAATAACAAATTCAACTTCATTTATTTAAGAGATGAAGTAGAAATTGTTCAAGGCACGAACAAAAGTGAGATTGTACCAAAATAAAGTAAGTATTTATTTTAAGCAAATTTTCAACTTTAGGGAAATGATCTTGAAAACAAAAAATGTTGTCCTAGTGATCTTATACCTGATAAATCAGATGGTACCTTATATCATCACAAATCTATGGATTTGTGACTACTGGCTTTTCCATAGCCATGTTCTCTACCACTCTCCATCAGAACATGATGGTTAGATTTCTCTTCCATATCCATATTTTCACCTATGTGGAAACCCAGTGATTAGTTTATTTGGGTAATCGTTACATTTCATACATTAGTTTTTAAAGCCAAGTTTTGGTATTCCCTTTTACGATGTGGGTTTCTATTAAAGAAACTTTCGAATAGTAAACCATTTATAACCCCGACGAATTTCGAGGGCGAAATTCATTTTAAGGGGGGTAGAATGTAACAACCCAAGATTTTATAAAAAAAAAATTCTTTTTAATTTTATTAATGTCTTGTGTTGTACGCTACACCAAAAGGAGCTTGCACAACACGCATCCTTGACTTGCCTTGCATTACACGCAATCGCGACCTTCCTCGATAGCGTGTGTAATACGCAATACCGAGTTTCACTAAACAACGATATGCTATTAAAATATTATTAAAACTAGCCGTTATGAATAGTAATAACCACTTTTTGAAATTTTATAAATTTTATTTTTCAAAATGGACTTCATTTTTGGACTCAGAATATCGAAATTAGCCTAGGGTGAAATTTTGGTATTTTTCTGAAAACTTTCAATTTTTGATGAATAGTGAAACCACTATGTGGTAGGTGAAAAAACTGAATTTTGCATAAAACTTAATCTTACCGCTTCTGTGAATGGAATTTCAAAAATCCGAGAGACACGGTTAATATCAAGGACTAAAATGTGGTTCAATGAGATGAAAATAATTTTTTGGTGAATAGTAACTTTTTACCTTTTTTACCGCGGTTAATAGTAAATAGGGTAACTAAGGGTAAATATGATATTAATATTACCCTAACACATGTCCTAATTCTATTGGAAAAGTGTAATGCAACCAAAAACAATATTAGGAATAAAATATGACCATTTAGGCCCACTTGGATTAGATTAGGACATTTATTATTAATTTATTTAAAGAAGGGTTAAAATAGTTAAAATCAAAGTTTAATAAGTAAATCATTTATAATATGGGGTTATACATAAGATAAATTAGATTGTAAATATTCATTAGAAAGCTAAAAATATTTCCTACATGATGGTAGTTTATTTGTAATTTTTAGACATCAAATAATTTAATTTATTTATGACACAAAGATGATGCAGTAATTATCTTATTAATGAAATATTGACATAATTGATAATATAAATACCAAAATAAATGTAATTTAAGACTTTTTATGAATTCCACCAATTTTATAGCTTACTATGATATAGTAGTGTTGATTTAATCAACTTGGTTCGAACATATAATTCTGGTATGACTTTCACAAAAATCATATATCAAATAGTGTCAAAATTGACACAAAATAGTTTTTAAATCAAATATTATATTATTAATTGTTATTTTATTCCTAAAAATCTAAGGTTTGGCCAAATGACTTAGATAAGGATATATGTATTAATAATAAACAATTTGGGGTTCGTTTGGCATGATATAGTAAGTTTAGTGACCTTATAGTATAAGAACACAAGAAGACACGGTAAAAGTAAAATTATTTAACATAATGTTAAATCTAAATGATAAGGTTAAAATAGGAACCTAAACTTGTCTAAATTCTATTGGATTAGAGGATTTCGACCCCTCCCCACCTTATCCTCGAAATAAATCAATTTGGAGCTAATTAAAACCAAACTTGACATTATAATAAAATAATATTTTGAGATATTCCTAAGATGCCCCTCTCCTCCCTTATAAAAGGACACCTCCTCCCCCTCCTCCTCACACCAATTTGAGCACTCAAGCTCGGACAACCCCTGCCAAAATCTCTTCTCCACTTCCCTAGAAACATCCTAGAGGTTCTGGTCTTCCTCAAAGACCAATTTTAGTGCCCTAAGAGGAGGTCTCAAAGAGGCCCTTCAAAGAAGAGGTAATTACCGTTACCAATTCTTTCATCTTTATTTCTTCTTCCACTTCTTCTTAGGTTGTTTCATTATGAAGTAATAACATCAGTATCACTCATATAATGATATGTTATTATAAGTATGAAACAACCCTATTTCACCATCTATCCATCCTACGGAAAAAGAAATCACCGTGCGTGCGTACGTACGGAGTACCGTCTCCACGCCGTGGTGTAATCTATTTTCCACCACCACCTTACATGGATGGGTATAATGGTGTAAAGAATAACTATACATAGTTATTACAACATCATATTGATTCTGATATATTGTATAATCCACTCCAATTCAATTCAATAATTATGGAAATGATATCATCGCTCGTGCGTACGTACGGAATACCGTCTCCACGACGCGATGAGATTCATTCTTAATGATTAACCATTGATGAATGATTATAAAGTATATATAATAAGTACTAATGAAATATATGACATAATAATGATACTGGATTTATTTATATATATATATATATGTATGTCATCTACTTACTTCCATTCAAGACAATAAAGAAAGAAAAACAGCGTTCATGCGTACGTATGGACTACCGTCTCCATGAACGGTGTTTTTCATTTCATTTATCTATCTATTATATATATATATACTGAATATATATGATATTAAAATCATATTTTATATTCTGGATGTAATTAAATCATTATATAAGTAATAATAATGTCAAGAACAAAAAGTCAAAACACCTACGATAAATGAAACGATTTTACCCAAAACGCTTCTTTAACATGGAATTTACAAAAGAACATTAATATAATGTCATAAGTGAACCATATATGATATCATAACAATTAATATGATTCTGTAATAAGTCAATGACATTATTTAAATCATTATACAGGAGGTTCGGACACATACGAAGCAAATCGGACCTAAGGTAAGGGAAATATCACAATCTCATTTTTATCCGAGATTGTTTATTCGTAAGTATTTACTGGGGTGTATTTTATCATCCAAATCCATGTTTACTCAATATGTAATATTATTTCCATCCACCTACAATTTTTTTTAAATCCTATTTTACCCTTCGGTGAGTTTTTAGGAATCTTTTGTCGTTTTTTCGTACGAGGTACTTTTTGACTTTTCCGACAAAAGTACGAAGAATGTTTTTTTTAACTTATACGGCATGAATGGATTTTTAAAAAATTGTTTCCAAGAAGAGTCCTTTACAAGTTTTCACGTTTATTTTTAATCAACTTCTTTTATTTTAAATTTGTATGATATGTTATGAAAGGAAAAATGTTTTTGAAGAAGAAAGGATATTTTCCTCAAGAATGGAGTTCAAGTGTTTTATCAAAATTGTTTTCCATCTAAGATAATAAAGGGTTCTGTTTTTATCCCTATTATTAAATTGATTTGTTCATGTTGTGATGGAATTATTTTTATGAATTCCTTTATCTTATATGAATTGTTTTATGATGTCATGTTGTTTAAGAATCCCATTTTTATTACATGGGTTATGCGATGAAGTATGATTTATGATTATGTGGCACACATAAGAAAGGATTCATTATAAGATGGGTGGGACCTATATCTCCATCCAATTCATTGGGTAATGATTTTATATCTCATGAGATAGACAGGGCTGGAACGGTAGGTTATACCGGTTCAGTGAAACAGGACTGAAACGAGGGTTACTCGATTCAGAAAGGGACTTTGTCCACTAAGATAGTCTTGGCAATGAGTCATGACTAACAAGAAATTATTTTTCATGATTATGTGTGCATGCCACAAAGTTTCAAGTTTTATGTTATGATTATGGGGATCTCATTTTCACTTCTATGATTTGTCCCATGTTAAGATATTATGCTCTCTTTTGCAGGTTAAGATTTCCAAAAAGTTATGTTCTTATGAATATGATGTGATTGATTTTTCTTTTGTATACCCTTACTGAGCATTTGAGCTCACCCTTTTATGTTTTATTTTCCCTGGGATATAAAGAAAGGTTTTAGGTAAAAAAAAAGGGAAGATCTTTATGGGAGATATTGAAGATCTTTCACCACGATTAGAAGACTACGTTCCGAGTTTCCAAAGACACTAAACTATTACGATCCTTGTGTGTGTGTTTTTGTTATGTACTAAGTATTCCGCAAATGTAATGTAATGTCCATGTACGTCAGGCTTCGGGTCTCTACATTCATGGGAACAAGAAAAATGGGAACTAACCCAAAAAAACATTTCCAGCATACGATGGACAAGAATATCAATCCATGTAATAAAAAGTAAACGATGTGTAGAAGTGTCACACGTCGTGTCTTCTGACCCTGGGTGCTACCCGTGTACAACAGCCCATGTCACAAGGCTTGTTGTATAGAAAGATCTGTACATGACATGTAATGTAGATCACACGCTGTGTCCAAGTAACTAGGGTCAGCTCTGTGTATGTATTCATGTTTCCATACATGACTTTATCACGTGTGTTCAATCCCATGTAACTAGTACATGGGGTAACCCGTGCAGCCAGCCTGGTCTAGCCGTGTGGTGAATTACATGGTATTGTACTCCAGCCTATGTCCGTGTATCACCCGAGACACACACTGAATCTGCATAAAGACCAACACACCATGTTCTTCATGAAACATGTTGTGTCATTTCTTCTTATATTGTGGAAACCTAACTGCCACTAATCCCGTCCCACTCAACATGTTCTTAGGGATACATGTCGTGTTGTTCAGAAATTTCCTTAATCAATTCCCATCATCATAGTGCCCTAGTTTCTCCTCTAATCCTTGATCAGGCCACCCAATCACCTCAACATTAAAGATATAGGGTTTTCCTACCATCATGAATTTGATTCCATCAGTTTCAAGCTCCCAATCAGCCAAAAAAATGTGTTCTGATCCATCCACGTGAAGAATGCTTAAAGAATGAGAACTTCTGAACCTTGTTGATTTATCTTCAACCATCATCGTCTCACCTCTGTTTGGTCATCATGATGTCAAATATCCAATTTGGTATTATTTCATTACAGAACGGATGTGCAATGATCCGTTGTTCATTGTCCCATAAAGAATGTAAAGAACATAAGTAAAAAGGGGAAGAAATCCAAAAAACAAATCTAGGAACAAACCTTCACAATCATTCATCATTTCCTTGATCCGCTCATATTAGATATATCAAATGGAGTAGAATAAAAACATCCCAAAATAATCTAGCATGGATTAAATCCCTAAATCTGAAACCCAAAGAAAACAAAATAATAACCCACCCACAAAAACATATGATCTGTGGATCAAACTGTTCATGGGTTTATCCATATTCGTCATTTTTATCCATGAACTGGGAAATGAAGAATCCAAATAATAAACCTCTACCTCAGTCGTCGATTAATAGGGAGATCGGTTGTTTTTTGGGATTTCATCTCATTGCGCAATGATCCACGCGTCATAATTTGTCAGTATTGGTCAAAAATCATCCAAGGATGGCTCCTCTCCAAGGCATGAGTGGATTCTAAGGGAAAATTCTACGGTTATGAGTCTAACCCTAGGCTCCAGCTCATTTATAAAAAATAAGCATCATTGTGCTATAGAATCATTTTAAGGTAAAATAAATTATTATTTTATTTTATTTCTTCTAAAATTTTCCTTCCAAAATACCCAAAAACTAACTTTTTATGCTGACCCGCTCTAATCGTTGTTAGGCCCCTCCATAGGTAAATTCACTGCTCTAAATTCAACGGTTCTCTTAGATTTATGATTCAGGAACCCGTTTAAAAGTTATTTCTTCATCTTTTACATGAAAACCTATCACGCGTGCGGTTTAAAATTTTAATTTATCTCAATACTTTATTCCGAGCACTTCAGGCCTCAGAATCGAACACCATCGAATGTTTTGGTCATGAAATAATTCTATATAATATTTAAAAAATAATACATGAAAAATATAAGACGTTAAATTCTCCCCACCTTAGGGCTTTGCATCCTCGAAAAGCCAAAAAAATGCTACTCAAAAATTTGTCAGTACTTGGCACAGATCTGAGCCTCCTGCTCCCACATGCTCTCTTTAAGATTCTCATGCTGCCATTGGACATGTATCAAAGGAATCAATCTCCCATGAAGGATCCTCTCTAGCTGATCCTCGATCACCACTGGGTACTCAGCAAAGGTCTCTCCATCATCGATGTCCAACTTGCCCCAGTAAATGAATTGATATGAGTCATGCACGTACCTCCACAACTGAGTCACGTGGAAGAAATCATGTACCTAATATAACTATAGTGTTTGTGTTAAGAGGTACGACACCTCACCAATTGTGCTTTGTATCTCGAAAGGTCTGATGAATCTCAGAGATAGCTTGATGCCCCAGCCAAATCTCTGCAACTCTCGTCGAGTTAAGACCATAAGAAAAACATGGTCTCCCACCTCGAACTCTAGTTGTATATATCGTCTATCAGCATAAGGCTTCTGCTAGATTTGTTCAGTCTTCATCCTCTCCCAGATAATCGATACCTTCTTGGTGGTAGCTCACACCAACTCTAGACCCTTGAGTGTTGACTCTACGGGGTCAGTCTAGCAAAGCTGTGACCGACATGGTCTCACATATAATGCCTCGAATGGTTCCATAACAATGGTGGAGTGGTAGCTATTATTGTACAAAAACTCAACTAGTGTTAGGTGGTCCTCCCAGCTACAACCAGAGTCCAAGAAATTGGCCTCCAACATCCTTCCAAAACCTGAATGGTCATATCTGTTTGACCATTGGTCTAGGGATGGAACGCCGTTCTCAAGCGTAGCTAAGTCCCAGAATCCTCTTGATATCCCTTCCACCACCAGGATGTGAAGTGTGCATCTCGACCTAGGACTATTGTCTAAGGGAGACCATGAAGCCAAACTATCTCCTATATGTAGAGGTGTCTCAGGCTCTCTACGGAACTCTGCTCTCTGATAGCTAAAAAGTGGGCCGACTTGGTCAGTCAGTCAACGATCACCCTGGTAGAATCATGCCCCTTGGATGTTTGTGCTAATACTGTCACGAAGTCCATCAATATTCCATACCACTTTCACTCTAAAACTTCTAGGGGTGAGAAAATCCCATTGGAACCTGGATCTCATCCTTCACCTGCTGGCACATATGGAATCGATAAATGAACTCTGCTACTTCCTTCTTCATGCCTTACCACCAAAACTGTCTTCGGATATTTTCAATACACCTTTGCCACTCCATGATGTATCACAAAGGGAGATGTATGAAACTCTCTCAGGACCTTTTCTCACAATGCTACTAGTTCAAAAGTTCATCATCTGAAAATCAGTATGTGCTCCCCACCTTGAGAATATCCATCAGGAGAATATCTTGTTGATAACTAAACACGTAAATCCTCACAGTTGACAGGCCCATGTTGTGCCTCCCTAAATCGATGTAAGTTTAGAGGGGTGACAAACATCACTCTAGGAGTATATATGATCTCAAAATCATAGTCTTGGAGGAACTCTATCCAATACCTCTATCAAAAAATTAGATCCTCCTATGAGAAGATGTACTTGAGGCTATTTTGGTCAGAGTAGATGATAAACCGCTAGCCCATAGGGTTGTTTTGCCACATCTTCAACGTGAAGACTACCACTTCCAACTCAAGATCATGGGTCTCATTGTTTTTCTCATGTGGCCTAAATTGGCGTGAACCATAAGCAATCATATCTTGTCTTTGCATCAAGACACTTCTAAGACCTATCCCCGATGCATCGCCGAAAACTATTTACTCGACACCCTACTCTTGTAATCTCAAGATCAGGTCGCTCATCAAACATTGCCTCAACCACTGGAAATACTGCTGGCACATCTTTTTCCACATGAAGGGTTTCCCCTTCCTGGTCCAATCTATCATCAGTGCATATATTTGGGAGAAATCCTGAATGAATCTCTGATAAAATTTAGCCAACCAAATCAATATATGCACCTCAATCACACTCTAAGGTTCTTCCCATGATAACATTATCTCCACCTAGGTTGGGTCCACAACTACTTTATCTTCTTAAATGAAATGTCCCTGAAATTGGTCCTCCCAAATATAGAACAGGAACTTCGAGAGTTTCCTATAATTTTGGTTCTCTTGGAGTACATCCAAAACCATCCCCAGGTGTCTCGCGTGCTCCTCCTATGATGCCGAGTACACAAGGATTTCATTGATGAAGGCCACTATGAACTGGTCCAATTATGGTTGGAAGATCCAGTTCATAAGTCCTTTGAACACTGCGGGGGTGTTTATCACACTGAAATACATCACCAATTACTCATAGTGACTGTAACGGCATCTAAAAATCATCTTCGGTAAATCCTTGTATCGTACTCGTAACTGGTGGTAACCAAACCGAAGGTCAGCCATTGAGAACCATTGTTCCCCTCTCAGTTGGTTTAAGAGGCCATTGATCCTTGGTATTAGATACTTGTTCTTCAGCTTCACCTATTTCAGGTTCTGGTAATCCCGACATAACCTCAAACTCCCAAATGCCTTCCTGGAAAACAAAACTGGGTCTGCCCAGGGTGAAACACTACGTCTCCAGAAACCCTTTCTCTGAAAATCCTCCAACTACACCCTCATCTCATAAATCTTTGTGGGATCCATCTGATATGTTGGTGAGGAAATTAGTGTCATCTTGGGGTGTAATTCAATGCAAAAGTCAATTTTCCAGTGGGGAGGTAGTCCTGGAACACCTTTGGGAATGACGTTCGCATACTCTACCACTACTGTTGGGAATTGGAAGCCCACAACATCTACTACATCGAGGGTAAGGAAAGGAAAATCATGAGTGATCGGTTATACCCTCTTATACATAATCCCATTATGTGATTCTTGGGTCACCTTTTCATCGAAAAATAAAAACATCACCCCATCACTGTGTACAAACCACACTCTTCTCCTAAAGTTTTCAATCTGGGAATGGAACGAGGATAAACAATTCATACTTAGAATGATGTCATAAGGCCTCTACACTACCACCAAAAGATCCCAACCAAAACTCTCACCACCTAGGGTAAGATCACATTGTCTGCAAAGGTGTGCGGTCATCGAGTCTCCTCCCATGAGTGTCTCCAAGCATAAGGATCGAGTCAATGACTCTTCTAGAATATCATGGTTTTAAAAAAGACATGTGAAGAGGAAGGAATTAATGGAACTTGTGTCTATATGTTTGGAAGATGAAGTAGAGAATACATATATTGTACCTTGGATCATCCCTGGTGTCCTTGGGTCGTACACCTTAACCCCATGAAGCTGTCACCGCCCATATCCCCTTGCTTTCTAAGCCCGGTGCGGATCTCCTGGGGTGGTGGTTGATGTAGATCAAAGCGTCTTCCACCACTTGCTGCTCTCCTTGCTCCCCATCCTAGTCCAAAGCCTATTGGGTATGTGGAATCTACTATATTCCTCTACCTCGGTGGTCCATCAACCACATCCCTATCAGTAGATCGACAAGTTGGACAATAACTACTGAGATGAACCCTACCATTGCACAAGTTTCCTCACCTCTTTCTAGGCTGACTAGATCCAAACTGAGAGCCCTGGACTTCCAAAACCCTATACTAGGTCCTCTTATGACGTCTCCCACATCTTGACCCCTTTTCCTAATGTCTTCTCCCTACTACCGAGGTCACTACACCTGCCTGCTTGCTGCTGACTACCATCGAGTATCTCTACTCCACTAAGAATATCTCGATAACTAAGGCCTGCTCGAGCACTCCATCATATGTTGGAATTCAATGTGCCACGACACTAGCTCAGATTTCCCATCATTGGCCTCGCTTGAATCTCTGAGCTCTGAAGTACTGATCCTTTTCTGTTTCCATCGAGTACCTGGCAAGGTTTTTGAACATCGAAGAATAGGTTTCCACTGTTAAATGACTCTGCTAGATCTGAAGAAGCTCCTGGATACACACTGCTCTCAGAATAACCGGTGATAACTCCTCCCTAAAGAGTCTCTCAATCTCTATCCAAGAAAGATTCTCCTCATCATGAGTCTTTGTGGTCATTCTCCAACATCGTCCTGGCGAACCTTGGAGAAGCCTCTCTCCTATGATCACCATCTAGTCCACCGGTGTGCTCACGAGATGGAAAACTCTAGTCACCAGCTCAAGTTAGTCCACAGCTACCTTACGGTTGGGCTCACCTTGAAACATGGGGGGTTTCTATCTCTAGAACTCATGGAGTGCCCTCAGCATGCACCCCTCGTCTATCGGTATTGTAGGTACCACGGGCTACTCCACTAGTGGTGGTATAACAGGTACACCACCTAGAGGTAACGCCTTGGGAACTAGTTCTTGTATCAAAGCCTCATCACTGAGGGGGTCATCATCGTGATCACACTGCTGAATCCATGAAGGTGTGAGTTTTGGAGTCATCCTGTAAGGAACAATAGGTACCATGTTGAAAGAGTGTATATGGAAGGATGACACAAAGGACATGGAAAAAAGAACCCATTCTTATATGATGCATCTACCAACAAGGTGAGTCCTGCACCGACAACAGTGTTAATTGTTTCAAGTTTGGATTTTAGGCCAGAGACTCTAGTGTTGGTGCGGGAAGCCGACATATCCATACACCAGGATTCTGATAACCTGCTTTTCAACTAGGTACATTAAATCACTAGTTGTGAGGGAAATAAACGATTGGAACACGCATCATATAGGAATGGGTTTTGTTTTCCATGTCCTCTATCTAAGCTATCCAGATATACAATTTGATCATGGAATATCTTGTTCTTTACAAGATGACTCTACAACACATACCTGCTTGGTTTCAATAGTGCGATCATGAGGAGGACCCCCTCAGTGACGTGGTTTCGATATAGGGACCAGTTCTCCATGCGTTCCTCCAAGTGGTGTAGCTGCTATACCACCACCAGTGGTACAGCCCGTGGTACCCGTAGTACTGACAGATGAGAGGCGCATGTTCAATGCACTCCATGAGTTCCAGAGACAGAGACCCCTCAGTTTCTGAGGATAGCCCGACCATCAAGTAGCTGAGGACTAGCTTTATGCGGTGACTAGATTTTTCTTTCTCGTGAGGATACCGGAAAACCAGATGGCGTTACTATGAATGATCCTTCCTCAATGTTCGGTGAGATGATGGTGGAGTCTGATGACACTAACTCAAGACGAGGATACTCTTTCATGGATAAAGTTTGAGTGACTCTTTTGGGAGGATTTCTCACTGGTTACGCTGAGATTAGTGCGTATCCAAAAGCTTCGTCAGCTCTTGCAAGGCAGTTTGACTATGGATGACTATTAATTGAGGTTCCCCAACCTCACTAGGTACTCGATGGATATTGTCATAAATCATTACTTCAGAGATTAGACCTACATGTGACGTATACGCTGGGACCTCTGAGCTAGTTCCGTGCATCTATGAATTGAAACTTATGCTAGAGTGCTCGAGCGGGCCATGGGGATCGAGAACTTCTTGGCAGAGCAGAGACAGCGAACAACCTTTAGTAGCTAGAAAACAGGTGTGGAGACCATGGAAGATAGGAACCGATGTTCAGAATAGGGTTAAGGATGTGGGAGATGTCATAGGAGGACCCAAGGCTGTGGATCGACGGTCCAGGGCTCTCAGGATGGATCCAGTTAGCCTAGGGAGAGGCGATGCTACTTGTGCGACGTTTGCAGACATCTCGCTAGAGATTTTCGGGCCCATTGAGGAACTGATTGGGAGGAGGGGGATGGACCACCAAGGTAGAGGTAGGGAATGGAGTATACAGACTCGCCAGGTGAGGTATGTGTTGGAAGAGAAAGGAGAGCTTCATGTGGTTGTAGATGCTTCGATCTACTTCAACCACCACCCCCAAGAGGTATGCACCAGGATCAGTGAGCTGGGGGAGAGGGGCAGGGAAAACTACATGTGGTCAAGGCATACGACCCAGGGACACCAGGGATGATATGAGGTATGATATTTGTCTTATATGCCTCATTTTTCGTAATTATATACACTTGTTCAAGTCATAACTTCTTCTCCACATGTATTGTGGGAATCCTTGAGATTCTGGTAGAGATTTTGACACGATACTTGTGCTTGGAGACACATATGGGAGGAGAACTGATGATCATTCACCATTGCAGATAGTGTGTTCTTTGCCTTGGAGGGGATAGTTTCGGTTGGAACCTCTTGGTGATAGTGTCGTTGCTTTATGACTTCATTCTTGGTATGGAATGGTTATCTTCGTTCCATGCCCAGATTGAATGAATTGGGTGAAGAGTGTAGTGTGTCTGCAGTGATGGGATGAGGTTTTCCTTTTTTGGAGAAAAGGAGACCTATGTGTCATAGAATGGGATCATGCATAAGAGGGTATATCCAATCACTCATGAGTTAGCTAGCCATTTCCTCAGAGTAGTAGATGTTGTGAGCTTCCAATTCCTAGAAGTAGTGGCGATGTACGAGGATGTCTTTCCTGAAGATGTTCTCAGACTACCTCTCCACTGAGAAATCAAATTCTACATCGAAATACACCACAGTACGACACCGATTTACTTTCTAAAATATAGGATGTCTCCCACAGAGCTTCTCTAGATGAGGTTTATATTTAAGTATTTGCAAAGCAAGGGTTTCATAAGACCAAGTGTTTCACCCTGGGCGGCCCAGGTTTTGTTTTCCAAAAAGGTAGATGGGAGTTACAGGTTCTGTTTTGATTACAAGTGCTTGAAGCAGGTGATGGTGAAGAATAAGTATCCAATGTCTAGGATCGACAACCTCTTTGATCAGCTAAGAAGGATATAGTGGTTCTCGAAGGTTAACCTACAATTAGGTTACAACTAGTTATGAGTACGGGATAAGGATATGCTGAATATGGATTTCAAATGCCGCTACGGTCACTATGAGTACTTGGTGATGCCTTTAAATGTGATAAATTCCCTCACAGTGTTCATGGGAAAGATTAAATGGATATTCCTTCCATACATATACCGGTTATATGTGGTCATCATCAATGGAATCCTTGTGTACTCAACATCATAGGAGGAGCATGTGAGACAACTACGGATGTTTATGGATGTACTCTGAGAGAACCAACTTTATGAGAACCTCTCAATGTGCTAGTTCTGGTTTCAGGAGTTCCACTTTCTGGGACATTTCATTTCAGCATATGGACTGGCTTTAGACCCATATAAGGTGGAGGAAGTGTTCGCTTGGGAGCCACCTCGAAGCGTGATAGAGGTACAGAGCTTCCTTGGGTTGGTAGGATATTACCAGACATTCATTCATGATTTCTTCCGAATATCAGCAATGATAATAGACTTGACCCGGAAGGGGAAATCATTCATGTGGACAGAGTAGTGACATCAGGGTTTGGAGTGGTTGAGGAAGAGTTTGATGAGTGCCCCGATCATGAGTTTACCAGAGGAGGGTGTCAAGTACGTAGTTTTCTATGATGCATCGGAACCAGGCATGGTTGTGTCCTGATGCAGAGAAAGGCAGTGATTGATTATGCTTTGTTCCATCTTAGGCCACCTGAGAAAAACTATGTGACCAATTATCATGATTTTTCAGTGGTATTTTTAGTGATGAAGAAGTGGCTACACAACCTTATGGGCGAGTGATTCATAATATACTCTGACCACAAGAGACTCAAGTATATCATCTCGCATAAGGATTTGAATATGAGACAGAGGTGTTTTCTAGAGTTCCTCCAAGACTATGATTTCAAGATTATATATACTCCTGGGAAGGTGAACAAGGTATATAATGATCATTGCATAATTTCAGGCTCACAGCTATTGAGTAAGGCGACATAGCAGTTAGCCACGTTGTAGTTATCCTTCGTGGATAGAGAGGATGAGGCCTACCTTCATTCGATGGTTGTCATCCCACCACTCTTACAGAAAGATAGGGTGGCACAACATGGGGATGTTTACTATGCGTATTTACATGCTCTGTTGTCCACAAGACATGATCCTGATGGATTTTCAAAAGTTGGGTAACACATAGTTATTTTCAGAGGACACACTGTTGTACTAGTGGAATCGCGAGATAAGGTCCAGAGGGAGTATCATAGATCCCTGTTGGTGGTACACCATGGAGTGGTGAAGATGTACCAGGATCTCCAATGATTGTTCTTGTGATCATGCATGAAGAAGTCAGTAGTAGAGTTCATTTCTCGATGCCTTACATGATAACAGGTGAAGGTTGAGTACCAGGTTTCAGTGGGATTAACTTAACCCTATATGTTCCAGTGTGGAAGTGGGATGGAATATCAATTTATTTCCTGATGGGAATTCCATAGACATCCAAGCGGAATTATTCCATCTGGGTGATCATTGACCGACTCACCAAGTCCTCCCACTTACTAGCTATCTAAGTGCAGAGTTCCGTGGAGAGCTTGGGATGCCTCTACGTGAAGGAGATAGTTCGACAGTAAAGCCTCCCTTTGAAAATAGTCTCAAATCAAGATTCCCTCTTCACATCCCAGTTTTGGAAGGGGTTGCATGAGGATTTTGGGACTCATCTACGCATGATAATGGAGTTTCATCCCTAGACTTATGGTAAGATGGAGAGGACCATTCATGTTTTGGAGGATATGTGGTGGGCCGGTATCTTAGACATTGGTTACAGTGGGGAGGACCACATACCCCTGGTGGAGTTTTCAGACAATAACAGCTACCACTCCATCATTGGTATGGCCCAATTCAAGGCCGTGTATGGGAGACCCTACCCATTCCCACATGGATGGATTGACCCTAGAGATTCGGCATTCATGGGTCCATAGTTGGTGTGAGCTACCACTGAGAAGGTGCAGATCATCCGTAATCAGATAAAGACTCTACTGAGATAGAAAAAAATTTATTCTAACAAATTATAGAGACTTCTAGAGTTCGAGGAAGGGGACCATATCTTCCTTAGGGCCTCACCTCGGTTAGGGTAAGAAAGGTTTGTAAGAGGCAAAAAGCTATCTCCAAGGTTCATCAGACCTTTCCAGATACTACACAGAGTTGGCATGGTGGCATACCACCTTTCTCTACCACCGCATTTGCACTGGGTGCATGATGTCTTCCACGTGTCACAGCTAAGGAGGTACCTGCATGACCCATGACATATTATCAAATGGGGAGAGATGGACATCAAGGATGGAGTGAACTTTTCTAATTAACCAGTGGAGATCAAGGATCGGTAAGAGATGATCTTTCGTGGGTGATCGATTCCCTGGGTGCATGTCTGATGGTAGCACGAGTATCTTCAGGAGAACACGTGGGAGTGGGAGGCACCGATCTGTGCACAGTACCCACATCTTTTTGAGTAGTATTGTTTTGTCTTTTCGGGGATGCAAATCACCAAGGTAGGGAGAATGTAATTTCTCAGATATTCCAAGTAATATTTTTAAATATTATATGGAATTATTTTGATACCAATCCATTTGAAGGTGTGTGATTCTGAGTCCTGGAGTTCCCAGAATAAATGCTTAAAATAAATTAAAATTTTAAACAGCGTGCATGAGTGGTTTTCCTTTAAAATTGGGATAAATTTTAAATGATATTCTGGAACAAAAATCTGAGGGCACCATTGTTTTCATAATAGTGACTTTACCTTTGGTGGGACCTAACATCAACCAGCACGGGTCGGCTGAAAAAAGATAGTTTTTGGACGTTTTTGATTGAAAATTTTGAAAGAAATAAAATAAATTTATAATTTATATTATATTAAACATTTTTCATAACTCAACAATACTTATTTTTTTTTTGTATGATCAGGAGGCCAGGGTTAGACTCATAACCCTAGAGTTTTCCCCAAGAATCCTCTAGAGCATTGAAGAGGATCCATCCTTGGATGTTTTTTGACAGGCACTAACGAACGACGATACAGGGATCGTTGCATAGCAAGATCAAATCCCAACTGATGACCAATTTCCCTCTATGTAGATGATAGATGTAAGGTTTGTTATTTAAATTCTTCATTTTCTCATTCTTGGATTGAAATGACGAACGTGGATTAACCCACAAATAGGTTGATCCGCAGATCGTACATTCTTACGGGAGGGTTATTATTTTCATTTCTTTGGGTTTTTGATTCAAGGATTTAATCCTTGCTAGATTATTTTTGTTCATTTTGATTCTAATCCATTTTATCCTACTTACGGGAGTGTATCAATTTCTTGATGAATGATGGAGGATGTTCATTCCTCGATTTTCTTTTGGATTTCTTCCCATTTTTTACTTGTGTTCTTAGTTTTATTCGTGGGGCAAAGAACAACGGATCATTGCACATCCATTCTGCAACTCAATGACCCCAAATTAGAGATCTGACATTGTGATGACCTAGTAGAGTTGCGACAGCGATGGCGGCAGATGAATTGACACAGTTTGGGAGTTCACATTCTTCGAGCGTTCTTCACGCGGGAGGATCTGAATGTTTTTTCGGGGCCGATCGGATGCCCAAAACCGATGGAATCAGCCTCATGATGGTGGGAAAACCTCATATCATGAGTTTCTAGCTGATTAGGTGGCCAGATCATGGATTGGAAGAGAAACTAGTGTTTGGCGGCGAAATGGGTCATTTCTGAAAATTTTCCGAAGAACATGGTGTGTATCTCTAAGAACAGGGCATGTGGGACCGGCTCAGCGGCGGCTAGGTTTCCATGATGCATGAAGAGATGACACAACATGTTCCATGAATAACACAATGTGTGTGTCCTTACGCAGACTCATTGGGTATCCTCAATGATACTGGGACACTGGGTGGAGTATCGAGCTGCATACTCCACCACACGACCAGTCCAGGCCGGCTGCACGGGTTACCCTATGTACTGGTTACATGCGATGGCGCACACAGGATAAATCTATATATAGGAACACAACCACATACATGGAACCGTCCCTAGTTACTCGGACATGGAGTGTGAGTTGTACTACTCGCCGAGTACTAACCTTTCTACATGACAAGCCTTGCGACATGGGTTATTGTACACAGGCAGTACTTGGGGTCTGAAGACACGGTGTGTGACACTTCTATGCACCATGTACATTATATTACATGTCTTTATCTTCTTTTCCACCATATCATGGACATGTTTTTTTTGGTTTTGTGCCCTATTTTCTCGTTCCCTTGAAGTTCATTTATTGTTTCCTTCTACAAGAGTACAATCCCTTTTGTAGGACTTTCTAAGATAGAGTCAGGTATCCCTAAGAGAGGCCCAGAGTGAGATACACTATCCATTAATAACCCTAGGTAGAGTCAGGTATTGACATGACTATCCCCACAGGGCGTCGATATTCTATATAGCATGTGAATCCAGATGAGTCACAGTATCTGCCCAGGCCCTGGAAGTGATCCTCATTTGTGTATCATGATTTTCCTAACTCAGGAGTGTGTTCTCCCAAAATGAGTGTATCTATCCATCATGACTTTTCCTGACAGATGTTATCAGAGATATTAAGACTCGTGGAGTGAGTTCTCTCATATGAGTGCTTCGTGGAATCTTTAAACGAAATACCTAGTGGGGAATGCGGTTGTGTGTCTTGTTTCTAGACTACAGGTCTATGTTTGGAGTATATATGGTGTGTGTTACTATTATTATATGTTCAATAGACATATACTATGTAGAGATAACTATAACATTATTTTTTGTATTTTCTTTTTGGTTTTCGGAGTCCTCTATAGAGTATTGTTATACTCACCCCTACAATAGCTTTGCCCACACGTGTGTGTCTTGTGAAGACGAGTAGACTTTTGACAGATTCCAGGGTGAACAAAGACATGTCCAAGCTTTTTGAGTTTCCCTATAGGCCATGGTGTTCCTACAGCTATGAAAAGTTGTCCCAGTACCTCTTTGTGTTTACAGGTTTGACTTTATAGTTTTCAGAGTCTTGTATTTTTCAGTGGTCTTGTATTCTTTCCCAGATTACATTCAGTACTTTACTTCCGGTCAAACTCTACTGGTTGGGTTTAGATGTATGCAGGGAATTTTCTCCTCAGTAATTTTTACATTTAAACATTTGTGGTATTGGAGATGTGTTTGTATGTATAGGTACATATTCAATGCCTCCCATGTTATAAATATTCCTACTCAGTGTTAGTCACCATCCCTGAGCCTATTGGAGGACAGATTGAAAACTACAAAGTTCATCCTATAAAAAAAAGAGGTACTGGGATTGCTTCTCGTAGCTTTAAGAACCCCTCAGCCTATAGGGAACTCTGAAAACTCATTCTTGTCTAGGTCCGCCCTGGACTCTGTTAAAAGGCTTCTCATCTATACAAGACACAACACATGCAGGCAAAGCTCATGTAGGGGTGAGTATAACAATACTTAGTAGAGGACCCATAAAACCAAAATGCGAATATACAAAGGAATGTTACAGTAATATCTACACATTATTTTTCTAAATAACATATAAAAAGATTAACACAAACCAGATATACTCAAAACCCAAAATCGTAGACTAGAGACAAGTCATGCATCCCCATTCCCCCACTAGGGGTTCAGTTGATAGATTCCACGAAGCACTCATCCGGGAGAACTCACTCCATGAGTCTAATAGCTTTGATTACATTCATCCGAAAAGTATTGTCTTTCGAGAAAAGTCATGAGAGATAGATACACTCATTCCGGGAGAACATACTCCTGAGTGGGGAAATATTTTGATACATAGATGAGGATCATTGTTAGGTCCTGGGAAGATCCCGCGACTCATCTAGATTCACCTTATAGGTAGAGGATTGATGCACTTTGGGAATATTCACAATCATAACCAACTCATCCAATGGTTAATAATGGATATGGGATCTTTCTCTGGGCCTCTTCGAGGGATACTAGAATCTGTCTCCGAATTTCCTGCTGAAGGGATCATACTTTTGTAAAAGGAAATGATACCTGACCTCTAGGGGAATGGGTAAAAAGGGCACTAACCCAAAAGAAATATGTCCAAGATATGGTGGAAAAGAATATCAAGCCTTGTGCTAAAAAGTACACATCGTGTAGAAGTGTCACGTGTCATTTCTTCTGACCCCGTGTACTGCCTGTGTACAACGGCCCATGTCGTAAGGCTTGTCATATATAAAGGTCAGTAAATGGAGTGTCGTACATATCACACGCCATTTCTGGGTAACTGGGGTCACCTCCATGAACGTGTCCATGTGCCCGTACATGTAATTATACCATTGTTTCTTCTAAAAATGGGGATGACCTTGTTTGTTTAAGGTTCAAACATTCCAATCGGTTTCTAATGGGTTTATTCATAGAACTAGAAACACCCAATGATTATATATCCATTTGGACCTACATTCCAAAGGTAGGTGCTCATTTGGTGTGGACTGATGATGCCTTAAGAATATTCATTGGTCGAGAGGATGGCAGGTCAGGCTCATCACACCTTTCTTGGGAGAATTATTGCCTACTCCAAGACTCTGTTATATATTTAAGTTATGTTCACAAATTTTTATTAATTCACCAAGCATGAAAATGTTTTTTTCATTAGATTTATAGATTAATGATTGATATGTATGGGATTTATAGAATATTTTATATGTATTTGAGGTGATTCATCGATAATGAATCATCTGTGTGTATTAGAGATTCTTAGTCAATGGTATCCTTCAATACATTATATTGAAATCTCTTGGTCATTATGATGACCATACTGGTTTCAAAGCCACTTAGTGGGGCACTTTAAGTTTATTGTTATTTAGAAAGACAATGATTATTTCAGAGTTGGGATGGTACCCACACATGGGCTACCTACATTTCCTCGTTAAAAAAGAATCAGAACCCACATAGTTCGATAAGAAGGATATAGTTTAACATCATATGGGATGGAAAAGAATTAATGAAATATGGGATTGAACCATATAAAGGCTTCTTACATACTCTTCATTTAAGGTAGAGATCAATGTCCATGTATTTCAGGTGAAGAAATATGGGGATTATGCATGGTTAATAGCTCAAAAAGGGATTTCATGATTACTTTTACACTCTAAGATAATGTGAGTCTTGCTCGGTGTGAGAAACAAGAGGTATCAGTAAACTTTACGATTATGCCACAAAAAGATGTAGTCACAAGAAATGATGTGGGGATTAGGTGTGTATGACTTCCCAAGTAGATGAAGACCATGACTTACTTCAAGAAAGAAGCCCAGGAGCAGGGTCCATAAAGGTATTTTTACATTATTGAGATTTGGATTTTTAATCTGGGGCTTACTCCTAAAGAGGATTCCTAAATTAAAGGGGACTAATAACTTGGGGCTTACTCCAGAGAAGGAGGCCCAAGTTAAAGGAAATTATGACTAGGGCATACTCTTGAGATGGAGTCCAAGTTTAAGGGGACTTATGACTGGGGCTTACTCCTGAGAAGGAGGCCCAGGTTAAGGGGACTTAATAATGGGGCTTACTACTGAGAAGGAGGCCCAGATTAAGGGGACTTGAGACTAGGGCTTACTCTTGAGAAGGAGTCCCGGGTTAAGGGGACTTGATATTGGGGCTTACTCTTGAGAGGGAGGCCCAGGTTAAGGGGACATAAGACTGGGGCTTACTCCTGAGGAGGAGGCCCCGGTTAAGGGGACTTGAGACTGGGGCTTACTCCTGAGTAGGCCTAGGTTAAGAGGACATAAGACTAGGGCTTACTCCTAAGAAATAGGCCCAAGTTAAGGGGACTTGGGGCTTACTCCTGAGAAGGACGCCCTAAATCAAAAGATCTTCTCATCTTAAAGGATGAGGTTACATGGAAGAAACCCCTAACCGTGGTGACATAAAGCTTGTAAGTCATGATGTTTTGGGAGAGGTTCTCACAGAATTCATTTCAGATAATGAAGCCAACAAAGGTACCATGCCATAAATTGATTTTAAAAGTGGTTCGAGGGATAATATCTTGAAGAGTAGAGGTTAATAGGGGAGAGGCACACAAATGAAATTGTTACGCAAGTCTTGGACACACAAGTATACATGCGTGGAATGGGTTCACCTGGGTGATGAATAATCTATAGGGTAATACATGGGCGAGACATAACTCAAGCCTTTAGTATTATCCTAAGATGTTTCTAAAATGGGGGAGTCCAAGATTCATAGAAAGGGTAGGGAGGTGCACAAGTGTTTCCATTTTTAAAAAGGTTTGGATACTTAGGCACACAAGAGTTGATGAATTCTAAACACTTAGGCCTTATCCTACTCCTTCAAGTCTCCCATTATAGGTAAAAAGATACCTTAGAAGCTTTCAGAAGAGTTGAGTTGAAGACTTGGGCGACCAGAGCATGATTTTGACTTTTGGAAAAATCTATCCTCTAAATGGGGGGGCCCATATGGGCTTTCGTTGGACACCATGCACCTTGGACGAAAAATCAAATCGGGCGCGTATGAGAGCTGTGTGACCTATAGTGGGCACGTAAGTGACTTGCGCGCCTCACTACAAATGGGATCCTAGTCCATGCCTTCATCAATTTTTTTGATGTTCTTCAAAGCGTGACCCTTTTTGTGTTTAAGGTATTCCCCTTTGCCATATGTTGGACTCTATGATGGAAAGGAGTGTCAAAAAAATTCCTCCCACAGAGTTGGATCTAAAAAGGAAAGAGGATCCCGCTCTGAGGTAATGCCATAAGAATCAAGGGTTTGTGGCATGCAAGTTAGGAGTGTAGATGTTGGGGCGCGCAAGTATGGCATGCAGGTGGTCTGGATCGCCTATATATATAGGCTCAGTCACGTGTAAACTCACTTGGATTCCAAAAAATTGAGATCTCATCGTGCATGTGCTTTTGTTCTTCAGGGAATTACCCTTCAAGATTTTTTCACACTTCTGAAGAAGGTATGTGACTTGCATTCCATGACTAGGGTGGAAGATCTTGCGCGACCAGTTTTACTTGCGCACCAAGATTGGGACTTGCGCGCCTTAATGCCTTTTCCATTTCTTTATTTCCTTCATCCAATTTTCACAAAACAAACTTACTTAAAAGTTGATTGTTTAATCATTATAAAGATTTAGTGGCTCCCAGAAGAATTGGATCAGCGAATGAGTTGCCCAGCAAGAGAATAGATGAAATGATGAACGTCGTCGGCCAGAACTATTATGTTATCTGCGAAAACACTCTCCCAGATTTTGCTATGTACTTGAAGAAATATCATTCCAATTTCCCACAGAGTATTTACATGACATTATATTTCAATGGTCATCTGCAAGGAGTCAACGTTCTAGAGGCAAAGAATTACATCCATCATTCCTGCTTTCAGACCTACACCAACATCTCTTTGGAAAATGTCGCAGTCGCATGATCATTTTCCAATACTGGGATAGTGGAGAAGGCATACATAATTAATCATAGACCATGTGCTCCAGATCTGAAGCCTCACATGCCTGAGCTACATTTGCATTGTTATTCCATTATTTTCTGAAATTATCAGATGGGCCAATATAAGGGATAGAAGAAGTGTTAGGATTTCCATCTTGGAGGAGGTGTGAAGCCGACATGGATGTGGGCATATTGGGTGTGACAAACCTCTGCAGATTTTATCGATGATCTAAAGGGAGATGCAATATATGAAGTTTTATGGGCTGGACAGACATATGTCTAAATGAATTAAAATTTTTTGCCAGATTTAATAAGCCGTTGGATCCCTGAAATGAATTCTTTCCATCTGACTTATGGAGAAGTAGGCATCCATTTGTGGGATTTTTACAAGATTTCTGGGGCTCTAATTTTCAGAGATATGTATGAAGAATTCATCCCCCCCCCAAAGTGACCTGGAATGATTCAAAGAAGGATCCGTATTTGGCTTGAGAGTTTATGAAAATTTTCTACAAGTTTATGAATACCACCACCACGAAAACCCACTCCAGAAAATATATCTATCCAAAGGAGTGGATGGACATTCTTCTGATTAAAAAGAGAGAGTAGGGACCTTTCTGTGCTCGTCCTACTAGTTTCCCTAGAGCAGCAAAGAGGGGTGCTTCGGGCACATTTTTTCCAACTATGGAAGTAGGAGAGTTTGATAGGTGGGGGTATGAAGTGAACCAGAAAATTTCAGTGAAGACCCGTATTGTAGGCTTTTTGGCATTGTGGATCAGTGTTTACCTTTTACCAGTTTGGGATTTTAAAGGAGGTGTGAGGAAGGGGGAACTTTTTCATTGCAGCCAAGGTGGCTGAAAGGAAGATGGTTGGGTTGGCCACCCCAATTTTGGAAAATATTCATAGGCACTTACTTCATGTTTATATGGTTAAGTCTCCTGTAAGAATAGTGGGACCATTCCATGTTTTATGGGGATGGATTGCCATCCACTTCAGGACATATGCTGTACAAAGTGGGGTATAGGTTCTTGGAAGTTCTTTCCGTCCGTCTGTCCAGGCCTTTTCTGGAATTTCTCCCTTATCCCTCAATGCTTATGATATCAAAATAAGGGTGAGAATGTTCAAGGAGATTCAATTCTTTCCTTATGTAAATCCACCAATAGGGTGTTTTGATGATTATGGAACAGTCCGCCTGGAGTTAAGGGAATATATTATGGAATGTAGAGATAGTAAACTGGCCATAAGGATTTATGGAGAAATTATATGCGAGGCATATGCTCCATATAGATTTGAACATCAATTCAAATGTCTGTAGAAAATTACAGTATCCCCTCCGGTGCATGTCAGGTTAGAGCAGCATCTGATGGTTGATCATCAACTATGGTTACTAACATCTATGGAGAATACTGGAGCAATATTTGATCTACCAGCTATTGGAGTACCAATTCAATTAACTACATGGTATGTCGAGATCTGGGTAGCATCATACCCTGAAGGGGTATTGAATCATCCGGTCCCATGGGTGGGGAAAAAGAAGAGAAACATTAAGAAAGAAGCTTTTCAATTGGAAGGTGACTCTTCCTCACCCGAAGATGATTCACCAGATTCTTCACGCAGAGCTGATTCACTGGATTCAAAGGATGGGGATGATGGGGCCCGAAATGCGTCAAAGTGGCCTCGAGCTAGATATAATCTACCTGCGAGAGTCAAGAGGCCTACTCTATCGACTCCTGATGAGTTAAATCATTGAGGCAATTTAGTTGCCATTATTTTATAGAGAAACAAGTTTCATTTTCTTATCTTTTATCTATGATTGTAGGAGCTGGGAAAAAGTAGACGTCCCAGATTGTTGGACCCTCCCCGCAGCCTTCTGGTGAACATTCTAAATATTTATGACCAGAGGATATCTGAACGTGGCAGAGTATATAATGTGATGTTGAAACTGCCTGGATGGAATTATGAAAAAGGCTGTATATCCCTAGAGTGGGGAATCATCAGGCTTCCTCTGACATCTGTTATGAGGAAAACCCAAATGAAGTGAGGGATTACATCAAAGAGCTATAAATGCTCATATATGCCACTGATATGTCAGTTCCTGTCACCAAGCGGGTGAAGGAAATGATGGACCATGGTACCACTAAGGGGATTGGTCCTTCATTAAACGAATAGTGGCATGATTACATGGCTCCTGAAGTTGTATGTTTTCCTTTTTCTCATATTTCTATTTGAATTGCAATTTAAATTTAGTCATATCCTTGTTATTTAAGAAAATAATCATCTTTATCCTACAGCTTGTAAAGGAAAGAACCACTGAAATCCCTTTGTCGTGGTATAGCCCTGGTGGCACCGCTTTTGGAGCCACAGATTCTCCTCGTGAGCCAGTTGAAGTATCACCAGGCCAAAAATTCATGGATGAAGTGTTAGAAAGGGAGTTATTGTCTCTGATACCTATTTTCAGAGATTATGACACCACTCCACCCAAAAAAGGCCAAGAATTATAGGAATCAAAGAAAGAAGACAACAGTCAAACGCTTTATCAGTAGTGGTAAGTCTTTCTGGTAGTCATGAATCTTAACCTATGAAAAAAATTATCAAACTTCTTGCGATTATAGGGGCTTCTTCAGTTTCCCCTTTAAGGGAAAGGACTGACCATCCTCATAGTACAATGGAGGGTGTTGGAGAAAGGCCACAAGTTCCACCTAAAACGGTTTTTCCTGAAGAAATACTGAGATCTGATGAGCCCACAGCTATTCCTAACACCACTCCTATTTCTGATTCTAGGAGAGAAAATACTTCTGGTAAATTAACAATACTTCATAGAACCTCATATGATACAACAAATAACTTCCATTATGTGATGTTTTAGGTTCACCACAAGCACTAAAACATTTGGAAACTACCGCATCTGACCCCACAACTGTCTGTGAAGAAGCTATCTGGGGTTAGAGATTGCTAGATGAAAGTCACGAAGAAGACATTCCGAGTGCTCCCACTGGTGATACTAACTTGGGATCTAGGAAAAATTAGATAAAATGATGAATCTTTGCATGTACTTTGTTTAAATTTTAGAACATGTTAAATTACTATGTTATTTAGAAGATTCTGGAGATCTAGTTATCAAATCAACTGGACGTGAGTTTCATCTTTTGTCCTATTAATCTATTCATGATTACACTTCTAACCATGTTTGGTTAAAAAATGCACAGTTCCATTTAAAGAAACTTTTGATCAAACAATTATTTAAAGGGGTGTAGACATTGATGTCAACTGTATTATTGTAGAAACTTTGGCTCAGGTGAAACTTAACACAGTAGATCCTCTTGAAACCCATCCTGAAAATATTTTTGAAGCTATGAAGATGGGGTGGAGTCTTCACAAGTTTCTGATCTACTGTTGGGTAAAATATGATGATATTTGTGGCTTACTTAACCTGTAAGTAAATAGATAAACTTTTAATGTCCTTTGAAACAAACCATACTTTCAATTGACCATACAGGGATGTTAACTTCAATGGATAGATCTGGAGGTGAAGCCTCAACATCAGCCCAAACAGTAACAGAAAGTGAATCCACCAGGTTCAGGGAAGAGAAGAACAAGAAACTTCCTTAAGTGCATTAATCCCAGACTATATTCCTCCATGTGATAGTGATGCCGAATCAGAACCAGAAGTGCAAAAGGCACTCCAATTCTCATGTCATAAGGCATGGAAAAATATATGGATGATAATATCTGAGGTGCCTCTTAAAGAGATACCTTAGAAAATTCCAAGACTTTAATCCCTATGCATCATGTTTGGACTTGGCAGTTTTGGATATCTAGAAATACATGTCTCAGTGAAACAAGTCATTCGAAGGAGGGAGTAAGAACAAAGGTGTCATCGAGACCTGATCAAAGCTAGATTGCTGATCAATATTAGTGAATTTCTAGATGCAATTTCCTGATCTGAGGCTGATCATGCTACAAAGCTCAAGGAGATGAAGCAAAATGTCATGGAGAAGATTTTCCAGCAATTTTACCTTCAACAAGAGCTTTATGCTGTTACATGGGAGCTTGACCAGCTTCATAATTCATTGGAGGAATTCTGAGAAGATGGTATAAAATCCATCAAATATGCCAAAGAAGAACTTCTTCAAGTTGAATAGAGTGAAGATGGTCAAGTAAATGAACTTAAAGTGGTTGATGAAAAATCTCAGGATGCTGTGAAACAGATAAGAAATCATGTTGAAAGTCTTCTGTAATTTCCAAAAAGAAAAAAAAAGTGAAGCGACTCCAGTCTATGGGTGTTCTTCTAATTTTGTTAATCAATGAAAAATAGTTCATCTTCAATCATTTGTACCTTCATTTTCTTGATAATTTCTCTTATTATTACCCAAGCAAATGGGCCTAGTAAACATAGTTTGATATTTTCTGGGGTTCTACAAACAACCCCAGAAACATTATCTTTTAATTTCTCAATATTTCCAAAATCATACAAAATGTACGTTTAGCGAGATAGGACTAGACTTTTGTTCAGAGTACCCTTTATAGGTTCCCAATTTAATTAGTAACATGTCTTTTGTTATTGGAATTTTAAATTCATTCATTTTGGACTATAAAAGTCTAATATTTAAGGTCAAATAGCTTTGACCGAATGGATGATATTGACTCAATTCATGATAATTTGTTTGGAAACATATTACTATATTCATGTATGGAGGGGAGAAATTTTAAACTGTGACTTGGGAAATCTTGAATCTGAGGAATGACATGGGAAAAGAGCTAAAAGGCATTAGAGGAAGTCTTTTCTAATAATGAAGTTACCACTAATTGAAAAACCCATTATTGGTGCTAAATTATAGAGGGCCAACTAGGGAATATACAGCATAGTCAAATAGTAGTATCTTTTGGTTGACAGGTCTGTTATGTAGACATCTTATGAAAGGACACCTAAGGGCACATGTTGCATAGTCAGGAAAAGGAACTCTAACATTATATTTCTAAAAGCCGAATAATGTTTTATAGAGATTCAAATTTTCCAAAGAATAGATTCTGTTTTATAGAGAACGGTACTTGAATATGGGGAGGATATTTCCAATAAAAATGGTCAAAGAATTGGATGAATGGGACTTCTACGAAGTTTGGACCCAAATGTAGGAAAAACGGTATCAGTGGATTTAAATCATATGAATAAAATCGGAGATTGAAACATTATACAACATATGGTCAAGTGGTCTAAGGTTATTTCATATTTATTTGAACATATAGAGAAGGAGGAAAATTTAAATCATAGACTTGAATACATTCAGATCATGAAAAAGAGTATGGATCAAATATGTTAAGGATGGCGGTTATTTTGTAGATCCCTACATATTGTGATTAAGACTAATAGGGACAAACGACGATTTTCCTAAGAATGAAGTTACCATTATTTGACAAACCCATTATGGAGTTTGAATTATGTAGGGCCAACTGAGGCATAATATGTATATTCAAATAGTAATATCTTTTGGTTGATAGGTCCATTATGTAGACAACTTATCCAAGGCCACCTAAGGGCATGCGTTGCATACTCAGGCAAAAGAACTATTAGGTATCAGACATTTTGCAACCAGAAGTCAAGAAAGGGGTTAGGTAGACCATGAATATTATTTTTATAATGTTTCGGCTGGGTCCCAAATTGAGATTTTGGATGTCACTACATATCTCGTTAGGTTTAGAATCAAGCCACATGTATTTCTTGAAATACAGTTTGATTTCATGCAGGACGAGAACATGGAAGATCTTAGTTTAGGGTCGTAGAGCTCAGAACATAGTGAGGGAGACACATCGTGCATTTGTTATATACTTGATGTGATTAATACCATGGTGTTCCATATCACACCATGTGCTCCCAGGGAGACTTGTCAACCATGGGACTGAAAGTGGAGTTTGGGGTTAGGCCCAAAGGCTTGGGACTAGACACGAGGAATGCTCGAGTGTTCTTATGTATCCCATGAGTATGGGAATCAAGCTTCACATAGTTATTGAAATATAGTTTGTACTGATTTGGTTCGTACATATGAGGGGTAAAGAGGACTTCATTGCAATTATGACTAGACCCATGATTAAAGACTTGGGTGTCACTGTGTATCTCATAAAGATGAGAATAAATCCATACGTAGTTCATGAAACATGACATGATTGGATACCATGTAAATGATGATTCCTCTAGAGTGGGAGCATCAAGTATTATTGTAGTTTATTGTCATACGAGACAAAAGTGCAAATAGTTTATGTTCATATGCATGGACCAGTACTATGCAGTTTAATGTATTGAAGCAAAGACAATGGGGAACTGTATAGTTTAACATCATATAGCTAGGACGATGACACATACACAGTTTAACATCATGTAGGATGACAGTGAACCGATATGAATAAGACGATTGACGTGGGATTCACGGATCAACATCAAATGGGATGATGGTGAATCAATGTGAAGAAAGTGGTTTTAGGCTTGAACCAAAAGAGGTTGCCTACGTAACTAGCCTAGGAGGAAAGTATCAATGTCCACGTAGTTCAATTGATAGGGATTTGGTGATCAGGGTGTACAAGAAGAAAACGACCCGAAGATGATGTTGGGAATTAAGCATGGTTAGCAGCCCAGAGAAGATGTCATGGTCAAAGATTACTCGATGCTCACATGATTCAAGCTCAGTGTGAGAAACAAGATGTAGCAATAGACCTAACGATCGTGCCATGAAAGATGAGACCACGAAGAATGGTGTGGGAATTATGCATGATTAACTTCCCAGGGCACGCATGGAAACAGAGTTTAAAATACAATTGTGCATGAGGCAATCACAGTTTAATGTCATGTGTCACAGACATGGGGTGCTTGGAAGTTTAACGTCTTGTAGCTCGTATGATGCACAATTTAACTTCAAGTTGGATGATAGAGGGGAAACAGTTTAACGTCATGTTGGACGATAGAGGGGGTCAAGCAGTTTAATGTCCTCCAGTAAGGACAATAGGTGTATTTGTGTTACACAAAATAATTATTCAAGAATCATGAATTAGTTGGAGTTTTAATGAGTTCTCTATCCATTGAGATTAAAGAATAAGATCTATTGGAGTATACCTTTTGAATTGAGTAAGGTCCTTCTCACTTTGGATCAAGCTTTGGAGGCTTATTTCCTGGTATCATTGGGGTTCTGAGGACAAATACCAATTATCCTTAAATCAATGAACGAAGACAAACTTTTTTATTGAAAGTGAGTGCTATTTGATTTTTATAGACTTCCAAATGGTGCAGTGTATACAATATTTTTTCATCTTTTTTTTCCAATTCATCCAATCACTTTTGAGATTGTTCATCTGTAGATAACTGATCACAAATGGAGACTCTAAGAAAATGTAATTGGACTTCAATAGACAATACTACTTCCATTCCATATTCCAATGAATATGGAGTTGATCGTGTAGAGGTGTGGGTGTTAGTCTGATAAGCCCATAGAGCATGAAAAGGTTTATCATGCCATGACTTCTTATATTTATCCACCATCTTTTGAAGTGTGTTTGAAAGAGTCTTATTGAAAGCCTCTACTTGACCATTGGTCGCTGCATGATACCGAGATGAATTGTTGGATCTGATATTGTATTATTGATTAAATTTTCATACCTCAAATGAACAAAATTTGGTTCCATTATCTGTCAATATGGTATGAGGAATACCAAATCTGTTAATGATGTTGGACTTGACAAAGCTAACAATGCTTTTAACACCGACATCTTTGAGAGTTATTTCATCTACCCATTTGGAAAAGAAGTTAGTAGTAGTAAGAATATACTTAAACTGCTTAGCTATAGTCGTAGGATAAGGTCCTACTACATCCATTCCCCATGTAGAAAATGATCAGGAGTATTTAGTTGTATGAAGAAACTCTAGGGGTTGATGAATGAATTTGGCACATACTTGGAAAGAATTACTCTTCTTATTGAAATCAACAAAATATTGCATCATTGAAGGATAGAAGTATCCATTCCATTGATTTTGACCAGAAAGTCTATGTCCAGACTGGTGGGCACCACAAACTCCTACATGTACTTCATTCATGACACCCATTATCTCTTCACCATCAATACATCTGAAGATAATTCCATCATAACCTCACTTATACTAAATTGTTTTGGTGATCTGGGCTATCATAAAGAGTAAAATTGACCACATGTCACTAGAAATGTTCTTTTCGAGTTCTATCAAGTGGGAGTGTTTCATTTTGAATGTATTCCATGATATGTGTCATCCATCCTATAGTACGACCATATGGTTTATAAATGGGACTGATTTCATTGATTTGTTCTGTTTTTATTTGAACAAAAGGTGAAACTATAACACGGTGGGCAATATTGATGATTGTTCCATCCTGATTTGGATCTTCCAGGGCTATGTCTACATTATCCAATGCATCAGCTTGGGAATTTTTTGATCACGGGACAAAAAAAATGTCGGTTCTGAGGGAAACTCTGTCATTAACTCCCTGACGTAATCACACAAAGGGATTAAATATTCCTTTATAATGTCACAATCCCCATTGATTTGTTTGATTACAAAATTTAAATCACCTTTTACCATCAAGTTATTCACCTGTTCCTGAAGTGCCAATTCCATGCCTGAAATGAGAGCTTGATATTATGTTTCATTATTCGTATCGCCTTCCAACAATAATAATGAATACGGTGCACTACCTTTTCTATGGAAATAAGCACGATTCCTAAAAAAATTTGTTGAATTTAGGATCATCCATTTTCTTCCCTGATGAACTTCTTAAGGCACCATAAAAGTAAATTTCCCATGTTTTAGAATTATCTTGAATAGAAAAGATTTCCTCATCAAGAAGTTAAATATTTAAAGATGTATCTTCTACAGATGGGTGTTCATCAAGGAAATCGGCATGATCTTGGCCCTTTATTGCCTTTTGAGACACATACTGGATATCAAAATACTGAAAAATAACTTCCCACCATGCCATACGTACTGTAAAAATTTGATGACTAATGAAAAATTTGAGCAAGTTATTGTGAGATAACAACTGGAACTCATGATGTTTCAGGTAGTGTCTCAATTTCTAAACTGAAAAGATTAATTCTAGGAAACACTTTTCAATACTTGAATATCTAGTTTATACCTCAATCATAGTCCGACTGAGATAGTAAAGGCTGTTTTCATTCCCAGCATCATTATTTTGGGAAATGAAGGCACCCAATGATCACTCTAAAGTTGTCACATAGAGAATAAGAGGTCTTCCTCCAACAGGTGGCATTTAAACTGGTGGACTCAAGAGATATTTCTTGAGGATATCAAATGCTTCTTGACATTCTTCAGTACACTGGTATGAGTATCCATTCTTCATTAATCTGGGGAAGGGTAAACAATTTCCAGCCAAATTGGCAATGAAACACCAAATATAGGAGAAGTTTCCTTGATTTCCTTTTAATTTATTCACATTTCTAGTAGGTGACATGTCAAGGATTGATTTTTTCTTCTTAGGATCAACATCGATACCATGATGGCGTACACCAAAGCCAAGAAATTTTCCTGAGGTTACCCCAAAAGTACATATCAAGGGGTTCATCTTCAAATTGTGTTGTCGAAGTTTGTTGAATATGATTTCCAGATCATCCAAGTGATCAGAACATTGTCTGGATTTAACCACCAAATCATGAACATAATATTCAACAAATTTCTCTGAAAAGAGTTTGAAGATATGGTGCATGACACATTGATACATTACACCTGCATTCTTCAGGCCAAAGGGCATTACCCGATAGAAAAACACACCTTGGGAAGATATGAAGGCTATAGACTCCTCATCTTATAGGGCCATTCATATTTTATTGTACTCAGAGTAACCATCCATGAAGGAAAGAGCTTCGTAGCCAGCTATTGCATCATTAAGAGTTATGTGATCAGAACTGGAAAATCATCCTTGGGACAATGCTGATTAATATCTCTGAAGTTAATGAAAACTCTAATTTGTCCATTCTTCTTTTCCACAGGTACAATATTAGCCAGATATTTGTGATATTGAACTTCTCTCATGAAGTTATCCTTGATAATCTTATCATCTTCACCTTCAATTTCGGAGGCATAAGTTGGGTGTGTTCTTCTTGCTCCTTTCTTGAATCCTCGATGTTCTTCTGGAAAACCCAAATGATGAGTGGAAACATCGGGATCAATACCTGGCATTTCTATATAAGTCCAAGCAAATACATCTCTATTTTTCTTTAGAAATGAAGTATACATTTCTTGCTCTTCAAGAGTCATGGATGCACTAATTAAATTGGGTGTGGATCTTCCTTTATACAAAGATTTATTTCTCTGAGTTTATCCACAGTGGTAGAGATACCCTCTTCAAATACTGGAGGAGCATCCTCGAGATCATCTTCTTCTTCTTCAATATGTGTTACTTCTCTATTTCTACATGCATAGTAGATGAAGAAGCATAATTTCCATTGTCGAGGTAGAAGTTAAAATTTGAACATCTTGAAGATGCGGCTGCCATTTCTGACCCTATTGATGATGAAGGGACTTCCTGGGGTGATAGAGAGGAGATTATGGATTGAGAATCAACATCATTGTTTTCCCCCTAGTATTTCAATAACTTCTTCTGGCATGGTTGATGAAGTATATAATTTCTGGATTTCAGTGGATGAAATGAAGACATCTCCATTTAATCTTTCATCACTGCTTGGTGAATCAGCAATTTCTCTCATGTTGTCTGGCATGATTTCCGTAATAAACATTATGGAAGTTTCCATAAGAGTGTTTGGATTTAGGTCTATCTTGTCAATTTGACTGATAGGAAATAGATAATCTGTACCCACATGTATGAATGGGTTTATTGGAATATTTTCCAAACCATTTGGAGCATTTATTTTGGTGAAGTTTTTTGCTGTAGAATTTTTCTTTCCCTCCATGTGATAAAATTCAGCCTCAATGAATATAGATTTAAACGTTTTTAATGGGGCCTTGTCACCATACAATGTCCCAATTTGACCATTGAAACAATATTTGAGACATTGATGGTATGACGAAGGTATGACTGCATGTTGATATAGCTAAGGTCTTCCAAGAAAAATGTTGATGGTTGTGTCCTAGCGAACAACAATGAAATCTGAATTAGACACAAGGTCTCCAAACTAAATTCTAAGTGTAATTTTGCCCAGAGATTCTTGATCATTCTTATCATATCCTTGTAACATAAAAGTAGAAGGAGATAAATCAGATTCGGTGAGGCCCAATTAACGAAGTGTACGAATAGGAATGAGGTTGACTCCCGAGCCACAATCAATGAAAGCTCGTCGGATGTCTATGTCATTGACTTTTCCAAAAAGATACAAAGGTCTAATATGTCCATGTACAACATCATCTTCATCTTCATATATAAAATATATCACTACATGGCATTTTGTAGGATCATTCTCTATATGGTAGACCTCAACTGCAACAATTTCAGTTTCAAATTCGTGAGGACTTGAAAAATCCTCAATAAGCACCTCCCAAAGATCTTTTGATACATTCAAGGCATCCAGAATTGATAAATTAACTGGTACATGGGAAAAATGTTTCAAGAAATCATACATTTGGTCCAAAGGTCTACATTTACCATCATGAAAATGGGGTTTTGCAGGTGATTTGGAAGTTTATGCTTTGGCATTAGATGTATCTCGTATCGGGGTTGGAATTAGAAAAACTCCTAGATTTGGTAGATTAGACCGACTAGGTATATCTATTTGCTGAGAGGAAGAAGGCGTAACCTCTAACTGGTCTTCCAAAATAACTGTGTCAAAACTAAATCATCCATGTGTGGAAGAACTTTCTTGTTCCCATTGAGCCCGCTGGAGGGCTTTGCCATGAGTTTCTGACGCATATACAGTTCTAGTAGGGGTAGGATTGAAATAGTGGCTTCTAGAATATCCACATCTTCCCTTGTATACTATACCTCTGTCTCTTCCTATAATTACTCTATTAGGTACAAGGAACTTAGGCTCATCTTGATCGAAACTATCGTTGGCATAGGGATCTGTTAAATAAATCATGTTAACAGAACCAAATATCAATTCTTCATCTGATGAAGATTCTGCCTGATGAACCAGCTCAGGCTGTGCTTTTTGGTGGGGTGGTTCCCATGATTTTCAAGTAGATGGAATAAAATCTACTAGATTCAAAGACAAATTAGGCATTGACACGAGCTCGGCTTCTTCTGACTGCTCTTCTTTCTTCAATTACACAGCTTCTCTGAGGATTTTCCTCCTAATGAAGGGGTTTTTGTTGTGGCAGAAATAGCAGATGACATAATTTCTTGATTCAATTGTGTTCGTAAAATGGCATGAGTTCGGTTGATCATTTTCCTAACCATCCAATCATTATATTTCTGTGCATTTTTACTTTTGACTTCATGCCACTCGCCTTCTTCCTCTGGATCAGTAGCAGTAACACATGCTACCTGGGCTGAAGAACCTTTCAGTTTTACTTGTCCAGAGTCCCCAATCTTTTATAGGAGGTATTTGAAAACAAAACACTTTTGAATGGGATTCCCCAACATCTGATAAAATAGTAAATAGTTGGGGAGGTCTTTATCTCTTTCCTTGTTCGGCTTTTTGGGCCTTGGCAACTGAATCAGATTTTTTTCTAGAGCCGAGATGAAGTAACCAGGAACTTGTTCTTTCCGGAAAGAATAAACCTTATTCATTAAATCCTCAAACTATTTCCGCATTTGATCTCTTTGATCATCATTATGAGGTGTCCATTTTTGTTGACGCTTAAGAGGTGGATCCCTTTGATATGATGAAGGTTTTGAAGTGGAAGCGGGTACAAGTGCTTGTTTAAATTTACCTATAGCAGTCTCTAATTCTCATATTATCCTTCATGGAACCGATGGAATTACACAAGTTTTAGCCTTAGTATTTATAAGAGAGTCTTCTATCTACTGAGAAATTGAAGTAAGGTTTCAAAATCCTCCTGTGTATTTCACAAGGATCAATGGTGTGCGTAATTCATCATGCAGATTTTCCAAAATGATTGGGAGCAACTCTTCTTGAGGTAGTGCCTAACCTATGGAATGTGTTAATCCCTTTCATCGATCAATAAAATCCTAAACTCTTTCATTTTCCCTTTGTTTACAATTGTTATGATAAAAAAAATTCATCTTTGGTAATGTTGAGCTAAATTAAAGAAGGAATCTTTGATAGAGATCTTCCAACCTAGTAATTGACTGAGATTACAAAATTGTATACCAGAAAAAAGCAGGTCCTTGTAATGACTGCACAAAGCACCTGAGCTTAACTACTTCTCGTTGTGGAGGAGTTTCCATCATTGGATCACAATGAGAAACAAAATGTGTTAATTGTTGTTCTGGATCTCCCAAACCATTGAAAATTGGGAATATGGTATTCGCAAAATTTGATGGGGGTGGAATTGCATCCACCCATTCAGGGGAAGCTCTCTTTTATGGTTAAACTTATGCCCATTTTCCTTCCATATCTTCCATCGAAGATGTTAATGACTCAATGGTAGTCACTAATTTTTGAGCAACATCTAGTTGATCTTGGACTTGAGGAGGTGTAATAAATAAAGTTTGGATGGGTATGGTGACCAGTACTGCCACTGATTGTAGTATTGCTGGTTGCTATCGTGTATGACCCTTAGTATTAGACCTGTGAGGGTGTACTTGTAAAAGGGTATATTCTTGATCCATCCCAGTAGTTGCAATAAATTCCCTTGATATATTAACTCCATCATGTTTAAGAGGAGTACTACCTTGAGCAGTTCTCTATTTAACCTTCTTAAATCCTTCATTTCTTCTTCTTGTTGTGCGAACCTTTCCTCTAATGAGAGTGATTGGCCTTCTCTAGAGGTAGGGTGGGATGTAACTTGACTTTTACACTTTTTCATGGAATTTACCTTTCTGGAGTATGGAAGGGCATTACCCAAAGGAATGTCTTGACTCTGTGCAACCCTCTGGCTTATAGTACGCACACCTCCTTCATTTATTTCGGTGTGTATAGCCTCTTGAACAAGAACTTCGTCATCTTTTTCCGTTGAGTGAGCCTCATGTTCTGGGGGATCAGTGACAATTGCATTGATGACATTTATCCTTTCATAACACATTGCAGCCCTTTTTTCAGCATTTATATGATACTTTCTACTTCCATTTCTTTTATGAGACATTGCCTTTTGTTGGGTTGATCCCTCAGGAACATCTTGATGAACCGTAATTTGGAGGGAATTTATGGATAATTCGGCTCTACGTTCCTCTTGTGGATTCTTCCCTAATCAAGAGAAGACTGAATTTCATTGAGGAATAGATTGAGAATTTGAAAAACTCCCCAGTCTGGTGGACTGGAGTTGTTTCTATTTTTCCTGCTCAAATCCTCAAATTCTGTCTGTTGATCCTGAAGGTTGTATTAAAAGATTCCCCAACTAGGCAAGCATAGGTGGCTCTTGAGATACTACATCTGAAAGTTTCTTAAAATTTCTCCTTATTTTGCGGAATTTTTTCCAGAAATTGGCCAGAGGCATCATCTTACATCCACTCAAATTACCTGGATTAGATTATCATTGAATTATTTTTGACACCTCTGTTAACAGATGATGCAAATTCTCTAAACGAGAAGACGAATCGATATTCTCATTTTCTTGATGAAAAAGTAATTTAAAAACTTTTTCTTTATATGCCTGGCTTTGGGAAGAACAAGTTGAGGCCTATTGTTGAGAAAGCCTTTGATTACACACAAAACCAGTTAGCTGTGGCTATCCATGGGAAATAACATTACGTGAGAGCACTTTTGGCGGGATTTTTTGACTGGAGAGCACAATGAAATTCAATTCTCCATGAACACCCCATCCCCTGATATGAATACCATATGGGGCATTGGTAATTAACTGGAACAGCCTTTTTAGTGTGTCAAGGCAAGTATGTTGAAGGGCTCTCTACTGCTTCTCAACAGTTTGATGTCGGGAAACTGAGAGAGATTCCAAGTGAATTTGGAGTTGCAACCCTTCTATTACCTTAACATGATTTTGATATTCATCATAAGGTAATATCTTCTATTTTAAGTGACAAAGTGTTTTCCATATGTTGAGACAAATATCGTGAATACAATCTTCGGTCCGCGTTTCTAGAATATCATACTGAAAGTCAGCCAAAGGCCAAAACATGACTGGTATTTCACCGTTTTCCTATTGTTTTATCATATTATGCACTTCCTATTTGTCATTTGATGAAGATTCCTCTACCTAATTAGACCAAATATTGTGCTTCTTTGTTGTCTCATCAGATTCAACAAGATTTATAGAAAATTAATTTGTCAAATTAGATGATGAATGAACAAGGGGTAGTTCAAAGAATGACGTACACCCCAGGATATCTTCTGATTGAGAAAGTATTTCACCTGCTAGCGGTAAGACATCAGACATGACTAGCTTTTCATTTGCAAGTGCCTCAAGATAATTGGACTTTCTCGTTACTGAATTTTCCATTAAAGAATTTTACAGGCAATAAGAATTACTACTGCAGAGAGGACTTTCACAGCTAAATTCATCATACTGGGGAGGACCACCATGGTGTGTTACAAGAAAAGATGAAACCTTTTCCTCCTTGGTCTTCTAGCCACGCAGAGGGTTATCGTGGCTCTCATCTAAAGATGATGCTTTGATATTGACCGAATTATCATGAATCAAGCCTTCATGAGGAAGTTTCTAATGAAGACCTTCATAATTATTGTTGCTACTTTTGGAATTTGTAAATGAGAGAATATAATCTTGATTTTCAATAGATAATTTTCTGAGGGCTTCAATAACTCCATCATTGAGCAAGGATTTATTGTAGATTGGCCCTTGATTTTTAAACTGTGCTGGATGGGTCTTTTTCTTAGATGCCTTATTACTCAATTTGGAAACCACATGTTGACTAAAGTGGTTATTATGGGCAGGTGTATGCGACTACTCGGGAAAAATAGTCAGGTTAGGTTGACTATCTCCATTTAAAGCAGGTGTATGTGCCCAACTTGATTGTTCGTATGACATAGGGGAGTATGCCCCATGACCCTCCTGGACTAAAACAGAGGTGTGTATTTACTCTGGGGTGACATGTTGACGATTCAATCCATTGATGGGGATATATTTATGTTTCTTTCCCTATGATGTCACTGAAGTGGTTATAATATTCTGACAGGTATCTAGAATATGTGCAGGGATTTGCATCTACTCTTTCACCATAGTTAGATTGTGTTTGGTGACTTCAGCTACCGGAACGGGAATATACGTCCATTCTATGTTTGGAGTAGGTGTGTGTTACTACTTATTTCCTCATTTTCCTGTCAATAAATCCTGATAGTACTTATGGGTGGGGGAAATAATTTGTGTCTTCCTCCTGTTTGTCATTGGAGATTTCCATATGACATCTCCGGGTGATACCAAATGTGACTGTTGGTTAGCTTGACGAATTGCAGGTGTATGTGCCTACTGATTGTTCTCCACCGAATATGATTGATGAACATCATTCAATACTGGCAGATAAGACTGCTGGAAGAATTGATGAGGGTAAGTAGGTGTATGTGCCTATTTACAGGTGGTCACCACATTTGGTTTGTAGGTTTACTTGGATGCAATCGGACGAGCCTGCTGACTGGATAATGATTTATAAATAGGTGTATGTGGGTACTTATAATACTCCACTGGAATTGCATTGCTGGATTGGTTTGTTACTTCCAGACGAGTTTGTTGGGCAGTGAAATTAGGAACAATGGGTGTATATGCCCACTCGTTGTTTGCCATAAGGTTAGGTTGATGGACTTCTCTGGAGGGTGAAGAGGTAATAACCTACTCCCTATTGGATGAATTTTTTCACTTATGGTTCTTCTTTCATTTTCGGGTCTGAGGAACCTGATTCGAACACCTAGAGGTGATACCCCCATCATGTTGAGGGTGCACTACCGTATGAGTCTGGAGGTGATTGTTGGTGGGAGTCCCCAGGAAGGACTCCTGTCTTCTTGAACTGAGGCCTTAAGTGACCTCTTCGTTGACCTCCCTGTAATATGGGAGGGACTGGTTGTTGTGTTCCGAGGATAACGACCTGAAACGGGTGGAGACGGTGGTTGGAACCACCTGCATCTTGACCACTGGTCGTCCCTGTTCGAACAACCAGGGTGAGTTTTTAACTTGGAGGGCTTGTTGAGCAACCTCTAGAGACGGGATGGTACCATGTTGATGGTATTCCCTCACCAATACATTTGAGAACTAGGGATGAAGATGGTGAGTAGGTGATGTCATCCTTATAGAGGATGAGGATCCAGAAGGAGTAGCGGCTGAGGCATTCACATGCGTGAACCTTAAAGAAGCCATTTTGTGTTGTAGAGTGATCTCGGAAAAGAGTTCTTGTTTGATATAGCAGACATAATAAAGATAAGTTTGGTCAGACTATATCTTTCGGATGAGTACATATGTTATTGATTTCTTTGTTGGCCCTTATATTGAGTTTAATAGGGGCCTAACAAATAAGTAAAACATCATTTAACATGGTTAAGGATTTACGTCGAGTTCACCATTTTTTGTTTCGCTTGGAAATGGGGATGACCTTGCTTTTTTAAGGTTCAAACATTCCAATCAGTTTCTAACGGGTTTATTCGTAGAACTAGAAACACCCAATGATTCTATATCCATTTGGACCTACATTCCAAAGGTAGGTGCTCATAAGTTATGGACCGATGAGGCTATAAGAATTTTCATTGGTCGAGATGATGGGAGGTCAAGCCCATCACACCTTTTTGGGTGGAATTATTTCCTACTCCGGGACTCTCTTATAGATTTAGGTTATGTTCACGAATCCTTATTAATTCACCAAGCATGAAAATGAGTTTTCCTTTAGATTTGGAAATCAATTATTGATATGTATGGGATTTAGAGAATCTTTTATATGTATTTAAGGTGATTCACCGATGAAGAATCACCCGTATGTATTAGAGATTCTCAGTCAATGGTATCCTTAAATAAATTATATAGAAATATCTTGGTCATTATGATGACCATAATGGTTTTAAATCCACTCAGTGGGGCACTTGAATTTTATTTTCATTCATAAAGAGAAGGATTACTTCTGTGTTGGGATCACACCCACAGATGGGATACCTACGTATCCTCATTAAAAAGGAATCAGAACCCACTTAGTTCGATAAGAATGATATAGTTTAATGTCATATGGGATGGAAAATAATTAATGAAATGTGGGATTGAACCTTATAAAGGCTTCCTACATACTCTACATTTAAGGAAGATATCAAAGTCTATGTAGTTCGGGTGAAGAAATATGGGCTTATGCATGGTTAATGGCTCAAAAAAAGATTTCATGATTACTTTTACACTCTAAACTCACGTGAGTCATGTGTGGTGTGAGAAAAAAGACATATCAGTAAACCTGATGATTGTGCCACGAAAAGATGCAGTAACAAGAAATGATGTGGGGCTAACGTATGTATGATAACCTAAGTAGAAGTGGACCAATACTTACTTTAGGAAAGAAGCCTAAGAGTATGGTTCATAAAGGTATTTTTACATTATGGAGATTTGGAGTTTTAATTCAGGGATTAATCCTATAAAGGATGCCCAAATTAAAGGGGACTTATAACTTGGGGATTACTCCAATGAAGAAGGCCCAAGTTAAATGAAATTATTATTGGGGCATACTCATAAGAAGGAGGCACAGGTTAAGGGGACTTAAGACTAGGGATTACTCATGAGAAGGAGGCCCAGGTTAAGGAGACTTAAGACTGGGTCTTACTCTTGAGAAGGAGGCCCAGGTTAAGGGGGCCTGAGACTGGGGCTTACTCCTGAGAAGGAGGCCCAGGTTAAGGGGACTTGAGATTGGGGCTTACTCCTAAGAAGGATGCCCAGGTTAAGGGGAATTGAGATTGGGGCTTAATGCTAGGAAGGAGGTCCAGGTTAAGGGGAATTTAGACTAGGGATTACTACTGAGAAAGAGGGCTAGGTTATGGGGACCTGGGGCTTACTCTTGAGAAGGATTCCCTAAATCAAAATATCTTCTCATATTAAAGGTTGAGGTTACATGGAGGAAACCGCTAACCGCGGTGACATAAAGCTTGTATGTCACGATGTTATGGGAGAGGTTATCATAGAATTCCTTTCATATAAAGAACACAATAAAGGAACCAAGCCATAAATGGCTTTGAAAAGGGGTTCGAGGGCTAATATCTTGAAGTGGAGAGGTTAACGGGATAGAGGTACACAAATGATGTTGGCGCGCAAGTCTTGGATGCTCAAGTATAATTGCATGACAGGGGTTCCCCTAGGTGATGATGAATCTGTAGGGTAATACTTGGGCGAGACTTAACTCAAGCCTTTAGTATTATCCTAATATGTTTCCAAAAGGGGGGCACACAAGTTTCATCGAAATGGTAGGGAAGTGTGCAAATGTTTCCATTTATAAGGAGGTTTGTATACTTAGGCGCACAAATGTTGATGAATTATAAACACTTAGGACTTATCCTACTCCTTCAAGTCTTCCATTCTAGGTAAAATGTTGCATTATAAGCTTTCAAAAGAGTTGAGTTTAAGACTTGGGTGACCATAGCATGAGTTTGAATTTTGAAAAAATCCATCCTCTAAATAGGGGGCCTACCGGGGCTATTTATTGACTACCTTGCACCTTGAAAGAAAATTCAAATCGGGCACACATGTGACTTTCACACCTCACTCTAAATGGGATCATAGTCCATGCCTTCATCAATTTTTTTGATGTTCTTCAAAGGGTGGCCCTATTTGTGCTTAAGATATTCCCCTTTTCCATTAGTTGGACTCTATGATGGAAAGGAGCATCAACACCTATGTGTGCCACCCCATGTAACCGGTATAAGGGGTAACCCATGTTGCCGGCCAGGTCTGTCCGTGTGGGGGGGTACACAGCTGTGTACTCCATCCTGTGTCCGTGTATCGCCTAGGATACATGCCCAGTCCCTCATAAAGAACCACACATTGTGTTCTTAGGGTAACACACCATTTCATTGATTCATGCATTGTGGAACCTGAGACTCTGGTGAACAAGTCCCACATGACCTGTTCTTCAGAAGGTAGAGTTTGACAAGAACCCTGCTCTTGATATTATCAGAGGAGGGTGTCGAGTAAGTAGTTTTCTACGATGCGTCAGGTAGAGGTCTTGGATGTGTCCTGATATAGAGTCATGCAGTGATTTCTTATGGTTCGAGCCATCATATGGAATAAAAGCATAAATTTTTGACCCATGATCTCATGTTGAAAGTGGTAGTATTCGTGTTGAATATGTGGCGACAATACCATTTGGTCGAGCTATTTATCATCTAATCTAACAAAAAGAGCCGCAAGTATATCTTCTTGTAGAAGAATATGAATCTAAGATAGTGTAATTGGAATGAGTTCCTCCTAGACTATGATTTTGAGATCATCTATACTCATAATAATGGGAAAAAGGTGGAGGATTCTCTTAGCAGAAGGTCGAGCTCACAGCTGTTGAATGAGGTGACATAGTAGTTATCAATGTTGAAGTTTTCCATCATGGAAAGATAAGATGTATCTTACCAATAGTCAATGGTTTTCCCCTTCCACTCTTATGACGATTTATGGAGGCACAGCTTGGGGATGTCGACATTGTGTTTTTATGTTGTTATTTATCCACTAGATATGCTCTTAATGGATATTCGCAATGTGGGGAGCACATAATTATTTTCAGATAATACACCGTTGTACCAGTGGATTTGTGGGAATAGGTCATGATGGAGTTTCATACATCCCCCTTGCGGTATATCTTGGAGTGGAGAGTATGTACTAGGATCTCTGACGACTGTTCTGGTGGTCAGGCATGAAGAAGGCAGTTGCAGAGTTCGTTTCTCGATGCCTTAAGTGCCATCTGGTGAAAGAGGAACACCAGGTTTAAGCGATATTAGCTCACCCTTGGATGTTCTAGAGTGTAAGTGGGTTGGAATATCGATGGAATTTGTGACGGGCTTACCATAGATGTCCATGGGGCACGATTCTTTCTTGGTGATCATTGACTGACTCACAAAGTCGGACCACTTCCTAGATATCAAAGAACAGTGTTCCTTAGAGAGCATGGGATGCCTCTGCATGCATGAGATAGTTCAGATTCATGGAATCCATTCAACAATATTCTCATATCAAGACGCCTGCTTCGCATCCCGGTTGTGGAAGGGTTTTCAGGAAGCATTAGTGAATCATCTACACTTGAGCACGACGTTCCATCCCTAAACCGATGGTCAAATGGAGAGATCATTTAGGTATTGGGTGATATGTTGTGGGACTATATCATGGACATTGGTTATAGCTGGGAGGATCAACTACCGCTAGTTTAGTTTTCATACAATAACATCTACCACTCCACCATTGTATGGCATTGTTCGAGACTTTATATTGGAGACACTGTTAGTCACCTCTTTACTAGACCAACCCCAGAGAGTCAGCACACATGGGTCCAGAGTTGGTGTGTGCTACCACCGAGAAGGTGTAGATCATCTGGGAGCAGATGAAGATTGAAAAAATCCTGATGAAGTCTTATACTTACAGACGATGGAGACCTCTGGAGTTTGAGGAGGGAGACTATGTCTTTATTTAGTTCTCACCTCGACTAGGGTTGAGAAGATTTGGCTGGGGTGGCAAGCTATCTCTGAGATTCATGGAACCTTTCCAAATACTATGAAAAGTTAGAGAAGTGGAATACCACCTATCATTTCAATCATATTTGCATCCGGTACATGATGCCTTCCACGTGTCGTAGCTGAGGAGGTATGTTCATAACCTGGTGCACATCGTCGACTAGGGAAAGCTCGGCATCGAGGATGGAGAGAACTATGATGAGTAACCAGTGGGGATCGAGGATTTGGAGGAGATGATCCCTCCTGGGTGACCAATTACCTTGGTGCGCGTCTAAAGGCAGCATGAGAATCTTCAAGAGATCACATGAGAGCAGGAGGCTCAGATCTGTACCCAGTACCCACATCTTTTTGAGTAGTCTTGTTTTGGAATTTTGGGGATTCAAATCCACAATGTAGGGAGAATGTAATGTCTTATATTTTTGTGTAATATTTTTTAAATATTATATAGAATTATTTCAAGACCATAAATTTCATCCGAGTGCGATTCCGAGGCCTGGAGGGATCAGAATAAATGTTTGAACTAAATTAAAATTTTAAACAGTGAGTGTGAGATGTTTCTCTGTAAAAGTGGAATAACAATTAAACAGGTACCCAGATCAGAAATAGGATGGAACCATTGAATTTAGAGAATTGATTATACCTTAGGCGGTGCATAACATTGATTGGTGGCGGTCGGTTGCCAAAGTTAATTTAAGGGCATTTTAGAAGGAACAAATTCGAAGAACTAAAATAAACAAATAATTTATTTTATTTTAAAAAAATTTCATTATGAAAAGAATCTTATTTTCATTAAATGATAAGTATCCCATGGTTTTTCTCATAACCCTAGATTTATCCCCTAGAATCCTCTAGATCTTTGGAGAGGAGCCAACCTTGGAGAACTTCTGACAAACACTGATGAACGATGACGGGTGGATCATTGCGCAGTGGGAACGAATCCCAATTGACGACCGATCTCCCTCTTCTTCGATGAATAAGGTAGGGGTTTTCTATTTTGATTTTGATTTTTCCCATTCTGGGATTAAAAAGATGAACGCAGATCAACCCACGAATAGGTTGATACGTGGATCATACATTCTTGTGGGAGGGTTATTATTTTATTTTCTTTGATTTTCGGATTCAGTGATTTAATCCATTCTAGATTATTGTTTTTCATTCAACTCTATTTGATCATACTAATGGGACCAAATCAATGTCCTGAAGAACAATAGTGGAGGTTCATTCATCGATTTTCTTTTGGATTTCATCCCCTTTTTACTTGTGTTCTTCACATTCTTTGTGGGGAAAAGAACAATGGATCATTGCACATCCATTATCCAACAGAAAAATCCTAAATTGGAGATCATACGTTTTGACAACCTAGAAGAGCTGCGACGGTGATGGCGGCAGACAAATTGACATGGTTCAGGAGTTATCATTCTTCGAGTGTTCTTCACGCTGGTGGATTAGAACTCGTTTTCGGGGCCGATCAGAGGCCAGAAACAGATGGAATTGGATTCATGATGGTAGGACGACCCTGGATCTAGAGTTTCAAAGTGATCGGATGGTTGGATCATGGATCGGAGTTGACACAGGGGAATGGTGGCGATGGGCGTCGTTTCTGGAAATTTATGAAGAACATGACATGTATCCCTAAGATCACGTCATGTCAGACCGGCTCAGCGACATCTAGGGTTTCGCGATGCACTAATCAATGAAACATTTTGTTCGCTGAAGAACACAGTGTGTGGGTCCTTATGTAAACTCAGTGATTATCCCTGGTGATACACGGAAAAGTGATGGAGTACACAACCATGTACTCCACCACATGTCCAAACCTAGTCGGATGCATAGGTTACCCTGTGTACCGGTTACACAGGATGGAACACATGAGATAAATCCATGTACGGGAACATGCTCGTGTTCAAAAAGCTTACCCCAATTACTCAGACACCATGTTTGATTTGTACTACACGTTGTGTACTTACCTTTCTACATAACAATATTTTCGACCTGGGGTGTTGTACACAGGTAGTACTCGGGGTTAGAAGAAACGGTGTGTGACACTTCTACACACAGTGTAGTTTTCATTACATGGCTTGATCTTCTTATCTACCATATCATGGAGATTATTTTTTGGTTAGTGCCCCGTTTTATTGTTCCTGTGATGTTCAGATATCGTTTCCTTCTTCAGGAGTATGATCCCATCAACAGGACATCCCGACATAGAGTCAGGTATCCTTCCAAGAGGCCCAGAGCGAGATCCTATGTTCATTCATGACACTAGGAAGATTCAGGTATCGATGTGGCTATCCCCAAAGGGCATTGATCCTCTACATAGTAGGTGAATTTCGAAGAGTCACAATATCCACCAAGGCACTGCCAGTGATCCTCATCTATGTATTGTGATATTTCCACACTTAAGAGTGTGTTATCCCAGAATGGGTGTATCTATCTATTGTGACTTTTCTCAAAGGTCAGTACATCTCAGATAAACGTCATCAGAGCTATCAGAGTTATGGATTGAGTTCTCCTTGATGAGTGCTTTGTGGCATCTTCAAATTGAATCCCTAACGGGGAAATGCGGCTGTGTGACTTGTCTCTAGACTATGATTCTAGGTTTTTAGTATATCTGGTTTGTGTTACTCTTGTTATATGTTCAGTATATATATACTGTGTAGATCCGACTGTACATTTACTTTTTTTATTTGCTTTGTGATTTTGGGGGTCCTCTACTGAGTATTGTTATACTCACCACTACATGGGATTTTCCCAAACGTGTCATATCTTGTGCAGATGAACATCCTTTTGATAGTGTCCACGGAAGACTAGGACAAGACTGATCATTCTGAGTTCCCTATAGGCTTATATGTTCATATGGCTACAATCATTAGTCCTAGTGCCTCTTTGTGTTCTGAAGTTGAACTTTGTAGTTTTCATAATATTGTATTTAGTGGGCTTGTATTATGTCCTAGTTTACATTCAGTACTTCCCTTCCCGTCTTACTCTGCTGGTTGGGATTAGTTGTATGCCTGAATATTTGTTCATTAGTGGTTTTTCTATACATTTCGGTATTTGTGGTCTTGGAGATGTGTTCATGTGTACAGATACTTAGGCAATGCCTCCCATGTTTGTAATATACCTACTCGGTGCTAGTCACCAGCCCCAGGCCTGTTGGAGGAGGGCATGGGGAATTGTGACACTCACCCCACTGGGACTGGACATAACAGTTTAGTAGAGTGTTCTTCTAGTAGTCGTGGATAAGTTAATGGATTTATCTTCTTAGAGAATTTTTAGGGTATCCACATGTGTGATAAGTGGAGTTTACAATAGATCTCATTCCGAGGACAAGTTCTATCTCACTTTCATCTTACCATTTGGAACCAGAATAATTGTAGGAATTAAAAGTGTAGTTGAAAGAGTTTGAAAACAAAGGGTTGATCTAGATGAGAACATCTCTATGGGTAGCACTAATTTTGTTTGTTAAAAAGGTGGATGGAAGTTTGTGGATCTGTATGGATTATTGTAGACTTAATCAGGTTACGATAAATAACTGATATCCACTTCCAAGAATTGATCATTATTTTTTCCAATTTAGAAGAGCACAGTGGTTCTTGAAGATTGACTTCAGGTCAATATTTCTTCAATTATGGGAAAGGAAGGAGGATATTCCCAAAACAGATTTCAGAAGTAGATATATGCATTATGAGTATGTGGTTATGCCTATAGGTCTAAAAAATGTACCAATGATGTTCATGGAATTGAAGAATCTGATATTTTAGTGATATCTAGATTCTTTTTTGGTGGTATTGGTCAATGATATATTGGTGTATTCGAGGAAAAGGGTAGAGCATGAGAATCACTTGGAAATAGTGTCGGAGATCTTGACGGATCATCGGTTGTATGAAAAACTATCAATGTGAGACATTTGGATACAAGAGGATTGTTTCCTCAGCCATGATATTTTTTTGAAAGGTGTTTTTGCTGATTTGGAAAAGCTATAGGTGGTTATCTCATGGATACCACAAAGGAATTTTTTCATGATACAGAGTTTCCTTGGTCTGGAACGCTATTATTGATGATTTGTTCATGATTTCTCACGATTGGATTTTCCAATGATATCATTTATAAGGAATAATATTCCATTTCAATGGGTTGAGAAGTGTCATAAATGTTTTGAATATCTATAGGGTTTTCTTTTCATCAACACCAATCTGTGTTTTTCAAAAACCCAGGAAAGAGTATGTGGTGTATTTTGACACATTGGGATCAGGGTTGGGGTGTGTTCTTAGGTACGAAGATCATATTACTGCATATGGATGATGACAGTTGAGGTTTCATGAGAATAACTTCCAACATTTGATTTTTCATTAGATGTATTGGTCCATACCTTAAAAATGTGGTGTCATTGTATCTTTGGTGAGAAATGTGTAGTGTTTACCGATCACAAGAGCTTAAAGAATATTTTCTCACAGAGGGATTTGAATTTGAAGAAATGGATATGGATGGAATATCTCAAGATGTTTTATTTTTACTTAATTAAGACGCAACATAAGTGAAATTTATTGGTGGATGCATTAAGTATAAAATCATATGTTCTGGTGGTGAAATAGTTAGCGGAACATTGGTAGTTAATGTTGTTCACAACTAAAATGTGTTAGGAATGTGAGGACCAGGGCGACATAGCGGTCTTCTTTTAGTTTTTGTGGGTTTCTGACTTGGTTGGTTTGTTTGATGAGGCACAAGCATCTAATTATGAATGTGTGGTGATGAGGACAAAACTCAATGTAAGGGAGACCATTGAGGACTAGGAACTGAAGAGGAATTAAATTTTTTTGTTTTCTGAATCAAATGGTGGGGCCAATGGATTATCAGGAGGAAATTATCAGGGCTTATCATCATTTCGGGTTGATTATCCATCATATAATTCAGATGATGTATAAGGTGTTTAAAGAACATTTTGTTTCTCCAACAGTATGAAAAGGAAAGTGGCAGAGTTTGTTTTGAGATGCTTGACTTTTCATCATATCAAGGAAAAGCATCCACGACAAGAAGAAATGCTACAGTCCTTACCAATCCTAGTGTGGAAATGGGAATTAATAGAAATGGGTTTTGTGATTGGTCTCCCAAGAATGGTCAGGAAGCTCAATACCATATGAGATAATGTGGATCGGCTCACAGAGTCAGTCCATTTCATTCAGATTCGTGAATCCCATACGGTGGAGGATCTGTAAAAAATATATATCGAAGAAGTCATAAAGAGGAATGGTGTTTTAGTTTAAATTGTGTCATATAGAGATCGAGAGTTTACATCTCGTTTTTGGTAATCCTTGTAGTAATCCTTTGGGACACAGTTGATGATGAGAAAAACGTATCATCTCCGATGGATGGCCAAACTGAGAGGTCGATACAAACATTCGATGATTTTCTAAGAGATTTCGGGATGTATTTGGGTGGTTCATGTGAGGAGCACTTACAGTTGATGGATATATCCTATAATATCATTTATCAGATTTCAATACACATGGCCCTATTTGAGGCATTGTATGGGTGTCTATTTTGTTCTCTACTATGTTTGGTGGTAAGGAGTGAGACATCTATGATTGGACTGAGCTTTGTTCAAGAGACTACAGAGAAGATCATGTTGATCAGGAAGACAATGGAGATGGGTCAATGTCTTCAAAAATTGTATTAATACCATCTTGGATGACCGTTTTCATTCAAGGTGGGTGATCATGTCTTTTTGAAAATCTCTCTTAGGTTGGTTCATCGTCAGTTTAGGAAGCTGGGAAAGTTATCTCGTAGTTATATTGGAAATTTTGAGACACTTCAGTGGATTAGAGATTTCGCGTATGTGTTGATTTTACTATCACAATTTAGTATGGTACACGATGTGCACGATGTGTTTCATGTTTCCTAGTAGTAGAAGTATCAGCCAGATCATGACCTTGTGATTCGTTTAGACCTTGTTGATCTAGAGTCAGATGCCTCCTTGGTGAACATACTAGTACAAATTGTGGATAAGAAATATAATGTCTTTCATGGTAACATCATTGGTATAGTTTGAATTTTGTGGATGTATATTCAGATTCATGAGGATACTTGGAAGTAGGATAAAGAGATGTACGAGCAATGGCTCGATCTCTTTTGACAATGAGATGGTTCTCTACATTCTAAGGACGAGCAGTTTAATGGGGGTGAAAATGTAGCACCCCCAGTTTCTGGTATGTATCCATTGTTTATGCCTTTTTTTGTTTAATGTTCTTGGTATGAGTTGGAAGAGGTTGGGAGAGTTTGGAATAGTTTTTATTATGTTTTATGCCTTTTTATGGATGCACGGTCTGATCATAGTTAGGGGAAACCATACAAAATGAACCATGAATGTAGTGGGGTACATAGAGTATATAAATGGTTTGACTAACCGTGCAGGGTTTTCAATGTGAGGTTCCCCTTCGAGTTAAAAGGTGGCACAAGGCTAGCCCAAGATTTTTCTAACCATGGGATCTAACCATGCAGCCCTTTAAAAATTGGGTTTTAAAATCAGGGATTAGATGGTATTTCCTTAAAAACACCCAAACTCTCTCCCACTCGATCGTTAATATGTATTTTTTGTTCTCAAGGGGATATGGGTTCTCTCCCACTAATTTTGGATGGGATTTGAAGGGGGTTCTCGGTGGATTGAAGGATGTTCATCTAGAGTAAGTCTTCTATCATGGTTGTTTTGTGGTTTTCTCTTGTTATACTCTTCCCTATCTGTTGGTTTTCTATATCTACCTCTATTTCATTTAGATCTATGGTTTTGGTTTACTAAAGTGTTTATTTTAGGGATTTTGGGTAATAGGGAAGGAGATCTATAGTGGTTTTGGTGGAGTGTTTTTTCGTATTTGTTTTGTGGGTGCTTGGGGGTCAATTTCACTAGATCCCTAAAGGTAGGTGGCTTCTCTCTCAAATCCACATGGTTAGAATTAGTATCCTTGGTTGAAATTATTTTTTCCTTTGAAATTTATAGTGATAATAATGTATTAATCTTGTTGGAAACAAATTTTGTGATGATTTGGGGGATTTCGGAGAGAATGGGTTATTATTGAAAAAAGGGAATTTGTTGCGTGATTTTAAAATGATTATTTTAAAATAATTAGTTGTTAATTATGAAAAATATATTTTGAAATATTATTTTCAATTCATATGTTGTTTTTTGAAATGTGTTTTTCCATGGGATGTTGGATTAAGGTTGTTTTCAATAAATAGTTGATTTATTGTAGTGAATTGGAATGTGTTGGAAGTGGTGGTGTTCGTATTGTGTGGCCTTGGGGAATTATTATTGATTTTAGATTAAGTATTGTGGCTTGTGATGAATGTGTGGAAGTGGTAAGGAAGTATCACTATAAAAGTTGTTGGATAGTGGATGAAATAGACACCATTATGGAGAGTGGTCCAGAAGCACCACTAGTTGGAAATGTAGTGAACAGGTTAGAAGAAAGCTCCACCATTTTGGTTACCTTGTTTTGTGTTGCATTGCAAAATGGATTTTTTGTGCTAATATAAAATGGTGAAATGGATAAAGGAAAGGTTATTTTTATTTCCTTTGGTTGCATAGTTTTGGAAAAGTTGGCTTGGTAAGGGTGTGAGGGGTTTATTGGAAATTATTGATCTATTTAAATTTTTATATAATCTGTTTTATATAAATGTGATAAAGGTTCTTTCCTAGTGGAATGTGTAGAGAAGTTATTTTGGGAAATTCTACTGAGTATTATTACTCACCCCCTGCTTTGTCACATGGGTGACTTGGTATATTTTGTATTCTGGGACACAGGTAAGGGTAAATCATCTCTTTTTGCAAGCGGTTCGACATGATGCTTTGGTGATGTTGTGGTTCTTAGAGAATGGATCTTGTTGTGGAGCTATGGATTGTGTCCAAGTTATGTGGGGACTTATAGTGTAGTATTCCATTTGGTACTCTAATTTTTTGTTTGGTTGTATTAGAACGTGGAATTTTTTTTTGGATTAGGTTGGTTGTTTTTTGGTAATGTATGCGTTGGATTGTTATATCGACATGCATCATGTTCCTTTGTTGGTAACATAATATTTGGTTTTTTAAATTTATATTAATGGAAAATCATTCCCGAATGATTTTTTAAGCCCTTGGAATTTATTTCCTCCCATTGGTTCCCTGGGAACATCGCTTAAGGCCAAGTTGCATTCCTCCGACCTCTAAAGCCAATGGGATGGGGCGAGATGTTACAATATTCTAGTTTCAGGTAGTTTATTTTTTTGATGAATTTCTACAAACATGTGTGTAAACTATCTCAAATGGTTATCTGGTATAGATCTCGACTCCCTTGGGCATGATACTCACCATCATGAACTACATACATGTCATGAATGTACTGATAGTATCTTCCTTAAATAATAGTTTATTCCTCAAGGCTTCTATTATCAACATCATTAGGTTAAATTTTTGAATATCGATAGGTCTACCATACCACAAACTGACCTCATATTGTACACTCATATTGATATATTTTCCTTCTTCTATGGACAAAAACTTTTACCATTGGTTCTCAACCCCTTTCATAAAAATGTATTTATTTTTCCACCTCCTATCAAATATATTATATCATAAAATCACTAAATTTTCATCATCATATAGTTTTGATAATCTTAATAAATTAATCTTATACCCAGCAATTAATATAAAATTTATATGATTGATCTAATTCAAACCAATCATAGATATTCAAAATAATTTTATTTTCAATGAACTATAATTCTTAATTGTAATTGATTCCCCTAATATATATTTAAAATTCATCATTCATTGTATATGAAATATCATTGGGGAATATAGATAATACAAAAACATTGATTTTCACATATTACTACATATAATTAAATGTCTAAAATGATTTCCTATCAATTTAAATATGTATCTTTATGAAAAATCAAAATTATAAATAATTTATTTAATTTATATTGTTGGAATATAAGTTACCCTTCTGGGATGTTCCCTTCAGAATCACAACATCTATAAACATCTGTAAGGATTTCAAAATTGTTTATCAATCAATTTTTCATTTCAATAGGGTGAAATATATCTTTTTTTCAATGTTATTGTTGTATATAATGTTGATGAAAATCACTTTTCTATCTCTATGGAACCATATTTTACTAGTAACTGTTGTATTTATGTCCAAACATACCAAAAAACATTAAATGTTCATCAAATATCATTCATTGATAATTTTTTACTTAAATATCATCATTTAAATTCAAATTTATGATTCAAAAATTATAAAATTAATTTTGAATAAATTGAACACTATTTTTTAATTCATCATAATAATATTATCTTAATAATAATTTTTTAAAATTATCTAAGAACATTTTAAATTTGTGAAAATGATATGAACTGATTTCCAAAAATATATTAATATTATTTTATATACTTTTGATTAAATTTAGAATAAATTGGTACAAATTATGTAACTATTCAAATACATTTTATTCTTTGAAAAACAAGTGGAATATGATATGATTATTTACAATGGTAAAAGTAAAATGGTTTTTTCAATGAATTAAATTCTATATAAAATTATAAATATAAAATTATTTAAATTATGAATTTAAAATGTATTTTAGACAAATATAAATATATAATAAATATTTAAATTAACAATAAATTGGAAATAATATTAAAAAAACTATCTCATACAAAAAAAGTTTTTTCTATAAAAAAAGTTTATCCTATATCATATGTTTTCACACAAAAGTAAATTTTCTCTCTATTAAAAAATAAATTATTGTTAAATGTATCCCAAATTCATATTCATCTTGTAAAAATTTTATAAGGACCATTAAATTATTTTATTAAAATAATATATATCAAGCATTATTTATTATCTAAATTAATATGTGTAAAATGGGTAAACAAGGTATATCGAATTTTAAATAATCAAATGGTCATATAGACCTTATACAAGGTATTTTTAGGTATGTAATTCTTAATAACTTGTCTCACAAAAAAAAATTCTACCTAACTCACCCAACTAACAAGAAATTATATTCATAACCATTACCTAACATTCTTTTCAATAGCTTTGTCCACATTTTTCAACTTTAAAAAGAGATCAAGTCCATCAACATCAAGAATCATCTAAAGATAAAAATCACAATGAATATCCTCCGATATAATTATTATGGGTCCTCTAAACACTTTTTTCATCCCCTATACTAAAAAAATACCAAAATTCAATTACATATAATTAATACTCCAAGAGAGGATTCAAATTTTTTAAATAATAATTATATAGACTTTTTCTATTAATCTTTTAATTTCCCACACATTGTCCCCCGAAATCAATTTTAACATACGTATATAGTGAAATAAATATATAAAAAAATTAATTTAATTATATTGATGTTATAACCTTCGTCATTTTTTCACTCATTCTGTTTAAAAAATGAAAATTTTTCTCATACACATGTGTGGATTACCCTCCCCCCCCCATGAATGGCACATTTTATTTTTAATAACCAAAATTCAATTATTGTTATAGAAATGGGTTTAGTGAATTAATATTTCAATTATTTAATAATTAATATTTTTAGTCATAAATTAGTAGTTATATAAATAGTAATGAAAATAAGAGATCATTATTACATTTGCTATCATAAAATGTCATAATTAGTGAAAATCATTTTATTCATTGTATATAATATTTTCATATCCAATAAATATTATTGTTAAACTATATATTTTTTATATAAAACTATGTAGCACTAAATTATATCATTATTATTATTTTATAATTGTATTATATGTCTACAACAATATAATTATCCATTTATCATGGTAGGTTCGTGTTTGGATCATTTTGAAACCCCCCTTGAAAAATATTATAAATTTATATCAATGAAGACTATTTGAATATAAATACTTGTATAATATCATTTATTTATTGAAATAATATTTTTTCTTTGTTACTTTAAGGTAATATCAACAGAAAACTCATTAATTATGAAACAACCCTAATTTTATTAAGAATAACTAAAGTATGTACATTATAAATTTAATCCGCATGGATATTAAAAAAATACATGGAATTAAATTATTGATTAGAAGAAATTAGTCCATATATTATTTAATATTATATGTATTAATATTTTTTCATTAAAAAATGAGTTTATACAAAATAATTCTTATGATACTATTTAAAAACCATAAATAGTATTTATAATAGTTATTTAAAATTTGTAAAAATAAAAAATAAATATACAAAGTGATTAAAAATGATGAGTATAAATGTTTACTATTATAAATAATGTTATTTATATCAATTTTATGAACTTTTATAATCATTTGGGATGTTATATAAAGGTTTATAATTAATCTGCACCATAGTATGAGTTTTTTTCTCCAATTCCTCTATTTAAAAAAAAATTGGTATTATAAAGCTAATTTCATATTTATGGTTTATATATTAACTATATAAATATCATATCAATAATTATATTTTAATAATGGTTTATTATTTTTAATTATAATACATCTCTTCCAATGGGATCTTATTAATGTTTTACTTAGACTGAGAGAGTTTTCTTGGTCTCAATTCAAATTATTTGAGACATGTATAAATTTATTCTCATTGATTTCCTTTTAATGTTTTAAACTCATTTACCATCCCATGAATTTCTTCAAAATAATTTCAATTTAATTTATGGTACACTGATATTGAAAAATTATTTTCTTCAATTTCTTTTGGGTTCTCCTATTACCCTATTTGTAAGTATTTTTGATAAATAATTTTCATTCATTGAGTTATGGGTCATCACCTGAATTTATTTTCTATATGTTTTGTACATGGTTAAATTTTAATTATTATATGAAATATAATGTTGTTTAATCTTTTGAAACATACAAAACTCTTTAATTATTTTATTCTTCTGAGAGTATTTATCTCATGTTGGATATTGAAAAGTCATGTATCCTTTCCATGAGTTTTATTGTTTCTTCATAAATTAATTCTTCCTTGATTGGGTAATCAATTTGTTTTTTACTATATATTTTATTATAATCCCCATTGGTGAAATTATGTCCTAATATAAATTAATCTTTTATTACTCATCTTACAAATAGATTTTTGAATATAAGTGTTTTGAAAATTTTTAAAAGGGTTTCACATTTCACAGTCTATTGTTTTGTCCCCATCTCCTAATTTCTGAAAAATAATATTTATACAGTTCCTTGTATAATATACTTTATATAATTTTAAAATCAATGGTTTTCAATATAATTCTTGTAAAAATTTCAAAATTATCATTGGAAATGGATATATGCATTTTTATTTTACATCATTTGAGAGATTGTTTTTAAAAGGTATTTAATTTTTCTATTTCCACTTCTATTTTAATCTTAAAATGGTCTTATTCTAAATGGGTTTATGATACCAATTTTTTCGAATAATATATATGTGTGTGTGTGTGTGTGTGTGTGTGTCTTTGTGTGTGTGTGTGTTTAAATTCTATGGGTTGAACTCATAGAATTAAATAATTTAACTCATAATACAATATATTGGGATAAATCTCTACAAATTCATTTGGAAAATATATTTTTCTCTTATGTCAAAATACCTGAACACTACCTCTATGAAAATGGTGATACATTAATTTGAATCTATTCACCTTATTTTTTAGATGGTTAGGATAATATTTATCTAGTATACACTAAGCTATTTACTCATTGATTTACACTATGAGTACAACCCATTAATACATTATTTAGAATTCAATATGTTTACCAAGATAAAATTTTATTAAATTAAAATGTCCAAAATTATTTGAATTAATTATATAGTTAATCCAATATAGATTATTATTGGAAAATGGACTCGATATTTTGTAAACATCGATATTCATTATTAAGATGGTTTATTACCATGTTATCTATTTCATTAAAATATGGGGAAAAACTATGTTCCTGTTGATTATTGATTGCTAATGATAGAAGATCATGTATTTAAGTTTAAAATCATACATTTTATGGATAACCACTTTTTTATTTAAAATATTACATATTTAATGGTATGAAAATTCTAGTCTACTTTTATGGTGAATGCATTTGACAGAAATAAGTGATGGGTGGGGCCAGTGATTTTAGATCATCAAGATGAATAAAAGGGTCTCATGATTAAAAAATTCTAGGGTTTTCAATATAAAAATCCCCATAAAATCATAGGGACTCGTAAAAATTCATTGAGAAAATTTTTATCATGTTTTTAATTATTTGCCATATTAGCACAAGATCAGAAATTTTCATATTCATATTTTCATCTTTATCATGGACATATAATGTTCTTAGTTTAAATTTGATTATTTATTTTGGTTTCCTAATTAATCTTACCATTATATTTATTCCATTTTTAAACCATGATTTCCTTATTTTTTTGTATTCTATTATTCATTTTTTGAGCCCATGCCTTCTTACTCTTCCATTTTTATGGATTTTGATAGAAAAAAGTACACATGAATTTTCTAGAAGAATAGAAGTTGTGAAAATATTCAAGGGGGATGTTTAAGACTCATTATGGAATAAGTTTTTTATATATATAGTGGAAAAATTATACATTTTATATAAAGTAAAATAGTTTTTTCATTTTATGTTTTTTAAAATTCTCATAATCTCCAAACCTTAAAAATATCAATGAGATTTTTGTTCTATAATAATTATTATTGATTATAGAATTAAGTAATTTTATATCCATTCTATTATATTTGGAATTAATGTTACTACATATGAAACGTCCTGAGTTTTTAACATGATTAAAAAGAGAAGGAATTTGACATTTTTCGTTACCTGGGAATCTCGTTTTTTAAAACCGTACGTCCGAACATTTTTTTGAGAGTTGACACTACACCCTTTTTCTCTGAAAGATGATAAATTAATTAAATTAATGTTAAAATGGAGAGTAAATTAAATTAAAACTAAATAGAAAAATAATAATAAACATCGTTTTTAATAATAATAATAATAATTTAATTATTAATATGATTACAATTATTATTGTCATTATTATTATTATTATTATGTTAGTTTGTATTTTTTATTCTATTTTAAACCATCAAAAGAGGGGTTCTTCCCTTATTTCCCCCTCTTGGATTTTGACACATCATCCCCCCTCCCCTCCATTGGCACGGGCGCGAGCATACACCCGGCTCACTCCTTTTGTGGTTCTTTCCTCCAAATTTCTTCAGGGGTTTTATTTGATTCTTCGTGGTCTGGATCTCTGGTCTATTTTCCTCCATCTCTATAGAGGTTTTATTCTCCTTTGGATCCTGATGGGGTTTTTCTGAAACCCTAGGTATGGGATAAAACTGATTTTGGTGTCTCTTCATTAAATAAGGTTCGTGGATCCTCTCTTAGGATCCATTAAGGTGGGTTTCTGTGTTCTCCACAAAAGGTAAAGTGTTTTCAGATCATTTTGGACAGTATCCACCTTTTTAGGTGAGTTTATTTTTCCTACCTCTTGGTTTCACATGATCTAAAATATAGTCTCTATTTGTTTTAAGATTATAGTCTTTGATTTATAGTTAGTTGGACATTTATCGTTCTACTTTGGGTAGTTTTCTTGTTCATGTTTATTGATAAATTTATATTTCGTGGTTTTTCAATTTATGACTCCATGGTAATTAATTTGTGGGGAATTGGTCCTTGCTGCATTAATTAGTATTTCCTAGTACTTTACATTATGTGTACTAACCTTGTTATAATGATTTTGGGACCTTGATAATTGTCACGGTGGGTTTTAAATGTCGTTAAGGGTGCACATGCATATAAAAAAGTTAGAATATATATATATATATATATATATATATATATATATATTTCATGATAATGTTCCTTCACAGTGTGAGTTACACCATCCGTTTAAGGATATATATATATATATATATATATATATATATATATATATAAGTACATGCATGAAAGTAGAAAACTGCTTGAGTTAGAAAGCATCATCTTGGTTCCTCAGTTGAGATAGGATCCCCTTCCATAACCCCGTATGTTTAATAGTGCATTAATTAATTAATTTCCTTCTTTCCACTCATTGATTTCAATTAACTAATGATGTTGATATTTTATTTTGAATAATCATTTAATCTTGTTAGATGATTTGTGTGATATAAAAATTAATGGTTTTATTATAAAACACTTCTACAGAGGTGCATTGCCTTTAATCTAGAAATACATCGATTGACTTTTATGATGTCTTACTTATTCCCATTCTGTTTTATTTATTCATAAGATACAATTGATGAATATATTTTTTATATTTTTCAACCCTTCTAAGGAAGTTTCTATGTATCAATGAGTTAAATTAAATGATTGACGTGAATGGAATGGTTAGAGTTAATTATGGAAGTTGTTAGAATCCAATAAGTGTAACTTACGTGAATCCTTTTGAACATGTAACATAAAAATCAATTAACCATGTTTAGGAAAATAATATGAGATGAACCTTTATTAAGATAGATCATACCAAATGGAAATCCCTTAATAAAAGGATTATCCATAATGAATTGTATGAATTGTATTTTACTTTTTTGGTTTATTCTATCATGACTGTTATTGTCTCCAATTATAGTGAAACCAGTTCGGGGTGTTCACCTTGCCTCTTGGACACCCCTTTGGGGTGTGACAAACCTAAATGGACAATTTCATAATTCCATGAGTTAACATATGATGTGATATGTTTAGGAATGGTTTTTCGTGTTGACCTTGACTTTTTAAACATTTTGATTAAATTATTTGAATACTGTGATATGACCACACCTCTTAATTAAATTGGACTGGAACAATTATGGTAAATTGTAAAAAAATGGAATGGTACTGTCATGATGACAAGGTTTTCTATAAATAAATTTAATGATTTGGTTATAATGAAATTTATCTTAGATATTTAATTATGTATTAGGTACTTATGTGTTATATATTATATCTAATGAATGATTTACAATGGGTTAAAATAGTGGCAAGGCCATGCCAATTTATTATGGTTTGCAACGAATTTTGTTAATTTATATGTTCATATATTCAATGGTTCACTTGATATGGGATTGGTGGGATAGGTGAGAACATGAGTTCCATGTTAAAGACACATGAATGGAGTCCCATTATCAAGTGGTTATACCACAATGCACCAGGGATGTAATGTATTAGTCTTGCCATGAAAATGATTCCATAGGTATTCTTATTATTCTATTGGGTAATACTGATTTTCTAAGGGGAAACCGACGACAGTTCCATTGGAATGACGGCTACACTAAGCCTCAGAATATACCCGGTCCCTCATGTGTGATTCTTGGGATAAAATCATAGTTTCCAAACCATGATAAAAACTTGGACCTTTAAAATTATTTCCTTGGATGGGGTCAGGGGAATTTGATATTTTGAATGGATGTACCATATAGATACCTTAGGGACGGGCTCAGACACCAAATCTAGATCCGTTTGAATTGCATTGAATAATTGATTGGGGTTAATTACACGTGATGTAATTATTGCATCTATTCTATTAAAGCATGTACTTGTGACTTTATCTCTATTATATTAGAATAATTATATGATGACCTAGGAATTAGACCCCAAGCCTAAGCATAATCATTGGGTTCCCCTCTTTGTGTGGAATTATTAATTTTTTGCATGTGTACACATATTATAATTACACGTGTACCACATTTCTATATTTTGGCACAGTTCAATGTAGGTTGTATGGGAAGTGTGTCCATTTAAGAATATATACAAAGTGGTTATTATTACATTGTCATCCCTCTACATTAATTTTCATGGAACACTTCAGGATTGGGATAGACACTATGGGTGCTGGAATACAATGATTTAATTCTCACACCCTCCTTAGGTATCCTTGGTACATGAGTAGGCATTATATTTTTAGTATCTATATTGTTTTTTTATTTCTTGTACATGAGAGTTTGGAGCAAAGGACAGATCTGGAGCTCATGATGCAATGGGAGATCTCATGTGTGGCATTGCAGTCTTTTTTAATATTACTATATTTTAATGAATATTGTATTTTTTTACTAATTTCAGTTATGTATAATTACCATTCCATGCATTTATCTATTGTATAAATTAGAATTGGAAACTTTTATTAAATAGTTATTATTTTGCTTCTGCTACTTGTAATTTTTTTATTACTATTTCTATTGTTGTTTGTTCTTATTATGAATATTCTATCTATTATATGTTGTTAATCCTTGTGAATACATAGATATACGAGGGAATATTCTTCCCATAGACAAACCCTAGGCCATCACTACTAGTCAGAAGCCTCTGGAATTCTAGTAGATGTTGTTGAGGTCTTGTAACCCACGGGTTTGACAGTCGTCTTAGAGGGGAGCTAGGAAGGGATGATACAATGTGGTATTAGAGAGAGGTTACATTATTCTATTGTATTACTATTTTATTTTGGTATACATGAGACTAAGAATGTTTCGACACTTGGTTAATTGTCGTTCCTAGGATTAATCAACCCATGTACAATAAACGGCCAATTGTCTAGGGATAGAAATTGATGTTCAAATTTTTTGATATTTATAATTGATGTGATTTCACCTCAAGTGATTCATGTAATTTATTATACTTATGTATTTATAAATTTTATGGTATTTTTTACATGGCCTTTTACGGAAAGGATAACACATAACATGAATCATATTAGGCACAAAGAAATTCACCTGACATTCATAGTGCCATGCCATGTAGATTCATTTGGGTTTTCCTTGATGAAATTGGGTACCCTAGATCCAACATTTTATGTACTCTGATTACCACTACATGTATGCAGTTTATTATATATACATATTTTTATCGTTTAATAATAGTGTAGATACTGCCACATCCACTTTGTTGATGTAAATGTCATAAGATTACATGTCATATAAAAGGGTTATAACAGATCGCATGCTATAATGAGAACCCTGAGATGCCATAATAGTAATCTTAAATTAAATTCCTATGGTCTAGTTAATTCATTCTAAAAGGACATAGTTGATGTGTGTCCATCAGGTGCAGGGGGATCATAAGCATTAATAATTCTTCTCATGAAGTTCTCACTTGATGATATCTAGTAGTTGAGTTCATGAGGACAGACCCGCATAACAGGAACACAACTTGTTTTAGGTGTCATTTGTCATTCCTATATATGGTCATGTGTAATGGTCTATAGACTTGAGATCATTATCAATTAATGTCATTTAATTACGTACATTGATGCAAGGTGAAAACCATGGTGATAAAGTCGTGGCGATGTAGTTTGTGTTGGGTAAGTCATTGGTGACATGGCATTGATTGAATGGTCAAGATAGGATTTCTCACTTCCAAGTTTAGGAAGAGATATCTCAGGACTAGTTTATTAGGATGGTTTCTCCTTTTTCATCGACTCATTCTTGAACTTCTTTCGCAAATTGCTGGCAATGTGTCGAATAAAGTATCGATGATGGGCATATGGTGGTCTCCACGAAAGACCCTCAGACTGTATCACCTCCTTGATTGCACAGTGGCGATCAGAAATAAGACAAATCCCTTCTGCATCTGTAACAAACTCTCGGAGACATGCCAGAAACCAGCTCCATGATGAGAAGTTCTCTTTCTCCACAATTGCAAATGCTATAGGCAGAGGGGCTCGATTTCCATCTTGTGTGGCGGCAATCAATAAAGTTCCGGTATACTTTCCATACAGAAATATGCCATCAATTTGTATGAACTGCTTGCAATGTCTAAAAGCCACCACACATGGTAAAAATGTCCAAAATAATCTATCAAACACAACCATTGAGCGGTCAAGTTGGTTCTGTTGGTTAACATATTCAATTGTATGTAACCGATAGACTATTTGATTATTGTGGCATAGAAGCTCCAACAATTGTGGTAGAACTCGATAAGAGTCATCTCAATCACCATACACTTTCACAATAGCCTTCTGTCGTGCTGCCCATGCCTTCCAGTAAGAGATTCGATACCCAAAAAGCTGTTTGATTCGCTCAATGACCAGAACCACGGGGACGTCTTGACATGCTCTAATCATTTCAACAATAATAGTTGAAACAAACTCAACATCTAATGAAGAGTGTTCCTGTGCCAAGCTTGAGTTCACACATGTGTGTGTAGTAAATCTAGTGATGCGCCAGCTGTGAAAAGTGTTATCAATAATAGCTCGCAGACGCATTTGACAGTTCGATTCATATTTTTCACAACGGATCAAATAATAAGATCTCTTTGACTCTTCTACAACATATGAGTAATGTATTTCAATGTGATATTGTTTTATAACATTTTTCATTGCTTCTTTGCTCTCAAACTCTCTGCCAATATACAGAACACCGTTATCTGACACTCGATTTACGCCACCAATGATTCCTAGAAATTCTGAACTGGGAGTGATAACTGAATAATCAAATTCTGGCAAGTGATTCATGCCTTCAGTCGACCATGAAGCCAATAGTGTAGGATGGTTCAATGATCGGTTGAACGTCACATGAGATGGTACAGACTGATCTTCCGCATGCTCTTCTTCTTCTTCAACTTCCTCTTCATCTTGTTCAAAATTGTCATCATCCTCAAATTCATCAACCAATGCATCTAAAGTATGTGGAGGACTATCCATTGAAACTGTGGCTGATGGAAATGATGGAATAACTACTGATGCTGATGGAACGTCTTGATGTGAAAGAGCATATGACATAGTCTCATGAATTTAAGATGGGTCAACTTCCAATGTCGATGGAACCTCCATTGTAGCTATAGTGACATATAACTCCATCATTTGATTCTCAGGTATATACGTAACCAATGAAAGTATATATTCCCAATCATCATCATCATTTACCAGATAGGGCACATGCCAAAACCTATCTATAAATTGAAGATGTCTGAATGTGATGGACTCTATCACTTGATTCCTTGCCAGTTTTAACCTCCGATGAATTTTCCTTTGCACAGCTTCCAAAGTAGTACATCCTCCAAGCATCACAACAGCTTCTGGATGTATACTATAACTACATCCTTGTTCTGTCTCAATTATTTGACCGTTGCAATAAATATAAGCGGCGACTATCTTTTTTATCTAAAAGAAACCACTGTTATTAATTAAATCTGATTAAAGAATCAATTTATGTATTCATGCTTCTAGTAATTTTGGTTGGAATACTAATCCCTCCACCAAATCAATATGTTCAAACCATATTGATGTGTAACTATTTACGCAACCCACAAGTTTGTGTTACTTACCCAAAAATAGAAGTCAAATATATTTATACATATCCACATGCATTATATGCATGAGGTACATGAACACGTCATGTAAAAGCATAGAGTTATATGAAATTGAAAGTCTCCACATGAGTAAGCCCGGAGCGACAGATAGCCAACCCCATTCACTTTCCTAGACAAGGCAAGCCTCCAGGAAAGTAGGTGGTCCGACCCAAAACCCCTCTACCCAGGGATACTTTACTCAAGAGAGCAATCATTTCATGATAATTCAAACACTTAATATGCAAAAAATATATTGAACTACTAAATTCAAGTTCATAACTTCAATTACAAACCGAGGTCAAGGTAGATTGGAAACTAAATTCATTATCATACCTAGAATGTAATGCAAAGGTATATTCCATAAGCAATTTACTACTACTTGGCTAATCAATATAACTACTTCGCTAATTAATATAACTACTTCGCTAATTAATATAACTACTTCACTGATTAATATAACTACTTCGCTAATAACCTAATTACAATTAATTAATAACCTAATTACAATTAATTAATAACCTAATTACAATTAATTAATAACCTAATTACAATTAATTAATAACCTAATTATGATTAATTAATAACCTAATTACAATTAATTAATAACCTAATTACAATTAATATTGATTAATTAATTACCTAATTACAATTTATTAATTAGCTAATTACGATTAGTTAATTACCTAATTATTATTAATTAGTTACCTTATTTTGATTAATTAGGTAGCTAATATTGATTAATTATTTACCTAATTACGATTAATTAAGTAGCTAATATTGATTAATTAATTACCTAATTACGATTAATTAATTACCTAATTTCGATTAATTAATTACCTAATTACAATTAATTAATAACCTAATTACGATTAATTAATTACCTAATTACGATTAATTAATTACCTAATTACGATTAATTAATAACCTATTTACGATTAATTAATAACCTATTTATGATTAATTAATCAGCTATTTATGATTAATTAGGTAGATAATATAAATTAATTAAGTAGCTAATATTGATTAATTAATTACCTAATTACGATTAATTAATTACCAAATTACGATTAATTAATTACCTAACTACGATTAATTAATTACCTAATTACGATTATTTAATAACCTTTTTACGATTAATTAATAACCTATTTATGATTAATTAGATAGATAATATTGATTAATTAAGTAGCTAATATTGATTAATTAATTACCTAATTACGATTAATTAATTACCTAATTACGATTAATTAATTACCTAATTACGATTAATTAATTACATAATTACGATTAATTAATTACCTAATTACGATTAATTAATTACCTATTTACGATTAATTAATAACCTATTAATGATTAATTAATTAGCTATTTATGATTAATTAGGTAGATAATATTGATTAATTAAGTAGCTAATATTGATTAATTAATTACCTAATTACGATTAATTAATTACCTAATTACGATTAATTAATTACCTAATTACGATTAATTAATTACCTAATTATGATTTATTAATTAACAAATTGTGATTAATTATTAATATTGATTAATTAATTAGCTAATTATGATTAATAAATTAGCTAATTATGATTAGTTAATTGACTAATTATTATTAATTAGTTACCTTATTTTGATTAAATAGGTAGCTAATATTGATTAATTAAGTAGCTGATATTGATTGATTAATTAACTAATTACGATTAATTAATTACCTAATTACGATTAATTAATTACCTAATTACGATTAATTAATTACCTAATTACGATTAATTGATTACCTAATTACAATTATTTAATTACCTAATTACAATTAATTAATTAACTAATTACGATTAATTAATTACCCAATTATGATTAATTAAGTAGCTAATATTGATTAATTAATTACCTAATTACGATTTCTTAATTACCTAATTACGATTAATTAATAACCTATTTATGATTAATTAATAACCTATTTATGATTAATTAATTAGTTATTTATGATTAATTAATTATATAATATTGATTAATTCATTTCCTAATTACGATTAATTAATTACCTAATTACGATTAATCAATTACCTAATTACGATTAATTAATTACCTAATTATGATTAATTAATTTCCTATTTATAATTATTTAATCATCTAACCAAATTATGATTAATTAATAATGTAATTACAATTAATTAATAACCTAATTATGATTAATTAATAACCTTATTATCATTAATTATTTACCTAATTATGATTAACTAATTACCTAACTAATCATTTCATTATCTAATTACATTTAATAAAACCATACTATTTATAAAATACAAACATTATATACTAATTCTATAAATTCAACAACTAAATTATTAAATCAAAGTATTAAATAAATTTAAAAAAAATTACCTCAAATTTGTGGAGAGGTAGCTACACAGACAGAGCAACCGAAGAGGCAGGCGAGGCCGGCGGCGCAGGCAGATCAACCGCAGAAAACTTTAGAGAGAAGTTTGAGATAAAGGAGAGGAGGGGTGTGGGGAAAAGATGGGAAAATGGGGTGGCGGAGGCTCCTATTTATAGGGGCGGGGGTGTTTCGGCGCCACTTTAAGTGGTGTTGAAATGTTTAGTTTTTTGAAGGCAGCGCCACTTGAAGTGGCGCTCGGCCTCAAAATCTTTTGAGCGCCACTTGAAGTGGTACTCAAAACACCCATTCCCCTAATTATTCCAATCATCGACCCATTAAAAAAACACCCCCTCCAACAAAAATAGCCGGTCACGGTCACCACGTGGTCATGTCGCGGTCTGGTCGTGGTATCGCCACAGTTCCACCATATTAATGTCGTGGTAACACCCCGGTTATGACACGGTTATGCCGTGGTAACACCATAGTCGCGCCGCACCTACATCGTGATTTGGCTCGGTTCCGATAAGACTCTCATGGTGGTTCGCAGTCCTACTGGACTCCTCCTGGCTAGAGGTAACGACATTGAATTAATTTTAATTGAACTAATTTTTTAAATTAAATTAATTAGAATTAGATTGGGGTATAAATTTAATATAATCATAAACTATAATTTAATTATAATTAAAATTAATTTAATAGTTTAAATTAATTTTATAGTTAAAATTAAATTGATTGTTTAAATTAATTTCTGGTATTAAAATTAAATTAAACAGTTTGAACTGATAAAAGTAAATTTATATAATTTATTTAAAATTAATCTAATTTTTTGAGTGTCCTCATACTATTTAAATTTTATTGCAGTTTAATTTGTAATTGTGCTTATTTATACTGACCGGTCATGAGCAACCGACTGAACTGTGCATGTCTAATTTATTTTTTTATTTAATTATTTATTCAATGCATGTGATTATTGTAAAAATTAATTTGATAAATTATGGTCCGTGAATAAACTTTTAATTCAAATATGTATAAGGACCTATGTTTCCAATGATCAATCTGAATTTTGCACCCCTAGACCCCCTTGCCTATGTGCGAGTATATTTGTAATTAAATAGTGATGATCTGAGATGCCGACCCTGCCATGTAGAGGCGTTAATCCAGATGGGAGCGGAGTGAAATGCACTAGGGATGTCTGCGATGTGAGTTATGTGTCGACTAAGGTATGGATGCCCATATGTCAAGATTCATCCATTATGGATCGATCTTTATAGAATAAACAAGACTAGTCGGATTTCATGATATACTTTTTTGAATTGTTTATTATTTTATGCGAGTGAATGAGTGTTTCTTGATCACATAGAATAGTGAACAAGATAAAAAAATTCAGAAATAAGTGAAGAATATATATTTCTATTGCATGTTCAGTTGTGAGTGTGAAAATCTAGTTTGATCATATAGAGAAAGAATGATTATTCGTCAATAAATAATAAAATCCCTAAATAATTTATGAAGACAAAATTCCTTCTATTTATCACATCTAAACAAAACCGAGTGTTTGGGGTCCTCTTCAACCATAGTTGTGAGTGACTCATACTACCAGGGCATTTTCATTAGAGAACTAGGTTGACTTAACTAAATTGAGTAGTCAAGGATTGGCCGTAGATATCTTTCTATCACATTAGAGGAATATTTTTGATGGGATCATGTTCGGATTCCAAAAGCTGGGACTTTACTCAACAATAAGAAGAACCACAATTCAAGTGGTTGGTCAGCCTAGTGGATACCTCGAAACACTCTAGGTAGTGGCATACCCATATCTTTTAGACTATAAGGGAGATTTAAAGGATCCATGCCACAAGAATACTCAAGCGACCTAGTATTACGAAATAAATAGTGGAGGCTATTAAGGTTCGATAAAATAGTTAGAGGCTTTAAAATGATATAATAATTTATTAATCATAAATTTTAGAAGGTAATCAAGACAATGTACTAACTGATAATTATATATCTTATGTCTATTTAAGATTGAAATCACCAACAACACATGTACTTTATCATTGCGATTAATTATGGATAACGAAAATATCATTACGGAAATATCTTCCTAGAGTGGTACAGGCACTTGCGCATAGTACTACGACAAGAAATGAAGTTATGTGTACTAGAATCCCCAATTCTTGTTGATCATCCTCAGGGAGAAAGCAAGGAAGAAAATGATAAATGTAAAAAAACATTTAGATGATTCACTTGATGTACAATGCATCATGTTTCCATCCATTTCCAACCAATTGCAAAAAATTCATGAGGATGAGGACACCAAAAAGATTGTTTCACATATCCAAGAATTATATCATGAGAGGGAAATATAGCAAATGTATGAGATTTCAAGTGCCCATTATAAGTTCAGGCTAGCAGAAGGGCGTCAAGCCTGTCCTCACATACTCAAGATGATTGGGTATATTGAGAGGCTTGAATCCCTTGTGTTCAAATTGAACCAATAACTAGTAGTGGATCTAATTAATGCTTCTTTACCATCAAGATTCTCAATACTTATTGTCAATTATAACATGAATGATTTGACAAAGCCACTTCCAAGCCTTTTGGCTTTTGTTTTCCAACCTAATAAGGATATTAAAAATACAAATTCATCTATCCTTATAGTGAACAAAAAAAAGGGCAAGGAAAAGGGGTTTAAGGCCAATTCAAGTCCAAAGACACCAATACATCGTCTTGAAAAGAAGCCAAAGATTTATAGGAAAAGTAATGATAAGGAAGCTTTCAACTTTGGATGTGGCATGAAAGTCCAATGGAAGAAGAATTGCAGATCTGGGTAGAAGAAGAAAACGGATGCTTCTACATTAGGTTTTAATGTCATTGAATGAAATATATCTTTATCTACATGTTGGGTATTGGATAAAACAAGTGGAACGCACATTTGTATTCATATACTGGAACTAAGTAGGTTCAAGAAGATTGAAAAAGGTAAAGTGGATATTCAAGCTACAAATGGTGCTTGTCTGGAAACATTGGCAGTGGTAGACTATCAGTTAACCTTACATAGTGGTTAGATTCTAGTTTTAAACAATTTCTATTATGTACCATCGATAACCAGAAACATTATCTCTGTGTCAAGTTTAGACACTATGTGTTTTTTATTTTAAATTATGAAAAAAAATGTTGTCTTTTTTATAGGGATAACATAATTTATTGTACGAAAAATCTTGAAAATTGTTTATATATTCTAGAACTCAAGAACCTCGTAATGTAAATCAATGAAAAAAACACCCAAAATGACTCATATATCACCCTCCTATGACACTTTAGGCTTGGTCATGTAAACGAGAAGTGATTACTAAGATTACATCAAGAAGGGTTTTTTGAATCTGTATAGTTAGAACCCTTGGATGTATGTAAATTTTGATTACAAGGAAAGATGACCAAATCAACTTTCTCTAGAAAGAGAGAAAGAGCCAATTCAGTACTAAAATTAACACATACTAATGTTTGTGGTCTATTTCTAGTAGAGGCAAGGGGTGGATTTTCATACTTCATTACTTTTACCAATGACTATAGTAGGTATGGATATATCTACATAATGTGGTATAAGTCTGGTTCCTTTAAAAATTTTACGGAATACCAAAATGAAGTATAAAATCAACTTCGTAAAATGATACAAGCACTCTGCTCAGACCGAGGCATAGTTTATCTTAACCATGGTTTCATTGATCACTTGAAGGATTGTGGGATAATAACCCAACCCAATCCTCCTTATAAACTATAATGGATTGGTGTTAGTGAAAGGATGAATAGGACCTTGCATGACATGTTCAGATCAATGAATTGTCATGCAACTCTTTCATTATCTTTTTGGGGATTCGCTTTGTAGACAACAACATATACCCTAAACCGAGTACCAACTGAATCTGAAGATGGGATTCCATATGAGTTAGGCTGTGGAAAGAAACCCAGTATCATATACATACATGTATGGGTGGTAGATTCATTTTTTCTGGACATTACCTGGTGACAAAATAGCATCCATAAGCCCCAAGTGAATCATAATATGTTATCCTAAGAAAACTAGATGATATTACCTATATAACCCTTAAGATTGAAAAGTTATTTTAGAAAGATACATAATATTTATAGAAATTTAACACTTTTCTATTGGAAATAGTGGGAGAAAGATTTAATTTGATGAAGTTAATGCTCGAAATGCACAAGATTTAGAAGAGGAAAAATCTCCACAAAATCAAGTGGAAGAAGAAGTTGTTCCTGTGACAAAAATACAGCGTAGGTCTATGCGAGAGGTTACAAAACCAGAGCATTATAGTTTTCTTATCACTGATTCAGGTGACAGATTATTCCTCGAGGATGATGAACCTCCAACCTACAAGGAAGAAGTATAAGGCAAAGAAGTTTCTAATTGGAATGATACCATGAATTTTGAGATGGCTTCCATGTACCAAAATCAAGTTTTGATTTTTTGAGACACTCCTACTGATGTAAAAACTATTGTATGAAAAGAGATATTCAAGACGAATCTGGACATGGATGGTGGGGTTAATAACTTTAAAGAAAGACTGCTTGAAAAGGGTTTCAGACAACATCATGGAATTGACTATTATTAAACCTTATCACCAATATAAATGCTTAAATCCATAAGAATATTTAATGAAATATCTGCCTTTCATCATAATGAAATTTGGCCAATGGGTGTCAAAACTTCTTTTCTAAATGGGATTTTAGTTGAAGACTTCTATTTGACTCAACCTAATGGGTTTATCAATCACAGAATGCCAAAAAAAATATGGAAGTTGCAGAGATCCTTTTTTGGGTTGAAGTAGGAATCACCATCATGGAATGTTCATTTTGATGAGGCCATAAGTGATTTTGGTTTTGTCAAAAATTAAAGCGGGCCTTGTTTTTATAATAAGGATGAAGGCAATTCCATAGTTTTCCTAGTAATATATGTTGATGACATATTAATTGTGGTAAATGAAGTGCAAGTATTACAGTAAGTTAAGACTTGGTTAAATAAATGCTTCTCCATGAATGACACGGGTGAAGCATCCTACATCATAGTGATCAAGATATATCAAGATATATATCAAAGGATGATTTGTCTAAGTCAAGGTACATATATTGACAATGTACACAAAAGGTACAATATGGAACAATCCAAGAGTTGATTGTTACTTATGTCACATGGTATGAATATCTCCAAGAAAATGTGTCCACAAACACATGAGGAGATTGAATGAATGAGTAGAATCCCTTATGCCTCGGAAGTGGGTTCTATCGTATATGTCATGCTATGTACTAGGTTTGATGTTGTCTTTGATTTAAACATGGTGGGTAGATATCAAGCCAATCTAGGAGAGCTGGATTGGGAAGCAGTTAAAACTATCCTATAATACGTGAGGTGTACTAAGGATATGTTCCTGGTGTATGGAGGGTATGAGGAACTAGTAGTGAGAGGATACACTGATGCTAGTTTATAGACAGATCATGATGATTTTGAATCACAGTCATGCTACATCTTTTGCCTGAATGGTGGTGCAGTGAGCTAGAGAAGATTGATGCAAGATACGGTTGTCGATTCTATAGTAGAGTCCAAATATATTGTAGCTTCTGATTCAACAAAAGAATTAGTCTCGGTACACAATTTTATCTCAGAAAATGGTGTTGTTCCTAGAAGTGCAGACCCTATTTCTATATATTGAGATAATACTAAAATAGTGGTGCTTTACAATGATCCTAGTTCTCACCAGAGGAAAAAACATATTCTTTGTAAGTTTCACCTCTTGAGTGATTTTACTCAAATAGGTGAAGTGACGGTTTGCAGAGTAGCCATAGAGGAAAACATGCAAAACCCCCTGACCAAATACATTTCTTAGCAGAAGCATGATTCTCATGTGAGAGCTAGCAGATTGAAAGCTGTTAGTAGTTGTATCTAGTACAACTGGGAGTGTTGAAAGTGGGTGCCCTATACCCACCTAGTATTTTACATTGATTTCCAATAAATGTATGCAGTTTTTTATATATAAATATGTTTATGTTTCAAAAATAGTGTATATACTTCAACATCCACTTTGTTTATGGAAATTTTCTTAGATTACATGTTGTATCAAAGGGTTATAGAAGATCCTAGGCTATAATGGTAACCCTGAGATTCCATGAAAGTAATCATAATGTAATGTCATATGGTCCAGTTACATCATTCTTAAAGGACACAGATAATGTGTGACCATCAAGTGCTAAGGGCTCATAATCATTGAGACATATTCTCATGAAGATCCCACTGGATGATATCAAGTAGTTGAGATCATTAGGAGAGACCTAAATAATAGGAACACAACATGTTTCATGTGTCTTTGGTCTTTACTATATATGGACATGTTTAATGGTCTCCAGACTTGAAATAATTATCAATAAATGTCCTTTAATTGCATACTTTCATGTAAGAAAAAAACCATTGTGATAATGTAATGGCGAGGTAGTTTGTGTTGGGTACGTTTGTGGTGACATGACATTGATGGAATGATCAAGATATGATTTTTCACTATTGAGTTAATGAAGTGATATCTCAATCCTTATTGATTAGAATGGTTTCATTTTCATTAAATCCATGGCCATGGTAGTGGAAGGTAAGACCATCATGACAAATCAACAAATAAAATAAAGCAAGATAAAGGATGATGCCACTAGTGTGCATTATGATTTATTGAGATACCATTTATGAAGAGATTATATTACATAGACTATGTTTGTAGGAAGGTAGTCATTGCTTTGAGATTACCTTGTCTCTATTGGGGCCTCGATGGGATTCTATACCCCACTCTTAGTCAGTGGATATTAGTCACTACTATTGATATAAGGGCCTATAGGGTCGCACACAATAGCGCTTTGAGAATCTTCCATATTTTGGGAATATGAATATAGAACATGGTGGGCCCCTCCAAATGGTCTGAGTACTATCCAAGTTCTATGGATCACTATGGAATAAATAAATTCTTTAATTATTCCAGATTTCAATATATTGTTGTATTTATTTATAACATGTATTTTAAATTTATTATGTAAATACAGGGATAAAATACTATTCCAATGAATTTAAATATCTAGGGTTCATTTAATATTTTCAGGATAAGTGAGTCAAGTTATAGACTCATGTTTATTAACCATTTAATATTTAATATATACTTTAGTTAGTGAGAAAATTATAAATATTATTTTTGAAAAAAATTTATTTTATATAATTATATATTTATAATACTTATAAAGATAATATCAACTAAATAGGGACTGGAAACCCATACCAGGTATTTTAGATATCCCATACATAAGTAAGATATAGGCTCTCTGAAGGGAACAAATCATGTGTCAAAATTGATAGCCTCTCTCTCCTCCTGGATTCTAGAGAGATATTCTCTCAAGCAAGGAACAACTTCATGATCATCCTTCTTGGATCGAAGTTTCTTTCCTTGCGGTCATCACTGTTGCGGCAAAGAGATCGTTGGTGTACAATGATAGCACCCGTATTCCAATGAATGGTGCATGTGCAGATACGAGTGGTGTCTGTGGATGATCTAGGGGACTTCATTGTTGGAGTCTTCAAGCAACGGTCACCGGATTCCTGCGATGGACAAGCACATGTAAGATCCGAACAAAGTACTTTTTCATTTTTATTTTTGTGCTCTTTCAAATCCACGCGTGGTCCTTTGACCGCTCCAGGATATCTCACCGAAATCATTGTCGTAACGTTGTTATGGTTATGTAAAAAAATTAATTTCTCAGACCATCAGCTTACAATGCCCGTCTGGGCACCTTACATTTCTACTGACATGATTGTGAACCTTGAATTCCATTCCTTGTCTTGTATTTATTTAGGATGACTATTTACATACCATGTTTTAGTGATATATTTATCATGCTAGCCTATTTCCATGCTATATGTTTACATGCTTGGTTTCCATGTATCATTCTTTTGTTCTCAATAGAATGTCTCTGTGATTAAAATTTCATTCTTATATGATTACAACATATTTCCCTCTATTAGATTCTTGTAGATCTATTCTATATTGTTTTATATGATATTGGTTTCTTTTTTATAATACTTATTGTATATAATAACATGGGATCCCAATGGCACATGTAATGTGTATGAGTTCTTTATGGATTGGTATTTGTTTTCCCATATGACTAGAATTTTGAACATGTGCATGTTGTCTTATGAAATTGATTTAAATGAGAATGGCTTGGAAATGGAACCTGGAGTGGGGTTATCAATTTTATACCCTTTTGTAAGGGTATATAAGTATTCTTTGTGTTTCCTTTTAATTGAATCACAAGAATTTTCTTTAGGCACCCTTTATTTTAACAATGGATTGTATGATAGGTTTTTTAAATGAGTGACTTATTTTAGCCTAACCTGATTTTAGGGTCGAAGCATGTTATTTATAAAGGGCTATAGCATGGTAGATATCACCCTATGAACAAAAATTCCCAATTAATTACATGAGTTTTATGACTATTGGATCCCTTTGTGTATTTTTGTAGATAGTAAGAATTTAAATTTCCAAATGAACCCCGTTTTGGACAGGTAATCATGGTGTCCTTGACATTTTTTTCAGGCATGAGCATCTGGTAATTCTCATTTTCAAAAGGATAAAAAATACTCAGGCATAGTTAGATATTTTTATGTTGTTTGACCCTAACCTCTCCATAGTTTTGGATGACTCATTGTGTTTTCATATGAGTTAAAATTCGTCATTATTATGTATCACCTCAGGGTAGTATGTGTTCATTTACTTGGTTCCCATTGAGTTCTTAATCTTGTTACAAACTCGATGTGTTCAATGTAATCGTTAAGCATTGTGATACTAAATACGTCTCAGTTCAACTTTATAGTAGAGTTACTTATGCAATAAAAGATCACCTTCTTCAAAATGATGAGGATCACTATCCTAGACTTTGGAGTTTTTACACGCTGATCTTTTGTTTATGGTTTTCATCACTACTGGAAATCCCACCTATACCAACACAATATTCCCAACAGTTTAAGAAAACCGTTCGGAAAATGATACTATACCAACAGTTATGTACAAAAATTGGAATATTCATTTGGTTTTTAGTTTTCACAATGGTTTAAGGAACTCATTGGGTACAGTATTTCTAAAGAGGTTTTTCCAAATAGTTTGTTTAAACTGTTAGTTATAGTTTAAAAGTGATTTTCCCAACAGTTTACAACCATTGAGATAACATTTATTTCCCAATAGATTTTTAAAACCATTGGGGTACAATAATCCCCAAATATCGATGCCTCTAGATATATCAAACTCCTGAGATCTTGAAATTAATTCTCTAAATGAGAGTTCAACGCACCATATCGAAATGTTTTCCTTAAACCTCGACTATCTCGATGATTTTTCCCTAAATCTCCACGTGAACTCTACATCCCAGCTCAACAGGTATGGTTTCCAATGATTTTTTCTTATGATTTAAATCGCTATGTGTGAGTTCATTTATTTATGATTTTTTAATACCATTTTTCTTCAATGTAGTGTGTATTATGATTTCCATTCCAACAGATGTCATATAACGTTTTAAGTTAAGGTTCGAACCCTACATCCCAACCTACTCTCGAGGGTGCTAACTCTAATTTCCAAATGGTCATCTAACTTTTATTCCAATAATTTTTGTTTTTCCATTTTAAATCGGTACGTGTGCATTAATTTATTTTAGATTTTTTCATTCCATATCGCTACAATGTACTGTGTGTTATGATACCCTTATGAACACATAGAAATATATAATTTTAGGTTACAGTTTTGTTGTGATTTATCTGTATTGAATAATTTTGATTGATATTGAAGATGTCAATATGATCCTGAGTTATTTTATCCTTGGATTATTTTGAATATAATTTCTATTAACAAGATTTCATTTTTTGGAAATAAATACAGTTATAGAATTTTTTATCCTAAGAGTAATTATAAGATACTCTTGAATTATGAATAAATGTTGTCTTTGAAATATCACACTCTAGAATTAAGATGATGATACCCACACTATAAGTCATTAAATTAAGTTTCGCTTCCACCTAAACCACTAGAGTGGGTTTGGGGTCATTTTTATGTGTGAATGGTGATGAAACCAAAATTTACTCTATTACATGATCATTTATTCCTACTCCATCAAGAGGTTTGGTTATACACTTGTAATATTATTTGAAATTCAAAATGAGTGTTAGGAATTCGTGTCACAATTTTCTAAGGTAGTTATAATGAATTATTAAGGTATTTATATCATTTTCTATCCTATGAAGGCACCCATAATAAAGAATTATAACCATCATAGAACTCGCCAATGTTGTTCATGCCTACAAATCATTTACTCTCTGATATATATCTCAGGAAACAAAATAGAATGGTTATGTGCACGTAATTATTCACCTTTAGTTGATAGCATTGGAAGTCTGTGGAGGTTCACCTGATGTGTTGTTGTGAACTTGCTGGGATTATATCATTTTTCTTTTATTCTAGGCATTAGGAATCAATATTAGAGTTTTTTTTTCTTAATATTTGTGGATAATTATATGGAGATAGGTTTTTGTTGGATAGGTGGGTCATGAACCCATCTATAGTGGTAATTATAAGTTAACAGGGTTATTAAATTGCACTTCTTTATTATCAATGTTACCTGGACACCCCACCACTAGACAACCCTACCCCTTTAGACAACTCCCCTAACACCCTAGATAGCTCCACCCCCACTGGGAAACCCCCAACCCCCTGGACACCCCGAACCTGGACAACCCCCACCCCACAGGACACCCCCACCCCCTTGGACAGCCACCCAAACTACCTGGACATCCCCCCAAGCCCCCGGATAACCCACCCCCTTGGACACCACCCCACCCTCATGGACAACCCCAACTTTCTGGACAACCTCACACCCCCCAGGACACCACCCCACCCTTGGACACCCCAACCGCCCTGGAAAGCCCTACCACCCCCGTGGATAGCCCTGCCACCCCCATGGAAAGCCCCCACCCCTGTGTACAGTCTGCCCACCCCATGGACATCCTAACCCCCTGGACAGCCTACCCACCCCTGGAGAGCCCACCCACCCCTGGACACCCCGTTCTCCTCTGTGCAGCCCCAACACACCCATGGACAGCCTGCCCACCCCCTGGACACCCCATACCCAGATGGATAACATCTTCCACCCCTGCTGACACCCCCAACCCCGCTGGACAACCCCGCCACACCCATGGATAGCCTACCCACCCCATAGAGACCCCTAACCCCCTGGATAGCCTCCCCACCCATGTGGACAACCCGACCACCCCTTGGACACCCCCTACTCCCCGGATAGCCACACCAACCCCAGGGACGGCAGGCCCATCCCCCTGTACACCTCGGACCCCCCCCCCCCCCAAGATAGCCCCACCACCTCTGTGGATAGCCCGACCACCCCACTGGACACCCCGTACCCCTTGGATAGCCCTATGACCCCTATGGACAGCCCGCCCCCTAGACACCTCATACCCCCTGGACAGCCCCCAACCCCCTTGGACAGCCCGCCCACCACTGGACATCCAGTACCCCAAGGACAGCCCCACTACCCCCGTGGATAGCCCGCCCACCCCCTGGACACCTCTTCCCCCTAGACAGCCCACCATCCCATAGAAATCCCACCCTGACCCCCCTGGATAGCCCTACCACCCCCATAGATTGCCCACCCATCCCTCTAGACAACCCCCACACCAGTGGACGGCCCGCCCACCCCCTGAACACCCCCACCAACCCCTTGTCCAGCCCTCTTACCCCTTGGACACCTTGTATCACCCTGGATAGGCCACCACCCCGAGAAAGCCCCCCGACCACACTGGATAGCCCCACCACCCCTGTGTACAGCCCACCCACCCCACCTAGACACCTCATACCCCCTGGATTACCCCCACCCCAATGGATAGCCACCCCTAGAAACACCATACCCCCTGGACAGTCCCTCCACCCTCGTGGACATCCCACCCACCCCATAGACGCCTCATACCACTTGAATAGCCCCCACCCTCTAGAAAGCACCCCGACCCCACTGGACAGCCCCACCACCTTCATGGACAACCCACCCACCCCTGGGACTCCTCGTACCCCCATGGATAGCCCCTCACCCTCGTAGATAGCCCGCCCACCCCCCTGGACAACTCGTACCCCCCTAGACAGCCCCCACCCCCTAGAAAGCCCCCTGACCCCCTGTACAACCCCACCACCACTGTGGATAGCTCAACCACACCCATGGAGACCCTGTACCCCCTGGATAGCCCCCCACCCTCGTGGACAACCCACCCACCAATTGGGCACCACGTACCCCCTGGTTAGCCCCGACACCCCTGTGGACAGCCCGCCCACCCCTTGGACACCTTGTATCCCCTGGAAAACACCCCCACCATTGTAAATTCCCCCTAACACCCTGGATATACCTCTACCCCCATGGACAGCCTGCCCACCCCCTAGACACCCCCACCCACTAATCAACCCAAAACCCCTGGACACCGCCAACCCCATTGATAGATCTGCCCCCCTGGATAACCCCGACACCCCTAGACACCCCCACTACCTGGACACCCCCACCCCTTGGGCAATTTATGTGATCACTAAAACAACCAACTATAATATAAAATTTTGTCAATAAAAAAATTACTCAACTCCTGAATAATTCTCCTCCACAAGTGTATATGATCTTGTACACTCATGAATAGTTCTACAAAGATATTTTGTTATAAATATATTATTTTTTGTCTTTTATATTATGATTCTCATATAGAGTAGTGTGTTAGTTAAGGTTTCATAAAAACTGTACTATTATCATTTAGTAAAATATATTATCGATGAACCTTCAATATTATTGAATTTCTTTTGACAATATTACTTATACCAATATTTTTACAAAATGGATATAAGTTGGATGTATGAATCCGATTGGATCTCAAGAGATTTTCTGAACAATTTGGAGAACTTTTCAGATTTTTCATTTCATAATGCTTTAGATAGTGGTCACATACACTGCCCCTATAACAATTGTGTAGAAAGACTTTGGTTGAGCTGTGAAGAAGTCAGCTACCACATAACCAAATATGGATTTCAAGAAAACTATTATGGGTGGTATCACAATAGGGAGAAAATGAAATATCAAATGAATGATGATCAAAATGAGAGTAATGGATTATAGAATTTGTTATATGCAAAGATCCCATTTATTTTTCATCAAAAAAAAGAAAGGATTCCGACCCATGAATATTTTGATATGAACACACATGATGTGTCTAATGAATATAAGGATATTTTTAAGGATAAAAAATTAAATGATGCTACCACGAATTCAGTATATCGATAATGCGGTACAAAGAAAAAGCTGAAATTTTTAATTTGATTGTTTCATTAGAAAACTATGAATGATATTTCTAATATTATTATCAATTGCATTCTTACCTTCTTGATGGATTTAATTCTAGATGATGCAGATATTCCCTCAAACCACAATATGTCATGAAATCTAGTTGTGGAACATGGATTTTCATGAAAAAAATCATATTTGCCCAAAATATTTTGGTTTATTCTGGGAGGAAACTGCCGAATAAAATGATTTTATAAAATCTGGCACATCCCACTAGAAGCCAAAAGTTGACGGAACACCATCCCATGTTTCATATAATGTAATGTGGAACTTTTTATTTATTCATAGACTTGAGAAACATTTTATTTCAAATAAAATATCATTAAAAATGTGATGGCATGATACCAAGATAAAGAAGTCTAATGATGAGTATGATCACCTTGTAGATGGATTAACATGGAAGAGATTTGATACATGATATCCTGATTTTGCAGTTGACATGTGTAATGTGATGATGGGTCTTTCATGTGATGGTTTTAATTCATTTGGGCATATTATTACATTGTACAACACATGGATGATTTTTATACACATTTATAATATTCCACCATGATTGTGTTTGAAAAACCCTTTCACTTTCACGAGTATACTAATATCTGGCTCTTCTGATCGTGACAATGATATAGAATTTTACATGAAACCATTAATAAATGCTTAAAACAATATTTGGTATGTGGGTGTGCACACATATGATGCATGTTCGAAAGACATATTTCAGATGTGTGCTGCACTTGTACATGATCAATGATTATTTTACTTATGCAATGCTGTTTGAATGGAGTATGAAGGAAAAGCTATCATGACTTACTTCTATGAAGAATACCCGATCCTAATACTAAAACATCATTGTAGTTTTCGTTTTATGGGACATCAATTATTTTCTCCAATGGACCATCCATATAGTAATAATCGTCGAAGATTTGACAATACCATGGAAACTGATGATCCACCTCAGTGTATGTTTAAAACTGATGTTCTTAATGAATTGAAATATTTTAGTTTTTTATTCGGGAAGGGTCAAATGAAATCTAGAAATAGAAACAATGTTTCCACTGAAACCTATTACAATTGGAAGAAGATAAGTATCTTCTTTTATTTTTCTTATTAGTCAACCAATATGTTATGTCATTTTTTAGACATAATCTACATTGAAAAAAATATATGTGAAATTTTGCTATAAATTATTCTAAATGTTAAGGGAATGACAAAAGATGATTTATGGTCTCAGCGTGACTTGGTGGATTGGGGCATTAGACCATAATTTCATCCTATGCATATTAATGAAAATAAATGGCATGTTTCATGTGTTTCTTATGTGATGACACCTACAAAATAAAAAAAAAAATCTGGATGTACTAGAGACTATTAATGTTCTTGATGGATATTTATGCAACATATCTAAATGGGTCAATAGAATAGGGTTGAAGCTAAAATAATTAAAGACATATTATTATCATAGCCTTCTGCATGAGTTGATTCCAATAGCAATTCATCATCTTTTTTCCAATAATGTTTGGTTGCGTGTTATTTTGTTGTACCATTTTTTATAGATCTTTGTTTTAAGAAGTTGTCCATGTATTTATTGAAAAACATTTTGGCAGATTCCCCATTAATTTTGTGTGAGTTAGAGAAAATATTTTCTTCATAAATATTTACATTCATCTTGCTTCTGACTGTCCATAATTCAACAGAAATATTTCTCAGAGGATATATATCCTTTTTGATGGATGTATCCAACTGAAAGAAATATGTACACATTAAATTATTATGTTCGTAAAATGAATCATTCCAAAGGTTCTATCATTAGCAGTTACATGGATCAAGAATGTATGGATTTCTACTCTACGTATTTGTCTGATCTTTTTACAGAAATGAATAGAAAAATGATAATCTAAGAAGAACGGTATGAGAAAATTGACCCCAATATTCCATCACTTCCTCAAATAGGAGGAATTATAGGATCATATACATTGACGACATTAAGGCTTGAAAAGTGGTTGATGGTACATCACATAGTTTTTTTCAACTTTGATTTGTTAGATGACTACATATTGTATGTAAATTGAATATGTATATCATATATATATATATATATATTAATCTAATACTATTTTTAACTATTGGAAAAATAATGCGATGATAAATAGAAATCATCTTTATTTATATTTGAGAAGGAGGGAGACATTGCATCAAAAAGAGTTTTCTGCTTAGTAAAAATTGAATGTAAAAATATTTTTATTTAAAATAATTAAAAAATATTTAATTATGTTTAATATTCATTTATATTTCTAGTATTGATTTTTCTTGCTGACTCTGTCTCTGAGGAAATAAGAGCTTTGGATTTTAGTCCTAATACCGTGGTTAACGACTGTAAATCAACTGTTATCAATGGGTACATATTTATTATCACCTAACAAGAAATGAACAAGAGAAAACAACATGATGGTTTTGTGGTTTCTTTTACAATAGTATGTTATGAAAGTGAATCAAATAGTAGACCATGATATGAAAATTTAGTTTATTATGGAGTCGTTGAATAAATAATAATATTGGATTATAATTCTCATGGATGAGTCACAGTGATGAAATTCCAGTTGTTTGATTCGGTGATGAGGCAGGGTATAGTTATTGATGAATGTTGATTTCGAGTAACTGATATGACTCACAATATTTCTACTGATGAAACATATGTATTGGCATCAATGGAGAAATAGGATTTTTATGACAAAGACCATTTTCAACGTGAATTTTATGTCTTATTGAAGTAATTCCAAGACATAATTTTTTGATGGTGATGATTGAATTAACACCATCTCTATTGCAATTGGAAACGATCCATTTGTTAATTTCAATGAATCCAATAGAACAATTTTCCAAGTTGACTGTGAACCACAAGTTGTTGTGGGAAATATAAAAAATCATCCATTTATGTTCTCAATTATTTTGGTTTACCTTGACTTGGGTTGTTAAGGTTGGAACTATTCAAATTGATTTAATATTGATTATAAATATGTAGAATCCGACTTGACCATTATCTGAATTTTAAATGTTTATTGGTTTTAATTGCATTTGAATTTAATTTTCTAATTTGGAATTGAAGTGTATTCAAAGCTACGATACCTACATTTCTAACTTAGTGAACATTTAAATGCTTCAACTGTGATTTGTATAAAATTAGTATTACTCAAAGGCTTATATTTAACATTTTACTAGGTAATGAACATGATGGTATGTATTATTCTACAAAACTTGTATAGAAACATTCATCATCTAGCTGGGCTAATGAAATTAAATATGTTCTTAATTTTGATAACTACTTTTCCCCTTATGAATCTGGTAGAATCAATGTTCCATGATTTTAATAGACTGATGAAACTTAGTAAATAACCATCCTACTAAAAATTAAATTTCATTATTACATATTGTATAATTTATTGACATCATTATATAGTATATTCAAGCTCATTTATTTTGTTTTTGGGTAACACATTAGTTATCTTTTTATAATTACTTTCATATTTGTTTTCAAATGTAGGAAAAGCAACCATTTAAGAGAGGTGACAAAAACATATGATTGACGACAATCGTCCCATGACCGAGATGTTCATTCCAACACTAGTTCTTATTGTGAGTATTTTATTTCAATATAAATATTTAAATAATATATAATTTCATGTGATAAATTATGTTTTCAACATTTTTGCAGGACCCATATATTAGGGTTTTAGTTATTTGATGAGCAGCATAGTAGTGATCCCCAATTCGCAGGGTGTTCATACGAGGGGCCTAAATAGACCCTTCCCCTCTCATTGACATACCGTCCATCCAACATTATTATCCGATGTTTCATTAGGAACATAGGATATTTATGCTTCCCATGTTTTCTCCACCCATTACATCTGATCCTCCCCAACCGTCTGTACCATATCCGATGACGATTCCCACACCGCATCCAGTATTCGGCTGACCAACCCAGTCATCTTCTTTTACTTGTGTTTCCTTTTCTCTGGGATTTTATATTCATCTTTATTGACTCCTGCTCCCCAAAGTCTATCCCTATGGAGCATAAATTGGGACCCACTCCACCTGTACAGGGTGTTCCTTCAGTTTCAGTGGATCCAGCGTTTCCCATTTATCATACTACCACAAAACAAATTACACCATTATTTATTTTCATTATCACATGTATTGATAAAATATTTGGTTTTCTTTCCTAACAGATACAATCTACTAATAGGAGGTGGGGGTGGGGTGTATATGCATGTGTGTTATGTAGAACTTCCACATGCAGTTAATGGTGGGCTACAATGAGGATAGTCAAATGATTTAAAAATCAGGGCATAAATGTCTGAGTTTTTTGGACACTCATTCCAAATACTCTTGACATCATTCTTGTCATCCCACCCTCATGGAGACAGTTTCCAAATAAAGTCAGGGATTCATCTTGGGTAGATATATGGGTTAAAAATCTGTTCTATTTAATGAAATATATTTTTATTTTTATTTATATGAATTAATATTTTTGTGTCTAGATTTGGTTTAATTTCATGATGGTGAGGGTGCATGGACAGAACGTCTAAAGGATTTAGTGAGATTTGTAGATATTATAAGCATGAGTTGTATATTGGATGGCTTGCTACTGCTGGAATGGAGTTATAGGAAATCCCTTTAGGGGAAGATTATCTGTTAGAACAACATTGATAGATGATTACTCAATGGATGACTATCCAATTTAAGTTTTAATCACATATAGGTATTTAGATGAAAGTTTTCATGGTTTTCATTAATAAAAATTATTGAAATTTATTTAGGAATAATTAAGAAGAAATAAATAAACATTGATTCTAAAAAATACCTCCACACAATGTAGACGTACTATGATGTTAGATCATTAGAGGTAGTAGGAATGATAGTTTATAATTTTTCTTTATGACTTGAACATTCTATTTCTTCCTCTATAATTTATATGATTGATAAAGATGTTATATAATTTTAGGTATGGAATTTAATTATTAGTATCCTAATTTTAATAATGGTTTCATACATTCAATTTCATTGTAGAGGCAGAAATTGAATATAGTGTGATGTGTGCCTCAAGAAAAACTATTTTACTCGAGTAGAATGATGAAATATAGAAGTGTGGTTAAGAAACGACTCAACAGTAGATTGTAAATTTTAATTGTAGATTTAAAATTTTAATCTATATTTTTTAACTTAATAATCTATTTATATTAGTAATAGGCAGCTTATAGGCCCTTGATACCCTGGAACCTAACAATTTTGGACCAAATGATCACATCCATCAGATGTTGGTAGTTGAATACCCTAGTAGAGTACGTTGCAAACCCGGGAAGAGTATATTTTCAATGTGGTATTGGCTCTCCTCAGGTATGAGTTGTTGTGCCACCGAGTTCCAACAGGTTATGGAATAGGCAGAACATGACGAAAAAAGTGCCATCGAGATGGTAGAACAGTCTGCAAGAGAAAACACTGCATATTTGAAACTGATGGATGTTTTACATCCAACACTTCTACTAGAGTAAAGAACAACTTGTGATGAATATATGTCGTTGATGAGTTCTATATATGGTGTACAAGGTGTATTTTCATATGGTGGTCTAGAAAATGCATGGGGGAGGGCGAGGCAGAGGAAGAGAAAGAGCAGGAGGCCGAGGCAGAAGAAGAGGGCAAAGGAGAGGCTAAGGCGTAGGAGGAGGGTGATGAGGAGGTTGAGGCTGAGTATGAGGGTGAGGAGGAGGGAATTTATGAGGGTAGGGATGATAATTGGGGTGATGATGTGGATGAGGGTGAGTCTAATGACGATGGTGATGATAGTGATGGTGAAAAGGGACAGACTGATATGTAACATCTTTGACTGATAGTACTGAACTTTGATGTTTTATTGATATGTTGTGCCTGAATATATGTGTGATTAGGTTGGTAAAATTATCTTTATTTTATCCATAAATAATAAATCCTGACTTTATGACTTGTTATGACTAATTCAACCATCCCCTGGATACCCCCCCACCCCATGGACACCATTGTACACCCCCTGGACAGCCCCGCCAACCCCGTGGATAGCCCGTCCACCCCCTGGACCCTACGACCCCCTTGGACAACCATGCAACCCTCGTGGACAGCCCACCCACCCCTGAAAAAAACCTCCCCTATGGAGATCCCCCTACCCCTGTGGATAGACCTCCCCACCCCTGGACACCTCCTACCCCTAGACAGCCCTGCCACCCCCGTGGACAGCATACCCACCCCCCTCGACACCTGAACCCCATGGAATGCACCCCCCACCCCTGGAAACCCCGTACCCCCTTGGACAGCCCCCACCCCTGTGGATAGCCCCACCCACCCATGTGGATAGGGTTACCACCCCCATGGACACCTTATACCCCCAGGACATCCTGATACCCCATGGACAGCCCCCCCCCCCCCCAGAACACCCACATACCCCCCCAGACTGCCCCCACCCCCTTGGACAGCCCAATCACCCCTATGGATAGCCCACCGACCCCCTGGACACCCCCTACCCCCCTAGACAGACCTACCACCCCCATGGACAACCCTCCCACCCCCAAGACACCCCTCCCCCCATGGATCCCCCAACCCCCATGGACAGCCCACCCACCACCTTAACACCCCCTACCCTCGGGGATAACCACCACCCCCGTGGACAGCCCTCCCACCCCCTAGACACCCAGAACCCAATGGACAGTCACGAACACCCCTCTTGACCCATGTACTCCCCCTGGATAGCTCCCACCCCCGTGGACAGCCCACCACCCCTGTAGACCGCCAGCCGACACCCTTGGACACCCTGTACCCCCTTGGATAGCCCTGTCACCCTAGTGGACAGCCCACCCACCCTGTTGATAACCTGCACCCCCTAGACACCCCCACCCCTGTGGACATCCTTCCCACCTCCTGATTCCCCTTCCCCCCTCGACAACCCTGCCACCCCCGTGGACAGCCCGACCACCCCTAGACATTGTCGTCCCCCCTTAGATAGACCCCCTCCCTCCCAAACCATGATATCCCTCCCACCCCTGGATACCCCTACCACACAAATAGCCCACCCACCCCTGGACACCCCATACCCCTTGGATAGCCCCTCCCACCCCCCCTAGAGACCCCTACCCCCTAGAGAGGACCTCCACCCTCATGGAAAACCCCCACCCCTAGACAGTACCCCACCCTCCAGGATTATAGTGTTTTTAACAACTCGAAGATCCCATTAATCATAGCTACCCACTTCGTCGCCTCATGAGATCCTTGATCACAAATAAAAAAAATGGATGCTATTTAGAAACTCCCTTTCATAATCAATAATCTGAGAAGGACATGGCTATTTCACTTCCACAAGTGTTTGAGTAGAGACCAAGACTAGGAAGACAATAGATGGATCACAAGAATTACTACATGAGCATCCCCTCATTGACTTCTTTATTATTTTATAGTGGTAACATTCTAAATAATTATCAAAAACAAAACCTTTATTAAAATAATATCATGTTTTAAATAAAGGTACAGAAAATCACAAATCCCATAAAAATACATCATAAATAATTTTTCATAAAACCATTTCAAAATTAAATAATAAAGACTTATTTTAATTTAAAACTCCCCAATGGTTATAAAAATAACTTTTAAGGTTCCATTTCAAAAATAATCATTGTATTTTTGTACGATAATAAAAACGTAATCTGTTACCTAATAACCAAATCCACCTTCCTAATATACCCACCCCCTAGATAACCCCCCGACCCCTAGAAATCCCCTAGAATCCCCTACCCCCTGGATAGCCCCCCCCCCAACAACTTGGAAAGACCTCAACCCCTGGACACTACCCCACCAAATGGACACCTCTACCCTAGACACCCCCACCCCCATGGACAAACCCACCCCCATGGACATCCCACCCCCACCTGGACTCCCTCACCCCCTGGCCACCCCCTACCCCATTGGACAAACCCCAACCACCTGGACGACCCCCACCACCAGGATACCACCCCACCACCTAGACACCCCCACCCCTGGACACCCAAACCCCATTTAAATCCCCTTACCCCTTGGACTACCCCCTACCCACTAGACGACCCCAACCACCTGGACGACCCACCCCTCATAGATACCACCCCGGTAACTGGACACCCCCACCACCTGGACAACCCCACCCCCATAGACAACCCCACCCTAGGAAACCCCACCCCCATGGACAACCCCTACCCCCAAGACAGCCCCCAACACCCTAGACAGGCTACCACACATTAAGGAACCACCCCACCACTTGGACACCATAGACCTCTAGAAACCCCCACCACCATGGATAGCCCTCCAACCACCTCGAAGCCCCCCTCACCCCCCATGGACACAACCACACCATTTGGACACCCCAACCCCCCTGGAAATCCCCACCCCATGGACAACCCCCTACCCAATGGGACAACCCCCAATCCCTTGGATGACTCCCACCCGTCCTAAACACCACCCCACCAATTGGACATCCCCCACCCCTGTACATCCCCACCCCAGGTATTGCCCCACATCATGACACCCCCTACAACATGGATAGGCCCCCTACCCCATATACAACACCCCACAACCCTGGACGGGCCCCCACCCCTCCTAGACACCATCCCACCACCTGCACACCCCCACCCCCCTGGACACCCCCACACATTTGGAGAGCCCCCCACCCCCATGAAAGCCACCCCACCCCTGGGCACCACCCCACCAACTTGGACAACCCTCGCAACCCCCTAGACTTCCCCCACCCCCAGGACACCCCCACCCCCTAGACACCCCTACCCCTTTTCTAATCCCCCCCACCACCTAGTCACCCCCCGGACACCCCCACCCCTGGACTCCCCCATTGGCACCCCCCCAGGATAGCCCCCATCCCACTAGACACCCCCACCCTTGGACACCCCCTACCCCATTGGACATCCACCCCAACCACCTGAACAGCCCCCAACCCTTGGAATTATGAATTTAATTTTTTATGTATTTAATTTACATATGAATTTGTGTTAATGTTGCATGGGTATACTTGTTGTATGGTTATAGTTGTTGTATCTGTATACTTTCTGTAATTACCTTATGAATTATGTGTGAATTCTGTATGTCTGTAGAGGGCAATTAAATACATAATTGGAGGTATTCATAATTATCTATGAATTATGTGTTGTATGAATTTTGCATGAATTCATAAAAAATTCTGTATGTATTCTGTAGGTATTTATTATTGTCCAGGTATTCAGAATTGTGTATGATTGTCCATGATCTGTGTATGAATTGTGTATGAATTGTGTAGTTATTATGTATGGACCACCCCCAACCCCTGTATGTATTCTACAGGTATCCAGTATTATCTATGAATTTTGTAGGCATGATAGTAAAACATGGTGGAATTGTTTCAGGTACACAGGGGGAGACCGACTTGCTGTTGTAGGTACATAAAGGCTATGCAAACAGTTAACAACTCTCGGTATATCTGTAAAAACATATCTGAAACCAATAGTTTTATGCAAACTTTTGGTAAAAATATATACCAATGGTTATAAAACCTTTGTTGTAGGTATTTTTACTTTATATTTACCAATGGTTTGTGGAAAACCGTTGTTAAACGGATATACCAACAGTTTGTAAACTGTTGGTATATAAATGATTTTTTATATTTCAAACGGTTTAAACAATTGGTAATCATTATACCAACGGTTTCAATGAACCATTATTATATAATAATTTCTCAGACATATCCCAATGTTTCTCATAGAACCTTTGGGATATGTCTATCTCCACACCTTAAGACCCAACGGTTTGGACAACCATTGGAATAGTTTATCCCAATGGTTTTCCAGCCTTTGCCAATGGTTTTAGACCATTGGTACTGATTAAATATTATGTAGTGCATGATAATTATTTATAGTTTTTATTTATGGTTGTTTGGATCTCAAATGCTTTTGATTATAATGTCTATATATTATTTATGGTGATTGGGATGCACCAAATGTGGGGAGTGTCATGATGGTTCTGTTAAATACTTATCTTTCTGGGTAGAAGAAACACAACTAAAATGGACCATTAGAGAATAGACTTCCAAGATAAAATCTCATCATACTTGGATCTTTAAATCATGTTGGTGCTTTGTTGACAACATGATGAATGTGTGGTTTGTGGTTTATGCAACCATTGAGTAATTTTTATGGTTATTGTTTGGCTATAATGGTTATTATTTAATTATCATTGGATGCCTATAGTGGTAAAGGCTCGATGATTGATTAATGATGGTGCATTAGTGGTGTTGTCAAGATTCTCATTAGTTATAGACCAGTAGTTGTTTGGAAATTTTTATTTTAGTAAGATTTATGAATCATCCCTAGTGTAATATAGATTAGTGGTGAACATGTCCCCTATCATGACATCATTCTTGACACACTAAAGAGCATCGGTCTTACGCCATGATAAATTTAAAAAAGCTGTTGGAAATTTCTATTCATTTGTACTTTGAACATAGGGTTCTTATCAATGCATGGTTAGACTTGAGTAACCCATGTATTCTTATTTTTGAATTCTTTAGATGAAATCCTCCACACCAAACGTTACTTCTTACATTACCACTAGGACTACGCCGCTCTGGACTTAGGTAAATGCTCAGTTGTGGATGTCATGGATTTGTAGATACTTCTCACTCATAAAAAAGGAGTATGGACTACCTTAGGTCAGTTCTTTACACTCATTTCTTGCCAATATGAGGTTATCCTAAACTGGTTGTCGGTCCCAGTGATTCTTAATCAAGGAACATCATTATATGTTAGGATTGAACTTAATGGACATGTTCATGGTGAATGTGATATACATTGGAGGATGAAATATTAGTTATATTTATAAAATGCCATTCATATAGGCTAAGAAAATTTTTTAATGGTCGATCTGAGTGGCTTGAATAGTTATCTCTCTTGTTCAATGAAGTAGTGGTGAAAGACTAATTCTGGCATGTCGTCATGTGAGATGAGTGTTGTTGTTTCAATGAATGAAATTCATGAAAGGATGGCATAACTTGGGATTGAGGTCAATGGGGGATTAATCATTTTAATCATTTCATAAATCACACCCATAAATTTTTTCATGCTATGTATGAAAATAAAAAACATGGTTTGAAATGTGGTTTAGAATATGCCTCTCAATATCGAAGAATAATGTGGGAAGTAAATTTGGCATGATGTTTAATGAGACGATGATGTGATCATATCTAGATAAATGATATCATGTATGTTATTTCTTGGTGGTTATATTGGAAAATTAATGTTGTATCATATCATCAGGTCTTATGTGCCACTTGTCTAATCAATTCTTGAAGGTACATTGGGAATTTTGAGACACATAACAACCATTTTCGTTAGACTTTCTTACCCTAGTATATCGAATGAGGTTTATGATGTTTCATAAAGCTTCTCAGGGGTGATAAGTTCTGAAGTTGGAAGGTTGTAACATCCAGTATTCTGAAATGAATGAAAAAGAGAAGGAATATAAATATTTTGGTTAGCTGGACCATTTTGAAAACCTTGCATCAAACCCTTTTATTTCAGAGAGTTGAAACAACAATGTTTTTTCATAATGAATATCAATTAATTAAATTAAAGTTAACAAGGGAAATAATTTAAATGAAAACAAACTGGGAAATTAATAATAAAGACATTTTTTAATTAATAATTATATTTAATAATTATTATGATTACAAGTATTAATTTGTGTTTTATTATTATTATTATTATTATTGTTGTTGTTGTTGTCATTATTATTATTAATAAGTTATTCTGTTCTATTATTTTATTTCAAACGCCCAAAAACAGGGGTTCCTCCTTTCTCCCCCCTCATGAATGGCGACAAACCAACCACCTACCCTCCCATGGCACACACATGATCCTCCTCCCAAATCACTCCTTCCATGACTCTTTCCTCTAGATTTCATCATGGGTTCCCATAGATTTTTTAGTATGGATCTCTGGTCCCTTTTTCTTCCATATCTGGGGTGGTTTTCATCACCGTTTTTTATTGTTCAGTTCTTTGATACCCATGGTATGGTTTAAACAGATTGTGGTGTTCCTTTCATGGATATAAAATTCCTCTCATCTCTCGGACACCATTAGGTGGGATCTAGTGTTTTTTCACCAAAGGTAAGGTGTTTTAGATTGTTTTATGTTTTTTATGACTTTGAGGTGTGGGTTTTTTATCATGCCACATTGTTTCAAAATTCTAATTTGGGGTTTTCATTTGTTTTAAGGTTCTATCCTTTGATTTATAGTGCATTGGACCATTATCGTGCACATCGTGTATTTTTTTATTAATCATTTATCAATTTATATTTTGTGTTTCGAAATTTATGAGGCCATATTAATTAATTTGTGGTGTGTTGGTAATTTCCTCATTAAGTTTTAGTTCCTTTTATTTTACATTATGTTTTTCAAACCTTTCTGCAGTGATTTGAGTCCCAGATAATTATTTTAGTGGTTTTTACCCTCTTTAAGCATATGCCCCAAAAAAACTATATATATATATATATATATATATATATATCTACAATGTTCATTTTACTTCATGGTTTAGGGAACACATGCATCAATTTAAGGATATATATATATATGGATGTATGTGAATGAAATTGGGTGAGTCAATGAGTAAAAAAGCATAAGATCCATTCCACTTTTGAGGAAGGATCCCCTTCCATAACCCCTTATGTTTAAAAGTTCATTATTAATTAATTGCCTTATTTTATTAATTCTATTAATTAATTAATGATGTTGATATTTAATATAGAATTACTATTTAATCTTGTTAAATGACTTGTTTGATAAAAAAATCTGATTTTCTTATAAAACCCCACTTTTGATGTGTGTTGCCTTTAAGCTCAAAATGTATTGATAGAATTTTATGTTTATACCTTATTTCCTTATCGTTTTCATTATTATTGAGTTTATAATTGAAGAATTTATTATTTAAGTTCTTTTTCCGTTGTAATATTTTTCCTATGTCTCAATGAGTTAAAATGGTAGTGGTGAATGGAATGGTTAGAGAGAATTAGGCAGGTTTATAGCATCCCATAAGGGTAACGAACATGAATCCTTTTTGAACATGTACCTTAAAAACCAATTTTCATTGTTTAAGAAAATTGAACGAGATTAAATTTATTAGGATGGATCATAAAAATGGAATTACATGAATAAATTGTTTATCCATAATGAATTCTATGACATGAATTTATATTATTTGGTTTATTCTATCATGTCCTATTCTATCCTTCGAATATAGTGAAACCTATTCACAATGTTTTCCTTGCCTATTGGACACCCCTTGGAGTTTTCCCAACTTAATTGGCTTTAATAATGCCTCAAGTTACCATATGAGGTGAGATGTTTATGAATGGTTCTTGGTGCTGAACTTGACTTGTTAGACTAGTTGGTTATATGATTTGAATAAGGTGGTACGACCATGACACATAATATAATTTAATGGGAATAGTAAATGGATATTGTAAAAAATGAAATGGAATAGTCATGATGACATGCTTTTCCATAAAGGAATTGAATTCTTTGGTTGTAACTAAATTGTTCATGAATCACAAATTTAATAAGAGTTCATACCCTATGCATTATATATTAAATGTAATGAATCATTTATAATGACTTATAAGGGTTGTAAGGCTACACCTTTTTCTAATGTTTTTCAACTAATTATGTGAATTTATATGTGCCTTTATTCTCTCATCATATTGATATGGGATGGGTGAGAACATGAGTTCCATATTAAGGACACATGGATGGAATCCCGTGATTGGGTGGTTATACCTTGACGCACTGATGAAGAGAAGTTTTAGCCTTTCTGGGAAAGGGATTCCTCCAAGATTTTTATTATGCTATTGGGTGATACCATCTCCCCAAGGAAAAAAGGAGGAATATTCAATTAATATTTTTGTTACACAAAGCATCATATGATATTCAGTTACTTTCATGTGATACCTAGGACAGAATTATAATTACCCAACCACGAAGAAGGCATGGACTTTAGAAAGGATTTCTTATAATGGTCTTGGTGGCATTTGATATTTTGAATAGATAAATTGTTGTAATACATATGGGACAATATTAGAGTCCATCCCTATATCTGTTTGAATTACATTGACTCATTTCATTTGGTTAAATTTTTCTATTATACTTTTTTCATTTATTTATATCATTGCACATACTTGTGACATTTTCTCTTTATTATTAGAATAATTATGTGTCGAAATGGGAATTAGACACCAAGCGTAAACAAAAACCTCGGGGGTTCACCTTTTTGAGTTTCCTTGTTACGTTTGTCACAATTATGAATATTATGCTTACACATGTACTTATTTTCTATATTATTTCATTGGATGAAATAGTTGATATGGGAATGTTGTCCCTTAAGGAACACAGACCAAGTGGCTATTATTAATTTATTTTTCCATTGCATTTATTTTACATAATGCACTTGTTAATTTATATTTCATTATTTGGATTGGGCTAGACAAAGTGGGTTATGGCCCACTAGGATTTATATGTCACACACTACTTGGGTACCTTTGGTACCTGAGTATACTTTATAGTTTCATGATCTAACCGGTTTTTTGTTCCTGGGAGTTAGGAGAAAATGAACGACTTAGGGCTCAGGATGCTCACGGTCAAAACTAATGGGGCTTTTCTTTTTATTATTATTTTACTGTATTATAAATAATTCTCTTTTGATTAATACATTCAGTTATTTATCATTACCGTGTCATGTATTCGTCTTTTGTATAAACTGTCATTATCCACTTTTAATAATAATAATTATTTGTCTTCTGGTCCTTGTCAATTATTTATTATTATTTATTCTATTGTATATTCTTTTTAGGATTTCTGTATATATTATATATTGTCATTAATTATGTATACTCTGATCTTTGATGGAATAGTATCCCCACATACACACCCTAGTCCCTCACTGTATGTCAACAACCTTTGGCATTCCGGGAGATGCGCTTATGGTCATGTGACCAACCTGTTTGACAAATGTCTTATAGGTGAGCCAGGTGGGGATGCTAAAATAAAAAAGTTAGTGTTTTTGGAACTAGGTTTGGGGACATGGGTCTGGGGAATCATAGTTCATATATATGGATTGGTTATTATAAATATTGATATTATGATTCTTGTTTTGGATAATTTTCAACTTGATAATATAATGTGGATAATAATTTTAATTGTATAGAGATCCTTTTTGGATTTTATATAATTGAAATTTTATTTAGAGACTAGGATAAGATAAATTTAGTGAAAACCTTAGGGATAAGTCTAAGTGAGAATTAAATTTAAAGGATGACGTAATAATGTTTTCTTAATTTATATATTCTATATTTCTCCTTGAAATTACATCCCCATCTCGATATTATATGTGGATGAATGCTTTATTATAAAATTACCTAATGGTAATAACCCTTAAAATAGAATATTTGGTACAATCATGATCATCAACTAGGGTACTATAATGAGGAATAATTTCACACCTTATTTTACACCCCTGAGATACATCATTTAGTAAATTCATATTCATTACATAAATCAATATAAGATATTTGAATATGTTTATATTATATAACCTAAGAGAAAAATTGTCCAAGTATAATATTTATTTATATATAGGGATTTATATGTTATAGAACATATTATGTGATAGGTTCTTTCTTTCAATAATAATAAGTTATATATTGAAAGTAATAATTTCAATGATATTTCAATTCATAATATTTTATGAATGCTCATGGTAATACAAATTATTTATTTTTAGGAATAGATTACAATGTTTTAGAAAACACCACTCAATATAATCATGGATGAAAATATAATTAAATTAATTATGTTTTGAATGATACATGTTGAACGTTGTTTTATATAGGTTGAACATGGACATGTATAATTTGAGTGATAAGAACTATAGGCTAACCTGATAATGTTAAAAAGTGTATTATATTAAGGATAATTTTTATCATGTATGTTTATGATAATTCTCTCATATTGATAACCACTCAAATTAACTATTTATATTTTAGTAGTGGATAAATTATGGGGGAACAATCTTATCAAATGAATCCATGGACAATAGAGAAACATTCCTAACGAACAACAAAATAGGATAATATCTAGAATGATAAAACAATTGTATATGAAGTAAATACTATCAAAAATTTAAAATAAATGCACGACTAGTGTTGGAAATCAAGACACACAAATAGAGGGAAAGATGGAGCCTCATATAAATTCTGTTGACTATGGTAATGATGGAATGAATATTCAATTTACTACATTAAAAAATATGGGATGAAAATTGTGGGAAATATCATCAAAGTGAATGGTAAATACTATAAGTTTGGAGATAAAGAAATTACTACTCAAAAGTGTAATTAATATATAGAATTCCCAAAAATATGTTTCGTAAAATGAAAAATAGTTATTGTTTATGTGAATCGATTTTCAAATCAAAGTGAAAATTATAGAGAAGATCACAAATTACAATGTGAACAATGAAAATACTAAGAAAATTCAATTAATTCATTTAGTAATTTGTTTTCATTCTAGATTTAAGGTTTCCTATGACATGTATGACTTCACCAACAACTATATGTGGAGTGATAAATATATCCTCCTTGTGGTATAATTATCATATAAATCATTTTCATGTTTTATGGAATGTTATCCCCTATTTAACTATATTAATATACCATATTATAATTCTATGTTAAAATTGGAATGGATTAACTCCCTTTATAAGGATATTAAAATAATTTTCATATAGACAAATCTCACTCTACAATTTAAATAATCCCACGTCCATCTAGTGGTGTATGGATAATTGTGAGTTCCCCATAAAAATTACATAAAAATTATGGGATAAATTTTGACTACGTATTTTATTTATGGGGGAGAAGGTTACTCCTATATATTTGATTATATATTATCTTTAAATAAGTTAACTTATTTGATCATTTTATACCCATGAAAATCTGAGCATAAACAAATATGTGATATATTTATATAGAATATTATATATTTAAGTATGAAAATTACAAACTGTCTATTTAATTATAAATAATGAATATGGATAACTTATTTATGAAATAGATTTATAATGAAAATAATAACTGAAATTAATAAGTATTAAATGAATATAGAATAATCAAAATGATTAACAAGATCATTTATTATTTAGATATGTATTTCATTAAACAATTCCCATATTTTGTGATATACATTTCTATTTCATGAGCTTTATTACTGATAATAAAATAAATTTTATTTGAATATATGGTTAATAGTAAATTAATTAATAAATATTAGGAAACATGGATGAGAATAGTTAATATTATAAAATATATATTTTTCAATAAAATTTGGTTTTAAGTATATATCACCTTTTTGTATAAAAAATAAATTTTGAAAATTATGTATTTTGTATTTGAAAATGTGATCATTTTTTATATCATCATAGTAATTATAGCCGATTAATTTTTCATTTTTTTCTATAAAATAATTTTTCTAAAAAATTAAATTAATATTCTATACACATAATACTTTTATTTGTTAAAATAGACATTCTATTTATAATTAGAATCCTCATTTTATGTAACTACTAGAATATTATTTAATTTATTTAATAAAATTGCATAGGATAACTATTAATTAACATAATAAAGAAAACATTGATGTTTTACATGAATTACATTTTATCTATATATATTAGATTAACAAAATTTTAAATATTTCCCTAATATTATTTTTATCACATACAAGTGATTTAATGACACTATAAAATAATGATTTTTCTAATATATATATATATACATTTATATACAGAAATATATTTTTCTATAAAAAATTATTTTCCTATTACTTATGTCTTAATTGAAAATTTATAATTTTTATATTTAGAAATTGAATTAGGATAAATAGATCCCAATTTTATATTCATTATGTTGATATTATATAATAAGGGACTTCTTATTTTTTAGTGCTAAAATATTTATCATCATTAATTATTAATCAAGATTAATAAGAGTAAAATGCAAAAATGTGGTATGCAAATTTTTAAAAAATTTAAAGTCAAATGAATCTTCTAGAAAATGTTATATGCTCTGAAGTTCATACACAAAAGTATCACCTCTCATTTATAAACTTGTTTCACTTAGCTTGTTTTTTATTAATTTTTATCCTTTACCATGCATACTTCTCCAAATATCTATCCATCGTTTTCAGCTATAAATGGTGATCATATGTTATAATTTAAAAAAAATCTTATATTTACAAATTACCATTAAAACATACCTATTTTACATATTATATATCCATTAATCACATTTCTCATCCCCTATCCTAAAAAATGATCGTATGGACCTATATATTTCATGGTTAAGTTAATAGATGATCAAAATTCTAAATGTAAATATTACATACCCTCTTAATTTAATTTCTTATTTTCCCCATCTCCACTCCAAATAAACAATTATTATAATATTTATATAATTCAATTAGTATAAATAATATAATAAAATTTTATTATATTATTTAAATAACTTTTATATATTCCATTACAACTCTATTGAAAAAATTTAAATGGTGCTCATGTACTTGGGAAAACTACTACCTCCGTGAATGAAACAATTAAATTTTTTCCATTATATTATTGGAATGGATTTATATATGGGATTATTGAATAGATATGTTACTTATGTAATATTTTTTATTTCTTAAATATTATATTTTAATTTCACAATTAGTAACATAAAAATTTGATCATTATAACATTAATTATTATAAACAAGAACACTATCAAGGAATACAATTTATTCATGTTATGTTATATTTTTATATTAATTAGTTATAATTTTAAATCATAATATTTTTTATATATCCTAGAAAAATAGAAAATATGTTCATTATTCTTATGTATAGTAATATTTCCATTGTAAAATTTCATAATTATGTATTAATCATGATAGGTTCAGGTTTAGGTCAATTTGACCACTTAATTGGAAGAAACTATGAATTAATATCAAGGATGATGATAAAACACAATATATAAGTATAAAATAATGTATATATATAAATAAATAATTTTTACTCTTTTAAGTTAATATCAATAATAATCTCATTAAAAAATACATCATTATTACATCATTAAGATATAGGGAAACAGGCTCATCTTTGATTCTTCTCACGAATCATAACAAAAATAGTGATGGTATAAAATTATGTCATAATAATCAATTTTTGAATATATATTCTTTTTTAATAGATGATCTAATACTGGTTAACATGGTAAATAAGATTTGATAAAACACCACTTTTATGAAAGATGTTCACTATGATAAAAATTACTAAGATTTGATGATGAAATTGACTAATATTTACATATAATAAAAATAAGGAGTGTAAATTTTTATCGATATGTATATGTTTATTTTTTATGTATTCAATTAATTAAATTTAAACATCTATAATTTTTTATTATAAATAATGAATTAGGACCGAGGTAAGGGGTTTCAATCACAAATTACTTTCATTGAGAAGTTTCTAGTATTGTGCACCAAATTCCATTTATATGGTGTATATATATCCTATTAGATATATAATATTATAAAACATCCTTTCATCGTTGTATTTTATTGTAAATTAGATGTCCAATTTTTGAATGGGTTTTGATTGAAGTGTTACTCAACCCTCATGATTTTTCTTAGTCTGAATTCTAATTCATTGAGACATTTTAAATGTTATGAGCCATATTTTCTTTGTATTTGATAATATTGGTATACTATCCCATTTATTTCATATAAATTTTATACATGTAACTCCTAGTATTAAAAAATTAAAAAATACATTCTTTTCTTCAAATTTATTTTGAGACAAGTGTTATCCTATTCATAAGAGTTTTTTGCAATTAATTTTTATTCATTGAGTTATCATCATTCACATGGCCTTATTTGATGTATATTAAATACATTATACAATTTGATTATATTTAATGTTATCCTATCATTATTTTAAAATTTACCATATAAAACTAATTGAAAATGTTTCATTCTTTATGGATTACGATTCCTATCAGGGATAATGATAATTCTAGTATCCTTTCAATGGGTTATATTGTTTCATCAAAAACTTATTCCTTCCAATCATTGGTTCCACCATAGTAATATTTTATTATTTGGTATTTTATACTTTATCACCATTTTACCTTTATTTTAGGTTTTTATTAACCCTTTTCATGTCTTTATATTTCATTATCTATGTAGGATTGAGAAGGATTTGGGTGGATACCTATAATGGTGAAGTCATGGAATTGTTTGAAAATTCAACTAAAAAGATCTTTGATTTGTTGACTTTGGGGGATTGACACACCATGTAATATGGTTACATGATTTTTAAATTATGATAAAATAATACATAATATTTTTTATTAAAATGATATGTTTTTCTTGACATATATCAGAATTCTCAATTACATGACGTGTAATTGGGTTACAGGTCGTGTAAAGTCTCGAGTGTCATATTAAATAATGCAGTTCAGATGAAATTTATATTCTCAATCCTCTAGGATTCATTTCTTCCGGCTTATATCTACCCCCAAGTGAATTTTGAGGCCTCCAACCCTTCTTTTTTATTTCGTTCTATGATTTATCATTGATGTGTTTGTGTTTTGACTCTCCAAGTATGGAATTTTTGTGTCTCTCCATCTCCATATATTTCCATACGTGGAGTTTTTTGGATCATCATAGGATTGATGGACTAGAAATCTATTTAGTTGAATATTTTTCTTATTTTTAATCCATATATGATATGTTCCTTTATTATTTTGTGCATGTTCTATTCCTGGCATTGTGTATCTATCAAAAAAATTATGTTGCTCCATTATGATGGATTTTTTTAATAAGTCTTAATTTATTGATTTAAATTCAATTGTTTGATTTAAATTCTATTTCATGATTTCAATGAAAATTATTTCAATGTTTTTATTAAAGACCTAATACCAATGGATTAGTAATTTTAATTTGTTTATGAATGAAATTGGAGAAAACCCTAATTCAATTGAATTGGGTTGTTTTTAAAAATATTATAGAAAATTGTGGAATTTGAATTGTGATAGTAAATTGTGAAATTGAATTTTCAATTGATTTAAAAATATTATATGAGAAAATGTATAAAACGTTTTTGGTTTAAACACAATATATTTATTACAGAAAAACTAATGTTTTTATTTTTATGAATAAAATAGATTATTTGAAATGGGATAATGGGATGAATAGTATATTAAACTATTTGAAAATCAATTTCATGTCATTGATTGTACATGAGCACATTATATTCTAGATAGTGATTTACTTATTAACAACAAACATACAATGAATGGAATTCCCTAGCAATAGATTGATGCTTTACAACTTTAACATAAACCTATTGGTATATCTTACCCATCATGGGATGTTGGTTAGTATTCTATATCTAGTATCATAGAGACATGTGTTCACTTTATTGTTTTCCTTATATAAGTGCATGATGATCACATAACATGGAACTACCATACCTTTAGGCATATTAACATGTATCTCATTGTTTATATTTGAAATATATGTGTTTGTAAATTTTTTACATATTCCTTTTAAATTTAGAAAAAACTATTTTTTATAAAATGATTAATTTACCCATTTTTTTATAGTATTTCAATCAATTTAAATTTAAATAATGATTTTTTAGAAATATTCATATGAAATTCGATAATTGTGTATTAACAATTGAATTATTTTCTTGGTTAATTAAAAGTGGCATCGTATTATGGAATCCTTGGTGAGACCCTACTAGGAATTTAGGTCAGACCATTTCTATTACAGCAGGAGTTTGTAGATTATCTCTATCTTGGGTTGAGAAAGGGATATGTAATGGTTAGATGTGGGTGTGGTTGTTGAGCCATAGGATATATGATTTTCATCTATTGGGATGTGGATTCTAATTTTAGTTTTACGTTACCGTGTTGTTGTACAATGGGATGTATATTCTAGTTTGACATCTATTACAGTTCTCCATGTGGAGTTATCCTTGTATGAATAATGATTTGTTTATCTATATTTTTATTTTTTTTGAAAATTAATTCCCAAATACATTTTATAAAATTCTATGCTCTAGTAGAAAACCTGTGGGGATAATTAATTTCCTTTGGGACATGATTGATATAACTCAGTTTTAATGATTCCAGGGTACCTGAGCTAGTTCGTGACAAAGTTTTATTAGATCACTAGGCTAAGATTATTATTTTAATAACAATATTCATTTTTATATTCGTTTCAAGACATATGAGGTATTTTTTATTAGGTTTTTAGATTTTTTTGATCATATCAAATGTTAAGTCACCATGGGTGGTTTGGGAAATAATTATTTGATTTTAGTCAAAGTCTTTTCCCTACTTTTGATTTGGATATATTGAAATCTAAATCATTTTTTGTCTCTCTTTTGGTATTAATTTCACAAGTTTCTCTATTTTAGTTTTAATATCATTTTCTCAATATTTTTTTTAATAATGTTGGGTAGCATCATTCTTTATAGAAGGAATGAAAATATGATCCAGGATAAAGCTTCTAATGAATCACAATGGAAAAATCCTCACATTGAACCTATCCTAGTTGAGGTGATTGTTCATACTATTAAAACTATGTGATAGGCACCACCACCATTCCCCCTCAGTCTCAAGCTATGTATATTCAGAGTTTTGTTTTATGGAATCGTTCTCGGGATTTCGTTTACCTAAAAAATTAGAATTCAATGGATCCAATGATACTCATGATGACGAGGAATGGTAGTGAATATGGAGAATTTGTTTGATTTTATGGAGACATCTAATTAAATAAAGGTGATGCATGCCACATTTTTTTAACAAGGAATGACTAGTAGAATGTGTGATAGGATGGTGATGGTTGTGAATAATGAGGGATTAGCCTTGATGGACTTAACATTTTTTTCACCAACTAGTTCTATTTAGAATCAATGATGTTGGCTAAGGCTATTGAGATTTTCAAACTAGAGAAGGGTAACAAAACTATGATAGTGTATTCTAAACTCTTTGATGAGATTGTGTTGTTTTCACGTGTGATAGTAAAAAATAACAAAATATGAAATGTTTTGAGTTGGGAATTCTAGTTGATATTCATTATCTTTTTTTCTTGATAACGATTCCTTCTTATGCTGTTGTTTTGGATAGATCATTAATGGTGGAAATGGACATGGCTAACATGTTAGGGTTTTTGGTAATTTCATTTTATCCTGACAGAAGTTAATATTTTTCTAATTGAAAAGGAAATTGTGATAATTCTCTTGGTTTTATCATGATGGAATATTTTTTCTTAACCACCAATAATTCCTCAGTTAAGGCCATTGATTTTCTACCAATGCAAAAATACTAGGAACCATAAGGGGATTTGAACCAATTTTCCCAAGATATATGGATAATTAGATTGCTATGGTCACATGTAGATGTTATATAATGTCTTTTCCTCTAATAATATTATAACATGATCATCAACACCTACTAAAATTGTAGGTAAATAATATTCTTCATGAGAAAGGGGTTCCATCCATAAGAATTAGGAATGATACATCTTTATGTGGTGGAAGAGTATAAAAAGTAAACATATACATGTCTAGTGACAATGAGATGTAGCATTAATATATCATCATAATTAGAGAGTTTTTTTAATTTGATACTAGTTCATCACAACAATTTATTTTATCACATATTATTTATATTCAACTTTTATCTTCTATGATGGATATTAATACAATCCTTTGAACAAATAAATATCAGGGTCTCTGAACTCCCACTCATGTTTTCTCTACATCAGATGTTGAGTATTATTGGAGTTTTTTGGTACTGTACATGAAACCCATTGAAATCATATTAAGGATATATTGTATCATTTCCAAAAATGTTGAGATTTATTATTTTCTTTGACGTCCCTCCTTTACCACACCTAGAAGTATTTTTCTAATCTTTCAAAGAAAATTCAACCCAAGGATGAGTTTATTTGGAACATCTTATCCATAATTGGGTAGAGTAATATCATTATTTGTTTAGGATCTAGAGTGGTCATATTTTAATTGTAATCTCCCTCATGTTTTTCTTATGTTTCATAATGATTTTTCCTTTCAACTTCTATGGTTTTCCACATGTAAGAGAGGTATATTTTTATATCAAATGAGTGTGTAGTATAAACCAATCTATATTCATTCTTATTTCATGGAACATAATGAAATCAAATTGCATATGAATCTATCCGATGATCATCTAAAGAAAGGATTTATATTATTGAGTGTCTCACTGTGGGAGGTTTCAGTTATTTTTTATATGAAATCATATGGAACACCTCAATTTTTTGTTAATTAGAAGAACTAAATAGAGCTATATTAGTGAATAATTATTTTTTGAAAGGGATTGAGGAACTATTTTATCAGTTGAAAGGGAGAATAGGTTCATGAAGATTTATCTTTGATCTAGTTACCACCAATCTAGAATAAAAGTATATTAAATTTTGAAAACTTATTTTTAGATCAAGTACGACCGTTATGTGTAAATTTTCATGATATTTGGTTAAACCAAGGATCCTACTAACATTATGGATTTAATATACAGGCCTTTAAATGAATATCACAATGATTTTGTTGTATTATATTTGGATGAAAACAATGATTATTGTTATTCTAATAAGGATCGTGTGCTTCATCATAGATATGTTCTGATATTGTTCATAAGTCGCAAAATTTTTGACAATATTTCAAAATGTGATTTCTAGATTCATGAAGTGATTTTTTTGGGAAACATTGTTTTGGAAGATGGTATTTTAGTTGATCCTAAAATGGTGAATGATGTTATGAAATGGTAATGATAATGAAATGTTTTTGAGATTTAGGGCTTCTTGGGTTTGGTTGGGTGTTGTCATCGGTTCATTAACTACTTCTCATTGTTTTCTTCTCTGATGAATTCAATAACATGGATAGAAGTAGATCGTTCTGGGAATGATAAATTTGTCGATTATTTTATAATTATAAAACACATTTTTTTTAAAAAATGTTATTGTTTACTCTTCTAGAGGCCGACTAGGAATATATGGTCTTTAGTGATGCATCAAGTTAATTTTTGGGTAGTGGTATTATACAGGGTGATCAAGTCATTTCATAAGGATCTTTTCATCTTAGGACAAATGAGAATAATTATCTGACCCATGAAATTGATCATCTTGTTATGATGACATCCCATAAAATTTTAAGTCATTAACTTATCATAGAAATGATTACCATGTTTTCCATCCCCAATTGATTGCATTACATCTTCACTCAAAAATATTTTATTCTCTCTCAAAGGCATTGGGAGGAGTACCCATAATCATTTGACATTTACATCACCATTAACCATAGTAAAGTTAATGTCATCACTGATTCTATAAGATTGAAGCTTCTAACCAATGAAGATAAAAAATATTTGTAATGGTGGAAATTGATGGATTTCTTTCAATAGTTTTATATTGGATTCTAGGTATCAAGGGATGAGGTTTTTTTCTCTGTTCAATTTGAATCATCTATTCTTGAGATGATTCTTTAGTGTAAATAGATTGATGATGAGTTTTGTAGCATTATAGACGTCATATTTTATGGGGAGACCATTCCATGATATTCATTATCCACCGAGAGAATTATATGCTATCAATTTTTTTTATTTCATTAATGCAAGTAAATATTTGATTGGTATTTCAATAAATCCTAGTGGTTAGTGACCCATTGAACTATGAATATTTTCATTAACATGTATCATGGATTATGGGGGCTAGGTATGAGATTAGGCATTGAGGATTTTTTATATTATTGTTATACATTATATCAGGTTAAGGTTGATCACTAGAGACCTTTGGTTTTTCTTCAGAAACCTCTTGTGCCTACATGGAAGTGTGATGAAATCTCTATGTAATTTATTGTTGGGTTTACTCTTACCCAAATGAATAATAGTGTGATATGGTTTGTGACAAGTAGGTTGACTAAATCATCTCACCTTGTACACATTCCTAATGCATCCATTTTTTTAGAGTTGAGATATCACTATGTGAATAAATAATCTAATAAAGATCCTCTAATTGTTTATCTCTTCTGGATAGGCCTTCTGGAGGCACTAAAATCTCAAGTCTATTTGAGGATGGCATACAATCATCATTCATATGTCCATACAGAAAAAACTATACCGATGATTGAGGATATGATTCTTATTTGTGTAATCAACCTTGTTGGGGCTTTAGATAACCATATAGGGATAGTTTAATTTTTCTCATAAAAATAGATACCAGATTATGATCCGAATGGAACCTTTGGAGTCCATTTATGGCCAGACATGTAAATCCTCATTATGTTGTTATGATATTGTTTGAAGGTTCTATGGTGGGACCATTCTTGGTTCTAAAGACCAAAATAATGGTTCAGTTCATTCATCAAATAATTTTAACGGTCTGGAGCCAATATAGGAATTTCTATCATGCTCTCTATAGACCATTAGAATTATAAATTGGTGATAAGTTATTTTTAATCATTTTTCCATGGTTGTATCATCGATGGATTGGGAGGAAAGGGAATCTTCCTCCTCTCTTTATGGGAACTTTTGAGGATTTGGATCATGTGGGAAAAGATTATTACCATTTATAACAACCATTATAGATAATTTTGATGCACAAATTGTTCCATATTTTGTGGATACTAAAGTATCTATATGATCAATATCTTGTTCTGTGTTGATAAGTTCTTGATGAACGAAATCATTTATCCATGAATGAACATCTAGTAAAGATAGTGTATTCTAAAACCAAAGTTCATTGTTGGAGGACGATTCCTTTTTTTCATTCTATGGAATCAATGTTCTGAAACTATCTAAATGTGGGAGAGGGAGACACTGATGATAGTGAAATGTCCTCAACTTTATGATATGGAAAATTCTTGATAGGATTACTGTTGAAAGAATATTTATATGGTGGGGAGGATGTAACATCCTGTATCATTTTTGTTTTGTAAATTTACTGATTTTCCATGTTTTTAATTTTACATTGTCTATAAAGGTCAAACATGTAGTTGTAGGTATATTTGTAATGGTGATGTCAGGGACTCATTGGAAATTTGGAACGACCCAAACATTCATTAATGAAAATTCTTCTTGATCTAATTAAATGTCTTATTATGAAAATATGGATATATAAAAGATATGCACGTCCTTGATTTTTTAGGTATTTTAAAATACCATTAATAATTGTGACCGTTTCTAACATTTCCATTGAAGAGTTATCACATGCTTATTATAAATATAGTACTTTAACAAATCCAATTTACTCAGAAAAATGAAGCGATGGACTCATCTGGTAGAATTGCTCCATACGAATCCCATTTGTTGGACCTTGGAAAGGATGTGCCATCATTGGGCTTCTCTAATGACCAAGCCCAAGATGAGCTTCAACATGTTATTCTCGAACAGAACCACCTACATGAGATGTGGAAGTTGATAGAGATTACCACCGGAGCGATGTTATCCGAGACACCCCAAGAGTCTATTCCCATTACACACCTTACCCTTAGGTCTTATCCGGGCGTTATTAGGGGTTATGTAATGATACTCTAGTACTATGATTTTTTACATTATTTTTTATAGATAATATACATTCATTTTATTATTGTTATTTTCAAAATAGTTTTTGAAGAAAAAAAGTAAATTTTTAGTTAATTAAGACATATATTTTTATGAATTAATTTTTTTTTAATTAAATAGAAATTTAAAATAATATTATTACTAAATTAAATTTTATTAAATATAAATTATCGTATAATTTTTTATGAATACAATTGTAATTTTTATTACGTTTTGAAAGACGTTTTTATCAAACCCCATGAATTTTCTATTAATGTCAGTTTTTATTATAAAAGTAAATATTCACATATTTTTAAAATTATTTAGATAAAATGAATATTATTTTTGGAATCACAAAATAGAAATTTTCTAGTGGTGAATGTTTCATAATTTTCTACGATAGTCGATTTTTTGGGTAAAAATTAAAAACGGTTTAATTATATAATGTGTTTTATGGCATAATAATGACCTAATAGTGGTGTGATAAAATAATATAAATGGTATGTTTGGAAAATATATGTTTTACCAATAAAATAATGTGATTTTATATTTGTCTGATTTATTTTACAAAGCCTTAGTGGACCTTTCAATAATTATAAAACATTTTATCCTTTTAAATTTATTTCCTTTAGAGTGTGACTCACCACCACATATGAAAGCCTAATATTTTAAAAAGTTCTTCCATTTTAATTTTGAAATAATATTTTCCACTACCATTTGTAAAAAACCATGTTAACAAACAATATGTTATTTTCTGGTTTTGATTAGTTTAATGTGTGGTATCCAAATCATAAACAATAAAGAATTACCTCTCTTTTCCTATTTAAACCCTCCCAATATCTCACTTATTCTTGACTAAAATCATTTGGATCTCAATAAAACTCTTACCTCCTCTCTCTATAATCCTCCAAAGGTGACCCAAACTCCCAATAAGCCTCTCTCAAGCCTCTCCCAAGCCTTTGGAATCACTCTTCCATGTAAGGGATTTATTCCTTTCTCATTTTTAATGAATATCAATGTTTTTATTCCATTTTAATTTCAAATAAAAATGTTGAGGTATGATTTCACACCTCCCACACATGGCCCTCCATATTTTTTAATGATGACATACCTCTTTCCCTATAATTAATTCCTCCCATGAACACCTTTTACCATGCCAAAATTCCATATTAGATTTCTTCCTTTCTCATTTTCATCCATTTTTCTTAATGATGTATACACTTTTAATTTCAACTATTAATGTGGGGGTAAAATTTTTTACATCCCACATACTTCCAAATTATGTTTGAATTATGTGAGGCCACTTTTCTCTCATTAATTCCTCCCATGTACACCTGTTACCATGGTGAAATTCTGTAAGGGATTTGTCTCTCATCATTTACATTCAAGAAATTATTTTTTATTATAAATCAAAATTACATTACATATATTGGGACATGTATCTATGTGAACCCATTACTGTCCATTTAATTTACATATGATGATGTTACCCTTTATTTCTCATCAACCATATTTATGAATTCTTATGTGACGCCGTTATGTTGCCAAAATTATACAACAATTTTTCAAAGAAAATTCATTGTGTAGTGAATACCATGACCATTTCTCTATCAAGGGTATTCAAAATTATTCAAATTTTATTATTGATTACAGAGTTTCATGTACAAATTATACATTCTATTATTGTGGGAAAAATGATAATGTTTAATGAATCTGAGATATATGATCCATGTGGCACAGTTATGCATGAAATTAAACGATTAATAAGGGTTCCCTAGATAGCTCTCCAATGCATTGGGTAAAGATTAATGTCAGGATAAGTCAAGTACAATGAGATTTTACTCATGAAAATTTAATTTAAATGAGGGTTTACTCATTCTTTATTTTCAATGATCCTAGGCTTATACTAATATCATTTCAAATGTTAAGGTCACATTTCCATGATATGAAAACCATATTATAACACACCTTCATGTTAATGTTTCTCTTATGCTTCATTGATATGCCTATTGCATAACATGTATTTTATTCCTCATAATATTCTTTTTTTACACCAATAATAGGCTTTATAGACCACCCTTTTCATAAGAATGCCCTCAAGTTATCCCATGCAAGGCTAAGTACGACAGAATGATGTGGTAATGCTAAATAAGGTTTCAATAAGATGTTTCATTTTTTGTTTTATATTGTTATGTAATCTTCCTAATCCCCAAAGACACTATACCACTCAATAACCTATTTTGTATCAAGTGAAGGTTTTATGTATTAAATCATGATTATGTGTGTAATAAAGATAAGTGTTGTTATAGTTCGTATCAGTGGATATGTTGAGTTATTTTTGGGATTAGAATTATAAAACCCTAGTGAAATCATTAGGGATACGACTAAGAATAATAAAAAAATACCAAAACTTTATTGAGTATTGAGTAAGTGGTTTATCATGAAAATACATCCTTGTCTGGATACGAGTAGGTAGAGGTAGCTCTAGCATAGATGTATCCAAGGGGTAAAACCCAAAAATTAAATATTTAACTAGACTCAAATAGGAACTGGTGCATGACAATGGGCCTTGGTGCACTCTTGGTTATGACACTCTTGAGTGATGTTCTTCGGTAAATTCCTAAGATTTGTACCAACCGTTATTATGGGGAAAATTCCCCTATGAATATATATAAGAAATTACATCATGGATAAAATATATTGAAGCCTATAAATTCATAATTTATGGAAATAAATGTAATTTATAAGTCATACGTGTTTGTCTTTGGATTACTATTTACATGTTACACCAAAATTTCCTTTTATTCTAGGCAATGGTCAGAAATAAGAGGACTCAGTATAACATGATGGGAGCAGTAATCATGAACATTGTCACCATAATCTCTCAGTAAAAACATTTTTTGAATAGAAACATGGGTCAAGAGGATTTTTCAACCCCCTAAGAAATAAAAACACACATTATGGAGCTTCATTAGAAAAATGCCTCCTACATTTAAAGGATCATCTGACCCCTCAATCATTGAACAATGGATTAACTTGATTGAGATGATCTTCTCTGTCCATCAATGTTCTGAAAATAGAATGTACTTCTTGCTGCTTATTGTATGGAGGGTTAAACTGATCAATGGTGGAAATTGATAAAAAATACAAAGCCTGAGGAGGATGTCTAGGTGTTGGAATGGAAGGATTTCTGGAAAATGTTTTTCAACTAATATTTTCTTCACACCCTCAGACTTAATATAGAAATGGACTACCTTTTCCTCAAGATAAAAGAAGAAAATTCAATCAGAGAATACTGATTCTCACTCAAATTTACCCAAAATAAGAATGTAGGACGGTCCTTGTAGTCTAGTTTGGGTTGTCGAATCCTCAGAGACCTAAGAAGTACCTACAGACACGTGCATTCAATGGATTGTTTTTGGATATGAAGTGACCAAATTAGGTTTATTTAAGATGGTTTTAAAGGATCACTAATATATTTAGGTTAATTCAAATTATGGTAATGAGTTGATCCTAGGTTATCGCTCAGGGTGGATTGGATGAATTCATTTTTTCATGATTTCAATTTCTTATAATTGAGATGGATTCATTTAAGAAGATCAAAAAAATCATCACTTACTAGTTTAATGCCTACACACCTTAATACTAATCACCTATACACTTGAAGGATCCAAGTTTGAGAACTCCAAGGTAGAGGTTTGTATTAGCACTTGAAATGTGTGACCTTAAATTCAATAAGGATAAAGAGGTTTTAAAATCATCAAATAAAAATATCATTTAAAATAAGTGATTAGCCATTAATGGAGTGATAAATATCATCCAATACAGCCCCTTGATACTCCCTTGGATCAACCCATCAAATATTTATTCCTCCATTGATGACATTTCTTCAACGGAAGCGGGAAGTAGACTTACGAGGGTGGAATTGAAGAAGTAAAAACAACAACAAAAATCGATCACTCCACTGTTGTATGATAAGTATCACAAAGTATGGTGTGAATACATTCAAACATTTAACCAACGGTATCAATGTGATATGTATAATAACATAATAATAGTAAAGGAAGAACTTTTATTAAGAAACTATGGTGAATTAAACAACTTACATGAGAAAGAAATGCGATTATAAACACAAAGCGACAACATAACACTACAATGAAACCAAGCACCAAAAGATTATCAACTCCTCAACAACCACTGCCTTAAATAGGAATTTTGGAAGCCTTGTGTCGAGCTACCAACAGTACAAAGCATCCCACTTGATTATGGTAGGACTAGGGTGGTGGAAATATTGTGGAACTTAGACATTTCCACATTTGACCCGAGGTGGAATCTAGCTTTCATTCACCGAACATACGTACTTTTATGACCTTCTAGATGGCCGAATCAGAGTGGGAAATAAAAGGATAAAATGGATCCCCAGATGTCTTATAACAGCCTGTAAAATTTGGGCTCCTTTTGGAGTTTTATATTCGGAGATATGATCAGATTAGTGGGATGTTTTTCTGGGCCGCAGAATCTGGCCCATAATTTTATCTCTAATTTGATCTGCCTAAATGGATACCATGGAGGTAGAATTAGAATTGTATCCTGCAGAGTGATTTTTTCCTCTACATATCTACTAGCATCCCATGAAATTCGAGATTCATTGGGCCTGTATGTTGGGCCCCACAGTCTCATCAGTGTCCGAGTGTCCAATCTGACTTCTCCAGAATTGTTTCCTATCATCACAATATATCCCCGTCTTCTCCCATGAATTGTCCATTGATCCCTGAATAAAAAATGTTAATATTTAATTTTAGATCAATTTCCCAAAATATAAAATTAAAATATGGATAATTATATTTCTTAAAATCAGATGAATCATTGGGTACTTTAAATGATGTTAAAAATGTACCACATAATAGTGCATTTTAAGAAGTAATTACAATCATAATGTGAAATGATGTTCAAAGTGTAAAATGCACTAAAATGGTGATTATGAATAATAAAGAACATGAATATTATATAAATTAACAATGAATATTAGCCTCATTTAGTGGCTAATCACACCCCCCAACTTGAGTTTTGCTAGTCCCGAGCAAAATATATCTTATCAAAATAAAATTTGAATTACCTTTTCCCAAAACATTTTAATACTCAATGATCACCAAAAACCCTTATACCATACAATCATGAAACCCATCAAAATATTTTAATACAAGTGATTTTCATAAGTATATCCCAATCCCAAGCCCATTCTTTTGTTCAAATTCATTTCCATATTTCATCCAATATCAATTAAGTATGAAGATGTGTTGTGCATCACAATAGACATGGGGGTTTATCTTTATTCAAGGGGGAAATTACGGAAGCTCTAGGTGGAATCACATTTCAATATTAAGATGATTATTCAATTTTTTTTGTATCATATATATGTTTTTTTGTTTTTTTTGTTGTTTTTTTGCAATTTTGCCATGGTAATTGAAATTTCACTCAAAAGAGTCAACCCCTGTAGCGAGACTTTGCCGATGACTCCCAGGCTCAAAGACCTTAGGGAACCAAGTGAATCCCACATACTCAGGCATCATCTCAAGTTAACTCAGTCAAAAGAAAAATTCAAATTACCAAAAATAGAGATAAAATTACTAACTCTGGGCCAGACAACTATGGAGTCACGATCCCCAAGTGTCGAAAGCCATGCATTAGGTCATTTCATTACTCTATGTGATTTTTTTTATTTAATACTCATAATAAAACTAAAATGATCACCAAACCTATGCTATTTATTTGGGGGACCCCATGAACTCAAACTAATACCCCACTATCCAAAGGATGTGCATTGTGATCTTTTTTTTATTTGGATGAAAATATAAACAATGAAATATCACATTAGACAACCACACTTTCAAAAATCTATGCTCATGAAATTATAAAAGGATTAAAATCAGAATTAGGGCATGCTAAATTATTTGATATTTAGTTTCAAAGTGTGCAATGTGCATTACCATGTTCAAAGTTAATGTAATTTTTCCTTCCATTTACAAAAAACAATTTCAACTCATTTTTTTGACACAAAAGCATTTTTTATTTTATCTCCCCCCCCCAACTTAAAATAACACTGTCCCCAGTGTTTAATGAAAAGAAAATTTAGAAGGGGTTAGAGGTAGAGAATGAATGTTCAAAAAGGAAATTGAAAATGAGGATCATGGAATGAAGTCACCTGGTGGTTGAAGTTGAAATTCTTGATGCCCCAATTTAGTCTTTTAATATCCATGTCACTTGCAGAGTTCCCTAGTGGAAAAAGGAAAACAAAAAAACAAAACAAAACAGTATATATATATATATAAAAGTAAAATGTAAGTATATATATAAAATAAAATAAACTGATGATACATTGTCTTCTTTTTAAATTTCCGGGTATGTTATTACTCAAGGATCACACCCCGTGACATGGATGAATATGGTGCTCCCCTTTCGTACCCATCCATACTCATAATAGAAGGGCAGGTCAAAAGTCTATTTTATTATTATTATTTTTTTATTTTTTTTATTTTTAAATATCAAAATGATTAATTAATCTTATTTGAAAAATAAATATGATTCAGAAAGATTAGAAACATGAAAACCACGAGTTCCCTCCCATGCAGCGCTTTTGTTTAATGTCGTTAGCCCGACATAGATACTAAATCTATCAATTTTTTCCTGGTTCATAGATTGGATCAATTAACTCAACCTCTATTTTCTTTTTATTGAATGATTAAATGAATGGTTTTAACCTTTGACCATTGAACTTGAAAATGTAACCACTAGTGGGATCTTGAATCTCTACTGCCCCATGGGGGTACACATGATGCACTATGAAAGGACCGGACCATCTAGACCTTAACTTTCCCGGGTGTAAATGATGTTTTGAACTATATAAGAGCACAAATTTTCCCGGTTCAAAATGTTTTACCTTGATATTCCTAGATTTGTAGGCTTTAACTCTAGCTTTATTGATCCTTTAATTTTCATAAGCCTCCATCGTTAGTTCCTTCAGTTCATTGAGATCTAATTTCCTTTTTGTTCCGGCCAATGAGAGGTCATAATCCATTTTCTTAATTTCCCAAAAGGCCTTATGTTCAATCTCCACTGGAAAATGGCATGCTTTACCATAAACCAACCTATATGGTGACATTCCTAGGATGGTTTTGTATGCTGTACGATATGCCCAAACAGAATCCAAGAGTTTCTTGGACCAATCTTTCCTAGAAGGATTGAAAATTTTCTCAAGAATTTGTTTGATTTCACGATTGGATAACTCAGCTTGACCATTGTTCTATGGGTGGTAAGAAGTGGACACTTTGTGAAAAATTCCATATTTTTCCATGAGTGATGAGAATGGACGATTGCAAAAATGAGTTCCATGATCACTAATGATAGCCCTAGGAATTCCAAATCTAGAGAAGATGTTTTCCTTGAGAAATCTAATCACAGTTTGATGATCATTGGATTTTGTTGGAATGGCATCAACCCATTTAGAGACATAATCGATAGATAAGAGAATGTAAAGATATCCCCTAGAGTTTGGGAAGGGACCCATGAAATCAATTCCCCAACAGTCAAAGATTTCAACCACTAATATGGGAGTGAGTGGCATTTGATTCCTTTTTGTGATGGACCCTACTTTTTGACACCTAAGAAAGCTTTGAAAAAATGTGTAGGAGTCCCTTGAGAGGGTGGTCTAGAAGAGACTACATTGAAGAATCTTAGAAGATGTTTTCTTAAAGGAAAAGTGACCTCCACATGCCTCACTATGACAGAATTTAAGGATGGACTATTGTTCAGATTCTGGAACAGACCTCCTAATGACTTGGTCAGGGTAGAACTTATGGAGGTATGGATCATCAAACACATTGTGTCTAACATTAGAAAGTAATTTCCTTCGAGCTTGAGTCCCTAAGAATTTTGGAATGACTCCTGTAACTAAGAAATTGGCTATGTCGGCATACCAAGGTCAGTCACTCACAGAGTATAGGTGTTCATCAGGAAATGAATCAGACACAGAAAGGTGATTTGAATTGTCGTTGAATTCCATCCTATAGTGGTGATCAACTACAAAATTTTCAACACCCTTTTTATCTTTGATTGTGAGGTCAAATTCTTGTAAGAGAATGACCCACCTAATCAGTCTAGCCTTAAAATCTTATTTTTGGAGGAGGTATTTTAGTGCAGAATGGTCAGTGAACACAGTTGTGGGGGATCCTAAGAGGTAGGCCCTAAATTTCTCTAAAGAAAACACAATATCAAGTAACTCATTTTCAGTAATGGTGTAGTTTATTTGGGCATCATTTAAGGATTTTCTTAATAAGAAATGACGTAAGGAGTTTTATCACAGCGTTGTCCTAACACAGCTCCAACAGCAAAGTCACTAGAATCACACATAAGTTCAAAAGGAAGGTTCCAATTTAGAGATTTTATAATGGGAGGAGAGGTGAGAGATGATTTGAGGGTTGAGAATGAACCCTCACAGCTTTCTGTCCAAACAAATGGATCATCTTTTACTATGAGAGCACAAAGGGGATGAGATATTGAACTAAAGTCCTTGATGAATCTTCTATAGAAACCAGTATGTCCTAAGAAATACCTCACTTCCTTGACAGTTTTGGGTGATGGAAGGTGACGAATGATGTCAACCTTGGCTTTATCAACTTCAATCGCCCTACCTGAGACCAGATGTCCTAGAACTAGTCCCTCTTTAACCATGAAATTGTAGTTTTCATAGTTTAGGACTAGATTATTTTCTTCACATCTTGACAAGACTCTCTCTACATTCTTCAGACATCCCTCAAATTTATCCGCAAAAAAAGAGAAGTCATCCATGAAGACCTCAATAAATTCCCCTACCATGACTGAGAAGATTCCCATCATGCACCGTTGGAAGGTTCCAGGGGCATTGCATAACCCTAAGGGCATGCGTTTGAAAGCAATGGTGCCGAATGGACATGTGAATGTAATCTTCCCTTGATCCTCTAGGGAGACCTCAATTTGATTATACCCTGAGTACCCATCTAAGAAATAGTAGAAGGCATGACATGCCACTCTCTCAAGGACTTGGTCAATGAAGGGTAAAGAGAAATGGTTCTTCTTGGTGAATGAGTTTAGCTTCCTATAGTCAATGCAGACCCTCCACCCACTACTCACCCTTGTTGGAAGAATCTCCCTATCCTCATTGGTTATCACGGTGATTCCAGCCTTTTTTGGAACCACTTGGATTGGGCTCACCCATTCACTCTTAGCTATGTGATATATGATACCATCTTTTAACAATTTTATAAGTTCTTTCCTTACTACCTCCATTAGATTAGGATCGAGTTTCCATTGAGGTTGACAACATGGCTTTGAATCAAATTTCAGAACAATCCTATGAGTCCCAATAAGTGGTATAATCCCAGGAATATTAGACAGGGTCCAACCAATGGATTTCTTATGTTTTCTATGGACAACTAGAAGCATCCTCTCCTGATTGGCTTCAAGAGAAGAAGAAATGACAATAGGATGTGTTTGATTATCCCCTAGGAAGGCATACTTTAGTGCAGCATGAAGTTCCTTCAATTCAAGATCTGGTTGATTCAGAATTTTAGTAAAACATTGGGACATTAGATCAAGATCAATTTTATTTCCTAAAGTTTTAGATAGGATTGATTCCTCACATGTAGAAGCTTCAGCTACTAGATTGGCTTGATCAGATTTAGGGAAGGAAGTTGGAGTGGTCTCCATGAAATTGGTTTCTTGAAAGGTTTCACAGATTGTTGGACCTAAGACTTCATCATAAGAGAAATTTGAAAATGATTCAATCCAAGGAGATAAACTTCCTTCATATGAACAAAGGAAATCAATCTCATCCTGACTTAAATATTCATCAAATATTCCTTGATGTTCTATGGATTCATTATCAATTCTTCCTATCATGTTTACTTCATGAATGTCCACGTCATCCCCTATTTTTGAGCTTGCATTATAGATGTTCAAGTCTATAATCATGTTCCCAAAGGTGATGGTCATGTTCCCATTTCAGACTCGGATAACAGAGTTGATTGTTGTAAGGAAGGGACGACCAAGGATGATTGGGGTTTGTTCCTTATTTCCTAAGTTTGGATGGTTGTCAAGGACAATGAAATCAGCAGGGTAGATAAAGTTTTCAACCTTTACCAAAACATCATTCAAAATCCCCTTTGGAACCCTAATGCTACGATCAGCAAGTTGAAGTGTGACAGATGTGGGTTGGAGTTCTTCTAGTCCTAACTGGCAGTACATAGCATAAGGGATGAGATTGAAACTAGCACCTATATCACACAAGGACTTGACAAATTTGATTTCTCCTAGTTCAACATTGATGTAAGGGAAACCTGGGTCTTTCAACTTAGGAGGAATGGTCCCTTGAATTGTGATACTCACATTAGCAGCCAAAAGGACTTGGTTTTTATGTGAAAATTTTCTTTTAAAAGTGCACAAGTACTTATGGTACTTTGATTAGGCAGGTATGGCTTGGATGGCATCGATAAGGGGAATTTTCAACTTGACTTGTGAGAATATTTCCCTCAATGTTTCACTCAGTTCAGGCTTGGGTTTCCCCCTCATGCATTGAGGAAATGGTGCAGGTTGTGGGGTTATTTGGTGAAGAGTTGTTTCTTTGACAATGTTATCGTGTTTTTCAGTTTGATCATTTGGTTCATTTTAATTTTCATCCAAGTTTGAATCTTCAAGTGGGTTTTGAATTAGTTGTTCAGGTTTCTCAATTGATTTCCCACTTCTTAAAACAGTCACAAACATTAGTTGTTCATGAGTTGTTTGAGCACAGTTTGACTCTCCCCTTGAAGTTGAGGATGGGACCACCTGAGTTGGCATGGGTGCCCTTCCTGTTTTTATGGATTGAAGTTCTTGTTTAAGGGAAGAGACTTCTGAGTTCATCCTTTCTATTTGTTTGCATAGTTTTTCTAGTAGGCTTTGTGGAATAGTTTGGGTGGTTGCTTGAGTAGGTTGGTTTATACCAGGGGGCTATTTTGGAGGTGTGATGGTTTGTTGAAAATGGACCAGTGGATGTTGGTATTGGATAGGTTGGGTTTGGAACTGGTTATGGGTTTGGTAGTTCTGATGGGGGTAAGGATTTTTTTCCCTGTGGTTGGCTAGGTTTTTGGTTATCTTTCCAGCGGAAGCCTGGGCGGTCGTTATACCTTAGGTTGAAGGTGTTTTGGTATTGTGGTTTTTGAAAGTTCAAAGCATTTACTTGCACTGGGGATCCTCCTAAAATAACATCCTTGATGGATGGAATGGTTGGGCAGTTTTCTGTCTTATGGTCATGTTTGTCACAAATTGTGCAAACAAGGTCAACAGTTTGGATTTCATGGACTTTCCTAAGGTCTATCTCTTCAACCTTCCTAGAGAGTGCTTCAAGTTTAGCCCTAAGGCTTTCCTCTTCTCTAAGTGTATGAATTCCAGTAGTTCTTTGTGGCTTTTCAGAATAAGGTGAAGTTCCCCTTGTTTGGTTTTGTTCAGAAAGGATTTCAAGATACTCATAAGAATCATTTGGGGCTTTGTTTTTAAAGGTTCCATTACACATCATGTCAATGAATTGTTTGTTCCCCAAATCCAACCCTTCATAGAAAATTGTCACTTGTTTAGGAATAGAAAAAACATGGTGTGGAACCATGTTTAGATTTTCTTTAAAGCTCTCCCATGTTTCATAGAATTACTCTCCCTCTTTTTCAAAAAAGTTTTGGATACTCTTTTTAAGTGCAATTGTTTTTTGTTGGGGAAAGTATTTTTTATAGAATTCTCTTTGTAGTTGGTCCCAAGAGTTTATGGATGGTGGTCTCAAATTTTTTATCCAATTTTTAGCTTGATCCATTAAAGAAAAAAGAAATATCCTCATCTTAGCTGATTCTAGTTGATGTGGGGGACACATGGTTTCTACAATGTCATTGAACTCCTTAATGTGAAGGTAGGGCATCTCGGACTCCATTCCATGGAATGTGGGAATATGGTTTAGGACATGGGGTTTAAATATGTAGTTGGAATCTCCTAGGAAATTGTGTCTAATGCATGAGGGGTCATTGGTCCAGGAAGGTGTGAGGTAGTCATTCATGGTTTGATCAACTGAATTCCCCAAGTTTGGGGCTACCTCATTTGGGTTTCCATTTTGGTTCCCACCCTGGTTTATTAGTTGGTTTCTTTGAAGACCTTCCATTGAAATAGGCTCAATTTTTGACTCGGGGTATTAGGAATATTAGGATCTAATGGAAAGAGTTCCCTTGGTGTACTTGACTCCCCAACCCCAAGACTATCCACCCTAACTAGACGGTTCGATTGATCGCGGGTGTAGGCGGACATGCGCCAAAATAAAAAAAAATGAGAAAGGGACAAGATAAGAGAATTTGGATGAGAAAAGAAGAAATGGGGGAGAATATAATGGGTGTTTATATGACTTACTTGGGTCCCCTTCAACAGCGCCAAAATTTGATTCTCGCTCAAATTTACCCAAAAGAAGAAGGTAGGACGGTCCTTATAGTCTAGTTTGGGTTGTTGAATCCTGAGAGACCTAAGAAGTACCTACTGACACGTGCATTCTATGGATTGTTTTTGGCTATTAAGTGGCCAAAATAGGTTGATTTAAGATGGTTTTAAAGGATCAATAACAGATTTAAGTTAATTCAAATTATGGTAATGAGTTGATCCTAGGTTATCGCTCGGGGTGGATTGGATGAATTCCTTTTTTAATGATTTCACTTTCTTATAATTGAGATGGATTCATTTAAGAAGATAAAAAGAAATCATCACTTACTGGTTTAATGCCTAAAAAAATTAATACTAATCACCTATTCACTTTAAGGATCATAATTTGAGCACTACAAGGTAGAGTTTCGTATTAGTACTTGAAATGCGTGACCTTAAATTCAATAAGGATGAAGAGGTTTTAAAATCATAAAATAAAAATCTCATTTAAAAGAAGTGATTAGACATTAATGGAGTGATAAATAACATCCAATCCAGACCCTTTCTACTCCATTGGATCAACCCATAAAAGAGTTATCCCTCCATTTATGACATGTCTTCAACGGAAGCGGGAAGTAGACTTACGAGGGTGGAATTGAAGAAGTAAAAACAATAACAAAAATCGATCACTCCTCTGTTGTGAGATAAATATCACAAAGTATGGTGTGAATACATCCAAACCTTGAACCAAAGGTATCAACGTGATAAGTAGAAGAACATAATAAGAGTAAATGAAGAACTTTTATTAAGAAACTAAGGTGAATTAAACAACTTACATGAGAAAGAAATGCGATTATAAACACAAAGCGGCAGCATAACACTACAATGAAACTAAGCACCAAATATTATAAACTCCTCCACCACCAATGACTTAAATAGGAATTTTGGAAGCCTTGGGTCGAGCCTCCAACAGTACAAATCATACCACTTGATTATGGTAGGACTAGGGTGGTGGAAAGATTGTGGAACTTAGACTTTTCCACATTTGACCCGAGGTGGCAGCCAGCTTTCATCCACCAAACAGATGCGCTTTGATGACCTTCTACATGGCCGAATCAGAGTGGGAAATAGAATAATAAAATGGATACCATGATGTCTTATAACCTTTTGTAAAATTTGGGCTCATTTGGAGTTTTATAATAGAAGATATGATCAGATTAGTGGGCTGTTTTTATGGGCCACAGAATCTGGCCCAGAATTTTATCTCTAACTTGAGCCGCCTAAATGGACATCATGGAATCTGAATTAGTATTGGATCCTGAATAATGATTTGTCACTATATATTTCTTCTAGAATACCACAAAATTTGGGATTCTTGGGCCTGTATGATGGGGCCCACAGTCTCATCAGTGGTCGGGTGTGCAATCTGACTTCTCCAGAATTGTTTCCTTTCATCACAATATATCCCCATCTTCGTCCATGAATTATCCATTGATACATGAATGAAACATGTTCATATTTAAGAGTAGATAAATTTACCAAAATATAAAATTAAAATATGGATAATTATATTACTTAAAATGAGATGAATAATTGGGTACTTAAAATGATGTTAAAAAATGTACCACAAAATAGTGCATTTTAAGAAGTATTTACAATCACAATGTGAAATGATGTTCAAAGTGTAAAATGCACTAAAATGGTGTTTATGAATAATAAAGAACATTAATATTATATAAATTAACAATGAATATTAGCCTCATTTAGTGGCTAATCAAATATGATGAAAACATCACAATTCTTGCACGACATGCCTCCGACTTTGTCGTTACCCCCAAATGCAAGGTTGATTGCTTCTTTGGTGGGATAAAAACATGCCTATAGAAATCCCAAGTGATTTGTAACTTCAAGAGCTATGAGGAAATTATCTGATGTGACCTTAATGTTGAATTGGAGAATGGATAATATCAGGATTATCATGGGGATAAGAAGCGTAAAGTGGACTTCCATTCAGGTAGCCAGATGGATAAATCCAACAGTGCTATGAAAATCCATCACCCCAGTTTCCAAAGTAGTATAAATAATCACCCTATAAATTTTCCTAAAGGGGACGAGAAAATGATTTAGGTTTGGAAGATAAGGGAACCTAGAAATTAACTATTGGTAAGAAAAACCTACAGCTGCAATAGAAGAGAGTGACACTCCATTCGACCCTCAAAGCATTTTTTAATGCTTCAACTTCAAAGAACCAGGGCACTTTGTAAACCAATGCCCTAAGGCAAGGGGTTTCAAAGGAAACCAATAACCTACAAGGAATCAAGTTCTTTCTTTTTCCATCACTACCGCCAGTGTGATCATAAAAAAAAGTGGTGACAAGTACGCTAGTTATTCATTCAAGAATAGCGAACATAGTTTTAGATTCTTGTTCTATGAATTCTTTTATATCCTAAATATTTAGTATAAAAATCCCTACAATACTAAAAATCATGGAATTAAATATGTCATTGAGTACGAAAAATGGGGTAATCATTGCATCCTATGAGTATAACTCCTCCCATGTCAAAATTTGTGGATTTAACTTCCTAGTGAACCTCATAATACTCTCTCTAGTGGACTATTATGAAATTATATGAATGGATTGGGTTTCACTATATAGATCCAACATAAATTTTTGTGAGTGGGAAGTCACACTCAATATGGAGAATCGACACCCAATTATGTACAAGTGTAATGAGGAAGATGAATCTTCATTAGCACCGTCATCTCATGTGTGGATATTTTTTCCATATGAGCATTCATATCAAGTATAGATTATTGATTCTAAGGAATAAATCAACCTTGAACACATAAATATTTTGAGATAATTCACTAAAGTGTTTCCTGAGGAATTACCTGGTCTTCCACCAAGAAGAGATGTTGAATTCTCAACCGATCATATACCTGGGTTGTTTCCAATATCCATGACTCAGTATATAATTGGTGTTTTGGAGATTGAGGGGATGAAAAAACAACTACAGGAGAATCTATATATAGGGTTTATATGCCCAAGTGCTTCACCATGGGGTGCACCAATACTCTTCATCAAGAATAATTGCGGGTTAATGTGCCATTTCATTGATTATCTTGAGCACAACAAATTCACGATACAGAACAAGTATCGTCTTCCCTAGATTGATGTCTTGTTTAATCAACTACGTGATTCACAATACATCTACATGGTGAATTTTTATTCAGGATATTACCTTGTAAGGGTGATGAAGGAGGATATCCCCAAGACTGGTTTTTGTAAAAGATACATTCACTATGAATACATAGTAATGCCTTTCAGACTCACTAAGGGTCCAACAATATTCATAGAATTGATGAATATAGTCTTTATAGATTAAATTGAAAATTTTGTGGTATTCTTTATAGAATATATTCTAATATACTCCAAAACGAAGGAGGAGCATGAGGAGAACATATTAATTGTAGTAGAGACCATGCAAAAGCAGAAGCTCTATGAAAATAACATCAAGTGTGGGTTATGGTCGAAAGAGGTCTCATTTTTGGGTCATATAATCACAAGCAATGTGATATATGTGGATCCCTCCAACATATCTTAAATTGAGATATGGTAGAGGCCAACATAGTTAATAGATATACATAGCTTCCTAGGGTTAGGTGGTTATTATTGCCGATTTGTGAGAAATATCTCATGATATTCCAACCCTCTTACTAATATAACTTAGAAGGGAGTGATGTTTTTATAGAGTGATGAATGAGAAGAGAGCTTCAAGGAGTAGAAAAGGATGCTTATCACTATTCCCTTTCTCCTTTTACCCACAAGTGGAGAAATTTTTGTGTTATTCAGTGATGAATTGAAGAAGGGTCTGAGATGTTTGCTTTCAAAAATTTTGTGGCATTACCTCTTTTGAGAATATTTTGAGATATATACAGACTAAAAAAGACTCAAGTATGTATTCACACAGAAAGAGTTGAACATGCGCCAAGGATGATGGTGATAGCTGATCAAAGACTATGACTGCTCAATCTATTACCACCCTGGGGAAGCGAAAAAGGTTGTAGATGCTCTATATAGAAATCTTACTGAAATTCTATCATAGATGATATTTGAAAAGGATCCAATATTCATAGATTTGATAAATATGGACAAGGTAATCATAATAAATGGAACATCATAAATCCATTCACAAATGATTTCTCAACCATCTATTTTGGATTGGTTAAAGGATGATAAAAAGGATGATGTGGGAATTAAGAAGACGATGGAAATTATTAGAGAAGGGAAATCCTCAGAGATCAATGTTAATGAAGATGGAATTGTGAGATTTGGGTCAAGACTATGTGATCCATCAAATCTGGAGTTAAAGAAGGAATTTTTTTATGGTGCACTTAGTTCAAATTTATCCATTATCCCAGAAAACCGAAAGATATAGCAAGATATCCAAGTTCATTATTAGTGGGATACCATGAAGATGGAGATTGATAAGTATGAATCCTAGTTCCTGGTATGTCATCAAGTGAAGGTTGAGAGGCGGAAGTCTAAGAGGATGATACAATGATTACCCATACTAGCATGGAAATGGGAGAACATCACTATGGACATTTTCACTGGATATCTGAAGTCAACTAAAGGAAACAATGCTATCTTGGTTATTGTGGATCATCTGAAAAATACTGAACACATCATTGCTATTTGAGATGATTCTCATTGGATCAACTAGAAAAGATATACATCAGCGATGTATTATGGAAGCATGGAGTACCACTATCGATTGTATCTGATCAAGATCACATATTCACCACTATGTTTTGAAAGAGTATTCTACATGCTCTGGATACTAAGATGAACATTAGTATGGCTTATCATCCTCAACCTGATGGCCAATATTATTGGACTATCCAAAATATTGAGTACATTTTTAGAGCATGCTCAATGGACTTCAAATGAGGATGGTATCAACATCTCCATCTAGTGGAGTTCTCTAACAACAAAAGTTTCCACTCATGATTCCAAATGGCTCTTTATGAATCCCTATATGGGAAGAGGTGATGAACACCGAAATGTTGGGATGAATATGGGTGTAAAAACTCCTAGGTCTAGATTTGGTCGAAGAAATGGTGGAGAAGGATATTACCATCCAACAGCACATTAAATCTACTCAGAGACGACAAAAGTTCTATGTTGATAATCGTTGAAGAGACCTAGTTTTTAATGTCAGAGACATGGTATTCCTCTGCATATCACTGTGGAATAGAGTTATAATATTTGTGATGAAGTGAAGGCTTAGTCCAAGGTACATCATCCATTTTGAGATCCTTGGTCACATTGGTGTAGTGGCCTATCGATTAGCACACCCACCAAACCTATCTCAAGTACATGATGAATTACATGTATCAATCTTGAGTAATTATATACAATACCCATCATATGTACTCACTCCAGAAGATGTAGCATTGGAGAATGACCTCTCCTATAAAGATAATATGGTGAAGATATTAGATTGTAGTGAAAATTTTCTATGAAAGTAGTTAACTCCCCTCACCTAGGTGTTGCGGTGATACCCAAATTTTGAAGAAGTTCCAATGGAATTAGAGACTGTAATGAAGTAGATTTACCAGATTCTGTTTTAGGGTGGGAAAAGTAAAATTTGAGGGTGAAATTTCTTAATGGGGTAATATTGTAAAGACCCAAACATTCATTAGTGAAAATTCCCCTTGATTTAATTAAATATAATATTATGTAAAATGGTTATGTAAAACATATTCAAATCCTTGGTTTTATGTTTTAGGATTTTAAAATAGAGTTATGAATTGTGACCATTGCAAATATAGTCTTTGAACAGTGATCAAATTCTTATTATAAATATAGGGCTTTAACAAATCCAATTTACACAGAAAAATGATGCAATGGCCTCATCTAGTAGAATTTCTTTGTACGAAGCCCATTTGTCCGACCATTGATAATAGGTGGAATTATCAAGATTCCCCCTTTACCAAGCCCAAGATAAGCTTCAACACAGTATGATCGATCAGAACAATCTATGTGAGTTGTGGGAGTTGATAGAGATTACCACCCGAGCGATATTATCTGAGCCACCCAAAGAGCATGTCACCATCTTACACCTTATCCTTTAGTCTTATGAGGGTGTTATTAGGGGTAATCTAATGAGGCCCTAGTAATGAGATTATGTAAATTTTTTTTATAGATAATATACATTCATTTTATTATTATTACTTATTAATATAGTTTTTAAATAAAAAATAGCATTTTTTAGTTAATTAAGAAATCTATTTTTACGAATTAATGGATTTTTGAATTAAAATATATTTTAATAAAATATTATTTTAAATTACTTTTTATTAAATATAAATGATTGTATAATGTTTTATGAATAAAATTTTGATTTTTAGTTGGTTTTGAATTCCCTTTTTCCAAACCCATGAATTTTCTATAAATGTCAGTTTTTATTTTAAAATTAAAAATTCACATATTTAGAAAATTATTTAAAGAAAATTAATATTATTTCTGGAATCTGAATTTCGAAATTATACAACGGTTAATTTTCTTTAATTTTCTGAGACATTCAAATTTTTGGGTAAAAATTAAATACTGTTTAATTATATAATTTGTTTGATGACATCATAATGACCTAATAGTGATGTAAAAAAATTCTATAACTGGTTTGTTCAGGAAATAAATATTTTAAAATTAAAATAATGTGATTTTAAATTTTTTTTATTTAATATACAAAGCCTCTGTGGACCCTTCAAGACTTATTAGAAATTTTAACTTTTAAAATTTAATTCCTTGAGAGTGTGACACACCTCCACATAAGAAAGCCTAATATTTTAATAAGTTCTTCCATTGCCCTTATAAAATAATTTTTTACCATACCCTTTGGATAAACAATTCTAAAAAACGTTGTGTTGTTTAGTGGTTTTGATTAGTTAAATATGTGGTGTCCAAAACATAAACAATAAATAATTTTCTCTCTTTTCCTATATAAAAACACCAATTATCCCACATCTACGTCACTAAAAAACTTTGGGGCTACACCAACCTCTAGCCTTCTATATTTATATTCCTCTCAAGGTGCCCCATTCTCCCAAGAATCCTCTCTCAAGCCTCTCCCAGGCCTTTGGGATCACCCTTCCATGTAAGGGATTTCTTCCTTTCTCATTTTCGTACAAGTTTCTTAATGTTGTTATACCCTTTTTATTTGTGTTAAAAATGATGGGGTATTATTTATAGCCTACCCTATACTGACCTCCTTATGTTTTAATTATAAAATTATTATTAATTTCTTATTAACTCCTCTCATGTACACCTTTTACCATGCTGAAATTCCGTATGGGATTTCTTCCTTTCTCATGTTAATCCATGTTTCATAATGTTGTTATACGCTATTAATTAAAATTAAAAATGTTGGGGTTTGAATTTTCAACTCCCCCATACATCCATCATTATGTTTTAATGATGGTATTACTCTTTCTCTCTCATTAATGCCTCCCATGTACAGTCATTAACATGGCGAAATTCTGTAAGGGATTTCTCTCTCCTCATTTATATTCAAGCAGTTCTTTTGTATTATGAATCTAAATTCCATTACATATGATAGGACATGTATCTATATGACCACCATAATTTTCATTTACTGTACATATGATGAGATACCCATTTTTATCTCATCATCCATTTGTATGAATTCTTATGTCAAGCCGTTATGCTCCCGAAATTGCACTACAATTTTTCAAGCCAAAGTCATTGTGTAGTGAATACCATACCCATTTATCTATCAAGGTTATTCACCTTTATGAACATTTGATTATTCATTATATAGTTTCATATAATAATTAAACATTCTTTTATAATGGAATAAATGATGATGTTTAATGAATCCATGTTATATGATCAATGTGGCACACTTATGCATGAAATGAAATGATTACGAAGGGTGTACCCTGATAGCACTCCAATGTATTGGGTAAAGATTAGTATCATGATTATTCAAGTTTAATAGTTCTTTACTCATGATAATTCATATTCAATGATGCTTTACTCATTTTCCATATGCAATGAGCCAGGTCTCATGCTAATACCATTTTAAATGTTGATGCCACATATCCATGTTATGATAATAATTAATATCATGCCTTTATGTTCATGTATCAATAATGATCCATTGATATGCCTATTTCCTTAAATTTATTGTATTCTTCATTTTATGCCTTTCTTACTCCCTTGCTGGGCTTTATAGATCACCCTTTTCTTATGCATGTCCTTAGGTTATCCCCTTATTGGCTAAGTACAAAAGAATGATGTGGTAATGTAAATGATGTTTTCAAAAAGATGTTTCATTTTAGGTTTTAAGTTGTTATTTAATGTTCTTATGCCACAAACACACTTGAACTCCTAATCTTATATTATATATCAAGTGAGGGTTTTATGTAATAAATCATGTTTAAGTGCGTAAACAATAACAGGGTTTTTATAAAATTTCAAGATAAAATATCTTGGTTTTGTATTCATATATGGATTTACAAATGGTGTAATATGTTTTCATGAAGTTTAAATTCTTAAATAATTAAAATACTTATTCATTAATAGAATATGGGTTATGAGGGGTGCATGATCATTATAAATTACATGTTTTAAAAATGGGATAAACGTCTTGTAAAATTCTGAGTTTCATTTTTATAAAAATGTCTTGACTAAAATTTCTATTTCATTTCCACCATGATTCCATACTTTTGACTAGGAGACATCACTAAGATATTATGGAGACCTACATAACTAATGGGTTGTTTTTTTCATCAATTGATTGTGTTTGAGGTTGCGACATGACTCTTTTGGTTAGAAGTTTCGATATCTCTTCATCTCATTCTTGTTAACTTCTTAGAGATTGATGGATCATCTTGGGGTTAATGGATCTAAATAATGATGTAACATACTTGTTCCAAATAACCCTGAAAAGCTATCTAAGCATAGTTGGCCAAATCTTCTGAAGCATATCGCTCCAAAATCTTGAGGTTTTTAACCAATAGTGATGTCCAAAGTGTGTTAGTGGGTAGACTATGCCCTTATCACCAGAGTGTAGCTTAAAATATTATCTGTTGGGAAAAAATATCTCAAGGTATCATTGAATCATTTTTGAGGTGATTGTGTTTGTTGATAATGTGGACATCTGTGTTGTGATTTTTGAAAAAGAAAACCATGACATACAAATTTTTTGACAAAGGGGATTTAATGGTGGCGTGTTGAGTTCAATAGCTGTGGTTAATGATCCATGTTTGGTTCAAGAACGTCGAAAAAGTAATGGATGATCTGGAGGCAGTACAAAAAGAGCAGATACAAGGTGGGGCCGTTTTCCAGTGTTTACCAATTTTTTTGTCCTGAAAATTGAAAAATGAAGAAAAGTGGTTTTTGGAAAAGGGACTTGAATTTTGTGTAGTTTAAAGAGAGGAAACTTGCACACCTAATGTTTTTCAAGATCAGAACATCAACATATGACAAAGGGATATGGGGTGCCCAAGTTTTAGGGTTGGTTTCACAAGTTACTTTCACGTTAGAGACTTGCGCGCTGAAACTTTCATGCCAAGGGGAGACTTGTGTGCCATAGTGCAGGGTGTCCAAATTCCTATAAATAGAGGTCGACCCCTCCTCATTCAGTGAATAGTTCAACACTTAGAAAAATCAGAGCTCATGTCGCGCAAGTGTGGTGGTCATGCAAGTGGCATGTGGTCACGCAAGTATAAGTTGCACGCCAAGGGATAGTTGTGTGCCTAAGGTGGTTTGGGAGAGAAAGGAAGTGAGTCGTGCAAGTTTTGAGTTGAAGAAGAATGCATCGTGCATGTGGTTTGGTGAAATTGGCATGCCAGATTTTGAAGAAGCGTGAAATTTGTTGGTTGCACACCAATATTGGTTTGGGTGTAAAAGAGTGTGCATTGCGCAAGTTTGGATTTAGAGAAGCTTGTGTCGCGCATGTTTTTGAGGTGGACTTGCGCACCAGTTTTGAATTGAACGCCGAGACTTGCGCACTGGATTAGAGAAGGGTTCCAGGTAAGGTTGATTCACGACAGATATTCAGGGCTGCATGAAATCTGGAAGATTGCCTGATACCTTCGGTGCAAAGTGATATTCATCTTCGGGTGAAAGTTGGACTTCAAGAGAGAATCCAAATACAACAGAGGATGTATTCATTAGTGATAATGAAGATACCTACAGGTCTATAAACTGTTAGTGGATCCTTTCTAGAGTAGTGAGAAAAGGAAGAGGAAGAAGGTGATCCTCTCCACCGACAGTGATCTAGAGTGAGAGAGAGGGAGTGACCCTTGGGAAAGCAGTGATCCGACACTAAACATTGTAAAGGTAGTGAGCCTGGGAGTAGTAGTGATCTATCCCAAACCATGTAAACAGCAGTGCGCTTTTAGAGGATTTGGTACATCGGCACATTGCTGGTGTATGCTCCTTGGATGTAGCCTAGTGGGGGTGAACAGAGTAAAAAATTTTGTGTCCTATGCATGCTTTAAATTCGGTTTATATTGTGCAATGGGAAATGGAGAGAATAGTGTTTTACTTAACAGCGAAACAAGATCAGACGGGGCATTACTTTTAAATTGGTTATACCCTAATTCACTCCCACTCTCAGGGTATTCAACCTTGTGGACCTGACATTATCATTATCATTTTACTAGAGTAATAAATAAATCATACAAATTAAGAGTAAATAGCATAAGAATGATACATAAATAAAAACAGAAGTCATCACATATAAAAAATGATGACACAAGACACATGTATCTAATAAAGCTACCAAAACATGTATACAATGAAAATATGCAATACATGTGGAAATAATAAAAATATTCTTATTGTTTCCTACTTGAATTAGGTGCATCAACTAATTCCTTTGTTCTTGTTATCCTAAGAATCAGTTAACAACATAAAGTATGGTTCCTTACCTTATCAACACCTGCAATCATATAATGTGTTTAGGTCCCCAAAGATTTCCCAAAATGGTTGTGGTATATTATCGTAGTAAGAAACTTCCCAAGGGTTGTTCCAATGAGTCATTGAATATATATATCAAATGTGTACAAGGATAATTAAAAATGGAATATATTACTCGAATTTAAATTTCCTATGAATTCAGGTTCACAACTTATATCCTTATTCTTTCATCAATTCCATTTATGATTTGGACCTCTAATTTAATTTTCAGTCAAGGGATATTTAACTAAAATAATTAAAAATCTCAATTCATTTAGTTTATATATCTCAAGAATTGGAATAGGACCAATGTCACTAATATAACCATAAACATAGTTTATACCAAATAGTCTATTCACAATGTATAAGTGAAGACCAAATCCACATTGTTCTTTGTCTTCATAGTTGTGTCATAATCCATTTCATAGATAATTTAATTTATAAACACTGACCATCCATGGGGTCCCTTTTTTGGAATACAAGTCTCACTATAGTTTTAATATGAACCAACACCCTACAATCGCGTCCATGGTGAACATCATGAACACATGTGTCATTCTAGGTGTGGTGTAATCTATCAGCCACTCAATTCTATCCTTTGTGGCCCACTAATGGTGGCGAAGTATCTCCCATGTAATATATGTTCATATTCCATTATGTCTATCCATGGACATCAAAGAAGAATCCATTTATCACTCGTTATATAAAAGTAAAATCCCCTATGAGTCTGTCCTTGGAAAACCATGTATCACTCAGGCATAAAAGTCAATAAACAATTAAATCCATCCTTGTAATTCTTCATTTGAATCCACATGTCACTCATTGATAATAAGAATCAAACCAATTCAATATCATTTAACAAATTAACTTATTCCAAGGGTCACAACCCAAACTAAATCAATTATAACCCAGTATAAGAAGTGACTTAAGCCATTGGGATAAGCTAGGATCCTTTCCTAAAATTTACTCACATTGAAAAAACATTTTTCCTAGCATATAATTCTTAACCAACCTATCAAATGGGATAGGATCTATTAAATTCCCAAGGGAATTCACATATAAAAGAAAATTCATGATTAAACATGCAATTACATAACAAGGAGGGAAAGGGCTTTGGTCATTCCAGGATAAGAATTGAAGGTTTTCAATAAATTTAATCACAAGGGAAAAACATTATAACTTTCATCACATGATAATCCATACTTTCACATGGCATAGGCTCTATTAAATAGTAATGACCCGCCAATTATCATTAGCTTGAGAGCTCAACGAGTCATTACTAAGCCTTAAGAGACATCCCCAAGATGCCAAAGGCTAGTAATTAATGCCGAAGGATTTCAAATATAAATTGGGGGGACGATTTACCCTTTACAAAAATAACCCATAAACTAACCAAGCATAACCAAACATTCACTATATAATGCATGAACAAATGAAAGACAAAAAAAATTCATTTATACCAAAATACATCAAAGTACACAACAGTGGAAGACCAAACTAAGAATCAAAGTACACAATGGATGAACAACTCAAGACTATCAAAAGGCACCACAACTCTACGCTACACAAGCTCCAATCTCCACAACATCTCCCAAGCATCACAACAAACCTCTATCTGTAAGATGCCATACCTTTACCCATGTCTTGGAATACAAAATCCAAAAAAGCACTAGAGTGCCAAAGAAAGGGTGAGTATAAAACTCAGTTGGTTTTTCCCAATGACTTCCCTACTCATGCCACTAGGAGAAAAGAGTTAGCAACATTTATATAAAAACATTTTATATAATTTTTTTTATCAAAAGTAGTTTATATCTAAATATAAACAAGTTTCAAAAACCATTCATAACCAAAGTTATTCTAAGAGCAATTGAAACCAATTTTCAAGTAAGTTATTTTTCCAGAAAAATAACCAAACAATCCTTAGAACCATTTCTCAAACATTTCTTTTTGGCATACCGAACCATTCTACAACCCATGAAACCAACCATGCATGCTACGTTATGACAGTTCCATACTCATGAGCAGTTTCTTGTCGATCTACCAAGTTGTCACAAGGTAATTTTTTCCCATGTTCCATTATACCTTTGGCACCGAGCCTAGGGTCATATTTCAACCAAGACTCATACTTATAGTTACTATGTGCCATTAAACGTTTGGCACCGAGAAAAAGTTCTTATATCAACCAAGCCTCGTACATGCAATATGAACACACACCACATCTTCCCATCAAATATGCCAAAACACCCTTTCAATAAAAACACCTTTTTATTAGAAACCATTTCCATCAAAACCATTTAAATGCCAATCCATTTTAATTACTAACCATTTCAATAAAACTCCCTTTTTATTGAAAACCAATTCCATCAAGACATTTCAATATAAAACCATTTCAATAGAACACCATTTTTATTGAAAATCCAATTTTCATCAAACCATCTACAATTTCAAAAAATCCATAATTTAAAATCTACATTTTAAATTCAACAAGCCAAATCACTTTTCACAATAATTCATCAAGATTTCACAATTTCAACAAAACCATAAATCATCACTAAAGAAGATTTATTACATTCTATTAACAATCATATCCTTTCAAACAAAACAATTTGAAACCAAGACAATCAATTATAACAAGAGGAGTCAAGAGTGAAGCCTCCTTCCTCAAAGGTTTTGATGAAAACCACAACGGTCGAAGAACGCACAAGAAACCCGGGTTGATTCTCAAAAAACCCGCCTTAAATAACTTCTCCTAGAAAGATCTAGACCAAATATCATCATATTTTGAATCCACACACTTAGATCTACCCATAATGGGCATAGATCTATGAAGCTGAGAGAAGAGGAGAAGTAGATCTAAGTAGATCTATGAAAACGATCATGAACGAACAAGAATGATCACATACCACAAGAATCCAGATTCAATTCGCCAGGAGAAGCCTTAAGATCGCCTCCAGAATGATGGGAGAACCCTATTTGACCTTAGGAGAAGAAAAATACCGAGTTAGGTCCGCTTAGGAGGAAAAATGAGAAACTTAAAGGAAAAAACGCATGAGATCCTCATTTATAGGATCTCATTTAAGTGGCCGCAGGGTTTGCTTGCACGGTTAGACAAACCATGCGCTAACCGTGTTTTAGCCAATACCTCAACAGAACCTTCACGCACAGTTTGGCCATACGGTTAGACAAACCGTGCACCAACCATGCAGAAGCTACTGCCTCCAAGACACACTATGCACGGATTGGCCACACGGTTTAGTCAAACCGTGCGCCACCCGTGCGACTTCCCCTTTTGCCTCAAAACATCATTCCAAGTTCTGTCGACTCTCTCATTCATCACCCTTAACATTATAACCATTAAAATCATCAAGAAATGGTTACATACCAGAAGCCGGGAGTACTACATTATCCCCAACATTGGCCATTCTGTCCTCAAAAAGTGGAAAAGCTTCATCCAACTGAATGACTTCCGGCCACTGCTCTTTCATTTCCTTTTCACGTTCCCAAGTCTGTTCTTGAATCTGACCACGCTTCCATAAAGCCCAAACTAGACTGATGATTTTTCCATGCAATACATTATCTTGACTATCCACAATCTGCACCAGGATATTTATCAACGAATCATCCAGATCAAAGGTCAACGTGATCCTATCTGATCACATGGTCATGTTCAGGCTGTTACTTTTTCAACTGAGATACATGGAACACATTATGCACCAAACTGAATCATGGTGGTAAGGCCAACAGATATGCCACCTCTCCAACCAGTTCCAGTATCTCAAAAGGGGAAATGTATCTATTATATAACATTCCCTGATTCCCGAAACGACAATGCCATTTGGGTGATAGTGGATCGTCTTACCAAGTCAGTCACCTTCCATTTCATGCCACTCCACCAAAACTATGCCTTTAATGCCTTGTACATCATCTATGTACCTGGGTGTACAAACCCATCTTTAATGGTGGTAAGCATGAAGGATTTGTTCTTGAAAAACCATAGGAACAACCATCTGATCTCTGAAACACAAAACTGAACCCCCATCAAGTTTCCAGCCATCAATGGTATCCCCACCATTGAGTTTTGAACTTGCAACTAGATATTCTGCATCAAATGTTTTTACTTCTCTAAACATCATTACTAAGTCTAGAACAAGTGTAGCTGAAAAGAAAATAGCAACATCACCTCTGTCTTCACATTCCACATGCATGTCGGCTAAGACCGACATCAACTGTCATTCATCTGAAGCTTCTTTTTCTAACTGAACATATGAATTTCTACTCAATGCATCCACCACTGAATTTTCTTTTCCTGGTGTGTACATCAATTCAAAGTAAAAAATTTAGATATACTCCATCCACCTCCTTTTCCTCAGATTCAAATCTCACTGTGAGAAAATGTGTTTCAAGCTTTTTTTATCTGTAAAGATAGTAGATTTCTCACCAAAAAGATAATGTCTCCATGTTTTCAAAGCATGAACGGCTGCAGCTAACTCCAAATCATGTGTTGGGTAATTATTCTCATGAACCATTAACTTCCTTGAACCATAAGCAACCACATGGTCTCCTTGCATGAGAACACAACCCAACCCGGATCCCGAAGCATCACAATACACCACATACCCCTGTCCTGATTCAGGAAAGATCAAGATGGGTACTGATGTAAGACAAACCTTAAGTTCATGGAAAGACTTCTCACATTCTTCTCTCCATTGGAATGGAGCATTCATCTTTGTCAGAGTTGTCATTGGTGACGCTAGTCGTGATAAATCATGCACAAAGTGTCGGTAGTAACCAGCTATACTAAGAAATATATTTATCTTGAACACATTCTTCGGTGGTTTCCAAGAGATAAGGACTTCTATCTTTTTCAGGATCAACAAAAACACCTTTCACAGAAATGAAATGGCCAAAGAAACGTACTTCCTGTATCCAAAAATTACACTTTGATAATTTGGTATACAAATGATGGTCTCTCATGATTTGAATCACTGTTTCCAGGTGTACCTCATGATCAGCCCTTGTCTTTGAATACACCAATATATCATCCACAAACACCACAAAAAATGAATATAGATATCACTGAAATATCTGATTCATCAAATCCATGAAGACTGATGGTGCATTCGTTAGACCAAAAGGCATGAGTACATATTCGTAGTGGCCATATCTACATCTGAAATCTATCTTTGGAATATCCTCCTTCCAAACTCGCAATTGGTGATATCCTGATGGCAATTCAATCATGGAGAACCACTGAGCTCCCATTAGTTGATCAAATAGATCATTAATGCGTGGAAGTGGATATCTATTCTTTATTGTAACTTGGTTAATCTTATGATAATCAACACAAATCCTAAGACTTCCATCTACCTTGTTCAAAAACTACACCTGTGCTGCCCATGGAGAAGTACTTGGTCGAATAAAAACCTTTCATTATAGCTCCTCTAACTGCACTTTAAATTCATGTAACTCTATTGGTTCCATCCTATAAGACAGAAGAAAAATAGTACTGGTCCCCTAAAAGAGATCAATCGTAAATTCCACTTCCATTAGAGGTGGTAACCTAGAGAATTTATTGGGAAAGAAATATGGAAATTGATCCACAACAGCTAGAAAACTATTTTCCTCAATCCATTCCATTCATTACAAAGTCAACCCTACCAGTTGGTAAGAGATCATTCCCACCATTTGTGCCAACAAGCTCATTACACCTTGCTTTACCATCCTCTCTCCTGTGATGAGATGGTTGATGCCATCCTCAGCTGTGAAACTAACCATTCTCCTATAACAGTCTATGTGAGCCTTAAACATTGTCAACCAATCAATACCCAGGATTACATCATAGACATCCATGTACAACATCGAGAAGTCCCATTTTAACTCATCTCTATAAACAGTTATAGCACATGCTCTACACAAAAAGGCTTAACATTCTCTTTCACCAAGAGGAGTTTTCAGTTTCAAAATAAAAGGAATCATTTCTAGTTTTAAACATAGCCAGTCAACAGCACTAGAAGCAATGAAGGAATGTGATACACCAGTATTAAAGAGCACTTGCACAAGGGTAGAATTCAAAAGAATCATACCTCTCATCGTAGACGGTCAAACCTGATCAGCAACCATCATCTGCTCAGCTCTATACAATTGCTTCGTCGCTGCACTGTTCTCCTTGTTGCCTTGCTAAGATTGCCCTAGTTGAGGATTCATGGTATTTCGAGAATCACCATGGCTAGCTCTGTTATGATGACGAGACTGACTCTGCTGTCCTCAGCCTGTCGAATCATATGATGCTTGCGATGCCTAACAAGTGTCATGGGAACCCATCCTAGGAGCACTGCAACAATAGCACTGAAGATGTCCCATATTGTTGCAATTATGACATGCTCTAGGAGGCGTCGTACACTCTCGGATTATGTGGTCAGTCGAACCACATTGCATGAAACCTGCTTTGCTCTGGGTCGTGAAGGAAGGTTCACTGATCCCGACATCTGGTTCTGATGTGCACTCGCACCATGGAAATAGGTATCCCTTTTCCTCTTGTTCCCAGTAGTTGAGTTCCCACCGTCTCCCATAGGTATCATCATTCCTCCTCCCATCGATCTCGAGAAATCATGTTCCGCAATAGTCTCTCTATTGACCATCTTAGTATAATCTGTAATATAGAGCACCACAATTTTTGATTGAATCTCTTACCTTAGCCCCGATTTGAAGATGCGTGCCTTCAATGACGCACTTGCCACATCCTCTGGTAAAAAACAGACTAAATTCATGAATTTAGCTGCATACTCTTTGAAAGAGAGACTCTCTTGTTTCAGGATGAAGAAGTCTTTTGCTTATAGGATCTTGAACGTGTGAGGATTGAATTGTTTGTTGAAAAATTCTTCAAAATCCTCCCAGGTAAGGCCTTCATCCAATTTATCCTGCACCGATAAATCCCACCACTGACGTGCAAGATGTTCAAGCATATACGTCGCTATCTTTACATTCAGTTCTACTGGTGTGTCAATGAAATTGATGATATGATTCATCATACTTAGCCACACCTCCACCTTTTCGGGTTCAGGATCATGCTGAATGTTTGGTGGATTCTGCTACATGAACTGGATGGTATGATCCACAAGTTGTGGTTCATTCCTCTAGTTCGTCGTATCCACAACATGAAAAGCTTGGACAATACTCTGAACCAGCTCTTGGTTCACCTATGGTTCAGGTGCTACCACATTCTCCACAACTTCTTCAGGTTGGTTCTGATGGCACCGACCGGGTGACATTTTCTAAACCAACAACAAACTCTGTCAATCTCACTCTCTATCAACTAATGACTTAACATTCAAATTATATCACATCATCTATCAAATTATTATTCTCAAAACAACCTTTTTCCCTTGTTCAAACATTTTTTAAAACATTTGGCATGCTTTTTGAAAATCCACCCATTTTTAAAATACACCAAGTACCTTGTTTTCAAAATTATTCTCTTGGAAACAATTTCTGCATTTTTCAAAAATTCGCACCTTGCACACAATCCTTTCTCATTCCTTAGAATGAGATATGCAATCCTAGTGGGAAGTCATTTTTCTATAATGCATGTCATGCTCGTCTCATTGGCTAAACCCATGACAATGAGATTTCCAACATTCTAGAAGTGTATCAAAAACACTTATGTACCCAACACCGTGGTAACTTGAAGTTCAACATAAATGGGTTAGCTACTTCCTTTTATGCTATAAATTTCAGGTTCTGACAATCATACTCCTGTCTAAGATTTCAACCAAAGGAATAGAAAAGAATGAATTTCAACTCTAAGACCAAGAACATTGATGACTACTTGTTAGGCAAGGACTGAACAAGCTGATACCATTTGTAATTAATTACCCCCTAATTCTCAATGGATTGAGAGCTCAATGAGTCATTACCAGGCCTTAAAAGACATCCCCAAGACGCCAAAGGCTGATAATAAATGCCGAAGGGTTTAAAATAAAATTTCGGGGACGATTTACCATTTTTGAAAATTACCCATAAACCAACCAATCAGAACCAAACATTCACTATATGATGCATGAACAAATGAAAGACCAATAATCACACTACGGGAAAAAGGGATTTTGGCGACGGGACTTTTGCGACAGGAATAAATCTCGTCGCAAAAGGTCCGTCCAAGATGTTATTTGCGATGAGGGTAACGACCCGTCACAAATAACCAACTATTTGCGACGGGATTTTGTCTCCCGTCGCAAATACTTTGGCACGGATAGCGCGTCAAACCGCGCGAAGGTTATTTGCGACAGTGGGATCCCACCGTCGTAAATAGTTATGTATTTACAACAGGCCCGTCGCAAATAACCGGCGGTGGTTTATAGCTTTTTGTGAAGGGATGTCGTCCCATCACAAAAGGTGTGTCGGAAGGGACTATTGGCGACGGGTCTTGTTGCAAATAAATTTTTTACATCCGGCAGTAATTAATGCGGGCGTAGGTATTTGCGACGGGTTCCGTCGCAAAAGATACTATTTGCGATGGGATACCCGTTGAAAATAATCTAACTTATATATACCCCCATCCGTTTTCCTCTCATTCCTCTCAAATTTTAGATCTTGTTTCTCTCTAAACTCGGATTTTGGAGAGAGAATTTTTCTAAGTTAATTTTATTGTTCACGAAGACGTTGTGAAGTCGTCTGCATCAATAGAAAATCAGTCTTAAAGATATTTATGTTTTTTTAATTTATTATTTACTTCATTTTTTATGTGAATTTTTTTATTGTTGATTAGTTGTAATTAAAATAAATTTAAATTGTTTTGTCATTACTATTTATCTATACTAATAAATTGAAATTTTTAGTATTAATTTTTAATAATTAGTAGTAATTATTAATTATTAACGATAATTAGTAATGTATATAATTAATTTGTAGTAATTAATAATATTTGGTAATAAATATCAATAAATAGTAATAAATAGGAATACATGGTAATAAATAGTAATAATTAGTAATAATTAGGAATAATTAGTAATAATTATGAATAATTAGGAATAAATATTAATAATTAGTAATAATTCGTAATAATTAGGAATAATTAGCAATAATTAGGAATAATTAGCAATAATTAATAATAATTAGCAATAATTTGTAATAAATAGAAATAATTAATAATAATTAGTAATAAATTGTAATAATTAGTAATAAATTGTAATAATTAGTAATAAATACTAATGATTACAAATAATTACTAATAAATACTAATAATTAGCAATAAATACTAATAATTAGGAATAATTCGCCAAAATTAGAAATAATTAGCAATAATTAGAAATAAATAAGAATTATTCGCAATAATTAGCAATAATTTGTAATAATTAGCAATAATTAGTAATAATTAGCAATAATTAGCAATAATTAGCAATATTAGGAATAATTAGCAATAATTAGCAATAATTAGCAATAAATAGAAATAATTAGAAATAAATAGAAAAAATACTTAAAAATTGGAATAATTAGTAATAAATAAGAATAATTAGTAATAATTAAGAATAATTAATAATAATTAGGAATAATTAATAATAATTAGTAATACATTGTAATAGTTAGTAATAAATTGTAATAATTAGCAATAAATTGTAACAATTAGTGATAATTACTAATAAAAACTAATAATTACTAATAATTACTAATAAATACTAATAATTAGCAATAATTAGGAATAATTAGAAAAAATTTGCAATAAATAGAAATAAATAGCAATAAATAGCAATAATTTTGAATAATTAGGAATAATTAGTAATAACTACCAATCGTTAGCAATAATTAGTAATAAATAGCAATAATTAGTAATAAATATAAATAAATATTAATAAATAGGAATAATTAGTAATAATTAGGAATAATTAGTAATAATTAGGAATAATTAGAAATAATTAGGAATAAATACTTATAATTACTAATACATACTAATAATTAGTTATAATTAGCAACAATTAGGAATAATTAGCAACAATTAGGAATAATTAGCAATAATTAGTAATAATTTGCAATAATTAGTAATAATTAACAATAATTAGCAATAATTAAGAATAATTAGTAATAAATTGTAATAATTAGTAATAAATTGTAATAATTAGTAATAAATTGTAATAATTAGTAATAAATTGTAATAATTAGTAATAAATACTAATAATTAGTAATAACTACTAATAAATACTAATAATTAGCAAAAAAATACTAAAAATTAGCAATAAATAGGAATAATTAGCAATAATTAGAAATAATTAGCAATAATTAGAAATAAATAGTAGAAATTAGCAATAATTACCAATAATTAGCAATAATTAGAAATAATTAGCAATAATTAGAAATAATTAGAAATAATTGGCAATAATTAGCAATAATTAGCAACAATTAGAAATAGATAGAAATAATTAGCAATAATTAGGAATAATTAGCAATAATTAGCAATAATTAGTAATAAAGAACAATAATTAGTAATAAATAGAAATAATTATTAATAAATAGGAAAAATTAGGAAAAATTAGGAATAATTATTAATAATCAAGAATAATTAGTAATAACTAGGAATAAATACTAATAATTAGTAATGTTTAACAATAATTAAAAATAAATACTAATAATTAGTAATATTTAGCAATAATTAGTAATAATTTGCAATAATTATTAATAATTATCTATAATTAAGAATAAATAACAATAATTAGTAATAATTAGGTATAATTAGTAATAATTACTAATAATTACTAATAATTAGTAATAATTACTAATAAATACCAATAATTAGGAATAATTAGCAATAATTAGCAATAATTAGCAATTTTTAGCAATAAATAAGAATAAATTGTAATAATTAGCAATAATTAGAAATAAATAGCAATAAATAGCAATAATTTGGAATAATTAGCAATAATTAGGAAAAATTAGCAATAATTAGGAATAATTAGTAATAAATAGGAATAAATTGTAATAAATAGTAATAAATTTTAATAATTAGTAATAATTAGTAATAAATAGTAATAAATATTAATAAATAGTAATACTTAGTAATACTTAGTAATAAATAGTAATAGTTTTTAATAAATAGTAATAGTTAGCCATAAATATGAATAATTAGTTATAAATAAGAATAATTAGTAATAATTAGGAATAAATACTAATAATTAGTATTATTTACTAACAATTAGGAATAAATACTAATAATTAGTAACATTTAGCAATAATTAGTAATAATTAGCATTATTTAGGAATAATTAGCAATTATTAAGAATAATTATAAATAATTAGTAATAATTAGCTATAATTAGTAATAATTACTAATAAATACTAATATTTATTAATAATTACTAATAAATACAAGTAATTTGGAATAATTAGAAATAATTAGCAATAATTAGGAATAATTAGCAATAATTACCAATAATTACCAATAATTAGAAATAATTAGTAATAAATAGGAATAAATTGTAATAATTAGTAATAAATTGTAATAATTAGTAATAATTAGTAATAAATAGTCATAAATAGTAATAAATAGTAATAAATACTAATAAATAGTAATAAATATTAATAAATAGTAATACATAGTAATAAATAGTAATAGTTAGTAATAAATAGTAATATTTAGTAATAAATACGAATAATTAGTTATAAATAAGAATAATTAGTAATAAATAAGTATAATTAATAATAAATATGAATAATTAGAAATAAATAGTAATAAATAGTTATAATTAGTAATAAATAGTAATAATTAGTTAGGAATAGTTAGAAATTTTTTTTAATAAATTTTAATAAAATCCATGAACCTAGAACAATTTCCAGTGGATTGACAACACTCCTTTTGCTCGATGAATTTTCTCCTTTCAACTCTCACCGACTCAAAACAATATGAAAAATGTGATGCTACATAGGCATATTCAATCTCATATACACGATATTGGTTATGAATTCGTAGGATCATATTTTTTATAATGTTTTCAGGCGGTGACAGTTGGAAGAAGACGATTCATCGATGAAAAGGGGGATCGTTTGTCCGACATCTCATATACTTGCATCTTTCTCACAATGAAATCTCAATAAAGAATCTGGTCGAAGATACATATATTTATTCTCATGCAAACGAGATTGAATATGTGAACCTACGACCAAATTCTTCATTGTGATTTTAGTGTGAGAAAGATGCAAGTAAATGAGCTGTCAGACAAAAGAGTAGCCGTTAATCCACTGGAAATTGTGTCACCTTTAATTAATGGTAAATATTAAGAAGTAGTAGTAATTATAGATCTTATTTTTTCAGATAATATTTTTATATATTCAAATTATTCAAAAACAGTGATGATTTAATATTTTGTAGAAAAATATCAAACAAGGAAGTATACATCAGTCATTATTAGATGACTGCGGTTAGATAAATCAGCACAGAAATCCAAATGGTTCTAGTTTAAATCAATAATATATTGAGGGTGTTGAAGCTTTATTAACATTTGTATCATGAAAACCAGAATATGTTTTAGAAGGCACAATTAAGTTTCCTTGTAAAAAATGTGCTCAAAGAACGTTTGACACGTTTGACAAGGTTGGGGGACATCTCTTGTGATTTGGTTTTCAACTAGATTATGTTTTTTGGTATCAAAATAGTGAACATAGTTCCAGATAAGATACTAATAACTTGATTCTGGATCCATCACAGTTTTAAAATTTAGTACATGATGTTGCAGGTCCATCTGTTCAACAAACTCAAACTCACAATGATATTGATTTAACTCCTGAGTTGTCACCATCTGAATTTTATGAGTTGTTGATGTCTAATGAGGATGCATTATATCCTGGTTGTAAGATAAAAAAATTAGAAGCGGTTGCAAAATTTATGGTTATTAAATCAGATAATTCAATGTCAAACAACTATTTTGATCATTTATTTTCGTTGGTTAAAACACTGTACCTGAAGGAAATGTGTTGCCTATAAATTACTATGAGAGCATGAGGTTGGTTCATAATCTAGGCCTTAGTTATCAGAAGATTCATGTATGTGAAAATGATTTCATCTTATATTCTGGTGAAAATTAATCGTTGGATAATTGTACAACATGTGGACAATCGAGGTATAAAGAAGCTCAACTAGGGAAGTCTGACTCGATTCCTATAAAACTTTTGAGATATTTCTCCCTTACACATAGGTTGAAACATTTATTTATGTCTCATAACACAATGTCAATGATGTAATGTCACAAAACTAATATTTCAACTGGTAAAAGCTTGAATCATCCATATGATGGTGATTCATGGAATCATTTTGATTGTCTGCATCTGTCTATTTCTTTAGAAGCCCAAAACGTGTGATTTGGTCTTTCTACTGAGGGTTTCTGTCTATTTGGTTCTTATGGTAGTCAGTATTAATGTTAGCCTATCTTTATAACTTCGTACAATCTACCTCTATGGATATTGATGAAGGATCCATATATCTTTTTGACCTTATTAATCCCAGGACATCTGAATAAGAATATTGATGTATATTTTAAACCATTGATTGATGAGTTAAATTCATTGTGGAGTAATGGTGTTAGTACATATGATGTTACTGTGAAATAAAATTTCACATTAAAAGTTGCATTGAGATGAACGATTAATGACTTTCCAGCATATGAAATGTTAGCTGGCTGGAGTACAAATGGTCCGAAATCATGTCCTTACTGTATGAAACACAACCAAGATTTTATGATCATCAATGGAAAAAAACATTCTATTTTGACTGTCATCGCAGATTTCTTCCAACTGTTCATCCTTTTCGAAGGAACAAATCTCATTTTAGAAAAGGCACAATTGAAAGGGATGAACCTCCAAAAAATTATCTTAGGTATAGAGTTAAAATCGGTTGTATTTTCATTAACTACCATCACATTTTCACCAACATTAATCCAATAGAAAATTCATGGCTTTGGGAAAGAACATAATTGGATAAAACAAATAATTTTTTGGGATCTCCCATATTGGTCGAATTTGTTGGTCCGCCACATGTTGGATGTCATGCACATTAAGAAGAACTATTTTGATAATTTATTTTATACAGTTTTGGATACACCAGGTAAGACCAAAGATACTATAAAAGAAAGATTAGATCTTTCCCAACATTTCAGGCGACCAGAACTTGAACTATTTTAAAATTTCAGATCACAGAGGTAGATGAATCCCAAAGAAGCTTATACAATATCAAAAGAGAGCCGTTTATTATTTTGTCAGTGGATTATAGATTTGAGACTTCCAGATGGATATGCTTCCAATTTGGGCAGATGTGTTAAGAATGGTCAAATTACCCGATTAAAAAGTCATTATTGTCATGTTATAATGTAAAGAATTATGCCGATTGGATTCAGAGGTTTGTTGAATTCTATGATTTGGGATTCAATAACATACATATCATATTTTTTTGAGACATTTGTGGAGTGAAAACTGACTACGATGCGCTGAGAAAACTGGAAGAAGATGTTCCTGTAATTATATGTAAACATGAAAAAATCTTCCCACCTGCTTTCATTAACTCAATAGAACATATGATATTATATATTCCACATGAAGATAAATGTGGAGGTCCAGTACAATTTCGATGGATGTACCCATTCGAAAGATGCATACAAAAATTGAAGACAAAAGTACGTAACAAAGTATTAGTTGAAGGATCAATTTCTAAAGCTTATTTTCAAGAGGAAATTTCTTTTTTCTGCTCTCACTATTTTGAGTTTGAATATCACTCAAAAAAAACCATGTGGGATGGAATGAGGGAAATTTTAATGATGAAATAGACAATCATTTATCAGTTTTTAATCAGCCAAATATTGGATTCGGTGGAGTTCAAGAATGATGTCTTTCAGATGATGAAAATCACAGAGATCATACATATGTTCTACTCAACTGTGAAGAAATGACAACATTTGTACTATTAGTGATTCTATCACTTATTCAAAAATTTCTGTTACAGTGTGTAAACTTATTTTATTTAAAGGTTATATGATAATCATATCACGAAACAAGTTCCATAAATTACAGCAACTTCTCTTAAAGAACGCAAACAAAAAAAATTCTCAATGGTTTCAAAAGCTGGTAACATAAATTATTGATGGTTTAATATAAATTTAGTATACTATTTATTATATTGATAATTTTTACAAATTTTTAGGTGTCTCAACATGCTGATAAAATTGATAAGCGACTGTGTATATTGAGTAATACACCATCCAAAATGGCTAAATATTATAATGCATATGTGATGAATGGTTTTCCATTTCATGCACGTGTATATGAGGAATAAAAAAAACAATGAATAGTGGAGTTAGTTTGAGAGGATCGCATCATAGAGAAACTGATGTTGACATTTATGGGATTCTGGATGAAATTATTGAGCTATGTTATCTTGTAAAAAATTATATAATGATGTTTAAATGTCGGTGGTTGGATACTGAGAGAGGCTTGCATGTTCATCCAACTCATAGAATCGTCGATATTAAATATAAAAGTCTTCTTGCAGTAAATGAACCATTGTTACTGGATCAAAAAGAACATCAAATTTATTATGCAATATAGTGTGCTACTTCAAGAGACCTGGGTGATTGGTGGAGCATAATAAAAATGTAATCTCAGGAAAATAAATTTACTCAAAATGAATGTGGTTTCACTGAAGTGGAAGAAATTGAAATTATTCAATAGACTACTCAAAATCCATCTTTTTCACAAAGAAAAGTGAATATCGATGAGTTCACCCTACAATTAAGGGTCCATGGTGATGAAGATGTTAATGATGTTACAAATGAAATTTAAATGACAAGGGATGATGAAAGTGAAACTCATATGGATATTGATGATGTCGATGAGGAATATGAAGTCATTGGCATCATTTGAAATAAAGATGACAATGAAGGTGAAAATTGTCATTGTTAAATGCTGGTTATGATCATAACTGATATATATATATATATATATAATAGTTATTTTCAACTATCTGCTAACAAAAATCATTTTGTGTTTCAGATAGACTCTGATATATTGCATGAGTTAGAGGAGTTTGAGCTACCTTTGGATGAGGGGGATGTGGGATCATCTGACCCTCAGCCTACTGGTGGTTTAGGAGGTATGCGGAGGGGGCGTGGTCTTGCACGACAGATGATTCTTGACCCTATCCCCGAGCGACGTCCATGCCTTGGCTTTGATCCATGCACAATGAGGTATGGTAACCTGTATATTATAGTTAGATTTCATTAATTTATTTATATATATACTAATTGTTTGATTATTTATTATTTTCTCACAGTTTTTCACATATAGCTATTGGATAGGGGAGCGCTATCTTGCACAATTATTTTTCTTAGCCATGGACCACATGGGAACAGATTCCCGTTGATGTGCAGCTAAGCATGTACAATAATTGGATGGAACATAAATTAATAATATTTATTTTGAAATTTATTTTATTAATAATTTGATATTATAAATTATTTGAAGGGTTTATGGTATCCCATCGATGATAGCATGCGTGACAATATCCATGCATCATGGGAGGTGGCTATGTGTGAGCGTTTGCGTCAGTTTTTGCACAATTTGAGAAAGACCTCCATTAAGAAAGCAGGAGCGACAGTATATGATGAGTCGAGTAGAGCCCACCGACCAGAGTACATTTTATCTCAGGTTTGAGATGGATTATGTGCACAATGGTTGGGTGGTGTATTTCAGAGGAGGTCTTCATTGGGTCGGCAAAACCGGGGGACACAGGAGGGGACACATCTAGCTGGTAGTTGTACATTCAGTATGCATAGAGAGCATCTGGTAAGTATTTTTTTAAATATTTTATATAACTTCAAATATAAACAGTTTATTTTATATTCATATAGGCAGTCAAGCATCCCGATATTATAGAGTACGATGTTTATCGGAGGATGTACAATGATCCAGCCACCAGAGAGATTAGAGGTGATCGACAACGTCATATTGTGTTTAGTCTTATTTTTTTCAGTTTGACAATTAACTGCATATAATATTTTTAAAATTTTAATTTTAAATTGGAATTGAAAGAGTCATATGAGGCTATGACTTCTCTGACACAGGATGAGGGTCAGAACGAGGCGACTGACCAGACCAGTGCCCACCATTTCACAGAGGCGGCATGGATGCATGAGAATCAGTATGGCTTTGAGAAGGGCCGAGTAGTTGGTATCAGCTCTCATGTGACTCATGGTACTTATTATAGTACTGCTACAATGTCGGCATCCAGCTCGAGTGGAGTTCGCAGAGAGGCATCATCTTATGGCTCACAGTATCAGGAGTAGTTCCGAGCTCAGAATGACCTTATAAAGAGTTTGCAGAAGCAGCAAGAAGAGATGCGTCATCAGCAGCAGCAGCTGCACAAGGAGGAGATGTGTCGTTGGCAGCAGCATCAGTAGCAGCACAAGGAGGAGATGCGTCGATGGCAGTAGAAGCATCATGAGCAGATGTAGTGCATGCACCGTCTGACTCATTGTTTAGGGTTGGAGTTTTCTCCACCAACTCTTTAATCTCCTCCACCTCCTCCAGAAGATGACCCCCAGTGATTTATTTATGTCAAAAACAATTGAATTTAAATTTGTTGTAATATAAACTATTTACAGTTTCTATCTTTTATAACAGTGCGATTATTAAATAATTTAATTTTTAATATTTTATGATTTTTTTTTGTGAATATTGATAATTTTAATAATTTTTTTTTATTATTTTAATAATATTAATATTATTGTTTCATTAATCATAATTTTATAAAATATATTTTTTCAGTATTATATTTTTTAATATTTGTTTTTTTACTACTAATAATAATAATAATAATAATATTTTATGATTTTTTAATATTTTTTTGTGAATATTGAGAATTTTAATATTTTTTATTTTTTTATTATTTTAATAATATTAAATTTAATTTTTCAATATTCATAATAATATATTATGATTTTTTAATATTTTTTTGTGAATATTGAGAATTTTAATATTTTTTATTTATTTTATTATTTTAATAATATTATAATTAATTCTTCAATAATCATAATTTTATTAAATTTATTTTTTAAAATTTTAGTTATTATTTGCGACGGGATTTGTTGCGACAGGATCCTATCACAAATAGTCTAAATAATTTTGTTCTTAAAAAGGTATTTGCGACACGATTACGGGCCTGTCGCAAATAGTCTAAAAAAATATTTTCAAAAAAGCATTTGCGATGGGATTACGGGCCCGTCGCAAAAAAGTATTTTCAACGGGCCCGTCTCAAAAGAGTGTATATATATATAAAGTTTATAATCAGAGACTTATTTGCGACGGTGTATTCTGCAACGGGCTATTTCAGATGGGGCCCCATCGCTAAAGCTTATTTACGATGAGATCCCGTCGCAAATAACCCATCACAAATACCTATAATTTTAGTAGTGACACTTCATTTATACCAAACTACATCAATGTACACAACAAAGGAAGACCAAACTAAACATCAAAGTCAAAAGTGGATGAACAGCTCATGACTCTCAAAAGACACCACAACTCCACTCTCCACAAGCTCTAAGCTCCACAACATCTCCCAAGCATCACCACAAGCCTCTAACAGTAAGATTCCTTTCCTTTACCTGTGTCTTAGAAATACGACATCTGTAAAAGCACGAGAGTTACAAAGAATGGGTGAGTATAAAAGTCAGTAGGTTTACCCCAATGACTTCCCTACTCATGCCACTGGGATATAAGAGTTAGTAACATTTATGTAAAATCATTTTATATAAAACATTTTCCCAAAATCAGTTTATAACTAAATATAATCAAGTTTCCAATACCATTCATAACCAAAGGAATTCCAAGAGAAATTGAAAGCAATTTTCCAGAAATTTATTTTCCAGAAAAATAACCAAACAAGCTTTAGAACCATTTCAAAAACATTCCTTTTTGGCATACCCAACCATTCCACAACCCATACAACCAACCATGCATGCTACGTTATGACAGTTCCATACTCATGAGAAGTTTCTCATCGATCTACCATGTCGTCACAAGGTAATAGTTTCCCATGTGCCATTACAAAATTGGCACCGAGCACAAGGTCATATTTCAACCAAGCCTCATACATATAGCTACAATGTGCCAATAATATTTTGGCACTGAGCACAAGGTCCTATTTCAACCAAGCCCCGTACATACAATTTGAACACACACCACATCTTCCCATCAATCATGCCAAAACACCCTTTCAATAAAAACACCTTTATATTGAAAACCATTTCCGTCAAAACAATTTCAATGCCAAACCATTTCAATTGCAAACCATTTCAATAAAACTCCCTTTTTATTGAAAACCAATTCCATCAAGTCATTTCAATCTCAAAAAATTTCAAAAAAACACCATTTTTATTGAAAATCCACTTTTCATCAAACCTTCTACAATTTCATAAAATCCATAATTTAAAATAAAAATTTTAAATTCAACAATTCAAATCACATTGCACAACCATTAACCAAGATTTGACAATTTCAAAAAAACCATAAATCATCACTAAAGAAGATTTATTCCAAGATTTTCACACTTAAATCCATTCAAAAAAACCAATTTTAAACTAATACAATCAATTCTAACAAGAGGATTCGAGAGTGAAGCCTCCCACCTCAAAGGTTTTGATGACAACCACAACAGTTGAAGAACGCCCAAGAAACCTGGGTTGATTATCCAAAAACCCGCCTTAGATCACTTCCCTAGAAATATCAAGACCAAATCTCATCATATTTGGCATCCACACACATATATATACCCATAATGAGTGTAGATCTAAGAAACTGAGAGAAGAGGAGAAGTAGATCTAAGTAGAACTATGAAGCCGATCAAGAAAGAAGAAGAAAGATCACATACCTCAGGAATCCATCTTTGATACACCAAGAGAGGCCATCAAATCACCTCTTGAATGATGGGAAAACCCTCTTTGACCTTAGGAGAAGCAAAATACTGAGTTAGGGAAGCTTAAGAGAAAAAACGAGCTACATAGAGAAAAAAATGCGTGAGAATCACCTTTATAGGATCTTATTTATGTGGCTGCATGGTTTGCTCGCACGGTTAGACAAACCATGCGCTAACCGTGCGTTAGCCACTACCTCGACAGACCCTTCACGCATGGTTTGGACACATGGTTAGACAAACCGTGCACCGACCGTGCAGAAGATACTGCCTCCAATACCTACTACGCATGTTTGGGCCGCATAGTTTAGACAATCTGTGCACCGCTCACGCGACTTCTCATTTATCCTCAAAACAACATTCCAAGTTCTCCCACTCTCCCATTATTCTCCCTTAACATTATAACCATTTAAATCATCAATAAATGGTTACATACCAGAAAACAGGGGTACAACATCAAATCACTTAGGAATTTATATATATAATTAAATTCATGATTGAACTAGTATTTTCATAACACGGGGGAAAGGGCCCTGGTCATTCCATCCCCTCTCCTGAATCAATAAATTTAAAATTCATATAAAAATTCATCATAAAAATAAACTCATAAATCAATTCATCAATTTTATTCACAATTATAAATTTAATATTTTTACCCCATAACATGGGTTGAACAGAAACACCCTAAGGTATCCAGTCAAAATAGCCACCCATGGTAATCCATCTTAATTAATCAAAACACCAAAATGGTTGGTTTCATCCCTAAGGTATTCAACCGTTAACAAACATAAAAAATACTATTCAATTACCTATAAAATTACTATAAATAATAGTGTTCAATTTCATTTACTATTAATTCATATAAATTGGGTGCACAACATGATGGAATATATATACAATTAAAAATTTAGAGAAAGGCTTGAGACCAACTATTGTAATTCCGTATTTGATATATCATCCAATATAGGTCCCTGGCCCAGATTAAATCAAGAGAAAAGTGAATAACCGATGAACTATGTAATAATAGTAAATATTATGTGGAACATAATTCTCATAGTATATTCCATGAAGAATAAAATAAGATTGAAAAATAATTAATATATCACTAAAATGGTTCCAATGAGGTTAAATGTTTTTTAATCAATGAACACATGAAGACTCAGTAGAAAATTCTAGTTTAGGAAAATGAAGATCTCACATTATGTAGTGATGACAGGGTATAATGATAAGGCAAAAGGATTTCAAATATATTAAATTAATGGTAAAATTATAATTTCACTCCATTTATAAGGTTTCATAGTTTTTCCTTAGGGTTTGGCCAAACTGTGTTCCAACTATGCACATGAACCTATACTATAGGTGGAACTACTTAAATTGTATGAGTGATTATACTAACCCTTTCTAGACCATTCCAAATCCCATCAATAAATTTTAAAACATGGCCACTCGTATGTGCACCCCATCTCACATATTTTTTCTATACATGTAGCCTCATCCGACTCTATACCCACGGTTTGAATTTTATGTCAATCCTTGTGACCGACCCCACATGATGTGCACTAACCATGTTCCAATAATTTTTCACTCCAAAATATGGGTTATGGGATTTGAATGATCCCTAGACACCACTGTTAAAACCAAAACAAAATTGATCATTCATAATAGGCCATATATAAACATTTAATTGTATAAATGATTTAAGGTAATTAATTCATAGCTTAATGAAGAACGAAGTTCTTACAAACATTCCCCTCTTAAAGTATTTTATTCCCAAATTTTCTTCTTAATGGTGGTAAAGAATTATAAAAGAATAAATTTGGCCACTGTGATTATACATTGGGCTTCCTCTCCTAGATCACATCCTATACTCAGTCCTGTGTCCATTCAATTCATTCCATATAAACCAACCAACCTCATAGAACCTTCATTCTATGATCCAAAATACATGTTAGATTCTCTACAAAGACACATCTACCAAATATCTTCATCCTTAGGATGAAAGGCATGATTCAGGCTCTTAATAGTAATGTCATAGTTGAGAATCATTAAAGACACTGTATATTGATCTATACACATATGGTTACAATAAATGATAGGATACCAGTATCAATGTCACTAGAATCTCGAATGGTCCTATATAGAGTGGTGAAATATTACCTATCTCATTGATTACCCTTTGTCATATCCTTGCTCAAACATAAATGAAAACCTGATTCACAACCTTGAACAATATAGATCATCTATGTATAATGAATTATGATTTACAATAAGGCTTTGTAGTAGGAATCTGTTTTCAAATTATCTATACCCTCTTGGTGTTATCTTAAATAAGACATGATACCTATATAGCCCCCTCTCCTACCTCTAACCAACATAGGGTTGATCAAAAAAGTATACCATACAATTCCTCATATGGATCCATCTGGTTGTAGAATAAAAGATATTGTTTTAGGAGAACTAAAACATGGGTAAATTCCTCTACAATGACCTCCTGAAATCCACAACGTATGCACACTACATTCCCTCGAGCACGTTAATCATGATCTATGACTAGACATCTATTTGTTGGTGGTATTTTGTGCTTGGATTCACCTATGTACCTAATACCCTTTGTAGCCCTTTATTGAATTGTGAAGTAATCATGGTGTACCTATATGAATTGGTAGTGCCTAGGACCCTATGAAGTCATACTATCTCATAGATATACAACCTTCCACACTCATAAAAAAAGATTGTTTCCTTGATCTATATGAAATGTGAATCCTTCTCGAGCCTATCAAGAACAACCCAAATGACATCACTACCTCAAGGTGACCTAGGTAACACTCTCTTGAAATCCATTATGAATTCAACCCACATACACTTAAGGATGGGTAACTAATATAAAATTACGATTGGTTAGTTGTGTTATTACTCCACCTAATAACTAGTGGATCCCCTCATGAAAAAACAAACTATATGTCTTTTTAAACCAATCCACCTGTAGTGGTTATGTAAATATCAATATATCCGGGTGATGTCGGGGGGGGGGGGGTGAATACCCAAACTGAATCATAAAAATATTGCATCATATCCTCACCTATGTTTGATGAGACCCATAAACGACAATGTATTCACATAATGTCTTCCATTTCTATGGTCTAACTAGGAGGAGGGTCATCACTTTCTACACTCTATCATAAAATTGGGCCTTCTGAGTCTGAAAAATTCCATATCCCAAATATATATAGAATTGGAAGAGTTAAAAGATAATGATGAAATATAAGGCTTCCCCTAAATATAATTATCTTCCAAGTGCATCCGAGATAACAAATCCATGAGCTTCCACTCCATGCTGGCCTACTGAAATGAATGTATCTAATTCCCCATGTTTAGTGCATTGGCCACTACATTTAATTTACTAGGCAGGTAGTAATTTTTAAAGTCAAAATACAATATATATTATACCCACCATATCTATATCATATTCAGATCATGTTTTATAAACATATATATGAAGCAGTCATTGGTTTTGTAGACCCCAAAATTCTCTCCAAGTAAGAAGTTTTTCGAACAGTGAAATACATGAACAACTACCACCAAGTTGAGTTTGTGCATCGGTTAATTCCTCAAATATGGACCTAATTTCAGAGACTAGTTTTCCATAACCTAATTACACTACATATGAAATACTCCTAGAATGATACTTGATGCACCACATTATATTGTGTAAATTATATATGGCTCTGTAAAAAAACAATATCGATGTTGATGTAAATCTCACTTTTAGCTTTTGAAAGGTAATATCACCTGATTATATCCATAAAAACTACACAAACTTCTTATTAAATCCCATAAGTATATCATTTATGAAAAATAAATGTTCAAAAAAAATTATTATAGTAAACATCTAGGAATAAGTAACTCTACACCTCAAATACATTCTTTGGATCCTCCTAGGAAACTACAATAGTCACCTTCTCTAGGTTTTAAGATATTCATGTCTCTAAGATAATATGACATAGGAAGTGAATATAATCCATCCATAAGTCAATATTTATTACCATAATATACAATTGGTTCTCTGTCAATGTATTCAATATGATTTTAGGATGTTCTTCATGGTCATGTCAATGCTGTGAATACACAATGATATCATCCATGAAAACCACTAGAAGAAAATCTAGATAATAATGCAATACTTGTAACATCAGTGCCATGAACACCACTAGAGTGTTAATGAGATTGAACTATATAAACAAATACTCATAAAGACTATTCCTTCTATGAAATGTGGTGTGCGTTATGTCTAAAAGAAAAACATTAACCTAATGATAACTAGATCTAAAATTAAAATTTGAGAAGACCTAATCTCCTCAGAGCTTCTGAAAAATATATAATCTATCCATGGAAAATGTCACAGGTTCTTAATTGTTAGCTAGTTCAATTTATGAGAATCCACAGATAGCTTTAGATTTATATCCACCATTTTTTTAAAAAGGAATAGATAAACCAATATATAGGTATTGGGTCAGATAAAACCCCTTTCCAATAAATACTCTAGAAACCTCTTGAGCAGTTTTATATGAGTAGTATCTATCATTTTTCTAGGAATATATGGTTTTTTAGATCCTTGAACTAGATCAATAGATAAATCATTCACTCTAAATGGAGGTTATCCTAAAATATCGTCTGGGAAAACATCACTGAAATGATGAACCCCTAGACAAAAATGAATCAGACATGTTCTCTAATAATCAAATTATAAACTTCCCACCCAGAAAATGATGCTCGGGTCTAGATCAGCTCAACTGGACATCCCATTCATCTTGGTGAATGAACAAACCACCCACCCTTGATGTAGAGGTCACCCTTCATTGATCAAAATCAAAGAAATCATTATAGATTACCAACCAATCCATTGAATGAATGACATTAAAAATAGTCACCTCAAGAACATTTTGGTCTCATGTGAAGTGAGACCCATAAATCTAAATGGGGAACCCACAACACTAACATACACCCTATGTTAGAATATTCATTGTAGTGTAAAGTGTCATGAAACCATCAGAAGTATGAATACTGATCCCAAGGCTATCCACAATGGGAACATCGATAAAGCTATAATAATACCCTATATAAAAAAGTGAATAATATAAATTGGATTATTCTAGAATGGTACATACTACAATAAAAGATATAGGATCATTATTCTAAAGGGTTTATTTCACTCCGTATATTTAGCCTAAAACCAGCCCATGTGATACTGCTTGTCCACCCTGAGTAGATCCATCATGATGTTGTTGTATGTCTATGGTCAGACTACTATGTCCACAACCACCACCGTGTCCTTATAAGAAAGATATAACCAAGATCCCCACCTGATGAGAAGCTTCAGACCCTATTCCTACACATAGTGTTGGTGCTAAGTCTCTCTCATTAGCTGTAAGAGGAAACATTCTTCAGTAGAAATGTAGATGGCCCACCTTGTGGTAGAATCATTAGTCAACTAGGTCATTAGAAAAATAATGACTCATATATCACAACATACCATAGTGGTATCACCTCACATAGATACTTAAATATGTGTTTTCACTGATAATATCATTGTGTGGATGCTTCAAATGATTCTTCGTAGTACCATTTGGTGCAGTAAAAAATCAACATGCATAACTGCCTTGTCTCTCACACACAACCTCTCTCAGGTTATTATCTGTGATCAATTATTGATTCACTACAATATAAATAATATTTAGTTGTAATTCATTTCCCTACGGTCATATTTCATACCGAAGACCATCCTTAAATTGCTTGGCTCTATATAACTTGTCCCCCATGAGAACTAGTGAGAAGCTTTGGAGCTCTATAAAATGGCGTGAGAATTCTGAAACTGATAGCATTCCATTCTCAAGATTCAAGAAATCAATGTCTCTAATGGCCTTAAATATCTTGGGATATTAATAATAACATATTCCCATATGAAAAATCATATTGAATATCTCCCTTTAACGATCTTTTTGAGTGATAACATCCCACCCCCTCTTAACAGAATCATGAGGCATATACATAGAGACCATTATCATCATCTCGGAAGTAATATCTAGATGATAAAATATAGATTGAATGTCTTCCATCTATGACCCTACATCTTCTCATTCTCTATCCCCCAAAATCATGGGTGGAAGGTGCTGTTGGAAATCAGACATCAACTCTTCCATAGACGGGGCAAGTCACGAAAGCTCCCTGACCGGTCTGTATAAAGATAAACAACCCATCATTGATCTATTCCTCAGCATCAGGGTTCAATAAAACAAATATTTATATATTTGGAACAACTGTAGGATCCAATGATATCATATGGCTTACCACCTCTAATTTTTTGTCATCTCCACCCCCTAGCGCATGACTGTATGACGTCGTAGAGGCATACCTCTACCAATTATATGTTCACCCCTCATGAAAATATTACAATTCATGTGCATGGATAAAAATAATAGAAATATAAATATTATAGTCAAATCATTCATATATAATAAAAAACCCTCTTCCAATACGATGAGTCAAATCTGGATGAAAAAAATTAGGTTGAAGTTAGAGACACTACCAAAATCTCACTAAAAAGGTTAGGTCGGGTCAAATTCTATACCATAAGAAATAAAATTTTCCATTTGCATTTATAGATTAATTTCCATATTAAATTTTCCATTTCATGTGAATTCATAATTTAATTTTCATTTTCCATTTGAATTCTTTCCCATTTCACATTAATATAACATTTCAATTTAAAATGTTGAACTAATGGTTTTCCATAATTTGATCCACGAGGTACCATAAACCTACGTAACCAAACCTTGGAATCCGTCTAATCAATATCATAATACATATTAACATACCTATCAAAATATTAGTCAAATTGAACACATATTATATCAAAACAACATATAAGAAGTAATGCATCCTAAATAAAATTTCAAAATTCATGGCATGTGATTTATAACAAGTTCCTTATATAACACATGATATAGAATACCCTCATCTCATAAGGATAAAAAACTATGACTCATAATAATAATAAAAATATTATTATAAATCATGTTACTCACCCCATGGTGGAATCAAATAGACTGTAATAATCAAAATCCATAACATTACAATTGAATTTAAGGAATGTTTTATTTTACATGTACGCTAGTCAGATATCCCAAGGAAAGTCATAAACAATTTATAATTTTTCTATCCCATTATATTTTATCAAAATAATAAATCAAACCACAAAATAATTCTCAAATATGAGTTTGTATTGTCCCATACTTAGATGCCACAAAATAGTACACCAGGCCATGTTGGCAGCATGGCCTCAAGAGAATCTCTATAAATACAAGAGAATTATGAATTGTAGTGAGGGAATATGTGTTTGAATTAAGAGATTATACCCCCATCACCAGAATGTAGCACATTGAATTATCATTAGAATTCATTTATCATATATAATAAATCATACAAACCAGAAGTTAAAAAATGTAATACCGATAAATTAACACTACCAGACGACATCAAATATAAAATTAATGATTTGTGTACCATATCTCTAGTAAATTATAGAAAACATGTATACAATTAAATATAAAATACATAAAACAATAATAGATGATATAAAATAGTGTCTAGCAGGCATGGTGATCCTTATCTCGGTCCCATGCTCCCTTTCTCCTAAGCAATAATCAAGTACCTAAAGTTGGGAACATTCCCTTATCTACACCTAAAATCATATTATCCTTTTCGGCCTCCAATGGTGTCTCAAAATGCGTGTGATATATAATAACACTAGAAGACCACCAATGGTATGTGCCAATAGTTCTATGAATATATATAACAATAGTGTGCAAGGAGAATATATAATGAAATGATGTACTCAAAACTAAAAAAACCAAAAACTAGGTTCTTATTTTATATCCATTTCCTTTAATTTATTCAATCTAATATATTATCCCCTATTTGAAAATCTGGTCCTTTGTTTAATTAATCTCAATAAACAACTTTGTTATTCAGTTTATAAGTCTCTAGACATGGTACATGGTCAGTTTCTCCAGTATAACCATAAACACAAAAAATTCCAAACCAACTATCTAGAAGGCATAACTCAAGACTTAATCCAAGAATAATCTTTTTCATGGAATACATTCCATAATAAATTTCACTATTAATTAAATTTATAACCTCATCCAATCCTTAGAATCCCAAATTTTGAATCTGAGTCACAATCTTGGTGTAATATGAACCAACTCCCTACACTCCCATCTACAACGAACCTCAATATCTCAGGTATCACTCAAGGTGTGGTATAAAATCTAATCCTCTTAATTCCATCCATGTAGGTCCACTAATGGATAATAAGTATTATAGAAGGGATATATGATAAAATTCACTTGAATATATCCTTGAAAATCTATAAGGATTCAGTGTATGACTCTTTAGATATCAGTCACAACCCCAATGGGTACACCCTTATAAAACCAACTTTCACTAGAGCATAAAACTCAATATAAAAATGAATTGTTCTAAAAAATTCATCATTTCAATCCATGTATTAATCATGTATTATATTAATTAATCCAATTCAATACCATTTAAACTGTTCACCTATACAAAGGATCAATGCCTTCAATTAAAACTCACCTTAGGGGTAAGTTAAGTTGTAGGGATATGTTTTTATGTATTTACCTTAATTTAATGACATGAGAAAGCATTAGAGAATCATCTCATGCTTTAACAATATATTACATTGAATTAAATATTTTTAACTCACATAGGCATTCAAAAATAAAATGAAATTCATGCTTAACCTAGCATTTCCATGATAAAAGGTGAAATGTTCCATGGTCATTTTGGGTTAATCTTATAAGGACGGAACATAATTTAATCACATGGTCAAAATATTATACCTTTCATCAAATTCTTAAACAACATATCACTTGGTATAGGCTCTATTTAACCCACACGGGAATTAAAATATAAAATATAATTCACGTTTATAATAGAAATTGCATAACAATGGGGGAAATGTCCATGGTCATTCCATCCAATCTTTTAAATTAATAAATGGTCAATTGTTACTACAATTTAATATGAAAAGAAACTCATAAATCAATTGAACAATTTGATTCAAAATTATCAATCTAACATTCACATAATATGAAATGGAGTGAATGAGTATATACTATGGTATCCAATGATATTAGCCACCCATGATGATACATGATAATTAATCATCACACAAAAGGGTTCATTGTATATCTAAGGTATTTGAACTATAACAGATATCAAAAATCCTATTTGATTACCTCGAACATGCCTAGAAAATATATGGTACAATTTCATTTCATTGGGATGCCATGAAATTGGGAGCATTTCACAAAGCCATAAATCTAATAATCTACATTTAAATAGTGGCATGATAACATCTACCATATGTCTATAAATGATAGCCCATTCAACTTCATCCCTTGAAACAGCTCAGATCTAAATAAAATCAATGAATGGAAAAAAACCCAAAAATGGGAAATATTATCTTGCACAAAAATAACAACTGATACAAAAAAAGATGAAATATGATTAAAATAAAAATAATATCATATGAAGACATATCGAATTAAACCAATGGTTCTTAAAATCAGAGTTCATATAAAGACTCGGTGGAAAATCCCACATTAGCCTTGAGGAGGAATTATCAAGTGAATGTGCAGACAACATATGAATAAATGAAAAAAAACATTTGAATATATTTAATTAGGGGAATAAATATAATTTCAACCAATTTATGGGGTCACATGGTTTTTTTTGGTTTTTCTAAACCTTGTGCCAAAAGTCCACATTTACTAATAATGTAGGGGAAAACAGAAGGTTTGTTCACATAGTTTGACTAAACATTCACAAACCATTCCAAATCCACCTATAAAAATTGTAAAACTCCCTAAATGGACTTATTCCCCATCTCACATGGTTTTTTCTATCCAAGTGTCCTTATCCTACTCTCTACTAATGCCCTGTGTGGTTTTCATACTGTGTTGCCTGCCCCCGCAAGATTTGGTCTGACTATGTCTCTTATTTTTGATATTTTAAATAAATCTAATAAATTATACAATTTTTAAAAAAGAATTTGATATATATAAACTATTTTTTATAAAATGGTTATTTATTCAATTTCTTTAATGTATTTCCATCATTCGGAATGTAAATCATGATTTTTTGAAATATTCTTTAAAAATTCCATGCAGATTTATTTAAAATTGAATTCATTATTTCTTTAATTAAATGTGGTATATTATTATAGGGTTTATTGTGAGACCCTATTGGGATATTATTTCATTGTCTATATGTTCCTTTTAAATATTTGAGATCATCTCCTTCAATTTTATTGTAGGGGAAAAGCACCACTTATATGCGGTTATGGTTGTCGGTCCTTGGGCATGATATGTTTCTTCTACTGTAACATGGGTATTTCTTTTAGTTTTTGGTACTTTGATGCATTAATTTAGGATGTATGTTCCAGTTTTACTTTTATTAAAGTTATATCTATGATTTTTCCTATATTTATACTGATTTCATTATCTTTCTTCTGCAATATTTGAGTAAAATGTGTTCCCACATTACATTTTTATAATGCCAGGTTCTAGTCCCAAACCAATGGGGATCAAGAACGTCCTTAGAAAATTGTCAGAGCCTTGTAATTATTTTACTACCGTACCTGGGCGGTTTCGTTACATATAATTTGATGTTGAATAAAGATATTTTAATATAGATGAATTATATTTTACACTTCATACAATATTATATTTGTACGTATTTATTTTAAATATAATAAAAAGAGATTCTATATTTAGAATAATATTTTTCCCTCCTCTTATAATTTATTCAAAATAATAATTATAGATTTTTAAGGATCATATATTTGATATTATTTAATGTATAATGGTTTTCAAAATATTTCACATCATTCCTTCAATAGACATCATTAAAAGAAACAGTTCAATGTTCATTTTATGTCAATGATAAGAATGGTTTTTAGTAGATCTTTTAATTTTTCATTTCCACACATTTATTAATTTGAAACTATATTTATCCAAATGGAGGGTTTATTCTTAATTTTTACATTAATATTTATATGTTATCAATTGGGTGATTGAAATTAGGACATAAAAAACATTCAAATCTTGACCAATTATTTTTTGGTACTATTAAAAGATTTATTTTTAAAGGTTTTTTTATCTATGTCAACACCCTTAAATGTTTCCTTTATAATAACTAGGTTATGTTTTTCTAATTATATACCATCTATATATGGAAGTAATATGGTCATGTTATTCGAGTATTGACAAAGTCATAAACTCATTGATCTATAACGTGTGGGCATCAAAATGTTCTATAATTCAAATTGTATTATATTCACCCTATATGAATGTTAATCTATTGAAATTGGGAATAATATTTTCATTAAATATGTTTTTATTTAAATATGGATTAAAATAGTGTTGTTTACTTTTTATTGTGTGTCCAACCAACTACTCTTTTCATGATGTTTTATTCCAATGGTATACCATTTTTTACATGGGTAAACGTACTAATATTCATTATTATTATTGGATTATAACATTCATTTATCATGTATTTGGGTTTAATTTATTTAATTATGTGTATAACCATTTTTTATTATATTATAGGTTTCATAGGGAAAAGTATGAAAAGAATTATTGTCTCTTACGATGAATGTAGTGGACTAAAACAAGTGATGGTAGAGGCCTTGAATTTTATACCCTATTATGCATCATCATGTATCAAGAAACAAAATAAATTACCAATTGATGTATACATATAACCATATTATAATAGTTTCATAAAATAATATCTTGAAATATTTTGAAGGTCAATAATTATATATTACATCATTTGGATAACATTATTTTAAATATCAAATTTTTTATTTATTGTCATCAATATAGAATTATATATATATCATATTGATTATGGATTCATGATTCCTGGTTATTCTTACTATAATATTTATTACTTTCCTTTAAATTTATTATGTATTCACTTATTATACATTTTATCTCACTACTTATTATGATTAATTCCTCCAAATTTATGAATAAAACTATTAAAAATGACATTTTTAAATAAATAGAATAGGTTTTAAAATTGTAAATGTTGAATAATAATTATGGATCACATATTTATATATATAGATTATATTTTTCTATATGTTTAAATGAATATGGGTTTTATTAGTTTTTTGTTTTTCCTAATTTAATAAATCACTAAACATAAGAATATTATTAGAATGAAATAATTTTCATAATTGTTATTTATTATGTATTTATGGATCATTAAATCCATATTTTTATACCTTCTCTCAGTGTGAGTAAATAGTATATTTGTTTATGGAACTAGATTTGGGACTGTAGGTCTAGGGGGTCATAAAAAGTATGTGTTACCTCATCATCTTCTCATTCATTATTATGAGATATATCATTTTCAAATGAAATAATATATATTCATAATTACCTATGTGATATCTTATGTATTCCTTTTAATTGAAGAATTTTTTTAATGGAATTTATATTATAGAATATTATAATAATATTATATATTTTTTCATATTTAATTCAAGGGTGATATTTGGAAGAAATTAATCCAATTACCTCAAATTTGAAATATGTAATAAGAATTATACCTTAATATATTCCATTCCTTATTATGAAATTTAAATTAATTGTTTACAGAATCTCATCAATTCTATCAAATTTGCCTATATCATTGGTTATATTACTATTATATTCAAACATAATATTATTGATGGTTTTAATTTGAGTTTCATTCCTAATTCTAGAATTTATATAGAGATATGGTTCCCTTCCCATATTATTATCCATTATATTTTTTCTAAATTAATCAATTATTATTTCATCAATATTATTATCTTTCATAATTGACACTTTTTCATCATGTTTTTATTGAATAACACTAATAGGTTTCACCACATCTATTGTGTCCATAAATTATTATTCATATCCCTTAATTATGATGAAAATAATATTTACCCTTTTAATAAACTCATTAAAATTATAATATCCTTGCATATTAATATCTATAAAAAATATTCAATACTACTATAGTATTGATTACCTTAACATTTTATTTCAATCATTGATGTTGTAATGATCTTAATATATTTACATTTTAGTTTTGAAAGCCATATCTTTTCATGTTATTCTTATACTAAATCGTTCTAAATTGCATTTATTAGCATTCAATCACCCTCAATATTCAAATTATCATAAAGAAACCATTCATTAGCATTAATTATTATAGTAAAACAATGTCAACGTGAACCATGAAAATAAAATTTGTGATAGATAATAAATTATTTCACATATTACATACAAATATAGAATCCCTTCAAAAAGTTCAAACTCTTCTATTATGGGCTGAGTTACGCAAATCTAATATAATTAGTAGACATGTATTAAAATAAAACATATTCTTTAATACCAATGGTTAGGATGAACAAGAAATAAAATAAAAAATTATAGGGGTGTGAATAAGTGTTTGTATACATTTTTTTCATAATGATAACCCCTTCATAATTATTTATAAAAAAATACCTCTCTTATTCTGTTGAAAAATAGTAAATATATGAAATAGTGGAATTATTTACAGGGATAAACTATTCTTTGGATGACTATGTCAACTTTGTATCAATGTTTTAATCCCACTTAATGAAATATTCATTTTAATTATTACTTTTAATATATTATAAAAGGTATATCATTTATCTTTTTTTAGTGATTATAAATAAAAGATCCAAAAATAAACAAACATCATAAAACAAAAAATTAGAGAATCCTTTGATGAAATTTCACCATTAATATTGTGATATAGAAATGTAATGTATGATCCTGACCATTATCCTGATCTCATTTCCTATCAATTGAAGAAGATAGTTTTCTTATCGATGATTACTTTAGAATATTACTCTAAAATATATGAATATTTCTTGTTAATATTCCAATTTTATATTATAATTTTAGAATGATAATAAATTTCTATAATAAATTTTCCAAAATCCCTAATTAAATTTTTATAATAATAATATTCAATCCCTCCATGCCATAACAGATCCATATATGTTTTCTTCCCATAATACTTAATCCACAAAAATCTATATGCTATTATTTTGGTCTTTATCTAACAATAATAAATTAATGTTCTAAAATACTTTAAGACCATATCTTATATACTTGAGACATAATATTTACAAATAATTCCCCAAAAATGTTATCTATTTAGATTGACTTCAAATGACATTATTTAAAATTATAGATTTAAAAAAAATCATATAATTTACAAGTCATTTATACTCCAAAAATACCATTTTGAATCACTACTGATCACCATATGCATTGTGATACTTATGATTTGACTTAATTCTACACATTATCACAATTAAATATCATGTTTTCTAACTTTTTTAATTGATAAATTTTATTACATAAATATAAAATTTCGTGTATCACAATTGTGATAAAAAATATCTTGTGTGTCCTCAAGATTAAAAGTTTCATGATATAATATATTGAATGAGTAACATTAAAGTCATTTCATTTTGTAATTTAAGTATGATCCCTAAGATGTAACTTCTCTCTACACGAATTTTATTTATGTTTTCTTTTATACATTTTCTCCACACATTGAATATCATACATATGAACCAAAGATATTATATTCTCTATTGTATTTTTTACCTTATCTACATCATGAAGACATGATTGTTCCAAAAAATTAATAATAGCCTTAAAAATTATATTAAATATAATATATATAATCCTAACAAATTAAATTCTCATATAAAATTATTTCATTTTTCAAATTATATAATTGTGTATGAATCGTTTGTAGTTCTTGAAATATCTGAAGTATAATACATGATATATTATCTATCCCAATGAAATATTTTCATTTATACATTATTCATATAAATCATCATATTTAAGTGTTTAGATAAATACAAACATTGCCTTATTATTCCAAAACATTTAACATTAATTTTAAATAACCTTGATCCTTCTCATACCAACATATACTGATTTTTTCAAACTCAAAAGAATCACAAAAATAGTCCTTATGTAGTGAAAAAACATTACCCTTGGATGACCTTGAAAACTTATGTCATTATCATATAGGGATTTATATAATATCTAAAGGATCATCAACACTCTTTTTCACAATAATAAAACAATAATGAATTTTCTCGATTTGGTCGAAATTTAACTTTCTTGTAATTTCTAGATTTATTTTGATTAGATTATATAAAGATTTATATCATTATATAGGAAGTTTTTTATTTTCAATCATGGATTTAATTGGTGAAACTATGGAACTACAAGCATTATATAGGGATATGTATGGTTTACTACCTATTACCATCATCCATGGATTTATCCTTAGATCACACCTATTTCACCTATAATATTTTCTCTCCCAAAAATATTATCATCTCATAGATTGAAAATAAAACAAAACAATTCATTTTTATTGTGAAACTAAATTATTTTATATAAAATTATTTAATATATATTAATATATAATAATCCATATGCAATAATATATTTTTTTTTAATTTTAAAAATATACAATCCTTAAAATTTATACCACTAAATTTTGTATATGCTATAATTGAATAATATCAACAGAAAATATTTTTTTTGTAATGTAGTATCTCAGTGAAAAATAAGAAAATGTTATAATAAAATGATGATAATAGTATAAAAATTATAATTACAATGTCCATATACTACCATATCATCCATATTATTATTAATGTTATGGATAATGAAAAATTGAGAAAATATACAATTGATCATTGTTATCTTTTAAAATTCGAATAAAATTTTTTTTTTATTTTTTTAGTATATACTAAAAAAATATACCATATTGTTTATGAGATTTTTTTCACTAATTGTTCTTTTTGTTTAATAATTACCTAACTTTAGAAAACACTATGTAAAATATAGGAAATAAAAGAATAAAATATCTCAACATAAATGTCAACCAATGAAAAATATTATCTTTTATATAATGTACCATTATTTATTTATAAATGAAATTAAAGTTAAAATTTTTATATATTAAATATATCCCATAATAAAATTTTGATATTTAAATGGTGAATTTAAATCAAATGTTATGTTTTTAAAATCCATTATAATTTTTATAATTTTATAAAATACAATATTTTATGAATCGTACGAGAAATATATAAATTTCAAATAAATATGTCAATAAATAATGTATTAGAATATAATTCAATAAAATTTTCTAATATTCCTATAATATAATTCAAAAATTTATGGTAGGTTGGTAGTTAATGATATTTGACATAAAAAAAATATTAATTTTTTTCAAGAATACACTATTCAAATTGCTAAATGGATTTCATTCAACTAGTTTCAGTAAAAAAATTATCCTACAATCATGAGGATGGATAAATTGGTATATAATACATGATATGATTTATAATCAAATGAGAATAAAAAATCATTGGGAAATTCTTTTTTAAATATAAATATGATGATTATATCAATAACTCATGATAAAAGAATATTATAGTTCGTTCACCAGACATGATTAACAAAAAAATGAACAAATTTCATATATTGTTCCAGGATGGAATATACCTCATATACTAACTATCTCCAAATACTTTTATGCTGCTCCAACACATATTTTACATTAAGAACATGTGTTACATATTCTTCCTCACTATAGGTTAGAGTTATAATGATTACATATACAATTTAACCACATTCCCTCTCGTGTTTTTCTTTTACAGTCACTAATTCATGTATTATATATATATTATTTCTTCACCAAATATGAAATACACTAGAGAGTCATCCTACAAGTTTCACCATCATTCCAAAATATACTAAACAGTGAATCCCAAAATCCCTGATTAATCCTTTGAATTATTTTCTACTCTTCTCAAAATACCATGATGGATATTTGTTCAATTTATCTTTTAGAGTAGGAGCCTATTATATATTACAATATTTAAATATCAAAATAAAAATAAAAAACTAACATCTTTTAACTACTTCCACAATCTTCCACAATCTTCCACATCTTCCTTATAATTGGTTAATCATAGGTATTGTGATGATATATTTTAGAATATATCATTACGTCAAATAATGAAATATGGTGAGACATGTATGATTTTCTTAATATATTTAGAAACGTTATTCATATCACAATAAGATATACTATATATTTATTTAACTTCTACCCTATCACATATATAGTTATACATATCATATAGAGATATATTTAATTATTGAGTAAAATAAATAATCATATATAAATAGTGAAAATATTTTGAAACACATTTACTCTGAACACATCATGAAAAACTAGTCTACTTAAATAATGTTTTCATTATTTTCATTTGGGTTTTCATATCAAGGAATTAGATGATGACACCAAGTGTGACACTCTCCATACCCATTTTGAAAATATATATAAAACATTAATTACAATGAAAATAAATTTACATACCATTCATTGTATAATGATATTTCTATATCATACATATTTCGAATCATTACAAGACTAATATTTCACATCATAACCAAAATTCCACCACATTCAATTTCACTATAGAAAATGTCATCCTAACGGGACTTTTATAATCACAGAATAATAAATATATATCAATAGAAATTTCTGAATTTCGTACCAAAATTCATCAACTTAATGTCACATCTAAAACATCCTCACTTCTCAAAAAATACACAAACACCGAAAAAACCATCACCCTATATAAGAAACATTATTCAAATTCAATTTTAATATGATTTTTATATTGAAAAAAAATCCAAAACAACAAAAAAATCCCCTAAAAATTTTCTATAATGCCTCCCCTTGAGTGCAATAATATCATAAAATATATATAAGTATCAGCAATATCCCATTTTTTTATTTTTTTTTTCTCACCAAAAAAGTTAATTAAATATAAAACATGTCAGAAATACAAATGAATCATTATAAACAAAGTTTATTTCATAATGAGTCATATATGAATATAAAGTAAGGATACTAAATAATTAAATAATGTTATGCCCAGATAACTACTGAAACCCATTTCTTAACCATTTTTAAGACTTATTGATACCAAATCACTACACCATTAGATAAAAAATAAGAACCGCCTAAAAAATTGTCTCCATATATCAATAAATATATCTTTTACTTATGTATAGAATTTTCCATCATTCATAATCAATAATAATGTATGAAATGATCACATGTTCTATTGAAAACATACACCTTTTAATGAATATCTATAAATAAATGATCTCTTTGAGAAAGATATATCTCCCACAATTAGGTAAACGCATATCCTTATATTCTAAAAACATTTAATGTTTGTCCTATTTTAAATAAAATAAAATAATAAATATATTTATTTATTTATTTTCTATTTATCACCTTCAAAGACAATAATCCAAAAAATGTGAGAGTGAGGATTGATACATCATACATTAGTATTTTATAAGAAATGACTGTGACTTATTCTTCATCATATATTGTTTGGTAGCTAACTCCCCCATTTTAACTAACCCAATTTTGTCCACATTGTTATTCTTATGCACATATTATACATTTATAAAAAATAACACTTATTAAAATTAGGAAAATTATTGGAATGGTTATTCTATCCTTAATCTTTTTAAATTAGCCATTTTTTAGATTTTTACATAAATATATTGAAATTGAAACAAATTAATCATATATAATTTTCAAATATTGTCATCACGAGATATTTTATTCATAATTTTTATTTAATATAATTTTATTTCCACACATTCTAGCATTAGAAACATCTAACAGATTCTCAGTATGTTAAATTATCTTATTTCCAATCCTTTTTTTTCACTTTTCTCTTTCTCTTTTCTCTAATTAGATTTCATCAAGGCTTGTATTATTAAAAATACATAGTATGTATGATAATAATACACTAAAAAATGATAAAAACATATTTATTTAATCCCTTTTACACATTTATTCAGGCATTAAACTAAATTATATAACACCCCATATTTATTTGGAATGACAATATACTTATCTTGGTTTTTTTTTCAAAGGATGTATCCACCTATATTTATACCCTAGTTAATACTTATAAAACTAATATGTTCTTTTTATGATAAAAAACCCATTATTATATTCCAATTGACTATATATAATAAAAAATTAATATAAATTATCAATCATACTGATGAATAAACTAATCCATCCAATATCATGAAATATATATAAAACATATTTTTGAAAGCATGTTTTACCCCATTTAATAATCCAAAAATCTATGATAATATACATGTGTTTACATTCATTTTAATATTTTTCCTAATTTTTATACTGCACACCCAAATAGTATATAATACATTTATATATAATTTATAGAAAAAAATTAGTTCAGAATAATGATCTATTTATTTATTTTATTTTCTTATCTAAACTTATGTTGTGAATATTGATTTTCTCCGCCAATTTCATGATCATCATAAAACATTGGTAGAATATTCCTTATATAAAAAATAAAAAATAATATATTTATGATCATTATTTAATAAAATATATTTTTTATTCAAAAACAAAACTTGCGACTACCATTATGTATGTAATACTTTTAATCACAAAACACTTAGGAGTATCATATTATATATTTTTAATTCATCCTTGTCAAATTTGACTAGATTTTTGGCATTGATCACACTATTATTGCATTTATCATAATGAATACCCTTATATATGATGTTAATTAATTAATTATTCAATCGTAAAACCATTAAAATTCCAATACCTACTAATTAACACATAATGAAACATCCAGTAATCATTACTACATAACTACTTGATATATTCTAAATTATTGGATGTCTCCAATCTACTAATATTTGAGAAACCCCCCTCTTATGGTAATAATTTTATGTTTTATTATTCTTTGATAAATAACTAATATTTTTGTTAATTTATCATTTCATTTTGTATGTTCATGATGAAAATATACCACAACGAAAATTCATGGAGTTCATATTAAAAATTTCATGAGTAAACTTTTATTTATCTTCAATTTCATCTTTTTATAAGATATAATTTTTTAGTGAAATATTTTATACCCTTATAGTGGAAAATATATAAAGGACTGCAATTATAAAATTTATTTTTTCATTATAGGGTCATTGTTTAAGGACTAACAACATTTATCCAAACTTTACATGTAATTCATCAATTAAATTGATCATTCAACTTCTTGTACTAATGTTTCAACTGTTTTAATTTAATAACATTTATTCCTTACTAAATTGTGTGATATTTCCTCCTCAATAATACAACTCTTATTTTGGATGAATTGTTCATCATCTAAAACTAAATGAATTTGTTTTTCAATTTATCTAAATGATGTTTTTTAATATCATGATAATTTATAGATAAAACATTTGAATCAATTTTTTTGTGTAAAAAATAATGTTTCTTCTAGTAAGTATTGAAGTATTTATATTATATTTGGATACTCTACTAAAAAAAATAGAAATTAAATTATAAGTGAATAATAAAAATATTATCCTTTATCAAATTAATCATACTTAAATATATAATTGTTTAATTTATACATTGTGAAATTAAAATTTACTTTTTATATAAATTTTATCTTATAAAAAATTCTTTTTTTAGACATTATCACAAAAAAAAATAAAAAAAGTTTCTCTAAAAATTATGATAGGACCTCATTTCATTAACATCCATTCACATAAAAATTCATTATTTCATCTATATTAAATCTTTATCAAAATGAAATACATATAAAAAATTCTATCATAGTTCATAGAATAACGATACTCAAAATATAATGTTCTGTAACAGTAAGGACCAGGAAATTCCATGGGATTTTTTTTCATAAATACATGGAAATATTACAGGACTGTGAAAACATAAGGCGCGTGATTCTGAGGCCTGGTGTGCCTGGAATCAATTTCTAAAGTTTTGTTCGATACGTTCAGTAAACGTACGAGCGGATTTTTATAACTTTTGAATCGGTGCTCGGAATTGAAATCTAAGATCACCATTGAACACATATCACCGATATTCACATAAGAAGTCTTTAACCTTGATGGAAGATGGTTGGGAATGAATTTTAGTTTTTGGGTTTTATTTGGGAATAATTAAATAAATTATGTTCTTGTATTAATTTATTTTTAGTTGGTTAAAACCTCCAAGAGGAGGTTGGAGGTGGGGGCCACCACACTTTAACATCCCATGAGAGGTTATGGTGGTGGGGCCCAACTGAGGTCTAAACACCTCTTCATAATTATTTTGGTGGGGGATACCCAAGGTATATCCTCTTGGACCCCCCATTAAGTGGGGAGAAAACCCTTGAACTCCCAACTTGTGGTGCGAACCCTCTCAATTATTAATTGAACACATTAAATTAATTAATTTAAACCTTTTGAATACTATACCAACAATTTAAGAATATTTCATAATCTATTATTTGGTTAGCATTTGTATTTTTGGTGGAGCTTGGGAGATAAATAATTGTCCAAAAAAGAACACTTCTTCCACCAACAAAGAACAAACTCCGACCAAAATAAGGGAGGAAGCGCCGTCCTTGTAGAATACCAACGACGTCGTCCTCTGCTTCTTCTTTTTCTTTTCCAATGTGAAAAAATCTGAGGTAGGGGTGTGATTTGATTTGAGAAATGTTGAATCGTACTTCAATGATTTTTTCTCATGACCCACTTGCTACCAAACTAATGCGAAAGGACCGGGCCAAATGAACACGGCCCAATCCCTCCTCCATTCTTGTGAATGTTTGGTGTGTTCTTCGCGTTCATCATGGGTGACGAACAATGGATCGTTGCAAGACAATTGAGCGACACAACGATCCCAAATTAGAGACCCAACATCACAACGAACTAGAAGAGGTGCGATGATGACTGTGGGTGACGGATCAAAATGGAATAGGAAGGACTATTCCTCGACATTCCTTCGAGCGGGAGAATCAAGTCGTGTTTTCGAAGCCGATGGAAGACCCAAAAACACTATAGATAACTACGGGACATCGGGGATACCTAGTGTTTGAAGTTTTATGATGAATGGACCGTCAGAATAAAGATTGGACTACACAAGAGGTGCACTGGCCGGAGGCGCTGTTTCTAGAAAATCGAGAATACTCTGCATGTACTTCTGTTGAATGCGCCATTTATTACAGGCATTCTGCAGCTTGAGATACAGAAGCTGGTAAATTAACACATGGCGTGTGACCCCAGTCACACGATGTGTCTTCTCTACGCAGAATGGTAGATGTGGCTTCGTGATACATGGAATGTAATCTAGTAAATACACGGACACGGGCAGAATTACACGGCCAAGAGGCACGATGTGAAATCTCTACACAGATTGGAAGAAGCGGCTTCGTGAGACTCGACGTGTATATCTGGGGTACACGGACACGAGGTTGAGTAAACAGGGATGCAATCCACCACACGGCCAGGCATGGATAGTGACACGAGCTACTCCGTGTACCAGTAACATGGGTTGGATAACACGGGTTGAGGTCGTGTACGGGCACATGGCCAGCGTACACAGAGTTGACCCCAGTTGATGGGACATTGCATGTAATCATACCACACACTGTGTACTTACTTTTCTACATGGTTAGACATTCGACACGGGCCGTTTCCCATGGCCAGTACCCAAGGTCTGTAGAAACAGAATGTAACCAAACCACATGTCATGTAATTACATTCCTACATGACCAGCCTTTCGACACGTGTTGTTGTACACGGGAAGTACCTAAGTTCTGAAGACACGACATGTGCCTTATTCCAACACACCGTGTACTTTTTTGGAAAATGGCTTGGTCACCTCGTCTTTGTGTCTTGGACATGTATTTCTTGGATTTTCCCCCTATGATGTGGAAGACCATTGAGACACTTGGCTTGAGGAGCAGACCCTCCCGGAATCAAGCATGCTTCCTGCGGAACCCTGTGGTTGTCTGTGCACTAACGACTATTCCTGGATCATGTTTTGGTCTGACAGTTCTGACTTCTATTCCTGGATCTTGTGTTGGTCCAACAGAATAGCTGGTCCTAGATCATGTGTTGGTTCAACAGCTCTTACGACTGTTCTTGGATCATATGTTGGTCTGATTATTCTTACTTCTATTCCTAGATCACGTGTTGGTCTGACAAAATAGCTGGTCCTGGATCATGTGTTGGTCTGAAATCTATGATGATTCAGTAGATATATCTGATCATCTCTATCTCTCTACATATGTTGTATACCTGTGTGAGATGAGTCAGTAACTTTTTTGTTTACATCATGATTGAGATGGATTACTTGATAACTTCTGTATATATATGGGCATATATCTATGTGAGGTCATCTGTTGATTTCTTACTCTGTGGTTTATCCTTAGTGGATTTTGAGAGACCATGGTGTCCATAGGGTCCTTACATAGTATCGTTATACTCACCCCTGCACGGGCTGCGCCCGTACCTTGTTTTGTTGGATGCAGACGACAGACAGTGCTGATGGAGGCTGAGAGCACCAGGACTGGGCGTTACCCAGAGGTGGACCTTATGACGAGTCAGTACATGGAGGACTGACAGACGTGGAGTGATGAGGAGGCTATTTGTACCTACTCTTCAGGTAGGATCCGTGGTGGTCGTTCTAGGATATTCTTGTCAACTTTCACATGTTTTCCCCTTTCAGTTGTACTTGTACATTTCAGTTAGGCTTGTATTCTATCTCCTTTTACTTTTCAGTACTATTTTGTATATAGCATTACAAAGAGTTTTACTTCCTTCTTGTACTATGTTGTGTTTGTTTTCTGTTTATAAAGGCATTTCCTTCCTAGGTTTATGGAATTATGCCTTTGGTGCTAGTCACCAGCCCCTAGCCTATGGAAGGCGGGCTTGGGGTAGTTACGGCACGGGCCCTAAGGATGGGTCGTAACAAATTGGTATCAGAAGAGTCAGTTCTACCACAAACCCAAAGAATCTATCGTTTATTTTCTGTGAAGCAAGTGTTAAGAGTACTGAGTGTGGTTTTCAATCTAGGGTGTCCAGTGTTGGTGTGACGACTGACGTATCCATACACCAGGAGCCTAAATTCCGATTTCCAACTTAGTGCATGAAAACACTGACTGGGTGTGTGTTTCAAGAGTTATCTTTGTGATATTTTTTGATTCAGCTCACCTAGTATAACTTGTTGACCATGGCGTACCTGTTTATTTTCAGGATGCCTCCACGTAGACAGCCATCCATGGTTCTGAGAGTTGTATGAGATGACAAAACAGTGAGCGACGAGGCCTCGGTGCATGGACCTATTTCAGAGGGGGAACCATCGGTACCACTACCCGTTGGTCCACCGATACAACCAGCCCTAGTATCAGAGAGTGCACTCCTCTTGAGAACATTGCACGAGTTCCAGTGCTTTAGGACACTGAGGTTTAGGGGTGAGATGGACCTGCAGGCAGCTGAGGATTAGATGGAGGCTGTGGTGAGAGTCTTCAGACTTGTAGGGACACCAACAGATGTTATGCTGATTCTTGCCACGAGTCTCTTTTAGGAATTAGAAGAAAGATGGTGGATCCTGATGCTCCAGGTGCAAGGCGAGGTGACAATTCTCTAGGTAGACTTCGAGAGCCTGTTTCGGGAGGAGTTTGTCCCTGCCACCCAATGTGCGGTTCGGATATAGGAGCTACTACATCTACAACAAGGTATCATGACGGTGGCAAAGTACTCAGCGAGGTTCACCGACCTATCACGTTACTCCATAGATATGGAACGAGACCCATTCTTCAATGCCCGAAACTTTGAACAGGGGATCATGCGAGAGATCAGAGCTTTGATGATCTCCCTTAGCATTCTGACGCAGGAGGGGGTGTTTGTGAGAGCCCTCCTAGTGGAGATTTTCCTTGCTGAGCAGTCACCAGCAGTTAGACCCATCACTAGTCGACATGCAGCAGAGTCTTCTATAGCTGGAAGTAGACATATGTCATAGAGTTCCAAGTAGATCAGGCCATCCAGTGGATGACCTCAGGATATTGGTTCAGTTGTGTGGGCCACACGAGATAGATACAGTCACGCCAGGGGTGGGCAATGTTTCTCTTGCGGCATGCAGGGTCACATGGATCATGACTATCTGACCCACCGTACTAATGATCAACAGACAGTTGACGGACCTCCCAGGCAGAGGCATTGGTTCGATCAAGGCATACCGTAGGGAGCTCGAGAATGTGGTAGAGGAGATGTCTGTGCAGCTGGTGGTGGATGACGATTCAAGGGGTTACCGCCACCAACACCAGGAGGTCCACCCCGGCCGCAAGGAGTTGGTGGACAGAGGTGAGCTCAGCTCCAGGCAGCTGAGGAATATGATCATGGAACTCCAGAGATGATTCTAAGTACGATCTGTGTGTACTCCACCTTAGCTATAGTTCTTATAGACATAGGTGCCAGTCACTCTTTCATTGCCACTGCCCTCATTCAGTGCTCGGAGATTCTGACAGAGCCGTTGGCTCAATCCTTATGGCTAAAGACTTCTACAGGAGCAGACTCGATGATTACGAACTGGTGCCGCCAGGGTGAGAATACTCTAAGAGGCAAGAGCTTCGGTTGGGATCTCCTCGTAGAGGTGTCGAGACCTTACGACGTCATCTTGGGTATGGACTAGTTATCTACAGTCCTTCCTCTGATCGACTGTATTAGGCACAAAGTGTGGTGTGTACACACATATGGGACCAGTTTCACCTTCACCGGTGAGAAGGGAGCCTTTGCATTACAGGACAGACTTACTCAGAGGAGGGTGCAACCGATCACTCAACAGTTGGCCTACCTGAACCTCGGAATAGTAGATGTGGAGAGTTTGAGCTATCCTGTAGTGGTGGAACAGTACACAGATGTTTTCCCTGATGATGTCTCTGGTCTAACTCATCGTAGAGAGGTGGAATTATACATTGACTTGTACCTTAGGATGACACTGATATCTACCCCAGCATATCAGATGTCTCCTACAGAGCTTCACGAGCAGTGGGTACATCTAGAGGACTCACTGGTGAAGGGATTCATCTGGACAGTGTTTCTCCCTGGGCAGCCCCGATTATGTTCACCAAGAAGGTGGATGGGAGCTTGAGGCTTTGTGTCGACTACCATCACCTATATTAGGTGACCTTGAATAACAAGTACCCACTCCCAAGGATCGACGGTCATTTTGATCAGTTGAAGGGAGCACGGTGGTTCTCGAAAATAGACCTCAGATCATGCTATCACCAACTCAGAGTTCGATATGAGGATGTACTGAAGACAGACTTCAGGTGTCGGTACGGCCACTACGAGTTCTTGGTTATACCCTTTGGCCTATCCAACACTCCAGTAGTGTTCATGGGACTCATGAACATGATCTTACAGCCATACCTCGATCGCTTTGTCGTAGTCTTCATCAATGACATTCTGATCTACTCAACTACTATAGAGGAGCATGCCTACCATTTGCAGGTAGTACTGGAAACACTCTGAGAGAACCAGCTTTATTGAAAGCTCTCGAAGTGCCAGTTTTGGATTAGAGTGGTTTCCTTTTTGGGACATGTAATCTCGAAGGCTGGAGTTGTAGTGGATCTAACAAAGATCGAGGTTGTACTTGATTGGGAGCCAACCAGGAGTGTGATAGAGGTATAGAGTTTCCTTGGTTTGGATGGTTATTACCAAATATTCATACCAGACTCCTCCAGAGTTTCATCACCACTATCAACGTTGATGAAGAAGGGAAAACTCTTCGTGTGGTCTGAGATATGCTAGTAGAGCTTCGAGGAGAAGAGGCAGAGGCTGAATAGTGCCCCCATCTTGAGGCTTCTAAAGGAAGGCGTAGGGTACATAGTTTCCTACGACGCATCAGAGACCGGAATTGGGTGTGTCCTAATACAGGAGTGAGCAGTGATTGTGTATGGTTCTCTATAGCTGAGAAAACATGAGCATAACTATGCTACTCATTACCTGGAGTTAGCAGCAGTGGTCTTCTCCTTGAAGATGTGGCGACACTCTATTAAGGGTGAACGATTTACCATGTACTCTGATCACAAGAGTATCAGGTATATCTTCCCTGAGAATGATCTAAACCTGAGAAAACAACGTTGGCTTGAGTTTCCCTAGGATTATGACTTTGATATAGTCTATACTCCCGGGAAGGGGAATGTTGTTGTTGATACTCTTAGTAGGAGATCTGGTATACAGTTGCTAGGCAAGGCGACAAAGCAGCTGGCTACCTTAGAGATATCCTTTGTGGATAGAGATGGAGCAACCTTCTTTCAGTCACTTACAGTCACTCCCCCACTTCATTAGTGAATTAGAGAGGTAAAACATGGGGACGCTGACTGTGAAACACAAAGTGCACAAATATCCATAGGGCTAGAAGCTAATGGATTCTCTTAAGGTGGGGAGCATGTTATCTTCTTTATAGGGCGTACCATGGCACTGGTGGAACTTCATGAGGAAGTACTGAAGGAGTTCCACACTTCCTCTCTAGCATTACATCCAGGAGTGGAGAAGATGTACCAGGACCTTCGGTGACAACACTGGTGGCTAGGTATGAAGATAATGGTAGCGATGTTTGTCTCTCGATGCATCATTTGTCAGCAAGTGAAGGAGGATCACCAGGTACCAACAGACTTGGAACAACCTTTAGAGGTCCCAGAGTGGAAGTGGTATGGGATATCCATCGACTTCATGACGATTCTTCCACGTACATCCAGGGGTCACGACTCGATTTGGGTGATCGTTGACTGACTCACCAAGTCGGCCCACTTACTACCGATAAGAGAGCAGGGTTAAGTAGAGATCTTGAGACGCCTTTACATGTATTAGATTGTGCGGATACATGGAGTACCTACTTATATTGTATCCTATCATGATGCATGGTTTAATTCCTGGCTATGGAAGGGGTTGCAGGAGGCTTTCAAGATGCAGCTATGACTGAGCACCGTCTTCCATCCTCAGATGGATGGCCAGACTGAGAGGACCATTCAGACCATAGAGGACATGCTATGTTCTTGTGTCCTCGACTTCGGATACAGTTGGGAGGATCAATTTCCATTGGTGGAGTTTTTATACAATAGAAACTATCACTCCAGCATCGGTATGGCAAATTTCGAGGCATTGTACGGGCGACCTTGCAGATCACCCTTGTGCTGGATAGACCCTGGGGAGTCAGCACTGGTGGGACCAGAGATGCTGTGAGCTACCACGTAGAAGGTGAAAATCATCCAGGAGTGGATGAAGACTGCACATAGTATGAATAAGTTGTATGCTGACAGGAGACAGAGACCTCCGGAGTTTGAGGATGGTGATCACGTCTTTCTACGGGTCTCACCGTGACAAGGTCTACAGAGATTTGGCTGAGGTGGCAAGTTATCTCCGAGATTCATCTGACCTTTTTAGGTCCTCATCAGAGTTGGAAGGGTGGAATACCACTTATCTCTTCCACCTCAGTTGCACCATGTGCACAATGTCTTCCATGTATCTTAGTTGAGGAGATACGTACATGACCCTCCACACATCATCGACCATGGAGAGCTGGACATCGACGATGGGGCGACCTTCATGGAGGTTCCAATGGAGATTGAGGATCGATAGTAGCGGGTCTTACATGGACGGCCTATACCTCTGGTGTGCATTCACTGGACATACGAGAACCTTCAGGAGAGCACATGGGAGCGGGAGGCTTAGATGCATGATCAGTACCTCCATTTGTTCCCCTAGATCGAGCTGTAGCTTATGGGGACATAAAGACCCGAGGTGGGGAAAATGTAACGACCTAGAAATTTTGTGGAATGTATTTTCATAAATACATGGAAATTTTACGAGACCGCTAAAATTGACGGCGCATGATTCTGATGCCCGGTTAGCCCAGAATCAATTTCTGAAGTTTTGTTCAGTACGTTCAGTAAACGAACGAGCGAGTTTTTATAAATTTTGAACTGATGCTCGTAATTAAAATCAGAGGGCACCATTGAACTCACAACACCAGTATTTTCTTAAGAATACTTTCACCTCGACGGTAGATGGTTGGGAATGAAATTTAGTTTTCGATTTTTACCTGGGAATAATAAAATAAATTAAGTGTCTGTCATAATTTATTTTTAGTTGGTTAAAACCTCCAAGAGGAGGTTAGAGGTGGGGTCCACCACACCTTAACCTCCCATGAGAGGTTATGGTGGTGGGGCCCACCTGATGTCTAAACACCTCTTTTTAATTATTTTGGTGGGGACCACCCAAGGTATAACCTCTTGGATCCCACATTAAGTGGGGAGAAACCCCCTTGAACTCCCCACTTATGGTTCCAACTCTCTCAATTTTTAATTAAACACATTCAATGAATTAATTTCAACCATTTGAATTATATGCCAACAATTTAATAAGATCTCATAATGTATTATTTGGTTAGAATTTATAGTTTTGTGGAGATTGAGAGAAAAAGTAATCTCCAACAAAGAACACTTCTTTCGCTAATGAAGAACGATCTCTGACTGGAATAAGGGAGGAAGCACCATTCATGAAGAATGCCGACAAAATCATCATTGGATTCTTCTTTTTCTTCTCCAACATTAACGAATCTGAGGTAGGGGTGTGATTTGAATTAAGAAACATTGAATCTTCCTTCCATGATTGTTTCTCTTGACCCGCTTTCTATGAAACTAACGCAGACAGACCCTTCCAAACGAACACAACCCGATCCCTCTGCCGTTCTTGTGAATGTTTAATGTGTTCTTTTCATTCTTTATGGGTGACGAATAATGGATCGTTGTGAGACCATTGAGCGACACAATGATACCAAATTGAAGACCCTACATCACAACGACCTAGTGGAGGTGTGATGACAATAGCGGGCGACAGATCGGATCGGAATGTGAAGGATCGTTCCTAGACCATTCTTCGAGTGGGAGAATCAAGTCGTGTTTTCAGAGATGATGGGAGGCTTGAATACACCGTAGATGACTACTGGACATCGGGATGACCAAGTGTCTTATTTTTTGTGATGAAAAGACCGTTAGAACAAAGATAAGACTTCATGGGAGGAGCACTAGCTGGAGGTGCTGTTTTTGGAAAATTCTAGAATACACGGTGTGTACTTCTGATGAAGACGCTATGTAATACGGGCGTTCTATGGCTTGAGATACAGACATTGGACAAGTAACACACCACGTGTGACCCCAGTCACACGACATTTATTCTCTAAGAAGAATGGTAGAAGCAGATTCGTGAGACATGGCATGTAATCTAGGAAATACACAGACACAGCTAGAATTACACGGCTAAGAGGCACGACATGTACTCTCTACAAAGATTGACAGAAGCAGATTCATGAGACTCGGCGTGTAACACCCCAGGTAAATAAAGAGTATGGCATTTTCACATTTATCCATATTTGTGAATAAAATATTAATATAACTTTAAAGGGGACACTATGCTCGATGGCGTACCCAACACGCAACAACGAGTTTCTTGGGAATCTTACGTTGCACTCTAATAATAAAATAATATTATTTTAAATGGTAGATAACGCCTAGCTATTGTGATGGAAGGAAATAATAGAACTAACTAAAAAATGATTATATATGTTTTTCAAATATTTTTACTTTTTACAATAAATGATAGAGGATTAAAAATGTGAATGAATTCAATTTTAAGAGTAAACATTCTAATATTCTTTAAAAGGTCGAATAACTGCCTTTTGATGGAGAACCTCTTTTAAATCCACTTTTTTACAATTTTATGTCTTATATTTTACAAAATATAATTCTTCTTTAGAATTGGGACATCAAAATTTACTTTGTGTAAATTTTTGGTATTTTTCCGAAAAAGTTCAATTTTTAATGAATAGTGAAAAATGTTGTATTTTAATTCAAAACCACTTTTTAATCTAATTTATTTATATGATTATATTATCTTTTTAATTTGTATTAAATTGAAATTAGAATATATTTTTACCATTTAATCAAATAGTGGTCATTAGAATTAATTTCACTTTAAAATTTGACTTAAACTAGTGTCAATCTTTTGATATATATTGTTTCATAAAAACAAGCTATTTGTTCTGACAGTGGCAATTAATTATTAAATTAATTAATGTAACTTATATGTTAAGAATTTTTTAAAATAGACATAATTTTTGAATTCGGAATATCAAATATAGCTTAGGGTGAATTTTTGGTAATTTTCTGAAAAACTTTAATTTTTGATGAATAGTGAAACCACTAAGTGGTACTTATAAAAACCGATTTTCCGTTTAAAAGAAAATTTTCCACCTTTGTGTTTTGAATTTCAAAAATTCGACATACATGGTTTTCATTAAGAAGTAAAATGTGGTTCAATGGGATTAAAATAATTTTTTGGTGAATAGTAACTTTTATGTTTATTAATCGTGATTAGAGGTAATTAGTGTATTTTAAGGTAAAAATAATGTTTTAATAATATGAAATGACTTATACACATGTCCTACACTCATTGGATGTGTCATTTACGACCAAGAAAATCCATGGGTCAACTTAGGGACCACATGGACCACTTTGGTAGGAAAATGACATAAATAACTATTTATTTAAAGTTAAAATAAAAATGTCACAAACATGAGTTGTTTAACTAAATTTTTTTTACATGGGGTTATACAAGTCAAATTTTTGACTATAAATATTAATTGGAAAGCTAAAAATATTTCCTAAATCATAGTAGTTTTTTATAATTTTTAGACATTATCTAAATTAAATTATTTATGACACCATGATGATGCAGCGATTACCTCATTATTTAACGATTTAAATAAAATGGAAAGATAATGTAAATTATAAGACCTACACATGTCCAAAACCTATTGGATGGATGGATTTCGAACCCTTATCACCTTATCCTCAAAAAAATCAACGTGGGACCATTAAAATCCGAAACTCATTCTAAAATAAAGTAACATTTCCTTACTTTTCAAGAGTGCCCCTCCCCTCCTCTTATAAAAGGCCCCCACCTCTACCTCCTTACCCACACTTCCAAAGCCTTTGGCTTGGCCAAACCCTACCCATTTTGTCTCTCCACATACCTCTCTAACTCTTAGAAGCCTCACTTTGGGCAGAAGTCTTCCCAAGGAATCCTTTGAGCTCAAACCAAACGGAGTTACCTGATTTTAAGGTAATGTCTTAACTTGAGTCCTTTTGTTTTATTTTGCTTCTCCAACCCCCTAAAGTCTTTTTATTCATTTATTTTGTAACAACTACAGTATCTTCAATATACTAGGATGTTTTTATAAGAAGTATTCTAGCTAAAATTACACACACCTACATCTAATGGTTAAAGAACATACTGTTTCCGTGGATGGAGAATTTCTTCCTCACGGAACGATGATTGTTCAATATCATTCTAACAGCTTCAAAGGTGGCCATTAAGATTTCACTATGTTTATTTATGATATAAAATAAGTTAATTATTTCCTTAAGATTCTATATTTTTCATTTATGGAATACCTTTATGGCTTCCATTATGGGTATACGCGATATCTTCATTTTAGGAAGTGCGGACTACCACCCCATCAAAGTGATTTGATTCGTTAATACCATATGTGGTATGTATAAAGGATATATTTAATGATATTATATATGATACCATACTGGAATTAAAATACTATTATGTATCATTATGTTTTAATTCTGTTAAATATGAAATAGAAATGGAAGTAGCGTTAATGCGTACGTACGGCTTACCGTCTCCATGAACGGTGCATTTCATTTCTTACCTCTAAATGTTATGTAATATTATAAATACATGAATATACTGGATATATATAATATATATTATATCTAAATCATGATTAAAATTATGGATATAATGGATATTTTACCACATGAACAACTTGTAATTATAAAGAGTTTATTTTTGACTCAAGTACCAATGATCGTTAAAACAACCGTTATTAACTTAAATAATAACATAGTGTTCATGACATGGTAATAAGTGATATAAAAGGAATAATGAACTTGAAAAATGTTCTTAAGGAAGTATAAATTAACTCATGTTTATTATTCAAGAGATTAAAGAATGATCGAGTCAAGTCGGACCCGAGGTAAGGGATCCTACTCCTCTATTTCTTTTTAGGTACACTCTTTTATGTCATTCATTTTAATCTCATATTTCTTGTGATTGGGATGTTCTTTTATATTACTCTTACTGTAATTTTTATGTTAATATAATGAGAGACCATATTCTCTCTCATCAATCCATTTTGGAAGTTTTGAGTGGCGCCGTTAGGCTGCCGAATTTTCATTAGAGATATAACCTCTCTCTTTATTTTTAAGTACTATCCTTTATGTCACTTCTTTTAAGCTCCTATTTGTTATGTTGGGGGATGTTCTTTTATATTCCTCTTTCTGTAAAATTTATGATAATATGATGAGATACCATATTTGATCTCATCAATCCATTTTTGGAAGTTTTAAGTGGAGCCGTTAGGCTGCCGAGTTTTCGTAAGGGATTTTTCATCTCACTTTTATTCCCTTGAGATTTAAGCTACATTTGCCACAATTTCCTTTGAGTGGTGTATGTACTGCCAATTATTTTACTCATTGTGTAATATAATTTCATTTATGAGTATTTACATCAATTTTGTATTTTCCTTCTTTCATGGGGTGTTTGTTTCGAAAGATACCCATGTCGGTAAGGGAACCTTTCACCCTCCTCTTTTTAAAAGACTTATTTTGTTATGTCTTCTAATTCACATACTATTATGTTGGGATATGTTCTTCTATATACTTATTGATTTAAATTTTCTGTCCAAGTGATGATATACCCTTTTTATCTCTCATGAACTCATTTTCTGAATTTTTTAGTGATGCCGTTAGGCTGTCAAATTTTTGCAAGGGAACTTCTTAACCCAATTTTGATTCTTTGGGATAAACTTGTACTCCTTGAATATATCGTTCTATGCATACGTTTGAATAACCTCTGATTGTTTTACACATAATATCCACATATATTTGGTTTATTTTTTTGTCACACATAATTATGTAATTGATTTATCCTTAATCCAATGATACCGTCTTTGTAAGGGACTTCGTCTCAATATCCATTCATTGAGGCATATTTTGTTTTATATACAAAATTCTTTTATAAGGTGTATAAACCCCTTTTTATTTTACGTTTATCCAAAAGGAATATTTTTTATACGAAGCTTTTTACTAAACGACAAAAGTTAATGTTTTTTCATACGTATGCGGCGACAACAACTTCTCTGCCGCCGTGACCATTATTTGAGTTTCAGCTTCCTCTACATGCCATACCTTCTTTTTAAAAGAAAAATAAATACCATGTTTTACTTTTATTTTATTTTGGTATTGAAAATGGTTTTCATAATGTTTTTATATCAATGTGTTGTATTGATATCTTGTGATTGAATGGTGGAAATGTTATGTTTCCTTTATGCATGTTTTATGTGATACGATTATGTTGTGGTTCTTGGGAATTGTTATGAAGACGGGTGGTTTCGTGATAAACGAAGGGCGGGTGAGCCCGATATATCTCTCTAATGAATTGGGTAACGCGAAGGAGTGAAACATTAAGGTTTCTCCAAATATATTTAGGGAATATATTGTGGTGGGTATTCCAAACATAACAAAGAGGGTTACTCCCTACGTAATAATGTTATGAATGCCTCAAGTTACCTTTATGTCTTATGATTTCTATGATTTATTCATAATTTGGATGAGGTATGTTAAAGGGCTTATGTTTTATGGGTAAAGTATGATTTTATGTACTCATGTTTCCTTTCCGTATTTTTATATCCCTTACCGAGCGTTTTATGCTCATCCCATGTTCTTTTGAAATGTTTTTCACAGGTCAAGGAAAAGGCACATGATATGACGATAGTGTCAAGGAAGTGTCAAGAAAGAATCCATGTTTTATTTTTAAATATATTTCCGTTGATGGAAAAAAATGAATACTATCTTTTTTGTAACCACTTTGTTTAAATGTGGAATATAATTCATGATTTATGATCTAATTCTCTAAAACTCTAAACCTGAAAAGATCATCAATGTGTAATCTTGCAATAACTCAAGATTAAGTAAGGTTTAAGGCTGGGGCCTTATAGTTGGTATCAAAGGTCAGTTTAGATATCTTTAGAGGTTAGGGTATTCTTTAATCATAAGTGACATTACCTTAATGGTTAGGATTTCAAAAAGAGTCATAGTTTTAGATAAATTGAATGAGTAATTATATCTTAGTGTTTATCTTCCTCATTATTACATGATGGTTTTGTTGATATACTCACATAGAGATTTTTGGTTTTAGTAAATGGCTGGATCTAGCAGGCACCAAAGTAATAGTGGATGTGAAGGAAACTGTGATAGTTTTTTGAGAAAGAAACTGAATGATATGGGAGCTGCAATGAGAACTCTTGTGTTTATCCTCAACCAAATATCTGGAGTCATGATTGACCACCTAAACCTTGGTGATTTCTATAAGGCATCATATATGCAAGAAACAAATCCCTACAGAACTACAGTTAATAATCATAAAGGTAAGAGTGTTCAAATACCTATGTGTCAAAGATGTGGAATGAAACACATAGGAAAATGTTTCAAAGGGAAAGAAATATGCTATAGATATGGAAATGAATGTCATAAAGAAAGTACCTACCATGGAAAAAGGAAGCATCCAGTTGACTTAAGGAAAGGGAAAGAAGATATTTCTGAGGGATCAATTGAATGTTTTAAGTGTGGTGTGCATGGTCATTTTGCAAACACATGTCCTATGAAGAAGTTTCGTGAATGGGATCACCAAGATCGTACAAATATTCGTTTACCAATACCTAATGCCATTCCGATTGAGGATGAAGAAACTGACAATGACCAATCAAAGGTATGGATTATTTCATAACTTTTGTTTTCCTATTTTGGAATCTTAGGATATGATTCATGATTTTGTTTGTAGGAAAGAAGTATTTCCGTATAAGTTGGAAAGGAATGGTTAATGGATAATGAAGAATGTTGAATGAGTAAGAAGTCAACATATAAGGGCTTCAAGAGTTATGGTGAAATTCTTAAGAGTATTAAGTCTATTTTGATGATGGGGTTACATTAGGAGACTTTTTATAGTATGTGTAACCTTGATGTTTAATATATGAAAATTTTATTCCAAGAATAGTTATCTGTTCTTTTGTGGACATAGTTATAAAGAACCATTTGCATTTATATGATCCTTACTTTTGAGGTAATTATGGGTTACTATATGTTATGATGGAAGCAAAAGGCATGAGATAAAAATTGAGGTTAAATTATATTATGGTTATTTTTGATGATTTTATCTCTTTTTAGGGAATGATTTGAGAATTATATAGTTTTGGAAAAAGGACAACACACAGACCGTGTGACAACCCATCGCGTCGGACAAAGCTACGAGAATCGAACCCACAACCAAAGTGAAACTGGTATTTATCGCCTACCACTGGACTACGTGAAGTCCCTGGTTAGTATGGATTATTCTTTTTAGTTAGGTGACTATATGAATTAAGAGTAAGTTGATTTTGGGTTATTTATGAAAATGATTAACCTATCATGGAGGATATGTGATTAGGTTAATTACTTTTCAATACGAGACTTTAGGAGCAACTGATGTTGTTTGGAGATAAATGTTACGATTTAACTTGGAAGACTATGTGACTAAATCCTTAAAATATTTGGGATTCAATCTTAGTTTGGTTTACTTTGAAGAATTTTATGGAAAAATTGTTTATCGAATGGTCCTCATTGAACTCTGGGTTTTGCTGGACAAATTTTGGAGATTAAGAATAGATTTTCTTTTTATAAAGGGTTATCCTTTTCTAGATTATCTGATCTTGTACTAACCTTTTTGGTTTTGGTTAGAGTCTAAAGAAATGGGAAGTATATAGTTCTCTTTTGTGGAATAGGTGATTCTCTAGGAATTGATTATAGTACTCTTAATGCGAAAAAGTCTTCCTAAATACTCGCCTTTTGGAGAAAATATGAGTTTGATTAAGGAATCTAGTAAAAGTTGAAAGTCTACATGACAAGTAAGTATGTTTCATTATGATTTAGTTAAGCTCAAAAATAATTTCCTCAATGAAAAGTAACTTAAAACAAAAATGTTGTCTGTTAACTTTTCCTACTGGGGAATCGAATACTGTTTAACCCATCACAAGTTTGTGATTTTCTTATGGTTAACTTTATCCTAGACATGTTTACTACCACCCTCCATCAGAACATGACCCTTTGTTTTTTCCTCCATGTCCATATTTTCATACTTGGAATCCTAGTATGGGTTAACTCGTGTGACCTTTGTACTTATCTTTCTTTATTTTAAAGTGATTGTTTTACTGACTCTTGTTCTGATTTCGGGTTTTCAATGAAGTTTCCAAGCCCAATTTTAAAATTGCGAGGATGAAATTCCCAAAAGGGGGGAACGATGTAACACCCCAGGTAAATAAAGAGTATGACATTTTCACATTTATCCATATTTATGAATATTATTTTAATATAACTATAAAGGGGATGCTATGCTCGATGGCGTACCCAACACACAACAATGAGTTTCTTGGGAATCTTACATTGCACTCTAATAATAAAATAATATTATTTTAAATGGTAGTTAACGCCTAGCTGTTGTGGTGGCGGGAATTAATAGAACTAACTAAAAAATGATTATATATGTTTTTCAAATGTTTTTACTTTTTACAATAAATGTTATAGGATTAAAAATGTGAATGAATTCAATTTTAAGCGTAAACATTCTAATATTCTTTAAAAGGTCGATTAACCGCCTTTTGATGGAGAACCTCTTTTAAATCCACTTTTGAAAATTTTATGTGTTATATTTGACAAAATAAAATTCTTATTTAGAATCGGGACATCAAAATTTACTTTGTGTAAATTTTTGGTATTTTTCCGAAAAAGTTCAATTTTTAATGAATAGTGAAAACTGTTGTATTTTAATTTAAAACCGCTTTTTAATCTAATTTATTTATATTATTAGATTATATTTTGAATTGGTTTTAAATTGAAATTATAATATATTTTTACCATTTAATCAAATAGTGGTCATTGGAATTAATTTCACTTTAAAATTTGACTTAAACTAGTGTCAATCTTTTGATATATATTGTTTCATAAAAACACGCTATTTGTTCTGACAGCGAGAATTAATTATTAAATTAATTAATGTAACTTATATGTTATGAATTTTTTAAAATAGACATCATTTTTGAATTTGAAATATCAAATATAGACTAGGGTAAATATTTGGTAATTTTCTGAAAAACTTCAATTTTTGATGAATAGTGAAACCACTAAGTGGTACTTATAAAAACTGATTTTCCGTTTAAATGAAATTTTGCCACCTTTGTGTTTTGAATTTCAAAAATCTGACATACATGGTTGTCATTAAGAAGTAAAATGTGGTTCAATGAGATTAAAATAATTTTTTGGTGAATGGTAACTTTTATGTTTATTAATCGCGATTATAGGTAATTAGTGTAGTTTAAGTTAAAAATAATGTTTTAATAATATGAAATGACATAGACACATGTACTACCTTCATTGGATGTGTCATGGCCGACCAAAAAAATCCATGGGTCAACTTGGGGACCCCATGGACCACTTTGGTAGGAAAATGACATAAAGAACTTTTTATTTAAAGTTAAAATAAAAATGTCACAAACATGAGTTGCTTAACTAAAAGTTTTTTTACATGGGGTTATACAAGTCAGATTTTTGACTATAAATATTAATTGGAAAGATAAAAATATTTCCTACATCATAGTATTTTTTTTATAATTTTTAGACATTATCTAAATTAAATTATTTATGACACCATGATGATGCAGCGATTACATCATTATTTATCAATTTAAATAAAATAGAATGATAATGTAAATTTTAAGACCTACACATGTACTAAACCTATTTGATGGGTGGATTTCGAACACTTATCACCTTATCCTCGAAACACATCAATGTGGGACCATTAAAATCTGAAACTCTTTCTAAAATAAAGTAACATTTCCTTACTTTCCAAGAGTGCCCCTCCCCTCCTCTTATAAAAGGCCCCCACCTCTACCTCCTTACCCACACTTACAAAGCCTTTGGCTCGGCCAACCCCTGCCCATTTTGCCTCTCCACATCCCTCTATAACTCTTAGAAGCCTCACTTTGGACAGAAGTCTTCCCAAGGGAGACTTTGAGCTCAAACCAAAGGGAGTTACCCGATTTTAAGGTAATGTTTTCACTTGAGTCCTTTTGTTTTATTTTGCTTCTCCAACCCCCTAAACTCTTTTTATTCATTTATTTTGTAACAAATACAGTATATTCAATATAGTAGGATGTTTTTATAAGAATTATTCGAGCTAAAATTACACACACCTACACTTAATGGTTAAAGAACATACTGTTTCTGTGGATGGCGAATTTCTGCCTCACGAAACGATGATTATTCAATATCCTTCTAACACATTCAAAGGTTTCCATTAATATGTCACTATATTTATATATGATATATAATATGTTTATGTTTTCCTAAATCTTCTGTATTTTTCATTTATGGAATACTTTTATGGCTTCCATTATGGGTATATGCGATATCTTCATTTTAGGAAATGCGGACTACCGCCCCCTCAAAGTGATTTGATTCGTTAATACCATATGTGGTATATATAAATGATATATTTAATGATATTATATATGATACCATACTAGAATTAAAATAATATTATGTATCATTATGTTTTAATTCCATTAAATATGAAATAGAAATGGAAGTAGCGTTCATGCGTACGTATGGTTTACCGTCTCCATGAACGTTGTATTTCATTTCTTACCTCTGAATGTTATGTAATATTATAAATACATGAATATACTGGATATATAAGATATATATGATATCTAAATCATGAATAAAATTATGGATATAATGGATATTTTACCACATGAACAACTTGTAATTATAAAGAGTTTATTTTTGACTCAAGTACCAATGATCGTTAAAACGACCGTTATTAACTTAAATAATAACATAGTGTTAATGACATGGTAATAAGTGATATAAAATGAATAATGAACTTGAAAAAAGATCTTAAGGAATTACAAATTAACTCAAGTTTATTATTCAGGAGATTAAAGAATGATCGAGTCAAGTCGGACCCGAGGTAAGGGATCCTACTCCTCTATTTCTTTTTAAGTACACTCTTTTATGTCATTCCTTTTAAGCTCATATTTCTTGTGATTGGGATGTTATTTTATATTAATCTTACTGTAGTTTTTATGTTCATATGATGAGAGACCCTATTCATTCTCATCAATCCATTTTGGAAGTTTTGAGTGGCGCCGTTAGGCTGCCGAATTTTCGTAAGAGATCCAACCTCTCTCTTTATTTTTAAGTACTCTCGTTTATGTAACTTCTTTTAAGCTCCTATTTGTTATGTTGGGGGATGTTATTTAATATTCCTCTTTCTATAAACTTTATGTTAATATGATGAGAGACCCTATTTTCTCTCATCAATCCATTTTGGAAGTCTTAAGTGGCGCCATTAGGCTGCCGAGTTTTCGTAAGGGATTTTTCATCTCACTTTTATTCCCGTGAAATTTATGCTACATTTGCCACAATTTCCTTTGAGTGGTGTATGTAATGCCCATTATTTTACTCATTGTGTAATATAATTTCATTTATGAGTATTTACATAAATGTTGTATTGTCCTTATTTCACGAGGTGCATGTCTTGAAAGATACCCATGTCGGTAAGGGAACCTTTCACCCTCCTATTTTTAAAAGACTTATTTTATTATGTATTTTAATTCACATACTATTATGTTGGGATATGTTCTTATATATCCTTATTGATTTAAATTTTATGTCTAAGTGATGAGATACCCTTTTTATCTCTCATCAACTTATTTTCTGAATTTTGTAGTGACGCCGTTAGGCTGTCAAATTTTTGCAGGGGAACTTCTTAACCCAATTTTGATTCTTTGGGATAAACTTGTACTCCTTGAATATGTCGTTCTATGAATATGTGTGAATAACCTCTGATTGTTTTACACATAATATCCACTTATATTTGGTTTATTTGTTTGTCACACATAATTATGTAATTGATTTATCCTTAATCCAAGGATATTGTCTTTGTAAGGGACTTCATCTCAATCTCCATTCATTGAGGAATATTTTGTTTTATACACAACCTTCTTTTATACGGTGTATAAACCCCTTTGACTTTTACATTTATCCAAAAGGAATCTTTTTTATACGAATCGTTTTACTAAACGAAAAAAGGTAATGTTTTTGCCATACGTATGTGGCGACAACGACTTCTCCGCCGCCGTGACCATTATTTGAGTTTCGGATTCCTCTGCAAGCCATACCTTCTTTTTAAAAGAAAAATAAATACCATGGTTTACTTTTCTTTTATTTTGGTATTGAAAATGGTTTTCATAATGTTTTTATATCAATTTGTTGTATTGATATCTTGTGATTGATAGGTGGAAATGTTATGTTTCCTTTATGCATGTTTTATATGATACGATTATGTTGTGGTTCTTGGGCATTGTTATGAAGACGGGTGGTTCCGTGATAAACTAAGGGCGGGTGAACCTGATATAGCTCTCTAATGCATTGGGTAACGGGAAGGAGTGAAATGTTAAGGTTTCTACAAAGAGATTTAGGGAATATACTGTGGTGGGTATTCCAAACATAACCAAGAGGGTTACTCCCTACATAAGAATGTTATGAATGACTCAAGTTACCTTTATGTCTTATGATTTCTATGATTTATTCATAATTTGGATGAGGTATGTTAAAGTGCTTATGTTTTATGGGTAAAGTATGATTTCATGTACTCGTGTTTCCTTTCCATATTTTTATATCCCTTACTGAGCATTTTATGCTCATCCCAAGTTTTTTTGAAATGTTTTTCACAGGTCAAGGGAAAGGTACATGATATGATTATAATGTCAAGGAAGTGTCAAGAAATAATCCATGTTTTATTTTTAAATATGTTTCCGTTGATGGAAAAAAAATGAATACTATCTTTTATGTAACCACTTTGATTAAATGTGGTATATAATTCATGATTTATGATCTAATTCTCTAAAAATCTAAACCCGAAAAGATCCTCAATGTGAAATCTTGTAATAACTCAAGATTAAGTAAGGTTTAAGGCAAGGGACTTATAGTTGGTATCAAAGGTCGGTTTAGATAACTTTAAAGGTTAGGGTATTCTTTAAGCATAAGTGACATTACATTAGTGGTTAGGATTTCAGAAAGAGTCCTAGTATTAGATAAAGTGAATGAGTAAGTATATCTTAGTGTTTATCTTCCTCATTAGTACATGATGGTTTTGTTGATATACTCACATTGACCTTTTTGGTTTTAGTAAATGGCTGGATCTAGCAGGAACCAAAGTAACAGTGGATGTGAAGGAAACTGTGATATTTTTTTGAGCAAGCAACTGAATGATACAGGAGCTGCAATGAGAACTCTTGTGTTTATCCTCAACCAACTATCTGGAGTCAGGATTGACCACCTAAACCTTGGTGATTTCTATAAGGCATCATATATGCAAGAAACAAATCCCTACAGAACTATGGGTAATAATCATAAAGGTAAGAGTATTCAAATACCTATGTGTCAAATATGTGGAAAGAAACACATAGGAAAATGATTAAAGGGACAAAAATATGCTATAGATGTGGAAATGAATGTCATAAAGAAAGAACATGCCATGGAAAAAAGAAGCATCCAGTTGACTCGAGGAAAGGGAAAGAAGTTCTTTCCGAGGGATCAATTGAATGTTTTAAGTGTGGTGTGCATGGTCATTATGGAAACACATGTCCTATGAAGAAGTTTCATGAATGGGATCACCAAGATCGTAAAAATATTCGTTTACCAATACCTAATTCCATTCTGATTGAGGATGAAGAAACTGACAATGACCAATCAAAGGTATGGATTATTTAATAACTTTTGTTTTCCTATTTTGGAATCTTAGGATATGATTCATGATTTTGTTTGTAGGAAATAAGTATTTCAGAATAAGTTGGAAAGGAATGGTTAATGGATCATGAAGAATGTTGAATGAGTAAGAAGTCAACATATAAGGTCTTCAAGAGTTATGGTGAAATTCTTAAGAGTATTAAGTCTCTTTTGATGATGGGGTTACATTAGGAGACTTTTTATAGTATGTGTAACCCTGATGTTTAATATATGAAAATTTTATTCCAGGAATAGTTATCTGTTCTTTTGTGGACATAGTTATAAAGAACCATTTGGGTTTATATGATCCTTACTTTTGAGGTAATTATGGGTTACTATATGTTATGATGGAAGCGAAAGGCGTGAGATAAAAATTGAGGTTAAATTATGTTATGGTTATTTTTGATGATTTTATCTCTTTTTGGGGAATTATTTGAGAATTATATAGTTTTGGAAAAAGGACAACACGCAGACCGTGTGACAACCCGTCGCGTCAGACAAAGCTACGAGAATCAAACCCACAACCAAAGTGCAACTGGTATTTATCACCTACCACTGGACGACGTGAAGTCACTGGTTAGTATGAATTATTATTTTTAGTTAGGTGAGTTTATAAATTAAGAGTAAGTTGATTTTGGGTTATTTATGAAAATGATTAACCTATCATGGAGTTTATGTGATTAGTTTAATTACTTTTCAATACGAGACTTTAGGAGCAACTGATGTTGTTTGGAGATAAATGTTACGATTTAACTTGGAAGACTATGTGAATAAATACTTCAAATATTTCGGTTTCAATCTTAGTTTGGTTTACTTTGAAGAATTTTATGGACAAATTGTTTATCGAATGGTCCTCATTGAACTTTGGGTTTTGCTGGACAAATTTTGGAGATTAAGAATAGATTTTATTTTTATAAAGGGCTATCCTTTTCTGGATTATCTAATCTTGTATTAACCTTTTTGGTTTTTTTTAGAGTCTAAATACATGGGAAGTATATAGTTATCTTTTGTGGATTAGATGATTCTCTATAAATTGATTATAGTACTCTTAATGCGAACAAGTGTTCCTAAATACTCACCTTTTGGAGAAAAAATGAGTTTGATTAAGGAATCTAGTAAAAGTTGAAAGTCTACATGACAAGTAAGTATGTTTCATTATGATTTAGTTAAGCTAAAAAATAATTTCCTCAATGAAAAGTAACTTAAAACAAAAATGTTTTCTGTTAACTTTTCCTACTGGGTAATCAAAAACCGTTTAACCCATCACAAGTTTGTGATTTTCTTATGGTTAACTTTCTCCTAGACATGTTTACTATCACCCTCCATCAGAACATGACCCTTTGTTTTTTCCTCCATGTCCATATTTTCATACTTGGAATCCTAGTATGGGTTAACTCGTGTGACCTTTGTACTTATCTTTCTTTATTTTAAAGTGATTGTTTTACTGACTCTTATTCCAATGTGGTATTTTCAATGAAGTTTCCAAGCCCAATTTTAAAATTGCGAGGACGCAATTCCCAAAAGGGGGGAAGGATGTAACACCCTAGGTAAATAAAGAGTATGACATTTTCACATTTATCCATATTTGTGAATAAAATATTAATATAACTTTAAAGGGGACGCTATGCTCGATGGCGTACCCAACACGCAACAGCGAGTTTCTTGGGAATCTTACGTTGCACTCTAATAATAAAATAATATTATTTTAAATGGTAGTTAACGCCTAGCTATTGTGATGGCAGAAATGAATAGAACTAACTAAAAAATGATTATATATGTTTGTCAAAAAATTTTACTTTTTACAATAAATGTTAGAGGATTAAAAATGTGAATGAATTCAATTTTAAGCGTTAACATTCTAATATTCTTTAAAAGGTCGATTAACCACCTTTTGATGGCGAACCTCTTTTAAATCAACTTTTTGACAATTTTATGTGTTATATTTGACAAAATAAAATTCTTCTTTGGAATTGGGTCATCAAAATTTACTTTGGATAAATTTTTGGTATTTTTTAGAAAAAGTTCAATTTTTAATGAATAGTGAAAAATGTTGTATTTTAATTCAAAACCGCTTTTTAATCTAATTTATTTATATGATTATATTATCTTTTGAATTGATTTTAAATTGAAATTAGAATATATTTTTACCATTTAACCAAATATTGGTCATTGGAATTAATTTCACTTTAAAATTTGACTTAAACTAGTATAAATCTTTTGATATATATTGTTTCATAAAAACAGGCAATTTGTTCTAACAGTGGGAATTAATTATTAAATTAATTAGTGTAACTTATATGTTATGAATTTTTTAAAATAGATATCATTTTTGAATTCGGAATATCAAATATAGCTTAGGGTGAATTTTTGGTAATTTTCTGAAAAACTTCAATTTTTGATGAATAGTGAAACCACTAAGTGGTACTTATAAAAACTGATTTTCCGTTTAAATGAAATTTTGCCACCTTTGTGTTTTGAATTTCAAAAATCCTACATACATGGTTTTCATTAAGAAGTAAAATTTGGTTCAATGGGATTAAATTAATTTTTTGGTGAATAGTAACTTTTATGTTTATTAATCGCGATTAGAGGTAATTAGTGTAGTTTTAGGTAAAAATAATGTTTTAATAACATGAAATGATTTAGAAACATGTCCTAACCTCATTGGATGTGTCATATCCGACCACGACAATCCATGGGTCAACTTGGGAACCCCATGGAGCCACTTTGGTAGGAAAATGACATAAATAACTTTTTATTTATAGTTAAAATAAAAATGTCACAAACATGAGTTGTTTAACTAACTTTTTTTTACATGGGGTTTTACACGTGAGATTTTTGACTATAAATATTAATTGGAAAGATAAAAATATTTCCTACATCATAGTAGTTTTTTATAATTTTTATACATTATCTAAATTAAATTATTTATGACACCATGATGATGCAACAATTACCTCATTATTTAATGATTTAAATAAAATGGAAACGTAATGTAAATTCTAAGACCTACACATGTCCAAAACCTATTGTATGGGTGGATTTCGAACCCTTATCACCTTATCCTTGAAACACATCAATGTGGGACCATTAAAATCCGAAACTCATTCTAAAATAAAGTAACATTTCCTTACATTCCAAGAGTGCCCCACCCCTCCTCTTATAAAAGGCCCCCACATCAACCTCTTTACCCACACTTCCAAAGCCTTTGGCTCGGCCAAGACCAGCCCATTTTGTCTCTCCACATCCATCTATAACTCTTAGAAGCCTCAATTTGGGCATAAGTCTTCCCAAGGAAGCCTTTGAGCTCAAACCAAAGGGAGTTACCCGATTTTAAGGTAATGTCTTCACTTGATTCCTTCTGTTTTATTTTGCTTCTCCAACCCCCTAAACTCTTTTTATTCATCTATTTTGTAACAAATCCCGTATCTTCAATATACTAGGATGTTTTTAAGTGAATTATTCGAGCTGAAATTACACACACCTAGATCTACTGGTTAAAGAACATACTGTTTCCGTGGATGGTGAATTTCTGCCTCACGAAATGGTGATTGTTCAATATCCATCTAACACCTTCAAAGGTGGCCATTAAGATGTCACTATATTTATATATGATATATAATATGTTTATTTTTTCCTTAAGATTCTGTATTTTTCATTTATGGCATACCTTTATGGCTTCCATTATGGGTATACGCGATATCTTCATTTTAGGAAGTGCGGACTACCGCCCCCTCAAAGTGATTTGATTCGTAAATACCATATGTGGTATGTATAAAGGATATATTAAATGATATTATATATGATACCATACTGGAATTAAAATAATATTATGTATCATTATGTTTTAATTCCATTAAATATGAAATAGAAATGGAAGTAGCGTTCATTCGTACGTACGACTTACCGTCTCCATGAATGGTGCATTTCATTTCTTACCTCTAAATGTTATGTAATATTATAAATACATGAATATACTTGATATATATGATATATATGATATCTAAATCATGAATACAATTCTTGATATACTATATATTTTACCACATGAACAACTTGTAATTATAAAGAGTTTATTTTTGACTCAAGTACCAATGATCGTTAAAACGACCATTATTAACTTAAATAATAACATAGTGTTCATGACATGGTAATAAGTGATATAAAAGGAATAATGAACCTGAAAAAGGTTCTTAAGGAAGTATAAATTAACTCAAGTTTATTATTCAGGAGATTAAAGAGCGATCGAGTCAAGTCGGACCCGAGGTAAGGGATCCTACTCCTCTATTTCTTTTTAGGTACACTATTTTATGTAATTCCTTTTAAGCTCATATTTCTTGTGATTGGGATGTTATTTTATATTAATCTTACTGTAATTTTTATGTTCATATTATGAGAGACCCTATTCTCTCTCATTAATCCATTTTGGAAGTTTTGAGTGGCGCCGTTAGGCTGTCGAATTTTCGTAAGAGATCTAACCTCTCTCTTTATTTTTATGTACTCTCCTTTATGTAACTTATTTTAAGCTCCTCTTTGTTTTGTTGGGGGATGTTATTTTATATACTTATTTCTGTAAAATTTCTGTTAATATGATGAGATACCATATTTGATCTCATCAATCCATTTTTGGAAGTTTTAAGTGGCGCCGTTAGGCTGCCGAGTTTTCGTAAGGGATTTTTCACCTCACTTTTATTCCCGTGAGATTTATGCTACATTTGCCACAATTTACTTTGAGTGGTGTATGTACTGCCCATTATTTTACTCATTGTGAAATATACTTTCATTTATGAGTATTTACATCAATGTTTTTTTGTCTTTCTTTTATGGGGTGTATGTTTCGAAAGATACCCATGTCGGTAAGGGAACCATTCACCCTCCTCTTTTTAAAAGACTTATTTTGTTATGTCTTTTAATTCACATACTATTATGTTGGGATATGTTCTTTTATATCCTTATTAATTTAAAAATTTTTCCCAAGTGATGAGATACCATTTTTATCTCTCATCAACACATTTTCTGAATTTTGTAGTGATGCCGTTAGGCTGTCAAATTTTTTCAAAGGAACTTCTTAACCCAATTTTGATTATTAGGGATAAACTTGTACTCCTTGAATATGTAATTCTATTAATATGTGTGAATAACCTCTGATTGTTTTACACATAATATCCACTTATATTTGGTTTATTTTATTGTCACACACAATTATGTAATTGATTTATCCTTAATCCAAGGATACCGTCTTTGTAAGGGACTTCGTCTCAATCTCCATTAATTGAGGCATATTTTGTTTTATAAACAACCTTATTTTATATGGTGTATAAACCCATTTGACTTTTACGTTTATCCAAAAGGAATCTTTTTTGTACGAAAGGTTTTACTAAATGAAAAAAGGTAATGTTTTTGTCATACGTATGCGGCGACAACGACTTCTCTGCCACCGTGACCATTATTTGACTTTTGGCTTCCTCTACAAGCCATACCTTCTTTTTAAAAGAAAAATAAATACCATGTTTTACTTTTATTTTATTTTGGTATTGAAAATGGTTTTCATAATTTTTTTATATCAATGTGTTGTATTGATATCTTGTGATTGAAAGGTGGAAATGTTATGTTTTCTTTATGCATGTTTTATGTGATAAGATTATGTTGTGGTTCTTGGGCATTGTTATGAAGACGGGTGGTTCCGTGATAAACTAAGGGTGGGTGAGACCGATATAGCTCTCCAATGCATTGGGTAATGCGAAGGAGTGAAACGTTAAGGTTTCTCCGAAGAGATTTAGGTAATATACTGTGGTGGGTATTCCAAATGTAACCAAGAGGGTTACTCCCTATGTAATAATGTTATGAATGCCTCAAGTTACCTTTATGTATTATGATTTATATGATTTATTCATAATTTGGATGAGGTATGTTAAAGTTCTTATGTTTTATGGGTAAAGTATGATTTCATGTACTCTTGTTTCCTTTCCATATTTTTATATCCCTTACTGAGCTTTTTATTCTCATCCCATGTTTTTTGAAATGTTTTTCAAAGGTCAAGGGAAAGTTACATGATATGATGATAGTGTCAAGGAAGTGTCAAGAAAGAATCCATGTTTTATTTTTAAATATGTTTCCGTTGATGGAAAAAAATGAATACTATATTTTATGTAACCACTTTGTTTAAATGTGGAATATAATTCATGGTCTATGATCTAATTCTCTAAAACTCTAAACCTGAAAAGACCCTCAATGTGTAATCTTGTAATAACTCAAGATTAAATAAGGTTTAAGGTTGGGGCCTTATACAGCGTGTATCTCAGGGGTACACAGACACGGAGTGGAGTACATGGTCATGTACTCCACCACACAGCCAGGCATGGCCAGTGGCACAGGCTACCACATGTACCGGTTACACGGGTTGGAGAACACGGGTTGAGGTCATGTACGGGCACATGGCCAGCGTACACGAAGCTGACCCCAATTGCATGGACATGATGTGTAATCATACCACACGCTGTGTAATTACTTTTCTACAAGACCAGACTTTCAACAAAGGACATTGCACACGGGCAGTAACTGAGGTCTGTAGACATGGCGTGTAACCATACCACACATAGTGTACTTTATTTTCTACACGACCAGCCTTTCGACATAGGCCGTTGTACATGGGCAGTACCCAAGGTCTGAAGACACAACATGTGGCTTATTCCAACATGCCGTGCACTTTTTGGAAAATGGATTGGTCACCTCGTCTCTATTTCTTGGACACATATTGATTGGATTTTACCCCTATGACGTGGCGGACCATTGAGACACTTGGCTTGAGGAGAAGACCCTCCTAGAATCAAGCTTGATTCGTGCGGAACCCTGTGGCTGGCTGTGCACTAACAATTTTTCCTGGATCATGTGTTGGTCTGACAGTTCTAAGTTCTATTCTTGTATCATGCTGTGCTCCGACAGAATACTGTTCCTGTATCAAGTGTTGGTCCGACAGCTCTGACAAATGTTCCTGGATCATGTGTTGGTCTAACAGTTCTGTCTTCTATTTCTAGATTATGTGTTGTTCAGACAGAATAGCCTGTACTGGATCATGTGTTGGTCCGATAGATCTGATGATTCAGTGGCTATATCTGATCATCTACATCTCTCTACATAAGTTGTATACATTTGTGAGTTGAGTCAGTAACTTTTTTTTTTACCTCATGATTGAGATGGATTACTTGATAACTTAGGTATATGTATGGGAATATACCTAAGTGAGGTCTTCTGTTGATTTCATACTCTGTGGATTATACTTGCTGTATTTTGATAGACCATGGTTGTCTCAGGGTCCTAACTGAGTATCGTTATACTAATCCCTGCATGGGATATACCCGCACCTTGTTATGTTGGATACAGATGACAGACAGCGCTAACAGAGGATGATAGCACCAGGACTGGACGGTACCCAAAGGTGGACCTTATGACAAGTCGGTACATGGAGGACTGACAGATGAGGAGTGATGATGAGGCTATCTATACCTACCCTTCAGGTAGGATCCGTGGTGGTTGTTCTAGGAGATGTTTTTTACCTTTCAGTTGTTTTCCCCTTTCAGTTGTACTTGAACTTTTCAGTTGGGCTTGTATTCCGGCCCCTCTTACTTTACAGTACTCTTTTGTATACAACTTTACATAGTGTTTTACTTCCTTCTCATACTCTTTTGTGTGTGTTTTCAGTTTATAAAGTCAATGCCTTCCCAGTTTTAGAGAATTAGGCCTTTGGTGCTAGTCACCAGCCCCTGGCCTATAGATGGTGGGTTTGGGGTAATTATGACATGACCCCTGGGGGACGGGTTGTGACAGTAGCATTATTTACTTCAAAATATTTTTGTTCTTACCAAGGAATTTGGGAACACCCATACTCTTCTTTGAATCAACATTTCCATGACATATGTAAAATAGTGATCACAATATCAACTCAATATAACACTTATGATAAATAAATATGGATCATTTAAGTTACAAAGAAAAATAATAATTATTTAGGTTTACAAATATTAGAACAGGAAACTCCAATATTATAGATATTTGATGGAAAACTATTTATCTTACACTAATTGTGGATACCAATGAAATGGTAGGTTCATTGAAATATGGTATGATTTTGTGTAAATTTTTTATTTATTTTTTCCTTATTTTTATTAGTTCTTACAAAATCTACCACATTATGTTGGTAGACATAGTGATGTCCATAATAAAATAACTCATAGTAAGGAGTCAATTAAATATTGAATTCTCAATGATTGAGTCACACTACTCAAAATAAGTAGATTTTCCATGGAAGGATCAGAACACATAAGAGGCTATGATATATAGTATAACGACCATCACTGATAAAATGAGTAGGGTATATTACTAAAACATGATATATTTTTATAATATTGTTTCTATTGAAACTTATCTTAATTAAATACATTATTATCAAATACTATTTTGGTATGTATTATCCTTATCCGTCTGATGATTATCCCCTAGAATTATTATACTAATCTCTCACTTCTATTAATTTAAAAACATGATTAACTTCTTCTTCATCTCCACATTTCAATTTTTCGAAGATCATATACTCAAACCAAAATCATTGTTTCTATTATTATTATACAAAATTTATTACTACAAGTAAACCATTCCTATAGTATCTTCATCATGTGTTCACAAAACTATACACATCTCTTTAATGTTTTACATTATATTTGAAAATAGGGTACAAAAAAATACATTTACACAATAATAATCATCATTATTATTCCATAATTATATAATATAATTTATATAGGATGTATATTCAATTAATTTTACACATCATTGAACTTCATTCTGATTTTGAGTGCTAATTTCAAAATAATATTTATTTTACTAACTTTGCCAAATTTCATCAAACTTATTCCTATTAATGTCCGGTTACTTCATTACTAATAGGATATATATTGGTGATATGTTGAATAAATAAAACAATGAAATAATGATTCATAAAACTAAATTTTAATATCCATTAACTACTTTTAAAAACCTATTCTGATCATAGTGTGAAAAACATCATCACAACATGATTTGTATCTTATTATTTCTCCACAACATAATGTTTCATAGAAACACTAAACATAATAGTGTGATGTGATTAACAAAATAAAAACACTGAATATCTTAAGAATCATAACAACTCCATGAGTCATTAAAAACTATTTTGTTTCAAAACCATTTTCTTCAATTTTCTATAGTTTCCCATATCATGGAACGACACAATAGTTCATGGAACAAGGATCCCCACTTCATTTATTGAAATTATTCTAACCTAAAATAAAAATATAATAATCATACATATCTATCTTTTTTTGAAAATTGTTTCTAAACATTATAAAACTTATATCGCATCCTAACAGATATTCTGGAAGAGTGACCAAGGTTGTCCATCAATAAATATAATTATAGAGTATATAATTATGAAATGATATGAATCTATATAGTTTGACATATAAATATATGTGGACATTATAAAGCTCTATATACAAACTTTATATACTCAAAATCACTTCAAACCAACATTTATATTCTTTAAGCATCTTTTATATATCTATGCATGCCTTAAATCAATAAAAAGGTTTATTTTTGGCCTGTTTGAATATGATTTATGAATATAAAATAAAATGAAACTAAAAAATATCAAATTATAATCCTCATTTTTGAAAATCTATAATATGGGATAAACAATATTTGAAAAAAAATTCAAATTTTATCCATATTTTTAAAGTGGTAGATATAGTTGAACTATTATATGAAGTGACTCTATAGTAAAAAAATTGGTTTCGTTTTTTTATATATTATTCCTTCCATGAACCTATTACAATAATGTTAGCCTAGAGTTCATGATTGTTTTTTATGTAGTATTATAGGATTAGATATTTTTACCTAGAATAGGGTATTTTATTTGATTCCAATATCTTTGGTGGGGGAAGTCCTAATTTTTCTAAACTATAATTCCATAGTGCTTGTTTTTTTTATCAATTAATCTTTGAATTTATGAAAGCCTAGTATTTATATAGAGTGTAAAAATACAAATTTTTCTTATTATAAATTGAAAATTGGTGGATTTATGAACAATATGTCTTAGTATACTGATAGTGGATTCATCATATATATAAAATGATATAGTTGTTACAGGAATCTAAAAAATTGTTTAAATAGATAGAATTAGTGAAATTATAGGATTGAATCATGGTTAATAATGATGTGTTGTTGTTTTTTTCATCTCATTACTTATAATATGGAAATAAATGACATAGTTTAATGAATTAGGGGAATCAAGTGTCTATGGTTTTATAATCAAAATTAATTAACCTAGACTATAACATTTTTAGGTAACTAAAACATGGCATGGAATATTGATTTTTTTTATTATAAATTAGAAATTTAATCTTATTTATAAAGACTCCTTTGATATGTCATCAAATAAAGGAAAATTTATGTTTTAATTTTTGGGTTATTTTATTGTTTTATAAGGATCATTTTGACTCATAGTGTTTTGTTATTAAACTTATGAAATTTTATTTAAATTTTTCCTAAAGTTATTATCAATAACTCAATTAATTTATCTCAGCCATACCTAGTTGTGTATGTAACGTTTTCATTCCACAAAAAGTATTTATTAATTTTTGGAATTTGGAATTTAACGGAAACAATCATCAGCGTGTATGTTTGAAACCTTAGATATTTTTTTAAATGTTTTTAATTATTTGTTTGGGTTTGGGGATTATAACATTAAATATAGTGATGTTAAAATAATTTAAATAATTGGATAAATGTGATTATTATAAATCATTATTTTCCTTAAAAATAAAATAATGGTATTTATAAATATAAAATAATAGGTAATATGTTAAATTATATCACATGAAATAATTAAACATAAATTATGAGTCTATAAAGTAGAGTGTATGTCTATGGATATTAAAATGATTAGAAACTTATTTATAATGATATATTATGTGTCATTAATTAATATTTTGTTAAAAAATATTCATACTTGTTATTTTAGGTTTCATTAGTGTTAAATAAAATATGATTGATATTGAGGGTGGGTTATTTTATAATTAATTACTAGTTAAAATTATTTTTATTTTAATTGTTTTTGGAAAATTGTTGTTCAATTATCTGTGGCACAATGATGTATAGTGGAAACATGTATTTGATGGTGTAATATTGAGTAATCCATTTAAAAAATTTATTATATTATTGATTATGTGAATATTAATGTTCATGTATATGAAAATGATTAATTAAAATTCTACATTCTTATTTGATGTTTTTCTACTCCTCAAATATTGTTGGTTGTTTAAAACATTGATATTAAAGGGATATGGAATTCTATTATGTTTTTGTTGTGTTAGTGATGTTGTATTTCCAACACAGGTACATTAATTTTTATTATGGTTATACCACCACATTGTTATATTTTATTGAGATATATGCTATTTGATTTAGAGAACTAAATTTGTTGTTGTTAGAGATAAGACCATTAGTGTAATATAAAAACAAAGAAATTTTTATGGGACTATATTGGTGTAATAATTATTGTGGTTTATGGAAATATCATTCTATGCTATGGATATTATTAATAATTTTTTTAATTTTTACATACTTATCTATTTCAAACACAAAGGCTTTATTATTTAAAATAATTTAACATGGGTGAGGTTAATGGTGGAAAACATTAACTATAATTGTATACATAACTAATTAATTTTTATTTTCACCAAACATCATTGATCGTATTGAGGGTGTAGTTGAGATTTAAAAGTTTGTGATTGTGTCCACCAACATGGGAGTTTCTAGTGTCATTTTTTGTATTTTTCTTCTTAAATATTCTAAAAAACAAGTAGAGTTCATTTGCTAACAAACATCATCATAGTTGTTTATGTACTTAATTGTTATTATTTTTTCCATGATCAATGGTATTTAATATTTTTTTGGTTAAATCATATTAGATAAAAAAATATTTACTCAAATATATATAATTTTATACACATGGTAGTAATCTGAAGAATGTGAGTAATTGGATGAGGAAAATATGAGTCACTTATGGTCATTTTTTAGCTTATGTGGAGTCCATATGTGTCCAGTAATGATATAATGTTATAAATGGGGCTCTTATATGATGGAGCATGGACTAGAATTTTTAAAAGTTTGTTATTTTAGGAAATTTTTCAATACTAAATGAACATTGAATTTTAAATTTACTATATAAACTAAACCAGGATTTTGTTCAACCCTATGAATCAAATCCTGTATTTTGACTTTCTATATATAATTTAAATTGGGTTAATGAATTATTATATAAGTAGATATTGTGTTTAAAGATTTTTATTTATGTATAACCTGATCCAAATGATTTTATTCTGATATTAAACTATATTATTGTTTTGATTTTAGTGTTCTAAATGATTAGTTATATTTCCATATAGTTATGAATTTTAATTAGTTAAATGTATTCTATTTATATTTTATGTTGAGATTGTGGTTCAAATGTAGTTGAATAGAAATGTATTTCAATATACCTAATTTTATACATATTAGTAGTTGATTCTGGGATATTTACAATATAATATTTATAAGAGAAAATATTTAAATTAAAAAGGCCCATTTTCTAAAGAATTAAATGAAAATGGGGTTATATGAAGTGACCATATGTTTTTATTCTATCCAATTGTTGATAATTATTTTACATTGGATGTGAGTTTTTTATATAGATAATCATGATTATTTTTGATGGAGTATCTATAATCACATGAAATGTAAAGATTTGGAAATTACAGGGAATCTTTTTTCATAAATACATGGGATTTTTACGAGTCAATGAAAATTTACAGCTCTTGATTCCGAAGCCCGGTGTGCCTAGAATCAATTTCTAAAGTTTTGTTCGGGTACGTTCAGTAAAAGTACAAGTGGGAATTTATAACTTTTGAATCGGTGCTCTGAATTAAAATCTGAGGTCACCGTTGAAATCGCAGTGCCGGTATTCGTTTGAGAAGACTTTCACCTCGATTCCAGATGGTCGAGAATAAAAGTTAGTTTTTGGCTTTTTATAAAAAAAATAATTTAAAGTGTACAACACTTTATTTTATTTTTTGAGTTGCCATGAGTTTGAGTGGTTGTTGGTTAAAACCTGCACTTGGGAGTTAGTGGTGGGACCACCACACCCTAACCTTCCATGAGAGGTTATGGTGGTGGGCCCCACCTGAACATAACCTCCATTGAGAGGTTACATCGTGGGGACCACACAAGACTAAAACCCCCCAATTATTGGTAGGGTTGATAATCTCCCAACTCCCCTCATTAAGAAGATTGAGACCCTTGACTTCCTCTACCATTAATTGGCCCCACCTTCCCCTTTTAATTAATTGCGCCAACATGTGTAATTTAATTAAGGGGAGCCTTTTGACATCCCCATTAATCAATTGTGCCATGCATGTAATTTATTAAGGAGAGACTCTTAATTTATTCCTCCATTTTGAAATTGATGCGCCAATAAAATAATAGATAACCTATATTATTTTTGTCTTGGAAATTATCATCTGGTGGGAGCTTGAGAGGAGAGATTTGGAGAAATGAAGTTCTCCCAACGAATAATGAAGAACGTGAAGAACGCCGCCAACAACCTTCTTTGAATTCCTCCCTCGGATCCTACCGACGTGGAGTGTCTTCCACGACCGACCTAGCTCGGGGTTGGGAGTGTGTGATGATCGCGGTGAATGACGAACTTCATCGTCTTCTTTCCTCAACACCATCAACGAACGACGAACATTTATCGACAAATCAAAGGTAGAGGGTTTACCATGTGTTTTATCCCTTTTCTTTTCTCGTCATTGTTTGAAATGAAATCGTTGCATGGTTGTAAATAATTGATGTTCATATTTCCTATTTCGATGAACCAATTGATATCACTTTAAACACGGAGGATGTGGGCCAACTTAACATGGCCCGAAATCCTCTGCCGATTCTTCTTTCTTGTGGCGTTTACGGCATGGTGATGAGGAAACGACGACAAAGGCGGCAACGATGAAGGTTGCGCTACCGCGGCCTCCGCGAATCACGCCACCCTCGTGGTGCACCAAAGCTTCCGGCCAACCGCCGCTGGCCCGAGCGATGACCGGCCCGCCTACCCGCGACCTCCCAGCGCCCATGTCGGCGTGCGGCCCGCGTGCCCCAGGCTGCCCGAAACCATGACCGGTGTACGGGCCACCTGCCCGCGGCCCTACGGTGACCCCGTGCCCTGCCCGACACCCTGCCGGTGCCCTGTGGCCTCCGGGCGCCCTACCCAACGCGCGGCCCGCCTGCCCGGCGCCCCGCCGGCAGCTGTCGCGCCCTTTTCAGTGCCTCACTGGCGCCCTCGCGGTCAGCCTGGCACCTGTCTGGTGCCCTCAAGGCCTACTCGGTCCCTGCCCCAGCCTGCCTGATGTCCCCGCGGCCTGCCGGGCGCCCTCCCGGCACCCCCGCGACCTGCCCGACCCATGCCGCACGCTACCCGGCACACCCGTGGCCTGCCTGGTGTCCACCCGGCCTGCCCTCTGGCCTCCCGATCGACCGAACACCCGGGGTCAAGTCGCCCGTTCCGCACCCCTCACGGCGCTTTCCAAACCGTCCCCCGACCTCCGAGCCGAGTGGCCTACGTGGCGACCTCCGGGCCAAACCTCCCTCGCAGTCTACTAGGCTAGGCCTAGCAGACCGGGCCAAAACATAGCGGGCTGACCCGGCCAAAGGGCTGGGTCAGACCCAGGGAGTCTGACCGGGTTGACCCAAACTGGGTCGACCCAGACTGGGTTGGGCCGAGTCTGTCTGACTTGGTCAGACCGGTCCTAGGCCCATTACCAAACCTTTACCTTCTAGGGCCATATCTTTTTCACTGGACGTCCGTTTGAAGAACCGTCAGAGGTGCCAGTATTCTTGGAGTGAAGCTTTCCCTTTGAGAATACCCCACTGGAGTTCGGGGTATATTTGAGATATGGTCAGATTGTATCGTACACGAATCCAACCGGGCCCACGGGACTAAAAGGCTAATAACTAACAGACCGGGCATCCGATTGACGCGCCGTCTATTCGTTGAGACCCCTATGACGTGGAGGAAATTTGAGATACTTCTACGTGGGACTTAGTGACAGTTGAAGTGTCAAAAAATAGCTTGTGGAGTAGATCTTCCAGAGATGAGCTTGCATTTTTGTGGGAACCTAGTAGCTGGCTGAGACTTGACGACTGCTGACCGATTCGAATCGAAGTGATTTAACTACCCTAGTGGGGAGCACATCTGTGTGAGCGCGGCAGACCCACAGTACTCGACACGTGGATTACCTTATCAAGCTACCAAGGGTGTGCCTTTGTGTGAGCGCAGCAGACCCACACTGGAGAGCACCTCTTTATGAGCACAACAGATCCACGATACTCGACAGGAGGAGTACCTCAGCAGTCCATGTTAGTGGGAAGCGCCTCTGTGTGACACTACAGGCCCACTGTACTCGATAGTGGAGGGGTTCTCCAACATCCAAGGGTTCAGATTAATAAAAATCCTGGTTTGAGCTGAGTCAATGAATTTTGTGTTTTCCTCATGATTGATATGGGTTACTAGATAACTTAGGTATTTGTATGGGAATATACCTAAGTAATGGTTATCTATTGATTTCATACATTTTGGTTTATCATTGGTGGATTTAGTGAGACATTGAGGGTCTCAGGGTCCCTAATGAGTATTGTTACACTCACACCTGCATGAGCTATTCATGCACCTCGTTTTTTTGGCTGCAGAGGACAGACAGTGATGACTGAGGTAGAGAGTAACAGGACTAGACGGTACCCGGAGGTGGATCAATCGGTGTGACGGTGCACGGAGGAGACAGACGGATGTGGAGTGCTAAAGAGGCCATATGTACCTACCCTTTAGGTAGGAACCCCAGAGGACAACCCAATAGCTGCTTTACTTATCTTCAGTTGTACTTGATTTTAGTTGTACTTTTACTTTCCTATTGGGATTGTATTTCCGGCCCAATTTACTGTCCAGCACTTCTTTTGTATACAGTTTTACTTAGTGATTTGCTTATAGTTGTGTAATCTGATGTGTCTGTTTATAATTATAAATTCAATACCTTCCCAGTTTAGGGATTTATGCCTTTGGTGCTAGTCGCCAGCCCTTGGCCTATGGAAGGCGGGCTTGGTGTAGTCACGATACGGGTCGCGGGGGAGGGTCATGACAAATTGGTATAGAGGAGTCGGTTCTACTACAGAACATAGAAATATGATCTTTATTTTCATTGAACCAATAGTGTTAAGGGTACTAAGTGTGGTTTTAAGTTCAGGGAGTCCAGTGTTGGTGCGGGTGGCCATCATATCCATACACCAAGACCCTGAATTTTGATTTCCGACTCAGTGCATGACAACACTAATTGCGTGTGTGTTTCCAAAAGTTTTCTTTAAGTCAGCTCAACCAGGTCATCACACCAGGTATTATCTTTTGACCATGTCGCATCTATTTCTTTCAGGATGCCTCCCCATAGACGACCAGTTAGAGACCCAAGAGTCATACGTACTGATAGCCCACCGAGAGATGAGGCCTCGGTGTAGGGACCTTTACCAGTGAAGGCACCAGAGGTAATACTTCCCGTTGGGCCACTGATGCCACCAGCCCCATCAGCAGACGATGCATGCTGTTTGACAATGTTATACAAGTTCTAGTACCAGATGCCAGCCAGGTTCAGGGGAGAGACAGACCTACAAGAAGCTGAGGATTGTCTGGAGGCTGTGGTGAGAGCCTTCAGTCTAGTAAGGACACCAATAGACTTCATAGTGATCATTGATGCAAGTCTTCTTCTGGCAGTAGCAGGCAGATGGTGGAGCCTGATGCTTCAGGTTAATAATAAGGCAATGCTACTCTGGGTAGACTTCGAGATCCTATTTCAGGAAGAGTTTGTCCCAGCCACTCTCCATGAAGTGTGGATACAGGAGCTACTGCATCTACAGTTTGGTAGCATGACGGTGGTGTAGTACTCAGCGAGGTTCACCGACCTCTCACGCTACTCAACAGATATAGTACGAGACCCATTTTTCAGGGCCCAGACCTTCGATCAGGGGCTCAAGCAAGAGATCAGAGCTCCGATGATCTCCCTTAGCATCCTGAAACAGGCGGGGGTGCTATAGAGGGCCCTCTTGGTGGAGAGTATCCTTGCTGAGCAATCTCCATCAATGAGACCCACCACTAGCTGACACGTGACAGAGTCTTCTATAGCTGGCAGTAGATATATGTCATAGATGTCCAAGAAGACCTAACCTATAGGTGGTCGACCACATGACTCAAAATCAGTTGTGTGGGGAACACGAAGCAGAGAAACACATTCTAGTAGCAGACAATGTTACTCATGCAGCAGGTAGGGTCACATGACTCATGACTATCCGAACCACCATTCAAATGATCACCAGACAGTTGAAGGACCATCCAGGAAGAGACATATATTCGATCGAGGTGGTCTTCAGGGAGCAGGCAGACGTTTTAGTGGAGCTGGTCATGTAGCTGGTGGTGGATGATTTTTCAAGTTGTTACAACCACCACCACCAGGAGGTCTACCCCGACCGCAGGGAGAAGCTGTACACGGGAGAGCTCAGCTTCAGGCAGCTGAGGCCTACGATCACGGTGCTCCAGAGATGATTTGAGGTACGATCTGTGTCTACTACACCTTAGATGCAGTTCTTATAGACACAGGTTCCAACCACTCTTTCATTTCCACTACCCTCATTCGGAGCTCGGAGATTCCGACGGAGCTGTTGGCTCGATCCTTACAGCTAGAGACTCCTAATAAAGTAGACTCGACAATTATGCACTGGTTCTAGTAGTGTGATCTTACTATAGGATTTGAGATCTTCGGCTAGGATCTCCTCGTAGTGGAGTCAAGGCCTTACGGCGTCATCTTGGGTATGGTCTGGTTATCTACAATCCACACTCAGATTGACTGTATTAGGAGAAAATTTGGTGTGATCGCATGGATGGGACCAGATTTACCTTAACCGGTGAGAAGGGATCCCTTTCAGCACAAGACAGACTTACTTGGAGATGGGTGCAGCAGATCACTCACCAGTTGGCTTGCCTTACCCTCGGAGTAGTTGATGTGGAGAGTCTGACTTTTCCTGCAGTGGTGGACCAGTATCCAGATGTTTTCACTGAAGATGTTCTAGGACTACCTACTCATAGAGAGGTGGAATTCTACATTGACTTTTACCCGAGGAGGACACCGATATCTACTTCAGCATATCGGATGGCTCATGTTGAGCTTCATGAGCTACATGTACAGCTAGAGGACTTGCAGGGGAAGGGATTCATTAGGCCCAATGTTTCTCCCTAGGAAGCATCGATTCTGTTCGCCAAGAAGGTGGATGGGAGCTTGAGGCTCTGTGTCGACTACCGTTGCCTGAACCAGGTTACTGTAAAGAACATGTACCCACTCATAAGGATTGAAGACCTATTTGACATATGAAGGGAGCACGATGGTTCTCGATGATATAACTCAGATCAGGCTATCACCAGCTCATCGTTCAAGATGAGTATGTGAAAAAGAAGGCCTTCAGGTGTTGTTACAGCCAATATGACTTTCTGGTTTTCCCTTTGGTGTATCCAATGATCTATAAGTGTTCATGAGTCTCATGAACAGTATCTTCTAGGCTTAACTCAATCAATTTGTTGTATTCTTCATCAATGACATTCTGATCTAATCGACTACTGAGGAGGAGGATGCCAACCAATTGTAGGTAGTACTGGACGCACTCCGAGAGCAACAACATTATGGTAAGCTCTCGATGTTCCAGTTTTGGATTCAATAGTTTCACTTCTGGGGATACGTCATCTTGGATGATGGATTTGTAGTGGATCCAGTAAAGATTGAGGCAGTACTTTCTTGGGAGCCACCAGGGAGTGTGACGGAAGTACGAAGTTTCTTGGGTTTGGCTGGATACTATCAGAGGTTCATACCAGACTTCTCCGGAGTTTCAACACCACTATCCTCCTTGATGAAGAAGGGGAAACCCTTCATGTGGTCAGAATGATTCTTGTAGAGCATTCAGAAGCTGAGCTAGAGGCTGACTAGTGCCCCCATCTTGAGGCTTCTAGAGGAGGGCGTAGGGTACATAGTTTACTAGGACGCATCAGGGACCGGACTTGGGTGTGTCTTGATGCAGGAGAGAGCAGTGATTTCTTATGGTTCTCGCCAGCTAAGATAGTACAAGTAGAACTATTCTACCAAATACCTAGAGTTAGTAGCAGTGGTCTTCGCCGTGAATATGTGGCGACACTATCTGATGGGTGAAAGTTTTACTGTGTACTATGATCACAAGAGTCTTAGGTATATATTCTATCAGAAAGACCTGAACCTGAGACAATGAAATTGCCTTGAGTTCCTCTAGGACTATGACTTTGAGATAGTCTATACTCCTGGGAAGGGGAATATTGTCTTATATGCGCTTAGTTGGAGGATTGGTATACAGCTGCTAGGAGAGGCGATAGAGCAGCTGGCTGCTTTACAGATATCTTTTGTGGATATGGATGGAGCAGCATTTCTATAGTCTCTTACAGTCACTCCGCCACTTCTTCAATGATTCAGGGAAGCACAACATGGGGATGCTGACAGCGAGACATGACATGCTCAGATATTCGTAGGACATGCACCTGATGGATTCTCGGAAGTTGGAGAGCACATCATCCACTTCAGAGGATGTACTATGGTACCAATGTCACTTCAGGAGGAATTTTTGAGGGAGTTCCACACATCCACTATAGCGGTACATCCAAGAGTGGAGAAGATGTAGCAGGACCTTCGACGACCACACTGGTGGCCAGGTATGAAGAAGGAAATATCAGAGTTTGTCTCACGGTGCCTCACTTGTCGGCAAGTGAAGCCAGTACACCAGGTACCAGCAGGATTGGTTAAAAATTTAGTGGTCCTAGAGTGGAAGTGGGATGGGATATCCATGGAATTCGTGATGGTTCTTCCATGTACATCCAGGGGTCATGATAAGATTTGGGTGATCGTCAAACAAATCACCAAGTCGGCCCACTTTCTACTGATCAGAGAGCATGGTTTAGTAGAGAGATTTGGATGCCTCTATGTGCAGTAGATTGTGTGTTTACATGGAGTGCCTTCATCTATTGTCTCGGACCGTGATGCATGGTTTACTTCCCAGCTATGGAAGGGGTTGCTGGAAGCTTTCGAGACAGAACTTCACTTGAGCACCACCTTCCGTCCTCAGATAGATGGTCAGACTGAGTGGACCATTCAGACCCTTGAGGACATGCTACATGCATGTGTCCTCGACTTCGATCACAGGTGGGAGGATTAATTTCCTTTGGTGGAGTTTTCATACAACAACTGCTATCACTCCACCATAGGGATGGAACCTTTTGAGGCCTTGTATGGGAGAACTTGTAGATCACCTTTGTGTTGGACTGACTCTGGGGAGTCAGCACTAGTGGGACCAGAGATGGTACGAGCTACTACGGTGAAGGTGCAGATCATCCAGGAGCAGATGAAGACTACATAGAGCAGACAGAAGTCATATGATGACAGAATATGGAGACCTCTGGAGTTCAAGGATGGTGACCACGTCTTTCTACGGGTCTCACATTGACAAGGTCTAGGGAGATTTGGTGGAGGTGAAAAGTTATCTCTGAGATTCATCAGAACTTTCCAGATCCTCCGTATAGTAGTAGAGGTGGATTACCGCTTAGCTCTTCCACCTCAGTTTCATCGAGTGCATGACGTCTTCCATGTATCTTAGCTGAGGAGATACGTGCATGAACCTTCCCACAACATCAACCATGGAGAGTTGGATTTTGACGATGGGGATAATTTTATGGAGGTTCCAGTGGAGATTGAGGATCGACAGGAGCGGGTCCTTCATGGATGGTCGATACCACTGGTGCGCTTTCACTGGCAGCACAAGAACCTCTAAAAGAACACATGGGTGTGGGAGGCTTAGATGCGTGCTCAGTACCCCCATTTGTTCCCATTGTTCTATTTGTAGATTATAGGGACGTAAAGCCATGATGTGTGGAGAATTTAAAGACCTGTAATTTACATGGAATTTTTTTTCATAAATACATGGGATTTTTACGAGTCTGCAAAAATTTAAATCACTTGATATCGATGCCCGGTGTGCCCAGAATCAATTTCTGAAGTTTTGTTCGGGTGTGTTCAGTAAACATATGAGCTGGATTTTATAACTTTTGAATCGGTGCTCGAAATTGAAATATATGAGCACTGTTGAACTCACAGCACCAGTATTCACTTAAGAATAATTTCACCTCGACGGTAGATGGTCAAGAATAAAATCTAGTTTTTGGCTTTTTATAAAAAAAATAATATAAAGCGCACAACATTTTATTTTATTTTTTGTGCCGCCATGATTGTGAGTGGTTGTTGGTTAAAACCTCCACTTGGGTGTTGGAGGTTGGACTCCCACACCCTAACCTCCCATGAGAGGTTATTTTGGTGGGACCCACCCAAACATAACCTCCCGTGAGAGGTTACGTCGTGGGGACTACACGAGACTAAATCCCCCAATTAATGGGAGTGTGGAAAATCTCCCAAATGCCCTCATTAATGAGGGGGGAGGACCGTGAACTCCTCTACCATTAATTGGTGCCACCATTCCCTTTTAATTAATTGCGTCAATGCATGTAATTTAATTAAGGGGAGCCTTTTCACCTACCCATTAATCAATTTCACCAATGCATGTAATTTATTAAGGGGAGCCTCTTAATTTATTCATCTATTTTGAAATTTTTGTGCCAATAAAATAATATATAACCTATATTATTTTTGGCATGACAATTCTCATTTGGTGGGAGATTGAGAGGAGAGCTTGGGAGAAAAGAAGTTCTCCCAACGAAGAACGAAGAACGCTAAGAAAGCCTCCAACAACCGTCTTCGACTTCCTCCCTCAGATCCTACCGATGTGTATTGTCTTCCATGGCCGATGCAGCACAGGTTTGGGAGTGCGTGAAGAACGTGGCCAAATATGAAAATCATCATCTTCTTTCCGTAACATCGTCAACGAACGAAGAATGTTGATTGATGAATCAAAGGTTGGGGGTTTACCTTGTGTTTTATACCTTTTCTTTTCTCGTCATTGTTTAAAAAGAAATCATGGCATGGTTGTAAATAATTAATGTTCATCATTCCTATTTCGATGAACCAATTGTTATCACATTAAATGGGGATGATGTGGGCCAACCAAATATGGCCCGACATCCTCCATCGATTCTTCATTCTTGTGGTGTTCTACGACATGAAAATAAGGTGATGACGATGAAGGCGACAATGATGAAGGCTGTGCTACCCACGACCTCTACGAATCACGCAGTCCCCGGGTGCACCGAAGCTTCTGGCCAACCACCGCCGGCCCGAGCGGCGCCCGACCCGCCAACTCGAGGCCTCCCGGAGCCCTACCGCCGCGCAGCCCGCCTGCCCGCGACCTCCCAGTGCCCTGCCCAGCACTCAGGCCACCTGCACGTGACCCTCTGGTGACCCCACACCCTTCCCAATTCCCTGTCGGTACCCTCGCGGCCTCCCGACGCCCTACATGGTGCTCGGCCCAGCTTCCAGGCACCCGGTCGGCCGCTGTCGCACCCTGACGGTGCCCCTGCTCCCTTCCCAACTTCCTACCGGCGCATCTGCGGCCAGCCTAGCACCCTGGTGGTGCCCCCGTGGCCTACCTGGCGCCTGATGTGGCCTGCCCGGCGCCCCCGTGGCTAGCCCGGTGCCCTGCCAGTGCCCTCGCAGCATGCCCGACCCCTGCCCCCCCAGTGCACCCGTGGCCTGCACGACTAACAGCTGGCCTACCCGCTGGCCCCTCGGTTGACCAGTCTCCCAGGCTGAGTCACCTGAGTCGCGCCCCTCACGGAACTTGCCTAACTGCCCCCGGCCTCCGAGATGAGTCACCTACGTGGAGACCTTCAGGATGAACCCCCCTCGCAGACCACTGGGCTGGACCCAGTGGACCAGGCCAAAAAATAACGAGCTGGCCCACCAAACGGGTCAGGTCATACCCAACGAGTCTGACTGGGTCGACCCAGATCGGGTCGGCCCGGACTGGGTGTGGCCGAGTCGGTCCGACCGGGTCGGACCGAACCCGATCCCATTACTGAACCATTTCTTTCTTGGGGCATATCTTTGTCACGAGACATCTTTTTGATGAACCGTCAATGGTGCCTATATTCTTAGAGTGAATTCGTCCCTTTGAGAATACCCTAATTGAGTTCGGGTATTGTTGAGATATAGTCAGGTTGGATCATACACTAATCTAACAGTGCCCCTAGGACTAAAAGGATAATAACTAATAGACCAGGTGTCCTATTGATACAACGTCAGTTGAGTTGAGAGCCCTATGATGTGGTGGACCTTTAAGATAATTCTACGTAGGAGTTGGTGATAGTTGGAGTATCCAATAGTAGCTTGTGGAGAATATCTTATAGCGCTGAGTAGGCATTTGTGTGGGAACCTTGTAGTTAGCTGAGACATGATGACTACTGACCAATTCGACTCGAAGTGATTCGACTAGCTTAGTGGGGAGGGCCTTTGTGTGAGCGCAACAGACCCATGGTACTGGACACATGGAGTAACTCAGCAGGATACCACGAGAGCGCCTCTGTGTGAGCGCAGTAGATCAATAGTGGAGAGCGCCTCTATGTGAGCGCAACAGATCCACAATACTAGACAAGAGGAGTACCTCAACAGTCCATGTTAGTGGGAAGCACCTCTGTGTTATGCGAAAGCCCGCTGTACTCGATATAGGGGGAGTTCTCCAGCAGCTGAGGGTTCAGATTAATAAAAATCCTGGTTTGAGATGATTCAATGACTTTTGGGTTATCCTCATGATTGAGATGAGTTTCTAGATAACTTAGGTATATGTATGGGCATATACCTAAGTAACGGTTATCCGTTGATTTCATACTTTGTGCTTTATCCTTGTTGGATTTAGGGAGACCTTGAGGGTATCAGGGTACCTACTGAGTATCATTATACTCATCCTAACACGAGCTATGCCCGCACCTCGTTGTGTTGGTTGCAGATGACGGAAAATGCTGACTGAAGTAGAGAGTCGTAGGATTGGATGGTAACCGGAGGTGGATCAGTCGATGTGACAGTGTCTGGAGGAGAATCAAAGATGTGGATTGCTGAGGGGGCCATATGTACCTACCCTTCTGGTAGGAACCCCGGAGGATGACCTAGTAGCTACTTTACTTTTCTTCAGTTGTACTTGCTTTCAGTGGAACTTTTCCTTTCCTATTGGGCAGGTATTTCCAGCCCCTTTTACTTTCCATCACTTCTTTTATATACAGTTTTACATAGTGTTTTTCTTCAAGTTGTGTACTCTTATGTGTGTGTTTATAGTTATAAAGGCAATGCCTTCCCAGTTTAGGGATTTATGCCTTTGGTGCTAGTCTCCATCCTCTGGCCTATTTAAGGCGGGCTTCGGGTAGTCACGATACGGGCCTCGGGGGACGGGTCATGACATGAAATTTCATTGATATAGTGGGGTCTGGTTCCTATGTAATTCAATGATTTTTTCTTTAAAACTAACCTTCAATCAAGGAATCATTCCAATATATTATATATTTAATATAGAAATCATAGTGTACATGAGTATGTGGTGAAATTTTTTAATGTTATTTTAAATTCACTTTTGTTTTTACCTATGGAAAACTTGATATCATGACACATTCAAAAATTAATTTTCTAATGATCCATGATTTTAGTAAATAAAATTACATATATGAATATTAATATGAGTTTATTTTAATAACAATAACCCCAAACTATAAAAAATAATGTTAAAATAAAACTCCTATAATTCATAGATAATCTTTAAATATTTTAATTGTATAGTATGCAATGTATTGCACCACAAAATACAGAATAGTTTAGAATTATTAGAAAAATATATAAATATATGACATCTTATTAAATTGAAATTTTAAAACCAGGAAGAAAGAATTTTATTTTATCCTTGAAAATAATTAAAATAATTATTCTTCATGTCTTGGAAAATGGGAGTTATCTTATAGGAGAGATCATATCTTTAGTAAGTTTTTCATAAAATAGAATCAATAATCAATAAATAAGAAATATTAAATGAATAAGAGTTGATAATAAAAATGAATAACATAACTTCAAAACAATATTTCAATGATCATCCATGCTGAATATCATAATTGAAATACCATGGAAAAAGGTAACAAATTTATTATAAAATGAATTTCAAATATTCAAAACTTAATAAACATTTCACCATGGTAATGAATATATTTTTAGAAATAATTATATCTTGTACTTTATTCTATGATTTCATTGAAAATAAATGGGAATGCCTATACCAAATACTCTTCCAATCATGGCACCAATTTTGGATCATGATTCCTTTCGATGTAATGAGGCTTGATCAATAATTATGGTCCACTCATCACATTAAAATTCTCTGAATACATCATATTTTAAATGATATGTTAATTATCAATAATTATTAACAAATAAATGGTTTTTATACATAATAAAGAATATGGAATATTTCATAGTCATTGAAAAAGCATTGTTATGAAAATACCATCAATAAATACTATATATTGAAATGGAATATTTTTGAAGCATCATCAATGTGGTGGAAATGATCCATTATACATAAATTATTAACATGTAAGATAAAATAATAATGAATGGAATGTCATCATTAGAATGTTTGTGAACATAAATCCATAAATCATTAAATAATTAATGAAGGATAAAATTGATTAGAAATTAATTTTATAATACAAAATAATAATTTTTGAAATAGGTGTTAAAATATAATAAAAATATAAAAAATAAAATAATTGAAACATTGTTTAAGATGGAATACACAAATAACAACCAAAATAATTTTACTCTTATAAAATAATACCCATTTATTGTAGTATAGTTTTAATAAAAAAATTACAAAAAAAAATTGATATATATTTTCAATAAAAATAACCCATAAATATGAAAATAAATAATTGTGGTAAATAATATTCATGAAGGTGGAAAAAGCCATTCATATTGTATATAAAAAAATGGAATATTATTCACTCAAATATGTAAAAATTATAAAATGTTTTATTAATAAAAACTTAATAAATATTACATTTAAAACATTTTAAATGAAGTAAATAGTGGTTAAAATAAAAAATAAAAAATAATTACAATATAGGAAATAAATCACTAAAACAATGCTTTTGAAAACTGACATGGATGGAAATGTTCATTGGAAAAAGGAAATAATGTGTGATTTTTTTAAAATAATTTTCTAATCATAACAATTACTAATGATAGATAATGGATACAAACAATTGTAAATCCTACAAATATGAATAGTAATTTAAAGTTATTTGGGATTAATGGAAAATGATTATCTAATTTACATAAATTGAATATTTCGAATATATAATATTTAATAGAATATATATTGTAAAATATAGCCTTATAAAATTAATAACATATTACTCAATAACCTATAAAAGAGTAAAAATGAATTAAAACATTATATGAAATTAATAATTAAATATTAAAAATATAATATATCAATGGGTAATACATACACTATATAAATTAAAGTATGTGATTAATAATAATATAACCTATTAATGTTTAAATTAAAAAATCTATCCCTACCATGGGTCCTTGTTGCATTGTTTTCATTTTTTCTTGAAAAAAAATAATTAAGGAAAGGTCAATTTTTTAAAACAAATTGTATTAGAAAGGCTATAAAGACCTCAATTACTTTTGGTTCATTCGAAATGCATCATGGCCTATATATCCATTCATAAAAAATTTATTATATATATATATATATATATATATTTTTATATTTACAATATATATGTTATTACATTATTATATATTAGTTGTGTTTATATTTTTTTATAATAATATATTTGATATTTAAATGTCAAAATGTTCTATTTTTATGAAATAAATCTTGTTACAAGTAAATTATTTTTCAGTTACCATATTTATTATATTTTATTTTCAATTATGTTTTATTTTTTGAGTCAATTTTTCATTTATTCATTATATTGTAATTTTATTTTTATATATTTTATGAATTCAAAGTCACCAAATTGAAACTTAATAGCTCTAGATGTTGTTGTATTTGAATGTACAGAAAATATGAAATATAATTATAGTTTAAGAGATATATGACTCACTTACAAAAAAGGTGGAAAATAATTCAAAATATAAACCATTTCTTTTAAAAAATTAATGATATTTTATTTTAGTAGCACAATATTTTTTTTACAAGACATTAAAACTATAGTTATAATTATTTTTTATATTCCTTTAATTTTCAATTATTTATTATATTTAGAAAATTATTTTTCTTTTCAAAAACATTTTATATTTTTAAGATATTTTTTATGTTTTATTTTCATTATTAATAGTTTATTATTTATAAGATTTTAATGTTACCCATTGGAAATTTAATAATTTTTCCAATGTATCAAGTAGTCGATTTTGAATGATTAAAAAATATAAATTATACCTAAAATTTAAATCAACATTGAAATAGTGGTAAATATATAAAAATGGTTGATAGTGAAAATACTTTCATCATTTTAATATACATAAATAATATACCTGAAAGAGTACAACCACTCTCTATGTTAAGGTTCTATATCACATGTTGGTGTGTGAATGGGATACTCATACCATGATCGCTGAACTCTTCATTAGAGCAGAGTATGTTTAACATAGAGGGTAGATACCAAGGGTATGGAATGTTGACTTCTAGATGCTCTTCTTATATGTCAATGTAAAGAGGTGTTAACTAGTTGTTGTCATACACAATTGATCGTTCTCCCACAAGGAGAGTAGAAGGACCTACCATTATTTCATATGAGAATCATACATCCTCTGAAGGATTTTTAATGAAAGTTGGAGGCATGGGAAATGACCCCTAATATAAGCTCAGATAATATTTACTTGGAGAAAAATGTGGATATCCTACCAACACAGATAAATCCAATGACTCCTAATGTGCATACCCAATTTGAGGTGGATGGACTGATATTGGTCCAACCTCTATATATGGAATAAGGTATTCCTCAAGTGTGGAATGATGTGGTCTATGTCATTGTTGTTGTGGATCTTCAACATCAGTAGCTATTGGATAATATTCCTAAGTAGAAAAATATAGTCCCTAGCTAGGAATGTCATCTCCCTTGGGTGGTTGATTAATGATACTATCATGTAATGAAAGATAATATTGAATTATCCCATACACTACATCATGGATTACATCCAGGATATAAACCCATCCTCTTATGTATTAGTCATGCAGATAATCTGCAATAGTTGAATATGTTGTAAAGAGCTTCAATATGAAATTAAAATAGTACAATAATCGAACTAATGGAAATTTAAAGACATACTATATCAGGAATCCCTCTCATGTGTCCAATAAGATACAATGTATACTTAATTACATTACATGGATTATACTTTAATATCTATAAAAGATGGAATGACATCATATGTACACCCCCGAAATGAATTGATTCATATCTTCCCTAGAGATCTAGATACTCTGCATGTCATCAACAGTAGATGACATCATACCTCCCCATTAGCTTTGTGGAATGAAGCACCGGTGACTACCTTGTTTGATATGGAATTCACTGATCAAAGAAAAACTGGTGCATGCCTCTATCAAACATGGGCCACTAAATTATATTAGGCTGAATGAGAGGCACTACGGTCATAGAATCATGAAGTACAATAATGCATTATGTAGGAAATTGGACCAATATATCCAAATGTGGAATCCATGAAATCTGAAATGAAATGTGATATTTTTGGAACATGATTCATACTAATAAAAATGATGATATTATGATTTTTTTTGAAAATGAATGATTTTATATATTTATGTTGATGGGTTTTAGATTTTATAAGATGAGACTGTATGCACCCAAATGGTGTGTAAGAGCACTGATGAAGTGGTGTGCCTGAATCCACCTATAAAATACAACATCAATGTAAAAAATAATTTGAAATTGAATTTTATAAGTCACAGTGTCTTAATAAAACAATAGAGATGATTGATCATACCAGCATCTACACGTCGTGTCGCACAACACATCTATAAAACTCTTCTGACTAGAAACAATAGTTTAGTGGCTAAGGATGTGTTCATATGCCCATATTTGATGAAGGATGACATATCACCCGATATTTGTGCGATCTGAGCAGAATTCCATGCACAATTCACTGTAAGTGTATGCCAAGCATTAAGATCCCTAGATTTTTTTCCCGTACAAATAAAAATCCTTCAGTAGCACCAAATATATAATTTTCACTTTATTATTTGATTTTTTATCATATATTATCCCTATAACTATCCATAATATATAAGAACGAGCATGATGCATGTTAGCCTTCTCATCAGCATCATCCTGTAAATGTGAAATGTCAATCTCAAGCCACCTTATATATATGGAACCTCCATTAAAAGAAGCATCATCAAACAAAATGTAACACCCCAATCATCCTCGATACATTTCTCTTTGAATAATGTAGTAACTTGCATTGTACACAACTTTGAGATTCTAACTCACTGTGACCAATCAAACTAGACGTTATGAATAGTAATACCCAATTTTTGAAATTTTATAAATTTTATTTTTAAAAATGGACTTCATTTTTTAATTTTTAATAAATAAATTATCTTAGGGTAAATTTTTTGTATTTTTCTGAAAACATTCAATTTTTGATGAATAGTGAAAAACACTGCATTTTTTGTTAAAAATGAATTTTATTTAAATAATTAATTATTTTATTTACATTTATTTCAGGTAAAAATTGATATATAATACCTATATAAGTTCATGTTTTTTCATTGGAGTCATTTTATACTATGTTTAGATATATATATAATTTATTGATCTCTTAACCTTATTTTACGACCTTCTAGGAGGATTTACAAATTTGAATAAACCATAATTTTAACATATCATTGAGTTGAATTTAAAAAATTTGAGAGACATGGTTGAAATCAGTAAGTAAAATGCAGTTCAATAAAATGAAAATAATTTTTTGGGAATAGTAACTTTTGACATTTATTTACAGTAGTTAAAAGTAAATTTGGTAATTAAGGGTAAAAATTATATTATAATTACCCTAAAAAATTTCATAATTATGTTGGATAAGTGTAATTAGAACAACAAAAAATTTAGGAATAAAATATTATCCTCTTTGGTCCACATTGATTAGATTAGGACATTTATTATTATTTTATTTAAAGAAGAGTTAAAAGAGTAAATTCAAAATTTAATAACTAAACAATTTTTAATATAGGGATACACAAAATATAAATTCAACTCTAAATATTCATTAGAAAGATAAAACAATTTCCTATGTAATGGTATTTTATTTATAATTCTTATACATTATATAATTTAATTTATTTATGACACAATGATGATTCATTAATTACCTTAACAATGAAATATTAAAATAATTGATATTCTAAATTTAAAAATAAATGTAAATTGACACTTATGATTAATTCCACAAATTTTATAGGTTTATATGACATGTTAGGGTTTATTAAATAAAATTTATTCGAAGTGATAAAGTTTTTATGGATTTCAGAAAAATAAAATATTAAATATTGTCAAATTTGACATAATTATGTTTTTAAAACAAATACTATATTATTAATTAATTTAATATTCATAAAAATATAAGGTTCAGAAAAATGACTTAGATAAGGTTAAATATATTAATAATTAACCACAAGGGGTTATATTGTCTTGTTATTGTATTTTTATTAACTATATAATTTAAAAATACAAAGAGAATGGTAAATTTCAAACAATTTGACTAAGAGTTAAATCTAAAACATAAGGTTAATATAGTGAACTAAACCATTACAAAACCTATTGGTTGAGATGATTTCGACCCATACCGACCTTTTACTCTAAATAAATTATTTTTATGCCATTAGAAACTGAAAATGAATATATTATAAAATAATATTTCATGCCTTTCCTAAAGTGACCCTCACATCTCTTATAAAAGGGTACTTCCCCTTCTCTTAATTTCACATCTCCGAATCCATTTTCTTGGTCAAAAACAGACCAAATATCCTTCCAAATTTCATCACTTTATCCAAGAGGCCTTACTTTGGTCATAAAGCTTACATAAGGAGCCCTTTTGATCTAATCAAAAAGAAGAACCAAAAGAAGAGGTAAATATTTCATCACATCTTTCAAGTTCTTTTCTTATACTACATCCTATTTTTTTTGTTTACATTAAAAAATAATTACTCCTATATATTCTATATATTGTGATGTTATTATAAAAATGGTACAACCATATTCATTATTCTATCCATCATATTAATGTCAAAGTCACCATATGTCCGTACGTACGACTTACCGTCTCTACGTTGGGGTGTAGATTGTTATTAAAACGCCAAATTATTTGGATAGTATAACAATGAGTATAACTAATTTAAATAATAAAAATAACATGTTAATGATTCAGTATATATGATATACCATCATATTACATACGATTTAACCATCAATATAATTATATTTTCTCTCGTACGTACGTAGGGATTACCGTCTCCACGAACACTGTGAGATCCATTTCCCATCATAATCATTCAAGAATAATTTTCATTTTATGATTAGAAATAATGTTTAGAAACATAATATATTTATGTATATGAATCAAATACATCCTATCCATAACAAACATTACTCCTATAACAAATAATATAAAGGAAAATGAGTCAGTTAACACCCGAAACGATGATACTACTAAAATATTATTAACAAATCAATATTATAAGATCATATATGATATCATATTTATGTATATTATTATTTTATAATTTATTATAAATTTATTAACTATTATAAAAGAGGTTAACATTCCATCTACTAAGGAAAAGTACAAGGTAATGGTTAATTTCACAATCTTTTTATTATCCGAGGTTGTTTTTACGTAAGTATCCATTGGGAGATCTTTATCATCCACACCCATGTTTTTTAAAAATTTATTTGAACACAATTTTACTATTTAATAGACTATGGGTTAAAATAATTTATACCCTTATTTTAACTTATATGTTTTTAAAGGAATCTTTTCGTCGTTTTCCAAACAATGAACTTTATGACCTTTTCGATAAAATTATGGTAAGAAAAGTTTTTTAACTTATATTTCGGGGGAGGCAATTTTCCACCATTATAACATTATCGAAGCTTCACTTACAAGATTATAATAATATTATCAAAATAAATGTTTTCTTTTATAATTATGTGACTCTAAAATTGTTTCAATATATAAATATGTATTTATTTTAAATAGATATCATTTCATCTAAGTCAACATCCTTTGATTGATTTTAAACTTGTTTAAGTTGATTTATTATGATACAAATCTTCCAAATTGTATTGAAGGTTTTGTGATATGTTTGACTATGGATGTTTTATTTTTATACCATTCATGGTTAATGGTTAAAGTATTGACAATTCATATACTAGTTTTAATACGAATGTTTATTTTATGTTTCAACCTTTTCATATGAGGAATGTATTGGACTTAGTATGTGATGGGTGGAGCTTGATATAGCTCATCGGTGCATCAGTAGGTCTCATGAGACAATTAGAAATTGAATTTTATGAGGCCTTTTCCAATTTGATATATGGTTTTAGCTGAGACCAAAATCATTTTTAGATGTCTTGGTCGAGGCCTTGAGAAGATGTTTCAAAAAGTTCGACATTATAAATTCCCTCATTATGGATATAGTAATGATGGTTCAAGTGGTTATTTTACTAGTATAATACCCATGACTATGTTTTATTATGGAATTATTTACTAATCTCATATTCCTTCTGTAATTTGTTCATGTTTATTATTTTTAATGGTATGTATTTTAAATATTCACCATGCCTAATGTTTATGTAATCATCCACTGTATTGCTTACCCTTATAGAGTGTTTGAGGTCACCCCTTTCATATGATTTATTTTCCCAGGATATAAAAAATGTAGTTATGAGTGACTTGCAGGTATAATCTTGGAGGCTTGGATCATTCTAATAGAATAAATTATTGTTTTATTTCTTTTCAAGTTGAAATTTTCAACATATGAATTTATATTATTTACAATAATTCTAAACTGATCAGTCTTTCAAGACATGATTCCTTGTATCATTCCAATGTTACGTAATAAAGAACCTATTCTAGGTAAATTGGTTCGGGGCATTACAGTTGGTATCAGAGGAAGTTTAATATAAACCTTAGAAACTGTTTTTAGATAAACTATGATTAGAGCATATTACCTTAAGATAGACAATGAGGATTGGTATAGATGAACATCCTAGAATTTTGGTAATTTAGATATTTTGGGTATTTTCAAATCAATACATTCATGCAAAGAATCGATCATGTAGAGGCATATCTAGAACAAATATACCTTGGAGTGAATAATCCAACAAGGAGTTTCCGGATTGACTTGGGGTATCTTTATACATGACAATGGACCTTACTGCACTATTGGTTTCCAAACTTCTGGGCGTATTCTTTGGATAATATAAAATTTCATTACAAACAATTGTGAAGGATGTATGATTATATAACTCCTTAAAGAAAACTTTTTTTTATTATTTTGGGTTATATCCATAAATTTCAAAAAGTATGTTCATTGTTTTACAAGTTTGGAATTATGAATTGTGATTCATGAACTAATATAGTGTATGACATTATTATGAAATGAAGCCTAGTGGAATGAATGGAAACCATATCAATTCACATAATCCATGTAGGGATTACCCTCCTACTAAAGATAATTATTGTGGAGCTGGTGATGTAACAGGTGTTGATTAGCTTATCACCATACTGGGACAAATCACTCAGGTTATGATTAATAACCTTACCCATATAGATAACCTTGATCCACAATGTGGAGGATCAATGTTAGAATGCTTCATGAGGAAAAAACCACCATTATTCAATGGGAGTAAAAATACATTAGTAGTTGAGAAATGGATAAATTCATTAGAAAAAATATTTCATGCTTTGGGGAGTAGCGAAAGTGAAAAAGTTTTCACGGCAGTTTATCGTCTCATGGGAGATACAGATTAATGGTGGTCATTAATCTAATACACAAAGTTAGATGAAGAAGTTTCAAACATTGAAATTAGAGAGTTTAAAGATATTTTCATAGAAAAATACTTTCCTCATGACCATTGAGTGGATACGGAAAGGAAATTTATGAGTCTAAGACAAAACAAGGATGATAATATTGCAATTTATAAAGATAACATTACAAGGTTAGCAACTAATTCTACTAATTATATAGATAACCCAAGAAGTAAGATTGATCATTTATTTGACGGTTTGAAACCATTTATCTGTCAAACATTAATTTCACAATCCTTCTCATCATATAAATATATTGTCTCATGTGCTATCATGACAGAAAAGGAATTATCTAGGTCTTATGACTTTAAAGAAAAGAAAGAGAAGAAGAGATCTTCCGAACACTCTGGGAAAAGAAATAAGGAAATAGGAAAGAAGGGAAGATTTAAATTTCTACCCTGGGATAATTGTGGAAGAAAGTAGCCTGGTGTCTGTATAAAAGGAAAAATAATATGCTACAAATATATAATGAAAGTCAATAATACTAGTGATTGTAAGGGGAAGAAAAAAGCTACCAATGAACAATTCTAAAATTAAAGGGAGATGAGACATTATGAAAATGAATGTCCTAAGTGTCAGGGAATCTTACCTCAGAAAAGGACAAGGGATCAAGGACTAGCATATACGATCACTACTGCTGAGGTTGAAGCACTGAAAGATGTGGTGGAAGGTAATTTAAAGGTTTCCTCAAGCTTACCCAATGATTTATTTGAATCTAGATCACCACATTGTTTCATATCTTCCCACTTTTCTAAGAAAATTAGATATTTTCAATTTGACTTAACAAGGGAGTTATCAGTAAAAACTCCTAAGGGAAGTATCATTGCAACAATGTTTTGTGAATCAACTCCAATTAGGGCATATAAATTTTCTTTTTCAACTGATCTCATCCTCATATCCATGATTGAATTTTATGTAATCCTCGGAATGGATTAGATTTCAGACCATGATGTGAAAATTTACTATAAGAAGAAAGGGGTTATAATTTTCAAAGATGATAAGAAGTACCTTATCTTTAGAGCAGAAATTTAACCACCTCATTCTTATCTATATCCAACCCCAAAAGATCTACTAAATTCAATTATTGGAGTGGAAGATAATGAAATAATTATGGTTGTGGAAATGAATGTTTGAATAGAGGATATACCTATTGTGATAGAATATATTGTTGTGTTTCTATAGGATTTACCTGGACATCCTCTAGAATGATAAATTGAATTTTTCATTAATTTAATTCCTGGTTCAAAGACAATATCAAAGACCCCTTATTGAATGGCCACTCTGGAATTAGTGGAACTAATGATAAAACTAGAGGAATTGATTATTAAAGGATTTATTCACCCTAGTTTTTCTCCATGGGAAGCTTTGTCCTTTTTGTTAAGATGAAAGACAGATCTATTAGGTTGTGCATTGACTATAGTAAGATCAATGCTATAACAATAAAGAACAAATATCCCCTACCACACATAGATGATTTATTCGAAAAAAATCATGGAGCACAATATTTTTAAATGATTAACCTTCGATTTGGATATCATCAATTGTGTGTGATGAATGAATTCATTCTGAAAACATCATTTCGAACTAGGTACATGCATTACGAGTTTATAGTAATTCCTTTTTGTTTGACAAATGCTTCCTTTGTCACCATGGATCAAAAGAATTGAGTTTTCAAGGAATATCATGATAACTTTTAAGTGGTATTTATTGATGATATCTTTATATAATCGAAAATCTATGAAGATCATGGAAATCACATGCACATTATTTTAAAGACTATTAGTAGAAATGAATTATATGGGATGATTAGAGAGTGTGAATTTTGGCATCCAGAGATTTATTTTCTTGGAAATATTGTCTCTAAGGATGGATTATCTTTAGATCCTTCAAAGACCAAGGCAATCCAAGAATGGATAGCACTGATGAGTATAAATAAGGCACACAGTTTTATTGGTTTAGTAGGTTATTATCGACGTTTCGTCCATAATTTTTCACGGTTGGCTAACCCATTAACCAAGCTCACATGTGAAGGGGTTAGATTTGTTTGGAAAAAAGAGTGTGAAGAAGGTTTTGTGGAACTGAAGAGAAGAATAGTCAATGCTCTAATCTTGACTCTACCATCAAGGAACAATGGGTTTGTTATTTATACCGATGATTTAAATAAAGGACTTGGTTGTGACCTTATGAAAAATGATAGAGTTATTGCGTATTCATCATAACAGATAAAAATTAATGAGAAAAACAATCCCACTCATGATCTTGAGTTAGCAGCTGTAATCTTTGATTTGAAGATATAGAGACACTATCTCTATGGGGAAAATGTGATATTTATTCTGATTACAAGCGTTTGAATTATATTTTCTCACAGGAAGTACTCAACATGAGGCAAATGAGATGGCTTGAAATACTCAAGGATTATGATTTAACTATACACTACCACCCATGGAAGGAAAATAATATGGCAGAGGGTTTGATTATAAAAGATCATAGAGTTTTGAACAAGATGAGAGTTGAAAGGGATTCTATTTTCATGGATCTAGTAAAGATAGATATGGGAATTACCATGGAAGGTGAAACATCAATACTTTTTCAAATGGTTGTCAAAGAATCTTAACTAGATAGGATAAAAAATTATCAGACTGATGATGAGGTGTTTTAAAAGAAGATTAATGATGTAAATGATGGGAGATTGATTGACTTCATATGTGAGGATGAAATTTTTAAAATTGGGAAGAGAGTTTGTGTTCTTAACACACTTGATCTAAAAAGCAATTTTTTGGATGATGCTCATAGCTCTAATTTCTCTATACTCCCTGGGAGAACCAAGATGTATAATGATTTGAAGGAATCTTTTTTATGGGACAACATAAAGAGATAGATTTCTAATTTTGTGTCAAGATGTATGGTTTTTCAACAAGTGAAATATATAAGGCAACAACCTAGAAGAGTCATGAAACCTATTTCCATACCTGATTTGAAATGGGATAATATTACGATGGATGTTTTCAAGGGGTTACCAAAGACAACAACAAGGAATAATGCAATATGGGTCATTGTTGATCGTTTTACCAAGTCATCACATTTTCTTACTATAGGAGAAGATTTAACATTTGAACATTTATAAATTCTGTATATTAATAAATTTTTAAGACATCATGGAGTAATACTATCGATTATTTCATATTGTGATCTCTATTTTACATCATGATTCAGGAAAAGTCTTCATAAATCCCTGGATGCTGAATCTCGTTTGAGCTCTTCCTACGACCATTAAACTAATGGGAAATCTGAACAGACTATTCAAACATTAGAAGACATGTTGAGATCTTTTTCACATAACATTCAAGGTATGTGTGATCAATATTTACCTCAGGTATAATTTTCCTAAACAATTGCATCCATTCAAGTATTCTGATGTCACCATATAAAGTGTTATATGGAAAGAGATGTCGCACACCATCTTTTTGGGATGGTGTGGGTGAAAGAAAACTCGTAGGCCCAGAACTTGTTGAGGAAACGATATAAAAGTTGAAGGTTATACAAACCCACATCAAGGAATCTCAAAGGAGGAAGAAGTTGTATACCGATAAACGAAGGAAGGATTGGGAATTTCATGTTGGAGATCATGTTTTCTTGAAGGTATCTTCATGAGGGGAGTTATACGATTTGGTAAGAAGGGTAAATTAATTCCTAGTTACATTAGAACTTTCGAAATTCTGGAATGAATTGGGGAAATAGCTTACCATTTGTCAATGCCTCTAAGTTTCTCCAAAGTTCATGATGTATTCCACGTATCACTGTTGAGAAAATACATGCATGACCCAACACATGTACTCACCTATGAGAAAATTGAACTGGAACCTGATCTGCCTTATTGTGAAGAGCCCAACATGATTCTTGATACTAGGGAACAAGTGTTGAGAAAGCAGATGACTCATTTGGTAAAAGTTCTACGGAGAAAACATATGATTGATGATACAAGGTGAGAATATAGGAACTTATGATGAAGAACCACCCAAATATTTTTGTGTGGTAGTATTCTAGAAATTTCAGGATGACATTATTTTATGGAGGGAAGAATGTAACACCCCAATATTCTACAATATGTTTCCCTTTGAATAATTCAATTGCTTTTATTGTATGCAACTTCGAGATTCTAACTCACCGCGACCAATCAAACTAACAGTTATGAATAGTAATACCCACTTTTTGAAAATTTATAAATTTTATTTTTCAAAATGGAATTAGTTTTTTAATTTTGAATATTGAAATTAGCATATGGTGAATATTTGGTATTTTTCTAAAAACATTCAATTTTTGATGAATAGTGAAAACACTACGTTATTGGTTAAAATCGGATTTTTATTTAAATAATTATTTATTTTATTTAAATTTATTTTAGGTCAATATAGATACATAATACCTATATATGTTCAATTTAATTAACTGGAGTCATTTTTTAATAAGTTTAGATATATAAAAATTTTATTGATCTTTTTATCGTCTTTTACCCAACTTCTAGGAGCATTTACAAATTTTCATAAGACATTGTTTTACCGCTTCTGTAAGTTGAATTTAAAAAATATGAGAGACACAGTTGACATCAATAATTAAAATTTAGTTCAATATTATGAAAATAATTGTTAGTGAATAGTAACTTTTGACTTTTATTTACTATGGTTAAAAGTAAATTGGGTAATTATGGGTAAAAATGACATTAGAATTACCCTAAAACATGTCCTAATTCTATTGGAAAAGTGTAATTATACCAAAAAAACATTAGGAATAAAATAATATCCTCTTTGGTCTACTTGGATTAGATCAGAACATTTATTATTATTTTATTTAAAGATGAGTTAAATGAGATAAATTCAAAGTTTAATAATTAAACCATGTTTAATATAAGGATAAACACAATATAAATTCAACTATAAGTATTTATTAAAAATCTAAAAAGACTTCATACATAATTTTATTTTATTTATAATTTTTAGACATTATATAATTTAATCTATATATGGCATAATGATGATGTAATAATTACCTTAATAATGAAATATTAAAATAATTGATATTATAAATATCAAAATAAATGTAAATTGTGACTTAAGATAAATTCCACTAATTTTATATGTTAATAGGACATGTTAGGATAGATTAATTAAAATTTATTTGAGGTAATAAAGTTTTTATGGCTAAAAAAACAAATACTAAATAGTATCAAAATTGACATAATTATGTTTCTAAAATAAATACTATATAATTAATTTATATAATATTCTTAAAAATATAAGGTTTGGCCAAATTAAATAGATAAGGTTGTACATATTAATAATTAACCACATGGGGTTCTCATGGCTTGTTATAGTATGTTTATTAACCATATAATATAAAAATATAAAGAGACATGGTAGATATCAAATTATTTTACTAACAATTAAATCTAAAAGATAAGGTTAATATGGTGACCTAAACCTATACAAAATATATTGGTTGAGATTATTTCTACCCATACCCCCTATATCCTTGAAATAATTCATTTTGGAGTCATTAGGAAGAGAAAATCATTTTATTATAAATTAATATTTCAAACCTTTCCTAAAGTGACCCTCACCACTCATAAAAAGGTACATCCCCTTATCTTAATTTCACACCTCCAAAGACATTTCTCTTCACCAACCTCTGGCCAAATATCCTCCCAAAATTCCCCACCTTATCCTAGAATACTTCCTTCAGTCAACAATCCAACCTATGATGCCCTTTTATTCAAATCAAAATGAAGAACCCGAAGAAGAGGTAAATATTTCATCACCTCTTTCAAGTTCTTTTCTTCATTCACTTTCTATTTATTTGTTTTATCCATTATAAAATAATAACCCCATTATATTCTATATAATTTTATTATATTATAAAAATGGAACAACTATATTCATTATTCAATCTATCATATAAATGACAAAGTCACCATACGTGCGTACGTACGGCATACCGTCTCCACATCCTGGTGTAGTTTGTTATTCAAACACTTCATTATTTGGATGAGTATAATAATGATTATAACTAATGTAAATAATTAATATAACATGTTAATGATTATTTATATATAATATATCATCCAATTATATATGATTTCACCATCAATATAATGATATTGTCACTCATGCGTACGTACGGATTATCGTCTCCACAAACGTGATGAGATTCATTCCCCATCGTAATCATTCAAAAATAATAATCATTTTTTGATTATAAATAATGTTTATTAACATAATATAATTTTTTATATTAATGAAATACATTGTATCCATAAAAAACATGACTTACGTAACCAAGCATATAAAGGAAAACAAATCAGTTAACACCCAAAACGATGATACTACTAAAATAGTTTTAACAAAGCAATATTATAAGATCATATATGATATAATATTTTTTGTATTTTATTATTTTATAATTTAATAATAATGTTTTAACTATTATACTAAAGGTTTAAATGACATCGACTAAGGAAAAGTACAAGGTAATGGTTAATTTCACACTCTCTTTATTATCCAAAGTTGTTTTTACGTAAGTATCCACTAAGACATCTTTATCATCCACATAAGTATTTTCTTAAAAATGTATTTAGAATTTTTTTACTATTTAATAGAATATGGGTTAAAGTCATTTATAACCATATTTGATCTTAAATTATTTGAAAGGAATATTTCAACCATTTTCCAAACAAGGTACTTTATGAACTTTTCAGGACAATTATAATAAGAATGTTTTTTTAACTTATATGGAAGGTGCGACTATTTTTTGTCATTTTAACATCATCGAAGATTCCATTACATGATTATAAGAATATTTTCAAAATAAATGTTTTCTTTTATAATTATGTGACCTTTTAATGGTTTCAAAACAGAAAGAGGTATTTCTTTCATATAGTTTTCATTTCATCTATGTCAACATCATTTGATGGATTTTAAAATTGTTTGAAGTTGATTTATTATGATAAAAATATTACATATTTTATAGAAGGTTTGGTGATATGTTTGAATTTGGATGTGTTATTTTTATACAATTCATGGTTTATGGTTAAAGTATTGACATTTTGTATGCTAGTTTTAATACAAATCATTATGTTATGTTTGAACATTTTCATATGAGGAATGTATTGGACATAGTATGTGATAGGTGGAGCCTGCTATAGATCCTCGGTGCATTGGTAGGTATCATGAGACAATTAGACTTTGAATTTGTCGAGGCCTTTCCCAATTTGATATATGGTTTTGGCCGAGGCCTAAATCATTTTTAGACATCTTGGCCGAGGCCTTGAAAAGATGTTTTTGAAAGTCTGACATTTTACATTACTTAATTATGAAAATAATCCAGATGGTTCATGTGATTATTAGACTAGTAGAATACCCATGACTATGTTTTATTATGGAATTATTTACTCAGATCATATTCCTACCATAAATTGTTCATGTTTATTATTTGTAAAGGCATGTATTTTAATTATTCATCATGCCTAATTTTTATATTATCTTCCATTGAATTTTTTACCCCTATTGAATGTTTGAGATCACCCCTTTATTATATTTAATTTTCCTAGGATATGATGATGTTATTTATGAGTGACTTTCAGGCATAATCTGGGAGACTTAGATCTTTCTAATGGAATAAATTAGTGTTGCGATTTATTTCATGTTGAAATATTGATCTTATGAATGTATATTTTCTTATAATAATACTAAATTGATTGGTCATTTGAGACATGATTCCTTATATCATAAGAATGTTATGTAATAAAGCACCAACTCTAGGTAACTGGGGTCAGGGAACTACAAAAATGTAAGAAACAAGAAATCACTATACTAAATAAGAAAAATCTGCATTAGTGGTTCTAATAAGTGTATTCTCATAGATAGGAAGATCGATAATGATTTAAAAATCCTCATTGGGTATGGTCATATCTCCCTCAGGAAGGTGGAATTTGGGTGTCTCTATTCTCCATATCTTGGAGCAGGAAGCAAGAAGGTGATGATCAATTATTGTGAATTTAGATACCACAATGTCATATAATCCACCATGGTGCATGCATAGTATAATAGATGATGGAGGAAACATGTGATGATGATGGTGCACTCAATGCACCCTTAATCATCAAACCTGACGACCCTCTATTAAGACACGAGAAACATTCCAATAATTTTCTATGTGTATTATGGTATCCTCCATTTTTTTGTAAAAAATTATTTAAGTTTTAACTGTAAAATGTAAATATAAAATTACAATCAGCATAATATTATCAATGATATTGTATAATATATTGGATGATTATTCCCATTATTTATGAGGATTTTTACCTAACGAAAAGGGCATGTCATCCTGTTTTTAAAAGCATACTTCTACTGTTCTTTAAGATATGTTTTAACCAAGGAAATGGTGTTTTGTAATATATTGTTTTATATATTAATATATTAAAATGTTTTTTCATAATTTTATAAATTCTTATTAGAAAATGGTGTGTTGTGTAATTTATGTATGATTTATCACATGATGGTATTTTACAAGAATATATTCCCACTTTTTTTCTTTATGGTTTATCCATATACAATATGATTATTCTTTTATGTCACATAATATGTTCATTCCATATTTATTTTAACATGAATATGATAGGATTATTATTATTTGATAATAAATATAAAAATAAATGTCGGAAAATTTTACAATATAAAGGATCTTATACCATCATCACATAATTTGAAATATAAGAATATCACATCAGATAAAATACATCATTGTTTATAAGAGCGTGAACTCAATCTCAAAAAGTTAGGGTATTTTTTTTATTTATGAACATCTTGATGAAATATGCGACATCTCATTATTTCCCTTTTTGTTTAGGTAATTTCATCTCATTCTACATCATAATGGACATCATCCTCCATTATTGAAACAAACTTTTTATATTAGGAATCAATGTCGGCTAGTCGTTGGGAATTGAGAAATTTCCAAACTCTTAAATTTGTTCGAATAGTGGATAAAAACAGTTTGAAATGTTGTCCAACTGGTACAATGGATTGACATATGCTTCCCATTATCTGTTCACAGAGGATCGTGATGTGATGTCATGTGTGAAAGGAAACAAAAATTCATCGATGATTCCACATTAAAATTTCCAAGCACCCACTAATATCACCATTTTTACCACTGCTAATTGTGATGGGGTTTAAACACTGATATACATAAAATTGAGAGTCCTTTAAGAGGAATAGGAACACTGTATAAAAAAAGATTCTTCTATGTTTTTTTCAGTATCACATTCAAAATATTATCCCAACCATAACCCATGATGAATAATGTCTGAATCTAGTTCCTTTCTATTAATGATGTTATTCAGAAAATAATAAAATTTCTCATGAGATATGATCGTTATAGGTAACTTTTTAAGCCCCTTGAAAACATTATTCATGAAATCCAAAATTTTTGTGGTCATGTGTCTATACCTCTTCCCACCTCCATATACCAATGTCCATTTTTATTTTTTATTTTTCATCATATAATCATACACATCTTCCTTGGAAATTCGGATTTGTAAAAAAATCTCTTCAAAATATTATTCATCCAGCTATATTATAGATATATTTTATCATAGTTTTCTTAAAATAATTTTATCTACACATTGAAATAGTGACAAGTAATAGAAACATCACATATAATTCTTTGTGATATCATTATAGATAAGTCCATGAGAGAATTTTCTTTCACTCATTTTGTAAAATGTGTCTGATGCAGTAACAATGATGTGCATTTAGGGGTCTCCATGTGTCAAGATCTGCATTGATTGCATCAGTGATTTCCCCATGCCAATCAGATATAAAAGTATCGCCCTAAATGCATGAGAAATTGTTTCTGATACAATCCAAAAAAATATTCCATAATTTTTAGTTTTCCATTTAAAAATCGAAAATGAAATCCGAAGATATGAATGGTTTCTATCATGGTTAACAGAAATCAATAATAAACCATTATATTTTCTATATAGAAACATTCAAACAATATGTATGAAATTTTTTCTGAAACTAAATATAGAAATGAAAGGGAGGAATGGGTAGAACAACCGATTAAAATTGACATGATATAAATAATGTCCGTTATCTTGAGACAAATGTTCATTTTTATTAATATATAATAAAAAATATTTGTGGTTTCCCTGTATGGTTAGAAATTATGGAAACAACCAATATGAGTCATCCTACTCACTATATACCATAAAAATTGACTTCTATTTTACCATCCATCCTTATTATAAGATATAATATAAACAAATGATTTTTGTAACCACTATTTTCAATGGGATACAGTAACATCTTGGAAGGTTCTAATCATCTCAAAGACAATAGATGGAAAAGATTCAATATCCAATTATATATGGTCTGGTGTCCCGTTTGGCTTAACACATGTATGGAATCCTTCAATATTCAAAATTTTCCAACCTCCAAATGAAATTTCATGAATCTCTCACAAGGGGAATCTAAAACCAACCTTATATATTTTCCACTATATGGGGTGTTTTTATGTCTTGATCCATCAATTAAAATCTAGAGTGCCTCCCTATATGAAAACAAATTAATATGTTTTTTAATACATATTTACATGGAAGATCCCGAACAACATATGATATTTTTTTCTGGATCCCTAATCCTATCAACTACTAATCTTGGAAACTCAGTTGCATGTGTCGTAACATTGTAGTCAAATTTATGAAAATACTCTATTGTGTCAGAAAAAGATATGATGATTATAAAAGGATTTAATTATATTTTGAGACTACTATATAACTACTACATTTATAGAAACAGCATACCCATATTATGTAGTTCCATCCTCATCAGTATTATTTTTTCTATCTATTCCATCATTAAAAAATCCTCATTTGATGGCAGTTTTACATGTAAATATAGGAGACCTTATAGTCTATCATTATTATCATAATTGGGGGGCAGGGGGGGGGAATCAATTTCTTTGGAAGAGCCTTTTAACAACACTTATTTGTCTACATTGTTTAATATTTGGTAATTGTTGGTGTAATATAGAAACCTCTACTTATAAATTCATCATGGAATCACATGGCCACTAGGAAAGTGAATTTATTTCTAAGAACAAGTTATCATCAGCAACCAATGAAAAAGTTATATGATAATGTGTATCTGAGAATTTCAAATTTCAATATCTAATACACTTGATATCTTGATTAGGACTCATATTTGAGAAACAACTAATTCTATCTTGATTCTCAATTATGGTCACACTACAATATATCCTAACCATTTTTGTTTTTTTTTTGTTTTCAATAAGAAGCTCCATTACATGTTTGAATATCTTCACTAAACCGTTAACCATAGTAAAACATGAATTTGTTCTTAAAAAAATTGATCAAGATTATAATAATGTAATAAATATTGAAAGTCACAGATGACCATATAATAATTTTTATAATAAACTTTTTGAATGTATTTTAATTTCCTAAAATATGATAATAATTTTTCATTATATAACAATTAATTTGAAAATAAGTCACAGAATGTTTTGGAAACATAGGTAAAATGAAGAAATAAATAATAAATATGTTTAATTATCCCACATAGAAGGACAATTATGACCATATCAAGTGAAAGGTATATGACAGATTACATTAAATAGATAGAGAATTCATCACAATAGGAAGGAAATAACATGATATTTTTAAACACAATGGATTTTGTATGGGATGAGTCTAAATTAAATAGTGAGGTAAAATCAAGATTATTTTCAAGTGGTTTCATAATAACATCTACCAATGGGATGTACCTAGCATTTTAATTTTCAAAATATTTTTCCCTCCTCTAAAATCATAACCATATAGGGAGGTGTGTCACTAGATGGCCAAATTCTTATAAAAATTAAAAATTATGTAAATCACTATGGAAGATGTTATTATGATACGACATGAAAATTAGATAGATTTTAATTCACTTTAGAAGATATATTCTTCTCATCTAATTTCTATTCTGTTGAAAAATGTCAAGGTATTTATTATCTATTTTAAAGAATTAGTGTATTATATTATGTGTTTTCTTATGTCCATTTCATTTTATATGATAATAATTTAAATTTTTAAATGGATAAATAATCTTATATGTTGTTTTATTTTTTTTACCTATATTTACAAAAAAACATTTGAGTACTATTATTAATGAGGGTTGACTATATATTAATTATGATTCTAAAAGTTTATAACATCTTTTAATATTCTAAAATACCATAAAAATGTTTTATAGTAAATTTTATAATATTCCAAACTGTATTTCTATAGTTAATAAAGTAAATATGAATCATCTAAATCATATCCCCTTGGAGTGTCAAACGAGGTGTGAATCAAGACACGTTTTCATTCATTTGTTATCAATCAAGTAAAGATCAATTTGTTGTTTCACGTTTTACCCCTTGGTACATATATGATAGTGCCACATCCACTTTTAGTATCAAAACAAGGATTTAGTTTCTTAGATAACCATATAATTTTTATACTACCAAATATTATAACATTCATTTATATCCTAAAAGATGACACTATGTATTTACATAAAAATATAACATTCCTAAAGGGTTTTTAATGGATTATAAAGAGAAGGTGATTCATATAAAACATATCCATAATGATTAAAAAAATACATGTGCAATAATGGATGAGTCATCTAATTAATTGGAGTAAAAAATCTTGTGTACATTAAATTACCCTTGTCATATGGTTTGTCATATTTCATCCTATGTTTATTCAATGTCAATGAGAATTTAATAATTGTCTAATTATTAGTAATTTATTGTATAAGAATTGGTTAATCATCTTAATCAATCTCTAATACTTTCTTTATTAGTGGTAAATCATTCATTATTCAATACATAATCATTATTTAATGATTATTTAATCACCCTTTAATCATTCTCTAATAAGTCATTAATCATTAATTAATCATTCCTTAATAATTTGTTAATAATTCATTATTATTTCATTAATAACTAATCAATAATTCATTGATCCTTCTTTAACCATTAACTAATAATTATTTTACCACTTTATAAACATTGGTTAAATATTCTTTAATCAATCCTAAATAATTAATTAATAATGTTTTAATCATAAAATAATTATTTTTTAGTCATTAGTTAATGTTTTATTAGTAATCTTAATAATTTTGTAGTATTTTCTAATAACTACTTATTAATTCTTTTAGCATTACACAATATATAGTTAATCATTATTTAATTATTCTTTAATGATTATTTAATAATTAGTTAATAATTATTTAATCATTAATTTATACTTCTGTAATCATTCCTTAATCATTATTTAATCATTGGTTAATTAATATTTAATCACTAATTTAAAAATAGTTATCTTCTAGTTAATCATTATTTAATCAATACATAATAATTCATTAATCATTAGTTAATAATTAGTTAATAATTCATTAGTAATTAGTTATTCATTATTTAATCATCAGTAAATCATTATTTAGTCAACAGTTAATCATTAGTTAATCATTAGTTAATCATTAGTTAATCAGTATTTAATCATAATTTAATCATTATTTTATAATTTTTAGTCATTCATTAATCATTATTTAATAATTATTTAATCATTAGTTAGTCATTTGTTTATCATTACATAATAAAAACATAATCCGAAGTTGATCATTAAATAATCATTATTTAAGCATTATTTAATCACCCCATAATCATTGATTAAACATTCTATAATCATTTTATTATAATTATTTAATAATTATTTAATCATTTGTTGATAAATCATTATACATTACTTATTAGTTATCAATTATTCACTCATTTGTTAATCATTAGTTAATCATATATTAATCATTATTTAATAATTATTTAATAATATGTTAACAATTATTTATTCATTAGATAATAATTTGCTAAATAGTACATAATACTTAATTTATTATTCCTTAATAATTATAAAATTGTATGATATTATTTAGTTATGTGTTATTGTCTAATCATTGTATGCAATCCTTCTTTAATTATAAGTTTTTTCATTTGTTAATATATACATAATAATTAATAATAATTACTATTTTTTGTAAAATATATATAACTAAATAAACATCTAAATAAATAAAATATTTATTACTAACTTAAAAACATAGTTTAATAAATAAATAATATAAAATTAATAAAAAAATTCCACTAAATAACGCTTTGTAAAAAACAGGTACTACTGTTACGCAAGAAAAACCTCCATGCACAAAGAGTGATTCTTCCTCTAGAGATAGAGGATGTGTAAAGAGATAGATAATGTAATTTTTAATTGATAATTGAATGATATTATAGGATATAAGTGAAAGATGTCATGGGGGGGTTCCATTCACCTTAAAGATAAGAAAAAGGTGGCCAATCTCGGGCCACAATTCGTTTTAATTTTTGATGAAATACAATAACAACCCACCTTAAATTTCTATGCCATCAATCAGAGTCAATGATTAGACATAATGGAACAACACCTACCTCATTTCGATTAAATAGTATAAAATATTTTTGACTGAGATGAATTTATTTTTTTTCATTATAAGATGAAAAAAAAAACATTCTCACTTAGTCATATATGTTTGATACTACAGTATAATGAATTAAATTCTTTTTAAGTGATTTGTTAAATATTATTTTAATATTAATTTCATTTTTATGGTCCTTTTATAATCATGTTAAATCTATTCAATGAATATTAATAGATTATATCAACCACATAAGGTTGTTCAGTTAATTTATCATAAATTACATTGCTATGTCTTTCATGGTAAAAGTTGTTATCTATTAGTTCCCTCCTATTAATAATATTAATAGTTTCATGTATATATTTTCTATTCTATATAAACATTTTATTAATGATCATTTCTTTATAGTAATATAAAAATTAATCACATCCATTTGTGGATGTGGATATCCACTCATTCACAAGAGGGACATTAACAGTTTACAAAAGAAGAAAGGGTAAGAAGGTAATTGATATATGATATTTATTGAATCACAATTATCTCATAAATATCATATATATGAAATAATTACTTGTTTATGATCGTTAATTTAAAATGAGAGTGAGAAAAGTTTTACACATCTTTGTAAAGATAGTAAGTAAATTATATGTGTAACTATAACAACCTAAAATATAATCAATGAATCATAACTTCTTATATTTATGTAATATAGTAAAAAAAATTAATCAGATAGATAATTCAATTAAAACATTATAATAAAATTCTTAATGTATTAAATAATATGTTTTTACATAAATATTGATGAAATAGTAACTTGACCATTAGATTAGTAATTTGACCACATGGAATTCTAATCCATCAAATAAAATAGTAACCTCACCGATAAAGTGTAAAAAAATTTATTTATCCAACAAATAAAAACATGATATATTTATATTATATAATATGTAAATATATTTTTTGAAAATTTCAAATGGATTATTGGTATATTTTTTAAATCATTAAGGTTTATTTAAAATTTTACAATAAATATATATAACTAATAGAAAACTTATATTCATAATATGGATTCATAAATTAATATTTTTTCTCACCATTATTAGATAATTTAATAAGACCTTGAATAGTTTTTCACTATGTCATAAAATAATTTATAATAATAAATTGTGTATGTTTTGCATGATTGATGATTTTAATTACAATTTAAAATTCCTATATTTTAAAATTAATTGGAGAAATGTTTTCTATTTTTGAATTCTAAAGATAAAAAAAATGTATGGTAAATTTTTTGTGTTTTTCTGAAATAATATAATTAGTTTCAAACAGTGAAATAAAATAATTTAATTTATTTAACATTATAAGTAAATTAATTTTTTTTGAGTCATTCATGGTTTATTTATTATGTAAGAAAAATTATCCCAAAATCATATTTTATCTTTAATGTATTTAGTCATGGTGATAATCACTATTGAATGTCTAGATCCATAATAACAAACAATTGAATAAAATTATCAAATACACCCATATCCTCCCACTATAAATACCACCCCACCAACTTTTCTCCTCAAACATTCTAATCCTTAGAGCATGATTATATTCTAAAAATTAGCTCCCCCAAAGCACATCCCCTTTTTATTTTATTGGTTGTCTCAACAAAACACCATTTCCATGTGCCTTAAAGAGGTTCTCATGGAAACCACCCTCAAGAAGAATTTTTTTCCTATTTATATTTTAATTCATTTTATTTTCTAATCATGCACACACCTACCCTATAAAAAGTAAAATGATAGAACATCTATCATAAATATATTCTATATTTTTATTTTTTAAATGGTACATTCATCATCAAATTCATTTTATTTTATTTTTTTCTTAATAATGGAATCATTATTCGTGATGTGTTCAATCACCACCTTCATGGATGACAATTTTTCATTTTCTATTAACAAATTCATTGATTTTTGTAAAAACATTATAATGGTAAAAAAATATTTTAAAATTTTAATTATGACATGTTTTATGTTATATAATTAATATATGTACATAATATTAAATAATTAAACAAAACTAATTCATGATTCTCAAAATTTTAAAAAAAATCTATTGTTCAACATTAAGAGTTTATCTATTATCTCCCATAATATCTAAATAAAAGTGAAACAATTAATATTTTAAATAAAATTCAGAATTGTAAATATCTTATATTACATATTAAGGATTTTATTCTGCCATTTAACAAGAAACCCCATAATTAAACTCAAGGAAACTGATCATAAAATCATTAAAAAAACACTTTCAGAATTTCAAAATTGAATCATATACCTCATCAAAGTATCCATTGCTGAATATAAATAAATTTTACTAAATATAATACACATATAATGTTTCCTAAATTAATTAATTAATGTATTTAATTTTATTCTATAGGACATTAAGTATAGGTGAATAACTCTTTTAGACAAAAGGTAATAGATTCTCAATGAACATCTATTTTTTCCATTATGTTACTATTATTTTTATTTACCCCAATGTAATTATTATTATTTTTATTTACTAATAAAATATTATTTTTTTATATCCCAAAAATATTTATGTATCTCAATAATTCACCCATTGATTGGGTTATTCATGTTTTATATGGATCCCTTTTTTAATTCTTTCCAATATGAAATATTGATTAAAAATAACATTCTATTTTATTACCCATTTTTAAGTATAGTACGTATTCATTTTAAATCCACAATATTTTTCTAAAAACACCATTTATCATTAAAATATATCTATTTTGTTTTTTATGCAATCAAATAATATTTTCTGTTTTTAAGGACACTTTCATATTATCCCATAGATTGCACTAAAAAGAAACATTTATAAAGATTCACATACATAACTTTAACTTGTTTTAAATTAAATTGAATATAATTTACCATGATTTATTATTATTTTAATTTTTGAATGTCCATGTATTATTTAAATGCATTGTTTTATAAATTTTTTTATAATACTCTCATTTTTTATACCCTATCATATGATTACAATGTTGATTTATTTATAAATGTAATAATTATTATTATTTTATTATTATTATGGAAGATATATTCATGGTCATGTTATTATGGGTGAACCCAAATACAACTCCAATTCATTTGGAAATGTGTAGTCTTAATATAACTCATTTTGGGATTGTCAGTAAACCCGACTCCATTATGGGAACATTACCACCATGTTATATACTGTTAAAAAGTATCCATGAATCATGATTATTCCATGTTATATGTTGCTGGTTAATTTAAGTATTTCATTATTACAAGATCCAATTTTTTATACTTTATGCTTCCATATGTTTATTCATGTTCCATTCCTTTTTATATCAACATGGTATGCCATTAACCGATGTGTTATTCTTTATTTCTATGTTTATTCCCTTACTAGACTTTTTTCTATCCCTTTTTTCTATGTATTCCCCAGGTCATCCTATTCATATGTAAGAGATATAAGGATATTGGGATTTTATTATGTATTGTTAACATATATGTGTGTTATTCTATTTCATTTATAGTTTTTTGTACTTAATCATAACAATCCACTATACATTATGATGATTGGTTTGTATTTAAAGGATTATTATTCATAAAAATAATATATTAATATGTGTAAAAGGTTAGGGGAATCATAGTTGGTATCAAAGCATTATTTAGTTATTTATGGATAATAGGATTGGAAAAGATTAGTTTGTAGTGTAGGAAAAAATCTATCATTATACATAACATTGATTGAAATGCATGGTCTCAAAAATTTGGATATACTTTTGTTTTGTATATTCATACTTATATGTTAAAATTTAAATTTTTATATTATAATTAGGTATTCATTCAAGGCCCTTAATTGTATTTTCTTTTTAATTGTTAAAATATAGGAGGATGACCTTGAAAAACTATTCTCTATGTTCCGGAATAATAACTAATAATAATAATCATGAAGTAAGAATTAGTTGACATGAATTTTTTTCCAATATCCATGTTACATGAAAACAAACTTAGGAGACACCCCATACTATAACAATTCTAGATTATTTCATGGATCATGTAGCATTTATTAGAGAATATTGTGCTCTCAATATTTTAACCTTTCAAACCATGGGTATTATTATCTGGTTCTTTTCAAATTCTCCCCTTTATTTCACACACTTGTAGGACTAAAGGATTTTCAATGTAATATATAATAGGGAGACCTCCTATCATCCAATATGTATCAAATTATAGCATAATGAGTATGTGAAAGTATAAAAATTGATTTACTATAATTCTATTTTTAATAAATTGTGGATTAATCTATAAGATTATTTAATAATAGACAAGTTTATAATTTTTTAAAAAATTAAATTTAAGAAATACTATTTAAAAGATTTATCAATGAATCCATCGATATATTCCATGATTCCTAAGTTGAATTTGGATCAAGGATGTAGATGATTTTAAAAATATCCAACGGTACCAATGTGATGCATGGACCATTTCTACATGATAGTAATTCATAAATGAAAAAATTGTAGACATCATTGAACTAATAAATAACATAAAAGTGAAACATGAAAATTGATCCTTAGGGTCTTTTCATGAAGGGAGAAAATGAGATTTAGAGGGAGAAATTTCATTAGGGGGATGAATATAATGACTCTAAATTTTTTAAATGAAAATTACTTACATATAAATATTTCATATAGTATAAATCACATAAAATAACAAATATAACTTATAAAATTAAATTGAAAATGAATGAAGTAAAACATATTTCTAGAAATTATGGAACTGTTTTCTGATATAATAGTAACAAGACTTTTGGAATATTAATATGACCCTTAAGAATAGTAATCTAGACAATTGAATAGTAACTAAACCTATAAAAGTATAAATAAAATTTATCTATCATATAAATGAATATATGAAATTTTTATTTTTGTGAATAAGAAAATAAATGTTTTAAAAATGATAAATTGAGAATTGAAATTTTCTATGAAACGTAACGGTAAATTTCAAATTTTATAAATAATATAATGATTTAGAAGAAAATTTATTTTCATAAAATAGATTCATAATTTTTTTTCCTCATGATTATAAGGTAATTTAATGAGACCGAAATTAATATATAAATGTGTAATAAATTTAGTTTTAATATTAATATAGTAGTTTTCAAATAAATGGTGATTGCAATTAAAAATAAAATTTCACATATTAATAAAATTATTTTCATAAAATGGATTCCATTTTTTAATTCCACACATCAAAAAATGTTTAGAGTTAATTATTTTGGGTTTTCATAAAAAAATTGGATTTTTTGTAAATACTGAAATATGCTAATTAAGGCCATTAAAATTATATGTTCATAAATTAATTTTTTATTCATTGATGATGTAAGGATGTTGTACAAATGATTATCTTGAAATGAAATTATCTCTTTACTATATTTTGTCATGAGAATAATCACTATTGATAGTCTTGATATAAATATTAATAAATATAATAAAATAATAAAAAACAATAATCTCCTCCCACTATAAATATAACCCCTTGAATTCTCTTCTCCACACACCACATCAGAAATTTAGATTTCTTATATTCTACCAAATTACTCTTCCAAACCTCTTCCCCTTATTTAGTCTTACATGTCTCATCAAAATAGCATTTCCTTGTTCCTTAAGAAGGTTCTCAAGGAGATGACACTAAAGAGGTAAAACCCTCCCTCTTTCTCATTTAATTAGTTTTATTTTCTTATCCTTCCCTAACATACTGTATCCAAAATAACATGGTTAATTGCTGACTTAAGTTTCACACATCTATAACTTAAGATGGTTTTCTATGTGAAATTAGGGGAACCTCTTTGGTTTCCAGAGGCTACCTACTAACAGCAATGGTCTAATATCAATCAGGGGGAGACATTACCCCATTTATTAGAGTAATAATCCAGTGGAAATAAATAAGTATAAAAAATTACAATTAATTATATTATACTAGTATAACATGATGACCAAAACAAGAAATGCAATATCAAAACTGAATATTAGTTATTCCATGCCAAAGTACATGTCAAGTGTCAATATGTAAATCTGAAAATTAATAAAGATATTGGAAACTAAAAAGTGGGTCACAAATCACATCCGGTTATCACATGCTTGATCCATCCCATATTAGCCATCTAACATATTTTCCTTCCCCATATTTTTTTTTGTAACCATGAAATCTGTATGGGTACTGATCAGGTATCCCAATACGATTGTGAGTACAAATATGTAGGCCACCATCAACGACCTATGGAAGTTTATCTGATCAAAATTAGTGTATCTAAATATATACAGAATTAAATAAAATCAATGATTTAAATAGTATATATTTATTCAATTATACTTTTTTAAGATCACTAACCTCCAGCTTCTTATGAACACTCAAACCTTAATACATGATTTGACCCATGTCATATTCTTAAACATATCAAATATTTAATTCGCAAATAATTTTAACACATGGTTTTTCAAAATCCATTTCATATAAATTTATAAAATAGTTAATTCAAATGATAGTCAAATGCATACATTTTTGACTTATATCTTTGTGCCTAGGACCCCATGTGATTTTTATATAGAAGATTGTGTCCCACACTCATTTATCAATTTATCACTATAGGCATTTTTTGTAGCACACCATATCCCAAAAATTTATATCAATTTCTGATCATGGTAATTTTATGTAGTAGACCAATTCTTACACACATATTTTAATTTAAAATTATGGGATTTTTATTTAGTAGTCCATTTCCTATACACATATATCGTAGATATCAAAATTTAAATATATCTCATCATTAAATTATAATAAATAGTATCCTTCTAATCACATTTCCCAATAAAAACATTTAATAATTAATTAAACAATAATTTAGTCCTAATTTAATCAATTTTTAATCACAACAATTAGACTAAGTTAATTTAAAAATTAATAAATCTAATTCCACAATATCAATGTTTCAAAAGATAATTTGGCAATTAATTATTCCAAATTTCACAATTCACATTTTCAATTAATTGATAATAACATTAATTGACCAAATAACATGTTCCCAATCTTCAATTATTTAATTCAATAATTAATGAATTCAATTTCATGATCCCAATATCCCATTAATTAATTCAAAATTAAAAAAATTTGATTTCAAAAAATGAATATCTCATAAAAAAATTTCTTTAATTAAATTAATTAACTCTCAAAATAATTAATCTAATTACACCAATATCATAATCATGACATTACATCAATTAATTATCAAATTAATTAATCCAATTCCATGGTTCCATTTATAAATGTATTTATTAATTTATTTAATTGTACATTACATTTTCAAAAAGTCAATTAAAATCTAGAAATACATATTTGAAAATGGAATCAAGACAATGTGTAGATAATTTTGAAGACCTACCTTGTGTTTATTGAAAAATGATGGCTAATAGAGATTTCCCCCAAATTTAAATAGAATAGTCATATCGAAAATGAAAGAAATGATTGTGAATAAAATCCCGGAAACAAGATCAATCAAAACATGATCAAACAACCCTAAATCTATATTCATTAAAATAAAAATATAACATCCTTAAAAAGGAGAGGGATGAATTTGAGAGTGATGAAAATGGAACTGGGATAAGAATCAGTTACTAATAGGGGTAAAGATCAGTAATACGACACAGGAATCACCATTAATGGGGGTTGGATGCCCTAGTAAATCATCTAGGAGCATCAAAAAACGAGAGGAAAAGTTTAGGTTCAATTTGGGGTCGGTTTGGGGTTTAAATTGAGGATCAAAAAAATTTTAAATTGAATTTTCATGTCAATAAAAACCACATGAATTATTTCCTATGAAGAGGCACACAGTATTCCAACCCATGTTAATTAACTGTTCTCCCCATCTAATGGGGGTGAGGGTTCATGGTGACAACTAAGATGGTTCATGGTTTGAAAAACCATGTGAAAACTATGAAAATACACTATCTCAGTGGTGCATGATTTTCTAGGATTGGTGCACAATTTGGGTTAAGCATGTGTCACTCATGAACATCCCATATTCCTTCGAAAACGCCCAATTTTTAACCAAACACACCCAATATTATCTTTAAAAAACTAATCAAAACAAGGTTAAATAGTAATAGTAAATGACTGAGAGACATATCTAGTAATTTTCGGGTTCATACCATGTCCCCACATTATAAAAGATCATCCTCGAGTTGTACTCCCAGTCATCTCAAAGAATATGATGGAAATGATCAGGTGACTAAGACCGAATATATGCTTATCTATCCAAAGATTCCTCCTGGACACACCCATGTTTCCACAAAACAAGAACTATCAACATGGTCATTACCCATTACACTTTCAAAATACCATCTAACACACATATCATATTCTCCTCATAGTATGCAAGAGTACCAAATTTAACAACATATATATCGATCACATGAGAGAGGTCAAGGTGATACCCAAGATGTTGCGATGCATAAAAACTATCATGAATAGCACCACACCTCTAGGTATAATCCAGTTGGTTTGTCTCCAACCCGATTATCTCAGAAACCATAAACGGTCCAACAAACATGGGCGAAAAAATTCCATGTCTCCTTATCCTGAGGTGACTCAATGTAGGCGAAACCCAATGAAATACACAATCTGCCACTGTAAAATCCTAGGGTAATATATATATATATATTAGCACATGGCTTCTATGTACTTTGATTTGAAAAGAATCATTTTCGAACTATTTGAACGTTCTTTAACTTCTCTTACATGAGCCTTGATCCCAACAACTCAGACTCACCTGCCTCCATCCAACATAGATGTGATCTATATGAACTACCATATAGAGCCTAGTATGGATACATATAAATATTTACCTAATATTTTTTTATAGTAGAACTCCACTGAGTCTAGGTTCTTTTCCCTAGACCCATTGAATTCTAGAAAACACACCGATAAAATATCCTTATAAACATTTATAATGCATTTCCACATCCAATATGCCTATGGGAACAATGATGTACTCAAAAAAACCTATGTACTAATCCCCTTCTACAATCCCTTCCTTTTTAGATATCTAAAACATGAGTCATAGTCAAAATCTATAAACATTTCCACCCCTTATAAATAGAAATTCTTTTGTAAGTATATATCTCCCAAACCATACACTTAAGAATTCTTACTTATAGACAAGAAATGAACTACTTTAATTACTTGGTCCACAATAAAAAAATCCTCACAATTATTCAAAGGAGTTCTAGGGGAGAGTTACCATAATTTCTATAGTAATGTCATTCCACTTCCATTATGGAATAAGAAATATCTATAGTAACCAAATAGGGCATTGATTCTTTGCCTTAACGTATAGACAAGTGTATAATGGTCTCAGAAGCCCTTCTATTGATTTATTCCATCATGGCCACCAAAAAAATCATCATAGGGCCAAGAAAATTTTGGTAAAACCAAGATATACATCCTATGTTCAGGAATGAAATTAATTCATCAACACCTCAACAATTATAATATGCTCAATAATAGGATTCTTGATATACATTATATCATCCTCATCTATACTACAATCAGATTGTGTCTCCCGACCTTTATTTCTTTCCCTAAGGGACAAAAAATCTGGATCCACATGTTGTTTTCCCCTAATCTATCTCATATTTCTAGACTATACTGATACATTTACATGAGTGATCACTTTTTTTTCTCTTGAACTGCAAGAAGTATCTCATCCAGTAATGTCATAAACATCTACATTTAATTATACGCATGAAGTTTTTGAGACAATGTATTCCTACATAAAGCATCTACAACATTGTTACCATGTGAGAGAATATATTTTAGATAAATATAAAATAATTTTATATACTCAACCAAACTCCACTATCAGATATTAAAATATCACTTGGAAAAGTTGAACTTTAATAACTTGTTATTAGTATACACTGTCATGTTTTAACCCAATAGATAATGCTTCCAACTTTTCAATGCATAAGACATTGCTTATACTTATAGGTTATTTTTAGGTTATTTCCATTCATTTTGTGTCTACTGATAAAACTCATATTCCATAAATCAATCTCTCTGAATCAACAATTCTCCATGGAAAACAGTGGAACATTAAAAAAATACCACATACTCCTCACCTGGATCAAGTAGAATCATGATTGGTGTTGTTTCTAAATTCTTCACCTGCTACTTGAAGGTATTTTTATATAATTAGTACCATTAAAATTTTACCTACTTCTTCTTCAATCTATAAAGGGCTGTTTCTACTCAGAAATATTTATTAATAAACCTTTTATTGTATCTTACTAGCCTAAGAAAATTGTGGATATAAAAAATGTTATTGGGTGTATCCCATGATTCATTTACCTATATTTTTTCCAGTTCCACTATCACACCTTCATTTGAGATGATGTGAAAAAATTTGTTTATAATTAATACTGACCTGAAAATTAGATATCACTTCATATAGGTGATGCTCTGGTAGTGTATTTAGAATGATGTTATGATATTGGGAATGGTCATTATGGGTCCTAGGGTACACCAAGATGTAATTCAAAAAAATAACAGTATGATCATGATAGAGGTCAAAGAATTTATTTATCAGGTTAATAAAAACTTCTGGTGAGTCCATCAACCCAAACAACGTTACGATGAACTCATAAAGGCCATAAATAATTCTAAATGCAGTTTACTTTTTAAAAGAATATAGAACTCTCAACTGATGATACCACGATCTAATGTAAAATTTTAAAGTAAACACAATCTCCCCCAGCTATTCAAATTGATCATCGATATGCAGAAGTAGATATTGGTTCTTCGTAGTCATTTGGATCAATATTCGGTAATCAAAACCTAATTGTACATGCACATCATCCTTCTTAGTGAACAAAACATGTGAACACTATGATGATGTACATAGATAGATAAATTTATTGTACATGAACTCCTCTAGTTTGGACTTTATACCTTGAAGCTATATAGGTTCAATCTAATAAAGTTTAATAGAAACTATTTGTATCCCTAGCGTGAGATCAATTGTAAATTCACCATCCTCGAGCTATTGAATTGGCCCTGCAGTACCCACCAAGATATCCCAATCTCCACGATGAATACGATTTACACCCTTATGAGACATAAAAGTCACTATACTATGCTAAACATCTATATTGACATTAAATGATACTATCTATTTTATGAAAAATATATGTTGAATCCTGACATGTCAAGGATTTGAAATAACATAGAATTTTATATTCCCCAATATCAAGAGAACACAAATTTAATAAGATAATATATCTAAATCATTCCCCCATAGGTGTATCTATCATCATAATTATGTTCATGAACTCCACCATAAGTTTCAACCCACTAACAATTTTTGTATATATAAAGGAATAAGAGGCCCTAGTATCAAATACGGAACATATTAGAGTAGAATCATCATGTATAGAATATATAAATATCTATGTTCCAGTCTCACTATCCACCAGTATATGATTAACACCATTCAATTGTCCTACCACTCATCCCTATTATGTAGTCTGAGTTTCAAGAGTTGCACCAGTCTACTAATATGGGTGATCTTACCTAGAGTCGCCATGTCCACTACCTATATGACCATTAACATTTAAACTATAGATTCTAGATTGATACACCATTGAATATCCCTTTCCAATACTATGATTCTTCATAACTACTCCATGGATACCCATATTTCCTATGTTCATGATGAACCTCTATAGATGAAATATCCAACTGAAGGCTTGACACTCTACCTATGGACAAATGAAATATCTCCAAAAGTGACTGAACCTACCATAGTAGTGAAACATTACTCAAGAAAAGGTCATGGGTAACTGATCCCTCTATCTGGCCTCTCTACTTCCCAGTACCCTGGTTAACACTCCAATGATGACTCATCTAACTCTAGAAAGTCGTACATCCTAATCACCAATATGAAAAAAACTCTCCTCCACAAGAATCCTCCATTAGGTTCCCCTAAGCCATGAGATCTTGATTTACCTCTTTTGAAAACATCATCAACCTCATGATATTCACCTGTGATTTAATTTCTCATTTAATCTTATCCTAAAACAACTTTGTCACGATTGAATCATCCCCTTGAAATGATAAAAGAAATGACTACGAATATATAAAGCCAAATGCATATACAATAATGGACATGATACCCTAATTGAACCTCATAATATGAACTACTCTATCCTACCTTAGACTTTCTAGATAAAAGTGCTCCAAGAAGATATCTTTAATATACACCCACTTCATAGATTATAGATTTACATCAAATGTCTTGATGTCCCAACATCACTTTTTTTGACCACGTAACATGTAAGTATATAATTTAAATATTTTCTCAGTAACAATGTCCAATTAGTCATGTAGAGTATCGATAGAATCAATCTAGAACTTATCTACCTTAGTCCCACACTCTCCAGTAATTTCTGGAGTGTGCAACTACAAAAAATCCCTTGTCATATCAGAAATTTTTTTCACAACCCAGCTGGGTCTATTTCCATGAACTGCATTAAGTGAGAAAATATATCTAACAATGTCTTTCCGATATGCTCACCCAGCACTAAAGGTGAATCAAGTTCCATTGCAGGTGGATCATTACCATCCATAATGTCCTGACGTCCCCTCAATAGAAATTTATGTTGAGTAATATCTCTATAATTCCAAACACATATTGTAAGAAAATTTCCCAAAATCAACCTATTTAAATAATAGGGATTCAAGATTTGTCATAACTTGTCATTCCCCCAAACTCAACCACATAGTTAAAATGAAGGCAGTATCACATCCCTTAACCATCATATATCTAGGTCATTTTTAACAAAGGGTAAACTAATCCCAATTTTCTAGTTTCTCATTATACATTCATTAATTAAAATCAGGAACCATTTTATAACTATCAGTTGATATTAACAATATTTTTTCAATTTAAATTTCAATTTTATGGGAAAAGATTTCAAGTACTAAAACATACCCAAAACTAGTTTTTTCATATGTGCCTAAAATAAATCATGTACCAAAAATATTAATGAGTTCCTATAATTAAGCATGAATCTTAAAATCCTATTCCATTTTGATCTTAAAGTTGAATATCATAATATATCATATAAAATATCCACTTCACACATTATTTGCATCACCCAGGTGAAATAATTCTTAATAGTTACTGTATAACTCAATAATAATAACTCTATAATGGGTAATTCGGGTTTCCCCAATACATGGGTTTGTTACCCCCATGAATGAGCTCATAAACACATACACACTCTTCTTATTCTCATTCCTACCTTTCCCAAAAAGAAATATAAAATAACATAAAAGAAAACTATGCTCCAATTCCACTTTGTAATATCTAAATGTGGGTTCCACACACTAATGTGCCATGTAGGTTTTCTAATTAACATTGCACAGGCCTCCCTATACTCTAGAGGATACTGACAAAAAATAAGGGTATAATATCAATCATAGAGAGACTATAACCACTTTTTTATAGTCTTACACCACTGAACAAATGGAATAATAACCAAATGATATATGAATTAATAGAAAAATATTAGTATCACAAGATGATTAAATAACATATACAATATCATAACAGGAAAGTAGATATGCAATGAAAAATTACATGTAAACTGTCAACATACATAAACTTATACAAATAAATCCACTTACAAATTCCAATCAGGTCCTGAATCAATTTTGTTTCCCTAATCAATGATTCATCCCATATAGTGCATCATATATTTGGACCTTTCCCTTATCCAATATTGGAACCACAAAATCTATTCGAGTACCAATCAGGAGTCCTCATTAGTGTGTTAGTACAACTCTGTAGGCCACCACCAATGACGTCTAAAACAAAATCAAGTCAATGTTAGTGTATAAATTTGTATAAAGAATAAAATACTTTCAATAAAGTAATAATTTTATAAATATTCAATTATTATTTATTTAACTAGATAAAACATTTGGTTTCCAAGGAAACCTGAACCTTAATACCTCCTTCATCCCATAGTGGAGTTTGAACCATATCACATATTAAATTCTCAATTCATTATAACACATTGTATTTCAAAATCCATTTAATTTCATATAATAACATGGTCAATTGGAAACACATAAAAATTCCAAAATTTAGGGCCTATATCACCAAGCCTAGGTCCCTATGGACTTTGATTTAGTAGTTCCTGTTCCACACTCATTTATCAATTTATCACTATGATATTTGAGGTAGAAAACCATGTCCAACATGTGTATATCAGTTTATCACAAAGGGTTTTTGATGAAAAAAACCATGTATGACACACGAATATAATATATATCAAAATATCACATATAAAACATCAATAATGGTTAATCAACATAAACATTATTTTCAAATTTCAAAATCACAACTTCTGTTAAGTAATTAAAAACATAGTTAATAAAAATTAAAATAACTATATAATCACAAAAATTACCCTTAATAAATTCAAAAATTAATAAATCTAATTATACTATATAAGAATATTGATAATTTATTCAGAAATTAGTTTTTCCAAATATCTCATTTATCATTCTCGAATTTTTCCTAATTAGATTAATTGAACAATTCCAAAATCCCAATATAACATTTATTAATTCAAAAATTAATTAATATATTTTTCCCAATGAAATTTACAATCAGATTCATAATTGCGAATCCAATTAACTAATTCAAAAATTAATTAATTTTATTCCACCAATTGATTAACTAAAACATTCCACATTTTAATAATCAAATTAATCAATCCAATTAGATGTTTCAATAAATTTATTTAATAAATTTTATATTCATTTGTAAAATTGAAAATTAAAATTGAGCCATGTATACATGCAATTGGAAGTATTGGAAATTAAATTTAAACCACCAACCTCATGTTTATTTAAAAATAACCACGGACATAAATTACCAAAAATTTAAATTAAAAGGACAAATTAACATTGAAGAATGAGATCATGAATCAAATAATAGAAATAATATTAAAAGATTCATGATAAAAAAACCCAATATCAAGATCCATCCCTATCAGAATATAACATCCATAAAAAGGATGAGGGAAGAATGGAAGAGTGATGAGGATGAAATCATGTTAAGAATATATTAACATAAGGGGAATATCTATAATCCATCCATGTAATAAATAAGAATAGAGGTAAGAAGCCTAATGAAATCATTTGGGTGTCTTAAAAAATGATAGAAAATGGTTTATGGCGAATTAGGGTTTATTTATTTTAATATAGTGGTTTTTGAATTTTTGAATCTAATTTTTTGGTTAATTAATACAACATGCACATTTTCTAGGTTAGGCGTTCATAGTTTTTAAAATAGTGTTCCTTAAACTTTTTCCTCTTATGGAGGGGGGAACAATTACTCTAAAGAGGGAACGTGGTTTAAAAAACCATGAGACAACAATGAAAACTCCATTATATTAATGGTGTTTAGTTTTTTTGGGATACTTACATGATTATGGACGATAATGTGCCAACACTGCAAAAACCCTCTTCCTTATAAAACCTACAATTTTTACCCAAACACACCCATGATAAAATCTAAAGAAAAGGTACTACAAATAGGGTAAAAGAGTACATGTAAATGAGCATGACACCTATCCAATAAATGATGAGTTTTTAAGAAAATAATTAATATATCATATAAATAATGTAATTATATTATTTTAATGGGATATCCAACATCAAATACATTCTATTTTCTTTTTTATCTTATAAAAAAACATATTTTATGATGTGTCAAATGACTACCTTTTAGGATGATGATTTTTTATTTCCAATTACCACCTTTATGGCTTGTTATACAACTATTATAATGGTCAAAAAATATTTTAAAATTTTTATTATAAGTTTATTATTTTCTACAACTAATATTATAGCATAACATTAAATAATGAAACATAAGTAGTTTATAATGATCGAAAATTGACTAAAATAATCAAATTTTCATCGTAAATATTTTATCAAAAGAATCAGTATCAAATAAAAAATAAAAACTATAAGTGGAACCATTTAAAATTATATAGGTGAATCAATATCATATAATACTAATTATGTATTTTATCTTCTATTTTATAGGAACTCCCATAATTAAACTTAAGGAAACCAATAATAAAATCCAGAAAAAATTCTCCCATAAGGAATAAATCGAATATTATAACTCATCAAAATTTCCCTTATTGATCTTAAATGAAATTATAATAAATAAAATACTTATATAATAGGTTATTAATTAGTTAATAGATATATTTAATTTGAGTATGTGGTATATCAAGTACATGTGTAGAACACTTCCAGATATAAGGTAAATAATTCTCTTCGAACCATCATTTTTATCATTGGGTTATGAATTATCTCTCTTTACCCCTTGTTTAATTCTTAATTATTATTGTTTAATCTTTATACATTAATAATTTATGTTTCAAAAAGATGTACCAAATATATTTATTCATTCATTATGGGGAAATACAAATTTTATAAAGTTATCAATTTTAAATTCCACCTGATAAGCATGTTTGATTGAAGGGAACCTCGCCGAGTCTTACCTATTTTCATTTACACAACATAATATGTTTAAAGACACTAATATTTTTATAAAACTATATACTAATCATGAAAAAGTACATATTTTCATTTTTTGTTTTATGGAAATATTTATACCTTTTCACACTTCAAAGTTTAATTAATATATTCCCTTAAAAATTAATAATTAGGATCATTTATAAAGTTTATTGAAAATTATTTTAACATTAATTCAGTTAAATTGATCATAATTTATAATTAACTTGTATAAGTTTACCTTATTAATGGTCCTGTATGATTTAAATCCATTCATTCAGTGACACTTTTATGACACACCAATTTTTTATTCTCCATGACATGATTATAATACCCATTTTAGTCAATGGGAAGCCCTTATACTTAATTTTGATTCATTAATATGGAACAGAAATAAATTAATTTGTTATTATGGGTGCACATAGATTGTGCTCCAAATAATTGGGTAATGTTTAGTATCATTGAAATGCCATGTTTCCATAGGGAGTAAACCTAATTTCTTTTTGGGACTTTCTCCACCATGTGATATAGCCTTTTCATTTAGACTTGACTCATGTTTATGTCTAGTTATTTTTTTTATAATAAAATTCCTATGTATCCATAATTACATGATCCCATGTTGTATATGTTATGATTCCACATGTTTATTCATGGTCCATTTCATTTTATTTAATGATGTTCTACCTTCAAACCCATGTGAATTTAATTATTTATATTTTTATTAACTTAAAAGGATTTTTAGCTCAACCGTTTTTTCTATATATTCTCAAGTTTTCCTATATTTATATATGAGATCAATGGTTGTTAGTATCACATTATAAATTATTAACATATTTTTTTCATTGTTTTTAGTATTTTTGTAATGAATCGTCAAAGGACACAACTCATTACGATCCATGGTTTGTATTGGATGGTTAATTATTTTTAAAATTAAGTAAAAATATGCTTAATAGGCTAGGTTCAACATATTAACTCCATGATATTTTATGAAATACTTTTACTTTTGGATAAATTTAATCTTTTTAATATTTTCCATTTCATGCAATGCTAGATATAACTTGTGATATATGAAATAACTATGTTTGGATTTTGTTAAAACTAATCCATGTTAATATTTAACCACAAGAAGCACATTATATTTTTTTACATGTAATAACATTTTTGGAATATGTAACACAAAATGTCGAGTTATATTAGTAGTTTAAGTTACACACAACAAAGTGTTTTATAGAACTGCACTATACTATTAATGTTATTATTAAAATATTAATTTATAGATCAATTATCCAATGGTATGGATATTAGGAATAAAAATAACAAAATTTTGAAAATATGGTTTATAAATGTATATAAAATGAATCAATTTTTCAATTAGTTATAAAATTAAGTGAGAATAATTTTAAAATAAACAATTACATTTCTATGAAAACTATATTTCTATGCAGAATTGTTTTTTCTAAATTAATTAAAACCCCATTTTTGATTAATAATTTTTATAAAAATTATAAATTATATATTAAATCAAAATTTTATTATACTCATAAAATAGAGTTTATATGTACAACCTAATAATAAATACAATTTTATGTATAAAAATGTATTTTCATAAAATTTTACTTTACCAAAATTTAATTGTGCTCATATTTTAAATATTATTTTTATACATTTATAATTTTTATTTGTAAAAATTTAAAAAAAAAATTAAATTAAAATATGATAAATTTACATTGGATGAATTTTTTGTTTTTTCTGAGATGTTCCATTTTTTATTGACTATTTGAAACACTAAATTTTAATTAAAAACATCATTTACATTAAATTTATTTAAAAATATAAATTCTATTTTAAATTAGTTTTAAAGATTAATTTTATCAATTACCCTAAAATAAATCTGATGCATGTCAGTAGAATAAATTTCACATTTTAATTTTAAATAAAAATATTTGAAAATCATGAACAGTTATCATTAAAAGCAAATTTTCCCACCAGGAATCCAAATTAGTTTTAAATTAATTTATATGACTTCTATATTTGGAATTTTTTAATTTGGATACCATTTTATAAATCAAGATAACATAAACTTTATATTATGGTCAATGCCATTTTGACCAAAAACATTAGTGACAGTAATTATTATTAATTATAGAAAATCAAGTAAAAACAAGTTTACTTAGGGTTTAAAGATCATCTACGTTGGAAAAATTCCATAGAAACATGTACAAAAATTTTTTATCCCAATTTCTGAAATAGAATATCTTTTATCAAATTGTGAAATTTATTGGTGTCACATTAAGTATGGAAGATCTCCTAATAGTCATTAAATTATTTTATTTATCAGAATGTCAGTCTTCCCCGACCATAAAAGGGCAAAAACTACCCTAACATATTAAAACCTATCAAGATCATAGGGTAATAAAAACCCTTCAAAAATGAGTTCACAACTTATTTATATACATTCTAGAGTGATAAATTTATTTTTAAATCCAACCATGGAATATTTTTGGGAAAAACAAAAAGGAGTTTTAAAAATAAGATGTATAATCATTCAATATGAAATTTTATTTCATTTATTTATACACCCCTAAATTATTATTATTCCATGATTATATAATATCCACAATATCACAAATATACCGATATTTTATATTTTTAATTTAATGACCTACACTCACACACACTTCCACTAAAGGGGACAGACAACCATCATTAGTATGTGTAGTGGACTACAAACTCATGAACTATTGTTTTTTGTTATTCTATAACCACCTTTCATGGCTAGGATTAACTATGGACATATTTTTTTATATATTATTTAAGTTATTTACAATCATTTATTCTTGTGCAATTTTTTTACAACAAATAAATTATTTATTTCAATTTTGTAGGAATATGATAACATCTTTTGTGGACTTGTGGACAACTACCTCCTCAAAGAGATGTGATTTTTTCACAAATAAAATGGAATGTTTTAAGGATTGGTTTAGTAATTGTATATGATACATATTACATGATAATTAAACTTTAATCATAATATATATGTATTATTTATTTATTTTTTCCTTACCAAATGAAAATATAAATAGTGAACATCTGTATGTACGACCGACCATCTCCATGAACAATGTATTTTATTTAATATTTATATATTATATAGATTATAATAAATTTTATTATAGTGAATATTTATTATATTTATATACTGTTTTTAATTATTTATATATGTAATCATGATCTACAATATGGTAAATAATAATAATTGAAAACATATATGAAAAACAAACAAGATATTACCAGAAACATAACATTAACATGAAATTGTTAATAAATAAGTAATATAAATTCAAAATGAAAACATATATTGTATGAGATATAAAAATATGGTTATATTTTTTATATATAATAAACAAATATTTATTATAAATTTTTTTTAACTTTTATGAGTAATGTAAAATTTTATGTTAAAGGTTTTCTCATCTCAATTTTTTGTCTGTGAGATACATGACATATTCAGCACTCGTTTCTTTTATGTAGTGTATATAATACCCAAGTAATTTTGATTCCATGTATTTAATTAATTAAAATATTTTAAATTTTTTTATTCATGTTATTATTTCATTTGAATCATGATTATTATGTTACTCATGTAGTATGTGGATTTCTTGTATCACTTTTATTTTTGTGTGAATTATTCTATATCACCACTCATTTATTTTCTGTGGGGAATAAGAATTCCATGAATGTATTATTTTATTATTATTCTAAAATTTATTTCATTATACATGTAAATTTTATTATCTAACTTTCAATGGTTTTATGTTTCAAATGTTACCATACTTGTAATGTAATTTTTTCACAATTTTCCTTCTTCGAGTCACATGTTATATTATGCACCAATATTTTTTGAATAAGTATATATACTAAAACATTCTGTGATCTATCATGTATATAAATATTTGTATTTTATCTTACACTTAATTTAATGTAATTATTTCATGGTAATTATGATTCAGTTTTACTAATGTGGTAAAAATTTATTATCACAATCTCATTGTTTATCACAATTATTTATGATTATGTTGAAATTAATGAAATATTATGTTCTATATCATAATAAACCACATTGATTTTATTATAAGATGATTATTCAGGATATATTAACATATTATTATTGTCTTTCCAATTTTTTTAAGTAAGATAATTAAGAAAATATTTGGACAAAAATAAGTCTTTATGTATCTTTTATGGAAAATTTGTTTTATTGAAAACCCATTTTTTTTAAATATGACATAAAAAAGGTTTTTAAATTAATTTTTTTATTATTATTAAAGAAAAATATTTCAAATATTTCAAATATTACATTAAAAAATTTCATATATATTTTTATTTTAAAAGGTTTTCAATTTTTTTTGTTATTTTAATTGTTGGTTTCAAAGATGAAAGGATAATATCATTAAGAAAAAACACAAAGTGTTTATTCAAAATATTTATCCATCATGGGAGAAATATTTAGATATATGTAACGATTTATTGTGTATATATCCTATGAATTAACCTCATATTATTTTGTGAATGATTTTATTTTGACCAAATAAGGTTTATGAAACTAATTTCTGTTTCAATTATATTACCTTGTTAAAATGATTATGAATCACACTTATTTTAATTGTTTATCCTATGATGAAATGATTTTGAAACCTATAAATTTTTAAATACGTAGGAATATGATTAAACATTTTTAATTTAACATTTCATTTCATTGGTTATGATATGACTAATGTTTATAATCATTCATTACACATACATTTGTTTTCATAGTGTGATGGGTGGGAACTATATCTTCATAAAATTAATATGGAAATGAAATATATATCATGATATAATTATTGTTAAAATCCAAATACATTGATTCAAAAGGGTAACAAGTTTAACTTGATCTATTATGGTGAATGGGCTACCACATAGGATGATTTTTTATCACGCTCATGAAAAATAACCGCCTATACGTGAAAAATATTATGTGTTCAAAATGATTTGATTGAACTATATTACAAGTTCATAGTGTAATGTTTGAACCTAGATATATTTTTACCTCATTTTTAATGTAAGTGGTTTCATATCCATATGTTTATGTGTGGTCACTTTAAAATGTTCACAATGTTATGAGTAACCCTTATTACATGTTCACAACATTATTCACTAACATGATTACATATTCATAATGTTGTGCATTCACCTATTTTCTTGTATATCTGTTTAAGGGTTGACTGGTTACATGTTCACAATGTTATGGGTGATCCTTATTCAATTTTCACAATGTTGTGAATCCACTTGGATGCAAGTATATAAGATTATTTTAGGGTCTTATTTCATCTCTTTATCATAATGGGTGAACTTGTCTCAATTTAAACAAGTTTAAATTATTATAAAATGATGTGTATTCCACAATTTCTTATTATATTTCTATGTTTTTATCTCATGGATTATTCTATTTCATTTCATTAAGAATCATTTCATAATAACTAATTATTTTTATTCCATTATTTATTATTATTATCTTTGATATTCATGGTTTAATCTTCAAATGTTATTCTTATTTTGTCATACCCCTATAGTCATTTATTACTTATGAATATCCATTCTTTTCTTAATGAGTATTTGATATCACCCATTCTTATATTTACTTTATTTTCTCTTACAAAACATCTGAACACACTATTTTTTATATTTTATTTACAACATTTTATGATGAAAGGTTTTTAGTAGAACTACCAATTGGTAATATCTGTAAGGGTTATATTAAATCTCTTTCACAATGATAGAATATTATTTTTCATTTTTTCCATTGAAACTAATATATTATGTTCCTCATGCATGTACTTTTGTAATGTGTTAAATATTCATCTAAATTATATAATATATATGTGTGTTAATCACAGGTCCCTATAGTTTATTTTAATGGAATGTCTTAGTCAACCTATGGAATCTAGGATGATAAATCTTTTGCATGATCACTAGTGATATTTATAATGATAACTGTGGGGGTGTTTCTAAGGATAATCCAATGGGGAAAAATACTTAAATTATGGTGTCATGATATATAAAACCTATAAGTAAATTTTCATGATTACTTTGTTTTATGCTATGATTAGTTATTCTCACACTAGGATTTCTGGTCTTAGTCTGTAGTGGGATCTAGATAGAATTGGGTTTTCATTAATCGTTTTAGAGGTGGAAGGTATAAGAATTATTAAAATCGATGACTTAATCAGAAATATAATGGAGATAGTTGAGAATGTGGAGTGATTATTGGTTATACTATTGAATATAAATAGTGTTGGATGGAGAAAAGGGGAAAAGATGGCAAGAGGGGGTGAATTGCCTTTTTAAAAAATGATTAACAAATTAAAAATCAAAGTTGAAATGCAGCGGAAATAAAGAAGGCAATCACACAAGAAATTGTTAACGGAGTTCGGCCAAAAACCCGGCCTACGTCTCCGCTCCCAACTCAACCGTTGAGTGATTCCTACCGCTTTCTTTTCAATGGTTTTAGCAAAAAACCCACTAGGCTTTGAGGTAGCACTAGGACCTATTACAGCTTGCTTTTGGTGGTTAAGCAAGAACCCACTTGCTTTTAATGGTTGAGCAAGAACCCACTAGCCTTCTTACAGGTGAAGGCTAGCTCACCTATGACACAATCCTTTTAAAAGGAAAGGCTTGAAGAAACCTCTTCACACCTTAATGGTGATGTGAAACCCAAAAGAAAGAGGGATGAAGAAAGAGTTTGGGGTTTGTAGGCACAAACCCAAATTTAAAGCTCAAAATAAATAAAACAATAAAACCTGTATGTTGAGAAGCCTTGGGCGCCTTTGATTGATTGGAGATGTTGAAGGCTGCTTCCAAGCTTCTTTGGAGGAGCTCCTTGGATGTGGAAGTTGTTGGATCAAGGTGGGTTCCTTGAAGGAAGTCCGCCGGAGGTACGCCAAATGATCAACAAGGTGTCCGTGGGCTTCCGTATAGTTTCGGGTGGTGTCTGGGGCTTCCTCAGCCTTTATTTATAGGCATGGAACCCATTAGGTGCCTTCGGAGCCGTTGGAGAGCTCTTCGGAGCCGTTGGAGGCCAAAAGAGGGTTGATTGGTCAAAGCCAACGGCTAGTTTGACTGGGCTACCGGCTGGCCGGTACAGGGCCACCGGCTGGCCGGTGCCTTGGATGTTGAGAAGGCCTTCTGCCCAGGCAGCACCGGCTGACCGGTGATAGAGCCACCAGCTGGCCGGTGGTGAGGCAGTAGCCATCACTGTTGCATCAGGTTGCCACCGGCTGGCCGGTGACAGAGCCACCGGCTGACCGGTGGAACCTGGCAGTGGGCAATGCCTCTGCCAGGTCCACCGGCTGGCCGGTGCTCTCACACCGGTTGGCCGGTGGACTGAAATTCAGTCCACTTCTTGATTCTTTATTGGGCCATTTTCTTGGCAACCTTGTGCCTATCATTCAAAAACACTTCAAACAATATTAGACAAAGAATAAGGTGATTGTGATCATGAAAATCAAACAACAAGGGGAACGAGAGGTACAACAATCTCCCCCTATTTTGATGATCACAATCACCAAAACAATCAAAGTAAAATACTGAAATTAAAGACATTCTTAAAGGATAATTTGAAAATAAATCAAAGCATGATATAAAATACTCTCCCCCAATCAATCAAGAAATTTCTCCCCCTTTGTGATTATCAAAATAGCGTGGGGCATAAAACTTGATTGAGGGAAATGAAAATCAAGATCAATTGGAATTTTTGAAAATTGAATTAAAAAATTTGAATAACAGTTTGAATTGAAAGTTTTGAATCAAATTGAAATGAAAATTTTGAACAAAAAATTGAATTGAAAGTTTTGAATAAAATTTTGAAATGAGAATTTGAAATTGAAGAAATTTGAAATGAAAGTTTAAATTGAAAAAAGAATCGAAAGAAATTTTTGAATTTAAGAAAATTTCTCCCCCTAAATAAAACAAAAGATCATCGGGGAAAGGAAATAAATTTTGGCCCGCAGAGACTCGCCAAGAGAGATTTCTCAATCCATACTTGTCTAGTGGCGGGTCTTCTCCTATAAAACTCGTCCGAATAAAAAATAGATTTTGGTTGACCGTACCGGGCATTTTTACAATCACACTCATAAATGAGGTGCCCGGGTTTCTTACAATAATTACAAAATTTAAAACTAGAGCTCCCCCTTACAAAAACAGTTGGAGCATGGGAGGAGGAAGCTACATTGGTATATCCTAGCCCTTGGGTGGTTCTTGAAATTCGTTGGGAACCAAGCAATTTTGAAAGATTTTGTTCCCCTTGGGTGAATTTGGCTAGGGATTCTCTAAGGTCCTTGATGGTTGATTCCAAAGAATCAACATTTGGGAAATTTTGGATTTTTAGGGAGAGTTCCTCCTTCTCTTTGAGAAGTTGTTCTTTTTCGGAGGAAAGTTTTTTGAAATTCTTTTTCAAAGACACAAATTTAGAAGAAAGTTCATGAAAACCATTTTCTAATTGGTCTCTAGCATGTTGGAGTTCTTCATATGATAAGTGATTAAAAGAATTAGAAGAACTAGAGGAGGAAGAAGAGGAAGAGGATGATGATACCTCATGTTTTTCCATTAGGCATTTTGTACCTTGGTCGCTTGACGAGAAGGAGGAGAAGGAGGAGTTATCACTCCAAGTTTTCTTTAAAGCCTTCTTCTTCTTCTTCTTGGACCTTTTCTTGTGAAGTGGGCAAGCGGGTTTGAATTTTTCATCAGGTTCTTGCTTTTGATCGGATTCTTGCTTTGGAGCCTCGCTAGTACCTTCATAGGTTAGCTCTAAATATTTACAAATATCATGTGAAGTAGAGCAAGTAGAAATGCAATTAAAAACATTACGGTCAAGACCACAATGAAGAGCGTTCATGGCTTTGCCATCAAGCTCAAAATTTGCAATGTCTACGGGGGTCCATTGAGATTCATCTTTACAAGAGAGAGTATAACCATGCATGACAATTTTAAAAAAAGGATATCCAATACTTTTAAGAAATGTGGTCATACGGGTTTTCCAAAAACTATAATCAGTTCCATCAAAGAATGGAGCACGATCCAAAGAAAAGCCTTCGGGGGCGTAAGAGGTTGAAGCGGTAGAATCCATCACAAAAAGGATCTTTAATTTGAAACCTGTTATGGAATTATTCAAAATACCCCTCTGATACCAATTGTTGGACGGAGAAAAGGGGAAAAGATGGCAAGAGGGCGGGTGAATTTCCTTTTTAAAAAATGATTAACAAATTAAAAATCAAAGTTGAAATGCAGCGGAAATAAAGAAGGCAATCACACAAGAAATTGTTAACGGAGTTTGGCCAAAAACCCGGCCTACGTCTCCGCTCCCAACTCAACCGTTGAGAGATTCCTACCGCTTGCTTTTCAATGGTTTTAGCAAGAAACCCACTAGGTTTTGAGGTAGCACTAGGACCTATTACAACTTGCTTTTGGTGGTTAAGAAAGAACCCACTTTCTTTTAATGGTTGAGCAAGAACCCACTAGCCTTCTTACAGGTGAAGGCTAGCTCACCTATGACACAAGACTTTTAAAAGGAAAGGCTTGAAGAAACCTCTTCACACCTTAATGGTGATGTGAAACCCAAAAGAAATAGGGATGAAGAAAGAGTTTGGGGTTTGTAGGCACAAACCCAAATTTAAAGCTCAAAATAAATAAAACAATAAAACCCGTATGTTGAGAAGCCTTGGGTGCCTTTGATTGATTGGAGATGTTGAAGGCCGCTTCCAAGCTTCTTTGGAGGAGCTCCTTGGATGTGGAAGTTGTTGGAGCAAGGTGGGTTCCTTGAAGGAAGTCCGCCGGAGTTACGCCAAATGATCAACAAGGTGTCCGTGGGCTTCCGTATAGTTCTGGGTGGTGTCCGGGGCTTCCTCAGCCTTTATTTATAGGCATGGAACCCATTAGGGGCCTTCGGAGCCATTGGAGAGGTCTTCGGAGCCGTTGGAGGCCAAAAGAGGGTTGACTGGTCAAAGCCAACGGCTAGTTTGACTGGGCTACCGGCTGGCCGGTACAGGGCCACCAGCTGGCCGGTGCCTTGGATGTTGAGAAGGCCTTCTGCCCAGGCAGCACCGGCTGACCGGTGACAGAGCCACCGGCTGGCCGGTGGTGAGGCAGTAGCCATCACTGTTGCATCAGGTTGCCACCGGCGGGCCGGTGATAGAGCCACCGGCTGACCGGTGGAACCTGGCAGTGGGCAATGCCTCTGCCAGGTCCACCGGCAGGCCGGTGCTCTCACACCGGTTGGCCGGTGGACTGAAATTCAGTCCACTTCTTGATTCTTTCTTGGGCCATTTTCTCGGCAACCTTATGCCTATCATTCAAAAACACTTCAAACAATATTAGACAAAGAATAAGGTGATTGTGATCATGAAAATCAAACAACGAGGGGAACGAGAGGTACAACAAATAGACCATGAATGACATGTGACAGGTATGGTATATTCTAATATTATTCTTTTTATTAATCATAAAAAAATTATTAAATTGATGTTTATTTTATTTAAGACATTATTCATATTTTAAATTATTTAAAAGGGTTATTAGGGATTAATATGATAATTCATAGATAATGGATTGATAATGAAGTGGGGTAATTTATGTGAATATGTATTGGAATTGGGGAATTACAATCATGAATTATATGCTCACTAAAGAACTAAAAAAGTAAATTTAATGGTTATGATATCATAGAATAATGATTTAATGGATTGAGGATATTATGATCAAGTGAAGGTAACCATTAATGTGTTCTAGATATTGACTTTTTTTAAACATGGGAAAATTGATGATAGATTTGGATAATGTAAATTGGATAGTATCAATTACCTCAGAACAGATAAAGGTTTTTTCGACGTGGTGGTTTATTCAATCATAGATAGAGTTCAAGATATTTTTTTGGACATATGGAATATTTTTAATAATCGTTGGAAAAACATTACTGCATGTTTTCAATAAGGATTTATGGTAATTAATATTATTAACTAGTTTCAAGATAATAAATGATGACATTATTCTCATGTTTTATAGGTTAAAACCAAGTTATATGTTATAAGGTGGTTTTATATTATTTTGATTTTGATAAATTTAGAAACCTTATTTCTAATGATTGGAACTTTCATATTTTGAAAGGGTTATATGTTAAAATATTTTTGGAATAGATTATATTGAATTCAGATGAGGTTTTTCACATATAGGTATAATATTTCCTTTTGAGAATTTATGCATATTTAATAGCCAATGATAATGTTTTTTATTATACATGAACATATATATAATGACTTCTTGATCTATAAATGGGTATTAAGATCCATTAGTGCTTTAGGGGTAAAAAATTCACAATAATTTCTTGGAGTATGTGATGAAGTGAAAATTGGTCAATGCACAACCTAGGAGAATAATTTTTCAAATGAAAAGGAATGAAATCATGTAAATATATATCCTTATGAAAACAACTCAACATTAGAAAAAGGGTCATGAAATAAAAAATTTTCTCATTATCATATATTTAATTATATAAATATCCTTTCTAAATCTCCCCTTTAAATATATATTTCTAATTATTAACATTCTAATGACCATGTTCCCTATCACTCTCTAATAGAATTAGATAGTTATATTTCTCTTCAATTTCCAAATTTTTACGGGCCACATATATTCCTTGATATAGAAACACAGTTTTGAGTTAATCTAGGTAACCGTTATGGTATTAAATTTAAATAATTAAAAAGGATGTTTTAGTATTAAATTTTTTAATGTGGTTTTCTATTAAAGGATATTTCATGTAAAACACCATTGGCATCCAAGACAAATATTGAGTAAAAATTAGTTTTAAGATGGTAGAATGTAATACACATAGATTTTTTGAAATATTTTTCATTCCGAATTTATTTAAACATTCATATATGTTAAATTTCAAACAACACATAATATATCTTATATTAAATCAATGAATAATATTTTTATTTAATTACAAAAATCACCAAGTTAATATTTCACCACACACAAAATTTATGAAACACTGCGTTTGGATTCTATTAAATACAATTCTTTATCCCTTCGATATATTTTGATATACACAAGACCTTTTTTATAGTACTACATTATACTAGTAATGTTATTAATAAAATATTTTTATACTAATCTACTATTTGTTTAAAAAGAAGATAAAAATAAAATTAAATAAATTTAGAGAATTGGGTTTAGTCATATGTATACAGTTAATCCTTTAGTTATCTATTATTTATAAATAAAAGTAATAACTATCAGATAATAATGAAATTCCATTTCAATGAAACAAATTTTTCTCTGTAAAAACCTATTTTATCTCAGAAAATTAAAAAATTAATTTTTAGGAATTTTTTTATAATATATATATTATATATATTAAATAATTTTTTTACTCATAAAACTAGACTTTTAGTTATAAGATATGAATAAATATATTTTAATGAATAAGTTTTTTTGTAAAATGATTGTTTACAACCTTTTATTTGATCACATATTTTAATCCTATATTTTTAAAATTTTATAAAATTTATTTTATTGTATAATCATTATTTTTGAGATCATAATATTGAAATTAACATTGTGGTAATTTTTTTCTCAAAAGATTAATTTTTATAAATCGATAAAAATAGATAATTTTAATTGAAAATATCTCTTTAATATAATTTATTTATGTAGTTAAATTTTCTTTTAAATTATATTTAATTAATAATTAGTTCAATTATAAACCAATACCTATTATTTAAGTAATTGTAATTAACATGAAATTGAAATTTGATATAATAATATTTGATACATTGGAATAGTTTCTATTAAAACCCCACTTTTCCACCACGTCTATGGTATTAATTTTAAATTAATTTCTTACACTAAGGAATTTAATTTTTTTTAAAATATTTTCCATTTTTTGAATTATCATAACACCAAATTTATAGTAATTTAATCTCATTTTGTTACCCAAAATCATAGCAATTGTAATTAAAATTAATTAATGTGATTAAAGTTTAATGAGACTATTTAGAGGATAAAAATTATATTAAGGGTAAAAATATAATATAAACATTTAAGAAATATATTTTCATTCCATATTACAACCATATCCTCCATTGGTAAAAATTTTGACAATTATTTGTGGAACATGATGTAAGGGAGAACTCTCAATAGTGTTTTCCTTTTTTGTATTTACAAGAATGTCACTCCTCATCCACTATAATGGAACTCAACCCCCTTAAAAAATCACACATTTCACGGAATTTTTATCATCCCAAAACTATCAATACAATATACGAACATACCTACCTTAATAATAGAGGCATCATTTTAGGCAGAAGTCCAACCACATAGTCCCTTTGGATCAAACCAAATTGAGTTGGACAATGAAGCGTTAACATCCTTCAACAAGAACTTTTGTTCAATTTCATTATCCACCACTAAAATTATTATTATTATTTTTATAGTTATATAATACCCTAAATTTAGTCTATATTTAATAATTTTTTATTATAATTATACGAACTAAACTGACAAAAACATCCATCGAATGGGATACACAATCATTTTTCATGTGTGTGAAAGACTACAACCTCTTGAACTGATGATTTTGTCTTCCATTAACACCACTAAAGGTTGTGAAAATTTATGTAAATGCTATTATTATATGATATATATAATATTTATGATTTTTGTTTCATCTGTAATAATTTAAAATAAAAACCATCATGATTTTTACTTTTTATGAATTTGATAACTTCATTTGTGGGCGTGCTGACTACCACCGCCTTATGGTGTTGTAATTTTTTCACAATTTGTATGAATTTTATTAAAAATGGGTTTAATAAACATATATGATATATATATTAAATTATAATTATACTATAATTATTATATATATATATAGAAATCTCTTATTAACTTTTTTATTTCAAACATGGCCATAAAAATAAAACAACATTCATGCATACATATGGCAAACCATCTCCATGAACGATGTATTTAATTTCATATTTATATATATCAATAATTATATTGAATAATTATATAATGAAAATACATGATATTTATATCATGTTTCGCATTCTATATATTGTTAAATCATGATCTACGTAAGAGGATCAAGAATAACATCTCAAAAAATATATGAAAAGGAAAGTTGATATTACATGAAACGTAACATTAACATGGAATTGTTAATAAAAAGATAATAAAATTTCATAATAAAAAAATATATATTTTTGTATATGATATTATGGCTCTGTGGTAGATATATAATAAACATATATGTATTATACATGTGTTTTTAATGTGTATGATTAAATTCAAGACTAAAGGTAAGGGTTTTCTCATCTATGATCTTATATCTAGGATATACATTCCATATTCACAACAAATTTCTTTTATGTGATGTATATAAGACCCTATGAAATTTTTTAACCTGAATTTACTTAATTTAATGACATGAATTTTTTATTCATATTATTATTCCTTGGGGATCACTAATATAAATTTACTCAAGTAGTATAGGGAAATATAGTCTCACTATTATTTCTGTGAGACTTATTCCATATTCACAACTCATTTGTTTTATGTGTTATATAATACCCATGAATGTAGTATATGATTTTTATCTTTAAATTTATATATATATATATATATATATTAAATTTTTATTTGGTTAAATCTCATCCATGGTTATTACTATTCGAATGTTTCCAAATTAGTAAGGTAATTTTGTGTCATTTGTTTCAACAAATGTTATGTTATGAACCTAAATTATTTTACAAAGTGTATATACATCCATTTTTTTATTATAATCAATTTAATTATTCACACGATATTTTATGATACAGGTAATTTTTTTATTTTTGTGGGATTGTTATTCAATGTTATCAACATGGTAAAAATTTATTACTACAATCTCATCATTTATCTATATTGTTTACAATTTTGCTTCCATTGATTACAATATTACAATTCATCTCTAAAGAAGTATCATGAAATTTCTTATAATCTTTTTATTAATTATATATTCATATACTGGTACAATTTTTTCCCTCATTTGTACATATTACAATTATGAAAACATTTTTAAGAAAATCTATCATTATGTCTCTTTGGTCGGAAGACATTATTATTCCAAAACACTGTATTAAAAAAAATCAATTTTTTATATGATAGGTTAAGATTATTTTCAATGAAAATGATTTCTATAATATTAAAACACCCTTTATAATTATTTAATGTACCAATGTTGTAGGCAGGGAATAGTGGAGGGGCTTCACCTTCTGGAGAAACCCTAGTCAGGTCTTCTCTTTGATGTGACAGTAGTAGCCACTATGTCGGTCTCTCCCCCGTTGATGGGGGGAACCTCTTCATCCTTGAAAGGCACATCCCCTAATTTCAATCACTTCACAAACACATATTTTCTCCCTCCTTTTCCCCAAATTTCTATTGGTCTAAAATCTTTGGAGTTTCTCCATGGATGTCCTATCCTTCAGTTATCTTCGGCGGAATTCTAGTAATCCTTGAATCATTCGAGGAACACCTTTGTGGATAGGTTTTATCCTCAATGACCTTATTTAGAATAATTTGATCGAAAGATCTTCAAATCTTGGGGTTTACAGAATTTGGAAAATTTGGGTCTCTTTGATAATAAACACATGATGATATTATTTTCCTCATAGGATGATCTCATGAATTCCTAGTCAAGAGGTTATCTACGCATCAAAAACATCATGTTCTTTATTTTTTGCTAGTCCATCTAGTGGAATATAAAGTGTGACAATCTAAATATTGAAGTCTAGGTTAGTTTTCTCCATCTTCCGTTGCTGTTTTATAATCCATTGGTTTTGTGTTTTTTGGGGAACCTGATTGGTAGGAATATGTGTTCTGATATTCAAACGGAAGCCCATTGTCATCCTATTAACCCTCATGTTTGTGTCGAATTGTAAGTTTCTGAAATTCCATTTGAGTATGTATGGATCATTGTGGGCTAAGAGTACCGATGAAAGTAGTGTGTGGTGTATTATGCTTGGACAAATTTTTGTTCAGTTTTCAGGTGCGTAGGTTACTCACTGGAATCCATTCATTAGGGGGCCCAGGCTACTGAGAGGAGGTGACTGCGGTTCAAGGTGAGGAATATGACTTGGTGCAGTGACAAACATTGGTGGGAGATCAAATGGCAGCAGGGGATTTCTGTTTTAGTAGGCGAGTGGAGGATACTAATCTTGTCTAGAATGTGGATAGTGATGCCTCACTTGAGGCAGGGAAAGACTGAATGAGGCAAGACATGGTCAAAACTCCTACTATGATTCCTCTCATAGATAGGGTGATGAAGGACTATGTGGTTCAATAGGAGGTGGCTTGAATGGGAAGTCAGTTGGATGGGAGTAAGATTGTGGTGGTGGAAGTGGGTGAATGGGAAGATAATAGTTTCAGTGGGTTTATTGAGTCGAGTAGTGGTGTGTTGCGGAATGGGACTTAGATAACTTCAATATAGGAGAATGATAATACTAGGTGAGGGAATATAGGGGGTTCTAAATAAAGGTACCTGTCCTCATTCTAGCTGAGCAAAAAATTTGATGTTCCTTCAATGACTTGCTAGAGTTTTGGCCTTCTTAATTCACTAGAGATAGAATATTGATGTTTTCATGAGTGAAATAGAGATATTCACATCCATTATTAAAGAATATAATCATTCTTATAGAGGATCAAAAATATTAAGAGGATTAAGGGCTGTTGGGATTACTCCTCCTATCCACCTTCGCTTGAGACTCATTCAGCAATTAAGGCTAACCTAGAAAAGGTCCAAAATGAGGAAAAGAACAATTAATGACCATCTGTCCAAGATAATAAAACTTTGGATTTACTATTTTTCGTAGAGGATGAAGTGGTAGATCAGGTTATACTTATTAATGCTTTTGTGGAAGAGGAAGATATAATTACAAGGATATCATTACGGGTGACCCTTAATGAAGAGAAATATTCTTGGGTGGACAAATAAGACCTCATTATTGTCAGTCGTTTAAACAATGGGATGATTTGCATTGAGGAGTATGTACAGTCATGGGACCAACATGCCATAACATTTGAAAATATGGTGATGGAGTCTCCAGACCACCATGTAATATATATCGCATGGAAATTGTATAAGGAATAGGAGCCTGATGATATCAAATTACACTTTAATTACTCTAGTTAATGTGGTGGAAGTTGTTGATTGAGTTTGGATGGTTTCTTGTCATCATTTCCTGGTTTTGATTTTTTACTTCTATATAAACCTCTTGCATTTCTCGAATCTTATTTAAATAGCATTCAGAGCACAAATCCTTTAACTATGCATTCCATTTGGATTAGAAGGTTGAGATGTAATGGCTACGCCATCTGTTCTACTCTCATCTTTGGGTGGGACAGATAGCAGAGTGGTCATGAATTATTGGGTTTTTTTGAAACAAGGTTAATTCTAGCGTGATGAAAATCTAGTCTGTGATTGGATGTTTTCTGTTTTTACTTTTCGGTTGTATGTTTGACTTCATTGTTCTCACTTTCCCCTTAATGTGTTTTGATAATAAAAAATAAAATTTAAGTCAGTCAATTAAAATAGTTTTTCTAATGTTTTATTATTTAAAGTGATGTTTAAAGATGAAAGGATATATTATTTTAAAAAATATAAATATTATCTTTAAATATCCTTCTATATCTAATAGGATATCCATCAACAGTGTTCATGAATTATAGGGGATCTAATCCAACAATAACATTCATATTATTTCTATGAATGATATCACACCCTGATCCCCAAAATTTAATTATTTTAATTATTTTAATTATTTTAATTATTTTAATTTGTACTATCCTCTTTAGTTCCATTTGGCACTTTCAGAGAATTGTTGTTCAACTATGAAACTTCTTGTAGGTAATTATGGAAGGATACCATACCTAGGAAATGGCCAGTGCATGGGTTAAACAGTGTGGTATCTACTGTTTGGAAGAAATATAATTTTATGAAATTAAAATTAACCAAATGGTCAAAATTATAATAATAATATTATTAATTTTTAGGTAAGTATATTATTTTTATTAAATTTTTATTAATATCATTGTTAATAAATTGATATTACTATTATTATTATTAAAATGAAATAAATATTATAATAATAAAAATTATTATTATAATTTTAATTATTTTTATTATTATAAAAATAATATTATTATTATTACTATATAATGTTAAATGAATATTTTTTACCGAGTTCTACCCCCTTCCCCGGAATCACCCCCTCCCTCACAGACTCCTGTGCAGGGTTCGACCCCCTCCCCCCTCTCGCATTCCGCCAGCCACCCCGGCTGCCCTCCTCTCATGCTCCAGATTGCCGCCCCGGCCACCCTACCTCTCACTACACCTCCCACCAACGACACACCAGGCCAGCTCTAGCCTCCCCCTACTCTCTTGTGTGATATAGACCTAGCTTAGAATGGCGCTCCACCTTACACTGGCTTCTCTCCCCCTTGGTCAGCACCCCCTTTCACCGGTGACCCATCCATCCCCCTCACAATTACCTTGTGCCAGACTCCATCACACCGGGGAAGGTTTATTACCCCTTCCTTGGGGTTTTAGTTGTGTTTATTCATTGATGGTGCGATATTTTCCATATTAGTGTGAATGCTTCAATTGGTGTTTATTTTAGGTTCCTCATGGTGTGATTGTGGTGAAATTGGATTTTCTCACTAATATATGCGAGTTTTCAACACCTAAGGTAAGTTTTTACATCTATAAATATTATTTAGATTATTTTTTATCTTTCATTATTAATTTTTTAATCCTTAATGATTAATTTATGTGGTGAAAAATTCATTTTTAAGAGAGTTGATTGTGGGTCAAATTATTAAGGTGGTATGTTCTTATGAAATGTGGGGTTTTATTTCTGAAACAAATATGGGTGTAATTGAAATTTGTTTTATAGAATGTTATTTTTGGTTTATTAAATGATGAAAGAGGTGAAAATTTGGTTTTGGTATGTTTTTGGTGTGTGTATGACGTTAAAAGAGGACTTTGATTGGGGTTTTGTGTGAATAGTTGTGTGATATGTTATTTGGAATTGTTTTATAAATATTTTAATTGTATATTAAATTATATAAATTGTAAAATACATGGTTGGAAAGATTTATACTGTGCATTTGGTTTGAAAGAGTGTGTTTAGTGTAAAATATTATGGTGCTAATTTTGAAGTGTTTCATAAAATGATTTATTAATTTATTAAATTATACGTGTAGTGTGTAATACCTTCATTGTGGTTTCAAGTCACCAAAGTCTAAGGAAAATCACTTTCATACGAAAAGGTATATATATATATATATATATATATGTTCCCCGTTTCATTTGAATTCACCCATGTAAGTGAAATTCATTTTTGGGGCATAGTGTGCCAATGTCTATATATGAAAAATGAATGCGTGGCTGAGTGGCTACTATTATATGCATATAAGAATATATGTAATGATCCCCTTTCAAATATTTATGGCCATAAAGAAGTGTTCATATGGGATAGGTGTCTTTACATGTATGTGAAGGTGCATATCCTTAGTAGGGGAGCAACAAATTCTAGTTAGAAAGCTCCCAGAGTTGGAAGACCGGTTTGGTTCCACCCTGAGGTACATTCCCTATGCCTCGATCATTAATTAGATTTTCCATTACTAATTGATGTTCCATTAAATGTATTTCCTTGGGTTTTATATGAAATGCATAAGTACTATATATATCTATATAAATGGTATGTGGTTATATGCCCTAGAATCACGAGATGAATTTAATTATGCTTATTTGAGTTTATAAATGTGTTTTATGATTTGATTATGAGGTGAGAATGGTATTTTTGGAATGGTTAGGGGTGTTGACAAGTATGAAATGAATCTCTGATTAATTAAATAGAAATTTTTTGTGTGATCATCAATGTAATTTTTTTAAGATTGGTTTTAAGGGATTTTAGATGGTGTGAAATTCATTTTCATTGACTTTTAGGTGTGTATATTTTAAAATGGATTTTTTCAAAATAAAATGAAACACATTGGGAATGTTTTCCTTATTGTTTAATTTTGGTATAATTTGTGATGTCGTTGAAAAGGTGAAAAACATGTTTTAAACAATGTTTAATATATGATTCATTTTATTAGGGGGTATGTCATGTTGTTTTTGTTAATCTTAATTAGGTATTTTCATATGTTATAAAAAGGGGAGTTTGGAAACATTGTATGGGTGTAGAAAGGTATTTGAAAAAGGGATTTTTTATGGTGTGATTAATTGACAAAGGTGATGTTTTATAAAGAGGGGTGTTTCATTGAAATGTTTGGCATTTGTGTGAATGTAGAGGTGTAGTGTATGTGCATGTGAACTTTAACATCAACATATGGGAAACCTCACATACCTCGGTGGGAATACTATGACTAGTATTCTATATTATACGTAAGTGGTTCATCCTAGTTTTGCCTAGTATGAATGATTTTACTACACCAACTAAGTACTTTTGATGACGGGAGACCACTATGTTAAGTGTTTGTTCCCTAGTAGTTCCTTGTGCATGAGAATGTAGACCATTGTGTCACATATGCCATGTTTTCATTGAGAAATGAGGATTATAGGGACCCACATATTCTAGTAACCTATAGGGATTGACCATGGTGCTCATTTGTGTCTTAATTCTTGTGATGTGATTTTCATCTATGTTTCTCATTCTTGATGCCCCATTGTGAAAAAATATATTCTCAATCTTCATTTTCCCCCTTAAATTTACAATTTCAAATACATTCTTGTAATTTATATAGAAAATATAGTGGAAGAGAAATGTTTTCCTTAAAAAAGTAAAATTGTTTCATGGTTTTGAAAAGACTGAAAAACCTTATTTCAATATCAATTATTTTCAAAATAGCATGATTGGGTTTCTTTTTAATGGAAAGGTCATAGGGAAATTTTATTCCTTTTCTTTACTACTAACAATCATGGTGTTAATGCCTAATTTATTTTTATTTTTAGGTTTTTTTCTTGGATCGCTCTTGGAGTTAGCATGGTTTTATGTTTTCTATGACCCATGGTGTCTCATGGAGGTATGTTGGGATGGCTTTCTTCATTTTATTTTCCAATTTTATTGTTTAACTCCTCTGTACAGTTTATATATATTTATCTATGTTTTAATTTAAGGGATAAATTATTCTCAACTACTTATTTTGATGCCCGACACAAGTTGCCAGCCCGTGGGGATCGTGAACGCCCTTTGCACCATTACATAGACTGGCTCTAGTGACCGGTTGAGGGTAAACAGGGGTTAGATCATGAAAAAATGGTATCTGAGGAGGGTCTTCATGTTTTGGGTAACCATTAAAGGGAGATTATGTTTATTGGGGATTAGAAGGTTGAATACAGGTTGAATCCTGATTACCCCCACTTTTTATGATTAATGAGTTACCAGGGGTAGTTTCAGTTTTGAGTATTTTTTATTTATTTAGGATTGGGCGATGAAAATAGAGGTTAATATGTGTCACACTATGAAACCACATTGAGTATAGACCCATGTGGTCCCAGGTTCCCAGTTTAAGGTCCTTTGGGTGTTTTGTCTTATTTGTGGCATGGATCACTACCATATCATCTGGCTATACATAAGCAGTAGTTCCCCAATCTAGTTATTTGGTGTTGTATTTTCTTAGTCATTATTTTATATGGGTTTATAGTGTTTTTGAGAAATTAATGTGTCTTTTTAATTCAAAGGGATATTTTTCTAATAATTTTAGAACTGGTAAAAATGGTTTTCTTTTAATTTTTTATAAATTTTTGAAATTGGTTTTTAAATGAGGTGGTATTTTGGTATGAAAAATTTGGCATATGTACGTATTTGGTAACAAAATTTATTTTGTAACATTTTATATTCTTTAGGATCATCTTCATATGTGTGGGTAGGCATGTGATGTGCATATTGACATATATGTATTAGTGATTTGAAAAGAAAATGGATTAACACTTAGGTGGCAGTTCATACGATGCCATGGGTGGTGTTTTAGAAGTTTATCTTTGACATGATTTTTCTAAAAAAAACTTGAATGAAATATTGATTTGAGGACATGTTTTTTTTTGAAATGTGGGTTTTGGTATTTTGAATATGGTAATGGAATAGGGAAGTTTTGAAAATTAAAGGAAAATGATGTTTTTGGAAAAGTTAATTTTTCCTATCTTGGTATATGTTTGACTTCAGAGTCTGTTAACCTTGGCTTGGGGATGTTTCTTTGGGTGTGTTTCCATGTTTCTTGGAGTATACTTCCTATAATGGTTTCCAATATGAACATCGAGTCATGCCTAGTTTTAGTTATTTTTACGTGTAGCAAATTTTATCGTGGTAATCGATTCTTATTGGGGAAGTTATGTGGTTGTGGAAGTATAGTGTTTATTCTAGTAAATGGGAACTCAATATTTTTTTAGAGTTTGTTCTATTTTGGTTTTAATGGTTGACCAATTTTGGGACAATGGAGGTTGAATGAATCTTTGTTGTTGTATTTAGGGAGTAGTTGGTAATGGTTGGATTCTCTGAAGGTTTCCCATCTGGATAGCAGGGTGTTCTAGAGGAACTAGTTTATGAAAAATACCATATTTCACCATTGACTCATAGTTTGTTAGACTATTCTCCTATGTTCCATTGGTATGGATGGTTTAGGCATTCTAAGCCACCTTATCACAACCCTCATGAGTCTTGTTGACGTGTGACCATTCAGGTTAGAAAGGGAATGTTCTAAAATAAGCACCATTTGAGAAGTGAGTTTTGTTCTAGGGATGCTAGTGGGTGACTTTGAGCCACAATATGCTTCTTCCATTGCATCCCCAAACTTAGGTCTTGGGGTAATGCTCGCACATAGTCAAGAGTTCCTTAAGGGGTATGAATCCTCATCCTGGTTCATGTTTTCCATATTCGGATGGAAACATCTGAGGTTTTATTACCTTTGTTTATTTTAGTAGGGGAAATTTCATCAATCCATTAAAATAGTGTAATGGAATTTTTTCCACAATATAACAATCATTGACTATTCTAAATGTGGATTTTTTAATTGTTTGATTGTTGACAAAATTTCTTAATCGTTATGGAGGGAGTAGATGGTGTTTCTAGTTTCGATTAAGTTTTCTCTCATGGGGTTCCCCAATTGTTGTGAGATTAGGCCAGTGTGGGGGGTATTTGATTATGGTTTTTTTTACCTTTTTTGGAGGGATTTAGTTTTGGTAGAGAGATTCATTGTCTCAGTGCCCCAAAAAACTAGGTTTCCTAATTGTGTGGGTTCAGTTTGAGCCCTTGATGTAGTATCATTTTGCTCATGCTAAGGGAGTTGGTTCCATCTAGATGTATTTAATCCTTCATTTCTTGTTGCTTTAAGGCCATAGGTGCTTAATCTGAGGGATTTGTGTGAAATCTTATTAGGAGTTCCCGTTTTCCACCCCAGGGGTGGTGTGTTGGGTTTTTTGTGTTCCAATGTTAGAAAATTAATTACGGTTGGGAGAATCCTCTCATGTTCTCCACATTTTTTGTATGGTGGAATCCTCAAGATAAGTAGCTGCGACCTATGGAGATTTATGGTCATCCCGGATTTCATGGGTTTTCCTTGGTTGGATTAGTCATGGACTCATGTTTTGGTTAACAATCGGCATGGTGGCTTTCTGGGGGTAGAATGTGTCCTTGGTGGGGAAAATTGTTTCACCTCGATCTCAAAAATTTAATTATTCTAATTATTTTAATTAAAACTATCCTCTTTATTTCCAATAGTCATGGTTGGTGAATAGTTGTTCAAATGGACGACTACTTGCAGGTAACTGTGTGAGGATGCTGGGCCTAGGTAATGGCCAGCGCATGGGTTAAACCATGTGGTTTCTAATGTTTGGAACAAATAACATTTTTAACATATAAAATCTGGTAAATATTTAAAACAAATTATTATTATTATTTAATATGTTGGTAATGATATTATAACTATTATTAAATATTTTATTTGTATTATTTTTAATAAATTCGTATTACTATTATAATTATTATTTGAAATTAAATTAATATAATTATAATTATAGTAATAACAAATATTATTATTATAATTGTTGTTGTTATTATTATTATTAGTATTATTATTGTGTTATTATTGATATAGTAATTCAAAAAAATGTAACATAGTGCTACCCCCTTCCACTGCATGGCACCCCTTCTCCTACTCATGTGTGAGGCCCGAAACCCCTCTTCAAGATATCTCTCCAGCCACTCCGGCCTCCCTCCTCTCTCACTATGGCCAGCCTCCCTAGCTTCCCTCCCCCTCACTTCACCACCCAACTATGGAAAACCAGGCTAGATCAGGCCTCCCCCATATATTCTTGTGCAACACAGGCCCAAACCAGACCAACATTCTACCTTACACTGACGGCTCCCCTTTTTGTCCGGCAACCCCTATGCCCCTTGTGATTCTCTTTTTTAAACCATTCCTCTCACTGGGTAAGCTTCTTTACCATTTCTATAGGGTTTTAGTTGGATTTTTCATTGTTAATGGTGTGATTTTGACATTGTTAGAATTTATTCTTAAATTGGGGGCTATTTCGGGATCCCCGTAGTGAGATTGTGGTGAGATTGGAGTTTTTCACCAATTTTTGGATGTTTTCGACACCTGAGCTACGTTTTCCCATCTATAAACATTTTCTGGGTGAATTTTTTTTCTTGATATATTAATTAATTTTTCTTATTCATTAATTAATGTGGTAAAAAATGAGTTTTTAAGAGAGTTGATTATGTGTTTTAACATTAAATTGGTATGTTCAAATGAAATGTGGTGCCTTCCATTTGAAAAAAATAAACATGTCTATCATTGAAATTTGTTTTATAAAATTTTTAGTTGGAATATTAAATGACACAAGAGATGAAAATTCTGTTTTGGTATGATTTTTGTGTGAATATAACTTTAATAGAGGACTTTGAGTGGGGTTTTGTGTGCATTGTCTTGTGATACCTTTTTGAAATTGTTTTTTAAAATTTTTAAATGGTTTATTACAATATATATATATGGTGCGACACATAGTTGGAATGAATATTGGTGTGTGTTTGGGTATAATGAGTGGTTTGTTTATAAAATATTATGGTGAAAATGTTGAAGTGGTTCATAAATTGTTTTTATTGATTTCATAAATTATGGGCCCACCATTGTGGTTTCGAGTCACTAGAGTCTAAGGGGACTCGGCTACATATGAATTTGTAAGTATATATATATTGGTTCCCCATTGCATTTTAATTCACCCCTATCAGTGAAATACATGTATGGGGAAATGTTTGCCTTTGAATATATATGAAAAATTCATGGGTAGGTGAGTGGAAACTATTATATACACATAAGAATATATGTAAGGATCCTTTTTCACATGTTTATAGACTTGAAGATCTTTACATAGGGTATAGGTTTCCTTACATTTATGTGAAGGTTCATATGATTAGGGAATGAGCAATAACATCTTGCTCAAAAGAGTCAATATTTAAAAGTTCAGTTTGGTTCCACCCTAAGGTTGGATACATATACCTTGATATTTAATTATAATTTGCATTATTTTATGACATTCTATGAAAATTATTTCCATGTATTTGATATGTAAATAATAATCACTCCTTATATTTATATAATAAGAGGTTTTATTCCGTATCATCGTTTGATTAATTTAATTATTCTTGTTTAATTTTATAAATGTATTATTTGATTTGATTATGTGATGAGAATGGTATTTTGGGAATAGTTCATGTGTTGGTAATTTAGAAATAAAATTATCATAAACAAAATGGAAATGTTTTGTGTGTGATTTAATGTAATGTTTTTAATATGGTTTCTAGGGGTTGTTCAGATTGTGTAAACTGCATTTTCATGGTATTTATGATGTGTATATTTTAAATTGATATTTTCAAAGGAAATCGAATCACTTCGAGCGTGATTTCCTTATTGTGCATTTTGTGTATAATTTGTGAAGTGTCTGAAAATCCAGAAACCATTTTATAAAAAATGATTAAATTATGAGTGGTTTTAAAAGGGGTATTGGCCTATTTTTTGTTATTATTTATTGGATTTTATCTTATGTTATAAAAAGGGGGTTTTGGGAACTTTTTATGTGATGGAAAAGGTATTTGAAAATAGACTTTTCTGTGGTGTGCATAAATTGACAAAGGAATGTTTTGTATAGAGGGGTGTTTTAATTGATATTTTTAGCCTTTGTGAGAATGCAGAGTTGTGGTGTGTGTTCTTGTGAACATTAACATTAGAATAAGTGAAACCTTGGGTAACTAGTTGGGTGGTAAAGGACTAGTACGCTAGATGATACATAAGTGGTTCATCTCGGTTTTTTCTATAAGGATTGATGTTACAATACTAATTAAATACATGTGATGATTGAAGACCACTAGGATATAGGTTTGTTCCCTACTAGTAAATCATACATGAGAATGTAGACTATTGTGGATCATATTCCATGTTTTCCCTGAGTTTCGTGGTCTTTAGGGTCCCTCATGTGCTAGTTACTATAGGGATTTACCATGGTGCTCATCTGTAGAATAGATCTTGTGATGTGATTTTATTTTATGTTGCACATGCTTGATGCCCCATTGTGAAAAAAATCAATACTTAAATCTACATTTCTCACATTTAACATTGAAATGTTAAATCATGTTTCTAAAATATTTTGAATATATATTGGAAGAGAAATTATTTCTTTACTAAAAGAAAACATGTTACTTTTTTTTCAAAAGACTAAAATACCTTATTTCAATATGTATTATTTTATAACTAGTATAATTTGGATTATTTTTAATGGTAAAGAAACATGACGTTGTTATTCCTTAGCTTTCCTACTAAGCATTTTAGTTCTCATTCGTACATTTTTTATGCAGTTTTAGGTTCTAGTTTTGGATTTCTCCTAGAGCGAGCATGGTTAAAAGGTTGGTGGTTACCCATGGGGTCACATGGAGGTATGTATAACTTATTATATTTATTTTATTTTCCAATGTTATTGTTTACCTATTTTTTCCAGTTTATTTCTGTTTCTCTATCTTTTATTTTCTAGGATAAATCATCCTCAACTACTTGTTTTGATGCCCAAAACTAGTATCCAGCCCAAGGGGATTGGGAATTCTCTTTGGGCCATGCTTCAGACTAGACTGGGTTACCAATTCAGGGATGAATGATGTTGGATCATGACAAATTTTTTATCTATTAAAAGAGTTATGTCTATGATACCCATTCCACTTTCATGGTTTATAACATGTTAAAAATCATATGAAACATGATTCTTCTTAAGATTTATATTATAATGAAATGATTATTAAACATATATCTCTTTAAATAGGTTTAGATATTATTAAATGTTTATTTCACCCATCACATTTCATGGGTTATGATATTATTAATGATTATGATATTGGGGAACATATATGTATGTTTTAATTTTGAGACATGTGAGACCTATATCTCCCCTTAATTCATTGAATAATGATTTACGTCTCATTAGATTTTGATGGGAATATGTCAAAGGACTTGATCCACTATGGTAAGAAGGTTTAACCTTATCTACTATGAATAAAGGGATACAACTGGGTATGGTGGTGTTTCCTACTCCTAAGGTATTGCAACCTAAGAAGGAACCAGGTTACATGTTCAAAATGTTTTGATTGAATCTTATTTTGTTTTCACAATGTTAGGAGTAAACATGATTACATGTTCAAAATTTTATGGATAGACTTGGATTCATGTACTGATGTTTATCTGTGGACCAGATTACATGTTCAAAATTTCATGGGTGAACCTTATTACATGTTGACGATGTCATTCACGAGCCTCATGACATCATTATAATGTTTTGAATGGACCTAGTGGGATACACATATGTTTATTTGTTTAACTGATTACATGTTCATAATGACATGATTGATCTTTATTACAAGTTCATAACATTATGTGTAGTCCTAGTTGAATGTTCATATGATTATGTGAGGGAACAACTTCATGTCTGTAATCTAATTAGTGAAGCTGTTTATATTTACACTTTTTCACATTGTTATGATCATATTTTCATTCCAAAATTTATGTATTATACCTATGTTTTTCTCTCATATATTATGCTCTTTTTTTCATAATGATTCATGTCTTATTAAAAACAAATCATTATGAAATGACTTAATATTATACTCATTGAAATGATGGATATGATCATGAAATGTTATGGTCACATTATCATACCATTATAATAATATCATACAAATTTGTCTCTTCATTTATTATTACTAAACATTTTAGATCACCCATTCTTATGTTTTCTTCCACCTAGGTTATGAAGAATGGTTTCATGCAGTAGTAATAAAGGGTCATATTTTAAAGGGGGTGTTAAATATCCTACAAAAAGATATAAAATTATGTTTTTGTGTTTAGAAATATAGTAAAATATTGTAGTATATGAGAATTTTATTTTTTAATGTGCTAAATATGCATACTAAATGATCTTATATCCACGTATGTCAATCCTGGGTCATAGTAGTTTTCACTGGATATGTTTTTATTTTCCATAGTATTAATGTTGGTGAGGGTAATATTTTTAACAAATATTAATGAGATATCTATATATTGGTCATACTATATTCATTATATCAGGATGGGAATATTAGGTTTAGAGTATAGAGAAGAAATAATATACTTTTAAAAATTATTGTAATAGAATTACATCTTCTTTGAGATACATCATTTAGCATTTATGTTAAACGATAAAAGATGGTATTATGATGATACTAGAGACTCTAGTTCATGGGGAGGATGATTTGGAATTTATATAGGTAGTTCTCGATAATGATATAGGATCAAGTGGTGTAATTAAGATAAAATAAGCGTTTCACGTTTATAAGTGATGAGAGGAAAAATCGTATATTTATTCAATTAATTAAAATATTTAACATTCATATTCATGGTAATGGGGAACAAAGGAATACCAAATACATAGATAATATGTTATACATGCTATAATATCTAAAAAATCACAATTCTACTTTTGTTGTAGAATTTTTAAGACTTATTTTCTTGTTAAACCTATTTAAAACCAATATGACCATAAATTTCATAAGATAGATTTGGATCATTAAAACTTATTTCTTAAAATAATATTAATGGAGAATTTTGTAAACATTTAGAAATTTTTATTCTAAATAAGTAAACCATTTTTTAATATTATGATTATATTGTTAGAAGAAATTATTTTAATTTTAAAAACAAAAATCCCAAGGTTTTTTTTGGAAAATTTCTAATTCAAGAATAAATATAGTTTTACAGTAATAATGTAAACAAGATTACTTCCAGTAACTTTTGGTATTTTAAATTAAAAAAATATTTTTAAAATCCTTTGGATAAGTCAATGTGTATATGTAAATTACCAACCATACAATTAAATGTAAGGACCAAAAATAGTTTCTAATTTGAATAAAATATAACATTTAATAATAAAGATAAATAATGGGTGTCCAAAATCAAAAAAATAACATAAAATATCTTATTCAACACCAAAATGTAATTATTTTTTGATCCAGTGGTTTGAAAATTTATTAATGAAATCACTCATCAGAATACTGTTTTAAAAGTGATAGAATGTTGGAAAATCGATAATTTCACTTTTCAACAAAAAAATAACTTTTGAAAAAAATATATCCTAAATTCACCTATGATAATTTTCAAATTATGAATTCAAAAATTATATCAATTATATACAATAAAATTTCTAGGTGGATAAAATAATTATAATTTCCACAAGTGAAATGTAATAAAAATAATTATTGAATAAAATTTCCACTTTATATACAAAACGAATTTGTTGACATCACATTTCTGATGGAAAAAATAAAGGAATTATAATTCATTAAATTATAAATATAAAAAACTTGTTTCATTAGAATAATATAAATATAGTAATTTAATTTATTATTATGAAAATACATTGCCTGCATAAATGAAATTTTAGGAGAAATATGACGTTTACCCTCACATTATTTTATTTCAATTTCAATCCAATTTTTGATAAATTTGTGATTGTTAATTAAATTCTAAGAGGAATCATTTTCAACATATATTTCATAAAATATTTATTTCTATTCATATTTACAATACAAATTTCAATGTTATAAAAATCATATTTAAATAACATTATATCATTGTTTGTTTAAACACGATATTTCATGTATTGTACACTGTTAAATATAGTGTTAAATTAAAATAAAATATAGAATAAATTTTAAGGGTATTGGTTATGTCCTAATTTTAAAAAATAATTCTTCTAAACTTTTTTTCTTCTATTATGAGTTTAATATATCATAACATAGTAATAAGATTAGATATAGTTTTTATTATAACAATTTTTTTCTAGGCTATGACTAAGAAACATATTATAGATGTAACACATATAAGACTCATAATTGAAGATTAGTTTCTAAAAGTAAACATTCACCATTGAGAGCATATACAAATATAAGAATCAAAATATTAAACATCACTTTACTTGAGTTTGAGAAATTATATAATGATTGGGATAAAATAGATTATATATAATATTTAAATTATTTCATCACCTTATATGATCATGAGATTTCCCTTTGACTTGTATCATCCTGATCATGATTAATTTTTTATTGTTATAAATATAAACTCAATTCCAAATTAAAAAAACCAATAAACCCATGAATTTTTATTCCTCCAATCAAAAAAAATGTTTATTAGAACCTAAAATAATAACCAAGATGAATGAAACTTCATAAAAATTAGTTTCTAAAACCATAAAATCTACCAGAAAAATATTTATAACACCTCAAATATGCCTGATTATTATTTATCCAAGTATTAAAAATAGTTTGATCAGTTATTCCTTAAAACCAAATTTCATTTTTATCCCCATAGAACATTTCTCACTAAAGTTTTTGTATGACTTAATTACATGTTGAAAAAATGAATGTTTTTTACAAATAAACAACAAAAAAATAACGTAAAATTCCATAATGATCAATGTATAATATCACATAATATTCTTATTGGTCATTTACATTTTCTTAATTTGTTTTTAATAAAATCACATTTCTTTGTGATTGAAACTCTTATGTATATGTTTATAAAAATCATATTTTTTTATTTATTCCATAAAAAAACAATTTCTAGAGAAAGAAATGTTTTTTTACATAGCACTCACACAAAAATACCATTGATTAATACCACTTTATCATAATCATTAATTATTAAATTTTGAAAATAATTATATAGACTATAAATCCATAATGGTTGCATCCATTCTAAATGGGTATTCATTGATTTTATTTTATCGTGAAATAATTTACCAATATTCCATCTAATGAAATGATATTTTCTTTAAAAGATAATTCCAAAAATCACCACTCACACTTAGTACATTTCTCATATAAAATCTAAAATGAATTATTCTCAATTGATTATCATTATTTTAATAACCATAATAGTATATTAATATATACTTAATAAATATCATAACATAATTATAATGGATATCTTTTGATGTTTGTGGAATTTATTTTAATTTTAACTCATCTCCCAATATTTTAATGACTTTATAAAGGTTCATTATTTTATATAATATCATTCATGTTCCTTATTTCATTTATTTATACATTTGTTAAAACTGCAATAATTTTTAATTTTTTTCATATGTTTCATTCCAAAATTCTCATATTTTCAAATTTCTACCCTTCTATTATTATTTCTTGTTTCATTTCCATTTTCATGGTTCTCATTTTCCCACATACACTCTTTATCTACTTTGGGAACATAAGACCTCAATATTTTCTCTATATTAATGTAACTTGATACCATATCATTATATAAGTAGAATGATTGTGAAATTAAGGACCTTCAAATTCCCATATTATTCACATAAAATTAAATATGAATATTACATTCTACATTTTGTATATATATTCAATACTATGTCTTCATAATCTATTAAATTTTGGCTCCTAGTTGGAAAAACATTGATCATTTTCTTCATAATGTCATAATAATTCTCTCTATTTTTTCTATTCAATATAGAAAAATGAATATATCAAGAAATATCACATTAAATGTTACATATTCCATTATTTATAAATCATAACCATTATTTAGAATTATGGATAAATACAAATAATTGATCAATACACCCTTAAATAAAGATACTTCCCAAATAACATTCTTGTTAATCGGAGTGGAAACTAAAGAGGGTGGGTGAATTGAGTTCCAATTTAAATTTCTGTTAAAACATTGTCTATTAAAGTCCCCCAATTTTTAAAACAAGTTAAACTGTAGATAATTTATATAGATTGTAAATGTTCACTTAGCTTCTCAAAGATTTATTAGGTCTTAGTTAATCTAACCACAAGGTTAAACTAACTTTTGAAACTAACCTACTATTTTACAATAAGTATAAACACTTACTAATTTAATGATCAAAGTAACTTAAAAATGGTTTTATATTTCAAAGTAACAGCAGTGGAATATTAAAAATATATGTAGTATACATTAAAATTAAACTAAATATGCACATCAGATATAACAAGAGGTTCAGTCTCAAGCTGAGACTTAGTCATCTCAAATTTATATAAATTTGATCTACACCCTGGATCGGGGTTAACAACAGTTTACAAAACAGTCTAGGCCACGCAAGGACCTCTTCCACAGTTCTTCGTGGGAAAAAAAACAAAGATCAGGCCACACAATGACCTCTTCCCCAGTTGTCGTGGGTAAAAAAGAGTTAAGAGTTTTCTAGTGAGGATCTTAATATCATCCAGTTCAGTGCAAGAGATATTGTGTGTGTGTGAGATATAAAGAGTACACCACACTTCTTGAAAGTAAATAAAAAAATCACTTAGAGAGAACAAATAAGAGTTTAGAAATCTCTAGTGATTAGCAATGCAGCTCTGGACTCATTGGATTCAGCAGAAATGCTTCTGAGTCCTTATCTGGGGGTTCTGTTGAAAAAACAGAGTGTTGTATTCTAGCTTGTGTTCTACATGAGTGAAAATGATCTCTCGATTTGTGGTGTGTTCTTAAGTGGTTTTGGATTTCACTCATGAGAGTTCTTTGAAAGTCTTGCAATCTATTTCTTGCTCAGGATTGTTCTTCTCGTTTAGCATAGTGCACTTGGGCGTGTGTAAGTTCTTCTTATTGTATCTTCACACTTATGCATGTGTACTACAGCTCAATCTTCCTTATATTCCATGAGTTCTAGTAGTAGGAATGATACCCTTTTTATTGGTACAATATACGGTTTCCTGGCATGCCATCAACCATCATTAAATAACATTAATTTCATTAAAAACATCAAATATGACAGTTAGCATTATTTAATTAATATTGATTTTTTTTAAGAAATGGTGTCACAATGATTATGTAAACGGTGTCTTATTCACGGTATGGTCTTCACGGTATGTGGTTCACGGTATGTGGTTCACGGTATGTGCTTCACGGTATGTGGTCACGGTATGTTCTTAATGGTATGTGGTCATGGTATGTACTTCCTGGTAGGTGGTCACGGTATGTGCTTCACGGTTCTCCATGTCACGATGTGTAGCTCACGGTGTTTGAGTCATGGTGTGTCCTTCACGGTGTCTGGGTCACGATGTGTCCTTCACAGTGTCAGGGTCACGGTGTGTCCTTCACGGTGTCTGGGTCACGGTGTGTCCTTCACAGTGTTTGGGTCACAGTGTCTCTATACTTAGAAAAATATATGTATTTAGACTTAAATAGTAATATAAAGAATATGGATTAAGCTCAACATAAATATAAAGGCTTGATAATATAAGTGAGATTTGTGATCATGCATAAGACTTGTAAATAATAAAGAGAGTAATCAACATCAATAATATTTTCTATCATTAAAACATGATGTGTAGTTATTATTGAGATTGAAGAGCATTAGCAAGATGTGTAATTAAGACTGAGATTAATTAATAGTAATAGGATTTGTGATCATTAAAACATGACTAATACATGAGGAGTCCAAAAATCTTCCCATTTTTGATGATCAAAAATCATGTATAGTAAAAATATAAATAAAATGAAACATTAAAGAAACTAGCATATTAGAATAACAAAAATTAGAGAATAATAGATTCGATAATAACATATCTCATTATAGTACTGATACTTTTTGTTTTTCTCCCCCTTTTAGGATTATCAAAAAGTAGAGAGAGATGGGGGGAAAACTGCATTTGTCATTAAAAAGGATCAGAATAAAACATACAGGCGAAATACAAATAGTAAAAAACAAAAGAAATCCCATAAAAAAATAGTCCCTGCAGTCTTTAGGGATCGACCTTTTCCTTGTCTTTATCAGCAGCAGGAGCTGGGGTTGATGTAGAAGAAGGCATATATGTGGTAGACAAAGAGGGTAAGGGTAGTCCTTCAAAAACGGATGGAGCCAAAGTAGGAGCAGTAGAAGATCTAGGCAATGGTTAGTCAGGAATGACTGCCCAGATCTATGAAAGAGCTTGGCTAACTGACATGGCAGTTGAGGCTAAGGCAGGTAGACCAGGTCTAAGGGGTGTAGCAGTTGGAGAAAAAATAGTAGTACTCTTCACATGAAAATACAGCTTCAAATGATTGATTAAATCAGTAATGATCTCTCCACCATATTGCATAGCCTTTTCAAAATCATCCTTATTCTCCAAGAATTTATCCAACAGTCTGGTGAACTATGTAAGCATCTGAACTTGTTCTTTAAAAGCTTGAGTTACAGGAGGGATTTTCAGGTTTTCCACAAGATACATAAAGTGATTTGTCATGTCACTTTTGTAGAAAATCCAGGTGAGATAAAAATCTATTTTCTTGGTGATCTCTTGTTGAGAATCATTGGCTATCTTAGAATGAATTCTAACCAAGTACAATGCTCGATCACCATTCTTAACCACTTCTGACAAAGAAGACAGATCCAAGCCACTGAAGGAATTCTGAAGTTCTTACTTGATTATGGATCTCAACAGAGAATCATCCAAAGGAGGAACATAAGGTTGACTTGAAGCAGGAGAAGCTTTTACAGTTATGGATAGAACTTTGAACTATTTCAAAACTATTTTCTGGCATCCAGTATACTCGTTTGTTTCTTATTCAAATTTTCTACAAGATCCCTCATGCGTTCTGGCATCTTGGTGTGTCTTGTTCCAATATTTTCATCAAATGATAGTATATATGGATACACTTGAGACACAATATCTCTATCAAGGGTGGAATCAGTTGGTTCAGGAGAAGCAATAATCAGTGTAGGGGTAGAAACAGGAGCAGGCACAGGCTCTGATCTTGAAGATAGTTCTGATTGCAGGTTTTCCACCAAACCATTCAAATTTGAAACATTAGCACTAAGCAACCTATTTTCAACCCTGAATTCTTGAATTTCATGGATTATCCTTGGTTGAATATGCAATATAATATTTTCCAGTAGAATTGAGGCATCTTCTTGACTTAACTGAGTCATAGGACATGGTTGAGTGGATAAAATCTTCTAAACACAAGCCAAGATAGTCTCTCCAAATACTTTCAAATCATCCTTAGTTAAAATAGAGTGTTTCTCGGGTAAGAGTGCATGTAAAGTTAGTGGAGCAGGTTCTGGTTGCGGTTTAGAGTCATCTTCAGACTCAATTTCTGATTCAGATTGAGGCTCTGGTTCTGGTTCTGGATCTGGTTCTGGATGAGCTAAAGACTTCAGTTGAAATAAAGAAGAAATATATATACCAGTTGTAGTCACTTTCTCTGACTCACTCACATCATAAAAACTTGAAAATTCATACTGAGTGTACACAAAATATGTGATAGTAGGTTGAGATGCTTCAGAAGATCCATCTTCTATAATCTCAAGGTTTTGAGGTTCCTCACCCTCAAAATTTGCTTCCATTTAAGATTCTTGAGAATCAAGAATTGGGTCATGATCCACTGGATCGTCTCTAATATCTTCATCAATCTCTTTCCTTTCCAGCTGAAAGGAAATTTCCATCCTCTCTTTAGCAGAGGGTTTGTACTAAGGAACCAATTCTTCCACTGGTTGTGCTTCTAGACTTGCTTCTTTTTCAACAGGGAGATCCTCTTCAACAGGATCTGTCTCCACCATTGATTGCTGCTCTAAATCAGGAAAAAACAATTTTCTTTCAACCGTAGGATGAGTTTTTGGATTGACATATTCACTAGAAGAAGGATCTTATTCTTCTCTAAATCCAACAACAACTTCCTCTCTTGAAGGAATTTCAACAGGATCATCAACAGGGACATCAGTTCTTTCTTTCTCAACAGGATCTGCTTCCACTTGTGGTATTTCAGACTCTTCTCTAGGTGGTACTTCAGCTGACACTTCCTCTTATTCTTCTTATTATTATTATTCTTCTTCATCCTAATACTCAGCCACTTCATCTGGTTCCAAACCAGGATCAACTAGGTTCTTAGGTCTTCTTGGATAATCAATAGGATTAAACTTCTTATAAAATTTATCATTATCCTTAACCCATTGCTTCTTCCATGGGTTCCAACTAATCATCATCCTTCTGATGATAGGCTTGGATAAGCAGAAATCAATGTCCTATAGCTTTTCTTCATTTGGTCCAACCATTCCTTTGGCAACTAGAAAGGCTTAAATCATCCTTGAGTAAAACAAGGAGGTGGATTTGGAAGTAACTTTAACCAGCTCACAGATATGGTTAATAACATACTTGAATAGGTTTATCTTATGTCCATTCTTCATCAGGTGAATCAAGAAAACATCCTGATAGTTCATCATAGCAAAATCACCTTTTCTCAGGCTAATCAAAATTTGAACAAACTTGAACAATAGTCTTGTCTCCCCAACTAATTCAGTAGCTATGGCCCTTCGCTTTGTTCCATTTCTAGTTAGGATTTCCAAATAATTATCCAGGTAAAAGATGTCGGTTGTTGGAGGAGGGTATCTTTGTTAATCCTCACAAACTCCTTCATGTGGAATCCTTAGGCATGCAACCCACAACCTCGAAGAGAAAGAAAACTCTGACCATTGATCCAGCTGGTCACCATAAAGCTTTCTCCAAAATCAGAGGAAAACATCACATATAGGTAGAATTGAGATAACAATATCAGGTAAATCGGTCTATATATTCTATAGAACCATTCAAACCATCATTGTTCTCTTAAGATTTTCAGAATTAAAGACTTACTAGGCAACAAACACTCAGGGAAAACCTCTTTTTCAGGAACTACGATACGGTTAACAGGATTTGAGTTCAGGGGTCCTTCAGGTGCTATCCTCGGTATCCTCTTCTGTTTCTTAGAGAAACTCTTCTCAGATGAGGGTGAAGACAAACGCTTCATCCTAGGCATCCACTGAAGGTTCAGGCGAGAGAGGAGAAGGTTTTCAAGAATGAGAATATTCAGGAGAGAGTTCAGGTAAGGAATCGAATGAAACCCTTATGTTTTATCATTTGGGAATGTCAAACGCCATAAAAACAAAAACACGAGAAATCAAATAGCGGTGAAATAAAAAATTTTGCGATATGGGTTAAAATAAGAGTATAAACAATCTATACGGTGAGATCGTGAGTCGGCATTATGGTGTGATGAAAAACAGTCATCACGGTGAGACAGTTGGTGGTCATCATGGTGAGATAGTGACCATTCTGTGCAGTCACGGTGAGACAGTGAGTGAATTTTTCTGTCACGGTGAGGTAGTTAAGTCATAGACCGTGTGTACAAGGTGTTAAACTATGAGACCGTAAGCATGAAACAATAACTTAGAAACAGTGACCATGAAACGGTAAGGTGAAATACAATAAAGTATTAAAAATTAAGATCAGTAAGATAACTATTTATGATTAATCATACCAAGATCATGTATGATGTAGTCTAATCTTTCAGAATTTAATGGTTTAGTGAATATATCAGCAAGTTGATATTCAGTACCAATGAATTCCAAAGTGATATCACCTTTTTGATAATGGTCCCTCGAAAAGTGATGTCTTACATCAATATGTTTTGTCCTAGTATGTGAAACATGATTATTAGAAATGTTAATAGCACTTGTGTTGTCACAATTTATTGGGACATGTCTGAATTGATATCCATAGTCTACTAATGTGTGTTTCATCCTCAAAATTTATGTACAACAACTACCAGCAGCTATGTATTCATCTTCTGTAGTAGATAATGCAACGGAATTTTGTTTCTTACTACACCATGATACTAGTGACTTTCCTAAAAGATGACATGTTCTAGAGGTGCTTTTTCTATCTAACTTATAACCAGAAAAATAATCATCTGAATAACTAACTAGTTCAAATGATTGTCCTTTGGGATAAAATAGTCCTAAATTAGGGGTATGCTTGAGGTATTTGAAAATCATTTTTATAGAATTTAAATGTGACTCTTTAGGGTTTGATTTCCAAGGAGCCTGTACCCTAGTGGTACAGGCTTCTGCTTGGCATCCAAAAGACCCAGGATCAAATCTGGGTAGGGAAAAAATACCGAGTTACTGTAGTAGTACTATAGCAGCGGTGAAACTATAGCAGCGGCGGCACTGTAGAAGTGGAGGGACTATAGCAGGTACTGTAGCGGCGACTATACTGTAGCAGCGCAGGTACTATAGTAGTACTATTCACCGAGGGGTCCTTTGGGCCATTTAATGGGATTTCAAGTCTTGTATTCAGGCCACTTGGCCTTAGGCCTTCGGGCTATGTAATGGGTATCCCTCTACCCAGTCTAAAGAGGTCTTTGCTTTAAATAATAAATTATGGTTTCAACCCCAACCTTAGAAACAAGGGTAGGGTTTTCTTGAAAATGAGCACACATACACACACTAAACATAATATCAGGACAACTAGAAATCAAGTAGAGTAGACTTCCAATCATTCCTCTATAAATGGTTTGATCAACAGATTTACCATCCTCAACAAGATTCGACTTATAGGTGGTACTCATGGGAGTGTCACTAGTTTTTTTTCTATCCAATCCAAAACATTTTAAAAGATCTATAGTATATTTACTTTGATTTAAAATAATTCCATCATCATTTTGAATGATTTGAAATCCAAGAAAGAATTTTAGTTCACCCATTAAACTCATTTCAAATTCATTTTGCATCATTTTAGAAAAATCAGTACATAGGGAATTTCTTGAATATCCAAAAATAATATCATCTACATAAATTTATAAAACTAAAATATCTTTAGAAATTCGTTTTATAAAGAGTAGGATCAGCTATACCTTTTTTAAAGCCTTTAGAAATTAGAAAAGTACTTAATCTATTATACCAAGCTCTTGGAGCTTGTTTTAAACCTTATAAAGCTTTTGATAATTTGAAAATATGATTTGGAAAATGAGGGTTTGAAAATCTAGGTGGTTGATAAAAAAAACATTCTCAGTAATATATCCATTTAATAATGCACTCTTGACATCCATTTGATATATTTTGAAATTTAGATGAGCAACATAAGAAAGTAAAATCCTAATGGCTTCTAATATGGCTACAGGAGCAAAAGTCTCCTCGTAGTCAATTCCTTCTTCTTGACTATAACCATGTGCAACTAATCTAGACTTGTTTCTAACTATATTTCTAGATTCATCTACTTTATTTCTAAACACCCATTTAGTGCCTATGGTAAAGGTGTCCTTAGGTCTTTCTACTAGTTTAAAAACATTATTTCTTTCAAACTGAATGAGTTCTTCTTGCATAGAAGTTACCCAAAATTCATCCTTAATAGCATCATCAATGTTTTTAGGTTCAAGATGTGACAAGAAGGGTTGATGTTCAACCTGATTTATAAGAGAAGCACTAGTCTGTGTCCCTCTATCCAGATTTCCTACAACAGCATCTAAAAGATGATTCATTAGAATTCTAGTTGATCTAGTAAAGACAGGACTAGAAATTTCAGGTTTATCTATAGGTTCAGATTCATTAGGAGCATATTCTGGAATAAGTCCAGAACTGGTTGTCTTTATAGTAGGTTCTTTAGATTTTTCATTAAGGTCCAGAACACTCAAATCTTCTTCATTATTTTCAAGAGAGGTTTTAGGCTCATGTGGATCAGATTCATCGAACTTTATGTGAACAAATTGTTCCACACACTTGGTTCTCTTATTGAAAACTCAATAGGCTTTGCTGGTTATAGAATATCCTAAAAATATTCCTTCATCTCTCTTAGAAGAAAATTTTTCTATACTTTCCTTTGTATTGAGAATAAGTACTTTCCTGCCAAAGACTCTAATGTAAATAACATTAGGTTTTCTATTATTCCAAATTTCATAATGGGCCTTTTTGAGAACAGGTCTGAATAAGACTCTATTAATGATATAACAATCTGTATTCACAACTTCAGCTCAAAAGTAAATAGGCAAGTCATATTCATTAAGCATAGTTCTAGAAATTTCTTGTAGGGTTCTATTTCTTCTTTCTACTACACCATTCTGTTGAGGTGTCCTAGGAGCAGAAAATTTATGACTATAGCCATTGTGTGATCAATAAGATTCAAATTCATGATTTTCAAACTCACGACCATGATCAATTCATAGAGTTTTAATCTTAAGTCCACTATGGTTTTCTACAGATTTTGAGTATTTAACAAAATAAGAGCAAGCTTCACTTCTGTGAGCTAAGAAGTATACCCAAGTATATCTATAAAAGTAATCTACTAAGACATAGACACAGTGCTTCCCATTTAAGCTAGAAACTCAAGATGGTCCAAACAGATCCATGTAAACCAAATCGAAAGATTGAGAAGTTGAGACTTCATTATTTGGTTTGAAAGAGATTTTGCCCTGATTTCCCTTTTCACAGGGATTACACACTTTGTAATTTGGAAACTCATGTTTGGGTAAGTCTCTAACTCAGTTCTTCCTCGTCCGTTTTCTAAGTGACTGTATATTGCATTGTCCTAATCTCATATTCCATAACCAAGACTCTTTATGAAAAGAATTTAAAAAAGTAACATTTTGTTTAGCTAAAGAATTCAAATGAATAGCATAAATATTCTCATTTTTCAAAGTAGAAAATACAAACACTTTTTTAGAATTAAAAACATTACTGGAATCATTTTCAAACTTGACATTAAAACCATCATCAAACAATTGGGAAATACTTAACAGATTATATTTAATTCCATCAACAAATAAATCTTTAGAAATTAAAACGGATTTAGTGTTACTAATTTGGCCTAGGCCGATGATCTTTCCTTCATAATTATCACCAAATGTGACATAGCCTCAATAAACCTTTATTAAACTCTTGAAGCATGAGTAATCCCCACACATATGTCTAGAACATCCACTGTCCAAATACCATGTCTTCTGGTGGGAACTCTTCAAGCAGGTTTCCTACAAAACAGTTTTAGATAGAATATGATTTTGGTACCCAGATCTTCTTGGGTCCAGACAGGTTAGAAATCAATGATTTTGGTACCCTAATTTGTCTTATGGGTCTCATATAATTTATAGAATCAAAATATTTTGAGAGATAAACTCGATTTTATTTATAACTATGTGAATAACTAGTTGAAGCATATGAATGTCCAAAACTAGAACTAGCAGTATTCTGTCTAGATTTAGGAATAAATATATTCTTAGTAATCTGTCTCTATCCAGGTTTGTAGCCTATTCCAATAGTGTATTTAGGTGCCACTTGCTTTCCTAGAATTTGAGATAGAGTGTTCTTTCCATTTGTGAACTTCTCTAAGTCCTTTCTAAGTTGTTCATTTGACATTTTCAGTTCAATGTTTTCCTTTAACAGTTGAGCAATTTTTCTTTTCCAAAAGTAAGTTCAGTTTTAATAGTTGTAGTGAGAGTATGTTGTTTCTTAAATGATTTGAATTTATCCTTAAGTTCATTGCATGTCTCTTCCAGCATATTACAATATTCAAATAATTCCTCACTAGTAATGTTTTCAAAATCCGAATTAGATTCAGTTACAGAATAATAGTAATTTAAATCAGGAGTATCCAAGGTTTCCTCAGATGTGTTTGTCATGAAACACATGTTGGCACGATTATTTTCAGAATCAGAAATTCCAGATTCACTTGTGCTGTCTTCAGAAGCACTCCAGGTAGCCTTTATAGCTTTCTTGTACTTACTATCCTTGTAATCATATCTCTTCTTGAATTTTAGCTTTGGGCAGTATGATTTAATGTGTCCTTTTCTTTTGCACTCGTAGCAAACAACTTCATCACTTTTAAATGCCTTTTTCTAGTCCTTCTTCTAATGTCCCTTATTGTCATACTTTCCCATGTAATTTTATTTTCTGAATAATTTCTTCTTCCTATAAAATTTCTTAAACCTTCTTGCTATTTGATCTATTTCAGCATCACTATCAGAGTCTGTACATTCACTTGTTGAACTGTCAGTTAGTATTTGACCCTTTTCTTTGTCCTTGTTCTTTGAAGCAGTAGTCTTGAAAGCCACTGATTTTTCTTTTTGGTTCATCATCTTCCTCTTTAATCACCTTGAGTTCTTCCTCATACATCATAAGCTTACCAATCATTTCTTTGATAGGTAGAGCTCCAATGTCACATGACTCTCTGATTGAAACAGATGTACCTCTCCATCGGTCTGGTAAACATCTTAGTATCCTCATAATTTGTTCCTTTGTTGGAACAACCTTTACGAGTGAATTCATTGTATTGACTATCTCATTAAACCTGAGATACATATCAGAAATAGGTTCATTAGTATTCATTTTAAAATTTTCATATTTAATAGTATATGTATTCAATATCATTTCTTTAGCATTGGTTGTTCCTTCATGAGAAACACCCAAAGTATACCATATTTCAAAAGCAGTTTTGCAAGTAGATATTCTGTTAAATTCCTCATCTCCTAATGCACAATACAAAGCATTCATAGATTTATAGTTATTATTGTAAGATATTTTAGTATTTTCATCCCATGTTGTTCTTTCGGTTTCTAGAATTTTATATTGAGATTCTATAGCAGTCCAAATATCAAAAACCATACTTTCCCAATGAATTTTCATTTTAAGCTTCCACTGGGCATAATTTGTAACATTAAATAAAGATGGCCTGTTAGTAACAACACCCTCTAGTCTATTGTCTGTAACTAGATTTTATAAAGTAAAGAGATAAAATTTAGAACTAACAAAAATTTAATATCTTTAAAGATGAAAATAAATCACAGTAGAAAAACAGAGTATTTCACAAATCCTTAAACAAAAACAACCTCTGATACCAAATGTTGGTAGGAGTGGATACTCAAGAGGGGGGGGGTGAATTGAGTTCCAATTAAAATTTCTGTTAAAATATTGTCTATTAAAAACCCCCAATTTATAAAACAAGTTAAACTGTAGAGAATTTATACAGATTGTAAATTTTCACTTAGCTTCTCAAATATTGATTAGGTCTCAGTTAATTTAACCACAAGATTAAACTAACTTTTGAAACTAACCTACTGATTTACAATAAGTGTAAACACTTGCTAATTTAACTATAAAAGGAATTTTAAAAGGTTTTATATTTCAAAGTAACAGCAGCAGAATATAAAAGATATATGTAGTATACTTTAAACTTAAACTAAAGATGCACAACAGATATTACAAGAGGTTAAGTATCAAGCCGAGACTTAGTCCTCTCAAATTTATATAAATTTGATCCACACCCTAGATCGGGGTTAACAATAGTTTACAAAAATGTCCAGTCCACACAGGGACCTCTACCATAGTTCTTCATGGGAAACAATACAAAGACCAGGCCGCACAAGGACCTCTTATATAGTTGTCATGGGTAAACAAGAGTTAAGATTTTTTGAGTGAGGATCTTGATTTCCTCCAGTTCAGTGCAGGAGATAGTGTGTGTGTAAGATATACAGAGTACACCACATTGCTCGTATGTAAATAAAAAAATCACTAACAGAGAACAAATAAGAGTTTAAAAATCTCTAGTGATTAGCAATGCTGCTTTGGACTCATTGGATTCAGCATAAATTCTTCTAAGTCCTTCTCTGGTTTTTCTGTTGAAAAACAGAGTGTCGTAGTCTAGCCTGTGTTCTACAGGAGTGAAAATGATCTCTTGATTCGTCATGTGTTCTTTAGTGGTGTTTTATTTCACTCGTGATAGTTCTTTGAAAGTATTGCAATCTAATTCTTGCTCAGGATTGTTCTTCTCATTTAGCATAGTTCACCGGGGCGTATGTAAGTTCTTCTTGTTGTATCGTCACACTTATGCACGTGTACTGCAGCTCAATATTCATTATATTCCACGAGTTCTAGAAGTAGGAATGGTTCCCTTTTCATAGGTACGATATACGGTTCCTAATATTCCAACGACTATCATTAAATAACATTAATTTCATTAAAAAGATCAAATATGAAAGTTAGCATTATTTAATTAATATTGACAAAAAAGTTAAGAAATAGTTTCACAATGATTATGTAAAAGGTGTCTTCTTCATGGTATGGACTTCACGGTATGTGGTTCACGGTATGTGGTCACGGTATGTGCTTCACGGTTTGTGGTCACGGTATGTGCTTCACAGTATGTGGTCATGGTATGTGCTTCACAGTGTCTCCATGTCATGGTGTGTAGCTCACGGTGTCTGAGTCACGGTGTGTCCATCAAGGTGTCTGGGTCACGGTGTGTCCTTCACAGTGTCAGGGTCACAGTGTGTCCTTCATGGTGTCTGGATCACAGTGTGTCCTTCACAGTGTCTGGGTCATGGTGTCTCTATACTTAGACAAATATCTGTATTTAGACTTAAACAGTAATATGTAGAATATGGATTAAGCTCAACATAAATATAAAGGCTTGATAATATAAGTGAGATTTGTGATCATGCATAAGACTTGTAAATAATAATGAGAGTAATCAAAATCAATAAGATTTGCTATCATTAAAACATGATGTGTAGTTATTATTGAGATTGAAGTGCATTATCAAGATGTGCAATTAATATTGAGATTAATTAACAGTAATAGGATTTTTGATCATTAAAACATGATTAATACATGAGGATTCCAACAATTCTCATTCATTATATCCCGTATTAAGAATTATAATTTCAAGAGACTTAATCCATTGATATTAAAATAATGTATTTTTATTCATAATATAATATATAGGATTATATCACATGGAGAAATAAAAAATTAGTTAATAAAGTTGTGAAAGAATATTTTCTACTATAAAAGTAATGTAATTCATTAAACTCTAGGATTACATCCATAATATTTACATGATATCCTCAAATTCAATACCAAATATATTGTATTTATCAATAGGTTAATCCCTATAATGATAATGTGCATGGATTCCCTCATTAGCATAATGGTCTATCGCAAAACAGTGATACAATCATAGTTAGAAAAAACTAATCAATAATATTTAAACCTATAGTAAAAATCAATATGGTATTAAAAGAAATAAAATATTCGAAAGGATTATCAAAATTATTATGTTAACAAAGTTTATAAAAAATATTGTTTTCATGATTCTAAATAAAACTTCATTGAATCCAACATCAAAAACCTGAAAACAGTAGACAAAGGTTAATGCTTATTAAATTAGTATAAGATACCCTAAATTAGACAACCCATGATCAATTTGTTTATAATTAATGGAAAACTAGATACATACATGTATTCCATATTAAAATTTAATTTCAAATAATATCACAAAAGATGTTGTTTCATCCCTAAAAATGACTCATTTAATTCATATTCAAATCACTGGGAATCGAAAACAATTAATGTTTGAGCTCATATACTTCATAATGGTTTTATTTAGTGTAACCTAACATGATTAAATAAGGAATATTAATTTAGGGTGACATTATAATGGGAACACAATACATGAAATCATAAAACATAGTTCAATGAACATCCATAGATAAAATTAACATTAAAATAAAATCAACGGTGGAAAATAATTATAATTATATAAATTTATAAATAAATACATTCATAATCTTTCCTTTAATTACTCAACAAATTTATCATGAGACTTACCATTAAGTCCTCTATATCAAGAAACCATGTTTATTAAATTGATAGGTATAAATAGAATACCCATAAAATTTGTCCACCTATTTCATCTCAATAGAAATGTTGATGTATTACTGGGAAATAAATAACCATTCCCCACCCAAACATCCATATCGAATACATTTCTTATTTATTTAATGAAAAATAAAATTTACTATCAAAAAATTTTAAACAACAATAACTATATGTATTAAATAAATCATATTTAAAATTTTACCCACTAAATAAAAAACATTATTAATAAAATTTATTAAAATAAACCATATAAAATAATGGTATTTGGATGAAACACAATTAATGTAGTGTAAATGATCCATGATACTAAAAATATTATTTTGGAAGAGGAAATAATATTCAAGGGATAATGGTCATAAAAAAGATAATGAAAAAAACTATATCTCATTAATATATGAAAGAAGAGTGCAATGTTATTAGAAATGAAGTATATGTAGTGAACCAAAAACAAATTTAATAGAAGAAAATTATTAAAATAATACCATATAACGTTATATAATAATGATGTAATAAATCTCATTCAAAATAATATTATTCCAGTCAGAAAAAACCTAATCCAATAAGAATCATTACAAAGTAAATATCTAATAATATAAACAAAAATTTTTTCTATTAAAATTAAAATTCAATTAGGTTAAATAATATTAAATGTAAATGAAAAAAATAATGGTGGGAAAATATTTTCTGGTCATATGCATTAATGGTGACCATTCTGTTAATATTTTTTTTCTAAAAAAATTCATGTTTATATTAAATACAATATTGATTCTTTTTGAAAACTTCTAAAAAAATTTATGGTAGTGAAAATTTAATTTCTAAAAAATCTTTCATTGATAAAAACATCCATAAATTAATTTTTGAAACAATCTATATGGAAGAAAAAAGTTACCAACAAATGAGCGAATAAAGTAATATTCTTTAAAAACATAGTTTCAATCACATCAAGTGTCAAAGTGAGGAAATTAATTGTAATAATGGATGATATCATAAATAACAAGTGTGATGAAAATATTACAGGGATAAAGTATAACTATTATAAAATTTCACTCAATGAAAAATCTTTCAAAGAATATTATCTAAGGAATAGAGAATATAACCTCAACACTTTTTTCCTTTAATAAAATTTTAGTCAAAACCACAAAAAATATGTAATATGATATGAACTTCTAAATTACATGAGTAAATATAAATCCATGATATTATTTGTGAAATAGGAAGTATATACATCATATAAATGAAATTATTAATTTAATATATGAATTTCGCATTGAAGAGTCAGTGTGATAAAATTACCATTACCTTCGGTCTTCGATTAGTCATATATGTCTGAATCTACATAATAATGATATAAAACTTATTATATAATTTAATAAGAAATTTTTTCATCTATATTCCATTTATTATTGTATTTTTATAATAATTTTAAATCTATTTATTTAATAGTTTATACTTAGGTCAACAAATTACTAGTGTTTGAACAATTTTACCCAAATTAAAAAAAAATTAATTGTGGATAAAAGTGTATGAAATAGATCCATATTTTACTGAATTTTTTCCAATGTAATTAATATAATTTTTATTCATTATATAATATTTTAAAACCTTCAATGCATTATGGAAATAGAAAAATTAATCACATCACTTTATGGTGGTGGTAGTTCATACATTTGAAAAACTGATACTATAATTTTCTGATTGATAAAAGGGTAAGTAGGTAGGTGTTATATTATATGTTAATAAAAATATTTTTTTTCATAAATATCATATATATTAATTAATTATTAATTTTAAAAACTACATATTATATAATGATTAAATAAAAAATAAACCTTTTTGTGATGACAATTCAACTAACATACATGCAAGTAATGTTTTTATATTCCTTTGGTGCTAAAGGAGGTGTAAGATTATTTTTTCATAGTCATAATAATGTCAAAATTTATTTTTCATTCTGGAATAATTAATTTAGTATTGACTATATATATTTTGAAAAACTATAATAAGAAATAAACATTCAAAAATTTGGGTATGATGATTACTTTTTATTTAAGAAACCTCATTTTTTTTTATTCTTTTGAATTATATATTTTCATTTTAATGAGGAAACATAATCTAGGTCATGTGAAAGAATATTGGGAAGTGTTTAGGGTAGGTAATGTTAGAGATATGTAGCTCTAGTGGTGTGAAAAAGAGAGGAAAATTGAGTTACATTGTTGTAATAAATAGAATTATTAAAATATTAAAAGTATTTATTCCTGTTTAAGCTTCATAAAGAGACCATAAATCACAATTTAATATTTGATAGTGTCAAAATTGACTCATCCAAAAATATTTAAAATTGTTTTGGAGATATTTTTATCCTTATATCCAAGTCAAATCCATTTAAACCTAACTTATCTTTATCCATGATAACATAACTTTTTACCATGATAATTTACTTATGTAGAGAAAATTAAATTGTAATTCTAATAAAATTTAAATATTGATATTTGAAATATGAAGTAAAATTTATTGTTATATTTTCCTATAGGTATGATATATTATATTTATTATAGCAACACAAATATCAGGGAATGTATTTTTTTATAAAATAACTTATTAATGTGTAAAAAATATTTTACATTGAAATCATATATATATTTTTTTAATTTTATAAATTTATTATTGTATATTTACTAATTATTGAAGGTTGGTAAACTTTTGGATATCCAAAAATTTCAATTCATTCTTTAAAACATACAATTTTATGGAAAGATCCAAAATAACTATTAAATAAAAATAATATAAATTATATTTAAAAAAACATCCTTGTGTTCTCAAATTAAAAGTAATATTTATAAATAAATTTTATATTTCCATAAAAACATATTTTGTAGATACAATTATCCTAAATTTTACTAATTCGTGTTGATATAATAATAATTGATAACATAATCATTTTTTTATAGAATTGATATTCTTCATTAATTCACAAGTCAATAATTTCATAAAAACTCTATAATTCACCCTAATATAACAGTAAAATAATAATTTAAAAATAATATAAACTTTTTCAACTAAAATTTTTAAATGATGCATTATTTAATTATAATATCCATTCCCAAAATTCAATAAGTACATTTTTATAAAGAAAATGAATATTTGAAGTGTAAAATAACATTATTATTATTATTTTATGATAATGTAATTTAAATTAATATGAAATAGTAAAATACAATATATAATTGAATTATTTTAATTAAATAATTTTTAAATATTAATTAATTTAATATATTAAGTTCAAAATAAATTTCACAAATAAAAAAATTAGTGAAAAATATATTTTTTACTTTCAAAACATTTATCATAATTTATAATATGATAATAATCTATGTACTATTTATTAATAATTTTATTGTGGAAGAAAATTTTCAAAATAAATTTTATTATATATTTATTCAAATTCAAACAATAAAACCAAAATACTCAGTTATAACATCATTACATACAAAATAGTATTTTTTTATTATCAAGAATTGTGTTAAATGTGCTCCATGTTATTAAAAATTACGTCAATTTATAAGAAAATATAAAATATAATCATAGAGTATTAAACAACCTGAATAATTTAATAAAATAATGTCATTAAATATTATTTATTTGTTACAACCATTACATTTTTAGGTATGAATATAAGTAAGCTGATTATGAAAATGATAAAAAATGATATCTTAATAAATGTTTTAGTTCTTTAGCTATATAATACATTTCCCACATAGAAATTTTTTAATTAATATAAATACAAAAACAATTTTAAAATATATTTTCATGTTATTTATTTAATATATTAAATAACATATCAATATTACCATAAGATTAAATTTTTGATGTTTTTGTCGTACTTGATTTTTAGGAAAATTTTGAAAATAGAGTTTTGACTAAAAAATTGGATTATATATATATATATTTAATTATAAAACTATTTGAAAAAAAATTCAAATTTAGAAAAATGTTTCTATATAGTGGAATTTTTTAATTAAAAATACATTATATTTTTTAGAAAACCCATGGTTATCATTTTGGTACTTAAGAAATATTTTTCTCACAAAAACTAATTTTAGTCTTTAAATTAAAAAAAAATTCTTATTATTGTAATTTAGTTTTGTATTTATTGTAAACACTAATTAATATACTTTGGTTAATAATAAACAAATTTATTTCATTAAAAGAAACAACATTGATAATTTTATAATAAATATTATTTCATTTCATAAAAATAATTTTTTTCAAAAATCATATTTCTACTTTTAACATTAGATAATTATTAAATATATTATCATTGAAAGTATAAATGTTATTTGTAAGTATGTATTTAATATTTTAAATAATTATATTAAATTTGGTATTTTATTATATTTTTGTCCTTAAATATCAGTTAATTATGCTAAAATTAATTATTATCGTAAAAACCCATAAATATAAACATGAATGAAAACTAAGAATAAATAAAAAAACAATTTCTCAAACATGGTTAAAAATAAAATGTTTGAGGTATTTGAAAAACTAATCCATTTATATATTCATTATTTCCAATAATAGGATCTATCTTCTCTTTTATTAGTGTCTTTAAAGTTTATATATTAATAAAATGACATTTCATCTACATATAAAACATGAATTCTTGAACACAATTATCCTCACATCAAAAGTCACATATATTAAAAAAACTCTACCAAAATTCACTCCAATAATTCTTAGTAATGTTATAATAGTTATAGTATTCTCATTATAACTACTTTTAAAGGTTAATTCCATTTCGTGGATGGAGTTCTCTAAAGAGTTAGGTAAATATTTTTAATTAATCCATTTCAATTTCAATATTTTTCTTTCTTGTTGAACCTTTATGAGATATATATTATACATTATAATAGAATAATTTGAATATTACTAATATAAAAAATTATTGTCATTATTATTATGTAATTCAATTTAATATTCCTTTCATGTTTAATTTGGGAAAAAGAAAATGTTTTGTGGTCTACTTACGCACTACCATCTCTATGAACAACATGTTTGATTTTTCATACAATAATAAATTATTAATTGAAAATGAGAATTTAAAGGATAAAAATTATATTTATCAAATTACAATAATATTTTATTTATTATCTACTATATTCCTTCTTCACAATCAATATAAATTGTGTACGTCTCTATTGGGTATGTGCATACAACCTCATCTACCAAAGTGACACATTTGGTTTTTCAGCCAATTATTTTAATATGTATCCAAATATCATAAAATATATTTATTAAATTTATTAAAATATATTTATTATCATTATATTTATTTTCATATGATATTATGCCTAAATAATCACATATTTAACCATACATATCCCAAAATTATAACTTGTTCATGTTTAGCATGGATCACCCACCAACATGAAAAGATAGTATAAACTTCAATCATAGATGAATACAGACATAGAATTAATATTATTTTTGAAAAATAATGATCAAATAATGTACCTCATATATTTATTAAAATTTATTTATAAAATTTTAACCCTTTAATAATATATAAACTTTCATCAAAATAAATTCCAAAATCAATATTGTCATCAATTCTATATTTATTATTTGTAAGTAAAACAATTATTCAATGAAGGTATAATTAAATAAATAATTATACTAATAAAATAAAACAATAAATAATTCTATTTTAATGATTAAATTTTACAATATACATAATAACTTGCACAACCATTTGATGCTAGTGAAAAATTAACAATTGAAATAAAGAACATTTGAGGGTAAAAATAATATATTACTTGGTAATGTGTTAGGGTAAAATGAATATTAATAATTTGTATAAAACACAAAAACTATGAGTAATGTTATAAAATAATATATTGAGATTAAAATCTTAATTAAACATGGTCTTAATTTTGTTTTCATGGCTTTCATTAATTATGGAGAGGGATTTCCCGACACACTCATCATTAATTGATATATATTTCATATCCACCTCTTTTTCACCTCATTTAGGTTTATATAATTAATATGGGTGTATTTTATTTAAATTTATAATGAAAATTAATGTTATTTATATCAATAAAATGTAAAATATTTTTAGGTCTATTTGTTCATGGTTTAAAAAAGCGATATGGTTTTTTTTAAATCACTTTTTCTTATCAAGATTGTGTATAATGTTAATTCATATGGAGAATTTTGATATCCACATTGTTTTTTTGACAAATTATTTTCCCATGATATATGAATGATTATGATCTTTTTCATTAATGATGTTATGTTTTTAATGGAATCATATTTAAACATTTCTCGTGTGATTCTCTTAAAATAAAATCATCTATTTTTACGAAATGTGATTGGAATCTTCTTGTTAATCATTTTCAATAAAGACATAATATCCAAATACCATCGTAGGAAAATTTTATTATACATCCTATCCATATATATTTTCTACTGAAAATAAATTATCATTCACATCTTATAAATTCTTTCCCCAATGTGGTAAAATAATAATAAGTTCATTTCATCGTCTTTCTCAAAATATTTTTTTAATACTTTGATAATATATGTTTTAATTATATTTCAATATAAATTTATTATCATTGTATTTTGAATTTGTGATATTTTATTAGGATAGGATACATATTCTTTATTTGTGTGTATCATGAATTATTCTATTGATTCCTCCATGAAATTCATCAGTTTTCTCAAGGTAAATTAATTTTTGATGGATCCAAATTAATTAATTTAATATAGTTGAACACTTTTGTTTCGATTTTTATTAAGTGAATGTTTTGACCTATATACCCACTCCAATGAATTTATTATTCCATATCATGAAATATAGCTAAATTAGTTTTAATAATCGATCCACTAATGAAAATGGATATTGGATCCTAGTCATTGTTGGGAGGAAGGTCATAACCCTTGATCAACTATTGGAAAAATGTTTTGATGTAGGATCCAGCATTGAATGATAATAATGATTATATTAATGAAATATTCTAGAATTTTTTCATTTAAAAATGTTATGATAGATCATGTATTGAGATCATTATTTTATTTGGGAATATTTTACTAATACAATTCAAATCAATCATTAATTTTATTTTATCCCCACATGCTTTTTTCCCAGTTTTCATCATAATTGTTTAACCCTTATGTTTCCCTTAGTTAGAATATTTATTACCCATTTCATATAGTTTTATTCCTCACATTATGTTGATGATTAATATTTATGAGATATCTAAAATGGGGTTCAATTTTTCATAATTATGGGTAAAGCATCACGAGTAGTATAAAATTAGTTTTTAATATAGTTACTATCCCAAGACATTAAACCATAGGGTCTCATGATTGCGAGACAAAATTAAATATTACAAATTTATTTATTTAATATAATGTATATGCTCATTTTTCTAATTCGGGTAACCTTATATGGAATGAGGCCCATTTAAAGTATTTTTTTGTGAATACATTAGATATTTTTATGGATTAGGATTAAATTACATTAATGAAAAATCTAGTGATAAGTATAAGGGATTACACTAAATATAGGATAATAACCCAATGTTATTTCGAAATATATAGTATGTAGTTCTCTTGAAATAATATAATCAGCTTTATAAATTAATGTGGATGTCAAGTTTTAAAGATTCAAATTCGGTTAATTACACTGAATGAAAGCTAGTTGTTTATCATCTCAATCTTCACATAGTGAAATATGTGTTTTCCTAAGATAGTATAACTAACTATCAAATATCATGTGATATTATTTGATTAATTATAAATCACATTATAATCATTTACGATGGGTTTGAATATGATTATATAGATAATTTAATTGAAAACTATTATCGGTAAATTATCTTGAATCCAATATATTTTTAATATAGGATATACATATTATTTTTGAGTAAAATCATCTATGATCGTAGATTTTTCATATTATATTTTTTAATTTAATCAAATAAAATATATATAGACATATTTGTTGGAACATGTGATGAATTTAGCTGACAATTGATGTGAAATAAAATATAGTGACTTTTATCATGAAATATGAAATAGGATTAGATAATCTATATATAACATCATCATAATATTACCCCAATAAGAACAATCTATGGAAAATGACAACAATTATGTTTATCTTCCAAATGAACCATGGTATGAGAAATATCCTATAATGTATTATATGGTAAATCTTCCCCAATATTCTTTTGGTATTTTATTCCACTAATTATAAATAAATACATCATTACAATGTAAATGTTACCTTTAACTCCCAAGTGATGTGAGCATGAGAAGGTGACTTGTGTTGTCTATCATTTAGAATGAGTGGTAGGATAATTTTGGACTTTCATTTTTATTAAAAAATAAAATGAGAAAATAATATCTATAGAATGAGGGGTCTACATAAATATATTATTCAACATGAAATTTCTTTAAACTCATTGTAAGAAAATAGGGTAACATGTCCTACAACTAAATTGAATGTATCATGAATCCATTGAGACATATGATTAAAACATCAATATACTCATGATTTAAATCAATTGTAATATCTCTAACTATGAAAGAATGATTTAACCATTCAATGTTGTACTAAAACCTAGTATTTTAATGGAATTATCCAATATTTACATCAGCGGTCATGGATAAAAAGATTAGCATATACTAAAAGTTAAAATGGAAATTGGGTATAAAAAATATTATGTGAATAAAAAATTGATAGTGGAGTTCCATGGAATATATAATATGAAAAATTATAGGGAATACAAATACCACCTAAAATTCAAAAGTGTGGTATGATGTATCTTGTAAAATAAATTTATATAATCATTTAGTTCTTTATATGTGGAAGGGTTTCCCAAAACTCTCAATATTATTGAATATGAATTACAAGGGGTGTTAGTATAATATAAGAGAATATAGAGCAATGAAATTTTCACCAAACCTCAATTCATCATGTTAAATGGGTTTGGGTTTTATAAAAATAGTTCCCAAACCCCAATCTAAAAATAGAACTTTTCACCAACCACATATAATAATATATCAAGAGTGAGAATATTCTATCACTACCATCGTGGTGGATCATGTAATCAATGTGGTGAAAGATGCGCTAAATGTATGTTATAGATCTAAAAATAGCTTATTTGATTCCAGTTCATCATAATACCTAATATCACATAGATCAGTAGTGTTAGTGATTCATGATGTTAATAATTTGATATTAAATCCTACTATGGTATGACGATTCTATCTAATATATGTAACTCATCTACCGTAACTTTATTAGGGTAGGGGGTTATGAACATCTACTACAACCTCTCTTAGTTTTATTTGATGTGATTTTGGGTATATACATTCTTTTCCAAAATAGATAACATATCATTTTTTGGGTAAATAATAATAATTCCATATCTAAAACCATATACTGACATAAAACATATAAAATGATGATCATGAACTCTGATTGAAAGAAAAAGTATCCATACATAACCCAAAACATCGAAATGTGGGGATTCAAGATCAAATTATTTGTGAAGATATCAACATTTAATTCATTAGTATTATAAAAGTATAAATTAATTTATTTTTAAAGGTGCGACCTTGAATTTTAAAAATTAATGTGCACAAGTTTTTAATTGAACTCATCCCTAGAACCCTTCCACTATGAACGATTTAATTTATAATAGGTCTTATTGAGAATTAGTAATTAAATAATTAATTGAATGAGAGTCTACAAAATTATTTATATGCACTTGTGCATCACCATGGTATGAACAAGTTCTCTGTTTCCATAAAAGGTTGAATCAATGAACCTTTAATAAGATATAATGAGATTAAAAAAATAAGATCGTGATTCAATATCATCTATATTATGTTTATTAAATATTAAATAAACTCATCAGGTATCAATAAAATTTATATATTCATCATAAATCAAGATATAAATAAATATATGTTAAAAGGAGGATATATTTATAAAAAAATTAAATATGAGTTCCCGATAGGATGATTTTTTGGGATTCCATTTTGACATTGTAATTCTACCAATATCAATAAGGGTATAATTAATAGAGTATTTAGATATTATATTGATTAATATATGGTTTTATTTTTAGAAGATATTATCCTATATTCAAAATTAAAGTTAAATCATGATGATAATTAATATATTATATTAAATACATTTTGAATAGAGAAACTATGTTCCAAATTATAAAGGTATGAATTATGGTTACATAATTTTTCATTCTTATTGTTTGTAATAACATGAAATGCAATATATGCATATCCATAAAAAAAGTAATCGAGTAATGTCCTCAACCAATAATGGTAATTGATACCTTTGGTATTCTTGGTTATATTTGATATTATCGAATAATTTTGATAAATATAGTATATTATCAAATCCATTGACTATTAAAAAATGGATTGGAGTGATGTTCCATTACATATAATAATCATATGAATGCACAATGAACAAAAAAATTTATGTTAACTACTCATGTAATTAGATTCATCTATAGTTGGGAAATGAATGTAATATAAAGTTATTCATTAAAAAAACATATTGGGATGTAGCCTATAGAAGAATGATAGTGTAACTTCGTATACCACATGTGTATCTAAAAAACCTGATAAAAATTACACTATTTATTATATGGATTAAGTGTATGTGATCATTATATAATAAATTTGGAAACATTACCTCTATAGTGATAACTTTAAATATAAATATACACTAATAATAAGATCATAAAATATATATTTATGCATAATAAATGAATATATACCAATTTAGATGTATAGAACTGCTAAATAACTATGATTTCTCATAACACTACCACCAGATAATGGAATATAAGGTGCTTTGTGTTTAGATTAAAACTGATCATTCAACCACATCCATGATGGGACATTAAAAAGAATAAGTAAATACGGATTTTTGTTGTATGAATTGTGATGATATAATAAAAAAGGTGACATCCTATCCTTCAAAAATAACAACTCAACCATTTTTTCAACAGATGATCAAGGAATCTTAGAATAATGATTTCAATCTTTTGGATAAGATAGTAAATATTACAGAGTATGACATTGAGAAAGATACCGTTATAAGGATTTTAACTATGATTTTTGTCCCATCAAATAAAAACATTTTCTGATATATTTTGGCTGATATATATCATTATTATTGATTTATATGGGAAGTATGGATACACATATAGATCTAATTAAATATATGTCAAGAGATATAGTATTGAAGGAAATTAGAGAGTATATATCACGATCCATGGTGTGCATGTGTTTTAATACTAAATGATATAAAAAAGGTGGGGAGAAATACATTACCCAAATTTGTATAGAAATGTAAAATACACAAAACAATTTTCATCATTATATTTTCTAGGTAATATAAAGGCCATAATTTCATTTTTTTTGTTATCAATTCGTACGTGTGGACTGCAACCTCTAAAAATGATGTGTTTTATTTTTCATCATCACCATGTGTGGTTTTTTAAAAGGTGTATTTAATCTATCACTAAACTTATTAATTTTTATTATAAACAACTGACTATCTTATTCCCATTCAATGGAAAATGAATATTTATCTAATGTGTTCATGTAGATTACTGCCTTCATCAATTTGATGTATTTTTTAATTATATTCATTTATTATGTATCCATCAATAGTAATATATGGGTAAAAATATTATTAAAATCCAAATAATGTAATAATCTATATGTGAAAATTATGTTATTTAAAAAATATATACCTAAACTATACCCACCCTTAGATTATAGCATTTTTATTTTAAGTTTGGTTTAAATTCCAATATAAATAATCATATAAACTAATATAACTGATGAATATGAAAATGAAAATAACTCTATTATTTGAAATTATTAATCAAATAATGATTCATTTATTATTTCTGATAGGATATATAAATTTATACCACAATATTAATATATCAAATTTTTTATTCCAAAATTATAGAAAACTATATTGTCACCGTTTCCATTTTTTGGGTTTAACTATTACTCATATTGAATTAAATTATAAAATTATAAATAATTATACAAATATTTTATATTTCATATAATGACATCATTATAAGTAATATTCAATATAGAAAAATTAATCGACACAATAATTAAATGATAGTACTATATGAAAAATAAAAACTAATAATTCCTAATGATGAAAATATATTACAACCATATTTTATTTTATTAATAAAAAATTTAAACAATGTATAAATATGGTTTTATCTATGAATATTATTCTTATATAATTGATTAATTTAGTTCTTTTGTTATATTTGGGTTTCAAATTATCTTGATAATTTTACGAATTATTGAATGGGGTTTCTTATAAAAATCATCATCATTTGAGACTAATCCCTTATCCACCACTTATTCTCCTCTGTTTGGTTTATCTAATTCCCATCTATATCATTTTATCATTTTTTTAATTTGAAACATTTATTATAGATCCATAAAATTTAGTATATTTCATAGTGGTTTGGGTTCAATGGGTATTAAATATTTATGGTTTGATTCCAGTCTCACTTCAATCACCATGTTACAATTGAATGTAATTCTATGTAGGTCAATTTTCATGGATATGTTTTTTATTAATTATATATCTATCACAAACATTATGATTTAGTAATGTGTTTTCAATGAACTTCACAAATTTTTTAAATGAATCATATTTTTATATTTTTTGGTGCAATCATTTTCCAAAAATATTGAACCTTTTATAAAATTTGAATTGAATGTTATTGGTAAAATTTTTCCAGAGTAAAAAATATCTCCACTATCATCATCATATATTTTGATAAAACATCCTCACCATATTTTCAAACTTATTAAATTAAATATTTATTTCCTTATTTAATAATATTTTCTCAAATGTGATCCAATACATAAACTGTATTTCATGTTTTTCCATAATGTAAATTTTAATTCTCTTATTAATGATTATTTTTGTAACACCCCAGGTAAATAAAGAATATAAAAATTTTATATATTTGTGAGTAAAATATTAATATTAATTTAAAGGGGATTCTATTCTCGATGGCGTACCCAATACGTAACAACGAGTTTCTTGGGAATCTTACGTTGCACTCTAATAATAAAATAATATTATTTTAAACAGTAGTTAACTCCTAGTCGTGGTAATGGCGAGAATGAACAGAACTAACTACAAAATGATTATATATGTTTGTCAAATATTTTTACTTTTTACAATAAATGTTAGAGGATTAAAAATGCAAATGAATCCAATTTTAAGTGTAAACATTATAATATTTTTTAAAAGGTTGATTAACCGCCTTTTGATGGCAAACCTATTTTAAATCCACTTTTTGAAAATTTTATGTGTTATATTTGACAAAATAAAATTCTTCTTTAGAATCAGGACATCAAAATTTACTTTCTGTAAATTTTTGGTATTTTTCCGAAAAAGGTCAATTTCTAATGAATAGTGAAAAATGTTATATTTTAATCCAAAACATCTTTTAATATAATTTATTTATATGAATAGATTATCTTTTGAATTGGTTTTAAAGTGAAATTAGAATATATTTTTACCATTTAATCCAATAGTGGTCATTGTAATTAATTTCACTTTGAAATCGGACTTAAACTAGTGTCGATCTTTTGATACATTTTGTTTCATAAAAACACACTATTTGTTTTGACAGCGGGAATTAATTATTAAATTAATTAATTCAAATTATATGTTTTTAATTTTGTAAAATAGACATCATTTTTGAATTCGGAATATCAAATATAGATTAGGGTGAACTTTTGGTAATTTTCTGAAAAACTTCAAATTTTTATGAATAGTGAAACCACTAAGTGGTACTTATAAAAACTGATTTTCTGTTTAAATGAAATTTTTTCATCATTGTGTTTTGAATTTAAAAAATCCGACATACATGGTTTTCATTAAGAAGTAAAATGTGGTTCAATGGGATAAAAATAATTTTTTGGTGAATAGTAACTTATTATGTTTTTAATAGCAATTAGAGGTAATTAGTGTAGTTTAAGGTAAGAATAATGTTTTAATAAGATGAAATGACCTAGACACATGTCATAACCTCATTGGATGTGTCATGGACGACCAATACAATCCATGGGTCAACTTGGGGACCCCATAGAGCCACTTTGGTTGGAAAATGACATAAATATCTTTTTATTTGATGTTAAAGTAAAAATGACACAAACATGAAATGTTTTACTAAAATAATTTTTACATAGGGTTATACAAGTCATATTTTTTACTATAAATAATAATTGAAAAGATAAAAATATTTCTTACATCATAGTACTTTTTTTATAATTTTTAGACATTAAATAAATTAAATTATTTATGACATCATGATGATGCAGCGATGACCTCATTATTTAACAATTTAAATAAAATGGAAAGATAATGTAAAATATAAGACCTAAACATGTCCAAAACCTATTGTAAGGGTGGATTTAAAACCCTTATCACCTTATGCTAGAAACACATCAATGTGGGTCTATTAAAATCCGAAACTCATTCTGAAATAAAGTAACATTTCTTTACTTTCCAAGAGTGCCCCTCCTCTCCTCTTATAAAAGGCCCCCACCTCTACCTCCTTACCCACACTTCCAAATCCTTTGGATCAGAAAAAATCTGCCCATTTTGTCTCTCCACATCCCTATCTAAGTCCTTGAAGCCTCACTCTAGGAAGAAGTCTTCCCAAGAAAGCCTTTGAGCTCAAACCAAAGGGAGTTACCCAATTTTAAGGTAATGTCTTCACTTGTGTCCTTTTGTTTTATTTTTCTTCTCCAACACCCTAAACTCTTTTTATTAATTTCTTTTGTAACAAATCCAGTATCTTCAATATAATAGGATGTTTTTATAAGAATTATTCGAGCTACACTTACACACACCTTCGTCTAATGGTTAAAGAACATACTACTTCTGTGGTTGGCGATTTTCTGCCTCACGAAACGATGATTGTTCAATATTATTTTAACACCTTTAAAGGTGGCCATTATGATGTCACTATATTTTATATATGATATATATGGTATTTATGTTTACTATATGCTTTTTTATTTTATATTTAAACCATACCTTTATTCTTTTCATGTTGTGTAAATGTGATAATTTCATATGAGGAAGTGTGGACTACCGCCCCCTCAGGTGATGTGACTCGTACATGGAATACATGGAACATATAAAGAATGAAATTAATGAACATATGTGACCTATATAACATATATATTATACTGTAATTATAATATATATATATATATATATCATTTTTTTTAATTCTGTTAATATGACAGAGAAAAAATGAAAGTAGCGTTCATGCGTACGTACGGCCTACCGTCTCCATGAACGGTGCTTTTAGTTTTTTATCTCCAAAATATATGGAATAGTATAAAATAAATTTATACTGGATATATATGATTTTTTAATCATTAATACTATTATGGAAATTATTTACTTATAACTACATGGACACTTATTTTTCAAACAAGATCATTTTTGACTCATGTACCAAACATCAGCAAAAACGTCTCATATGAACTAACATTATTAAACAATTATTATAACATTATAATATGTGATATGAACTGAATAATAATCTTTAAAATAGGTCCTTAGGAAATTATAAATTGACCAAAGTTTATTATGCAGGAATATAAAGAAATGAACAAGACAAGTTGGACTTGAGGTAAGAGATCTGACTCCTCTCTTTCTTTTAAAGTACACTCTTTTATGTCATTCATTTTAAAGCTCATCTTTCTTGTTATTGGGATATTATTTTATATTAATCTTACTGTAATTTTTATGTTCATATGATTATATACCCTATTTTCTCTCATCAATCCATTTTGGAAGTTTTGAGTGGCGCCGTTTGGCTGCCGATTTTTCATAAGAGATCCAACCTCTCTCTTTATTTTTAAGTACTCTCCTTTATGTAACTTCTTTTAAGCTTCTATTTGTTTTGTTTGGGGATGTTATTTTATATTATTCTTTCTGTAAACTTTAGGTTAATATGATGAGAGACCCTATTTCCTCTCATCAATCCATTTTGGAAGTCTTAAGTGGCGTCGTTAGGCTGCCGATTTTTCGTAAGGGATTTTTCATCTCACTTTTATTCCCGTGAGATTTATTCTACATTTTCCAAAATTTCCTTTGAGTGGGGTATGTACTGCCCATTATTTTACTCATTTTGTAATATACTTTCATTTATGAGAATTTACATAAATGTTGTATTGTCCTTCTTTCACGAGGTGCATGTCTCGAAAGATACCCATGTCGGTAAGGGAACCTTTCACCCTCTTCTTTTTAAAAGACTTCTTTTGTTATGTCTTTTAATTCACATACTATTATGTTGGGATATGTTAGTCTATATCCTTATTGATTTAAATTTTATTTCCATGTGATGAGATACCCTTTTTATCTCTCATCAATCCATTTTGGAAATTTTGTAGTGACGCCATTAGGCTGTCAAATTTTTGCAAGGGAACTTCTTAACCCAAATTTGATTCTTTGGGATAAACTTGTACTCCTTGAATATGTCATTCTATGAATATTTGTGAATATCCTATGATTTTTTTACAATTAATATCCTTATATATTTGGTGTATTCGTTTGTCACACATAATTATGTAATTTATTTATCCTTAAACCAAGGATACCGTGTTTGTAAGGGACTTCGTCTCAATCTCCTTTAATTGAGGCATATTTTGTTTTATACACAACTTTATTTTATACGGTGTATAAACCCCTTTTAATTTTACGTTTATCCAAAAGGAATCTTTTTTATACGAAGCATTTTACAAAACGAGAAAAGGGAATGTTTTTGTCATATGTATGCGGCGACAATGACTTCTATGCCGACGTGACCATTATTTGAGTTTAGGCTTCCTCTACAAGCCATACCTTATTTTTAAAAGAAAAATAATTACCATGTTTTACTTTTCTTTTATTTTGGTATTTAAAATGGTTTTCATAAGGTTTTTTATATCAATGTGTTTTATTGATATCATGTGATTGAAATGTGGAAATGTTATGTTTCTTTTATGCATGTATTATGTGGTACGATTATGTTATGGTTCTCGGGCATTTTTATGAAGATGGGTGGTTCCGTGATAAACTAAGGGTGGGTGAGCCCGATATAGCTCTCCAATGCATTGGGTAACGCGAAGGAGTGAAACATTAAGGTTTCTCTAAAGAGATTTAGGGAATATACTGTGGTGGGTATTCCAAACGTAACCAAGAGGGTTACTCCCTACGTAAGAATGTTATGAATGAATCAAGTTACATTTATGTCTTATGATTTCTATGATTTATTCATGATTTGATGAGGTATGTTAAAGTGACTATGTTTTATGGGTAAAGTATGATTTCATTCTTATGTTAATATGAACTCATGTTTCCTTTCCATATTTTTTTATAACCCTTACTGAGATTTTTATGCTCATCCCAAGTTTTTTGAAATGTTTTTCATAGGTCAAGGGAAAGGTACATGATATGATGATAGTGTCAAGGAAGTGTCAAGAATGAATCCATGCTTTATTTTTGAATATGTTTCTGTTGATGGAAAAAAATGAATTCTATATTTTATGTAACCACTTTATTTAAATGTGGAATGTAATGCAAGTTTTATTATCTAATTCCCTAAAACTCTAAACCTGAAAAGATCATCAATGTGTAATCTATTAATAACTCAATATTAAGTAAGGTTTAAGGTTGGGACCTTATAGTTGGTATCAAATGTCGGTTTAGATAACTTTAGAGGTTAGGGTATTCTTTAAGCATAAGCTACATTACCATAATGGTTAGGATTTTAGAAAGAGTCCTAGTTTTAGATAAAGTGAATGAGTAAGTATATCTTAGTGTTTATCTTCATCATTAGTACATAATGGTTTTATTGATATACTCACACTGGTCTTTTTGGTTTTCGTAAATGGCTGGATCTAGCAGGCACCAAAGTAACAGTGGATGTGAAAGAAACTGTGACAGTTTTTTGAGGAAGCAACTGAATGATATGGGAGCTGCAATGAGAAATCTTGTGTTTATCCTCAACCAACTATCTGGAGTCATGATTGACCACCTAAACCTTGGCGATTTCTCTAAGGAATCATATATGCGTGAAACAAATCCCTACGGAACTACAGGTAATAATCATAAAGGTAAGTGTGTTCAAAAACCTATTTGTCAAAGATGTGGAAAGAAACACCTAGGAAAATGTTTCCAAGGGACAGAAATATGCTATAAATGTAGAAATGAAGGTTATAAAGCAATAACCTGCCATGGAAAAAGGAAGCATCCAGTTGACTCGAGGAAAGAGAATGAAGTTCTTTCTAAGGGATCAATTTAATGTTTTAAATGTGGTGTGAATAGTCATTATGAAAACACATGTCCTATGAAGAAGTTTCGTGAATGGGATCACCAAGATCATACAAATATTTGTTTACCAATACCTAATGCCATTCCGATTGAGGATGAAGAAACTGACAATGACCAATCAAAGGTATGAATTATTTCATAACTTTTGTTTTCCTATTTTGGAATCTTAGGATATGATTCATGATTTTGTTTTTAGGAAATAAGTATTTCAGAATAGGTTGGAAAGGAATGGTTAATGGATCATGAAGAATGTTGAGTGAGTAAGAAGTCAACATATAAGGGCTTCAAGAGTTATGGTGAAATTCTTAAGAGTATTAAGTCTCTTTTGATTATGGGGTTACATTAGAAGACTTTTTATAGTATGTTTAACCCTGATGTTTAATATATAAAAATTTTATTCAAGGAATAGTTATCTTTTATTTTGTGGAAATAGTAATAAAGAACCATTTGGGTTTATATGATCCTTAATTTTGAGGTAATTATGGGTTACTACATGTTATGATGTAAGTGAAAGGCATGAGATAAAATTGAGGTTAAATTATGTTATGCTTATTTTTGATGATTTTATCTTATTTTGGGGAATGATTTTAGAATTATATAGTTTTGGAAAAAGGACAACACGCAGACCGTGTGACAACCCGTCGCATCAGACAAAGCTGCGGGAATCGAACCCACAACCAAAGTGCGACTGGTATTTATCGCCTACCACTGGACTACGTGAAGTCCATGGTTAGTTTGACTAATTATTTTTTTTAGTTAGATGATTTTAGGAATCAAGAGTAAGTTTATTTTGGGTTATCTATGGAAATGATTAACCTATCATGGATGATATGTGATTATGTTAATTATTTTTCAATATGATAATTTAAGAGCAACTGATGTTATTTGGAGATAAAAGTTAATTTTTACCTTGGAAGACTTTGTGATTAAATCCTTCAAATATTTGGGTTTCAATCTTAGTATGGTTTACTTTGAAGAATTTTATGGACAAATTGTTTATCGAATGGTCCTCGTTGAACTTTTGGTTTTGTTGGACAAATTTTGGAGATTAAGAATAGATTTTCTTTTTATGAAGGGTTATCTTTTTCTGGATTATCTGATCTTGTATTAACCTTTTTGGTTTCAGTTTTGGTTAAAGTCTAAAGACATGGGATGTATATAGTTCTCTTTTGTGGATTAGGTGATTCTCTAGAAGTTGATTATAGTACTCTTAATGTGATAAAGTCTTCCTAAATACTCTTCTTTTGGAGAAAATATGAGTTTGTGTAAGGAATATAATAAAAGTTGAAAGTCAACATGATAAGTGATTATGTTTCCTTATGAATAAATTCCTCAATAAAAAGTAACATAAAACAAAAATGTTGTCTATTAACTTTTCCTAATGGGGAATCGAATACCATTTAACCCATCACATGTTTGTGATTTTCTTGTGGTTAACTTTCTCCTAAACATGTTTTCTATCACTCTCCATCAGAACATGACCCTATGTTTTCTCTTCCATGTCCATGTTTTCCTACATGGAATCCTAGTATGGGTTAACTTGGGTGACCTCTGTACTTATCTTTCTTTATACTAAAGTGATTGTTTTACCGACTCTTGTTCCTATGTGGGACTTTCAAGGATGTTTCCATGCTCAATTTTAAAATTGCGAGGACGCAATTCCCAAAAGGGGGGAAGGATGTAACACCCTAGGTAAATAAAAATATGACATTTTTATATATTTGTGAATAAAATATTAATATTACTTTATAGGAGGTTCTATGCTCGATGGCGTACCCAACACGCAACAATGAGTTTCTTGGGAATCTTACGGTGCACTCTAATAATAAAATAATATTATTTTAAATAGTAGTTAACACCTAGCCGTGGTAATGGTGGGAATGAACAGAAGTAACTACAAAATTATTATATATGTTTGTCAAATATTTTTACTTTTTACAATAAATGTTAGAGGATTAAAAATGCAAATGAATCCAATTTTAAGTGTAAACATTATAATATTTTTTTAAAGGTCGATTAACCGCCTTTTGATGGCAAACCTATTTTAAATCCACTTTTTGAAAATTTTATGTGTTATATTTGACAAAATAAAATTCTTCTTTAGAATCAGGACATCAAAATTTACTTTCTGTAAATTTTTTGTATTTTTCCGAAAAAGTTCAATTTTTAATGAATAGTGAAAAATGTTGTATTTTAATCCAAAATTTTTTTTAATCTAATTTATTTATATGATTAGATTGTCTTTTGAATTGGATTTAAAGTGAAATTAGAATATATTTTTACCATTTAATCCAATAGTGGTCGTTGGAATTAATTTCACTGTAAAATCGGACTTAAACTAGTGTCAATCTTTTGATACATTTTGTTTCATAAAAACACGCTATTTGTTTTGACAGTGGGAATTAATTATTAAATTAATTAATGAAAATTATATGTTTTGAATTTTGTGAAATGGAAATAATTTTTGAATTTGGAATATCAAATATATCTTAGGGTGAACTTTAGGTAATTTTCTGAAAAACTTCAATTTTTGATGAATAGTGAGACCACTAAGTGGTACTTATAAAAACCGATTTTCCGTTTAAATGAAATTTTTCCATCTTTGTATTTTCAATTTCAAAAATCCGACATACATGGTTGTCATTAAGAAGTAAAATGTGGTTCAATAGGATTTAAATAATTTTTTGGTGAATAGTAACTTATTATGTTTTTAATCGCGATTAGAGGTAATTAGTGTAGTTTAAGGTAAGAATAATGTTTTAATAAAATGAAATGACCTAGAAACATGTCCTACCCTTATTGGATGTGTCATGGCCGACCAAGAAAATCCATGGGTAAACTTGGGGACCCCGTAGAGCCACTTTGGTTAGAAAATGACATAAATATCATTTTATTTAATGTTAAAGTAAAAATGACACAAACATGAGATGTTTTACTCAAACAATTTTTACATGGGGTTATATAAGTCAGATTTTTTACTATAAATAATAATTAGAAATCTAAAAATATTTATTACATCATAGTACTTTTTTTATAACTTTTAGACATTAAATAAATTAAATTATTTATGACATCATGATGATTCAGCGATGACCTCATTATTTAACGATTTAAATAAAATGGAAAGATAATGTAAAATATAAGACCTAAACCTGTGAAAAACCTATTGGATGGGTGGATTTTGAACCCTTATCACCTTATACTCGAAACACATCAATGTGGGACCATTAAAATCCGAAACTCATTCTAAAATAAAGTAACATTTCTTTACTTTCCAAGAGTGCCCCTCCTCTCCTCTTATAAAAGGCCCCCACCTCTACCTCCTTACCCACACTTCCAAAGCCTTTTTCTCAGCCAAAACCTGCCCATTTTATCTCTCCACATACCTATATAACTCCATGAAGCCTCAATTTTGGAAGAGGTCTTCCCAAGGAAGCCATTGAGCTCAAACCAAAGGGAGTTACCCGATTTTAAGGTAATGTCTTCACTTGTGTCCTTTTGTTTTATTTTGCTTCTCCAACCCCCTAAACTCTTTTTATTAATTTCTTTTGTAAAAACTCAAGTATATTCAATGTACTAGGATTTTTTTATAAAATTATTCGAGCTACACATACACACACCTTCGTCTAATGGTTAAAGAACATACTGTTTCTGTGGTTGGCGATATTCTGCCTCACGAAACGATGATTGTTCAATATTCATTTAACACCATTAAAGGTGGAAATAATGATATCACTGTATTTTATATATTATATATATGGTATTTATGTTTACTATATGATTCTGTATTTTATATTTAAACCATACCTTTATTCTTTTCTTGTTGTGTAAATGCGATAATTTCATATGAGGAAGTGTGGACTACCGCCCCCTCAAGTGATGTGACTTGTACATGCAATACATGGAACGTATAAAGAATGAAATTAATGAAAATATGTGACCTATATAAAATATATATTATACTGGAATTATAATATATATATATATATATATTTTATTTTTAATTTCGTTAATATGACAAAGAAAAAATGAATGTAGCGTTCATGCGTACGTACGACCTACCATCTCCATGAATGGTGCTTTTTGTTTTTTATCTCCAAATGATATGGAATAGTATAAAATGAATATTTAATGGATATATATGATATTTTAATCATTAATACTATTCTGGAAATTATTTACTTATAACTACGTGGACAATCATTTTTCAAACAAGTTCATTTTTGACTCATGTACCAAACATCAGCAAAAACGTCTGATATGAACTATCATTATTAAACAATTATTATAAAATTATAATATGTGATATGAACTGAATAATAATATTTAAAGGAGGTCTTTATCCAATTATAAATTGACCAAAGTTTATTATTCAGGAATATAAAGAAACGAACAAGACAAGTTGGACTTGAGGTATGGGATCCGACTTCTCTCTTTTTTAAAGAACACTCTTTTATGTCATTCCTTTTAAAGCTCATATTTCTTGTTATTGGGATATTCATTTATATTACTCTTAATGTAATTTTTATGTTCATATGATGAGAGACCCTATTCTCTCTCATCAATCCATTTTGGAAGTTTTGAGTGGCGTCGTTAGGCTGCCGAATTTTCGTAAGAGATCCAACCTCTCTCTTTATTTTTAAGTACCCTCCTTTATGTCACTTCTTTTAATCTCCTATTTGTTATGTTGTGGGATGTTCTTTTATATTCCTCTTTCTTTAAACTTTATGTTAATATGATGAGAGACCCTATTTTCTCTCATCAATCGATTTTGTAAGTCTTAAGTGGCGTCGTTAGGCTACCGAGTTTTCGTAAGGGATTTTTCATCTCACTTTTATTCCCGTGAGATTTATGCTACATTTTCCACAATTTCCTTTGAGTGGTGTATGTAATGCCCATTATTTTACTAATTGTGTAATATAATTTCATTTATGAGTATTTACATAAATGTTGTATTGTCCTTATTTCACGGGGTGCATGTCTTGAAAGATACCCATGTCGGTAAGGGAACCTTTCACCCTCCTATTTTTAAAATACTTATTTTCTTATGTACTTTAATTCACATACTATTATGTTGGGATATGTTCTTCTATATCCTTATTGATTTAACATTTATTTCCATGTGATGAGATACCCTTTTTATCTCTCATCAATCCATTTTGGAAATTTTGTAGTGATGTCGTTAGGCTGTCAAATTTTTGCAAGGGAACTTCTTAACCCAAATTTGATTCTTTGGGATAAACTTGTACTCCTTGAATATGTCATTCTATGAATATGTTTGAATATACTCTGATTTTTTTACACTTAATATCCACTTATATTTGGTGTATTCGTTTGTCACACATAGTTATGTAATTGATTTATCCTTAAACCAAGGATACCGTCTTTGTAAGGGACTTTGTCTCAATCTCCTTTTATTGAGGCATATTTTGTTTTATACACAACATTCTTTTATACGGTGTATAAACCCCTTTGACTTTTACGTTTATCCTAAAGGAATCTTTTTTATACGAAGCGTTTTACAAAACGACTAAAGGGAATGTTTTTGTCATACGTATGCGGCGACAATGACTTCTCCACCGCCATGACCATTATTTGAGTTTCGGCTTCCTCTGCAAGCCATACCTTATTTTTAAAAGAAAAATAAATACCATGTTTTACTTTTCTTTTATTTTGGTATTGAAAATGGTTTTCATAAGGTTTTTTTATATCAATGTATTTTATTGATATCTTGTGATTGAAATGTGGAAATGTTATGTTTATTTTATGCATGTATTATGTGGTACGATTATGTTATGGTTCTTGGGAATTTTTATGAAGACGGGTGGTTCCGTGATAAACTAAGGGAGGGTGAGCCCGATATATCTCTCCAATGCATTGGGTAACGCGAAGGAGTGAAACGTTAAGGTTTCTCCAAAGAGATTTAGGTAATATACTGTGGTGGGTATTCCAAACGTAACCAAAAGGGTTACTCCCTGCGTAAGAATGTTATGAATGCCTCAAGTTACCTTTATGACTTATGATTTATATGATTTATTTATGATTTGATGAGGTATGTTAAAGTGCCTATGTTTTATGGGTAAATTATGATTTCATTCTTATGTATATATGAACTCATGTTTCCTTTCCATATTTTTTTATAACCCTTACTGAGCTTTTTACGCTCATCCCAAGTTTTTTGAAATGTTTTTCACAGGTCAAGGGAAAGGTATATGATATGATGATAGTGTCAAGGAAGTGTCAAGAAAGAATCCATGCTTTATTTTTAAATATGTTTCCGTTGATGGGAAAAAATGAATACTATCTTTTATGTAACCAGTTTATTTAAATGTGGAATGTAATGAAAGTTTTATGATCTAATTCTCTATAACTCTAAACCTGAAAAGATCCTCAATGTGTAATCCTGTAATAACTCAAGATTAAGTAATGTTTAAGGTTGGGGCCTTATTATTTTAATATATGTGAACAAAACATGGTTCACCCAATAATAAAATAAGTTATATTTTATTATGTTACCATACTCATTATTTCAATATGTGTATTATATAATTTTCTACTAATACATTCATTGAAAACAACTTTGTTCCATGTGTTTGGTATGTAATAGCATAAAGAAATAAATGTTTTCATAATTATGTGGAACAAAAATGTTGGGTTATTCATTATGTTAGGTTATGAACATCTATTTTCTTATAATTATTTGGATTAATCATTATATCTCAAGAGATAATGGGAATCAATTTGTGATGATAAATCCACATAGCCAAATTGGCAGTGAATCAAGATCCACCCTAAGAAACCTGTAGTAATACATGATCAACTATGAGTAATATATTGGGATTTGTGATCCACTATATTTTGATTAGTATAATAAAATTATGCTAAATTCTGAATTTATTTCTATAGACTCATGTTATGATATCACATGTATTATGCCTCATGTTTTATCTGGTTGTTTTTTTAAAATTATATCTTCATTGTATTTAGAATTCTATCATAACCCCATGAAAGTTTTTCCTAAATTATGATACACTATTATTATCTATTATTTTTACATTACTGTTCACTTGATATAACCCCTATGTTTTGTTTCTAAAACTGGATTAATGAAGAATTTTAAATTTTTTGTGACATCTGTTAGGGGTTTTAGTGTTTTTTTATTATAGTGAAAAATTAATGAGTGTTAAATAAATGTTTTATGAAGCTAATCCCTCTAGAAAATAAAATATGTATTTCTGATATAATGAGACTATTTCTATAATGAATTTATTATTGATGTAAAATATTTAATTCTGTGGGTTTATATTGTCAGATTTTCTATATATGTGACCAGAGATGTAGATGTAATTTATTCATGTTGATATATAGACTTATTTTTAGGTTCTAAAAAATGTAATATCATGACCCGACCCTACCCAGGCTCGATCCGCAACTACCCCAAGCCCGCCTCCATAGGCCAGGGGCTGGCGACCAGCACCGAAGGCACAATAACTCGGGGAGGCCTTAGCCTAAGCACCTATACACACACACGCAACAAACTCAATGCAACAATGCAGAGTAAAAGTAAATGAAAGCAAAGAAAAGGAAAGGGAAACTGCAATATATATATACCACAAAGTGCATCGACCTCTACAAGTACATATAAAGCTGAAAGTAAACTGAAAAGAAAAGGGGAAAAACACACGCCCAACCAACAAGTGCCACAACCTGGAAACAGGTAAACAAAAAGAAACAGCTGACGGGTCTCCCACCTGGAACCCGGCCACGACCACCGCACGCGGTCCAAGTTCCCAAGCTCCTACGATCCACTGATGTCACGCTCCACCTGTCCATTATCTGCAAGGGCACACCAAGTGTGGGCAAATCCCAAGCAGGGGTGAGTATAAAAATACTCAATAGGATACCCCGAAGGCTCGAGGGAGCAACAAAGGAGGTACAAAAGGGTGAGCAGTAGAGCGAACAGAGAAAGGTAGAGAAGTGAAATCGAGAGTGCAGTAAAGAGTCTAGCTCAACCCAACAAGAGGAGAGAAGGTAGACTCGTCCCGACACAAGGAGCTAGAAACGGGGAGAATATGAACTTCCCGTTGAGTCTTCGCTACCTATAGCAGGAGAGTAGACTCGTTCAACCATGAGAAGCTAGACACGGAAATCACATGGCATACCCCGCGCGTCTTCGCCTCTCCTGGAAAGAGTGTAACCAAACCCAAGAAGTGGGTACTGGAAACAAGGTATATACATATCTGTATACCCAACAAGAAACCCGAACAAGCTCGTAAGGGGATCTTCATCCCATAGCTCAGCCTAAGAAAAGAGTAGCCAACAGTCCCAGACATAACTCCATCGATGCCCAGCATCCCGCCCGTCTGCCCCGAATCGCAAGCCAGAGGCTCAATCACCGCACTTCGACACTATCTGCTTTGGGCGGCACTGACTTGACCACACGGTTTTAGATCGCGTCACAAGAACGCGTCTCGGTGGGGAAAGCGCCCCTCGTACTTGAGAGTTCTGGGGGAACGTCAAACCACAACTCATCACTGCCCCGCAGTCGAGAGGTCTCCTCAAAGTCAAAGCCATTCCATCACCGACCCGTACAACCAAGGGTCCCGCTCCGGTAATCATTGAAGAAAGCCACAGGCTAGCCTAGTAGAGAGGACTAAGCCTGGAATTCCAATAGGTGTCCCACTTCCCAGGCCCACTGGAGGGTAATTCATAACCAAATATCATGTGACCCACTGCCCAGCCCTGCTAGAGGGAAAACCCAAACACATCATCAAGCGACCCACTGCCCAGCCCCGCTGGAGGGTAAACCATATTAAGATACTGGGTGACCCACTTCCCAGACCGGCTGGAGGGTAAACCATAACACATCGTCTGGCGACCCACTACCCAGCCCCGTTGGAGGGTAGACCTTAATACATCATCAGGTGACCCACTGCCCAGCCCTGCTGGAGGGTAGACCTGAAATAAGTCGACATGTGACCCACTGCCTAGCCTTGCTGGAGGGTAGACCTAAAATAAGTCGACAGGCAACCCACTGCCCATCCTTGATGGAGGGTAGACCTGGAACTAGATGATGGGTGACCTACTGCACAGCCCCACAGGAGGGTAGACCCTAAGAGGTCGTCGGGTGACCCACTGCCCAGTCTCTGCTGGAGGGTAGACTCTAAGAGTCAGCGAGAAACCCACTGCCCAGCCCCGCTGGAGGGTAAACCCCAAGAAGTCGATAAATAACCCACTACCCAGCCCCGCTGGAGGGTAGAACTCCGAACTGCCCTGGCCATCTCCACTGGAGGGTACAAGACTAGACAACCGATCATGGAGTGGGTATCGCACAACCACCCAACTCCATTACAACTCACCCAAAGGGGTTTCAATGCCTGCTCCAGCACTGGGTGTTACTAGCACCGCTACCGGACAATCCATCGAGAGCGAAACCAGGGAGAGACCACTCAACCCTGCTGGTCAAACAAACAAGCACAAAGCCAGGGGAGATAAAATCCACCCTGTTAGCCCAAACCAATGAGCACAAAGGGACCCTCTACGCCACGAGAGGTCCAAGTATGCAAGGTAGAACTCGGCACGCACTTGGGGCCCACACGACATGTGGCCCCACGTCAACCCCAACTGAGCGCACAAACGTCTCAGGTACAAACCACACGTACCTCCAAGCGCTCCCGTATACTCCTAGAGTATACGACGTCCCAGCCCAAAGGCTATCGTGCACACGGAACCCAGCGTCAACGCGAAGGCGTGACGTAACAACTCTACCTCAAAGGCCCAGGGATGGCCTACCACATCTGTTTAACCACCAACATCACTCTCCCAGGAGTGCACGCGGTCACATGCCAAGGGTCCGCTACGAACTTAGTAGAAGAACCACCACTGGAGCACCTTCCATGCTCCACATTTAATAAGATCACATATAAGGTTCCGCAGAACCAAACAGATCACAACGTTGTAATCCTCGCAGAAAAACACGGGAGATCGACTACATACTCGCCTCCAACGGATATCCGACGGAAAAGTCACCAACACCGCCTCAAGCCCGAACAGCGTCCCGTGATCCCGAGCCTCGGCCCCGAAAACAGTCGGGCGCATCGCACCATTGCGATCCCCTCAGGAAAACACGTCAAAAGCACTACTCACTTGAGTGCCAAAGATATCTGGAGAAAAAAAAAGGTGCATCCCGGCGCACTTCATACGAGCGGTGTCACGTGGGACCCGCATCCCTGTCCCGAAACTCCACGAACGGATCACACCATTGCGATCCTCAAAAGTACACGAAATGGACTATTCACTGGTCCAAAACGGTCCCCGGTGATAAAGCTAGAAATAACTGTCAACTCCCGAAATGACCCTCACGGGGCCCGCACCATCGTGCGGAATTACAACGGGTAGACTGCGCCAACACGATGCCCTTAGAAAAACACCCAACATCGACTGCTCGCACGCTCCGAACGAACATCTGAGGAAAAAGTCGCTAAAAGCTGCACGCAGCTCAAAAGACAGGCCGCAGGGCCCGTGCCTCATCTTCGGCCTCAATGCCTGAAACCACCCTGGAAACCTCCGCCTCGACGCCAGGGTTCCAACGCCACTGACGGCGCTCAAAACGGACGTCGGACGCGTCCGCGCCGTCCAAAACAAGGTCCGCCGAAGAAATGACTAACCCCTCGATGTACGTGCCGTGCCACCGAGGCCCCTCATTTCGGGAATTAAAAATTCCCAAAACCATCTCAAAATATTCCCCTCGACACAAGGTTCGCGCTGCCGCTGACGGCGCGCAAAACGGACGTCGGACGCGTCCGCGCCGTCCAATACAAGAATCTCGGGAAAAACGCTCGTCCACTTAAAGACACGTCGCGCCTTTGCGACCCCTCGTTTCGGGAATTAAAAATTCCTGAAACCATCTCAAAACATTCCCCACGATGCGAGGTCCATGTTTCCACTGACGGCGTGAAAAACGGACGCCCGTAGCGAAAGCTACGGGCGTTGGAAATTCCAAAGGGGAAATTCCCTTGGGCCGGACCGGCCCGGTCCAGCCGGTCCGCCCATAGCCGGCCCGCAGCCCGGCCGTGGGTCCGGTTCGGTCCGCCGCGGCCAGCTGGTTGCGGACTGTCTCCACCGACACCGAGCGGCCTTGACGGCCGGTCTCCTCTCCCCGCAGCGACCCGCGACATGCGGGTCGCGGTCGCGCCGCACGCGGGGTCGCGCACCCCCACGACCCCCTTCCCTCTTCGCGCTACGCCGACGCCGCCCGAGACCCCGCCGACTGTAGATGCCTCTACCGTACTGCCCCGCTGCCGAGATGCGCCCACCGCCTAGAGCTGCTCCGCCGCTGTCCGGCTCACCACACCACCGCCTGGAGCCGCTCCGCCGCCGCACCTACCCGCCGGAAGACCCGAGAACCCCTCCAAAAACCCGCAACCTTCGACGATCATCCCCGGCCTCCTCCGAGCTTGGATTTTAATTCTGAAAGAATCGATTGAAAGAATAAAATGTGTACTACACGACCAAGGAATTTTCTCGAAGAGAAATCAACAAATCGACGCTAAAATTGGGTTCAAAGGGTGGTTCGGGAATTAAAACGCAAATACACAACCCTACATCGTGGGCGTTGCCTGAAGCATCGCCACGAGGGATCTGTCGCTGCGCCGCTGCCTTGCTGGAGAGGAGGAGGTGAGGAGGAGCTTCCTCCATCGTTGGGAGCTACTGGCGCTAGGGAGAAAAGGGAGAGGAGAGGGGGTGGGTTAAGTGTTTAAATAGAAAACACTTAACCACCCGCCCGACGGCCCGAACCCAAACTCCTGGCGAGGTCAGGATTAAGCCCTCCCTAGGCTAAACACTACCTCCTGAGCACAACGGCGGTCTCGTAATTTTAATCCAAGACCCCGTTCAAAAGTTATTAAACTTAGCGACTGAGGCCGCCAAATTACGAAAACGCCCCAGGGGCCATTTTTCACAAACGGCCCGCGCCCGCGAAACTTATACCCCTCATAGGGTAAACGGCTCGCTCCGGACTCAATGGTACCCTCAGATTTCTAATCCGAGCTACTGTTTAAAAGATACTAGCATTTCACCATTAAACAAAATAATTAATTAATTTAATCCGTTTAACGTTCCAGAAGCAGGCGAGGGTTCCAAACATACTGCACCGAAAAGTTTTATGTCGTTAGTAGGGTAAAAACCGCATTCCGGACCCATCCGTACACTCGGCTCTCTTATCCGGATCACCGTTTAGGATTTATCTTATTTATTTTGCGTTTCCAGTGTGAACGCACTAAAAATTTAATTCCGGCCACTCCGGGGCTCGAAATCGGACGCCGTCTAAAGGCGCTGCTCTGGAATATCATCAAGAATATTCCAAAGTTTTTCACAGCAAAACCCGGGTTCTTACATCATTCCCTACTTCAAGCTTTTCGTCCTCGAAAAGCAAAACTAGGGAGAAACACAGGGCACGAAGCCCACACCTGGCTTTCCCATACCCAGAAGAACCCACGTACAGCTCTGCTTCATCGCACAAAGACCAAAGGATTGATCCGTTCATGCGAGGTCAGCCCTTGCCGACGTCGTGAACCCACTCCAGACTTTGGGGTTAGGAAAAGGCGGTAGGGTACCTCGCCATCCCTTTTCACGGTTTCAAATGGCCCGAAGGCTCTCGGGGGTAGCTCACCTCCCCGGTCAAACCTCTATGTCGCACGCCGCGACTGGAATCACCGCCCGCACCTGAAAACAAGGCCCGGTGATTCCCTCTTTCAGAATATCCATATGGTGAAACACCCAAGGATATCTAGTCATACAAGATTACACAGTCGATGCTCTCTTACACGCTCAAAAGCGAAGGAGTCAACACCATCGACTAAAGGAAAAGGTCTCACGCCATTTTCCTTACCAACACAGGGTTACACCCGATGCCCTGCGTCACCCTGGTAACACCTCAAACAAGGAGCAGGGTGAAACTCCTTTCACACGCATAGCCTAACAATTCTACTGCAAGAAGTAGAAGAGTCTCAAGGGGTACCTCTCACCATCCCATGCTCTGCAGGATCGTAGACATCCAAAGCTCGCGGCTGTCTGTGGTCCCAACTGTTAGCTCCCAGAGACTGACTTGGACCACCTAGTGGTGATGGGGAGATCTTGTAACATCGTCCCCCACTACCAGCTCCTCCCGATCCTCTTCTAGCACCACCTCCCTGGGTACTACTCCGATCACAGCGCTGCCTCTGTCGTGGTGGTGCACATACTGCCTGCCCGATGCTCCCAGCAACTCGGGTCGGGCAGTCTCATGCCAAGTGACCTCGCCCGTCACAAGAATAGCACCGACACTCTCTGGGATGCCCTGGTGCCCTCCGGCACCATTGTGGTGTACGACCACGGCTCGGGATCCACTCACGGAAGGGCATCCTCAGCTGAGGCCCTGCGCCTTTTTGCCACAGTGGTATACGACCGTGTCTCCGAAACCGGCAGTGGGTAGGCCACCTGCCTCGAGGTCCTGTCCTCCGGCGCCTGCTAGATACGGAAGATGTCCTGGCTCCATCGCGCCCACTGCCACTACCAACCGCAAAACATGACAGGAAGCCCTCTATCACCAGCACCTGTTCTAGCCCCCCGCCATATGTGGAAATGCTCAAAGGTATTCTGACAAAACGAATCTCTCAGCGGAGACCCTTCTCCAACTTCCGTGCTTGGAGGTTGTCGTCATGGACCAAGTCTGGGTGAAAGTGTGCACGGTATGAAAAACTAGCTGCGTAATCAGCCACCATCATCCCTCCCTGCTGAAACTGCAGGAGCTCCTGAATCTGAACGGAGCGCAAGCAGGAGGGGAAAAACTCCTCATGGAGCAACAACTGAAAGTCGCCCCATGAAAGCGAAGACTCGTCAAGAAACTGAGTCACCAGACTCCACCAACGCCAAGCTACTCCATGAAAAGGGTGGCTGCCAAAGCCACTCTCTGACCTGTCAGCGTCTGTACAAGCCTGAAAAGGAAAACCACTACCTCGAGCCAAACCTCTGCTGCCTGAGGGTTTGGCTCACCACTGAACCAGCGGTCCCTACCGTTGGAACTCACAGAGCGCACTCAACCCGCGCTCAAACTCAGCCTGCTCTGGGTGAAACTGTCTGCTGCTCAACAAGTGGGGGGGGTGCTGGTACCGGCCCACCCGGAGAAAGGGCTCACATGATGGGTCTTGGACTGTGGCCTCGTAGCTCACAGGGTCATCATCACGAACCAAAGCTGGTATCCTGGCTGGCTGTCCTCGCGGAGACATCCAAAATATTATCAAGGAGTTCCGTGTCAGATGAGTATATATGTATATACCAACCACAACAACGATGGGGAGCTGACTCAAGAAGGACAGTCAAGACTCGGTCCTATGTGATGCACAAACAAATTTTCCCTGCAACACGTGTTTTAGCATGCCGAGTCGACAAGCGGGTTATCAAGGTCCTGGTGAATGGATACGTCGGCCGCTACACCATCACTGGACTCCCTGGCCTAAGAGCCGCTCTCGAGACACATTAACACTGTTGCCCTAAATCCCAACCAATTCCTCTTTTAGGGACGTCCGCACAACGTCCCAAGGAACAAATCACCTCTGATACCACTTTGTCATGACCCGACCCTACCTGGGCTCGAGCCGCAACTACCCCAAGCCCGCCTCCATAGGCCAGGGGCTAGCGACCAGCGCCGAAGGCAAAATAACTCGGGGAGGCATTTTCCTAAGCACCTGTACACACACACGCAGAAAACTCAATGCAACAGTGCAGAGTAAAAGTAAAGGAAAGCAAAGAAAAGGAAAAGGCAACTGCAATATATATATACCACAAAGTGCATCAACCTCTACAAGTACAAAGAAATATGAAAGTACACTGAAAAGAAAAGGGTCAAAACACGATCCCAACAAACACGTGCCACAACCCGGCAACAGGTAAGCAAAAAGAAACAGCTGACGGGTCTCCCACCTAGAACCCGGCCACGACCACCGCACGCGGTCCAAGCTCCCAAGATCCTACCCTCCACTGAAGTCACGCTCCACATGTCCGTCGTCTGCAAGGGCACACCAAGTGTGGGAAAATCCCAAGCAGGGGTGAGTATAAAAATACTCAGTAGGATACCCTGAAGGCTCGAGGGAGCAACAAAGGAGGTACAAAAGGGTGAGCAGTAGAGCGAACAGATAAAGGTAGAGAAGTACAACCGAGAGTGCAATAAAGAGTCCAGCTCAACCCAACAAGAGGATAGAAGGTAGACTCGTCCAGACACAAGGAGTTGGAAACAGTGAGAAGATGAACTTCCCGTCGAGTCTTCGCTACCTATAGCAGGAGAGTAGACTCGTCCAACCATGAGAAGCTAGACACGGAAAGAACGTGGCATACCCCGCGCATCTTCGCCTCTCCTGAAAGGAGAGTAACCAAACCCAAGAAGTGGGTACCGGAAACAAGGTATATACATATCTGTATGATCAACAAGAAACCTGAACAAGCTCGTAAGGGGATCTTCATCCCATAGCTCAGCCTAAGAAAAGAGTAGCCAACAGTCCCTGACATAACTCCATCAATGCCTAGCATCCTGCACATCTGCCCCGAACTTCAAGCCAGGGGCTCAATCACCTCACTTCGACACTATCCGCTTTGGGAGGCATTGACTCGCCCGCACAGTTTTAGATCGCATCACAAGAATGCGTCTCGGTGTGGAAAACACCCCTCGTACTTGAGAGTTCTGGGGGAACGTCAAACCACAACTCGTCACTACACCGCAGTCGAGAGGTCTCCTCAAAGTCAAAGTCATTCCATCACCGACCCGTACAACCAAGGGTCCCGCTACGGTAATCACAGAGGAAAGCCACAGGCTAGCCTAGTAGAAAGGACTGAGCCTGGAATGCCAACAGGTGTCCCACTGCCCAGCCCTGCTGGAGGGTAATTCATAACCAAATATCGGGTGACCCGCTGCCTAGCCCTGGTGGAGGGTAAACCCCAACACATCATCAAGCGACCCACTGCCCAGCCCCGCTGGAGGGAAAACCATATTAAGATACTGGGTGACCCACTGCCCAGACCTTCTGGAGCGTAAACCATGAAACATCGTCTGGCGACCCACTGCCCAGCCCCGCTAGAGGGTAGACCTTAATACATCATTAGGCGACCCACTACCTAGCCCTGCTGGAGGGTAGACCTGAAATAAGTTGACAGGTGACCCACTGCCCAGCCTTGCTGGAGGGTAGACCTGAAATAAGTCGACAGGTGACCCACTGCCCAGCCTTGCTGGAGGGTAGACCTGGAACTAGATGACGGGTGACCCACTACCCAGCCCCGCAGGAGGGTAGACCCTTAGAGGTCGTCGGGTGACCCACTTCCCAGTCTCTGCTGGAGGGTGGACCCTAAGAGTTAGCAAGCAACCCACTGCCCAGCCCCGCTGGAGGGTAAACCCCAAGAAGTCGATGAGTAACCCACTGCCTACCCCCGCTGGAGGGTAGAACTCAGAAATGACCTGGCCATCTCCACTGGAGGGTACAACACTAGCCAACTGATCATGGGGTGGGTATCGCACAACCACCCAACTCCAGTATAACTCACCCAAAGGGGGTTCAAAGCCTGCTCCAGTACTAGGTGTCACTAGCACTGCTACCGGTCAATCCATCGAGAGCAAAACCAGGGGAGACCACTCAACCCTACTGGTCAAATAAACAAGCACAAAGCCAGGGGAGATAAACTCCACCTTGCTAGCCCAAACCAACGAGCACAAAGGGGCCCTCTATGCCACGAGTGGTCCAAGTACGCAAGGTAGAACTCGGCACACACATGGGACCCACACGACATGCGGCCCCACGTCAACCCCAACTGAGCGCACAAACGTCTCAGGTACAAACCACACGTACCTCCAAGCGCTCTCATATACTCCCAGAGTATACGACGTCCCATCCCAAAGGCTATCGTGCACACGGCACCCATCGTCAACACGATGGCGTGACGTAACAACTATACCTAAAAGGCCCAGGCACGACAACCACATCTGTTTAACCACCAACATCACTCTCCCAGGAGTGCACGTGATCACATGCCAAGGGTCCGCTACGAACTTGGTAGAAGAACCACCACTGGAGCACCTTCCATGCTCCACATTTAAAGAGATCATGTATAAGGCTCTGAAGAACCAAACAGATTGCACCGTTGTAATCCTCGTGGAAAAACTTGTGAGATCGACTACTTACTCACCTCCAATGGATATCCGACGGAAAAGTCACCAACACCGCCTCACGCCCAAACAGCGTCCCGTGATCCCGAGCCTCGGCCCCGAAAACAGTCGGGCGCATCGCACCATTGCGATCCCCTCAGGAAAACACGTCAAAATCACTACTCACTTGAGTGCCACAGATATCCGGAGAAAAAAAACGTGCATCCCGGCGCACTGCATACGAGCGATGCCACATGGGACCCGCATCCCGGTCCCGAAACTCCACGAACGGATCACACCATTGTGATCCTCTCGAAAAAGTACACGAAATGGACTATTCACTAGTCCAAAATGGTCGCTCGGTGATAAATCTGGAAATCACCGTTAACTCCTGAAACGGCCCTCGTGGGGCCTGCACCATCGTGCGTAATTACAGCGGGCAGACTGTGCCAACGCGATGCCCTCGAAAAAGCACCCAACATCGACTGCTCGCACGCCCTGAACGAACGTCCGAGGAAAAAGTCGCTAAAAGCTGCACGCTGCTCAAAAGATGGGTTGTGGAGCCCATGCCTCATCTTCGGCCACAACTCCTGAAACCACCTTGGAAACCTCTACCTCGACGCCAGGGTTCGAACGCCACTAACGACGCTCAAAACGGACGTCGGACGCGTCCGCGCCGTCCAAAAGAAGGTCCGCCGAAGAAACAACTAACCCCTCGACGTACCTGTCGCGCCACTGAGGCCCCTAGTTTTGGGAATTAAAAATTCCAAAAACCATCACAAAACATTCCCCTCGACGCAAGGTCCGCGCTGCCGCTGACGGCATGCAAAACGGACGTCGGACGCGTCCGCGCCGTCCAATACAAGAATCTCGGGAAAAACTCTCGTCCACTTAAAGACACGTCGCGCCTCTGCGACCCCTCGTTTTGGGAATTAAAAATTCCAGAAATCATCTCAAAACATTCCCCTTGACACGAGGTCCACGCTTCCGCTGACGGCGCGCAAAACAGACGCCCATAGCGAAAGCTACGAGCGTCGGAAATTCCAAAGGGGAAATTCCCTTGGGCCGGACCGGCCCGTTCCGGCCGGTCCGCCCACAGCCGGCCCGCGGCCCGGTCGCGGGTCCGGTTCGGTCTTCCACGGCCAGATGGCCACAGCCTGTCTCCACCGACACCGACTAGCATTGACGGCCGGTCTCCTCTCCCCGCACCGACCCACGACATGCGTGTCGCGGTCGTGCCGCACGCGGGGTCGCGCTCCCCGCGACCCCCTTCCCTCTTCGCGCTACGCCGGCGCCGCCCGAGACCCCGCCAACCGCAGCCGCCTCCACTGTGCCGCCCCACTGTCGAGACACTCCCACCGCCTGGAGCCGCTCCGCCGCCGTCCGGCTCACCGCGCCGCCGCCTGGAGCCGCTCCGCCGCCGCGCCTACCCGCCGAAACACACGAGAACCCCTCCAAAAACCTGCAACCTTCGACGATCAACCCCGGCCTCCTCCGAGCTCAGATTTTAATTCCGAAAGAAGCAATTGAAAGAATAGAATTTGTACTATGCGACCAAGGAATTTTCTCGAAGAGAAATCAACAAATCGGCGCTAAATTGGGATTCAAAGGGTGGTTCGGGAATTAAAACACAAATACACAACCCTACCTCGTGGGCGTTGCCCAAAGCTTCACCGCAAGGGATATGCCGCCACGCCGCTGCCTTGCTAGAGAGGAGGAGGTGAGGAGGAGCTTCCTCCATCGTTGGGAGCTTCTGGCACCAGGGAGAAAAGGGAGAGGAGAGGGGGTGGGTTAAGTGTTTAAATAGAAAACACTTAACCACCCGCCCGACGGCCCGAACCCAAACTCTTGGCGGGGTCAGGATTAAGCCCTCCCCTAGGCTAAAAACTACCTCCCGAGCACAACCGCGGTCTCAGAATTTTAATCTGAGACCCCGTTAAAAAGTTATTAAACTTAGCGCTCGAGGCTTCCAAATTACGAAAACGCCCCTGGGGCCATTTTTCACAAACAGCCCACACCAGCGAAACCTATACCCCTCCTAGGGAAAACGGCATGCTCCGAACTCAACGGTGACCTCGGTTTTCCAATACGAGATACCGTTTAAAACATACTAGTGTTTCGCCATTAAACGGATTAATTTATTTATTTAATCCGTTTAACGTTCCAGAAGCGGGCGAGGGGTCAAAACATCCTGCGCCGACAAGTTTTATGTCATTCCTAGTGTAAACACCCCAATCTGGATCCATCCGTACACTCGGATCTCTGATCCGGATCACCATTTAGGTGTTATTTTATTTATTTTGCGTTTCTAGTGTTAACATATTGAAAATTTAATTCCGGCCACTTCGGGGCTCGGAATCGGACGCCGTCTGAAGGCGCTGATCTGGAATATCATCAAGAATATTCCAAAGTCTTTCACAGCAAAAACTTGGTTCTTACATGTAAATAATATTTCATAGGGAATTATTGTGAGATAATGTATTTCTAAAATAAGTATTTATTTATTTTATGAAACATTGATAGGATTTATGGAATGAAAAATTTATTTTAGTAATAATGAATTAGTGGAATATGAATTCCCTCTTAAGGTTCTTAAAATCTAGTGTTTAATAATTCAAGGTTAGGGTAGTGATTCAGTCTCATCATTTTTTATAGAAATGTGAATTTTAATGGTTATATGTCAATATTATATAGGATGTCAACATATTTAAGTGGGAAGTGATGTTTATATGGACACCCCTCTTACCATTATTCACCAAGTATATAATATTTCCATCACTAGACATAAATCTATCCAGAAAAATGATACATTGTAGTGGTGGTAAGGGACTTCCTAGGAATATTCCTCATCCTTTTTGATAATATTATGATATATTTTTGCTTAAATTATTGAAAATATTTGATATATCATAATAGTAAAATTTTCAATTTATGGGACATGAATGAAACAAATAATGGCTTTCAAAAATCAAATGTGAATTTGTATTAGAGATCCATAGTTTTGGGATTTGGTTGTCTTGTGTTTTTAATGTTATTTTATTAATTTTAGATATAGAGTTTTCAAAGAGATATAATGATTAATTTTTTAGGAAGAAAATTAAATTTGATTGAGTTTATTGTTGAAGTGGAATATATGTTGGAACATCTACCCTAGTTAATGATAGTATGGGTAAACTTTAATCTATTAGAGAGTTATGGTTTAAGTCATGTTAAAACCTATATAACTGATTAGGTTGAGTTGGGAATACAAGATGGATCAAACTTTATGGACTTAAATATTGAGATTTATGATAATTTAGAGAATGTATTGTGATGAAACATCATTAACATTGTTTGGATATTAGTAATGAATTTTGGATCAAGGGAAGGTAAATGCTAGTGATAATCACAAATTCAATGTCAATTTTCCAATGTGGTTTTGTGATTATACTTTTTAAGATGTTTATAACTGATTTATGTTGGATTCATAAAGATATTAAAGTATATTTTTACATCAATATGTTATTGAGATTTGGATATTCGAAATTGAAAGGAATATTGAAATAAGTTTTATTTATGAGATTGTTTTTTATTATAATGTAATGTTTTAGTTCATAAGGGTAAGAATGTTATTATAAGTGTCTAATGTAGATTCATATATTTTTATGGACCGTTTAAATTTTTTCTTTTTGTTATAGTAAAGTGAATAATTATTGAAAATAATTTTATAGTTAATAATTGTTTTGAGATTTTTATAGAAATAATAATGTGTCCATGACATATAATATTGTTTTCATCCTAGATTTTTTTTATCAAATCCATGGTTTCTTGGTATTTTATCATGAGGTGGACATGTAAATGTATTCAATTTGTTTACATGGGGGAGACGATGATGATATATCAATATTATGTTGTATAATCTTTCAATATTATCACAATGTTCATAAATATATATCAATATGATGTTGTATTCCGATGATATTATCATAAATAATAAAGAAATTACACTTGGAAGGAAATAGGTAACTCAAAATTTGTATTATAAATATTGAATAATGTAGAATTTTTTATCCAAAAAAAATTTAAATATATTCATCAATTAAAGTAGATAAATTTATTATTTTATTAAAAAATATCTTCATGTATTATAATGTGAACATGACTATATGGGGTGGGAATCATTACGTCTCATCCTAGAAGTAACTAAAGTGGTTACTTGATCCTGTTGGACACATGAACTCAAGATCCCCCACCCCCCCCCCATATGCAAGAGATGATTGACTATCAATGATTTCCTAGGGTGTGGATGTTGGGAGACTATGCTCGTGTATTAATGTAACCAATAGTAGATATAACATCATATTATTATAAAAAGATATCAACCTCGAAAAATAAATATAAGTTAAATAAGATCAAATAATAAATTAAATTCCATAAATTCCAAAATGTCTATGTCAAACATACAACATAGGTCACCCATAGGGATGACCATATATGCTAGAGTATATAAAGGAAATTAAAATAAAAGTGCATGGAACTCTTGGTAATAACTACCCAAAAAAAATGTACCTGATCTCCACATACATATATAATCCCATTTTCTCAATCAATCATTTGTGTTGGCCCATACTATACCGACACGATAGTGAATATCTGATGAGATACCCCATTACAATGGTTTTTTTGAGCAAGTTGTTAGTGAATAACTCATTATGGCGCCACCAATATGGTCTTATTCCTTGGAAGTATCATATAGTTTACATATATGTGACTGAACATGGAAGATATAATAATTAAAATATCAACTTTTAGAAGTAAGCTAAAATAAATGTAGTATGAGGAATTATTGTATAAAGAGTTCAATTTGTACTTGACCCAACTATAAATGAAAAATATTGTAAATAAATTGAAACCACATTCGATCCCAAGGTATGTTCCCTCAATCAAATGGAAAATGATTCATCATGTATATATATATATATTTCAATATATATTCTAATAAATATCTATATAAATAAATTTCTATATACATTAGTATGGTTATAGAAAATAAAAAAATAGTAATCAATCCTTGGATATGTAATCCTCATTGTTTGGAAATCCTGTGAAAAGGGAATTGAGATTGATATCATACCACTCAATCCAAGTAAAATTTATTCAATATCAGGGTTTGTAATTCCAATTGATAATATGTAATTCAAACATTACTAAAAATGTGTATGAGACATCTAGTTCACCATTGTGGGATTCTTTTCCTGAACATGTGATCACCTATACTCACCTCCCATAAATATAGATAAGGATTATAGGTATAATATAAAAATATTTTAAATAGAAATTTATGTTATATAAATAAAATGTAAATCAATGTAGGTATTAAAGGTGTTCATTTATAGTGATCAAAATAATTAATATAATTTCTTGTTCCATATGAGTTCATCCCAGAAATTCCAACATGGGAATCCAAGTGTCACTCAAAGCATATATGATATCAAATGGGAAATCAGTTTGTCTAAGAAGTTCCTAAATTGGAATCCATGTATCACCCAAGGAATATATAACAACATACCCTATGAGTTCATATATGGAATTCAAACATAGGAATCCAAGTTCAACTAATGATTTAATTTGAGCCCGTGATTTTACAGGTTGATCCCTCTCATCCATCAAGGGAACCGAGGTATCGTTGAGGTGAGGAATAAAGTATAGCCTACCAATTCACCCCCAGAAGTTACACTTATGGAAAAATCAATTATCACTGATTGTTTAAGACTATTAATCTGACCACTAAGCCCATCCATGGATTTTTGTGAAAATATACCCTAAGTATCACTCAATATTTAATAAACATGATTCTAAGGGTATTTCTATAATTTTAAATAATACAAAACGTTGGAACAACTACTAGAGCACATGGAATTTATTTGGTCATCCCCTGTAATATATAATAATAACAGCATGGATTAGATGGAGTGTCCCTAGGAATTCACCTGGGCATACTAATTATGAATTTGGTTCTACCTTAGGCTCATTAGCTACATAATCATGGAAGCACCTGAGGTTACAATTGAAGCATTAGTAATAAATAGGTTAATGTATAAAAAATGTGTGTGGATGAATGAGCTATTTAAATAAAAACTACTATCAAAACCTCATGTGATTACATGTTTGGTACTTGTTATAAATTTAATCCCAATCGTGTCCCTTAGATCAATATTATAGAGAGGTATCCCACTCAAGATCATCAATTCCTGGAGGTAAACAATGGTATCCTTATTTGGGTCTCAAAATTCAGTAAACAACAAGAGAATTTATATTGGGATCTAAAAATTAAACATGGAAGTAAATCCCATATGTGATCCTCATTCTATTTAATATCCTTAGTCGAATGATTATTCTAGTTTAATCGGGTTACTAGATACCCAGACATTAATCAAAGGTAGTCTATACATTTTATTTCTTTAAAAAAATCATTATAATTAATTCAAAATTGGATTCTTCCATAGTGGTGAGCATGAAAATCCATAATATTTTGTAAACATGCTTCACTACAAAAAGGGAAGTTATAATTAGATACCAACAATTATAAAGATACGAATTTATTTTCAAACATTCAACAACCACTACCAAGGACACTCCAAGATAACCTGATATGAGAAGAGTCCATTCTGACAACCAAAACATATGAAAGTAATTAATTTTAATTATTATATAATTATATAATTATTAATATCATGATAAACAATTTAAACAATTTAATTTACAATTCTATAACACCAAACACTCATCGGTTGATCTCATCAGAAAAGATCTGTAACCAAATTCTTGTCAATAGCACATGATTACACATCAACCATGAATCAAGAAATATACTAAAGAAATGATGTCAAACTAACCACCCAAAAATATATATTGATATCATAAAAAATTTAGAAAATTTATTGTTATAATATACGTCAATGAAGCATCTTATTGTAATGCATTAATGACCTCTTGTTAGGTCCTCATCATTGCCCGATAAAACTCCCAAACATAAATGGCTGATTACCACATTCATTGAACGAACAAATGAATAACCCTTTTTAAAAATAGATGAAATTGATTTTTTTCAAAGAAGAACAATGTTGAATGGAGGCTGATGAATATATTACCCTCCAATTTCTTCAAATCACACCCAAAAATGAAATATTTGTAATGTATGGAGGGGTATGATCATTAGATGAGAAATAATTTGTGCCTCTTGGTTAAAAAACAATTGGTGGAGGAGCTCAATATTATCTCTTTTTAAAATCCAACCCGCACATTACACATCTTTTTTTTTCTCAAGTTAATACACTAAGGTTTCACACCATGAATCTGTAGGGTCGCACCCCATTAAAAAAATACATGTTGTGAATAATATATATGATCCACATTACTAAGGGAAAACCACAATAATTTAATGTCATACTACATGTTGTCAAACCAATTCATGTTGTGTAAAAAGTACAAGAGATGAATGGCTCGATGCATCCATTTTTTAGAATCTCAAATTGGATAATCCACCTCCAATGATCGATCGTACCCCTATAAAACCCATTTTTATGATAAAATCATCAGTAAATACAACATTTATATGATCAAACACTCAAAAAATCATTTTGATTTGGTGTTCAAAAAATGGCCCATCTACCAATTGGTTAATACGAAAACACTTATAGAATTTCAACCTAGTAAAAAACAGGGTATGTTACAACCTATCATTCATGAACTTATTATCATAGATAATCCTTGAGGAACAAAAAAATTGAAGTAAAACTACATGGGTCATTAATTCCCTCTTAGACCATGTTTTTTCGAAGAAATTGTATTAACTATAATTAAAACATGAGGATGGAACCTTGAGAAAATATAATCCAAAACATGATCATGTAATCATATATTTTATAAAATAACATATGGTGATACCTTATATAGGTCGATACTTTTAATGGTAAATTTTATTAAATGTTATGGAAACTATCATAATTTCATATGAAATCATGTCCCCGACATTCAAATTACACATTAACTCTATGCTCACTTAAGGAATATAAGAGCCAACTCCTAACATAATTTCCCAGATAGATCATCCCAATTAATTTTTTTAATGAAATAGAGCACACACTAGATAAATACTAATCTGATACTGATGGACTGTCATCAATTATCCCTGGACACTAAATACACTCATATTCCACTGTAGTCCCAATTCAAACATTTACCTATTATTTCCTGATAATTTCTAGTGTATATGGTACCTTTTATCAAACTACGTAAAAGATATAATGACCATACAAAACATGGTCTCACCCTTCTCCCAACTATAGTATATTCATTTTCTATATTCTAGAAAAATGAAATCCAAACATGGTATCCAATTCCTCTATTTTACTATACATGACATTCAGAATGAAGAAAAACGTTCTACCACATGAATGAAAATGTATATTCAATTTATCACCATTTAATGATCTATGAAAATGGTACCCTTGGAAAAAACTCAAATTCAATCCAAAATGAGGGTCACCATCCCCTAATGGCCAATGGGTTACTATGCCCCATTTTTTATTACTTTTTAACAAATCCCCAACTGCAACCTCAGATAGTTTCAATCTAAAACATGATAAACTTATAGATATATCTTAGTATATAGGTGTATCTCCCAAGGAATACCTAGGAGGATGTCATGATAATGTGTTATTTTCTCTAAATAGGAATGTAGTATGATTCCAGTGATATGAAAATAAGTCACTTTTGTTCTATGCTTAAATAAATATTATTTATACATGCCTTTAACAAACATATAACACCAAATATGTAGATAATGATTTTCGAGGTCGAACCATGGGTTAACCGTGTAATTGAATCCAGTATATTCTCAATTTCTTATCTTCTATAAAGATAACATACTTATTTTTTCAACATACATGGTAGACCATGCCTATAATTGTTTTTCAAACCATCCGTCCTTAAAACGTAATCAGCCACTCACTGATATACAATTAAAAAGGTTTCATGTGTTACTGATGTGTTCCATAAATTTCTAACTTGTACCACCATGAGTCCTCTGTCAATAAGCCATGATTACATTGTTACAATACCCATTAGTCTCATATATCCATAATCCCCCTTGGAACTCCTCTTCAAATTTTCTGTACCACACCTATTCTGTGATTTATTTCCATAACCGCTGATCACAAGAAGTCATTAGAGTCAGGATTTTATACCCATTACTTTACTAAATTATCAATAATGAAATGAATATTTAATGATGCTTGGTTACCTAATAATCATTCTTATTGAAGAAATTCTCAAAAAACAAGAATCCTGGGTGCTTCCTCTAAATTTGAAGTCATCTCACTATGCCTATATAAAAATATTTATTAACTACCACGCATCAATCCCAATAGGTCCATATAACCAAGCTCATTTCCTAAAAAGGAAACATAAAACTAGTTACAACCACTTTTATTAGTTTCCCTTGATAAAAAAAACATCTACCCATAGGGGGCTAACCCAATAATAAAGGCATATAGGTCTACCATCAATCCCTACTGAACACATCTCATAATATGGTTTCTTGTTTTAACAACCTATCCCAAAGATAAAACATCTCTATAGGGTCACATGGAATGAGGTGTCACCTCCACACCCATCTTAGTATAAGTCATCTATCATGCCTTTCAAACCAATATCTGAAAAAGGTCAAAAAAATATTTACCGATATTTGTCAAAATATTTCAACCTCATTATTATATGCCCATAATCCCCATCGATAATCCCCACAAGCGATATCCCTAGGAGTATCATGATATAACATAGGAAGATCAATGTATATCTACAAATATATCATTAGTATATTGAAATTACCCCAAGTGTTATAGTTTACAGTCATCATTATGTTTATACTGACATCGTATAAAGACACCATACCTTATCTCCGTAAAAGAATAGTCAAATAAACTCTATTAAAAAAGAATCATTTGAATAAATTGACCTGTATGGATCAATGATATGAACATTGTTTCACCTAAATGATCCATGTTATACAGCACATACTCTCGAAGTAAGTAGAATTTCATTTTATAATATGTAGGAAAACACTATATTAGTTATTACTGAAACCTAGAAAAACTAAACCATAGTAACAAACCCTTATTAGGGGTTTATCAGGTGGGAATAATAAACATTATCAACCTAAAATGGTCTATACACCTTCTTCACATGAGTCCATAGTCGTTATCCTCTATATGAAAAGTGTCAATTGATATCTACATCACCTTCCATAAGAATGATGGATATGAAATTCCTTTCAATTGTGTAGAATGAAATGAAAATCCTATTGGGGAAACATAATTTTTGTAAAATTTAAAACAATTATTGTATATTTAGTTCTATGAACATGCTAAAATATATATAATATGTGAATTCATTGTTCTTAATATGATTCATGATATTCCTATTTCCTTTTTCCCTAGAGTAAAAAATCTATCATTTGCCTCCTTCAAATCATCCAAGATTCACAAATCCAATAATGGAGTATTATTAATGGGTTGAGGACCATATAACCATAAAAAATCATAAACTATAAAAAGAATTTTGATCACTCAAAGTGAAAAACAATATAAACCTATAACATCCGAGTTCAGAACAATAATCACATATCCCTAGTAACCATGAATTTTTAATAGAACATGTATTTTCAATGAACTAGTCTTATGTCCATAATAGGTTTATATTCATTCCAAATACACAAGTCTACCATATCATATATAGTAATACTATAAAAAATGAAAAACATATGATACCAATAGGTAATATTTGGGCTAAGATCAACTAAAAAGGTACATCGAGCTGGTTGTCCACAAGATTTATTCATGCCTCCCTATATTCCAGAGGATTACAACTAGTTGTGGGGGCATCGGGTGTGATAGTGGTGGGTCTCTACCTTTATATCATAGTAAAAAATACATAAAAGGACTAGATATCATCCATACAATTAATAAAAAGAATTTATAAGAAATAAAATAATTGAAACACTATATTCTTAATAATTAATGAAAATCTATAAAATCCCAATTATTTATATCATACATACAGCTCTAGTCACCCACTAATCTGACCATACCTATAAGAGTATATAAGTGGAAGTGAAATTAAATCACATAGATCTCCTAAATTTTTTGAGAAGAACTACATAACCAAACACCACACACACACACAAACACACACACACACACACACATATATATATATATGAGCCTCTCTCATCAATAAATATTGGGATTCACGCCATCCTTTACCAACAACCGTGTGATCATTTTCTAAATTACCCTTTTACAGTGGTAGCCTTATATGGGTAAAACTACATAAAATAGTAAGGAACCACCAATGTGGTATCATATGTAGAAAGCGATATAGTTTGTATATATATTGGAGATACCCCCATGGTTAAATAATTGAAATAATAACTGTTAGAAATGTGTTGAAAGACACTTCATATTAGGAATTCACTAGAAAGGTTTTTAACATATATGAAATGAAATTAGAATCTACATGTAAAATAAATAAATTCAAACCACATTTTATCCCTATGTATGTGATTCTATTTAAGGAGGTAAAGTTTTATCACATATATATATATATATGTAACTATATGTGTGTATATATATTCATAAATATGAATATACATTATTAAGGTGAAGGAAATAAAATAAAAAACATCATTTTGTCCTTGGTACAACAATATCGATCGTATGTACATCTTGTGAATAAAGAATTTAGATTAATGTCATACAACTCATGTCAAGAATGATTTCATAAATATCTAGGTTTTTAATTCCAATTGATAATACCTACTACTTCTAACACTAGAATTAATATATGAAAGATATGGAACCATTGATTGATTCATGTCCTTGTCCCAGGATCACCTATACTCTCATCCAAACACTATAAAGATGGATTATAGTTAAAATATGGGGAACTTGGGAAGATCAAATTACTTTATATAAATAAAATGGGACCATATTAAAATGAAATTCATACATATATAATGATAAAATGTATTAATGATATTTCACATAACATATGAATTCATCCAAGGAATTCGCATTTGGAAAAACATGTATCAGTCATGGAGTATATAATGTCCCCTATCCTATGAGTCTCTTAATGTAATTAATACACATGAGTCCATTTTCCACCAAAGGTGTATTTAAAAAACTAACCTTATAATTTTGTCTTATGAATTACAATATGGGGATAAAAGTATCTACCAATGATTTATACAAACCCATGCTTTTATTGGCCCATCCATGAAATCCAACATGGGAACCAAGTTATCTATGTGGCTTGGTTTAAAGAATATCTTATTCTCTCTGTCCAAGAAATTATACCTAAGGAAATCCAAGTATCACTTGATGAATAACACAATTAATAATAACTATTAAATGATACAAGGTGTTCAATAAAAAGGAATCCAAGTATCTCTTAATATGTAATAAATTGGATTCTATGAGTTTTATGGAATTTCAAATAATATATAAAATAGGATCAAATTCCAGACTCCAGGAATCATGATTGGGCATATAAAATAATATAGAGTAATAACAATGCTTATTGAATATATCCTGTGAAATATAACATGGAAGAGAAATAAAATAAGTAACACCATTTAAGTCTCATCATCCAAAAATTAGGTAGCACCTCAGGTAACCATGGTTTCATCAACAATAAAAATGTAAATGCATAAATAAATAGTGATAGTTCCTAAATACATAAACATTACAATAATAGCACAACCTCATGGGAATAAATATTTTTTATGGGTTCTATTATGAAACCTACTACAATATCTTCCCAAGAACATACTATTCTATATGAGGTTTCTCATGTACTGGGAACTCATGGGGTCCTCTAGATAAATATGATGAGAAAAATGCATGGAACTAGCTCAGTTTAGTGACCTTCAAAAGGAAATGGTGGTGTTATGGATTATCTATTTTATGTACCAATAAAGGATCAGGGGTTCCTGAAACTAATTCCCAGATTTATTGAATATGGGGATAAAGAATTTATAGCAGTGTTTCCAATTGGGTAGTAAATAAAGAACGAATTGTTTAGTATGAAGATAAGGAGTTCTCTAGGAATAGATGGCTTTCTAGGTATTTTTTTGGGAGGCCTAGTATATCATTAATTATCTTGTTAAGAATATGTATGGTATTTTTTCAGTGGTGGGGGTGACATTATAGAGTCATGAGTGCCTCTAGAGTTTTTATTTTGTTTTTAAAAACAAAAAATCCAAAATATATGAATCAATTCCATCTGATAATCCTATAAAACATATTATACCAAATTTTGGATAAATTACTAAATTGTATAATGAGTGGTATGATATCAAGAATTATTTCCTAGAAGTATCATGGTTTTATACTAGGGATAATTATTTAGGGTGATGTGGGATTCACCCAACAGATGGGGGATGATATGAATAAAATGTCCATAGACTCTAATTCCATCATCATAACAGACATGGATAAAGCATATGATAAACATTATTTGTTGTCTGTTATTCAAATTATAGGATTATGGGTTTTAAATAATGGATTTGTATCCTATTCTTTAGGTGTTATTCTACTCTTGGGATGCCCACTTTATTGAGCTATATAAGATTTAGTTTTTTTAAAACTTTTTGGTGTCTGAGGATTGGGATACCTCATTCTCCAATTTTTTTATCAATTCATAGATGTCCTTAACAATTAATATGAGGATCTATGTGGGGGAAGGTTCGATCATACCTTACATGAATAAATTAGGGTATAACCTCATATCAGATTATATGTTCTCTAATGATGTGTTTTTCATTATTAATGGCGGGGAGAATTCTATATTAAGATGGAATCATATGATGGAGATTTATGCAGATCATAGTGGATATAAGGTCATCTTGGGTAAGAGAATGATTTTTTTCAGTAGATTCCCTTCTCTTCAATGCAGGGTCCTTCAATTATAGTAGGGTTAGCATCAAAAGTAGATCTCATTGATGTATTTTGGTTCTCCTATATATAAAAAGAGAATTAGAAACATATGGTTGAGGGAACGATGAATAAAATAATAGGGAATATCTAAAAGCTTTAAAAAAAATTACTCGTATTTGGTGGTTGCATCACTTTTATCAAAACTATGTTATCTTCCATGACTATGAATGTTGTCTCTTAGATCAAAATTCCTAAGGGTACTATAGAGAAGCTATAAAAATCTTTAAGTTGTTCTTATGGTATTAAAACGATAATGATCTTAATCAATAGGATTCTTCTAGAATGATAGAGAGGTCTATTAAAGAGGGTTTCATAATCTTCAATGACATAGATGAAGTCATGAAGTCCATTTAGGAAAAAGAAGTGTTGGTTATTGTGGAAGAAAATTTTCAATGGTCTAAATTCACAAATCCAGGTACAATGATAAATTAGAGGAGTGTGATGTGAACATGATATTTCCATATAGAATATCCCATAATTTGATCAGTATCATGGTGGTTAATAAATAAAATGTTTGAAGGATTCTGGGAAGATGTGTGATTCGGTTTTGGAAGATAATGGATTATTCAAGGCATTATTCTTCACTAGATTCCATGTGCAAGAGGTCGCTTTTAGGGTGGGTGCTTCATATTCAATCATCATCTGATCGAATTCCAATACATTTCCTAAATAATTATTTTATTAAATTTATATATATTATGTTCCTTATAGGTTTATATTATTCATATCAAGATGAAGGTTCTTTAATTGAAGTTATTAACACAAGCTGGTACATAACTGCAATGAGAACTATTTATTGGAAAATCAGCATTAGTGAAAGAGGATACATGGGAATAATAATTTCCCAATCTTGAGGATGTGATACATACTGTTACTAAAAGATTAAAATGTTAATAAGGTAGAAATCTTGATGTTCTCTCACTACTGATGTTGCATATCCATAGTAAAAGAAACTACATGGAACTTTATTATCATTAGTGAGAGGATTGTGGGTATCTAGATCTACCTTTTATGTTACATGGGTCTCTCTAGGGATGGATAAAACATTGTGTAGTTATACAAGATGTGGTTTTATGGAGGTAATATAAATACCGAGGAAGCCAATGAGAGGGCCTTAGTGATGAAAGATTTTATTCTGGCGTATTTGGGAAGTGAGGAAATGTGAAATGGAGGGAAAACAAAATTTTATTCTCTCATTATAGTTCATGTGAAATCCCATATGGATGAACATGGATCCTTGCACCCACGAGGCTAAAATACAACATATCTGATGAAGATGGTCTCTAATGTGATTTTGAATGAAAGGAGAAATTATAGAATACTTAAAGTAGAGTGGTTGTGTTGGATTTCCCCCTCAAATGCATTGAAGCTTATTGTCGATAGATCCTATGTGGAATGGAATATGAGAGGCGGTGGTCTAGTATGTGAAAGAAATGGTCCAGTTATGTTTGGTTGAAGTTATTTCTTTAGAACTAATAATTCCTTAACTAAGGAATTTCGTGCCTTGACCAGTGTGTATATGCTCTGAAGGTTTTATAAATTCAATATCATGGAGGTGAAAAAATACTCTATGGTACTGGTGGATGTTTTACTAGGAAAGAGAAACCCCATAGAAGAATTAACTTATCTTTTTTAGGATGTTCATACTATTTCTTGATAATCATATGGTGGTCTGTCAATGGAGGGAAGGAATCTTTGTTGCTGATTAACTATCTAAGAAATGAGATCTAGATGAGGCTCTTCTTTTATATACTGAAATGTGCTCTCTAGTAGGTGATTTAAATATTATTAACAAGGGTTAATCCCTTGTTCTTCTATACTTTTGGCTTCCATGATTTTATCTCGCCTACACCATTCTAAAAGTCAATTAAAATTTAATTTTCAATCCAAGGGCCAACAGTAGAAGCCAAAGACTGTACAAGATCATCTGACCTGAGTAGATTTTGGTATAATAGCTAAAAACATTGAAATTCATTAATAATAATTATGAAATAATTAAATATTTAATTTTTAAGGGTGTAACACCAAAAAATCCACCAGATTACCTCATCACACCAGAACCACAACCAAAATATCCCCAAGAACACAAGAAGTTCCCTAAATACTAGAATGTTAATTAGAAAAAATAAATAGTGTGAAAACATGAAAACAATTAATTTAAAAGAATTAATGATTCATAAAAATCACTATTGTGACATTCCTACATCAATCAATATGTGGTGAAGTGTAGATGAAGTCTCATGATATCCTAATCCTATGAAGATAAAAATACCCAATTGAACAAGATGATTTCTCCATCGTTCATTGGAATGAAGAATAAAATGGAAACAACTCAAATCTGAAATGAATGGAGTTGAAAATTTTCTATGGAAGTTGTCCATAGATCTTACTCAGCAGCACCTTGGAATCATACCAAAAACACCATTGATTAGTTACAAAAAAGGAGGTCTAGTGTTGGCCAAGGACTCCCACACACCTCCTAGTTGTCCAAGGAATAAAATGGTGTAGAATCATCATATTATAACTTTTTTAAAAGCCTTCAAGTACATATTATGGTGTGTAACTATTACACACTGTGTAATAGATGAAAATCATTTGTTCACCATGGTAATCCCCTAAGTATGCACATTGTGAATATGATAGGCTATAACCCATGAAACTAAAACACATTGTGATCTAGAATAAATATGTTTATTCCATGAGGAAACCCTCAATCTATTCTCATTATTCATCATGTCCGGAAACCAATTCACATAATTAAATTAATAGTAGATATTAATGGCCAATAAAACCTTTTTTAGAATTCAGGGCTATTTATTCATCCTCAATGTTATCCTATATCCCAATTATACCCACTAAAATATAATCTAATTCACTAAAACCCACATATATGCAATGAAACACTCAAAATATCCTTATTTCCAGTTCTCAAAATGACATGTCCAGCAATGAGTAAAATTAAAATATTCATCAAAGGTCATCAAATCCCAAAATATATGAGATTATATATAGTAACCCTTTCCTTTACACATATTATAACCTTATTTTAAGTATAATTATCCGTCAAATAGATACAATGGATCGTAATTTCATCTTTATTTTAAATAATATGTACATATAATTTACATCATAGATCTAGAATAAAACAACTCTTTATTTATCTTCCATATTTAGATTTTAAATTCTATTAAAACTATATATAGTCATAGGATAAGATATGGAATACCTAGACAAAAGGTATGATTGAAAAGTCCTTGTTATGGAATAAACCTAAGAATAAAGGAAAACACATCAGTTAGACGGCATAAACTAGTAACATAAAAGGAATGGACCATGAACAATCCTATGGAATCATGGACAAAGAACATGAAATCATATGATCTTGTAAAAATAATAATGTTAAAAAATATATTAAAATTTATAAACATGAGTCCAATATAACAAAAAATATTATATCACATGTTTGAAAATATATAATATTAGATTAGGTTTCCCCCCTAATCCCATACATAGTGTCTCTTGAGACTAAAAATTACCCAATTCATTTGAATTATGTCATAGAACAACATTCATAACATTTTAATATATTTTAGTCTATATACTCAATCAAATATAATGAATAAACATATGGTTTACCAATAAAAATAAAATGGTAATCATAATCATGTCATATATAATAACCAATGATCATAACCAAATAGTATATAACAATTAGTGGATTTAAATCATACATTGAAATTAAGAAGGGAAAATATTCACATATCATACTAAATGATTTGAAAGTTATTTGAAAACATGTCAAAGAGTATTTAATAAACTTTAGAAATGAGTCACATTATTGAAGTTTAAGGGAAAAATAATAAAGATTACTTTGAGACGCTATAGTAAAAATTGTTTACATAAACCCAAGAATGAACTAAGACAGTTTTCCATGATTTAATTAATTCTTTTAGAAAAATATATGTGGAATTAAATAGTTTATGTAATTTACATGAAAATCGGTATGAAATAAGGAAGTTACCATTAATCGGGAATGCTTATTAGGAGGAATTGAGAATGAAACCTATTTAAATGTGTATTTCCTCATAAAATAAGGATGAATTGATCTGAAAAAATAATTTTGAAACATATTCACAGAATATAGAAGATTTATAAATTAAAAATGATGAAATATATTATTTTAAATAAGGGGAAATCATAACCCAACTAGATAATTGGATGTTCGGTGAGATCCTTTAACTTATGTCTGAATGTGCTATCGAGTTGCACTTAATTTATTGGATATTGAAATTATATAAATTTTTTAATTATATAAATTCATTCCCCAAATTTATTTTATTAATTATAATTTTATAAATTTGTTTTATTTCCACTTTGATAAGTTATAATGTTTAACTTTGTCATTCTACGAGTGTTAATTTCATGGATTTCATGGTTTTCATGGACATTGTAATTGTTTATAATTAATGATGTTCTTGTCCAATTGAATCAAAATAGTAGAAGTTGAATTAAATAGTATTAATATTATTTATATAATTTTAAATGGTTTTATATATTATTTTTCTCATATTATAAATCTTCATTATATAATATAGTAAAGAATAATTATTAGTTTATTATTGGTAGTTTTAAAGACCATGCCAACTTGTATTGTAAAATTTAAATTTATTTTTAAATATTGTTTTTGTATCATGAAATAAGTTTTTATATATTTATTATCTACTTAGGTAACCATAAAAATGGTTTTATGACTAGAATTTGAGAAGATAATGAAAAATTAAAACTTGTCGTACATGAAGGTAGTGAATCGACACATCACAAAAAATATTTTCATTTTTAGAATTAAAGGAGAAGGGAAGAGATTTGATAATTGATATTCCATTAACATAATAATATTCTAGAAACATTATGATACTAGTTTTATCATTCCACTTTTAGTATGGGATGTAATGGTATGATAAGAAAATAGAAAAATTAAAAGGGAAAAAGGAAGTATTTTACCTCTTGAATATCATCTCTTTGAGAACCTCTTTGAGGTATTTAAAATTGGAATTTTATGGAGAGAAGAATGACCAGTACAAGAGGACGATGTTTTCAGAGAAATTAGTTATAATTAATACAATTATCAAGGATTATATTTTTTGTGTAGAAGATATAGTGAGTGGTGGTATTTATAATTTTGGAGAGCGGTATTTTTGATTATTTTATTCTTTTTTTTATTATTTTAGCACAAGAATATCAATATAGTTGATTAATACGTATAAATATATTAAATTTATAATGATATATCAGTTCAATTATTTTTTACCTCATCTATAAAATATCTAACACTCAATAATTCATTCATTAATTATATACAACAAATTATATTACTTTACTATTCACAAAAAAGTCATTTATTTTTTCAAAAATTTAAAAAATATTCTTTACAATTTTTTAGAAGTGTATATTTAAAAAAATGACTCTATATTATGAAAATAATTTTATAAATATAATAAATATAATTCTTATTTGAAATTATCTTTTATTCCAAAAATACTGATTTTAATATTATAACTGATTTTATGATATATTTTAAAATTATTTGAGGTCTCTTAAAATTACCTTATCATTATAATAAAATAAAATATTAAATTTTGATATACTTTTATTAAAATAAATTTTATTTTGATTCAATAAGTCAATTATAAAACTATAAATAATCATTTTCATTACAAAAAAATTCTAACACACAATTTATCATTTTTAAAACATTTATTTACATATTTCTTGATATAAATATATCATATTTTCATTTATAAGACACCTAAATTTAATTTACCCTTTCATAGGTATGGTTAATATTTCACACCCAAATTACTCTTCCTAATGTTCACATTACTATTTCAACATCAATGTTTCTATTCGTGCATTATTATTTATAATGATTATAAGGCTTTACTACATACTATAAATACAACATATTTCATGCCTTGGAATCGTATATTCTATCACAACATTATATATAAATTAATATTATAATGAATATTTTATTGTTACATAATCTTTTAGTTCTATATCATTGTTTTTTAGTGCAGTCATTCTTTTGGATTTAGAAGATCAAAATTTTCCAATTCTGGAAATCTTATTTTATATTTTTTTTTTCTATCATAATATATTCTATTATTATTGGTTCGATTTCAATATAATATATAATTCATCATTTATTAGAATTATTATTTTTATGTTCTCTAAGTGATGTATGTGCTTTATACTACATGAAATTATTACAAGAAGGCAATTACCATTGAAAATTTTATATTTCAATACATTATTTCCCCTTATGAATTTTTACCCTTGAAAATACATTTTACATACTGAGGTGAAAACTTTGTATGATACTTCTCCTATACTAAATTGTTTAGTTCCAATGTAAACTCTTAATATTTATGGTTCCTCAATATTAATTTGACCAGGATAGAAGTATAATGTGTAAAATTTATCTATATTGTCAAGGATATTCATCGATATCTTAGTGAGATATATAATTTTATAGCAATATCATTTCTGTATTCATAACATGTACATGATTTATTATTTACTTCTTTTGGTAAGATACGTGTAATACATAATTTACTTGAATCATGATTGATGTAAATGCTAGTCGATATGTCATAGATCCAATGCGATCAAGAATCACAAATGGTCTGATGTACCAATTTGTTTTCTTTCCATTATTCTCAAATATCATGAATGTCTTCCATGGATATATGTATTGTTACAATTTTTTACCAAACACCAAATATATGTCCTGTCAATGATTATTTTCATTTACCTTATTCCGATTTTTAGCTGTCTTGGAATGATACTTAATGGTTTAAAGCTTTTATACAATTTCTTCAACCATTTTCACCCTTAGAAGTATATGTTGACCAACATCATCCCAACGTGCTGGTGTTTTACATATTGTACCATAATGATATTAATATCTTTAAATTTAAATGGTTTAGTTGAAACTGTTGTCATATGATAAATAAACCAATGTAAGATATTGATCCCATCATCCATTTATGTCTATGGAACACACTCTAAATATTTATTCCATTGTCTTACTAGTTCCATTATATTTTCCTTCAGTTTGAGATTGACAAGTGGTGATAAATTGATATCAGTGTGTATGGAATTTTTCTGTGTTTTCCCTTTCGTGGGGGTGAATATTGGATAAAAAATAGATATAATTGATTGTGGTAAATTAAGTATCCTAAACACTTCTGTAATTTTTATTTGTGTAAATCGGTTGAGTGAGAAATCATATCAAATTTCAATATTGTGAGTATTCTTTAAAAAATAATCTAAAGTAACCCATGTCGAATTATTCCCTCTAGTTGTCTTAAAATGTATGATGATAAAATCTATGGTTTTTTTCCCATTTTAACATCGGTATAGGTAATGGTTCTATAATCCCCTTAGAATTTTTATTTTAAACCATCACTTTCAAACCAACCATGCACATTGATGTATATTCAAAAACATCCTTCTTCGTATTGTCCCACCAATAGTTAGCTTAGATATCATGATGCAACTTTTTTCTCCATTGGTGGATATAGAAATTCAATCATTGTGAATCAATTAATAGCTCTTTTTTTGTCATTGGATTCTTTAGAATACATATTTGTGACCCAAATATTATAACTCTTTCTCCATAAATTATAAACTCTAATTACTTACCCTATATTATATATTCCTCATTTTCTAAATTTCCACATCATTTCATTCATAATCCTTTATGTTACCCATAACAGATTGGTAGTAAATAATTTAAGAAACAATTGATGATGTTCATTAACGAATTATACCAATTTTCATCCTATTTAATTCTAAAAATATTGTACCCTTCTCAATTATCATCAATGATAATGCTTTAGGATCTTCTCACCTTGTAGCATCCTCTACTTTATTAGAATTACCAAGATGGTCATGGATTGAGTAGTTATAATCCATGATGAGCTCTAACTATATTTAATGGAACATATTAAGGTATTTATGTGTGTACATATCTTTGAGGCCCATATAATCAGTATATATCTCACACTTCTCCAAATTGATAAAATGAATCTAGATTTTTAGGTTGAAGATCACATCCACCATCTCGAGATCATTTGTGCAATATTTTTTCTCATGAAAATTCATCTTTTATAAGTCATATTATATCACGTTATCATTTTCCATCATTACACAAGCTAATACCTTCATCAAATTTTCATTGAATACCCCAAATAATTTCACACTTATCAGTAGATGATGTAATGGCGCAGTGATTAGCCTCTTTTTGAACTTAGTAAAGTAGTATTTTTATTCACTAGTCTAGAAAAGCTTTACTCCTCTCTGAGTTAGAATTTTTAGTTTGTTTTAAAATAATGTTATGTACTTCACAAATATTCTAAAATAAACTATTATACTATGGAATATATGGATCTCAGATTCAAATATTGTGATGATCCATTTCATAATTTCATTTATTTTAGAAGGTTCCATATATATACCTTTGGTTTTGATAACATACCTTGTAAATAATAAATCATCCATCTAAAACTCACATTTACTGTTAATTTCATATATATCATCCAATCTCAATGTCTTTATCACACTATTAAAAAAATCATATCGGTACTATTTTCTCTTAAAGTACACTAGAAAATATTTTATAAATACTACCACAAAATTTTCAAGGGAATATCAAAATATGATATTCATTATGTCTATAAAACATTTTAGATCAATTCTGAGTCCAAAGGGAATCACTATGATCTTATAGTGCTCATAAATCATTTGAAAGGAATACATATAAATATATTCATTCCTCGCCATTAATTTATTATATCCTAACTGATGTTCCTATATAGAGAAATTCATATCCCCATATAGTTGATCAAACATGTCATCTATCCATGAAATGGGTTACATTATCTCTATCTAGTTTTTTCTGATCTCACTATATTGAATTAATAGAATCACCGATCTATCCTTATTTTTTATGAAAAGGAATGCTCCACCCCATGGTGAAGAATTCGGGCATATAAAATACTTGTTTAGATTCTATTGTAACTGCTACTTGAGTTCCTCCAACTCAATGTTCACCATAATTAAAGGTGTATTTGATATGTCGAGTGATCTATGTATAAGATCAATTGAAAACATAGACTATTAGTCATGAGGATGACTAATAAATTCTTGTGGGAACACATCTGTATAGTTCCTCAAAAGGGTAATATCTTCAAGGATGATCCTTTCTATTTTTCCATTAATTCGAGCTAGATATGCTTGATCATAATTCAATAACATCCACAATTTGTCTGATAATTTTGAATCAGATTCATCCTCCTACTTAAATATGAATATAAATAGATGATGACTTGTGATGTGATGATTGATGACTATTTCCTGAAATTTGATGTTGTATTTATATTGTGACGGGCAATTCCAACACAATATTGCTTCAAACTCCACCAAAGGATGTAATAAAATATTTTTTAGAGTATCAATCCACAAAACATTGACTGGGGAGAAATTATATATATTTAATTCAGTAATTTATCCATATATTGTTCTCATAGATAACTCATCCTTCATATTTTTAGGTGGTGTTCAAATAGTTCTACTAACCAAGTAATAAATGAAATAATGTAAAAAACAGAATCAAAAATTAATTTCATTATTCTTTAATTAATAACTAGCATACTTGTCATTATGTTTAGGTCGATTTCAAGAGTAGAATTAGTGTATAATAGTCCCTTCCATTCTTCCTTGGAGGTTATTGTTATTGACTCCCTCTAACAATCCTTGGCTTAAATCTTTTTCGTGCATAATTCCCATATACCTTGTAGTTGAAACACTACAGTACAAGTTTATGGTTTATCTTCAAATAAAATTCATTTTCAAAAATATTTTTCTTATTTAAATCCCTTAATAATCAATTACCCTGATTACCCAATCTTCTAAATTTGGGGTATCTCTTGATTCCCCTTAACCAGTTTCCCATATTCTTCTTCCCACACAATTGACATTGGGGACGTTGGGATTTATTTCATTACTGGGATTTATCAATTTATTATATCATGTTAAAATAAATTTTATTACTTTTATTTCAAGGCCCATGAAACCACTAGGAATCATAGATCTTATTTTCAACCTTAAGGGAACAATAGACAATCTCTCCATAGTTATCAAATTCTCAAATTCTGAATTCTTTTAATATACTCATATATAGTCCACTAAATAATAAATCCACCTTTATTTAATTGTTCCTTTAATTTTTGGACTATTTAACTTCAACACCTATAATGTATTCATTTAATGCTCAGATAGTTTGATCCTATATTTTCTTCTATACATAGAATTATAACTCTATATGATGATGCATAGTTCCGGAAAATATTTTTTGAAAACAATTTCATGAATCCTTTCAAATAGATGGAATAAATTTGATCCTTATACATCATGGTTTTCATTATATTACAATAATGATATGGTTCACAACTAAAACTATAAACTTCCAGTACAAATTTCTCTTCTTCTTAGTACTCGACAATATAGAATATTTTATCAATGTTGGTAATCAATTATTCTATGATGAGGGGATCAGAATCCCCCTTAAAAAAATAATGAACATGTTGCATAAAGGATTCATCCACAACATTATATTTATTAATGGTTCAAAGTTGTTCTATGTGATTGATGACATTATTCATATCTTGATTTAGTTGTGCTAGAAATATAATGAAGTTTAAATCTACAACTCCCATTATGTTTGGAATTTCATTAGGAATATAATCACATTGCTCATCAGATTTATTATTTTCATGCTTTCTCATATTTCTCACTACAAAATAAGAAAAATAATATAAAATTAAGGATATTGAATATATAACTAATAATAAAATAAAAATTAATAATTAAACATTTAATTATAACCATGTAAATGAAAAATATTCATTATCTTTTGATTCCTTATGATTCCATCTTTGTTATCCACTATGATAGAGTTTTACTGAAATCTCATAGTAATGTTTTATATTCCTATTGTAAAAATATAACTATACTAGCATTGATACCAACTATAGGTAATCAAGCATTATAAATGTATTATTAGATTATCTAAATAAAAATTATCAATATAATTCAAACCTACAATCATAATTTCTATTGTCTTTGGAAGATTCGGTACTTAAAAATGAAAACATGGAACTAGAATAAATAATTTTTTTTAATATTATATAATAAACTTCAAATGCTTTTGAACCCTTATATCTATATATGATAACCAATGGAAGATATATAAAAATGGTTGAGCTAAAAAATACCTATAAGGGATAAAACACAGGAATGAAACATAACACATGAGTTAGAAGGCATAACATGATAACATAAAATAAATGTAAGATGAATAATAAAATGGAATCATGGGACATGGAAAATTGAATTATATGATTATGGAAACATAAGAATGTGGTAGTAGAATATAACATGACACAAAAATCATTCAATGATAATAAGAAATACTATATCACAAGGTGGAAAAAGCCCCATAATGCATTAGCATTACTCTATTTTCCCATATATGTTGTATCATGAGATTAAACATTTTTTAATTCATTGGAGATAAATTTGGGTTCACCCATCATAACATTTTCATTCATATGTTTACAACATAATGATAAAATTATATGGAATAATCATAAGGCTTACCGAAGGAAATTAAATTGTTATCATAATCATGTCATATAGAATAACAAATGAATGAATTGTAATTCTATACATGAAAAAATGGATTAAAAAAATAAAGGGAAATTTAGGATTGTTATAGATCATGATAAATTACTTCCAAAAGTGGTGAAAAAATAGAATACTATTTATGAATCATTAGAAATGAGAAACTATAGTGTAGTTTAAGGTAATAATATTAAAGAGTATATAAAAAGAAAAAATCAATATTTTTTTTGTAAAACCATAAATGAAATAATCTAATTTTCATGATGAAATAATTGATTTTTTAAAAAATATTATTGTATTGAAATATTTTAGGGAGTTTACATGAAAATGGGTAAGAAATAACAATGCACTCTCTAATTGGGTTGTCTTGTCTGGAGGAATTGAAATTGAAACCTTTTTAAATATTTATTTACACAAAAAATAAGGAATATTATATATGGATACATAAGATTGGAACATATAAATCTAATTTATAATAAGTATTATAGAATAATGATGATATACGATGGTTTAAGGAATGATATAGTGTAACCCAATGGTAAATTTTTAGGTTCTGTGAGACCCCTAAGGTCATGCATGAATGTGTTCTGGAATTTCACTTATTGACCATGAAAAAAAATCAGATCCATTAATTAGTTAATTAAAACATTATATAAATATTTTAAATTTATTATAATTTTATTAAGTGAATTTTGGCCAATTTATATGAGTTATAATGTTTCATTTTTCTATTCAAAGAGCATTCGTTTCATTGTTTTCGTAGTTAGTTTAATTGTGTATATTTATAGAAGATCTTGCGAAATGTGAAGAAACACAAGAAGTGGATTGAAATTGAACTAGTATATATATTTAATTTCATATGGTCCCATATATAATTTTATAGATATGATAATCATCCAATAGGTAAAAACATTAGGAAAAATGATTATTTTATTTTGTTCAGTTTTGATGACCATCAAAGACTAGAAAAAGTTTATTTATATTTTTCTATATACTGATTGTAGAACATAAAATAATTTATATAATACATTATATAATTTTATTTGACCATAAAAATGAATATATGACTATACTTGAAGGCTTTAATGAAAAAAAAATATCATTATCCATGAAGGTGGTGAATCGACATATCATAGAGGATGTTTTGTTTTTAAAAATAAAAGGAGAAGATAATAGATTTGATGATGGATATTTAATTGAAACAGAAAAAATTCCAATACATGTATGATACTATAGTTATCATGTCACATATGATAAGAGATGTGAGGTATTATAATAACACTAAAGAAGTTAAAACAGAAAGAAGGAGGATTTTAACACTTAAATATCGTCTCTTTGAGAACCTCATTAAGGAACATATAATTGATCTTTTAGTGAGACCAGAATGTCCAAGACATGTGGAAATGGAGACATATTGAAATTTTATAGAATATAGACATGATTATTGTATTATATGGACCCTCATTCTCATTTTTATTAATTTACTTTTTCGTGGGTGTGTTAGAATTCCTTAGTAAATTGTAATTAAAACATACTAAGAGCAAATCATGGGGTTATCCATATAAAATTAAAAAGTAATGTCATTATGTAGTGTTGTTTCATGATTGAACTTGTATAAATGTTAATTAGTGTATATAAATAAAAACAAATTCTCATAAATGATATATATCATTGACAAAGGAATTCTACAATGGTCTATTTTTGATTATTTTTAATACATAAACAAATAATTATTTCCAGTAAATGATCATGAAATCAACAAATTCCAATCATTTTTTCACAGTTTGAAATTTTTTGGATGAACATGATCACTTACAATTATTGAAATGAATAATCCATTTATAAGCAATTGAAAAGGGATGAATAGTTTCTATTTATGAATGTTTAGTTTATTATATTTAAAAAATTTGGACCATATTTTCATATAGCCTTTTTTCTTCAAGTGTTATTGGATTAAAGGGACTTTTTGTGGTAGTATTGAGGAATATGTGTGGAGATTATATATTTTTCTGCTAGAATATTTCCATGTTGTTGCTATGGTGCTCTCTGAAGGCATCCTTGTGCATGGCTATTTGACATCCAATAATGGTTCGGCTCAGCCCCCTCAGACCTCTGTTAAGGATGTTCTTTTTCATCCTCCCCTAGGGATAGGTATGGATCAAATTTTTTTGGTGAAATTATCTCTAATTGAGTCCTAATTCTCAAAGGATGGGTGCACTATGTTGGCTTTCTTAGCGTCTTCTTTAGTGGAGGTGGCCAATAATCTTTAATGGACCTTGTTTTCATGTTTTGGTGCCGATACCCACCCCCTATCGATTTTCAATGATTGAATCTAAATATGGGGATTGGATCTATAGGATTAAGTGTGGACCTTGGATTTTAAGACCTTTTTCATATTTTTGTCTTATGAGGCTGATTTTGGGAAATCTTGAAGCAGAAGTCTATGGACTGTGGGGAACTGAAGATTTTCACTTTCCCACCGGTTGATGGATGCACAAATCGGTAGGGAATGTTCCAATGCAGAAGTATGGATCTCATTTTCAGGTCATCCTCTCCCTCTTATGAATGAGTCCTCAAAGGTGATTGTGGATTTTTTGGGGTTGTACTTGTTCATGGATGATAGGATGACCTGCTAGATAGTAGTATCTGTAGTGAGGATTTCTGTTGAACTAGATATTTCTCAACCACTTCTGGAACACTTGGTTATTTGGATCCAAGCGATATCAAATCATCATCAAACTCTGATTTACCTCTCTTTTCCTTGGTTTTTCCCAATCATAAATCTTTCTTGTAATCCATTATAGGTATGTCGCAAATATCAGATTAGGGAATCCAAGTATCAGGAATTACCGAGGTTTTCTACAAGTCTATTTGGCTCGGTTCCTTATATAGTTTCGGAGGGTCATGATAAGGGTAAATGATTGGATTACCTAGGTAAGGAATATAAGGATTCCTCATCCATGAAGCCTCTCAGTATCAAAGGGAAAGTGTCTCTCATCCATGATATGGTTCTACATCACAAAGGTATGAGTGAGGCATTGTCTGAGGCATCCTTGTACTAGAATCCCTTTATTCATGAAGGGAAAGCACTAATCAGGCAGAATCTAGTGATCTTAAACAAATGTAGGGGTGCATCACCATCTCCTAAGATCATTGTTGGTGGATCCCTTTCTATAGGAACATTTTCCAGCATGGAATATCAGCTCTATTTATTATCACAGGATACTTGGCTACCTTCCGCACCTGAATTTCATTGATTATATTGTTAGAACTATGATATGATGATAATGGTGGTGCTTAACTACCTAGGGAGATCTCTCTTCTACCAATAGTTTCCTCTCCCCCACCATCATCACCTTCTATATTGTCTTCCCCACCACTATCTCCACCAATGCCATTGGGGAAGGAGAAGATTAATTTTTTCAGTCCGAGCTTTGGTTCTCAAAAGATCATCCACCGGGCGATGGCCAAAGGCTTACACTCTCATGTGGTTATTCCACCAAAGGTTCAGAGTATTAGTCTCACCTGGTCTCAATCCAGAATGGGAGCGAGTGTCTCCCCAATATTGTTTCATTATGTCAAGGGCCAAGAGTATGGGGCCAAATCCAGAAGTGTATGTTCAAATGTTTTCGATCATAATATGGAATGTGCATGGTCTAGAGGCTCGTGGGAAATCCAATTTCATAGTTAACAGACTTATCCAAAATTCTGTTTCTATGGTTGTGATCCCTGAACCTATGCTGATTTCCAGAAAAAATATGGTTTAGAATCAGAGGATAAGAATGTGTCATTTCATGAATGGGTATCCTCCAAACTCTAAAATATGTTTTTTTGAAGGACCACCACACGATCAATATTTCAAGTGTGTCAGACCAGTTTTTGGCCACAAATATTTCAGTAGGGTATCACTCAGGGTGTTTCTCCTTCATATATACGAAGTGTAACAGAAATGACCTAGAAATGTCATGGAGGGATTTGGATTTTCACAACTACGATAATGTCCCATGGATATTCGAGGGAGATATAAACATTATTTATATCCTTGAGGATAAAAAGGGGCTAGCATTTTTCCAAGGAGTTCTACCCATGATTTTGTCACATTCAAGTATAGGAACAAACATTTGGATGTAGGTTGTGAGGGAGATAACACCACCTGGTGTAATAACCAGGATGGAGGAAGACAGACTTGGTGTTATCTTGATAGGTACTTGATGAATGAGGTTACATTATCATTATTCACAAATATCAAGGTCTTTCACAGGGTGTGGTGGCTCTCGTATCACTCAATGATTTTCCTTTCCTTGGTTTCATGGTCGTTGAGGGGGGATCAGTTCTAGTTTTATAATAATTGGGTGGAGGAATCTGAATTCATTGATGTGGGTAAGGAGACCTAAAGTCTCCATAATTTGGTAAATCCATGGGTCAAAATCCATAATAAGATAATGTGGTTCAAAAAAAACATTTATTCCATAAGAGTAAGAACATCCCTACATGGGATACAGATTAGGTTGAGATCAATCATGAGGTCGCTTGAATATAGGTCGAACAAGAACATGAATGGGATGAAATCCTCTTCAATGAGTTAAGACATAAAAAGTATCTTCTCAGTGATACCCTCCTAAGATTTGAATTATGGCTAGAGAAGGTGACCGATTTCGATGGATTCATGAGGAGGATCAAAACATAGGTTATTTTCATGCTTTCATCAAGGGGAGGTGAGGTGTACATAGGAAAAATATCCTTAAGGATGATCGTTCTTTCAACAGTGATCGTGATTAGGTTGGTGCTATAGATAATGAAATTATTCAATCCATATTGGTAGTCACCAATCCTTTCATGGCTAGGGGTATCTGAAAAGGATGATGTTATGTTTTAGGATATACCAATTACTGTTTCGGTGGATGTTTATGATCACATGAGGAGGGTTTCGGGGGAGGATGTAGTGCATGATGCAATTTAGACTCTAAAACCAAAGAGTTCTTCAGGTCCAAATGGAATATCATGGTCATTTTAAGCAGTGGTATGTGACACTATTAAGGGAGACTTAGTGCAGGTAGTGTATGATTTATTCTTATGTAGATATATGCCATGTATTTCATATGCAACCAAGATGGTTCTGATTCTGAAGGTGTGTAACACACAGTCCATTGATCAGTACTGGACCACAAGCATGCGAAATGTCCCCGAAATGTTTTTATAGTATTCTCAATAAATTTATGGACCCTATTATGAACACTTGGATGTATTCAGAATAGTGTGGTTTTATTAAATGGAGGTCAATACAGGGGAAATTGGAGTGGTGAAATAATTAATCACTGACATTAACAAAATTTCCTTTGCGAGAATCCTGGTTGTTAAATTAGATATGAGTAAGGCCCATGATAGTATGTATTGGGGATTTAACCCAAGGGTGTTGGATTATATGGGATTCTCAAATTGGACTAGAGATCTACTTTTTTGTCGCTTTAGATCGACATGGATCTAAGCCTCATTTATGGGTAAACATTTTGGTTTCTTTTTGTCTTTTTTCGGTCTCAGGTTAGGGTATCCCCTCTCCCCAACCATTTTCATTAAATCCCAAATTTCATTGAGATGTTATATTAATTTTGGTCTTCACACGGGTATTCTCTTCCCTTCCCAGACTCAGCATTCCACATAGGGTATCTCACACTTGATGTTCATGGATGAAAAAGTTTTGCTTATTTATGTCAGAAGGAGGTCAGTGTAGGGGATGAATGGGCTTCTAGGGACTATTGTATGTGAATTTGGTGGTGGTGAATAGGGAGAAAATCCTTTACTATACCACCCGGAATATTTCAAAAATAATGGCTTGGGGCCTTGATGCTAGCTTGAATATGAGAAAGGGATCTTTCCCTATTGAGTAACATAGTGCACTAGTGAGTCCTTTTCCCTTAGAATTCATCATTTTGACAATATTTTGAGAAATATCATTTGGAATATCTACAATTGTAAAAACAATATTACTTTCTTTTTGAGGTCATATAACACTAGTGAATAGTGTTCTTGTATCCATTTCCATGCACATAATGCCTACGTTGATGGTTCCCAATAGTTTGATTTACAACATGGATAGAATTATAATGTCATATTATAGGGATGGGAAATTGAAATTCTGACATCACTAGGCCTCAAGGAAGCATATATAATGTCTTCTCTTTGAGGTGGAATCATCTTGAGGTGTTCATTGTTGAACATGCAATAGATTCATGGAAAATTAGCTTGGGAGGAAATGGAAGGAAGAATAGTTTGGGGCAGGATAATGGAAAAGAAGTATGCATAGAATGTGAATGAGAAAAGGATGCGAAATTATAAGATATATAGGTTGATCCATCCTTACATGGGGTTTCTTAACCATCACTCTAGCTGGTTGGTGGGGAGATGAGATTTCAACTTTTGGATTCAAGACTGGGGGGGTAGGTTGTGGTTCTTGGTTTTCCATACTCTGAATCTTTCTCTTAAATGGGAAAGTGGTCATCTAATTTTTCATCAGGCCATTCTTGATGAAAATCATCAGGCTACTTTCAACAACATTATAATTAATTAATATCCTAATAAACATATTTTTATGGGAGGCACATCAGGTGAGTTATAGATTATGAAATTTTCTCATGTGAAGAGGGATTTATTAAATGATGATCCATTGGGGGTGATGTTTTGGTTCACGGAGGTTCCTTACATGTTTGATTTGTTATTGTGGAAGGTGAGAAATCAAGATTTTCCTGCTAAGGAAATCATTCAATGCATGTGAGTGAGCATCGTTGTGTGGGTGTTATCACGATCTCAAATAAGAAATGGTGGGGAATCACTTCATTAATAGTGAGTGGGAGATCTGGATTTTCATGGACTTCATGATCACTACATGGTGGAATGGATAGGGAGGGATGAAAGTCACTTTCCCCAATAAATGGTTTCAGGGATCCGATGATCAGGGCCTCGACCTGGAGGCCTAGGCTTTTATCATACTAGTGGGATGTTAGAATATATATACGGCCAGGAATGAGGCGTGAAACAAAGGAATCAGAGGATCCCAGGATAGGATCATCTTCAAAATGGAAAACATGTTTCATGATTTTTTTTGGTTGTTTAAAGCTTTCCATGTTGCACTGCGATAAGGGCTCTTATCTCAAAGCAGTTTCTTTGCAAGCAGGGCAGCAATGTAGGATAGGGGCATCAGGTCCGATGGAAACCTCTTCACATTGGGATCAATAATAACATGGATGGGTCTTTTATTGTGGGGAATGTGAGTTGGAGGAGTAATCCAAAATCAGAAAGGGTCTATTGTTACAGAATTTTTGGCTTTCTATGGAATTGGTGATGTCATGCAGGCTAAGGCACAAGAGATATCCATGGGATTAGAGCTGTGTGAGTAGATGAAAATCATGATAGACAAGGTGGGGAAAAAATCCCTTATCTAATACAAATAACATTAATGTACAGGCTGGTTTCTATAAAAAATTTCATATACCAACAAGAGGTGAATACCTTTCATGGGTAATCACTTCAAGATCATGCACACGTGGTGGGAGGGGAACAAGGTTGCAGACTTCTTGGCATCCCAGGATTAAAAAAATCAGAGTTTGACTTTTTTCATTATCTTTGGTTCGCTTCCTCAGGAGGTTCTCAAGTATGTTGTTAATTATTCTCTCAACTTGCACTATTTTAGACCACCATGATCATTCTTGTACAATGTTTTTTCCAAAAAGTCAATAAAAATGTTATTTTTCAGTCTAAAAAAATGAAGGAGTCATGATGTGAAGTATTCCTATCAATATGTGAATACCTAATGGTTTATTTAAATGGAATAACCTAATATATAGTTTTTTTATTATGATGTGTAGGACATGACATGTGATTGATATGTTGTTTGTTGTGATATGAATGAATATTAGGAATCTGATCACAATCCCATTGGGTTTTAGAACTCATGAGTAATACCCTTATCTATTTCACAAAACTACTTATTCTAATCAATGATATGTCCTTTTAGAATAATAAATTGGGAGTCTCACAAGTAAATATTAACGTTATCTTTGTATTTGGATGCATTATGGCATTATATATCTATATAACTCCAATAACATAGTGTATAATAGGAATTTATATAAATTATTATAGCATCTTCAATTCATTTTATTTTTTATTTCTCCTCTTAAACTCTAAGAGACAATTTTTTTTATTTTATGTTGAACCCATCACTCTGTGGCTAATTCTGAGTCCTTTTTATTATGAAATTACTACCTTCAATCAAAGGTTTCTCCATACATCCTTTCATTATCAACATTTTTATTTTGTTATTACTTTACAATCCATTGTTGATTTATCCCTTAGATTACATGAGTTCCTTATTGATTATTAATTTAAGAATCATGATGGAATGATTTCTATAAGGTTTTTGGGAATATTATGAGGTCTTTCGTTGTGTTCTATCCCTTTCATATCATTACAGTTTAGTAATGTATGAAACATTGTAATGAGTTAGAGGATACTAGGCATCTTCTATATTTTTTTTAAAAAAATATAGGTTTTACAAAAAATTTATTTTAATGGATGAAGAGTTTATATTGACCCAATAATGATATTAATATTTAATTAAAGAAATTTATGGGTTAGTGTATCTTCGAATGGGATAATTATATTTTGTAATTAATTGTCTGATGTTATAATATAGTTAGTATGGTGGTGTTTTAGAGTGAGTAACCCTTCTTACATAGTATATATGACGCACCTAATCTAATTGATAATCCATAACATTGTAATATATGAAGTAAATAATTGAGGAATTCATTGAATTCATTAACCATTATGGAAACTGGTTATCATGAATAAATTTTTCTTGAGCATGTTACTCTAATAATTTTCATTATTATAAGAGTCAATCATTATAAATTGTTATTAATCTTACATGGTACAATATTAAACATATTGAGTTTTTTTTATATTTTAAGTTGGATTTTTATCATTTCAATATAATTTTATGGGAAAATCCTCGCATATGTTATCAATATATAACCTCTACTGAAGTCTCTAACCAATTTCCTAATGTATATGGGATTTGATGGATACTAAAGTCTCCATTCCTATCACAATATGGGTACCAGTGGGGGGGTCTAAATAATAAATAATTCTAAACTTATATTAATGATACAAATAAATAAATAAATATGTATCATAATGTAAAAAAAATTTCTGGAACGATATTAAGAAAATTTGAACGCCTTTCATCACCTGAAAAAAAATTCAAGTTTGTAGTGTACATCAATATTTGATGATTGAGACTCAAACCATTAGGTTTTTATAATAAAATTGTTAGGGTAACATAACTTAAATTCCAATTAATAATGTATTCACAACATTTTTGATACAATTGTTGCTATAATCATTAAGTAAATCTATATTTAGGAATTGTTTGAGCTATTAATTGATTGAATGTTTTAATTGGATATATGTTAATTCGTTTTAATAGTACAAAAAGATAATAAATATCAAATATAAGTGGTATATCCAATTCGTGTATTATAAATAGATAATTATGGATCTATTCCTATTTGAATATTCAACGGACCAAATATTCTAAATCAAATAGTCTGGTCATATTGAGTATGATTAAAATTGTTTTGCAGATTATGAATGTAAAAATATATGATTTCCATTTTATTAGAAATTAATACTGAACAATTAGTTCTAAAAATATATATTTAGGTGAAAATGTATCAAATATCATAAAAATTACTGATATTGTGAAACTTAAGTGAAAAATAGAATACCAAGAGATGTAATTATTTTTTGTAGTTATAAGAGAACATGTTCATAGTGATATCATATGAATGAAATTTGTAATCATTACAATACCTAATTGATGATGGGCCTCCAAAATAAGATATGGATTATGAAAATAATTCCAATATGTGATATAATGATAATGAATTTGATGTCTACTGTATCATATTATCATCTTTTTCTAGTGAATTTTCATGAATTAATCTAGATAATCACACTTAATATGTTTTTATATCTATTTAAATTTATCAAGAGTGTAAAAGGAAGAAGAAAAATGAGATCCCTTGTTTAATATTTATGTGCATGTTTGGATTTGGAATCAAATTTAGTTATCATGTTGTAAATATTATTAGGTATATATAGAAATTTTATTCCTTAAGGATCAATCATAAAAATAAATATTGATTGATCTGTTACTATTGTCATTACAATCCAAATTATCATGTATCATTATTAACTAAAAGATAAATAGTTTGATGAAGTGTATTGTAACAACCCAAGATTTTATAAAAAAATTTTTTTTTAATTTTATTAATGTCTTGTTTTGTACGCTACACCAAAAGGAGCTTGCACAACACGCATCCTTGACTTGCCTTGCATTACACGCAATCGCGACCTTCCTTGATAGCGTGTGTAATACGCAATACCGAGTTTCACTAAACAATGATATGCTATTAAAATATTATTAAAACTAGCCGTTATGAATAGTAATAACCACTTTTTGAAATTTTATAAATTTTATTTTTCAAAATGGACTTCATTTTTGGACTCATAATATCGAAATTAGCCTAGGGTGAAATTTTGGTATTTTTCTGAAAACTTTCAATTTTTGATGAATAGTGAAACCACTAAGTGGTAGGTGAAAAAACTGAATTTTGCATAAAACTTAATCTTACCGCTTCTGTGAATGGAATTTCGAAAATCCGAGAGACACGGTTAATATCAAGGACTAAAATGTGGTTCAATGAGATGAAAATAATTTTTTGGTGAATAGTAACTTTTTACCTTTTTTACCGCGGTTAATAGTAAATAGGGTAACTAAGGGTAAATATGATATTAATATTACCCTAACACATGTCCTAATTCTATTGGACAAGTGTAATTCTACCAAAAACAAACTTAGGAATAAAATATGACCATTTAGGCCCACTTGGATTAGATTAGGACATTTATTATTAATTTATTTAAAGAAGGGTTAAAATAGTTAAAATCAAAGTTTAATAAGTAAATCATTTCTAATATGGGGTTATACATAAGATCAATTCGATTGTAAATATTCATTAGAAAGCTAAAACGATTTACTACATGATGGTATTTTATTTGTAATTGTTAGACATCAAATAATTTAATTTATTTATGACACAAAGATGATGCAGTAATTATCTTGTTAATGAAATATTGACATAATTGATGTTATAAACACCCAAATAAATGTAATTTGAGACTTTTTATGAATTCCACTAATTTTATAGGTTACTATGATATATTAATGTTGATTTAATCAACTTGGTTCGAACATATAATTCTGTTATGACTTTCACAAAAATCATATATCAAATAGTGTCAAAATTGACACAAAATAGTTTTTAAATCAAATATTATATTATTAATTGTTATTTTATTCCTAAAAATATAAGGTTCGGCCAAATGACTTAGATAAGGATATATATATTAATAATAAACAATTTGGGGTTCGTTTGGCATGTTATAGTAAGTTTATTAACCATATAGTGAAAGAAAACAAAAAGACACGGTAAAAGTTAAATTATTTAACCTAGAGTTAAATCTAATTGATAAGGTTCAAATAATACCCGAAACTTGTCTAAATCCTATTGGTTGATAGGATTTAGACCCATCCCCACTTTAGCTTCGAAATAAGACCCTTTGGAACCATTATAAACCGATTTTGACTTTAATATAAAATAATATTTTGAGATATTCCTAAGGTGCCCCTCTCCTCCCTTATAAAAGGACACCTCCTTCCCCTCCTCCTCACACCAATTTGAGCACTCAAGCTCGGCCAACCCCTGCCAAAATCTCTTCTCCACTTCCCTAGAAACATCCTAGAGGTTCTGGTCTTACTCAAAGACCAATTTTAGTTCCCTAAGAGGAGGTCTCCAAAAGGCGCTTCAAAGAAGAGGTAATTACCGTTACCAATTCTTTCAACTTTATTTCTTCTTCCACTTCTTCTTCTTAGGTTGTTTCATTATGAAGTAATAACATCAGTATCACTCATATACTGATATGTTATTATAAGTATGAAACAACCCTATTTCCCCATCTATCCATCCTACGGAAAAATAAATCACTGCGCGTGCGTACGTACGGAATACCGTCTCCACGTCGTGGTGTAATCTATTTTCCACCACCACCTTACACGGATGGGTATAATGGTGTAAAGAATAACTATACATAGTTATTACAACATAATATTGATTCTGATATATTGTATAATCCACTCCAATTCAATTCAATATTTATGGAAATGATATCATCGCTCGTGCATACGTACGGACTACCGTCTCCACGACGCGATGAGATTCATTCTCCATGTTAACATTTAAGAATGATTATAATGTATATATAAGAAATAATAATGAAATATATGAAATTATAAAGCTACTGGATTTATGTATATATATACATATGTATGTCATCTACTTACTTCCATTTCAAGACAATAAGGAAAGTAAAACAGCGTTCATGCGTACGTACGGACTACCGTCTCCATGAACGGTGTTTTTCATTTTATTTATCTATATATTATATATATATACTGAATATATATGATATATAAATCATATTTTATATTCTGGAAGTAAGTAAATCATGATATAAGTAATAGTGATGTCAAGAACAACAAGTCAAAACACCTAAGATAAATGAAACGATTTTACCCAAAACGCTTCTTTAACATGGAATTTACAAAAGAACGGGTAATATAATGTCATAAGTGAACCATATATGATATCATAACAATGAATATGATTCTGGAATAAGTCAATAACATGATTTAAATCATTATACAGGAGGTTTGGACACTTACAAAGCAAGTCGGACATAAGGTAAGGGAAATATCACAATCTCATTTTTATCCGAGATTGTTTATTCGTAAGTATTCACTGGGTTGTATTTTATCATCCACATCCATGTTTCATCAATATTTAATATTATTTCAATCCACCTACAATTGTCTAAATCCATTTTTACCCTTCGGTGAGTTTTTAGAAATATATATGAAAGGAATCTTTTGTCGTACGAGGTACTTTTTGACTTTTCCGACAAAAGTACGAAGAATGTTTTTTTTAACTTATACGGCATGGATGGATTTTTAAAACATTATTTCCAAGAAGCTTCCTTTACAAGTTATCAATTTTATTTTTAATCAACTTCTTTTATTTTAAAGTCGTATGACATGTTATGAAAGGAAAAATGTTTTTGAAGTAGAAAGGATATTTTCCTCAAGAATGGAGTTCAAGTATTTTATCAAAATTATTTTCCATCTAAGATAATAAAAGGGTTCTGTTTTTATCCCTATTATTACATGGATTTGATTATGTTGTGATGGAAATATTTTTATGAATTCCTTTATCTTATAGGAATTGTTTTATGATGTCATGATGTTTCAAGAATCCCATTTTTGTTACATGTGTTATGCGATGATGTATGTTTTATGATTATGTGGCACACATAAGAAAGGATTCATTATAAGATGGGTGGGACCTATATCTCCCTCCAATGAATTGGGTAAAGATTTTATATCTCATGAGATAGACATGGCTGGAACGGAAGGTTATTTCGGTTCAGTGATACAGGACTGAAACGAGGAGTGAACTCGGTTCAGAAAGGGACTTTGTCCACTAAGAAAGTCTTGGCAATGAGTCATGACTAACAAGAAATGATTTTCCATGATTATGTGTGCATGCCACAAAGTTTCAAGTTTTATGGGGATCTCATTTTCACTTCTATGATTTATTCCATGTTAAGATATTATGATCTCTTTTGCAGGTTTTCATTTTCATAAAGATATGATATGATTTTTATTTCCTTTATTTTCCCTTGCTGAGCATTTGAGCTCACCCTTTTATGTTTTCTTTTCCCCAGGATATAAAGAAAGGTTTTAGGTAAAAAAAGGGAAGATCTTTATGGGAGATATTGAAGATCATTCACCACGATTAGAAGATTACGTTCCGAGTTTCCAAATACACTAAACTATTACGATCCTTGTGTGTGTGTTTTTGTTATGTACTAAGTATTCCGCAAATGTAATGTAATGTCCATGTACGATAAGCTTCGGGTCTCTACAGTTGGTATCAGAGGAAAGGTTTAGTCAACCTTTGGAAACTAGGATGCGAAAACGTTAGTGAGATCCCTAGAGATATTTCTAAGGTATGTCTAGGGATGTCTCTAAGGTTAAGTATACGTATAGGTTATAGTACTAGAATTACGCTAACGATCATAGAATTAAACCTAAGATGTTAGATATTGAAGGTACTCCCCCTTTATTATGTTGTTTTCCCTAGCATGATTTTTGCCTCTCACACTATTCTTTTTGGGTTTTAGACGATGGCTGGAACCCGAAGGAACCGTGTTGATCATTGCAATGGGCAATGCAATGATTGTCCCCCTGAGCAACCAAACGATATGGGAGCTGGAATGCAAAATCTTGTAGCCATGCTCACACAACTTTCTCAAGCTATGAATCATGCAGGATTTCCAAATGAGCAAAGGAGGGAGCAACATTCTTTTGAATCCTTCATGAGGCAGTGTCCACCTTCTTTCAGCGGGTCTACTGATCCATTAGTTGTTGAACAATGGATTAGTACTACTGAAAATATATTTTCAGTTCTTCAATGTTCTGAGCATGATAAAGTCATCCTAGCAGTGTATCGTTTGGAAGGAGATGCTGATCAATGGTGGAATCTTGTTAAGAATACGAGGCAAAGGTATGAAATTGAGTCTATGGAATGGGACGAGTTCAAGAACTTATTTTTCAATAAGTACTTCCCTCGTATTCTTTGAACAAAGATGGAGAAAGAGTTTCTTGAACTGAAGCAAAGGGATGATGAATCTGTTGGTACCTATGAAGCAAATTTTACAAGACTTGCAAGGTATGCTTCTGGAATTATCATCCAACCTGAAAGTAAAGTTGATCGATTTTTCAGTGGCTTAAAACCAAGTCTTCGAAGGGAATTAGCTATAAGAGACTTCAGTAGCTATGAAGAAATTGTGCGTTGTGCTATCAAGGTAGAAATGGAAGTTGGTGTTACATATCCATCTCATGGTTTTGACAAGAAACGAAAGATGGAGTTCAAGGAGAAATCTCAGAATAATGGTGAAAAGAAGATGAATGTTTCCATATGCACAAAGTGTGGAAAGAAGCATGGTGGAGATTGTCTAAAAGGGACTAGAAAATGTTTTAAGTGTGGAAAAGAAGGTCATCGAGCAGCTGGGTGTCGAAGTAATGGAAAAAGGGTTTCTAATGATGTGAATAAAGCAAACACTGCAGAGAACGCACCGCCAACACTTCAATGCTTCAAGTGCAAGGAAATGGGGAATTATGCTAATAATTTCCCTAATCCAAGGGTTAGTGATGATCAACATGAGCAACCACTGAAGGCAAAGGACAAAGGGAAATCACATGCGATCACTATTGGCAATGTTGAATATGACAACGATGTGGTGGAATGATTAAGTGTTTATGTAAAGGGATTCCAAAATAATGTTGTATCATTGAGTATTGCAATGTTTATTGATGTGGTATTCAAAGTGATTGAGATATTTTTTGGAAATAAGATGATATGCGCATAATGAAGACGAAAAAATGAAATGTTTAATAGTATTCATGAGGTGATGATTGATATAAGGACTAAGTGATATCATGGTTTGAGTATATAGAATTTTGAGGATTTTGGTATGTGGAAAGTGTTAACTTTTAACTGCACTCATGTTTTCACTAAGGTATTCAAGAGAATACACGATTAAGGACTTTGAATGTTTGGAATGTGACCAACAAGACATATCTTATGATATGTGGGGATCAACGACAGTATTAAATCTCTGGTAATCGATGTCAGTATATTATGACAGTGGACTGCAGTATTATGTATAAGCCTAAAGATTAGACTGGATTATGTTGGACATAAGTTAGTATTGTTTAAGGATAGAAGATTTTCGATATTATTGATGGGATGTTATAGTAACGTAGTTTTAGAAAAAGGGACAACCTGCAGGACGGGCGACAGCCCATCGCTTCGGACAAGGCTGTAGGAATCGAACCCACAACCGAAGTGCGACTGGCCTTTATCGCCTACCACTGACCTACAGGAAGTCCCTGTTTAGTAGAAACTAGTTTTATTATATTAAGCAGTATGATATATGAAGTATAAGTCCATTTTAGGAACCATATGTGATTAATCTCACTATAGAATGACTTATGTATATTTAATAACTTTTTCTAACCTTTTGTTTGAGACAGATGGAATGACCCATCATTCTATCACATAATCTGCTAACACTTCACAAATAACAAATTCAACTTCATTTATTTAAGAGATGAAGTAGAAATTGTTCAAGGCACGAACAAAAGTGAGATTGTACCAAAATAAAGTAAGTATTTATTTTAAGCAAATTTTCAACTTTAGGGAAATGATCTTGAAAACAAAAAATGTTGTCCTAGTGATCTTATACCTGATGAATCAGATGGTACCTTATATCATCACAAATCTATGGATTTGTGATTACTGGCTTTTCCATAGCCATGTTCTTTACCACTCTCCATCAGAACATGATGGTTAGATTTCTCTTCCATATCCATATTTTCACCTATGTGGAAACCCAGTGATTAGTTTATTTGGGTAATCGTTACATTTCATACTTTAGTTTTTAAAGCCAAGTTTTGGTATTCCCTTTTACGATGTGGGTTTCTATTAAAGAAACTTTCGAATAGTAAACCATTTATAACCCCGGCGAATTTCGAGGGCGAAATTCATTTTAAGGGGGGTAGAATGTAACAGCCCAAGATTTTATAAAAAAAATTCTTTTTAATTTTATTAATGTCTTGTGTTGTACGCTACACCAAAAGGAGCTTGCACAACATGCATCCTTGACTTGCCTTGCATTACACGCAATCGCGACCTTCCTCGATAGCGTGTGTAATACGCAATACCGAGTTTCACTAAACAACGACATGCTATTAAAATATTATTAAAACTAGCCGTTATGAATAGTAATAACCACTTTTTGAAATTTTATAAATTTTATTTTTCAAAATGGACTTCATTTTTGGACTCAGAATATCGAAATTAGCCTAGGGTGAAATTTTGGTATTTTTCTGAAAACATTCAATTTTTGATGAATAGTGAAACCACTAAGTGGTAGGTGAAAAAACTGAATTTTGCATAAAACTTAATCTTACCACTTCTGTGAATGGAATTTCGAAAATCCGAGAGACACGGTTAATATCAAGGACTAAAATGTGGTTCAATGAGATGAAAATAATTTTTTGGTGAATAGTAACTTTTTACCTTTTTTACCGCGGTTAATAGTAAATAGGGTAACTAAGGGTAAATATGATATTAATATTACCCTAACACATGTCCTAATTCTATTGGACAAGTGTAATTCGACCAAATACAAACTTAGGAATAAAATATGACCATTTAGGCCCACTTGGATTAGATTAGGACATTTATTATTAATTTATTTAAAGAAGGGTTAAAATAGTTAAAATCAATATTTAATAAGTAAATCATTTCTAATATGGGGTTATACATAAGATAAATTCGATTGTAAATATTCATTAGAAATCTAAAAAGATTTACTACATGATGGTATTTTATTTGTAATTTTTAGACATCAAATAATTTAATTTATTTATGACACAAAGATGATGCAGTAATTATCTTGTTAATGAAATATTGACATAATTGATGTTATAAACACCCAAATAAATGTAATTTGAGACTTTTTATGAATTCCACTAATTTTATAGGTTACTATGATATATTAATGTTGATTTAATCAACTTGGTTCGAACATATAATTCTGTTATGACTTTCACAAAAATCATATATCAAATAGTGTCAACATTGACACAAAATAGTTTTTAAATCAAATATTATATTATTAATTGTTATTTTATTCCTAAAAATCTAAGGTTCGGCCAAATGACTTAGATAAGGATATATATATTAATAATAAACAATTTGGGGTTCGTTTGGCATGTTATAGTAAGTTTATTAACCATATAGTGAAAGAAAACAAAAAGACACGGTAAAAGTTAAATTATTTAACCTAGAGTTAAATATAATTGATAAGGTTAAAATAATACCCTAAACTTGTCTAAATCCTATTGGTTGATAGGATTTCTACCCATCCCCACTTTAGCTTCGAAATAAGACCCTTTGGAACCATTATAAACCGATTTTGACTTTAATATAAAATAATATTTTGAGATATTCCTAAGGTGCCCCTCTCCTCCCTTATAAAAGGACACCTCCTTCCCCTCCTCCTCACACCAATTTGAGCACTCAATCTCGGCCAACCCCTGCCAAAATCTCTTCTCCACTTCCCTAGAAACATCCTAGAGGTTCTGGTCTTACTCAAAGACCAATTTTAGTTCCCTAAGAGGAGGTCTCCAAAAGGCGCTTCAAAGAAGAGGTAATTACCGTTACCAATTCTTTCATCTTTATTTCTTCTTCCACTTCTTCTTCTTAGGTTGTTTCATTATGAAGTAATAACATCAGTATCACTCATATACTGATATGTTATTATAAGTATGAAACAACCCTATTTCACCATCTATCCATCCTATGGAAAAAGAAATCACTGCGCGTGCGTACGTACGGAATACCGTCTCCACGCCGTGGTGTAATCTATTTTCCACCACCACCTTACACGGATGGGTATAATGGTGTAAATAATAACTATACATAGTTATTACAACATAATATTGATTCTGATATATTGTATAATCCACTCCAATTCAATTCAATATTTATGGAAATGATATCATCGCTCGTGCGTACGTACGGACTACCGTCTCCACGACTCGATGAGATTCATTCTCCATGTTAACCATTTAAGAATGATTATAATGTATATATAAGAAATAATAATGAAATATATGACATTATAAAGCTACTGGATTTATGTATATATATACATATGTATGTCATCTACTTACTTCCATTTCAAGACAATAAGGAAAGTAAAACAGCGTTCATGCGTACGTACGGACTACCGTCTCCATGAACGGTGTTTTTCATTTTATTTATCTATATATTATATATATATATATACTGAATATATATGATATATAAATCATATTTATATTCTGGAAGTAAGTAAATCATGATATAAGTAATAGTGATGTCAAGAACAACAAGTCAAAACACCTAAGATAAATGAAACGATTTTACCCAAAACGCTTCTTTCACATGGAATTTACAAAAGAACGGGTAATATAATGTCATAAGTGAACCATATATGATATCATAACAATGAATATGATTCTTGAATAAGTCAATAACATGATTTAAATCATTATACAGGAGGTTTGGACAATTACAAAGCAAGTCAGACATAAGGTAAGGGAAATATCACAATCTCATTTTTATCCGAGATTGTTTATTCGTAAGTATTCAATGGGGTGTATTTTATCATCCACATCCACGTTTCATCAATATGTAATATTATTTCCATCCACCTACAATTGTTTAAATCCATTTTTACCCTTCGGTGAGTTTTTAGAAATATGTATGAAAGGAATCTTTTGTCGTACGAGGTACTTTTTGACTTTTCCGACAAAAGTACGAAGAATGTTTTTTTAACTTACACGGCATGGATGGATTTTTAAAACATTATTTCCAAGAAGCTTCCTTTACAAGTTATCAATTTTATTTTTAATCAACTTATTTTATTTTAAAGTCGTATGACATGTTATGAAAGGAAAAATGTTTTTGAAGTAGAAAGGATATTTTCCTCAAGAATGGAGTTCAAGTATTTTATCAAAATTATTTTCCATATAAGATAATAAAAGGGTTCTATTTTTATCCCTATTATTACATGGATTTGATTATGTTGTGATGGAAATATTTTTATGAATTCCTTTATCTTATATGAATTGTTTTATGATGTCATGATGTTTCAAGAATCCCATTTTTGTTACATGTGTTATGCGATGAGGTATGTTTTATGATTATGTGGCACACATAAGAAAGGATTAATTATAAGATGGGTGGGACCTATATCTCCCTCCAATGCATTGGGTAAAGATTTTATATCTCATGAGATAGACATGGCTGGAACGGAAGGTTATTTCGGTTCAGTGATACAGGACTGAAACGAGGAGTGAACTCGGTTCAGAAAGGGACTTTGTCCACTAAGATAGTCTTGGCAATGAGTCATGACTAACAAGAAATGATTTTCAATGATTATGTGTGCTTGCCACAAAGTTTCAAGTTTTATGGGGATCTCATTTTCACTTCTATGATTTATTCCATGTTAAGATATTATGATCTCTTTTGCAGGTTTTGATTTTCATAAAGATATGATATGATTTTTATTTCCTTTATTTGCCCTTGCTGAGCATTTGAGCTCACCCTTTTATGTTTTCTTTTCCCCAGGATATAAAGAAAGGTTTTAGGTAAAAAAATGGAAGATCTTTATGGGAGATATTGAAGATCATTCACCACGATTAGAAGATTACGTTCCGAGTTTCCAAAGACACTAAACTATTACGATCCTTGTGTGTGTGTTTTTGTTATGTACTAAGTATTCCGTAAATGTAATGTAATGTCCATGTACGATAAGCTTCGGGTCTCTACATGTATCCTGTATCTCCAATCCATGTATTTTTAATATTATAAACTCATTAATGAAAAATATTATTTACTCAATATTATGACTAATAATTTCAGTTTAAATGGAACGATTTCAATGGATAAATTTAAGGAAATAACACTTGTGAATTTATATACTAATAATACAATTATAATAATGGTGGTAAATGATTCGGAGGTTAACTTATTTTCTTGGGGCTATATGTACCATTTTAATAAGAACTAAATCATTAGGAATAACCAGAAAGGGATTACATCTACATAGTAATTATTTATCATAAAATATCTTATTAATATTTACTCAAGATTGTTAAGGGATACATTCTTCTTCACACTCATATGAAACCAACAATATGATCCAAATATATTTTGGATGATAAAAAAATAAATATAATGTTAGAGAAACTAATGAGGTAATAATGTTAGAATTTGAAATAACATAATATTCTCATACATTAAAATAATATCGATTGTTCATTATTTAAATTATTATTAGATACAATCTATTAAATTATAATAAATATATTCCATGGTTAGATATTATTGTATTTTTCAATTATATTATCATTGTTTCATAATTATAAGAACATTTTGTGTTATTTTAGAGAGAATTTTAAAAAAACTTCATACATAAATGAATATGAAAATTCAATGATTATAAAAAATGAAAAATTAAGTGAACATAGTTCATATCCTATAGGAATATGAATGAAAAATATCATTCCTATAAATGAGATGATATCAAACCCAAAATATCATAATATAAATTTATATTCTATTCAATTGAAGTTTTCATGTCATAAAACATTTAGAATTCATAGATAAAGTGTCATAAAAATTTTTAAATTAATTACTATATATATATATATATGATCTATATATGTTAGATATAATTAAAGGGTTTGAATATATCAGTAACATTATTTACATAATTAATTTATATTTTTATTCCTACATAATATCATATAATTTAGGTTATATTATATTTTTAGGGGATATCCATCTGAAGTAAAAAATCACTCTATAATGAAAATGAAGCAAACATTTTCATAATAATGTATAGCTTATCATAAAATGGGTTAAAATGTTTAATTGATAATGTATGGGACAATCAACCAACACACACATTTTCAACCACATTATTATAATAAATTCATATAAGGATGAATTATTCATTTCTCAATATGGTGATATCGAAGATATGTTTCAAAACTATTCAATTATATTTTTATTTAAATAATTTGGGAAATGGGTAATAAAAAATTAATTTCATCCTATTTAAAAAGTAAAATGGATTTGATATGTGTTCTTGTATTGACATTGACAAAGGTTAACATATAAACATGTATAATTCTGTGAATCAATTATCAGATGTCATTTAGGTGAATACCTAAAATCGTAATCCAGAAATTGAATATTTATATAATATCAAAGATATACTATAATTTATTACCTATATAACCCATTATATTAAAATTATAATATTTACTATATTGTGATTTATCGGGATCCTATGATTTTATATTAGAAATATTGAGACTATTATATATTTCAATAAAGATACAAATCCAGAGAAAATAATTTTTCAAATGTAATAAAAAATACAGAAACTTGTAATATAAGTACCCAAGACTCATATACTACATGAGAAGGAAATGAATTTGGTAGATCCATAGTGATAGTATGTTTCTATTGGTATTTATACTAATAAATTATGACTTATTGATAATAAACCATTATCCTATAAGGAAACGACAGATGGAAAATATGATTCCAAATCGAAGATTCTATACATTATAAAATGAATTTTTGTAATGTTAAAGAATAATTTTATACAACCTCGATAATATATAAACCCCATAGAGTGAATAATTCTTATTAAAGAAAAATATAGACATTATTGGTTAAAACAAATTGTATGTATTTTATTATTTGTACGTAGTGGTTTCATGAATTTTCACAGCATTTTATAAAATAAAATATATTTAAGTGTAATAATGATGAAATATTTTATAATACTACATGTCCTTGAATCTTTTAAATATATTAAATTTTATAAAATATTTTTTTAAAACTATATTAATTAACAAAAAATCGTTTAGAAAGACTGTATAAGACAATATAATGCTCTAAATATATTAATGCTTTCCAAAATGGAGAAAATGAAACTGATATATTTATTAATTAAATAATGTTTCAAAATCATCTAATGTAAATTTATATTAGATAATAAGGTGAACTAAATTCATTATAAATTTAATTGATACATGAACAAATAGTAAGTCTTATGGAAGTTATATTATATTCCAAGTGACATATAATGGTGATATATTAAAAATAAGAAATGTATTTATGTATTATTGTTATTATGGATAAGGTTAAGTTAATGTTTCAATAATAATACAATAAGTGATTTATTTTAAATTATTTGTATAATAATATAAATAAAATTAATAATGCGGCTGCGTGGTCTTCTAAAATTATAAAAGATTAAACACTAAAGTAATTTTATATAATAAAAAATTTAAAAGAGGATTCTTACAAAAATTCCATGGTAGTAATATCTCTAAGGATTTTTTAAAAAAAATAAGAATCGATTGGTAAAATAAGTGATGATTTTTTGGTGGTATCATTCATCTATGACATATCTTATACTTTATATATAATTTCGTATTTCATGAGAATAATGTGAATATATAAATATATTCAAATGAAAATATTATGTGGATCAATATTGAAATTTAAAAACATCACAAGATATAAAATGGATATATTATTCAATTATTAATGAAATAAGGATTTTTAGTGAGAATTTACAATAATTAAATCATCTACATATTTCATTATGATATTAAATAAAACATTTGACTTCTATTCTATCAAATGATAATGGTGTTAGATGGAGATTCTTAAAGTGGCATGTATGCAGTGATAATATATGAAATTATAAGCATGTCTATTCTTATGATGTAGTTAAAAAATTGTATTAATATATATATAATTATAAAAAACATTTAAAATGCATTGATTAGTGAAGACTCTATAATAGTGCATTTTCATAACAAAAATGATACCTTAATAGAAGCTTATGTGACACCATATTATTTAACACATACATCATAATGTTTATCCATTGAGGGATTCTTATGTTAGTGTAAATGATACATATAGTATAAATTCTATAGAAGAAAATATATATGGAACAATAAATAAATAATTTTCATAGATGAATAACACATACAATGTTAAATATAATATATTTAGAGTAGTTTGTATTTTGATCTAGTGAATGTTTGAATATTACGTGAGTCGGTCCCCAAGACAAAACAATATATTATACTTTTTAATTTCCATTTCATGTATGTAGTTTCATATACAAAGTAATTATTATACAATGAAATTATTATTACATATTCATATGATATTTATGGTAATTTTAATTAATAGTATATTGAATTATATATTTATAGTAAATCCTAATTATAATGAGAATAATGATATAATAATAATAAAATATTTATATAAGTTTAATATTCTACATATATATCATTCTAACTAGACACAAATGATTTTTAACTCACATTTTTAGGAATCCGTACGTATTATTATATTTTAAAATGGATTCACATGTCATAAAATCATGTATATAAAATAATTTGGACTGACCCGTTAATAGAACACCATGAATATAACAACCCAGTTGTTTATTGCATACTTAAACATGATTTATTACATAAAACCTTCACTTGATATAACATAGAAGATAGAGATTTATAGTGTCTTTGGGACATATGAACATTACATAACAACTTAATTCATAGAACTCAACATCTTATTGAAAACTTCCTTTACATGACAACTACATTCTCTCGTACTTTTCATTGCATAGGATAACCTGAGGACATGCATAAGAAAATGGTGAGTTATAAATCCCAGCATGGGAATAAATATTGAATAAAATGAGGAAAACAGTACATGTTAGACAATAGTAATATCAATGTAGCACAAGATAAACTTGAAAATAAAGTCCTGATAAAGCATGATAATCATAACTTGGAAATGTGGCAACAACCCTTAACATGGAATTAGCATGAGCCAAGGCTCATTGCACATGGAGCATGAGTAATACCTCATTTCACACGAAGAAAGTTTAAACCCTCGTCTCACATGAATTATCATGAGTCAACACTCATTTCACATGGCATATCATGATACTATACTTTACCCATGCATTGGAGCGTTATTAGGGTGCATGCTTCGCAATCATTTCAATTCATGCATAAGTGTGCAACATAGATCTTAAAACACGGATTCATTAACATCATAATTCCTTCCATGAATAAGAAATGTGGAATAAGGAAATGTAACACCTCAATCATTATGGAAATGTTCATAAAGGTGAATACCCTTGATAGATGGGTGGGTTTTGTATTCACTACACAATGATTTAGGCATGGAATGTTTGGTGAAATTTCGGCTTCATAACGATGTCATATAGAAATTTATAAATTGGGATGATGGGAGTGAAAGAGGTATCTCATAATTTATACATTTAATGGAATGTAAGGGGATCATGGGACATAATATACTAACATATGGAATGGAATTTATATGCATTATATAAAATAATTGATTGAATGTAAATGGGGAGAGAGAAATTACTTACGGAATGTTGGCATGGTAATGAGTTTACATGGGAGGAATTAATGAGATAGAAATGGGGTCTCTCATCATTCAAAAATGAATAGGGATGTATGATGAGGTTCAAAATAATTCCCCAACATTTATAATTGAAAATAAAAGGAAATAAAAATATTAAGAAACTTGGATAAAAATAGAAAGGAAGGAATACCTTGTATAGAAGTGTGAACCTGAAGGCATGGGATATGCTTGATAGAGAATTATTAGGAGCTTGGGGAGCCTTGAGAGGATTCTAGAGGGAAGGGAGATGTGGTTGGATGAACTCCAAATGCTTTGAGTGATGAGTAAGTGGGATCTTGGGTGTGTTTATATTGGAATGGAGATGTAATTCTTTATTATTTTGGTTTGGGACACCACACATTAAATTAATCTAAACCACAAACCATTAAATGGTTTTTTCCCATTGATTTTGACAAAGGGGTGTGGACAAAAATATTTTATAAGTCCAATGGATGAATTTATTAAAATAATATGGTTTCTTTTTTGTAGGTGAGTCACACTCTCAAGGAAAACAATTTAAAATGACAAAATGTTTTATAAGCTTCAAAGGGTCCACTAAAGATTTTTAAAATAAATAAAAAAACTAAAATCAAATTATTTTAATGGTAAAACATATATTGGAATAAAATTATGTTTATAGTATTTTATTACATCACTATTGGGCCATTCTGATGTCATAAAACACAATATATATTTAAACGGTATTTAATTTTTACCCAAAAATTTGAATGTCTCAAAAAATAATGAAAAAATTCATAGTTGGATAATTTTTACATTCTGATTCCCAAAATAATACTCATTTAATCTATTTTTTTTTCTAAATATGTGAATTTTTACTTCTAATATAAAAACCGACCTTTATCAAAAATTCATGGCTTTTAAACAGATTTTAAACATTAAAAAAATTACAATTGTATTCATAAAATTATATGATAATTGATATTAAAAAAAATAATTTAATAATAATAATAATATTTTTTAAAAATATTATTTATTTCAAAAATCCATTAATGCATCAAAATAGATTTCATAGTTGAATATTAACTAAAAATGCTATTTGTGCTTTAAAAACTATTTACAAAGTAACAATAATAAAAAGAATGTATATTCTCTATGAAAGAATAATGTTCATAATAGTAGTACTAGGGTCTAGTTACATAACCACTTAAATCACCCTCGTAAGACATTTGGTTAAGCTGTGCAGTGGTGACAGACTCTTGGGGTGGCTCAGATAACATTCCTCGATTGAAAATATCTATAAACATCCACTCCTCTTGTAGGTTGTTCCTCTCGAGCATAATGAATTCATGATCAGCATGGTCTTGGTCAAGCGATAATCCCAATGATTCCACCTTCATTCCAGGCTTCGATAAATGGGATTTTTATGGGGAAGTATACTTGATGAGGTCTTCGCTTCCTTTTTCTGAGTAAATTGGATTTGTTAATGCCCTATATTTATACTAATCATGTGATCACTATTCAACGGAAATATTAGAAATGGTCACAATTATTAACTATATTTTAAATTCCAAAACATAGAACCAAATAAGTACATACGTTTTACATAACCATAAGAAGACATTTAAATAGACAAATAAAAATTTCATTAAGGAATTTTGGGGTCGTTACAATCTTCCCCCCTTGAGAAATATCACTAATGAAATTTTCTATTTCCCAAACTTAAATAGATATGGGTAACTCTACTTCATCACTTACTCCAATTCCCATGTTGCTTCTTCATTCTTATGGTCTCTCCACAACACCTTAATGAAGGGAATTGTCTTATTCTGTAGAACTTTTTCTCCACAATCTAAGATTTTCACTGGTTGCTCATCTTAAGAAATATCATCCTCTAGTTGAACTAACTCTAAAGGGAGTACATATGAAGGGTGTGGTATGTATTTCTTTAATCCGAATACATGAAATAAATCTTGTACATTGGCTATGGTAGGTGGAAGTTCTAGTTGATATGCCACAGCCCAGACACAATCAAGAATCTCAAAGGGGATGATTTACCTTGGACTTGACTTCCACTTCTTTCCAAACCTCTTGAACTTCATCCATGGTGATATGAATTGAAATACCATTCATCAAACTTTAAACTCATGGTCTAGTTTATGGTTATCTTCATAACACTTTTATCGACTCTAGGCTGCATTGATATGCTGCTGAATGGTTTTCACTTTCTACACCATTTCATCAACCATTTTTAGTCCTAGAAGCTTATTCTCAATGGCTTAATCCCTACATGTCGATGTTCTACACCTCCTCCAATATAAGGATTCATAAGGTTCCATTAAGATTCTCGAGTTGAAAATGTTATTATAGGATAATTCAACTATATGAAGATGTTGATATCATCTCCCTCTAATGTCCATTGAACATGATCGTAACATATCTTCCAGTGTATAAATAGATCAGTCAGATTGTCCATCAGTTTGAGGATGATAGGCCATAATGATGTTTAGTTCAGTATTCAGATCCTATTTAAAACTCTTCCAAAACATAGAGATGGATCTTGGATTTCAATATAATACTACAGATAGTGGTACTCCCTGTAGACTTACCACTTTCCTTATATATACATATATATGTGCCAGTTGATGCAATGATAAATCCTCCCGAATAGAAATAAAGTGTACAGACTTTGTAAGATGATCCACAATAACCCAGATTGCATTTTTTTCATTTGGATGACTTCAGATGTTCGGTGACATAGTTCATGGTGACGTTCTCCCATTTCCATGCTGGTATGGGCAATGGTTTCATCATCCCCTTAGAATTTTCCTCTCTGACATCACTTGCTGACACACCAGGTACTTCGATGTATACTCAGCGATCTCCTTCTTCATATTATCACACCAATAATTCTATGAGATATCTCAATACTTCTTTGTGTTTCCTTGGTGAATAGAGAAATTTGAACTATGTGCATCATCCAAAAGTTCCTTCTTCAGCTATGGATTTTATAGAACACATAGTATTTTCCCCAATCTCATAATTCCTTATTCATTAACATTAAACTCCAAGGATTTCCCTTTTTTCTGGTAGCTTCCACATTCATCTGAATTCCCACATCATCCTTTTGAGCGTACTTTATCCTTTCAAAAAGAGATGTTGAAAAATAATTTGTGAAAGGAATGATGATGTTCCCATATTTTTGACTCCCATGTCCATCTTCACCAAATCATAGAAGATGTCATCCTTCTAAATTTTGTTCAATGATATAATTGTTGGGTCCTTTCTACTTAAATTATCCACCACCTTATTCTCTTTCCCAGTGTGGTATGGGATTGAGCAGTCATCATCTTTGATCATCTCTAACCATATTTGTTGGTGTATGTTCAACTCATTCCGTGTGAATATATACTTGAGTCTTTTGAGGTCCGTATATATTTCATACTTCTCCCCAAAGAGATAATGCCACTGTATTTTTAATGTGATGATCACTAGTGCCAACTAAAGATCATGTTTTGGATAATTCTACTCATGAACTTTCAATTTCCTTGTTACATAGGCAATGACATTGTCATTTATCATCAACACACTACCCATGATCTTCCTCAAAGCATCACTGAATAACACAAAAAGTTCACCACTTATTGATAAAGTGTGCACAGGTGCACTGATAAGCCTCCTTTTAAACTTCTTGAATCATTCTTCTCATTCATCACTCTAAGAAAACATTACTCCATTATGAGTTATCTTGGTTAAAGTTTTGGAAAATCATGAGAAATTTCAGAAAAATCATCAATAATATCTAGCTAACCCCCAAAAGATAAGAATATCTATTACCGATGTTGGCCTCAACCATCCCCCTGTTGCATTTGTCTTGGAGGGATCCATAGAAATTCCATTCCTTGAAATAATATGGGCCAATAATGATACCACCTTGAACTATAACTCACTGTTGTTGTACTTTTTATATAGCTTCTCCTTTCACAAGTTCTCTAGTACAGATCTTAAATGCTTCTTATGGTCCTCCTTGGTTTTGTAGAATATTTTCATGTCATTTATAAAGAATACCACAAATTTGACAAGGTAATCTCTAAATACTCTATTCATCAAGTCCTTTAAAATTTCTAGAGAATTAGGGAGTCTGAAAGTCGTTATTGTGAATTCATAGTGCCCATATCTTGTACAAAAAGAAGTCTTGGGGATATATTCCTTCTTTACCCTTACCTCATTATATCTTGACCGGAAATCTACCTTGGAGAAGTATTATTCTCCACACAGCTAATTGAACATTTCATAAATTAATTGGAGAGGATAGTTGTTCTTTATCATGATTTTTTTCAGCTCAAGCTAATCAATGCAAAGGTGTATTGACCCATCCTTCTTCTTGATGAAGTGGACTGTTGCACCCCATGGTGAAGCACAAGGGTGTACAAACACTTTATCAAGATTCTCAGGTAGTTTTTTATTTAGCTCCACAAGATCTACAAAATCCAATAGATACAGAGTCTTGGATATTGGAAACACCTAAGGTATAAGATCAATGGAGAATTCAACATCTCTGTTAGGAGGAAGACAAGGAAATTCCTTGGGAAACACTTCGGTGAATTCCCTCACAATAGGCACGTCTCCAAGGAAGATTGAATCCTTAAACTCTATCATCTGAGTAAGATACTATTGCTAGTAGGTCAGTAATATCCACACATGAGATGATGGAGCTAAAGAAAATTCAACTTCCTCCTTGCACTTGTACAGAATCGGGGTCGATTCTCCACATGAAGAGTGATTTCTCCCTCCCGATAGTTTCAGTTGGCTCTATAGAGGGAAAAAATCCATGCCAAGAATCGCATCAAAATCCACAAGGGGAAGTATGATGAGGTTCACCTGGATGTTCGATCCACTGATTATGATATGTGAGGAATTATATTCAAGGGATGCAATGATTGCCCCATTTTTCAAACTCACCCACATATTTACTTCCACAATTTTTGGTGGGGTTGGTATTGTTCTACTAATCTTTTGGGATATAAAAGAATGTGTAGAACTTGAATAAAAAAGTACATTCTCTATTCTTTAATGAATAACCGGAGTAACTATCACCTCTTCATTATCAGGTTCACTTTGGCGATAGTGATGGAAAAATCTTGCCCTTTCTACCTTGGAGGTTGTTGGTTGCCTCCAAAAACCCTTGGATTTGTGCACTGATTTGCAAGATTCCCTGGTTTATTGTAGTTGATGAAATAAAAAACATGTTGAGAGTTGAGTGGAGTGTTCCTCTACACTATCACAACCATGAGATTTTCTTGTTTAATTTTAACAGCTAGGTGTCCTTCTCTTCCACACCTAATGAATTTCCACATTCTCTTCAAGAAATTTCTAGTGTGCTTCATTCCACACCTTTGGAAAATGGGGTGCTGGATCTTCTTAGTACAATTAGATTTATCCATTGGACCATCAGAATTGGAATCCACCTCATGCTTCTTATCTCCATGATACCCCTGAGATTTGTTGATCTCCATTTAGTCCTTGAGGTTAGATCATACAATTTACTCATTGTTGTCGAAGTCACGGATCACAAGGGATTTCCGCAGGCTAGGTTTCATCCCACTAAAAAAGTATACAACCTTGCATTCAGGGTTAATGACAAATCCGGAGGCATATCATGCAAGCCTTGTGATGTTTTCCTCATACGCTCAAATGGATTCATCATCATTTTTCTTGAGGGAAAAGAATTTCCTTTCCATATTAAGAAAGAGGGTTCCCAAAAAAATATATATCAAAAAACATCTTCTAGAAATCCTTCAATTCCAATTCCTTGATCTCTTCATCAGGCTTTGTATTTTTTATCAATGTCCAACATTGATCAGCTTCACTCTTTATATAACAAACAGTAGTGACAACCTTCTCTTATTTGAAAAATTGAAGGATAGAGAATATATTTTCAATGGAGTTGATCCATTGTTCGACGATTGAGGGTTCAGATGATCCATTAAAAGTACGAGGCATTTGTCTCATGAAGCTCTCGATAGTAACTTCTTCTTTCTTGGGGGGGGGGGGGTTGAACATTCCTCTTGACCGACGTTTCTCTTAAAATCATGTGTTAATTAAGATAAAATTGTGACAAATATCACGATTCTTACTCCAATCGGATTAAGAATCTCATTAGCACAGTCATCACGTTGATCTTCATATTTGTTTTTAGCATGAGTACTCCTATTACAAACCATTGTCTTGAAAAAAGGAATGTTAGGGGTAATATATAATGTGTAATCCAATGACAAAAAAATGACTTAAAAATAACTTTTATTTCCATTACTTATGAATCGATAGGATTCAAACGATGTTATCCATGATCTAATTTCTAACATATATTATTATGGGAATTTTTTTAATTCCCTTAATAATGGTTGATACTAAGATTGGGAATTGACCTATTCATATCCACTGGGAGCGTTGTAACCTAGAGTGCAGTAAGGCTCATTGTCATATACTAGGATACCCCAGGTCAAGCCTGAAACTCATTATGCCAGAGCCGCCTCTACCTGCTCGTATCCAGACATGGATGTATAGGCTTGATTAACCACTTCATCAACACCCAACAAAACATAGCGATGTTTTTATTACACACAATCTTGTATCTAAGGATTAACTAGGGTTTTCTAATCCTAATCCCAAAAATATCAAAACCTATCCCCTTATTACAACTATAACAACCCTGTTGTTTATTACAGACTTAAACAATATTTATTACATAAAACCTCCACTTGAAAAAACATATAAGATTGATAGGACTAGTGTATTTGGGGTTAGGAACATTACATAACAACATAAATCATAGAACACAACATCTTATTGAAAAATTACTTTATATGACCACTACATTACCTCGTACTTACTATTGCATAGGATAACCTAAGAACATGCATAAGAAATGGGTGAGCTATAAAGCCCAGTAAGGGAATAAACATCGAATAACATGAGGAATACAGTACATGTTAGACAATAAGAATAACAATAGATCACAATACAAACATGAACATAGGGGCATGATAAAGCATTATAATCATAACATGGAAGTGTGGAAGCAACACTTAACATGGAATTTTCATGTGCCAAGACTCATTGCACATGGAGCATGAGGAATCCCTCATTGCACATGAAGAATGAGTAAACCCTCATCGAATTTGAATTAGAATGAGTTAGTACTCATTACCCAGGATGTATCATGATACAATACTTTACCCAATTAATTGGAGTACTATTAGGGTGCATCCTTCTTAATCATTTCATTTCATGCATAAGTGTGCCACATAGATCATACACCACAGATTTATTAACATCAAAATTTATTCCAAGAATACGAGATGCAAAATAAGTAAAATTTATTACTCATTAAACAAGTACATATTCTAAAAGTGAATACCCCTGATAGAGGAGTGGGTATGGTATTCACTACACAATTATTTTGGCATGGAAATTTTCCAGAAATTTCCGCAGCATAACAACGTCAAATAGGAAATTTTAAAATGGGTTGATTAGAGTTAAAGGTGTCTCTCATCATTTATAAATTAAATGGATAGTAAGGGGATCATGGTACATAATATACAAACATATTGAATGGAATTTAAAAGCATAATATAAAATAATTTCTTGAATGTAAATGAGCTGAGAGAAATTTCTTATGGAATTTTGGCATGGTAACAGGTGCACATGGGAGGCATTAATTAGATAGAAATGGGGTCTCTAATCATTAAAACAAGAATATGGAAGAATGGGTGAGGTTCTAAATCATACCCCGACATTTATAATTAAAATAATAGGGCATAACAATATTAAGAAACTTGGATAAAAATAGGAATGGATGAATACCTTAATTAGAAGTGTGATCCCAAAGGCTTGGGAGAGGCTTGAGAGAGACTTCTGGGGAGCTTGGAGAGCCTTGGAAGGATTCTAAAGATAGGTGGGAAGAGTTTTGATGAACTCTAAAGGCGTTTAGTGACAATGAAGTTGGAGCTTGGGTGGGTTTATATAAGAAAGGAGAGGGAATTATTTATTATTAAGGATTGGGACACCACACATTAAACTATTCAAAACCACAAACCAGCCCATGGTTTTTGCCCATGGTTATTTCTGAAGAGGAGTAGAAAATAATATTCTATAAGTCCAATGACCGAACATTTTAAAATAATAGGGTTTCTTAGGTGGAGGTGAGTCACACTCTCATGGAAAGCAATTTAAAAAGACAAAATGTTTTATAAGCGTTGAAGGGTCAACTAAAACATTGTAAAATAAATCAAACAAACCCGAAATCACATTATTTTAATGTTAAAACATATATTGGAAAAAGATAAGTTTTATAGTATTTTATTACATCAATATTGGGTCATTATGATGTCATAAAACACATTATACATTTAAACGGTATTTAAATTTTACCCAAAAATTCGTCTGTCTTAGAAAATTATGAAAAATTATTGTTGGATAAATATGAAATCCTGATTCCAAAAAATAATATTCATTTTATCTAAATAATTTTCTAAATATTTTAATTTTGTGTTTTAAAATAAAATCCAACATTTTTTTAAATTCATGGGTTTTGACAAAACAACTTTCAAACCTTAATAAAAATTAAAATTGAATTCTTATAATTATACGATAATTTAAATTTAATAAAAAAAATATCATAATAATAATTATATTTTTATTAAATTATTATTTAATAAAAAATCAATTAATTCATAAAAATAGATTTCTTAGTTGAATTTTAACTAAAAATACTATTTGTGCTTTAAAAATAATTTACAAAGTAACAATAATAATAAGAATGTATATTCTCTATACAAGAATAATGTACATAATCCTTGTACTAGTGTCTTCTTACATTACCCCTTATAACACCCGCATATGACCATAGGGTAAGGTGAAAAATGGTGACAGACTCTTCGGGTGGCTTAGATAACATTTCTCGAGTGGTAATCTCTATCAACTTCCACTTCTCTCGTAGGCGGATGTGCTCGAACATAAGGTATTCGAGATCATATTGGGCTTGGTCAAGAGTTATACCCAAGGGCGCCACCTCATTTATCAGCTTTGAAAAATGGGTATCGTATGGTGAAAGTATACTGAATGAGGCCATCACTTCCGTTGTTTGAGTATATTGGATTTGTTAAAGCCCTATATTTATACTAATAATGTGATCACTGTTCAACGTCTATGTTAGTAAAAGTCACAATTCTTTAATGTATTTTAATATCCAAAACATAGAAAAAAATAACTGCATACATTCTTTATAACAATAGGAAGACATTTAAATAGACCATGAGGAATTTTCATTAATGATTTTTTTAGGTTTTGGCAATGAATTTGAGGTGTTATGGGTGCTTCTAGATTATTTGATTATGCCCTGATCATTCAAATTGAGAATATTATTAATGTTTATTATTATTTAGATATATTTAAGAAACATTTTTTTAAAATTATTATTTAAAAATTCAAAGAGGTTTCACTATTTATTATATTCTCATTCCCTACATTATAATAATTTAACACACAAATCTACCTTGTCATAAATGATAATACTTTTAAAATATTTTTCCCTTGCAAGAAGAATATTTTTATATAAAAATTAATAATAATTGAATGATATTTCAATAAAAATTATATATTTAATATATAACTTTATCATTTAAATTTTTTTCTTTTTATATTGCCTATTGTGTTATCCCACACAATTTTCAATTCAATTCCCCTATTTATGGTCTCATATAACATATTACACCACACCATATTCATGACAACATAAAAGAGACCTGATTTCTCAATGAAGATATAATTTTAAATTTAATTTTGATTATATTTATTCAAATTTTGTTGGTTTCCATGGATCATTAATATAAAATTTTATTTTATTAGGATCCATAACATATATTTTTATTCTTAAAAATCCACAATATTAGATCATTTTTGTATCCCCATTTACTAAAAATATTTGGATATTTATTCTCCCATACTTAATATATCCATTAAATATTTTGATATTTTCATTAAATATCACGACATTTACAATCCCAATACCATTAGTTTTTGTTTTTATTAAAATTTTAAGACATAACCAAGGAAAATATAAAAAAATACCTTTATCTATGAAAATATCCATTCTATCCATAAATTTTCTTCATTAATAATTTCTCTACCTTATTTATATATAAACAACTATAACATCTATATTGATTTCATAATCTTCTATACTAAGTAATTATACCTATAGAAATTAATTATATGTTTTATTTTGGGAGAAACAAATATGTAAGGGATAATATGGATAAAAAACTCTTTTTTATATAAAATAAATAAATACACCTAAATAAGTATATGGGAATAAGTATTGAAAATATATAAAACATACAAGTACATCATATTAATAAATAAACTACATTTAATGGTTCAATATAATTTAAACAAGATCACAATATCTAATCAATATAATGAATTTAATTGACATGTTGGTTTCTAAAATCATCATATTCAGGCTAGCTGTAAAAAAATAATAACTGATAATATAATCTCATGTTATATATTTAATACCTCATTACCCTATTCACTAATCAAAATTATTCATTTTATTTAATTTCTTTTACATTAATTTTATCCCATAATAATAATAATAATAATAATAATAATCCTTTTTTATATTTAAAATCATACCCATTAAAAGATTTACATAATTGTTAATAATTTGGATACCTTATATAAAAAAACTCATCAATTAAAATTCATTAAAATAAATATTCATTTATATATATAATCCTCTGATATTATAATTTTTTTGGAAGAACAAATTATATTGGGTATCAATAACCTAGAATCGAGATAATCTATAAAAGAATAAATGTTCTTTGTATAATGATCGACCATATTTCATGTTCATAACGTATCCCCCTAATATAGAATATGGATCTAACAACAAAATCAATGAAATATCGTGATCATCCCTAATAGATAATCTACATTCTAATGTATTCTTGACTCATTCCTTGTTAAGTCATCAATATGTCAATATGAATTGTGTCACCTTACATGGATTATACCATCCACAACATCACACAGGGGAAGTCATCCTACCCAATCCTTACCTCATGGAGTCCAAAACATCACATTAATGAAACTCAATGTTTTTTGGATAGCTAACACATGATACTAAAACAATGTAATGTAAATCTAATTTCAGATACCTAATTATAAAAACTAAATTTTGTGGTCTAAATGAGGATATATAATCTAGATACATAGCCTTCATCAGATGTTAATTTTGTGTCTAAGCAAATGGACCATGTCGTCACAATATAATGATATATTTTCTCACCAAATTATATTTCATGTGAAAATTACCAATCTATTTAGCATCAAATATGATAAAGTTCAATTATACATGAGATTAAATTCTATAGATGATGGATTTTTAGGATCCAATGTATGGTACATTGTATCTTACCAATTCTTCAGGTTAAATTTTACTTTATGATAATTCTTTACTTATCCAAAAAAATAATTCTAAACAATTCATCTGGAAAACTGACACTCATGAAGGTTATTTTATGTTCATATTGAAGTGGATACATGAATTATGTTCCATTTATCATGATTGTTTCCATGTGACTAATATGGATATTATTTTAAAACCAATAAAATTTTAAATTTATTAGGTTTAGCCAATTTAAGAATAAATAAAAGAACAATTTGTCGCACACAAACAAAATGGGAAGAATTACGTATGGATAAAGTTGTTTTTTTATCACAGTAAATATAAAATCTAAAATATTACAATTAGTGTAGTTCGAATCCACTTCATTGTTACATAAAGGTCATCTAATCCATAATAGATTATCTTTAATATTCACTCATCCCAATAAAAATATAATAACACCTTTGATTCATGGGGTGGGTATTTATCATTTCTTTATTACTTTATTTTATCCGATAATGACAACATAATAGACACCCTTATTGACAAACAAGAGATGTTTCCTTAACCCCCAACAATTTTTTTAAATGTATCTATTTTGTTTGATATTTTTTAAATATGTGATATTATTATATATGTTTTTTTAATTATTAGATGATTTAATTTTTATTTATATTTAAATTAAATTTTAGGTTTCTTGAATTATTTTCTTCCCAAATCGCCTAATATTTCTCATCTCTCATATAGTGGATATTGGTGATTTGAATTAATGATTAAAAAAGGATCCATGATAAATTTGGAATGGTAATTACATTGAAATTATTGATTATTTCATGGATTTACCTGACCAAAAAAGACAATGTGGGATAGATTTTTTGATATCAGAGAAGACTAATGAGAAAAATATGGTTTATAATATGAGAGAATATTGGTTTATTGGGAGTCTTTATAGTGTATAAATGTTGAATCTATTGTCACAAAAAAAACACTTTTCTTATTTTTGAACGTAAAATAATCAATTCTTCTCAAGATAAAATAAAATGTAGAACCCAAACAGAAAAACAATTATCGACATTCTCCTATTCATATGAAAAACCACATCACACTACTAAAATATGATCCATATTGGGGTTAAATGTATATTTATTTATAATACTATAATATTTTCGTAATGAAAATGATATTATCATCAATAAGGCACCAATATTATAACCTTTTATTTCATTTTTCATATATATATATATATATATATCATTCACAAAATTATTGGTTTCTAATCAATTAATAATATTTATTATTATAAATAATAAATAAAAAACTAAACCATTAGGAAATTGGATCAGGAGTTTGAAATCATTCATCAAAATATTTTGAATCATATTCTTGATTTTATAGTTTTTTATTTTGATAACCAAGAATAAATCAAATCACCAATAAAAACAATAATTACGAAATTTAATGAAACTTTTTTTATTATAATAGCGATAATTTGGTGATACTAAAAGAAATTATATTTGAAGATAAAATATTTTCTAACCAAACTACTAAAAATTATCATGTTCTAATTGGTTAATATCATGGTTTAATAGTAGAATTAGGGTCACATATCAAGTGAAAAAAATATTTATTTTCTATTGATGGAGTATCTATGGATTTGATGTATAGTATTTAAGAAATAAATTGTATAATATGTGATTATATTTAAGGAAACTTCATTTATAATCTATGAAAAATTTCATGGAGTAAAACACTAATGAATGAGATCTGTGGAAAAATAAATATTGTGCATAAACACTATATATGTAGTGGGAATATATTGATATGTTATTTTTAGTTTCACACGTCATATCATTAAAAATAACAATTTATTATTCAATTTTTTTCAATAAAGTAAATAATTACATAAGTTTATTGGATGCTTTGTGGGGAAGTTATTTCCATAACAAGTCTCCAACTAAGGCTAAGTAGCATATTGGTAATATCTATCAATAATTACAATATTTTTTCTATAATTACTATAATGAGTTGTGTGTATATGGAAAAAATCTAGTGTAATTGAGTACATATTTGGGGAACTAACTAATATTTTGAGGAAGAAAATATTGAAAAGGCTATGTTAGTCACTATTGACACCACCTATATCTGCATTATATGTAATTCATCAGTTAAATATATTTGATTTTTTACATATTTAAAACCCTTAATTATATAAATTAAGGCAAAAATTAAAATTATGACATCTTCTAGACAATCAATGTATCAAATTGTATTACATATTTTAATATGTAATTATATACCAACAATAACAATGGAAATAATTTATACATACATCCACTACAATTTCCTTCCAAAAAGTGATAAATAATTCTAAACTATGGATATACATCTAAATATAACAGTTGATTAAGGATCCATCCATAAACTACCTTATATATTAGTGGATGTGTAACAAAGTTATATGTATACTATATTGAATAATCCTGAAATAAAATTAATAATAATTAGAAAAAAAACACTTTGTTCATGTACTTAGTACATTGAACACATTTGACATCATAAGTCATGGAAAATGAACATTTCAGACTATTTTTAACACCTAACGAAATTTTTTATCATTTCAATTGTGATATTCTTTGGGAATATGATAAAATGACTAATCATCCTTTTATTTTAGAAGTTAAAAAACATTTTTTATGAGAAATATCTTTTGCAAATAAATTCAAATGAATATTTTAATGTATTTGTAATTATTAAACACCTATTTGGATGGGTAAAACATATTTTATATGTTTAAAAATATGGAAAACTATGGATTAATCACTTGAGAAGTTCAATAGTTATCTAATTTCTAATTTCAATTAACATAAAGTACTTTTTTAATTTTTTATTAAATAATTCGATATAATTGGTTGAAGTGAAGGGAAAGTTTAAAATCTAATGAACTCCCAATTGGACTGATGTGATCAAAAATAGAACTTGGACTTACATTATGTTTCTAGACCCTTCATTATTCATTATTGATTCAAATTCAATTTCATAGACTAGTCTTAAAATATCACCTAAGAATAACAATTTTTATATTTCTTGCTTATGCAGTCTTGAATTCCTTTAAATTTTTAATTCCACATACTCTTATAATCAAGTATTACAACATACATCAATCAATAGTGGGCCATATTCTAGGACATGGATCCATGGTATGTTGTTTCATTAATTTTACAGTTCATCTACATCATGTGAATAATATTTTATTCATGTAATAGAGGGTTAAAATATAAATAAATATATTAAAGTGAAGTCGAGATTCATTACATGGGGGGAAATATCGACACCCATAACATCACTCTCAACCACCACAAACATAATCGAGATATGATGGAATTTAGTGTGAAGAATTATATAAAACATTAATCTACCCAAAGACCAATACTATGATATTTATCTGATCACTGAAAGTGATAGGTCATGGTATAAGGTTTTGAATGTTGGGAAATAAGTAAAATGAATAAGAATTAGAGAGGAATATATTGAAACCCAGAAAATATTTGAATTGAATTAGATGAGTAAGGATAAAATGAATTAATTTCATGGGAATAATTTATGTAATATAATAAAAAATAAAACATAAAATAGTATGAGAATAAAAATAAAAGAACAATTAAGTAGAATACAGCTGATCTGCTTATATATGGCCTCTCTATATCCCCAATAGTTTTTTTAATATTTTTATTTATAGTAAACAAAATACCCTCTTCTATATTTTAGTGGTAATATATTATCATTTCACAAAATGAAATCAGATTCATTTTCTGAAAATAGACATTTCAATAACTCCATCATATTTCGAGCTTTCTATTTTCTAGTAATGGTCACATTCTATGTTGTGGTCTCTACCTTATAGAGTTGCACTTCTTAGTATCATATACTATATATAAGATTCTCATAAAATGAGGAATCCATTGGGAATCCTAATTTAAAAAAATATCCACCCTTAAAATGGTATAGATATAAATCCACATCATCATTCATGGTCCATGTGGTTATCAATTTAATCTTTTGAGATCATATACAGTGGTAATTGTCCTAAGTGGTGTCTTTATGATTCAACTTGAGTATTCTTTTAGTGACCATGAAATCTCCAGTGAGTATAGTAGGGTTGACTGTGTTTCCAAGTGAAGATAATGGAAAAAGTAATTGAAGAGGAATTTTCCATGTGTCGAGTCGTACGATTGAGGTGGGGAATCCTTGTTTTTATAAGTTATGGATAGTTCAATTTGTGATGGTTTCCTACTTCGTACATTATCATGGTTGGAAATTATATTATTTTTTAATCCACAATTTCCATTAGTTACACTATAGATTTGGGGGAAAAGTACTCACTTATACATTCACACAAAAAATGGGCTTGTGCAGACATGTAAGGTACCGTGTCGGCCTTGGCCCACACTATGAATTTACTCAAACCTGTGTGCCCTATACTTCCTCAAAAAATTATTATGCTCTCTACATGGAATTTTTAGTCATGATGGCCCATTATTAGGAGAACTAAGTGTCTATAATCCTGTGGGTTTGATATATAGTTAGTATTATACCATTTTTAACAACCACGTTATCAAAACACTTAGATAAATAACATCATAAATTATTTAAAAAATTTAATTTTATAAAATTAGAATTTTTATAAATTTGGATCCAAATTATTTTCATCAAAGTTAATTCTATAATTTGAATAAAACATTAAAATTATATATGAATATTAAATAATATTAATTTAATATTTTTCAAAATTGATAAAATATTTTCATTAAAACATGAGTGCGTCAAATACCCCTGTACATGAACTATGATTCTCCTCCAAAATTCAGTATCAACATTTATTGAAAGAGAAACACCATTCTATAAATATTTTAATCTCAATGGAATACAGTTAAATTATTTTCAATGTAAAATTAACATTTAAACATCCACATAAAATATCAATTTGAATTCTAATTTTTTGAAAAAAAAATCAACAAAATCATTTTACATTTTCTGTTAAGAAAATAGTTGGACTTATGGTTTAATAACATAAATATACTTAATAGTTTTTCCCCATAATTCCAATTCATGATATACCTCTCAGTTAATATCTTTCTCACATCATTAATGATTCAAATTCTTACATAATTGTGGTCATATATTGAGAGAAAATCACAATCCATAGGGTTTAAATGTTCTAGTTTTCAAAATATATAATGAAAGTGGAACATAAAATCATAATTTCTTTGAATTTATGGATCTACTAAATCTATGTAAAAATATTGGTAGTATTTTATTTTAAATCCATTATGGATAAAAGAGGAGGATTCTCTTTATAGAGTAATTAATGATATAAATAACAATTCAAGGAATAGGTCCCCGTAAAATTCTGACAACACCCTATTCCCAAGCTCAAAGTATGGTATTCATTAATAGAAGCTTAATGAATTAATTTCACAATCCTGAATTTTCCCTACTTTTTTATTTTTAACAAATTTTATGATTTGTTTCAAATTTATCAAAAAAAATCCAGGAAAAAATATTACACAAACCACCTTAAAATATATGATATAAATCAAGGGAAATGTAATGGTGATTTTTTGATTTTCACAAGTCACAAACCATTCCCCTTTTATTATATTTTACTTATTTTAGATTTTGAAACAAAAAATGAAAACTAGTGAAATTAAAAACCACTCAAAACAACACATAATAAAATACTCTACACACTTAACATACAATGTATACATCCATACACCATGAAATCTCTAATCCTAAATATTAATCTTTATAATATCATTAAAATATTTATTGGTGGGTAGGAATGTATATAAATGGCTATAAATGAGGCTCATTCCTAAAATTTTCATTCATTGTCTCTATAGTCTAAACAAGGATCACGGTAAAATTTAGTATCTATTATAAGTAAATATTCATATAAATTCATCAATCATTTTAAATTGAGTGTTCTATAGTAATTGATTTGAAATAATAAAATTAGTGTTCATGAAGGTGACATTTACCAAGATCACTCATGAAATATGATCAATATATAAACAAAATTATTTTTCATATAAATCCTCTCATGAATATAACATATAATTTGGGAAAATAAATATTTTTAGGACTAATAAAAAAACAAATTAAAATGATAATAATAATATCAATTTATGAAATATAGTTGATGAAAATTAATCAATTTGAATAAACTATTTTTATTTGATGATGATTTATCAAATTAACAACAATGATTTACTGTAAATATAAACACTATATATTATTAAATTCATATAACTTAATCAATATATAGAAACTTTCATCATAGTATTCATAAAAAACTTATGTTTTATAGACATTTCTTGTTAAAATTCAATTCAAGGGTATGCAATTTGCAGTTTTACATTTTTGTTAGAATATAAAAAAATAGGTTTTATATAATATTAATAATGTATAAATGAAATTTATTTTTTTGATGAATCATTATTCCAACACTCTACTAGGATTCATGTGTGTATAATTGTTCCATAATTGTTCAACAAAATTACTTCAACATGTTCCTCATAAATGTAATGGCAATAAAACTGAAAAAAAATTATTGGTTTGGGATGCTTTGTAAAAAAATTCCAAATTATTTAATGGATTTCACATAATGAATTTATAAAGAAAAATATTTTTAAGATCCCCCATGTGGTCCCTAGATTAATACTTCCACTATATGGGAAATTACCTATATTATCCACAATCCATTGGTTTGAAGATCTTCTTAGATTTGAACCACAACATGTGGCTTTTCCCTATTTGTACTTCTTATTGTATGGTGTAGAGTCCATGGATAGAGAACACTTACAATCCCCGTAGAAATAAGGTATAGATTTCATGGTGATGTTGGTTGAATTATGGACCATTAAATTTCATGATTGTTCCTTGTGAAATCACTACATCCTTATCAACTACATACCCATTATAGGTAGGAGGGATTGAATTTTTAAAGGAATTGAAGGAATGAAATTTTACTTTGATATAATTTATACATTTATAATCAAAATTTTAATTATCCTTATAAATGTGGGTTTCATGTGTCTTGGTTTCCTTTACCTTAGCAACATGGACCTATTTATGGAAATCACTAAATGCGTGTACAATATTTTTAGAAGCACCATATTTTCCATAATAGCTATATTTTCTTCATCTAGTTAGTCCTTTAAGATAAAAATGATTCATCTATTACAAAAATTAAATGTAGTGGGAGTTAATACACTATTTATATTTTAAAAAGTATATGAATATGTGTTTTTTATAGTATTAACTCCCTCAGATGTTTTCAATTTAATATCTCCATCCATGATAATTTCATCTTGTAGATTGACCTTATTTTATAATGTAATATAGTTAGGATCCCCCAAATTTTCATCAAATTCCTCCACATTATATTTTTCATCTTTATCCAATTCAAGAGAAAGTTGAAATGGTGTAATCTAATTATCCTTGTAATTTTGGATATAATTTTTCATTTCATCATATTCCAAATCAGATTAAACGTTTTCCATGTGCTTATTAAAAAAACATATTATCATTTTCATTTGTGTATTCACCATAAATGTCAATATCTTCCTCGTAGTTATGGATCTGATATTTTTGATATTTGTGTTTCTGATGTTCCTTAAGCAGTGCCTCAACCTATTAAATATATTTTGTAAAATTTGGAAGATGCAATGGTACTTTTTCATTGTACAGTTTCTTTCCATATTCAACATAGTCTTTATTGATCAAATATTATTATCCTCGACACACTAGGCATGCATATTTTTTGTTGATGAAGATATAAACTAAATATGTCAAATTTTTATCTTTTTATTGGGGGTATTTGTCAATATTGTGAAACAATTTCTATTTTTCCTAAACATCTATGTAATTTTATCAAAAATAAAAATTTGGATAGTTTTGATACATCATTGAAACCAAAATGGATATTTTTATTTATAAATCAATGAAAAACTATCTACAATTTATTAATTAGAAAATAAAATAAAAAATTTATTAGATATGTGGAAAAAAGGAAAAGTCATAATGCACACCTGCCATGGGGTATGAAAAAGTTACTATTTTGTTTCCTAGTTCAGAAAAATGGCTTACTAGGGTCATCTCAGATGAAGATCTTAAAAATTATCAACTTACTAATTCCAAACCACGTAAATTATTTTATTGTGTTTTATAATTTTTTCTAAAAATAAGTGACAGATTTGAAAGATATGGAAGGAAATCTAGTTTATAATTTATTGAAAAAATGAATAATGTTATTAAATAATTTAATTGACCCAAGGATTGGTATTTGGTTTATTATTTTGATTATTTATGAATTAAAATAATTTTGATAATCCAATTACAAATAATAACTATTAAATTAATTATTTTTATTTTATTTAGTGAATATCTAATTGATGGAAAATATTAATACCACCTCATATTATAATAAATATTGATGAAATACCTCAAAATATAAGGCCCTAGCCTTAAAAATTACTTAATCTTGCGTTTTTTAAAGAATACGCATTGAGGATTTTTTCAGGTTTAGAGTTTTAGAGAATTAGATCATAAATCATGCATTACATTCCACATTTAAACAAGGTGGTTACATCAAAGACAATATTTATTTTTTCCATCAAAGGAAACATATTTAAAATAAAACATGGGTTCTTTATTGAAACTTCCTTGACACTATCATCACATCTTGTACATTTCCCTTGACCTATGAAAAATAATTCAAAAACTTGGGATGAGCATAAAAAGCTCAGTAAGGGATATAAAAATACGGAAATAAAATATTAGTCCATGTATACATAAAAATAAATGAAATCATACTTTACTCATAAAACATAAGCACTTTAACATACCTCATGAAATCATAAGATTTATGAATAACTTATAGAAATCATAAGACAAGAAGTTAACTTGAAGCATTCATAACATTCTTACCTAGGGAGTAGCCCTCATGGTTACGTTTGGAATACCCATCACAGTATATTCCCAAAATCTCTTTAGAGAAACCTTAGATTTGAACTCCTTCGTGTTATCCAATGCATTGGAGAGCAATCTCGGGCTCACCGACCCTTAGTTTATCACGGAATCACCAGACTTCATAAACAATTCCCAAGAACCATAACAAAATCGTATCACATAAAACATACATAAAGGAAAAATAACATTTCCATATTTCAATCACAAGATATCAATACACGACATTGATATAATCAAAACATTTTCAAAACCATTTTTAAAAAAAAATAAAATAAAAGTAAATCATGGTATTTATTGTTCATTTAAAAAAAGTTATGGCTTGTAGAGGAAGCCGAAACTCAAATAATGTTCCAGGTGGCAGAGAAGTCGTTGTCGTCGCATATGTAAGACAAAAACATTCTTTTTTTCATTTTGTAAAATTCTTCGTGTAAAAAGAATACTTTTGAATGAAATTAAAAGTCAAAAGGGTTTATTATACAACTAATAAAATAAGGTCATATATAAATTGAAGTATGCCTCAATGAAAGCAGATTTGAGATGAAGTCCCTTACCTCAAGTCCGAATTGTTCTCATTCATTCCTTATATTCCTGAATAATAAACTTAGGTCAATTTATAATTGCTTAAAGAATTTATTTAATGATTATTATTCAATTCATATCACATATTATCATTTTATAATAATTAGTTAATTATGTGAGTTTATATCATACGCTTTTTTGATGTTCGGTACATGAGTCAAAAATGAACTTGTTTGAATATAATTGAAAATGTGCTTATAAGTAAATCATCTTCAGAATGGTATTAATGATTTAAATATCATATATATCTATTATATATTAATTTTATACTATTCCATTACATTTGGAGATAAAAATAAAATGCACCGTTCATGGAGACGGTAGGCCGTACATACGCATGCACGCTACTTTCATTTCTTTGTCATATAATGGATTTAAAACTAAATGATACATATATATATTATAATTAAAGTATAATATATATGTTATATAGGTAAAATAAGTTCATTAATTACATTCTTTATAAATTCCATTTTTGGCATGAACGAGTTACATCACTTGAGGGGGTGGTAGTCCACACTTCCTCAGATGAAATTATCGCATTTTCACAACATAAAAAGCATAAAGGTATGTTTTAAATAAGAAATACAGAAGCATAGAGAGAAAATAAATATAATAAATATAATATATAAATATAGTGACATCATAATTTCTATCATGAATGGTGTTAAAATAAGATTGAACAATCATCATTTTGTGAGACAGTAATTCACCACCCATAGAAATAATATGTTATTTAACCATTAGACGGAGGTGTGTGTAAGTGTAGGTAGAATCCTTATCATAAAAACATACAAGAATATTTAGGATACTTTTGTTATTATGGGATAAAAAAAATAAGAATATAGTGGTGAGTGAAGAAGGAAAATAAAAGGAAGAAATTTGAGGGAATACAATACCTCTAAATCAGGTAACTCTTTTTGATTTGATCCAAAGGATTTGTTGGGAACACTTATGCCCAAAGTGAGGCTTCTAGGAGTAATAGAGTGATGTGGAGAGATAATATGAGCAGAGGTTGGATGAGCCAAGGGTTTGAGAGGTGTGGCTAAGGGGGTAGAGGTGGGGGCCTTTTATAAGAGAGAGAAGGGTCACTTTTGGAATGTCTTGAAATGTTACTTTATTATAAAATGGTTTTCAGAATTTAAAGGTCCCAAAATGATATATTTCGAAGATGAGGTGATAAGGCTTATAAAGCCACCAATTTAATAGGTTTTTGACAAGTTTAGTTCTTAGATTATACCTTATCTTTTATATTTTATTTAAAGCGTTCATTAATGAGGTTATCACTGCATCATCAAGGTATCATAAAAACATTTATTTATTTAATGTCTAAAAATTATAAAAAAAATACCATGACGTAGGAAATATTTTTTTCTTTCCAATGAATATTAATATTCTAAGAGATAATTTATTTAAACAAAATTAAAATTGTTTTACATAAGACATAGAAACCTTTTTTATATTTCTCTTCTTTTTAAAAAATAATGTCATAAATGACACTATTACATCCATGTGACTCCATGGGCCCTCAAGTTCGGTAAAAATCTTCTCATGGTCGGAAATTACTCAAAAAATAAGATTTGGACACATGTTTGGGTAATTTATTTTATTATGATATTATTTATTACCCTTAACTACCCAATCACTAATTAATCACGATAATTAAATATAATTACCATCGTTACTATTCATTATGTCCAAAAAGGTCTTAATTACATAATTTAGACCTTCTAATTCCAAATATTAAATCCATTTTACCAAATTCCAAACACAGAAATTGCAGTAATTAATTTAAAAATAATTCCCGTTGTCAAAACAAATAGCATGTTTTTAAGAAACAATATCTATCAAAAGATTGATAATTGTTTACATCCAATTTCAAAGTGAAATTAATTATAATGACCGCCATTGGATTAAATGGTAAAAATATATTCTAATTACAATTTAAAACCAATTGAAAAGATAATATAACCATATAATTAAATTAGTTGATAAAGAATTTTGGAAGTAAAATGTAGTATTTTTCACTGATCATTAAAAAAAGAACATTGTTAGAAAAATACAAAAAATTTATCCAAAGTAAATTTCAATGAACCAATTCTAACGAATAAATTTATTTTGACAAATAGAGAATATATAATTATCAATAGTCATATTTAAAAATCATTTTCCATCAAATGGTGGTAATACAATCTTTGAAAATTATTAGAGTATTTTATGCCTATGATTTTATTTATTCTCATTTTAAGCCTCTAAAACAGTATCTAATTCATAAATAGAACTAGATATGAAAATATATTATTCCTTAATTACTTGGGATGTTACATCCTTCCCTCATTTAGGAAATTTCATCCCCACAATTTATTTACTTATCGAATAAGTGGGGGTATTTATCCCTCATTGCATTTTCATATTACCATGTTGACTCTTCAATCATGTGGTTTTTACACAAAACCTTTACCTGATGAATCACCTTATTCCACAACACTTTCTCCTTGTGGTCAAGAATCTGGACTGGTTGTTCCTCATATGATATATTCTCTTCCATCTGAACTACCTCTGGACTCAAAACATGAGATGGATCTGGCATGTACATCCTTAACATTGGAACAAGAAAACATTGTGTACCTGAGATAAATTCGGAGGTAAAGCCTCTCGGTACGAAACAGATCCAAATTTCTCCAGAGTTTTATATGGTCCAATGAACCCTGGACTTAGATTTCCTTTCTTAGTAAATTGAAAAACACTTTTCCATGGTGAAACATTGAGGAAGACATGATCACCTACCTCAAATGAGAGATCCTTCCTCCTGTTGTTCGCATAACTTTTCTGCCTTCTCTGAGCTGTTCACATGTGTTTCTGTATCAGCTGAACTTTTTCTACCAACTCTTATACCAATTATAGTCCCATCCACTTCCTTTCACCCACTTCATCCCAAAAAGCTGGTGTTCGACACTGCTTCCCATATAATGCCTCAAATAGTGCCATATGTATACTGGAATGAAAACTGTTATTATAAGAAAACTCAACCAATGAAATATGAGGGACCCGAATTCCATGATAATCCATCAAAAAAGCATGTAAAATATCTTCCAAAGTCTGAATTGTTTATTCTGACTGCCCTTCAGATTGAGGATGAAAGGATATACTAAAATTTAATTTAGTACCCAACGACTTCTGAAGGCCTTTTCAAAAGTTAGAAGTGAACCTGGGATCACGATCAGATACAATGTAGAGTGGAACTCTGTGTAACCTGACTATCTCTTTAAGATACAATCTATAAAGTTGATCTAGGGAAAATTTATCTCGTATAGAAAGTAAATGAGCAGATTTAGTCAAACTATCAACAATAACCTAGATTGCATTATTACCTTGAGATGTCTTTGGTAATCCTACAACGAAGTCCATGGATATATTCTCTCATTTCCACTCTGGCACTGGAAAAGACTGAAGCGTCCCTTTCGGTGACTGCCACTCTGCTTTAACTTGCTGACAAGTCAAACACTTCACAGTAAAATCTGCAATATCCTTTTTCATCCCATACCACTAGTAATACTCCCGTAGATCTTTGTACATCTTAGTAATTCCAATATAAACTGAAAATGGGGAACTATGAGCCTCACTTAACAACTCATTATTAAACTGTGAAACACAAGGCACACACAATATCTTCCCAAATATCAAAACACAATCATTATCAATGTTGAATTCAGGAAACTTACCCTTCTGAACCATCTCTACATTTTTCTGCAACTTACTATCATTCTTCTGTGCTTGCATAATTCTTTCTGATAGAGATGAGCTCACTGATACCTGAAACAAAACAGAAGAACTTCCTGCTCCAATGACTTCTATTCCAAAGTTCATAAAATCAAAATCCAAAGGATCTCATTCCAAACGTAGCATGGTTAATGAAGCATTACTTTTTTGACTCAATGCATCTATCATATTATTTTCTTTTCCTGGGTGGTAGTGAATTGTGAAATCATAATCCTTGATTAATTCTAGCCATATCCTCTATATCATGTTCAATTATTTCCGAGTGAATATATACATTAATCTTTTGTGATCAGTATAAATTTCACACATTACACCATACAAATTATGCCACCAAATGTTTAAATCTAAAACAACAGTAGATAATTCTAAATCATGTGTAGGGTAATTTATCTCATGAGTTTTCAACTAACATGAAGCATAATAAATTACCTAATCATTCTATATTAGGACGCAACCATGTCCTTTCAATGAAGCATCACTGTAGATAAAAAACTCACCATTCCTAGATAGTAGTGCCAATACTGGAGCCTTCACCAATCTTATTTTAAATTCCTGATAACAATCATCACATTATTTTGTCTAAATGATCTTAACACCCTTCCAAGTTAGATTAGTCAATGGGATGGACAACCATGCTAGATATTTAATAAACCTTAGGTAATAGCCTGCCAAAACAAGAAAACTATGAATCTTAGTTACATTTGTGGGTCTTGGCCAATCTTTAACAACAATTGTTTTTGTAGGATCAACAGTTATTCCTTCTTTAGAAACAATGTGACCAAAGAAAGATATTTGTTGCAACCAAAACTCAAACATTCTGAATATACCATACAATTTCATTTCTTTTAAAGTTTTAAAGATAAACCTTAAATGACTTTCATGCTTCTATTTACTTTTAGAAAACACCAAAATATCATCAATGAAAACAACCAAAAACTTATCCAAGAACTCATGGTAAATTATATTCATAAGGTCCATGAATACAAAAGGTGCATTGGATAACCCAAAAGTCATAACTATTCATTCCCGATGGTCATATATAGTACAAAATGCAGTCTTCGGGATGTCTTCTTATTTTACATTCAATTGATGGTACCCTGACCTCAAGTCAATCTTCAAAAAATACTGAGCTTCCTGGGGCTGATCAAACAAATCATCAATATGAGGCAAAGGATACTTATTCATAACAGTAATGTTATTCGATGCTCTATAATCAATGAAAAGTCTCATTGAACCATATTTCTTTTTAACAAACAAGATATGAGCACACCATGGTGATGTTCTATATCGAATGAAACCTTTATCTAATAACTCATACAATTGCTTCTTTAACTCTAAAAGTTCAACTTGATACATTCGATAAGGGGATTTTGAAATTCTCTTAGTATTAAGAACTAAGTCAATAGTAAATTCAACATCACAATCATGTATAATACTAGGAAACTCATCAATAAAAACATCAAGATACTCATTTACCACTGGCACATCATTAATCTGAACAAATCTTTTTTTTAACAATATTTACAAGGTAACATTTATTTCAATAATTTACTAGTTTCTCAGCTTCCTGATATGTTATCAAAAGTAAGGGTTCATTCTTGTACACAAACTGAAAATCTTTCTAAAAAAACCACTTTATCTATGCAGTCAATCTTAGCATGATAAATAGAAATCCAATCCATGCCCAAAATAACATCAAACTCTACCAGAGGCAAAACACTAAGGTTTTCTGGTAGATTCTTTCCACACACAATGATATGAAGGTTATTATAATTTCTTTTTGTCTCAACATTTCCCCCTGGTGTTTTTAACATAAGTTAAGGATTCATATCTTGAGTAGGAATTTCCAATTTACTAGAAAACTTCTCAACAATGAAATAATGTGTAGACCCTGAATCAAATGACACATTGGCATAATCTGAACAGACAAACAAATTACTTGATACCACTTCATTAGATGGCCCAACATCTGCTAAAGTAGTTTCAAAGGATTTTACCACACCTTTCTTCTTGTAGTCTTACTGCTTCCCATCATTCGAGCTCTTTTCCGAACACTCGTTTGCATAATGACCCTTCTCATTACACTTGAAACATTTCACTAACTATAAATAAAATTTCATCTTGACATTACCCTGATCTTTTCTAGTGAAATCACGAGCCTTATGTCCCAACATACCACATCAGAATCACTTTCCAGAATTCAAAAGACATTCCCTAGCATGCTTTTAACCAAATTTATCACAAACTGCAAACTTAGTTTTCTTACCATATTTCCTTATTAAAAGATTCTTCCCTTTATTTTTCCACCTTAGTCTATTCTTCTATTGGTTTTTATAGAAACCTTGATCATTAGAAAACACCATTTCCACCTTATCAGCACATAAAAAAAGATTTTCATGACTTTTGAACTCATGAGAAGCTAATGCCCTTCGATGTTTTGGCTTTAATCCTTAGTAAAAACGATTGATTTTACTATCAAGTTCTCATATTAATTTTGGAGAATACCTTACCAATCAAGTGAACTTTTCTTCATAAGAAGCCACTAACTCGTCCTCTTGCCTCAATTCCAAGAATTGTTTTTCCATCCTAAGTCGAACAGCCTTAGGAAAATATTTCTCAAGAAACATACCTTCTAATTCATCCCATTCAAGAGAATCAATCTCATCAGCGTCCCTGATATTTTTAACCAGCGACCACCACTGATCTGCTTCACCCTCCAAACGGTAAATTATAAGACTAACCTTTTGATTGTCTGAACAACCCATAACATCAAAAATATCCTCCAGTTCTTTAATCCACCCATAAAATAGGACATGGTCAGATGATCCTCTGAATGATTGGGGATGTTTCCTCATGAAATGTTCCACAACTGACATGTTCCTCTGTGGTTGATCTGGATGATCTCGTTCATGGATACCACCCCTATTTATCACTTGAGTCAACTTCACCATTACTGCAACAAACTATTCAGTTCCAATTCCGACCATCTTAGGATGCTGATTTGGAAGGTCATTCTCTTCTGTATGCCTTCCTAGCACTGCTTCCCTATTTCCTCTGCAGAAAACCATTCTAAACAAACGTGTCTTTGATGAAGCAACATGGTAATCATCAAATTCTATATCATTTAAATTTGATCATAATGCATAAAAAATATTTTTGGAGAATAATTTAATATAATTATAACTCTTAAAGTTATCTAAACCAACCTCTGATACCAAATATAATACCCCATCCTTAAAAATTACTTAATCTTGAGTTATTTGAAGAATACACATTGAGGATCTTTTCAGGTTTAGATTTTTATAGAATTAGATCATAAATCATGCATTACATTCCACATTTAACAAAGTGGTTAAATCAAAGACAATATTCATTTTTTTTCTATCAAAGGAAACATATTTAAAATAAAACATGGATTCATTCTTGACACTTCCTCGACACTATCATCATATCATGTACTTTTCTCTTGACCTGTGAAAAACATTTCAAAATCTTGGGATGAGCATAAAAAGCTTAGTAAGGTATATAAAAATACGGAAAGAAAACATTAGTCCATGTATACATATGAATCAATGAAATCATACTTTAATCATAAAACATAAGCACTTTAACATACCTCATGAAATCATAAGATTTATGAATAACTCATTGAAATCATAATACATAAAGGTAACTTGAGGCATTCATAACATTCTTATGTAGGGAGTAATCATCATGGTTACGTTTGGAATACCCATCACAGTATATTCCCTAAATCTCTTCGGAGAAACCTTTGCATTTAACTCCTTCATGTTACTCTATGCATTGGAGAGACATCTCAGGCTCACCCACCATTAGTTTATCTAAGAACTACCTGAAATCATAAAAAATTCCCGAGAACCATAACATAATCATATCACATAAAACATTTATAAAGGAAACATAACATTTCCATATTTCAATCACAAGATTTCAATACAACACATTGATATAATCAAAATATTATCAAAAAAAATTTCAATACCAAAATAAAATAAAATTGAAACATGGTGATTTTTGTTCATTTAAAAAAAAGTTATGTCTTGTAGAGGAAGCCAAAACTCATATAATGGTCACGGCGGCGAAGAAGTCGTTGTCACTGCATATGTAAGACAAAAACATTCCTTTTGAAATTTAGTAAAAATATTCATGTAAAAATATTCCTTTTGAATGAAATTAAAATTAAAAAGGTTTTATTATACAACTAATAAAATAAGGTCTTATATAAATTGAATTATGCTTTAACGAAAGGAGATTTGAGACAAAGCCCCTTACCTCATATCCGACTTGTTCTCATTCATTCTTTATATTCCTGAATAATAAACATATGTAAATTTATAATTTCTTAAGGAATTAATTTAATATTTATTATTCAATTAATATCACATATTATCATGTCATAATAATTAGTTAATTATGTGATTTCATATTATACATTTTGTCGATGTTCGGTACGTGAGTCAATAATGAACTTGTTTAAAAAGAATTGCCCATGTAGTTATAAGTACATCATCTCCAGAATGGTATTAATGATTTAAATAACATATATATCCATTATATATTCATTTTATATTATTATATAAAATTTGGAGATAAAAAATGAAATGCACCGTTCATTGAGACGGTAGGTCGTACGTACGCATGAACGCTACTTTCATTTCTTTTTCATATTAAAAGAATTAAAACTAAATTTGAAATATATATATTATAATTGCAGTATAATATATATTTTATATAGTTAACATAATTTTATTAATTATATTCTTTATAAATTCCATGTTTGGCATGAACGAGTCACTTCCCATGCGGGGGAGGTAGTCCACACTTCCTCAGATAAAATTATCGCATTTACACAACATGAAAAGCATAAATATATGTTTTAAATATAAAATAATGAATCATAGAGATGACATAAATATAATATATATCATATATAAATACAGTTATATCATAATGGCCACCATGAAATGTGTTAAAAGAAGATTGAACAATCATCATTTCGTGAGGCAGTAATTCGCCACCCACAGAAACAATATGTTCTTTAACCATTAGGCAGAGATGTGTGTAAGTGTAGGTAGAATACTTTTCATAAAAACATCCTAGTATATTAAGGATACTGGTATAATTATGGGATCAAATAATAAGAATATATTGGTGTTTGAATAAGGAAAATAAAAGGAAGAAACTTGAGAGAAGACATTACCTCTAAATCGGGTAACACTTTTTAATTTGAGCCAAAGGCTTCCTTGGAAAGCCTTCTACCCATAGTTATGCTTCTAAGAGTAAGAGAAGTATGTGGAGAGATAATATGAGTATAGGTTGGATGATAAATGGTCTTGAGAGGTGTTGTTAAGTTGGTAGAGGTGGGGGCCTTTTATAAGAGGGAGGAGGGTCACTATTGGACAGTCTTGAAATGTTACTTTATTAAAAAATGGTTTTCAGATTTCAAAGGTCCCAAAATGGAATATTTCTAAGATAAGTTGATAAGGGTTAGAAATAAACCCATTAAATAGGTTTTTGACAAGTTTAAGTCTTATATTTTACCTTATCTTTTCATTTTATTTAAATCGTTTATTAATGAGGTAATCACTAAATCATCATGGTGCATAAATACATTTATTTATTTAATGTCTCAAAATTATAAAAAAATACCATGATGTAGGAATATTTTTATCGTTCTAATGAATATTTACTGTCTAATATATCACTTATTTAAACAAAATTAAAATTGTTTACTTAGGATATACAAACCTTTGATATATTTCTCTTCTTATTAAAAAATAATGTCATAAATGTCACTATTACATCCATGTGACTCCATGGGCCCTCAAGTTTGGTAAAAATAATCACATGGTTGGAAATGAATCAAATTAGAAGATTTGGACACATTTTTGGGTCATTTATATTATTATGATGTTATTTTATTACACTCAATTACCCGGTTACTAATTAATCGCGATAATTAAAGATAATTACCATCGTTAGTATTCATAATGTCCAAAAAAAAGTCTTAATTACATAATTTGGAACTTATGATTCCAAATATTGAATACATTTTACCAAATTCCAAAAAAATAAATTTCATTAATTAATTTATAAATAATTCCCATTGTCAATTCAATAAGCATGTTTTTAAGAAACACTATCTATCAAAAGATTGATAATTGCTTATGTCCAATTTCAACATGAAATAATTATAATGACCACCATTGGATTAAATGGTAAAAATATATTATACTTACAATTTAAAAACAATTAAAATGATAATTGAACTATATAATTAAAATAGATGAAAAAGAAGGTTTGAAGTAAAATGCAGTATTTCTCAGTATTCATTAAAAAAATGATCATTGTCAGAAAAATACCAAAAATTTATCCAATGTAAATTTCAATGTACCAATTATAAATAATAAGTTTATTTTGACATGTAGAGCTTATAAAATTTTAAAAATATATATTTAAAAATGGTTTTCCATCAAAAGGTGGTAAAACAATATTTTAAAAATATTAGAGTATTTTATGCCTAAGATTGGATTTATTCACATTTTAAGCCTTTAAAACACAATCTAATTCATAAATAGACATAGATATGAAAATCTATTATTCTTTAATTACTTGGGATGTTATAAAAATGATGGTGTGGAACTATCCATGTCCCAGCTTCATCATATGTAATTTGATCCATCAAATCACTCATATCAATCTTCTAAAGTTTTTTTTGTTCTGTGGATAGAATTGATAAAATATAAATTAAACCATATAAGAGATGTATATTTCCATTTCATTGGGTAAAATTAAAATTCCTATAAAAATCACCCTCGTACACAAAAAATATATTCAAAAAATAAAAGGATTTAACTAATAGAATTAAGCAACACCATATCCACCATGAAAGAAAACCATTGGCCCAATTTACCATTATTTGATGAAAGAGGTCACTATTCTATGATTGTAAGTAATATATGAAAATTAAATGAAAAATAATGAGATAGAGATATTTGAAAACATTTTTTATAATTCAACTGAACCACTTGAATAAAAGTGAAAATTCATTAATTACATCATATGAATAAAACTAATATAAAAAAATAACTAGTAAAATAGTGAGAAAATTAAAATCATATAAAAAAGAAGAAAAATATGGTAGATATTCCAATGTGTATCCCATGTAACTCCAAGAAAATGGGTAGATTCTTTTTATTTTTAAAGAGAGGAATCCACACATTTTAATTTAACTTTTCAATTTTTCACTTTTCTCCCAATAGATTCGGATTCCCTATTAGAATATTTATATTTCAAAATCTATAATATATATCAGTAATTAGAATTTTTTGTGTCGGCCTATATTATTTCATGAAATTATACCTTATGTTTTGGAAATTACGGTTGTAATGATTCTTTAACGGATGTGGGGAAAATGAAGCTCCAATGTTATATCCAATTACTAAATCAAAATTTGAAATTAAATTATTCTGATGAAACTTTCATCAACATGTGTGGCCTTATATACCTTTAAATTGGATTTAAGGGGGTAGGTTCAAGATCTCATGTTCTTCCATAGAGATCATTTTTCATTTAAGTGCATATTTTCTCGATCTCAAGTATTCTAATTGTCTAAATTATGTATCTAGAAAGTACAGAAAAGAAATATGTGGTAGCGAGTAATGAAAAGGGAGGTGGTTGGTGAAGAGGGAGTTTCCAAGTACAAGGTCGAGTAGCTGTCATGATGCATCATTTTTTATGTAATAAACAATATACCATGTAATGGAATCCCAAATCCATGTATTTCAAGGATGATAACTCACTTATATATCAATCAACTGCACCTAGTGGTTAGACTATAGATGTGACGTATCAAACCATTATTACACACTCAGACACCAATTTTTTTCTTGTAGACATCCAATATCCAATGAAGTACTTGGCCCATATTATACATGTGATCATACATGTGTGGAATGTACATCCCATGTCACATGACCAGGAACCCTTATGGGTTCTCTATAGCATCCCATCTTTTTATAACATAAACTTTCATTTCATTACACGGAACTGAGGATCTTTAAGGTTTAGTGTCTTGGAAACAAGGAACATAATACATGAAAACAACATAAAAAATTCTTCTTAAACACTTTAAAGGCTTCTCCTTAAGTTCATCCTAGGTTCATTACTGCATCTCATAAGCTGGGGACATACATCAAAAGAAAGGGTGAGCAGAAGGCCCAGTAAGGGAAATAAGAGAAACATTTTACATGTGAACTTGAGATACTTCAATAAGGACATGAAAAGAACTTTAAGGCATGAGAAATGAATCATGAGATACATCATAATAATAAAAATAACATTTTTCATAACTTGAAGATGTGGCTGAAACATTTAATATTGAAAATAATTTCGTTTCACCAAGGTCCATCCCCAAGGTGTCATTAAAAATTACCAAGGTTATTCACCAAGGTATCAGTCTAAAAAGTCATCTCTAGAGATTAAGCCTTTACCCAATGCATTGGATCGCTATATGGGTGCACCCTTGAAATGTCTTTATTATCATGTGAGCCACATATATCATCATCAATAATTTCATAAACAACCCATATAGCATAAAACAAATGGGGTTCATTTCATAATCATAACGTTTTAAAAATTGTTTTAAAGACATGATCTTTATGTCACTTTAAACCCACGGAAAGGGAAAGTGGGTTTCATGTATGTAAATACCAGAATTTAAAATAGAACATTTTTTATGTATATGTGAATACCCCTGTAGAAATAAGAGCTTTGAGTATTCACTTAATAACATAAAATAATTTTCAGAAAAAGAGAGAGTCATTTTGAGACGAGAATTCTGCAGCATAACAGCTACGTTACAGGGTTCTATAAAACATTTAAAAGAGAGGGGACATGGGTTTAACATTCATAAATGACCCATAAAACAGTATAGGGAAAGAATATAAGGGTATATGAACATGGTAATGAAGTTTGAAGGACATACCATTTGAAATGAGAAACATGGAAGGAAGCCAAAAATTAGATTTCTCTTATGAAAATTCGGCAGCCTAACGGCGTCACTTAAACTTCAACAAAAATGAATTTAAAAGATCAAATAGGGTCTCTAATCATGTTAACATAAGAGTTCAGTATGATATATATAGAGATCATACCCCAAAATAAATAAAAAGGAACTTGAAAGGCTTGACATGAAAGTAGAACTTCGAAAAAGAGAAGGGTGAAAGAATTCCTTAAAAATTCAGAAGCCTAACGGCGTCACTTAAACGTTCATAAAACGAAATGATGAGAGTAAGAGGGGATATTTCATCATATAAACATGGAAAGGAAAGTAAGTGGAATATAAAAGAACATCCTCCCACATAATAACATGGAGCATAAAAGTAATGACATAAAAGAGATTACATGAAAGAAAGAGAGAGGTCGGATCCCTTACCTTAAAATGTGACTCTTGAAACTAAAAGTTTTGGACCTTGAGGGCTTGGAGAAACCTTGGGAGGACTCCTTGGGAGGTAAGGAGACCTGAAATTTGTTGAGGATGGTTTTTGAGTCGAAAGTATGAGAGGAGGGCTTGGTATTTATAGGGAAAGTGAGGGGACAAGGCATTAATGGCCAAGAGACACCTCACAAGTGCTTTTCTCAAACCCATGTGCTCACTCATGATATTTCCCATAAAGTTAGGCCACATGGGTCCCCCAACACAATAATTCATCACCTAAGGTTGGTAAACCCTTAAAATATCTCATGACATCACCATGACACAACTATGATGTCATTAGACATGCCGAAACCCTAAAACTGCTTTTTTCTATTCACTGAAAATTCATTTCTTTAGAAAAAACCCCAAAAATTACCATAACATAATATTAGTGCTCTAAGTTAAAAAATAAATCCCATTTTATAAAAATATTTTTCTAAATATTTTTCATTTAATTTTTAATTAAAACACTATTCACCCAAAACAACTAATACTTGATTAATAATTTATGAAACCGTTATTTACCCATTTTATTGAATCACATTACATAATCTAGGTGTCTAAATTATATTAAAACTTTTTTTGAGTGAAATTACTAATCCATTTGGTCACATTACTAATCCTAAGCGTAAAATCACTATTCATAATTTACTATTCATTAAAAATTAAGTTGATCTTATTAGACTCCAAATTCCTTACTGAACACTTTTGTAGAAGTCCATTTTTTGAAAATCATTACACATCATTAATTATTTAGGGTTTACATAAATATTTTAAAATATCCCTTTTTCAAAATTCATCAATAAAATATATCCTAAAATTATCTGAATAATTGAAATTTCACAAACATCACTAAAGGAAGAAATCTCAATTTATTCATCCCAAAGGATCACACAAGAAAGCTAGGGTCTCGTCACATAGCCCCTTATAACACCAGCATTAGACCTAAGTGTATGGTGTGCTATGGTGAGAGAATCTGAGTGAGGCTCAGATAACATTGCCCTAGTAGTAATCTCTACTAACTTGAACTTCTCCCGTAGGCGTTTCCGTTCAAGCTTGACACGCTGGAGTTCGGCTTGGGCTTGGTCCAAAGCGAAGCCCAAAGATGCCACCTCCTTCCCAAGCTCTGATAAGTGGGCTTCATAAGGTTCGAGTCTACTGGATGAATCCATCGACTCATCTTTCTGCATTAACTATTAACATCTCTATTAAATCGTTAAGAGTAAGTTATTATACTATTTAAAAAGTTTGGGTTGTTACATTCTTCCCCCCTTAAGAAATTTCATCCCCGAAATTTATACTTGAGGCCTAGTCGAAAAGGTGAGGGTACTTTTGCTTCATCGTTTCCTCAGGCTCCCAAGTGGCTTCTTCATATTTATGATTCCTCCACAACACTTTCACAAGGTGGGTAGTCTTTTTTCGTAGAACCTTGTCTCTACGGTCTATGATCTCCACTGGCCACTCCTCATAAGAGAGGTCATGTTCCTGTGGTACCACCTCTGGGTTCAGTACATGCGAAGGGTCGATTATGTACTTCCTCAAGAGAGATACATGGAAGACATTGTGAACTTGAGCTAGGTTCGGTGGAAGTGCTAGACGATAGGCCACTGCTCCTATGCGATCAAGGATTTCATAGGGGATAATGTACCTAGGGTTGAGCTTCCCTTTCTTCCCAAACCCCATGAATCTCTTCCATGGAGAAATTCGAAGGAAGACATTGTCACCAACACCAAACTCCATGTCCCTTCGATGATTGTTAGTATAGCTCTTCTGCCGACTCTGAGAAGCCTTTATGTTTTGTTGGATGGCATGGACCTGTTCTGTCATCTCTTGCACAAGATCAGGCCCAAGAAGCTTTCTCTCACCAGTTTCATCCCTACAAGTAGGAGTTCTACATCGCTTTCCATACAGAGCTTCATAGGGTGCCATCTGAATACTCGCATGGAAGCTATTGTTATAGGAGAACTCCACTAATGGGAGGTGTTGATCCAATCCACCTTTAAATTCCATTGAGCATAATCTCAGCATGTCTTCGAGTGTCTAAATAGTCCTTTCAGATTGGCCATCATTTTGAGGTTGATAGTCCGTACTAAACTTCAATTCAGTATTAAGAGCATGTTGAAGACTTCTCCAGAATTTTGATGTGAATCTTGGATCACGATCAGACACGATGGATAGTGGTACCCCATGCAGCCTCACCACTTCCTTTACGTATATCTTGGAAAGCTGATCCAGAGAGAAATCTTCCCGAATAGAGATAAAATGGGCTGTCTTAGTGAGAGGGTCCACAATAACCCATATCGCATTGTTTCCTTTGGATGTTTTTGGGAGACCAGTTACAAAGTCCATAGTGATATTATCCCACTTCCATACTGGTATGGGTAGCAGTTGTAATACCCCCTTAGGAAGTTGTATTTCTGCCTTTAATTGCTGACACACCAGGCACCTTGTAGTGTAATCAGCAATCTCTCTCTTCATGTTATCCCACCAATAATGATCACGAATGTCTCTATACATCATAGTGCTTCCCGGATGTATAGAGAAAGTAGAGCTATGAGCTTCGTCAATCAGTTGTTTCTTTATCCCCGGAATAGATGGAACACATAGTCTTGTACGAAATTTCAATACACCTTCTTGATCAATATTTAAGTCAGGGAACTTCCCATCCTTTACAGCCTCAAACTTCTCCTGTATCAAAGGATCATCTTTTTGAGCCTTCTTGATCTTCTCTAGTAATAAAGGTTGAGAAATAATTTGGGATAGGGTTGATGATGTCCCTTTCCTTATAATTTCCATGTCCATTTTTACTAGATCTTTAATCAAGGGATCTCCTAGGATCCTCATTGTTTCCAGAACAACAGGGTCTTTCCTGCTTAACGCATCTGTGACTTTATTTTCTCTTCCAGGTTGATAATGAATTGAACAATCATAGTCTTTAATAATCTCCAACCATCTCCTTTGTCTCATGTTCAATTATTTCTGTGTGAAAATATACTTTAGACTTTGGTGGTCAGTGTATATATCACATTTCTCCCCATAATGATAGGGCCTCCATATCTTTAGAGCAAAAACAATTGCCGCCTTTTCTAGATCATGCGTAGGATAATTCTTCTCATGAATCTTTAACTGTCGAGATGCATAAGCAATTACCTTGTCATTTTTCATGAGGACGCAACCAAGCCCTTTCAGAGATGCATCGCTAAAAATAACGAATCCTTCTCCAATAGAGGGTAGTGTTAACACAGGTGTAGTAACCAATCTCTTCTTCAGCTCTTGGAAACTTTCCTCTCATTCCCCTGTCCAGATGAACTTAACCCCTTTTCGAGTCAACTTGGTTAGTGGATTAGAAAGCCGTGAAAAGTTTTTCACAAACCTCCTATAATATCCCTCTAAACCAAGGAAACTACAAATCTCAGTTACTGTTGTGGGTTGAGGCCACTCCTCCACAACCATTGTCTTTGCAGGGTCAACCGAGATTCCTTCATTGGTTACGATGTGCCCCAAGAAAGCCACTTGTTGTAACCAAAACTCACACTTGCTGAACTTTTCAAAGAGCCTCTCCTTCCGCAGAGTTTTCAAAATAACCCTTATATGATCTTCATGCTCCTCAATACTTTTTGAACATATCAAAATATCATCAATAAAAACTACCACAAAGTTATCAAGGTAGTCCTTAAAGACTCTATTCATCAAATCCATGAAAATAGCATGATCATTAGTCAAGCCGAAGGGCATAACAGTAAACTCATAATGCCCATATCTTGATCGAAAGGCGGTCTTTGGAATATCTTCCTTCTTCACCCTCAGTTGATGATAACCAGATCGAAGGTCAATCTTAGAGAAGAATTGAAGCCCACGAAGTTGGTCAAATAAATCATCAATTCTTGGAAGAGGATATCTGTTCTTCACTGTGATCCCGTTCAGTTCTCTATAATCAAAGCATAGCCGCATTGATCCATCCTTCTTCTTCACAAAGAGAACTGGTGCCCCCCAAGGAGACACACTCGATCAGATAAACCCCTTCTCCAACAATTATTGGAGTTGTTTCTTTAACTCTTCTTGATCCACATTCGCCATTCTATACGGGGTCTTTGATATCGGTTGAGATCCATGTACGAGTTCAATGGAGAACTCTACCTCTCTTTCTGGGGGAGGTCCAGGTAACTCCTCAGGAAATACATCCATGTATTCCTAAACAATTGGAACATCATCTATTTGTATGCTCCCTTTTTCTTTTTCATCATCACTGATTAACTCCATAAAGAAAGCTATAGGAGGTGCTTCTAGATAGGGATCAGTTTGGGATATCTCTACTTGGAAGATAACTGTAGGTTGTTTATTCAAGACTACTGAGATTTCCTTACTTCTGCATTCGATCTTAGCATTATACTTTGAGAGCCAGTCCATCCCTAGTATAACGTCGAATTCCAACATGATAATGACTACTAGATTTGCGATAAGATTTTTCTCACTAAAGTAAACACCAGAGTCTCTAAACACTGTTGATGCATGGATAATCCCACTTGGAGTCTTGACTGACAACTCTACCACAAGCAATTTGGGGATTGATTCTATATTCTTTGCAAACTTGGAAGAAATAAAGGAATGTGTAGAACCAGAATCAAACAAAGTAGTTTCTAGTTTTGAGAGGACAACAAGAGTACATGCTACCATGTCATTCGGAGCTTCAACTTCAGTTCTCGTGATAGAAAAAGAAAGACCTTGCTCCCCTGGCCATTGCTGAGGTTGATGGTGATTCCCCTCCATTGACCTTGGATTTGGACAGAGATTAGCATAGTGCCCAAGCTGTCCACACTTGAAGAAATGGACTTCGGGTAAGACCATAACCATCTTTCCTCTGTCGTTAGTGTTGGGGAGTTGAGGCTTCACCTCACTACGACAATTCCAAGCAATATGGCTTCCTCTTCCACACTTGTAGCACTTTCCACTTCCGACCAGGCAATTCCCCGGATGCTTCCTCCCACATTTATTGCATGTGGTAAGTTGAATTTTCTTTCCACCTCTTCCCTGATCAAAAGTCTTCCCTATACTAGGCTCAAACGATCTCTTCTTTTCATTTGATTTATAAGACCACTGCGTCTCACCAAACTCCAGCTCGACTTTCATTGCACTCCGCACGATCTCCTCGTAGCTATCATAGTCCTGGTTGGCTAAAATCTTCCACAGATGTGGTCTCAGCCCACCGAAAAATCTATCAACCTTCCCACTTGGATCCATGAAAAATCTAGAGGTATATCATGAAAGTCGGGTGAAGTTCATCTCATAGCTTCCGACATATTCATTCTCCTTCTTCTTCAGCTCGAGAAACTCTTTCTCCGTTCTCGTTCTCATTGAACGAGGGCAATACTTGTTAAAGAATATTCCTCGGAACTCTTCCCACTCTATAGCTTCCATCTCTCCTCTAGGCTTCGTGTTTTTGACCATTGACCACCACTGATCAGCATCTCCCTCTAGGCGATAAACAACAAGGGTGACTTTTTCTTGTTCCGAACAAAGGAGTACAGAAAAGATCTTTTCAATGGAGCTTATCCATTGTTCCGCAACTAAAGGGTTAGTAGATCCACTGAAAGATGGTGGTCATTGACGCATGAAGGACTCAACAGAGTGTTGTTCCCTTCGTGGTGAGATCGGCCTCTCATCTTGATTCAAGTTATTACTCATAACTTGAGTCAGTTGGTTCATCATTCGCATGAATGTTTCCATTCCGGCTTCCATCGGAGGGCCGTCAGCACATGGTGCATTGCGGTCACCATCATCATGGTTCCTCCTATTGCCCGCCATTTTCTAAAAGAATAAAAACTTAGTAAGAAACTTATTTCATTTATGAATCTTTTAACAAAGACTTCATTCTTAGACAATTACACTTCTCTATAATTCCTTCATAATGATTCATAAAAAGCTTGTGATTAACCAAACATATCCCCTGGGAGTGTCGTAACCAAGATTGCAGTAAGGCCCGTTATCGTGCACCGGTTCCCGTTCGAGTCCAGCTCAAAGCGGTGTTTTCGGGTTTTACCCCTATGTACATCTGTGCCAGAGCCGCCTCTACCTACTCGTATCCAGACAGGGATATATTTGTTTGATAAACCACTCACTCAATACTTACCAAAATACCAAGAAGTTTTCCTATATTTAAACTTTTCCATAGGGTTCTTACTAAAGTTTTTATATCCTAATTTCCACAAATAACTAAACCATCCTCTGATACCAACTATAGCATCCCATCTTTTTATAACATAAACTTTCATTTCATTACACAGAATTGAGGATATTTAAGGTTTAGTGTCTTGGAAACAAGGAACATAATACATGAAAACAATATAAAACATTCTTCTTAAACACCTTAAAGGCTTCTCCTTAAGTTCATCCTAGGTTCATTACTACATCTCATAACCTGGGGACATACATCAAAAGAAAGGGTGAGCAGAAGGCCCAGTAAGGGAAACAAGAGAAACATTTTACATGTGAACTTGAGATACTTCAATAAGGACATGAAAAGAACATTAAGGCATGAGAAAGGAATCATGAGATACATAATAATAATAAAAATAACATTTTTCATAACTTGAAGATGTGGCTGCAACATTTAATATTGACAATCATTTCGTTTCACCAAGGTCCATCCCCAAGGTGTCATTAAAAATTACCAAGGTTATTAACCAAGGTATCTGTCTAAAAAGTCATCTCTAGAGATTAAGCCTTTACCCAATGCATTGGAGCGCTATCTGGGCGTACCCTTGACATGTCTTTGTTATCATGTGATCCACATATATCATCATCAATCATTTCATAAACAACCCATATAGCATAAAACAAATGGGTTTCATTTCATAATCATAACGTTTTAAAACCTGTTTTAAAGACATGATCTTTATGTCACTTTAAACCCATGGAAAGGGAAAGCGGGTTTCATGTATGTAAATACCAGAATTTAAAATAGAAAATTTTGATGTATATGTGAATACCCCTGTAGAAATAAGAGCTTTGAGTATTCACTTAATAACATAAAATAATTTTTAGAAAAAGAGAGAGGCATTTTGAAACGAAAATTCTGCAGCATAATGGCTACGTTACAGGGTTTTAGAAAACATTGAAAAGAGAGGGGACATGGGTCGAACATTCATAAATGACCCATAAAAAAGTAGGGGGATAAAATATATGGGTATATGAACATGGTAATGAAATTTTAAGGACATACCATTTGAAATGAGAAACATGGAAAGAAGACAAAAATTAGATTTCTCTTATGAAAATTCGGCAGCCTAACGGCGTCACTTAAACTTCAACAAAAATGAATTGAAAAGATCAAATATGGTCTCTCATCATGTGAGCATAAGAATTCAGTATGATAGATATAGAGATCATACCCCAACATAAATAAAAAAGAACTTGAAATACTTGACATGAAAGTAGAACTTCGAAAAAGAGAAGGGTGAAAGAATTCCTTAAAAATTCGGCAGCCTAACGGCGTCACTTAAACTTTCATAAAACGAAATGATGAGAGTAAGAGGGGATATCTCATCATATAAAAATGAAAATTATATTAAGAGGAATATAAAAGAACATCCTCCCACATAAGAACATGGAACATAAAAGGAATGACATAAAAGAGATTACATGAAAGAAAGAGAGAGGTCGGATCCCTTACCTTAAAACGTGACTCTTGAAACTCAAAGGTTTGGACCTTGAGGGCTTGGGGAAACCATGGGTGGTAAGGAGACCAGAACTTCGTTGAGGATGGTTTTTTGAGTCGAAAGGATGAGAGGAGGGCTTGGTATTTATAGGTAAAGTGAGGGGATAAGGCATTAATGGCCAAGGGACACCTCACACGTGCTTTTCTCAAACCCATGTGCTCACTCATGATATTTCCCATAAAGTTAGGCCACATGGGGCCCCCAACACAATAATTCATCACCTAAGGTAGGAAAACCCTTAAAATAACTCATGAAATCACCATGACACAACTATGATGTCATTAGACATGCTGAAACCCTAAAACTGCTTTTGTTACTATTCACTGAAAATTTACTTCTTTAGAAAAAAACCCCAAAAATTACCATAACATAATATCGGTGCTCTGAGTTCAAAAATAAAGTCCATTTTATAAAAATATTTTTCTAAATATTTTTAATTTAATAATTAATTAAAAACACTATTCACCCCAAAAAAACTAATACTTGATTAATAATTTATGAAACTGTTATTTACCCATCTTATTGAATCACATTCCTTAATCTAGGTGTCTAAATTACATTAAAACTTTCTTTGAGTGAAATTACTAATCCATTTGGTCACATTACTAATCCTAAGCATAAAATCACTATTCATAATTTACTATTCATCAAAAATTAAGTTGATCTTATTAGACTCCAAATTACTTACTGAACACTTTTGTAGAAGACCATTTTTCGAAAATCATTACACATCATTAATTATTTAGGGTTTACATAAATATTTTAAAATATCCCTTTTTCAAAATTCATCAATAAAATATATCCTAAAATTATCCGAACAATTGAAATTTCACAAACTTCACTAAAGGAAGAAATCTCAATTTATTCATCCCAAAGGATCACACAAGAAAGCTAGGGTCTCGTCACATAGCCCCTTATAACACTGGCATAAGACCTAAGTGTAAGGTGTGCTATGGTGAGAGAACTTGAGGGAGGATCAGATAACATTTCCCTAGTAGTAATCTCTACTAACTTGAACTTCTCCCATAGGCGTTTCCGTTCAAGCTTGACATGCTGGAGTTCGGCTTGGGCTTGGTCCAAAGCGAAGCCCAAAGATGCCACCTCCTTCCCAAGCTCTGATAAGTGGGCTTCATAAGGGCCGAGTCTACTGGATGAAGCCATCGACTCCTCTTTCTACATTAACCATTAACATCTCTATTAAATCGTTAAGACTAAGTTATTATACTATTTAAAAAGTTTGGGTCGTTACATTCTCTAGGTCAACATTACATTTTGGGGATATCTAGTTGGCTGGTATCATATGGGTTTAATGTCTAGCATTGGGTGGCCTACTCTTTGTCAAATATATCATCAAAACACTTTGTAAAATATCAATGTAAATTCATATGTATAATTATACTTTCATGAAATTATCATCATTATCATGTTTCTCCCATATTAATTCCCAAATGATAAATTCTAACATTTTTATAAAACATTCAATTTTTTGTAAATATTCATAAATATATATTGGAAATTTATAATTATTGTTAAAATAATTTCATGGAAATATGGGCCCATGAAATAACACCACACATGATCATTTATTTTACTCAAGTATTAAACCTCAATATATAATTAAGGAAAACCACTAACATACTAATATTAAAATCTCAAAAAAATCATATGATTTTAAATAATTCACATACATTTCCCATAAAACATAAAATACTAAATTAATATCTCATTTTTGAATTAAATAATCACCAAAATAATTGAACATATTCAATTTTTTTAATAACAGTACTTACCATTTCATACATTCATGATTATTAATTCATTATTATCATTAATTACATGTCATCATCAACCACATATTAAAAGTTTTACACTCATCAGTCATGATAAAAATTCATGTAATGTTATGCTCATATCAAGATAAAGTGTTACACATCCATAAGCATGCAACAGAACCACGTTCTACACATTCTAAATACAAAAAACACATGAAATCATGATTACTTTTCAACTAGGTCTTTAATGAATCTGAGATTTAAGATTGGTATTAATTGATATCTAAAACAAAAGACTCAAAAAGTATGTTTATCTCTAAAGAAATATTTTTGATATTAAAATTGATGGATTAATGAATATCACCCCATTAAATTGGGGAAACACCATATCTCCAACCATAATGTATAGTATGATAAATGTAATTATAATTAATGAATTTCACATTTGTTAATTTTATCTTTTTTATATTTTTCAAAATTGATTTCCAAATTTATTTTTTACTTTATCAAAATTTGTTCGTTGGATTAAACATCACACACACCACCAAGACAAATATATCCTAAATAATAGGTCTTGTAATGGTAATTATTTGATTTTACAGAAGTCACAACCTATTCAAATTTTCATCACTGTTTCACTTTTTTATGAAGAGAATCTAATAATGTAAAATGGTTGAATCTGAAACCAATCTCAATTAAAAAAATATATCTCTCTACATGTCTTCTTTACATTGTTGTTCATTTTTATACAATTAATTCACTCACCCATACACTTCAACATTAAAATTTAATGAAAATTAATGAGATTAGTGTTGGAATAAATATAAATTAATGAAAATGTGGAACCTTCCATATAGGGTAATTCATGTTTTTTGTAGGAACAACAATGATCTGTGTAATAGGTGGTATCAATTATAGGGTCTAATCAATAAAAATTTTTCAATCATTTGAAATTTTATTCTTCACATAAATAGCTTTGGAAATATTTAATGAATGTTTGATAAGGTGGAAATACCCAAGGCAACTCACTAAATATTATCAGGATAAAATAACAAATATTTTCATTAGAAATACTCTTAGAAAAATTACATACTTTTTTGTAAAATATATCATAGAATGACATATAATAACCAATCAATTCAAAAGAATTTTCTAAACTCATTTTTTAAAAATTTATGAGGGAAAATTCATCTACGTAAGACAAATAATTCCATTAGATTATGATTCATCAAATTAACATCAATTATTCACTATAATTATTTAATTAACCATTTTACTACTTCAATATCATTATCATCAAAATAAAAAACATAAAATCATAGTATTACTAAATAAATTATGCATCATAGTTAATTCCGGTAATGCGTAATGTCAAATCATGGGATTGTAATTTTGAGCAATTATTAGATGATGTAATTTTATGTTTAGAATATTTATTAATAAGAGTTAAGAGAGTATAAAAGATAATTAATTCAATAATAAACTCGATTTTCCTTGGATACCATATTACCCATATCTACTATTATGTTTTTGGTATATATTATGCCATCTTGGTTATACAAAATTTGTGAAATAAATTAATAATAAGGAATATCTCAAATAAACACAAATAGAAAATATGGATTCGGAAACATTATATATTAATTATTAAGGGTGAAACTAAATTTTATAGGAAGAATGAATAAATATATATTACATGGTTTCATACCTCCATGGGACCTAGATTTTTATTAATTACATATGATTAGTTATAGTTGTTATACATAATCCTTTGGTATGTGTAGAATCTTGGATTTTAACAACAACATCTGGATATTCAACATATAAAAATATTATTAATTTCTGAGGATACCATTGATGGAGGAACCCAAATGTATCCATTGTCAATATTTGTTATCTTACATGGAGGTGTTATAATGAAGTATTGATCCCACCCCAACTTTTTTTATTTCTACTTGTATATATTCCTCTTTTTTTCTAGTCATTCTCACAATATGGGTGCATTATTTGAATTTTCAGATATAGTGTACGAATTTAGTTTTACTTGGATATAATTTAAATGTGTTTAATCAAAATAATATTGCTCCCTTTGAATAAGGGAAGAATTTTTCATGGATTCCACATTATATTCCACAGGGAACTCGTTTTGAACCTCCTCTAATTCATGATCAATATGTTCTAGAAGATCCAAATGTTTTTAAATAGGAAACTTTTTATCCTCTTGTTCATCCTCTTTGTCAAAATATTATTGTATTAATCAAAAAATCAAAATAATTAGAGTAGGTAATCAATTAATATTGAAAACTATTAACTATAATGAGTTTTATAATGGATCAACTCCTTGAGTTGGTTTGTCTTCAATATATCTTTTAGTGGTAAGTTCCTCATGTAGTTGGATCTCATTAGATTAAGCTAGGTAGTCATGATTTACCCAATTTTATTAAAATTGAAAATCATAGTTGTCTTCTTCATATTCCGATTATGGATAGATATTCAATTGTTTCAGATATTCTACCCATTAGTAATGGAGAAAAAGTTTCATTTCCTAATATTTCTAATCACCCTAAAATTGTTTGTCTGATTATCTATCACCCATTATAATTTATCTCATGATTATTCATCTTCCATCTATAACTCTTCATGGATGGTTTTGAATATACTTTTAGTATGTTTGGGTTGTGGATGTTCCGTGACCTGAACATCAACCACTTTGAAGTATTAAAAAATCAAGGAAGATCTAGTTGTGTTTCTTATTTAGATTTATTTTTTTAGATATTCAAATTAGACTTTACTAACAATCTCTATAAATTCATAAAATGTCATTCATATCTCACATAAATATTAAATTATTTCCTAAAAATAATTGATATTTCTATCCCACTATTAGATGTATTTATTTACAATGTGAAACATATTACCTAAATGTAATTTTTAAATTCATAATAATATTTTGTGGTCTGATATGTTAAGGACAATTAATTTTATAATTTTTTTATTATAAAATTAATGAAATTATATCTACAATGTGTGAAAACAAAAATAAAATAAACAATTGATATGACCCCATGAAATGGAACCATGTTTTGATGTACACATGTAATAAGGGTTTTCTATAATATACTATTGTTTCCCAAGGCATAACAATGAATAACTAAGTTTGTCTCACTTCATGAGCTTCATTGATATCTACACACTATATTTAATTCACCTAAGATAATTTATTAATATATTATTATTATTATTTTTATTAAATTGATAGATATCTAATAAAGTTACAAAATCTTGATAGTATCATGAAAAAAACCACAATGGTGTTTAGAAAGAAATAACTTGATCTATGGTTTTGTTTCAGCTTCCTTCACTATTAATAGTTTTTGTCTAAAATATAGTTTGATAAGTTAGATGATAAATATAACTCTTTTAATACAATTATTTAATTTTTTTTGGTATATTCAACATATAGACAATCATAATTTCATATCCTCCTATAACAAAGGATAGTTACATGACTCAATGGAATAGGGGGATAAAATATAAAAAATTCATATAAGTGAAGTTAAGATTCCTTTCATGGTTGTAAATATCTATAAACAATCACTTATATCCCATCCACCAATAACATATTCAAATAATGAAATAATTTAATGTGAGGAATTATAGATCATTGAACCCCCTCCCCCCACCTAAAGAAAATACCCAGGTCAGTCTACCATTAATGTATGTATGTGGTCAATATTTCATGTGCTGGATGAGATAAATAAAATTAAATATAAGTAAAATGATAAAGAGTGAAAATAGTGACGAATCTGGGTGAATAACATGGATTAGAATAGAGTGTTGAATTACATGGAATTAAAAAAAAGTAATCTAAAAACCTAAAAGATTATGTCATAAATTAATCAACAGTGAAGTGTCATCCAGATTATCTTTAATCATGTAGCATCTCAGTCTCCCAATAAGATGGAAAATAATTATTATTTATATATATATATATATGAATAACCATTCCATCAATTAAGAGATAATTGTTTTATTTATCACATAACATATTTTTATTCCCCATTTTAATATATATATTTCAATAACTCATAGTGATATTGGAAATTACATTATTTTGGTGTGGTCCCATCTTGTTGCATTTCCTTATACCATATGGTATAACATTACATGGTTTCATGGAATATCCATGGGATGTGGTTAAAATGTTGTAACTTTGTATTTTCTAGCTCCTTAATTGATTCCATGCATCACTTTGGTTGGATGGAACACCATATCATCATGAATGTAATTTCCAAACATAAAATTGGATTTATGTGGGTAGGATCATTCTGTTAAATTCAACCATTGTGATATATAGCCTCTTAAGTGGTATTATACTCATGAATGAATTTTCATATAGAGGCCATGAAATATTTAGTGACTAAAGAAGTGTATAAGTAGATGAGTAGTGAATAAGATGACTGAAGTCAACAGTGATATTTATTCTTGCAATAAGGTCAAGGGGATGAGGGTAATTGGAATGATTTTTATTTGTAATGAATAGTACCTCAAGTGAAGGAGTCCAAAATTGACCTTTTATCATTGGTGAGAACTCAAAATTATAAAACCATATTAAATCTAGGGGTTATTCTTTGGATTTTTGGGATTGGGACCCACTTACCCACTCACATAACAAATATTCCAATGACAACCTTAATTGGTCCATGTGGTCCATGGCCAACATAGTGCAAGTATTTACTCTTATGCGACATACACATCCTCAAATCCATGAGTAGTCCCTCCATATGACATCTCTATAATGGATGGATTTGAGGCCAGTAGACGATGGGTTTAAGGTCTATAATGTGCTAGAAAATAGTTCCTACACCCACAAAAGCAAAACTCATAGTGAAATATCAACATAAATTTATAATTGAAATTATTATATTATAAAATCATAGTTTTAATCCATTTCTATCCAAAATAAATCAATAGTTGTAAATTTTTACATTTTCATAATGGATTGAATTATACGAGATTATTCATTAATATATATTATATTAACATAAAAAATAATTAAAATTTTCCCTGAAAACATGAGTGCATCACTATTAAATAAGGACAAAGGTAATTACATAATGGAGGAGATTCATTTAACATTTTCTTTATTCCCATAAATGATTTTTCATTTCATGAATTATTTTAATTAATCCATGGTGAAAGTGTTTTTTAATCATTTTAAAACTATTATATAAATATCAAACTATGTTGTGGATATAGAACAAATACCAAGTGTTATATCCCGAACTGACCGACAATATATTATCAAAACGAACTAATCATGTGACCTCTTATATTCCCAAACATGATATGTTTTTCAAATCCTTGAATCTCATATAAAAAAATCAGCTAGAATGATTCTCAACCATTGAATCATTTATCATATTATCATTTGTGGGAATGGATCCCACCCCATATTACATATAAATCATATCATGTTGAATTTTGATCACCATGTAATACTCATCAAATATAATAATATATGAAATGGTTCCCAGTCCATAATAATTATATTTAATTTTACATAAAGTAGGTACCACCCTTTAAAACCCAACATATATCATCAGAAATCCAAGGTAATCATATTATTTATAAACATTATAAAACATACCCCCAGGTGGAATGGTTACCCTTCCCATAAGATTACCAATAATAATGAATGGAATTGGATCCCCATTATAAAATGTCTATAATATATCAAAATCAACTTCATTAGCCACCCAACTTATAAAAATATATATTTCATATGTTTTCCTATTAAATACTCAATAGATACACATGACCCCATTCATTTTAAGTTACTATCTCACTAGACCTCATATAAAAATATACCTCATAGTTATCCAAATATTAGGGAACCATTATGGCCTTCTTGGTTAAATTATAGTTTAGACACAACACATGGATTATTATCTCACATTACTAACTATAAAGTCTAAAAACTCATAAAATATATAAATATATCTTTACATCAGAAAGATCACATCATTGTCTAATTAGAAATTCTATATTTATAAAAACACATTACACCTGAGAGATGTCATAAATCCCATATCAATTCAGCATTAAACTAAGTTAGTCCCCACACTAAACCTATACATAAATACATCCACTCGTATCCCACCTAGATACTAATATATATATATATATATATGTTATTAAGGATCACCCACCCTAATCATATTTTCAAGATAAGTGGATTCAGTTTATCTCATGTTTCCAGATTACCTACTCCTTGGAAATTAATTAATTGTTAATGTCAGTCCCCTACCCAGAGAAAACATTTTCACCTCTCATAGGGACATATATATTTCACACGATTTATTTATACCATGAGGGGAAAATTTATATATATACAAATATTTAATGTTATACACTACAGAATCAGTGATCGAGGAACCTTAGTTTTTTCTGAAGGATAATCGTTGAATAAGATATTGTTACTATTCTAATAAGAATTTGAAAGAAAAACCCCATTTTAATTTCAATTTAAATATCATGTAATAATGGAGACCACATATCACATGCTTTATCAAAAAAATATTATGATATAGTTAAATATCTACTGACCATCTACCACAAAAATAGAGTTATTCAATCCCCATGCTTATCTAAGCAACGTCCATCCATTATCATTCCATTGAGATCATAGGTCAAGACCGCACAATAATATTATTAATTATAAATATTTAAAAATATATTTTTAATTTTAAATATTATGTAATGATGGCCCAAAACTATCTTATTCGAGTCACTTGGATGAATCATTATGAAATGGCAATTCGTTATCCCTAGTATAACTCCTACCACACATATGTGTTTTTAAATCCCATATCAAGATATTCAATTTGGAACCAATTATTCAATAGTTGAGATAAACTCCTAGATATATATATTATGTGATATTACTGTAATAAAATGGTAGAAAATTGATTATGATCAACATTTTAGGATTTCTATTATGAACTCCTTGGAAATATCTTTATAATGTTGGATTGATTTGAACATAATCTTGTGGAATCCACATTAAACCTTAACTATGAGATAATTTAATAAGTAAATAATATAGAGAATAAAAAATAAATGAAACATATGTATTGAAAATGAATAATTCCACTAAATTAGGATCAATTAATTTTCCCCCACCAATGATAACCATGTAGATTATAGAAGGGTAATGATTCATCATAAAAATTATCTCTCCAGATGCCCCTTCCCTATAAATCATAAAGGGTGATATAAATCCCTGAGTTTTTATGAATGTTTGTTATGAATGAATTAATTTTCATTTATTTTTTGAAATAAACATTTTAAAATAATCATTTCAAAAGGAATTGTGTTTTTATACGGAACAATGACTTGGCGTATGTTACATGGAACATTGATGTTTCAACGAAATATCATTTAATTGTTATAATTATACAAATTAGATAATTATAAAATATTCATTAAACAAAGTAATATCAATAGAAATAACTAATTTTCAACTATTTATTATTATTGTTTTATATAAATAAAATATATTTATAATAAAATATATGATTTTTGGTAAATTCTTTATAAGTTTAAAAATAATGTTTTCTCAATTGATCTGCCTTTACTATCCTTCTATGAAAAGTGATAAAATCATTTTTAGACAAATTTATATATTTATTTTGAAAAAAAATTATGAATTATTAATTTCAACAATATCTCAAGTATACTTTTTAGGTTTCATATAAGAAACATCATTTTTTGATGAATAGTGAAATATTTCTGATTTTATTTCCAAGGTGCTTTTCCATCTAATATATGAATATGGTTTAATTATATTTTATAATAGTTTAAAATATAATTATTTTATATTTGTATCAATTAATCCAATCTATTTCATTAAAATAAACATCACTTGGAAATTGAATATAAAAATATTAGGCTTTTAATCACCTTTACTTTAAAACCCCTCATTATCGGTCCAACTACAGGACAACATTTAAATTAATATATTCCAATTATGTGATTTTAATTTTTAATGATGGATTGAATATTTTCAATAATAATAATTTATAATTTCTAACATGGTCAAATTATTTTTTTCTAGAAAGAGTAGTGAATTAAATAAAATTAATTACAATGGTAAAGGTTAAATTAATCTTAATGAGGGACTAAACCATTACCATAAGGCCCAAAAATACCTATACACTTTTCCAAAATCCATATTCTAGTAATATATAGACCCTATACTACCTTTTATATACATTTTATCTTTATTGATCCTCATTCAAAAAAATAATAATTGGTGGTGTTCCTTTTGTTTAAAATATTACTTCAGTGTCATTCCTCTTCAATTATAAAAGGCCTTCTCTACCACCAATTACTCACACCTATTAAAAACATGTTCTGGAAGAAAATCTTCCACATAGATACCCAACATCAATAAAATCCTCCATTACCCCTCCCATGGGTAGAAATCCTTCAAAAGAACCCCTTTGGTAAAAACGAAAATAAGTTACCATATTAAGAGGTAATACCCTCCCTCAAACTGCATTCTTTTATTTTAATTCATCTCTAGATCAAATATTTTTATTCTATTATTTTATAAAAAATTCATAATCATCAATATACATGGATGTATTTATGATAAGTTTTGAATCTACACTTACACACACTTCTATCCACTAGGTAATGAATATATTGTTTACATGTACGACGAACTACCATATCACTAAATAATGATGGTTCATTTTTATTTTTACACATATCATGGTGAAAATTATGATGGAAACCCTATTTATATTTTTTATATATAATATTTTTATATATTTAATATTAATTATCTTAATTTAAAACATATATCTTTGTACCTTAAATTTTTGTTAACATGATAAATTTGTTTGAAGAAATGCGGGCAACTATCCCTTCAAAGAGATGCGATTCATCTATACACCAAAAGGAATGTATAGTGTATGGTTTTATTAAATATATATGATATAATAGAGATATTTTAATAATTATATATATATATATATATATTACTTTATTTCAACCAATAAGATAATTAAATGGAAATAGTGTTCATGTGTACGTATGGATTACCATGTCCAAGACTAGTGTATTTTGTTCGATAATTCAATATTATATGGATTATTATAATGTAAATATATTAAAAATAAATTATATTTAATTAATTTTTAACATTATTAAAATAATTATATAATTATATTGGCCAACATTATAACAAATTAAGACACATGTGAAGAACAAAGTGATTGTCATCAAAACTGAAATCTTAACATATGATTGTTAAAAAATAGGTAATATAAGGTCATAATCAAGAAAATATGATATTATATATAATAATATGATTTTGTAAAATATTTATAATGAATTTATATTTATTATACATGTGTATTAAATGTGTAAGATAGGGGTCAAGATGCAAGGTAAGTAGATTTCATCTCACTTTTTTTCTTATGAGATACAAGATATGTTCTCCACTATCTACTTTTGGGTGGTGTATATTCTGCCTAAGACTGTATTTAAATATTTTTATACATAAATTTATGTGTTTTTAAATATCAATTTTATTATATTTATTTCATGGGGTTTATGTTTCAAAAGTTTCCAAATTTTTATAAATTATTCGTCTCAATTTTCATTCTTTCATACTCATGTTTTATTATGCACCCAAACTCTTCATCATAGTGTATATAATTCCATTTTATGTGTTATATTAGGAATATCCTTTTTCATGATATATTACATTTCATGTAATTTCATTCTCTTAAAGTTATAGTATAATCCCATGTAACCAAGTGGTAAGAGTTTATTGAATCAATCTCATCGCTTTCCAAGATTGTTAATGATTATACGTCATTGATTAAATCATATGATCCATATATCATGGATATTCATAAATTTAATTATCAACTATTCATTGAATATATCCTCATGTTTTAGTTCCATTTTTCCCTATTTGGTTCTTAAGTTAATATTTTTATATAAAATACTACAGTCGCTCTCTTCAATCAAATATATATCATATTCAAAAAAACCATGTTTACAAAATGGATTAAAAAAATAAAATTGAAATCCATTTTATATGAAAAAGGTTTTTAATTTTTTATTTTGTCTATTTCAATGCTTCGTTTTTAAGATTTCATTGCAATTTTTTGATAAATTTGTATTCAAAAGGTTCCTTGTTTTAGAATCATTTTTTAATGAAATGATATTTTCCTCAAGAAATATTTTTTAATGATATTTGATAATATTTTTCATATAGGACAACATCAGTTGGTGTTAATCATGCCTTTATAGGGAAATTATTCAATTTATCTACTCATATTTTTATTCTGAATGGATTATGATTTGATGGCATGTTGTTTATGAAACATGTTTCTCATACTTAGGTCATGTTCTTTTTAGACCTAATTTCTTTCACATGTTATGTTTATGATGAAATTATTATTAATCATGCGTTTTTATACATGTTATGATATGATTAAATTTATATAATACCAATCTCATTTAATGGGTTATGATATGATTATTTATTATTGTGTGGCACATGTATGTATGATTTCATTCTGAGATTGGTGGGACATATATATCCCTCCAATGTATTGGGAAAATATTTATATATCATGATATATATAGGGCTGGAAAGGGAAATAAACTCAGATCTGTATTATTGTGATGGAATAGGGATTGGACATGGTTCAGTAATACATGGATGCAACAGTGTATGAACCTAGTTCATTAATGGTCATTGTCTATTAAGATTTCCTTGGCAGTGATGCCATGACTATGGTTGAAATAATTATATATGATTATGTGTTTTCCATTGTTATATGTTTTATTTCTATGTTATTATTTCATGTATTATTTTTTAATATATATATATATATAATTAGTGTCTAATGAGTATCAAATATTTATTCCACAATTAATCAGAATGATCTTTGATATGAAATGTATGATCACCTATTTTCATGATCATGTAATCGTACCCATATACTCATGATTTTTCTTATATATCAGCATTGTATATGCTTATTGAACATCTAATACAATCCATTTTTGTATTTCCATTCACCTATGGTATGAAGACATGTATTATGTTTTATATGTCTAAAAATGGTTCTTGTCAAGAATAACCTAGTGGGATATTATGTAGATCATTTATGTACTAGTGTTTATGTTTCCATGATTCCAAAGGCACTCGACTAATACGATCATTGCGATTATGTTTGTATATCGTTTTATGTATTCCAAATATTCTATGTTATGATAATTTGTGAAATGTGAGTGTCTCTAAAAGAATTATTAGAGAAACGTGTTAGTTATCCTTTGGAATCTAAGATGAGAAAACAATAGTGAGAACTCTAATGACTTGTCTAGGTATTAGTTTAAGGAGAAGGAATGTATATCAAAATGGATCAGAATTTTGGTAAATGAATGGGTCAGTGGATTCATAGAAATAAGTATTTGTTTCCATTAACTAAGATTATCTGGCTCTAGTACATATGTACCTAGGGGTAAGAACTCTATAATGTTATTTTGGCCCTCACTCAGGATAATCTGGTACATGATAACTATCCTTTCTACACACCTGGATTGAAAAACTTAGGAGTTGTGATCTTGAAATTAATAAACTCTTGATAAAACATCATGATCGATTTAAATATATGTTGGATATGAATAAATTATAAAAAACCCAATGTATCATATATAATAAAAGGTTTCAAAATTTAGGCATCCTATAAGTGAATATTCATGATTATGTGGTTCCTCAATATGATAACTATTTCTTACTCTATGCTTTTGGTTTTAGTAAATCGATGGTACCAGATAGAACCACATTAATGGTGATTGTGATGCACGATGCAATGATTTTCTTCCTAATAAAGTGAATGACAATGGAGATGGAATTAATAACCTGATTTCTATTCTCACACACATTTCTCATGATATAGATTAGAGTCGACTTAAAAATGAGAAAATGAGGGAACAATATATTTTTTTTCCTTCATAAGAAAACATACACAATCTTTTAAAAAGTCATCTGATTCACTTTTTTCTGAATAACAGATATGTTCCACTAAAAAAATATTACCTATTATGTATTGTTCTTATCATGAGAAATCTATTCTGGGTGTTTATCGATTATAAGGTGGGGAAGATCAGTTGTAAACCCTAATAATGAATACATGGAAAGAAGATGATATTATATCCATGGATTGTAATGAGTTCAAGAACATATTTTTTAATAAGTACCTCCCCCAAACTCAATGTACATAGATTGATAAAGAGATCCATTATTTTAATTAAAGGGATGATAATTCTGTTGGTACCTGTAAGGATAATTTACCAAGTCATGTGATGTACACATCAGGAATTATCTTCCGACCTTAAAGTAATGTTGATAGGTTCTTCAATGGATCAAAGCTAGGTATCTGAATGGAACTTTTAGTATATATGAAGAGATTGTGAGTTTTGAAATCATTATTTAAATGGAGGTCAAAGACATGTACCATCATCATGGTTTTTACAAGAAACAAAAGATGGAGGTCAAATGAAACTATAAAAACCATGGTTAAATAAAGGTAATCTTTTCTTTATTATCAAAATTGGGAAGAGGCGTCGTGGAATTATTTTTAAGGGGTCTAGTAAATTTTTTATGTGATGAAAATTAATGATACCAGGAATTTGATGGTTTAAATGATGGGAAAGTGTTTGTTCAAAATGATAATTGATAAAAATCTGCACAGAATGTCCCACCCATGATTCTATGCTACTAGGTAATGAAAATGTTTATTATTCTAACCATGTACCAATCTTAAGGGATGATGATTATGATAAAGTTCATTAAACTCTTAAGATGAGGGAGAAGGGGAAATATCATGTAATCATAATTTCTAAGGATGTTTCTGATAACAATATGATTAAATTTATAAAAAAGGATTGGGGTCAAGCCCCTTTATTAAAAAAAGAAAAATACGTAACAACCCCCTTTTAACTACTAGTGTCTTCATTGATTATGGATATATGCACTCTTTCATATCGAAAAAATTATCTATGTGTGTTAGGATTCTGCAAAAAGTATTAGATGTGTAATTAATAGTGAGAACCCAAAATGGTACAACGATTTTATCACGATTCTATGATTACTATTCGGTTGAAGCTTATTGAAATGTGATTCCTTCAAATATTTTAATTCTTTCTTTGGTTTAATTTGATTTCATCTTAGGCATGGATTATATTTCTCTATAAAAATCCCACATCAATTTTCATGGATGTGATGTTATGTTTGATATTTTAATCCCTCCCATGATCATACACCAATGTAATGATTAGCAAAAATATCCTATACAGATTATATCAAGTGTATGGGCATTAATTCCAACTCATTGTGGTTGCTTATCGCAAATGGTCAGGGAGAAAATCATCATTGATGACATGCCTATTGTTTGGGATTTTTTGGATTTAATTCCATTTGTGTTTCCATGACTTCGAAAAAAACCTGAAGTTGAGCTCTCATAATAACTCTATCCAGTTCCACATGGATTTCAAAGACTCCATAAAGAGTGGCCCCGACTAAGTTACATGAATTGAAGAAGATTCTACATGAAAACCATGATAATGGATTAATTTTCCCAACTGTTTCTACATCTGGTTCAAAGCTTATATTTGTGAAAAATAAAGATTGTTCAATGAAACTATTCATTAATTATTAAGAGTAAAACATGATCAAAATAAAGAACAAGCTTCCTCTTCCCCATATTGATGACTTCATTGATCTACAACACTGAACTCAATATGTTTCCAAGATTCAAATTCATTCTAGATATCATCAATTAAGGTACAATAAGAATGATATACCCAATATGAGAATCCATACAAGTTATGGTCATAATGATTATATAATAATTCCTTTCGGTTTTATTAATTCCCCTAGCATATTCATGGGTTTAATGAATAGAGTATTTAGATATTACATTGATATGTGTATGTTATTCATTATATATGACATTATTATCAATTCACAAATAATGAAGGAAGATTAATATCAATTAATAAGAGTACTAAAGACCCTAAGGGATGGGAATATATATGAAAAATATAAAAATTTAGGGTTTTGGAAACAAAAGGTGTCATCTTGGGTCACATAATCGCAATAGATGGTATAACAGTAGATACATAAAAGATAGAGGCTATTGAATGCTGATTTAGACCACCTAAAATAGGCATGATATGCAGATTTCTTGGTTTTTTTGGGATAGTATCGATGGTTTGAGGTGAATTTCTCACAACTATCTAATTCTCTCCCCATGTTAACGTGGAAGGGTTTCAAGTTCATCATGATTGATGAATTTGAGTGAAATTTAAAGGAAATGAATTGAATATTGGTATGTGAATTGGTTCCTAAATTACACTATAATGGATAGGGGTTTTTAATATATAGTGATGCATCAAAAATTGACAGGGATGTGTTCTTATGAAAAATAACATCATTAAATCATGTGCCTCATGACAATTGAAGATTAGTGATCCAAATTACCCAAATCCAAATCTGGAGTTAGTGGTGGTAATGTTTTCATTAAATACATATAGGAAATATATTTATGGAAAAAATTTAGATTAATATACTGATCATAAAAGTATGAAATATATATCCCACCAAAGGAGTTGAACATTCTCCTGAGAATATGGTTTGAACTGATAAAGGATTATGATTCCTCAATATATTACAACTCTAAGAAAGAAAACAAGGTGTTCGATGCATTGAATCAGAAGGATCATGATATATTATCCATGATAAGGATCCCAAAAGATCAAATATTTTTTGACATTCAAAGAATGGATATACACATCATGAAGGAAGGGTAAAAATATAATCTTTCCCAAAATTAATGTTAAACCCACTATCGTTGTAATATCCCAAGTAAATAAAGATATAAAATTTTCAGATTTATTAATATTTTAAAATTAAATATTAATGTTACATTAAAGGGGATGCTATGTTCGATGTCATACTAGATATGTAGCAATGGGTTTCTTTGAAAACTTATGTTGTATACAAAGTTGAGTTATACTGAATGATAATATAATAAATTTAAATGGTACATAATGCCTAGTCTTTGTATTGGAGGGAAGGAATATAATGAACTAAAAAAGGATTATATATGTTTTTTAAATGTTTTTAAATTTATCCAATATATAATACAGGCTTAAAATGTGAATGAATACAATTTTAAGCATAAATATTCTAATATTCTTTAAAAGGTTGATTTACCACTTTTTAATGGCGAAAACTTTTTAAATATAGTTCTCGTCACTTTTATATGTTATATAATAAAAAGTATAAATTTTTATTTAGATTCATAACATAAAAATTTACTTTGGGTATATTTTTGGAATTTTTCTAAAATAGGTCATTTTTTAATGAATAGTGAAATTTTTTGTATTTTAATTCATAACTGCCTTTTAATCTAATTTATTTTTATGGATAGATTATATTTTTAGTTGGTTTTAATGTGAAATTAGATTATATTTTTATCATTTAATACAATTTTGGTCATTGGATGTAATTTCACTTTTAAATTGGACATTAACAAGTGTTAATCATTTGATAGTTATTATTACATAAAAACACGGTTTTTTTTTGACAACGGTAATTATTTTTAAATAAATTTTTTCCTCTTCATTGTTTTAAATTTGGAAAAAATTATTCCATTTTTATAATTTGTAGGTATAAATTGTGTTTATATGAAACCTTTATTTTTAGACATTTTGAATATTTACTTTAGTAAATATTTTATTTACCATGGTAAACATGTAAACTTATTAAATAAGTATAAAAAATAATATTATAATAAAATTAAATTACCCTAACATGAGTCTTAATTAAATTCTTTGATACATTCTTACCAATGGAAATCGTTGGGTTAGTTTTGGGACCCCATGGAGACACTTGGGAGTGATAATGACACTTTATATTAATTAATTTAAAGCAAAGACAAAAAGGACATAAACATATATATTTTTGTAAATAAATTTTTACATGGAGTTATATAAGATTTCTCTTCAACTATAAATATTTATTTGAAAGATAAAAATATTGCCAACATCATTGTATTTGTTTTACAATTTTTATACATTATATAAATAATATTATTTATGACACAATAATGATGGATTGTTTACCTCATTAATGAATGATTTAAGTAAATAAGATTATTAAAATTAAAAAAATATCCAAAACCAGTCAAATTTTTATTGGGTGATTTTATTTAGAACATGAGTCATAATAGCTAAAATTTAATGAGTTCTTGACCTTAATGAACCAAAAATCATTATATAATAAAATAATATATTCAAATATTCGTAAAAATCCCCTCCCCCCCCTTATAAAACGCCTTCACCTCTAACCCATTACTCACAACCTTAAAGAACCTTGGATCCTAAAACATCTAACAAATTAATCTCTCTATATCCCCCTCTTCCACTTTGAAGCCTCACCAATGGAATAAGGAAATTCAAGTAAACCTTTTGGTTCAAACCAAAGGGAGATACCCTATTTAACGGTAACATCTTCTCTTGAGTTTTTTTATTTTATTTTACTTATCCAACCCCAAAAACACTTTTTATTCCTTTATTTTTAAAAAACACAAGAATAATACATATACTAGTTTGTTTATTTGAGAATTATTCTAACTACAATTACACACACATCCTTATAATCGATAAAGAACATATTGTTTCTATGGACGAAAAACTATTGCCTCACGAAATGATGATTGTTCAATCTTATTCTACAACATCATATAGTGGCCATTAAGATGAAATTTTATTTAAATGTGAAATATATTATATTTATATTATCACTATACTTCTGTATTTTTCATTTATATCATACAATTATGGTTTCCATAATGGGTAAATAGGATAATTTAATTTGAGGAAGTGCGGACTACCACCCCCTCAAAGTGATATGACTCATTCATGCCATATATATTATGTTTAAAAGATGGAGTTAATTAAATTAAATAACATAAATATTATACATTAATTATTATATACCTATGTATTATTATGTTTTCATTCTTGGAATATAAAATAGAAATTAATGTAGCGTTCATGCGTACATACGTCTTTCCGTCTCCATGAACAATGTGTTTCATTTCATAACTCCAAATGATATGGAATATTATAAATATATAAAAATAGATATATATGATATATATGATATCTATATCATTAATATCATTCTGAATATAATTTAATTTCGAACCCATGGACAATTTGTAATTATAACAAGTTCATTTTTCACAAAAATTCCGAACCTCGACAAAATGTAAAATATGAACTCAATAAATTAATTAATTTTTATAGAAAGGTTATAAGTGATATAAAATGAGTAATAAACATTGAAAATGTTCTTAAACAAGTAAAAATTAACTTAATTATATTATTCTAGATGAATAAGGAATAAATGAGTCATGTCGAACACAAGGTAAGGGGTTTCTTATTTCACTTTTAATACAGTGATATTTCCAATGTTAACATCTTCTTTATTGCATGTGGTATATTGTGTGAATCCATTTTATATATATTATCATGATTATCATTATATTCATTTTATTTTGTGATTCATTTTGTGGTAATTAACTTTTTTTTCAGAAGACTCGATTGATTAAAATATGCTAAGATGTTTTCATCTCACATTTTATTTTCACGAGATTCAAGCTATATTTTCCATTGTATCCTATTGTGTAGTGTATTTACTGCCAATTATTGTATTTTTATTGTAATATAATTTAATTTATGGGTATTTACATCTTCATTTTATGATCCTACCTTCATGGGGTGTATTTTTCATAAGTTACCAAATCAGCAAGGGAACCTTTCACTGTACTCTATTAGTCAAAGTCTTCTTTTATGTCATGTCTTTTAATTTCCTTTTTATTATGTTGGGATATGTGTTTCTATATTCATATTGCTATAAATATTAGTTCCATGTGATGAGAGACCATTTTCTCTCTCATAAACGCATTTTTTTAATTTTAATGTGTCGTTGTTAGGCAGTCGATTTTCTTTAAGAGAACTTCTTAACCCAATTTGATTTCTTTGGGTTAAAATTATACTTCATGATTATTTCATTCTATGAATATGTGTGAATGAGCTATAATTATTTACCCTTAATATCCACTTATATTGGGATTATTATTAGTTTTGACACATAATTATGTCATTGATTTATCCTTAATCTAAGGATGTGATCATTGCAAGGGACTTTGTCTCAAATTACCTTCCTTTGAGACTTAATAGTTGTTATACACCAATTCAATTTTTTATGGTGTATATATTGAACATGGATGTATTATATCATTATTATTTTTATTCTCATGATATTATATTCCTTGATTAATGTTATTCCTCAATTATTGGTATTCAATCGTCTCTCATTTGGTTAAGAACTCTGTAACTAATATATCATTTTAAATGTTATAATGATTTATTCTACTAAATCATTTTCATTAATGTCCATGTTTTAAAAATGGTTTTAATGATTAATTTATATGAAATTGAATATTTTCATATTTAAATTTATTTCAAAAGATTCAATGTGGTATGGGTCACATTGATTCCAAATATCTTTATTAAATGATTTAAATGGTTTTGAAAATGGTTTGATAATGAATTGTTTATTTCAATATCTTAATATGATATATTGTGATTGGAATGTGGAAATTTTATCTTTCCATTATAAATGTGTTATGTTTTATGATTATTTTATGGTTATTGTGAACTGTTTACTTATATGGGTGGTTCCATGATAATCCAAGGGCGGGTGATCCCGAGATAGCTCTCTAATGAATTGGGTAACGTGATGGTGGTAAAAGTTAACGTTTTTTCAATGATATTTAAAGAATGTTCTGTTATGGGTATTCAAATGTAACTCCCTATGTATCTATGATATCTACTATGTATGTATGTTATGTATGCCACTAATTACCTTTATGATTTATGAATTGTGTGTATTATTCATAAATCATATGATTTTATGAGGTATGTTATGATTGAAATGTATGGTTACATTGATTTGTATTTATTGTTGGGATGATGTTTTCATTCCTTATTTTACAACTCATACTGATCATTTTATGCACATCCCATGTTTTTGAAATTTTTTCCACAGGTGTTAAAGATGAATAAGGGTCAAGGATGGGATCAATGAAAAGTCATTTTGCCTAAAACATGGAACTAGACATGTTTCTTTTTAAAAGTTTTTATTTAATGAAAAAATGGGTAATGAGTTTTAATGTCTACATGTAATATTCAAGTTGATATATAATACTTATGGCCTAAATATCTATAACTATAAACCTGAAAAAATCCTCAATTTGAATTATTAACTAAATTGAAGATTATGTAATGATTAAGGTCGGGTCCTTAAAGTTGGTATCACCGGTCGGTTTAGACAACCTTATGGATTAAGAGATTTTGTAAAATACATTGTTATTCCCTATATCTATTGTTTCAGTTAAATACTTGTTCTATTAAATTTTCAGATCAAGAAATGTCATTTAAAATTGGAAGGAGGGGGATCTCAAACAACATTCATATCTCTTCCTAATGACATGCTTTCAATAATTATTGTAATGTGATGTTCAGATGATTGTGAATCTCTTTCAAACATTCAACTCACTTTAAAGAAGTTGTTAATGATATTGAAAACCTCTATTAAACCTCGATATCATCATAGATCATGGGTTGTATTTCATCAAATAATATTTTCACAATATTCTTATATTTTCAATAAAGGTTAATATTATAATAGAATTATCTAATATTTTACCTTATCAACATACTTTGAAGCATATTATGATTTTGAAAAAGGTACTAAATAAAGAGATCTTTGTGCAACCAATTTTTATTTTTTTATAAAATATAGACTTTCATCACATAATTATTGTATTTTAAAATGACTATTTATTGAATGTTTCAACTCAATCTTGGTCTTTCTTTTTTTATAGAAATGTTGTTTTATGAGATTTTTTGAAATTATATGTCATACATGATTATATTCTGAAACTATTTTTCTACGAACACCCATATGATCCAAGTTGTACAATGTGTATTTGGAAAAAGGAAGCAAATGATTTTGATGGATCTCTAAATCATTGTTGCAATGCATGGACCTTCTACCCACGTGAACAAGATGACTGCGAAACCATATGGACCCCATGATGAAGGTATTTTGTTATTTCTATTAGTAATAGTTTTATTTTATCTTATCAAGGTGAAATAAGAAAAAAGGAAAATATATATAAGGATTCATGAATTAATTGGTTGAGGTCTTAATGTTTTAGGTTTGAAAATGAAATGTATAAGAAAACCTTTGAGGATAAAACATGTTAGGGTTATTTTTTAGTTTTATAAAAAGGATAACATGCAGACCATGTGACAACCCATCATGTAGGACATAACTGCTGGAATCGAACCCACAACCAATGTTCTCTTTGGATTTATCGCCTACCACTAGACTACATTATGTCCTTGGTTAGTATGAATTATTTTTTTTAGTTTAATGGTTTTATTGATCATGAATAAGTTGATTTTGGAAACTTATGTTTTAGTGGGTATCCTTAATACAGGAAATAGAATTGGTGATTAAGTGATAATGGTTATTTTCAAAGACGTTCTCTCTTTTGGGGAACATTATATGCTTATGGAAAATAGAATAAAACAGGATCACATTTGTGGATTAATGGTTTAAATATTTATTTTTGAATAATCTATGTATTTATTGCGGACATATGGTGATTTGGGTTATTTCTATAAATGATTAGCCTATTATTGAGAATATGTTATTTGGTTAATTACACATTAGTATAAGACATTAAGAGTAGTCAATGTTATTTGGAGATAAATGTTATGATTTATCGTGGGAGACTATGTGATTAAATCCTTATGTGATTTGGGTTTACATATCAGTTTATAATTACTTTGAAGAATTTTATGGAATGTTGACTATTGAATGGTCATTGTGGAACTTCAGATATTATTTGACAAATTTTTTATTTTAATATTAGTTTTTATTTTTATAACAGATTATATTTTTTGGGGGATTATTTGATAATGTACTAACCATTTTGGTTTTAGTAAATTTCTAATGAAAGGGGAAATATATAGTTCTTCTTCTGTTGATTGTGTGAATCTCTAGAAGTTGATTTTCGCTCTTTAGGTGTGACCAATTCATCATGAATACTCATCTTTTTAAAAAAATGAGTTTGTGGTTGGAATTTAGTAAAGGATGAATGTCTACATGAAAAGTAAATATGATTCCTTATGTTTTTAGTTAGGATCATAAATAAATTCCTCAACATTATGAAAATTAACATAAAACTAAAATTTTGTCTATTAACAATTCTTACTTTGGAATCAGAGACCATTTAACCCATCACATGTCTGTGATTTTCTGGTGGATAGCATTCTCCTAATCATGTTTTATATTAGTCTCCATCAAATCATGATGGATTGTATTCTCCTCCATATCCATGATTTAATGAAATCGTAGTATGGGTTATCTAGAGTGACCTTTTTACCTATATGTACTTATTTTAATGTGATAGTTTTATTGACACTTTTTCTATTGTGGGACTTTTAATGAAGTTTCCAAGCCCAATTTTTAATTTACAAGGATGCAATTTAAAAAAGGGGGAGGATGTAACATCCCAGGTAATTAAAGATTATGAAATTTTTATATTTATTGATATTTTTGAATTATATATTGATTTTACATTAAAGGAGATTCTATGTTAAATGGTTTACCTGATACGCAACAACAAGTTTCTTTGAAAACTTATGTTGCACAGAACATTGACTTATACTAAAAAATAATATAATAAATTTAAATGGTAAATAACTCCTAGTTGTTGTATTCACAGGAATGAATAGATCTAACTAAAAAATGATTATATATGATTTTTAAATTTTTTGACATTTATCCTATAAATTTTAGAGGCATAAAATGTAAAATAATCCAATTTTAACCATAAATATTCTAATATTATTTAAATGGTTGACTTAATAATTTTTAATGGAGAACACATTTTAAATATAGTTTCTGTCACTTTTATATGTTTTATTTTAGAAAATTATATATTTTATTTAGAATAATAACATCAAAATTTACTTTGGGTAAATGTTTTTATTTATCTGAAAAAGTTCATTTTTAAATGAATAGTTAAAAATATTGTATTTTAACTCATAACTGCCTTTTAATATAATTTTTTTATATGGTAATGTTATATATTTATTTGTTTTTAATGTTAATTTTGATAATATTTTTTACTATTTAATCCAATTTTTGTCATTGGATGTAATTTCACATCAAAATGGGACATACATAAGAATGTTATTATTTTTTAAAAACAAGCTGTTTTGTTTTGACAATAGGAATTTATTTTCAACTAATTTCTGTCACTTTATTATTTTGAATTTGAAAAAATAGATTCCATATTTAGAATCATGAGTTCTAAATTTTTTAAATAGGTAACTATTATTTTTATCCATTATGAATATTTATTTCAGATAATATTTTATTTACCACAGTTAAAGTGTAAATATGGTAAATAAGTGTACAAAAATAATGTTATAATAATATTAAATTACTGTAAAAGTGTCATAATCATATTTTTTTATAATTTCCCATCCACGAGAATACTTGGGTCGATTTTGGGACCCCATGGAGCCACATGGGAGTGATAATGACACTTTATAATAATTAATTCAAAGTAAAGAAAAAAATTACATAAACAAATATATTTTAGTAAATAAATTTTTAAAAAAGGTTATATAAGTAATAATTTATACTATAGGTATTCATTTTAAAGATAAAAATATTTCCAACATAATTGTATTTTTTTATAATTTTTTATACATCAAATAAACAAAATTAGTTATGACACAATACTGATACTATGTTTTCCTCATTAATGAATGATTTAAATAAATATGATTATAAAAATTAAAAAAATATCTAATACCTATCCAATTCTTATTGTATGATTTTATTTTAAACATTAGTTATCTTATATTGGTCTTTAATGTGTTTTGGACCTTTATAAACCTAAAAAAATTATATAATGAAATTATATTTTCATACTTCTCTAAAGAGCACCTCCTCCCCCTTATAAAAATCCACCACCTCTAAGCCATTACTCACACCTCTAAAGCATCTTGTATCATCAAAACTCTTACAAATTAAGATCCCAACACCCTATATTTCTCCTGGATGTCTTACCTTAGGATTAAGTCAATTCTAGTAAACATTTTGGTTCAACCCAAAAGTAGATTCCCAATTTAAAGGTAACATCTTCTCTTAAGTTAATTTCTCTTATTTCACTTTTCCAACCCCAAAAATTATTTTTATTCATTTCGTTTATAACAACACCATTATCCTCAATATACTAGGTTATTTATATTATAATTATTCTAACTACACTTACACACACCTTAATCTAATGGGTAAAGAATATACTATTTCTGTGGACGGCGAACTACTACCTCAAAAACTGATGATTTTTCAATCTTCTCCTCCACATCTTATGGTGGAAATTAAGATGGAATTGTACTTACATGTGATATATATTATATATATATTGTCTTGATACTTTTATATTATTCATTTATATCGTATCTTTATGGTTTCCATAATCGGTAAATACGATAATTTCATTTGAGGAAGTGCAGACTACCGCCCCCTCAAAGTGATATGACTCGTTCATGCCATACGTGGAATGTATAAAAGATGGAGTCAATTAAATTAAATAAAATAGATATTATAATGGAATTATTATATACATATGTATTATTATGTTTTTATTCCTTTAAATATAAAATAGAAATGAATATAGCGTTCATGCGTACGTACGACTTACCGTCTCCATGACCTGTGCGTTTTATTTCTTAACTACAAATGATATAAAATATAATAAATACTTATAAACTGTATATATATGATATATATGATATATAAATCATTAATATAATTGAGGATATAATGTAATTTTGAATACATGGACAATTTGAAATTATAACATGTTCATTTTTTGACAAATGTTCCGAACATTGAAAAAATGTCCAATATGAACTCAAATAATAAACAATTTGTTATAGCACGGTAATAAGTGATATAAAAAGAATAATAAACATGAAAATGGTTATTAAACAAGTATAAATCAACATACATTTATTATTTAGGAATACTAGGGAACAAACAAGTCATGTCGTACATGAGGTAAGGGGTTTCTTATCTAACTTTTAATTCTGTAAGATTTCTATTGTTAACCACTTATTTATTACATGTGGTGTATTGTGTACTACCATTTGATATATATTACCTGGATTATATTTATATTAATTTTATTCAGTGATTCATTTAGAGGGTGTTAACGTTTTTCATACGACTCGATTTATTACAATATGGTAATTGGTTTTCATCTCACATTTTATTCCTATGAGATTCATGAAATATTTTCCACTATTTTATTTTGACTTGTGTATGTACTACCCATGATTGTATTAGTTGTGTAAAAAAATTTATTTATGGGTATTTACATCTTTATTTCATGATCCTTCCTTCGTGGGGTCAATGTCTCATATGTCACCAAAACGGTAAGGGAACATTTATTCGTACTCTATTAGTCAAAGACCTCATTTATGTCATGTATTTTAATTTTCTTTTTATTATTTTAGGATATGTTCTTCTGTAACCTTAATGATGTAAATTTTATTTCCATGTAATTAGAGACACTTTTCTCTCTCATCAAATCATTTTATAAATTTAAATGTGACACCATTAGGCTGTCAAATTGATGCAAGAGATCTTCTTACCCAAATTTCAATTCATTCGGTTAAACTTCTACTTGTTGATTATGTCATTCTAGGAATACATGTGACTGAACTATAATTATTTTACACTTAATATCCACTAATATTGGGTGTATTATATTTTTTCTCACATAATTATGTCATTGATTTATCCTTAATCTAAGGATATGATCATTGCAAGGGACTTTGTCTCAATTTACATTCCATTGAGGTTTATTTGTCATTATACACCAATTCACTTTTATAGGGTGTATATACAGCCATTTGACATATTATATCATGAATATATTTATTCTCATGATATTATAAGCACTGAATAATGTTATCCATCAATTATTATTATTCAAGCCTCTCTTATTTGGTTAAGAACTCTTTAACTAAAATATCATTTTAAATGTTTTAAGGATTTATACTTATAAATATTTCTCATTAATTTCCTTGTTTTAAAAATGGTTTTAAAGATTTATTTATATGGACATGAATGTATTAAAATTAAAATTTCATTTAAAATATTCAAAGTGGTATGGGACACTTTGATTCAAAATTCACTTTATTAATTATTTTAAATGGTTTGGAAAGTTGATTGGTAAAGCATTGTTTATTTCAATATCTTGATATGATATATTTTGATATGAATGTAGAGCTTTTATCTTTCCATTATGATTGTTTTATGGGTTATGATTATGTTATGGTTATTGACCATTTTTTATGTATATGGCTGGTTCCATGATAAACCTTGGGCAGGTGAGCCTAAGATAGCTCTCCAATGAAGTATGTGACATATTGGAGGTAAAAGTAAATGTTTCTACAATGAGATTTAGGGAATATGCTTTGATGTGTATTACAATGTAACTCCCTATGTAGTTGTGATATCTACAATGAAAGTATGTTCTCTATTCCACATGTTACCTTTATGTTTTATGAATTATGTGTGTTATTCATAAATTATATAATTTCATGAGGTATGTTATGATTGAAAAGTATGGTTTCATTGATTTGTATTTACTGATGGGATATTTATTTCATTCTTTATTTTATAACCCTTACTGAGCTTTTTATACTCCTCCCAAGTTTTTGAAATATTTTCCACATGACATAAAGATGAATAAGGGTCATGGATGGGATCAAAGAAAAGTCATGTTGCCTAAAACATGGAACTAGACATGTTTCAATTTAAGAGTTTTTATTTTATGAAAAAATGAGTACTTATTAGTAATTTATACTTGTAATATTCAAGTTGATATGTAATATATGTGACCCAATTCTATAAAACTCTTAACCTAAAAGGATCCTCAATGTGAATTATTAACATACCTCCAGATTATGTAATGTTTAAGGTTGGGTCCTTATAATCATAGTAATGATTAAGGAGGGGTATAATATAACACCCCAAGATTTCATAGTACGTTATTTCTTCAAAGTAATTCAATAACCTGCATTACACGAAACACCAAGTTCAAGGGCACCACGACTTACCAAACTAGCCATTCAAATGCGGTTAAGAACAAATTCAATTTTTTAGATAAAGGATGTATTTTTTAGAAAATTCAATTTTACCGCCTTTTAAGGGATAACCCATTTTAAATCCAATATTTGACACTTTTATATATTCAATTTGGCAAAATAAACTTCTTCTTTCTAATTGGGAGATAAAAATTTAGTTTTGATACATTTTTGGTATTTTTCTGATAACATTCATATTTTGGTTAATAGGGAAAAATGATAAATTTTAATTGAAAACAACTTTTTTAATCTAAATAATTTTTAGTGTTAAATTATACATTTTAATGGTTTGAAAGTATAAATAGATTATATTTTTACCACTTAATCCAATGCTAGTAATTTCATATAATTTCATTTTGAAATTGGACATAAACAAGTGTCAATCTTTTGATAGTTATTATTTCTTAAGGATAAGCCTTTTATTTTTGACAATGAGAATTAATTATAAATTAATAAATGAAGCTTCTATGTTTTTAATTTTGTAAAATAGAATTCATTTTTTTATTCGTAATATCGAAATTAGCTTAGGGTAAATTTTCAGTATTTTTTGGAAAACATTTAATTTTTGATGAATATTGAAAAACCCTGAGTTATAGTTTAAAACCGAATTTTTATTTAAATAATTATTTATTTTATTTAAATTAATTTATCTAAAAATAGATACATAATACCTATAAAAGTTCATTGTAATTCATTGGAGTTAGTTTATAATAATTATATATATATATATATATAAATTTTCTTGAACTTTTCACCGTCTTTTACCCACCTCCTAGAAGAATTTGTAAATTCACATAAAATATAATTTTACCACTTCTGTGAGTTGAATTTGGAAAATCTAAGAGACACGGTTAATATCGAAGAGTAAAATGTGGTTCAATGAGATAAAAATAATTTTTTGTGAATATTAACTTTTGACTTTTATTTACAGCGGTTTAAGGTAAATAGGGTAATTAAAGGTAAAAAGAAAATTGTAATAATTTAAAATTACCTTAACACATGTCTTAACATTATTTTATGGGTAATGGCTGATCGTGGTCATCCTTGGGTCGATTTTGGGACCCCATGGAGCCACTTATGAATGATAATGACACTTTAGATTAATTAATTTAAAGTAAAAGCAAAATTGACATAAACAAAAATCCTTAAGTAATTAATTTTTATATGGTGTTATATAAGTAATATTTTTGACTATAATTATTAATTGAAAATATAAGAAGATTTCCTACATCATTTTATATTTTTTATAATTTTTAGACATTTATTAAATTAAATTATTATGGCACAATTATGATGCAGCATTTACCTTATTAATAAATGATTAAACTAAATTAGATTATAAATATTAAAATAATATCCAAAACATGTAAATTTCTTATTGGATTATTTTATTTAGACCATTAGTCATCTTATAGTTGACCCTAATGATTTTTTTACCTTTATAAACCGAATATAATTATATAATAAAATAATATTTTCACACTTTCCTAAAGAGGCCCTCCTCCACCTTATACAAGGAGACCACTTCTAACCAATTCATCACACCTCTCAAGCCTTTAGTCTCGTCCAAAATCTGCAAAATTAAGCTCTCTACATCCCTATCTTTCTCCTAGAAGATTTACCTTAGGCAGAAGGCACTTCAAGAAGTCCTTTTGGTTCAAACTGAATGATGTTACCCAAAATAAAGGTAATAGTTTCTCTTAACTTTTTTTTCTTTTATTTTACTTCTCGAACCCCTAAAATCTTTTTATTCATTTATTTTATAACATAAAAAATATATTCAATATACAAGGATGTTGTTATGAGAATTATTAGAACTACACTTACACACACCTCCATCTAATGGGTGAAGAACATAATGTTTTGTGGATGAAAAAACTAACGCCTCTCCGGACGATGATTGTTCAATTACCTCCTACCGCCTATCATGGTGGACATTAGGATGGAACTATATTTATATATGATATATATTATTTTTATGTTTTATTAATTCTTATGTATTTTTATTTTATATAAGACTTTATGGTCTCCATTATGGGTAAACACTATAATTTCATTTGAGGAAGTGCGGACTACCGCCCCCTCAAAGTGATATCCCTCGTTAATACCATATGTGGGACGTATAAAGGATGGAGTTAATGATATTATATATTATATTAAACTATAATTATAATATAACTATGTATCATTATATTTTAATTCCATTAAAATAATAAATATAAATGAAAGTAACGTTCATGCGTACGTACGACTTTCCTTCTCTATAAACGGTGTATTTCATTTCTTACCCAAAAATGATATGTACTATTATATATACATGTATATAATAGATATATATGATATATATGATATCTAAATCATGAATATCATTCTAAATATAATGAAAATTTTACCATGTGAACAACTTGTAACAATAAGGTGTTCATTTTTGACTCAAGTTCCAAATATCGACAAAACAAATGTTACTAACTTAACTGATTACATAATGTTTATAACATGGTAATAAGAAATATAAAAGGATTAATAAACATGAAAATGTTCTTAATCAAGTATAAATTAACATTAGTTTATTATTCAGGATATTAAAGAACAAATGGGTCACGTCGGACACATGATAAGGGGTTTCTTATCTCACTTTTAATTCTGTGAGATTTTCATTGTTCACCACTTACATATTGCATGTGGTGTATTTTTTACTACCTTTTGATATATATTATCATGATTCTCTTCATATTCATGATTTTCTATGATTAATTTGGTGGTTATTGACTATTGTTCATATGACATGATTGATTACAATGAGGTAAGGGTTAATTTCACAATCACTTCATTATCCGAGGATGTTTATATGTAATTATCTACATGGAACTCTTTATCATCAACATCCATTTTCATAAAAAAATGTATTCCAAATCTTTTTTACTATTTACTAGACTATGGGTTAATGTAATTTATACCGGTGTTTGACTTTTTATTAAATGGTTTGAAAGGATTGTTTCCGTCATTTTCCAAACATGGTACTCTATGACCTTTTGGAAAAAATTAAGGTAAGAATGTTTTTTTAACTTATATAGAGGGTGTAGCTGTAACGACCCAAAGTATTTCAATGGAAAATTTCCTTCTTATATCTATGTCATAAAAACACAAAATAATGAACTACTAAGTGATAAGTGACCTTTAAACATAATTTTTTCACCCCAATGTTTGGAATTTTAAAAATCCGACATACAAAGTCGTGTTCAAAATTGTTTTTGGAGTCTAATGAAACAAAAATAATTTTTGGTGAATAGAAACCCACCCTTATGAATAGTTACCTACCCTTATGAACAGTAATATGACCCTTATGAATAGTAAATAAGAGTAACATTACCTATGAATAATAAAATAAAATTTAGACATTTTAGAAAGTGAAAATTTGACCTTAGTAAACGTTTTTGGTATTTTATAAGTCATAAATAATTAATTATAATTATTTAATTAATTTAAAATAATATTTATTCCTCTGAAATGTAATATTAAAGTATTGAATAAATGTATAATAGTTTTAGATAATTTTATAAGACCCTACATAATTTTTGAAAGAACTGCAAAATCAGTTTTAATTTTAAAAACTGTTTTTTTAGGTAAATTATGATTTTAATTAAATATTAAATTAATAATATTTAGAAAATTATTTTTGAAAAATGGACTTCATTTTTTGGATTCTTCACGTTGAAAAATGTTTGGGGCAAAAGTTTGGGATTTTTCTGAGAAACATGAATTTTTGGTGAATAGTAGAATACATTAATTTACCATATAAATACATTTTAATTAAAACACACTATTCTTGACATCACAAGTGATGTAAGCACCCAAATACCGAAATCACATGTCTTATTTACTATTCTTAGTCATCCTAGACTCACTATTCGTTGTCTTAGGTGAAATTAATAAACTAATCAATTTTATATTAAGGAAACCCCTCTCCCCTCCACTATAAAAGCCACCCTTCACTCCCTCTTTTCCTCACACCTCTCAAGCTCCAATACTTCTCTAAAATCTGCCTAAACACCTTCCCTAGCCTCTCCCCTACGTCCAAGAGCTTCTGGTCTCATCAAAAGACCAAGCTTAGGCCCTTAAGGAGGTTCTCAAGAGGATGATTCTAAAGGTAATTTCTCTCCCTCTTCTCCTTTAATTTCCTTTCAAGTTCAAGTTATTTTCTTGCTCACTCCCTACCTATATTCATCTAAATTGTTTTATAACTCCAGTATTATATATATACTGTAATTTTATGATTATAATGGTATATTATATCACCCCACACCCTTTCCCTCTTCCTTTTATTTTATTAAAGAGAACGTTGTTCATGAGGTGTTAAATTTATCACCTTCAAAAACGACATGTTCTCTTCTTCCTTTTCTACCTTCAATCTGGTCATGAAACCATTTTTATGGTTGAACCAGAATATTTTATGTGTATTGTGTTCTAAATTAAGTTATGTAAATAACCTATGGCCTTATTACTAAGTTAAATGTTAAAACAAGCTTGTTGTGATCCAAAAACCACCCAAATTAACCCAAATAACCATCATTAAAATCTTATCTAATGATTAATCCACTTGGATCTAATATAATTAATTATAAAATAATTAAAGCTTCTGTAATATCATTAATAAAATGTAATATCAGTTCTGGATGTTTACCCATGATCTACCCAAACATCAATTTAAGAATACAAGTGGACCGCTCAAGAAAACCATAAAAACTAACATCCCCAAACAATGTTTTTAAACTCTATAAGTCATCAAAAGGAACATAATATGAAATAATGAAACCATAATGAACCCTATTAATTTATTAAAGGTTTTGGAATTTCGAATTAATGAATATAAATTCATTATACAGGACATTAAAGAGAAGGAGGCATTCGAGTACAAGGTAAGGGGAAATCTCGAACCCAATTTTCTTCCTTCGGGTTCTCCCTCTTTCACTCCATTTTTTATATGGTTACTCCTAAAATATCATTTGTTCATAATTTCATTTACTTTTCTGGGATATACATGTTTGTCACTGGTTTTTATGTCCATCAAAAGTTTTTCCAAAAGAACTCTTCTTTCAAGATCTCACCTTTTACCTCTCATTCAAGGTTGATGGTTCTTGTATCATGTATGTTGTTCCCTCTTTCCTTTGGGAACCCAAAGCTTAAGAATGAGTTATTATGAGATGAAACCCATTCCTTTCCATGGGTTATTTATGTACATGTTTGATATGTGTTCTATGTGGCAAGCATGATAATGATAATGTTATGATGTGACGGGTGCACCCAGAATTATATAGCACTCCAATGCATTGGGTAAAGTGATAAATCTCATGAGTAAATGTGAAATGATGTGTGAAAATGATTCTAGCTTTGTTCACAAGTATGTGTGGTAGTTAACCACTAAGACATGATGTTTCATTTTTTATGCATTTCCACATTTCAAGTCTTCTATTTATGCTCCTCTCATGTTCATGATATTTTGCCTATGTCATGATTATGCTCACCGCATGATATATTATTCTTATATATCCTCTTACTGGGATTCTAGCTCACCCCTTTTGATGAATATCCTCAGGTGGAGACATGTACTAAGGAGAGGACAAGTGTTACTAAGAATCTATAGAAGAATAAATTAAATGAATGTTTATGCTTGATGTTGTACTTGTTATGTGTAGTCCTAGTTTTCCCAAGACACTAAACCTCTGGATCCTCAATGTATAAAACTATTATGTTTTTTATCTTTGAAATGATGTAATAGTAATGTAAGAAAAGGCTAGGATGCTATAGTTGGTATCAGAGGAAAGGTTTAGTTAGTTTGGGAATTGGGATTAGTAAACCCTAGAGAAAACCTCTAGCATAAGAATAAGTACAAATATGTACACAAGAATATTTACCTAGGGTTCCCATATGTTATGTTTTTGGTATAATTGTTTAAATTAATAAGTTAATAATGACTTGTTTACTTAGGTTTTTTTCTAACCTTTTCTATTTTAGAAAATGGTGGGAACCAGGAGAAATCAGGCCAACAACTCTTGCGAGGGCCAATGCAATGATTGCCCGAATGACATCCCCAATGATTTTGGAGGTGGAGTTCAAAACTTCATGGCGATGATTACCCAATTATCTCAGGATATGAATAATAACCATAATAATTGGGAACGTCCTCCTTCACCAAAGAGGGAGCAACTAGCTATCGAATGTTTTATGCGGAAATGACCACTGATGTTTTCTGGATCTTCTGATCCACTAGTTGTTGAATAGTGGGTCAACTCCATAGAGAAGATCTTCTCTGTTCTTCACTGTTCCGAGATGGAGAAGTTGACTCTAGCAGTTTATCGTCTAGATGGAGAAGCTGATCAATGGTGGGATTTGATTAAGAACACCAAGCCAAGGGAGGAAATTGAAGACATAAAATGGGAAGACTTTAAGATAATGTTTCTTAATAAGTACTTCCCACGAACTCTTCGCACGAAGATGGAGAGAGAATTAATAGAGCTCAAGAAAAAAGAAGGAGAATCTGTCATAACCTATGAAGCAAATTTCACAAGGATCACAAGGTATGCTTCGGGTTTTGTTATAAAAAATGATAGCAAAATTGATAGATTCTTTAGTGGATTAAAACCAAATCTTCGAAAGGATCTTGAAATTCGAGACTTTGAGAGTTATGAAGAAGTTGTTCGGTGTTCTATAAAAGTGGAGATGGAGTGTGGAGAATGGTCCCATGGCTATGGTGATAAGAAAAGAATGATGGAGTTTCAAGCTGGTGGATCTAGTGACAAAGGTGGTAAGAAAAATCAATGTCCCACATGCCAAAAATGTGGGAAGTTACACCATGGGAACTGCCTCAAAGGTATGGGGAAATGATTTATGCGTGGGAAGGAAGGACACCAAGCTCATGAGTGTCGAAAATACATGAAAAGAAGGATAATGTAGCTGATGAAAGGAGAGAACCACTCGTGGTTAAATTCTACAACTGTAGGGAGCTAGGGCACTATTCAAACCAGTGCACTAAACCTCGAGCTCTTGAGAGTAATAAGTGCCAACAACCACCAAATCCAAAGGAACAAGGGAAGGATTATTCCATCACTACTGCGGAGGTGGAACATGATAATGAAGTCGTACAAGGTACACTTTCTATTCACTCAAGAATGGCAAAAGTCTTATTTGATTCTAGTTCTACGCATTCCTTTATATCTTGCAAGATTTCAAGAACTATAGAATCGATGCCCCGAAACCTTGAAGTGGAGATGTCTGTAAAAACACCAAGTGGTTCAATCATTACAACCCAAGTGTTTGATTCTTCTCCTGTTGACGCATGTGGGAAGATTCTTTTGGAAAATCTCGTAATACATCCTTTGGTGGAATTCGACGCTATAATGGGAATGTATTGGCTCTCGTTATATAGAGCACATATCAACTGTCGGGAAAAGGAAATATATTTTCATATTCCGAACCATCCCATGCTCCTCTAAAAATGCAAGGAAGATCATGAATATCCTTTGAAAAATCCTTCAATGGTGTGGGTGTTGATTCCCTATGAAGAATCATACCTTTAACAATTGGTTGAGTCGAAGGAAAGTTCCATCCTTGATGAAATGCCCATCGTGAGGGAATACAGTGATTTATTTCCCAAAGAGTTACCCAGAATTCCACCGGATCGTGAGGTAGAGTTCTGAATTGAACTCATACCCGAAGCTACTCCTATCTCGAAGTGCCCCTATAGGATGGCTCCTATCGAACTGGTGGAGTTAAAGAAGCAACTGCAAGAGAATCTAGAAAAAGGGTTCATACGCCCTAGTGAATCACCTTGGGGTGCGCCAGTTCCCTTTGTAAAGAAGAAAGATGGAACCATGCAGCTATGTATCAATTATCGGGAACTCAACAAGATAACCATAAAGAACAAGTATCCTCTCCCAAGGATTGATGACTTATTCGACCAGTTAAGAGAAGCTCAATACTTCTCAAAGGTGGATCTTCGTTTTGGATATCATCAAGTAAAGGTGAAGAAGGAAGATATTCAGAAGACTGACTTCCGTACAAGGTATGGTCACTATGAGTTTTTGGTGATGCCCTTTGGACTTACTAATGCCCCTGCAATCTTCATGGATTTGATGAATATAGTTTTTAGACATCACCTCGACAAATTTGTGGTAGTGTTTATTGATGATATTCTCATATACTCCAAGAGAAAGGAGGAACATGAAGAACATATAAGACTTGTTTTGGCGACATTGAGAAAGGAGAAGTTGTACGCCAAGTTTAGAAAGTGTGACTTTTGAATGAATCAAGTCACGTTCTTGGGACATGTGATCACAAGCGAGGGAATTTCTGTGGACCCTTAAAAGAAAAAGGTGATTGAGGAATGGCTCAGGACCTCTAGTGTCATAGAAATCCATAGTTTTCTTGGATTAGCTGGGTACTATCGACGTTTTGTGAGAAACTTCTCACGATTGTCAAGCCCGCTAACTAAGTTAACAAGGAAAGGGGTAAAGTATGTATGGACGGAAGAATGTGAGGGAAGCTTCAAGGAGCTAAAGAAAAGGATAATCACTACACCTGTACTCACACTACCGAAAAGTGGAGAATGTTTTGTGATATATAGTGATGCATCAAAGAAAGGCTTGGGTTGTGTACTCCTACAAAATGATAATGTGATAGCCTACGCCTCACGACAGTTGAAGATCCATGAGCAGAACTACCCGACACATGATCTAGAGCTGGCAGTCGTGATTTTTGCCTTGAAAATCTAGTGTCACTACCTTTATGGTGAGAAGTGTGACATATACACCGACCACAAGAGCCTAAAGTATATATTCACACAAAAGGAGCTCAACATGCGTCAAAGGAGATGGTTAGAGCTAATCAAGGACTACGATTGCTCTATTCACTATCATTCTGGAAAGGTGAACAAGGTAGCTGATGCTCTAAGTAGAAAAGAACCTGATACTCTATCCATGTTGAGGATTGAGAAAGACCTTATCTTCTTGGATATGCAAAGGATGGATTTGGGAATCGTAAGGGTAGAGGATACATCCTACCTTTCCCAAATGATTGCGCAACCATCCATCCAAGAGAATATTCAGGAAGCACAAAGGGATGATGTGGATATACAAAAGAGGGTGAATGTAGTAAAGGAAGGGAGGCTACAAGACTTCCATATCGACGATGATGGTGTGATTCGGTTTGGAACGTGGCTTTGTGTGCCTTCATCACCCGGGATAAAGAATGAGCTATTTGATAATGCACATAGCTCAACTTTCTCTATCCATCTTGGAAGTACCAAGATGTATCGTGATCTCCGAGAACACTTCTGGTGGGATAACATGAAGAAGGATATTGCGTAATATATATCAAGGTGCTTGGTATGTCAGCAAGTTAAAGTTGAGCGGAAAAGGACTAAAGGTATGATGCAGCCATTTCCTACACCCATGTGGAAATGGGAAAATGTTACTATGGACTTTGTCATGGGTCTCCCGAAGACGTCAAAGGGAAATAATGTGATATGGGTTGTGGTTGATCGACTCACCAAGACTTCCCATTTTATCGCTATTCGGGAAGACCTCTCACTTGAACAACTTTCAAGGATATATGTGAAGTAAGTAGTGAGATTGCACGGTGTTCCACTTTCGATTGTCTCTGACCGTGATCCAAGGTTCACATCTAAGTTCTGGAGGAGCCTTCAACATGCTTTGAGTACTGAATTAAATTTCAGCATGGCCTATCACCCCCAAACTGATGGCCAGTCTGAAAGGACTATTCAGACGCTTGAAGATATGCTAAGAGCCTGCTCTCATGAATTCAAAGGTGGTTGGGATTAGCATCTCCCATTAGTTGAGTTCTCATAAAACAATATCTTTCACTCGAGTATTCAGATGGCTTCGTATGAATCTCTTTATGGGAAGCGATGTAGAACTCCAACCTCTTGGGATGAAGTTGGAGAACGAAAGCTACATGGTCCCGATCTTGTTAAAGAGATGACAGAGAAGGTTCAAGTCATCCAGAAACACATCAAAGCTGCTCAAAGTCGGAAAAAGATCTATGCTGACAACCGTCGAAGGGACTTGGAGTTCGATGTTGGAGATAAAGTCTTCCTTCGAATATCTCCATGGAAGAGAGTCATGAGATTTGGGAAGAAAGGGAAGCTAAGCCCAAGTTACATTGGCCCCTTTGAGATCCTTGATCGTATAGGAGCCGTGGCCTATTGTCTGGAACTTCCACCGAATATGGCTCAAGTTCATGATGTGTTTCACGTTTCACTACTGAGGAAGTACATAACAGACCCCTGACATGTACTAAACTCAGAGGTGGTACAGCCGGAAGATGATCTCTCCTATGAGGAGCAGCCGGTAAAAAATTTGGACCGAAGTGATAAGGTTCTACGCAACAAGAAAACCCACCTTGTCAAAGTGTTGTGGAGGAACCATAAGTTTGAGGAAGCAACTTGGGAACCAGAAGAGGCAATGAAGGAGAAGTACCCTCACATGTTTGTGTAAAGTGAAATTTCGGGGGCGAAATTTCTTAAGAGGGGAAGAATGTAACGACCCAAAGTATTTCAATGGAAAATTACCTTCTTATATCTATGTCATAAAAACACAAAATAATGAACTACTAAGTAATAAGTGACCTTTAAACATAATTTTGTCACCCCTATGTTTGGAATTTTAAAAATCCGACATACAAAGTTGTGTTCAAAATGGTTTTTGGAGTCTAATGAAACAAAAATAATTTTTGGTGAATAGTAACCTACCCTTATGAATAGTAACCTACCCTTATGAATAGTAATATGACCCTTATGAATAGTAAATAAGAGTAACATTACCTATGAATAATAAAATAAAATTTAGACATCTTAGAAAGTGACAATTTGACCTTAGTAAACATTTTTGGTATTTTATAAGTCATAAATAATTAATTATAATTATTTAATTAATTTAAAAGAATATTTATTCCCCTGAAATGTATTCATAATGTATTTAATCAATGTCTAATAGTTTTAGATAATTTTATAAGATCCTACGTAATTTTTGAAAGAACTACAAAATCAGTTTTAATTTTAAAAACTGTTTTTTAAGTAAATTATGATTTTAATTAAATATTAAATTAATAATATTTAGAAAATTATTTTTGAAAAATGGAATTTATTTTTGGATTCTACACGTTGAAAAATGGTTGGGGTAAAATTTTGGGATTTTTTTGAGAAACTTGAATTTTTGGTGAATAGTAGAATACATTAATTTACCATATAAATACATTTTAATTAAAACCCACTATTCCTGAAATCACAAGTGATGTAAGCACCCAAATCCCGAACTCAAATGTATTATTTAATATTATTAGTCATCCAAGACTCACTATTCCTTTTCTTAGGTGAAATTAATAAACTAATCAATTTTATATTAAGGAAACCCCTCTCCCCTCCACTATAAAAGCCACCCTTCACTCCCTCTTTTGCTCACACCTCTCAAGCTCCAAGCCTTCTCTAAACTCTGCCAAAAATCCTTCCCTAGCCTCTCCCCCACGTCCAAGAGCTTCTTGTCTCATCAAAAGACCAAGATTAGGCCCATAAGGAGGTTCTCAAGAGGATAATTCTAAAGGTAATTTCTCTCCCTCTTCTCCTTTAATTTCCTTTCAAGTTCAAGTTCCTTTCATGATCTCTCCCTACCTATCTTCATCAAAATTGTTTTGTAACTCCAGTATTATATATATAATGTAATTTTATGATTCTAATGGTATATTATATCACCCAAAACCCTTTCCCTCTTCCTTTTATTTTATTAAAGAGAACGTTGTTCATGAGGTGTTAAATTTGTCACCTTCAAAAACGACATGTTCTCTCCTTCCTTTTCTACCTTCAATCTGGTAATGAAACCATTTTTATGGTTGAACCAGAATATTTTATATGTATTATGTTCTATTTTAAGTTCTGGAAATAACCTATGTCCTTATTACTAAGTTAAATGTTAAAACAAGTTCGTTGTGATCCAAAAACCACCCAAATTAACCGAAATAACCACCATTAAAATCTAATCTAATGATTCGTCCACTTGGATCTAATATAATTAATTATAAAATCATTAAAGCTTATTTAATATCATTAATAAAATTTAATATCAGTTCTAGATGTTTACCCATGATCTACCCAAACATCAATTTAATAATACAAGTGGACCGCTCAAGAAAACCATAAAAACGAACATCCCCAAACAATGTTTTTAAACTCTATAAGTCATCCAAAGGAACATAATATGAAATAATGAAACCATAATGAACCCTATTAATGTATAAAAGGTTCCTTAATTTCTAATTAATGAATATAATGTCATTATACAGGACATTAAAGAGAAAGAGGCATTCGAGTACAAGGTAAGGGGATATCTCGAACCTAATTTTCTTCCTTCGGGTTCTCCCTCTTTCACTCCATTTTTGATATGGTTACTCCTCAAAGATCATTTTTTCATCATTTAATTTACATTTCTGGGATATACATGTTTTTCACTGGTTTTTATGTCCATCAAAATGTTTTTCAAAAGAACTCTTCTTTCAAGATCTCACCTTTTACCTCTCATTCAAGGTTGATGGTTCTTGTATCAAGTATGTTGTTCCCTCTTTCTTTTGGGAACCCAAAGCTTAAGAATGTGTTATTATGAGATGAAACCCATTCCATTCCATGGGTTATTTATGTAAATTTTTTATATGTTTTCTATGTGGCAATAAGTATAATGATAATGTTATGATGTGACGGGTGCGCCCGGAATTATATAGCGCAATATGAATGTTTAAATGTGACGGGTGCGCCCGGAATTATATAGAGCTCCAATGAATTGGGTAAAGTGATGAATCTCATGAGTAAATGTGAAATGATGTGTGAAAATGATGCTAGATTTGTTCACAAATATGTGTGGTAGTTAACCACTAAGACATGATGTTTCATTTTTTATGCATTGCCACATTTCAAGTCTTCTATTTATGTTCCTCTCATGTTCATGATCTTTTTCCCATGTCATGATTATGCTCTCCCCAAGATATATTATTCTTATATATCCTCCTACTGGGCTTCTAGATCACCCCTTTTGATGAATATCCTCAGGTGGCTACATGTACTAAGGAGAGGACAAGTGTTACTAAGAAGCTATAGAAGAAGAAATTAAATGAATGTTTATGCTTGACGTTGTACTTGTTATGTGTAGTCCTTGTTTTCCCAAGACACTAAACTTTTGGATCCTCAATGTGTAAAACTATTATGTTGTTTATCTTTGAAATTATGTAATAGTAATGTAAGAAAAGGATGGGATGCTATACTAGCTATTTTCCGTCATTATAACATTTTTAAATCTTCCCTTACAGGATTATAAGAATATTTTAAAAATAAATGATTTATTTATAATTATGCTACTCTTAAATGATTTCAAAATAGAAAGAGATATTTCTCTAAAAAAGGTTTTGATTTCATCTATGTAAACATCCTTTCATGGATTTTAAGTTTATTTGAAGTTGATTTATTATAATACAATCTTCCATATTGTATTGATCGAGTTATGATATGTTTGAATGTGGATGTTCTATTTTTATACCATTAATGGTTTATGGTTAATGTGTTGACATTTCGTATGCTAGTTTTAATACGAATTTTTATGTTATATGTCAACCTTTTATTATGATGAATGTATTAGACTAGTATGTTTCGGGTAGGGTACCGGTTAAAGTAATCCCTCCAGGTTGGGGTCCGGTTATAGCTGAACCTCTGGGATGGAGTCATGTTACAATGGCTCTCTGGGTTTGGGGTCCGGTTACAGCAGACCCCCCGAGATGGAGTCCAGTTACAGAGGCACTCCAGGATGGAGTCTGATTATTGAGGCTCTTCGGGATGGTGTCCGGTTACAGAGGCTCTCCAGGTTAGAGTCCAGTTATAGAGGCTCTCTGGGATGGAGTCCGGTTACAGAGGCTCTCCTGGTTTGGGTCTGGTTACAGTTACCCCATATGTCTTGGCATGAAGCCTTGACACATAATTTATTGTCTGGTATTATACATTCCCTGATTATGAAAATAATATTGATGGTTCATGTGGTCATTCGACTAGTATAATACCCATGATTATGTTTTATTATGGCATTATTTACTCATCTCATTTTTCTGCCATAAAATAATTCATGTTTATTATTGGTAAAGGCATGTGGTTTTAATTATTCACCATGCTTAATATTTATGTTATCTTCTGCTATATTGCTTACCCTTACTGAGCATTTTAGGTCTCCCCTTTCTATGTTTTATGTTTCCCAGGATTCCAAGAAATGTATTGTGATTGATATACAGGGTTAAGCTAAGGGAATAATGGCATTTACAAAGTATTATTTATGTTGTGTTGTATGTTATAAAGTGTAATTTAACATTCATGTATGTAATATATTTTCCAAGACTGCTAAACTGATCGGTCCTTCGGGACTAGATTCCTTTTAATCATGCTAGTGTATTAAAATAATGCACTGACTCTGGGTAACTGTGGTCGGGTCATTATAGTTGGTATCAGATGATGTTTAGAAATAACCTTAGAAACTAGATTTAGATAAACTCTGATTAGAACACATATTCCTAAGATAGAATTTGAGTATTAGTATAGTAGAACTTCCTAGAATTTTGGTAATGTAGAGATTTTGTGAGTTTTCCAAGAAAATACATCCCTGTCTGGATTCGATCAGGTAGAGGCGGCTCTGGAACAAATGTAACTAGGGTTGAAACCTGAAAACACCACTTTGATCTAGACTCGAACGGGAATTGGGGCATGACAATGAACCTTACTGCACTCTTTGTTACGACACTCCTGGGGGATATGATTAGGATAATTCTCATTTTCTATATAAATCATTATGAACGGTTTATGAGTATATACTTCCTCAAAGAAAATATTTTTATGATTATGGATTATATCCATAAACTATTCAATTTATGTTAAGTGTCTTACAGGTTTGGAATTATTTATTTCAATTCGTAAACTAATCTAGTTTATGCCATTATATAGAAATGGTGCCCAGTAGAAGGAATGTGAACACTAGCAATACGTATGATCCAAAGAGTATGAAGGGTCAAATCATTCAATGTATTAAGAAAACATTTAGAAAAGAAATAGTCTCCCATGTATTCTAAACATATAAAGAAATAGTATCATGTGTTAATAAGATAAGTAATGAATTCTCTTAGTCCTATGGATTTAAAAGGAAACAAGAGAAGAAAAGGATGGAAGAGAGAAAGATGGATAATGGGAAGAGGGAAAAGAAGGATTTTCCTATATGTGATAATTGTGGAAAGAATCACCTTGGTAAATACCTGAAGAGAATGGGAGTCTGTTATAAGTGTGGAAAAAATGGACACCAAGTATGTGATTGCAAGGGTAAGAAAAAAGTTTCTAATGTACAATTCTTCATCTGCAAGGAGTTGGGACATTACTAGAATCAATGTCCAAATCACAAGAGTATACCCCAAATGCTGCTATTGGATAATAATAATGTTATGATACTACTGAAGATGAAGAGGAATTATTAGATTTATTACATTGTTATTAAAGTATTGTGTCATTTGAGTATTGTATTAATGATGTACATGTTATAAGAATTATAAAGTATATAAGGATTGTACTACAATACTATTTTATTAAGGACTTGATATTGTGTGAAACCATGAAAAGTGTCTCAATTATAGGTAAATGTTTTGGAAAATATAAGGTTGGGATAAATATAAAAAATAATACGGTTCTAATACCGAGGTAAAGATTTTGGAATAAGATATAGTTGATTTGGATAAATTATATTGGATATTCTTGACTTCATTGAAACTGATTAACAGTTTGTTTATTTCATTATTGTTGGAATATTCAATATTTTTGGATATAAGGAATATATCCAGTATTATATAAAGTATAAGGGTTAATGAATGTAATCAATATGGTTTTATGGTAATTCAGGGTGTTAACAAGTTTTATAATAATACAGGATGAAGGTGTTCACATGTTATTACATGGAAAAAAGGATCTTCATTGTGTTTAACTTATTTATAAATTTTGGACTTTGAGTTTGGATAGACTTATTTTAGATAAGTGTAAAGGTTGGAATGGATTAAGATACTATTTTTAATGTTATTTTTGTATTTTTATAAAAAGGACAACACCCAGACCATGTGGAAACCCGTCGCGTCAGAAAAAGCTGCAAGAATTGAACACACAATCATAGTGCGATTGGGATTTATTGCCTACCATTGGACTACATGAATTCCCTAGATTTCATAATGTATTGTTTTAAAAGGGTATGATTCGTGAATTATAAATTCATTTTTTTTGAACCCTATATGAATAAGATAAATAGATTTTTTTTAATTTTTATTATCTTTTACAGTGAAAGATGAGTTTGTGGTAGAAGTTAGTTAAAGGATGGAACTATTCATGTCAATTATATATATATTTTTTTTTTTCTTCACTTATTCTATGAAAAAATTAATTCTTAAACTTTAAGTAAGTGATCTTAAAACTAAAAATGTTTTATCCTAGTACCTTATGTTTTGTTGAACCATTGATATTTTAAATCGTCAGAAATTGATGGCTTTGATGGCCTCAATTCTACAATTGTTTGTGATTGATGACCTCAATCACTCACTATAAATATTTACGTTTTCTCCCAATTATATGTCTCCAATTGCATCCAATGTTCTTCTAATAGAAATCATAATTTGGTGGTGACTTTTTCATTCGCCCTTTCCTCTTATTAAGACAAAATTTTATAAACCCAATTTCCGATGTGGGTTTTCCCACAAAAGTATTTTCTATTTTAAACCATTTATTTTCGAAGAACAATTTCAAATTGTGAGGACATAATTTATTGAAGGAGAGAATAATGTAACACCCCCAGGATTTCATAGTATGATAAAATTTCAATGTAATTAAATAACATGCACTACATGCAACACAGAGTTCATGCACACCATGACTTAAAAAACTAGCCGTTCAAAAGCGGTTATGAATAGTATTAACTTAACTTTGAACTTTATATAATCCTTATAATTTTAGAATCCATATTATGAGTTTCTTAGACATAATTTAAGAACAAATACAATTTTTTAGATAAAGGAAGTATATTTCAGAAAATGCAATTTTACCGCCTTTTGAGGGAGAACCATTTTTAAATCCAATATATGACACTTTTAAATATTCAATTTGAAAAAATATACTTCATCTTTAGAATTGGGAGAGAAAAATGTAGTTTTTATAAATTGTTTGGTATTTTTCTGATAACTTACATATTTTGGCGAATAGTGAAAATACTAAATTTTAATTAAAAACCATTTTTTTAATCGAAATAATTTTTAGTGTTAAATTATAAATTTTTATGGTTTATAAGTAAAAATAGATTATAGTTTTACCATTTAATCCAATTCTGGTCATTTTAAGTAATTTTAATTTGAAATTGGTCATAAATAAGTGTCAATATTTTGAGAGTTATAATTTCTTAAGAATATGCCTTTTGGTTTTGACAATGGGAATTAAATTTAAATTAATAAATTAAACTTCTATGTTTTTAATTTGGAAAAATAGACTTAATTTTTTAATTCGAAATAACGAAATTAGCTTAGGGTGAATTTTCGGTATTTTTTTGGAAAACATTCAATTTTTGATGAATAGTGAAAAACACTGAGTTTCAGTTTAAAACTGAATTTTATTTAAATAATTATTTATTTTATTTAAATTAATTTATGTACAAATAGATACATAATACCTATATATTTTCAATTTAATTCATTTGAGTCAGTTTATAATAATTTTAGATATATAAAAAGTTTATCGAACTTTTCACCGTCTTTTACCCACCTCCTAGGAGAATTTGCAAATTCACATAAAACTTAATTTTACCACTTCTGTGAGTTGAATTTGGAAATTATGAGAGAAACAATTAATATGAAGGAGTAAAATGTGGTTCAATGAGATAAAAATAATTTTTTTTGTGAATAGTAACTTTTGGTTTTTATTTACTACTGTTAAAGGTAAACAGGGTAAATTAAGGTAAAAAGAATATTGAAATAATTCAAAATTACCTTAACACATGTTCAAACCTTATTTTATGAGTAATGGCCGACCATGGGCATCCTTGGGTCAATTTTGGGACCCCATAGAGCAACTTATGACTGATAATGACACTTTAGATTAATTAATTTAAAGTAAAGGCAAAATTGACATAAACAAAAATCCTTTAGTAATTAATTTTTATATTGTTTTATATAAGTAATATTCTTGCCTATAAATATTAATTGGAAATCTAAGAATATCTCCTATATCATGGTATTTTTTATTATAATTTTTAGACATCTAATAAATTAAATAATTTATGACACAATAATGATGTAGTATTTACCTCATTAATAAATGATTTAAATAAATTTGATTATAAATATTAAGATAATATAAAAAACATGTCCAATTATCATTGGATGATTTTATTTTGACCATGAATCATTTTATTTATGAACCTAATGGTTTTTGGACCTTTATTAACCAAATACCATTATATAATAAAATAATATTTTCACAATTTCTTAAAGATCCCATCCTCTATATTAAAAAAAGACCACTTCTAACCAATTCCTCACACCTCTCAAGCCTTAGTCTCGTCCGAACTCTACCAAATTAAAATATCTACATCTCTCTTCTCCTCCTATAAGACTTACCTTAGGCAGAAGGCACTTCAAGAAGTCCTTTTGGTTCAAACCAATGGAAGTTACCCAAATTAAAGGTAACAGTTTCTCTTAACTTCTTTTCATTTATTTTACATCTCTAACCCCTAAACTCTTTTTATTACTTTCTTTTATAACAACAACAGTATCCTCAATATACTAGTATGTTTTTATGAGAAGGATTATAACTTCACTTACACACACCTCCATCTAATGGGTGAATAACATAATGTTTTTATGGATGGAAAACTAACGCCTCACAAGACGATGATTGATCAATTACCTCCTACCACCTCTCATGGTGGCCATTATGATGGAACTGTATTTATATATGATATATATTATGTTTATGTTTTCTTCATGGTTCTGTATTTTTCTTTTATTTCATACCTTAATGGTTTCCATTATTGGTAAATGCGATAATTTCATTTGAGGAAGTGTGGACTACCACCCCCTCAAAGTTATATGACTCGTTAATACCATATGCGGGATGTATAAAGGATGGAGTTAATGATATTATATATAATATTATACTGGAATTATAATATACCTATTTACAATTATGTTTTAATTCCATTAAAATAGGAAATAGAAATGAAAGTAGCATTCATGCTTACGTACGACTTACCGTCTCTATGAACGGTGTATTTCATTTCATACCCCAACATGATACGTAATATTATAAATACATGTATATAATGGATATATATGATATATATGATATCTAAATCATGAATATCATTCTGTATATAATTACATTTTGACCATGTGAATAACTTGATACTATAAGGTGTTTATTTTTTACTCAAGTCCCAAATATCAAAAAAAACGTTACTAAAATAAATGATTACATAATGTTTATAAGATGGTAATAAGATATATAAAACGAATAATAAACATGAAAAAGGTTCTTAATAAATTAGAAATTAACTTTAGTTTATTATTAAATATATTAAAGAACAAAAGGGTTAGGTCGGACACGAGGTAAGGGGTTTTTTATCTCACTTTCAATTCCGTGCGATTTCCATTATTCACCACTTATTTATTGCATGTGGTGTATTTTGTACTGCCTATTGATATATATTATCATGACTATATTTATATTCATGATATTCAAGGATTCATTTAGTGGTTATTGACTATTTTTCATACGACTTGATTGATTAAAGCAGGGTAAGGGTTAATTTCACAATCTCTTCATTATTTGAGGTTGTTCATACGTAATTATCCACTAGGACCTCTTTATCATCCACATCAATGTTTCTTAAAAAAATGTATTCCAAAACATTTTACTATTTACTAGACTATGGTTTAAAGTCATTTATACCCTTATTTGTCTTTTTATAAAACGGTTTGAAAAGAATCTTTCCGCCGTTTTCCAAAAGAGGTACTTTATGACCTTTTTGACAAAATTAAGGTACGAATGTTTTTTAACTTATACGGTGGGTGTGGCTATTTTACACCATTATAAAATCATCAATGATTACCTTAAAATATTATAATAATATTTTAAAAATAAATGTTTTCTTTATAATTATTCAACACTTAAATTATTTCAAAATAGAAACAGTTATTTCTCTAAAAAAGGTTTTGATTTCATCTATGTCAACTTCCTTTGATGGATTTTATGTTTATTTGAAGTTGATTTATTATAATGCAGTCTTCCATATTGTATTGAATGAGTTAAGATATGTTTGACTATGGATGTTCTATTTTTATACCATTCATGGTTTATGGTTAATGTGTTGACATTTCATATGAAAGTTTTAATATGAATGTTTATGTTATATTTATAAATTTTCTTATGATGAATGTATTGGAATTGTATAATCTGGGTTGGGGACTGGTAAAATTAAGACCTCTAGGTTGGGGTCCGGTTACATTAGACCCTCTGGGATGGAATCTGGTTACAGAGGCTCTCCAGGTTTGGGGTCCAGTTATAAAATACCCTCTGATATGGAGTCAGGTTACAGAGGCTCTCCATGATGGAGTCCGGTTACAGAGGCTCTCCGGGATGGAGTCCGGTTACAGAGGCTCTCCAGGTCAGAGTTCGGTTACAGAGTCTCTCCAGGATGGAGTTCGGTTACAGAGGCTCTCTAGGTTTGGGTCCAGTTAAAATTATCCCATAGGTCCTGGCACGAGGCCTTAACACATATATTAATGTATGGTATTATAAATTCCCTCATTATGAAATTAATATTGATGGTTCATGTGGTCATTCGACTAGTAGAATACCCCTGATTATGTTTTATTATGGCATTATTTACTCAGCTCATATTCCTTCCAAAAAAGTATTATTGTTTATTATTGGTAAAGGCATGTGGTTTCAATTATTCACCATGCTTAATATTTATATTATCTTCCACAGTATTTCTTACCCTTAATAAGCGTTTCAGCTCACCCATTTCTATATTTTATTTTTCCTAGGATTCCAAGAAGTGTATTGTGATTGATATGCAGGGTTAGGCTATGGGAATAATGGAATTTATAAAGGATTATTTTTGTTGTGTTGTATGTTATAAAGTGTATTGTAACATACATGTATGTAATCTATTTTCCAAGACTGCTAAACCGATCGGTCCTTTGGGACTTGATTCCTTATAATCATTCCAATGTAATAATATAATGCACCGACTATGGGTAACTGGGGTCGGTGCATTACATATAAGAAAGATATAGATCTTTAAAATAATGTAAGAAAGGTTCCCATGTTTAATCTTTATCAGAATGGAATAACATAGTTCATGAACCATGTATGCATTCCTTCTATACCTAGTTTAAAGAAGGGTCAATTAGAGGAAGATCATAGATATTTTTTCTTTATTCATCTTGAAATTATGAAGATGTTTAGGTACTTGAATGAACACTTCTGTTGGGATGGAATGAAGGGAGATGTGATAGATCTTGTATCTCGGTGCTTGGTATACCAACAAGTTATAACTAAAAGACCAAAGTCAAAGGGGATTTTGAATCCATTATTCATTCCAGAATTGAAATGTGAGAACATAAATATGGATTTTGTCCTCGGACTACCCAAAACATTTAGGGTGTTTAATTATATATAGATGGTAGTATATCTCCATACTAATTCAACATAATTTATACATATCAGAGAAGTATTATATCACGATCATATTTCCAAGAGATAAAATAAGGACATGGGAAGGTTACATGAAATACCCAATTATATTGAGTCATATTGGGATCCTAGGTTTACATAATTGTTCTGGATAAGTCCTCAACAAGAATATGATACAAAATTGAGTTTCCAAAATTATTATATTCCTTAGATTGATGGCCAATATAAATTAACAATTAAAAACCTACAAGATTTTCTGAGATCTTGTTTTTCAAATTTCAAAGGTGGTTGGAATCAACAACAAATTGTAGTTGACTTTTTTACAGTAATAGCTTTCACTCTATCATTCATATGGAACCTTATGTACCCCTAAATGAAATGAAATGTTGAAAACCAGAATGTTGGGAAGAATTGGGAGATGGAAAGATATTGAATCCTAATATCACTGAAGGAATTATAGAGAATTTTAGAGCCATTTGGTAGCATATCAAGGTAGCTCAAAGTCTATAGAAATTATTTTCTAGTAATCATCAGCGCGATATAGAATTTTAATATAGTGAAAAGAATATTCTATGAATATCTCTCAATTAGATTGTTATGACGTTCATATAAATAATGAAACTAAGCCCTAGATATATCATTCCCATTGAGATTATTGATCATATTAGGACGATAACATATATTTTGGAACATCCATCAAATATCTCTCAAGTAAAATATTTGTTCCAAGTAACTCTCTTATGTATGTACATACCTGACCCGTCACATGTTGATAACTCAATGTTAATCGAACTAGATGTAAGGTTCCTTCCTTAAACATTACATAATCATGGATTAAATAAATAATTCAAATTGAGGATCTTTTTAGGTTTAGAGTTTATAGAATTAGGTCATAACATTTACATGAAAACATGAATATTACATGTAGACAATTCTACTAATTTTCCTTTTTTCATAAAATAAAAACACTTGAAAAAAGTGTCATGTCTAGTCCCATGTTTTAGACAGCACGACTTTTCCTTGATCCCATACTTGACCATATTCACCTTTAGGTCCTATGAAAAACATTTCAAAACTTGGGATGTGCATAAGAAGCTCAGTAAGGGTTATAAAACAAAGAAAGAAAACATTAGTTCATCATCTCGTACATAACATAAGGTCTTCAAAAACCATTATGAAATCATAATACTTATTAATAACTCATAGAAAACATAAATATTAAAGGTAACTTGTGGAATCTATATCATACTTACATTGTAGCTATCATAGCAATGTAGGGAGTTAAATTTGGAATACCCATCACAATATATTTCATAAATATCTTAGAAAAAAACATCAATGTTTACCTCCGTCACATTACCCAATACATTGGAGAGTTATATTAGGCTCACCTGTCCTAGTTTTATCATGAAACCACCCGTATAAGTAACAATGCCCAAGAACCATAACATATTCATAACAAATAAAATCAATAAAAGGAAAGATAAATTTTCCACATTTCAATCACAATATATCATTTAAATATATTGACATAAAAAATCAATTATCAAAACAATTTTCAATACAAAAATACATAAAAAGAGTATATGGTATTTATTTTCCTTTTAAAAACATTACGACTTGTTAAGGAAGAAAATGATCAAATAATACTCGCGGTAGCGGAAAAGGTCGTTGTCACCGCTTACATTAAAAATAAACATTATTTTTTTCATTTATTAAAACTGTTCATAGTAATAGATTCTATTTGAATGAAATGAAAAGTAAAAGGTGTTTATGCACTGTATAAATGAAAATTTCGTATTAAAACAAAATATTCCTCAATGAATGGAGATTGAGATGAACTCCCTTACCTCAAGTCCGACTTGACCCGTTCATTCATTATTCTCCTGAATAATAAACTAAAGATAATTTCTAATTTCATAAGAACCTTTTCAAGTTTATTATTCTATTTATTTCGCTTATTACCATGTTATAAGCATTATTTAGTCATTTAAGTTAATATCGGTTGTTTTTTCGATATTAAGTACATGTGTAAAAAATGAACACCTTATAATTACAAGTTGTCCATTTGGTCAATAGTCCATTATCTCCATATTGATATCAATGATTTAGATATAATATATATCCTATATAAATAGTATATACATGTATTTATAATACTATATAACATTTGGAAGTAAGAAATGAAATGCACCATTAATGGAGACGGTAATCCGTACGTATGCATGGACACTACTTTCATTCCTATTTATTATTTTAATGGAAATAAAACATGATGATTCAAAGATATATTATAATTCCAGTATAATATAATATATAATATTCTTAATTCCATCCATTATATATCCCACATATGGAATTAACGAGACATATCACTCTGAGTTTTTACTCTTAAAATTATATGAATTCACATTTTAAGACTCTATAATTTTTTGGATAAATGTAAAAAAAAATTAAAAATATTTATAATCACATTGTAGTTAGTTAAATTCATTCCCGTCAATACAATGGCTAGGCATTAACTACCATTTAATAAAATATTATTATATTATTAGTGTGCAATGAACGTTTTCAAAGAAACACGCTGTTGCGTATCGAGTAAGCCATCGAAAATAAAAACCCCTTTAAAGTAAAATTAATATTTAATTCACTAATATGAATAAGTATGTAAAATTTATTGATCTTTATTTACCTGGGATGTTACACTAGATCCTGATCTTTCTTAAGAGGATCAACCAATTGAAATTATAGACCATAAATAAGATGTTCAATGAAACAATACCAATTATATAGTCAATGTTTTGTGGATATATAACCAATTAAGGGAATCTACATGGGATCATGATTATACTATAAATCATAAGTATCTCCATTTTTTATAACCTAGGTAACTTATTTTATGGGATAAATTAATTTTAAGTGGGTAGACTGTAACACCCCGTTTTTTTATGGAAAATTTTTAATGAATTAATTTTCGTTGATGTCTTAAAATTCAATAAGTCCAACATCCATTTCACATTTCATAGGATAGTCATATAGAAAAATTAATTTTAATTTGTTATGTGCAACAATGATATTCTATGAAATAGAATTTTATTGTATTAATTATTTAGATGAGATAATTACTACATAGCCATTAAAATAATTAATATTAATATTAATAATAAAATTAAAAAAATATAATGGTTTTATATAAATTAAACATATTGATAATGAAATATATAATTTTTGGTAATGTCCTTATATGTTTAAAAATATGGTTTTCCCGAATGGACTTCTTTTATTGTTCTTCAATGAAAAATAATAAAATTAAATTTAGACAGTTTTTGAAATTTTATTTAACAAAATAAACTTTTTTTAATTTATAAATAAAAAATTATCTAATGGATAATTTTTGAGATTTTTCTATGAAACATCAGTTTTTGATGAATAATGAAAAATAATAGATTCTATATCAAGAAATCATTTTTATATGATTTATTTATACGGATAAACAATATTTAAATTTTTTCTCCAAGTTTAATTACATAATATTTTAATCACTTAGACCAATTTAGGGTATTATAATCAATTTCACATTGAAATTGAATATAAAAACCTAGAAAACAGTGAATGTTTGAACTTTAAAACCCCACATTGCCATCCTGACTAAGGGATTCAAATTTATATTAATTTTGGTCACATCTATGATAGGAATTTGGACAAATGTATTCCATATAGTTTTTCAGAAAAATGTTTAATTTATCATAATTTCAACTTAGTTTTTGACTAAAATTAATAGTGAAATCATTAATTTTAATTATAGTGATAATGTTAAATTATACTTAATAAGGGACTAAGCCAAAAATTATGTCCCTAAAAAACCAATACACATTTCCAAAATCTCTTTTATTTATATATTTAAACCATATCATCCCTTTTATATACTTTGTTCCATTAAAGATTCACATTTAATAAAAACATGGTTGGGGTCCCATTCTTTTAAAAAATTACAAGAGTGAAACTCCTCTTCCATTATAAAATTCCTCTTCTCCTCCCACATCGTCACACCTCTCAAAAACTTTTTTTCGCAAAAATTTTAATAAACATATACCAAAAATCTTAGATTTGTTTCCTTTAATTCTCTATTGGGCAGAAAGTTATCCATGGAAGCCCTTTGGTCAAGCCAAAAGGAGTTACCCGATAAAGAGGTAACATCCTTTCTCAAACTCATCTATTTTATTTTCTTTCTCCACTCCCAAATATATTATAATTCCATTCATGAAAAAAACATTATCCTAAATATACATTTTTTTCATTTTTATTTTTCTACCTACAAATATGCACACATCCTTTCAATGGGTATTGAATTTAAGTTTACATGTACGGCGGACTACCGCCTCACTACATTATGATTGTTCATTTTTTGTTACCACCTATCATGGTGGAAATTATAATGGAAACTCTATAAAAATATGAAATATTTATTATTTATTATTTCATTATGATTATGTAACAACTTTAGAACATATATAATTATACATTCCATTTTGTGTTAAGACGATAATTTTGTTTTAGGTTTCACGGACTACCACCCTCTCAAAGTGATGTGATTATTTAATACACTACATAGATTGTAATAAGGATGGTTTTAGTAATTATATATGATATATATGATATAATAAATATACTATAATAATTATATATATTCAAATATATATACATATATGTCATCAACTTTTTTTCATCCAACATGAACATGAAACATCAATAGCTTTCATGTGTACGTACGAATTATTATCTCCATGAATGGTGTACTAAATTTCATACTTACGAAATATATAGATTATTATAATATAAATATAATGAGTATATGTTATATTAAAAATAATGTTTTAAATTATTTAAATCATGTTATTATTATAAGGACTAATGACATAACAAATTAAGACACATTTCAATAACAAAGTGAATATTATATGAAGTTAAACCTTAACATATAATAGTTAACAAGAGGGTAATATATGGTAATAATAATACCATATATAGTATTACATATAAGAATATGGTTCTTTAAAATATCTATAATAAATTTATATTTATTATACATGTGGTTTGGATGAGAACAATGTGATTCAAGACATAAGGTAAGTGGATTTCATCTCATTTTTTATTTTTGGGGGACACTAGCTATGTACACCACTTTTTTTATGTGATATATAAACTACCCATGATTTTGTTAAATGAATATTATACTTACATTCATTAGAATTTATATATCAATTTTATGATATTTATTTCATGGGGTTTTTTTCAAAAGTTACCAAATCGGTAAAAATGTTTTTTCTCAATTTTCCTTCATTGAGACTGATGTTTTTTATGCAACAAAACCTTATTTTTGGGATATATAGTTCCATGATACATGAAATATCATGAATCTACTTAGTTTCATGATATTTTAATCATCATGTAGTTTCCCTCTCTTATATGAAGAGTATAATCCGAAGTAACAAAGTGGTAACTATTTATTGAAACAATCTCATAACTTTTTTGATATTTTTAATTATTACAAATAATTTATGAAATATTACGATCCATATCTCATTAATATTAGATAATTTTTTAATCCTATATTTTTTCAGGATATCACTATTTACAAGTTCCTCTTTCCACACATTAGTCATTAAATAAATATATTTATGTAAAATCTATTCATCACTCTCTTCAGTCAAAAATCTATAATATTAAAAAAACATGTTTTAAAAAAATCAAGAAAAATGTATTATAAATTTTATTGATGCCAAATTTCATGGAAAATTGTATTAAAAAACGTTTTCTAGTTTTCAATGGTTCATTTAAAATTTATCATTGAGAAATTGAAATAAAAAGGATTTCAAATGATTTATGTTTTAGAAAGAGTTTTCAATGCAGAAATGATATTACCATAAATATATATATATAAAATCTCTTGCAAAAATATTTCCCTTCTAATATAACACCTATTGGTTTTACTCATTCCTTTATAGTGAAATCATTCCATTCATAAATTCATATTCTTTTTCTGAATGGATTTTGTTTTTATGGAACAGTGTTTTTAAATCCTATTTCTCTTTAATGGGTTATATTCTTTGGAAACCCACTTTTTTTCAAGGAAAATTTTTATGATGAAATTATTTTGACACCTATCATTTTAAAAAGGTTATGATATGATTAAATTTTTATAATAATAATTTCATTTGATGGGTTGGGATATGAATATTTATGATCATATAGAACATGAAAGTATGATTTAATTAAGAGATTGGTGGGACCTGTATCTCCTTATAATGCATTGGGTAAGGATTTATATATCATGATATTGAAATTCTTGGAATGGGAAACACAATCGGTTCAGTATTATTGGGTTGGAAATGGGGGAGAAGTTGATTATGTAATATAGGGATAGAATGGGGAGTGAGGTAGGTTCAGAAATGTTTTTTTTCCACTAATATGGCCTCAGAAGTGATTCCAAGACTACTACATAGATTATCATTTATGCTTATGTTTGATCCACAATTCTATATTTTATTCCTAAATTATGCTTTCATTACATAATTTATTTGTTTTCTTTATAATTCATATCTTATTAACTGCAAATATTAATTCAATGATTCATATTTATTATCATTGAAATGTAGGGAATAATATTATATTTTTCATGATCATTTTTCCAGTAGCATTATAATCATGATTCTGCTTACATACATCCCATAGGGGGTCCCAGACCCAGATTCCACTAAACGGGTGCCTTGAGGCTAGTGGGACACATGGACTCAAGTGAATCTCCCTAAATGCAATAGGATTCTGACTAGTAGCAAGGGATGAGGGTGTGTCTATGGAGAGATTATGACCCCATTAACAAATTTTAGAACAACGGATTGATGTAAACATAAGTAAATAGTGGAAAAAATAAAAGTGAATAGAAGGCACACTGAAAAATAGATACAATAGTAATAATAAATGAAAAAACTATAATAACACACAAAAACATATGATAATATGTCATGTAATAGAAAACTATAAAACATGGATACAAGAAAGCAATCATAACATGTTCTATAATAGTATAAAATAATCAAAAGACAATCCCAAGCATCCCAAGATCCAACTCGTTCCTCAGATATCATGATCCATCCTAAACAACAACTAATCAAGTGTTTGAAGCCATATGATTCCCTTTTTGAACAACTATAACCATGTAACCTACCCCAGGTACCAAACAGTGCCAAGAGAGGGTGTGAGTTAAATCTTAGTGGGCCCCCACCAACGATGTCTATAACATCCAGACTATGTAATTGAAATATAATAGTGTGAAAGAATGAATATATAAAGTCAAGTTGTACAATGAAACTAAATACCGAAGTACTTTATTCATACCTCAGCAGGTGTCTGATCATTTAACCAATTAATTTAATTATGTACTTAACAATTTAGATTGATTGGTGCCATGAGGAATATCCAACACTGACATCACCTTGTGATTTTATAAATAATTAGGGTTCCATGATGTAATAAGGAATCTAGTAATTATCCTTAATCGTGATGTCCCATGGTAATAACCAAGGCGACGCAGACCTAAAGGGTTTCAAACTCATTAATAAATGAAGCATGCTATGGGTAAGAGTGTTAAACAAGGATCATGTTCTAAATAATTCAATAATAAGGTTCCTACTGAATCCATGGTAATCATATAATTTAGAACATGGCTAAGTAGAGACATGGCGCTATGAGATGAGACCATTGAATCTACAATTCAATGATGGATCTATGGAATTTATCCATGGAATCCTATAATAATATTTATGGGATCCTACGATGTCATATCAATCATCCAATAAATAGAAATGTTTAGTGATCTAGGTGGATCTCAAACTCAGAAATTTGTATCCTTAAATCAAAATGGGGTTCCTGAGTGCTCATTCCATTCCCCGATAAGAATCCAAGGCGAGATCGAGTCAAGAAATTTATGTTTATTTATTAATTCATTTAATATTTCATTCATTTCAAGCCTTTCCTTTCATTAGTGTGATAAGTTAAATTATCCTTCATACTTTTAATCATGACATTTGGTTCACACCATGCCTTTCGTTAGTGTGACCAGACCAAGTAGCATGTAACATTTCATTTACATCATTTTAATCATATTCAATATTCAAGGTTCATTGTTCTACATTATATTAATGTGGTAAGGGGTGATATAGATATACCACCTCATATTCATTTACATTTAAGGCCAAGTCTAACACATAGTATACCTTCTAATTCACATTTCACATTTCATTATCCATTGAAGAACATACCTTAGATGATTCAAGTGTTGTTTATCTATGGATCTTCCCATTATGAAATTCAAAATTTTAAAAAAATTAATATAATATAGTATAACTTAACTTTAGGATGGTCAAGACAAGGCACACCCGAACGTTTGCACAAATGTTTCAAAACACTTAGAAATCGAATAACCTTTGACAAGGAATATAAGGAGTTGTGTGTGTTACCACAAACAACTAATCACATATTTGGGGAAAGCATAACCATACCGATGTAGTGATTATAATCATGGAATTAAAATTTTATAAAAGGCACATGATGATGTTGGTGGGCCCCACATGAAAAATAAAAAATCAAAGAACTTTAGGGTTTAGTTATATACCAACCACCTCAGGGTTGTATGACTCTCTACCTCTAGTAATGGACCTTGATTTGTCTTGGATCTAATTAGATTTATGAAAAAGTGAAAATTATATACTCTGATATCGCGTTTGAGAAGAAAAAAGAAAGAGATTATGTCAATAAATCTTGTGTACATAAAATTTCTCATCCAACGTGATGAACGAAAGATCTATCAGATCATAGATGAATGAGATAATTGATTCCCTAACTTTGATCTTCAAAAATATCCAAATTGATAGAAAAATGGGTTAGTAATACTGGTTCTTTTTAGGAGGAGGAAAGAGGATTAATAAAACATTAAGGGAAAACCATTAAATTTACAAAGAATATTAGTCTTTGTACAGTTTGTTAGCACAATTTTTCCAAAACTATACAATCCCTATGAGGATTTCGGGGAATAATGGGAACATTGCATGTTTAGGCTACATGACCATGCACAAACCATGAGAAGTGGTTCTATATAGAAATTTCAATCTACACTATTATCCAACCCATGTTCCAGCCATGCAATAACTATGCTACTTGGCATGTTTTCTCAAAAAGATGCATTCTGAGCTTCGAACATTTCCCTGAAAACCATGAGACCTTTACTAAACCATTAGGGGTCCATATTAGGTCCAAAGTTATGATTTTGACCAAATTTTAAAGAATCCATACCCATCTGAAAACTGTGATTTTAAAATCACCCACCCCCCTTAAAAGAACTCATCCCTAAGATCAGCATACAATGGTAAAGAAATATTGTTTGAGGACAACTCTATCCATTTTTCACTTACATTATCTTCCTTCTCCCATGTCTCAGAATGTACTCATATGTGCTACCATAGAACCTATACAAGAGGGATGGAATACCATAAGAGAGCCTTCGTGCTCTAGTTTACGATGCGTAATGGATACTATTGAATGGTAGAATCATAATCTATCCCTGCTACCTCAGGATCAAAAGAATGATATGGATCACCATGATACTAGAGAAGCAATGAAACTTGAAATACACCGTGCATGGCATGATACATCGGAGGTAGTAGAAACTGGTAGGCTACTGGAATGACTCCCTCTATAATTTTCAAAGTCCCTAAAAAATTAAGTGATATATTTCTTGAATTTCGTTACCATCTATACCCTATAATGGGAAATAATCAAAATAAATAATTATCCCTGACCAGAAACTCTAGAGGTCATTGATGATGATCTGTATAATATTTCTGTCTGGGCTGAGCAGTAGTCGTACACTTTCTAATCTGTTGAACTTTCTCTAAAGTCTTCTGAATGAGATGATGAATAATTAGGGGTACCTAACCTATCAATAATCATGAAATGGGTGAATGGAATGACCTACCATATACATCCTTAAAAGGATCCTTCTTAATTGTCACTTGAAATCTGTTATTGTATGAGTAATCGGTGAGAGGGATATGCATCTCCAAGGAACCACTTAAATAAAAGACACATGATCAGAGAATATCTTCTAGGACTAGTATTTTCTACTTTTATTATGTATTGGTTTGAGGGTTAAGATTGTTATTTAAAAGAATATGATTCGCCATAGGCTTTTTCGATCCCTTCTAGAACCATGACATAAAATGATCATACTTATGTAAAAAGATATCACACAGAACCCCATGTAGTTGTATGATCTCATAGGCACAAATTCTTATTTTCTAATCAACTATTAATGTCCCCCAAATAGTAATGAAGTGGGTTTTTTTATCCGTTAAATGAAAATCCAGATATCATCACTACCCCTCGGTGACCTATATAATCCGACTATGAAAAACATTACAACATCTTCCAACTTCAGTTCATAGACTGGAATCGGTTGTAGCATGCCTAAAGGTCTCTGGTGCACCCCATTATCCTGCTAATAGGTGGAACACCAAGTGATAATGATTTCAATATGATGTTTCAGCCCAAATCAATGATACTTGCATCTCTTGTCTCAATACGTCGTCAAGATTCCGAGATGAACTACCCACTGAGAAGCATGGGACACTTTCATCAAATCATCTCTCATATCTTTAGGAACCTAAATATATCCACGTAGAAAAAGGATAGCATCTCTGTGCACAAATTAATCCAAAGGTGGGCTATCTTATGATATACTCTCAATGAGTAACAAGCGTCCATGATTTCAAAATTTTCTACTCTTCACAATGTTAAGGAGGGAAGAGGTAACATTAAAGGATGAGAGATAAGACATATCATGACTGTCTTGAAACTCAATGTGCAACTCAAAAAATAAGGCAATTAACTTACATTCATCACAAGCTTCCCCTATTTCATTTTCTTGAGTTTTCAGACTCAGCGTATCTAAAACTGTATTTCCCTTCTACGGTTTATAAGAATTCTGAAAATAAAAGGATTGTAGATATTCAACCATCTCCACTATATAAGCTTTAATTCATATTGAGAAAAGATATATTTGAGGCTCTTGTGGTTGGTGTACACAATAATTCTCTCACCCAATAGATAATGTCTCTAGCATATAAAGGCATGGAAAACTATTGTTAGCTCAAGGTCGTGTGTTTGAATGTTTCTATCCTATGGTCTCAACTATTGAGATCTATAAGCAATGAATTTTTTATTCTATATCAACACTGATCATATTCCAATACCTGATGCATCACAGAAGATCGTATAACCTATACCTGGATCCAAAAGAGTCAGAATTTGGGCCAAAACAAACCTACCTTTTAGTTTTCAGAAGGATTTCCCACATGCTTCTTACCAAAGGAACATGAAAACAATTTTCTAAACTAGTTAAGGGATAATCAAGATTTGGTAACCTCATATGAAATTCATGTGATATATATCCAGTATAAAAAAACTTCGTATATCAAAAAATATTATTGGGATTCTCTTAGAAAACTACATCACTAACCAATTCATGGTCAAAAGATACTCCAGATTCCATGATAATATAACCCAATAAGTAAACTTTGTTGATCTAGAAGTGTAACATAGAAATCATGGCCTAAATAGGATTCTCTCTTTGTGTAATGAAAATGGTATCAATATATTTTGTATGGTCTCTATGAGTGTAAGAATACTGTTGGCGCCAAAAATATGGCCCGAAAGGAAGGAACGAAAAAGACAGCCGGCGTGCTGCATCGCGAAGCACAGCCACGAAGCACAGCCGCGAAGCCCCTCCGCGAAGCGCCCCAGCCCTGGCGGCGCCGCGAAGCACCAGAGGCAGTGATCCTCCGCGAGCGCGTTTGACGTTCGCGAGCCGCCGCGAAGCACCAGAGGCGGTGATCCTCCGCGAGCGCGTTTGACGTTCGCGAGCGCGCCGCGAAGCTCCAGAGGCGGCGCGCGAGCCCTGCTTCGCGGCGCCCCTTCCCTATAAATACTCGACTCCCCCTGAGTCCCCGAGATGGACAATCCGACCTTTCGGCTTCTCCTCTCCCGAATCGCGAAGCAAGCTTTGCCCCGGGAATCATGAGCTCCGCGAGGTATTTCTACTTCGCGAGACGACTCTGATTTGTTTCGTTCTGAGCCCCTCTTCCGAGAGGGATGCCCTTCGCGAAGCCCAAGGGCGTTCGCAAAGGAAGGGGATTCCCAAGGGAACCCGGGCAGCCGCGGAGCACTCGTGCTTCGCGAAACACCCAACCCATGCTAGTAATCCCTATGCCAAGGCAGGATAACTATGCATCGCGAAGCACTTTGCTTGGCAGGACCCTGCTTCGCGAACCACTCCTTCGCGAGGCAGTGCTCCGCGAACACTGTTCCACTTCGCGAAGCACCTCCCACTTCCACCTATGCCCCATGCTAAGGCCAAGGCACCCCACTTCGCAAAGCACACTCCTCTGCTTAGCGATTCCTCCTTCCGTGCGACCCTCCAGGTTTGCACGATGTGATTTCAAAGTCCCATGGACAACACCTCCCGTAGCGTTGCTTCGCCCAATGCTCCTTCACATAGGCACGCTAACGGCTATTGCTTCTTCGCATAGCCACGCTAACGTGGACCCCTCGATGGTTCCTCCCGCGACCCCCCTTTACCATGGCCTTACCGACACCTTCCCTTCCCCAAGAACCAGAGGGTACCGGTTATGTAAGCCCTAGGGGTGTGGAGTGAACCCACCTCGTCCGAGCTGCAGGACGTTAAACTGCCAAGCACCACGTCCTCAACACATGACGTTAAACTGTGACCCAACCTCGTCTCCCTCACGAAGGGTCCCCCCAGCTCGAGCATTCATTACACCACTCGTCTCCACGGGAATGGAACTCTTCCGCATATGGAATGAGATCCTCCGTGTCGGAGTGGTGTATGTTCGCAGGGGAAGGGTCGCCTCAGAGCGTAAATCCCTAACCTTTGGTACGGATGATTGCACCCGTGCATCTCGGTACTTCCCCACTACCAAGGTCAGTGGAGGACGTGATAGGGAGCGAGGCACCTCCCACTGTCGGACCAAGGTCCCTCTTTCCCGCGCTTCGTCGCGCCATGGGCCTCCATCCTGGAGTAAGTCCCAACACCATGGGCCGCTCAACGCATAAGCCCCATTTCGCTTCTCACGGACGCACCCTTCGCGACGTGATCGTCAGGTCCTTGCAACCTCTTGTTTCTCACACCGAGCATGACTCACGTGGGCTTAGAGTGAGCACCGACCCTGACAAAACAATCCGAACTATGAGGACTTTGATCCGTGTCAAGGCATGGTACGTAAGAAGCCTCCACGAGGTTCAAGCCCACCATCAGTGGACCAAGGTCTACTCCCTATCCGAACTACGAGGACTTTGATCCGTGTCAAGGCATGGTACGTAGGAAGCCTCCACGAGGTTCAAGCCCACCATCAGTGGACCAAGGTCTACTCCCTATCCGAACTACGAGGACTTTGATCCGTGTCAAGGCATGGTACGTAGGAAGCCTCCACGAGGTTCAAGCCCACCATCAGTGGACCAAGGTCTACTCCCTATCCGAACTACGAGGACTTTGATCCGTGTCAAGGCATGGTACGTAGGAAGCCTCCACGAGGTTCAAGCCCACCATCAGTGGACCACGGTCTACTCCCTATCCGAACTACGAGGACTTTGATCTGTGTCAAGGCATGGTACGTAGGAAGCCTCCACGAGGTTCAAGCCCACCATCAGTGGACCAAGGTCTACTCACCATCCGAACTACGAGGACTTTGATCCGTGTCAAGGCATGGTACGTAGGAAGCCTCCACGAGGTTCAAGCCCACCATCAGTGGACCAAGGTCTACTCCCCATCTGAACTACGAGGTCTTTGATCCATGTCAAGGCATGGTACGTAGGAAGCCTCTACAAGGTTCAAGCCCACCCGTCTTTCACGTCGGGTTTCACCCCCGTCCAGTATGACGTTAAACTACATCCCGGTCCAGTGGTAAGCCATTGCGACCAAACCATTTGAACTACGAAGTCTTTGATCCGTGTCAAGGCATGGTACGTAGGAAGCCTCCATGAGGTTCAAGCCCACTCATCACCCAATTCACGTCGTGTTCTACCTACGTCCAGCACGACGTTAAACTACATTCCAGTCCAGCGGTAAGCCGTTGTGACCCATTCCCACCTGAACTACGTGGTCTTTGATCCATGTCAAGGCATGGTACGTAGGAAGCCTCCACGAGGTTCAAGCCCAACGATAGTGGATCAAGGTCCCTCACTTATGTCGGCTCACCGACACCCACCACCCGTCGTTTATTCACGTCAGGGTTCATTACCGTCCCGCATGACGCTAAACTGTATCATTTGAACTACGAGGACTTTGATCCATGTCAAGGCATGGTACGCAGGAATCCTCCCAGAGGTTCAAGCCCAACCCCCACCGGACCAAGGTCCACCCTCATGTAGGTACGCTGACGATGCCCATCGGACCAAGGTCCACCATCACGTCGGTTTACCGGCACCATCCCGAACTACGCGGACTTTGATTCCCTGCCACGGGGATACGTAGGAAGCCCCTTTAAGGCTCAAGCCCAACTTCGTCGTCACCACCCCTGCGATGGTCCCATTCCATTCTCAACCGTCTCCGCGAGACGTTAAACTCGCGACCTACCTCGTGGTAAACATGAGATGCCTGAGGAAAACCTCGGATGGAACGCCTTTGGCGTAACCGTCTTTGCTAGACGTTAATCTTGCAAACATACCCTGTGTTGAACACGGGAAGCTGAGGAAAACCTCAGGTACGTGTCTATGACATGTAACCCCCCGCGCTCGATGTGGGATGCCTCGGGTTTCCATGCCCTCGAGAAGCCTTGTGATCAAGGACAACAGACAGACATGCCAGGCACCCCAGCATCCAGACACGCTACTGATGCCTCAAACGTGATTACTCCCCTGACCGAAGGTTGCTGCCCTGACTGGACCCTTTGGAATGTCCCGACAGAAGCAGCGTAATTAACCAGCGTCCATGGAAACATGGCACTGGGAAGAGTTTCACGAACTACGTATTAAATCTATAAGGGAGACCCGGACTAGGTGACGAGTTCTGAGGAGGAATCCACAGGAGGAAGAACCGACATCCCATCATCCCGTTTCGATCAAGGAGCAGACGTACCTGAACAAGGAACGAATGCCGCCTGCCTTTGGAAAGCGGGAATGCGGGGCAACAAAGCCGCGCGTCCCCCTCCTCCACGGACGGATGCGCGCGCGCCCCGGCGAAAGCGTCGGAAACAGAAATGGTGAACCCGACGTGAAATTCTTCTCCTCAGCATGGAGATTAGTAGCGTTCGAGACACCGGTAGATTGACGTGTCACCGGATCCAGGTATCCGGTGCCTGGTCCCGCCAAGCAAATGGCGGGCCTGTCGTGGAACTCACCGGAAGTCGGGGTAGTAGAACGTGGGGCGCTCCGCTCTGCAGCGTGTTGGCGTGGATCCTTCTCACAGACATGGGGATGGAAGAATGCTGGGGCACTGGCTGTCAATCACTTTCCTCTCAGTACTGATGAGTTGATCCCTTCGTTTTTCAGGAATCAGGTTGCTATGCGGTCACCATCCGCTCCTCGCCCGCGCAGGGGCAGGGGCAACACCACTACGGCCACCCCACATGACGCCACTACCGCCACGACGGCTGGAACGTCGCGGGAGGCGGGACGTCCACGTCCCCTTTCCCCATCAGAGGTCATCCAACGAAGGGTGATCAACAGCCTCGTGCGCAGGTATGAGGAACAAGGGGTCATCCCGACCAGGGATATGGCCCGTTTGGACCTGGAGGCTTCCAGGCCCCGCCGTCAACGCCGCCCTAACAGGCCGCGCAGGGAGCCCCTGCTCCCCACCCAGACATTCAATCGTTTCGGGAGCCTATCCCCGGAACGCCTTGACGACTCTTCGCCTTATGCTGAAGAGGCAGGTGTTGTCCGGCTCAGTCCGCTCAGGGCCCTGACCCGGGACTCCCAGGCGAGAGCTCCCGTCCGGCCACGTCAGCGCCGCCGTCCGGCCCCGCAGGAAGAACAGGCGGACTATGTCCCTGCGCCACCTACACCGGCCCGCCTGACCCGACGTCAGCGCCGGGCCCGGGCTGAGGACGCTCGCCTAGCCGCGTCCACGTCGACAGCTACAGTGGCCCGAGCCACCGCCGACGTACATTACGAGGCCCCCGCCTACATTAAGCAGGGGCACCCCTTCGCCCAACCAGGATCGAGACCCCAACCGCCCTGCGGGCAGGCCGGGTTGACTCTTCGGGTTGCAGGCCCAAGTAGTGATCGCCGCGAGCTAACCCGCGGTGATGCAGGTCCTCCCCGTACCACTACTCCACAGAGCGTGGGCCTTCCCCGCTCCGAGGTTCGTCGTGGAGGCATGCCTCATGCCGCCCCCATCCTGCAGGAAGACCTGCCCCGGGGCAGTGATGCTCAGCGCGGAAACACTTCCCGCGCCCGCTGTACAGGGTATGAAGCCCATCCGTCTCAAGGCACCGTCCATCCGGTCCTTCGACGTGGGGGTCCCCCCTATGTCCTCTCTGCGACTGACGAAGGTCCTCCTCGCCTCAGCAATTCGAGGAGTGAAGGTCAGCCTCGCTCCACTCGCATCGACCGTGGAGGCCTTCCCCATGCTCCTGCCGGTTCCAACAGAGGCCCCGCCCACGTGGGTACTGTTCATGGAGGTCCTCCCCATGTACCCTTTGATATTTTCCCTGGTTCCCCTCGCACCCCGGCTGTCTCAAGTGGGGGCCCTCTCCGCCACGTCGCTAGCGCCGCCCCAGGGCTGCCTGATAGGGGTCAACCCTGTCCCGAAGAGCCACCCAGGGGCAGAAGAGCGGGTCGTCGCCGCCACGGGAAGAATCTTGGGAAGGCCCAGGGGGGGATCAAACCTGCCCGCTTCTCTGATTCGGAAGCGGAATGCGATTCAGCGATGGAACCTTCTCCCAGCTCCTCCGTATCAAGGACTGGGGCAGGAACCAGACGCGTCAGCCTCGTTCTCCCCGAATTTGAGGTCCATCGGATTCCCGTCTCTCTCCGCAGGTACATCCAGGAGGAAGAAATCCTGGGAATTCCGCAGGTTTCAACCGCGCAGTCACCGCCACCGTCGCCCGAAGCGCCCTCTTCCTCTACCCGGGATCCCGAGGAGCTGTTTTGGGGGTCAACGGTGGTAGAGCCACGACATGACCGGACACCGGTAACGGCGATTCCTGTACCCGAAGTAGCGGCTATTAGCCCGTCCTATCGTGACATCGTGGTCAGGTCACCTTGCTCTTCAGTGGAAGGCCCAGAGTACGGTGGCCAGTCTGCTCGCTTGCCGTATTCTCTGCCGCCGAGTTTGCTTTCCCAGAGGTCCGCCTCGGTGCCGCTACCGGTCCCTCAGCCACCCCCGGTTGATGAGTGGGGAAATGTAGGGCCGAACTCCGAGGATGAACCCAGGAGCTTCTGGAGTATTCTTGCAGCGGACTATTTCCCAGAGAAGTTCTGGCCCGCGGCAGCGTTGAATTTCCGCATACCCGAGTCGCTTACCCCTGAAGAAGTGGGATGCCTTTGTCGGACCCTGTGGGCGACGCACTTCCGCCTCCGTTGGGAACGGGTAGTGTACCCCAGGAGTCGGGAGCACTTCGAGGAGATTGGCAAACAGTGCCGCCTGATTGATGCAGCGGTGCTCCTTGTGGCCCAGCACCCCGAGTCGCCCGGTCATCAGGGTGCCCTCCAACGAAGATGCGTTCAGAGTTTCAAGGCACTCCGCAAGATTGTCAGGGAAGCTACCCCCCATGTGCAAGTCCGTGGTTGGGGACGCTATGCCGCTCTCCTCTTCGACCCTATTCTACGACAGCCTGATTCGCTATGCGACATTGAGGATATGCCCTCAAGAGGGGTCACAGTCCACATGGCCGACGTTGTGGATAAGGAAGATGAGCTTGAGTTCCTTGATGGGGACTTACCACCCGAGTGCGTACCGCCACTACTCGACCCATCAGGGAGAGTCACCCGTCATCAAAGGAACCTGCTAGGCCTCCCTGTACCCACCGAGTCACTGGCGCTCGGTCGAAGCACTGGCAAGGGTAAGGAGCACGTCGGAATAGCCAAGCACTCCGACCCGTCCGCCTCCGTGCAGAAAACGGACGAAGATCCTGAGAAAGCCACGTTGCGCCAGCAGCTTGCTGAACAGAAGAGGCTGGTCGACGAACTTTTGGCTGAACGCGCCGCAGAGCGACGACCCGACTATGGTAATCCCAGGCCGGGACAGCAGGGGCAGGAACAATTTCCCCCCGGTGAGATGCCTCCGGGCAACCCTGATCATGCTACTGCCGCGGACAGGGCGGAAGCCGGAACGTACGGCAAGAGGGCGCGATACGTCTCGCCAAACCCCCCTGAGCGACGGGGCAATCTGAAGAACCCAATCCGGGTTCCCCCGGTCGCCCAACAGGTCATTCAGCCAGTTGACCCGCGGGCAGCAGAAGCCGTCTACCGCGTTGAAGAACCTGGCAATGCGCTTGTGGTTAGGGATCCCCGTCAAGACAGGGACCCCCACCCGGAGGACCTTATTGCGGCACTCACAGCCCGCCTCGAGGCGTTGGAGACACGGCAGGTGGCGGTCCCACCCGATGGCAAGCCTTATCCCGCGTGGGTGGATGATATGCCCGCGCCTCCGGGTTTTGGGAACCCCACTTTCTCGCCTTTTAACGGGACAGGGGACCCACCCCAGCACTTGGCTCATTTCTCTTCCAGGTGTGGCCCCATGTTGGGGACCCCGGCTCAGCAAGAAGCCGCTAAGCTCCGATGTTTTGTACAGACGTTGGAAGGTTCGGCATTCGTCTGGTACAGCCAGCTCCCCATCGGATCAGTGACCGGTTGGGAAGATCTTTGCCGGCAGTTCTTGTACCAGTTCAGCTCCACCACGCGGAAGACCAGCATCGCGGACCTCTTTAAGTGCAAACAGAGGCCTGATGAGCGGGTTGCGGACTTCATCGCCCGGTGGAAAGGACTTACGTATTCTCTCGATATGCCACTGACTCAGGAGCAATTACTGACGATGTGTGTGGGGAACGTAAAGACAGAGCTGGTACCCTCCTTGATTACCCAGAATTACCCTGGGGGGTTCAGAGATTTCTCGGATAAGGCCCAGCGCCTCGAGGAGGCCCTGCAACAGGCTAGTCAGGCACGTTTGCTGCCCCCAATGATCCCAGCCAGTAGGGCCGCCAGGGCTGAACCCGCCGCAGTGGCTCAAATAGAAGCCCCGAGGCAGCTGGAATTGCTACCGGCGGTACCACCCCCGCAACCCCGCAGAGGTCCTCCACCTCAAGCACAGGCTCCTGCCCAGCAGCGACCGCCTCAGAACCGACAGGTTCCCCCGCGCAACGCGCCACCGCCACCTAGGCGAGACAACCAGGCGCCGCCCCCTCGGCAGGCCCCTCCGGTCCCTCGACAGGATCAGGCCCCCAGGGCTCCTTACCCGGAAAGAAAATACCATACCTATTCGTTCAATGAAAATCAGGTCCCTGGTTACTTCCGAAGTGCTCTGGAGCAAGGGATTGTGCGTCTGCCTGAGTGCAGGAGACCGGCAGAGGCGCATCTCACTGATCACCCCAACTACTGCCCTTATCATCGGATCCTGGGGCACACCCTCAAGCGATGCTATGTGTTTAAAGACTGGCTTCAGGACCAGGTCAACAACAACATAGTCAAGCTGGGCCCAGCGCCAGCGCAGGTGGCAGGCGTCTTTGCGGGATCAGAAATCGGCAGTGACAGCGAGGGTGAGTGGCAGCAGGTCCCTAGCCGCGGGTCCCAGAAATACGACAACTGGATGGCTCGAAAAACTGTTGTCCGTGCCCAGGGTATCATCCGGGCACGCCTGAAGCAGCCGGAACCTTCAGAAGAAGCAGCCGGTGCCTCAGCATCATCCTCACAGTCGACCTCTACCCAAAAGGGCAAGCAGCGGCGACGTAAGAAGAAGCAACGTGCACCGCCAGTGCCGTCGTCATCCCGCACTCTTGGTGACTTTATGCCTCCTGAAATGGGCATTCCCCCCAGAATCCGCCCAGCGGTGGATGACTCTTCGAGTGATAGTCAAGGGTACGCTTCGGTTAACACCGTGGAGCTGGTAAAGCCCTATATGACCCCCGATGAGGGGGAACCCCAGGCAGACCGCCCCAATGTTTCCAGCCGACGTCAACGTCGGCGGAATCGCAATCGCGCCGGTCACCGAGGTATGTCAGCAGGCACTTGTGACCAAGCCGTGCACGCTACCGAGACGAGGCAGCAGGCTCAGTGCAGATCTCAGCACGCGCAGACCCATTCAGCACCCTCGGCTCTACCTCCACCGCCATTCGTGTTGCTGGATCAGGGAGAGCCGCCTCGTTCGTATCACAGCCAGTCTCGCCCGGCGACGGGCCAGCTCCCGCTGTTCGACCTTAGCCCGGCGACTACTCCCCAGGCTTCTACTAGCAGGCAGCAGGATGTACCCAGTGCTAGCCGACCGCCAGTTCAACCAGCAGGACCCGCTATGCCTCCAAATGCCGAAAAACCCCCTGTAAGCAGAGGTTCGCGTTTGGCACGCAAGTATGATGTCCTAAAGCACTTAGCCGGCATTCCGGCGAGGCTTTCCATCCTTGAGGCCCTGCGATTGTCATCCGAGATGCGCGAGGCACTTGCCGAGGCCCTAAGGAGCCCCCTCCAGTTCGAGACGGAAGTGGCAGCTGCGGAGGCCTTCCATACCGAGACGATTGAAAACGCCGAATGTCAGGCGGTTATCTCGTTCTCTGGTGAAGACGAAGACCCTCCTATACAGGGGCACATTCGCCCACTGTATGTCACTGGCCACTTTAACGGTGTGGAAGTCCGTCGCTGCCTCGTTGACACGGGTTCTGGAATCAATCTAATTCCGACCCGGACGTTGCGAAAACTGGGTTTGTCTGAAGGTGATTTGACTCCCTCTGACCTCAGGATTCAGGGGTACGACAGGACAGAGCAAACCCCGGTCGGCAAGATCCGCCTGAAGACCCAGTTCGGTGGCTTAATTGCCAGCACCGAGTTCATGGTTGTTTCTCAGGACACCGCCTACAACGCACTGATGGGTAGGCCATGGCTCCATCTGCATGCTGCGGTCCCCTCATCGTATCACCAGTGCCTTAAGTACTCGCTCAACGGTCGAGTAGGCGTGATCCAAGGAGACGCGTCCCCCTTTGCTTTTTGTGAGGCCCGCTATCTGGATGCGGGTTATTACAAAAGCAAAGACAAGCAGATCCTGGTCAGCGAGGATGAGCCCGCTCCAATCGCAAGTAATCCCTGGGCGAGCATGGACGACGCCTACATCCTCCCGATCCACCGGTTGGAAGCCACGACCCCCGACATGGGACAATGTTTTGTTGTTTCGGGTACGCAAGGAAGGCATGTTCCCGCGTCCAAGCGACGGCGGAGAATCACCTCGTACTCCTACACCAACCAGGCTCGGGTCATCCCGGAATCTCCTACCCCTGTACGGTACCGGGATGTCAGGCTCATGACAACAGCGGTGCGCCATACGTGTCTATTTCGCCGGGATGGAATCAACCGACTCTGGCCGACACGTCACCACTGCTTTGATATCGTCAAGCGTGGCCCCTTAGGCCGAAGGCCGGATGGGATAGGGTCAAATGCATTCATTGCTATGGTCTCCACGACGAGTGAGTCTCCTGATGTGATGACTGCTGCTGCCCAAGTCGGCACCAGCTGCCCCTCGGGTTTTGAGAGCCCAGAAGCACCTTCCGTCACGGGAAGTCCCCCCCCCCGGCTGGGGAGGAAGACTTGGAGGATGCTCCCCCAGCCTTTGAAGAAGGCGTCTCTACCACGGTTGATGAGCTGGTGCAGGTGAACCTTGGCAGCGAGGCAGATCCAAGACCCACATTGATCAATGCGGCCATGTCCCTCGAGGAGCGACAGCAGTATGTAGACTTCCTCAAACAGCACCGCGATGTGTTTGCCTGGAGTTACGATGAGATGCCAGGACTGGATCCCCAAGTGGCCGTCCACCGTCTGGGCCTCCCGGTAAAACATCGTGGGTTTAAGCAGCCTCCCAGGAAAATGCACCCTTCCCATGGCGCTATGGTTGAGGCTGAAGTTGATAAGCTAATCAAGGCCAACTTCGTCAAAGAGGTCCAGTACCCCAAATGGCTCGCCAACATTGTGCCAGTCAGGAAGAAGAATGGGCAGATTAGAGTCTGCATCGACTTCCGCGATCTCAATCGCCACTGCCCAAAGGATGACTTCCCACTTCCAGTGACGGAGCTGTTGATTGACGCCACGGCCGGGTTCCAAGCCCTCTCTTTTATGGACGGATATTCCGGGTATAACCAGATCCGGATGGCCCCCGAAGATGAGGAGTCCACTGCCTTCAGGGCTCCCCAGGGTACCTTTTGCTACCGGGTAATGCCATTCGGTTTAAAAAATGCAGGTGCCACTTATCAGAGGGCTATGCATCGCATATTCAAACCGATCCTCGGGACATTGGTGGAATGCTACGTGGATGACCTTGTAGTCAAATCATATCAGCGCCAGGACCATCTCAAAGACCTTGAGAAAGTGTTCGGTTTCCTCCGTTCCCGTCACCTGAAGATGAACCCGCTGAAGTGTGCCTTCGGGGTCACCTCCGGGAAGTTTCTGGGCTTTGTTGTCAGATACCGAGGTATCGAGATCGACCCGGAGAAGATCAAGGCCATCAGCCAAATGCCTCCCCCGAGCAACATTCGGGAGCTTCGAGGCCTGCAAGGCCACTTAGCCTATATACGCCGATTCATTGCGAACCTGGCCGGCAAGTGTAAGCCCTTTTCTCGGCTCATGAAGAAAGGCGCTGCCTACGAATGGGATGAGGAGTGTCGGATCGCCTTCGAGGAAATCAAGCAGTACCTGCTCCAACCTCCGGTCTTGATGCCACCCATCTCTGGAAAGCCGCTGGTCCTTTACGTGACCGCCCTGGAAAGATCCCTCGGCGCGCTGCTCGCCCAGAAGAATAACGAGGGCACTGAGAACAGTCTCTACTATCTCAGTCGAATGCTTCTCGATACGGAGGTCAGATATTCCCTTATCGAAAAGAGCTGCCTTGCGCTCGTCTTCGCCGTGCAGAAGTTGCGACACTACCTGCAACACCACGAGGTGCAATTGATCTCTCGGGTGGATCCGCTGAAGTACATCCTGAACCGCCCCATGCTGACTGGCCGACTAGCGTGGTGGGCAGTAATTCTCCAGCAGTTTGACATCAGGTTTGTGCCTCAGAAGGCCGTTAAGGGACAGGCGTTGGCAGACTTTTTAGCTGCCCATCCAACCTCCGCGGATCAATCCCTGGACCTGGATTTCCCCGATGAGACGATTCTCTCGGTCGATCACGCTGTCCCGTGTTGGCAAATGCATTTCGACGGTGCCTCCCGGAGCCCCACCGGTAGAAGGCTCAACGACCCCAAGCTCAACAGAGTGGGTCTGGGTATTGTTTTCATTACCCCGACGCAAGCCGTCCTGCCGTACTCCTTCCTGCTGTCAGAAGGTTGTACGAACAACGAGGCAGAGTACCAAGCTCTCATCACCGGCCTCGAGTTGGCCCTCGAGATCCATGTACCCCATCTACATGTGAAAGGAGATTCTGAGCTGGTAATCAAACAGGTTAATGGCGACTACGTCGTCAGGAAGCCAGAGCTTGCACCGTTGCTGGAGTACACCCTCCTCCTGATGGCCCAGTTCTCTTCTCGGCCAGAGGTTACCCATGTCCCGCGGTCGCAGAACGGCCAAGCGGACGCCCTAGCTGGCTTAGCCGCATCGCTCGCAGAACCCGAGCAAGATGATTTGGTCATACACGTGGCCCACCGGAGAGTCATTGCTCCCGTCACCCAAGAGGACCGTGATAGCCTGCGGGTAAGTCATCTCACCACCGGACCCTCCGTATCGGAAGTCCCGGGTTCGTCGGATGCAGTGGTTGAAACGACCCCCGATTGGAGAGCACCTTTTGTCGAGTATCTCCAAAATGGTCAGCTCCCGGACAACCGGGCCGAGCGCGAGCGAATCCGACGCCGCGCACTTCAATTTACCCTCCAGAGTGGCCCTAGTCTTGAGCAGACCCTCTATAAATGGAGTTTTGATGGTGTCCTCCTTCGTTGCATCCAAGGAGTAGAGATACCTCAAGTTATGCAAGAGGTTCACGCCGGTTCCTGTGGCGCCCATCAAGCTGGGCCGAAGCTGTCCCATCAAATCCGGAGGCTAGGGTACTTCTGGCCCTCCATGATCCACGATTGTATTGGATACGCCAAGAGATGCCACGCGTGCCAAGTGCACGCCAACTTCTTGCATCGGCCGCCAGAACCCCTCCACCCCACCAAGTGCTCTTGGCCATTTGCGGTATGGGGACTCGATGTAGTGGGACCGTACCCGCCGGCAACAGCCCGCCAGTGTAGGTTCATCCTGACTGCTATAGATTTCTTCTCCAAGTGGGCAGAAGCAGTTCCGCTCAAAGAGGTCAAGGCCCGTTCCGTCGTTGACTTTGTGAGCTCCAACATCATCCACCGGTTTGGGGTCCCTCACGCCGTCCTCACTGACAACGGCACCAACTTCCGAGCAGCTGAATTGAAGAAATTGTACGCTAAGTACGACATCCGGTCAAACCATACCTCCCGCTACCACGCACAGGCAAATGGACAGATCGAGGCGTTCAACAAGACCCTCTCTAACATTCTGCAGAAGATGGTTGGTCAGAACAAGAAGAGTTGGCCGGACAAGCTCCCCAACGCCCTCTGGGCTTACCGGACGACGACTCGCAACTCTACCCAGGTGACCCCATATTCCCTGGTGTATGGAGCTGAGGCCGTCCTACCCATTGAGATCCAGCTGCCGTCGCTACGCACGGCCGTTTATGATCACCAGACATCAGATGAGGTAGCCGAGATCCGTCTAGCTGAGCTAGAGGCACTGGACGAGAACCGGCTTCGTGCCCTGCACAATCTGGAAAGGCATCAGGACAAGATGGCAAGAGCTTTTGACAAGAAGGTTCGTCTCCGCTCTTTTCTACAGGGTGACCTGGTGCTGGCCCTGCGAGCGCCAATGATTCCCGGAAGGAAGCCGCCCAAGTTAGAACCCAAATGGGAAGGGCCTTATATCATCCATAAGGTTTACCCCAATGGAGCTTACTCCTTGGTGACCACAGATGGAGAGCGTGTAACCCCTCCCACCAATGCCAGATTCCTCAAGCGATACTTCGCCTAGGGCGAGATGGTCCCGCATGACCCTAAACTGCGAGATGGTCCCGCATGACCCTAAACTGCGAGATGGTCCCGCATGACCCTAAACTGCGAGATGGTCCCGCATGACCCTAAACTGCGAGATGGTCCCGCATGACCCTAAACTGCGAGATGGTCCCGCATGACCCTAAACTGCGAGATGGTCCCGCATGACCCTAAACTGCGAGATGGTCCCGCATGACCCTAAACTGCGAGATGGTCCCGCATGACCCTAAACTGCGAGATGGTCCCGCATGACCCTAAACTGCGAGATGGTCCCGCATGACCCTAAACTGCGAGATGGTCCCGCATGACCCTAAACTGCTAGATGGTCCCGCACGACCCTAAACTGCGAGATGGTCCCGCATGACCCTAAACTGCAAGATGGTCCTGCATGACCCTAAACTGCAAGAGGGTCCTGCACGATATTAAACTGCATGGGTCCTGCACGACCCTAAACTGCGACTTGGTCCCGCATGACCTTAAACTGTATCTCCGTCCTCACTGCAAGACGTTAAACTACAAGTCAGTCAGTTCTTCCTGACCGAGGCTCAGCCTCAGGCCCCTCGGCCTCTTTGGGCCCCTGGCCCCGTCTCCACCGAGGTCTGGCCCCAGGCCCCCCTCGTTTCTCTCCGACTTACCCTCTTACGGGATTGTACGGTACAGTGTAGGACTACGTTCTCACGTTGAGATCATGACCATGCCGCACACATCCCCGAACGAGATACCCCTCGTCCCGCATGACGTTAAACTGCATGTCAAGAACTACGTACGGCTTGATTCTCATCTTTATGGGATACGTAGGAACGCTCGGACGCCTCGTCTTGAGCCCAGCCCCAAGCTTCTCTCTTCCACTATTCCCCCTGGGAATGGTCTCCTTGGAGGATCTTTGTGTAGCAGGGCGTCGGCCTTATTGGCCCCGCTCATGCAACCCCACTCACGCAAAGATTGTAAAGGTCGCACCATGCGCCCGCTCCGTTCTTCTACCCTCCCACGTCCTTACCGCATGACGCTAAACTGCATGGCCTTCAAGAACTACGTATGGCTTGATTCTCATCCTTATGAGATACGTAGGAACGCCCAGACATTTCGTCTGTTGGCCCAGCCCAAAAGCCGAAATCTTCCCCTCGGGTTAAGACACGGCAGGGTGCACATTTTTGCCCCGGCCCACGTCGAGCAAGCCTCGACCCGGCTGCACATTCCCCCCTGGAGGTGTTTGCCCCTTTCGTGGATGGATTCACACCCGGAGGGGCCCCCCAAGAACGGCCTGGATACAAAGCCCAAGGGCTCTCCTACCGATACGGGCCAACGCCCCTGAGGGTTTCTCAAGCAACAAATTGAAACAAGTCCCGCGTTGCCAATTTGGTCAGCGGTCGACCCTCAATTGTTGCCCCCATGCGGGTCACCATAGGAACGCTGTGTTTCGACTATGGTCAACAGTGATTCATTCTTCCCCATCCTGAGGTGATAAACTTCCCCCAGGTGGTGCTAGTGATCGGGACCACAGCCCACGATTCCTCACCCGGAGCGTACGGTGTGGTGTGGGACTACGTCCTCATTCACGTCGGGATCATGTACCACGCCGTACAACCCCCCTTACGAGGCCCAGCCTCAGGCCCCTTGGCCTCCTTGGGCCCCTGGCCCCCCGTCCTCATGTAAGACGTTAAACTACAAACCAGTCAGGCCTTCCTAACTGATGCCTGATCTTGGGCCCCCTGGGCCTTCTCCCCTATTTCTCACCTGGAGTGTACGGTGTAGTGTAGGACTACGTCCTCATTCACGTCGGGATCATGTACCACGCCGTACAACTCCCCTTACGAGGCTCAGCCTCAGGCCTCTTGGCCTCCTTGGGCCCCTGGCCCCCCGTCCTCATGTAAGACGTTAAACTACAAACCGGTCAGGCCCTCCTGACCGAGGCTCAGCCTCAGGCCCCTCGGCCTTTCTAGGACGCGGCCCAGGACCTATCTTATAGGATTGTACGGTATGGTGTAGGACTACGTCCTCATTCATGTCGGTTTTTCGCCATACTATACACCTTGCTCAGGAGTATATTACTCCCCACCCAAGTCCCGCATGACGTTAAACTGCACTTCAAGAACTACGTGTGGCTTGATTCCCATCATAATGGGATACGTAGGACCACCTGGATGTCCAAAATCCGGGTCCAGCCCCATCTCTCGGGAATCCTCATCCCATCTTGGCCCCTTGGCCCATCCTTCCTCCATGAAGAGATCATATGGTGCGGTGTAGGATTATGTCCTCATTTACGAGGGTCTTGTAGTGACCACACCATGTTTCCCGCACCACTGAGCTGTTTCGTCGATCCCTCTTTCGGCTGTTCACCAATGTGCTTAAGAGTACTCTGGTTCATTACCTGGAATGCCAAGCTTTACTCGGACAGGTCCGCGCCCGCTTTCCAGGCTTTGCGTATCCCCGCATCAGGGCTTTCACCATTTTTCACACCCGGAGGGACCCCCAAGTACGGCCTGGATACAAAAGCCCAAGGGCTCTCCTACCGATACGGGCCAACGCCCCCCAGGGTTTCGGACGACAAATCGATAAAATCCCGCGTTGCGAATATGGTCAGCGGTCGATGCTCATTTGTTGCTCCCACCTCAGGCTAACGCGATACAGACGCTGTGTTTCCTTCATGGATAACAGTTTTCCTCTGTCGTCACGCCAACCCATTAAGCCCAAATGCCGGGTACACAATTCACACCCTTCATCACTTCATCGTGTCCAAGTAGAATTTCGGGACTCTTGGTACTTTTTCCCCCGTGCACGTCTGCGCGTTTGAGGAACAAGCTACATCAAAGGTGTCCTTCGGAACTCTCTGCTGACTCCCCTTTAATGGATGCCCCAAGTGTTGCAATGAGGGTCCCCCCCCCCTTGTTTCCCACACCGAGTTTATCTCACGTGGGCTTAGGGATTGGGTTGACCTCTGTGCTTACTTGGGAGTTGTCACCATCCACGGTCCGAGCTCTAAGACCATAAACTAAGACCCTCATCTGGAACTACGTTCAAGACCCCTTGTCTCCGAACCCAGCTTGAGTTCAGCAAATTTACCCCTCTAATCCTGCCTTCAGGACCCTGATCACAGGACTGCGTGGCGCAGTGTAGGACTACGTCCTCATTCACGTCGGGTACGCAATAGTTGCACCACGCACGCCCCATTCTGAGGTTCTGTCCTCCTATCCCCTGTCCTGCATGACATTAAAAGGCACCCTTTCAGAACTACGTATGGCTTGATTCCCATCATAATGGGATATGTAGGACCACCTGGATGTTTAAGATTCGGGTCCAGCCCCACCTCTGGGAGATATCCTGATTTCCCGGTCACCTAGACCATTTGTCCATCCCTCTCCAACGGGGGGTGCGTAGGTATGATACAAGGTTGTGGGCATCATGCCCCCCTTCCCCTGGGAATCTGCCATCTCTCGATCACCCTCAAGGTTGAGTCCCTTGGCTCCCCGCAGCGGTTCACCCATGTATTGAGAGTACTCTGGTCTAGGACCAAGAGTGTCAGATTCAACTTGGTCAAGTTCCTTCCACTTGTCAAGCTTCGTGTTCCCCTCTATTCGGACTTCCATCATCTTTCACACCCGGAGGGACCCCCAAGAACGGCCTGGATACTACGCCCAAGGGCTCTCCTACCGATACGGGCCAACGCCCTCCAGGTTTACGGACAACAAATCGATAAAATCCCGCGTTGCGAATATGGTCAGCGGTCGATGCTCGTTTTGTTAGTCCTCATTTCAGGCTAACGCGACAGGATGCTGTGTTGCGAACATGGTCAGCAGTAATCCTTTGTCGTCACGCCAGCCCCTTCAGTCCTTGAATGTTGGTTGCATGATTCACATCATTTTCCACCCCATCATGTCCAGGTGGAATCTCGACACTGTTGGCGCTATCCCTCAGTGCACCTTTGCATATTAGGGGGACAAAGCTGCAATCTGGCGTCCTTCGGGACTCCCTGGTCCGAGATCTAAGACCATAAACTAAGACCCATTTGGGACTACGTTCACATTCCCATCCTCATGGGACACATAGGACCGCCCAGACGCCCTGTCTCCGGGTACAACCCATTCAGGAAGCCAGTCTCTTCCCATGTTTTACCTCCGGATGGCGTACAATTTGATGTGGGATCATGTCTCTGTCAAATGTGTTTTATAAACACTGCGCACATTTCCCGCCTAGCATCGTCTCTGCTACGTCTGCGCTGCATGACGATAAAATGCATGCTTGGTCCTATCATACGACCCTAAACTGTGACATTATCGTCCTGGCCGCACGACGAAAAACGGCACCGCATTGTGGTGACCTCGCTGTAGAGGACATCACGTTGGGTACTGGCCACGCGCCATGCCATTGGTCAACGCCCATTACGGCTTGATTCTTGTGGCGACATCACGACCTACAGTTCTAGGCCTGTCGCTTCACAAAAAAAAACCCATTCACCTCAAAGAACAAACAAGATACATCAAATTCCGCTTCTTTTAGTGAAAGGGCCACGTCCGCACTTCCCCTTTCCCCTAGCACTGGTACCTTACCCTGCCACCTTCCAGAACTACGTATGGCTTGATTCTCATCCTTATGAGATACGTAGGAGCGCCCGGGTACTTCCCTGCGGGTCCAGCCTAACCCTTGAGTTCGGTCCCTCGACTCGAGCTCATTCACGTCAGGTTGTGATGTCATGCATCCCCTGATCCCCTTTTTCCAATCCATGGTCCGAAGTCTATGACCATAAACTAAGATCTCCCCAAGGGAAAGGAATCTGCTCCCTCTCTAATACGTTTCGTTGACGTATTCAAATGTGTTTTGACAAAAAGCCCGAAGCATGGGATTTTCACAGGGACATTCCCCTCATCCCATGACCAAGCTTCGTGAGCTCACTATTTGGATCCTCATCCTCTTCCACATCCAAAAGGACCCTCGGACGACGTGGATACTAAGCTTAAGGGCTCTCCATGAATGCTGGACCTAAGGGCCCTACAATCGTTTCGGGCCAACCCCCCTGCGGATATTCGACAACATTTGTGACATGGTCCCGTGTTTCGAACATGGTCAACGGTCGACCCTCATTTGTTTGTCCCCATTTCAGGCTAACGCGATAGGATGCTGTGTTGCGAATATGGTCAGCAGTAGTCCTCCATCGCCACGCCGTCACCATCGTGATCCGAATCTCGAGCGTCATGATTCACACATTTCCACTCTCCTCAACTCAGCCTCGAACTCCTCGCATGAGGCGCCTACCCAGTAGGCCCAGGCCCAGTCGTCGGTAAAATTGCCGCCCTGGCGCAGGTCCCACTCATCGGACCATCCCTTCTTCGGATCCTGCAGAGCCGCCTTCAGCATGGTGCGGTAGAGAGGAGGGGACGTCTCCGGTTGCAGTGGCCTCCCGTCAATGTCGTTCACATGATTGTAGAGACAATCGGCGGTGACGGGTGTGAAATCCTCCCGCGCGTGACCATCGGCCGCCCTGAACCATTGGTGTTGGCACGGTGTGCTCCTGAACCAACAAGCTGGTTCATCCCTTCCCGCCTCAGGGATAAAGACGTCATCCCTCAGCCCAAAGCCGTACAACGGCAGCTTTTTGCACTGTGGATAGTCCTTCTGACCTTCCGACAGCAGATCTGTCAGAGAAGTGTGGTCTGAATGGCTGCGAACCATTTCCCCCAATCCCGGGCGGTTGGCCATCTCATCCCGGCGAGCAGCATCTGCAAGCACTTCCCGCACAGCTTCTTGATGAGCCATGTTAACTCTGGCCCTCGGAAAAGGATTCTTCCGGATGAATCGCGAAGCTCGGTCGCGAAGCTCGGTCGCGAAGATGGATTGCGAAGATCGGTCACAAGATCAAACCGCGAAGTCCGGCCAAGGCAGGCACGCAAAGATTCGCTTGGCGCGGACGCAGAGTCAGAGACTCGCGGTTCGCCGCGAAGCTCGATTCACGGAGAGCTGTCGCGGAGTACGCGGAGCTTCGCGAAACCGAGAGCGCAAGAAGACAAGGAAGGCGCATAAAGACAAAAGAGGGCGGACCCCCTATTTATAGACGCCGACCCCGGAGCATCGCGGCGCGCCTCACCCGCGCGGAGCATCGCGGCGCGTCCGGATCTGCGGCCCCGACGAGCATCGCGGGCCTCCTTCGCGATGCCGCATCGCGAACCACCGACAGTTTTGGCGATCTTCCCTCAGACTTCGACCCTTCACCCTCCGCGGCTCCAAGTCTGAGGGGGGGCATTTGTTGGCGCCAAAAATATGGCCCGAAAGGAAGGAACGAAAAAGACAGCCGGCGTGCTGCATCGCGAAGCACAGCCGCGAAGCACAGCCGCGAAGCCCCTCCGCGAAGCGCCCCAGCCCTGGCGGCGCCGCGAAGCACCAGAGGCGGTGATCCTCCGCGAGCGCGTTTGACGTTCGCGAGCCGCCGCGAAGCACCAGAGGCGGTGATCCTACGCGAGCGCGTTTGACGTTCGCGAGCGCGCCGCGAAGCTCCAGAGGCGGCGCGCGAGCCCTGCTTCGCGGCGCCCCTTCCCTATAAATACTCGACTCCCCCTGAGTCCCCGAGACGGACAATCCGACCTTTCGGCTTCTCCTCTCCCGAATCGCGAAGCAAGCTTTGCCCCGGGAATCATGAGCTCCGCGAGGTATTTCTACTTCGCGAGACGACTCTGATTTGTTTCGTTCTGAGCCCCTCTTCCGAGAGGGATGCCCTTCGCGAAGCCCAAGGGCGTTCGCAAAGGAAGGGGATTCCCAAGGGAACCCGGGCAGCCGCGGAGCACTCGTGCTTCGCGAAACACCCAACCCATGCTAGTAATCCCTATGCCAAGGCAGGATAACTATGCATCGCGAAGCACTTTGCTTGGCAGGACCCTGCTTCGCGAACCACTCCTTCGCGAGGCAGTGCTCCGCGAACACTGTTCCACTTCGCGAAGCACCTCCCACTTCCACCTATGCCCCATGCTAAGGCCAAGGCACCCCACTTCGCAAAGCACACTCCTCTGCTTAGCGATTCCTCCTTCCGTGCGACCCTCCAGGTTTGCACGATGTGATTTCAAAGTCCCATGGACAACACCTCCCGTAGCGTTGCTTCGCCCAATGCTCCTTCGCATAGGCACGCTAACGGCTATTGCTTCTTCGCATAGCCACGCTAACGTGGACCCCTCGATGGTTCCTCCCGCGACCCCCCTTTACCATGGCCTTACCGACACCTTCCCTTCCCCAAGAACCAGAGGGTACCGGTTATGTAAGCCCTAGGGGTGTGGAGTGAACCCACCTCGTCCGAGCTGCAGGACGTTAAACTGCCAAGCACCACGTCCTCAACACATGACGTTAAACTGTGACCCAACCTCGTCTCCCTCACGAAGGGTCCCCCCAGCTCGAGCATTCATTACACCACTCGTCTCCACGGGAATGGAACTCTTCCGCATATGGAATGAGATCCTCCGTGTCGGAGTGGTGTATGTTCGCAGGGGAAGGGTCGCCTCAGAGCGTAAATCCCTAACCTTTGGTACGGATGATTGCACCCGTGCATCTCGGTACTTCCCCACTACCAAGGTCAGTGGAGGACGTGATAGGGAGCGAGGCACCTCCCACTGTCGGACCAAGGTCCCTCTTTCCCGCGCTTCGTCGCGCCATGGGCCTCCATCCTGGAGTAAGTCCCAACACCATGGGCCGCTCAACGCATAAGCCCCATTTCGCTTCTCACGGACGCACCCTTCGCGACGTGATCGTCAGGTCCTTGCAACCTCTTGTTTCTCACACCGAGCATGACTCACGTGGGCTTAGAGTGAGCACCGACCCTGACAAAACAATCCGAACTACGAGGACTTTGATCCGTGTCAAGGCATGGTACGTAGGAAGCCTCCACGAGGTTCAAGCCCACCATCAGTGGACCAAGGTCTACTCCCTATCCGAACTACGAGGACTTTGATCCGTGTCAAGGCATGGTACGTAGGAAGCCTCCACGAGGTTCAAGCCCACCATCAGTGGACCAAGGTCTACTCCCTATCCGAACTACGAGGACTTTGATCCGTGTCAAGGCATGGTACGTAGGAAGCCTCCACGAGGTTCAAGCCCACCATCAGTGGACCAAGGTCTACTCCCTATCCGAACTACGAGGACTTTGATCCGTGTCAAGGCATGGTACGTAGGAAGCCTCCACGAGGTTCAAGCCCACCATCAGTGGACCAAGGTCTACTCCCTATCCGAACTACGAGGACTTTGATCCGTGTCAAGGCATGGTACGTAGGAAGCCTCCACGAGGTTCAAGCCCACCATCAGTGGACCAAGGTCTACTCACCATCCGAACTACGAGGACTTTGATCCGTGTCAAGGCATGGTACGTAGGAAGCCTCCACGAGGTTCAAGCCCACCATCAGTGGACCAAGGTCTACTCCCCATCTGAACTACGAGGTCTTTGATCCATGTCAAGGCATGGTACGTAGGAAGCCTCTACGAGGTTCAAGCCCACCCGTCTTTCACGTCGGGTTTCACCCCCGTCCAGTATGACGTTAAACTACATCCCGGTCCAGTGGTAAGCCATTGCGACCAAACCATTTGAACTACGAAGTCTTTGATCCGTGTCAAGGCATGGTACGTAGGAAGCCTCCATGAGGTTCAAGCCCACTCATCACCCAATTCACGTCGTGTTCTACCTACGTCCAGCACGACGTTAAACTACATTCCAGTCCAGCGGTAAGCCGTTGTGACCCATTCCCACCTGAACTACGTGGTCTTTGATCCATGTCAAGGCATGGTACGTAGGAAGCCTCCACGAGGTTCAAGCCCAACGATAGTGGATCAAGGTCCCTCACTTATGTCGGCTCACCGACACCCACCACCCGTTGTTTATTCACGTCAGGGTTCATTACCGTCCCGCATGACGCTAAACTGTATCATTTGAACTACGAGGACTTTGATCCATGTCAAGGCATGGTACGCAGGAATCCTCCCAGAGGTTCAAGCCCAACCCCCACCGGACCAAGGTCCACCCTCATGTAGGTACGCTGACGATGCCCATCGGACCAAGGTCCACCATCACGTCGGTTTACCGGCACCATCCCGAACTACGCGGACTTTGATTCCCTGCCACGGGGATACGTAGGAAGCCCCTTTAAGGCTCAAGCCCAACTTCGTCGTCACCACCCCTGCGATGGTCCCATTCCATTCTCAACCGTCTCCGCGAGACGTTAAACTCGCGACCTACCTCGTGGTAAACATGAGATGCCTGAGGAAAACCTTGGATGGAACGCCTTTGGCGTAACCGTCTTTGCTAGACGTTAATCTTGAAAACATACCCTGTGTTGAACACGGGAAGCTGAGGAAAACCTCAGGTACGTGTCTATGACATGTAACCCCCCGCGCTCGATGTGGGATGCCTCGGGTTTCCACGCCCTCGAGAAGCCTTGTGATCAAGGACAACAGACAGACATGCCAGGCACCCCAGCATCCAGACACGCTACTGATGCCTCAAACGTGATTACTCCCCTGACCGAAGGTTGCTGCCCTGACTGGACCCTTTGGAATGTCCCGACAGAAGCAGCGTAATTAACCAGCGTCCATGGAAACATGGCACTGGGAAGAGTTTCACGAACTACGTATTAAATCTATAAGGGAGACCCGGACTAGGTGACGAGTTCTGAGGAGGAATCCACAGGAGGAAGAACCGACATCCCATCATCCCGTTTCGATCAAGGAGCAGACGTACCTGAACAAGGAACGAATGCCGCCCGCCTTTGGAAAGCGGGAATGCGGGGCAACAAAGCCGCGCGTCCCCCTCCTCCGCGGACGGATGCGCGCGCGCCCCGGCGAAAGCGTCGGAAACAAATACACCATGTTGTAATCCACAAAGACTACGACAAAATAGTATAGATAAGGGTGGAAACCCTATTCATCAATGTCATGAAAACATCATGTACATTCATAAGACCAAAAAGAATAATAGGGTGCTCATAAAGACCATACATACTTAAAAAAGTTTCATGAGGTATGTTTGATACAGTTACTCGCACCTAATGATAAAACGATGTTAGTCCAATAAAGGATAAGACATTTTCTCCTCCATTCTAGTCGAAGAGATCCTCTTTTCGAGGAAATGGATATTGATTCTTGAATGTATTCCAGTTCATCCTTCTATAATCCACACATTGATATAAGGTTCCAACAACCTTCTTAGAGAAAAGCACAGGCGATCCCCAAGAGGATGTACTGGGCCTTATAAATCCATTGGCCTCTAAATCTAATAACTACCACTTGTGCCCCTGAAGATCTGTAGGATCCTTCCTATATAGAGGAATAGACACTGGAGATGCCCTTGGAACACACTCAATTGTAAACTCTACCTTTATATCTGAAGGAAATCTTAAAAAATCATATGGAAATGCATCCATTAAAAGATCCAATACTAGAGTGAAATGAGCATGATGTAAACCCATGTCTTCTGTGAAGAGATTTACAATCTTGGTGGTCACTCCACAAATCCCATGATACACTGGAACGACCCTACCAGTGTGGACTTCCCACTCACCCTTATGTAGATAAATATTTCCCTATTTTGATATAAATGATATCCTAGAGTGGTAATATTTTACCAAATCAAAATAGTGAACCAACCAACCCATCGTAAGAATTACATCGATGCCCATCATCACAGGAACAAAGAGGTTATATAAGAAAGTGTAATTTCCTACCTCAAGGGGATAGTCCCTAAAATGGTGTATACCCTTTGTCTATTTTTCTAGTCCAAGACTCGACATGTTATATATAGAAATAAAAGTGTTCTAATAAACTGTATTAAAAAAGTAGATTATATAGTAGATTCCCCAAAAATAGTACCTCGTACTATTGATGGTCCCCTAGATTGATCCTTGGGTAATGGCGGTATTGCATTCAACTAACAAGATTAGTGTCCATGTGCAATAGAGTGATTACCACGATCATAAATAGTGATCAGGGGTATTGATACTAGAGCAACAACCCCCCCCCCCCCCATGCCAAACCTAGAGGTGCTATTCTAACTCAATTCTGGACAGAGTGTAAAGGAACCCACTGTTGAAGGTGGAGCTATCAAAAAATATTTGTCACTTGAATATGGAGAATTGTTCATGCAGGAATGCTAAAGATGCCTCATAAAGCTACAGGCCCGACAGTCTATTGGGTCTCTATCACATTGAGGCTTCTTGATTCCACATTTCCCACACTGATGAAACTCTATAGATATTTCAAAATGGGAAATGTTAGTGTAATTTCTTTGAAAAGAGTCCTCGAAGTAATTTTTCCTGCAACTAGAAGAACTACTAGCCTACCTAGGCATTAGTCCTCTATGTATGGTACTATTTCCATCCCTCAGGTAATGTTTAGTTATAAGAGACTAATTTACTATTTCAAAAATATAATTTGAGTAAAATTCATTGACTTGTGTATGGATAGAACAATCTCGTAATGTATAGCTCACAGAAAGGAATCATTGGATAGAAGTGGTGAAAAGTGTTGTAACTCTAGGTAATTTGTTGAATAATCCATAGCTGACATAGAAACGAGCTTGAGATTCAGGAACCATCTGGATTTGTTTGCTCTCAATATATGAGGAATGAATTGATTATAAAAGTTAGTATGGAAATAAACCCATAACATGCCCTGATGATTATCGAACTTGGTTATCATATCCCAATAGTGAATAGTTGAATCTCTAATCATGTATGAATGAATCCTGAATATCCACTCTGGAGGCATCTCCATATTTTCATAGATAGATTGGGTGAATTCAGTTCCTTACTCGGCACCTTGTGGACCACCATCCCATAAAAATATTGGATGTTACTGCTTATAGAACTCACATGTATGATTAGTCGTCGTAGGTGCAAGCCGTGGAGCCCCTGTCTTAAATGACATCAGAAAAAAGAAACTATCATGAACGTGGTAATCAATGACCAGATTAGGTATAGAAGGTGGTGCCTCGAGTGGAACTCCTTGAGGTAAGACTGGTTTCTTGGGGACCACCCCATATGGAGTATGGTCGTCACCACCTTCCCAGCATATGATATGAGTATGTCATGGTGGAATTGGTCTAAAATTTCCAAGAACATGACTTAGATCAAACATTAGACGAATTATAGCATCACAAGTGAACACTGAATGTGGTAAAACTCATTACACAAGGAATTCTACCCAAAATACCTTCTTAGACGACCAGACATTAGTGATTTCCAAAGTATATTTTTCATTTAATTCTAAATTTAATTAAAATGTTTGTTTTTTTACAACTAATAAACTTGAAAAAGTGGGACAAGGATGTGCAACGATTTATTGTTTTAATTAATGACTCATAGCATATTTGATATCCATTTCTGATGAATAATTTCCCGTTGACCAATCATGAGAATTGATACCCATCTATCTATAGAATAATCGATTGACTCGATAAATTACTCATCCCAACCCTCAAGGGCCCATAAACATCGTGAGTTGAGATAGGGAATCAATCAATCGCAACAAGAAGTAATACAAGTGTAAACTGACTATCACAAGAAAAATAAGTAATAAAAAGAATATCATGCAATGAAATTCAGTGAAATTAAACTATATGGAATGGAAATATTCATAACATATTAATCTTGGGTGCCTATAATGATGAATATTACAATTCTCTTCGCCCTTGTATCACCTGTCCAAGGATGAATGAAAGTTAAAAATTATAGTAATAATCTACAAATCCACATAGCATGTGCATCACACAATAGTTAAATAATTCTAACTTTTATAGGAAAAATATGAATAACAGTTATAATTTTGGAAACATTTGTTTAACAGTGAAAATGGTTTCGCGGTGACCAATTATTTCTTATGACCATATCCCAAGTGTTTATAATATCAAGTTTATTTTCAACAAATATTAAATCAAGAAGTGAAACTTCTTTGATAAAAATTTGTGATTTCCATAACCATGATTCCACTCAATGGGTTCTATAAGACTGGGGGCCACATGGCCTCAAGAGCATCATCCTAAACACTAGAGGCTTCTTACTAGAAGAGAGGGCCTAGGGTGTGTCCATTGGGATACTATTCCCTCATTACCAAAGTGAATCATTGTGGATAGAATTAAATAGAAGTAAATAACCAAATAAATATAAGTAAATAGATGGAAAACATGAAATAGAGTCAACCATAATAATAACTAAAACAACTGGAATAACATTCAACAACAGATGATGATACATCATGTACTAGAAAGTAGGAAAAAAATGGATACAATACAATAGACATAACATTATCCACAATAGTATAAAATAACCAAATGGCTATACAATGAATCCTGAGATTTAATTCGATCATATGATATCAAGATTCTTCTTAAAACACTTTAAATCAAGTGTTTGATGTCATATTCTTCCGTTTGTGATCATTTGAAACCATGTAATCTTCCCAGGGTACAAAACGATGCCTGGAGAGGGTGTGAGATACGTCTTGTTTGGATATGACTAGTTGTATCTATATCATCTGTCCCATGTAATGGAAATGTATTAGTTTGAAAACATGCATATATAATGTAAAGTAGTACAATGTAACTAAATACCCTATTACCTACTTCATCCCTTGGATGGGGCTTGAAAATGTAACCAGATAATTTAATTACATATTGACAAATTTTGTATTGATAGGTGTCATTAGTCATATCCAACACATACATCACCTTGTGATATAATAAATAATGAAGGTTCCAAGATGTAACTAAACAACTATTAATGATCTTTAATAGTGATTTCTCAAGGAATAACTAAGGGGTCATAGTCATAAAGGGTTAACAACTCAATAATAACTATATCCAGGCATGGGTGAGAGTATAATCAAAGAAGCATGTTCCAAGGAATTTTACCATAATGTGCCTATCGAATCCAATGTGGTCATCCAAAGTAAAATGAGGCTCTACATAGAGAGGGCCCTATGGGATGTAAGCAAGGAACCTACTTATAAATGCTCTATCCAAGGAGTGTATCCAAGGCATTCTATAATGATATTAAAGGGATATTGTGGATTTATACTAGAAATCCAAATAATATACCAATATTATAATCTTGGTGGTTCTCAACCTAATAAAGTCATATCCTTGAATCATAATGGGTTCCCGAGTTCTCATGGAATTCCCAAATAAGAATCAAAGGTGATCTCAAGTCATTCCATTTATGTTAATTTATGAAGAAATGTAATATTTCATTTGGTTAAAGCCATACCTTGTTTTGTATGATAAGGTGAAGTAATATGATACCACATAATCCATTCATTTGGTTCATGCATTGTTTTACATTAGTGTGATACAGAAAAGAAGCATGGAACAATTAATTTATTCCATTTAAATCATATTTTATATTGATGTTTATTTTTCTACCTTAGATTAATGTGGTAATGGGTTCTATGGATATGCAACCCAATATTCATTTACATTTAACTCCAAGTCATACACATAGAATACATGCCCATTAACTTTTCATATTTTATTATAAATTGAAGCAAATACCTTAGACAAGTCGAGTGGTAATAATACATTTTGATTTCCATTATTAAATTCACAATATTAACCAATCCAATTAATATAGGATAACATAAACTTAGGATGGTCAATCCAAGGCACACCTGAATGATGGAAGAAATGTGTCAAAACAAAAAAACAAATATGGAATGACGTTTGACATGGAAATTATGGAGTTGTGGGTGTAACCACTAAAAACTAATCACATATTTTGGAAGAACATAACCATACAGTTCTGATGATTTTAAGGACATAATATAAATTCAATAAACGACACTTGATGAAATCGTTGGGCCCCAAACAAACAATCCAAAATCAATGAACATTAGGTTTGCATTATAGACCACCCACCTTATAGTTGTATGACTCTTCTCCTCTGTTATTTATTCTTTACATGGATTGAATTATAATATATCTAATAAAAAGTTAAAAATGATCATACCTCGATATCTCCTTCGAGAGAAAAATAGAAGGAGAGTGGCTTAATAGGACTCGAGTACTTATGGTTGAGCATCCCATGTTATGAACAGAATCTCTATCAAATCCTAGATGAATGGGAGATTGGAATCCATAAAATTGATCTTCAAAAAGATCTAAATTGATAGAAGAAGTGTTTAATCACATTATTTATCATATTAGGAGGAAAGAGGATGATTAAAAGATTATTAAGGGAAAACCTGTAAATTTACCCAGAATATTAGCACGTGCACGGTTTCTCCAAACACATTGATAAATCATGCCCAAATCATGTGAGGTTATTTTGGTATAAGGGTACCATAGTTTTGTTATCCGACATGGCCATGAGAAAACCCTAAGAAGTGGTTCTGTCCAAGAATTTCAAACTATACGGTTAGACAAAACGTGATCCAACCATGAAACATAGGAAATTTCCACGAAGGCTTGTTTTCGGGATTCAAACATGCCCCATAAACCCCTTATAACTATAGTACCCCATTATAAATACATATTAGGTCATTGTAATTATTTAGACTGAAATTTAAATAATTCATACCAGAGTGAAAATCATGTTCTTACACCCCTAATTTCCCATTACTAAGAATTTCAGCTCTGCCAGTTATATGTTTCATTCCCCCAGGTTATGAAAAAAAATTATTAAGTTTGATGTTTCTAATAAGAGTTCTATTCAAGAAGGACCTATCTTGATATGATGTATCTAATTTAATTAATGGTGTATATGATTCTATGCTCCAAGGTCACCAGACTACTATAGTCATTGGGTGTCTGTTTTTTATAATTATGTAAGTATTCCAAAAAATTATATGTATTTAATAAAATGGTTTCAATAGGTGACGAGCCTCAAATATATGGTCTATTCAAAGCCTAAAAATTTCAAATCATAGTACTTTCTACCTTTTTTAGTCGTACCTCTCGGGCCACATGTGGTGAAACATCCCTTTTAACAAGCTTCTCTGGGTTTCACAATGGCCATAGAGTAATACCATTCACCATGAAAAGTTTAAAATGAAAATATGTGCATTTTAAAAATGATTGTGATGAATTTATATAACAATATATAATATTATTATTATTTTCTATATTCTAATACATAATGTTCCTCAAAATTTTTTGACACCACATCCACTAATTTATCCTCACACAACATTCTTCTCACAAATATATATGGTTCATCATCATGAAAATATTATATGGACTGACCCTGACAGAATATGTAAGACTAGAATATATATATACAACATAATATGTAAATGATATAGATAGATTATGAAACACTATGATGTGGTTTGAGTCCCCATAAAAATAATATTTCATGTTTGTGAAAAAATAAAAAATAAAATGAGAAAATGAAACGCACATGTTATATCATGACCTTTTACCTTCCATGTTTACACACGCTGATTCCACACCAAGTCTAGGTTTTGACTACTAAAAAATATCTAATCATTGTGTGATTATCAAACATAATGGTGTGAAGATCCATTTTACAGAAATATATCATAAACCTAAAAACATATATATCCTTTAAATACATATAAATGAAAATTAATTTCATTATTCAACCATTAGAATCCCTCTTGGACTAAACATTATAAAAAATTCCCCTATATAGAATTGTATTAAAACATTTCTCTTAATTATAAACAAAGATTAACCTAATAGGTCATAATAATCTCCCTACTATAATTATTTCCATACATGATAGTTCTTTTAGTATAAACATTTGGGATTATCCTAGTCCCCATTCTAGTATGAACTACACAAACTCTATGTCTCATGCTTATTATAAAAATGTCGACCCTACATCCAAACCAACTCCATTTATAAAAGCCTCACAACCCCAAGAATTATTGTTATAATAAATTTCTTCAAATCCATTATAATTATATATTCATAAGAACATTATTATGTTATCAAAAAATATAAGTCATATTCTAACAGTTGATTTCATTATCCTATAGGAAATCATCAATCTCTTTCAATCATATCTGAAAATCATTCAACCTCTCATATTAGAACATGGAATATAACACCTAAAACTACATCAATAACAAATATGTTTTATCATATATTCCACCTATCATATTCTTCTTGTGTTCTAATGTTTCATCGGTGCATTCCTCCCATAGTCCAATTTCATTAAAAAACACTTGATTCTACCACATGATTTTTATTCCGTATCAACCATCTATCATTCATAAAAGGTATTGTGTTAACCTAATAAAAATAAGTTGACAGTCACATATATGACATCTATTTACTCAACATAATAATTCATCATTCACTAATGTTTCATCAAAAAACTATTCCCCTATCTATTAGAAATTAATAGCACATAATTCCCTCGGTTATAAAAAACTATCCCATAACAAAAATCACATTGTCAAATAATTTATGAATTTTTATTCTCTATTGAAAATTCCTTATAATCAATCAATAGAGAAATTGAATCATGGAATTCATCATTAATAGAATGAATACACATATGGGACTCACTCATATTCCTCATATAGTCCCACACCCTAAGATACACTTTAGGATATAATAATTTTGTTGAACCCCACAAAACCACTTCCCAACACAACTATTAACCCATTATAATATTCCTAGTACTGATGGAAATATATCAATATATACTACCCATCTCAACATAGCATTAATATCATGTTCCATACAACTATGAGCCGACCCTAGTCCCACTAAAAAAACACAAAATCATGGGGGTTCCAGAATCATCACAGTCAAGGTACAATTTTGAATCACTTTACATCAAATCAACACACATAGACTAACATTATTTAATAAACACAAATATTCAATTCAATATATTTTACTTTTATCAAATGTTATCTACCCATCTTTCATATTAGATTATTTTTGTGAAATATTCAGAGTCTCAAACACCCTTGGATAATCCCCTATCATACTTCAATATTAATGAGTCATACATCAGTCCCAACTTGTTGCATTAGTAAACATTTTTCAACAACAGATCTCATTTACCTAGAACCTCTAATGTTATATGTCAGATAAATTATATAATCATAGATCAACACCCATTTTACATTCCTTGATAAATTTTTTTGACTTTTCAATATTTATATCATATCTAATCACCATACACCAATGATCCTCGTGATTCCCATCAATAACCCACAATCTAACCCCATGTTATTGTGAACAAATATTTTTGGGGAATCGTTATAATGTATTGGAACATATCATGTTACTTAATCTAAATAGGTCAAAAAGTAATTAATAAAAATTCAATAAAACAACTTATCCACAAAATAGAATGGAATCAGATCCATCAAATCAGCATTAATATCTATTATATAGGTATCATACCTTTATTTGCATGACCTTAAAAACTAAATCTATTTATCCCATATGCAGTCTCAAAATTTTCACATCAATATATTCCACATGAAAATGGATATGAATAAGGAATAATCAACAAAATTATTAGCTACCTTTGTATATGACTAGGTCCCTATAATAGACCTACAATATAGTTCAGGAACAAACCCAGTATCTTGACCAATGGAAATGTATGTCCATATAACCCATCTGAAAATGGTTCTTAAAATCTCAAATTATAAAAAAGAGCATACCAACAATAAAATAAACCCTAATGTTACCCTGACATACCACTACACTCATACAGTCATAAGAAACATCCTATTAGTCCTGTTCTCTTGTTGTTAATACAACACTAACCAAATATCATGAACAAGTTTATATCATAGATTCAAGAATTTATAAACCCCCTAATAATATTTCCATGAATATTAGGAATGTAAAAACAATCATAACAGATAAAATAGGAATGGTAATCATCCCTTAAGGAACTCACAGTATTGGGTTTTCCCCACCCCATGTACACCTATAGAACCCTCGACTTGAGATACATCATTTATATTTATCTTGTAATTTTATAGAATATTTTGGGATACTCTAATTGGAATATTAATGTGTGAATATCTATAGTCTAGTTTCTTTAAATATCTATCTTATATATTCAAATTGAAAATAGGTTACATGATTTGAATCAATCAGTGTAGATTTTTTGAAACATTTTGTTGAATGAAGTGTTTCTCCTGACCTGTTTAGTACATGACAACCATCCATATCATGAAATCACATTCTCAGGTAAAATAAGATAAGATGAAGGGAATATAAATATTTGTGGCCTCATGAGGAATTAAAAACATGAAACATTTTATCTTTATGAATCCATATAGTGTACAAATATTTAAGCAGTTTCTGGGTAATACTTCCCATTTAAAATTCTATTCTCATTCATGACATATAGGGCTCCCTTGGATGATTTAGGGTGAACATAAACAAATTAAATCCTTTGTTCATTAATCCTTTTTCATCAGTTTGGGAAATCATGGTCTCCTAATTCTTCCTTAAATTAGATCTCTTTGTTTTGTTTTTCTTGTAACTTATGATCAGTGTGTGGGGTTAGATCAACACATTTTGATTTTTTATGATGAGATCTTATGATTTATTAATGAAACAGGGGAAAGAATTTCTTAATTTTTAGAAATTTTTTTATCCTTTATAAAAAACACAATTAAAGTAGGTAACATATATCTCTCTCAAACATTTTAGTACTTGTTTTCCTGATATTTTTTCAATCTTTTTTTTGAATTTTATTATGGAATTGATTTGAAAAACCCATTTATTATGTGATTTCAATATGATAATTATTGAATGATATGATTTTGTTAAATAAATGTTTTATTGTAAATATAGAATAAATATGTTGTCATGGGTTATAGTTTATGTTGTATGGGTAATGTTCCAATGTACCTCTACCAAAATTATGATAATCAATAGGATGGAGATTTATCGAAGGTATTATGGTAAATATTTAAAATCTCTGGTGGATTATTGTTATAAATAACATCATAAAATTTTGTCCACATGTAATGTCTTGTAAGGAGGATGTATCAAAATTTGAGATTATTAAGAGGTCCATCATTTCATTCATTTGTATGTTTATGGATTTGTAATTTTAATAATTTTTCCAAAAACTAATAGATTTAATGTTATGGTATATTTAGAATTCCCTATCATTATTTCTTATTTTTGGTAGAATCAATTTATCTTTTTCTATTCAATTTTTTATAAAATATACTGAGCTATTATTGTACTATTAATGTGTTATGGTGCATAATTGGGTAAATCATACTAATTGATATACTCGTCCCTACATAGTAATGTTGGTGAGTTTGTAGATTTCATATATTGAGATACACGGAAGCATAATGTTTTCAACATCCATAGTGTTAATCTGTGACATAATGTTTCAGTCTTTAATGATTGAGTAAGGTTGTATCAATATCACGATCGAGGATAGTTCCACTTTGGTTCTAGTGTCAATATATTTTGATTATTATCCTTTCATTCTTACTTCTTCTATGTTTTACTATTATATTTTTTGGTATTTCATTGAGTTATGTGATTATTTTATCATAGTTGATTTAATTATGTTTTGTTGTATTCTTTACATCCATCTGGTTGGGCGTTATTTAGGTAAAATCTCTACTCAATGGATTACTATTCCATTTGAATTTATTGGAAGAATTTTGTTTCTTGGAGACATTAGTTATGGTTGTGGGGATTCACATCTTCTCTTTCCAATGAGTTGGGGAAGGGTTCCCCAAATCGTACCAGTCCTTGTCAGAACACATCTCCTTTTAAAACTCATGATATCAGTTTTGGATGTGTATGGTCGCTTGAGCTGTCATATCATCAACAAAAGTAAGATTAACCTCAATATATCTAACACATTCTTTGACAGGCATGTACGCAATGTGGGTAGCATCCTGGGAATGCACAAAGGCAATCTTCCCAGGCTGTATCTGGGAGCCCCAATCTCGATAGGGCTTCTGAGAATCCATGATTTGGACTCTATAGTTAGTAAAATCACAGAGAGTGTTCTTAACTGGATGAGTTGGTGCCTATCCTTCAGAGGCCGGATCGCCTTGGTTAATAGTGTTAACATGGCCACCCCGATTCACACCCTTTCGTCCATTAAGGTCTCCAAGGGAGTTACCCACAACATGGACTGGATTTTTGCTGGCTTCAGTTGGGACTACAAGAATGAGTGGAGAAGGAACTAGGTTTCTTGGCATTGGATGGAGCTTTCATTCAAGGAAGGTGGTATTAGCACCTGAAATATCAGGGATTCCCTCATCTGCATTCTTGAGAAAATGGACTGGGAAGTGCTGGAGAAGCATATGTTATGGGGTACGAATATGCATGCATTCTATGTTGGGAATAGAGGAGGTAGGTTCAGGAAAGCCTCCCCTTTATAGAGCAAGATTTTTACCCAGGTGAACTACCTCAGACCTTATGCTCGTTGGATCATCAGAACAAGGGACACCTCCTTCTTGCATGACAACTGGTGTGGTGAGGTAATTGGGTACTCGAGGTGCCCTGTTACCAAAATTTAATTTTAAGACGCCCACAAACACCTACCTTTCATCAGTGTTACCCTTGACATGAACCAGGAGAATCTGTTTCACCTCATTGACCTAACCACAGCTCCTGATCGGTGTGTGTTCACCCCATCCCCATCTGGACTCTTCACGTCCAAAGACCACTGTCGGGTGTCTGTCATGCAAGAGACTAAGGATTCATGGAGTGATGTGCTGTGGGATAATGCTATCCCCAAAAAAATTAACTTTTTTCTTGGTGAATCCATCAAAGAGCCATTCCTACCAATGAGAATAACAAAAAGTGCGAGGTGAGCATGGCCTCCAAATGAGTTTGATGTAAGAATCCCAAGTAGGAAATTTCAGATCATTTGTTCTTTGAAAGAAAATGGGGGAGCGAGGTGTGGACGTTCTTTGGTGATTTCACTGGATTTTATATTCCATCCATGGTGGATCAGTACTTCCATACTCGATGGTATCACGGCTCGGGTGCTGAGGATCCGAAGAGAAGAGCGCGTACTTTGGTGCTTCACCCTGGATGCTAGAGTTTTTGGTAGGCTTGGAAGGTATACTTTCATGAAGGGGTGTCCTCCTCTATTAGAACCATAATCATTTGAGCTAAGAGCATGATAATTGATATGGTTTGTGTCCTCAGCACCTAGAGGGAGGCTCCCACCCTTTAGCATCTTCTTCCAACTGTGCGTAATCCCACTACGGCTCTTTCTTTTCCCTCTAGTATTTGTGTTTGATGGACCCCCTCATCACGGTTTCAAGCTCAACATCTACATCTCCTGTCTTGAGGGAAACATAAGTAGTGGGGGTATCATTCGTGATTACAACGACTATGTCATTTTTACCTTATCCATCTGGTTGGGCCAGGGCACACATCTTCTTGCAGAGGTGAAGACCATGCTGGCAGCTCTCCATTTTTGCAACCAATGGGGCGTGGCTCTAGTGGTGGTGGAAACTGATTCCATGCTCACCTATAACACTCTCCAGGACCTCGGTAGTGTTCCTTTTTCTATCGAGTACATCATCCAGAGGTGTCGGGGTTTCCTTGGAAAAAACAAAAAAGTGTCCCATACGTGGCACGAGGGAAATAAAGCCACCAAATACCTTGATTCTATTGTATGTTCATGTCCGGAGGATTTTCTTTTTCACACCCCCCAAAGTCTGAAACCAATGGGGATCAATATTATTATAAGGGATTCCCTTATTCTTCATCATTTTATACCCCCGTAGTATATTTTCCTTGGTTATTAGTGGTGCTCATTCCTTTATTGAATAAACATTTTCATGATGATGACGAAGATTTTTAACAAAAATATCATAATGATTAAAATAATTTATTTTAAAAAATATGGTTCAAATTGTTGTATCCCATGGTAATGTTAATTGTTTAGAATGTTTTTAAATTTATTTAATCCTTTGGTTCTACCATATAAATTGTCTGAATGTTTCTTTTTTACATTTATAGAAAATTTAACTATGAATATGATATAGAAATCCACATGAAGAAATTTCATAAATTGTGTATATTCCAGAGCCATATGTGAAATAATAAATTGTTCATAGTATTATAAACAAATTTCATTCCATTGAAAAATTTTATCAATCTGATAAATGAATCCAATTGGATCATTCTATATAATTTGAAAGAATTATCCACCTATGATTTGAGTGCATCCTAAACCTAAAAGCAAATGGTGTACATAAACAAAATTAAATAAATCTTTAAATTTCTTGATACACCAATAAATTTTATGGATAATTTGGTGTCCTATATAATGGATGATCCAAAAAAATGGTAATATTTTTTCCATGTTTTTGTTGATAAAGGACTAATGTGAAAAGATTTTGAAGAATTTATTATGAAAATAATATCCCCACACATTATTATTTTTTAATAACAACAGATTTATTTAGTTCAAAGAATGTAAACCTATTTGGGATAGAGTATGCAATTATGTTTTTGAACATAACTCATTATTCTATGGATGTAGTTATGAGTTCATTCTTTAAGGGTTGTGTTATTTAGTTGGGATTCGACCAATGATTCGATCCATGATACTACCTCTATATATTTTGGATTGTATGGAGATGTTTAATAGGAAATTAGTGAATGAATTTTATCTTTTCAGAAATCCAATGGGGTAAAAATTTTTCCAATGGGTAAAATATTTAATTATATTGTTATAAATAAGTGAAATATGGATGAATTTTCTCAATGTGGTAGTATACCCAATATGAAAAGTATATAATTAGATAATCTTCCTCCAAGATCATATAATAAAACTAGTTATTTTTGGGGTCGTTCACTGATGAATATGAGGAATAAATTTAGTACACTATTAAATAATTTCCTATATTTTTGGAATAATTTATAAATAAGAGAGTTTTATAATAAATTTTGTAGATCATCCTTTATAGAAACATTGAGTTGGAAAAATATTTTGTATGCTCGAGATAAATAGTCCAAACGGACTAGTTCCCATCCATAAACACATGTCATCTTGGTTATTTCATAGAATAAATGGTTTGTTCAGTCTACACCTCCACAGGGAAGAAATATATAACTCATGACAGGTTATTAATCATTATAAGGAGACGAATATGCTATTTGTAGTGATAAACCAAGTCCCTAGATAGTCGAATAAGCCATAGTTATAAACACTACTATAATGACTATCTTGATTGATACCAGTACATCACATTGTTTCCATTAATCTAATGTTATTAAAAAAATGATACTACAATTTTGAATTCTTCCTCATTTAAGGAGTATTATAAGACACCTTGGAAAGTATTAGTGTGTAGGATATAAATTTTCAATGTGATCTGTTAGTATTGATATAGTGTAGTTTCTCAGATACATCATATTACTAGAGATTTTTATTTTTGATTTTTTTCATTGGTATGGACTGGTTGGTTGCATTTAATGCTAATTTCAACTGTCATTTATTCTAGATAATGTTTACATCCATAGGTGAAGTCTTTCAACATTCCAAGGTGTATTGGGATATAAATGATGGCATAATTGTATCTTTGGTGATCTTTAAGGTAACCATATCTATATATTTTGGAGGAATGGACATGAGTTTTGATAATGAAATAGGTAATGAGAATCTTCATGAAATAATAAAACAATATCCAGATGTTTTTCTAAATTAATTTTATTAGTTACAACCCAAATTGGAAATAAAAATTACTATAGACCTGCTCTAGAGAACAAACCCCATTCCTTTATCTCAGTTTATAATGAATCTGACTAAGAAACACAATTTAATATTTAAATCGGGAGTTTGAAACTTATGTATTTTTTATACCATGTACAAAATGTTTTAAAGAATTTGTAATATTTTTAAATAATGATGTTGGTTATCTCTATTTTTTGTCGTTATTATCATAATATGAATCTTGTAATGATTTAAAGTATATTTCATATTCAATAAATAATTTTTTTTATTAATAAAATGGAGTAAAATTGTTTTCTAAAACTAATCGATGCCCATGATATTAATAGATTAGAGTCCAAAGAGATAATGTTTGGAAATTATAATTTCATAGTCACTTTATTCATTATGAATATGTTATAATTCCTCTCCATTTTATGAATGAACCAATAATATTCATTAATTTCGATAATAGTGTATTATAGAGACACATATATTATTATGATATTTTATTTTTATATGATATTTAGTTTATTCTCGAACAAGTAATGAACATGGCTGGAACTTAAAAATTGTACTAACTACATTGTGGTAATATCAGTTGTATGTTAATATTTATATTAGAGACATCTTTATATGTGAATTTTGATTCCTTGGAAATTTAATTTCCAAAAAATTATATCATTTTACCCATGTAGGATAGAAGTAGTTGTCTCATTGAAAAAAAAATTGTACACATAATCTAGGGATTCCCAGGGGTTGTCACAACTTTTTCTAGATTTCTCAAATTTCATCTACCATTAATTTTCCAAAAAAGATAATTGTTCCATTAATATGGAATGATAACTTTTAAATATTCTTCTTGAATATTAAGGATCTCCAATCCTTTGTACCTATAATGTCTCTGAATTTACATACGTTGATATTATATCATTTTTAGGAATATCTGTATCATTAATAATGTACATGCATGAGGACTATAATAGTATTGTGTCTTCTAAGAATTGGAAAAAATTATAACATGGTAAATGATCATAAATTCTTCCAACAAATATATTCCCCTTTAGTAATTCCATTTAAAAACTTTCCTTATATCCTAGTTAAAGGAAACATAAGAAAGGGGTGAGATCGAATGCCCTATTAGGGTACATAAGGAAAATACATAAACATAACTTGAATATAAGGTTACTGGAACATGATTATTATATTTGAAGGACATATATTGCATATAAAATATCATAAACAAGAGACTTTGAATAAATATTGGAATATCATGAGAAATTAATCATATAATAATAAAAAAATCTTTAAGTATCAGATAATATCATTGGAATAAGAAATATAATTTGTGGAAAACACAAAAAAATGTGATGTATTTTTATATAATTAAATGTTTGTTGCTAAACAAATATTAGGGAACATCATGGGGACTACACCAACTCAGTGGGACACACTACCATCACCAGTCATAGTTCTTTTTTTGTAAGGGATCGGGGTTCTCTATCATCCCATAGAGTATTTGGTTTCCTCATTAATCCATAGTGGATTGATATTCTCTATCTTCCCATAGTGGATTGATTCTCACAATCTTCAATAGTGGTTTATGTTTCCCCATCTTATATAGAGGATCCAGACCGTTAAAATTATTTCCATCATTATCAAATGATATATAAATATTTAACCAGTGCATTGGGGGGAGATATAGGTCCCAACCATCTCATAATGAAATCATAGAAAAATTTTCCATAACATCATAAACAATCGAATCAGAAACCATGGAATGCATTGGGTGTCTTGGATATTTATTCACATATTATCCTGTGAAAAATTATAGGTTTCAAAATAATTTCAACAATGGATAAATGATGATAAGTAGTTGTTTTCATAATCATGTTACCCATAAAAGAGAAGTGAGTTTCATAAAAATCAGTCCAACATAACAAAAATAATTCAAAGATGCAAAATGAATGATGTTATTATATCTAAGCCCTAGTAAATACTAAAATATAACAAAGTATGTCATATTATATAGAGAAGGATTTTAAAATATCACTTGGACAATCACTTTCTAAAAAATATAAATTTTTAAAAAATAATTATCATTGAAACCACTTTGAAAAAATATAATGTAATCATTGAAAAATCAAAAAAACATTTCTTGATGGAAATATCTTCTCCACTACAAAAAATACGACCATTAAAACATATATCATTTTGAAAAACTATTTATTTTAATTTATCTTTGATAACATATAATGGAATATTTAAAAAGTATGGAAAATATTTTCTTTGATTTTTTTTAATTATTCATGAATATAATTTAGGATTCCTTTTAAAAATAAAACCTTTTCATATCATTTTGTTTGAAAATATATTTTAAAACCATTAAAATAATATTTGAAAATCATTTAAATATATTCACGAACATAAAGAATTATTGTAATCTTATTTATTTTCAAAGAACCTTAAAAATAGTATATTTAAATATTATTAGAGAAAAATATTTTCTTAAAAAGGTAATATTTAAAAAAATAAATGTAATCTTCAAGGAATGACAGTCATGATAAAAAGATTAGACAACTTCCTCGATCAAAAAATAATAAGAATATTACTTTTTAAAACCAGTTTTTTAATGGTAACACATTGGAAAAACGACTTTTAAACATCATAGGATGATAGTAAAAAATATTATAACATTATTAGAAAACATATTTTTAGAGAACAGGGATTTCTGATAGAAAGGATTAATATAAGTCAATTATCATAAACAAATTTTTCTAAATTATCATGATTTCCATATAGTGAAAAATGGAAATAATAAAATAACATGTCATGGATAAAAATATGATGAGAAAAGTAATTAGTTATCATTGGATATATATCATAATATTTCATCAATGGATGCGTAATAATAAATAATCTTTATAAATGTTGAGACTGGAGTAATACACTATTAAAAATTTGGTTACATTGAATCACAATCACCAAAAAAGAATACAATTAAATGAGTTAAAAAATATCATTAAAATAATAATATTAATTATATGAAATTTAAATGTGAATTATATATAACTCATAGAAAATTTTATGTGCTTATCCTGATATGTCTTACCAAGAAGAAAAATTGAGATAAACTCACTTTTCTGATTTAAAAACTTTTGACCCATAAACCAGAGAAACAATAGATCAAAAAATAAATATATAAATTACTATAAATATTATAATATTAATTATAGTATAAATTAATTACCATTATAGACACCACCCAAAAAAATTAGTGTTGAATTTGGCATATGTCTCTGAGAAATAAAATGAGACGAGAAAACCATTACATTAAGTCATAACATTCTTAGTACATGTTCAATGCTGAGGTATAATAAATATAGATTTATTATAAATATATTACATAAAAATTTCCTAATATATCTTAAAATATATAATTTTTTCTTATTTCATTATACTACCCTTTTACTAGAAATTCCCGTTTAATGTTATGTTTCGAGTAATAACCGTGTTGTTTTTCATATATATTTGGACTTGATAATGTTGATCCTATAACAAGGATCATGATATAATAATTTCCATAAAGTAAAACATCATTAATGTATCAAAAATATTCATTATATAAATAATTATTACAATCCATAATATATATATATGTGTGTGTGTGTGTGAAATGGAATACACCGTCTACGGAACAATAGGATGTATGTACGGATGAACGATGTATTCATTTTTTGTCATATTAATAAGAAGATAGTAATATATATATATATTACATAAATAAATTTAAAATATTATTTTATATATATCATTTATTTTCACTATATCCATCATTAATACATTCTATATAAAGTTTGTATGAGTCACGTCCTTTTGATGAGGCGGTAGTCCACACGTGCACAAAAGAAGATATCATATCTATAGAAAATGGAAATAATGAAGTTACATTATATATTAATTTAAGATGAATAAAAACATCCTAAATATAATATATATATATATATATTTAATTTTTCATCAGTATTATAATCTATGAGAAGTGGTAATATAAGAATGAACACCATAGTTTTGTGAGATGGTTGTTATTTTTACACAAGAACAGTAAGTGTTGTACCCATCTGATGGAAGTGTTTCTTAAGATTTCACCGAAACCATAGAATTAAACATCTCATTAAGTTAAGGATACTAAGGTTATTAAATATTATTTTAATAAATACTGTTCAGGTGGTGGAGAATGAAAATAAAATAAAGGAGTTTAAGGAAGGACATTGCCTCCTCTTTAGGGAATTATTATTGGTTTGGACCGAAGGGCTTCCTTGAGAGAATTGTTTATGAATGATATGATACTCATATTATGGGAGAGATCTTGGGAGATTATTTTCGCAATATTTTTGTTATAAAATGTTCTAGAGTAGTGTGAATAAGTGGGAGGCATGACTGTAATTTTATTTTTTAGGAGGAATGACATTCTTGTAAAAAAATTAAAGTGGATTTACACCATTTTTTTTAATGAACCAATTTTTAAATAATGGTAACAACCGAGTAAATTGAATTTAGTTTCAAAATATGAACATATAATGGAATTTTTACTTGTTTCTTGGACATTTTGGGCCCTAATTTTAATGTTTAGTCCTTTATTAAACAAATTTTTCTCTTTATCATAGTAAATAATTTTTCTATCATTCATTAATTTGTTTGGTAAAAATATGAAGATATTAGATATTATAAATTATTATTATTGAAAATATGGAATCCAATTCTACAAATTCATATAATAAAATTAGCATAAATTAATTTAAAACTAATCCCACAAATGTTCCACGGCAACAGTTTTTTAAGTGGAATGGTCTACAAGATTGAAATGTTTTCTTATCCAATTTAATGTTAAATTGTTTCCAATGTACTAAATTAAATTTATTAAGTTAAGGATGACCTAATTTAAATTTAAAACCAAAATATATAAAATTTATCTATACTAATAAATTAGACAAAAAGAAGATTTTATTTAAAATTTAGTGTTTTTAACTACTTATCAAAAAATGAAACAGCCTAGAAAAATTCCCAAATTTCACCCATAGTAAATTTTTCTATTCCAATTCTAGAATTTAGCTTTTTTTAAAAAAATTATGAAAGTGTAAAAAACCATTTTTAAAATTGTATCTCCACTAAAAGGCATTAAAATTACATTTTAGGAAAAATTCCTCATTTTATTCACAAAAAATAATTTATTCTTATCTTATACCTATTATATCAATTGAATGAGAATTAAAAAAAATTGGCCAAATAAATAAAATATAATTTTTTAAAAAAAATTAATAAAATGTGGTTTCTTAATTTTTTGATAGAAAATTATGATACTGCATAGAAAAATAGTTTTCTTAGAAAAGTAATTTATTATTTTAAATTATATATTATGTTCACTCTTACTACTTGATAATAAATGAGTAAATTTATAAACTAGTGTAAACCATTTTTTTACAATTTGGTTAATCTTATTTGAAAATTCCATTCCAACAGCTAGGTGGTAGCTATAATAGTATTTTAAAAATAATATTAGTTTTATCTTTTAGATTAGTAATACTCAACCTTTTTTGTAACACAAGATATTAAATGGACATGGAATTGTGTATAATACACGCCAAATATTTTTTTATTGAAGTATAATCTAAGTATTTCATATAGGTAAATCTTGACATGGTGTTTCATATAATGAAATACACACTTTGTACTTTCTTATAATGAAACCTATATTCAATGTTTTTTGAAATATAATATTATAAAATATATTTAATTAAGTCAAAAAACATAGGGTATTACAGTATCCATTCTCATATTTCCATTACTATGAAATAATACTTTCATATATTGGGTGAATCTAGGTCCATTCTAATTTTTAGTTTTACTCTCACTACGGCAGGACATGAAGTATTCTGTTATTTGAGGTTCTAGGAGTGTATGAGAAGAATTATCACATGCATTGCCTAGAATTATCATTTGTTATTCGTGCCATAATAGATTGATGTCGTTTATTTTTTGTTGAAAATTAGAAATGTTAAGGATAATAAGAGTTTTAAATTTCTCTTTTTTAGACATACATGAAGATGAGGTAATAAATATGGTTAGAGTACCTCTAAATGTTCGATTTTGATTAATTATACAATCCAAATAATGGGAATCATATATCTGATGGGTTCAGTCAAAATAATATAGTTAAGTTAAAAAATATTCTCATGAAAAAATTAAATTGATGAGAATGATTTCATTCATGCACTTAGATTGTTCACTCTAAGGTTATCATGTATATTTTATTCAAATAATCCTTCTTAAAGTCTCGATAATATTTGTAAAATAAACTGAAAATAAATATTAGTATTGAATCATCATTAGGATAGAAAGAAGTAGTGGGGATACATAGAAATAATACATTGAAATTTTTAACTATATGTTATGAGTTTTGAATCAAATTGTAGATCCCTAGTTTCGTTAGGAATACATCCATTTGACATACCACTATTCAGAATGGGATCATTCATGAACATTTTAAAAAAAATAAAGGGAAATAAAATTTCTTTTCCTATGGGTGGGTATGTGACACAAGGTTAATGAATATGTGACAAAATTTCTGTCATGTCAAAAGGTAAAGGATGAACATCAAAAACTAGTTATTATTCTCTAATCTATTCTATTACCCATATGTAAGGGGGAATTTTTTTTTATGGACTTTTTATCGGATGACCAAGAATATAATGGAAATATGATTTTATGTGCATAGTATTGTATCAACATATAAATTTGGAACTCATTATACCTATTATATAATGCATAATTTTATAGGAAATGGGATAGTTTTATGTCCAATAATGTTTTAGGTTACACGTGGTTCTATATTAGATGGTATTTGACAGAGACCAAATGTTTTCTTCTCAATTTTTTCAATGGATAAAATATAATATTGGAAGTAAACCGAAAAAGAGGATAATATATCATCCACATATAGATGGATAGATATAATAAAAAAACATTCAATTGAAGATATATTCTGAGCATATTTCATGTAATTTTTTGGTTGATGGGAGAATCGTATGCCCTTTGTTGAATTATCCTATAGGAGTTGTTCTCAATAAATAATATAGATAACATCTTTTTAGGAATTCTATTTCCACCCTGTTCATTCTCATTTATATTTTTTATATGTAATAGATAAATATTTTATTTGTCTTATACTTTTTCATGAGAAAACACAGAAAATTTTGATGATCACGAAGTGAATGGATATTGAGAAAAATAAAATATAAGGAATTTTCAGATAATGATTGTAGACCATTGTATTTTGATACTAGTGAAAATGTTTTAATAAAGGACTAATTGGAAATAATTCATCAATGGTTATGGATAAAATTTGATAAGTCACTTTATATATAAGAAATGTTTATCTTATAAAACATATTTACATTGTTGTGTATATATAAGCATTATCATTGACATTCAGTGATTTCTATAACGTCATCCAAGTTTTTAAACTAGAGAACTATGATCTTGATCCATGAAAATTATTAGTTGGGATCATATTTATTTGATGCGAGATTTTACTTTTTTCCATCAATCAGTATTGGTTTTGGAAATTATAGAAACAAAAATTATAAGGAGTCTTATTTCCCTGATAAGTGTAATGTGGGAGCAGAGTTAGGATTAATAGTAAACATGGGAATGGGAAAATATTCATTATAATAAATGGTGTTATCTTTTCATGTTTCAAGAGGATGAAAGAATAAATAGTGGGTAGAATTTATCACCCATGGTTTGAGGATACAAATATCTTAAATAATGATATTTTAATTAAGTAGTTGAGATAATTTAAATGGATATGTAATATGATATTGTTCATAGTATAGATGCTAGAAATTTCAATTGAAAATATTCAAATTATGAATATTTTACAATTGATGAATATCCCACTATAGATTTTGCAAACCATTTTAATACATGGATGGTTTCTCCTCATTTGTTCAGGATGTGAAATCCGTTCACATAGTGAAATCAGTTTCATGGGTATGATAACTAAAGGTGATGTGAATATCAGTGTAAGTGGCCTCTTGGGGAATATACATCATGAAACCCTATCACATCATGAAATTTTTTACCCTGGATAGAATTTTCTATCATGTTGGAAAAATATTTATTATTTAGTTTCTTTTTCTCCAACTCAGTTTCCTTGTCTTCTCTAGTTGATTTTCATCCCTCATAAATGTCCAAAATATAATAGCATAAAATATTTCACCATTAATTTTTGTAATCAATGATTAGGGTATCCTCCTTATTCTTTTGTTAGACAACCATATTTTGTTTCTTTTGCGCCACTAGATCACAATGTGTTACCTAATATGTGTGTTGGGATTTGATGTGATGCGACCATGTTTTATTTTAAATGAGAAATAAAATGAATACTTTGATCGATAGAATAATTTAAGATAATTTGTTAATAACATAATATATGAATGTGGTTTCTCTCATTATCTTAAAATTCAAGAACATTTTGGATTGATGTAGTCTAAATCAATATGATTATATATTGGATATTTTTTTAATATATTGTAAAATTCCCTTTTGATGTGTCTTGAATGTGGTGGGTCTTAAAAAATTGGATTTTGTAAAATAAATGTTTTACTAAATGTTTTGGATTAATGTTTTGTTGTGTTTTATTATTCATATAGGTTGGGTAATAGTTATAAGTACCACCATTAAGTTATTATTATACTTGTGATGGGTAATGGTCAGAAGAAAAACTATTAAATATAATAATTGGGGACGGATTCCTGCCATAAGTGAGACCATGAAATTTTGTCTCTATGTGATGGCTTGGTGACATGATGAATCATCTCTCACAAGTGTACGTAGGGCCATGGTTTCATGAATTATGTTTGAGAGTGTTTTTGGAGTAAAAATTATTATACCAAAAACTAAGGAATGGTTTGTAATGATTTATTTAATATTCTCATTGGATCATGGTTTTTATTGATATGAATATACATTCAAATTCTATTTTTATTTATATAAAATGTTATATCCTTTTCTTGTCCTAGTGGTGTGTGATAGGTTGTATTTGAGGATATCCTTCATTGAATTATAATCACCCCTACAAGAGAAATTTTGTTCATATATATAGATGTTTTCTAGTAAGATTTATGGAAGGTTCATGTTTCTCACTTCTCAAGTGGTGGTCCTTGACTTCATGGTTAGGTTACAGTGGATGAAGTTGGTGTGTTTGGACATCTTGGTTTGCGATGGTGTGACTTTTGTTATTGTTTATTTCTATATACAATCATAGACATGCACCTTTATTTGAATATATATTATACTCTTTTTTTTTTCTTTGAGTTATTTTTAAATTATTCTTCAATAATGTAGTTATGTTTTATTAAATTCATTCATTAAAATAGGATGGATGTTCTTTGGAGTGTTTATCACCCAATAGTTTCCCATTCTATTAGAATTTATTTCTAGACATTGGTGTTATAGAGATGCCACGTAAGGTTAGAGGAATTATTGCACTTATCAAGCTAGTGATTAGAATTTTGTTATTAAATTACCATAAAATATACCAACTCATCACTATAAATAAAAAAGAAAATTAATTTTATTTAATTACGACACCTACCCACAAATATCATATCCCACATCTCATCATCACATGGATCTTTAATGTAGTCGATATGCTAGATCCCATATTAAAAATAGCTTATTGAGGATTATCCTTACTCTTTTTTAAAATGTCACCTAGTGAATCACATGATGATAAACCCATTATCAATATTTAATTTTTATATTAATATATCAAAAATATCATAGTCATGTTGACTACCCACTCTAGGGTACTAATCCTCATCAAGAATCCATTTAACAAACTACATAAAAAGGATCTTGATAATTCCAATGTTTTCATAGTGACATTATCATAAGTAGATTAATATAAGGAAATCACTCACATACCAGGTTCTATTTATTATAATAATGCCACTATGAAATCCCGAAAAACACCAAATGTGATTTTATGGAAATATTTTATAAAATTTACATTTATTTTAAGTAATGTAACAATATAATTTAGTTAAATCAAATGAAACCAAGAAGATGTTTAGGTAAACACCATATAAGTTTTTGGTAAAACTATTGGTAAAGAAACAAATAGTAATCCTTTTATTGATATAGATTATTTATTAGTCCTAGGTCATTTAGGGAACTGATAACAGAGGTGTAAATTAGTAGTAATTTCATTTTCACTTTTTATAAATTCATCATTTTTAGTAAAACCCTTATGAACAATTAATGTCCAAAATTACACAATGTATCAAATGAAAAAAACACTAGTATAACACAAGATATATTTTTAAATGGTTGGGTTATGATGTGGGGAACTAATCCTTCTCATGGTCTACCTATGGTTTTATGAAGGATTTTATTAAAAATTTAAATTATAGTGTTTAAAAGTGTAATACACATGATAAATAATTATTGAGACATGTATTATCCACCGAAAGTAAAATATTTTTTCAATATTTATTTCTAGTAAAATCATTATTCAAGAATATCCTTTCTCGAGATGATAATGAATTTCTCAACTACTTGAATGACATAAATATAATATATATCATCTTATCCTATTTCACAATTTTTTTCTAGACATTAATCTTATGATTTAGATAATTAATGAATTTTAAAAGATTCTTTCCTCATCACACAATATTTAGTTATAATAAAAAACAATTTCATATTTCCTTCTACATGTTATGGATATATTAAACAAGTGAGTGTGAATTCAAATATGCATGTATACATACACTATCATCTCACTATTTTGGCACTCTTCCACATTGTGCATGTATATTTTACATTTAGATCACAAATTATGTTTTTAAATAGAAACAATATAAAAAAATATCTCAAACTAGATCACACAACTAGTGAATGAATCTACAAAAAAATCTATTATAAATCACGTGAGTGCGTGATTTAAAATTTTCAAAGCCTAAAAATGTATATTATCTTTTAAATAATATTATTTAAGGATACCTTACACTTCATTGGATAATTTAATTTTTGTTCCTCTATTTTTACCTTTGAAAAAATATGATATTTTTTTTAAATATACTAGCATATATTCGTGAATTCATTTATCCTTAATAATATATAAAAAATTACTATCTCTCTTATCCCTTTCACCAATATTCATTCATAATCAATACTCATTATAAATATTTAAAAAATATGTTATTCAATGACTTATATTGACATACACATTATTTTTAGGTTTTCTGAAATATAATATGACATTCATGCAATATTCTCTTTTCTATGTTCATGAAGCATTTCGCATCTGTATAGGATGATTACTACATCCTTATTTTTTCCATGAATTATTGAACATCTACATGTGTGTTTTAATTTTTTGGAATTCTTAAACATTGAGTTATTCTCATTCATAAAATAAGTAAATGCATACATGATTACGAGTCTATTACGAGCCATTATCTTTTTCATTGAATGTTCAAAATTCCTTCTGTTTAATAAATTAGAGTTTCATCTGTATAATCTATTGATATAGGAATAATTGAATGATATAGAAACTATATCCTTTTATACATAACATTACATGATTTTGTGAATAATTGAACATTATTGTACACGCCATGGATCAGGAAGTATAGTGTCTTTGAAGAGTAGGTAAATAAAACTTAAAACCATGAACTAAATAAAACACTTCTTTATTTTATATTCATATAGATATCCAAACTTTCTTTTAGATCATACATCCTCATAGGGTACTTTGAGTATCACATGAACAAAGGGAAGAGCTATATGCACCGAAAGGGAATTAATATAAGAATAAGGCTTTAGCACGAGGGTTAGAGATCATGGCATAATGATATAAAATGGAATATATAATTATAAAAAATAATAATTGGGTTATATAAACATAAATCAATATTAATGTGGAAGACAAATAAATAATTACTTCATCATGATTCATGGATTATTTCACATAGAGGAGCACAAGTCAATGTTAACCACCAAGACTGTTGCACCTAGGTGCACGAGTCAATGCTAACCACCAAGATCGTTGAACATAACATTTCATGAGACAAAACATTACCCAATTCATTGGACCGATATCTAGGCACAACCATCTTAACATGTTAATGAATATTATTTCCACATAAATAATCATTCATAATCAATAATACATAAACATAAGGGAACCAATGGAGAGAAATGGGTATCATATTCATGTCAGAAATCATAATGAATGGGAGTTTCATAAAAGTGTCCAAGAGAGGATGTAATTAAAACATACATGGACATTAATAAGGTAAAATATGAATATATCATTGTAATTTATGTCAAAAAAAAGTGACAATGTATTATAAGAGTATTAAGGAAACTCATAGAATTAAATCATTTTAGTGCGTTTTTATGGAATATTATAAAGAGAATTTAAAATTGAAAAGTGAATAATCTTTTATATAAAAATATAATTTAAAAAAAAATCATAATTTAAATACTGATTTTATAAAAACAATGGTGGATTAAAAAAAATATAGTTTACATGGAATTGTGTAAAAATTTGGGAAGTTCCCTTAATACTAGTTTTCGAATTGGAAAGTATCGAGGAGGGAATCACATAAAAGCATGTATATACCTAAAAAAGAATTAGGGATAGATCATGAAATATTATTCTGTATCATATAAAAAATATTTATATATTTATCATAAAAATAAAATACAACTTCATTTTTGTAAAATGAATGATAATGAAACCTGAAGGAATTAAGGTGGTCCGGGTAGAATCCCTTGTGGAATATCAGCATTGTACCAGGTGTACATAGGTGGAATTAATGTGAGAGAAAGGGATTTATAATATTTTATAAATAATTAGGGATGTATGTGGATGGTTCAAAATAATACCCCACCATTAGTAATTATACATAAAAGTTCATTACATAGAGAAGATTCTTGAATAAATGTGAGAAAGAGAGGATAAATAACCTTAAGTTTGACGATGTTTTTCACTTGATAATAATTAAATGAATAGTAAAATTATTTTCATTAATTAATGATTTCAGAATTTATTTTACATTTAAATGATTTAGTACAACACTTTTTATTTCATTCATAACCTTTTCGATTGATTATGAGGTTCAATTTCCTTATTCAGGTTTGTTTGTTTCTGAGGTTTTAATGATTGGTTCACATACGTTCATGTTCCCACACAAATGTATGATGAAGGTGGGTATATATAATTGATGTTATATAAAATTATTGAACATACAAAAGATTACATGGTCATAAAATTTATTTGGTTATTTTTATTGAAGGTTAATCTTTTTATAAAACATGAATGGTAAACACAAGGATTATCTTGGCGATTTTGCTCATAATTTACTTGTTTAGTATTACTATTTTACATCATTTTTAAAAAATGATTCATAAAAAACACATAAGATAAAATACATATTTAATAGAGTTTTTGAACCATAAATATGGTTTAATGACCAGAATATAATATGATAATATAAATTGAAAATCGTCCTCCTTGAATGTGATAAATTAATGCATCTCGGATGGTGTTTTCAATTCGTATAAAAAATGGTGAAAGGAGAGATGATAAGAAATTATCCTATTATCATAAAAACACTCCAATATATGTATGTTATTGTATTTATCGTACTATTTGAGTTGAGGTGATGACGTAAAAAAGAAAAGAAAATAACGTGAAAGAAAATATCTAGATCAGAATGATGACTTTACCTATTGAGCTTATCTCTTTTGAGAGCCTCTTAAGGGGATAGGATTTAGACTTTAGAGGATACCAAGGGATTTTTTTACATGGGGGAGGAGCTTGGGGATTTATTTCTTCATAATTTAGGTATTTCACAAGGCTTGAGAGGAGTGAAGAGTAAAGGCGGGGTGTGTGGTTTTTATAGTGGAGGGGAGGAGTGTTTTCTTAATATTTTAAACATTATTTTATTAATTTTCCATAAGAAAGTAAATATTAATGATTATTGTGACCAAAAAATGAAATATGTGCATATTAGTTCAAACCAATTTCCATTTACATTATCCATCACTCATGTATGATGCAGATATTTAAGTTTTCGTATTTAATGTGAATTATCTTATTTTACTGTTCATTAAAAGGTAATATATTTTTGAAAAATCCCTGTAAGTAACCCTAAACATTTTTCTAATTGTAGAATCCTAAAATGAACTGCATTTTTCAAATATGATATTCTATATATGATTAATTTAACTTTCAATTAAACTGATAATTTTCTAGAAAAATACAAATTTTAACACTTTAACGAATTATATAATGATTTCAACAATTACATAAGGTTTTATTAAATTATATTAAAACAGTAAGACATAAAATTTATAATTTATGATAACATTTTTGAAAAATACATTTTATTTTAAATTGGTTAATTAATTCTAATTAATTCTTTATGACATACAAAAATACCAAAAATTCCTATAGTCATACTATCAGTTAAATATGCCTAAATTTTACTGTTACATTCATGGGTGAGGTTACTATTATTTTTAATGAATAACTATTCATAAGGTTCATATTACTATTATAAGGGTAGGTTACTATTCATAAGTGTAAGTTATAATTCAAAAAACTAAGTTTTTTCTATTAGAATATAATCATCTTACTGATCACAACCGTGTATGTCAGATTTTTTAAATTCAAATCACAGAAGTGACAATATTATGTTCAAAGGTCACATAGTACTTAGTTGTCCATTGTGTTGTGATTTCATGTGAATATATGAAATAACTATAAGATATAATTTTCCATTGATAAAACATTAGGTCTTTACATTATTCCCCCTTATAAAATTTTTCCCTTGAAATTTCATTTTAAAATCTAAGCCATAAATAGGTGTGGGTAATTTTCCTTTATTACCTCCTCTAGTTACCATATTGCCTTTTTATACTTGTGGTTCCACCAATGTAATTTCACTAGGTGAGTAGTAATTTTATGTGTAGATTTATCTCTATGATCCACAATATTAACTAGATTCTCCTTGTAAGAAAGATAATTCTCCAAAAGTACCTCCTATAATGATATTACATGTGAAGGGTCTGGTGTGTACTTCCTTCAGAGGGATACAGGAAAGACATCATGTAATTTGGACATCGAATGTGGAAGTGCCAATAGATATTCCATAGACTTGACATGATCATGAATCTAAAAGGGAATTATGTACCTTGGACTTCTCTTTACATTCCTCCAAATCCTCCTGACCTTCTTCCATGGGGATATGTGTAGACACACCAGGTCTCCAACTTTGAACTCAAGGTGTCGTTGATGATTTTATGAATAACAGTTTTGTGGAATTTGGGTTTTTGTGATGTGCTACTAAATAATTTTTACCCTCTCAACCATTTCTAAGACCATTTCAGGTCCTAACAGCTTACACTCATTGACTTAATCATGACACACTGGTGTTCTACACCTTTTCCCATAAAGGTCTTTGTATGTTGTCATTCGGATGCTCGAGTGGAAGCTATTTTTGTAGAAGAATTAAACCAGTGGAAGTTGTTGGTCTAGTCCTCATTTTAATTCCATAGAACATGATCTCAAAATATCTTCATGTGTTTGAATAGTTTGCTCAGATTGGCCATCAGGTTGAGCATGATTGGCCATATTAAAGTTCGGTTCGGTGCTTAGAGAATATTAGAGACTTTTTCAGAACTCCAAGGTTAATCTTGGATCTCTATCAGATACAATAGATAGTGAAAATCCATGCAGCCTTACCACTTATTTCATATATATCCTTGCAATTTGATCCAACGAGAAGTCCTATCAAAACTCTCAAAAGTTAGATATCCTTATAATAAGATCCATAATGACCCATATAGAATTGTTTCCTCTGTATGTCCTTGGAAATCCAATGGAAAAGTTGATGGTGATGTTCTAAAACTTCCATGTTGCTATGTGTAGTGGTTTCATCATCACCTTAGACTTATATTTTCAGCCTTAACTTGTTGACATACCATGCACTTTGAATTATACATAGCAATCACCTTTATCATATTGTCCCACCAAAAGTTCCCTCAGAGATCTCAATACATATTTTTACAACCTGTGTGAATATAAAATGTTGAGCTACATGATTCATTAAAAAGAACCTTATTTATCTTTGGATTAGATGGTACACATAATCATTACCCAAATCATGAAACTCCTTCTTCATCAATCTAGAACTCATAGGATTTCCCATTTTTAATATGTATGATCCTTTCTACTTAGAGCATCTACCACCTAATTTTTCTTACTAGGGGGGTAATGGATTGATCAGTCATAATACATGATGATATCTAACCATATTCGTGGGCTCTTATTAATCTATTTTTCAGGAATATATATTTGAAACTCTTTTGATCAGAATATATATTTCACTTCAACCTATATACATAATGCCACCATCTTTTTGACACAAAGACAATAGATTCCAACTCCAGATCATGTGTATGATAGTTTTTCTCATGTATTTTCATCTTCCTTGAGGCGTAGGCTTTCCATTTATTAGTTTTCATCAACACACATCCCAATCCCTTATTTGGAACATCACTGTACACAACAAAGTGTTCTCCACTTGTTGGATGTGTGAGTACTAGCACAATGATTAGCATATTTTTCAACTCCATAATATTGTAATCACATTCTTGAGTACAGAAAAACCCCACTCCCTTCTGTGTCAGAATGGTCATTGGGTTTTAAAATTTGGAAAAGATCTTTACAAATCATCGGTAATACCTGTCTACAACCATAATGCTATGGATATCTGTTACAGATATTGCCTTGGGCCACTCTTCAATTTCCTTTTTCTTGGATGGGTCTATAGATATCTCATTTATGGTGATATCATGACACAATAATGATACTTCTTCCAACCCAAAAACAAATTTACTATACTTTTCCTATTGCTTCATAGTTCACAATTTCATTAAAAAGTATTGAATTCTCCTCATGTATCTATATTCACATGGAGTATATCAGAATACCATCAAAAAAGACAATCTCAAAATTTTTGAAGTAATATGTAGAAATATTATTCATTAATTCCATGAATTTTTTTTGAACATTTGTGGGTTTTAAGGGAATTACTATGAACTCATACAGTCTATACCTCATTCTAAAGGCATTATTGGGAATATTTTCCTTCCTCACCATTAATTGGTGATATCACAACTGATGATACACCTTAGAGAAATAACTATCTCTAGGAAGTTGATCAAAAAAGTCATATATCTATTGTAGGGGATACTTGTTCATTATTGTGGTTTTATTGAGCTCACTATAATCAATACAGAGGTGTATTGATCAAATATCCTTCTTGGAAAATAGGACAGACACACCCCATGGTGAAGCACTCGAGCGTATAAAACCATTCACTAGATTCTATTGTAGTTGCTTCTTTATCTCCTCCATCACTACAGTGTCCATTCTATAAGGTGTCTTTGATATAGGTAGATATCCATGAATATGATCAACTGTGAACCCAATATCTTGTTCAAGAATAGGAACACGAAACTCTTAAGGGAATAAATCATTGTAATCCCCCAAGATGGGCATGTCTTCGAACACGATTCCCTCATTTTCCTCAATCATTTTAGCTTGACATGCTTTCTCATAAAGAATTAATATCCACACATGAGTCACTAATTGTAAAAGAGATTCATCTTCCTCCTTACACATGTAAACAATTGGCGGATGATTTGTTATGTTAAGAGTGATCTCACATTCCCAACAATTGATGTTGTATTTTTATAATGATTTCCAATCCATGACCATTATAGCGCTAATCTCCACTAAAGGAACTATTTTCTAAGAGTCCCTGTCAAAAAACATTTACCATAGAGGAGTTATAAACTGTGGATGCAATAATTTCCCCATTCACTGTTCTCAATGATAACTTATCTTCAAAATTTTTACGTGGTCCTTGAATAATTCTTCTAAAAATCAATGATATGAAATAATGTGTAGAACCAAAATAAACTAGTACATTATATATTTGTGAATGAATAACAAGAATTCGAGTCACCACATCATTTTCTGACTCTTTCTAAGTAGTAGTGATATCATAATCTATTCCTAGATTCCTTTGAGGTTTTTGTTGATTTCATATGATAAACTTCGGCTTAGGGAAATTTTACACATAATTACCATGATCCTTAAAGGTTTAACACTACACTATAGGTTGAGTGTTGATCTGAACCATACATTCCTCTTCCAAATTAGTGGGATTCTTTATATACCATAATCAGGTTTTAGCTAGATATCCCAACATTCAACATTTAATGTAATTCCAGTTTCCATTTGGACATTTCCCAAGATGCTTCTTCCCATAATTTTTACTCATGGGATGGTCTGGTTACTTTCTATCACAAAATTTATTTATTTAACCGCCCACATTAGATTACATTTTCATATTATTTTCATCGGCCCCATGATACCTATTAGAGTCCCCAATCTTCAATTCATCCTTGATGGGAAAAGAAAAAATCTCCTCATAAATGTCAATGTCTAGAATCAATAAAATAATTGTAGACTCAACTTTATTCTGCTAAATAAGTGATCCACCTTGATTTTGGTGTTCAAGTCAAATATAGAGGCATTCCATGCAATCCTTGATATGTTTTTGTCATACAACCCGATGGAATCATCTTCCTTTGGATTGATTTTGAGGAACTTTATTTCCATCTTGAACTAGAGGGTTCAGGAAAACTATTTATTGAAATACATTCTCTTGAATTCCTCCTAAACCATGGAATCAATTTACTCTTGGGACATCATATTCTTGATCATTGTCCACCACTTATCAGCTTTCTCATCAAAACAAATGACTACCTGCACAACTATCTATTCTTCTAAGTAATTGTGGATGGAGAATATCATTTCGATGGAGTTAATCCACTGTTTTGTGCATTATGGATCAAAGTATCTACTAAACATGGGAGCCCTTTTTCGAATGAAGGTTTCAATGGAAACATGATTTTTTCCTTGGAGTAGGATGGTGTTCTATATGATTGATGTTATTATTAAAAACTTGATCCATATGAAGAGGTACTAAAATGATGTCTTGATCAAAAATTCTTGTCATGTAAGGAATATAATTAAATAAATATTCACATTACCTATCATATTTATTTTTGTCATGTGTTCTTCAATTTACCTCCATTATCTAATAAAAATAATGTACAATTAGAGGGCTTAAATATAGAGATATTGAGCATAAAAAGGAAACTTTGAACAGAAAGTATAAACATGTAATGGAAAATTATATCGTAACTTGTGATTCTTTATGATCCAATCTAGGTTATCCATGATCTATTTCTTAACATATTTTCAAATGGGATTTTTTTCTGTCCCTTAATAGTGGTGTGTAGAAAGCTTATGAATTTAACAATGAATATCCCCTAGGAATGTCAAACCCAGAGTGAAGCAAGGCCTATTGCCATACTTCAGTTCCCGTTCAAGTCTATATCACAGTGGTGTTTTCAGGTTTCCCCCCTATATTCATTTTTTCAAGAGCCACCTCTACCTGTTTGTAACCAGACATGGGTGTATTTTTTTGATAAACAACTTACGTTATACTTACCAAAATTTATGGGGGTACTCTTATAAAAAGTCTCAAAGTTAAGGATCTTACTAATTTTCTCTATTTCTTATCTCTAAAAATAACTATACCATCATATGATACCAACTACATTGACCATATACTTTTACACACCACATGACATGATTTTAAGCATAACTTAAAATTAGAGTACAATCCAAGAATTTTGAAATCTAGTGAATTTCAAGACTTGGTACGTAAAAAATAAAACATAGAAAAAAATTAAATAATTCTTTATATTATCTTCATAAAGAACACTTAACTTCCTTTGAGGCCTTACATCTGCATAGGATAACTTGGGAATCACATGAACAAAGGGATGATCTAAAATCCCACTAAGGGAATAAACATAAAACTTTTCCTTTAACTCAAGGGTGAGAGATCATGAAATAATGATATAAAATGGAATATATAATAATAACATATAAAAATCGAATAATTTAAACATGAATGTATAGTAATGTGGATTCAAGATAAATCATGAACAATTCACGAGTCAATGATTGTTCCATATAGAGGACCACTAGTCAAGGTTAACCACCAAGACCGTTGCACGTTGTAGCATGAGTCAAGGCTTAACGCCGAGACCATTGCACATAACATCTCATGTGACAAAAAATATTCCAATTAATACGATTTATATCTGGGTGCACCCATATTAACTTGTTCATGAATATTCTTTCCAAATAAATAATCCCACATAATCAATCATACAAAAACATAAGGGAAACCATAGAGAAAAATGGGTACCACATTCATGTAATAAAGGATAATGAATAGGAGTATCATAAAAATTACAATGAGAGAAAAGAATTGAAACATACATGGTAATTAACATGGTAAAATAGGAATATATCATGTCATGTGATGTCAAATATATGTAATAACATATAAAAAGAATTTTTAGAAAATTCTTATCATTAAAACATTTTTGTGTAGTTTTAAGGAAAATACTAAAGAGAATATACAATCAAAAAGGGAATAAAAATTTATATAAAACCATAAGTGACAAAATAATTTCATAATATAAAATACTAAGTGTTTAAAAAAATTGGTGGCTTAAAAAATTGTATAGTGTACATTAAATGGGGTAAAAATTTGAGAAGTTCCCTTAAAAAGAGTTTTCATATTGGGAAGTATTAAGAAGAGAATCACTTAAAATGATGGATATATTTTAAATGTAACGAGTGATGGATCTTGAATAATGATTTTGGATCATAGACATAGTATTTTTAATTTTTACATAAATTGAAAAGATAACTTCATTTGGGTAAAAATAATGATAGAGAAACCCAAAGGAATAATGGTGGTCCGGGTAGAATCCCTAACAGAATATCAGCATGGAATCAGGTATACATATGAGGTATTAATGAGAGATAAATTAAATTATCATCTTATATACATCATGAGGTAAGTATAGGTATGGTGTGTAATGATACCCTATCATTAGGAATTATACATAAAAGGGAATAACATAGAGACGATTGTTGATTAAATGCGAGAAAGAGAGGATCCCTTAACTCAAGTTTTTGGCGGTGTTCTCCACTTGATATTAATGACCTGAATAATCAAATTAGGTATATTAATTAATAATTATAGAACCAATATTAAATTTAAATAATTTATTATAACATTTTTTTCTTCATTCATAACATTCTCTATTGGTTATGAGGTTCATTTTTAGTGTTTGGATTCTTTTGTTTCTTTGGTTTCAATGATTAGTTCCCTAATATTCTTGTTCAAACACACATGTATGATGAAGGTGGTTGACCAAAATTAATGTTTTATAAAATTACTGAGCATATAGAATATTCCATGGTTATTAAATTAATTTTTTTATTTGGAGTGAAGGTGAATCGTTATATAAAACATTAATGATAAAATCTTGGATTAACTTGAAGATTTGGCTCATAATGAACTTGTTTTGAATTATTATTTTACTTCAAGTGTGAAAAAGGATTACATAACTACACATAGGATAAGATAAATATTTAATATTAAGGTTCAACTAGGAAAATTGTTTCATGAAAAGAATATAATATGGTAATAGAAATTGATAAAACGTCATCCATGAATAAAATAAATTAACACATCTCGGACGATGTTTTCATTTGATTCGTATAAATAAATGGGAAATAAGAGATGATAATGAATTATTACATTAGAATAAAAATACTATAGAACATGTTTTTTATTGGAGAAATCATACCATTTTTGTTATGAGAGATGAGGAAAGAAAAAAAAGAAAAGAAAAGAACATGGAAGAAAATTAAAGAATCAGAAAGAGGAATTTACCTCTTGAGTTTATCTCCATTGAGAGTTTATTATGGGGATAGTATATAGTATTTTGATGATAACGTGGGATTTTGTATGTGGTGGAGGTTTATGGGGAGATATTTTGGCAAAATTTAGGGAAGTTTCAATGCTTGAGAGGAGTGACGAGAATAGGGGAGTGTGGGTGGTTTTTATTGTGGAGGGGAGGAGGGTTTTTCATAATATTTTAATCCTTAGTTTTCTATTTTTCCAAAAGACAAAGAATATTAATGATAATTGTTAACAAAAATAGTAATATTTGACTGTGAGTTCAATCCAAAGTCCATTTACATAATCCATGACTCAATCATGTTCCATAAATTCATGTTTTATCATTGATTGTGAATTATCATATTTTAAAATTCATAACAAATCCATGTATTTTAGAAAAATCCCTAGAACTCACCCTATCCTTTTTTTTGTTTAGAATCAAAAAATGAACTCGATTTTTCCAATATATTTTTCTATATATGATTAAATTAATTTTTAATTAAAATGACACTTTACTTGAATAATACACATTTTAAAACTATAACTGATTTTATAATTCTTTCAAAAATTAAAAAAGGTCTAATAAAATTATCCTTAAACCTAAAGATAGAAAATTGAATGTTTATGAACACCTTTTAGTAATATAAATTTTATACTAAATTTATTAATTAAATTAAATTAATTATTTATGACTTACAAAAATAACAATACTTTAACTATGGTCAAATTATTAAAAATAAGATGCCTAAATTTTATTTATACATTCATGGGTATGGTTACTATTAATTGGGATGATTTACAATTCATAATGGTCATATTATAAATCATAAGTGTTGGTTACTATTCATAATAATAGGTTACTATTCACTAATAATTAAGTTTATTCCATCAACTCCAAACGTCTTATTGATCGCAACTGTGTATGTCATATTTTTGAAATTAAAATTTGAAAAGTGACAATATTATGTTTAAAGGTCACATAGAACTTATTAGTTCTATTATTTTATTTAATGTGAATATATTACATAATTATAAAAAGGTATTTTCCATTTATAAAATATGGGGTTGTTACAAATGAGGATTGAGGAATAAAATGCTTGGTGGAGTTATCAAATGGCTCTTATATATCTCATATAATGTAGCTTGAAATTTCAGTATCTCACTATTGTGTATGAACATTTTATATCTTTGATGTATCCCACATCCAAAATTTAGATGTTTTTTTGCTTCATAATAAAAAAACATGTTCCACTTTCGGTTCGAGCTGACAGTGGGGATCGGCACTCACACACACTCTCACTCACTAGGGTCTCATAAGGCGTTCAACCACACATTTTCCCACATTCTCTAGACTATGTTCTATCACACCCAAACGTGGTATTGAGGATCTATACATCATCCCACATACATACTCATGCTTCCATGTAGGCTTTGTGGAATAACTCACCCACATAGTTGAGGTCCTCATCCAATATGTGGGGGATTGTGTTGGTCTATGTCTCATTAATGGTAAACCATATTTTTTTATTATGTATTAACGAAAAACATAGAATGATATATGTATATAATTTTAAAAAACAAGAATACTATCATAAATATAAAAATAATATTATTATAACCACATTCAAACTATCCCCATAGATGTTAATATTTACATAGCCTTGTTTACAACAAAACCCCAAGTAAAATAAATATAATTTTGCATGAAAAAATAGCTTATATTCTCCATTATAATTAAAATATGTGTCCTCATTGACATAATTTATTTAACATAATCTCATTTCATCAGTCATCACATTATCTTATAAATTAAAACTAACTATATTCAATTTCACCTCAAAATTTTAGGATGATAGTAAATACAATATTAACCGCAAATCTACAAAATCAACAATATTCAGTTTTAGATTTTTTTCATCCAATTATATAGAGTCACAAAAACTAAAAAAATCATTTAAACATAGAATTCCTCGGATACAAGTGTCTTAACAACACAATGTTGGATAAGTGAAAGGTGATGTCATGGGATATTTCAAATGATGATCTGTTTCAGGTTACTTAGGTGTTGCAGAGTTACTGACCAATTCCGTCTTTCAAAAGAGGAAGAAAATTAAAACAACTTCTAAAAGGTATTATAAAAATAAAATATAAGATAATAAAAACAAAACATGAAAGTATGGGTGGTTTTTTATCGTTTATAAAACTCGAAAGATTTTTCTGGAGGTAGAATAAATTTTTTTGTATTTATTTTTGAAATGAAGTTCGATTAAAAAGACACAACAAGAAGATGCATTTTAGAAAATATTTAAAAGGCATAATCAATATAACTCTACCAATTAACTCAATTATTTTTCATTATCATTTAGATTAAAATTCACTAAATTATAATCCTATAATTTGTAAACCCTCAACCCCTACAAGAGTTAACTTAACCACAAAGATGAAATTACTTAAACCCTCGTCCAACTTCGGAACAGGCACCTGCAACACCCATATTTGATTTATGTTCTTAGGTTAGATTATGTTCAGTTGTCAATTAGAGAACATATCCACTCTATAAATGAGGATTAATGGAGTTTATGGATTATATTTTAACTCTAGCAATTTATCATATGTGGTCTTTTCTATCGATTAAGATCACACTCTAACAATTTACACAACTTCTGACCACGTGTGTTTTTGTGTCAATTGTTCAATTGGTTGATTAGTTTAATTTAAATTAAAAACCCCATTAATAGATCATATTAATTAATTACAGTAGCTCATTTATTCAAATTAAATGAATGATTAAAGTTAGAGTTAGATCGATTGATAAAAAGAACTACTCTTCAATGGGTTGTGTTGCCATTGTAGAAACGTTCTGCATGTGAAATGGTTTAGAAAGGGTTGAAACCAATCATGTTACTACTATTGATTCCTGACCAATTTGGAAGATTTAGAGAAGAATAAATTTGAACAAAACAGATGATAAGATAACAAATAAAAGATTAATAAAGAAGTTTATTAAACAAAAAAAAGTATTACAACACGAAGAAGAAGAAGAAGAAGATGAAGGATTTGGCGTAGGGATTCTTGCTTCAAGAGCTACCCTTATTGAGATGGATGGAGAATTGGAGTGGATGCACTTCTCCTCTTCCATAAAATTCCCAATTCACGTCCAAACCCCACCAAATGATAAAAACACCAATTTATAGTGTGGTGGGGAGGCTAGTTTTAATGTGGTTTCAAATGTGAATGCGGAATCTTGGACAAATATTTTATGCCAACATGAACCGCTCATTTAACCACCAAAACGTGTGAATTAGTTGTTATTCCAGAATTATTTTTTGTGAGAAAATGATTATAGAGCTCCTCTAAATATTTGGGCCTACACCAGGCACGATTGAAGATGTTATGGCCTAGATACGGATCCCATGTCCATTCTTCCGGGTCCATCCCAACATTGACTTCATACCCCATATTGACAAATCAAATGCCTGATTTAGCTCCAATATCCTAAATGAAAGTTGTAGAATAATATTTAAGGAACACATTTGAAAAATTTTATGTTAAAATAATTCAAATAAATTTATTTATGTTTGGAATGCTTCATTAAATTTTAACAGGTAAAACTAGAATTGTCCTCAAATTTTCAAATGTAAGATCTAATCCCAAATATTCCACAAATGAAAATATTTAGCACAATGTGATGAAATTATGTCATTTATTATATTTAGAATATTCAATTATTTTTTTTATCAAATCCACCACACTTACACTATTTTACTCCTTGGAAAAACCTCATATCACGTAAATATCAATATCAATACAATTTTTAAAACACATATCCTAGAGATTCAACAATTCAACACCAAGAAAAAAAAAGATATCATGACTCATAAAAAACCATTATTTAAAATCATAAATTTATATAATTCTATATATTTACACTTCATTTATCCTCCCATACTCAAAAAACACTTACCTCACTTGAATTATTTCTTATCACATTAATGTCAATTGTTCAGAAATGTCTTTCTCATCCAAACTCATACAAGGGTCACCATAGGCTTGATAAATTCCTACATAACCACTCAATGAGAGTCAATGAAAATGTTTATCATGGGAACTTTTTAGGGGTTTTCTGTGGATTTTAGATGGTAGGATTTGGATGTGAAAAACTTTGGGGCTGAATAAGGAGGGCTATACTCTTTTTGAAGAAAAATTTCATTAATATAATTTTCACTTTAATATGGTATCCTTATCAATCCCCACAGAATCGATTCATGTTAATCATCATCAAAAATAACTAAATGTGCTCCCCATTCAACATTTCAGCAGTAAAAATTTCAGTCTTCTAAAAAATTATTTTTCTTGAAAATTCTTGTTAGGCAGAACTTTCTCTCTCTATTAGAAGCTCTAAAAAGTAACTACATAATTTATCATGAGAGCTCTAGAAAAGGCATAGATTTCAGTGTGATTATTTTCTTCAGCATCAAACATATCTCTTTAGAATTTAATTTTCCACCCAAATTATCATAGAATGTGGAGTCACAACACAAGACAACTTCCCCCACACTTATGTTCAACTAGATTATACAATTTAACTTAAAAAGTTGGTTAATTATGGAAAATTGGCTTACAATGTGGCTAACATAACAGGCTATTCATGGCTTTTAAGGGAAAAAACAATTAAATGATCATGTTAGACCCTCATAAAAAAGGATTCTATGAAATGTGGGATTTAATACCAAACAAATTCCTCAATCATTTAAACATAAGTACCTCAAACCTTCATGTTTTGATAGGAATAAATCAAATTCTGGTTAAATCAAGCATGGTTTAGTTCTCTCAATAAGTGAGGTAAATGTAATGAATATAAAATGAATGGTTTAGAATCCTCACAGGATAGTGATTTCAAAAATAAAGACAGTGATATGTGTGATGGGATTCAAAATTCAGTGTACTTTTCATGAAATTACTAAATATTTGAACTCGAAACAACGTCATTTTCATCATTCATTTATGGTTGGTATCATGAGATAAATTTTTTCACTTACTATTATGAATTTAAAAATGGTGATTAGAATCATTTCAGATCAAAAGTTTCAAAAACACAAAAAAACTAAAAAATAAACATTTTTTTTTGAAAAATGTCCAATTTATTTAATTCATTAAAAAAACATGAAAACAATTGAAATTACTAAACTAAAAGGTTCCCTCCCCCACACTTAAAATATTTCACTGTCCTCATAGTGAACCAATGAGATAGTATATTTTAATTAAATGTATAATTTTAAATAGGAAAAAATGAAACAAGTGAAATGGTTAGGAACATCCTTCAATGCTCAAGTGATGATGGGGTCGTGTAGTGTGATAAAATCCACTACATCAGTTGGAAGTCCCTCAATTTATTTCTTCAAACATTTCCCATTGAATGTAATTCTATTTTTAGTGTCCTCTTGTGTGATCTTCACTGTACAATAAAGAAAAACAATAGTCACAACATAAGGACCAAACCATCTTGAACACAACTTACCAGGCATCAGCTTCAGTCGTGAACTATAGAACAAGACTTTCTCTCCAACTTGAAATTGGATTTTCTGGATGATTTTGTAATGAGATTCTTTTGATCTTTCCTTGTAGAGCCTTGAGTTCTCAAATGATGACTATCGAATCCCCTCAAGCTCTTGAATTTTCAGCTTCCTTTGGATTCCAGCCTAGGCCAAATCCATGTTGCATTTTTTTTATAGCCCAATAAGACCAATTCTCAACTTCCACAGGAGGATGGCATGCTTTCCCAAAAACTAACTTAAAATGGGGACCTACCAATGGGTGTCTTGTATACTATCCTATAAGCCCAAAGTGCTTCATCCAAGAACTTTCTCCAATCTTTCCTATTCAGAAACATAGTTTTCTCCAAAAAAAATTTCAATTCATGATTTGAAACCTCATCTTTTCCATTTGTTTGGGGGTGTTATAGTGTTGAGGTTTTGTGTGTCACCCCATACTTCCGAAGAAGGGAAGAAGGATTCCAATTTCCAAAAGTGTGTTCACTAGTTAATGATGATGGCCTTCGGTACTCCAAACAAGCAAAAAATCTGCCCTTTGACAAACTCCACAATAACATGAGTATCATCAGTCTTGGCGGTCTTAGCCTCCACCCATTTACTCACATAATCAATAGTAACCAAAATATAAAAAAAACAAAACTAGGAAAAGGACCCATAAAACCGATGCCCCATACATCAATAAACTCAAAGAAAAGTATAGGTTGTTGGGGAATCTCCTATCTCCTAGAAATTTTCCCAGTGTGTTGGCAATGAGAGCATGACTTAAAAAACACATGGGGATGATGGAATTAGGTAGGAAAATATAATCTAGAGTCCAAAACACTCCTAGTTGTCCATTGGGGTCCAAAGTGTCCACCACAAGAAAGTGTATGACATAATTGTAGAACAGACTCAAACTCATGATTAGGAACAGACCTCCTGATAACATGGTTACTACATCTGCGCCATAGGTATGGATAATCCCAGAATTAATATCAAGACTCACTTTTTAATTTTTTTACTTGATGTTTCTTTATATTTGATGGGATTTTAGTAGAAACAAGGTAGTTAACTAAATATTCATACCAAGGAAGCGTACTTGAGATGGAATAAAGATGCTCATTGGGGAGTGTACCGATGTGGTACCTAGTCCAAGGTGACATCCTATATTTTGTGGGTAAGCTTACTCATGTGGATCACCATTATTTTTTAGGGGCCCTTCTTGTAAATTATCTAAATGTTAAATTCCTGATGAAGAAGCACCCATCAGATTAGCTTGGGCTTTGCATCTGGCTTCTTCAATAGGTACATTAGAGTAGCATGGTCTAAGAAAACAACTATTTTAGAGTTCAATAAATATTAATGGAATTTATCTAAAGAAAATATTACATAAAGAAAATTCATTTTCTTGGTTGTGTAGTTTGATTTGGCAGAATATAGTGTCCTCGAAGCATAGGCAATCACATGTTAACATTCCTCCACCCTCTAAGATAAGACAAATCCAACTGTAAAGTTAGAGGCATCACACATAATCTCAAAAGGAATCTCCCACTATGGGGGTTGTATGATTGGTGGAGTGGTCAAAAACTTATTTAGATCATCAAAGGAAGTCCTGCATGAATCATCAAACGCAAAATCAGAATCCTTTTGAAGTAATCACGACATAGGAAGAGAAATCTTACTAAAATCTTTGATGATGAGCCAATAAAATTATGCATTCCCTAGAAATGATCTAACATCATGCACGCATGCAGGATATGGTAATAATGAAATAATTTCTATCATAGATCTATAAACCTCTCTCCCATGTTTTGAAACTACATTCCCTAAGACAATACCATGATATACCATGAAATGACACTTTTGACAGTTCAAGACTAGATTCTTTTCAATACAACGATTCAAAACCTTTCCCAAACTAGAGATACAATCATAAAATGAATACCCATACATTGTAAAATATTCCAAAAATACATCCATGAAGGACTCAATAAAATCATAAAAAGTACACACCATGCATCTCTAGAAGTTGCCTAGGGCATTTCCAAGTTTAAATGGAATCCTTCGATGGGAAAACATACCGAATAGACATGTGAATGTTTTATTCTATTGATCCTCCAGCACAATAAGAACCAGAATATATCCATAAAATACATCCAAAATATAGTAGCCTGTTTTCCCAACTAGTCTCTCAAGCATCTGATCAATAAATGGGAGGGGGAAATGGTCATTGTGAGAGGACTGATTTAGTATCCTATAATGAATACACACACGCCAATTGTTTTTTACCCTCATTGGAACTAACTCATCTTTATCATTTTTAAAAACAGTAACACCACTTTTCTTAGGCACAAACTAAATAGGACTCACCCATTGGGAATCACAAATAGTATCGATTATACTTAACATGAGAAAATTTCCAACCTATTTTTTAATAACTTCTATAAGGGTTAGATTGAGTCCCCTTTTTGGTTGCCTCACTGGTTTATCCCCATCCTCCAAAAAATTCCAATGCATGAAAATAGAGGGTCCAAAACCTGATATGTCAGCCAAGGTCCACCTGATTGCCTTAATGTTCTCCCTCAAAAGATTAAAAATTATTTGTTCATGTTAAAAAATAAGATTATTAGAAATTATAACAGGTAATCTCTCACCACTCAAAAAGTATTAGTATTTGAGGATTGGTGGAAATGGATTGATATCCAATGAATGTGGGTGGTGTATCGATGGAGACATTAAAAGAACTGAAATATGTACATAAAGAGAATCAGTATCAGAATATAAATCCTCATAATCAGAGAATAAAGCCTCAAATCTATTAGCATTATCAATATCTATGTCATAATCAGATATCAAATGATCAAAATATCATTAATATTCAAAATCATTTCTAAGAGAGTCTTGTTCATTAAGAATAGGTGTGGAAGTACTCTTAGACATCAAACTAGAACCAATACTTATAATATTTCTAAGCATTAGACAATTAAATTCCATGGGGTTTATATATGGTGGTTCAAAATGGGAGATAAAAATGTAGAATGGTCCTCTAAGGGTTAATTCACGGAGTCCATAACATTAAATATCACAACATAATCACCAAACTCCATAGAAAGTGTACCCTCATTGAAATTTATGATAGTTTTTTTTCTGTTTTCAGGAAGGGTCTACCTGATATAATGAGAGCATGAGAACATACATGATCATCCTCTATGTTATGCACTTAGAAATCTGCATGAAAGATCATGTCTCTTACGCAGACAAGAACATTATCAAGGATTCCCACTGGATATGCCATAGCTCTATTCGTCAACTACACCACTACTCCCATTGGTTTCATCTCACCAACAAAAAAAGAAGAGAATATAGAGTGAGGCATCACATTTATCGAAGATACCAAATCCCAAAGAGCATCATAAAAGTGAAACTCCCCTATGGTGCATGGTATGATGAATGTCTTGGGATCCTAACACTTTGTTTGCATTGCTATAGTTGGTGTAATGAGTGATGAAACATTCCTTCCAAGATTGATTCTCTCATTTCCCTTGGGCCCCCTTCGATTGGTATAATGATTTTTTAGAATTTCACATGCCTTGGTATTTTCTTAAAGGCTTCATGTATAAGAATTTTGATCTCCACACACTTGAATGTGTCCGAAACCTTTTTTTGCATGGCTTCTTCAGCCATATTTTTGGTTTGTAAAACTATGTTTGGAAATTAAAGGGGTTTAGGAGTTACATCATCAATATTTTTCATACCTTTGCATTTCTCCTTGGATTTCTCATTAGTTTGGGTGGAATGGGGATTTTCTAGAGTTGAGGTGAATCTCGGTGGAATGATAGGTGAAAATGTATCAGTAGTTTTCTTCCCACTTCTCAATGTGATGGAACTGACATTCCCCTAGGGATTTAAATTAGGTTGGGAAGTTTGATTTCTAGAGTTCTTACTTAGCAGTTCATGGAGGGTAGTGGCAATCAAGCTCATTTCTGTCTTCAACTCCCTCAAATCCGATCCTTGACTCTTCAACTCAATTTTTTGATTAAGAAAAATTTGTTTCAAAAGATAATCAGTATTATAATCTACCTTTGGTGGGGGATTACTTTATTGTTGTATTGTTAATTCATGGGAATCAAATCTCTATTTGGGTTGTTGGAAACCATGATGGTAAGGTTGATGCTTCTTGATGTTTTGTTGAAAATGTGGAATTTGTTGTTATCCAGAGAGATACCTCATGTTTGATTGATCTTTCCACCCTTGGATGTGTGATGATGAAAAATAATCAAGATTCATTTGGGGATATGGTTTTTGTTACGACTAATATGGTCTCTGAGGAAACACTACAACAAAATCTTCTGTTTCTTATAGTTGGGGTAAACAGTCAGTTGGGTGGAATGTCTTATTGAAAAAGCTAAAAGGCCTTGAAGGAGGGGGTTGAGATTTCTTTTGAGCAAAAGAAATATATCTCACCATAGTTTTTAGTTCTTCCATCTTGGTATCAATCTAATAACTTCCAAGAGAATATGGAATACCTAATGTACATCCCTGACATGTGGTGTACCTCGATCACTTAATTATTGGGAGTTTTGGGCCATTTTGTTGATCAAATCATGTGTATCTAATGGTGTCTTGTCCACCAATGTGTTTCCAGCCGCAACATCGACCATGCTTCACTTCATAGGTGTGAGTCCTTCATAGAGGTACTGGATGATGAGTTGCTAACTAATTTGGTGATGTGGACAGCCTGCACACAACTTCTTGAATCACTCCCAGCACTTAAACATTGAATCCTCTTCTGCTTGCTTGATCCCCTAGATATTCTAATTAATGGAATTTTTCCTTGAATCTGGAAAAAATCTTGTAAGAAAAGATGTTTCATGTTTTTCCAACAAGTTACATCTTCGGGTTGTAAATAATACATCCATTCATTTGCAGCTCCATCAAGTGAGAATATGAATGATTTTAGTTTTATTTAGTCTTTAGATACATTTCATGGTATTAAGGTGGAGAAAACCACATTAAATTTTTTATAGTGTTTATTGGGATCCACACTAGAGAGGCCATGAAATTTTAGAAGAAGGTTAATTAATCCAGATTTCAGTTCAACGTCTGATTTGATATTTGGGTATGCTATGAAATTCAGTAGATAATTAATATTTGGTGTAGCCAACTCTCAAATGGATATATTATGTTCACTTGCATTATTTTCATCCATTGGTTTTTGTTTTATGGATGAATTTTAATTTCATCCAATTCCAATGTTCTGAGAGTGGAGGAATTCTCCAACTGGATGAATGTTGAATCTTCCCGTAGACTGGGAATTTATGATTCGAGATCAAAAGCTACGTTCAATCTCAGGTTTAAGATCTAAAATATCCTTAGGATTAGTTCATGTCAAAAATAAAATAAAAATTAATAGAAGGAATGTGAACCATAGTAAAATAAATAATAGAATTTTGAGTTGATGGTCCAGAAAATGTAGAGGAAAATAAAAGAAGAAGAAAAAATTAAGATTGGGTAAAGAAGGAAGAAAAAAAGTGGAAGAGTATAAAATATAAAATAAAATAAATACCTATAATTAGAATAAATAATCACTTTCCTCCCTGGTAACGAATCCAATTTGAAAGGCACTGTCGTGGGTGCCTTCAAATAATGTTCGGTTTCGGGTTACTTAGGTGAAATAAAGTGGCTGGCCAAGGTTGTATCTAAAAGGAGGAAGCAAATTAAAACCCCTTCTTAAAGGTATTATAAAAAAATAAAAGATAATAACAACCCTAATTTAAAGTATTGGGTAGGTATATCATTTATAAAAATAGAAGATATTTTTGTTTGTTTTTTTCTGAAATGAAGCTAGATTAAAAAGACACAACAAGAAGATGTTTTTTAGAAAATATTTAATAGGTGTAATTGATATAACTCTAAATATTCACTCAATTATTTGTAATTATAATTTTTATTAAAATTCACTAAATTATAGTCCTATAATTGTTTAACCCTCTAAACCTATGGAAGATAACATAACGACAGATATGAAATTACTTAAACCCCTAGGCTAGCTTCGAAACATGCAATCACAACACCCTTCTTTAATTGATGTTTTTGGGATAGATTATGGTCAGTGGATAATTAGTACATATATCCACTCTATAAATTAGGATTATTTTAGTTTAGGGATTATATTTTAACTCAACAAATTTATCCCATGTGGCATTTTTTTACCGATTAAGATTGCACTCTCACAATTTACACAACATCCGATCTTGCGTGTTTGTGTGTAAATTATTAAATTCCTTGGTTAGTTTAATTTATATTAAAAACACAATTAATATAACATTTTATATTATTTAAAGTATCTCATTAATTCAAAATAAATTAATGAATAAGGTTATAGATAGATCGATTATGAAAAAGAACTACTCTTCCATGGGCGGTGTAGTCATCGAAGAAACGTTTTGCATGTGCAAAGGTTTAGAAAGGGTAGACCATAATCACGTTTGTACTTCTGATTACAGAACAATTAGGAAGATTAAGAGAAGAATAAATTTAAAAAAACATAATATATTAGAAGAAATAAAACAAGAAAAAAGATGTTTATTAAACAAACAAAGGTATTACAACACGAAGAAGAATAAGAAGAAGACGACTTCATCGAAGGGATCATTGATTCTGGAGATACCCTTATTGAAATAGTTTGATAATTGGAGTGGATCCACATATCCTCTTCCCTAAACTTCCAAATTCACGTCCCAACCCCACCAAATGATAAAAACACCAATTTATAGAGGTGTGGGGAGACTAGGTTCTAAGTGGTTTCAAATGAGAATGGGGAATCACGACCAAATATTTTATTCCAAATTGAAACTCCCATTTGACTGCCAAAACACGTGAATATTCTATCATTTCAGAAGGATGATTTGTGAGAAAATGATTCCTATAGATCCTTTCAAAATTTGGGCCTAATCCAAGAATGTATGTATATGTTATTCCACAAATACAGAACCCATGTTTATTCTACCAATTCCAGACCATCTTTTACTTCATAGCCCATTTTCACCAACCAAATGAATGATTTATCTTAAATGTCATCAATGAAGGTTGTAGAATATTATATCTGGAAAAAATATGAAAAATATTAAGTTAAAATAATTTAAATAATATTATTTATATTTGAAATACTACAGTAAGTTTTTAAAGGGTAAAACCCGAAATTTCACCAAATTTTCAAATGAATTATCAAATCTCAAATATTTTATAAATGAACATATATAGCACAATGTGAGTAAATTATATCATTTATTATCAGTAAAATATTCAATAAAATTGTGTTTTATCAATAAGGTTGTTCTTTAGAGAGAATTTCATCTCTTGGTAATACGTTGTTTTTGGATAAGTTACATATATCACCCCTCAATTATCAATCCCATTGTAACACCTATTTATAATAACAACATAATTAGATTAAAATCCACTATCCATAAAGGAATATTTTTTACATTTTCTTCCTTATTGGAAATTAAACCGAATTATTTCTATTGGGTCTCATGTAATTATTTTTATTATCATGGTTGTGGTTGAACTACCGTGTTCTTCCTTAATGTCCCAAATATACTTTTTAGAACAATATTTGTGAGGATATCTACCAATTCATCTTGATTAGGGAAAAATTGCAACACTATTTCTCTATTTTATAATTTCTCATTGATGAAATGAAAATATAAATCTATAATCATGGATCTTGAATTTTTTATATTATTTTTAGAATGATCTATAGCTCACAGATCATCATAGTTATTTCTTAGTGGTTTTTAAATTTTCAACCATAAATCCTCTAATTACACACTCTTAATAATTCTTGGTTTGAAACCAATAGTTTCTATAACCAATTTAATATCTATAGTAAATATTGTTATTGAATTTATTTTTTTAGTTCCAACAAACACAATTGTCTCCCAATAAGAATGGGCCTTTGAACGTGGACCCTTTACCACAAAACTCACCTACCGAATCATTATTTATAAAACTAAATAGATAAATTTTGTTTACTTGAAGAAAATGTATCCCATAATTCAATGTCCCCTGGATATATCAATGAAATATATTGTTAGACATATGATAAGAATATTTTATATCAATCTAATCTACAAAATAAATGCTCAAAACATATATAATATATAGTAAAAAATATATGAGATGATGAAGACTCGTAACCGGTCTTATGAAATCACTTTGATTAATATTGTTTCCATTTTCATACATTGAAAACTTATAAACCACGTGAATTGGTGTATACAGTGGCTTTGATTCTTCAATTAAAAATATCTTCAAAAATTCTATAGAGTTCTTCTCTGTGGGGAAGACAGTAAAATTTCCTTTCTTAGAATATTTTTATGCCCATGAAGTATATCATCTCATCATGAATGGGAATCTCATAATTATGATTAAATTAGTTTTAAAAAAATCTCAATAAAATTTTATTGAACATAATAAATGATACTACCATCATAAACAATTATAATTAGGTACATCTATTCATTTTATTGATATAAATATTGACTTCTATATTAATATTAATATATATATGATTATTTATGTAGTTATTGAGTTTAAATACCAAACCCATGATGAATATTTTAGACCATAATGATTCTTATTCAAATTACTCACTCTTTTGTATTCATTTTCAAATTAACAACCATTATATTCTTTTATATACAACTTTTATTCAAGATAATAATTTATTAATGATGATTTGGAATCAATTTGGTATATGTAATATCTATTATTGGTTGTAACAATAATAGAAATTCAAATAGATTGAAACCATGAAACAAGAGAAATGGTATCTTAAAAATAAACAACTTATACTCTTGATTATCCCTCATAAACCAATAAAGATTAATTTACTATAACAACTCATTGGTAATTTATATTTTCTAGAAATACCCACATGGTTCCAATAAAAAATTTAACACTAGTTATTAGCAGAAGTTAAAATATGGAATTAGTTTCAGTTTCATACAACTCTTCATTTAGAAACTCTATCCACTCCACATGTTTAAAATATTCAATTACTACTTTATGCTCAATTTTAGAGATATTTTTTAATAATTTTCAAATATAACTTGTGTTTTAGTTGGATCTTATGTGTTCCCATAATATCTCAATTTTCTTAAAGTATAAATAGGTGTAAGTTATTTTGCAATGATGTTGTGTTTTTATATGTGTTTCAACAGATTTCAGATATATTGGTTTTCTGATTTCATTAATCTCTTCCTCATCATCATTATAATCTAAATAAAAATTCATCACATAGTTTTTAGCTTCAGGTTATTTTTTATTATGATTTAAAATACTCTATCTATTTTTTTCATCATATTCATCATAAAACATTTAATCTAAATAATGCATTATGGGTTGGTTCTTAATGATTTTGACTTCATAAAATTAAACAATTTGTGATGTTTCTTATTCTATCATTAATATCCATCACCAATAGATATTTTTCCAATATATACAATTTCCTCGGGATTACCATCTAAGATCTCGATCATAGTGTCATTGATTTTGATGATGTAATGTATCCCAAAGACTCATAATTATCAAACTATTGTATTTTAATTATACAACATTTCAAATGAATTGTGATTTTAATTTCTCTTAAGAAAACATATTTTTTTAATATTCCTTATAGTACAAATTGTCTCCATCAAAAAAAATTATTATTTACTATACTCAACAAGCTTTTTTCTCCAAATTGGCACTATATATATATTATTTTATTTATAAAATCAATTTTTTTGTGGCCTGAATGGGGTTCTAAATTGATGTCTTATTAATAAATAGATAGATACAAAACCAAATCACGTCCAATTTATTCCTTCCCATTTTTTGATTTAAATTTCATTATGTGAATTCCAATCTATAATTTTAATTCAATAATATAGATCTTGAACATATCAACATCCTATGACATGTGATTTAAAAGTAGGCCTCTTCTAATTCATGTGAAGTAATCCAATACTGTAATAAAATAAAAGTTATGTTTTATATATTTATGTCTCGTATGACCACAAAAATATATGTAAATAAATTATAGTAACCTATTTTAATTTATCTCTATTTACATTTGTTTCTCTTAAACCAATATTAAAATCTTACAGGTCTCGAAAATTTGATCATTATCTCAGTTAAATAGATGTAAATACATAACCATATTTTCATTATAGATATTACACAGATTTTATTAATTAATATGGAAAGACATATTTTCCTAATAGTTTCTCCCTATCTATAACAGAGATAATGGTAATTGTTTGGGTCACCAATCTGAAACAAATATTCACCTATTCTTTCTCCTTTTATAAAAATACCTCGATCAATTACTCTATTAAAAATGTAATTTTTGTTATTCAATATTCCAACATTTCCATTATAAATTATTTTTGTTAATAAATATGTTATATTTGATCCAAAATAAATAAATACTCCTATAAATTTTTTCTAGATGGTTCAATTTAAGCTAAATGTATTAAAATAAATTTAACAATATCGCATTTTCAAAGGATACAAAGCCTCCTTTAGCTAACTAAATATCTTTTAGGATCTTCTTAGCTCATGTCATATAGAAATGAAATACACTTTTAAGAATCCATTTACATCCCATTTTTTAGATAATAAATTGAGTCCCAACATCATTAATTCCTTAGTCATTCTTTTATTTAAAATATTCTCAAATTTTAGAATGCTTTTTTTGCTAGTTTGGAAATAATAATCAACACTCTTCAGCACTATGACCATGAAAGTCACATCTTTCAGAAGTTTTCTTAAATGGTGACTCAATATTATCATACATTAATATTATATTATTTAGATGAATATACATTAAATTAATGTAACAGATGATTAAAGACCATAATTGATGTTTTCTGTTAGAAAAGTGGAAAATAATCTTATAATTTTTTGAAATATCATTAATATCTTTGACAATGTTATTCTTACATAGTTCTCCTCTTCGACATACCATACCTAAATCATTCATCATAAAATAGGTAAGGTATCTTAATAATTCTTGATCTCATATACTCAGTATGCATAAACATAAGATATATAAATTTGTAATCATATGAATTTACAAGATTGAATAATGGTATTTGAAAATGAAAAAACATTTGATGTACATCCTAACCATTCATAGATCATAAACCTGAGTTTCTAAATAAATAACGGAACTTCATAAGATATGATTCATAAGAAAATTATTTTAAATGAGGCAGTATAGAATAAAATTATCATAAGACATGGGATTTTTGGATACATGTGATCTTATAAAATTATAAATATTTTTAAATCGAAACCGGATCAATCATTAAGTTAATGACATCGATTTAGTCTGTCAAAAAAACTTACGGACATGAAAACAGGTACATGAATATCATTATTAACATGATAGAGAGGACAATGTATACCATCTTGAACATATACCTAGGTTCACAGATAACATTGTGAACATGTAATCAGGTTCACACAAAACATTATAGTTGTCAAGGTTCACTACTAATATCCTATTAATAGACTAAGTCAATTACCATTGTTATTTGTCTCTTCTTTCCAGAAATGTCTTACAGTATTGGATTCACACCCCATTCCAACAATGTCATACTGTACCAGGCTTTCTCCCCATTCCATCCATTTCAATATCACAAGATATATAAATCATTACAACAATTCAGTGGAGGGGTATATAGGTCCACCAATGTCATAATGAAAACCATATTATAGTGTTCCACTATATCATAAATATTCATTATATAATAACCCATGAAATAAAATAGGTATCATAACCAGTTTATCATATCATATTCATTGGAAATGAGACATGATATATAATTACTTCTTTAAAGAACAACCCATTAAAAAACAGGATTTCATTAGAGTTTTATCATCTTACAACCTATAGGACAGAAATGAGATTCAGAATACTCATTCCATCAAAACATAAACCATTTTGAGGAAGAGTATTAATGGAATCATCATATCATATCACATGTAAGAAATACGTTAAACTAGTGGGTGTCGTCTTAGATAAAAAATAATAATGAAATATTTTTTTTACAATATTTCCTGAAGAATAATATACATTAGGATTTCAAAATGATTTTTAAAAGATAATTTTTTTAAAACCTTTTCTCTTAAATCATTTAAAAAATTATAAATGAATTATTCAAAATCATCTGAAATAATTTTTAAATCTCAAAATATTTAGAAAGATACTATCATAGAAAATATATTTAAAAACATATAATGGATTATTTTAAAGTAATTTAATATAATTTTTAGAACATATAATATTTTGAAACCAATTTCCAATGAAAATGGAATCGTGAACATATAAAAGATGCTATGAAAATAATTTGAAAAACATTTTAAAATATAAAACACTGTGAAATGTTATTTTCATTGTAAATAACACTTCATGCATAAAAGAGAAAACTTTGAAAATTATTTTAAATGGATTTTGAATATAATATATTTGTTAAATTTAATTTCATTAAAAAATTTATTAAAATATAATCTAAAAACTATTTTTAAAAAAAATATTATAATGCAACTTTATTAAAGAAAAATTATTTCCATCTAAATAGTGAAACTACATCAGATTTTCAAAGAAATATGTTCTTATTTATATTATGTTCTGTGGAGTGTAAAAATGGTACCATTAGATAATGATATTTGGAATTTGATTTGGAATAGAAAATTATTAGTAATTACTGACAGGTATATCATGATCATTTAACATTAGATGCATAATCATAAACAATCTCTATAAATGATATGAACGTATCATAAAATCATTACAACATTGGAATTATTGAATCAAAATCCTCTTAAAGGAATAAATAAAATGGGATTAAAAATATTACAAGGATAAATATAATAATGATATTAATTATAAAGGGGAATATATATACATATTGAGAATTAATATTGGTTCATAACATAATGTAAATCTCAATGATTGAAAATTGAGAGAAAAAATATCATACCGATTTGGTAGATTTTAAACCATAAACCACATGACAGGGTTCGAATCAATATGTACAAAAAAAAATTAATGCATAAGAGTACATAGATATATTTATTTAAAGTATATACACCCCATAAAAATAGTTTAAGATTATGATATTTTTCCCATGAAAGTTAAAAAGTTAGATGAAAATCCAATACCTTAAGTCTTGACATCCTTTGTACATATTAAAAACTATTGAATAATAAATATTTGTTTATTATAAATATATTACGTAGTAATAATTATGTATATCTTACCATATTATATATTCTTATGACCCATATATTACCTTTATATTTACAATTCCATGTTAATGGGAGGTTTCAGGTAATAAATTCTTTACCTTTCATAATTTTTAACATGTTTTTATGGTCCTATTGCATTAATCATGGGTTCATGATTTTTAGAATCTAAAAAATGGTTTAATTATCTTATATATTTTATAAATATGTATTTATAAAAATTATTAATATATAGTGATAAAAAATGATACACACCATTCTTGGAGGTAGTAGGGTGTATGTACGCATGAACATTGTATTCATTTTCTTATCAAATTGAAATAAAGATAAATAAATGGTATAATATTGTGACCTAAAAATTTGGAAATGGGAAGTCAAATACTCCAATAAAATTTTAAAATGAAGATAAATGAACTGATTGAATACTTGACAAAGAATATTTAATATTGATAAATCGGCATAGGAAATGACCAGACCACAAAGTGATAATATTCTCCCTAGACCACATCTTTTGATGATGTTACTAGCCGCAAACTATCGACAAAAAAATGGTTCAAAAGAAGAAAATGATTAAATTGGTCCCCCATGAGTGATTTTGTTCTCTAAATAGAGGAAGAGAAACTCACGCTGTGTACTATTTTCTGTGGACTCAGATAGTTCACGAGAAAGACAAAGTGATTGGAATCCTGTGAATAATGTTGTTCAGAGGACTTTAGGGGTGATTTGTTATTTTGAAAACAGAATCCCCTACAGGACAATACTAATGGAGTCATTTTTAGGCTAGGATATTCATTTATATTCATCCATAAAAGGTTTCATGCAACCCATCGATCCACATCCTCCAGCCATATATAACAAGATAATATGGGGAGCCTAGAAAAAGAGAGACTGAAACAAAATTTTCAAATGCAGAAGATAGTAATATTAGAGGTGATCAATAAAATAAGGTATAGAAGAATATATTACCACATAGATGGAGTTTTTAGAAGATTCCCAATAGGTATAGCCCTTCCCGTATAATGACTTTATAAAATATAATAAAAATCAGAAGACAGTGAACCCAACTTCTTTCGTGTATGTATTTTTAATGAAGCACCTGAATAATTTCCATTCTTCAAATCAGTGCCCCACATTGAAAAATACTACGTTAGAGGAACCCAACACTGTATAGAAATTGAAAAATGGAAGGAACCTATCCCTGCATAGAAAATCACTATGCAATCGGAACTAAGCCATGCATACCACCATGGTACGTAACCATAACTAAGCATCTCATAGCAAAGCACTATGTTGGAGAAACCTAATCTCTCATAGGAAAACTTTATGCAGATGATGTTTAGGTCCACATACCATCACAGTATTCAGAAAAATCCCCCATCTGTTTAGCAATATGCTATTTGGGGAAACCTCATCTTATATGATAGAATTGTACGCGTAATGGGGTATTCTTAGGCTATCCATCAATTAACTCCAATAATTTCCTACCATTTACATCTCATCACATATATTCCCTATTCTAGCCAGTCCAACAGAATTAAGAAAATTTCTATTCCAAATCTAGTGGATCAATACAATAGGGCTACACTGTGTACCAGCACACCCTTCTATGTTTACATAACCATGGTAAGTGGAGTCACATTTGTAATCATCATAATGGTGTGGACCCCCTGACTATCCCTAGGATTACATTCCCATGTTAATATAGGGTTCAAATTTGGGATACTAATGCTACCCTAATATTAAAGATATTAAGGGTAATCACTAGAATTTACCTTCCATGATATCCAATGATAAAAATATATATATCATTCTTGAATATACATTTGATGAGGAACAACACTTCTCAGTATTCCCCCAAACCAATATCAAGGAAATCACTCTTGGAGTAATCCCCCATTGATGGTAGGAGGTAGTGATCCCATCCCAACCACTTCTATCTTTTTTCACCTCCATTTCCATCAATGGAGAAGGAATGATGTGTATTTTGTTTAGTCATCCACATCCTCTAGCATCTCAAACCTACCATGGATCACATGGGCTTAAATGCTATTGATGATCACAACATCAACACAATAAAAAATGGGCATCATTCAAGCTGTAAGCCCCAAACGATGAATTATGATAACCCTCATTCCTTCCCAAAATAGGATATGTAGGATGCCTATCTAAGTCCTAAGTTCAAATGGTATCATACTAAGAGTTTATCCCTAATCATGACCCCCAATTCACCAATGCTTCCTTTATAGTTTAATCCTAAACACCGACTCAAAAAGGGCCTTCTAAACCTATATAATCCACAAATCATTCCTCCTTTAATGGAATCATCCATGCATATGCCCCATCATACAGAACTATGAGGCCCTTGATTCCCAACCAATTGGGATACATATTAATGCTCCTGAAGGTGAAAACCCAACCTCAAAACATTCCCTAATGTTTTTGGGTTTTATCCCAAGTAGGATCACCTACCCTGTGAAGACTATGTTCCATACAGGTACCTCGTTCCACCTCAGCATAAGTCCCACACCGAATCATCACTAGGCACCTTCCTCTAAGACATCCTTTTTGTATGAAGTTAAACTACATGGATGAGTCATCATCACAGAAACTTAAAAGGTGATGAATTTAGTTTAGTGTAACTGAACTATGGGAGCTTTGATTCCTCTAACATGGATATGTAGGAAGCCCATATTATGGTTTTGACCCCAACATTAGAATAATTCATTTCCCCTAAATGACGGAAAACTCCAAAGCAATTCATCACATGGATTCCTACCACATTATCTTAGTAAAATATGGATAAATTCTTGATTCATCCTCATATATGTAACATTCATGAAGAACCTATGATACATTCAAATATATACTTTGATAGATGACCTCATATAGATATAGATGAGTCCAACCGCTTGAATATTTTTGATTTCTCTTGAAACCCTAGGATAATATGTATGGAAATACAAGAAATCAACTGAGGATTCCCAAACATATGAACATAGCATAAATCTATAAGTGAGTCTCGAAATATGCAATAATTCCCCCCAAAAGGATGTGATGATCCTGAATTCCCATCCTCTCAACCAATGTGGGTCCATAAGTGTCATTGGCCAAGTCATCATCCAATTTGTGAATAACTTTTGGAGGATGGATCATGAATAATGGATATCATGGTCATTGGGTGTTTTTGGATATGTGAATAAGCCCATTGGAGAATTACCAAGGACATCATGCTCGATGTGGTGCTATTTCTCAGACACTTAACCCCCTTCAATCACCTACTAAGACTACTAAACTTAGCATATCATTCAAAATATAAATAAAATATCCATCCCCAGTCTCTAATGAACCATTTTCATCCTTGGTTACAGTGACATGCATCAAGAAGAAAGAAAAATGGTAAACCCAACGTGAATCCTAAACCAAGGTGGTGGGATACCCCACCACAAGCCCCTTTTCATCCAAAAGGAACAGGTCCAATCACGATTTTCAATAAAATATGTGGTCATGAGATTCTACTTTGATTGAAGTTCTATGTTTGTACATGTTGTATATATTATAGGTAATTAACCTCGAATCCATAAATACAATGGTGTCCTGACAGTCTTCAAATACACACACATTCACAACTACATAGGAAACTCGGTACTCAATGAATAATATGAAAACATCACCCCACCCAACATCTTCAATGATATATTTTGAATGAATTAATTTATTTTTACTACCAATATGGTACTCTCCCAATGGTGGTGGAAACATGGAATTCCCTTTAGGTCTCTAAGCACCTCCATTCGCCCATACAATACCGGACAGTAGTCTAGAACTAGGGCTCCCCACTGGCAGCCCACAACCATTTCAAGAACCTATACAAAGAATTTGATAAAGAGTACCTCCCATATTATAGGGAGAAATATGAAGTCGACACTGATGAATTCATTCCAACTTCTCAGGGGTATTATGCCAGATCTTTTTCTAGAATACATCACATCAAACATTGTGCGACTCATTATCCTTCTTCTGAATAGAATACCACATTAATGGCCCCTACTAAAATCTAACAGACATAGTCCCCTCATGTATCCCGAAGTGGGTTGTGAATATATGATCAAGAGTAGGTCATCACCTTGGTTATTCGGGAGGTGGTCTTCAATACAAACATGTGGTCATACTATAGGAAAACATAACATTATTCTCCCACTTCCAAATCCAAATACAGAAATACAATTAAAAATTTATGATGAGGCATAAATTACTTCCAATGAATTCTGGTCCCATCATGAAAATAAGGTGAAAAATTATATGCAGGTGAAAATACCAACAGAGGAATAAAAATCCCATTATCAAAATATGACGATAACTAGCTATTAGAAGAGTTTAATTTTTACTAAGGCATAACCAAACCATCAACCAAATTGGTTGGAAAGCTACAGGTAGGCACCCATCTTGGTCGATGAATATGAATCCTAGATATCAAATATGGTGGTAATCAGGCATGGGCAGAGTTAAATACCTTCCACCTCATATCAATCCCACCATTCTGATATGGTGTCAATCAACGAGAAGATGAAAATTCTTACCAACCATAAGGAATCCCACTAGAAAAATATAATTTTAGACAAATATAAGAATTGAAAAATTAATGTTAATTCATATATAGACCATGAGATAAATATAGTGGAAAAGGAGTAGTTGAAATTTCCTTCACATAAATATGAATCTCCTCATCTAAATTGGATGATAACTAGAGAAAAAAGCTGGCATATCCCGACTATAAACCTGGGGAAGGCTCGTTTCTCTTCCGTGACCTAGGATAACTCCCAATACCCACTAGAAACACATGGAGGACCAGTGTAGGTAAAATTTCCTCTTATAATATTGGAATGTAAATATATACTTGTTCTAGAAAAATACAAATCTCAAATAATCAAAAAAAATTATGGAGTATTAGATATATATTCTAAATCATATCCCCCAGACCTATCAAGATATAATTATGTCTATGGAAAAATCAAGGAGCTTTGGACCATGACCCCATCTCTCCCGCAAGGGTGACTCATCCAAAAAATAATATAGTCATTCTAGAGAAGACATGAATAACTATTCTAGTCTAAGAGGGTTGACAAATATATTATGTGATACAACGATAACATGATTGATAATAAACAACCATTCCAACTGGGGGACACTAGTCCAAAATGGTGGCTGCTCCAAGGGAGGCATATATCCTGACCTGAACTCAAGATTTCCATTGCAGTATCTTGGAAGAATAATTAAAACCACTCAAATATGATCCTCATATATGGTATGAATCCCTAGTTGTCCACAGGAGATCTCCCAAAATTAAAATTCACCATTGGAAGATGGAAAATGAAGAACACATTCCTAATTATTCTCTGTGGGAAGATAGAGTTCATGATGTCATTAAACCTATATCAATATAGGCTCAAGATCCTATCAATCCATTATAAAATAATATATGTGACTATAGTAGTTGCGAAGGACTTCCCTACGACATCGCTACCAACATCTCTAATGGCCCTCCCCAAAACACCCATGGGGGCTTAGCTCAAGGGTAGAAAATGATCAATCATGAGATCCTATCTCTTGATGAGTGTCATGGTATTACTCAACATGACTAGAAGATAGAATAAAAAAAGTCCCTCCCCATGATTTTTTCCAACCTAATGGTCCTACCCACGGTATAATATATAGTAATTATCCATTAAGTCAAACGTAGAGATATGATAGTAGTCCACTCCATATTTGAAGCAATGTAATGGTCCTCCATGAAATGGAACCAATAAACTTGAAGGACCACCCCTTGTCACCGTACATACTGAGTGAACTCCCCATGATTCACACTGGAGATGTTCTCCTTGCAAAAATATATCAAGAAATGATGGTTTTCCATCCCATGATAGTATTCGTGGTGAAGTTCTTCCCTAAAATGAAAAAAGCATCAAGAATGTCCACTCTTTCTACTGTGGTCTACCCAAATGGTCAACCCTAGGGTATATTCCTTGAAAAATATCCATACATTCAGAAACTCTATCGTGATGGTTGTCCTCAACACCACAACATCAAATATAATGTTCCTCCTCATAGTCAAAATTTACCTTGAAAATAATGTCCTTCTCTAATCAGGCCAAGTACAAGAAATCCATCAAAATCAAATGCATGGGGAAGGATGGTGTTAGATATGCTTGAAACTCTCTCAATGCTAAGATACATCCTTTCTCATCTATAAGATGAACTAGGGAATTGCTCATCCTCTGACCCACCTTTTCACCCTTCATATATAAATGAAATCTATACTATCCCCACTACTTATGATGAAATCATCACAACACATATAATGTGGGGACACCATGTAAAAGAATCCCTAGGGGAATAATAAAGAAATATTTTTCATCTGAGGAGAAAAATAGCCAAGGATGGAATACCGGTAACGTTCTTCCCATGTCAACATCTCAGTTTGAAATACTGAGTGGGTTATTTGAGAAATTAATACAAAACATTATTCACAACATCTGGAGAACTCTCCATCAACTAAAATAAAAATATTTCTTCAATGATGTGTTTATAGAACATGTAAATATATTAGGGGAGGCTGAGATCCATATTTTCAATGAAACTCTATCATCTACGTAGCATCCAGAATCTGAGAGGTGGAATTAAGATATCAAATTGGTTAACCTCTTCTAGAGTCACATTTTGTTTTTACTTATCAGCGACACACCGTATGGTGTTCATATCCAAGGCTAGGGAGATCTTGGAGCATTTCACATCACCAAAAATATCATCCAGTAGAGCCCACTAAAATGGAATCCTGCAAATTATCATCCTAAGAAATCATAAAAAGGAAATTTTTACATTGGAAATATGAAATTCCCAAAACAAACCAGTTTTGAGTAAGACTCAAAATTGTCAGGAATGAAGAGAACAAACCATAAAAAATATCTTGAACTCGGAAATTGAGAACATACAATATGAGTCTCACCAAAGGCACACCAATCAAAAAAAATTCCTCATATCCTTAGAATAAAATAACTCAAAAATATAAATTCAATCCTATCCATTTCACCCTCGATTTCGAATGCCCAAGATCATGAAAGCAATGATAGTATCAGGAACTGTCATAGTATGAGATCAAACCTAGCCAACAGAGAAAGGGGAATTTTTAAAATAAAATTCCCTCGTAAGACCAAAAAATTCATGATGAGTTACGATGGAAATAGAATGAAAGATACCCAAGACCATAGGGAAAGGGGGTTTATATATACCACATGACCAATAGTTGTTTGTCTTTTCCATCTTCAGCATAACCAAGAATAGGGAGGTTATGTGTTCTATTCCATATCATGACTCATGTCCCATTTAAAGGAGACTTATAGATAGGTCATGTTTGGGATCCCTCTAAGTTACTCACAATCATGAAAACCAAAGAGGACCCATAATGGAAAGGTAATATCCCACAATGGAATCAAGAAGCTCTCTTACCATTCAACAACAGGTAATACATCTGCAATGTGATATGAATCAGTGATTTTCATGGATTTAAATCCCACATGACTCATTGAAAATTATAAGGATGAGGATGATCTGAGAGAAATTTTTCCCTCAGGAAGGCTAACTGCACTATGTATGAGGGTTTGCATACTCAGAATCAAAAAGCCTCACTAAATTTGAGTGCTCCCCCAGCTAATCCAACACTACCTATTCTTTGAATCCCCAACAACTAGAAGAATAAGAGCATTGTCGTACACGAACCACCTCCTCCTGCACATAAAACCACTTCCCTTATTCTTGAGTGTAGATTTTCTCTTAAGGAAGAAGAAATGAATTTCTAAAAAAATCAATGCTGAACTACTCTGATCATTTCATCCTACCATATATGTTCTTCATATAGAGAATTATCACACAATTCCAATAGAGGTACCTCTACCATTTGGTATCTTCCAAAAAATGTTTGTGAGTCTAGAAACCTCTTCTAAGTCAGTACTAGGACGATCAGTCTACTTGAAGCCAATCCCGTGAGGATACCAATATTTACCTCCCTTGAAGAAGGAACTGGAAAAAATTCTGTAAAATCTCTAAATGATGCCCGTAATCGAGTATCCACCGAAAGTGAATCCAGTGGTGATCCGACCAATTTGTTCCCTACTATTCCCACCAATGTCATGCTCCATTAATCCATGCATCATGGACTCAATAATACCATCAAGTTAGTAGAATCTCAAATGGAATCTATGGAAGTGTGACACACCTCAATACAATTGTAACAGATACCATATCAAGACCTTGTAAGGCATGTCCCACCACCACCATATTTTAGGAAACATATATTCCATGTGTTAAATTTTTCAGGTTCCCTGGAACAACATTTGATGCACTAAACATCTTACTATGACCCCATGATGGGACCTTAGAGAAGAAAAAAGCAGATAAACTCACATGCTTCATGTGAACACTGAATGGTTCAGACTTTGTATGGTATATTATTTTTCCATCTAATTCGATAATAGGATGGGATGAAATCTGGTGGCATCTCAACTTCTATTTAAGTTCAATGTTTCAAAAAACAATCATTAGCAACCTTATGAAATACAAAGTACTATAGAATGAAAGTGTTTCAGACTTCACTTCATGATGGAATGGTTTGACTAACTCCCTGAACTATCCCCTCCCAAAAATGAGATGTTTTCCACGTACATTAAAAATCAATATAATGAGTTAAGAACACCACTCATCTCGGTGTAGTATAGATGTGGGTTCGGATATTTCTCTAACATTTCATAGAGAATAGAGTATTCCTTGAAACAAACCAATATTAAGTCCTAAAAAACCACACTAGCAATAATAAAAGGGTGGGAAGAGATGATGTTTTTCCTAATACACTTAATTCAACCCTAAACCATCTCCTTCTCAATGGCCTAAACTGAATCAGGAAAGGTCCCTAGCATTCAAACGCCTCCCCTACCATGATTATACAAGTAGAGGGGAGGTAAAATTAATTAATTAGTAGTGTGAACGAATAAATAATACTCATCCCAAGATGATAAAATATGTGGGAAAATTTTAGCTTCCTTGAATTATAACATTCTCTGGCTACCAGAGCTGAAGTGGGATGACAATTTAGTTCTTGACAACTGGCCAAAATAATTTCCCTTCCTCCGGAAAATGGGTCACAAAATTATAAAGGGTATTTTATTCAAGGACCTCCTCCGAATGATGATATATTTCAGCAAATTCGAGCTAGGTATTCCACTAGCACAAGTGGAATATGTTTTAACCACTGACTGAGATAAAGAATGAAAGTGGAAAAAAGTTGTTTGAAAAAAAAATCGATTGTTTTATGACTCAAAATATAGTCTATTGAGGTCATGAAAAAATTTAAGTGTTGTTGAAGTAATTGATGGTGGCCCCAATATCTCCTGACATGACGCAGCTAGCATCCACATCCCCACAATACTCCAAGGGTTAAAGAGAATAAATGAAAGATAATGAACCTACATAAAGGAAAATGGTGGATTTGACACTCTCATATTTCATTCCAAGAGATTTGAATAAATTTCCCCCACCCACCAAATGGAACCCCAGGAAGAATTCAATCATGTTTTCTTATCATTAGATGAAGAAATAATATTTGGATAGATTAATAATATCCACATAATAGATCTGTTATCTGATGAATAATATGAGTATGAAATCGAGTTCTCAAATCCCAATTGGGGATCTGGAGGAAGAGGACGTTAGATCAAAGGGTACCAAAGAAGACTCGTTCATTTGGGAAATCAAGCTTACCTTAACTCTCTAGATTAAATTTTAAGCATTTCAGAAACTTGTGGAAGAACACTTCAGTAGACACAATAGAGAGAAGAAAATTCTCTTAATCTCATTGGAATCCATATTGATCAGATCATCATGGATTATCCATCAGAATAGGATGAAATATCTTGTATAACATTTCATGAAGACATATCATCTCAGCCAAATTCACAAAATATAGAAGCCTCACTAGCTTCTATCCTAGGAACCAGCCCATTCCTATCCAGTGTTTAGGCCTATTAAATGCCCATGAAATAGCACAACCCATTCGAGAAGCACCATCATTTGGATCAAAAATATTATATTCTAAATCAATTAGCCTCAGTACCCCAAAATTTATCAATTATGGATGCGTTGACTCTTTAAGCACATCTTAAGTAAGCACCTATAAAACAATTGTTTTCCCCCAAGGATTTTGAATCCAAAGTTCCGGGTACTGAATTTTATCGGACAAACACTTATCCTTCCGAACCGCACATGATTATATATTTCCAAGATTGAGAAGAAGATGAAATTATGCTAGGAAACATCAAACCATTATATGTTTCCTACCAGATAAATGATGATGATGTAAGAGAAGTAATCATTGAGAATGAATCTATATTAAATTTGATCCCACTTCTTTTAGATCACAAGCTGGGCTGCACAGATGATAATTTCATGCCATGTACAAAATCTCTATTGGGATATGAAAGGAGAGAGCATAATCTGTTTGGAAAAATCAATTATAAAACACAGGTTAGTGATAGTATAGCCGACTATAAATTCTTTGTAGTCTGAAAAGACATGGCCATCAATGTTTTTCTTGGAAGGCCAGGAATGCATAAAAAAATGAAAATTCCATTATCATATTACCATAGAATCAAATATTTCATTAATTGGCATAGTGTAACATTATACACTGATATGGACCGATTTGATTCATGTGAATCACACTGTATCGATGTAGGGTTATAAGAAAAGAAATTGAAGAAACCCTCAGTTAGTGGAATTGACTGGTTCACCACCCCAAATAGATTGGAAAAGTTTCCCACTAAAACCTTTAATAATATAGGTGACTAATATGCATGTACCATCCATAAAATTGAGTAAAAAAGTCAATATTATGATTCATTTTCTATAGTCTTTGTGATTTCAATCATGGCTACCGAGCCTGATCATGTTTAAAATCCATTACTCTCTATGAAGATTGAGAATGCTTAGAATAAAATTCCCTTGATCTATCCTCTGAGCTCAAAAAAGTCCCTCCCCACCCCCTAGGGATAAAATAAATAAAATCACCCATACAAACCTCAAAAAATACTCTCCAAAAAAATTCTCACCATTAGTCAGGCCAGATGATGTCGCCCCGGATTTGGAATATGGAAAATTGAAACTCTTATCTCAACATTGAATATATATTATCATGAAAATTTTCCGCATAAAAAAATGTGGAATATGGGGGGGATGTTGAGGAATATGAGGGATAATACCTTAGGTATTACCCTCTATCATTCAAGGAGGGTGTCTCAACCACTATTGACGAACTTAGGGAAATAAACATGGGTATTGAAGAAGACATTTGGCCCACTCTGATTAGTGCAGCTATTCCTTCCACGGAACAAGAGGCATGAACCTCCTTCCTATAGTATATTTGTGATGTTTTCATTTTCAAATATATGGAAATTCCATTCCCTAATCTCGTGGTGTCCAACTACCACATGCACTTTCCAAAAGACCTTCGTGGCTATATAAAAGTCGCCAAAAAGACACGTCCAACACATGCTCCCAATATTCAAGATCGAGATGAGAAGCTCATCACAACTAACATTATAAGATTCGTCAAATATCCCATATGGTTGTCCAACATTGTCCTCATCAATTAGAAGAAAATGAAAATCATTGTTTTCATTGAATTCATGGGTCCCAATCATCATTGATCGAAATCCAACTTCTAGGTCCCGATAAATAAATTTTTTATCAATACAAAACCTTTATATGTGAATCTCTCTTTTAGTAACTACTATTCAGGATATTTTCAAATATGAATGGATTACAAAGATGAATAATTCATCGCCTTTAGATCCCCTATAGATTATATTATTATATGTAATTCTCTTTGGATTTAAAAATGTTGACACCGTATACCAATGTTCTCTATATAAAATTTTCAATCCATTCATGGAAAGGTTCATCAAATGCTATTTTGATGACATGGTGGTTAAATACCCACAAAATTCAGACCAACTGATAGATAAAGAAAGATCCTTAACAGATTGGGAAACATAGTGTGAAAATGAACCCCCTGAAATGTTCTTCTGGAATCACCTAATGAAAATTCCTTAACATCTTTATACACAACTATGGAATTAATGTTAAAATTGAGAAGAAAAATGATATCTTTTTCATGTCACCTCCTCTAAACCTCATTGTGTTTTGAGGAAATCATGGAAATATTGCATATATTCTGCGCTTCATAGTCAACCATTCCAGAAAAATAATGTTTCCCTTTTAGTAGGTTGATGAAAAAATGGGTGTCATATGAGTAGAATGATTAATCTCAAGAAGCATTTGAATATATCAATAAATGGATTCTAATCCCACTAGTGTTGATTCTGTATTTCGAAGGATGGACACTCATTATATATGTGACTATGTTAGAATGGTCAACATGAATCTTCCATTAATAAAATAATGATATCGATAGTGAAAATAGTCTTCAATATCTTAGCCGGACCATGTTAAATGTTGAGACACAATATTCAAATATAGAGAAGATATTCCAAACTATAATCATTGGATTCCAGAAGCAGTGACATTAGTTGTAGCACCATATGGTGTACTTGGCCTCTCTATGTAACCCGATAATGTATATTCCCACCCATACAATATTGACTAGACACCTACCATGGTGGGTGATCATCCTACAGCAATTAGACATATGTTTCTTACCTCAGAAAGCCGTCAAATTCCATGAACTAGCATAATTCATGGCAGTTAACCCTTTAGAAAAAGTAATCCCATTTGATGTTGAACTACTATATAAATAAGGGTACTCCTTTCAAAATGAATCCCAAAAAAGGGTGATGTGTTTTTATTGTGCATTCAACATTCTAATAGGGAAAAAGGATGGGAAACACCAAGATCAACAATGTTTGGCTGGGATTCAAACTCATATATTGTGGAAATAAATTTTATCCTTACTCATTCCAATTGTCATAGGGATGCACAAAAATGTAGTAGAGCATCAGGCTCTCGTCACAAGTCTAGAGCTTTATCATTAATTACATGAAGACCACTTATAAAAAAAAGGTGACTCATAGTTGGTCATCAACAAATAAAAAGGTGACTAAGCTATCAAGAAGGAAGATATAATCCCATTGATGGACTACATCTAAAATCTGATATGAAAATTTCCATCTGAGATGATATAATCTCATTTACCCCAGTCGCAAAAATGCACAAGCTGATACACTATAAAATGTAGCCACAACTTTGGATGACCAAGACCGGGATGAGACAGTCATCAATATTTCCCATCATCATATGGTATTACCATTCATCAATATAGAGGTTGAATAAATCAATAAAATTATCCCTTTCACAAAGTCGTATGGATCCTCCATCGGATAAGTGACTCCCAATTCATGTTACCTTCAAAATATAGAACTCCTACTAAATACAGATATAAGGGAAAAAATCTGGATACGGGCAATCAACTTCATTATATACGATGTCACCATTCGGCAAAAGTTCTTTTATAAGTGGGGCCTTGAAGGGATCCTTCTTAGATGAATTGATGGAGAAGATACTTATTCCATTAGGAAAGAAGTGCATATTGGAGATTTTGGCATACATTAATCATGATTGAATCCCTCCTATCAAATTTGAATACTAGGATGCTATTTTATGACTATGATGCAGGATTGTTCCACATTCAAAAATTTGTGCCATTACTATAAGGATCATTCCAATTTGATACACCATACCCCAGAGTTACTTCACAAAACTATGTACACCTATCCATTTATCATATAGGTAATGGAAGTATGGCACCCTATCCTCCTGCTACGACCATGAAATTAAAGTATACTCTCTTGAAGACCAGATTATTTTCCAAATTGGAATAAGTGTTACCCCTAATTGATTTTAGAGAAGGAACCATTTTAACCTTTGTAAAATCCAATACCATCACCAAATTTAGTGTCCCCCATACAATAATGATGGACAACAACAGCAATTTCACCTCTGCTGAATTAGAGAGATTATATCAAGAGTATGGTATCAATAACTAATTTTCACTCTACTTCCATGTAGCAGCCAACAAACAGATAGAGGCCTTAAACAATACTCTATCCAATATACTCTAAATGTTTGTAGGTAAGAATATGAAATCATGACCGAACAAAGTCATCCATGATCTATGAGATTATGTAACCACAACTCATAATGTGACTCATGAAACCCCATATTCATTGGTATAAAATTAAATACATTGTTCTACCTACTGAAGTCCAATTAACATCACTCAATGTTTCTATATATGATTAGAAATCCAATGTGGATAAATCCCAAAATTGACATGATGTGTTGAATATACCGGATGAGAAATTATTGAGCACCCTATAATTGTTGAAAGTTTATTAAAACCATATTTCACGATCCTACAACAAATATGTTCTCCTTCGGTCTATCCTGGAAGTAGAAATGGTGTTAGTCCTCAAAACTATGATGATACTGTTACATCCAAGGTAAATAAAGAATATGATATTTTCATATTTATTAATATTTATGAATTAAATATTAATTTTACTTTAAAGGGGATTCTATGTTCTATGGCGTACCCAATACGCTACGACAGGTTTCATTGAAATCTTATGTTTTACCCAACATTGAGTTATATTGAAAAATAATAATATAATATTATTATTTTTAATGGTAGTTAACGCATAACTATTGTATTAGAGGGAATGAATAGAACTAAATGAAATATGACTATATATGTTTATTAAATTTTTTTACATTTATCCAATAAAATTTAGATTCATAAAATGTGAATGAATCCAATTTTAATTATAAACACTCAAATATTCTTTAAATGGTCGATTTACCACCTTTGATAGTGAACCATTTTTATATCTAGTTTTTTAACTTTTATATGTTATATTTGACAAAATAATATTATTATTTATAATCAATAAATCAAAATTTACTTTGGATGAAATTTTTTTATTTTTCAAATAATTATCATTTTTTAATGAATAGTGAAAAATACTGCATTTTATATCAAAACTGCATTTTAATCTAATTTATTTATATAGTTAGAATATTCTTAAAATTGTTTTTAAAGTGTAATTGGATTATAGTTCTATCATTTAATCCTAATTTGTTCATTGTCAATAATTTAACTCTTAATTTGGACATAAACAAAGGTAAATTTTTTTATAGTTATTATTTCATAAAAACACGCTTTATCTTTTGACAATGGGAATTAATTTTAAATTAATTTTTTCCACATAAGTTTTTTGAATTTGAAAAATAGATTCTATATTTGTAATTTGGAGGTCCTAATTTTGTAAATATGTAACTTCCATTTCTATACATTATAAATATTTACTCTAGAAAATATTTTATTTAATATGGTTAAAGAGTAAATATGGTAAATAAGGGTGAAAAATAATATTATAATAATATTAAATTACCCTTAATGTTTTCCACACCATTTTTGATGATACATTACCAACCATGTAAATCCTTGGATCGATTTCAGGACCCCATGGAGCCACATGGGATTGATAATGATAGTTTATATTAATTAATTTAAATTAAGGACAAAAATAACATTAACATGATTATTTTTAGTAAAACAATATTTATTTGGGGTTATATAAGTTATCACTTCAAGAATAATTATTAATTTGAAATATAGATATATTTACTACATCATGGTATTTTATTTATAACTTTTAGACAATACATAAATAAACTTATTTATGACACAAGGGTGAAGCAGTAATTACTTCATTAATAAAAGATTCAAATAAATGATATTATAAATATTAAAATAAATTTATTTTGAACCATTTTATGCCATAAACTAATTTTATAGATTATTATGACTTGTTATATTTGAATTATTGAAGTTTCATAGAAATAATAATGTTGGTTTGAATTTTTTAAGAAGATGTGATATGAATAGTAATAAAATTGATATAAAAGAGTTTTTAAATCAATCACAATGTTATTAAATGATAAAATAGTACTAAAAACATAAGATTAAACAAAATGACATATATGATGTTACAAATGGAATTAATGAACCATTTTGGGTTTCTTGGAATTTTATTGTAAATATATTAACCATATAGTATAAATATATCAGAAGACATGATAAAAGATAAAAAAGTTATCAAAGGGTTCAATAATACATATAAAGATTAAAAAATATCCAAATCCAGTAAAATTTGTATTTGATGATTTTATTTTGATATATATACACCATATCTTATAATTAAATAATTTTTTGACCTCTAGATACCAAAAAATTTTATATAATAAAATAATATTTTCAAACATTCCTAAAGAGCCCCTCCTCCCCCTTATAAAAAGTCATCACCTATAACCCTTACTCACACTTTTCAAGACCCCTTGAATCATCTAACCTCTGCCCAAATAATATATCAATATCCATATCATCCATCTATATGACTTACCTTAGGTAGGAAGCACTTCAAGAAATCGTTTTGGTTAAAACCAAAGGGTGTTACCCAATTTAAATGTATCATCTTTCCTCAAGTTCTCTTCTTTTTTTTACTTATTCACTCCCTATACTCTTAATATTATTTTTTCCCATAAAAACTCAAGTATCCTAAATATACTAGGTTGTTTTATGAGAATTATTCAAACTACACTTACACACACCTCCATCTAATGGATACGAAAATACGTTTTATGTATACGACGAACTCCTGCCTCACAAAACAATGATTCTTCGATTATCTTTTACAACCTCTCATGGTGGAAACTACGAAGGAACTATAATTATATGAGATTTATATTATTTTCACATATTCTCTATACTCCTATATTTTTCAATTATATCATACTTTTATGGTTTCCATAATTGGTAAATACAATAATTTCATTTGAGGAAGTGCAGACTGACACCCACTCAAAGTGATATGACTCGTCCATGCCATATGTGGAACATATAAAGGATAGAATTTTAGAAATTATATATGATAATATACTATAATTGTAATATACATCTTTAAAATTATTTTTTCATTCCATTAAATACTAAATAAAATTTAATGTGGCGTTCATGCGTACGTATGGCTAACTGTCTCCATTAACAGTGCTTTACATTTCTTATCTCCAAATGTTATATACTATTATAAATACATATATATACTGGATATATATAATATATATGATATATAATTATCTAATAAAATTATATAGATAATTTAATTTTTACCACTTGGACAAATTTTAATTTTAGGAAGTTCATTTTTGACTCAAGTGCCAATTATCGACAAAACGACTGTTATTAACTTAAATGATTATGTATTGTTTATGACATGGTAATAAGTAATATAAAATGAATAATAAACATGAAAAATGTTCTTAATCATATATAAATTAACTTTATTTTATTATTAATGACATTAAAGAATGAACGAGTCAAGTCAGACATGAGGTAAGGGGACTTCTTAACCCAATTTTTATTCTTTGGGTATACTTATACTTGTTAATGATGTCATGTAATGAATATGTGTGAATTACCTTTGAAAGGTTTAAAATTAATATCCACTTATATTGGGGGTATTGATATTTTTCACACATATTTATGTCATGGATTTTTCATTAATGTAATGATATGTTCTTTGTATGGAAATCATTCACCCTCCTCATTTAGTAATAGACTTCTTTTATGTTATTTATTTTAATTTCAATTTCCTATGTTGGGGTATGTTCTTCTATATCATTATTGTTTTACATTTTATTTCTATGATATGAGATACCACTTTTCTCTCATCAACTCATTTTCTAAATTTTAATTTGACATTGTTAGGTTTCTAAATTTTCATAAGGGAATAAGTTACAATCCCCTTTCATTGAGGGATATCTTGATATTGTGAACCTTTATTATTATATATGGTGTATATAATTCCCTTTGACATATTATATAATGAACATCCTTATTATATTGACATAATATGTTTTTTTAATTATATTTTGTAATTATTTTTATTCATGTATTATCTCAGGTGTTAACGTGTTCTTTAACTAAAAATTTTTTTATAATGTTTTAAAGATTTATTCTTATAAATATTTTTCATTAATGTCCATGTTTCAAATAGTCTTAAATATTTATTTATATATAAACTAAATTTTTTAAATTTTATATTCTTTTTAATGTTTCAAATTAGTATGGGACTCTTTGATTCAAAAATCTATATATAAAATTCTTTTAATAGTTTTTGACAAAGCATTGATTATGTCAATATCTTGAAATGATATACTATGATTGGAATGTGGAAATTTTATCTTTAATTTAAGATTGTTTTATGTGTCGTGAATATTTAATGGTTCTTGGGAATTGTTTACATATATTAGTGGTTTCTTGATAGACCTAGGGAGGGTGAGCCGAAGATTGTAACACCACAAGCTTCTACGACACGCTTCTCTTTGAATAATGTAATAGCATGTGTTGTACACAACATCGTGTTCTAACACACACCTCAACCAATCAAACTAGCCGTTCTGAATAGTAATACCTACTTTTTAAAATTTTATAAATTTTATCTCTCAAAATGGACTTCATTTTTTGATTTAGAGTATCGAATTTAGCCTAAGGTGAAATTTTGATACTTTTCGGATAACTTTAATATTTTGATGAATAGTGAAAATTTCTAAATTTTAATTAAAAATAACTTTTTACATCAAAATAAATAATAGTGATAAATTATTAATTAGAGTTGTTTTAAAGTATATTTAGAATATATTTTTACCATTTAATAAAATTTTTGTCATTGGAAATAATTTCACAATTAAACCGCACATAAACAAGTATCAATTTTTTGATAGTTATTATATCTTAAAAACACGCTTTTTGTTTTGACAGCGGGAAATAATATTAAATTAATTTTTGCCGCTTCTGTGTTATGAATTTATAAAAATGGATTCCATATTTAGAATCAGGATGTACAAATTGTGTAAATAGGTAAATTTTGTTTTTAGACATTTTGAATAATTATTTCGGTAAATATTTTATTTACCATGGTTAAAGGTAAATCCGGTAATAAGTGTTCAAAAAAATAATATTATAATAATACAAAATTACACTAAAACGTGTTCTAACCATATTGGTGGATACATGTCCGACCATGGGCATCTTGGGGTCGATTTTGGGACCCCATGGAGCCACTTTTATGTGATAGGAACACTTTATTTTAATTAAGTTAAAATAAATACAAAAATGACATAAGCAAATATATTTTTGAAAAACAATTTTTACATAGGGTTATATATGTTGGATTTTTGACTATAAATATTCATTAGAAATATAAAAATATTTCCTACCTAATTATATTTTATTTAGAATTTTTAGACCTTATATAATTTAATTTATTTATGACACAATGGTGATGCATTAATTTCCTAATTAATGAAAAATTACAATAATTGATATTATAAATACCAAATAAAATGTAATTTGAGACTTTTTTATAAATTAAAATAATTTTCTAAGATAATATGACTTGTCATGAATTCTTTAATTAACTTTTTTCGAAGTAATAATTCTGTTATGAGTTTTTACAAAAAACAATTATTGAATAGTGTCAAAATTGACATAAAAGAGTTTTTAAAAAAAATATTATATTATTAATTGATATTAAATTCCTAAAAATCTAAGGTTCGGAAAAGAGACTTATATCATGATATTTGTATCATTAATAGACCACTTGGGTTCTCTTGTATGTATATAGTAAGTTTATTAACCATATAATATAAAAATACAAAGAGACATTGTAAAAGTGAAACTAATTAACAAAGAGTTAATACCTAAAGATAAGTTTAATATAGTAACCCAAACCTGTCTAAATTATATTTTTTGGGTGTTTTTTGACCTATCCCCACCTTAATCTTTAAATAATCCACTTTGGAGCCATTAGAAACTGAATATTAATTTATTATAAAATAATATTTCTATCTTTTCCAAAGGTGCCCCTCACCCCTCTTATAAAAGGGCACTCCTCCTTCTCATTAATTCACACCTTCAAAGCCTTTTGGTTTGGCCAAACCCTGCCCAAATACTCTCTAAAATTCCCTCACTTCATCCTAGAGGCCTTACTTTAGTCAGAAACCCAAACTAAGGAGCCCTTTTGATCAAATCAAAAGGAAGAACCCGGAGAAGAGGTAATGATTTCACCACCCCTTTTCAAGTTCCTTTCTTCTTCCACTTCTTCTATATTTGTTATTATCATTCTAAAATAATAACTCCAATACATTATATATAATTTGATGTTATTATAAACATGGTACAACCATATTTCAGTATTCTATCTATCCATTGAATGACATGTCACCATAAGTGCATACGTACGGCTTACCGTCTCCACATCGTGGTGTAATTGTTATTCAATAAATTATTATTAGGATGGTTATAATAATGATTTGTAATTCTTGTAAATAATAAGTATAACATGATAATGATTCTGTATATATTATATACCATCCAATTATATATTATTTTAATATCAAATGAATGATATTGTCAGTCGTGCGTACGTACGGACTACTGTCTCCACGAACGCGATGAGATTCATTCTCCATCGTATCCATTCAAGTATAATTCTCATTTGATGATTCATAATAGTATCTAAGGACTTGATATCATTATGGATATTATTAATATACAACCTATCAATGAAAAACACAGCTTACGTAACAAATCATATAAAAGAAAATGAGTAAGTTAACACCTGAAACAACGATAATACTAAGATATTATTAACAAATAAATATAAAAAGATCATATATGATATCATATTAATATATATGATTATTGTATAATTTTATAACAATTATTTCACCATTATACAGGATATTAACCTACCCCCAACCAAGGAAAATTATAAGGTAATTGTTTATTTCGCAATCTCTTCATTATCTGCGGTTGTTTATATGTAATAATCTACTGGGACTTCTTTATCATCCACAACCATGTTTCTTAAAAACGTATTTCAAAACATTTTTACTATTTACTAGAATATGGTTTAAAGTCATTTATACCCTTTTTTACTTTTATAATTGGTTTATAAAGGAATCTTTCTGTCGTTTTCCAAACAAGGTCCTTTTAAACCTTTTTGACAAAATTAAGGTAAGAATGTTTTTTTAACTTATACGGCGGGTGCGACTATTTTCCGCCGTTATAAAATCATAAAAGTTTCCATTACAAGCTTATAATAATATTTTCAAAGAAAATGTTTTATTTTATAAATATATGACTCTTAAATGATTTCAAAATAAAAAGAGATATTTCTCTAAAAAGAGTTTTGATTTCATCTATGTCAACATCCTTTGATGGATTGTAAGCTTATTTGAAGTTGATTTATTATGATACAAAACTTCCATATTGTATTTAAGGTTTTGTGATATGTTTGACTGTGGATGTGTTATTTTTATACCATTCATGGTTTATGGAGGAAGTATTGGAATTTTGTATGCTAGTTTTAATACGAATGTTTATGTTATGTTTAAACATGTTCATATGAGGAATGAATTGGACTTAATATGTGACGGCTGGAGCCCGCTATAGCTCCTCGATGCATAGGTAGGTATCATGAGACAAACTAGTGTCTTGGCACAAGGCCTTGACAAAATCGTATTTGTATTCTTGGCACGAGGCCTTGGATATGTTGTTATGATAGTCTGGCATTATGCATTCCATAATTATGAAAGTGGTTATTGATATTGCATGTAATTATTTTATTAGTAGAATATCCATGTGAATAAGTAAATGGAAATTATTTCATTTTATTTTTTCCATTCTATGTTCAAGTTCAGGTTTAAAAGGATTTTGTTTTAGTTATACATTGCCTTAAATGTTTATTCTTATTTATGAAAGTTTTCGCTATATTGTTATCCTTACAGGGCATTTGAGCTCACCCCTTTCTATGATTTATTTTTCCCAGGATGTGAAGAATTAATTTATGAATGACCTGCAGGGATAGTATTAGGGGATAAGAGTGTGTAATGTGGAGACTATATTGTTGTAGTTTTCATTTTATGATGTAATGTACACTTTATTAATGTATCTAGTTATTCCAAGGCTACTAAACTAATCAGTCTTTCGAGACATGATCTTTCTTGTGATCATGCCAATGTTATTTAATAATGCACCGACTCTGGGTAACTCAGGTCGGGGCGTTACAGTTGGTATCAGAGGAAGTTTAGTACAAAAATTGGAAGCTAGATTTAGATAAACTCTGATTAGAGAACATAGATTTAAGATGGACTTTGAGGATTAGTATAGAAGAACTTCCTATAATTTTGGTATTGTAGAGATTTTGTGAGTTTTCTGAGAAATACATCCCTTTCTGGATACGATCAGGTAGAGGCGGCTCTGGCACATATGAACCTAGGGGTAAAACTAGAAAACACTTCTTTGAGCTGGACTCGAACAGGAACTGGTGCAAGACAATGGGTCTTGGTGCACTCTTGGTTACGACACTCTCGGGGGATATGCTTAGGATAACTATCATTTTATTTACAAATCATTATGAAGGGTTTATGAGACTATACTTCCTCAATGAAAACATTTTTATGATTATGGATTATATTCATAAATATTTAAATTTATATTAAGTATTTTATAAGTATGGAATTATATATTTTGATTCATAAACTGATCTAGTTTATGCCATTGTTTAGAAATGGTGCCTAGTGGAAGAAATGGAAACCATATCAATGCATGCAATCCATGTAGGTATTTCCCTCCTGCTCAAGATAATTATAGCGGAGCTGGTGATGCAATCGGTGCTAATCAACTAATCACCATACTGGGATAACTCACTCAGGTTATGAATAATAACCTTACCCATATGGAGCACCCTGATCCACAGCGTGGAGGATCAATGTTAGATCACTTCATGAGGAAACAACCACCAACGTTCAATGGGAGTACAAATCCCTTTGTAGCTGAGCAATGGATAAGTTCCCTATAGAAAATATTTCAGTCTTTGGGAAGTAATGAAATGGAAAAAGTTATCATAGCAGTTAACCACCTCACTGGAGATGCTGATCAATGGTGGTTATTGATTCAAAACATGAAGGAAGATGATGAAGTATCAAATATGGAATGGAGGGAGTTCAAAGATATGTTTTTAGAAAAATACTTTCCTCATTACCATCAAGAAGATATGGAAAGACAATTTCTAAGTATGAGACAAAAGGAGGATGAGAATGTTCCAAAGTATGAGGCTAACTTTACAAGGTTTGCAAGGTATGCTAGAGATTATATACGTAACCCAAGAAGTAATATTGATCATTTAATTGATGGATTAAAACCATTTCTCCGTCGAGCATTAGTCTCACAATCCTTCTCGTCATACGAAGACATTGTTTTATATGCTATCAAGATAGAGAAAGAATTCTCTAATTCATATGACTTTAAAGCAAAGCAAGAGAAGAAGAGATCTGCTAATCAATTTGGGAATGGAAATAAAGGGAAGAAGGGAAAAGTTGAACATCCATCCTGCAGTAAATGTGGGATGAAACACCCCGACACTTGCTTAAAAGGAACGGGAGTCCGTTACAATTGTGGTGAAATAGGCCAACAAGCTCATGATTGCAAGGGGAAGAAGGAAGCTACCGATGTCCAATACTACAATTTCAGGGAGATGAGACATTATGCAAATGAATGTCCTAATCGTTAGGGGAACATACCTCAGAAAAGTCCAAGGGATTGAGGCCAAGCTTATGCTATCACTACTGATGAGGTAGAAGCTCTAAAATACGTGGTGGCAGGTAATTTAATGGTTTCCTCAAGTTTAAAAAATGTATTATTTGATTCTGGATCATCGCATTGTTTCATATCTTCCAAGTTTTCTAAGAAAATTAGATATTTCTAATTTGATTTAACAAGGGAGATGTCAGTTAAAACTCCTAAGGGAAGTATCATTGCAACAAAGTTTTGTGAATTAGTCCCCATTAGAGCACATAAATGTTCTTTATCCACTGATATCATCATCATACCTATGATTGAGTTTGATATAATCCTCGGTATGGATTGTCTTTCAGAACATGATGCGAAGATTTATTGTAAGAAGAAGGAGGTTATGTTTTTTGATGATTATGATAAGGAACACCTTATCTTTAGAGCAGAATCTTCACCACCTAATTCTTATCAAGATCCACCCTCAGTATCTCAACTAAATTCAATTATTGGGGATGAAGAGAATGAAATGACTGTGGGTGAGGAAAAGAATGTTCAAATAGGGGATGTACCTGTTGTTAAAGAATATTTAGATGTGTTTCTGGAAGATTTACCTGGACATCCTTCAGAACAAGAGGTTGAATTTTCCATTGATTTAATTCCTGGATCAAGGCCTATATCGAAGACCCCTTATAGAATGGACACTGTAGAATTATTTGGACTAAAGAAACAACTAGAGGAATTGAGTAATAAGGGATTTATTCTCTCTAATGTTTCTCCATGGGGAGCCCTTGTTCTTTTTGTTAAAAAGAAAGACGGATCTATGGGGTTATGTATCGACTACAGGGAGATCAATGCTATAAAAATAAAGAACAAGTATCCCCTACCTCACATTGATGATTTATTTGACCAGCTGCAAGGAACTCAATACTTTTCAAAGATTGACCTTCGATCTGGATACCATACATTGTGTGTGAAGAAGGAAGACATTTCGAAGACAACATTTTGAACAAGGTACGGGCATTATGAGTTTACAGTAATGATTTTGGGATTGACTAATACACCCTCTCTTTTCATGGATCTGATGAATAGAGTTTTCAAGGAATTTCTCAATGAATTTTTGGTGGTATTTATTGATGATATCTTGGTATACTCCAAAAACTTCAAAGATCTTAAAAATCACTTGCGCATTATCCTGAAGACTCTGAGAAGACATGAATTATATGGGAAGTTTAGCAAGTGTGAATTCTGGATTCAGGAGATTTCTTTTCTTGGCCATATTGTCTCTAAAGATAGAATCTCTATTGATCCTTCTAAGACCAAGGAAATCCAAGAATGGATAGAACCTATGAGTATAACTGAGGTACGTAGTTTTATTGGTTTAGCAGGTTATTATCGACGTTTCGTCCAGAATTTTTCCCGGTTGGCTAACCCATTAATGAAGCTCACACGTAAAGGGGTTAAATTTGTTTGGACAAAAGAGTGTGAAGAATTTTTCAAAGAATTGAAGATAATATTAGTCAATTCTCCTATATTGACTCTACCATCGGGGAATTATTGGTTCGTTATTTATAGTGATGCATCGAAAAAAGGACTTGGTTGTGTCCTTATGCAGAATGATAGGGTTATTGCCTATGCATCATGACAGTTGAAAATTCATGAGAAAAACTATCCTACTCATGATCTCGAGTTAGCAGTTGTGATCTTTTCTTTGAGGGTATGGAGGAACTACCTCTATGGTGAAAAATGTGAGATTTATACTGATCACAAGAGTTTGAAGTACATTTTCTCACAAAAAGAACTCAACATGAGGCAAATGAGATGGCTTGAATTACTCAAGGATTATGATTGTACGATACACTACCACCCAGGGAAAACAAACAAGGTGGCAGATGCTTTGAGATGAAAAGATCATGGAGTTTTGAACAATATGAAAATTGAAAGGGATCCAATTTTCATGGATCTAGAGAAGATGGACATGAGAATAACCAGGGAAGGTGAAACATCAATTCTTTTTCAAATGGTTTCCAAACCATCTTTAATAGAAAGGATTAAGAGTTCTCAGACCAATGATGAAGAATTTTGAAAGAAGATTAAAGCTTTGAAAGATGAGAGATTGAGAGACTTTGTATATGAAGAAGGAATTTTGAAATTCGGGAAGAGACTTTGTGTTCCCGATATACCTGATCTAAAAAGGGAATTTCTGGATGATTCTCATAGTTCCAATTTCTCTATACACCCTAGGAGCAGAAAAATGTATAGTGATTTGAAGGAACATTTTTGGTGGGATAACATGAAGAGGGAGATTGATGATTTTTTGTAAAGATTTATGGTTTGTCAACAAGTGAAAGCTGGAAGGCAACAGCCTGCTGGAGTATTGCAACCTCTTCCCATACCTGAGTGGAAATGGGACAATATCACGATGGAATTTTTCATGGGACTACCAAAGACTCTTATAAGGAACGATGCAATATGGGTTATTGTTGATCATCTTAACAAGTCAGAACATTTTCTTAATATAAGAGAATATCTACCACTGGAACATCTAGCAAGACTATATATTAATGAAGTTGTGAGACTTCATGGAGTACCCCTATCGATTTTTTCAGATCGTGATCCCTGTTTTACTTCAAGATTCTGGAAAAGTCTTCAGAAAGCCTTGGATACTGAACTTCATTTGAGCACTTCCTACCACCCTCAAAAAGATGGACAATCAGAACGAACTATTCAAACCTTAGACGATATTTTGAGATCCTGCTCACATGACTTTCAGGGTATGTGGGATCAATATTTACCTCTGGTATAATTTTCCTATAACAATAGCTTCCATTCAAGTATTCATATGGCACCATATGAAGCGCTATACGGTAAGAGATGTCGCACACCAACCTGTTGGGATGATATTGGTGAAAGAAAACTTGTACGCCTAGAACTGGTGGAGGAAACGATGGAAAAGGTGAAGGTAATCCAAAACCACATCAAAGCAGCTCAAAGTAGGTAGAAGAGCTATACCGATAATCGAAGGAAGGATTTGGAATTTCAAGTTGGTGATCATGTTTTCCTGAAGGTATATCCATGGAAGGGAGTCATATGTTTTGGTAAGAAAGGTAAATTGAGTTCCAGGTGCATCAGACCTTTCAAAATTCTAGAACTAATTGGGGCTGTAGCTTACTGATTGGAAATGCCACCAAGTCTCTTCAAAGATCACGATGTGTTCCACGTATCTCTATTGAGGAAATACATGCCTGGCCCTACGCATGTACTCACCTATGAGGAATTAGAACTGGAACCCGATCTGTCTTATTGCGAAGAGCCCATCAGGATTCTTGATAGGAGAGAACAAGTGATGAGAAACCGGACGACTCGTCTGGTAAAAGTTTTATGGAGAAACCATAAGATGGAAGAGGCAACATGGGAACCCGAGGAACAAATGATGAAGAACCACCCATGTCCTTTCATGCGCTAGTATTCTAGAAATTTCGAGGACAAAATAATTTGAATGAGGAGAGAATGTAACACCCCAATATTCTACGGTACGTTTCTCTTTGAATAATGTAATAGCGTGTGTTGTACGCAACATCGAGCTCTAACACACACCTCAACCAATCTAACTAGTCGTTATGAATAGTAATACCTATTTTTTAAAATTTTATAAACTTTATCTCTCAAAATGGACTTCATTTTTGGATTCAGAGTATCAAATTTATCCTAAGGTGAAATTTTGGTACTTTTCGGATAACTTTAATATTTTGATGAATAGTGAAAATTACTAAATTTTAATTAAAAATAACATTTATAATCAAAATAATTAATAGTGATAAATTATGAATTTGAGTGGTTTTAAATTATATTTAGAATATATTTTTACCATTTAATAAAATTTTATTCATTGGACACAATTTAACAACTAAACCGGACATAAACAAGTATCAATCTTTTGATAGTTATTATATCTTAAAAACACGCTTTTTGTTTTGACAGTGGGAATTACTTTTAAATTAATTTCTTCCACTTCCCTGTTTTGAATTTGGAAAAATGGATTCCATATTTCGAATTGGTATGTCCAAATTGTGTAAATAATTAACTTTTGTTTTTAGACATTTTGAATAATTACTTCGGTAAATATTTTATTTACCATGGTTAAAGGGTAAATTCGGTAAAAAGGGTTTAAAAAAATAATATTATAATAATACTAAATTACACTAAAACGTGTCCTAACCTTATTTGTGGATACATGTCTGACCATGGGAATCTTTGGGTCGATTATGGGACCTCATGGAGCCACTTGTAGGTGATAGGGACACTTTATTTTTATTAAGTTAAAATAAATACAAAAATGCATAAGCATATATCTTTTAGAAAAACAATTTTTACATAGGGTTATATATGTTTGATTTTCGACTATAAATATTAATTATAAAGATAAAAATATTTCCTACATAATTATATTTTATTTATAATTTTTAGACATTATATAATTTAATTTATTTATGACACAATGGTGATGGATTGATTACCTAATTAATGAAAAATTTGAAAAATTGATATTATAAATACCCAAATAAATGTAATTTGAGACTTTTTAGAAATAAAAATAATTTTCTATCATAATATGTTATGTTAGAAATGATTTAATTAACTTTTTTCGAAGTAATAATTCTGTTATGAGTTTTTACAAAAATCAATTATTGAATAGTGTCAAAATTGACATAAAAGAGTTTTTAAAAAGAATATTATATTATTAATTGATATTAAATTCTTAAAAATCTAAGGTTCGGCCAAAAGACTTATATCATGATATTTTTATCATTAATGGACCACTTGGGGGTCTCTTGGATGTATATAGTAAGTTTATTAACCATATAATATAAAAATACAAAGAGACATTGTAAAAGTGAAACTAATTAACTAAGAGTTAATACTTAAAGATAAGGTTAATATAGTAACCCAAACCTGTATAAATTATATTGGTTGAGTTTTTTTCGACCTATTACCACCTTAATCTTTAAATAATCCACTTTGGAGCCATTAGAAACCAAATATGAATTTATTATAAAATATTATTTCTAGCTTTTCCAAAGGTGCCCCTCACCCCTCTTATAAAATGGCACTCCTCCTTCTCATTAATTCACACCTTCAAAGCCTTTTGGTTCGTCCATACTCTGCCCAATAACTCTCTAAAAATCCCTCACTTCATCTTATATTCCTTACTTTAGTCATAAATCCCACCTATGGAGCCCTTTTGATCAAATCAAAATGAAGAATCTGAAGAAGAGGTAATGACTTCACCACCCCTTTTAAAGTTCCTTTCTTCTTCCACTTCTTCTATCATTGTTATTACCATTATAAAATAATAACTCCAGTATATTATATATAAGTTGATGTTATTATAAACATGGTAAAACCATATTTCAGTATTCTATCGATCATTTGAATGACATGTCACCATACGTGCGTACGTACGACTTACCATCTCCACGTCGTGGTGTAATTGTTATTCAATAAATTATTATTTGGATGGGTATAATAATGATGTTTAATTCATGTAAATAATAAATATAACATGATAATGATTCTTTATATATGATATAACATCCAATTATATATTATTTTAATATCAAAAGAATGATATTGTCGCTCGTGCGTACGTACGGACTACCGTCTCCACGAACACGATGAGATTTATTCTCCATCGTATCCATTCAAGTATAATTTTCATTTGATGATTAATAATAGTATATAAAGTCTTTATATCATTCTGGATATGATTAAGATACAACCTATCTAAGACAAACATGACTTACGTAACAAAACATATAAAAGAAAACGAGTAAGTTAACACCCGAAACAATGATAATACTAAGATATTATTAACAAATCAATGTTAAAATATCATATATGATATCTTATTAATATATATGATCCTTGTATAATTTAATAACAATTATTTCACATTTATACAGGAGGTTAACCTACCCCTATTCAAGGAAAAGTATAAGGTAAGGGTTTATTTCGCAATCTCTTCATTATCTGAGGTTGTTTATACGTAATAATCTATTGGGACTTCTTTATCATCCACATCCATGTTTCTTAAAAATATTTTTCAAAACATTTTTACAATTTACTAGAATATGGGTTAATGTCATTTATACCCTTGTTGACTTTTATAAGTGGTTTATAAAGGAATATTTCCATCGTTTTCCAAACAATCTCCTTTTTAACCTTTTCAACAAAATTAAGGTAAGAATGTTTTTTAACTTATACGGCGGGTGCGGCTATTTTCTGCCATTATAAAATCGTCAAAGCTTCCCTTACAATCTTATAAGAATATTTTCAAAGAAAATTTTTTATTTTATAAATATATGACTCTTAAATTATTTCAAAATAAAAAGAGATATTTCTCTAAAAAGAGTTTTGATTTCATCTATGTCAACATCCTTTGATGGATTTTAAGCTTATTTGAAGTTGATTTATTATGATAAAAACATCCATATTGTATTTAAGGTTTTGTGATATGTTTGACTGTGGATGTTTTATTTTTATACCATTCATGGTTTATGGAGGAAGTATTGACATTTTGTATGCTAGTTTTAATACGAATGTTTATGTTTTGTTTAAACCTGTTCATATGAGGAGTGCATTAGACCTAATATGTGACGGGTGGAGCCCGCTATAGCTCCTCGATGCATCGGTAGGTCTCATGAGACAAACTAGTATCTTGGCACAAGGCCTTGACAAAATATTATTTGTATTCTTGGCATGAGGCCTTAGCTTTGTGGTTATGATAGTATGGAATTATGCATTCCATCATTATAAAAGTGGTTGTTAATATTTCATGTGATTATTCAATTAGTAGAATATCCATTTGAATAAGTAAATGGCAATTATTTGATTTTTTTCCATTCTATGTTGAAGTTCAAGTTTAAAAGGATTTTGTTTTAGTTATACATTGCCTTAAATGTTTATTCTTATTTATGAAAGTTTCCGCTATATTGTTATCCTTATTGGGCATTTTATCTCACCCCTTTTCAATGTTTTATTTTTCTTAGGATGTGAAGAAGTAATTTATGAATGACCTGCAGGGATAGTATGAGGGGATAAGAGTGTGGAATATGGAGACTATATTGTTGCAGTTTTCATTTTATGATGTAATGTAAACTTTATTAATGTATCTAGTTATTACAAGGCTACTAAACTAATCGGTCATTCGAGACTTGATCTTTCTTGTGATCATGCCAATGTTATGTAATAATGCACCGACTCTGGGTAACTGGGGTGGGGCGTTACAAAGATAGCTCCTCAATGCATTAGGAAATATGACCGAGTTAAACATTAATGTTTCTCCTATGAGATTAGGGTATATACTGTGATAGATATTTCAGATGTAACTCCCTACAAAGCTTTCAAATCTACAATGTAATTATGTTTTGGATACCACAAGTTACCTTTATTATTTATAATTTCAATTTGTTAATCATAAATCATATGATTTTTTGTGGTATGTTAATGACTGAAAAGTATGATTTCATTTGATTTTTATGTATTGATGGACTAATGTGTTGATTCCTTGTTTTATATCCATTACTTGGATTTTTTTTCTCGTCCCATTTTTTTTCACAGGATATATAGAATGATATGCGAAATGAAGAATTAAAGATCATTTTTATCTATAAAATAACCCTTTTTTTAAGAATTTTTTATTCTATGAAAAAATGGATACTGAGTAGAAGTGCCTACATTGTAACAATAGAATTGTAATGTAATAGTTATGGCATAATTCACTAAAACTATAAAGCTGAAAATATCCTCATTGTGAATTATTAACATAATTAAAGATTACGTAATGGTTACAGTCTGGTCTTTACAGTTGGTATCAAAAGGTTGGTTTAGACAACTTTAGGGATAATGAGTTTTTGATAGACACATGCTTAGTCTCTATTTCTATTCATTAAGACTAATACTTATGTTTTAAATTTTTTAGATTAAGTAATGTTTGTCACAATTTAATGTAGGAGGATCTCAAATGATATTCCTTTCTCTTCCAAATGACTTTCTTGAAATAAATATTGCAAAGTCAGGTCCAGATGACTCTAAACAAATTTATAAAATACAACTCACTTGAAATCAATTTTTTGAGATATCATACACCTCTGTTATAACTTGATACCAACATGGATCATGGGATGTATTTAATCAAATATTATTTTCTCAATAATTTCATATCTTCATGAAAGGTAAATATTATGAATGAATTATGAAATATTTTACATTATCATATGATTTTGAAGAGTATTATGAGTTTGAAAAGGTGATGAAGAAGGGGACCCTTACACAACATATTTATATTTGCATTTAAATTATAGTATTTATGCACATACTTATGGTATTTTAAAAGGACCATTGACAGAATTTTTCAACTCAAACTTGTTCTGAATTTTTTTTTAAAATAATATTTTATCATATGTTTTGAAATTATATGTCAAACATGATTATTTTCTGAAAATATTTTTTTGTTATCACTCATATGACACAAGTTGTATGAGGTGTATTTGGATAAATGGAGAAGATGATTTTGAAGGAACTATAAATCCTTGTTGCAATGCATGGACCATATATCTACATGAACAAGATGACAATGAAACCAAGTTGAAACCATGATTAATGTACGATGTTATTTAGTTGGGAATAGTGTTATTTTATTGATGTTAAAAAAATTTCAATATATATTAGTCTTAAAGAATTAAGATATTGAGGTTATTATGAGTTGTGATGAAAATGGGAAGCATAGGAAAACAATTTATGTTAAATCATGTTATGATTATTTTTGAAGAGTTTATCTCATTTTATGGAATGTTATAAAATTATATAGTTTTTTAAAAAGGACAATACATAGACTGTGTGAAAACCCATCAAGTTGGTCAATTCTATGGGAATAAATCCCATAACCAAAGTGTGATTGATATTTTTCTCCTACCACTGGTCTAGGTGAAGTCCTTGGTTAGTATGACGTATTCATTTTAGTTAAATGATTATATTGATCAAGAATAACTTGATTTGAGAACTTATTTTTTATCAAATAAAAATAATTAGTATTGGAAAATTATTTATGGATTAAGTAATAAAAGTTAATTTGGTTGATGTTTTCTCTTTTTGGGAAAGTATATGCCGAAGGAAAAATAGAATACTTTGGGATTGCAATTGAGGAGTAATGGTGGAATTTTATTTTGGAAGAATATATGTTTTTATTATTTACATATGAAAATTTTTGTTATTTATGGAAATGATTAACCTATCATTCAGAATAATTGATTTGGTTAATTATACTTCAGTATGAGACTTTAGGATTAGTTGATGTTATTTGGAGATAAATGTTATGATTAACTATGGATGAATTTGATATCAAATCCATCAAAATTTTGTGTTTCAGACTTAGTTTGGATTATATTAACGAATTTTAATATCATTAGTTTATTTAATGGTCATTCTTGAGATTTGGGATTGTTTATTCAATTTTGGGTATTAAGAGTAGTATTTATTTGTTATAAAATATTATCCTTTTTTGGGGATTATCTGATCTTGTACTAACCATTTTTGAATTTGTTAATGTCTAAACATAGGTGATATATAGGGCTAATATTTTTTAGATTGTGTGATTATCTAGAAGTTTATTCTAATTATTTTCATGTGACCAAGTCAGTTTCAATACTCTTTATTTGGAGAAAAGATGAGTTTTTTGTAGGAATTTGTAACGGATGAAAGTCTACATGATAAGTGTGTATGTTTTTTTATGTGTTTATCTAAACTAATATACAAATTACTCATCTTTATATAATGTAACTTCAATCAAAAACATTTTTTGTTAACTTTTTCTATTGAGGAATAAAATATTGTTTAACCCATCACAAGTTTGTGATTTTATCATGGTTAACTATCTCCAAATCATGTTTTCTGTCACTCTCTATTGGAAATTGACATGTAGTTTTTCCACAATATATAGGTTTTCCTACATGGAAACATTATATGTGTATCTAGGGTGACCTTTTTACATTTCATTCATTCTTTTAAAATGATAGTTTTATTGAATATTTTTTCGATGTGGGACTTTTAATGAAATTTCAAAGCCCAATTTTAAAATTGCAAGGATGCAATTTTCAAAAGTGGGAAAGATGTAACATACCAGGTAAATAATGAATATGAAATTTTCATATTTCGTAATATTTATGAATTAAATATTTATTTTTATATTATAGGGGATGCTATGTTTGATAATGTACCCAATATGCAACAACGAGTTTCTTTGAAAATCTGAAGTTGTACACAATAATGAGTTATACTGAAAAATAATAATATAATATTATTATTTTAAATAGTAGTTAATGCATAGCCTTGTTGTTCGTGAGAATGAAAATGACTAACTACAATATTATTACACATGTTTATTAAATTTTTTTACATTTATCCAATAAAATTTAGAAGCTTAAAATGTGAATAAATCCAATTTTAAGCATAAACAACACTAATATTCTTTAATTTGTCGATTTACCACCTTTTGATGGAGAACCATTTTTAAATAATTTTTTTTCACTTTTATATGCTCTAATTTACAAAATAATATTCTTCTTTAGAATCGGGACATCAAAATTTTCTTTGGATGAACTTTTGGTACTTTTCTAATAATGTTCATTTTTTATTGAAAAGTGAAAAATACTACATTTTAATTAAAAACTGCCTTTTAATATAATTTATTTATATATATATTGTTAATTTAATTGTATTTAAATTTTAATTGGATTATATTTTTACAATTTTATCCAATTTAGGTCATTGGAAGTAATTTTACTCTTAATTTGGATATATAAAAAGTAAAATCTTTTGATAGTTATTATTTCTTAAAAATACACCTTTTGTTTTGACCACAGGAATTAATTTTTAATTAATTTCTACCACTTCTGCATTTTGAATTTGGAAAAATGGATTAAATATTTGGAATAATTTGGTCCAAAATTGTTTAAATAGGTAACTTTTATTTTTAGACATTATAAATATTTACATCAGTAAATATTTTATTTACCATGGTTAATGGGTAAAACGGGTAAATGAGGGTAAAAATAATATTATAATAATACTCAATTACACATACACATGTTATAACCCTATGGGTTGATACATTTCCGACCATGGGCATCCTTGGGTTGATTGTGGGACCCCATGGATGTCACGAACCGAATCTGGTCACCGCCAAAACTGGCACCAAACCCAACCCTTGACATGACCCGAAGGGAATTCCCTATCCCCATGGTCTAGAAAAAGTTCCTGGTATCATTAATTTAGGATTGTTAATGATTTACCTGAGTATGAAGGCATAAAACATTAAAAACAATCCATAATATAAATCTGAAATTTTTGAGCCAAACAAGACTTAAGTAAAAACCAGAACTGAATACATTGGTTTGAAGATAATACAAGTGGTCAAAATAAAAATAATTATAGCATCATGACAGCCCCAAGTACTCCACACGACTAGGGGTCATCACCCCAAGCTGTCTCCACAACTCCGCACCAAGGATGGGAACTAACACCTTGAACCGCCATAACCCTTAGCCTTTCCTTTACCTGAATCAAACATAACCAAATATACTTACACCCAAGGGGTGTAAGTAGTGTGTTAGCCTAATCCCAATAGGATGCAACCCAATTATTCCAAGGAGTAAGAAATCCAATGTGAAAAGGCAAGCAGTTTTCAAATCCAAGGAAAACTAGTGTTAAAATTTCAAGAAATGAAACCTCCAATTGAAAATAGTTTTCAATACAAAATTTTCAGAATATTAACACATTAAAATAGAAATTTTAGATACTATAATATACTTCCAAAGACACCCTAAGACATGGGTAAATACTAAAACTCCAATGAGCAACAACATTGGGAACACCCCTAGGCACTAGGTTGTCTTGGGCCCTATGTACCTCGTACCTCGGTGTAAAGTAACCATAGAAAAATATGTTCTCGTGCATGACCTACTAGTAGGGAACATACCCATAACCTAGTGGTACCCAATAATAATCCACATAGTTTATTTAGAGTTTTCTTTATCCAAATGCTAAGTGAAACAGGGACAAAACCCATCCTGTCCACTAGCCGTACTAGTACAAATCCGCCCCACCTAGGTACCCGGGCATCCCATTTTGTGCTCAATCAATTTCAGCATGCAACATAAATAAATTTTCATATAAAACACCATTACTGGTCAAAAACAACCAATACAGTAGCTATCACATTTTATACCACTTAAAACACGCAACAAAACACTTAGATTTTTCATAAAACAATTACTCAAAATCTCATAGTGTTTCGGACACAAAACTCCTTATAAACCTCACATGCATACTATATGCACATTTTTAAGTTTCTAAAACAGAAATGGAAGACTACTACATTTCAGTGAAAACAAAAAATCATTTTTAGGGAATCCCCATATGGTTCAAGAAACGACATCATTTCAAAATCTCCATTTTTACACAACACAACTCTTAGAATTTCATGTGGTTCACAAACACCATTAAAACCAGATTTTTCAGCAACAAACACAGTGTATAATCATTAAAAAAAGTACTTTTATCCATATTAAAGTTCAATAAAATCAACTAATTACTTATAGGGTATCCCCAATTAAACTAATAAAACATTTCTATGAGAAAACCCCCAATTTCACATGAAATTGGAATTTAGGATTCATTTTAAATACAAACACCACTAAAACTATTTTTTTCAGAAATAATAAAATTAAACAAACACGAAAATACCATAAAAATAGTATCCAATTCACAAAGATTTCATACATAATGGAATCACCTACCAAAACCAAGGAAACCCTTGAATCCTTTGTGTGAAAACTCAAACGCACCACCACCGCACCTCAAGGAAGGTAAACAAGACCTAAAACCAGAATTTCAGACCATGAAACACAAGATAAAATACTAATTTTTAAACCCTACTTTCTGGACATTATGAACGTCAATGATAATGGAAGAAACCCTAAGTACATTGGATGTAACCCTAAACAAATTGAAAGAAGAAAAAAGGAGAACAACTTACTTAAAATATCTTGTAGAAATAGCCCCCAAAAATACAAGTAGATGATTTTAAAAATACTCAGACTTTCAAGGGAGGTTCGAAAAAGGATAAAGAGATCATCTCAGAATTTTAATGGGGGAAAAAGAGTAAAAATTGAGATAGTTATGTAAGAATGAACTTACCTCTTCAAATATGGATGATTTGAGGAAGCCTAGGCAGTTCGGCACCAAATTGCGATTAACCAGAGCTCCAAAGAGGGGGGAGAGAGAATAGTCGCGCGGTTGGGTGCAGTGGGCTTGAGCTCCACTTGGAATCACTGAACAATCCCAGAAAGTGAATAAGTTATAACATAATCAAACTTTATTTTTAAAACAGGAATTGGGCTTTCGGGCAGGCCCAACCCCTTATATAAAAACCCAAATAAACTTCGGTTATGGATTTATAAAAGCTCCAAATTACCTTGGGGGTGTTAATAGGTTAGCGGAGGTCAAGTAGGAATTTTAATGGGTGAAAAATGTTGAGAAATTAAAAAGATACAAAAGATACAAAATTTATTTTTTTAATCTGAAATTGGGCTCACGGTTTGTCCCAATTCATGAATACTCATCTATTCCTCCCTAAAACCTAGGAAAACCCCCAAAACAAAGCAAGGATGTAAATTAAATGAAAAATTCGTTTAAAATAATTCATGAATCGTAAAATTATCCCCACTATAAATCATTCCGCCCCTGGAATGCCACAACAACACCAAATGTAAAAGCAATGCTCAAACGATAGACCAAGACAGACTTCCTTGCCACGTTTTCACCAGCTTCAAAAAGGAAGAACATCTCTAGTTGATCAAATGAAGGAATAGAATACTCTAACCAACCAAAAATTACCCCACTTATATAAAATTATGAAAATCATTCAAAACACATCCCAAAACAAAACACTTCAAACACTACCAGACGACGCTCAAGCAATCCACTTGAAACGAACAACGAACTCAAATAACGCTACCACAACATTACGTAAACAAAAAAAATGGGTGTTCTCCAACCCCAAAATTACCCAAGTAACAAATTTGTGGATAGATAGACTTGAAAGATATTACCTCTTACCTAGAATACACCAAGGAGAAAACTGAGTCACTAGTATGGGGTGACCCAATCTGGACATTCCACCACCTGGGATAACTCAATTTTCTTAGACAGAATAAGGATAACAATTTGGGAAGGAACAAACTATCTCACCATCATAAGGGTTAAACTAAAATTATTCCTTTTCCAAGAGAACATAAATTATACCCATGATGGGTCTCCCCACCATAATAACGAACACAACTTTCCTTAAGACAAAATCAAGACACTAACAGGGGGCCTCGAATGGAATTCCCAGCATTAGGGGTAGATTAATATCAGAATTCTTCCAATGAAACTTAAATGAGTACCATTGTGGGTATACCCCAAACAAAACCCAACCATCTTAACTAAATAGTATGGGATAACAACAACAAAAACAAGAGAATTTTAAGGAGCTGGCATTGCCGCATGGTTGGTTCACACGGTTTGGGAAACCGCGAGTTAACTGTGTGGATCATTCTATCCAAAGAGGAAACTTCACACAGTTTCCTTTGCCAAGGATCATGGATGTGCAGAGACCATGTGGTAGCTACTGTCTTTTATCACACGGTCCCCTGGATTAGCACACGGTTACTGTAACCGTGCATAAACTATGCACTTCAACATGCCTAACCCAAATTTTAACCTTTTCTCCAAAAACACAAGGGAACCCAAAGGGGAAAAATCAACTCAGGGTATGACATGGGAATAAGGTACTCACACCTCTTTCCACCAAATGTGAGAAATTGGAACAAGACGACGACTTGAGAGGTTTAAACTATTCCTATATTTCATATTGAGGATATGACATTGACCAAATGTTTGAACGACTCTAGGATTTCCCCTAACTACGCACCAACTTCTCTTTGGGGCCTATGGATGGAGCTCAATGGATTGAAGCATCTTCGGCCTCGCAGTTAGGATTTGGAAACCCCTAAACTGAACATCTTCTTCCAGTGCCAAAAACAATTATACTGTAATCTCAGATGGTCTCATTGAGACATGACACACTTCAAACCCGCTTTTCCACAACCCATCATTTTACCAAAACAAGAACTTAGAGGATGCACACACATCACCCCTTTTTTTTCTTCAGATTCTAAATAGAGGAATGAAAAGAAATATAGAAATACATTCCTCTAGAACATAGGATTTAGAAGAACACATCCAACAAAATAGCGACTCTCATAAGATTGCACAATCTTCACCCTTATAGTCAAATGAACACATGCCATCCCAAGGCATCACCGAACATGACCATTGTGGATAAAATAAAACACAAGGAGAGGGACCTTGTACTAAGTCCAAAATAGCACATGATTCTAGAAAGTTTCCATAATATCCACTCTTGGCCAGATCTTGCACACTGGTGGCATAACATGAACTCTTGCTTCAATGAGACTGACGAAAAACCCAAAGGCCCTTTAAGACTTCATTCTACACTGACAACCCTGAACTTCATTGACCGCTGATAACTTAGGAAACATAAGAAACTAAGGTATATTTCAACCTCCCAAAACCACTCTCCCACTACAGGGGGATCCACATAATTGAAAAAGAAGAGGGGTAAAATCAATCTCCAAAACTCAAGATAAATTCATTATGTTGATCAACTGGAGGATCATCCAATGGTGAACCACCATAGTCCAAACATGAATAATACATTAACAATTTATTGGAGAGTACCCTAGCCTGCAAGAAAACTGAAGGACCCAACCTATCTGGTCATTTGGTCACAACAGACCACAAACCTAAACCAAACACATGAGGGGAGCCACCACATTGGCCTCCCAAACTTTTCATCAAAAGAGACCACTGACCAACACTTCATTCCAACTTATCAATGAAACACCAAACCAAAACATCGTTCAAAAAAGAGGGGTTATTGAACTCAAAACATCCCACAATAATAATCCCAAAAACACATAATCCATACCTCCCAACCATATATTATCAAAACACAACACTTTCCATTAAACACATTATTTAAAAAAACAGTTTTGGTGGGTTGCACATTTACCAATGGTATCTCATGAGCCTCACACATGCATGTTTACATGCCACACTGGGAACCCACCTCATATCCATCCACATTCCCAAATAAACCTATGCATGTGGTCACCCTTGAGAGCACCAATTACCAAAAATCAAACATTTCCTCTTTTTAAAATCAAACCTTTTAACCACACTTTCCCTTTCTCAAAAATAATAACCATAAAATCAAAACCCAATTTTTCATCTCACAAACCAATTTAGAAAAGAATACATAATTCAATAAAAGCACATATTCATGCCTTTCACAATCGTTTCAAAACATTTCAACCCATTTGAAAACACTTATAATTTCATAAAAAACAGTATTTCATAAATCTCCATTTAATTAAGAAATCAACTCTTCTCATTTCAAGAAAAGGTTCTAAAAGTTAATATTTTTTTTTGGTCAGTAGTCAACAAACCCAAAATCCATCTTCAACCCCCACACAAAAAATTCAAGAACACTTAATTCAATCCAAAACAATTTTCCACGGTTTAAAAAAATTACACTAGAAACATATTTTCAAAACCCCCAATTAAAATAGTTCATACTTTCAAAAGAGGTGTAAACACATAATTTACCCTTTTGAAATAATTCTGAAATTTCATTTATAGGAATAAAAAAAATAAAACCATTTTCACTTTACTAGAAAATAACTTCACAAAAATTCACACTCCTTAAAGTGAAGTCATTTTTTTGCTTAAAAAAAACCAAGTTTCCAAGATTCCAAAACAAAGAGACACAAGACAATGTGAGAGGAACAGTGGGTGACTTGGACATATGGTTGGAAGCCATATTCCAATCACTTTTCCATCACATAGACTATTCTAGGGAAATATTCACGGCTCCACATGGCTTTACAGGCCCTGTGAGCTCACTGAGACTATTCGCCCAACTCGCTTTTCATTTCCCATAGTCATTATAAAACCAAGAAAACCAAAAGACTTAGATAAATACATACTTACCCTGATGAATTGAATCCCATAATGAGGTGTGCTAGCCAGGCACACAAACCATGACTGAAATGTCAATTCCCGACAATCCTAGCTTCAGACTATCCTGAATCTTCCCCAAATAACATGACCCAAGGAGCGAACCTCCTCTGATACCATTTTGTCACGAACCGAATCTGTTTGCCACCAAAAATGGCACCAAACCTAGCCCGTGACATGACCCGAAGGACGTTCCCTATCCCCACGGTCTGGAAAAAGTTCCCGGGTATCATTAATTTAGGATTGGGAATGATTTACCCGAGTATGAAAGCATAAAACATTAAAAAAATCCATAATAGAAATATGAAATTTTTGAACCAAATAAGACTTAAGTAAAAACCAGAGCTGAATAAATTGGTTTGAAGATAATACAAGTGGTCCAAATAAAAATAATTATAGCATCATGATAGCCCCATGGACTCCACACGACTAGGTGTCATCGCCCCAAGCTGTCTCCACAACTCCGCACCAAGGATGGGAACTAACACCCTGAACCGCCATCACCCTTAGCCTTTCCTTTACCTGAATCAAACATAACCAAATATACTTACACCCAAGGAGTGTAAGTAGGGTGTTATCCTAAGCCCAATAGGATACCACCTAATGATTCCAAGGAGTAAGAAATACAATGTGAAAAAGCAAGCAGTTTTCAAACGCAAGGAAAAGTAGTGTTAAAATTTCGAGAAATGAAACCTCCAATTCAAAATAGTTTTCAATCCGAAATTTTCAGAATCTTAACAAATTAAAATAGAAATGTTATATACTGTAATTTACTTCCAAACACACCCTAATACATGGGTAAATACTAAAAATCCGATGAGAAACAACATTGGGAACACCCCTAGGCACTAGGTTGTCTTAGGCCCTATGTACCTCATACCTCGGTGTAATGTAACCATAGAAAAATCTATTCTCGTGCACGAGCCACTAGTAGGGAACATACCCATAACCTAGTGGTCCCCAAGAATCATCCACATAGTTTAGTTAGAGTTTTCTTTATCCAAATTCTAAGTGAAAGAGGGACAAAACCCATCCGGTCCACTAGCCGTACTAGTAAAAATTTTCCCCACTTAGGTACCCGGGCTTCCCATTTTGTGCTCAATCAATTTCATCATGAAACATAAATAAATTTTTATATAAAACACCATTACTGGTCAAACACAACAAATACAGTATCTATCACATTTTATACCATTTAAAACATGAAACAAAACACTTAGATTTTCCATAAAACAATTCCTCAAAATCTAGTAGTGTTTCGGACACAAAACTCCTTATGAACCTCACATACATACTATATGCACATTTTTAAGTTTCTAAAACAGAAATGGAAGCCTAATAAATTTCAGTGAAAACAAAAAATCATTTTTATGGAAGCCCCATATGGTTCATGAAACGACGTCATTTAAAAATCTCTATTTTTACACAACACAACTCTTAGAATTTCATGTGGTTCACAAACACCATTAAAACCAGATTTTTCAGCAACAAACATAGGGTATAATCATTAAAAAATGTATTTTTATTCATATTATTGTTCAATAAAATCAACTAATTGCTTATAGGGTAGCCCCAATTAAACTAATAAAACATTTCTATGATGAAACCCCCAATTTCACATGAAATTGGCATTTAGGATTCATTTTAAATAAAAAAAGCACTAAAACTACTATTTGTAGCAATAATAAAATTAAATAAGCATGAAAATTCCATAAAAATAGTATCCAATTCACAAATATTTCATACAAAATGGAATCACCTACCAAAACCAAGGAAACCCTTGAATCCTTCGTGCGAAAACGCAAACGCACCACCACCGCACCTCAAGGAAGGTAAACCAGACCTAAAACCAGAATTTCAGACCATGAAACACAATATAAAACCCTAATTTTTAAACCCTACTTTCCGGACATTATGAACCTCAATGATAAGGGAACAAACCCTAAGTACATTGGATGTAACCCTAAACAAATTGAAAGAAGAAAGAAGGAGAACAACTTACTTAAAATATCTTGTAGAAATCGACCCCAAACATACCATTAGCTGATTTTAAAAATACTCAATCCTTCAAGGGAGGTTATAAAAAGGATAAGGAGATCATATAGGAATTTTAATGGGGGGAAAAGGGTAAAAATTGAGAGAGTTATGAAAGAATGAACTTACCTCTTCAAATCTGGACGATTTGAGTAAGCCTCAGATGTTCGGCACCAAATCGCGATTAATCAGTGTTCCAAAGGGGGGTAGAGAGAATGGTCTCGCGGTTGGGTTCAGTGGACTTGGGCTCCACTTGAAATCACCGAAAAATCGCAAAAATTTAATAAGTTATAACATAATCCAAATTTATTTTTAAAATAGGAATTGGGCTTTTGGGCAGGCCCAACCCCTTAGATTAAAACCCAAATAAACCCTGGTTATGGATTTCTAAAAGCTTCAAATTACATTGGTGGTGTTAATAGGTTAGGGGAGGTCAAGTAGGAATTTGAATGGATGAAAAATGTTGATAAATGAAAAAGTTATAAAAGATACAAAATTTATTTTTTTAATCTGAAATTGGGCTCACGGTTTGGCCCAATTCATGAATACTCATCTATTCCTCCCTAAAACCTAGGAAAACCTCCAAAACAAAGCAAGGATGTAAATTAAATGAAACATACCTTTAATATGAGTCATGGATGTGACAATGGATCCACTTGGGAGTGAAAATGACACTTTATATTAATTAATTTAAATATGGACCAAAATAACATAACCATGAATCTTTTTACTAAAACAAATTTTATATGGTGATTTATAATATATCTATTAGACTATAAATATTCATTTGAAAGATAAAAATATTCCATATATCATTCTATTTTATTTACAATTTTATATAATAAATAAATAAACTAATTTATGACACAATGGTGATGTAGTTATTATTTCATTAAAAAGGGATTCAAATAAATGATATTATAAATATTAAAATAATTGTTTAACCTTTTTATGATATCCACTAATTTTATAGATTATGATAACTTGTTATATTTTAATTAATGATGTTTTTTCAAAATAATCAATTTTGTTTCTATTTTTTATAAAATTAATGATATGAATAGTATTAAAATTGGGTTTCTTGTCATTTTATAGTAAATATATTAACCATATCATATGAATATATAAGAGGACATGGTAAAAGTTAAATAAGTTATCAAATGGACAAATAAAATATATAAGGATTAAAAATATCCAAAGCTTGTCCAATTATTGTTGGATGATATTATTTCGAATTATATAAGGCATATATTATAATTAAATACGTTTTGTATCTTTAATACTGAAAATCGTTATATAAGAAAATAATATTTTCAAACATTCTTAAAGAGCCCCTCATCCCCCTTATAAAAAATCAATCACCTCTAACCGTTACTCACACATCTCACTCCCCTTTTGGATCATCCAACCTCTTCCCAAATAATCTGTCAAGATCTATATCTTCCTCTTAAAATCCTTACCATATTCAGGAAGCACATCAAGAAATCCTTTCGGTTCAAACCAAATAGAGTTTCTTGATTTAAAGGTAATTACTTCCCTCATGTTCTCTTATATTATTTTACTTCTTCACTCCATATTCGCTTCTTATTCTTTTTTTACAAAACATTACCATTATACTCAATATACTAGGTTATTGTTATGAGAAAAATTAAAACTACACTTGCACACACCTCCATCTAATGGATACGAACATATTTTTTGTGTGTACGGTGAACTACTGCCTCACAAAATGATGATTGTTTGATTTTCTCCTACCACCTCTTAGGTTTTCCATTATGATGGAGCTGTATTTATATGTGATATATATTATATTTATATTGTCTCTAATATTTTATATTTTTCATTTATATCAAACCATTATGGTTTCTATAATGGGTAAATATGATAATTTCATTTGATGAAGTGCGGACTACCGCCCCCTCAAAGTGATATGACTCGTTCATTCCATAAGTAGAATGTATAAAAGATGGAATTAATGAAATAATATATGATACTATACTATAATTATAATATATCTATGTACCATTAAATTTTATTTCCATTAAATAATAAATATAAATGAATGTATCGTTCATTCATACGTACGACTTACCGTCTCCATGAACAGTGCATTTCATTTCTTATCTCCAAATGTTATGTACTATTATAAATGCATATATATACTAGATATATATGATATATATTATATATAATTCATGAATATAATACTTTATTTGATGGAAATTTGACAACTTGGAAAACTTTATATTATAGGAAGTTCATTTTTGACTCAAGTACCAAATATTGACCAAAAAATAATTATTAACTTAAATGTTTATTTAATGCTGATAATGTAGTAATATGTAATATAAAAGGAATAATAAAGTTTAAAATGTTCTTAATAAAGTATAAATTATTTTTAGTTTATTATTCTAATGATTAAATAATGAACGAGTCATGTCGGACACTAGGTATGGGGACTTCTTAACCCAATTTCCATTCTTTGGGTTGAACTTATACTTATTAATTATGTAATGCTATGAATAAGGGTGAATGACCTTTGATTTTTTTTAGATTTAATATACAATTATATTGTGTGTATTGATATTTTTCACACATAGTTATTTCATTTATCTGTCCTTAATGTAATGATATGTTCTTTGTATGGGAACCTTTCACCCTACTCTTCTAGTAAAAGATTCCTTTTATTTTATGTCTATTAATTTCAATTTCCGACGTGGGTATATATTTTTATATGTCCTTATTTAAATAAATTTATGTAAATTTGATGAGAGACCCTTTTCTCTCTCATTAAATAATTTTCTAAATTATAATGTGACACCTATAGGCTGCCTAATTTCCGTAAGGGGATACGTCTCAATCTCCTTTCGTTGAGGAATATCATTATATTGTGCACCGTTATTATCCTATAAGGTGTATATACTGACCTATGACATATTATATCATGAATATCCTTATTCTCATGATATTATAAGTTTTTTAATGTTATTCTTTAATTATTTTTATTCATGTATTTTCACATGTGGTATTAGTCTCTTTAACTAAAACATTGTTATAATGTTTTAATGATTTATACTTCTAAATCTATCTCATTAATTCCAATTTTTTCAAATGGTTTTAAGGATTTATATATATGTACATTAATTTTTTTAAAATTTAATTTCTTTTAAAAGATTCAATATGGTATGGGACACTTTGATTCAAAAATCTCTTTATATAATGTTTTAAATAGTTTTTGACGAAGCATTGATTATGTTAATATCTTGAAATGATATATTGTGATTGGAATGTGGAAATGTTATCTTTGATTTATGTTTGTTTAATGTGTTATGTATATATTATGGTTCTTGGGAATTGTTTACATATATGGGTGGTTCCATGATAAACCTAGGATAGGTGTGCCTGAGATAGCTCTCTAATGCATTGGGAAACGTGACAGAGGTACACATTAATTTTACTCATAAGAGATATAGGGAATATAATGTGATGGTTATTCTTAATATAACTCCCTACATAGCTGTGAAAGATACTACATATGTATTTTATGAATGCCACATGTTACCTTTATGATTTATGATTTCCACTTGTTATTCATAAATGTTACGATTTTGTGTGGTTAGTAATTGAATGAAAAGTATGATTTCATTGATTTGTATGTATTGATGGACTAATGTTTTCTTTCCTTGTTTTATATCCCTTATTAAGAAGTTTATTCTCATCCCAAACATTATAAATTTTTTTCATAGGATATAAGTAATGGTAAGAGAAATGAATAATTCAATAATATTTTTGTCTTGGAAATAACTATTATTTTCTATTAAGAGTTTTTATTTTATGAAAAATGGATTTTGAGAAAAAGTTTCTACATTGTTAAAATTGAAATGTAATTTAATACTTATGGAATAATTCTAAATAAAATTAATCCTAAAAAGATCCTCAATGAAAATTATTAACTTAATTCAAGATTACCCAATGTTTAAGGCTATGTCCTTATAGATACTCGGATATAATCCTCCAAAATTTTAAAAAATTTGGAAGGACCATACATCATACACAAGGTCTAATCCAATAGAGAATATTTACGGATTTCAATGGATGACTATGTTACCAAATCTCTTACCAATGCATGTTTTCTATAGTAATACATTGTGTAAATATATAAAATCGTCTTAAATGCATGATGTTAAACTGCAAACACTATAAGAATCCATTTTGTATGATGTTTAACTACTTAGAATATACATCCTTATCGTATAATGATAAAAGTCATGGTAAATATTTTTAACCACATTACATTTTAATGAATTGTGATCATTGTTTCCAGACAAATAATTCACCACACAATAGTTAGATCCATACAGGATAAAGACAATGTTCCAATGTTCCTAGGTGAGTTCCATATCAACATGTGATGTATTTTCACACAGAACTACATATGGATTGATTCATACATAGATAAGATATTTAGTGATTCATTGACCATATGCATTTTCTTATCTGCTATATTGATAAAAAATATGCTATTATATCATCCAATTCCTCTATTTTATGAAATAAGCCTTTTTTATTCCTTGTTTCTCACACCGAGATTGGATCATGTGAGCTTGGGAATGGTAGTATTAATTTTCCACCTAAAAATAGAGATTAATGTTAAATAACATGAGCATTACATCAAAATAAGGATTTTAAATTCCACCTATATGTGCATGGGTTAGACCGATACTTGGAATTTTCCCTAGAACTAATTGTGGCTTGATTACTACCCTTATAGGATATTTAGTGATTCCCTAATCCCACATCATTGTAATGTCACCATAAAAATTTTCCCTATGCGTATGAGTTAGACTAGTGAAGTGATAATTCAAAGAACTACATCTTATTCTCATACCACAAATAGAAATCATGGTATCCAGATCTCCAAATCTAGGAACATCGGCAAAAAAAGTTAAAAAAAATAGAACACCCCATTATTTGTTATGATATCCCCATGCTATTGAATATACATATGATTCTCCTAATATCTGAAATCGAGCACAATTAACTTGGGATTTGGGGTCTGTCTAGGAGTTCCCCGCATTTTCTTGGGGTATCAATCTATAATATGGTTTCCTTGGTCCTAGTGGAACAACCTTAAAATTCTTACCTATGATGTCCCCATCAACATTTGGGAACCCAATGACCTAACCACCAGATTTTAAACAATATGATACCTCTAGGACTACATGATGATTGATTCCTATTTTCATAGGATATATAATGATTCTTGGATCCCATATCCTTGTCCAACTGCTATAAAAAAAAGAATTCCCCTCTCCCTATGTGAGGATCATGCCAATACTGGGATACCAATTTTTAAAACCACATGACCCTTGATTCCTATTTTATTACGACACATAGTGATGTTGGAATCTCATATCATGTGTCCATACACACAAAATCATTGAGACAAATTGCCTAAATCTGCCACACATAAATGAAGATCAGTCCAAGAGAGTTCAAATCATGATTTCAACAGCAATGATTTCTCAAAGATCATGCCCCCCACATACAAGTTAGATCTATGTAGGGGATTCTATATTTCAAAACTAATTAGTGACATGAAATTTTCAAGGAACCATGATATATCCTTTTAGTCGCCCAATATCCATTACCCAGGAAATATCTGGTCCCCATGATCAACTGTGGCCATCCAAAATTGATGGTAAATGTCCTATGTATAACTTTTGTTTTACTATGCACACAATTCTTAGGCGGCTCTAAATATGTTTCCCACAAGAAAATCATGTCAACCAAACATTAATTCTTCTAATGGAAATTCTTTTACTACTTCTGTATGCCCAATATATTTTAAGTACCATATCATTTCTCCCGATCTATGATATCTCGAAGTAAGGCAAAGAACATTCTCTCTCCCTTGTGAAAGGGTGTATTCTTGTATATTCTTACTTGATTAGCCCATATTTTCACATTATTTTTATTAATCATTTTCCCTCCAACATGATGATAAACTATTCATCCAATGAACTTACTACAATACCTAAAATTATAGGGGTCTATAACATCCATATCTATTCACAACTTGTCAACCACATCTTAGTGGAATGATGTTAGACTGTATGGTGAAATAGGAACTACATATGGCTTGAATATTTTCTTTTTATGATACATAGAGTCGCTTCGACATCCATCCCCATTCACCCACCCAGAAGTGAAAAATACCTTCCTCACCTTGTGCATGGGAATGATCTACCAAGGATAGAGATCTCTTTAAAACAACTACATTTGTCTTCATTACTACATTGTTGGGATATGATATAATGCCTAAATCCTATGATATGGACCTAGTAGTAGAATTCATAGATATTAATACTTCTTATGTAAAAATTAGAAGCACCCAATAGGATCCATTTTTGGGTCTATCTTAAGGGTAATAACATTCCCCCTTTAAAATTTGAGTCATCCGGATCCACAAGGCATGATAATAAACTACTGGGAAAAACACATCATTTCTACATCAATATAAACTATATGGGGATTATAATAATCATATTATTTTCAACTTCAAGATAACTTGTCTTTGTTATAATATCTTAACTACACAAATTCAATCCCAGTATATAATTCCCATTTCTGTGATTACACCATCCCTAGTTTGGGGATATCACCCTTACCATCCCTTTTTTATGACACTGATAATATATCACATGGTCTTAGATACCTCAACTATGTTTTCCCAAAAGAACAATGAGAATCAGTACGAAATGGTTTTCCATTGAGGCATATCCCAAAAAAGAACTTCCAGTGTATCCCCTTCACAATTATGAGTCCATGGTCCTTGCCACATCACATTAAACTTCAATGTATTTCACGAAATATCTCTGGTTTGATTCTATTCCACACAGGATACATAGTGATGCTGAGATAAAAAAGTATAGGCTCATCAATCACTAAAAGTAGAAAAATATAGTTATGATTCTCCCTTCCTACATACATACCAAACTGATCCAAGGAATTTACTTTCAAGACACCTGAATCTTCATAATTAGGGACAACTCCAGCAAATGAATCAAAATACCCCACCATATGTACGAGTAAAATATATATTAGTAGGTTACCAATTCCATTGGTAAGAATGAAATGGATGATTCTAAAATGGTCAAACACATCCTTTCCATCCATAAAACTTCGTGCTTCGAGTAATTTTTTATCTTCATAATCACACTTGGCCATTAGAAAAGGAAGATCAGTGTTATGTGATCACCTTTGTTTGACTATGAACACAATTCCCTAATGGCTCTATAAAAGATTCCCACAAGAAGGTATGTCAACAAAAGTATGATTCGTCCATAGAAGCAGATTTTCATGATCTCATATGCTCAATGGATCTTAATCCCCATATCATTACTCTCAGTCCAAAATCCATCAGATCCGTGTATTACTCTATACTTCCTACTCACATCATGTAAATGACTAAAAACCCGACTTAGTTATCCTCTAGTTAATTAGATATTTTATATCAATGTACCAATAATAAGAAATTAAAAAATCAGGATGTATGACACCTAATGTTCACACTTGGGTTGAGAAATATCAATGGGTATTTTTCCCAATATCCTATGTGTGAAATAAATCATCATAGGAATATCGGGTATAATCCCCATCTCATATGTGAGATCCTATATAAGATAAAAATTCCTCATTCCTATGTATGAATTTGATCCACATATAGAGAATGATTAAGAGAATTAGACCAGTATTGAATACTATTATCATAGGATGTGTACATAAATTTATACCTTATATCCCATTTCTAGACATTAAATAAAATTTCCCCTCTTCCCTGCTCATTATTTAGACATATGATGGGATCCCCTTTAAATCTATGTGGAGAGACCATGAGTACCATCTTTTGAGAAAATTCTACATGAAATTCCATCTTTCATTTTCAGGAACCATATTTTTGTCAAAATATACTCTGTGTACAAAAATGTAAAAATACCTACAATCATCCATGTCTATAATAAATGGATGGTTAGTTTCTTTGGGATACTTTTGTTTGACTATGCACATAATTTCCTAGCATCTTTGTATACATTTCCCACAAGAAAGGGCCTATCAATCAAAGGAAAATTCATTCTCAAGAGAGTATTCTCCAACCTCTGTATTCCTTTATGAAATTTATGTCCCATGTATATCCCTTGTTTCATAAATAAATTGGGCAGAAATTTTTTAATTTTCTCCCCATTTATTTCTGTAAAAAATTGAGCATTATTTTTCAGAATAGCGTGAAAATGGATCGATGTTTTATCACCTCAATTAATGAAAAATTACTTAAAATCATAAGTCTCAAATGTCAGAGTTACACAATATTAAACTGAAACATGCTTTAACCCTCTTTCATATGGCCAAATACGTGTAATTGTGGTATTTCGATCATAATCATCATTGATAAAAATGCATTCATAATATTCAAACACCACTTCTTAGACCATACACACCTGTTGGTTCTGAGATGTATAAATTTCCATTCAATTAGATAGTCATTGGATATGGAAGGAAATTTTCTGACAAAAACCATTGTTTAACTGTGCACACAATTCCCTGGATACTCTACATAATATTCCCACAAGAAAGGTCAATCAACGAAGGGAAAATTCATCCTCATTAGAGGTTTTTCTGACTTCCATATTTCCCATGGCACCCGTGTACCATAAAATTTTCTATATCCATGTATTATATCCACAAACCACAAAATCTTTATTAAAAAAATACCTCATCAATGCCTTAAAAATATTAGGAAATCCTTACTACATAAAACTTGATTGGATCCCTTTCCCCATAATTCATGGTCTATGATGTTTGACTTAATCCATTACTCATGGTCAAAGGTGTTATTTCGAAAACATAAGTAATGATAGTCTATTTGGAAATATATTAAAATACACATCTAATAAGACATAGAACACGCTAGGATGTAAAACCAAAAAGGGAACCCTGGATAAAAGTCCAATACTAGCTCACTATAACTATCATACACACATTTTAGGTAAAATAATGTGAAATCAAAAATTAAAAGTGGCATTGATCGCGTTGTCGAGCGCGTTAAATTAGAGGTTAATTTTTTACTAGAATTTCTGCAGTATAGCAGGAACCCAAGGTCGTCTCTCGACGGAGCCTTAGATCACTAATTACAAAAAAAGTTTATGATTATGTTAACAAAATTGAAATTAAATTAACTGGATGGGGGTTTTATGATTTTAAAATAGCAATTAAAACAATACTACTAAGTGAGAGAAACTGGTTGAAGAAATCGTGATCAACCCGGGTAAGTGTTTGTTGATGCTCAATCCGTCATCGCTCTCAAGAGAATGGGAAGGATCATTAAATCCTTGATTTTATACCCACTCTAACTAATAGTATGTTATTTCTTACTAGGTTACCTCCTATGATTTGATCGATCAATGATATTTATTATCGGCGACCGCTCATAATCAATTAAACTATGTCGATGTAAGAACCGAACTCAATCAAGGCATCACATCAACAACGTGATGAGATGTCCATATTTGGGACTTTATCAAAATTAATAAAAACAACAAGAATATTCATGGGTTATGACTTCTAGATATCATCAAACAACTCAATCCAAAAGCAAACTCATGAACGGGAAGTGGTGAGAAAAGAGGCAAACGCACTCAAATCATCAAAAGATCTGGGTTATGCATGGAAGCACGAGAATTCTTGTTCCATTGATTTGTATTTGATCATACCAGAATAAACACAAATTCAGAAGGTAAAAATTAATAACAATATACAACAAACCTGGAAAATAAATTACCTTACAAAGATTACAAATTTGGAGCTCGGGATTACAATAATGGACACCCCCCAAGTTGATCACTAAGAATCTTAGAAGTACATGAGGGAGAAGAGAACTAAAATGGGTGAAAGAAGATCTTCGATTAGAATCACCTTCACCCCTGGTCGTGAAACAATATTGAATGTGGGTGAGAGGTGTTTTTATGGACATACACATCACACTTTCCACAAAATAAGTCAAGTAACTAAGATACTAGGTCACCATTTAGGGAAGACTTTTTAATCCATCTTTATCTGGCAGGTTAACTGAACAAAACGCGTGAAAATGACTTGAAATTCGGTTTCAAGGTGGGAATTCAAGTTATCGGATCTTGGTAGGTGGCATCAGCCCAATTGGATCTCCGAGGACCGAGGTATGACCCAAATACAGAAGGGTCATCTAATATGGCTTGCCCAGAATTGTTTCACATTGTGGGCCTATTATGCGACTTTAAATGGGCGAATTGGGCTCCATGGTCTTCTAGAGAAATGTATACCACACCATTTTAAATTAATACACCAATTTTTAGCCCAATTTAATTCACAGAGTATCCACAGTATATATTTATTTCCACAGAAATGATTGTGCCCTTGCGCAGTTTGGCCCGTTTTGCTTGATTTCCATCGTGGGCCCTCTGAATCACCTCCTCCTAGAATGTAAACACTTAAAAAAGTAAAATTTCCCTATTAAATATTAATAAACATTAATTCATTAAATCAATCAGGATGTTCAATTTATTATTATATTTGGAATATTCATTACAAAACCATTTTAAAAAAGTAGTGTAAGGGTGAAATAATGCAGTGAATCGTGGTATGATCACACCCCCACACCTAAACCTTTTCACTCCTTGTCAAAGTCATATATCCTAATCAAATATCATTCCAAAATCTAAGTTTTGAAAATATCAAAGATTTTTATGAAATGTAATTCATCATGTCTCATTTATGAAATCAATTTTCCCATCATTTTTTTCTCACATTCGAATTTGGTAAACTTCATTTGATCACCCATGCAACATGTCGCAAACTACCTCCCATAGAAAATTTTTCTTTTCAATCAAGAAACATATGAAAAAGGAGTTATACTCTTTTCCTAGAGTTCATGAGATCTTACCATATGTTTTCAAAGATTCTATGTTCTCTACTAGCAAAAACTAGTGTATTACTGAAGAGGGCATCCAAAAGGTTGTTCTGAGCTTCAAGGGTTTGTAGGATTTAATGTATAAAAAAATATGAGGTAGAAGAGGAGTGGTTAATCTCTTATGTACAAAAAATGTCAAAATTTTGCATGTTTTCAAAATTAATGTACACACTCATCCCCTCAAAATATTAATAACTTCCAACTCACTATCCCCATTGTCTGTTTGTGTGGGTCACAGCCGATCAGTGAATAATAATGAATAATCTTCCTCTTTTCTCCATTTTTTCTTTTGTTCTGTTTTTTTTTCAATGTACAGAAATTGTTTTCTTGTTTTTTTACAATTTTCATTGGAGATAAAGAGGGAAACATGTGTAATACAATGATATAATATATCATGTGAACCCACTACCCAAGTAAAATGTAGGAACTCTTTCTATCAACCCATAACAATGATCATTCCCAAAAATTCCCATGGAAACACCCTCTCCCCCACACTTGCTGAAATTAAAACAAAAATGTACACAAGAGATGGGTAGGTAGGGATAATTTAGATTGTAATGTGGCTACCTAACATTCATTTCATGGTCTCTAAGGCTTAATAAGGGTAAAATGTCAAGGTGGACAAAATAGAGGTTAATTGTACAAAGGGATTTCCAATGCACGATGGCCTATATCATGAATGTTTCACACTTGAATATTATGGCTTTAAATATAATTAAGGCAAGTTCTAGTCTCTCTACATGACCCGAGACTCTTAAGAAAGTTATTAAAAGGAAGAATATGCAATAAAGGGCCTAGAATATCTCTCAGGTAAGGGATTGAAATATTGGTCAGTACTAATGAGGCATGGGTTTCAAAAATCCATTAAACACCTAAGAATGATTTGAAAATAAAAATTCTACAAAAATATTTCATATAAACATTCATTTGAAAAAAAAATCAAAAAATAATTTAATTTGTTCACACAATTGACTCAAAAATGAAAAAAACATCTAGATATTATTTTAAGAACAATGTTTATCTAAAGACACAAAATAAAGAAAAAAAATGACAATGCATTTTTTTTTGTTTTTCTTTTCTATTATATATATTTTGTGGGTTTTTTTAAATCCTAACTATGACATGTCACCTTCCCCACACCTAAAAATTAAATTGTCCTCAATGCATGTATTTAAATAAATAGACAAGTAAATAAAGGTAGGGAGAAGGGACAACCTACTAAGTGGTGTCATATGTGGAATCCATAAGTTGGATTTCATCCACATGATGTTAGGGAAAATCCTCATAGAAGTGTTTGAGTCTCTGGCCAATGACAGTAAACCTCTGTCCACTCTTTTCATGGAAAACCTATATATCACTAAAAGGGTAAACATCAGTAATATTATAAGGGCCAAGCCATCGGGAGCGAATCATTCCTTGGTGGAGCTTTAGACTTGAATTATACATGAGTACCTTCTCACCAATATGAATCTTCCTATGATGAATCATACCATCATGTACTGCCTTTGTCTTATCTTTGTAGATTCTAGATTTCTCATATGCATCACGCAGAATTTCTTCCAACTCCTGAATCTGCAAATTTCTATGCTCACCTGCATCTGAGAGATTCATATTACATTGCATAATGGCCCAATATGCACGTTCTAATACCTTCAATAGGAGGTGAAAATCCTTTCCAAACGCAATCCTATATGGTGACATTCCGATCGGGGTTTTAAAAGTAGTATGGTATGCCCAAAGTGCATCATCAAATCCCAAACTCAAATCTTTCCTATTGGGTTGTACCTTTTTCTCTAGGATTCGCTTAAATTCTTGATTAGAAATTTCTGCTTTTCTATTAGTTTGGGGATGATATGTAGTGGAGACTTTATGAACAACCCCATTAATATATAGAATGTTTTTCAGGTTATGATTGCAAAAATGTGAACCCTGATAACTAATGATGAATCTTGGTACACCAAACCTACTGAAAATCTGGGACCTCACAAAATCAACAACAACTCGAGAGTCATCGGTCCTATTAGCCTTTGCTTCCACCAATTTAGAAACATATTCAATTACTAGTAATATTTATACAAAGCCAAATGAATTTGGAAAATGCCCCATGAAGTCAATGCCCCATACATCAAAAATTTCACAGAATAACATGGTCTGTTGGGGAATTTCATTCCTCATGGAATTATTCCCTGTGAATTGAGATCTAGTACATGACTTAAAAAACCTATGAGCATCTCTATAATATTTTGGCCAATATAATCCTAAGTCATGGACCTTTCGAGCAGTATGTTGAGAGCCAAAGTGGCCCCCACAAGCCAATGTGTGGCAGAAGCTCAAAACTGAGGTGAACTCATGGTCATGGACAGAGCTACGAACAACCTGGTCACTATAGATCCTCCACAAATATGGGTCATCCCAAATGTACCAATTAGAATCATGTTTAAGTCTCTGGGATTGTGAAGTACTAAAATTAGTGGGGACCCTAGATGTTGCTAGAAAATTCACAATGTCTGTATACCAGGGGTAATGTCCACAACATCACAAAGGTTCTAATGAGGGAAGAATTCTCCAATGGGGAGAGTTGAGTCAACATGATGGTATAGTGGTGGGGAAATCCTACTAATGTGGTAAGATACCACATTTTACACTCCTATATTATCTCTAATCTCAAGGTCGAACTCTTGGAGGAGGATCATCCACCGAATGAGGCGAGGCTTAGCTTCAGGTTTCTTAAGGAGAAACCGAAGGGTAGCATGATCAAAAAAGACAATGATTTTTGACCCAATGAGATAGGATCCGAATTTTTTCATGGAAAACAAAATAGAAATAATTTCTTTTTCAGTGGTTGTGTAGTTTTCATGGGCAGGTTCAAGGGTATGTGAGGCATATGCAATGACATGAAGGGACTTCTCAACCCTTTGTGATAAAACTGCCCCAACTGCAAAGCTAGAGGCATCACACATATGTTTGAAGGGTAGATCCCACCTTGGTGGTTGGATGATGGGAGGTGATGTGAGACTCATTTTTTGCGAGTTGAATTCATCCTAAAAATTTTTGTCAAAAAAAATTCAGAATCTTTTTGTAGTAATTGAGATAAGGGAAGTGCGATCTTACTAAAATCTTTAATGAATCGGCAGTAAAAACCAGCATGACCCAAGAAAGACCGCACCTCCCGAACACATTTTGGAAATGTAAGGGATGAAATTAATTCAATTTTAGATTTATCAACTTGAATTCCCTTATTTGAAATGATATTCCCAAGAACTATCCCCCACTCAACCATGAAACGGCGTTTTTCATAATTTCAAACAATATCTTTTTCAATGCAGCGGTAGAGGACAGAACCTAGGTTTTCCAAAAAATAATCAAAAGAAAAACCATAAACCGTGAAATCATCCATAAATACATCCATACAACTCTCAAGGTACTCTTAAAAAATACTCATCATACATCGCTAAAAAGTACCAGGAGAATTACATAGGCCAAAAGGCATTCTTCTGTATGAAAATGTGCTGAATGGACAGGTAAATGTGGTCTTTTCTTGATCCTCAGGGGCTATATGGATTTCGAAATAACCCGAATATCCATCAAGGAAACAATATTGGGACTTACTAGCTAGTCGTTATGAAATTTGGTCAATGAATGGTAAAAGAAAGTGGTCCTTCCACGTGTCTTGATTCAGTCTACGGTAGTCAATACGGACTCACCAACTGTTTTGCACATGAAATGGAACCAATTCATTCCTTTCATTTGACACAACTGCTATTCAAATTTTTTTAGGCACAATTTGAATAGGGCTAACCCATTTAATATCAGATATAGGATAAATGATCCTAGTAGTAAGTAATTTACTAACTTCCAATTTTACCACTTCAAGGAGAGTGGGATTCAACCGGTACTGAGCCTACCATATGGGTGTAGCCTCATTATCCAAAAGTATATGGTGCATACAAATATATGGGCTAATCCCAGGAATATTATCCAATGTCCATCCTATTTACTTTTTTACACTCTCTCAAAAGATCAAGTAGATTTGATTCCTGTTGTTGAGAGAGGATATTGGAAATAATAACAGGAAATTGGGTAATACCCTCAATAAAGCCATATTTTAAATTCGATGTAAGTGGTTTTAATTCCAAAACCAGGGGTTTTGGATTGAGGGAGTGGATTTAAGAGGAGTGAGGTCCATGAAACTATCTATCTGCTCATGTTTATTCTCAAAGGAAAGAGAATCTATTGAAATGAGGTTTTTAGAATCATCGATAGTTATGGGTATCTCAGAATAAACACACTCATCAATTAAAGAAAAAAAATTACATTTTTCTGAACCCACACAACATTCAAAAAAAACCAAAACTCAAATCATCTATGGATGAATAAGATGAAAATAAATCATAGGATTAGTCGAGGATAGAATTTTGTGTGTGTTTTTCATTAGAGAGAACTTCCATCGAAAAGATAGAAAGAGTGGAATTATCTTCAACAAGGTGTTTCATGGACTCAAGGATGTTAAAGCATACCTTTTCTACACCAAAATCCATGGGCAACAAACCATTTTGAACGTTGATGATCTTCTTTGCTGTTATGAGGAATGGCCTCCCAAGTATGAGAGGGGAATGTCCTTGGGTTCGGGTATCTTCCATCTCAGGAATGTAAAAGTCTACAGGGAAGATGAGATTCTTAACATTTATGAGGACATCCTCGACCACTCCTGATGGGTGTGTTGTGCTTCGGTTGGCAAGTTGCATGACAATTCCTATTGGTTGAACCTCTCCAACCCTCAAAGAAGTATACAAGGAGTGAGGCATTACATTAATAGAAGCACCTAAATCAAGAATAGCATCAGAAAAGAAGGTCTCCAATAGGGTACAAGGTATCGTGAATTTGCCCAGATCCTTGCATTTGGTTGGCATTGGTGGTTGAATCAAGGCTAAGACATTCCATCTCAGGTTGACTCTCTCATTCCCCTTCAGTATCCTTCTATGGGTGCTTAGCTCTTTAAGAAATTTGGCATATCGAGGGATTTTTTTAACTACATTCAATAAAGGAATGTTAACTTGATTATTTTTAAATGTATCCATTATTTCATTATCATCTTCATTATCAAAATTCTTCATAGATTTACAGAGTCTTTGAGGGAAAGTAAGAGGAATTGCTTGTTCATTTGAATCATCAAAGACAATTCTATTACCATTTTTGTCATGTTTTTAATTACATGAAATTTTTGAGGGTTGCGAAAGAGAGTTTTCATGAGGGGGAAATACCTGCTGTGCAGAATCAGTAGAAAGAGAAAATAATTTACCACTATGAAGTGTAACTGCACATACATTACCTTTTTCCTTCGTATTGGCAATGGGTTGGGATGGTAGTTGTCCAGAACCATGCATCTTAAGCTCACATATGGTGTTTTCCAATTTCCCCACTTGAGTTAGCAGGTTGAATAGATGATTGTGTGGTTTGTTAGAACTGAAGGTTATGGGTTTCCATTTGCTTCACCATATCCTCAAGGCTTGGTTCAGACATGGGAGGAGGAGGATTGTTTTTAGATGTTGACGGATAAAAAGGTTTCATTCCTTGGCCTTATTGATTCCGATTCTGCTTGGGGTAGCTTGAGTTTCCTCCTTGTCGGTATTGTGGTTGTGCTTGCCACCCGGGGTTTAGATTTGGCCTGAATGGTTCTTGCTTAAACAGTGGTGCTTGTTGGAATGGATGCCTAGGGAAAACTACAACACAATAGTCAGATGAATCATGAAGTTGTGGGCACTGGTCAGAAAAATGATTATTATCAGAACAAATACCACAATGTAATCAAATAGGAGGAGGGTGTGAGTTACCTTGTGCTTGAGATAATTGCCTTATAATGGTATTCATCTCATCAAGTTTATTATCTAACTTTTTTTCTAGGTATTAATTACTTACCTCATGAACTCCATAGGTTGTTGCAATAGCATGTGTACCAAATTGTTCTGCATTTTGAGCCATGTTGGCTATTAAGTCACGAGCGACAGAAGGAGTTTTGTCAACTAGGGCACCACCAGCTGCAGCATCAATCATTCCACAATCCATGGGGATAAGTCCCTCATAGAAATTTTGAATTAAAATTTCTTCACTAATCTGGTGGTGGGGGAAACTTGAACAAAGTCTTTTGAATCTCTCCCATTATTCATGAAGGGTCTCTCCTTGTAACTGCCTAATGCCACAAATTTCTTTCCTAATTGATGCAGTTCGGGAGGTAGGGAAAAACTTCTCTAGAAAGTGTCATTTATGGTCATTACAGCCCCCAATTGTGGTAGGAAGATAGTATAGCCAGTCTTTGGCTACACCATCAAGGAAGATAGGGAAGGCCTAGAAGTTAATGAGGTCCTTAGACACATTTAGGGGTTTCATGGGGGAGCACACTATGTGAAACTCCTTTAGATGTTTGTGAGGGTCCTCACTGAAAAGGCCATGGAATTTTGGAAGTAGGTGTATGAGGACTGATCTTAACTCAAAATTGGATGCTTCCTTAGGATATTGGATGTACTCGGGTTGGTACTCCACATTCGGGGTGGTCAGTTCTTTTAATGTTCGGTTATTTGCATCCATGATCTCTGGGGTGTGATTTGGTTCAATTTTTGATTGGTTTAAGACCACTTTAGGTTCCAAATGTGGTTCCTCAGTGTTACATGATTGTCTTACTCTAGATGACCTGATATTTGAGTTGAGTGACTTTTCAATTTCAGGGTCAAATTCGAGTAGTGTTTTTTTCTATATCTTGTCATGCAACAACAATATCCAATTTAAATGATTGATTGTTTGTTTTTTTAATTTTTTTTTTGTTTGATGGAAGGTGAATAAAATAAAAGAAACTTATGAAATGAACGGATTATATAAAATAGAATTTTATATTACAAAATTAGAGAGATAGGGGAAAAAGAAGAAGAAGAGAGAGGGGGAGAGAGAGAACACACAAAAACAAAAAAAACTAAAATAAAAACTATAAAATGGGGGGGTATTGAATAGATTACTGATTAAGAAGTAAAATATATAAATAAAATGAATTAAATGATCTTGGCTCCCCAAAAATGGTTCCAAAATTTTATCGCGTTGTTGATCGCGTCAAATTAGAGGTTAAGTTTTTAATAGAATTACTACAGTATAGCAGGAACCCTAGGTCGTCTCTCGACGGAGCCTTAGATCACTAATTTCAAAAGAAGTTTTTTATTATGTTAACCAAATTGAAATTAAATTAAGTGGTTGGGGTTTCTATGATTTTAAAAATGAAATTGAAACTATACTACTAAGTGAGAGAAACTGGTTGGAGAAATCGTGGTCAACCTGGGTAAGTGTCCCTTGATGCTAAATCCGTCATCGCTCTCAAGGGAATGGGAAGGATCATTGACTCCTTTATTTTATACCCATTGAAACCTGTATTATGTGAGTTCCTACTAGGTTACCACATAGGATTTTATTGATCAATGATATTGATTATTAGCGACCGCTCATAATCAATAAAACTTTGTCGATGTAAAAACTGAACTCAATCAAGGCATCACATCAACAACGTCATGAGATGTCCAGATTTGGGTCTTTATCAAAATTTATCTCAATACAAAAACATGCATATTAATTGGTTATAAATTCTGGATATCATCATAAAAGTCAATCCAAAAGCAAACTCATGAAAGATAAGAGGTGAGAAAATAGGCAAACGAACTCAAATCATCACAAGATCCGGGTTATGCATGGAAGTATGAGGATTATGGTTCCTTTGATTTGTATTTGATCATACAAAAATAAACACAAATTAAGAAAGTAAAAATTAAGAACAATAGACAAAAAACCTAGAAACTAAATTACCTTATGAAGATTATAAATGTGGATCTCGGGAATACAACAATCGACACCCCCCAAGTTGATCACAAAAAAACAAAGAAGTACATGAAAGAGAAGAGAACTAAAATGGGTGAAAGAATCTCTAAAATTCGACTCACCTTCACCCCTGGTCGTGAAACATTAGATAATGTGGGCGAGAGGTGTTTTTATGGACATATACATCACACTTTCCACATAATAAGTCAAGTGCCTAAGAGACTAGATCACTATTCAAGGCAGACTTTTTACTCATTCTTTATCCTACTTGTTGACTGAACACAACGCATGAAAATGACTTGAACATCTATGGAGAGGTGTAACATAAAGTTATATATCCATGGGAGGTGGAATCAGACCAATTGGATTTCTGAGGCTCGATGTATGGAAGAAATAAATAAGGGTCATCTAATATGGCTCGCCCAGAATTGTTTCACATTGTGGGCCTATTATGGGCCTTTAAATGGGAAAATTGGGCTCCATGGTCTCCTAGATAAATGTATCCCACACAATGTTACATTCAAACACCAATTTGTAGCCCAATGTAATCCATAGAGTATCCACAGTATATATTCCTGTCCACATAAATGCTTGGGCCCTTGGGTAGTTTGGCCCATATTGCATGATTTCCATCATGGGCCCTCCGAATCACCTCCTCCTATAATGTAAACACTTAAAAAATTAAAATTGACCTATTAAATAGTAATAAAAATTAATTCATTACATCAAACAATAAGTGAAATTTATTATTATATTTTTAATATTCATTACAAAACCAGTTTAAAATAGTGGTGTAAGGGTGAAATAAAGCAGTGAATTGTGGTATGATTAGGCACAAAGATTATTAAGTCAAAAAACCGTAGGGGAAGCCAAAACAAATTCAATTGATTCCTGCTAAGCCCGTATTATAAAAATATTAGAAAGAAACTAGGTTTATAATAGAAAAAGGAATATATCTTGTGTGGTATTTCATGTGACCCTAGAAATATTCAAGAAACATACACTGATTCCCACATATTTGGAAAAAGTTAGGGAATGCTCTGATTATTTCAATTTAATATTCCTAAATTGTGACCTAAATTGACATCTGATTGAGATTATTTTGATTCAATTATAGTAAATAACAATTGATTGAAATTACAGGAAAAGGTAATGGAAAAGAACTAGAGGGAAAAATATTTATATTCCTTCAAATGAAGATAAAAAGGAAATCCACAATCTGGAGCCTCTATATATGAACAGAGTGTAGTAATAATAGGATAATTTCAGCTTTTCCAAAAAAAATTATTAATGTAAAAATAGATTCTTAGATTTCTTAGAGGATCTCCAAAAAGGATACAGTCTTAGCCTCTTCACTATACCTCAATACATCTTCCTCCCTATCCATGTCAAGTCCATCCTTTTCACACTCTCCCACTATCCACTTCCTCCCCCCATTAACTATGACCGTGAAATAGGCCCATTCCTTTTTATGTCATTCAAGTTCATTTTTCCACTACCACACCTCCTGATAAAGTAGATATACTAAGGACCACTGCTTCACGATTTTTTGATATGGCCTCACTACTACCCCAACTTTCCCAGCAACCTCATTCATAAGGATGTTTCTAGAAATGGTGAGATGATCCATGGAGTCTGTAGTAGAAATCCAAGACTAGAGCATGTCCATTGCCTCTCTAACAACAACCACCTACTTCCATATGTCTTAGAGAACATGATAATTGAACCCCTCTACACCCAAGTACTACAAAATACTTTGTAACATTAGAATCTTGTTCGACTTTTCTGCAATGTAGTGTGAAATTTTTTCATAAAAATGTTCCCCAACACATTCTGGAGAATAGGAAGAAGGCTGACCAAGCCATAATTTTCCACATTAGAATCACTCTTAAATGGTATAATGTAACTGGGAATGAGTGTCACTATAGATTTAATTGATTCAATTTCCTCTTTACGCTTTGACCTCTTGGCCTCTACTTCCCTGGTTGTGTCAATAGGATGTGGGATACAATCATCAGCTGCAGTTGCAACTGATCATGGTTGGGATCGATAAAACAAGGGCAATGTAATGAGGATATTTGAATCCAGAGAGAAAAAAGAAACATGTTATGAGTATAAAACTGTCCTCCACATTATGACGTACCAATGTCTCTGACACTAATTATGGAATCCCCACTCAGAAAATTGGGTGTTTCACCCCCAATATACAAATGGACCTCTGGACCGCTCCTAGATGGTCATGGACCTGAAGCGGTCTAAGTCAAACTAGTATATCCTGACTGTTTTCTCTCCAAGAGTGTTCCTGTTGGAATGAATGTCTTTTAGTATGGAACAATGATCAGCTCTAAATTTCTCTAAGTCGAGACTACCCACTGTTATGTAGTTGTATCCCCTATAGGAGCAGGATTTGTATTCTCAATGGGGGTGTTGAATCTTGAGGATACCCCTTCCTTGCTGTCAAGATATATTTTGTTCAGAGTGTGGACTCTTTCTAGGTTGAGGATATACCTCATTCCATCTATAAATTAATTCTACCCATCTAGATCCACTACTACCGATAAATTTGTCCACGTCGTCTCTAAAGAAGTGAGATCCCGGAATATAGTTGAATCTCCTTCCATCAAATAGTATCTCCCCATTGAAATGGGGGATGTTTTATTATGAAAAAAATCAACTCATGGGATATGTACATCTAAAACATCCTTGTTTGACTTTGATTCTCTGACCTTAATGACTGTATCTTCTAGTGATACAACTTTTATCCCATGTCTCTGAGATGGAAAAGCCACCATAGCTTCATAGATGGTTGTTTCCACATTAATTATCAGACCTACACAAAACAAATATACGATGATTGGGAGAAAAATGGAACCATTTATTATGTCAAATAGGTTAATGTATTTTGTAGTTACCTGTGATAATAGACTTCATATTTATCCGCATTTGTGAGTACGGTCATCATTGTGGGGTCTGCCTTGTGGAAAACCCTCCGGTAGGAGTTTTAGGTAATACCTGAGGGTGGAATACCATAGTGGGGTTGAAAATGAATACTTCCATTAGTTATTTAGCTTTGAGGTATCCCTCTAGAATAACCCCCATATCTAAAGGAGCACATTTCCCAGTTGAAGTACTTCTGGGCATATAAATCAGAGAACATTTCTCCTCATGGACTTCCTAGGATTCCTATAAAAATAATAGAATAATGTTTAGAATCATTACCGGAAGATAAATTATGGTTGGGGTCAGATAATATAACTACCCCTCCTTTTGTATTGTCAATTTCATATATTATCCCCATCCATGACACCTGATCAGAACAGTATTGTCTATCTTTGGGAAAATTTTGTTAGTGGTCTATCTCATCCAGACACATAGCTGATTCATCTAGATTTTCCCTAATAGGTATCCTTGAAGGACCAATGGCTGCTCCAAAATCTGGAAGATCAAAGAATTCTTTTCTAAGCTTCTCCCAGATGTCCTTATTAGAATCTCTCACCCTATGGTCATTCCAAACACTCAATCATTTGGAACGACAACTTTAATATGGTTAGTTAGTGCATGATGATATACTCATGGAAGTGTGGTCAGTTCAGTTAGCTACAACTTCATTAGGGGTGCCTCCGCATCCCATGAACTCTCAGGGGCTAGGAATATGTGAGACTCTAGATTCAAGTATGTATCTTCTCCCAGTCCTTTCAAGTCATGAAAATTACCAATATTGACACCCCCAGTGTGGGATCTGTATCATCATAATCTTCCTCATCATCTCATGGTATAATGATGTAATGTACATGATGAGAGTATCTAAAATTATTTTTCTAAGTATTAATCAAGCTTCCAATTCCTAAAGGTAATGATTAAACCTCTCAAGGTCACCACCATAGGAAATGTTAGATAGACTATATATGTAATAAAAATGGGTAAGATATATCTCCCTCTCTTAATGAAACTACCAAAATGCACGGGGGGATTGATCACAAAAACATTAACAACCCCTTAGAAAATCATACTTCCTCCATTCTATATGAAAGAAAGAATAATAGGGGAGGGGTGTTTGGACCTCAAAAGTATCACATATAACCCAAGATTTTGATCACTAAGATTTGAAATCCTTCCACAGAGGCTTATAAATGAGACTATGGATGAACATTCCTTGGTTGGGAATGTTCAATAGTTTTCTACTACTTTCCATTTTATTATAGACGCTTTAGAGGGCATGAATATGGGAACCAGTTCTGCTAGTTTTCTATTTAGGTAGGGTCTAATCTAGGTGTCGACATAACCCATTGTTTGGGTAGGTTAAAACCCCATGAGATTTGGATCCTAAATCTTAGATGGTGTATAATCCTAGGTAAATATCACCCAATGTTTCTAGGCTATCATAAAATGCTACTACAAATGTACCCTGCTATGGGTAGGAGGACACAACATCTAAACAGAGATTAATTGAAAACCTAATCTATATGGAGAATATCTCTCGAAGATAATCTCTTAATAAATTTAGTCAACCTAGATACCCTCTCTCAAAAAATGAGGTAACCTTAGTTAATAAATTCATCAGAATGATCATTCACTAAATTACTGGTTGTGGAGGCATACAAAGTATATTTAAATCATCCATGATAGTTTATTCAATTATTAAAATATAATTAATTTCTTTCATTCCTCTCATCCTTATTATCCTATGTAGCACATCCCGCCGACACGACCTCGCTAGTACTCTGATGATACTGCCACAATATAAAATCCAGAATCATAAGATGATTTAATAATGTGCACCCCTATATAGGGGATCATATCTAGTCCCAAAATATTTGAAAAGGTCCTACAAGTAGGTGATGAATCTTCCCCTCATTGATCTTCCCAATAAGTGATATGTTTTCTCAAATATAGGAACATCTAGGTTGATACATTTTCTAGTAGCCAGCGCAACCACCATGAAGAAGGATCTAAATCTTACACTGTCATAGTCACACAATGGTAAGATCCATCCAATTAGAGACACAAACATTAAGGCCTTTATCTGAATCAACATGTCTATATTCAGAAAGAGTTACCATCCACATTCATGAAACTGAACCTCCACTATGACAAGCATGTATGAACCTCCTCTAATTCGGGTGTCTTTCGTGGGACATGACCTCGGTCTGCACACAAGGATATCTTCACTATTTTTCATATAAATGTAATTAATCCTGTTAGATAAAGGGATGTATTACTTTGGGAAAGGCTCAATATCTTTCGAATCATCTTTGGATTTGTCAATAAAATGCTTTGCTAAAGGTGGAGTCCTCTCATCATCATCCCAGGTAGAGGAGGGAGTTAGGAGTTTTTTCATCTATATCCCCAATGATGGGAAATACAAAAATAAACTGAACATCCCAGAGGATAATACTAACCAACCAATGGACTAGATGAAAGGTGTTTGAATCTATGATCCATATAAACGAAAACATTGAAACGAGGGTGTTATCTTAGTGAGTGTTGGTTTTGGATACCCAAACATCCTTATAAAACCCAAAGTATACAATTCATCCCAAAATTCATCGTATATTTTTTGAACCCAGAATGGACACCCCTAGAACAAATCAAATGAGCCAAAAGAATGAAGGTCCCATTTTGAGGACCAACCATGCTTCTCATTTTTTTTCCTTCTGGGTAGTGTTATCATAGCTCTGGGCCTTTTCATCAGGCCCTTTTCCTGGATCCTCTAGTGATCAATATTCATAGTTCAATTATAACACAAACAATATATCCTTATACTTGAACCATCATTTATAATGAATTAGGCCCTTGCAAATGTAACTATTGATTATCCTAGCTATATGTTGCTTAGTCCGATGTGGTTATATAATGGTCGTATCACATGATAGGTCAAATCAATAAATGTGCAGCCTATCTGAATGTGGATACTCATTCTGAACCTCACAGAGGATTTGATCTACATAATGATGCAATAAGGAATTTTTGATCATATTTTCAACAAAATATAGCATGTATTTCAACTTGGTATTAGTATCAAAAAGGGTTGTAGGGGTAGTCGATGAAATCTGTGAAGGGTTATAATTCACCTCATCCCTAAAGAAAATGTCCATTAAAAAAAATTATCCCCTAAAAATTGGAAATAGACTGAAGGAAAATCCATATATTGAAGGCCCCACATATTAATATACCGCAAGTATTGATTTCTGTTAATCGTTGGTCCATGGAAATCAGAATTCATGAACTGATAGTCCATGAAAGCTTTGAGGGTGGAGACCCATGAAACATTGGCTAGAAAACTGATGGTTCGATGAACATGAAAGTTGCACAATGACCCTTGCTAAAGAGAAATTAATACTTACAAATTTATGGTATAAATGTTAGTTTTCATATTCTATGTAAAGTTCATGGAAAAAGTAGAATGATAAAGGATTATAGTACATTGAAGCGAGTGAGTGAGAGGTCCGCGGGAGAATTGAAGATACCAGAAAAAACAGTAAAAGTTAAATGATTTGGGCCCCATTAATATAGGCTTGGAAGCCTCATATGGGTATACCATCATACCAAAAACCTAATTATGCAAGTTCTACTTTCAATATCAAAATATCCTTCTCATAATCTAGATAATATACCATCCTGAGGGGGGGAAATTTTGTGGTCCAAAATATTCGACAAGGTGAAGAAAAATACTCCCATAAATGGGGGAAAGGAAGTGAATAAAAACAAATGAAGACATAAAGAAAAATATATAAAAGTGAATAATCACAAATGGAAAAGGGTGGACCCTGGAGGGAAAATATCCTTCAAGGACTGCCTCTCAAGACGGCGGTCCAAGCCATGAACCATCTGTAATTAAAATGGATTGCGATAAGGAAATAAGTAATTGGTCTCATGTGAACCATGTCATTCATGAAACAGAGGTGGAGAAACACTCCTCACAAACCATTTTCCAGGGACTCAGATAGTCTTTGGCTGATTCGAAGTAAATGGCATCTCATGAATGATGCCATTCATAGGACTAAGGAGGTGATTTGCGCCACTCCAAATTCCAAACTCTACAGTCCTTTATGGACCAGGTCAACCACATGTTGGGTGATTCTTCATTGTGATTCTATAAAAGGATCCATTAAATCCATTGATCCATATCCTCTTCCCCTCTATAAGGTCATCATGAGGGGAGCTATGGAGTGGATAGACTGAAACCAAATTTTAGAGTGTATATGAGGGGACATTTAGAGGTGATCGATTGATGAAGGAACCAAAGAAGACAATACCACATAGATGGAATTTCTTTGTGATTCCATAATGTTATAGCCTGCTGTGTACCATGATAAAAGAAAATATAATAATAATTGGTAGACTACAAACCCACCATCCATCACAAATTAATTTCCCACGATGTGTTGGAAAAATTCCTCTTCATTAAATTCGTGCCCTACATTGAAAAATTATTCATGGGAGGAACCCCACAGTACAATAAAAATTGCTACATAGATGGAATTCAGAATCATGTAGAAAATCACTAGTTGGCCAAAACTCTGCCTCGTGTACCACTACAATACGTGTCCAAAATTCAACCATGTATGGAAAAGCGCTATGCGGGTGAAACCCAGTTCTTTTAAGAGAAACTCTATTCAAACCATGTCCTTGTCTCCATACCATCACGATATGAAGATGAAACCCCACCACAATATAAATATTCTATGTGGGGGAAATCCCATCTTGTATGAGAAAATTGAATGAAGAATGTAGTATACTTAGGCATTCCATCCTCTAACTTGAATCATTTCCCTCCAAATCCATTGCATTACATGTAGCCACTCCACTGGTCACTCCAAGGACATTATGAAAATTACCCTTCTAAAGACAATAGATTTATATGATAGAACCACCACAAGAACCAGCTCCCACTTCTGATTTTATATACAATGGTACGGAGAGTCAGGTGGGTAATCCTTATAACAGTGTGGACCCCAAAAATATACCTTGGTTTACATTCCCATAGTAACTCGGGGTCCAACCTTAGGATATTGACCTAAACCTCCTCGTTCTAGGGAAAAAGGGTAGTCACATTATTTTCCTATACAAGATACATTGTGATAAATGATAAAGATCTAGCGTCAAATTCCTTTTGATGAGGAATAAAACATCTTGCCTTCCCCCAAACCGATATCATAGAATCCCTTTTTGAGTAAGACAACATTGATGGTAGGATGTTTTTCTCCCAACCCAAACACTTCTGCATTCATCCTCATCCTTTTCCATTTGTGGATAAAAAATATAGTGTGGTTTGTTGAATCCTCTACATCCTCTTGGATCTAGCACCGATTGTGGATCATTTGCGCTTTTAGGGTAGTGATGATCAGAACATCCACACAATAAGAAAATGGGTATCCCTCTAGTTCTATTCCCTAAACAATGTACCAAAATAACTTGTATTCCATCCCCAAATTGGATAAATTGGAAAATTTCATAAGGCTCGAGCTCAAATGGTTTTCTTTTCAATGGTAAACCCCAATATTGACCACTAATTCATCAAGGCCACATTTATTTTGAAACTACAAACTCCATGTCAAATGGACTTATCCACCAATGTAATCCACAAATCATGCCTCATTTATGGGCAGCATCCATGCACATTCCCCATTTTAGTGAACCATGAGGACCTTGATTCCCTGCCAATTGGGATTCGGTGGAAACCTACATGATTTCCAAACTCGACATCGATACTCCCCATATTATTTTAAGGATTGTATCCTAGAAGGGTTTCCTCACCTTGAATACTCAGTAGCTTCTGGGTACCTAGGTCCTCCTTGGCGTAACTCTGACCTCAAATATAGATTTGGAACCTTCTTCCTGGTCATCCTTACCGAATGACTTTAAACAACATGGATGGGTCCTCATCAATCGAACTTAAAAAAATGATACCTCTAGTTAAGTGGAATCAAATTACGTGGACTCTAATTCCTCTCAAATGACATATAGGAATCCCATATTACGGGTTCTACCCTAACATAGGAACAATTATAGTCCCCCATGGATAACGATAAACTCCAGAGAACCTCATCACATTTCTTAAACCTACATTGTCTTTGTAAAAGATAAAAATTAATGATTCATACCCTAAAGGGCTACATTGATGAAGATCCATAGATACATACAAATAACATCATTAATAGAGGACCTTGGATACATACAGATGATCTTGGAGCCTAGTATATTTATGATTGATCATGTAACCCTTGGGTAATCCATGTGATTATACTTGGGAATGAACCAAGGATTCACGAAAATATGAAAATATATTAAATAAATATGAACATATAAGAGTAGGAAATAATTCCCCATAAAAGGGTTTGATGAGATGGAGTTCCCATCATCTTGACTAATGTGAGTTCTTAAGTGTCATTTTCCAAATCTTCATCCAACGACCACCTACATTTCATTTGAATGTCCACAAATCATGGAATATATGGCCATTGAGTGTTTAGGGATCCAATAATAAACCCATTGGAGACCATAAGAAGACATTATACACAATTGAGAGCGATTTAACATACACATAATCCCCTATAATCACATTCTCGGACTACTCAACTATGACACTAGCTTCATAATATAAAAATGATATTCCACCCCAGTCCCAGATGGACTATCTTGTATGTGGGTACAAGGAAGGCCCTATAGAAAAAACACACACAAATATATATATTATCATTATATTAGATTATTTTTGTCATATATATCATATATTTTTATTAAATATTTATTTAATATATTCCATAAAATGATTAACAAATTGCATTGCTCCATGAGGCGGTAGTCTGCCATACACATGGCTTTTGTTATCCTATTTCCAAAAAAATGTAAAGCATGAAGGTACATGTGATATAATAATTAACACACCATACACAATAATGATGATTTCATAACCCGTTTTTTGAATGTGTTTATGGTATTAAGTATTACAGTTATTGTAAAAAAATGTTTGTATATAAATGTTACTAAGGATATTATATAATAATAGTATAATAAAAATTGAAGGAGGTGGAGAGAGAAATAAAATGGACACTCTCATAGATGAATATTACCTCTTCTTTAGGGATCCTCCATAGGTTTGAAATAAATCATTAAATGATTGGATTTATGTAAAAAAAATAAGACATATAAGTTGATAAATGTGTAGTTGGTATGTGATATTTTCAAGTATTGTAATATTAAAATGGATTTAGACATGTGAATAAATGTGAGAGTGTGTTCTCCTCAATAATGGGTTTAGAAGTCAAACTCTTGTAAATACCCCTATGTATTATGTATTAGGAGGTTTCTCTTACAACATATACCTCAAAAATTGGACTCTAAAGTAGGAGAGGGATTATTTTTTAGAGTAAAACCTCTAATAGAAAAATTAGACATATTTTTTTTTAATTTTTTCCTTGGTCTGGAGGAATTCAAAATGTAAAACCCTTTCTAGTCATCCACCGGTCTAGCCCATCCATATTTAGTCACCTAAGAGTGAAGAGATCCCTATTAAATTTTCTCCCCTCCCTCACAAAATCCATATCATCCCTAAATGACTTTATGTGAACTACAACATCTAGGATTCACTGGTATGAATTATTCATAATTCATTTTTTAATCAATGATTATGGTCTACTTCATATTCCTTATCTTGGATAACATTTTTTATTTGTACTGCAAAACTATATTAGTTTAGGGGAATAGATCTAGACTTTTTATTTTTTGTGATTTAAAATTTTTGGGTTTCTTATGATTAATGGAATGAATTGGTTGATGTAGTAAAATATTTAATATTCTCTTTGAAAAACATAATTGTTGTAACTGCCTTATCTCAATCTCTACCATTCTAGAACATGCAGTCTTTATCTTTTCTAAATGAATTCTGTTATTTTATGAAAATATTTTGTTAAATTCATTTGAAAACTAATTTATGTGATTTTAAATTGGTTGGTCATAAAATATTTGAATGTTTAATTAATATTTTATTGAATATTTGACACAATGGTTTTAGTTTTGTTTATTTTTCATATAGGATTGCAAAGGGTCCAAAGTATGTCCATTAAATGAGTAATAAACATGGGATGTGCAATGGTTATAATAACTGATATTAATAATAACACTTTTGCATCGATATTAGCCAAATGTGCCACCTTTAAATTTAGTCTCCCAATTATAGCCTTGTTCCATGATGACTTATTGATCACAACTATAGGTGGGTCCACGGTTTCATACATTGTAGTTGTGAGTTGGTGTGTAATTCCAATGTTCATACCGTGCACTAAGGAATTTTTTTTCATGTCTTATTTAATTTTTAAAATAGATCATTATTTTTATTGATATAAATATAAGATCATATAATCTGACGTTTTATGAAAAACACTTGTTCATATACTAATAGTGTCTAATGGGATGTCTTTGAGGAAATCTTATTAACAATTATACTCACCCATGCTATTGAAATTTGGACCATCAATAGTATTCACTACCAAAACATGTGAAAGATTCATGTTTCATAATTGTTTAGTGGTGATCCTAGAAATCATGGTTTTGTTATAGAAATTGGAGATGGGGAGATTCTATATCATAGATTGGGATGGTTCAACATTGGTTCTAGTATCAATTACTTTTCAATTATGAACATTCAACTTTAATCATTTTCTATTATACTCTTATATATATATATATTATTTTCTTATGGTTACTATTACATTAAACACACACACACCACACACACATCATGGAATGGTAATATAGATCCCCCCAAGTGACAACCCATCATAAAGACTTTTTTTATTATGTGCAAGGACCAAAGGACCAGTGGAAACAAATCACATTACAAGGAAAAAAGAACACATATTTTCCTGATGTCATATTGTAGTATCATAACTATGTAACCATATACTTGCATATTTCCTTCATAAAACCTACCTCATTGCCTCCCAGCGTCATGCTTGCGACATCCCATGCAATCAAGAAATTCACTCTGACCTGGATTTGAACTCGGGTCTATTGTTGGATTATGGGGAGCAATTACCATTAGGCAATACCCCAACGACTTTTATAGTTATATAGTTTTTTTCTATTTCATTGAGTTATGAAATCATGTATTCTTGCATCTTGTAGCTATTTTTTATTTCATTTTTCCATAAGAATGAGTTTTCATTAGGTAACATTATTAACCAATAGTTTACTATGCCCATCGAATGTATTGAAATCCATTGGTTTCTTTGTTTTTTCACATTATGTAATTAGGATTTCGACTCTTCTAAATACAAATTTTGAATGTGGGGTGTTACATTACCCTTACATACTCCAACAAATCTCTAAAAATTACATGAAAACCTACAGGTATTTAATTACGAAACTGACTCAAAAATATCATAAATCACATTTCATCGTCACTTTTATCTCAAATAAAATATTTAAATATATTTAATATAAATAAAGGCCTATTTAGAATTATCTTTTCTATCATTTCAAATATCACATAGTGAATCAATTGTGGATAAACCCTCTCTAAGGGTTCTAATTTGTATATTAATATTTTAGAAATCACATATTCATGTTAAACACCCACTATAGGGTAATAATCTTCACTAGAATTCCATATAAATCACTACCACCTAAGGATAATGATCATATAAATGTGTTTAAAATGATATCCCACAATATTGATACATATTCATAAATATCATACAAATCTTATTCGGTTAAGAATAATTCCACCACTGTGTACTTTGGGAAAATTCAATGTATTATATTATTGAAATATTAAATAAACAGAACCTATTTTTATGAAATATAACAATATGCTTCAGTTGTCTTGATTTAAAACAAAAATATATATATAATAACACCATATATTTAATTGATAAAACTTTTGGTATCAAAATTCAATTTTAATTCTTTTTCATTTTTCTAATCCAATATATTAGTCAGTATCAGCTGCCTGAAGGTAATCATAAGATAAGGGTGAATCAGTAGTATATATATTTCATCATTTTATAAATTCATTCTCTAAATAAAACCCTTGTTAATAATTAATGTCTATATTCACACAGTAATCTTTCCTATTATCATAGAAATGGAAACAATACATTAAAACTGAAGATACTTTTTACAAGGTTTTTCTTGGATGTCTATGCCCACTAATTTCCATGATCAACCTATAGTTTTTTCATATATTTTATTATAAATATAAATTATATAGAATAAAATTTATTTAACTATTAATTGTAACACCCCATGATTTCATAGTACATTATTTCTTCAAAGTAATTCAATAACATGCACTACACGAAACACTAAGTTCAAGCGCACCACGACTTACCAAACTTGATGTTCAAAAGCGATTATGAATTGTATTAACTGAATTATGAACTTTATATAATCCTTATAATTTTATAATCCATATTATGAGTTTTTTAGACATAATTTAAGAATAAATTAATATTTTTCAGATAAAAGAAGTATTTTTCAAAAAATGCAATTTTACGTCCATTTAATAGAAAACCCTTTTAAAATCCAATATTTGAAACTTTTATATATTCAATTTGTCAAAAAAAACTTCTTTAGAATTGGGAAATAAGAATCTAGTTTCAAATTTTTTTTGGTGTATTTCAAAAAACATTCATATTTGGGTGAATAGTGAAAAGTACAATATTTTAACTGAAAACAACTTTTTTAATCAAAATAATTTATAGTGATCAAATATACATTTTTATGATTTGGATGTATAAATATATTATATTTTTACCATTTAATCCAATGTTATTCATTTGAAATAATTTCAATTTGAAATTGAACATAAACAAGTATCAGTCTTTTGTTAGTTATTATTCCTTAAAAACATGCTTTTTGGTTTTGACAACGAGAATTAATTTTAAATAAGAAAATTAAACTTATATGTTTTTAATTTTGTGAAATAGACTTAATTTTTGAATTCATAATATCAAAATTAGCTTAGAGTGAAGATTTCGTGTTTTTCTGAAAACTTTCAATTTTTGATGAATAATGAATAACACTAAGTTATTAGTTAAAATTGACTTTTTATTTAAATAATTATTTATTTTATTTAAATTTATTTTAGGTAAAAACAGATACATAATACCAATATAAGTTAAATATAATTCATTTGATTCATTTTATAATATGTTTAGATACATAAAAATTTTATTGAACATTTTATTGTCTTTTACCCACATCGTAGGAGCATTTTCAAATTTGCATAAAATTTTATTTTACTGGTTCTGTGAGTTGAATTTAAAAATTTCAAGAGACACGGTTAATATCTATAAGTAAAATGTGGTTCAATAAGGTGAAAATATTTTTTGGTGAATAGTAACTTTTTTACTTTTATTTATCACTGTTAAAAGTAAATAGGGTAATTAAGGGTAAAAATGATATTATTATTACCCTAAAAAATTTACAAATTCTATTCGATAAGTATAATTCAACCAAAAAAATGATAGAAGTAAAATATGAACCTCTTTGGTCCACTTGGATTAAATTAGGACGTTTATTATTATTTTATTGAATGAATAGTTAAAAGAGTTAAATTCATTGTTTAATAACTAAACCATTTTTAATATAGGGTTACACATAATATAAACTCAACTATAAATCTTCATTAGAAATATGAAAATAGTTCCTAAATAATGGTATTTTTTTATACATTAAATAAGTATATTTTTTAATGACACAATGATGATGCCGTAATTACCGTATTAATGAATGATTAAAATAATTGTTATTATAAATACCAAAATAAATGTAATTTGAGACTTTTGATGAATTATAATTATTTTATATGTTAATAATACATGTTAGGGTAGATTTAAGAAATTGTTTTTGAATTAATCATGCTGTTATGATTTTTACAAAAAAACAAATACCAAATAATGTCAAAAATGACATAAAATAGTATTTAAAACAAATACTATATTAATGGTTAATATAATTTACCTAAAGATCTAAGGTTCAGAAAAAAGTCTTAAATAATATGATATATTCTATTAATTAACCACTTGATGGTCTCTTGGAAGTTTAGAGTAAGTTTATTAACTATATAGTGTAAGAATACAAGAAGACACGGTAAAAGATAAACTATTTAACTAAGAGTTAAATCTAAATGATATGGTTAAAATGGTAACCTAAACTTGTCTAATACATATTGGTTGATAGTTTTTCGACCCATAACCACCTTTTCCTTTAAATAATTCATTTTGGTGCCATTATAAATAGAAAATGAGTTTATTAAAAAAATAATATTTCAAACTTTTCCAAAAGTGACCCTAACCTCTCTTATAAAAGGTTACTTCCCCTTATCTTAATTTCACACCTACAAAGAAATTTGTCTCAGCCAAACCCTGCCCAAATATCCTTCCAAAATTCCTAAATTTATCATAGATTCCTTACATTGGTCAGAAATCCATCCTAACGAGCCCTCTTGATAAAATCCAAAGGAAGAACCAGAAAAAGTGGTAAATATTTCATCACATCTTTGAAGTTCTTTTCTTCTTCCACTTCCTCTTTCATTGTTTTTTACATTATAAAATAATAACTCTAGTATATTATATATACTATTATGTTATTATATAAATTTTACAACCATATTCATTATTATATCCATCCTATAAATGAAAATGTCACCAAACATGCATACTTACAGATTACAGTCTCCACATCGTGGTGTAGTTTGTTATTCAAACACTTCATTATTTGGATGGGTACAATAATGAGTATAATTGATTTAAATAAGAAATATAACATGTTAATGATTTTTTATATATGATATACCATCCAATTAATATTATATTTCCATCAATATAATGATATTGTCACTCGTGAGTACGTACAGATTACCGTCTCCACGACGTGATGAGATTAATTTCTAAGTTCACCATTCAGCGATGATTATAAAATATATATCATTACTAAGTATGTAATATATGAAATAATAATGATATTGGATATATATGTGTGTGTGTTTGTGTGTACTTACATATATCTTTTTCACTTAGTTCCGTTCAATACGATATGAAAACTGAAACTCTGTTTATGCGTACATACGGACTACCGTCTCCATAAATGGTGTTTTCCATTTCATATATATATATATATATATATATATATATCTATTATACATATTTCTATTCTAACTATATATGATATATAAATAATGTTTTATATTATGGAAGTATCTATATCATGATCTAAGTGATACAATCACAAGTAACAAGTTAAAAACCATATGATAAAGAAAGCGATTATTACCTGAACAGTTAATTTAACATGGAAATTATTATTAAATGGATAGTATAAAGTCATAAATGAATCATGTATGATATAATAAATATTAATATGGTTCTGATATAGTTTAATAACTTACTACGGTCTTCATACAAAAGGTTAAACGTACCCTCGACTAAAGGAATGTGCAAGGTAAGGGTTAATTTCGCAATCTCTTTATTATCCAATGTTGTTTTTACATATATAGCTACTGGAAATTTTTATCATCCATCTCCATGTTTAAAAGAAGAGTTTTCAAAGGAATTGTTTTAAGGGAATTTTTACAAAAACATAATTTTAAATGTTTTAAATATTTATTCTTTTAAATTGTTCTCATTAATGTCCATGTTTTCAAAATGGGTGTTAAAGATTTATTTATATGTACATGAATATTTTTAAAATATTAATTACTTTGAAAAATTTCAAAGTGGTGTGGGACACTTTGATTCAAAAATGTATTTAAATTTCTTATTTTTTAAATTTTGTGACTTTTAAATGTATTCATGGAAAAGAGATATTTCTCTCAAAGAGTTTAACAAATCATTTTCATTTATGTCAACATCTTTGATGGATTTTAAACTTGTTTGAAGTTGATTTATTATGATGAAAATCATCCATATTGTATTGAAGTTTTTTGATATGTTTGAATTTGGATGTGTTATTTTTATATCATTCATGGTTTATTGATAATGTATTGACATTTCATATTCTTTTTTTAATATGAATGTTTATGTTATGTTTAAACCTTTTCATATGAGGAATTAATTGGACTTAGTAAGTGATGGGTACTGCCCGCTATAGCTCCACAATGCATCAGTAGGTCTCGTGAGACAAACTAGTGTCTTGACACAAGGCCTTGACAAAATATTATTTTTAGTCTTGGCTCAAGGCCTTGACTATGTGATTATGAAGTCTGGAATTATGCATTCCATCATTATGAAAGTGGCTATTGATATTGCATGTCATTATTCGACTAGTAGAATATCCATGTAAATGAAATTATTTTATTGTATCTTTTCTATATTATGCTAAATTTTACATTTAAAATTCTTTTTTTTTAGTATTATTCATTGCCATAAATTTTTTTGCTTATTTATGAAAGTTTCCACTATATTTTTATCCTTATAGAGCATCTGAGCTCACCCCTTGCTATGTTTTAATTTTCTCAGGATTAAAAGATGTGTATTATGATTGATAAGAAAGGTTAGGCTAGGGGATTAATGGAATTCTAAGAGGATAATTTATGTTGTGTTTTATTTTCTAATTTGTAATGTATCTTTCATGTATGTAATCTATATTCCAAGACTACTAAACTGATCGGTCTTTCGGGACTTTATTTCCTAAATCATTCTAATGTTATGTAATAATGCACCGAATCTGGGTAACTGGGGTCAGGGAGTTATAGTTGGTTTCAGAGAAATTTTAGTACAAAACTTGGAATCTAGATTTAGATAAACTCTAATTAGATCACATTACCCTAAGATATACTTTGAGGATTAATATAGAAGAACATCCTAGAATTTTGGTATTTTAGAGATTTTGGGATTTTTCCAAGCAATACATCCATTTTTGGATACGAGCAGGTAGAGGTAGCTCAGGCAGAGATGTACCTAAGGGTAAAATCTGAAAACACCGCTTTGAGTTGGACTCGAACGGGAACAAGTGCCTGAAAATGGGTCTTGCTGCACTCTTGGTTACGACACTCCTGGGGGATATGATTAGGATAATTCTCATTTTCTTTACAAACCATTATGAAGGGTTTATGAGTATATACTTCTTCAAAGAAAACATTTTTATGATTATGGATTATATCCATAAACTATTCAATTTATGTTATGATTTTTACAAGTTTGGATTTATGTATTGTGATTCATAAACTAATCTAGATTATGCCATTGTTTATAAATGGAGCCTAGTGGAAGGAATGGAAGTAAGGGGAAGAAGGAAAAAAGTTGAATATCCATCCTACAGTAAATGTGGGAAGAAACACCTGGGTACATGCTTGAAGGGAATATAAGTCTCTTATAAGTGTGGAGAAAAAGGACACCAAGTACATGATTTAAAGGTTAAAAAAAGTTTCAAATGTACAATTCTTCATCTGCAAGGCGTTGGGACACTACATGAATCAATTTCCCAACCATCAGAGTATACCTTAAAGGATGATATTGGATAATAATCAAGTTATGATACTACCTAAGATGAAGAGTAATGACTAGTGTTATTTTTTTGTTATTATAGAATTATTTTATTTGAGTGTTGTATCAACAATATTCTGGTTATAATAACTATGGAGATAAATAAGTATTGTACTATAGTACTATTTTATTGAGGATTTGATTTTATATGGTTCTATGAAAAGTGACTTAATAGTAAGCTAAACTTTTTTTGGAAGAATACATGGTTGAATAAAATGTAATCCTTAATATGGTCCATATAATGAGGTAGTGATTTTGGAATAAGAGATGGTTGATTTGGATAAATTATATTGGATATTCTTGACTTCCTTAGAACTAATTAATAGTTTGTTAATTTCATAATTGTTGGAATATTCAATATTTTTGGATATAAGGAATATATCCAGTATTATATAAATGATAAGGGGGCATGAATGTCGTAAATAAGGTTTTATGGTAATTCAGGGTGTTACCATGTTTTAAAATAATACATGATGAAGGTGTTCACAAGTTATTACATGGAAAAAAGGGTCTTTATTGTGTTTTATATCCTTATAAATTTTGGATTGTGAGTTTGGATAGAAGTATTTTGGATAATTATAATGGTTGGAATGGATTATGTTTGAAATTGGATTTTATTGTTAGGGTTATTTTTTGGATTTTTATAAAAAGGACAACACACAGACCGTGTGACAACCTATCATGTTGGACAAAGGTGCGGGAATTGAACCCACAACCACTGTGAGATTCATATTTATCACCTACCACTAGACTACGTGAAGTACCTCGATTGTATAATGTAGTATTTTTTAAAGGGTCTGATAGGTGAATTATAAATTAATTTTTTTGGAACCCTATACAAATATGATAAATAGAATATTTTTTAAAGTTCTACTATCTTTTAGAGTGAAAGATATGTTTGTGGTAGAAATTAGTTAAAGTATGGAACTTGACTTTTCAATTATATATTTTTTTATTCTCTTATTCATTGAAGAAAATAATTCCTAAACTTTAGGTAAGGTATTTTAATACCAAAAATGTGTTATCCTAATAACTTATGTTTTGTTGAACTGATGGTATTTCAAATCATTATAGATGGATGGATTTGATGCCCTCAATTTTACACATGATTTTGATTGATGACGTAATTCACTCCCTATAAATATTTATGATTTTCCTCCAATTATGTGTCTTTAATTTCCACCAATTTTCTCCTAATCGAGATCATAATTTGGTGGTACCCTTTTATTTTTTTTTCCTCTTATTAAGACTAAATTTTATTAACCCAATTTCTGATGTGGGTTTTACACAAAAGTATTTTACTACTTTTTAACCATTTATTTTTTAAGAAAAATTTACAATTGCGAGGATGCAATTTATTGATGGAGAAAAGAATGTAACACCCTATGATTTCAAAGTATGTAATTTATTCAAAGTAATTTAAAAACTTGCACTACACACGACACTGAGTTTAAGCGAACCACGACTTACCAAACTAGCTGTTCAAAATCGGTTATGAATAGTATTAACTGAATTTTGAACTTTATATAATCCTTATAATATTAGAATCCATATTATGAGTTTGTTTGACATATATTAAGAATAAATTAATTTTTTTCAGAAAAAAGAATTATTTTTCAAAGAATACAATTTTACCGCCTTTTAATGGAGAACCCTTTTTAAGTATAATATTTGAAAATTTTATATATTCGATTTGAAAAAATAAAATTCTTCTTTAGAATAGGGACATAAGAATTTAGTTCCAATAAAATTTTGGGTTTTTTTCTAAAATCTTTCATATTTGGGTGAATAGTGAAAAATACTATATTTTAAATGAAAACATCTTTTTTAATCAAAATAATTTATAGTGTTCAACTATACATTTTAATGGTTTGGAAGTATAAATAGATTATATTTTTACCATTTAATCCAATTTTATTCATTGGAAATAATTTCACTTTGAAATTGAACATAAACAAGTATCAATCTATTGTCAGTTATTATTCCTTAAAAACACGCTTTTGGGTTTTGGCAACAAGAATTAATTTTAAATTAATAAATGAAACTTATATTTTTTGAATTTGGTAAAATAGACTAAATTTTCTAATTCATAATATCAAAATTATCTTAGGGTGAAAATTTGGAAATTTTTTAAAAAACATTCAATTTTTTATGAATAGTGAAAACCACCGAGTTATTGGTTAAAACCAACTTTTTTTTAAATAATTACTTATTTTATTTAAATTTATTTTAGGTCAATATAGATACATAATACCTATGTAAGTTAAATATAATTAATTAGAGTCATTTTATAATAAGTTTAGATATATAAAATTTTTACTGAACTTTATACAGCCTTTTACCCCACCGACTAGGAGCATTTGAAAATTTTCATATAACTTAATTTTACCACTTCTGTGAGTTGAATTTCAAAAATCTGAGAGACACAGTTAATATCAGTATGTAATACATGGTTCAATAAGATGGAAATATTTTTTAGTGAATGGCAAGTTTTTACTTTTATTTACCACGGTTAAAATAAAATATTTTAATTAAGTGTAAAAATGATATTATTATTACCCTAACACATGTCCTAATTCTATTGGATAAGTATAAATAGACCAAAAACAAACCTTAGGAATAAAATATTAACCTATTTGGTCAACTTGGATTAGATTAGGGTATTAATTATTATTTTATTTAAAGAAGAGTTAAAGGAGTTAAATTCAATGTTTAATAACTAAATCATTTTTAATATAGGGTTACACATAATATAAATTATACTATAAAAATTCATTAGAAATAAAAAAAATTCCTACATAATGGTATTTTATTTAAAAAATTTAGACATTAAATATTTAAATTTATTTATTACACAATGATGATGCAGTAATTATCATATTAATGAAAGATTAAAATAATTGATATTATAAATAACCAAATAAATGTAATTTGAGACTTTTGATGAATTAAAATAATTTTATAGATTAATATGACATATTAGGGTTGATTCAATCAATTTTATTTCGAATTAATCATGCTGTTATGTTTTTTACAAAAAAATACCAAATAATGCCAAAATTGACATAAAATAGTTTTTAAAACAAATACTATATTATTGGTTGATATAATATTCCTAAAAATATAATGTTCTGAAAAAAGTCTTAAATAATATTATATATGTCATTAATGAACCCCTTGAGGTTCTCTTGGTTGTTTAGTGTAATTTTATTAACCATATAGTGTAATAATACAAGAAGACACGATAAAATTTGTACTATAAAACTAAGAGTTAAATCTAAACGATATGGATAAAATGGTAACCTAAACTATTCTAAAACCTTTTTTTTAAAGGGTTTTAGACCCATACCCACTTTAGCCTTTATATGTTTCATTTTGGAGCCATTATAAACCTATAATGATTTTATTATAAAATAATATTTCCAACTTTATCATAAAGTGACATGCACCTCTCTTATAAAAGGGAACTTACCCGTCTCCTAATATCCCACCTCCAAATCCATTTGGCTCTTCCAAACCCTTAGCAAATATCCTCAAAAAAATCATCCCTTAATCTTAGAGGCCTTCCTTTGGTCATAAACAACTCCCAACATCTTCTATATACTGTGATCTAATTATAGAAATGGTACAACCATATTCATTATTCTATCCATCCTATAAATGATAGAGTCACCATTCGTGCGTACGTACGGATTACCGTCTCCACGTCATGGTGTAGTTTGTTAATCAAACACTTAATTATTTGGATGGGTATAATAATGTGTATAACTGATGTAAATAGTAAATATAACATGTTAATTATTCTGTATATATGATATACCATCCAATTACATTTGATTTCTCCATCAATATATTGATATTGTCACTCGTGCGTACATACGGATTACCGTCTCCACGACGTAATGAGATTCATTTCCACGTTCACCATTCAATGATCATTATAAAATATATATCATTTATAAGAATTTAATATATGACATAATAATGATACTAGATATATATATATATATGTGTGTGTGTGTGTGTGTGTGTGTGTAACTACATATAACTTATTCACATAGTTCCGTTCAATACAAAATGAAAACGGAAATAGTGTTTATGCGTATGTAAGGACTACCGTCTCCATAAACGGTGTTTTCCATATCATATATATATATCTATTATACATATTTATATTCTAAATATATATGATATATAAATAATGTTTTATATTTTGGAAGTATTTAAATCTTGATCTAAGTGATACAGTCACAAGTAACAAGTTAAAACACATATGATAAAGAAAGAAATTATTACCCGAAATGTTAATTTTATATGGAAATTATTTTTAAATGTGTAGTATAAAGTTATAAATGAATCATATATGATATCATAAATATTAATATGGTTCTGGTATAATTTAATAACATACTATGGTCTTCATACAGGAGGTTAAACGTACCCTCGACTAAAGGAAAGTGCAAGGTAAGGGTAAATTTCACAATCTCTTTATTATCTAAGGTTGTTTTTATGTAAGTATCTACTGGGAAATATTTATTATCCAAGTCCATGCTTCATAAAAGAGTTTTCAAAGGGTTTCTTTTTAGTTACTTTTTACTAAAACATCATTTTAAATGTTTTAAATATATATATATTATTCTAAATTGTTCTCATTAATTTTCATGTTTTCAAAATGGTTTTAAGGATTTATTTATATAAAATTGAATGTTTTTAAAATTTTAATTCCTTTGAAAAGTTTCACAGTGGTATGGGAAACATTGATTCAAAAATTTCTTCAAATTTCTTCCTTTTTAAATTGTGTGACTTTTAAATTTTTTCATGAAAAAGAGATATTTCTCTCAAAGAGTTTTTTAAGTCATTTTCATATATGTCAACATACTTTGATGGATTTTTAACTTGTTTGAGGTTGATTTATTATGGTATAAATATTCCATATTATATTGAAGGTTTTTTGATATGTTCGACTGTGGATGTGTTATTCTTATACTATTCATGGTTTATGGATAAAGTATTTACATTTCATATGCTAGCTCTAATATGAATATTTATTTTATGTTTAATACTTTTTATATGAGGAATTCATTGGACTTAGTAAGTGATGGATGGAGCCTACTATATCTCCTCGATGCATCGGTAGGTCTCATGAGACAAACTAGTGTCTTGGCACAAGGCCTTGAAAAAATCTTATTTTTAGTCCAGGCACAAGGCCTTAACTATGTTGTTATGATGTATGGAATTATGCATTCCATAATTATGAAAGTGGCTGTTGATATTGAATGTGATTATTCGACTAGTAGAATATTCATGTAAATGGTATTATTTTATTTTATCTTTTCCATATTATACTGAAGTTTAAGTTTAAAAGTCCTTTCTTCTAGTCTTATACATTGCCTTAAATTTTTATTCTTATTAATGAAATATTTCTCTATATTGTTATCCTTAATGAGCATCTGAGATCAGCCCTTTCTATGTTTTAATATTATTAGGATTACAAGAACTGTATTATGATTGATAAGAAGGGTTATGTTATTGGATTAATGGTATTCTAAAAGGATCATTTATGTTGTGTTTTATTTTCTAATGTGTAATGTAATGTTCATGTATTTAATCTATTTTCCAAGACTGCTAAACTAATCGGTCATTCGGGACTTGATTCCTAGTAATCATGCCAATGTTATGTAATAATGCACTGAATCTGGGTAACTGGGGTTGGGCCGTTACGTTAATCAAATTATTTTAGACATATATTATCCTCCACATTTTTTTTAATTTCCTATATTGAGGATATAAGTTCTTTATGAATATCCTATCTTTTGATGATGATAAATATTTCAACCACGTAAATAATATAAATTTAGTATCATGATTTATGGACACTTTAACAATTTTTTTTAGATGGTACTCATATGAATGATAGAATTCATTAATTAGAATACCGTTATTATCCATCACACAGGATCGGGATATATGAACATAGGATCTCACAATATCATCTGCATGTTATGGATATATCACAATAGGGTGTTTTCATTTAAATATGCAAGTATATATGAACTATCTTCTCATTGGTATGTGAACTGTTTTCCTTTGTGAATGTTTTGTTCACTTTGGTATACATACATGAAATTTTGTTTTCTTAATGAAAAAATATATAATTTTTTTGAAATAGATCTTAAAAACTAAATAATAATTAGGAACATGTTATTTGAGAAACACCAAAGTGAATGATTCGAAAGTCCGGGATCCCGAGGTGTCAAATTTTCCTTTAAATAGTATTATTACAAGAGACCTTCACCTACTTACAATAAGTTTCATCAAATTTCCTTTTTCTTCATTATAAATACATGATATATTTATCAAATATAATTGTATATTTCCTTGTACTCATCCCACATTTATAATAGAAAAAAATACATCCTCACACAACCATTTCTCTATGAATAATGCGTCGATGAAGAACATTTTATAACACCCCAAAACCTGTCATGCCAAGACTTATTTTAACATAACCATGTCATTCATGTATTATAAAATATATAGTGATATTCATGTAATCTTATATTTTTTTGATTTTATGATGAAATCCTCATTTTTATACAACTATTATCACATTTATTTTTTTCCACGAAGTATTGAGCATCTTGTATAGGATTTTCATTCATTTGAATTCTAAACCACTAAATTATTTTCATGCATGAATAATTAAATATTATGAAATGTTTTCTGATTGAAACAAGTTATTATCCTGATATTGAAATGTTAAAAATTCTTCATATTTGATCCATCATTGTTTTAGCTATTTACTATGGTAATATTGGTATGCACTGATGAGTCTTGATGATGAAGTCTCTTGATTAAGTCAACAATTATATCTCATAGACCAAATTCGATGTATCATAAAATGTATGTTTATCAATCTTGGGGATGAAATTTTTTATCCTTTTCTTTACTCAAAATCAATCATTTGGATGGTTGGGATCTTTATAAGAAATATTTTTTTTCTACAATCAATTTGAGATGGTTGTAAGTGAAAAACACATTTATACACTCTCACTCACTAGGGACTCATAGGTTGTTCAACCCCATGTTTTCCCATTTTACCAATACTAGGTTATCTCACACCCAAAAATTCTCTTGTGGATCTATAAATACTCCAACAAACATACTTGTACCACCTAAAGAGTTTTATAGACTAACTCACCCCTTTGTTTGATGTAGTCCTCCAATATGTGGGGGATTGAGTTGGTCTATTTTTCATACATGGTTGAATATTTTTTATTAAGGCTTATGAGAAACACAAAGAATAATTATAAGTATAAATTATTATAATAACAGTATTCAATTAATCAATATGGAAATCATTTTTGATATGTAATTATTTCAAAAAATTACCATGAAAAGTAAATATAATATTGAATTCCCTTCATTAGTTTCTCCTCACCATTACGATGAAAAAATGATTCCTCGTTTTAACTAGTCATGGAATATAAGATTATTTTTTCAATCTACAAGTTTTCATAAAATATAACACTATGTTTTTTGAATCTATAGCCTAAAATTATTGGTTGACAATAAGAACAATTTAAAACCCAATTATAATGGATCTCCAATCTCCAAATTTGGATATTTTTTAAAAATACTGCAGTTCCCCAAACACTTAATAAATGTGATCAAAGAATTTTCTTCCTCATAGAGTAATTTCTTGAAACCACATAACTATATACAGTACATTTTTATATAATTCCATCTCTAAATGAAAATTAGTTTTTTTCATATGTTACTTATATCCCCAATCAATACCCACTCCCTTTGGATCACCTATTTAAAATTACTAAAACATTATATTCAAAAACCATTATCCTTATAGGAACAAGAGTATATATTTTCTACCCCATTAAAAGTATAACCCAAATTCTACATGGGATATCAACCAATGTTGTTTAAAATAACTATATAGGGGATAATCTCCCATTCTTAGCCATAGTTTATCAAATATAACCTTTGGAACAATATTGAGAAAGAGATCTACAAATTGATTTTGAGATGAAATAAATTCCCCTATTATTTCTCTATCATCCAATGAATCATTGATGAAATTAAAATTTTTAACAATAATATTTTATCTTGAATTTATTATAGGATTTCTAGAATGATCTACTGCACATTTATTATTACATTTAATTTAAATAGGGTTTTCTTTTTCACACATATATCATCTAATTATCCCATCGTCAAAATGATTTTTGTGAAACCACTTATTACTACTACATTGTAAACCCCAATAAAAGTTATTGTGAATGATTTTTACCTTTTATAGTTCCAAATCAATCTACAATATCCCAATAGAAAAATTACCCCTATGGTGAATGTCCATTCATCATAGACACTTTCCCACAATTAATTTGTAAAAACTATATTGATTCACATTGTTTCGTTCAATATTATGTATTGAATAATTTAGAGTCTCTTTGATATGTCTGAGAAATATTTTGGTAGATATATTATTTGTATTCTATTTATAACTATGATGTCTAGAATAGAGGTTTCTAATATATATTATATCTGATCTAAAATCTTGGAGATAATATAGAATCCTAATTTGTCTTCTGAATTCTCTTTGATTAAAACAATTTCTATTTTAATCCTTATACAACTATAAATCCACTTGAATTGTTGTGTAATGTTTCTTTAATTTTTCCATCTCAAAATTATTCACTAATTACGTGTACTACATATTTTGGAATAAAAAATTAAAAAAATTAGCTGATTTTTAATCCCAGGAATTATCTTATCTCACTATGAATGGATGTCTCAAATTGATGTTTCATTTATTTTTTAAAAAATCAACAATGATTTTCATTAACACTATAAATAATGATATTTTCAACATATGAAATTATAATAAGTGATAATGTATTAATTTCATTGATATATTTTTTGATTTACACATTTCCTTTACAATATCTTAGCTCCAAAAAGATATCAAACATTGAATACCAGAACATATGTGTGTCTACTAAAACATAAAGATCATTATTAAATAATTTTGTTTATCATTTTTAATGGAAAATCAGTTATATTTGTCAATATAAAAATCTTATTAAAGATCACCATTTTCTAAAGATGATATGAGATCCATTGGATAGTTGTAATATTTTCTATGGTTTGAAATAGTATTGAACATTTCAATTGAGTCTAACCATAAAAAAATAGAAATGGATTCTTCATAATCAATAACTTATTCATGATGTTATCCCGTGTATACATTTATATATTTATTCCTAATATCATTTACATGGTTATTTGGATTTTTTATGAATACCTATATGGTTCCAGTAATATTTTTACCCCAAGTTCGTGGAAGAAGATCCAAAGTGGAATTATTTTTAGTTTGAAACATATCTTCATTCATAGACACTATCCACTATGTATATTAATAATATTCCCTTATTGATTCAGGATCTATTTTAGGGATGCATTCTGTCTGATTTCAAAATATCAACATTATTCTTGTTAGATCTTATGCTTTCTTGTCATATCTCACCTTTCCTATATTCTAAACAGTTGTAGTTAGTTATCTAATGATATTTTATATTCCCAAAAGTATCCTTATCAATAAATATTTTTTTTTGGGTTTTAGGAATCTCATATTTTAAATTTATCTGATCTAAATCAACACCTAATACATAGGGTTCCACATTTGTTTTTTTCACAGAGTAGTTTATGTCATAATCTATTTTTTTCATTATCTTATTTGGAAATAATTTCAACAAAATAATTTATTATGGTTTGGATACCAATGATTTTAACATCATAAAAGTCATTAATTTCTCAAAGCATATATTCCAGTATCAATATCAATTATAGTTGGATAAATATCTATGAGATAAAATTTCTTTAGGATTCACATTAAATATCCCAAGATATAATTATATGATTTTTGGGATGGCATGGATCCTAATAACTCAATAGTATCTAACTATATGCTACTTATTATAAATCTTTTAAAATTAGGTATTATTTTAATTTATCTTAATAAACATTTAGTTTTTAATATGAAATGTATTACACACTTCTTCCCTCCAACTGAATTTTGATTTAAAATAGTCAACAATAATTAATCTCCCAAATTTTACAATACATCAATTCATGCTTTCAAAAAATCTATTCTGTTGTGGTGTGAATTGGGTTCTACATTGATGTGAAATTCCTTAAATTATAATAGAACATCCAGAATTGCTTCAACTTATTCATTTATTATTTTTTATCTTAATTTCAATAAATAAATGTAACTCTCTATTTCTAATTCTCTACTATATATAATGAACATATCAACCTTCAATAACATTTGATTTTAAAACAAAACTATTCTTGATTTCTATGAAAAATCAATCAATGTAAAAAATTTCACGTCAACTTTTTTATATATATGTCTCATATTACCAGATAGATCTGAGTGAATTAATTATGTTAAACATTTTAATTGTGTCTCCTCTCACATTTACATCACATAAAATGGTTTCCATTTATAAAATATGTCACATGACTAATCATTATCTTAATTAAACAAAGGTAATTCTCTAACCTAATTTTAATTATAGATATTAATCAAATTATCTTCATGTGTATGGAAAAATAATCTTTTCCCTATAACGTATTAATCTCTTGCACAATGATAACATAATTTATTGCGATCTCCAATACAAAATAAATTTTCACCACTTATTTCTATTCTTATAAATATTAGTTATTCTTCCCCACTATTAATTATGTAATTTTTCATATAGAATATTTCATTATTTCTATTATTATATGATTTTATGAAACTAAATATGTAATACTTTATAATATTAAAAATATAAAACCTCATCATGTTTTTTTTATTTTCACTTAATTTATTTCCATAATTTTTAATGAACATTTCCAAAGTTCATTGATACCTAATTAGATTCTTTAATATTATAAAGATCATGGAATCTATTTTAACATGTGAGGATAAACCATTTTCATGAATTCATTTCCTTTTCCTATTGAAGAAATAAATGAAATTCCCACAATCAGTGATTTTATAGTCTTGATTTTATATAGAAACATCTCATATTTTTTAATTTCTTATTGCTAATCTAGAAGCATTATTAAACACACATGAGTAGTGTGACCTTTCTATTCACAGCTTCCATATGTTTTCACATATAGTAAATCAGGAATCTCATACATGTCTATTACATTTTTAAAAAAATATATTAATTTCATTAGATAAACACATACTCATATACCAAAATAAATTATTTATTTTATAAATTTGGAACATAATCATCTAATTTTGTGAATCATATTCAACATCTTATGAAAACAAATTCTAACATAGTATTCCTATTATGAATACCCTACATAAATCATTTTTTATAACATGGAGATTGAAATGTAAGAATGTGTTATCTTAGATACTCAACAAGGGAAACTATAAGAGATTTAAATCAAAGATAATAAGAATGAGTAATATAATAATAACTGTAATGTGAAAATGAACTAAACATTCAAAGATCAAGACTAATATGTAGTATATTATAAATATTTGATATAGTATAAGGATTAATAGATCACAAGGCTTAAATAATAAAGGAATTTAATGACAATATTATCCATTTTAAAAATCTATAATAACACATAAACATGTGGAATATACATCATATTATAACATTGTAAAAATTTATAAATAGAAATAAAAACATTAATTAAGTCATGGATACAAAATTTGTCCCTATTATAATAAAATGGGCATGAAATTATGTCCACACATAACATTATAGAAATGAAATAGAGCTACATTCACAATATTTTGTACATTTACATAGGCTCAAACATAACATTGTTAACATGTAATGAGGTTGAAATATTAAGTTTTAGTATTCATGTTTTACACCCAAGACCGTCATAGAGAAACATATAAATTAATGTAATATGTTTAAATATCATTATGAACATGTCTTAAAATATTGGGTTCATTATCATTTCTATTATTTTTATACTATAATAGGTTTAATCCCTATTCAATCCATTAATATCTCATGACACATATAAATCTTTACACATTTCATTTGAGGGAGAAATAGGTCCTATCGATATTAGAATGAAAACCATATTTATTTTTTATAAGATATCATAATCATTCATCATATAATATCCCATAATATGAAATTGGTATCAAAAAATGATTATCACATCAATAATTATAGAAAAGAGGCATGTTTCACAATCAGTTTATCAAAGAATAACCCCAGAAATGAATCACGTTTCATAAGAACATTATCATTGTTTTTAATTTGGAAGAGAAAAATGATTCATAAACCTTATTCCATTAAACAATAAACCATTTACAGAATGAATGTTAATGGTATCCTTGGATCATATACCATATAAAGAATATGTAACCCCAATGGATGTCTTCTTAGATGAAAAATAATTATGGATTATTTTTATCAAAAATTTATTAAGGAAAATATCCATAAATCAATTGTAAATTATTTTACTAATTGGATACATTATTAATTTTTTTTAAATATATTTCAAATCATATAAAGTAATAATTGAAAATAATTTAAAATATGTTTAAAAAAATAAATAATTTTAAAAAAATTATTTGAAGATATGTTTTCATACTTATCAAGAATTACATGAAAATAATTTCAAAAAATTTGTAAAATATAATATATTTGATAACAATTTTCATTGAAAATTGGTTTCAAAGCATGTAATGTAATCTTTTGTAGTTATTTAAAAAATATTTTAAAATTTGAACCATTTTTTAATTCTTTTTAAATTAAAATATAATTGCATACTTATAAAAGAACATTTTAAAATAATTTATTAAAAATTTGGAATATATTACATTTTAAATATATATTTAAATAAATTGTGCATAAAATATAAATTAATAACATATTTGAATAAAAAAATAAAAAAAAATGTTAATGTCCAAAATATATTTTTATCAAATGAGACAAATAAAAATCGATTTTGTTTAAAACATTTTTTTTATTTATCTTAAGTACTAATGAGTGTAAAATGAGACCACTACATGTTAATATCATGATTACAAAGTGTAGATTAAAATTTATTAGATGTATTGAGTTGTAGATCATTTGATTTCAACTTTGGAGACTTATTCATATCAATACTGATAAATTGTGACATTGTAACATAAAATCAGTACAACAAAAAAACATTGAAACATATGTACCTAAAAAGAATAATATTTATTATAATTGAGACTATAATTAAGATTAATAAATACATGATATCACATGTCGAAGTGTCTGTATATACACCTTGTAAAAGAATATAAGATCATAACATAATATTCATCTCAAAGAAGGAAAATTGAGACCAAAATATCATACCAATTTGGTATATACTAAAATGTAAACCCCATAAATGTGAGATTCAATAATAGATATATAAATACCAATTATATTATTTATAATAATCAAAAAATAAAATCATATGAAGTATATACACCACCTAAATAATAGTTTTTGAAGACAATATGTGCCTCACGGATGTAAAATTTGAGATCAAAATCCCTTACCTAAAGTATTTCCTTCTATCGTAATTATTCAAACCTCTTGTATAATAAATATGTGTTTATTAATCATATATTTCAGAATAGTAATAATATATATCATACAATAAAATATATTCTTGGGACCCTTATATTACCCATTTATTAACTATAATGACCCTAACTATTATGAATAGAATTCCAATTTTTGATTTAATTAAATGTATTATGGTTATAGAAAAAATATTCACATTATTTTTTTATTATATACTATTAGATTTAAATGATTGTTAAGTACCTCTACCATTTATAATATATTAATTTAACACATTAATAGTACTAATATAGGGTTTTATCACATCATTTCGGTATAGGCCATGGATGTGACGACATCAACCAAGAGGATCGTACCCTATGAATACCATTCATCAGATATTATAATGAGATTGAATTTCTTGAATTTTCCCTAAACCAAGCTAAATATAATATCAAACTTATTAAGAATGAGAAAAACCTTTTATGATAGAAGTTCAAGATCATTGAGATCACGACCCAAAAAATGTTCATCAAATGGACCTATGAAAGCCCCACCATCGTGCACCACACTATTCGGGAGTGTGCTGGTGTATTAAATAGATATCTATCAGTTCCATAGAAATAAGAATATGTGAATTATTTTTTTATTTAATAATTAATATATTTTTATCCTATTACTATAACTTAATAAATGTTTTTTATTTTTGATTCAATAAATTCCACCATGTATTTTTGGTTTATATTCAAATTCTACTAATTAGTTAATGGATTTTTTAATAAAGTAAAATTTCAATAAAATAATATCATTAAATAACATTTAATTATTATAAATTATCATATATGTTATTTGAAGTAAAAAAATAATTTTTTTAATGGTTCAAAAAAAAGTTATTGTAAAAAACATTCCATTTTCTGTTATTGTATATTTTTATTTTAAAAGTGAAAATTCAAATATTTATAATTTTTTAGAAAATATTAATTTTTTATTAGGAATCATGATATTTAAATTACCTAATTGTGATTTTTTCATAATTTTTTGTGATGATAAAATTTTGGGGTAAAAATTAAATACCGTATAAATATACATGGTATTTTATGACATAAAAATGGACCAACTATGATGAAATGAATAATATAAATGATATACTTGTAAAAATGTATTTTTAACATTTAAAAATAAATAAATAAATAAATATTTTATATATTTTACAATTCTTTAATGAATCGCCCAAGACATAAACTATATTTTATGATTTTATAATCATATCATTGAGAGTGTGACTCACCTCCACATAAGAAAAGGAATTATTTTATTATATCCATCCCTTGATCTTATATATTTATTTAAATTGCTACCCTATTCTAAAAACCATGGGAAAAACCACGTGATGGTTTTTCGTTTTAAAATTTTTATTATATAGATTCCAGAACCAAAATAATAACGAAATTACAATAATTTTCTATATAAATCCAGCCAATCCCCATATATATTCACTAAAACTCCATATACCACATATAGACTCATCCATCCACTCCCAAGAGTCCTCCTGAGGTTCCACAAGCTTTCAATAATTCCCTCCTATACCATTCGAGTGACACACCCAAGTAAGTAATCATTACATTCCACTCCTTTAAAATTCAAGAATCATTTTTGAAATTATTTCATTAAACATAAATTGTATGTATATTCATTAATTTATAGTAATTAAGTTACAATAAATTTAATTTTAATTTTTTAATTGATCATTTATCCTCCCCCATCTGGACCCTTATATAAGTTGTTACTCTGTCGAATTTTTGTAAGGCAACCTCATCCTCCACTCTCTTCTTTTATCAAGTACTCATTTTAATGTTATATTTTTCAATATCTATATTATTATTCTAGTATATGTCAATAATTATATCCTGTACATTCCATTTTATTTATAAATCACTACATCCACTTTAATTTTATCTTATCCTTCCTAAAAATAGTTATGCACACCTGTTACCATGCCGAAATTGTGTTTTTGTTCTTTCCTTTTTAATGATTATCCAAGTTTATTTGTCTTTTTATGCCTAGCTATTTTCAATTAATAATAATGGGGAATGTTTTATCACCTCCCACATACTTTTCTTATTATCTATAAATGACGATATACGATTTTAAATCTTATAAATCCCTCCTATGTACACTTGCTACCACACCAAAAATTCCTAAGAATCCTTTCCATTCTCTTTTTATTAAAGATTATTTATTATTCATTTGTATTATTTTTATAATTATATTTTTTTTTAAATTTCCTTAAATTTATTTTTTACTATTCATTTAATTTCAAAATAATTAGAGAGCCATTTTTCTCTCATTAACCCATTTTTTGATTTTTTATGTGATGTTCTTATGCTTCTCAATTTCTACTACAGTGTTTTATCCCAAACCAATTTTTTTTGTGAATATCATACAGATTTCTTATAAAGGGTGTCCAATATTACTCATATATCAATTTTTATTAAGGACTTGATTGTTTGTACCATGAAAAACTTCATCATGTAAAAGATTATGATGATGATTGAATCCATGTTTTATGATCTATGTGGAACACAGAAGAATGAGAATGAGATAAATGTGATGGTTTCACCCCGAATTATATAGAACTCCAATGCATTGGGTAATTTTTATATTCATGATATGTCATAATGGAAGAAGGGTTTTATAAGATTTCATAATCTTAATTTTTTCACCATGATATCTTGGAAGGTTTATCAAAGACCTATGTTTATGATGTTGTGTATTATCTTATTAGAATATTTCCCATTTAATGATTATCATGATATGTCATGAATTATAATTCATATTCCTTTTATAATACATTGATGTGATTTTTTTCTAATATGTATGGTCTTCCTCATGATATTCCTTGATTATTCCCTTATATAGATTTATACCTCACAACTTTCTGATGTATGCCCTCAGGTTGTCCAATGTAGGATTAAGTATGAAGGAATGTTTTGGTCATGTCAAAAAAGTTTTCAATGAAGATGTTTCATTTATTGTATCATGTTTCTTGGAAATGTACATAATTTCACAAAGAAAATTTACCTCTCAATATTTTGGGTTTTTAATGTGTAATAGAACATGAATTAATGTTTAATAAAGATCTGGGTTGTTATAGTTTATATTAGATGATATATTTTGTAATTTTTTGATTAGGATAATAAATCTCTAGAGGAAGACTTAGGATTAGATAACTATAAAAAATGCCTTAGGGGTAAGAATAAGTATCATAAATCATAAAAAAATTATTTTAGTATATTGTAAGTAGTTTATCATGAATATACATCATTGTCTAGATACTACAAGTGGAAGTGGTTCTTGAATAGCTTTACATAGTAGTAACAGCTCCGAAAAGATTTTTTGCGCCTAAATCTAGGTAATATGGTTCACAAAAATGTTCCTTACTACATGCCTCATTTGACAATCTTGGGGGATATTCTTTGGTAGTTAAAAATATCATTAAAACCCATTATTAATTATGAAAATAAATTCCCATATGAATATATGTTTGGAAATATATCGGTGATAACATTGACTGAAGCATTGAAACACATGATATAAAAAGATAAATGTAATTTTCAAGTTATGCCTTTAATTTCAATTGATTCTAACTTATGGGTTTAATAGAAATCCCCCTAAAGTCGTCTTCCAATAAAGGTAAATAGTAGAACCAGAATAAAATAGTGAATCACTTGGTTACCATCCATATTTATACACAATTCTCCATATCATGATTGTTTAGTAAAACTATTCAAATACTTTCACAAAGAATGGATGTAGAGATGTTGGTGAAAATTGAAAATGGGTAAATTATTTCATTCCATGTATATAACTCCTCCCTTGTTAACATTTGTTTTTTGAACTTCCCATAAGACATTTTCATAATTCCTTTACTATAATTTTATAAAATTTGGTCCATGATGGGATTCCCCTATATAGAGCCGACAAAAATTACCACAAGAGGGAAATCACTCACCATATTTAGAATCAACCCCGGATTCTATAAAAGATCAAGGAGGATGGTTAATATTCTTTAGAACCACCATCTCAATCATGAATATAATTTCCCTAGGAGAATGTGTATCTAGCTCAAATGATTGAGTTTAAGGAAATATCTATAACCACCTAATGTTTTATCAATCAAATTTCCTTCTTAAAATTATGCCATATAGTATTACCAGGAAGCGCAATGACATATAATGATTGTAAATACTTTTTGACAGTTAATCATAATTTTCCATTTCTATGTTTTCAATTTCGACAATCTGACATACATGGTTGCGATATTTAAGATGATTGGAGTCCGATAAGACAACCATAAATTTTGGTGAATAGTAACCTACCCTTATGAATGTTTACCTACCCTTGTGAATATTAATATGACCCTTATAAATATTAAATCATCAAAAAATAAAACAAACAATACAAATTAATGATTAAATAATATTTATGAAAATTAGCGGTGACAATTTGACCATAGTAAAAGTATTGGTATTTTTTAAGTCTTAAATAATTAATCATAAGTAATTAATTAATTTAAAAGAAAATATATTTTACTAATTTTTTTCTCTAATTAAAAATTTTAATACTTATTATTTTAATATAATTTTATAAAACCTTATGTAATTTATGAAATCATTATGAAATCAGTTTTCATTTTAATACTATATTTTTCATATAAATTATGATTTCGATTAAAATTAAATTAATCATATTTAGAAATTTTTTTTTGAAAAATAGACTTCATTATTGTAATCTAAACATTGAAAAATGGTTAGGGTAAATTTTTGGGATATTTCGGATTATACAGAAATTTTTGTGAATAGTAAAATACATTAAGTTACCATATAAAAAATTATAATTTAAATCCACTATTCATAACATCACAAGTTATGTATGTACACAAATCTAGAACTCGCATCCCATTACTATTCTTGATCATGGAATCATCACTATTTCTTATCATGGTGGAAATAAATAAACTATTGATTAAAATATTAAGATAACCCCTCTCCCCTCTACTATAAATACCACCCTTCACACCCTTAGTTCCTCACACATATCAAGCTTCAAGAAGGGTCTAAAATCTTACCAGTCTTATTCCCTAGCCCCTCCCTCACTTCCAATTGCTTTTGGTCTCATCAAAATACCAATCCTAGGTTTCTTTAGGATTATCTCAAGAGGAGGATTCAACAGGTAATTCCTCTCTCTTTCCGTTCAATTTCATTTCACATATCATTTTTTATCTTTTCATATCCTCAATTTCTCTTTAAAAAAATTAAATATATCTCTATTATGAATCATATACTAGTATGATATCATTTTAATGTAATATTATTCATTATACTCTTCTCTCCCACTATTTGTTAATAAAAATGAAATCGTTTCTTATGATGTGGTAATTTTCCCTACATCATGGGTGATGCAATTCCATTTTCCTTAAACTCCTACAAGGATGTAAATAAACCCATCAAATTGTTGAAAACTAATTTTAATGTTTATTTTTTATCCCCAAGTTCTCTTATAAAAATCCCATGATAAATATAGTATGATTCATATACTTTTATGGTATCATGTTAATGGAATATTATTCACTATACGCCTCCCTCCCACTCTTTGTTAAGAAAAATGAAATCATTGTCAGCGTTGTGTTAATTTACCTACATTATGGGTGATGCAATTATATTTTCCTTAAAATCCTACAAGGCTATAAATAAAACCATAAAATAGTTTAAAACTAATTTCAATGTTTATGTTTTATCCCCTTTTATAGTCTTTATCTTATTTTTCTACATGACACTAAGTGATAAAATAAAAAAAGTTCATTGTGATTGAAAAACCATCCAAATTAAAAATAAATGATCATCAATAATCATTATTTGATGATTCATCCTCATGGTACATAATAAAATTCATTATAAGATCATTTATATATCAGTAATGTCAATAATATTATATTTTAACAATTCTTTCATTACAACCACATTTTAAACAAACTTCCATTCATGAATACAAGTGAACCATTCAGGAATATTATAATGAAAAAATTCCTGAACAATGAAATTAAACTCTTTTACTTATCCAATAGCCTGTAAAAGAAGTTACTGAAACCATAATGATCCATATTCATGTATAATAGGTTCTGTTATTGGTAATTAATGAATATAATGTCATTATACATGAGGTTAAAGTGAAGTAATCATTCAGATAAAAGGTAAGGGGAAATTCTCGAAGCCAACTTTCTTTATCTGGGTTCTCCCTCATTCACTTCATGTTCCACATGGGTTCTCTATAAAAATAATTTATTCATTATTATTTTACCCTTTCTAGTATATAAATATTATCTAATAGATTTAATAAAAACCCCAATGTTTTCCAAAAGAACTATTCTTTTAAATAAACACACCCTTTTTTACTTCTTGAATATTGTTTCAATCTTCACTCATGGTTAATAGTTCTATTCCAAGATTGATATTACCTATTTATTTTTAAGACCAAATGTTTATGAAAGTATGAATTATTACGTGAAACCCATTTCCTTCCATGTGTTATTTTATGTTAATTTTTTTCATATTTTTAATGTGGAATTCATGATAATGTAAATATTACTATGTGACAGGAGCACCGAGAATTATATAGCGCAATATGAATGTTTGAATTTTATGGGTGTGCCAAGAATTATACGATGCTCCAAAGAATTAGGTAATAGGATGAATCTCATGAGTAAAAGAGAAATTATTTATGATGTTATTAATATTTTCATAACTTTGTATATACTCCCTTTACTGATTTTATATTATATTTGTATAATTTGTGTGAAATATTAATGATTAAATATTAATTATAATTTTGGAGCACTATTTGAATTCATCCAGATTCAAGTATGACAATTTTTTTAACAATAACTATCACCATACTTATACTAATTACATTAGTCTTGTTTTTTTAGGTTTTTTTACTCATATGGAAACATTTTATTAGATGGAACCATTGGCCAAATCGTCCATTTGGAGGGTCATATGGTCTACACAAGAAGACCCCATGAAACAATGAAGAAACTAGACTAGCCATGATGATTGAGTTATTTATATAAATCCAGAACACCAAATTTTATGAAACTCTAAAAAATGTTCTTGATTATACAAAATAACCAGGGATAAAAATTTCAAGGTCCAACAATACGATCAAGGGGCCCAACTTATTCATTGATGTCCAGCCCACCATTATGGTCAGAAATTAAAATACAGACACTATTCAAGACAAATATCATGTTTTAATAATCAAATAAAGATGAGATTTCAAAGTGTGATGGAGGAGATGTATGCATATGACTTTCTTCAAAACATTGTTCTAATTTGAAGACATCTTCTTATTGATAAACCCATTCACCTTTCAGCCTTCTAAGAAGTAAGGATTGAAAGGGACAGATTAACATTGTTTAATCAAATAGACCCAACATTATATCCATAAGTCCAAAATGCCTCCAAATTATTATATTAGTTAGAAAACATTATTATCTATATCTTTTTTAGAAATAGATGCCTCTAGATTCAGCTCTCTGGATGACCAAATTGTCAAGCCAATTAGAGGGCTAGTTTTGGAATTAAAATAGTCCACCACCTTGGGATATAAATATATCCCCTCCTCTTCATTCAAAAGAGTTTCCATTTCAGAGAAAAGGGGTATAGGTTGTCATGAACAAGAATCTTCCAAAGGCTTGGGAGGATCTACCATACAAATATTTTTAATAGATAAACCATTCCTCTTTTCTTCCGTTCATTACTTTTGTGTTGTTCTTTGTTTGAAATCATATAAGTGTTTGTTTTTTATAATTCGATTTTACTACAAGTTTCTTATTTAATATCTCTTATTCACATAAACCATATATAGTATAATATTAATCTTATTAAAATATTTTAAATTAAGTTAAAACACCTTCCCTTCTATTTTTTGTCCACATTCAATCGAAAGTCTATTTTTAATTCTCATTATCATTTGTGTGTGTCTTCGACACACTAATCTTTTATTATCCCATTTATCTTCACTTATTAATTTATCATCATAATAATTATAGCCAAATTAATAATCATTTCAATGGAGGATTAAATCTCTCATTGGGGTTAGTAATAATTTAGTGATGTTAAGTGATTGAGAGATTTTGCACGATGAGTATTCTTTGAATTAACATTGTGTATGTTTGAAATAAAATGTCATGGACTAATGACACATTTTGTTTAAAGTATGGATTCCATTGATTATTGGAACCATAAATATATTACCAAAATCAATTACTAATTGATATTATAATCCTTTTTATGTTAAGGTTTTGATTAAATCTATAACACTTTGGAATTCCAATCAACATCAACCTGTGACAATGGTGTTAATTTAATGAAATATAAATCCAAGGCTCAAGGATATCACAAGATTAACTACTTAATGATAAACTCAACCCAATATTTATCAATTTTTAAACCAATTTTTACCAATAAATAATTTCATATACTCTGAAATTAACCCCTCCCATCAGAATACTATCAACTAAAAACAATCAACTATTAAAAAGTATCATCGTTGAAGATTCGACCCAAGTGATGCTATACACATTAGTAGAGCACTGAAACCATTATTGGTCGATAGGGGACAATCAGATGCATTTTAAAATGATGTTGTTTCCAGGGATGGTTCTTTATTTAGTCATTAGATTTTTTTTATTTTTTGAAAAACAAAAACAAAACAAAATTTTAAAAAATTGAAAAAAACACAAAGAAAAACTCTCCTTCTCATAAAAATCATAAATTGAAAAAAAAACACAAAAAAAACTCATCTTCCTCTTTCTTTCAACATCTATCTAAATGCACAGTATCCTCCTAAACAATCCCTTCGATTTTATTAACCTTGAAATTGAGAAAACACTTCGCCGAAATAGGAGGAACTTAAGAGATAATAAACTCATTCAAGAACCTATCCTTGTCTAACCAATAGAATTAGATATGGCCAATACTAGGGAAAACACTTAATGAACTTGATTCCCCTGATATAAATTACCAACCTCTTGGTATTCATTATAAAAACATTTAGGCTGACTTCGAAATCAAATCGGGTTTGATTCATCTTCCCCCTCATTTCCACAAGCTAGAGGGTGATGATCCACATCTCCGCCTTAAAGAGTTCCAAGTGGTGTGATCTAAATGAATCCTCAAAGGGATTCTAAGGAGAAAATCAAACTCTGAGCATTCCATTTTCCCCTAGTTGACACTACTATGTCATGGATATACTACCATCCTCCTAGTTCAATTAGCACATGGAATGAAATGAAGCGACTCTTCTTGGAGAAATTCTTTCCTGCTTCTCGTACTGCTTCTATCTGAAAGGAAATAATTGGTATTCATCAATTCCCCAATGAATCACTTCATGTGTATTCGGAGAGGTTCAAAAATTTTATGGAAACCTACCCACATTACCAAATCCCTGACCCACGATTGATCCAATACTTATATGAGGGGTTATTAGCTGTGGATAGAACTCTAATTCATGTCGCAAGTGGTGGTGCTCTTGTTGATAAAACTCATGCAGCTACAAGAGTCTCATAAACAACATGGATTCAAACACACAACAACTCCATACTCAAGAACATGCTCATATAAAATAAGTCCATGATAATCAATCCATAGATCCGAACAAGATGTCCAAGTGGATGAATGAACTTACAGATCTCGTGCAACAACTAGATGTGTCATCCAAAGCCCCAACCTCATCTTGTCCACAATCTCTGTTCCCCGGACCTATCAAAAACTGTGGAATCTATTTCCCCCCATATCATCTAACTGAAACATGTTTAAAACTTTAAGAGAATTTATCTGATTCATCTGGTCCAATGGATCTCAATGCATAATATGCTCAGTGGAACCCCAACCCTCAATAATTAGGTCAATTTGTTAAAAACTTCAACCAACACCATTTTGAGACCTTATCTTCTACATAAAACCCTAACATTACCTATAGTAATCCCATTTCTAATCCCAATCAATACCCTCATCCAAACACAATCCAATTCTAATATGGTCAAAGTGTTGTTAACATCCAACAACCTTACACTTTTGTTCCTCAACCTCAAAAGATAAATCCTCCTCTTCCTTCTCCTATATTCCACTATCCTAGCGATCCTTTCCAATTACCAACACAATATAATCACTTTTCCAAGAACCAAAATCATGGTAATCCCAATCCGGTAAAAGCATATTCTTCCAAGAAACCACAAGAATTTGCAGTGGAAGATCATTCCTCATTTACCCATTCCAGCCTCAAAAACCTTGAAACACAAATTGGTCAACTTTCATCCCACCTGATCTAGAAAGAACAGTCAAATTTTTTCCAACTCCCAACTCAACTATTTCCCCACCCCATGGATAAAGTAAGTGCAATTGCACTGAGATCGGGGAAGCAAATTTATATGCCTCAAGAAAAGTCCTCCAATCCCCATTAAATGTTGACCTAGTAAATGAAAAGAAAAATAAACTCAAAAAGGAATCTGAATCCATTCCCTCACCTCCATTAATTCCACATAGGAACCCAATTTCTTTTTCCTCAAGCTGTTTCTAATCCAAATAAGTCCTTTGAACATGATCCTAAAAATGATTGACATATTTAGACGTGTTGAAGTCAACATTCCCCTCTTATATGTCAAAAAACAACCCCTAGGTATACCATGTCTCTTAAGGAATAATGCACCCATAATAGGCAACATAGGAACTTTTAAAATGTTTCCACCTAGCTGTCTATTCCCATAAATTGAAAAAATCTAGGGACCTTTATGGTTCCCTACCAAATTGGATGTTCAACCATCGATGATGCACTCATAGACCTAGGAGCCTAAATTAATGAAATTTTTAAATCCATCTTCTCCAAACTTTGTCTATGTCATTTACACCTAACATGTGTTGTCATCCAGTTAGCCAAACAAAGCATAGCCAGTCCTAAGGGAATAATTGGGGATGTCCTTGTCCGAGTCAATGATCTTATCTTCCCAGAAGACTTATATGTCATTGACATGGAATGTGAGAAGACATCATGCCAATATTCTCTGATTTTAGTAAAACCTTTCTTTATTACATCTAAAACCAAAATTGATGTCTATGCTGGCATCTTATCCAATGAATTTGGTGACCAACTAGTTAATCTTAGTATTTTTCAATCCATGCAATACCAGTAGGAGCGTTCAGGTTAGTAAGTATTTTAGGGAACCTCGAGGCATTAGGGCCACCTTAAGTGTAGATACAAACCAGAAAACCTACAAGGAACAAGCTCCAAAAAGAGGATGAGCAAGGAGCGTTCACCATAACAGAAGTTAAATGGATTTAAAGAATGATAGGGTATGGAACCTACCATCGGGACAAGGCTGTACATGCATAAAAATGCCTAGCCGAACAACCATTCAATGGTGGAGAGCTTATTTTAGGATGAAGATGCCGGGGAGGAGCAGTTCCAAGTAGTGAGTCTAGGATGTATGTAATGTTTGAAGCTTTCATGAAATGAATTTCTCTACATCCTATGGGACATGTAATAATTACACCTACAGGCCTCGTAAGGGTTACAACTCACCCCATGAAAGGTGTATTGTCAAAAATAAATAAAAATGAAGGCCTTCAGGCCATTGTAGGAATCAATGAACTGATAGTTCAATGCATCAATATAAAGAATGTAGTATACTTAGGCATTCCATCCTCTAACTTGAATCATTTCCCTCCAAATCCATTGCATTACATGTAGCCACTCCACTGGTCACTCCAAGGACATTATGAAAATTACCCTTCTAAAGACAATAGATTTATATGATAGAACCACCACAAGAACCAGCTCCCACTTCTGATTTTATATACAATGGTACGGAGAGTCGGGTGGGTAATCCTTATAACAGTGTGGACCCCAAAAATATACCTTGGTTTACATTCCCATAGTAACTCGGGGTCCAACCTTAGGATATTGACCTAAACCTCCTCGTTCTAGGGAAAAAGGGTAGTCACATTATTTTCCTATACAAGATACATTGTGATAAATGATAAAGATCTAGCGTCAAATTCCTTTTGATGAGGAATAAAACATCTTGCCTTCCCCCAAACCGATATCATAGAATCCCTTTTTGAGTAAGACAACATTTATGGTAGGATGTTTTTCTCCCAACCCAAACACTTCTGCATTCATCCTCATCCTATTCCATTTGTGGATAAAAAATATAGTGTGGTTTGTTGAATCCTCTACATCCTCTTGGATCTAGCACCGATTGTGGATCATTTGCGCTTTTAGGGCAGTGATGATCAGAACATCCACACAATAAGAAAATGGGTATCCCTCTAGTTCTATTCCCTAAACAATGTACCAAAATAACTTGTATTCCATCCCCAAATTGGATAAATTGGAAAATTTCATAAGGCTCGAGCTCAAATGGTTTTCTTTTCAATGGTAAAACCCAATATTGACCACTAATTCATCAAGGCCACATTTATTTTGAAACTACAAACTCCATGTCAAATGGACTTATCCACCAATGTAATCCACAAATCATGCCTCATTTATGGGCAGCATCCATGCACATTCCCCATTTTAGTGAACCATGAGGACCTTGATTCCCTGCCAATTGGGATTCGGTGGAAACCTACATGATTTCCAAACTCGACATCGATACTCCCCATATTATTTTAAGGATTGTATCCTAGAAGGGTTTCCTCACCTTGAATACTCAGTAGCTTCTGGGTACCTAGGTCCTCCTTGGCGTAACTCTGACCTCAAATATAGATTTGGAACCTTCTTCCTGGTCATCCTTACCGAATGACTTTAAACAACATGGATGGGTCCTCATCAATCGAAATTAAAAAAATTATACCTCTAGTTAAGTGGAATCAAATTACGTGGACTCTAATTCCTCTCAAATGACATATAAGAATCCCATATTACGGGTTCTACCCTAACATAGGAACAATTATAGTCCCCCATGGATAACGATAAACTCCAGAGAACCTCATCACATTGCTTAAACCTACATTGTCTTTGTAAAAGATAAAAATTAATGATTCATACCCTAAAGGGATACATTGATGAAGATCCATAGATACATACAAATAACATCATTAATAGAGGACCTTGGATACATACAGATGATCTTGGAGCCTAGTATATTTATGATTGATCATGTAACCCTTGGGTAATCCATGTGATTATATTTGGGAATGAACCAAGGATTCACGAAAATATGAAAATATATTAAATAAATATGAACATATAAGAGTAGGAAATAATTCCCCATAAAAGGGTTTGATGAGATGGAGTTCCCATCATCTTGACTAATGTGAGTTCTTAAGTGTCATTTTCCAAATCTTCATCCAACGACCACCTACCTTTCATTTGAATGTCCACAAATCATGGAATATATGGCCATTGAGTGTTTAGGGATCCAATAATAAACCCATTGGAGACCATAAGAAGACATTATACACAATTGAGAGCGATTTAACATACACATAATCCCCTATAATCACATTCTAGGACTACTCAACTATGACACTAGCTTCATAATATAAAAATGATATTCCACCCCAGTCCCAGATGGACTATCTTGTATGTGGGTACAAGGAAGGCCCTATAGAAATAACACACATAAATATATATATTATCATTATATTAGATTATTTTTGTCATATATATCATATATTTTTATTAAATATTTATTTAATATATTCCATAAAATGATTAACAAATCGCATTGCTCTATGAGGCGGTAGTCTGCCATACACATGGCTTTTGTTATCCTATTTCCAAAAAAATGTAAAGCATGAAGGTACATGTGGTATAATAATTAACACACCATACACAATAATGATGATTTCATAACCCGTTTTTTGAATGTGTTTATGGTATTAAGTATTACAGTTATTGTAAAAAATGTTTGTATATAAATGTTACTAAGGATATTATATAATAATAGTATAATAAAAATTGAAGGAGGTGGAGAGAGAAATAAAATGGACACTCTCATAGATGAATATTACCTCTTCTTTAGGGATCCTCCATAGGTTTGAAATAAATCATTAAATGATTGGATTTATGTAAAAAAATAAGACATATAAGTTGATAAATGTGTAGTTGGTATGTGATATTTTCAAGTATTGTAATATTAAAATGGATTTAGACATGTGAATAAATGTGAGAGTGTGTTCTCCTCAATAATGGGTTTAGAAGTCAAACTCTTGTAAATACCCCTATGTATTATGTATTAGGAGGTTTCTCTTACCACATATACCTCAAAAATTGGACTCTAAAGTAGGAGAGGGATTATTTTTTAGAGTAAAACCTCTAATAGAAAAATTAGACATATTTTTTTTTAATTTTTTCCTTGGTCTGGAGGAATTCAAAATGTAAAACCCTTTATAGTCATCCACCGGTCTAGCCCATCCATATTTAGTCACCTAAGAGTGAAGAGATCCCTATTAAATTTTCTCCCCTCCCTCACAAAATCCATATCATCCCTAAATGACTTTATGTGAACTACAACATCTAGGATTCACTGGTATGAATTATTCATAATTCATTTTTTAATCAATGATTATGGTCTACTTCATATTCCTTATCTTGGATAACATTTTTTATTTGTACTGCAAAACTATATTAGTTTAGGGGAATAGATCTAGACTTTTTATTTTTTGTGATTTAAAATTTTTGGGTTTCTTATGATTAATGGAATGAATTGGTTGATGTAGTAAAATATTTAATATTCTCTTTGAAAAACATAATTGTTGTAACTGCCTTATCTCAATCTCTACCATTCTAGAACATGCAGTCTTTATCTTTTCTAAATGAATTCTGTTATTTTATGAAAATATTTTGTTAAATTCATTTGAAAACTCATTTATGTGATTTTAAATTGGTTGGTCATAAAATATTTGAATGTTTAATTAATATTTTATTGAATATTTGACACAATGGTTTTAGTTTTGTTTATTTTTCATATAGTATTGGAAAGGGTCCAGAGTATGTCCATTAAATGAGTAATAAACATGGGATGTGCAATGGTTATAATAACTGATATTAATAATAACACTTTTGCATCGATATTAGCCAAATGTGCCACCTTTAAATTTAGTCTCCCAATTATGGCCTTGTGCCATGATGACTTATTGATCACAACTATAGGTGGGTCCACGGTTTCATACATTGTAGTTGTGAGTTGGTGTGTAATTCCAATGTTCATACCGTGCACTAAGGAATTTTTTTTCATGTCTTATTTAATTTTTAAAATAGATCATTATTTTTATTGATATAAATATAAGATCATGTAATCTGACTTTTTATGAAAAACACTTGTTCATATACTAATAGTGTCTAATGGGATGTCTTTGAGGAAATCTTATTAACAATTATACTCACCCATGCTATTGAAATTTGGACCATCAATAGTATTCACTACCAAAACATGTGAAAGATTCATGTTTCATAATTGTTTAGTGGTGATCCTAGAAATCATGGTTTTGTTATAGAAATTGGAGATGGGGAGATTCTATATCATAGATTGGGATGGTTCAACATTGGTTCTAGTATCAATTACTTTTCAATTATGAACATTCAACTTTAATCATTTTCTATTATACTCTTATATATATATATATTATTTTCTTATGGTTACTATTACATTAAACACACACACACCACACACACATCATGGAATGGTAATATAGATCCCCCCAAGTGACAACCCATCATAAAGACTTTTTTTATTATGTGCAAGGACCAAAGGACCAGTGGAAACAAATAACATTACAAGGAAAAAAGAACACATATTTTCCTGATGTCATATTGTAGTATCATAACTATGTAACCATATACTTGCATATTTCCTTCATAAAACCTACCTCATTGCCTCCCAGCGTCATGCTTGCGACATCCCATGCAATCAAGAAATTCACTCTGACCTGGATTTGAACTCGGGTCTATTGCTGGATTATGGGGAGCCATTACCATTAGGCAATACCCCAACGACTTTTATAGTTATATAGTTTTTTTCTATTTCATTGAGTTATGAAATCATGTATTCTTGCATCTTGTAGCTATTTTTTATTTCATTTTTCCATAAGAATGAGTTTTCATTAGGTAACATTATTAACCAATAGTTTACTATGCCCATCGAATGTATTGAAATCCATTGGTTTCTTTGTTTTTTCACCTTATGTAATTAGGATTGCGACTCTTCTAAATCCAAATTTTGAATGTGGGGTGTTACATTACCCTTACATACTCCAACAAATCTCTAAAAATGACATGAAAACCTACAGGTATTTAATTACGAAACTGACTCAAAAATATCATAAATCACATTTCATCGTCACTTTTATCTCAAATAAAATATTTAAATATATTTAATATAAATAAAGGCCTATTTAGAATTATCTTTTCTATCATTTCAAATATCACATAGTGAATCAATTGTGGATAAACCCTCTCTAAGGGTTCTAATTTGTATATTAATATTTTAGAAATCACATATTCATGTTAAACACCCACTATAGGGTAATAATCTTCACTAGAATTCCATATAAATCACTACCACCTAAGGATAATGATCATATAAATGTGTTTAAAATGATATCCCACAATATTGATACATATTCATAAATATCATACAAATCTTATTCGGTTAAGAATAATTCCACCACTGTGTACTTTGGGAAAATTCAATGTATTATATTATTGAAATATTAAATAAATAGAACCTATTTTTATGAAATATAACAATATGCTTCAGTTGTCTTGATTTAAAACAAAAATATATATATAATAACACCATATATTTAATTGATAAAACTTTTGGTATCAAAATTCAATTTTAATTCTTTTTCATTTTTCTAATCCAATATATTAGTCAGTATCAGCTGCCTGAAGGTAATCATAAGATAAGGGTGAATCAGTAGTATATATATTTCATCATTTTATAAATTCATTCTCTAAATAAAACCCTTGTTAATAATTAATGTCTATATTCACACAGTAATCTTTCCTATTATCATAGAAATGGAAACAATACATTAAAACTAAAGATACTTTTTACAAGGTTTTTCTTGGATGTCTATGCCCACTAATTTCCATGATCAACCTATAGTTTTTTCATATATTTTATTATCAATATAAATTATATAGAATAAAATTTATTTAACTATTAATTGTAACACCCCATGATTTCATAGTACATTATTTCTTCAAAATAATTCAATAACATGCACACACACGAAACACTGAGTTCAAGCGCACCACGACTTACCAAACTTGATGTTCAAAAGCGATTATGAATTGTATTAACTGAATTATGAACTTTATATAATCCTTATAATTTTATAATCCATATTATGAGTTTTTTAGACATAATTTAAGAATAAATTAATATTTTTCAGATAAAAGAAGTATTTTTCAAAAAATGCAATTTTACGTCCATTTAATAGAAAACCCTTTTAAAATCCAATATTTGAAACTTTTATATATTCAATTTGTCAAAAAAAACTTCTTTATAATTGGGAAATAAGAATCTAGTTTCAAATTTTTTTTGGTGTATTTCAAAAAACATTCATATTTGGGTGAATAGTGAAAAGTACAATATTTTAACTGAAAACAACTTTTTTAATCAAAATAATTTATAGTTATCAAATATACATTTTTATGATTTGGATGTATAAATATATTATATTTTTACCATTTAATCCAATGTTATTCATTTGAAATAATTTCAATTTGAAATTGAACATAAACAAGTATCAGTCTTTTGTTAGTTATTATTCCTTAAAAACATGCTTTTTGGTTTTGACAACGAGAATTAATTTTAAATAAGAAAATTAAACTTATATGTTTTTAATTTTGTGAAATAGACTTAATTTTTGAATTCATAATATCAAAATTAGCTTAGAGTGACGATTTCGTTTTTTTCTGAAAACTTTCAATTTTTGATGAATAATGAATAACACTAAGTTATTGGTTAAAATTGACTTTTTATTTAAATAATTATTTATTTTATTTAAATTTATTTTAGGTAAAAACAGATACATAATACCAATATAAGTTAAATATAATTCATTTGATTCATTTTATAATATGTTTAGATACATAAAAATTTTATTGAACGTTTTATTGTCTTTTACCCACATCGTAGGAGCATTTTCAAATTTGCATAAAATTTTATTTTACTGGTTCTGTGAGTTGAATTTAAAAATTTCGAGAGACACGGTTAATATCTATAAGTAAAATGTGGTTCAATAAGGTGAAAATATTTTTTGGTGAATAGTAACTTTTTTACTTTTATTTATCACTGTTAAAAGTAAATAGGGTAATTAAGGGTAAAAATGATATTATTATTACCCTAAAAAATTTACAAATTCTATTCGATAAGTATAATTCAACCAAAAAAATGATAGAAGTAAAATATGAACCTCTTTGGTCCACTTGGATTAAATTAGGACATTTATTATTATTTTATTGAATGAATAGTTAAAAGAGTTAAATTCATTGTTTAATAACTAAACCATTTTTAATATAGGGTTACACACAATATAAACTCAACTATAAATCTTCATTATAAATATGAAAATAGTTCCTAAATAATGGTATTTTTTTATACATTAAATAAGTATATTTTTTAATGACACAATGATGATGCCGTAATTACCGTATTAATGAATGATTAAAATAATTGTTATTATAAATACCAAAATAAATGTAATTTGAGACTTTTGATGAATTATAATTATTTTATATGTTAATAATACATGTTAGGGTAGATTTAAGAAATTGTTTTTGAATTAATCATGCTGTTATGATTTTTACAAAAAAACAAATACCAAATAATGTCAAAAATGACATAAAATAGTATTTAAAACAAATACTATATTAATGGTTAATATAATTTACCTAAAGATCTAAGGTTCAGAAAAAAGTCTTAAATAATATGATATATTCCATTAATTAACCACTTGATGGTCTCTTGGAAGTTTAGAGTAAGTTTATTAACCATATAGTGTAAGAATACAAGAAGACATGGTAAAAGATAAACTATTTAACTAAGAGTTAAATCTAAATGATATGGTTAAAATGGTAACCTAAACTTGTCTAATACATATTGGTTGATAGTTTTTCGACCCATAACCACCTTTTCCTTTAAATAATTCATTTTGGTGCCATTATAAATAGAAAATGAGTTTATTAAAAAAATAATATTTCAAACTTTTCCAAAAGTGACCCTAACCTCTCTTATAAAAGGTTACTTCCCCTTATCTTAATTTCACACCTACAAAGAAATTTGTCTCAGCCAAACCCTGCCCAAATATCCTTCCAAAATTCCTAAATTTATCATAGATTCCTTACATTGGTCAGAAATCCATCCTAACGAGCCCTCTTGATAAAATCCAAAGGAAGAACTAGAAAAAGTGGTAAATATTTCATCACATCTTTGAAGTTCTTTTCTTCTTCCACTTCCTATTTCATTGTTTTTTCCATTATAAAATAATAACTCTAGTATATTATATATACTATTATGTTATTATATAAATTTTACAACCATATTCATTATTATATCCATCCTATAAATGAAAATGTCACCAAACATGCATACTTACAGATTACAGTCTCCACATCGTGGTGTAGTTTGTTATTCAAACACTTCATTATTTGGATGGGTACAATAATGAGTATAATTGATTTAAATAATAAATATAACATGTTAATGATTTTTTTATATATGATATACCATCCAATTAATATTATATTTCCATCAATATAATGATATTGTCACTCGTGAGTACGTACAGATTACCGTCTCCACGACGTGATGAGATTAATTTCTAAGTTCACCATTCAGCGATGATTATAAAATATATATCATTACTAAGTATGTAATATATGACATAATAATGATATTGGATATATATGTGTGTGTGTTTGTGTGTACTTACATATATCTTTTTCACTTAGTTCCGTTCAATACGATATGAAAACTGAAACTCTGTTTATGCGTACATACGGACTACCATCTCCATAAATGATTTTTTCCATTTCATATATATATATATATATATATATATATATATATATATATATATTATACATATTTCTATTCTAACTATATATTATATATAAATAATGTTTTATATTATGGAAGTATCTATATCATGATCTAAGTGATACAATCACAAGTAACAAGTTAAAAACCATATGATAAAGAAAGCGATTATTACCTGAACAGTTAATTTAACATGGAAATTATTATTAAATGGATAGTATAAAGTCATAAATGAATCATGTATGATATAATAAATATTAATATGGTTCTGATATAGTTTAATAACTTACTACGGTCTTCATACAAGAGGTTAAACGTACCCTCGACTAAAGGAATGTGCAAGGTAAGGGTTAATTTCGCAATCTCTTTATTATCCAATGTTGTTTTTACATATGTAGCTACTGGAAATTTTTATCATCCATCTCCATGTTTAAAAGAAGAGTTTTCAAAGGAATTGTTTTAAGGGAATTTTTACAAAAACATAATTTTAAATGTTTTAAATATTTATTCTTTTAAATTGTTCTCATTAATGTCCATGTTTTCAAAATGGGTGTTAAGGATTTATTTATATGTACATGAATATTTTTAAAATATTAATTACTTTGAAAAATTTCAAAGTGGTGTGGGACACTTTGATTCAAAAATGTATTTAAATTTCTTATTTTTTAAATTTTGTGACTTTTAAATGTATTCATGGAAAAGAGATATTTCTCTCAAAGAGTTTAACAAATCATTTTCATTTATGTCAACATCTTTGATGGATTTTAAACTTGTTTGAAGTTGATTTATTATGATGAAAATCATCCATATTGTATTGAAGTTTTTTGATATGTTTGAATTTGGATGTGTTATTTTTATATCATTCATGTTTTATGGATAATGTATTGACATTTCATATTCTTTTTTTAATATGAATGTTTATGTTATGTTTAAAGCTTTTCATATGAGGAATTAATTGGACTTAGTAAGTGATGGGTACTGCCCGCTATAGCTCCACAATGCATCAGTAGGTCTCGTGAGACAAACTAGTGTCTTGACACAAGGCCTTGACAAAATATTATTTTTAGTCTTGGCTCAAGGCCTTGACTATGTGATTATGAAGTCTGGAATTATGCATTCCATCATTATGAAAGTGGCTATTGATATTGCATGTCATTATTCGACTAGTAGAATATCCATGTAAATGAAATTATTTTATTGTATCTTTTCTATATTATGCTAAAGTTTACATTTAAAATTCTTTTGTTTTAGTATTATTCATTGCCATAAATTTTTTTGCTTATTTATGAAAGTTTCCACTATATTTTTATCCTTATAGAGCATCTGAGCTCACCCCTTGCTATGTTTTAATTTTCTCAGGATTAAAAGATGTGTATTATGATTGATAAGAAAGGTTAGGCTAGGGGATTAATGGAATTCTAAGAGGATAATTTATGTTGTGTTTTATTTTCTAATTTGTAATGTATCTTTCATGTATGTAATCTATATTCCAAGACTGCTAAACTGATCGGTCTTTCGGGACTTTATTTCCTAAATCATTCTAATGTTATGTAATAATGCACCGAATCTAGGTAACTGGGGTCAGGGAGTTATAGTTGGTTTCAGAGAAATTTTAGTACAAAACTTGGAATCTAGATTTAGATAAACTCTAATTAGATCACATTACCCTAAGATATACTTTTAGGATTAATATAGAAGAACATCCTAGAATTTTGGTATTTTAGAGATTTTGGGATTTTTCCAAGCAATACATCCATGTTTGGATACGAGCAGGTAGAGGTAGCTCGGGCAGAGATGTACCTAGGGGTAAAATCTGAAAACACCGCTTTGAGTTGGACTCGAACGGGAACAAGTGCCTGAAAATGGGTCTTGCTGCACTCTTGGTTACGACACTCCCGGGGGATATGATTAGGATAATTCTCATTTTCTTTACAAACCATTATGAAGGGTTTATGAGTATATACTTCTTCAAAGAAAACATTTTTATGATTATGGATTATATCCATAAACTATTCAATTTATGTTATGATTTTTACAAGTTTGGATTTATGTATTGTGATTCATAAACTAATCTAGATTATGCCATTGTTTAGAAATGGAGCCTAGTGGAAGGAATGGAAGTAAGGGGAAGAAGGAAAAAAGTTGAATATCCATCCTACAGTAAATGTGGGAAGAAACACCCGGGTACATGCTTGAAGGGAATATAAGTCTCTTATAAGTGTGGAGAAAAAAGACACCAAGTACATGATTTAAAGGTTAAAAAAAGTTTCAAATGTACAATGCTTCATCTGCAAGGCGTTGGGACACTACATGAATCAATTTCCCAACCATCAGAGTATACCTTAAAGGATGATATTGGATAATAATCAAGTTATGATACTACCTAAGATGAAGAGTAATGACTAGTGTTATTTTTTTGTTATTATAGAATTATTTTATTTGAGTGTTGTATCAACAATATTCTGGTTATAATAACTATGGAGATAAATAAGGATTGTACTGTAGTACTATTTTATTGAGGATTTGATTTTATATGGTTCTATGAAAAGTGACTTAATAGTAAGCTACACTTTTTTTGGAAGAATACATGGTTGAATAAAATGTAATCCTTAATATGGTCCATATAATGAGGTAGTGATTTTGGAATAAGAGATGGTTGATTTGGATAAATTATATTGGATATTCTTGGCTTCCTTAGAACTAATTAATAGTTTGTTAATTTCATAATTGTTGGAATATTCAATATTTTTGGATATAAGGAATATATACAGTATTATATAAATGATAAGGGAGCATGAATGTCGTAAATAAGGTTTTATGGTAATTCAGGGTGTTACCATGTTTTAAAATAATACATGATGAAGGTGTTCACAAGTTATTACATGGAAAAAAGGGTCTTTATTGTGTTTCATATCCTTATAAATTTTGGATTGTGAGTTTGGATAGAAGTATTTTGGATAATTCTAAAGGTTGGAATGGATTATGTTTGAAATTGGATTTTATTGTTAGGGTTATTTTTTGGATTTTTATAAAAAGGACAACACACAGACCGTGTGACAACCTATCATGTTGGACAAAGGTGCGGGAATTGAACCCACAACCACTGTGAGATTCATATTTATCACCTACCACTAGACTACGTGAAGTACCTCGATTGTATAATGTAGTATTTTTTAAAGGGTCTGATAGGTGAATTATAAATTAATTTTTTTGGAACCCTATACAAATATGATAAATAGAATATTTTTTAAAGTTCTACTATCTTTTAGAGTGAAAGATATGTTTGTGGTAGAAATTAGTTAAAGGATGGAACTTGACTTGTCAATTATATATTTTTTTATTCTCTTATTCATTGAAGAAAATAATTCCTAAACTTTAGGTAAGGTATTTTAATACCAAAAATGTGTTATCCTAATACCTTATGTTTTGTTGAACTGATGGTATTCTAAATCATTATAGATGGATGGATTTGATGCCCTCAATTTTACACTTGATTTTGATTGATGACGTAATTCACTCCCTATAAATATTTATGATTTTCCTCCAATTATGTGTCTTTAATTTCCACCAATTTTCTCCTAATAGAGATCATAATTTGGTGGTACCCTTTTATTTTCTTTTTCCTCTTATTAAGACTAAATTTTATTAACCCAATTTCCGATGTGGGTTTTACACAAAAGTATTTTACTATTTTTTAACCATTTATTTTTTAAGAAAAATTTACAATTGCGAGGATGCAATTTATTGAAGGAGAAAAGAATGTAACACCCCATGATTTCAAAGTATGTAATTTATTCAAAGTAATTTAAAAACTTGCACTACACAGGACACTGAGTTCAAGCGAACCACGACTTACCAAACTAGCTGTTCAAAATCGGTTATGAATAGTATTAACTGAATTTTGAACTTTATATAATCCTTATAATATTAGAATCCATATTATGAGTTTGTTAGACATATATTAAGAATAAATTAATTTTTTTCAGATAAAAGAATTATTTTTCAAAGAATACAATTTTACCGCCTTTTAATGGAGAACCCTTTTTAAGTATAATATTTGAAAATTTTATATATTCAATTTGAAAAAATAAAATTCTTCTTTAGAATAGGGACATAAGAATTTAGTTCCAATAAAATTTTGGGTTTTTTTCTAAAATCTTTCATATTTGGGTGAATAGTGAAAAATACTATATTTTAAATGAAAACATCTTTTTTAATCAAAATAATTTATAGTGTTCAACTATACATTTTAATGGTTTGGAAGTATAAATAGATTATATTTTTACCATTTAATCCAATTTTATTCATTGGAAATAATTTCACTTTGAAATTGAACATAAACAAGTATCAATCTATTGTCAGTTATTATTCCTTAAAAACACGCTTTTGGGTTTTGGCAACAAGAATTAATTTTAAATTAATAAATGAAACTTATATTTTTTGAATTTGGTAAAATAGACTAAATTTTTTAATTCAGAATATCAAAATTATCTTAGGGTGAAAATTTGTAAATTTGTTAAAAAACATTCAATTTTTTATGAATAGTGAAAACCACCGAGTTATTGGTTAAAACCAACTTTTTTTTAAATAATTACTTATTTTATTTAAATTTATTTTAGTTCAATATAGATACATAATACCTATGTAAGTTAAATATAATTAATTAGAGTCATTTTATAATAAGTTTAGATATATAAAATTTTTACTGAACTTTATACAGCCTTTTACCCCACCGACTAGGAGCATTTGCAAATTTTCATATAACTTAATTTTACCACTTCTGTGAGTTGAATTTCAAAAATCTGAGAGACACAGTTAATATCAGTATGTAATACATGGTTCAATAAGATGGAAATATTTTTTAGTGAATGGCAAGTTTTTACTTTTATTTACCACGGTTAAAATAAAATATTTTAATTAAGTGTAGAAATGATATTATTATTACCCTAACACATGTCCTAATTCTATTGGATAAGTATAAATAGACCAAAAACAAACCTTAGGAATAAAATATTAACCTATTTGGTCAACTTGGATTAGTTTAGGGAATTAATTATTATTTTATTTAAAGAAGAGTTAAAGGAGTTAAATTCAATGTTTAATAACTAAATCATTTTTAATATAGGGTTACACATAATATAAATTATACTATAAAAATTCATTAGAAATAAAAAAAATTCCTACATAATGGTATTTTATTTAAAAAAATTAGACATTAAATATTTAAATTTATTTATTACACAATGATGATGCAGTAATTATCATATTAATGAAAGATTAAAATAATTGATATTATAAATAACCAAATAAATGTAATTTGAGACTTTTGATGAATTAAAATAATTTTATAGATTAATATGACATATTAGGGTTGATTCAATCAATTTTATTTCGAATTAATCATGTTGTTATGTTTTTTACAAAAAAATACCAAATAATGCCAAAATTGACATAAAATAGTTTTTAAAACAAATACTATATTATTGGTTGATATAATATTCCTAAAAATATAATGTTCTGAAAAAAGTCTTAAATAATATTATATATGTCATTAATGAACCCCTTGAGGTTCTCTTGGTTGTTTAGTGTAATTTTATTAACCATATAGTGTAATAATACAAGAAGACATGATAAAATTTGTACTATAAAACTAAGAGTTAAATCTAAACGATATGGATAAAATGGTAACCTAAACTATTCTAAAACCTATTTTTTAAAGGGTTTTAGACCCATACCCACTTTAGCCTTTATATGTTTCATTTTAGAGCCATAATAAACCTATAATGATTTTATTATAAAATAATATTTCCAACTTTATCATAAAGTGACATGCACCTCTCTTATAAAAGGGAACTTACCCGTCTCCTAATATCCCACCTCCAAATCCATTTGGCTCTGCCAAACCCTTAGCAAATATCCTCAAAAAAATCATCCCTTAATCTTAGAGGCCTTCCTTTGGTCATAAACACCTCCCAACATCTTCTATATACTGTGATCTAATTATAAAAATGGTACAACCATATTCATTATTCTATCCATCCTATAAATGATAGAGTCACCATTCGTGCGTACGTACGGATCACCGTCTCCACGTCATGGTGTAGTTTGTTAATCAAACACTTAATTATTTGGATGGGTATAATAATGTGTATAACTGATGTAAATAGTAAATATAACATGTTAATTATTCTGTATATATGATATACCATCCAATTACATTTGATTTCTCCATCAATATATTGATATTGTCACTCGTGCGTACATACGGATTACCGTCTCCACGACGTAATGAGATTCATTTCCACGTTCACCATTCAATGATCATTATAAAATATATATCATTTATAAGAATTTAATATATGACATAATAATGATACTAGATATATATATATATGTGTGTGTGTGTGTGTGTGTGTGTGTGTGTGTGTAACTACATATAACTTATTCACATAGTTCCGTTCAATACAAAATGAAAACGGAAATAGTGTTTATGCGTACGTAAGGACTACCGTCTCCATAAACGGTGTTTTCCATATCATATATATATCTATTATACATATTTATATTCTAAATATATATGATATATAAATAATGTTTTATATTTTGGAAGTATTTAAATCTTGATCTAAGTGATACAGTCACAAGTAACAAGTTAAAACACATATGATAAAGAAAGAAATTATTACCCGAAATGTTAATTTTATATGGAAATTATTTTTAAATGTGTAGTATAAAGTTATAAATGAATCATGTATGATATCATAAATATTAATATGGTTCTGGTATAATTTAATAACATACTATGGTCTTCATACAGGAGGTTAAACGTACCCTCGACTAAAGGAAAGTGCAAGGTAAGGGTAAATTTCACAATCTCTTTATTATCTAAGGTTGTTTTTATGTAAGTATCTACTGGGAAATATTTATTATCCAAGTCCATGCTTCATAAAAGAGTTTTCAAAGGGTTTCTTTTTAGTTACTTTTTACTAAAACATCATTTTAAATGTTTTAAATATATATATATTATTCTAAATTGTTCTCATTAATTTTCATGTTTTCAAAATGGTTTTAAGGATTTATTTATATAAAATTGAATGTTTTTAAAATTTTAATTCCTTTGAAAAGTTTCACAGTGGTATGGGAAACATTGATTCAAAAATTTCTTCAAATTTCTTCCTTTTTAAATTGTGTGACTTTTAAATTTTTTCATGAAAAAGAGATATTTCTCTCAAAGAGTTTTTTAAGTCATTTTCATCTATGTCAACATACTTTGATGGATTTTTAACTTGTTTGAGGTTGATTTATTATGGTATAAATATTCCATATTATATTGAAGGTTTTTTTATATGTTCGACTGTGGATGTGTTATTCTTATACTATTCATGGTTTATGGATAAAGTATTTACATTTCATATGCTAGCTCTAATATGAATATTTATTTTATGTTTAATACTTTTTATATGAGGAATTCATTGGACTTAGTAAGTGATGGATGGAGCCTACTATATCTCCTCGATGCATCGGTAGGTCTCATGAGACAAACTAGTGTCTTGGCACAAGGCCTTGAAAAAATCTTATTTTTAGTCCAGGCACAAGGCCTTAACTATGTTGTTATGATGTATGGAATTATGCATTCCATAATTATGAAAGTGGCTGTTGATATTGAATGTGATTATTCGACTAGTAGAATATTCATGTAAATGGTATTATTTTATTTTATCTTTTCCATATTATGCTGAAGTTTAAATTTAAAAGTCCTTTCTTCTAGTCTTATACATTGCCTTAAATTTTTATGCTTATTAATGAAATATTTCTCTATATTGTTATCCTTAATGAGCATCTGAGATCAGCCCTTTCTATGTTTTAATATTATTAGGATTACAAGAACTGTATTATGATTGATAAGAAGGGTTATGTTATTGGATTAATGGTATTCTAAAAGGATCATTTATGTTGTGTTTTATTTTCTAATGTGTAATGTAATGTTCATGTATTTAATCTATTTTCCAAGACTGCTAAACTGATCGGTCATTCGGGACTTGATTCCTAGTAATCATGCCAATGTTATGTAATAATGCACTGAATCTGGGTAACTGGGGTTGGGCCGTTACGTTAATCAAATTATTTTAGACATATATTATCCTCCACATTTTTTTTAATTTCCTATATTGAGGATATAAGTTCTTTAAGAATATCCTATCTTTTGATGATGATAAATATTTCAACCACGTAAATAATATAAATTTAGTATCATGATTTATGGACACTTTAACAAATTTTTTTAGATGGTACTCATATGAATGATAGAATTCATTAATTAGAATACCGTTATTATCCATCACATAGGATCGGGATATATGAACATAGGATCTCACATTATCATCTGCATGTTATGGATATATCACAATAGGGTGTTTTCATTTAAATATGCAAGTATATACGAACTATCTTCTCATTGGTATGTGAACTGTTTTCCTTTGTGAATGTTTTGTTCACTATGGTATACATACATTAAATTTTGTTTTCTTAATGAAAAAATATATAATTTTTTTGAAATAGATCTTAAAAACTAAATAATAATTAGGAACATGTTATTTGAGAAACACCAAAGTGAATGATTCGAAAGTCCGGGATCCCGAGGTGTCAAATTTTCCTTTAAATAGTATTATTACAAGAGACCTTCACCTACTTACAATAAGTTTCATCAAATTTCCTTTTTCTTCATTATAAATACATGATATATTTATCAAATATAATTGTATATTTCCTTGTACTCAACCCACATTTATAATAGAAAAAAATACATCCTCACACAACCATTTCTCTATGAATCATGCGTCGATGAAGAACATTTTATAACACCCCAAAACCTGTCATGCCAAGACTTATTTTAACATAACCATGTCATTCATGTATTATAAAATATATAGTGATATTCATGTAATCTTATATTTTTTTTATTTTATGATGAAATCCTCATTTTTATACAACTATTATCACATTTATTTTTTTCCACGAAGTATTGAGCATCTTGTATAAGATTTTCATTCATTTGAATTCTAAACCACTAAATTATTTTCATGCATGAATAATTAAATATTATGAAATGTTTTCTGATTGAAACAAGTTATTATCCTGATATTGAAATGTTAAAAATTCTTCATATTTGATCCATCATTGTTTTAGCTATTTACTATGGTAATATTGGTATGCACTGATGAGTCTTGATGATGAAGTCTCTTGATTAAGTCAACAATTATATCTCATAGACCAAATTCGATGTATCATAAAATGTATGTTTATCAATCTTGGGGATGAAATTTTTTATCCTTTTCTTTACTCAAAATCAATCATTTGGATGGTTGGGAGCTTTATAAGAAATATTTTTTTTCTACAATCAATTTGAGATGGTTGTAAGTGAAAAACACATTTATACACTCTCACTCACTAGGGACTCATAGGTTGTTCAACCCCATGTTTTCCCATTTTACCAATACTAGGTTATCTCACACCCAAAAATTCTCTTGTGGATCTATAAATACTCCAACAAACATACTTGTACCACCTAAAGAGTTTTGTAGACTAACTCACCCCTTTGTTTGATGTAGTCCTCCAATATGTGGGGGATTGAGTTGGTCTATTTTTCATACATGGTTGAATATTTTTTATTAAGGCTTATTAGAAACACAAAGAATAATTATAAGTATAAATTATTTTAATAACAGTATTCAATTAATCAATATGGAAATCATTTTTGATATGTAATTCTTTCAAAAAATTTCCATGAAAAGTAAATATAATATTGAATTCCCTTCATTAGTTTCTCCTCACCATTACGATGAAAAAATGATTCCTCGTTTTAACTAGTCATGGAATATAAGATTATTTTTTCAATCTACAAGTTTTCATAAAATATAACACTATGTTTTTTGAATCTATAGCCTAAAATTATTGGTTGACAATAAGAACAATTTAAAACCCAATTATAATGGATCTCCAATCTCCAAATTTGGATATTTTTTAAAAATACTGCAGTTCCCCAAACACTTAATAAATGTGATCAAAGAATTTTCTTCCTCATAGAGTAATTTCTTGAAACCACATAACTATATACAGTACATTTTTATATAATTCCATCTCTAAATGAAAATTAGTTTTTTTCATATGTTACTTATATCCCCAATCAATACCCACTCCCTTTGGATCACCTATTTAAAATTACTAAAACATTATATTCAAAAACCATTATCCTTATAGCAACAAGAGTATATATTTTCTACCCCATTAAAAGTATAACCCAAATTCTACATGGGATATCAACCAATGTTGTTTAAAATAACTATATAGGGGATAATCTCCCATTCTTAGCCATAGTTTATCAAATATAACCTTTGGAACAATATTGAGAAAGAGATCTACAAATTGATTTTGAGATGAAATAAATTCCCCTATTATTTCTCTATCATCCAATGAATCATTGATGAAATTAAAATTTCTAACAATAATATTTTATCTTGAATTTATTATAGGATTTCTAGAATGATCTACTGCACATTTATTATTACATTTAATTTGAATAGGGTTTTCTTTTTCACACATATATCATCTAATTATCCCATCGTCAAAATGATTTTTGTGAAACCACTTATTACTACTACATTGTAAACCCCAATAAAAGTTATTGTGAATGATTTTTACCTTTTATAGTTCCAAATCAATCTACAATATCCCAATAGAAAAATTACCCCTATGGTGAATGTCCATTCATCATAGACACTTTCCCACAATTAATTTGTAAAAACTATATTGATTCACATTGTTTCGTTCAATATTATGTATTGAATAATTTAGAGTCTCTTTGATATGTCTGAGAAATATTTTGGTAGATATATTATTTGTATTCTATTTATAACTATGATGTCTAGAATAGAGGTTTCTAATATATATTATATCTGATCTAAAATCTTGGAGATAATATAGAATCCTAATTTGTCTTCTGAATTCTCTTTGATTAAAACAATTTCTATTTTAATCCTTATACAACTATAAATCCACTTGAATTGTTGTGTAATGTTTCTTTAATTTTTCCATCTCAAAATTATTCACTAATTACGTGTACTACATATTTTGGAATAAAAAATTAAAAAAATTAGCTGATTTTTAATCCCAAGAATTATCTTATCTCACTATGAATGGATGTCTCAAATTGATGTTTCATTTATTTTTTAAAAAATCAACAATGATTTTCATTAACACTATAAATAATGATATTTTCAATATATGAAAGTATAATAAGTGATAATGTATTAATTTCATTGATATATTTTTTGATTTACACTTTTCCTTTACAATATCTTAGCTCCAAAAAGATATAAAACATTGAATACCAGAACATATGTGTGTCTACTAAAACATAAAGATCATTATTAAATAATTTTGTTTATCATTTTTAATGGAAAATCAGTTATATTTGTCAATATAAAAATCTTATTAAAGATCACCATTTTCTAAAGATGATATGAGATCCATTAGATAGTTGTAATATTTTATATGGTTTGAAATAGTATTGAACATTTCAATTGAGTCTAACCATAAAAAAATAGAAATGGATTCTTCATAATCAATAACTTATTCATGATGTTATCCCGTGTATACATTTATATATTTATTCCTAATATCATTTACATGGTTATTTGGATTTTTTATGAATACCTATATGGTTCCAGTAATATTTTTACCCCAAGTTCGTGGAAGAAGATCCAAAGTGGAATTATTTTTAGTTTGAAACATATCTTCATTCATAGACACTATCGAGTATGTATATTAATAATATTCCCTTATTGATTCAGGATCTATTTTAGGGATACATTCTGTCTGATTTCAAAATATCAACATTATTATTGTTAGATCTTATGTTTTCTTGTCATATCTCACCTTTCCTATATTCTAAACAGTTGTAGTTAGTTATCTAATGATATTTTCTATTCCCAAAAGTATCCTTATCAATAAATATTTTTTTTTTGGGTTTTAGGAATCTCATATTTTAAATTTATCTGATCTAAATCAACACCTAATACATAGGGTTCCACATTTGTTTTTTTCACAGAGTAGTTTATGTCATAATCTATTTTTTTCATTATCTTATTTGGAAATAATTTCAACAAAATAATTTATTATGGTTTGGATACCAATGATTTTAACATCATAAAAGTTATTAATTTCTCAAAGCATATATTCCAGTATCAATATCAATTATAGTTGGATAAATATCTATGAGAGAAAATTTCTTTAAGATTCACATTAAATATCCCAAGATATCATTATATGATTTTTGGGATGGCATGGATCCTAATAACTCAATCGTATCTAACTATATGCTACTTATTATAAATATTTTAAAATTAGGTATTATTTTAATTTATCTTAATAAACATTTAGTTTTTAATATGAAATGTATTACACACTTCTTCCCTCCAACTGAATTTTGATTTACAATAGTCAACAATAATTAATCTCCCAAATTTTACAATACATCAATTCATGCTTTCAGAAAATCTATTCTGTTGTGGTGTGAATTGGGTTCTACATTGATGTGAAATTCCTTAAATTATAATATAACATCCATAATTGCTTCAACTTATTCATTTATTAGTTTTTTATCTTAATTTCAATAAATAAATGAAACTCTCTATTTCTAATTCTCTACTATATATAATGAACATATCAACCTTCAATAACATTTGATTTTAAAACAAAACTATTCTTGATTTCTATAAAAAATCAATCAATGTAAAAAATTTCACGTCAACTTTTTTATATATATGTCTCATATTACCAGATAGATCTGAGTGAATTAATTATGTTAAACATTTTAATTGTGTCTCCTCTCACATTTACATCACATAAAATGGTTTCCATTTATAAAATATGTCACATGACTAGTCATTATCTTAATTAAACAAAGGTAATTCTCTAACCTAATTTTAATTATAGATATTAATCAAATTATCTTCATGAGTATGGAAAAATAATCTTTTCCCTATAACGTATTAATCTCTTGCACAATGATAACATAATTTATTGCGATCTCCAATACAAAATAAATTTTCACCACTTATTTCTATTCTTATAAATATTAGTTATTCTTCCCCACTATTAATTATGTAATTTTTCATATAGAATATTTCATTATTTCTATTATTATATGATTTTATGAAACTAAATATGTAATACTTTATAATATTAAAAATATAAAACCTCATCATGTTTTTTTTATTTTCACTTAATTTATTTCCATAATTTTTAATGAACATTTCCAAAGTTCATTGATACCTAATTAGATTCTTTAATATTATAAAGATCATGGAATCTATTTTAACATATGAGGATAAACCATTTTCATGAATTAATTTCCTTTTCCTATTGAAGAAATAAATGAAATTCCCACAATCAGTGATTTTATAGTCTTGATTTTATATAGAAACATCTCATATTTTTTAATTTCTTATTGCTAATCTAGAAGCATTATTAAACACACATGAGTAGTGTGACCTTTCTATTCACAGCTTCCATATGTTTTCACATATAGTAAATCAGGAATCTCATACATGTCTATTACATTTTTAAAAAAATATATTAATTTCATTAGATAAACACATACCCATATACCAAAATAAATTATTTATTTTATAAATTTGGAACATAATCGTCTAATTTTGTGAATCATATTCAACATCTTATGAAAACAAATTCTAACATAGTATTCCTATTATGAATACCCTACATAAATCATTTTTTATAACATGGGGATTGAAATGTAAGAATGTGTTATCTTAGATACTCAACAAGGGAAACTATAAGAGATTTAAATCAAAGATAATAAGAATGAGTAATATAATAATAAGTGTAATGTGAAAATGAACTAAACATTCAAAGATCAAGACTAATATGCAGTATATTATAAATATTTGATATAGTATAAGGATTAATAGATCACAAGGCTTAAATAATAAAGGAATTGAATGACAATATTATCCATTTTAAAAATCTATAATAACACATAAACATGTGGAATATACATCATATTATAACATTATAAAAATTTATAAATAGAAATAAAAACATTAATTAAGTCATGGATACAAAATTTGTCCCTATTATAATAAAATGGGCATGAAATTATGTCCACACATAACATTATATAAATGAAATAGAGGTACATTCACAATATTTTGTACATTTACGTAGGCTCAAACATAACATTGTTAACATGTAATGAGGTTGAAATATTAAGTTTTAGTATTCATGTTTTACACCCAAGACCGTCATAGAGAAACATATAAATTAATGTAATATGTTTAAATATCATTATGGACATGTCTTAAAATATTGGGTTCATTATCATTTCTATTATTTTTATACTATAATAGGTTTAATCCCTATTCAATCCATTAATATCTCATGACACATATAAATCTTTACACATTTCATTTGAGGGAGAAATAGGTCCTATCGATATTAGAATGAAAACCATATTTATTTTTTATAAGATATCATAATCATTCATCATATAATATCCCATAATATGAAATTGGTATCACAAAATGATTATCACATCAATAATTATAGAAAAGAGGCATGTTTCACAATCAGTTTATCAAAGAATAACCCCAGAAATGAATCACGTTTCATAAGAACATTATCATTGTTTTTAATTTGGAAGAGAAAAATGATTCATAAACCTTATTCCATTAAACAATAAACCATTTACAGAATGAATGTTAATGGTATCCTTGGATCATATACCATATAAAGAATATGTAACCCCAATGGATGTCTTCTTAGATGAAAAATAATTATGGATTATTTTTATCAAAAATTTATTAAGGAAAATATCCATAAATCAATTGTAAATTATTTTACTAATTGGATACATTATTAATTTTTTTTAAATATATTTCAAATCATATAAAGTAATAATTGAAAATAATTTAAAATATGTTTAAAAAAATAAATAATTTTAAAAAAATTATTTGAAGATATTTTTTCATACTTATCAAGAATTACATGAAAATAATTTCAAAAAATTTGTAAAATATAATATATTTGATAACAATTTTCATTGAAAATTGGTTTCAAAGCATGTAATGTAATCTTTTGTAGTTATTTAAAAAATATTTTAAAATTTGAACCATTTTTTAATTCTTTTTAAATTAAAATATAATTTCATACTTATAAAAGAACATTTTAAAATAATTTATTAAAAATTTGGAATATATTACATATTAAATATATATTTAAATAAATTGTGCATAAAATATAAATTAATAACATATTTGAATAAAAAACTAAAAAAAATGTTAATGTCCAAAATATATTTTTATCAAATGAGACAAATAAAAATCGATTTTGTTTAAAACATTTTTTTTATTTATCTTAAGTACTAATGAGTGTAAAATGAGACCACTACATGTTAATATCATGATTACAAAGTGTAGATTCAAATTTATTAGATGTATTGAGTTGTAGATCATTTGATTTCAACTTTGGAGACTTATTCATATCAATACTGATAAATTGTGACATTGTAACATAAAATCAGTACAACAAAGAAACATTGAAACATATGTACCTAAAAAGAATAATATTTATTATAATTGAGACTATAATGAAGATTAATAAATACATGATATCACATGTTGAAGTGTCTGTATATACACCTTGTAAAAGAATATAAGATCATAACATAATATTCATCTCAAAGAAGGAAAATTGAGACCAAAATATCATACCAATTTGGTATATACTAAAATGTAAACCCCATAAATGTGAGATTCAATAATAGATATATAAATACCAATTATATTATTTATAATAATCAAAAAATAAAATCATATGAAGTATATACACCACCTAAATAATAGTTTTTGATGACAATATGTGCCTCACGGATGTAAAATTTGAGATCAAAATCCCTTACCTAAAGTCTTTCCTTCTATCGTAATTATTCAAACCTCTTGTATAATAAATATGTGTTTATTAATAATATATTTCAGAATAGTAATAATATATATCATACAATAAAATATATTCTTGGGACCCTTATATTACCCATTTATTAACTATAATGACCCTAACTATTATGAATAAAATTCCAATTTTTGATTTAATTAAATGTATTATGGTTATAGAAAAAATATTCACATTATTTTTTTATTATATACTATTAGATTTAAATGATTGTTAAGTACCTCTACCATTTATAATATATTAATTTAACACATTAATAGTACTAATATAGGGTTTTATCACATCATTTCGGTATAGGCCATGGATGTGACGACATCAACCAAGAGGATCGTACCCTATGAATAACATTCATCAGATATTATAATGAGATTGAATTTCTTGAATTTTCCCTAAACCAAGCTAAATATAATATCAAACTTATTAAGAATGAGAAAAACCTTTTATGATAGAAGTTCAAGATCATTGAGATCACGACCCAAAAAATGTTCATCAAATGGACCTATGAAAGCCCCACCATCGTGCACCACACTATTCGGGAGTGTGCTGGTGTATTAAATAGATATCTATCAGTTTCATAGAAATAAGAATATGTGAATTATTTTTTTATTTAATAATTAATATATTTTTATCCTATTACTATAACTTAATAAATGTTTTTTATTTTTGATTCAATAAATTCCACCATGTATTTTTGGTTTATATTCAAATTCTACTAATTAGTTAATGGATTTTTTAATAAAGTAAAATTTCAATAAAATAATATCATTAAATAACATTTAATTATTATAAATTATCATATATGTTATTTGAAGTAAAAAAGTAATTTTTTTAATGGTTCAAAAAAAAGTTATTGTAAAAAACATTCCATTTTCTGTTATTGTATATTTTTATTTTAAAAGTGAAAATTCAAATATTTATAATTTTTTAGATAATATTAATTTTTTATTAGGAATCATGATATTTAAATTACCTAATTGTGAATTTTTCATAATTTTTTGTGATGATAAAATTTTGGGGTAAAAATTAAATACCGTATAAATATACATGGTATTTTATGACATCAAAATGGACCAACTATGATGAAATGAATAATATAAATGATATACTTGTAAAAATGTATTTTTAACATTTAAAAATAAATAAATAAATAAATATTTTATATATTTTACAATTCTTTAATGAATCTCCCAAGACATAAACTATATTTTATGATTTTATAATCATATCATTGAGAGTGTGACTCACCTCCACATAAGAAAAGGAATTATTTTATTATATCCATCCCTTGATCTTATATATTTATTTAAATTGCTACCCTATTCTAAAAACCATGGGAAAAACCACGTGATGGTTTTTCGTTTTAAAATTTTTATTATATAGATTCCAGAACCAAAATAATAACGAAATTACAATAATTTTCTATATAAATCCAGCCAATCCCCATATATATTCACTAAAACTCCATATACCACATATAGACTCATCCATCCACTCCCAAGAGTCCTCCTGAGGTTCCACAAGCTTTCAATAATTCCCTCCTATACCATTCGAGTGACACACCCAAGTAAGTAATCATTACATTCCACTCCTTTAAAATTCAAGAATCATTTTTGAAATTATTTCATTAAACATAAATTGTATGTATATTCATTAATTTATAGTAATTAAGTTACAATAAATTTAATTTTAATTTTTTAATTGATCATTTATCCTCCCCCATCTGGACCCTTATATAAGTTGTTACTCTGTCGAATTTTTGTAAGGCAACCTCATCCTCCACTCTCTTCTTTTATCAAGTACTAATTTTAATGTTATATTTTTCAATATCTATATTATTATTCTAGTATATGTCAATAATTATATCCTGTACATTCCATTTTATTTATAAATCACTACATCTACTTTAATTGTATCTTATCCTTCCTAAAAATAGTTATGCACACCTGTTACCATGCCGAAATTGTGTTTTTGTTCTTTCCTTTTTAATGATTATCCAAGTTTATTTGTCTTTTTATGCCTAGCTATTTTCAATTAATAATAATGGGGAATGTTTTATCACCTCCCACATACTTTTCTTATTATCTATAAATGACGATATACGATTTTAAATCTTATAAATCCCTCCTATGTACACTTGCTACCACACCAAAAATTCCTAAGAATCCTTTCCATTCTCTTTTTATTAAAGATTATTTATTATTCATTTGTATTATTTTTATAATTATATTTTTTTTTAAATTTCCTTAAATTTATTTTTTACTATTCATTTAATTTCAAAATAATTAGAGAGCCATTTTTCTCTCATTAACCCATTTTTTGATTTTTTATGTGATGTTCTTATGCTTCTCAATTTCTACTACAGTGTTTTATCCCAAACCAATTTTTTTTGTGAATATCATACAGATTTCTTATAAAGGGTGTCCAATATTACTCATATATCAATTTTTATTAAGGACTTGATTGTTTGTACCATGAAAAACTTCATCATGTAAAAGATTATGATGATGATTGAATCCATGTTTTATGATCTATGTGGAACACAGAAGAATGAGAATGAGATAAATGTGATGGTTTCACCCCGAATTATATAGAACTCCAATGCATTGGGTAATTTTTATATTCATGATATGTCATAATGGAATAAGGGTTTTATAAGATTTCATAATCTTAATTTTTTCACCATGATATCTTGGAAGGTTTATCAAAGACCTATGTTTATGATGTTGTGTATTATCTTATTAGAATATTTCCCATTTAATGATTATCATGATATGTCATGAATTATAATTCATATTCCTTTTATAATACATTGATGTGATTTTTTTCTAATATGTATTGTCTTCCTCATGATATTCCTTGATTATTCCCTTATATAGATTTATGCCTCACAACTTTCTGATGTATGCCCTCAGGTTGTCCAATGTAGGATTAAGTATGAAGGAATGTTTTGGTCATGTCAAAAAAGTTTTCAATGAAGATGTTTCATTTATTGTATCATGTTGCTTGGAAATGTACATAATTTCACAAAGAAAATTTACCTCTCAATATTTTGGGTTTTTAATGTGTAATAGAACATGAATTAATGTTTAATAAAGATCTGGGTTGTTATAGTTTATATTAGATGATATATTTTGTAATTTTTTGATTAGGATAATAAATCTCTAGAGGAAGACTTAGGATTAGATAACTATAAAAAATGCCTTAGGGGTAAGAATAAGTATCATAAATCATAAAAAAATTATTTTAGTATATTGTAAGTAGTTTATCATGAATATACATCATTGTCTAGATACTACAAGTGGAAGTGGTTCTTGAATAGCTTTACATAGTAGTAACAGCTCCGAAAAGATTTTTTGCGCCTAAATCTAGGTAATATGGTGCACAAAAATGTTCCTTACTACATGCCTCATTTGACAATCTTGGGGGATATTCTTTGGTAGTTAAAAATATCATTAAAACCCATTATTAATTATGAAAATAAATTCCCATATGAATATATGTTTGGAAATATATCGGTGATAACATTGACTGAAGCATTGAAACACATGATATAAAAAGATAAATGTAATTTTCAAGTTATCCCTTTAATTTCAATTGATTCTAACTTATGGGTTTAATAGAAATCCCCCTAAAGTCGTCTTCCAATAAAGGTAAATAGTAGAACCAGAATAAAATAGTGAATCACTTGGTTACCATCCATATTTATACACATTTCTCCATATCATGATTGTTTAGTAAAACTATTCAAATACTTTCACAAAGAATGGATGTAGAGATGTTGGTGAAAATTGAAAATGGGTAAATTATTTCATTCCATGTATATAACTCCTCCCTTGTTAACATTTGTTTTTGAACTTCCCATAAGACATTTTCATAATTCCTTTACTATAATTTTATAAAATTTGGTCCATGATTGGATTCCCCTATATAGAGCCGACAAAAATTACCACAAGAGGGAAATCACTCACCATATTTAGAATCAACCCCGGATTCTATAAAAGATCAAGGAGGATGGTTAATATTCTTTAGAACCACCATCTCAATCATGAATATAATTTCCCTAGGAGAATGTGTATCTAGCTCAAATGATTGAGTTTAAGGAAATCTCTATAACCACCTAATGTTTTATCAATCAAATTTCCTTCTCAAAATTATGCCATATAGTATTACCAGGAAGCGCAATGACATATAATGATTGTAAATACTTTGTGACAGTTAATCATAATTTTCCATTTCTATGTTTTCAATTTCGACAATCTGACATACATGGTTGCGATATTTAAGATGATTGGAGTCCGATAAGACAACCATAAATTTTGGTGAATAGTAACCTACCCTTATGAATGTTTACCTACCCTTGTGAATATTAATATGACCCTTATAAATATTAAATCATCAAAAAATAAAACAAACAATACAAATTAATGATTAAATAATATTTATGAAAATTAGCGGTGACAATTTGACCATAGTAAAAGTATTGGTATTTTTTAAGTCTTAAATAATTAATCATAAGTAATTAATTAATTTAAAAGAAAATATATTTTACTAATTTTTTTCTCTAATTAAAAATTTTAATACTTATTATTTTAATATAATTTTATAAGACCTTATGTAATTTATGAAATCATTATGAAATCAGTTTTCATTTTAATACTATATTTTTCATATAAATTATGATTTTGATTAAAATTAAATTAATCATATTTAGAAATTTTTTTTTGAAAAATATTCTTCTTTATTGTAATCTAAACATTGAAAAATGGTTAGGGTAAATTTTTGGGATATTTCGGATTATACAGAAATTTTTGTGAATAGTAAAATACATTAAGTTACCATATAAAAAATTATAATTTAAATCCACTATTCATAACATCACAAGTAATGTATGTACACAAATCTAGAACTCGCATCCCATTACTATTCTTGATCATGGAATCATCACTATTTCTTATCATGGTGGAAATAAATAAACTATTGATTAAAATATTAAGATAACCCCTCTCCCCTCTACTATAAATACCACCCTTCACACCCTTAGTTCCTCACACATATCAAGCTTCAATAAGGGTCTAAAATCTTACCAGTCTTATTCCCTAGCCCCTCCCTCACTTCCAATTGCTTTTGGTCTCATCAAAATACCAATCCTAGGTTTCTTTAGGATTATCTCAAGAGGAGGATTCAACAGGTAATTCCTCTCTCTTTCCGTTCAATTTCATTTCACATATCATTTTTTATCTTTTCATATCCTCAATTTCTCTTTAAAAAAATTAAATATATCTCTATTATGAATCATATACTAGTATGATATCATTTTAATGTAATATTATTCATTATACTCTTCTCTCCCACTATTTGTTAATAAAAATGAAATCGTTTCTTATGATGTGGCAATTTTCCCTACATCATGGGTGATGCAATTCCATTTTCCTTCAACTCCTACAAGGATGTAAATAAACCCATCAAATTATTGAAAACTAATTTTAATGTTTATTTTTTATCCCCAAGTTCTCTTATAAAAATTCCATGATAAATATAGTATGATTCATATACTTTTATGGTATCATGTTAATGGAATATTATTCACTATACGCCTCCCTCCCACTCTTTGTTAAGAAAAATGAAATCATTGTCAGCGTTGTGTTAATTTACCTACATTATGGGTGATGCAATTATATTTTCCTTAAAATCCTACAAGGCTATAAATAAAACCATAAAATAGTTTAAAACTAATTTAAATGTTTATGTTTTATCCCCTTTTATAGTCTTTATCTTATTTTTCTACATGACACTAAATGATAAAATAAAAAAAGTTCATTGTGATTGAAAAACCATCCAAATTAAAAATAAATGATCATCAATAATCATTATTTGATGATTCATCCTCATGGTACATAATAAAATTCATTATAAGATCATTTATATATCAGTAATGTCAATAATATTATATTTTAACAATTCTTTCATTACAACCACATTTTAAACAAACTTCCATTCATGAATACAAGTGAACCATTCAGGAATATTATAATGAAAAAATTCCCGAACAATGAAATTAAACTCTTTTACTTATCCAATAGCCTGTAAAAGAAGTTACTGAAACCATAATGATCCATATTCATGTATAATAGGTTCTGTTATTGGTAATTAATGAATATAATGTCATTATACATGAGGTTAAAGTGAAGTAATCATTCAGATAAAAGGTAAGGGGAAATTCTCGAAGCCAACTTTCTTTATCTGGGTTCTCCCTCATTCACTTCATGTTCCACATGGGTTCTCTATAAAAATAATTTATTCATTATTATTTTACCCTTTCTAGTATATAAATATTATCTAATAGATTTAATAAAAACCCCAATGTTTTCCAAAAGAACTATTCTTTTAAATAAACACACCCTTTTTTACTTCTTGAATATTGTTTCAATCTTCACTCATGGTTAATAGTTCTATTCCAAGATTGATATTACCTATTTATTTTTAAGACCAAATGTTTATGAAAGTATGAATTATTACGTGAAACCCATTTCCTTCCACGTGTTATTTTATGTTAATTTTTTTCATATTTTTAATGTGGAATTCATGATAATGTAAATATTACTATGTGACAGGAGCACCGAGAATTATATAGCGCAATATGAATGTTTGAATTTTATGGGTGTGCCAAGAATTATACGATGCTCCAAAGAATTAGGTAATAGGATGAATCTCATGAGTAAAAGAGAAATTATTTATGATGTTATTAATATTTTCATAACTTTGTATATACTCCCTTTACTAATTTTATATTATATTTGTATAATTTGTGTGAAATATTAATGATTAAATATTAATTATAATTTTGGAGCACTATTTGAATTCATCCAGATTCAAGTATGACAAATTTTTTAACAATAACTATCACCATACTTATACTAATTACATTAGTCTTGTTTTTTTAGGTTTTTTTACTCATATGGCAACATTTTATTAGATGGAACCATTGGCCAAATCGTCCATTTGGAGGGTCATATGGTCTACACAAGAAGACCCCATGAAACATTTAAGAAACTAGACTAGCCATGATGATTGAGTTATTTATATAAATCCAGAACAACAAATTTTATGAAACTCTAAAAAATGTTCTTGATTATACAAAATAACCAGGGATAAAAATTTCAAGGTCCAACAATACGATCAAGGGGCCCAACTTATTCATTGATGTCCAGCCCACCATTATGGTCAGAAATTAAAATACAGACACTATTCAAGACAAATATCATGTTTTAATAATCAAATAAAGATGAGATTTCAAAGTGTGATGGAGGAGATGTATGCATATGACTTTCTTCAAAACATTGTTCTAATTTGAAGACATCTTCTTATTGATAAACCCATTCACCTTTCAGCCTTCTAAGAAGTAAGGATTGAAAGGGACAGATTAACATTGTTTAATCAAATAGACCCAACATTATATCCATAAGTCCAAAATGCCTCCAAATTATTATATTAGTTAGAAAACATTATTATCTATATCTTTTTTAGAAATAGATGCCTCTAGATTCAGCTCTCTGGATGACCAAATTGTCAAGCCAATTAGAGGGCTAGTTTTGGAATTAAAATAGTCCACCACCTTGGGATATAAATATATCCCCTCCTCTTCATTCAAAAGAGTTTCCATTTCAGAGAAAAGGGGTATAGGTTGTCATGAACAATAATCTTCCAAAGGCTTGGGAGGATCTACCATACAAATATTTTTAATAGATAAACCATTCCTCTTTTCTTCCGTTCATTACTTTTGTGTTGTTCTTTGTTTGAAATCATATAAGTGTTTGTTTTTTATAATTCGATTTTACTACAAGTTTCTTATTTAATATATCTTATTCACATAAAACATATATAGTATAATATTAATCTTATTAAAATATTTTAAATTAAGTTAAAACACCTTCCCTTCTATTTTTTGTCCACATTCAATCGAAAGGCTATTTTTAATTCTCATTATCATTTGTGTGTGTCTTCGACACACTAACCTTTTATTATCCCATTTATCTTCACTTATTAATTTATCATCATAATAATTATAGCCAAATTAATAATCATTTCAATGGAGGATTAAATCTCTCATTGGGGTCAGTAATAATTTAGTGATGTTAAGTGATTGAGAGATTTTGCACGATGAGTATTCTTTGAATTAACATTGTGTATGTTGGAAATAAAATGTCATGGACTAATGACACATTTTGTTTAAAGTATGGATTCCATTGATTATTGGAACCATAAATATATTACCAAAATCAATTACTAATTGATATTATAATCCTTTTTATGTTAAGGTTTTGATTAAATCCATAACACTTTGGAATTCCAATCAACATCAACCTGTGACAATGGTGTTAATTTAATGAAATATAAATCCAAGGCTCAATGATATCACAAGATTAACTACTTAATGATAAACTCAACCCAATATTTATCAATTTTTAAACCAATTTTTACCAATAAATAATTTCATATACTCTGAAATTAACCCCTCCCATCAGAATACTATCAACTAAAAACAATCAACTATTAAAAAGTATCATCGTTGAAGATTCGACCCAAGTGATGCTATACACATTAGTAGAGCACTGAAACCATTATTGGTCGATAGGGGACAATCGGATGCATTTTAAAATGATGTTGTTTCCAGGGATGGCTCTTTATTTAGTCATTAGATTTTTTTTATTTTTTGAAAAACAAAAACAAAACAAAATTTTAAAAAATTGAAAAAAACACAAAGAAAAACTCTCCTTCTCATAAAAATCATAAATTGAAAAAAAAACACAAAAAAAACTCATCTTCCTCTTTCTTTCAACATCTATCTAAATGCACAGTATCCTCCTAAAAAATCCCTTCGATTTTATTAACCTTGAAATTGAGAAAACACTTCGCCGAAATAGGAGGAACTTAAGAGATAATAAACTCATTCAAGAACCTATCCTTGTCTAACCAATAGAATTAGATATGGCCAATACTAGGGAAAACACTTAATGAACTTGATTCCCCTGATATAAATTACCAACCTCTTGGTATTCATTATAAAAACATTTAGGCTGACTTCGAAATCAAATCGGATTTGATTCATCTTCCCCCTCATTTCCACAAGCTAGAGGGTGATGATCCACATCTCCACCTTAAAGAGTTCCAAGTGGTGTGCTCTAAATGAATCCTCAAAGGGATTCTAAGGAGAAAATCAAACTCTGAGCATTCCATTTCCCCCTAGTTGACACTACTATGTCATGGATATACTACCATCCTCCTAGTTCAATTAGCACATGGAATGAAATGAAGCGACTCTTCTTGGAGAAATTCTTTCCTGCTTCTCGTACTGCTTCTATCTGAAAGGAAATAATTGGTATTCATCAATTCCCCAATGAATCACTTCATGTGTATTCAGAGAGGTTCAAAAATTTTATGGAAACCTACCCACATTACCAAATCCCTAACCCACGATTGATCCAATACTTATATGAGGGGTTATTAGCTGTGGATAGAACTCTAATTCATGTCGCAAGTGGTGGTGCTCTTGTTGATAAAACTCATGCAGCTACAAGAGTCTCATAAACAACATGGATTCAAGCACACAACAACTCCATACTCAAGAACATGCTCATATAAAATAAGTCCATGATAATCAATCCATAGATCCGAACAAGATGTCCAAGTGGATGAATGAACTTACAGATCTCGTGCAACAACTAGCTGTGTCATCCAAAGCCCCAACCTCATCTTGTCCACAATCTCTGTTCCCCATACCTATCAAAAACTGTGGAATCTATTTCCCCCCATATCATCTAACTGAAACATGTTTAAAACTTTAAGAGAATTTATCTGATTCATCTGGTCCAATGGATCTCAATGCATAATATGCTCAGTGGAACCCCAACCCTCAATAATTAGGTCAATTTGTTAAAAACTTCAACCAACACCATTTTGAGACCTTATCTTCTACATAAAACCCTAACATTACCTATAGTAATCCCATTTCTAATCCCAATCAATACCCTCATCCAAACACAATCCAATTCTAATATGGTCAAAGTGTTGTTAACATCCAACAACCTTACACTTTTGTTCCTCAACCTCAAAAGATAAATACTCCTCTTCCTTCTCCTATATTCCACTATCCTAGCGAGCCTTTCCAATTACCAACACAATATAATCACTTTTCCAAGAACCAAAATCATGGTAATCCCAATCCGGTAAAAGCATATTCTTCCAAGAAACCACAAGAATTTGCAGTGGAAGATAATTCCTCATTTACCCATTCCAGCCTCAAAAACCTTGAAACACAAATTGGTCAACTTTCATCCCACCTGATCTAGAAAGAACAGTCAAATTTTTTCCAACTCCCAACTCAACTATTTCCCCACCCCATGGATAAAGTAAGTGCAATTGCACTGAGATCGGGGAAGCAAATTTATATGCCTCAAGAAAAGTCCTCCAATCCCCATTAAATGTTGACCTAGTAAATGAAAAGAAAAATAAACTCAAAAAGGAATCTGAATCCATTCCCTCACCTCCATTAATTCCACATAGGAACCCAATTTCTTTTTCCTCAAGCCGTTTCTAATCCAAATAAGTCCTTTGAACATGATCCTAAAAATGATTGACATATTTAGACGTGTTGAAGTCAACATTCCCCTCTTATATGTCAAAAAACAACCCCTAGGTATACCATGTCTCTTAAGGAATAATGCACCCATAATAGGCAACATAGGAACTTTTAAAATGTTTCCACCTAGCTGTGTATTCCCATAAATTGAAAAAATCTAGGGACCTTTATGGTTCCCTGCCAAATTGGATGTTCAACCATCGATGATGCACTCATAGACCTAGGAGCCTAAATTAATGAAATTCCTAAATCCATCTTCTCCAAACTTTGTCTATGTCATTTACACCTAACATGTGTTGTCATCCAGTTAGCCAAACAAAGCATAGCCAGTCCTAAGGGAATAATTGGGGATGTCCTTGTCCGAGTCAATGATCTTATCTTCCCAGAAGACTTATATGTCATTGACATGGAATGTGAGAAGACATCATGCCAATATTCTCTGATTTTAGTAAAACCTTTCTTTATTACATCTAAAACCAAAATTGATGTCTATGCTGGCATCTTATCCAATGAATTTGGTGACCAACTAGTTAATATTAGTATTTTTCAATCCATTCAATACCCATAGGAGAATCAATATGTATTCTCTATCAATGCTTCCAAAAGTCTCTCTAAGAGAGTCTTGAATCCCAATCCATCATGTTCTTCCTATTCTACTAATAGAAGAGTTTGTGAATATTGAATCCTCATTAACCAAGTCATAAATGGAGAATTTGGTGTTGAAATTAAAAATTCAAACTCCATTGATCTAAATGTTATTGAAAACTCATTGGAATCCCATCTCACCTCTAGCCTCCACTACTGCAAACATGGATTTTAATGGGGAAAACAAACAAGTAAGTTCATTTTTTGATTCAAATCTGATTATCCAACATTCATCATTTTCTATCCGTGATTCTAAAAATTATGTTACATGAGAGGTGAACCCCAAACCAATTTGTTTATATTGTCCTAATGGGAGTGAAGGTTGTGATATTTGTTCCATAATTAATAAAGTTACCACTGGTGATGATGAAATTGAACATTATATGGAAAAAAATTGATATAAAGGATATTGATAAACATATTCAGTTTTATGTCTCCACAAATCCTCATTACTTTACATTGGTATGTGATGAAAAAAAATAGTAAAAAACAAACTGGGATCTAATCCTCTGGTTTCGTTTTATCTGAACCATACTTAAATGAACGATCAAAATTGAGACATCTTTGTAAATTTCCAAGCATACAAAAATGTCACTTTGTCGACAAAATCATTCCTCAAGTTGAAGGAAAAATGGAGGGTAGTCATATTATCTTTCCTCCCCCATTAAATTGAAAGAAATGCAATAAGTAAGGAATGATATTATCCAATGAATAATCAGGACTCATAAAGGAAATGTTTTTCTAGAAGCACAATAGAGATGAGAAAATACAATGGCCACCGTCAGACTATGGGTTGTCTACAAAAATTATCCAGCTGTAGACAAATAAATGCAGTTCTTATTGTGATGCAACACATGTTTTCTTTTACATTAATGAAAGTTTAATTTCTTTTTAGTTTTTCATTAGATAAATAATGATTTTTTTCAGACAACTTCCCACAATTCTAGAACCACATCTACTTCCATTGGATCCCCCACTTCTGCAGTAGACCCACGACTAGATGGAGATGGAAACCCACCAAATCCAAACTAGGAGAACCTCTTTTCCTTTACCTTTTATTTTTATCTACCTCTCTATTTATTCTTCTTCCTCCCTCTTACATATTTTTTTACCACATTCTTTATCACATTTTTTTATTTTCTCTTTCACTTTTATGTGGGTGTGCCTTTATGAAAAACTAAAAGAAATAAAAAAACAAAAAAAAATTATCATTTAAAAAATATATGAAAAATCAATATTCATGCTTACTCACCTTCCAATTTTAAAATTTTGTCCAAACATTTTGGGGAGTCAAAATACATGATTTTATTTCAAAATTCTTGTGTTTTCATCAAATATTGAGATATTGAATATTATGTCAAACCCAAAAAAATTTAATGATCGATTTTTTCTTTGGAAACTGATTTCCCCCACATGTGAGGAACACCAATTTCATTCACGCCAAAGCCACCTATGGCCATATTTTCAAAATGTGTTTTTTTCGAACCCATTTTTGAGACATTAGTTTGTGGACCTTCGAGCTGAATTTCCTAATTTAGTGTGCATTAATATGATAGAATAATTTTCTATCCACATGGGAACTATAATAGGAAAATATCCTCCCATTAACCATACATTAATCCTTCTTTGAAAGCCCCTTAAATGTGATGAAAACTTTTCCTTTGATATCCACGTTATAAGCCCAATACCTTATCCCACCCAATATCTACATGGATTTTCATTGCATAATTTTTCAAAATTTATGTGTGGGGGAATGGATTTTATTTTTTGGGTTCCCTTTTATTGATTTATAATGAGTTATTATATTTTATGGGGAAAGAATCCATTTTAGTGTGGAAATAGGTTTTCCTTTAGTGGGGGTTTGGGAATGTATATATGTTTATCTTGTAATTATGATATTGAAATGTGTTCCAAAAAAATATCCAAAAAATAAAAATAAAAAAATAAGAATGGGTTGTGACTTGGGAGGGTCAAAAATAACTCTTCCTCATCCTTTTATCTTGTTATTATTATTACAATTAGTGTCGTGAGGAGATCAATCATGGGTTGAGAGATGAGTATGAGATCTATTTCAAGTACAACTTTCAAAAAATGAAAAACAAATAACACTTATGTCACTGAGAAAGGTTTTTTGGTTTTTAAATATTTCATATTCTCATTCACTTCAATTTTACTCCCTCTTTTGTGTCTTATTTTAATTTTTCATTCCTTCATAAATATGTGATTCCATTACCTTTAATGTATCATTTTAAAAATTGTGCATTGTTTTTTTCATGTTGGTGTTTTACATCCTTTTTCCTATATTTTGGGTATCATCTTTCTACTATCCCATATCCTCATAAAACCCCCCTAAAAGGACTTATTTATTTACTTGCACTTTAGGATAGGGAATGGAAGATGAGAGCTCTTTAAAACACTGTGATTTTTACTTTTGGTTATTGAATGAGTGAACCTCCAAAAAGAAATTTTTATCATCTTGAGAGGAGGGAGTTTTGTGTGCCACCAGATTCCATTTATAAATTTGGGCATAAAAATGAGTTATTTTTGGAACATTGTTTCTCTAAAATACTGTGGTTAAATTCAATATGGATGAGTGAATTTTTCTAAGCCTCCCCTATGTGTGGAAAACAAAATTTTAATATTAGTTGGTGAGTTAAAATGATTTTGAAAATTTTTATATATGTGTTGCACATGAGGAAATTCACAAGAATAAGTGTGGGGGAGTTGATGTTATTAATATTCTCATAACTTTTTATATACTCCCATAACTGATTTTATATGAAATGTGCATAATTTGTGTGAAATAATAATGTTTAAATATTAATAATAATTTTTGAACACTATTTGAATTCATTTATATTTAGGTATGTTTAATATTTTAATAATAAGTCTCCTCCTACTTATACTAATTAAATTATTTTGTTTAGGGTTCCTTACTCAAATTACAACATTTCATTAGCGAAAACCTTTGGTCAAATCGACCATTTGGAGTGTCATATGGTCCACATAGGAAGACCCAAAGAAAATGTGATGAAACTAGACCAACCATGATGATTGATTTACTTGTATAAATCCCAAATCTGAAATTTTATGAAACTCTACCATATGTTCTTGATTATCAAAAATAATCATGGACAAAAATTTGAAGGTCCAACTACACAAACAAGAGGCCCAACTTAGGATTTGTATTCCAACCCACCATTCTGGACGAAAATAAAAATCTAGAAACTATTCATGACATAGATCATGATGTTATCATAAAATAAAATAGATATTTTTAAGTTTGAATGGTTATATAGAGGCGGCCAACTTTTTTTAAGAAACTGTTCATATTTGAATAAATACTCTTATTAATAAACCCATTCCCAATTCGGCCTTCTAAAAAGTATGGATTGAAATGGGTAGATTAACATTTTTTAATCAAATGGCCATAACATTGGCTTAATAAATCCAAATTTCACCAAATTTTTCTATTATTAGGAAAGAATTAATATTTATAACTTATAATAATGAGATATCTCGAGATTCAACTATCTGGAAGGAAAATGGTCGAGCCAACTGGAGGGGTAGTTTTGTGTTGAAAAAAGTTGATCACCTTGGGATTTAAATACATCCCCTAATCTCCTATCAAAATTTTTGGACTTTTAGAGAAAATAATGATAGGTTGTAATGAAAAAGGATCTTCCAAAATCATGGAAGGATATGACATACTCATTTTTTTACTTGAAAAACAATTCCTCCTTTCTTGCTTTGATAAACTTTTGTGTTGTTATTCCTTTGTAATCGTGTATGTGTTTGTTTATTGTAATTGTATTTTAATTCAATTTTTTTCATTAATATCTATTATTCTCATCAACCATATATAGTTTAATATTGATTTTATTAAAATATTTTAAATAATTTTTAAACCCCTTCCTTTATTATTTCTTCCTCATTCAATCAAATGTTTGTTTTAAAATCCCATTATCGTTTGTGTGTGTGATCGACACATCACTCTTTTGTTATCCCTTTATTTTTCTTCTCTTATTAAATTATCATAATTATCCTTATAACCAAATTATTAATCATTTCAATTGATGAGTAAATTTTTCTTTATGGTTAGTTATAATTTAGGGATGTTAAGTGATTGAGATCTTTTTCTTGATTGGTATTCATTGAATTAACGTTGTGTATGTTGGACTTAACATGTCATTGATTAAGGACATAATTTTTTAAAGTATGTATTCCATGGATTATTGGAACCATAAATACACCACCACAATCATGTACTGATTTATATTAGAATCTTAGTTGTGTTATGTCTTGGATTAAAGCCTTAAAACATAGGAATTCAAATCAACGTCAACTTGTGACATGTGTGTTCATTTAATGAAATGTAAAGCAAGGCTCAACGATATCACATTCTTAACTACCTAATGATGAACTCACCCCAATAATTATCAATTTTTTAAATCAAAATTAATCAATAAATCATTTCATAAGCTCTGCAACCCCCCCCCCCCAATCACAATACAATTAACTAAAAACAATCGGCAATTAAATAGTATCATCTCCGAGGATTCGACCTGAGTGTGACTATACACATTAGTAGAGCACTAGAACCTTGACCGGTCGATAGGTGACAATCGTCCACACATTCAATGTGTGAACACGATTCTATATTTCTTCACAATTATGTGTGGTAATTGAATACTAAGACATGATGGTTCATTTTTATTCATTGCCACATTCCATGCCTTTATCAATTGTTTCTGCCTATGATTTTTTTATGATGATGTTAATATTGTGCTCACCCAATGATATATTGATCTTATCTATAAAATTACTGGGCTATAATCTCAACCATTTTGGATGTATATCCTTTGGTGACTACATATTCAAAGGAGAGTTCAAGAGCTAATAATAATTTTTAGAAGAAGGAATTAAATAAATGTTTATACTTGATATTGTAAATGTTAGGTTTGGACCTAGTTTTCCCATGAAACTAAACCTTTGGATCCTCAAATTGTAATAATATTATGTTGTTTATATTTATTATGATGTAATAGTATTATTAGAAAAATTTGGGATGATGTATTTGGTATCAAGGGTAAGGATTAGTTAATTTGGGAATTCGGATTAGTGAAGCCCATAGAAAACCTATATTAGTAGACTAAGTCAAAATAAGCACACAAGAAGCTATTTATTAGGATCCCATAAGTTATTATTTAAGTTAAAATTGAAAAAATGAATTTATTATTTATTCATTACTCGATGAATTATGTTTTCATCCATCCTTTTATATTTTAGAAAATGGTGGAAACTAGGAGACACCAGGCCAGAAACCCGTGTGAGGGAAAATGCAGTGATTGCCCGAATGACATACCCAATGTTTTGAGAGGTGGAGTTAAAAACATCATAAAGACTACTACCCAAAAATATCATGTTTTAAACAATAAAAAAAATAATGGGGTATGTCCTCCTTCACCAGATATGGAGAAACTAGATATCTAGTGTTTTATGAGGTAGTGACCACCAACGTTTAGTGGGTCTTTTGGTCTACTAGTTGCAGAATAGAGGGTCAACTCCATGGAGAAGATCTTTTATGTGCTTCACTATTCTTAGACGGAGAAGGTGACATTAGATATTTATCATCTAGTTGGAGATACTAATAAATTGTGGTCTTTGATTAACAACACTAATACAAGAGATGAAATTGAATAGATGAAATGTGATGACATTAACATCATGTTTCCTAATAAGTATTTCCCATGAACTCTTCGTACGATGATGGAGAGGGAATTCATTGAGCTCAATAAATAAGAAGGAGAATATATCAGGACATGTGAATAGAATTTCACAAGGCTTGAAGGATATTCTTTGGGTTTTGTATTAAATAATTATAGAAAAATTGATATATTCTTTAGTGGTTTAAAACCACACCTTCAAAAGGATTTTCCCATTTGAGATGTTGGGAGTTATAAAGAAGTTGTTTAGTGTGCCCTCAATATTGATATGGAGTTTGGATAATGTTCCAATGGATATGGTGATGAGAAATGAAAGATAGAGATTCATGTCAGAGGATCTAATGATAATGGTGGGAAGAAAAATCAATGACTGACATGCCAAAAATGTGGGAAGTTGCATCATAAAAACTGCCTCAATGTGATGAAAAAATCCTTGAAGTGGGAACGAGGGCCACCATGCTCAAGAGTATTAAAAAGTCATTGGGAGGAAGGATAATATAGATGATGAAAGTGGAGACTCACCTATGGTTCAATGATACAACTTTAATACAGAAGGGCACTATGTAAGCCAGTTAACTAAACCTTGAGTCCTCGAGGGTAATCTGTGCCAGTACCCACCAAATCCAATGGAACAAGGGAAGGGCTATGAAATAACTTCTGCAAAATGGAACAAGATAATGATTTCATTCAATGTATACATCCTATTCACTCAATAATAGAAAAAAGAATTATTTGATTCTGGTTCTACGTATTCTTTTATATCTTTCAAGTTTGATAGAAATATTGAATCGAAGCCCCAAATCATTGAAGTAGATATCTCCTTAAAAACCCCAAGTGGTGTAATCATTGCAACACAAGTGTTTCACTCTTCTCCTTTTGTTGTATGTGGGAAGATTCTTCCATAAAATCTCATAATAATTCCCTTGGTGGAATTCGACGCTATTATGGGAATGGATGAGATCTCATTATATAGAGCACATATCAACTTTCTATAAAAATATATATCTTTTCAAATTCCAATCCATCTCATGATCTTCTAAAAATTAAAGGATGATCATGAATCTCCATTAAAAAATCCGTCAATGGTTTGGTTGGTGATTTCCTTTGAAGATTCATTCCTTGAAAAAATGGTTGAGTCAAATGAATACGCTAATCATATAGATATTCCCAACATGAGGGAATATGGTGATGTATATCTTAAAGAGTTCCCTGGACTTCCCCTAGATTGTGAGGTAGATTCCTAAATAGAACTCATACCCTTAGCTACTCCTATCTCAATGTGTCCATATAGTATGGATCCTATTGAACTAGAGGAGTTATATAAGTAGCTGCAAGATCATTGGGGAAAATAATTCATATTCCCTAGTTCATCACCTTTAGGTGAGCTAGTTCTCTTCTGGAAGAATAAGGATAGAACAATGTGGATATTTATCAATTATTGGGAAATTAATAAGATAAATATAATGAAAAAGTACACTCTTCCATGGATTAAAATCTTGTTCAACCAGTTAAGAGAATATCAATACATCTCAATGGTGGATATTCGTTCTAGATATCATCACCTAAAGGTAAAGAAGGAATATTTTCAGAAGACTGCCTTTGTAAAAGGTATGGGCAGTATGAGTTTCTGGTGATTTTCTTTGGACTTACTAATTCCCATGAAATCATCATGGATTTTATGAATAGAGACTTTAGACATTACATCGACAAATTTTTGGTGGTGTTTATTGATGATATTATCAAATACTTCAAGAGAAATCAGGAACATGAATAACATCTATGAATTGTGTTGGTGACATTGATATATGATAAATTTTATTCCAAGTTCATAATGTGTTACTTTTGGATGAATAATGTCACATTCTTGGGACATGTGATCACAAGTGAGGGAATTTATATGGATCCTTCAAAAATGAAGGTGATTGAGGTATGTCCCAGACCCTCTAGTGTCATAAAAATATATAGTTTTCTTGGATTAGATGGGTACTACAGTCTTTTTGTGAGAAATTTCTATTGATTTTCAAGTCCAATAAATAAGTTAACAAGTAAAAGGTTAAAGTATGTCTGCATAGAATAATGTGATGGATGCTTCAAGGAGCTAAATAGAATGCTGATAACTACACCTGTACTCACACTACTGAAATGTGGAGAATGTTTTATTATATGAAGAGATGCTTTAATGAAATTATTGAGTTGTGTACTCATGAAAAATGACAATGTGACAGCCTACACCTCACTACAGTTGAAGATCCATGAGAAGAACTACTAGACACATGATCTAGAGCTATCACCTATGATATTTTAATTTTAAAAAATGGATACACTACCTTTATGGTGAGAAGTGTGACATATAAACATACCAAAAGATCCTGAAGTATATATTCCAACTAAAGGAGATGAACTTGCATTAAAGGAGATGGATAGGGAAAATCAAGGACTATGATTTCTCTATCCACTATCCTCATGGAAAGGCGACCATGGTAGCTAATTCACTATGTAGAGAATAACCTACTAATCTATCCATGTTACAGATTGAGAAAGTCCTTATCTTCTGGGATTTTCATAGGATAAATATGGAAATCATAAGGGTTGGGGATACATCCTATGTTTCCCATGTGATTGCAAAACCATCAATCCAAGAGATGATTAGGGAGGCACAAAGGGATGATGTGGAGTTATAAAAGAAGTTTAATGTAGTAAAATAAGGAATTATGTACGAGTCACATATAGACAATGGTGGTGTTATTCGGTTTGGAATGTGACTTTGTTTTCCTTCATCACCAAGGATAAATAATTATCTATTGGAAAGTGAACATATCTCATCATTCATTATCTATCCTAGTAAAACTAAGATGTACTGAGATCTCTAAGAACACATCTGGTGGGATAATAAGAATAAGGAGATTAAAGAATATATCTCAATGCACTTTGTATGGTTGAAAGTTAAAGTAGAGAAACAAAAGAGTAAAGGGATTTTAAAACCATTACCTATAATCCATGTGTATATGAGAGAATGTCTCAATGAAATTTTTCATGGGTCTCCTGAAGAAGTCAAAGGGAAACAATGAGATATGGTTTTTGTTTGACCAACTCACCAAGACATCCCATTTTATCTCTATTCGCAAAGATATCTCACTTGAATAATGTAAAAACCTATATGTGAAGGATGTGGTGACACTGCATGGTGTTCCACTCTATTTTTCTCTGATCGTGATCCAAGGGTCACATATAAATTTTTGAGGAGTCTCCAACATGATTTAAGTACTAAATTGAATTTTAACACATCTTATCACCCCCATAATGATTTCCAATCTGAAAGGACTACTCTGATTCTTGATGATATGTTAAGAGTCTGCTCTCTATAATTCAATGATGAATGAGATCAACATATCCCATTGGTTGAAATCTCATACAATAATAGATTCCACTCAATTATTCAGATGGATCAACATGTATCTTTAACACTGATGTGGTATAGCTGGAAGATGATATCTCTTATGAGGAGTTGGAAGTGAAGATTATGGACCAGAGATATAAGGTTTTACACAACATAAAAACCCCCCTTGTCAAAGTGGTGTAGAAGAACCATATGTTTTAAGAAGCAACTTGGGAACTAGAAGAGGCGATGATGAAAAATGCCCTCACATGTTTGTGTAAAACGAAATTTATAGGGAAAAATTTCATAACGAAAAAGAATGTAATGACCTAATGATTTTACAATGGAATCCAATTATTCTAATTATGACTTATAGTATAATCAATAAGCACAATGATTTATAATTATACTAAATACTATGTGAAAATTAAACAAAAATTCCCAACTTCTATGATTAGATTTTTGAAAATCTCACACAGACGGTTATAATCAGTAAGATGATTAGAGTCTGATAGGACGAAGATAATTTTTAATGAATAGAAACATACCCTTATAAATAGTAACCTACAACTATGAATAGTAATTTAATGACCCATAAATTCCATGAAATTGTTTTTAAACAATTTGGGATTATTACATGTTTGAGAAAATTGACGGTGCGTGATTCCAAGGCCCAGTGTGATTGGAATGGAATTTTTTTCATTTTTTAAGGTATATTCAGTAAACGTACGGGCAATGTTTTTTATCTTTGGAACCAGTGATCAGAATTAAAATCAGATATCATTGTTGAATCTATAGCACAATGATTCACTTAAAGGAATCGTCAAATCGACTGTAGTAGGTCGGGAGAAAAAGATAAATTTTCTAACTTTTAAAAGAATTATAAAATAACATGTAAGGGAATTTGGAATTTTTAATCTATGTTTAGTAAACTTATGGGAGGTGTTTTCTATATTTTGAACCAGTGCTCGTAATTGAAATCCAAGAGCACCATTAAATCTGCCACACCGGGATTCTCTTAAGGGAAGCTTCACTTTTACCATAGTTGGATAGGAGAAAAAGATAAATTTTCGGGATTTTAAAATAATAATAAAATATCATGTAATTGTTATTTTATTTTTCTCCAGATATTTAGAGGGAGTGGAAAGACCAATATTTTTTCAATATATTTAATGGCTTGAATCTCCTTAATCTGAAACTTTCCCATTATAAATAGCGAGGATCATTAAAAAATGAACCTCATTAATTCCCCGGTGTGCTACTCACCTTTCCCCCCTCTATTTAAATGGAGCTCAGGTTGGAGTTTTAGAAACAAATTTTTGAAGAGAGGAACCTCAGAAGAAGTGAAGAAATATCTTCCACTAATAGGGAATGGAATTTGGATGCTGTTATAGGGATTGAACCGGGAAAGATGAACGCTGACGGCTTCATCATAGTGCAGATTCTCCTTCCACCCCTGCGATGACTCCAACGAAATCCGAGGTAGGATTTATGTTTAGAATGGGGTTTATCATTATTTTAAGGTTATGTATAAATTACTCCCACATGTTATGATTTTAATTTGGAGGGTTCAGGCCAAGTGAACATTTCCCAGACCCTCCGTCGCTTCGTTCTTGTCGCGTTCTTCAAGGGACAAACATTCAAATCATCAGAATCAGAAATCTTGGAGCCGCACCACAACGAAGGTATCTTGATAGGACTGAAAGTGCAAGAAGAAATTAAAATGGACCACCAGAGCTCACCTGGTGTTCCATGGGAGATTCATTGGTGCAGATGTAGGGTAAGGTGACGGTCGGTGCTCATCAGTCATGGAGGAGGGCAGCGCCAAGGCGGTTGGACATGTAGTTGACAACGAACGACTGCAGAGATGGAAGGCGGCGTCCTGTCGCAAGATGCAGTGAGAATGGACTCTATTCGAATCTGTGGCAGCAGCGACCCACTCCCTATGGGTCCCATAGGTGATGAGGGTACATCACGTGCTGCCACCAATTAAAATATCCAAACAACTCTTTGAGCAGTTCAAGATCAAGGGGGTGTTGTGGCTTGAAACCGTATCAAAAGTGAATGGGGGAATCACTCCTAGAAAATACCACATAGAGGCATGAGGTGCCACTTAGCACTATAAATCAAGGAGCCGAATGGATCCTTTGTTCCGTTATATATGCAGACCGTGTGACCCCCGGTGTGGGTCGTGCAAGCTGGTGGGCCGAGCCGCCGCGACCCTGCCCATCCAGGGCATGCTGGGCCAGTCAGCATCTCGACGGGGCTAGCCTTTCATAGCCCCACCTCATCGGGCTGGGAAGGGTAGACCAAGTAAGGTTGGGTCATCCCGACCATTTCGTACTAGATCCAGACCCCTCTCAGACTGAGATACACTTAAAAGGCTATATCTTGTGAATTGGATGCCTGTTTGACGAATCGTTTGAAGCTCTGGGATACTTGGAAAGAGTCATCCATTTTTAGATACTCAGAGTTTTTTGGAGAATGTTTGAGTATGGTTGTGTTGGATTGAATCCAAATCCAACTGAGCCCTCAGCCCTAAAATGCCAAAAACATAAAGACTGAGCATCCAGTTGACACGTTGTCTATTGTGTTGGATCGCTTATGATGTGAAACATCATTGGTGTTACATATTCATGGATATTCATACCAGTTGAAATACTATTGATGACTTGAGAGGTGGTTTCTCCTAGAATCAAGCATACTATGAGCAGTAATTCAGTGGATGGCTGTGAGATGGAGGTTGGATACAAACCATGAAGAGGTTAGTTCTGAGTGATCTTGTGTGGGTCCACACCTAGGGATATTGTGTGGCTCAACACCTAGTAATCATGTGTGTTTCATCACCTAGAAATGTTTTGTGGATCAACAACTAGAGATCCTATGAGGATTAGCACATAACAAACCAGTGTGGATCAGCACCTAGCGACCCTGTGTAGATAAGTATTCTAGTGACCCTTTGTGGATTAGTTGAGTGATACCCAACAAGGACCTACCATAGAGAGGACTATCGTGGATCAACTACATACCGATCCTATGTGGGTTACGTCTTGTGTGTGTCTTTTGGGGGTTAGTACCAATCAATCATTGGTGGGTGGGATCCTGTGTGGGTCAGTGGGGGTTAGTACCTATCGATCCTGTGTGGGTCAGACTCAATATGGTAAGCAGTATTTTCTCTTAACAGAATAAAATGCTCAAGCTTTATGATTAATCATCTATACTTATGTACATTTTTTATACATCATTTTGAGATGAATCATTTTCTTTGTGCTTTATGTTTGAGATCTTGCTTTGTGATTTTTATTTTATGGAATTTTATAAGACCTATAGGAGTCTCGGGGACCATACTGGGATTTGTATACTCATCCCAGCATGGGATTACCCCCCCCCCCCCCCCCCTTGTGGTGTCTTGTGCAGACGACGTGCAGCCTTGACTGAGACTCAAGGAGCTAGGACATGACGGTGGATGGTGTTGATGGTTGATATGGATATATGTGGAGACAAGCTATACCTACCCTTCACGTTGGATTCCTAGTGGACTATGTCAGGATATGATTTCTATTTTCAATTGTAATTTTATTTTATTAGTTAGTCTTGTAATCTAGAACCTTACGTTCAGTACACACATTTACTACGTCATTTTTTACATCATGGTTGCATCTTGTTTGATTCTATTATATTTGTTTTTACAGGTTCAAAGTAAATTCCTCCCCATTTTATGGATATGACTTTCCGTTGCTAGTCCCCAACCCCTGGCCTATAGATGGTGGGCTTGGGGTAGTCACGACATGTTCTCCGTGGAATGAGTCAAGAAAATGTTTTATTAGTGGAGAAGTTTCTACTGAAGAACTAGTACTATGATCTTTCAATGGAAAAATAATGTCAACTATTTTGAGTGTGGATTTCAGTTAGGGGAGTCCAGTGTTGGTGCAGAGGCTTATGTATCCATACACAAAGACCCTGAATTCTGATTTTTTACTTGGTTCATGAAGACACTGATTGCGTGTGTTTTGGAAATGATTTTACTTTGATATATTTTGATTCACCTCACCAGGTATAACATATTGACAATGGAACACGTGCTTCTTTTCAGGATTCCACCGTGTAGACAGCTAGACAGGATTCTTAAGAGAGTACAGGATGACGGCCCACCGAGTGACGCAGCTTCAGTGCAGGGCCCTCTTACTATGTTAGCACCTTCGGGTGGTGCACCGACAGCACCACCACCCATTGGGAAGAAGTTCCCACCTGCCCCACTAGAAGATGGTGTACACTAACTGAGCACATTGAAAGACTTCCAACGATAGAGGCATCCAAGGTTTTGAGGAGAGACAGATTCCCAGGCAGTTGAGGACTGGCTAGAGTCTATGGAAAAAGTTTTCCACCTAGTTTAGACACCAGTTTTTTGATGGTGATCCAAGTAGCTAGTCATTTTCTAGTCATGACTAGAAGATGGGTAATTCATATGCTCTAGACACATGATGTGGCGGCCCTCACCTAGATAGACTTTGAGAGCCTCTTCAGGGCGGATTTTGTCCCTAAAAAACTACGTTTTGTGTGTATTTATGAGCTACTGCACTAACAGAAGGGTAGACAGATAGTATCCCAGTACTCGGTGAGATTCACTGACCTCTCGTACTACTCCAAAAACATAGTAGGAGACCCATTCTATCATGCCCAGACCTTTTAAGAAGGGTCTCTAATGAGAGATCAGAGCATCAATGATGTTGCAAAATATCCCGACATAGGCTGGAGTTCTCAAGAGAGCATTGTTGGTGGAGAGATTCATATTTGATAAGACACCAATGTTGAGAGCCACCACTGGATGATAGGTAGTCGATTCATCTCTAGGATGTTGTAGGCTAGGGACGCAGAGGTCCATGTAGGCCAGACCCTTCGATGGATGACCCCAGGATGCAGGGTCGGAGTTGCGGAGCTTGCGAGGTAGAAGAGGTCGGTAGGGAGGCAGATTGTGCTTCATGTGTTTTAGGCAGGGAAACATGGCTCACTACTACCTGACCCGTCGTACCGACAGTCAACAAAGAGTCAAGGGACTGCCAAGGCAGTGGAAGAGATTCGATCAAGGAGGTCCACAAGGTGGCAGAAGTGGCAGTAGAGCAGGTCGTGTAGGAGGTGGTGGGAGGCGATTTAAGGTTCTACCAACACCACCACCGGGTTTTCCTCCTCCACCGTAGGGAGCAGGTGGAAAAGGGTTAGCACAGCTACTGGAAGCCGAGTCCTACGACCACAGTGGTCCATATATGATTATTGGTATGATCTGTGTCTATTCCACCTTAGATGCAGTACATATAGAAATAGGTTCTATTCATTCTTTCATTTCCACAACACTCATTCAGATCTTAGAGATTCCTATGGAGTCGTTGGATTGATATTTGCAATTTGAAACTCCTTAGATGGAATATTCGATGATTAGACACTGGTGAAGGATGTTTGTGGTCACTCTAGGAGGTGAGAGATTTAGATTGCATCTCCAAGTAGCAGGGTCGAGGCCTTATGACAACATCTTGGTAATAGAATGTCTATCCATAGTCCATACTCATATCTACTATTTTAGGTGCAATGTATCTTGTGTTCACAAGGATTGTATTAGGTTTACCTTAACTGGTGAGAATAGAACCATTAAGTCACATGATGGACTTACTCAAAGGAGGTTGCAGCCAATCACCAATCAATTGGCTAGCCTTACCCTCAAATCTGTTGATGTGAGGAGTTTGAGTTATCCTATAGTGGTGTACTAGTATGTTGTTTTCTTTCCTAATGATGTTCTGAGACCACCTATTCACAAGAAGGTAGACCTCTACATTAATCTATACCCCAAGACAACACTGATATCTACACCCGCATATAGGATTTCTCTCGTGGATATTTGTTAGTTGCAGGTACCATTGGTGGAATTGCAAGGGAAGGAGTTCATTAGACCTAGTGCTTCTCCAAGGGAACCCACTATTTTGTTCTCCAAGAAGGTATATGGGAGTATGAGGCATTTTGTGGACTATCAAAACCTGAAACATGTGACTATGAAGAACAATTATCCACTCATGATTTTTGATGATCTCATTGACCAGATGAATGGGGATCAATGGTTTTCGAAGATAGACCTTCGATAAGGCTATCACTAGTTTTGTGTACCGGATAAGGACATAACGAAGACGACCTTCAGATGTCGGTGTGTCCATTATGAGTTCTGGGTGATTCTCTTAGGTGTGACCAACACTCCATAATTTTCCATGGGGCTTATGAGCATGATTTAACATACTTACTTAGATCGCTTCGGGATGGCCTTCATTGACAATAACTTGATATAATCTGCATCGGAGGAGGAGCAGACCATGCACCCATAGATAGTTCTGGATACACTTCTAGAGCATCATGTTTATGTCAAACTATCGAAGTGATAGTTCTGGATATGGGAAGTCCACATCTTGGGGAACATTATCTTAGAGGCTGGAGTTGTAGTGGATCAGGTGAAGATTGAATCATGGATTTCTTGAAAGCCTCCAAGGAGTGTCACCGAGGTGCATAGTTTTTTGGGTTTGGATGGGTACCTCTAGAGATTCGTACCTGACTTTTACAGAGTCACGACACCCTTGTCAGCTTTGAAGATGAAGGGAGAACCCTTCATGTCGATGAAGAGGTTCCAACAAATTTTTTAGGAGTTAAGGCAGATATTGATGAGTGCCCCCATCATGAGGCTACTAGAATAGGGAATTGGGTATGTAGTCAACAAAAATGAATCAGAGACTAGACTAGGTTGTTTCCTGAAGTCATACTGAGAAGAGATCACCTATGGGTGATAGCATTTTATAGCACATGAGTTGAACTACGCCACACATGAGCCAAAGTTAGATGCAGTGGTCTTTGTGTTGAATATAAGGCAACAATACTTGGATGGTGAATTATTTGTTGTTTACTCTAATCACAAAAGTCTCTGGTATATATTTTCATAGGAATACTGAACCTAAGGTAGCGAAAATTTCTATAGTTACTCTTGGACTATGAATTTGAGATAGAATACACTAATGGGAAGGGGTACGTAGTAGCAGACACACTTAGTAGGAGGTCTGGTCTACAGCTTCTGAGTGAGATGATAGAGCATCAAGCTTCTTTGTAGATATCCTTCAAGGATATAGATAGAGTATCTTACCACCAATCTATGACAATCTCTTCCCCACATCTAAAACAGGTTCAGGAAGTATATCTTAGGGATGTTAACTGTGAGGCCCGACGTGCTACGATATCCTCCGGACAGGATCCTAATGGATTTTATGAAGGTGGGGATTACATCTTCCACTTTCGAGAATGGTTCATGGTGCTAGAGACGGTATGGGGGGAGTTGTTGAGGGAGTTCCACATATCCCCTTTAGCGGTATATCCTGGAGTGGTGAAGATGTACGAGGACCTCCAACATCAGTACTGGTGTATAGGGTTGATGAAAGTAGTAGCATATTTTGTATTTTGATGTCTCACTTGTCAACAAATGAAGGTCGAGAATCATGTACCAGTGGGCATAGCTCTGCGAATTGAGGTACCAGATTGGAAGTGGGGTGGTATCTAAATGGACTTCATGAAAAGTCTACCATGTACGTCTAGGGGGCATGATTCTATATGGATGATGTCACAACTGTCATCTTTAAATAAATTATTTCATTATTTTTCTCTACATCGGGTGGTCCGGGGTTAATCCGGACTTAAAATTTGAGGTTTTTTTTAAAAAACGCTTGTAATAGTCTGGAGTACGTCCCACACACCGCGGTCGAAGCCATGCGACCTCACCCGGTTAACCGCACGGCCTGCCCGGAGTGCAATTAATAAATAAATTAATTAATTAATTAAGTGAAATGATCAATAAAATATTGAAATTGAAAGGTTTTAAAGATGATAATTTTATTTTTATTTTTATTACCATCATCATCATTCTATTAATATTTTTAAGGTTCATGTGGGGTAACCGCGCAGTTTCCTGACACTTTAAAAATAGAAAATAAAAAAACAAAGTTCAAAGAATTATTTTATTGATAATGAAAATAGTTATTATTATTATTACAATTATTATTATTATTATTATTATTATTATTATACTCACTGTATTTATTAATGTAATAGTATTATTATTATGTTTTTATTAAGTTATTTTTATTAACTTATGTTTATCATTAATTTATATTTATTTTTTTCTTCCTTTTAGGGTTTAGACCCCCTGCCTGCGCGCTGAAGGTCATTCCCCTTCCTCCCATGTTTTTCCCTCTCCCAACCGTGTTTCAGGTCCGCCCTTCCCCCTCCTCAAGTGCTGTTGGCCCACCCCCCCCCCCCCCCCTTCATGCTCCCGTCGCGCCGCAGCCATGGCCAGCCGCCAACCTCCCCTTCTCTGTCCGGTAACCGTCTTCCTCACACTGCCCGACCCCACTCAAGCAACCCATGGAAAGCCCCTTTTCTCCCCCTCCAACATCTCATTTGGTGTGCATCAAGCCTCCTGACCAGCATTTTTTTTTGGCCGCCAGACCTCCTTGTCAGCACACCCCTATTCCGACGCGGCCCTGCCAGCTAACCCACACCAGCTCACTCTCCCCTCATGTCGCGTCGCCTCTTGATCTCCACCTCTCCACATAGCTCGACACGTTTTCTTCCCCTTGTCCGAGTGCCTCTCGGCCAGTCCCGTCGCACAACCGCACCTTCTCCCCATCCAGGACACTCACCCGCTTCTTTCCTGCTTGAGGATTTGCTGCATCAGCCTTCCCTTGCAGCCGAATTTCTCCTTATTCTGGTGAGAAGTTCCAACGAATCACCTCTTTCTTCTTCCGTGCGCACCGCCCCATTCAGATAAGTCCCTTCCCCATCAGTTTGAATTTTTTTGTTTTGGTTTTCCAGTGGATATGAGGCCTGATTTTATGGTTCTAACTTGATGTTTTTTATTCGAATTCTTGAATTTGAGTTTGTGTGAGGTTCTTTGTGGTGCAAACGGCACACAATTGATATTTCGCGCTAGAATTTTAAGGTTTCACATCAATTCTCGGGGTTCGATGTAAAGGTAGGTGGTTCCGTGTTTAAGAATTATTTGATGAATTATTTTCATCCCCAATTAGTTTATAGTTATCTTTGGTTAATTACTTTGGGTTTGAATTTGTTTTTCATGAAGGTTTATTTGTGTTAGTTTGGTTTGGTATCATGTTCATGTGGTGTGGGTGTGTTCTTTGGTTGAAACTTTCATTTCTTAAATTGTTAATCTTTAATAGTACATGCAGTTATCTATTCTTTCATGAAAGTGGTGTTAATTGTGCTTCGATATGGCATTGCATATGTCTGATCATAAGTTATATTGTTGCGTTGGATGATTAGGCTATTGCATTGAAAACATTTGTTGATTTGTCTACTATTGTTTTATAAAGTGTGTGTTTGTTTTGTGAAAATGCGCAAAGTGCGTGGTTTTTGTTTTGGTGTGGATTTCATGTTCATTTTGTCCAAAAAGAGGGTTTGAGTGAGCCTTTAGTGTTTAAATTCATTTTTTGATCTTCTAGAAGTGTGTAATAAAATTTTTAGTGTTTTTTTAATCGGTAAAATGGTCTTTTAGCCGTGTGATTGGGTTATTAATTGGTGTGAGTGGTGCCGGTTGTGTTCTCTGTGTGGCATCAGGTATGTTTGGTCAGGGTGGAGGGCTGAGTTGTTTCTTTGTGTTAGTCATGTTTGTGTTTCTTTTTAAATAATTTGTGGACAAAGAATTTAATATGTTTTAATAAATAATTTTTGTTAATGAAAAAATTGTTTTAATTGAGTTGGATAAATTCTTTTGGTGTGCATACTTTGCTAAATGGTTTTCTGTGTGTGTGAAAGTGCAGCGTTTGGTTTATGTTACACCCTGTTTGTTTTATTTGTCTGAGTTTTACATGAAATGTTAAATTGGAACATGTGAGCACAAAAAGGGGAAGCTTGGGTAATATGTGGGTAGACTAGAATGGCATGCTAGTGATACAGGAGTGGCTCTAGACCATTTTTACTTAGATGGATTGACGCATACAACAATAACTAAACTTTGGATGATGACTGGAGACCCTTAGGTTGTGGATGTGTTTCCCTACTAGTGGCTCATGCACGAGAACGTATGATATGGATTCTTTGGTACACCAAGACGTAGGATTCTTGGGCCCACACAACTTTAGTCCCATTAGGGCCTTCCACTTTTGGTGCTTCTGGACTACTATACACCCACTGTCGGCATATGGTGGAGTTTTTGGGTTTTTGTGAAGGTTTGAGTTTTTATTTTAATCAATGGTGCTTTCTTTTATCTAGGTTTTTTATTCTTTAAAAGTGTTTTCCTTATAGAAACTGTTTCTTTAAAATTGTTTAAGCTTTTGTGTCCTTTATTTTATTTAGCCTGCAAATGTTTTTGTCATTTTATGTTTATACGTGGAACCTTTTTATTGGGTGACGTCCTACTGGGATTTTGTCTCACACCCTATATACACCTTTAGGTGTATGTAGACTTTGTTTCTTGTGTATTTATAGGTTGTGACATCGTGCTCAGTGATGGTAGTTCTGGTCATTGATGGTCTCCTCGTACAGGTTGGTATTGTGGCGTGTGGATGTTGTGCCTCACTTGTTTCTTGGAGGTTTGAGTTGGAGTTTTAATTCTTTTGATGTCATTTATTTTTGGATGTTGGTTCAAGTTATAAACCTATGAATTTCTTTTTATTTTAAAGGCATGTTTGGTTGTCTGTTTCCAGTTTCTCTTTGTTTATACTGCTAGTTGTCTTTCAATCATTTATTTTAGGTAAACGGTTCCCACTTGTTACTTATGATACCCAGGCACTAGTGCCAGCCCGTGGGGATCGGGAACGCCCTTCGGGCCTTGTCGCGGACAGTGTCGGGCACCAGGTCAGATGGCGACCCGACCTGGTTCGTGAAAAATTGTATTATAGGGAGCAGGTTTTCTCTCTTGGGTCATTTTTTTTTGGGAAAGAGTCACGGTAGACTGGTGTTAAGGTTTCTGGGACTCGATGTCTTGGCTACGAGTAAGGTGTCTGACCAGCACACCTCGTTGCGGGACTTGAGTTACCAAAGCAAGTTGAGGTTCGTCTAAACCTTTGGTCGATGTAGTAAATTTCGTTTAGGGGAAATGAAAATGGAGTAGGGTCAGTGGTCCCAGTGAGCTCGCAGGGTCTGGAAAGCCATGTGGAGTCGGGGACGATGTCCTAGAATACCCTCTGTGGCGGTGGTGTGATTGGCATATGACCGCCAACCATATGTTCCGGTCTCCCTCTGACACTAGTTTTCTCTTGCACCGTCCCTTGGTACTTTGTTTTGGAATTGTGTAAATTTGGTTTTTAAGTAAAAATGATTTGGTCTTGGAAAATGTTTTTGAAAATGTTTTGAAATAATGCACTTTAAAAAGAAAATGTGGTATGAGTTTTGAAAAGTGTGGGTTGGATGTTTTGGTTTTGAAAAATGGAAAGGATAGGTTTTGATCCTTAGTGTTCTCATGGGCAACCACTTTGATGAGTGTATATGGAAAGAGAAAGGGTTAATGGCACGAGCGGATGAGTGACTGGATGGACATGAGGTGGGTGCCGGTGCGGCACGAGAACATGCATGTGTTTGGCTCATGGGACACCATTGGTGTTTGTGCAAACCACCAGCTTTGCTTATTTTCAAAAAGTTTTGTTAATTGAAAAATTTGGAGTTTTTGTAACTGGTGGTTACGTGGTGTGTCCTTGTGTTTTGGAAATGTTGTGTGCTAGGCGTTTCGAGCCGAGGATCCTTTTTAACTTACTTTTGTCTTAATTATTAATTCTTATTTTTAAGTTGGAGTGCACGTGTGTGGTTAAGGGTTTCTTCTAAGAAGTGCTTCGGGGAGCCCTTGTAGTGGTTCTACCCACACTCTTAGTGTCCGCTTGTAATATTTCTTGGCCATTGGACTAGTTTGATTGGGTCTGCGATTCTCTCTCTTGACTAATGTACACCCCATAAAGCACTGACGTGTGATTGAAGTGTGGCCATGGGTAACTCACCGTTGGCTGGCCCTCCAGTTGATTAAAACAAGGACTCTCCATTTTGAGCGACAATGCTAAGTTTGTCCCTTATCCTTTTTGTTTAAGCGTATCCTCTCACAGCGGGATGACAGACGTGAGAGGAGTTAAAGGGAGCTTTGGTCTTCAGATTTGTCTTAGTTGTCAGGTATGAAGTTTGACATCATTGCATCTGATGGTCCCCCTAGAAATGGTGAAATGAAATCCAGTGGGGAAGGGTGAAGGCGGTTCAGAATTATCAGTGTTGACCAGTGTTGTGAAGGGCTTTGTAGTACCTTCATAAGCTGCAAGGGTCATGTTTGGTGACATCTTGTAGTGTGGGTTCTCTTTGATAGTCACAGGTGATGTTTGACCACATTAATTTTAATGTTCTATTTGGAAATGGTGAAGTAGATTCTAGTGGGGAAAAGGTGGAAGCAACCTAGAATGGTTGGTGCGGGACACTATTCTAAATGAAATTTGGTCCTTTGTTGGTTTCGTTTAAGAAAGGTTCTACGTTAGGCCACTAGTGTGGCAGACCCAGTCACATGGGGATGCTATAGTCCATTTCAGGAATCATGTGTTGTTTAAGACTCAATTTGAAGTCCCTCTCCATATAATGTTCCTCTCAACAGCAATGGTCATGTTCGGGTGATGATTTGTGGTGTCGTGTTCTCATCCAGTGTGATAAAGGGTGATGCACATGCACCATTTTAGCTCTTGTGTTGGTGAATGCTCCGTGTATGATTACTTGGATGTCGTAATGTGTTGTGTTTTCTGGTGTTGCCTCAGTTGTAATGTGGTTGCATGTGACACCAAAAGGAGAAGCTCCATTCAGGAGTCTTCAATACCTGACTGCGAGGAAGGAGATGCTTCAAACATCAGGGCTCCAGCCGTAGGCCTCGGAGTGAAGCTGGTGCCTCGTCAGGAACCCCGGGAGTGTATGAGTCCCCGACTTTATTTCTTTCATCGGTGTCGAAAGTGAAAGAAGCTTAAATAGTTTTCTATGGTTGTTCCGTTTCGAAGGAACCATCTGGTTGCGTAAGGTTTCAGTGATTATGTGGAGGCATGTCTGCCTCGCTGCCTTGATGTCTTGGGGGTAGTGTCCCATCTGATGTAATCACCTTTAGTGTTCCTTGAGATTCTGTTCGGGAAATCAGTCCCTAAATTGTATAATGCTCATCCCGGGATTTGGATGTGTTGGTCGGGTCTTAGGTCGTGGTTTTGACGCCCTGGGGGTTGGGCCCCTCCCTCCCTGCCCCATGTGGTGGGGTGTTTGGTCACCATCAATAAATTTTCAATGTTCTATACCTTCTGTTAGTTCTAATGGTGGGGAGACCCACATTGAGTTTCTTACAAATTTCTCTTTAATGAATCAGTGCTGGAATTTTCGTTAATGTCAGGGAGTCTGCTCGGACCTCCCTGTTTCGGTCATCCAGTCTCACTTTGGGCGTTGGTAGGTTTTTAATGGTGGGGAGACCCCCGGGCTTCCCCACGTTGACCATTTTGTTCTGTTTCTAAAGATGAGTTAGCGATAGGTGATAAAAGTGCTTATGGGTCATGATTACTCTCGTTTTTTCATTCCATACAAATGACGTTGTTCGACATTGTTTGTTCATTCTATCCAAATGTAGTGGTTTTCATTTAATAGTGCTTGAGATGTTTCAGCTTGTGAAGTTGGTTACTGTGGGTGCGAAAGTTCCCTTCCTCGATCAGTCAACTGGAGGCGTTCTAGCTCTTTGGAGCGGGCGACACATATCAGAAAGTCTTTTTACGCTTTCTTAATGTTGTGTTTGAGTCACTTTCTCTGAGCACGACACATTTTCCTCTTCTCGCTTGTTGTTTGTGGGGATCTTCTTTGAACCTCAAGAGGGTGTCTTTCACTACTTTAGGTCTCAGAACTAGTTGTGGCATTCTGGGTATGGAAATTTTTATGGTTGGGAGAATTGTTACACTCATCATCATAAAATAAATTATAACATTATTTTTCTCTACGTCGGGTGGTCCGGGGTTAATCCTGACTTAAAATTTGAGGTTTTTTTAAACTCTTGTAATGTTTTGGAGTACGTCCAGTGCACCGCGGTCGAAGTCATGCGACCTCACCCGGTTAACTGCACGGGCTGCCCGGTGTGAGATTAATTAATTAATTAATTAATTAATTAAGTGAAATGATCAATAAAAGATTGAAATTAAAAGGTGTTAAAGATGATAATTATTTATGTTTATTATCATCATCATCATCATTCTATTAACATTTTTAAGGGTCGTGCGGGGTAACCGTGCAGTTTCCCGACTCTTTAAAAATAAAAAATAATCAAATGAAGTTTAAAGAATTATTTTAATGATAATGAAAATAGTTATTATTATTATTATTATTATTATACTCACTGTATTTATTAATATAATAGTATTATTATTATGTTTTTATTATGTTATTATTAAGTTATTATTATTAACATATATTTATTATTAATTTATATCTATTGTTATTATTATTTTTCTTCCTTCTAGGGTTCGGACCCCCTGCCTATGTGCTGAAGGCCGCGACCCTTCCTCCCGTGTTTTTTCACTCTCCCAGCCGCGTCGCAGGTCCCCCCTTCCCCCTCCTAAAGTGCTGCTGGTCCGCCCCCCTCATGCTCCCGTCGCGCCATAGCCATGGCCAGCCACCAACCTCCCCTGCTCCGTCCGGCAACTATCGCCCTCGCACTTCCCGACCACACTCAAGCGACCCACGGCTAGCCCCTTTTCTCCCCCTCCAACATCTCATTTGGTGCACATCAAGCCTCCAAGGCAGCATTTTATTTGGCCGCCGGACCTCCTTGCCAGCGTGCCCCTGTTCCAATGCGGCCGTGCCAGCACACCCACACCAGCTTGCTCTCCCCTCATGTCGCATGGCCACTTGATCTCCCCCTCTCCACATAGCCCGACACGTTTTTTTCCCCTTATCAAAGTGCCTCTCGGCCAGCCCCGTCGCACAACCGCACATTCTCCCCAGCCAGGCCGCTTGCCCGCTTCTTTCCTGGTTGAGGATTCGCCGCATCGGCCTTCCCTTGTAGATGAATTTCTCCTTATTCCGGCGAATAGTTCTGACAAATCACCACTTTCTTCTTCTGTGCGCTCCGCCCCATTCAGATAATTCCCTTCCCCTTCAGTTTGAGTTTTGTTGTTTCGGTTTTCCAGCGGATATGAGGTCCGATTTTATGGTTCTAACTTGAAGTTCTTTATTCGAATTCTAGATTTTGAGTTCGCGCGAGGTTCCTTGCGGTGCAAATGGCACGCGATCGATGTTTCGCGCTAGAATTTTAAGGTTTCACATCAATTCTCAGGGTTCGACGTCAAGGTAGGTGGTTCCGCATTTAAGCATTATTTGCTGAATTATTTTCTTACCTAATTAGTTTATAGTGCTATTTGATTAATTACATTGGGTGCGAATTTGTTTTTCATGAAGTTTTATATGTTTTAGTTTGGTCTGGTAGCATGTTCATGTGGTGTGGGTTTGTTCTTTGGATGAAAACTTGCATTTCTTAAATTGTTAGTGTTTAATAGTACATGCAGTTATCTGTTCTTTCATGCAAGTGGTGTTAATTTTGCTTCGATATGGAATTGCATATGTCTGATCATAAGTTATGGTGTTGTGTTGGTTGAGTAGGCTGTTGTGGTGAAAACTTTTTTTGAGTTGTCTACTAGTGTTTAATAAAGTGTGTGTTTGTTTTAAGAAAAATGCACAAATTGTGAGGTTTTTGTTTTTGTGTGGCGTTCATGTGCGTTTTGTCCAAAAAGATGTTTTGTGTGAGTCTTTAGTGTTTAAAGTAATTTTTGATCTTCTAGAAGTGTGTAATAAAATTTTTAGTGTGTTGTTTAATCGGAAAAAAGGTCTTTTAGCCGTGTGATTGGGTTATTAATCGGTGCGAGTGGTGCAAGTTGTGTTCTCTGTGTGGCTTTAGGTATGTTTGGTCAGGGTGGAGGGCTGATTTGTTTCTTTGTGATAGTCATGTTTTTGTTTCTTTTTAAATAATTTGTTGACAAAAAATTGAATATGTTTTAATAAAGAATTTTCAGTAATGCAAAAATTGTTTTAATTAAGTTGGATAAATTATTTTGGTGTGCGTACTTTGCTAAATGGTTTTCTATGAGTGTGAAAGTGCGGCATTTGGTTTATGTTACACCCTGTTTGTTTTATTTGTCTGTGTTTAACATGAAATGTGAAATTGAAACATGTGAGCACAAAAAGGGGAAGCCTGGGTACTAGGTGGGCGGACTAGACTAGCATGCTAGTGATACAGGAGTGGCTCCGGCACAGTTTCACTTAGCTGGATTGATGCTTACAACACTAACTAAACTTTCGATGATGACTAGAGACCACTATGTTATGGATGTGTTGCCCTACTAGTGTCTTGTGCACGAGAATGTATGATATGAATTCTTTGGTACACCGAGACCTGAGGTTCTAGGCCCCCACACAGCTTTAGTCCCTTTAGGGCCTCTCCCACTTTTGGGGCTCCTAGACTACTATACACCCACCGTCGGCATACGGTGCAACTTTTGGGTTTTTGTGAAGGATTGAGTTTTTCTTTTAAGTAAGGGTGTTTTCTTTTATCTATGTTGTTTTCTTTAAAAGTGTTTTCCTTACAGACACCATTTCTTTAAAATTGTTTATGCTTTGGTGTACTTTCATTTATTTATCCTGCAAATGTTTTTGTTCTTTAATGTTTATAAGTGGAACCTTTTTATTAGGTGACGTCCTACTGGGATTTTGTCTGACAACCTACATACACTTTTTGGTGTATGTAGACTTTGTTTCTTGTGTATTTCCATGTTGTGACATCGTGCTCAATGATGGTGGTTCTGGTTGTTGATGTTCTTCTCGTGTAGGTTGGTATTGTGGCATGTGGATGTGGCGCCTCTCTTATTACATGGAGGTTTGAGTTAGAGTTTTAGTTCTTTTATTGTCATTTATTTTTGGATGTTGGTTTAATTTGTAAACCTCTGAATTTGTTTTTAGTTTAAAGGCATGTTTGGTTGTCGGTTTCTAGTTTCCGTTTGTTTATACTGTTAGTTGTCTTTCTATCTTTCATTTTGGGTAAACTGCTCCCACTTGTTACTTATGATACCCGGCCACTTGTGCTAGCCCATGGGGATTGGGAACGCCCTTCGGGCCATGTTGCGGACCAGGTCAGGCGCCGGGTCGGATAGCGACCTGTCCTGGTTCGTGACAGATGATCGTTGGCCGACATACCATGGCGGCTCACTTCCAACCAATCCGAGAGCAGGGATTAGAGGTGGGATTGGGACACATCTACATGCAAGAGATTTTGCGACTTCACGTAGTACTGTTGATGATCAGCTTATATCACGATGCACATTTTACATTCCGCTTTTGGAAGGGTCTACAAGAGGCATTCGGGACTCAATTGTGCATGAGCAGTGCCTTTCATCCTTAGATAGATGGTCTGATGGAGTGGACTATACATGCACTCAAGGAAATTCTTCGTGCTTGTGTCCAATATTTTGGCCGAATTTGGGAGGACAACCAAACCCTAGTGGAGTTTTCATAAAACAATAGTTATCACTCCACCATCGATATTGCTCCAGTTTAGGCGTTGTATGAAGGACCATACAGATCACCTCTTTGTTGGACTGACTTAGTGGAGTCAGCACTAATCAGTCTAGAGTTGGTACATGCTACCATAGAGAAGGTGTATATAGTCCATGAGCGGATAAAGACTACACAAACATGGTAGAAGTCTTATTCCAATAGAATAGAAACACCATTGGTGTTTAAGGAGGGAGACCATTTCTACTTATGGGTCTCACCCCGTCGAGGATTAGAGAGGTTTGTCCAGGGTGGCAAGCTATCTCTGAGGTTCATCAGAACATTACAGATCATCAGCAGAGTAGGCGAGGCGGCATACCATCTAGATCTTCTCCCACAGATGCACCAGATGCATAATGTATTACATGTGCTGCACCTAAAGAGATATGTGCATGACCCATCTCACATTATCGACTAGGGTGAGCTGGACATCGATTATGGGGTGATGCTTGCGGAGTTCACAGTGGAGAAAGTGGATCGATAGAAGCGTTTCCTTTATGGGTAGTCAATTCCTCTGGTGTATGTTTTTTGGCAGCATGGGAATCTCCTGGAGGGCACCTGGGAGTGGGAGTCTCAGATACTTGCTCAATACCACCATTTTATTCAGTAGTTATGTTGTAGATTTCGGGTATGAAAAACATTTAGATATGCCGAATGTAAAGACCTAGATATTCCAAGTAATTTTTTAAAATTATTTTGGGATTATTACAAGTATGTGAAAATTTTGGTGCATGATTCTGAGGCCCAGTGTTCCTGAGATGGAATTTTGAACTTTTTTTAATGTATGTTCAATAAACATATGACCAAAATTTTCTAACTTTTGAACATGTGATCCGATGTGAAATCTGAGAGCACCGTTGAATGTGCAGCACCGAGATTCGCATAAGGGAGGCTTCACTTTGACCATAGTAGGTCGGGAGAAAAAGATAAATTTTCATAATTTTAAAAAATAATAAAATATAATGTAATTGTATTTTTATTTTTCTCCAGCAGTTGAGCGACGGTAGGAGGAACTCTATGTTGTCAAGCCATTTATTGTCTTGACTCCCCTTTATTTGTAACCAATCCATTAAGAATTGAGAGGTTCATTAATTAATGAAACACATTAATTTCTTGGTGTGTTACTCACCTTTCCCCCCTCTATTGAAATGGTTCTCGGGTTGGAGTTTTGGAAATGACTTTATCAACCGAGGAACCTCTGATTAAGTGATGCAACATCTTCCACCGACGGGGAATGGTATCTTGGACGTCATAGGAGGTATCGAATCGGGAACGAAGAACGCCGACAGCTTTATCAAGGTGTGAATTCACCATCCACCACCGCGACTCCTCAAATGAAATCTGAGGTTCGGGTTTACATTTTTAATGAGGATAATAATTATTTTAATGTAATTTATAAATTAATCCCACCTGTTATGATGTTAACATGGAGGGATTAGGCCAAACGAACAGGACCCATAACTCCTCCGCTTCATTCTGGTCGTGTTCTTGGCGGGAATAACTTACAACTCTTCATAATCTAGAGTGTAGGTTCCGCACAACGATGTAGGCATCCTGGGAGGCCTGAAGGGGCAAGCCGAATGGAAAACAGAACACTGGAGCTCAACCGGTGGCCCGTAGAAGAATTTTCCATGCGGCACTGGGACGACAGTGGCAGCAATCGACACTGGAAGGCTAAGGCGGTGGCAGTCACTCATTAGCCACGAAGTAGAGAAGTGCCACTCGGTGCCGCAGTGGTCATACAGGAAGCCAGAAATAGGCGGCCACGAACACGGATGGCGGCACACTATCGCGCACCAGAGTGAGACATGTTGTGGCTAGAAGCCACGACGAATGCAGGGACCTGGTTCATTTTGGTCTTGTGGGTTATGAGGCATTGCCACACGATGTGGCCAATTAAAATAGTTGAATGACTCTTTGAGTCATTCGGGATTGTGGGGGGGGGTGGTAGTTGATGCCGCGACATAGGAGTAAGGGGACCCAGTCCCAACGGGTCCTATGAACAGGCAGGCGGTGCCTCCTGACGTCAACAATCAAGGATTCAAACGACACCTTTAAGCCATTCGATAGGTGGACCAAGCGACCCCCACGCTGGTCGCACCAGACAGGGGGCCGGGCCACCGTGGCCCTACCTAGGCCGAGTCAGACGCGGACCAGGTTAGGTTGACACAGACCAAGTCCAGACGAGTCAGTCCGACTAGGTTGGACCATACCCGGATCCATCTCGGGCCCAGATATGCTTAAAAGGCTGTATCGAGAGAACCAGAAGTCCATTTTGACATACCGTCTATGGTTCTAGGATCCTTGGAGTGAAAAGGTACTTTTGAGATACTCCACGAGATTTTAAGAAAATATGGAGTATGGAAGAGTTGGATCGACTCCAAATCTAACCAGGCCAATGGCACTGAAATGCCAATAACTTACAGACCATGAATTCGGTTGATGCACCATCTCATTATTTGGAACCCTTATGATGCGACAGATCATTGGGCTACTTTTTCGTGGAATTTCTGGCCTGTTGAAATATGATGAATGCTTTGAGGAGTGGTTTCTCCCCTATTCAAGAATACTATGAGCAAGAATCCAATGGTTGGCTATGAGATAGATGTTGGAGAAATATCATACGGAGGTTAGTACTGAGCAATCCTATGTTGGTCAGAACCTTGCAATCTTGTGTGGATCAGCACCTAGAGATCCAATGTGGATTGACACCTAGTGATCTAGTTTGGTTCAACACATAGGGATCCTCTGTGGATAAAAACCTAGAGATCCTGCGTAGATCAACACGTAGTGACCCTGTGTGGATCAACACCTAGAGATCCTATGTGGATCAATATTCTAGCATCCCTGTGTGGATTAGCAGTGCACCACCCGACGAGGACCAACCTTAGAGTTGATCTTCATGTATCAGTGACATACCGATCTTGTGTGGGTAAGATCCTGAGTGGGTTTTGCGAGGGTTATTAACAATCGATCTTGGGCAGTTTGGATTCGGTGTGGGTCAAGATGGGTTAGTACCTATCGATCATGTGTGGTTTAGACTTAGTATAGTTAGTAGTAGTGCCTCTTGAAATTATAAGATGATCAAGATTTATGAATAATCATCTCTATTTTATTACTTTAGTTGTACCTGGTTTGGAGTGGAGTATTCTTATGTGTTTTGTGCTGATATAATGCTTTTTTATTTTCTTTTGTGGAATTCTGAGAGTCCTTTGGGGGTCTCGAGGTCCCTAGTGGGTATTGTTATAATCAAAACAGCATGGGATTCTCCCACACCTTGTTTATTCTTGTGCAGATGACAGGTAGCCTTGTCTGAGACTAGGTGATCGAGGACATGACGGTGGACGGTGGTGATAGTTGAAGTGGGCAGCTGTGGAGACGAGCGGTATATACCGATTAGGTTGGTTTCCTGGTGGATGATCTCAGGAGCTATTTTATGTTTCCAGTTGCTGTTGTATCTTTTCAATTGGTCTTGTATTCAAGTCCCTTACATTCATTACATACATTTACTATAGTAGTTTACTTCATGGTTGCCTCGTTTTGCGTTCTAGTATGCATGCTTGTATAGGTTTAAAGGCAATGTCGTCCAGTTTTTGGGATACACCATTCCAGCGCTAGTCACCATCCCCTGGCTTATGGAAGGTGGACTTGGGGTAGCCACGACACGAGCCCTGGGGGATAGGTTGTGACAAGTAGTAGGACCCTTATGAATATTATATCATCCAAAATAATCATAACCTTACCCATCAATGATTAAATAAAGTATATGCATCTTAGAAGTGACAATTTGACTATAGTAAAAGTATTGGTATTTTTGTAAGTCATAAATAGTTATTAATAATTAATTAATTAATTTAAAATAAAATTTATTTTTCAAAAATTTGTTCTTAAATTAACAATTTTATGACTTCTGGTTTAATGATAATTTTTTCAAACCTAATGTAATTTTTGAAAGCATTATGAAATAAGTTTTAATTTTGAAACATTATTTTTTAAGGAAATTAGGATTAAAATTAAAAAATAAATTTATCATATTTATAAAATTATTTTGGAAAATATGATTTCATTTTGGTATTCTACACATCGAATAATTGTTGGGGTGAAATTTTTGAGATTTTTTTAAAATACACAAATTTTTGGTGTATAGTAAAATACCTTAATTCACTGTATTAATAAATTATAATTTAATTCTACTATTACAAACATCAAAAGTGATGTAATAACCCAAATATAGAACTCAAATTACCAGTTTACTATTCATGGTCATCTAATTATTACTATTCATTATCTTGGTGGAAATAAATAAACTAATGATTAAAATATTACGAGAACCCCTATCTCCTCCACTATAAATACCACCCTTCACACCATCTTTTCCTCACACCTCTCAAACTTCAATAATTTCTTAAAATCTACCCAAACCATTTCCCTAGCCCCTCTCCCACATCCAAGAGCTTTTTGTCTCATAAAAAGGACATGCCTGTGTTCCTTAAGAAGGGTCTCCAGAAGAGGATTCAAGAGGTAATTCCTCTCTGTCATTTCATTCAATTTACATTCAAATGTCATTTCATTACTTCTCTTATCCTGAATTTAACTTATAAAAATATCATGATAACTCCATTATGATTCATATACTGGTATGATATCTTGTTAATGGAATATTATTCATTGTACTCACCCTCCACACTTTTTTAATAAAAATTAAATAGTTCCCTATGATGTGTTAATTTACCTACATCATGGGGAATGCAATTACATTTTCCATAAACTCCTAAAATGATTTAAATAAAATCATAAATGGTTGAAAAAAAGATTTAAAGCTTTTTCAACCCATTTTATGTTCTGGAACTAACTTGTTTACAAGACACTAAGTGATAAAATAAAACATGTTCATTGTGATAAAAAAACATCCAAATTATCCCAAAATGAACATCATTAAACATTATCTAATGATTCATCCTCATGGTATATAAAAAAATTAATTATACGATCATTTATATGTCTTTTATGTCACTAATATTATATATTAACAACCCTAGAAGTACAAACACTTTTAAAATGAACTTATATTCATGAAAACAAGTGAACCGTTCAAGAAAATTATAAAGACGTACATCCACAAACAACGAATTTAAACACTATAACTAATCCAAAGGCCCATAAAAGAACATAATAAATCATACTGAACCATATTATTGTATAAAAGGTTTTCAAATTACTAATTAATTAATATATGTCATTATACATGACACTAAATTGAATACAGTGTTCAGATACAAGGTAAGGGGAAATTCTCAAACCAAACATTCATTCTTTGGGTTCTCCTTCTTTCACTCCATGTTTTCTCGGGGTTCTCCTTAAAAATGATTTATTCACCACTATATTACATTTTCTGTTATATACATGTTCCCTAATTGATTTTATGAAAACCCAATGTTTTCCAATAGAACCCTTCTTTCAAATAATCACACTATATTTACCTATTTAATATTATTGCACTCTTCACTCATGGTTAATGGTTCTATGTTAAGAATGATATTCCCTCTATATTTTGGGGAACAAATATTTATTAAAGTGTTAATTATTATGTGAAACCCAATTATTACCATGGGTTATGTTATGTTCATGTTTGACATATTTTTAATTTGGTATGCATGAAAATGAAAATATTATGATGTGCCAGGTGAGCCTGAAATTATATAGCACTTTATGATTGTTTAAATTTTATGGGTGCACCCAGAATTATATAGTGATCCAATGAATTGGGTAAAATGATTAATCTCATGATTAAAAGTGAAATGTTGAATTAACATGATGATATTATTGTTTATAATTATTTGTGTTAGTGGACCACTAATACATGATGTTTGATTCTTATGAATTACCACACTCCATGCATTTATCTATTGTTTCCTATGATGATTTTTTTGAGGATGATGATAAGGTTGTGCTCATCCCATGCTGTAATGTTTTGATCTATCCTATTACTGTGCTTTTAGATCACCCCCTTTTGATGTATATCCTTAGGTGACTACAAGTACAAAGGATATTTCAAGAGCCAATAAGAAGCTAGAGAAGATGGAATTAAATAAAAGTTTTTTCTAGATGTTGTAATGGTTATGTTTGGTCCTAGTTTTCCCAAGACACTAAACCTTTGGATACTCTACGTATAATACCATTATGTGGTTTATCTTTATAATGAGGTAATAGTATTTTAAGAAAATTTTGGGTTACAATAACATCCATCAATGAAGACATGCATATTGAGATGGAATACACTTATGTGTTTCTCGAGAAATTCTCTGGTCTTCCCCCTAGCAGAGAGGATAAAGTTTCAATTGATTTTATACCAGGAGTTTTTCCAATTTTTAAGACTCTATATTGGATAGGTATTGTGAAACATGAGGAACTAAAGAAAAACCTACAGGATAATCTTAATAAAGGATTAATATGCGCATGTTCTTCACCATGGGGTGCATCATTCCTCTTCATCAAAAAGAAGGATGAGTTAATGTGACATTACATGGATTATCATGCGATCATCAATACTAATATATAGAATAATTATCCCTTTCCATGGATTGATTACTTGTTTGATCATATTTTTGGAGTAGAATACTTCCCTATAGTGTAACTGTGTTTAGTATATTTAAAAGTTTTGGTGAAGAAAGTGGATATCCCAAATAATACTTTTCATACGCGGTACGAGCACTATGAGTTCATAGTGATTCCATCCGGGCTCACCGATACACTACAATCTTCCTATACTTAATTAATAGTGTATTTTGATATTATCTTGAAAAATTTGAGGTAGTCTTTATATATGATATTTTAATATATTCAAAAAACAAGGAGGACAATGAGGAGCATCCGATCACTCTGCTAAAGACTATATGAAACGAAAAAACACAATGAACAGTATAAAAAGTGTGAGTTTTGGTTTAATTAATTCTCATTCTTTATGCATATCATCACAAGCATTTGGATATATATGTATACTTCACTGAAAAATTCTTTTGAAGGATGGATGAGTCCAACATCAATGAATGATATCTATAGTTTCCTTGGGTTAGCTGTTAATTATTGCCTATTTTTGTGTAATTTATCATGATTTTAAAACACTCTTTCCATGATAACAAGGAAGGGAGTAAAATTTTCATCGAAAGATGAACATGAAAAATGTTTTGTGGAGTTAAAATAGAGGATTATCAATGCTAATGTTATAACACTACCCAAAAGTGGGTATATTTTCATAATTTTTAAGTATTCTTAGAAGATGAAATTGGGATGTTTGTTGATGCAAAATAAAAAATCATATCCTATGCTTCATGGAAGTCGAATAATCATGAGAAAATATATCCCGCATATTATCTAAATATAGTAATGGTGAAATTATCTTTTAATATTTGGTGGCATTATCTATTTGAGGAGAACTGTGAAATATAAATGGTTCACAAAATTCATAAATATGTATTCACACAAAAGGATTTGAATATTCACTAATGAAGATGGTTAGAGCACATAAAGGATTTTGAATTCTAAATCCACTATCATCATATGAATGTGAACAAAGTGGTGATTCTATATGTAGAAAGGATCCTGAAATTCAATCATTAGTTGTAATTGTTTAGGATTAGATCATCATAGATTTGATGTGGATGTACATTGGAGTTATAATGGATGGGACATCATCAATTATTTTGGAAATGATTTCTCAACCATATCTTCTAGAAAGTATAATGGTTTCCCAAAAATATGATGTTGGAATTTATAAGAATGACTAAACTATAAGAAAAGGTAAATCGTTGGAGTTAAATTTTAATAAATAAGGAATCTTGATATGTGGGTTAATAATATGTGTTCTATCAAAAATCATTTTAAATATAGAACTATTTGATGATGAACAAAGTTTGAATTTCTCCATTCACCCTAGAAACACAATGATATATCAAGATCTATGACATCACTATTTATGGGATAACATGAATAAAGAGATCTCTAATTATACATTAATTTTTCTTGTATGTCATCAATGATGGTTGAAAAGAAGAAGTCAAAGGGTATGATGTAAGAATTACCCTTAGAAATGTGGAAATGGAAAAAATCACCATGTTATTTGTCACCATGATAGAAAAAATCAAAGGGAAACAATGAAATATAGGTTGTGGATCATCTTACACAGAATATGCACTTCATTATGATTCATGATGATTTATCACTATATCAACTTTCACAGATAAACAACACTGATGTTTGTAAGGCATCAAAGAGTACCACTATTGATTATGTCCAATCTAGATCCAAGATTCACCTCTATGTTTAGGAATTGTCAGTATTATTCTCTAAACAATGAACTGAATATCAGTACTAATTATCACCCTCCAACTAATGGCCAATGTGAGTAGATTTTGAAAAAACAGGAGACCATGTTCAGAGTATGATCGATTGCCTTAAAAGAAGAATGAGACCATTATTCCCCTCTATAACGACCCAATCTTTTTGAGTAGTATATTAACTTACTCTTACTGATTTAATAAGATGTTAATGGTTAATGCAGAAAGAGGAGTCAATGGCTTCATCCAGTAGACTCGACCCTTATGAAGCCCACTTATCAGAGCTTGGGAAGGAGGTAGCATCTGTGGGCTTCGCTTTGGACCAAGACCAAGCCGAACTCCAGCATGTCAAGCTTGAACGGAAACGCCTACGGGAGAAGTTCAAGTTAGTAGAGATTACTACTAGGGCAATGTTATCTGAGCCTCCCTCAGATTCTCTCACCATAACACACCTTACACTTAGGTCTTATGCCGGTGTTATAAGGGGCTATGTGACGAGACCCTAGCTTCCTTGTGTAATACTTTCGGGTGAATGAATTGAGATTTCTTCCTTTAGTGATGTTTGTGAAATTTCAAATGTCCAGATAATTTTAGAATGTATTTTATTGATGAATTTTGAAAAAAGGATATTTTAAAATATTTATTTAAACCCTAAATAAATAATGATGTGTAATGATTTTCAAAAAATGGTCTTCTACAAAAGTGTTCAGTAAGGAATTTGGAGTCTAATAAGATCAACTTAATTATTGATGAATAGTAAATTATGAATAGTGATTTTACGCTTAGGATTAGTAATGTGACCAAATGGATTAGTAATTTCACTTAAAGAAAGTTTTAATATAATTTAGACACCTAGATTAAGTAATGTGATTCAATAAAATGGGTAAATAACGGTTTCATAAATTATTAGTCAAGTATTAGTTTTTTCAAATGAATAGTGTTTTTTAATTAAAAATTTAATTAAAAATAATTAGAAAATTATTTTTATAAAAAGGACTTTATTTCTGAACTCAGAGCATCGATGTTATGTTAAGGTAATTTTTGGGGATTTTTCTGAAAAAAATGAATTTTCGATGAATAGTGTTTTTTTTAAAAATTAAATTAAAAATATTTAGAAAATTATTTTTATAAAATGGATTTAATTTTTGAAATCAGAGCATTGATAATTGGTTAAGGTGAAATTTTGGGATTATTCTGAGAAAGTTGAATTTTCGATGAATAGTGAAAATATAGTTTTTAAGTTACGGGTGTTTAATGACATCATTAAATGATGTATTAAGTATATATTCAATATGGTCGAATTATGAATAGTAAGATAAGGTATGAGGTGTCCCAAGTGGCCAATACCATGGGCAAATACCATGGGCAAGCCCATGGTTTTGCCAAAACCACTAGTGAGGTGTCCCTTGGCCATTAATGCCTTGTCCCCTCACTTTCCCTATAAATACCCACCCTTTCCTCCTTTAGTTTTCACTCCCAACTCTCCCCCAATTAAGTTCTGGTATTCTTACCTTCCAAGGAGTCCTCCCAAGGTTCCCCCAAGCCCTCAAGGTCCAAAACATTGAGTTTCAAGAGTCATGTTTTAAGGTAAGGGATCCGACCCCTCTCTTTCTTTTCATGTAATCTCTTTTATGTCGTTCCTTTTATGCTCCATGTTCTTATGTGATATGATGTTCTTTTCTATTCCTCTTACTTCCCTTTTCATTTTTATATGATGAGAGATCCTCTATTACTCTCATCATTTCATTTTATGAAATTTTAAGAGACGTCGTTAGGCTGCCGAATTTTTAAGGGATTCTTTCACCCTTCTCATTTTTCAAGTTCGATTTTCATGTCAAGTCTTTCAATTTCCTTTTTATTATGTTGGGGTATGATCTCTATACCTATCATACTGATCTCTTATGATCATATGACTAGATACCCTATTTGATCTTGTCAATTCATTTTTATTGAAGTTCAAGTGACGCCGTTAGGCTGTCGAATTTTCATAAGAGAAATCTAATTTTTGTCTTCCTTCCATGTTTTTCATTTCAAATGGTATGTCCTTCAAACTTCATTACCATGTCCATATATCCTTCTTATTCTGTCCCCCTACTGTTTTATGGATCAATTGTGAGTGGGTGACCCATGTCCCCTCTCTTTTCAATGTTTTCTAAAACCCCGAAACATAGTCGTTATGCTGCAGAATTTTCGTCTCAAAATGCCTCTCTCTTTTCTCAAAATTATTTTATGTTATAAAGTGAATACTCAAAGCTCTTATTTCTACAAGGCTATTCACATATATATCAAAATTTTCTATTTTAAATTTTGGGATTTACATACATGAGACCCGCTTTCCTTTTCCGTGGGTTTAAAGTGACGCAAAGATCATGTCTTTAAAGCAGTTTTTAAAACGTTATGATTATGAAATGAAACCCATTTATTTTATGCTATATGGGTTATTTATGAAATGTTTGATGATGATATATGTGGCTCACATGACAATAAAGGCAAATTTAAGGGTGAGACCTGATAGCGCTCCAATGCATTGGGTAATGATGTAACCACTAGAAATTACAATTTTCACGATACCTTGGTGAATAACCTTGGTAATTTTCAAATGACACATTGGTGATGGACCTTGGTGATATGTTCATGATTGTATATGTTAAATGATGTAGCCACATCTTCAAGTTATGAAAAATGTTTTTTTTATTATGAAATGCCTCATGATTTCTTTCTCATGCCTTAAAGTTCTTTTCATGTCCTTATTGAAGTATATCAAGTTCACATGTAAAATGTTCCTCTTGTTTCCCTTACTGGGCCTTCTGCTCACCCTTTCTTTTGATGTATGTCCCCATGTTATGAGATGCAGTAATGAACCTAGGATGAACATAAGGAGAATCCTTTCAAGTGTTTAAGAAGAATGCTTTATGTTGTTTTCATGTATTTTGTTCCTGGTTTCCAAGACACTAGACCTTAAAGATCCTCAGTTATGTGTAATGTAATGAAAGTTTATGTTATAAGAAGACGAGATGCTATACCCTCTGATCGATATCTCTTACAATAAATGTTTCCACTCAAGATTCAAAATTGCTTCCTATAAATCCCTTTATTGTACGAGGTGTAGACCGTTGGCATATTGGAATGAAGTTGGGTAAAGAGAAATTATGGTTCCTGAAATGTTCAAAGAAATGGTGGAGATAGTTAAGATAATTCTTCATCACATAAAAAATGATTAGAGTTGATAGAAGATCTATGATGTCAATTTTTGGTGAAAAATATAGTTTGATGTCAGAGACATTATATTCCTATTCATTTCACCATGGAAGGAAGTGATGTGATTTATGAATAAGGTAATCCATAGTCTAAGGTGTATTGACCATTTTGAGATCCTAGATTGATCTAAGATTTGGGCTATCCAATAGAACTCCCACCGAACAAGTATCAAGTACATTATTTATTCCATTTATCTCTCTTAAGAAATAATATACTATAACCATCACTACTACTCATTATAGTGGTCTTAACATTGGAGAATGAACATTCCTATGAGGACCATCTTGTGAGGATCGTAGATCATAGAGATAAAGTTCTACGAAATAAGAAAATTCCCCTCATCATGGTGTTGTGGACAAACCATATGATTGAGTAACCAATGTGCTAACTAGAGGAGGTGATAAAGAAGAGTTACCTTCATCTATTTTAGTGTGGAAAAATAATATTTTTAGGCAAAAATTTCTATAGGGGGAATATTGTAATGACCTAAACTATTATGAATAAAATTAACATATATATTTTAATTAATTGTATTATGGTTTTAGAAAAAAATACACCAATTTTATTATTATATAGAATATGATTTAAATGACCAATAAGTATCATTTCTATTGATAATTTAACCATGAAACACATGACTAGTACAAATATAAGGTTTTAACAAATCCGTTTGGAACATACAATGGATGTGATGGCCTCGACTAGTCGGATTGTACCCTATGAAGCCCATTTATCATAGCAGTTTAAGAGATAGAATTTCTTGGTTTTCCATAGACCAATCCCAAGATGAGATCCAAAAACATTAGAAAGAGTGAAACCATTTATATGAGATGTTTATGTTCATTGAGATAAAGACCTAAACCAAGTTCACTAAACGACCCCATGGAAGCTCCACCATCACATACCATACAATTAAAGTGTATGTTTTGTATTAAAGGGATATGTATCAATACACTACCAATAGTAATATGTACATTATTTTTTATAGAATAATGATATATTTTCAACCTGTTATTGAATCATAATAAATTATTTTTATTTTTGATTCAATAAAAATAAAATTGTATTTTTGGTTAATATTCAAATTCAATTAATTAATTAATTTAATTTTTAAATACAAAAATATTTCATTAAAATATTTTATTAAATTAAATTTATGGAACACAATTGATCATATAATTTGTTGGTCAGATTAGAGTACTCAAGAGGGGGTGAATTGAATATCTATTAAAAATTTGTGTTTACAATGTTTTCTTAATAAGGTTCCCCAATAAATTTAAATACAACCCAGTTAATCAATGTTATACAATTATGAAAGATTGACTGTTTAAATAAATTAACAGAGGATTGATTAATTCTTAGTAATATTAATATTAGTTACTAACATTACATTTGAATCTATTATAATAAGGACAAAAAATTATAACTTCTTTCTAATATTAACTTTCAATGTATATTTTAGTGATTTCTGAATTAAACAGTAAAACAGATAAAATTAAAAAAAACAGCATATATATAGGAAGGAATATGAATTTCTTTCAAAGTGTCCTAAATGTGGGACATCATGGTATAAGGTGAAAGAAAAATCACAGGCTGGCGTAGAGATTACAAAGCTCCCTTCAAAAGTATTTTGGTATCTTCCTATAATTAATCGTTTCAAACATTTATTTCCTAATTCACATGATGCAAAAAGGTTAAGATGTCATACTGAAGAGCGGGTATGTGATGGAAAAATACATCATCCAGCTGATTGTCCACAATGGAAGAAAATTGATGCACAGTATTCTACATTTGGAAATGAAATTAGAAATCTCAGACTAGGGTTGTGCACAGATGGAATGAATCCATACCGAACACTCAGTAGCACACATAGTTCATGGCCTGTTTTATTGGTAATTTACAACCTCTCTCCTGATGTTTGTATGAAGCCCAAATATGTCATGTTTTGTACAATGATCTCTGGTCCAAAGCAACCTGGTAATGATATTGATGTTTACTTGTCACCGTTGATTGATGATTTGAAACTGTTATGGGATGATGGTATTAGGGTGTATGATTTTTATAAAATGGAATATTTTCAACTGCATGCAGTGCTTCTGTTCACTATAAATGACTTTCCAGCGTATGGAAAATTGTCTGGATACAGTGTTAAAGGGCATAAAGCATGTCCAATTTGCGAACAACAGACGTCATATTGTCAATTGCATCATGGGAGGAAAACAGTGTACATGGGTCATAGAAAGTTTTTGCCTATGTAACACCCTTATAGAAGACTAAAAAAGGCATTCCATGGCTCACAAGAATTTGATATTGCTCCAAAACCTTTATCCCCTGATCTGTATTTTGAGAGGGTGAAAAAACTTGACGTGACATTGGGAAAGACACAGAAATCTGGTAATAATAGACATATTTGTAAGAAAAGGTCAATTTTTTTTGAATTACCATATTGGAGGTATCATGAAGTTAAACATAATATTGATGTCATGCACGTGGAAAAGAATATCTGTGATAATTTGATTGGAACATTGTTAGATATTAAAGTAAAGACTAAAGATGGGTTTAATGCAAGATTAGACTCACTATCAATGGGAATACGTTTGGAGTTAGCTCCCACTCCTAAAGGAAGACGAACATTTCTTCCCCCGGCTTGCCATACATTATCGAAGAGGGAGAAAATTAGCTTCTGTCAGTGTCTTCATGATACCAAAGTGCCTCAAGGTTATTCTTCTAATGTAAAAAATTTTGTCTCATTGAAGGACTTGAAGTTGATAGGTATGAAATCACATGATTTTCACATCATGATGCAACAAATTCTACCAGTTGCATTGCGTGGAATATTGCCCATTTGTGTCAGAAAGACTATAATGAAGTTGTGTTATTTTTTCAATTCAATTTGTAACAAGGAAATTGATGTGAATGCTTTGAACATTTTGGAAAAGGATGCAATTTTTATACTTTTTAAATTGGAAATGTATTTTCCTCCAACTTTTTTTGATATAATGGTGCATTTAATGATTCATCTGGTTCGAGAAATAAAGCTTTGCAGACCTGTATATCTTCGTTGGACGTATCCTTTTGAAAGGTATATGAAAATATTAAAGGGGTATGTTAAAAATCTATATCGACTTGAAGCCTCCATTATTGAAAAGTATATTTCCGAGGAGGTAGCAGAGTTTTGTACGAGCAACTTGGTTGTGGCGAAACACATAGGTTTGCCTGCATCTCGCCATGAACGAGTTAATAATGAGGGAAAGGGGATTCGCGGCTTGAAAGTCAAATCATTGTCAGCTGAACAGATGAAGAAGTTATAATCATACATCCTGAATAACATAGCTGATGCTCAACCGTATATCACATTTCATATTAATGAGTTGAAACAATGTCATCCAAAGAAGAAATAAATGTGGATTCTGAATGAGCACAACAAATTTTTTTTGTCATGGATTAAAAAGAATTTGCTTGGTAGATCAGATGTATCAGAGACATTAAAATGGATAGTGGGTGGTCCATGTTTAAATGTGATAACATGGTCCGGTTATGACATTAATGGTTATACATTTCATACAAAAGCTCAAGAAAACAGAAGTACAGTTCAAAATAGTGGTGTATCGGTGTTTGTAGAAGCAATGAATTTTTTGAGTGCTAAGGACAGAAACCCAATTTCTGCATTAAGTGCATATTATGGAGTGATTGAAGACATATGGGAGGTTTATTACATTAAAATTAAAGTTCCCCTTTTTTACTGTAAATGGTTTAACGGTAACAACAGTGCCAGACACGATGAATTTGGAATAACACTTGTTAATCTGAATAGATTGGAAGACACAGCTGATTCTTTTATAATGGCAACACATGCAAAAAAAAATTTCTATGTAGTAGATCAATCAGATATGCAGTGAGCTGTTGTTTTACAAGGGAAAAAACAATATGTTGGTGGGGATGAACTTGATGAATATGCTGATTTATGTGAGATCTCTACTTCCATGGAAAGATTAACCGAACATAATGATGATCATGTTGAAGACATAGTTTGTTCCATAAGGAACGATCACGACGAAGGAATTTGGGAAAAAAATCAATTTGTACATTCCTAAAATTACAGGTAACATATGTTTATTTCTTGTTTACATTTATTTTTTCCATAAATGTTAGATATTTTAAGTTTTTTATTTATTAAAACATGTTTTAAAACAAAATAAGTATATGTTTTTGTTTATTTTAAGTTCTTTTATTTTACTTTATCATGTTTATAACCATTACATGAATTATATATCTATTTTTTTGTTCACTGACAATTACTTTACCATGTTTACCATGTTTACCAGGTTTACCATTTTTAACATTTTTACCATATTGACCATCTTGACCATCTTTACCGTCTTTACCATTGTTTAACATGCTTACCATATTACCAATGTTTACTATTATGTAACTTAGTACACATTTCTATTTTCTGATTACAGTAGTATTAAAATATTTGAATTTGTATATTTGTGAACTGACGTTTGTTTTTTTGATTTGAAGGATAATGACAGATCATTCAGATGATCAACCACATGATTCTGGAGAGGAGCATATTGTTGGTCATACCTCTGGGGATGAACATTCACATGCTCCTATTATGACAAAGAGTTCAAAGGTTGGTAAACATGGGTGCACACGTTTACCAAAATTATCACTTACCCGTATGCCGGATCAGAGGATAGTCGTTGAGTTTGATGATGATGATATTCCTAGAAGTCCGAACGCAAAAGATTTTAAGAGTTTTGTAGCAAATCAGGCTAAGAGCAAAGTAAGCATTCTGTATGATGATTGGAAAAGTGTGGATAAAGAGATTATCTATCAGTTGTGGGAGATGATTTTGGTAAGATATTTTGTTATTATTTGACCATTATTTTAATGTTTCTAGTATATATAATATGTTTAACCACTTCTTTATCAGATGACATTTGATATTCCTGACATTGGAGGAGTCAGGAAGAAATTCTTATCGTTGGCTGCCAGGAGAAGGAGGGATTTCAAATCAACCCTCTCATCTGATTTCATTTATGGTCATAGGAGTCATGACAATACATGTCATATATATCCTTTTATAGATGAAGACACATGGAGACAGTTTGTTGAAAGTAGAAGAAAAGAGTCATTTCTGGTAAGGGCAATGTAAACTTTTATAAAATTTCTTATATAAATGATTTTATTAATGTTTTGTTAATGATTTCTTATTCTTAAATTACAGCAAAAAAGGAAAGCTCATCAGGAGATCCAATCTAAAAATGTATACCCTCATAGTTTATCTCGGGGAGGGTATGCATTATTGGAAGAACAAATGATGGCGGAAAAATTTCAACAACTAAGAGCTGAGTCTTTAAGCTCTGGAGAGGTGGCCCCTCCATCCCCTCCATCTAGACATGAAAAAAGGAAGAGAGCTCGGAAGGGAAAAAAACGGCAAAATCTTTCGGAAGAATCGAGAATCATAGCTGAGAGGATTGTAAGATATCTATTTAATTTATTTAAGTTAACTATTTTCTTCATATAATTTCAATCATTACAGAAATGTTCAATTAATTAATACAGGACTCTCTTGAGGAGCAGAGTTCAGAGGGGACATTTACAGCTACTGGGAGGGAAGATATTTTATTTGCAGCGTTGGGAAGGCCCGAACATCTTGGTCGTGTAAGAGGATATCCGGCAGGTGTGTCGGTAAGAAAAGTGTTTCCACATTCTTAAACTTCTAACATTGAGGGGGTTTATAAAAAAAATAGAATCCTTGGAGGCTGAAGTTCATAATAATAATGCGATGATGGAGGACAAGATTAGAGAGTTGGTGCAGTCTTTGTTTGCAGAAATGAAAAGACAATTTCAGACTGCAGCTCCCACTCCTCCACCTCCCCCTGCAGACCCCATTATTTATCCTCCACCTCCGCCAGTAGCTCCCACTCCCCCACCTCATCCTGTGGACCCCATTTTTTATCCTACGCCTCCGCCACAGCTTCCTACATATTTCAAGTTGTATGTTGATGATTCTCAACATCATATAGTAGCATATGGGTTGGTATATTGTATAGGAGATATAGTTCATCATCAACAATTAGAGGTCGAGAATCAGAGGGTCACTGTACAAGATATTATAGATAGATCAGCTAGGGTACCAATACCTACAGATGAGGTGGCGACAGTTGGACAAAGTATCATCCATTTTTTATTTTGGCCATCCAGACTTCTTCGACTCATTCCCATAGAGGTATGAATGTTATATCTTTTATTTTTTTTTATTAAAGTTGTTTTATCATTTCAAAACTAATATATTTTTCAATTTTTTTTACAGGAATTCTTCAAAGGTAAAGAAATACTGTATAGACAACAACAAAGCCAAATGGCTATGACATCAGATACAGATTCAAATTGTCTTGACAGATTTTCAAGATATTCACATTTTTTGTTGGGTTATTATGAGTTTCCAATAGAACATCAGGGTTGTGACGTGAAATAAGTGTGGGGATTATAAAAATTGATATCATGGAGCTTGTTTCTGGAGATAAGTTGGGCATCAACGTGGTGCAAATTTTTTCCATGTAAGTCTTAACACCTTTTCCCTGTGTTATATTTAATAAAAATGTATACTAATGTATGTTTTGTATTAGGTATATTTATAAAATTTGTGAGAGGAATGAGCTGACATAAGTATATGGATTCATGGACCCACAATTGATTTCCCCTGAAGCATGTGCATTGAATGAGGATCAAAGAATGGTTTATATTGCTAAAAGATTTGAAAAGAATATAATCACACAATGTTGGATGATGCCTTTTTGTGAGAGGTATGAAACACATTTCTATCAAATAGTTAATTATCTTTTAACATAAAAACCACTAACGTTAAATTTCCTTTTATCAGTGATCATTGGATGTTAGGGTTTTTTTTCCCAAGGGAGAAAGCTCTTTATTGGATATGCTCTGTCCATGGTGATGTGCGAGAAAGTTTTAAGAATATATTGGAAAAGTATGTTTCAATTTCTCAATAGTTTTATATATTATAATGAATTTTAAATTTACCCCATTCGTATTATTTTCTAATAGTGCATGGGCCTACTTTCAAAAAAACACAAAGAAAAGAAATGAAAAGATCAAATATGTAAATGCGAAGGTAAATTTCCATTTATAATTTGTACCTTTTGATTTATTACATAAAGATAATATATTGAATTTACACTCATTCAAACAGAATTTTCATGAACAACAAGGCCTCATAGAATGCGGATATTATATGTTAAGATTTATGTATGAAATAATATCAACTGGGACAGTTGTGAATTTTTACCTGGTACGATTTCCTCTTAAACTTTGCCATAATATTTCAATTTGATTTATTCATTATACACGTTAACTACCTTCTTTTTCATTTGTAGCTTTTTGATGACCCTAAAACCTATACTGCTGAAGACATCAAACACTTACAAGTGGAGTGGTCAAATTATTTTACAGGTTTTATTGAATTTTAGTTGTTTGTAATGTAAAATGTAATTTTGAATATTGTCGTTGTAATTGTGTATTTGGTAGTTGTTTAGGTTGGATTTAGTTTTTTTAAGTTGACAGTGTAAGTTTTGAATGTCATATAAGTGAATGTTTAATTTTTCTCTACTTCTTGTTTTGGTTTACTTTTGATGGTTTTTCTGGTATGGATTTGGTTCTGAGGGGGAGGGGTTACAAGGGTGTGGGGGTGTGTTCAGTGGGGTTGGGGGGTGTCCAGCGGTCTGGGAGGGCTGTCCGGTGGGGTGGGGGGACAGTCCTGGGGGGTGGCAGGGCTGTCCAGGGGTGTGGGAAGGTGGTCCAGGGGTGTGGGAGTGCTATCCAGGGGTGGGGGTATACATGAGGGTGGGGGGGGGGGGTTGTCCAGGGGTGTTTGGGGCTGTCCAGGGGTGTGGTGGGGGCTGTCAAGTGGGGTGAGGGGGTGCTGTTCATGCGGGTGGGGGGTTGTCGAGGGGTGTTTGGGGCTGTCTGAGGGTCGGGGGGCAGTCCAGGAGTGTGGTGGGGGCTCTAATGGGGTGGGGAGGGTTTTCCAAGGGGTATACATGAGGGTGGGAGCTCCAATGGGGTGGGGGAGGGCTGTCTAGGGGGTATACATGAGGGTGGGGGCTCCAACGGGGTGGGGGACAACTGTCCATGGGGTATACATGAGGGTGGGGGCTGTCTAGGGGGTAAGTTTTATATGTTATCAATGTACATGCTTAATTTTGATCTATTTCTGTTTTTGTTGTACGATTTCTTGATTTGTTTTCTGTTTGATTCTGGTGGGGAGAGGATGACTGCATTCAATTTTTTTAAAAAAAATTGGGTTTATCACGTCAGTTATTTAATAAAAGACATGATAAAAGGCCTGGAAAATGGTTTATCTCGTCGGTTATTTAATAACCGACATGCTAAAAGGCCTGGAAAATGGTTTATCACATCGGTTATTTAATAACCTACGTGATTAAAGGCCTGAAAAATGGTTTATCACGTCACTTATTAAATAACTGACGTGATAAAAGGCATGAAAAATGGTTTATCACGTCGGTTATTTAATAACCGACGTGATAAACACCCCTAACCCCAGTTTATCACGTCGGTTATATAATAACCGACGTGATAAACACCCCTCACCCCGGTTTATCAGGTCGGTTATATAATAACCGACGTGATAAACACCCCTCACCCTGGTTTATCACGTTGGTTATATAATAACCGACGTGATAAACCCCCCTCACCCCGGTTTATCACGTCGGTTATATAATAATCGACGTGATAACCCCTCTCCCCCGGTTTATCACGTCGGTTCTTAAAAAACCGACGTGATAAACCCCCCTCCCCCCAGTTTATCACGTCAGTTGTTTAATAACCGATGTGATAGACCATTTCCCTGTCCTTTTATCACGTCAGTTTTTTAATAACTGATGTGATAAACCATTTTCTAGGCCTTTTATCATGTCGGTTGTTAAATAACCAACGTGATAAAACCTTCCCATTTTCTTTATCACGTCAATTCTAAAATAACCGATGTCATAAACATCACGATTTTATGTTTTTGACGTCGGTTTTTAAATAACCGACGTCAAAAACGTTATTTATAATGTCTCCCATATTAACGTCAGCTAGAAACCGACGTAAAAAATGAAAAATAACCGACGTAAACAATGTTTTCTGCACTAGTGAGAAAACCCTTATACTCATCGTTTAACTTGTTATGACCAATAAAAATTTCACACATCACTTAAACAATCTTCTTGTTTCTTTAAGCTGCATTATATGCTAACGAATTTAGATTATGTTGAATCAATGAGGCTAATTCCTATGGGGTATAACTTAAAATATCCTCAATAGGGTAAGAAATCAGTTCTAGTCTTAATGTCATCACTATCTCCATTTCATCAACCATACCACTGAGTGTTTTTACTTAATCACTAAGTTGTTTGTTCTCTATTATGACTTCTTGAATCTCATGAAGCATCTTCAGATGAATCTTTCATATGATCTTTTCCAATAACTTGGAAGAATATCTTTCACTTAAATTTGTTATAAGATCTGGTAGGGTGTTCATGAGTTTCTTAATACCAACCAATATGGTAGGTCCAAATTCATTAAGGTTATCCAGATTCACCATGTTTAGAGGTTCTTGTGAAGGTTCCAGAATAGAAGTTGAGACTGGCTCAGGTTCTCTGGTCGAGATATCATCAAGAGAAGATGCAAGTTTGAAATAATACATAGTTGACAGATCTATTCCTGTAAATTTTACTTTATGGGAATCAATAACTTCAAAATAACTGGGGAATTTATACCATGTATCCACTGATCATGGATCAATCGTATTAGGGACTTCAAAAGATTCTAGATTGGGGGGTTTTCCCCCCTCAACAGGTGCATCTTTCATAAGACCATGAGATTTAGATCCTTGATCTATTTCAATGATTTCATCACTAATTTTCTTGCACATTTCCTTTTTAGCCAACTGAATGGCTTTCCCCATTCAATATTCTACATATGGAATAACTTGAGGAACAACTTGTTCCTCTGGGTGTTTCTAAAGTGTTGTTTCTTTCACAACAGAATGATCATATTTTATATGCTTATCTACAACTTCTTTTTCACTTACCTTAACATCTAATTCTTCGTTGGAAGATTGTTGTTCTTCCAGATTAATAAATTATTCAAGGAAATTCATTTCTTTCTCAAATAAGACTTGAGGAGAAGATTCACTATCTTTCTCAACCATAATAGTTTATCTTAGAGGTATAAAAACCTATTCTTCTTCTTCCTCATCAAAATACTCAGCACGTTCATCTGGTTCCAAACCAGAATAAGAAATATCCTTAGGTCTTGAAGGATGATCCACCAGATGAAACTTTTCATAACCACTATCATTATCGTCCCCCAATAATTTTCTCTATGGATTCCAATTAATTTTCATTCTCTTTACTTTATCTTTTTAATGTTAAAACTCATAGTCCTTAATGGGTTATTTATCTTGTCCAACTAATCCTTTTACATGAATCATAGTTGAGATAATCCTTGAATAGAACATGGACGTTGACTTGGAGGTTTTTTTGATAAAATCACACATATGGTGTATAACATACTTTCATAGGTTGATATTATGTCCATTTTTCAGGAGATGTATAAAAAATACAACATGATACTTGATTATAGAAAAATCACCTTTTCTGGGTCTAATCAAATTCTTAACAGACTTAAACAAGAGTCTGGTTTCAACATATAGCTCGACAGCTATGGCTCTCCTCTTAGTTTCATTTCCAATTAAACTTCTCAAAGCTTCTTCCAAAACAAAGAACTCACTTGGAGGTGGAGGACCTCTATGGCAGTCATCACAAATACCCTCATGAGGTATCTTAAGGAATGCGTCATATAAACTCATAGAAAAGGTACAAATTTGGCCATTGATACAACCTCGCAAAACATAATCATCTTGCGAATCAAAATAGAATTGAACATGCTGATAAAACTGTGTAACTAGTTTTAGGTAAATAGGCATATCCTATTTTGTGATGCAATCCGTCCATCGATACTCTATTATAAATTTCATTATCAAAGCCTTAATTTACATAAGATACTTAGGGCATATCTCATTTTCAGGTAATACTATTATGTTTAACAAATTCAGATTTAAAGGACCTTCGGGTGCTAACTTTGGGGTGATTTTCAACTTCTTATTTGAATTGTGCTTCTCAGGAGTTGATGACGATGGGAATTTCTTCCTGGAAATTCACAAAATGCTCGAGAGAGATAATGGTTGAAATAGGGTTTAATGTTTGAGTGATGAGAGATCTGGTGAAGAACGAGTGAAACTTAAATTATATTATCATTTAGGGATATCAAGCATCGCAGGATCAAAAATGCGGTAAAGAAAAATGAATAAAACAATGAATTACTGTGATATGAGTTATACTATATAAATAAAAAAATAAAGAATCTTTATGTTGAGACTATAATCAACCATCATGTTGAGACTGTAAGAATCCTTCATGGTGATACTGTAACGAGCGTTCACGGTGAGACCATAGCAGTGTGATTTCTAAAATATGTGACCATATTGTTTGAGATAGTAACTGTCAGATAGTAACCAAGAAATAGTAATTGTGAGACCATAAACATGAAACATCAACTCTTAGGATAGTAAAACTATAGAACTATTAGAGGTAAATAGAAATCTTAAGGCAGTGACTTTTCAAACCATACAATTTGAAGTAGTATACTTACTACTTAAGATTTATCATTCCCAATACATGTATGATGTAATCTTTTCCTTCTGAATTTAATGGTTTGGTGATTATATCAGAAAGCTAACATTCAGTTCCAATTAATCAAAAAGTGATGTCACCTTTTTGGTAATGATCTCTCAAAAAGTGATGTTTTACATAAATGTATTTTGTCCTAGAGTGTGAAACAAGATTGTTTTATATGATAATAGAACTTGTATTGTCACATTTTATAGGTACATGTCTGAATTGATATCCATAATCCAGTAATGAGTGATTCATCCATAAAATTTGAGCGGAACAACTGCAAGTAGCTAGGTATTCAACTTCTTCAGTAGATAATGTAACAGAGTTTTGTTTCATACTACACCATGATAATAGAGGATTGCCTAAAAAGTGACATGTTCCAGAGGTTCTCTTCCTATATAACTTTCAACAACCGAAGTCAGCATCAGAATAACTCACTAATTCAAATGATTTTATTCTAGGATGGAACAATCCTAGATTGGGTGTATGCGTGAGGTATTTGAAAATTATTTTAAAATCATTTAAATGATATTCCTTAGTATTTTCTTGAAAATGAGCACATATAAACACACTAAAAAATAATTTCAGGTCAGCTAGTAGTTAAGTAGAGTAAGATTCCAATCATTTCTCTATAAGTGGTTTGATCAAAAGATTTTCCATCCCCATCAAGATCAAACATACATTTAGTACTCATTGGAGTGTCACAACATTTAGTTTTATCCAATCCAAAAAAATTTAGAAGATCACGAGTATATTTTCATTGATTTAAAATAATACCATCATTATTTTGAAATATTTGAAATCCAAGAAAGAATTTTAGTTCACCCATTAAAATCATTTCAAATTCATTATGCATCATTTTACAAAATTCAATACATAATGAATTTTATAAATATCCAAAGATAATGTCATCTACATTGATTTGAACTACTAAAACATCATTGGAAATTCGTTTTATAAAAAGGTTAGGAATAACTATTCCATTTGTAAAACCTCTAGAAATAATAAAAATACTTAATCTATCATACCAAGATCTAGGATCTTGTTTTAATCCATAAAATGCTTTTGATAATTTCATAATTTGGTTAGGTAAATGAGGGATTGTAAAACTAGGGGGCTATTCAAAAAATACATCCTCAACTATATACCCATTTTGAAATCCACATTTGACAACCATTTGATATACTTTGAAATTTAGATGTGAAGCATAAGCAAGCAGAATGTTGATGGATTTAGGTATAGCTACTGGTGGAAAGGTCTCTTCAAAATTGAATTCATTCTTCTTGACTATAATCATGTTCAACTAATCATTCCCTGTTTATAACTATATTACCATCATCATCTACCTTATTTCTAAACACCCATTTAGTGCTTAAGGTGAATGTGTCTTTGGGTATGTCAATAATTTAACAAACATTGTTCCTTTCAAACTGATTAAGTTCTTCTTTCATATCCATCAAACAAAATTCATCATTGATAGCAACATTAATGTTTTCAGGTTCATGTTGTGACAAGAAATCTTAATAATCAACCTGATTTTTAAGAGAAGCTCTAGTTTGAGTTCCTTTGTCTATGTATCATACAACAACATCTAAAGGATGGTTCTTAAGAGTTCTAACCGCAATATAAATAGAAGGACTGGTGATTTTAAGGTTCTTCAATAGGTCCAGGTTCATTATAACCATAATCTAATGAATTTATTCATCTGAATGATAACACATATTATTTTACAGGATGGTTAGACGTTATTTAATTAATGTCCAAATTTGATACATCATCCTCCAGGTTCTCTAGTGTTGCATTAGGCTCATGTGTATCTGTTTCATCAATGATGATATGGACAAATTCTTCTAAACATTTAGTTATTTTATTGAAAACTATATAGTCTTTCCTAGATATTGACTATCCTAAAAATATTCCTTCATTACACTTGGATGAAAATTTTTCAAGATTATCCTTAGTATTAATGATTTATACGTAGCATCCAATAACTTTTAATTAGCTAACTCTGGGTTTTCTATTATTCCACAACTCATATGGAGTTCTATTTAGAATCGGTATAATTAATAGTCTATTGATAATATAACATGCTTTATTTATAGGTTTATCCCAAAAGAAACTAGTTAGGTCATATTCATGAAGAAAGGATCTAGAAATATCTTGTAGGGTTCTATTTCTTCTTTCTACAGATCCATTCTTTTGAGGTGTTATAGGGGCGGAAAAACTATGGCTACAACCATTTTTCAAGAAAAAGGATTCAAACTCTTGATTTTCAAACTCACGGACATGATCACTTTTCAAGGATTTAATTCTAAATCCACTATGATTTTATATAGTTTTTGAACATTTGTTAATATGAGAGCAAGCTTGACTTTTGTGTGCCAAAGATAAAGTCCATGTATATCTAGAAAAATCACCTACAAGACCATAAACATAGCGATTCCCATTAAAACATGAAACCCTAGATGGTCCAAAAAAATCCATGTGATCCAGTTTGAGAGGTTGAGAAGTTGAAACTTCTGTCATTAGATTGAAGAAATTTTTTTGTTTCTTTCCTTTTTTACTAGGATTACACACTTTATCCTTTGGGAACTCAAGTTTGGGTAGTTCTTTGACTAACCATTTTCTAGTTATCATTCTATGGGAATGAGTGTTAAAGTGTCCTAGTCTCCTATACAAAAGCCAATACTCTTTTTGAAACACGCTTAAACATGAAGTATTTTTGGAAGCCAAATAATGTAAGTTAGTAGAATATACATTTTTATTTCTTAATGGGGAAAACACAAATTCATTTTTAGAATTAAAAACATAGAAAACAACATATTAAAATTTGACCTGAAATCCACTATCACATAGTTGTGAAATACTATGAAGATTATATTTCAATCCATCATCAAAAAGTACTTTGGAAATCAAAACTGAGTTAGAGTTAGCAATTTGTACAAGGCCAATAATAATTCCTTTTGCATTATCACCAAAGGTGACATGTCCTCCATTATTTTTTTTAAATTCATGAAGCATGAATAGTCTCTTGTCATGTGTCTTGAATATCCAATGTCCACGTACCATAAGCCTTTATATGAACTCATTAAAAAACTTTCCTAAAAAATAGTGAAATAGAAACAGATTTTGGTACCCACACTTGTTTGGGTTTAATAATATTAGCGACTGGTGTTTTATGAACCCACATCTACCTTATAGGATTCTTATAAGAGTAATGTATAGTATTTTAATAATAAACTATATTTGGTCTAAAAATGCTTGAAACAGTAGAGTGTATCATAAAATTTAACAGATTAATGTTTTCTGGAAATAAGAGTAATGATGTATGTCTTAGATTTAAAAGAAAAATTAGTTCTTCCAAAATTTCTTTTAGCGGATTGATAGCCAATTCTAGAAGTATATTTAAGATAAATCTTTTTACCTATAATTATTACCATGGTATCTTTACCATTAGTAAACCATTCATGATCCTTTTTCAATTTCATATTAGATTGTTTTAGATCATTGTTCTCTTTATGTAATTGAGAATTTTTCTCCCTTTCTACAGTGAGTTATGTTTTAACAGTAGAGGTAAGATCATGTTATTTCATTAAAGACTTGTATTTATCTTGTAGTTAATTGCATTTCACTTCAATCATAATACAATAATAAAACATATCTTCATTATAAATATTCTGAGAGTCACTCCCATCTCTATAAAAATAGGAATTTTGTATAGGAGATTCCAGTGTTACCTCAGATGTGTTATTCATAAAACATATATAGGCTTTGTTATCCTGTCCATCATGTGAAGATTTTGAGTCACTTGAACTGTCTTCCGAAGCACTCCATGTTGATTTCATTTCCTCTTTATGCTTTCTATCTTTGAACTCATATTGGTTTTTTACTTGATCTTGGTACAGTCTTCCTTGATATTTTCTTTTCCCTTAGATTCATAGCAGAAAATCTCATCTTAATTGTCACTTATTTTACATTCCTTCTTCCAACATTAATTTTGATCATATCTCCCCTTGATGATTGGTTTTCATAAAAAGTTATTCTTCTTGTATAATCTCTTGAACCTTCTTTAAAATTGATCCATCTCCTCATCACTATAAGATGATGAGTGTTAACTGTTGTAACATTCTACAAAAACATCAAATTTACCTTTCTTTTTGTGTTTAGAGGTGGTGCTCTTCAATGTAACATGTTTTATTTTGGGTCCATCCTCCTCTTCCTTGTTGAATTTAAGCTCCTATTCATACATCATATGATTTCCAATGAGTTATTTTACTAGTATATGGATGATGTTTCATGACTCTCTAATAGAGATAGAGGTGCCTCACCATCTGTTTGGTAGGAATTTGAGAATCCTTATAATCTTTTCATTGGCAGTGATTTATTTTCTATGAGAAATCAGTGTGATGAAATTTTCATTGATCCTAATAAAATTATCATAAATAGGCTCACCAGGTTTCATTTTAGAGTTATCATATTTAATAGTATAAGTATTAAGTCTCATATCATTCACAGTAGAAGTTCTTTCATGTGAAACAAACAAGGTATTCCAAATTTCGTAGGCAGTTTTACATGCAAAGAACCTATTAAATTCTTAATCTATTAAAGAGTATTATAAATAATTCATATATTTTCAATTATTATTGTAGGTAGTTTTGGTAGGTTCATCACAAGTGATTCTATCAGAAGTAGGAATCTTATATTGATCTATAATTGAAGACTATATTTCAATGATCATACTTTATGTATGCATTTTTATTTTCATTTTCCAATGAGAATAATTGGTTCCATTAAAAAATGGTGGTATGTTTGTTGCATCACCTTCTAATATATTATCCATAATAATGAAAAACTTTAAAAGAGCTAGAAATTTAGAATCAAAATAAATTTAAAGATCTTTAAAGTACAACTAAAATCGTAGTTGAATATGGTAAAAAATAAAGTCTTAATAAAAATTCCTCTGATACCAAATGTAGGTCGGAGTATAGTAATCAATAGGGGGGTGAATTCCGTATCTATTAAAATTTTATATTTAAAATGTATTCTTAAAAAGGTTCTCCAATAAATTTAAATATAGCCCAATTAATTAATGTTATATGGTTATGAACGTTTGACTATTTAAATTACTTCTCATAAGATTGATTAATTCTCAGTAATCATAATATAAGTTATTAATGAAGATATTCTAATAAGGAAAAACCATTTTAAATTATTTACAAGATTAACTATCAATGTAAATTTTAGTGATTTATGAATTAAAAAGTAAAAGAGAGTAAACAAAAATAAACAACACATCAGATATACAACAAGTGGATTAGTCTCAATATGAGACCTAATCCACTCCACTTGGTGATCATCTTCCACTATGCAGTTTATATAAATAAACTTGATCCAAACACGGTATCGAATTTAACAACATTAAACAAGATTGTCCAGGTCACACAACCTCATCCAAAGTTCATTGTAGGTATGAACTAACAAGTCACATATAGACTACTTCTACATTTATACATGGGACTACACAAGTGTAAAAATATGTAAAAGAAAGGATATCTTGTACCATTTAATTTTATATAGGGGAAAGTGCATGTTTTTATGAAGACACACACATTGCTCAAAAGATAAAATAATACACAATAGAGCAGAAATGATGAGATAATGTTAAATGTGCTCTGATTGTTTGTTAATGAAACACTTGACATATGGGATGAAGAAGATATAGAAATTGAGCCCTCTCATGGAAAATAGAGTATCAAAAGTCGGCTAGATTTGGATTTTGTTCTTTGTGGAGTTGATAGTGCAGAAATTATCTCGACTTTAGGGTTTGATTATGCTTTGTGGGTTCTCTAGAAGTGTCAGGTTTCATGAATACTCACACTACATCGTTATCGTGCACACACATGATTTTATGTTATCACAAATGTCACCACAGTCACCCCATTTTTCTTCTAGACACATTGTAGTTATTATTCGTAAAATGCATGTGTTGGAACCGAGAGGATGAATGTATTCGGCACCTCATTCCTTGTACTATCAGGTGACATGTCAACAAAGAAACATTTATTTTGTCAATGAATTTAAAAACTTAAAATATGACCGTTAAAAATTAAATTGAATAACAAAAAAATAGATTATGTAACAGTGTCATAGTCTATCTGTATGAGCTGTCACCATGAAAAAGTGTCTCCTTGAAATGGTGTCTCCTTATTTTTCTTCGAGCAGTGAGACAAATATGATGGAATAGTTGTATAGAGAATAGGAATCGGTAGCATAGATGTAGTGTTTGGATCATCGTGTCTATTCCTGGTGTCTGGATGGTCACGACTTCTAGATGGTCACGGTGCATGGATGGTCATGGTGTTTGGATGGACACGTTGTCTAGATGTTCATGGTGTCTGTATGATCATGATTTTAGGATAGTCATGGTGTTTGGATGGTCACGGTGTTTGGATGGTCATTGTGTGTGGATTGTCACGGTGTCTGGATTGTCACTGTGTCTAGTCACGATGTCTTATTGGTCATGGTGTCTGGGTGCTTTGTCAGAAAAAAACAACTGGTGGTAGACTCACAGATTCTCAAACATAGCAAAATATCTGTACACAAATTTAAATAGTGAAATTCATATAATTAATTAAACTTAATCATTCGTTAGAGAATTTAAATATAAACAAAATATTTTAAAATATTTATTTAAGGCATAATGAATTTAATCATCTGTACAAATGATTTTAGATAGATTAAATGAGATTAAAAAGATTTAAATAATGCCTAGGATTTGTGATCATTAAAACATTATTGACACAATAGGAGGACAACATAATTTTTATTATTTTAATTTTAATTTTTATAGGTGTTAAAAAAATGTAACTATCCACAAAACGTCCTTTTCAATTAATGGAGATTTTTATATTAAAAGTAAAATTCATATATTTAGATAATTATTCAGATAAAATAAATATTATTTTTGAAAAAATTTCATTGAAATAACTTGATGGTGAATTGTTCAAAATTTTATGAGAGTCAAATTTTTGGGAAAAAATAAAATACCGTAAAAATATAATATGTGTTTTACCGCATCAAAATGGAAAAATAGTGATTTGATAAATACAATCAAAGATATCCAAGTCCAAATATATGTTTTAAATTTATAATAATGTAATTTTATTTTTATTCTATTTTTTTTATTTAGGTTTAATGTTTCCTCCAAGACTTATAATATTTTTTTTATGATTTTAAAATCATTTTTAAGAGTGTGATTCACCTATGCATAAGTAGGGGAACCATTTTCTTATCACAATACTATGAACCTATAAAATAATTTAAACCACTCTCCTTTTGTATAAACCATGGAAAAACACCATCGTATGGTTTTGGTGTTTTAATAATTTATTATGTAGAGTCCAAAACCAAAATAATAATAAAAATATCCCTCCCTTTCAATATAAACCCACCCAATACCCGATTTCTCTTCCAAAAAACTCCTTAGAGAACATCCATAATTTTTTTCACTCCCTAGAGTCCTCTAAAGGCTCTCTAATATTTCAGGAATCCCCTAACAAGAATTTGGAGTAACACACACAAGTAAGGGATCCTCACCTTCATATCCTCATTTCATATTCTGGAAATTCATTAAAATTAGTTTCTTTAAGATAAATTTGTTATATAGTCATTCAATTATAATAATTATATTTCTGTCAATTTTATTTCATTTGGGTGAGGGAAAAGTTATAATCCCTCACTTGGACCCTTATGTAAGTATTTACTATTCCAAATTTTAGAAAGGGAAATTCATCCTCCACTCTACACTTTTATCAAGCAATAATTTTAATGTTATGTCTTTTAATTTATATTTTATTGTGTTGGAATAAGTTATTATATATATAAATTAATTTAAATTTTATTTATAAATTATTATACCCCATTTCACTCTCATTATCCCTCCTATGAACCATTATGCACACCCGTTAACATGCCAAAATTTTTTATGGGTTTGTTCATTTATGATCATTATCTAAGTTTCTTTATATTGTTATATAATATTGCATTGAAATTAAAAATGATGGGTTATTTTTTATCACCTCACCCATAAATCCATTATTATTAATATATGAGGATATACCCCATTATCAATTATTAATTCATCCCATATGCTTCCGTTACCATGATGAAATTTCATAAGCATCCTAAACTTTCCCTTCTTTTCAAGATTATATATTATCATATGAATTATTTATCTAATTAAATGTGAGTGGAAATGTCATTACAAATACCTATTAACATTAACAAAATTTCCATATTATTAGATACCCATTTCACACTCATCAACCCATTTTATGAATTTTTATGTAATGTCATTATGCTGACGAATTTTCACCGCGATATTCCTCACAAAACCAATTATGTAGTGAATACCATACACATTTCTTATCGTGAGTTTTCACTTTTATTCACATATACCGTAATATTGGGGAAAACATTTATTCATCCTGAACTAATTGATTGTGAAATAAATTAAAATGTTGATGGAAATCATGTTTTATTATCTATGTGGAACATTTAAGGATGAGAATGAAATGAATGTAACGAGCATTCCAGAATTATATAGCGCTTCAATGAATTGGGTAATGGTTAGTTTTAAGATACATCATGTTGGGATTGGGGTGTTAACTTATTCCTTTACGATACTTTTTCCACCAAGATGTCTTTGTGGGTTTATTGATGACCGATGTTTATGATTTTATGTTTTATGTTGTGGCCACAATTCCTAGGTTATGATTATCAGGAAATATCATAACTTATTATTAATACTCCATTTATAGCCTATTTATATTCCTATTTCTTAAAATGATTTTTATTCCACGTTTTATTCCATTTTTAATCCCATACTAGGATTTATTGATCACCCATTTCATATGAATATCCTCATGTAATCCCCTGCAGTTCTATATACGAAGTATTGTTATGGTTATGTCAAAGACGTTTTCAATAAATATGACGATTTTTATATTTTAAGTTGTTATGTAATATACCAAATTTACAAAATACACTGGACCTATGAATTTTCAAGGATATTTTATGTGTAATAAAACATTTATTAATGTGTATTAAAGTGCAGAGTTATTATTTTAACATTTATTTATTAATGTTAGGTTTTGTGTAATAACTGCATGGCCTTTCATATATGTTTTGACATATTTTTTAATTATAAAACTCTAATCATGGTTTAATCATATGAATAAGGTAATACATGATAAAAATATCATTTATATTTTTTATATATTTATATTTATTATTTGAATAAATTTAGTGATAATAAATGATATACCACATTCAATGAAACAGTATGTTGTACGTATTCATGAACACTGTTTCTATTATCTTATTTTTTTTGAAATAATGAAAATTAAATCAAGTATATATATAATAATCAAAATAGATTTTTTAGGTCATATATGTCACATATGATTATTAAAATCATCCATAATATATTCCATTTAAATAGTGAAAGAATATCATTGCATGGTGAGTCGTTAGTCCATTGTACATAGGAACATCGTTAATGTTTTACCAATGAATGGATATTATGAGGTTATATATTATATAGTAATTCCAACATAATAAATATCATATATATCATATATAAAATAAAAATTAATCATTCTTCCCAAATATGAATGGTTGTAATGGAAAAATGAATGACATTGGTCCATAAGACAATAGCACGCTATAAACAATAATGATGATTCAAAAAAAAATTATAAAGGTTTTTAGGGTGTTATTTCTTACACATATCATTAAAAATTATCATAATCTAGAATATACTATGGATATTATATAAGTAAAGTATAATAATAATTTAACGGGGTGGATAATGATATAATATAGAATCTCTCATTGATGAATGTTACATAATCTTTAGGTATCATGATTATGTTTTCAATAAATCCATGTATGATTATAGTTTTGTACAAAATAGTGATTATAGGATGGGGGAGTTTAGTTGGGATGTTTTTTTCAGGGTTTGGTCAAACCAAATGGCATGAAACGTTGGAATATATGGGATAGAGAATCCCATTTTATAATAGATAAGTGGGAATCATGTAAATACCAAAAATTATTAACTACTAGGAGGTCTCCCACCCTCATATGCTTACAAAATTTAATAATAATTGAATTGAGGGTTTAATTTTTATTTTAAAACCTCCAAAAAATTAACACATTTGGTATCAAGTTATTCCCTAGTATTAATGACTTCACAATGTGAAACCCATTTACAATATATATCTATCAATCCAAACATGATTTATCCATTCAATGGGTGAAATATATCTCATTCATTTTTATTTTCTCCCAAAAAATTCCCATATCACACATATATTATTTTCAAGAAATTTCAACATCCATAATCCATTGGTATAAAATATTTTAGCATTAAAATTTTAAAACTAATATTAGGGTCTCTTTATTATTAATTATTTCAAATATCTATTTTTTATTTTATTTGTGCCCCAAATTATTTATTTCAACACATATATAAGAGTTTGGATTATTATTTTTGAGATATTATATAGTTTTTAATGATAAATTAATAGAATAGATTCAACCATGAAATCATGTGACATTATTTTTGGAAAATGCAATTTAGTTAATTTGTTTCTCTCAAGCTATACTATTCTAGAATTTTTTTGCATGATTATTTCTAAATCATGTTAATATTTTTTTTTAAATATTTTTTGTAGTTTTTTTTGTAAAACATATTTTTTATGTAACTATAAATGGGTGGGTCTTAAAAAATTATATTCCTTTAAAATATTTTTTTTTTGCAAATTTGGCATAAAAATATTGTGGTGGTTTCTGGTTCATATAGGATGTGTAATGGTCAAATGTAGTACAATTAAATGATAATTTTTCATCAGATGGGTAAGGGCTGGAATGAATACTGATAATGATAATAAATCAGAATGGTTTATGGCTAAAATTTCCACCATAAAATTTATTCACCAAGTGATGACATGGTGAAGTTATGACCCATATCTTAAAAGTATAGGTAGGTCTATGGTTCCAAACATTATCTATGTAAGTTGGTTAGGAATGGAAATTATTAAGCCAAAAAATATTTATTATTTGTAATATTTTATTTAATTTTTTTTCGTTGTTAATTTTAAAGGGATGTAAACATATTATAATGTTATTATCTAGTTTATATGAAAGCTATTAATCTATTCTTATCATAGTGGTGTCTCATGGTATACCTTTGAGTAAATCCTAAAATCTATTTTACTCAACACTTTAATGTAAATTTATTGTATATATAGGATATCTCTACTGAAATATAGGGTAGGATCATGTTTCTTACTTCTATAGTACTTATCCTTGAAATCATTGTTTGGTTGTTGATATTGGAGTTGGGGTGTGTCGATATCGTGGTTTAAGATAGTTCCTCTCCTGTTTTAGTTTCTTTCTATTTGAAATCAGAGCGTCGAAAAATTATTTATTTTTATATATTAAATTGATATATTTTCATGATGGTATTTCATAGAATTATTTTATCATTTATTCATGTAGCATGTAGTTCGGTTTTATTTTCATCCTTTTTTCACTGGGTTTTGTGTTTTTTTTGGAAAATCATCCCGCCACAGTGTTCTTGGGCCTTAGAATTCAATTCAATCAATTGTAATCCTGGGGAGGCCATCTGTTATCATTATCATTAATCATATTCTCTATAAGATTAGATAGTGTGGGGTGTTACGTCACCCTCACATATACCAACTCATCTTTTGAGATAACAAGAAAAATTATTTCTTTTTTTTAAAAAAAATAGAGTCAAAATATCATATGTCATATCTCATCAGAACATGGATATTCAATATAATTAAGAATTTATATTTCTTAGTGATAATAGAGTTATTGTAATTATCGATTATCTCATTTCAAATATAACATAGTGATTCACATGCTGATAATCCTGCTATAGTGTTCGATTGTTTTTCTTAAGAAATCAAAAATCTCACACAAAAGAATAACTACAAACTCCACTGTAGAAATCCTCATCAGGAAGTCATATACCACACTACAACCAAAAGACAAGGTTCCTATCACTGTGCATATAATGAAATCCTCATATGTCAACTAATATTAGGAAAAACATTCATATCTTGTTTGGTTATATATTATTTCAAAAGAAATTAATTTGGGAAAGAAACAAGTTTTATATTATTTGACACATTAAATAACTAGAACCTATATTTTTGGAAATTTATGTATATTATTCAGTTAACATGAATGAAACCCATATGATACATAAGAAAACAACAGATAGGATTTTGTTAAAATATTTTGTAACAAAACCATATTTTCATAATATTTTTGAATTGTATGTCTATTTATCCCAGGACAATAAGGGAACATCAAGGAGAGGGGGTGAATCAAAAGTAAATATATTTTATATTTTCATAAAATCATTCTTTTGAATAAATCCGATTGGATAAATTAATTTCCCCATTCACAGTTAATTATCTCCCAGTATAATATGAAATAATGAATGATAAGGAGAAGTGAAATACTTTTTACATGATTTTTCCCTAAAATGGGGACCTACCCAATGTCATGATCAATATACGATTGTTTAATGGATTTTGATATCATTATATATTATATTATTGAAAATTTAATTATACTTTGAATATAAGGATCTAGATATGTATTAATCACTACATTTACTTTTTTTTATTATTTAAATTGAGGATATATGTTCTTCAAGAACAATCATTATTATGATGATGGTTAATATCTCAAATACATTAATTATAGAAATTTATTATCAATCTTATTGACCTCTTTCTCAATTTTTATATATTCTACCCTAATTGATGAGATAATTAAATAACTTGAATAAAGGATTTACCCTTCACATAATATTTGGATATATTCCATAAGATGTTAAACTTCAACATGTATTTTATATATATACAAGACATGTGAATGTGAATTCAAATAATGATGTATAAATGTACTATCATCTCACTTTTTTCTGTGACCATCCCTTTTGTGCATGTATATTTCATTTTTATAGTATGATATATATTTTTACACATAGTTCAAAATACAAAATATTTCTAAACATATCAAACAGAATTGTGATTTTTTTTGCAAATTTTTTTATTCGTGTAACTCATGAGTGCATGATTTTAATTTTAGGAAGCCCACAAATGCCTATTGTCCATTAATAAAAATTATTATGAGATATCTTCATCCACATACAATAATTTTCATTATGTTTCTATTTATCTCCTTAGGAAAAAATTACATATTTGTAAAATATCAGATCAGATCATATCACAGTCCATTCAAGACTTATTAAATATAATAAAAACATTTCTTCCTTACACAACCCTTTCTCTAAGAATCATGCATCTTTAGGGCTCATATTAAAACCTATAAAAACATTTCACAAGAGGACATATTTTATAATATCCAAGACGGTTGTGGTTTCTCAAATATTAGGAAATATTAATAAAAAACTCTCTTTTGTGAGTACATGAAAGCTTCCTCATGTTTATATGATGATGAACATATCCTTCTTTTATCGACACATTATTGGACATTTGTATCTACTTTTTAATTCATATTAATGATAAATTATGGAATTATTTTCATTAATGATATTTATAATTTTATTCATGATTTAGAGACATATATTTTTCATTATCATGATATTTTCATGTTCACAATTTCTCAGTTTTGGTCCATCAGAGGTTTTCTTGTTTACTCTGATGATATTAGTACAAACTAATGGTGATTATGGAAGAAAATGCTTGATGAAGTCCTATAATGGCTCTCATAGATATCATAGGATATATCCATAAAATTATGAATCTAATTAAGGTGTTCAGTCATTTTCAACCATGGATGTATCTAGCATCAAACATCCAACAGATTGGTTTATTCATAATAAATTAATATCTGCTACAAATGATTTGAGAGAGTAGAGGGGGATTGACACCCCCATACACTCTCACTCACCAAGGCTTCCTGATCTCTTCCACCCACTTGAATCCCATGTTCTATAATACATTTTCTCGAAAAACTAAATATTATCATCTAGACCTATACATTAGCCTACAATAATTCATTTACCACCTTGACGGATTCATGGACAAACTAAAAAACATGGTTAATTCCTCCTCTAATATGTGGGTGGTTGACTTAGTCCAAGTTTTATATATGGTTAAACAAATTTATATTATGTCCTTCCAAAAATAAATAGATGAATTCCAAGTTTATAATTTTTAAAACCAATATTATTATTTTAATAATTAAACAAAAATTATAGTCACCACAAAAAACAATCCTTGTGAAAATTAATATTTACATGGCCTCATTTTACAAAAATTACCAACAACAATAAATAGAATTTTTCAACACCTTAATTATAAAAAAATATCCATTGTGATAAAAAACATATCATCATTGACAAAAGTCAATGATCTAATGATCATTTCATCAATCATTACATTAACATCAAATTTAACACAAGGTTTCATCAATAAATTACATAAATTTTTTGTTTCATTAAAATGAAAATATTAACAAAAATTCATGTGTCTCTCTAATTTTTCCATTTTAGATTTTTTATCAGCCAATACATTTTCTTCAAAACCACTCTTCAAAATCATAAAATCACATCCTTCTTTGATGATTAACGTCTTACACCACATATCCTGTTAATTTACTTTTTTATATAATAACATCTCTCTATGAAAATTTGTTTTTGGATATGTTACTAATATCCTCCACCACAATTCTCGCTCACATTGCACCCCCTTTTTCGATAACTATGATTTCTGATTCACAAAACAATTTATTTTGTGGAAGAAGAGTACATATTCTATCCCCCATTTCGAATAGAATCCCAAGTATTATGGGGGATCAAAAATAATTTATTTAAATATCTCAATAGGGGATGAACACCCTTGTTCATCCTTATTGTCTCAAATATACCCTTAGGAACAACCATGGTGAATAAATCTTCCAACTAATCATGATTTGGAATAAATTCCTACATTATTTCTTCATATTTCACATTCTTATTGATGAAAAAACATAATTCTGTTATAATGGATCTTTAAAGTTACATATCAATTTTATAATGATATATATGTCATTTGTTATAGTTTTGATTTATGAGAGTTTTCTCTTTTGTTCAGATATAAATCACCTAATACCCCCTTCATCAAAGTCATTTGTTTTAAACCACCTTTTTTTAGAAATATTTTGAACCTGTATAGTACATATTGTGAATGTGTTTTGGTTTGGACTATTCCAACTAACACAACTATCTCCCTAAAATAAAATTCCACCTATTGTGTACCTTCTATCATCCCAGTCACCTACCAAATCATCATTAGTGAAACTATATAGATTCAAGTTATTTCTTTTCATATAATGTATCTCATAATTAAGAGTCCAATTTATAATTCTAATAAATATTTTAACATCCACAATATGTGAATAAATTGGATATCTTTCATATCTAAAATAGATGCTCAAAACATATAATATATCCTGTATAAATTCTATTAGATATTTTATACTCCTAATGTGTCTTTTGAATTCTATTTGATTAATAATGTCTCCATTTTCATTATTCAAAAACATGAAATCCACATGAATGGGTGTAATAGTGGATTCTATTATTCCATTTCATATTTCATCAAATATTTTATAGAGTACCTATCCTGGGATAAGAGTGTAATTTTTTTATGGATTTGTAATCTCAAGACGTACATTAGCTCACCATGAATGGACATCTCAAATTTATGTCTCATTTGTTATTCAAAAACATCCACAAGAATTTCTATTCAAATCATAATGATGATATTATCAAAATATAAAATTATACTATTTGTACATATCATCATTTCATTGATATACTTGTTTATTTACACAATTATTTTAAAATATTTTAGCTCCTTAAAGCAGTTATCAGGCATTGAATATGAGACAGATGATGTGTCTTTTTGACCATTAATAGGATTATCCAATTAAAATAATATTCTGACAACATTTTCAAAGACAACCCCATTATATTAATCAATATACCCCTATTCTTAATGATCATTATTTATGAAAGATGATTTTTTTGATATATTTTAAATATTTTATATTTTTTATATGTTTTAATTGAAATAAAAATTCGAATAGATTATAATCATGAAACTTGAGAAATGGTCTCTTTGAAATCACAAACTCTTACTCAATATCATCCCTAAAAGAAATGTTTGGATTTCGAAAATTATAACATTTTCTTGTTCATTTATATTTTTTTATGAATACGCTTATTTTACAAATATAGATTTTATCCCTATGTCTTTGAATAAGATACCATTTGTATTTATATTCAGTTCAATAGGGATACTCATTCATAGACTATGTCAAATTTACATGTTCAAAATATTCTCTTAATGATTTAGGCTAAATTTGAGAGGTAATTAATGAATTATTTTCAATATATCACATTTATTATAGTTGGATATTTTTTTATCTTCACATACCAGATTTTTCATTTCCTAAAAAGGTTTATGATATTCTATAATGATATTTTATTTTTCCACATATTTCATCATCCTTCATTAATTTTGTTTTTTTCATCATCTATTATTCATTTATCTAATCTAAATCATCACTTCAAAAATTGGTTTTAACTTCGGCATGTTTTTCGGTAAGATATTTAGGATTATTTTTTTTTATCTTCTTCTCCAAAAATTATTTCATCTAAATATTTCATTATGGGTTTGTTCCCAGTGATTCATCTATCATAAAAGTCAACAATTTTTGGATGTTTCTTATTTTTATATGAATACATTTTTATATTGGATAAATAATAATGAATGAATCATTTCTCAAGAATCTCATAAAATATTCCATGATTTGAGTCATTGATGTTTCATATTAAAGGCCTCCTAATTAATAAAAAAATATTTCATTATAGGCTCTATATTATATAACATTTCACATGACACCTGATTTGAATTTCTCCTAAGATATAATTAACTTTGAATATAAAATATAGTATACATTCTTTCCCTCCAAATGAATTTTGAATATATATACTAAACATGCATTGATTTCCAAATTTTCACAATACTTCATTTAATTATACTAGAATGTACATTCGTTCCTTGTTTCTATGGTGTTATATATATATTTTTGTTATTCCATAAATTCCAAGATAAGAATAAAATTCACATCCAATGTATTATAACCCAATTTTATATCATAATTTCAATATATATATTTAAAAATATCTCATTATAATTCTCTATTGTATATCATGAACAAATCATCTTCCTGTGACTTATGACATAAAAATAAGACTCTTTTCATTGTAATAAAATTATAAAATTGATTTATTAATATACATGAAAAATTTTATATATTTATTTGAATCTTCCACACAAATCCGAGTGAATTAATTCTAGACTCTTTTTTTTATTATTTAACCACTCAAATGTGTTTCCATTAAAAAATTATTCCATTCTAAAATGTTTAACAAAACTCTTCATTCTCTTAGTTTAATTAAGATAAATTCATAACCATATTTTTTCTATAGATCATACTCAATTTATTTTGATGAATATGGGAAAAATCCCTTTTCCTTAAATTTTTTTCATCTCTAGCCCTGAGATAACAATAATTTATGGGATATCTAATATAAAATAAACATTCACCAGTTATTTTTCCTATTATAAAAACTCATTGATCATCTACACTAATAATAAGGTGATTGTTCTAATATGTGATTTTCTCATTTCCTTTATCACATTATAGTCTGAGACTCAATATTCTATAACTAAAACCAGCCAAAAATAATTTTTTTTAATATTTTATATATTCATCAATTTTGGCTAAACCAAATAACTTGATTTTAAATTATCTCACCATTTCAATGTATATAGAGAATACATTTGATTAAAAAATATATTTAATGATATTTTTATCACCTTTCATATGTGAAGAGAATCCACTATCATGAATCCATTGTATGTACCTTTTATAAAACATTGAATCGAAATCCAGTGTAAGTGATTTTTAGTCATGACTTTAGGTATAATTTTCTCATATTTTGGAATTTTTTGTCACTAATCTCAAAAAATTATTAATCACATATCAATAATGTACCCTTTCTGGTCACATATTTAACACGTTTTCTCCGATAGAAAACCACACTTTTCATTCATGGATATTTATTTTTATTATATGGATATTCATTACATTACATAATCACATTCTTGAGGACCATAATAGTTTAGTTACACTAGAAACATATAGCATAACATTCTAATTTATTGAATGATCTTTGACCTCCCCAACAAATACCTTCTCAAATAATTATCATCTTTAGAATAACCAACCTAAAACATTCATCATAAAAAATAGATGAAAATATAAGAAAATTTGATCTCAGATACTCAGTAAGGGTAAATGTATGTGATATAAATATATGACCATATTAATGTAAATGATAAGAATTTGGGGTTTTGAAAATGAAAAAACAAACAAAGATCATACGTGCACTACTAGAAATTCGGGCTATAGCCACAGTTCTAAACCGTGGCTATAGGCCCTCAAACCGTGGCTATAGGTAATAGCCCCGGTTCCCCGAACCATGGCTAAGTTTGGCATGGCTATAGGCCTAGACCTATATCCACGGTTCCAAACCGTGGATTTAAATCTATAGCCACGGTTTCAACCGTGGCTTTAGGTATACAACCACATTTCAAACTATGGCTATATACCTACAGCCACGGTTGAAACCGTGGCTCTACTAAAGGTCGGACAGAATATATTGCCACGGTTAAAAACCGTGGCATTGTGTCTATAGCCATGGTTAAAAACCGTGGCAATAAACCAATATCCACAGTTTAGAAATGTGGCTATAGGGTGTCCAAATCCATAAAACAAACCCCTAGACACCCCCCTGGACACGCCCCTGGACACCCCCCGGACACCCCCCGGACACCCCCAGGACACACCCGGGACACCCCCTGGACAGACCCTGGACACCCCCCTGGACACCTCCTGGACACACCCTGGACACCCCCGAGACACCCCCCTAGAAACCTCCTGCAGACCACCCCCCTGACCTCCTCCCAACTGCCTTGCAGACCCCCCCCCCCCCCCCCCCCCCCGCACCAGCCCCCCTGCCCCAGCACACCCCTACCCCCTGCTGGACAGCCCCTCCCCCTGCCTGGACACCCCTCCCCCCTGCTGGACACCCCTCCCCCCTGCTGGACAGCCCTCCCCCTACAGGACATCCCTCCCCCCCGTGCTGGACAGCCCCTCCCCCCTGCTGGACAACCCCTCCCCCTGCCTGGGCACCCCTCCCCCCTCCCTGGACACCCCTCCCCCCTGCTTGTCCCCCTGCCTTTCCCCCCCTGCCCCATGCTAGTCCCCCCTGCCACCCCCTGCCAGCACCCCCTGCCCCCTGCCCCCTGCTAGTTCCCCCCCTGCCACCCCCTGCTTGCCCCCTGCCAGCCAGCCCCCCTGCCCCCTGCCAGTCCCCCCTGCCACCCCCTGCCAGTCCCCCCTGCCAGTCCCCCTACCAGCCCCCCCTGCCCCCTGCCAGCCCCCCTGCCAGCCCCCCTGTCCCCTGCTAGTCCCCCTGCCCCTTGATCTGATAACCAAGTTTATCTGATCTGATAACCACAACATCTTCAGCACTTCCAGATTCATGTTTAATAGGTACCAATTCACCAATTCTGACATGTTTAGCAGCATGAGATAAGACAGGAACAGACTGAACTACATCAGATTTACAGACCATGTTTATCACCCCTCCCCCTGCTGGACACCCCCCTGGACACGCCCCTGGACACGCCCCTCGACACGCCCCTGGACACCCCCTGGACACCCCCCGGACACACCCGGGACACCCCCTGGACATACCATGGACAGACCCTGGACACCCCCTGGACACCTCCTGGACACACCCTGGACACCCCCCAGACATCCCCCTAGACACCTCCTGCAGACCACCCCCCTGACCTCCTCCCAACGGCCTTGCAGACCCCCCCCCCCCCCCCGCACCAGTCCCCCTGCCCCAGCACACCCCCTACCCCCTGCTGGACAGCCCCTCCCCCTGCCTGGACACCCCTCCCCCCTGATGGACACCCCCCCCCTGCCTGGACACCCCTCCCCCCTGCTGGACACCCCTCCCCCTACTGGACAGCCCTCCCCCCTACTGGATAGCCCTCCCCCCCATGCTGGACAACCCCTCCCCCCTGCTGGACAGCCCCTCCCCCTGCCTGGACACCCCTCCCCCTGCCTGGACACCCCTCCACCCCTGATTGTCCCCTACCTTTCCCCCCTGCCCCATGCTAGTCCCCCTGCCACCCCCTGCCCGCCCCCCTGCCCCCTGCTAGTTCCCCCCCTGCCACCCCCTACTTGCCCCCTGCCATCCATCCCCCCCTGCACCCTGCCAGTCCCCCCTTCCACCCCCTACCAGTCCCCCCTGCCAGTCCCCCTGTCAGCCCCCCTGCCCCCTGCCAGCCCCCCTGCCAGCCCCCCTGCCCCTGCTAGGCCCCCTGCCCCCTACTAGGCCCCCTGATAGGCCCCCTGTCAGTCCCCCTTCCCCTGATCTGATAACCACAACATCTTCAGCACTTCTAGATTCAGGTTTAACAAGTTCCAATTCACCAATTCTGACATGTTTAGCAGCATGAGATAAGTCAGGAACAGACTGAACTACATCAGATTTACAGACCATGTTTAGCACCCCTCCCCCTGCTAGACACCCCCCCTGCCTGGACATCACCCCCCTCCCTGGAGAGCACCCCCCTCCCTCCCCCACTATACACTGGACTCCCCCTACATATTTACCCCTGCTGGACACTGGACCCCTGCTGGACACTGGACCCATACTCCCTCCCATCCCTACCAGCCCCCTTTTACCCCTGCTGGACACAAGACTCCCCCCTGGAAACTAGTTCTTGGGATGCACAAATCATATTTACCCCTATTGGACACTGGACTCCCCCTACATATTTACCCCTGCTAGACACTAGACACTGGCCCCATACTATAGGTTCTTAGTAGGACCACCCCATACTATAGGTTCTTAGTAGGACTTGGGAAACACATGAAACAAAATTCAGAAGTAGCTATATATGAGTAATCTAGGAAAACATACATATAATCAGTCTGAAAAATAAAACAGAATAAACTATTAAATGTTTATGGAAATGAAATAAAACATATTTGAAATTGGAAAACATTACCAGAAAAACTATTTATCAACTAAAGAAAATTCTTGGGGAAATCATGGTCACACATGCTCATCCTCAGATAAAATCTGTTTTCATTTCATGTAGTACTGCATTAAACAAAACATTGGAATTATGATTTGAAATAGAGTTACCAGATTTTATAGCACCATGCTCACTATCAATAGGTGGTGAAATAGTTATACTTGGCGCCTGTGAAGTATCTGTGGGATGTTTTATGATATTTTCCAGATCTGGACAACACTGCATTTTCTCTATAGAGACATTCATAACCTGCATGGGCTTAGGTTCCTGGACAGCCCTCTTGCACCCCCTTGCAACCCCCTGGACAGCCCCCTTGAACACCCCCCTGCACCCCCATGCCCCAACTGGACAGCCCCACTGGAGAACCCCACTGGACACCACCTGCACCACCTGGACAGCCCTCCCCCCCTGACGGACAGCCCTCTCCCCTGCTTGGACAACCCCTCCCCCTGCTGGACACCCCTCCCCCTGCTGGACACCCCTGCCCCCTACCCCCTGCACCCCACTGGACAGCCCCCATGCCCCAACTGGACAGCCCCACTGGACACACATCCACCCCTGAAGAACTACCCCTGAATTTTGATTTCCCAAATGAGTCTACCCTCTTAGTGGATCATGTCAAAGAGTATTAGAAAACATATTTTGATGGTGATTTTCAAAGATCGACTGAAATAATGCTTAATAATTCCAATCTTAATTGAGTAGGCCAGGTGGTTGTCTTTATCACACCAACACAAGACGTCCAATCATACTTTTTCCTATTTTTATAAGGTTTCACTAATGATGAGGCAAATTATTAGGCTCTCATTACTGGTCATCAATTATCAGATGATATTTATTTCCCCCAAATGGATATGAAGGGATAATCCAAGTTAGCCCCCAAATATATTAATGGTGACCGGAGGAGGGGAGTCTATCGGGAGGAGGGGAGTCCGTCGGGGGAGGCGCGGTCATCCGGGGAGGAGAGGTCGTTGGGAGGAGGGGAGTGCGTCAGGGGAGGAGGGGAGTACGTCGGCGTCGGGGGAGGCGCTGTCATCCGGGGAGGGGGAAGGCGCGGTCGTCCGGGGAGGGGAGTGCGTCGGGGGAGGGGATTGAGTCGAGGAGGGTTCCGTAGGAGGAGCCCGAGAGAATATTGGCCAAATCGCACATATATCCACGGATGAATTTTCATCAGTTGGTATAACCATGCTACAGTCACTGAGAACAACACAGAACACACATTTCTTGGCACATATTATTTTCGAAATAGGTGGAAGGAATACAAGTTGAAGATGTATAGAAGGTGTGCTGAAGGTTGATAGAAACAGAGGGCACACATTTTGTTAGGAATAAAATTGAGAGAGGAGAAAAAAATAAGGTATAAAGGTAAATTTATATATTGAGAGCAAGCAGTATAGAGAGAGAGAGAGTTACAGTTTGGGGGAGAAGAGGAAGAAGTGGAAGAACCATTCGCCGAGTCCTTGCATAATCTGTTGAAGGACCATTCACCGAGTCCTTGAATAATCTGTTGAAGTCCAAAAAAGAATAATAGCAATAGAAACCACTACTGGACACCCCTCCCCCTGGACCACCACCCTTGGACACCCTTGGACCACCCCCTAGACACCCCACCCCCATGCTGGACACCCCTCCCCCCTGCCTGGATAGCCCCTCCCCTGCTGGACACCCCTCCCCCTGCTGGACACCCCTGCCCCTGCCCCCTGCCCCCCTGCCCCCTGACCCTGGACACCCCAGGACAGACCCCACCCCAGGATAGACCCCCCCAGACCCTGGACACCCCTGCCAGTCCTGCCCGCACCCAGACCCTAGACACCCCAGGACAGACCCCCCCAGAACCTGGACAGCCCCCCAAACCATGGACACCCCCCAGAACCTACCCCCCCAAACCCAGACCCCCAAGACAGACCCCCCCAGACCCTGGACACCCCAGGACAGACCCCCTCCCCCCCACTGGACCCCCTAGACAACGGATGGATGTCATGGGATATTGCTAAAAGACCGAATCCGGCTGCTGAAATCAGTAGTAAGTAAGAAGAGGTAAATGATGAAAAATGAATAAAATTTTCCCAATATACTTGGGGAATTATATTCATCAGCAGGAAGAAGAACAGAAGAACGGTAGCTGAGTGTTCCTTCCCCGGAGTGACCGCGGCGTGACCGCGGCAGGGTGTCATCCTGGAGGAGTAACTAACGCAGGGTGTCGTCCTGGATCAGGGCCAAATCACGGCGTGACCGCGGCGTGACCGCGGCGTGACCGTGACATGACTGTGGCGTCACCGCAGCGTGACCGCGGCATGACCGCGGCGTGACCGCGGCGTGACCGCGGCGTGACCGCGGCGTGACCGCGGCGTGGCCGCGGCGTGACCGCGGTGTGACCGCCACAGGGTGTCGTCCTCTACAGTGAAGACCCTTCATGGAAACTCTTCAAGAAAACTAGGTCTCAAGTTGCATCTTTGTCCATAACAAACAAGCCCTGTTTGCATAGGCCCAAAAAGACCTCCCTTTTTCAGCCTGTGGGGGAAATGTGGGAACTCCAGCATGAAATAGTCCCTCAGAATAGAACAACCTCTGTGGAATTGCATCAAACAGATTGTGTGCAGCCTTTAAAACTCAACTTGGCAGTGATCATCCTTCTCCAATGAGTGCTACATGAGATGAGGGAATTATGGAAGGCATTTCATCTAAAACAGCCAAAAGCAGACATTGAATTGCCATCACAACAAGCTGATCCGGTTCAGACGACATGTGAAGAGGATTAGGATGATCTGGTTCGGACAACATGTGAAGAGGATGAGGAAAAAGAAGAATTACCGAACAAATATTATGTGATACATGTACAATAAAATATGCCAGACAATTACAAACCAATGTCTTCAGTTTAATTGAGCCTTTGTACCACCTGCTATGCACGTTTTGTGGAAATATGGATGAGAGGCAGCACTGACCGCCGCGTGACCGCGGTGTGACCGCAGCGTGACCACAACGTGTTGGCCCGGTCCAGTGACATACGCGGGGCAACATCTTCCACTTAGTTTCAAATAGGATGATATGGATGGCATGAGAGGATGTTTTCTCAGAAGATTTAAAGAAATGAATGCTAATCTGTGATGACTAGAGGATTGGATGACCCCTGATATACCTAATTCGGTGAGGTTTGGAGATCTAGAAATGTGTAGGAATACCTAGAGGAATACCCCATGGGATTAGGAAAATCACAGGTTACATAACATGTAATCTGACATTACTGGTACTGTGGGACCCCTGGGCTGTGGAACTGGGCTTTTGGTTGGATTTAAATATCACATGCCTTGTGACATGGTCACACAACATGGGACCCATCTTAAAAGTCTAACGGCACTTAAAGATTGTCTTTGTTCAAACAACTGTTTTAATAAAAAGAGGGAAACCCCCTACAGGGATATAAAAAGGGTGAAGTACGATGTGTGCTTTATGACTAACAATGACATCATGTATAAGGAAAACATCAATGCAATAATGTTAAGCAAGGTATACCACTGTGAGTTTTTGCAAACAACGCACCTCCATTGGAGGGGTTTTATTACAAAACCAGGACTTATTTATCAAACGAAACAATTATCTGAACTAACACTTATTCAAGAATTGCAATTTAATATAAACATGAAAAATTAAGAAGGCAACTAAATGCAATTTAAAACATTCTCGAATTAAATGGGCTAGGAGAGGGACTCTACCTCAACCTCAAGGCACGTTTTCTTTTGACAACGACAACTCGAATCTTCCTTTTTTTTGCTTTCACACATATGCAACTTAACATATATGTAAGGACACCTAGCCCCTATGTAAATATTTTCATGGCCAAATATGCACAAGGGGGGCCTTAGATATATGTTTATACTTGAATGTACCCCTTTATACTTACACGCGTATGCATTTTTCATATCTATATATAAGAACACCTAGCCCCAATATATATATTCATACTGCCATGAGTGAATATATATAAAGGGGGAACTTATAAAAGTATATAATCTACATATAATAAATGTGATGCGACAGGCTCATTTATCCCTACATTGATTTGTTTATATAATCTCAATTGAGCAAGATCATTAATACACCTACTAAGATAATCTACAGCAAGGGATAAAAGAATTCATGAGAGTGGATCTCCTTGCCTCACTTCTCTTGTGCCCTGAAAATACCCTCTTGGAGTCCCATTAATTAAAATGGAAAGCCTTGCCGATGAGAGGATATAATTAATTAACCTTGTAAAAGTGTATGAAAAAAACATCTCTTGAGAATGTTGAGCAAGAAGCTCCATTTAAGAGTGTAAAAATCCTTAGAGATATCAATATTCAGATCAAAGTTCCCTTCCTTTGCCTTCTTCTTCATGATATTTACACTTTCTGTGGCTGTGAATAGATAGTTCTGGATACATCTTCCAGGAATGGACCCATATTGATTTGGAGTGATAAGATCTTTGATGATTTCCCCCATCCTAGAAACCTTGATTTTATTGATGACCTTAGGGATAGTATTATCAAGTGAAACAGGCCTGAAGTTCTTAATTTCAACTTCATTTTATTTTTTAGGAATCAATACGGTGAAATTTGAGTTCATTCCATAGGGTAAATAAGCATGAGTGAAGAAGTCCCTTACTGCACTTACAAGGTCTTCTTGTATGATATCCCAATAGGCCATGAAGAAGTAATTTATAAAACCATCTGGTCTTGGAGAAATTTCCATGTTTAAGGAAAACCGGGAATTTTTGATTTAATCTTTGTCTTGTTCTTTGACAAGGTTACAATTCTGATGATCATCAATACAGGGGAGGATGTTTCCAACCACCATTGAAGTGGTTTCCTTCCAATAATCCATATTAAGGTTACAAAAATAATAAAACACTTCCTTAGATACATCATTTGTTGAGGTATAAAGATGGCCATTGATGCTAATAACATTGTTTCCAGCCTTGATTCTCTTCTCCCTATGGAGCTTGTGAAAAAATTTGAGTTCTTGTCCCCTTATTTCAACCATTTTACATTCAACCGATTCCTGTTCAGTCTTTATTTCACAGTCATAAGATCATCCAATTTTGTATGGGCCTGGATTTCCTCTATGAGGGGAAATTATGATCCTAATATTGGTTCTAGGTGCTGGAAAGGTGAGCCTCAGCATTCTGAATCTCAATTTCGAGCTTTGAAAAGGAGTTCTTTCTCTACTCTCTAAGGAGCCTCTTAGTGTGTTTTAATTTTCCAGTAATCCTCTATAATGGGATGCCAATGGGAGTTGAATTCCAAGCTTCTAAGATGATTTCCCTGCATCCCGGAATGGTGACCCATCCATTGTTGAACTGAAAAGGGAGCGGAGTGACTCTTTCCACAGTAAAAAGTTCCATAATAACAGGGTTATGATCAGAGTGATGCTTGGGAAGAGTGTAGCCTAAGAGGCCCTTGGAAACACTCATGTCATCCATTTGAGTAAAGCATTTTTCAATCTTGATGGCTTGACTTCCATTTCAAGTGTACCGACTCCAGGTGAACTCTACTCCGACAATTATGACTTCAACTAGGTTATATTGATCAATGTAGGCTGAGAATTACGCTGCTGCTATTCCGTTGAAGCTTGGCCTGGTTTTTTCTCTAGGTGTGAGGACTCTATTGAAATCACCCATAATCACCCACTTGTGAGTTTCATTCCCAGAAATTGTTACAAGCTCCTTCTATAAATCTCTTCTCCTGACATAAGATGTTTAAGCATACACAAGATAGACTTTGACCGTGTGGCCTAGGCTGTCAAAAGTAACGATTATAATTTGGTTTCCCTGATTACATGCATCAATATGAATGCATTCATGTTTGAACACCCATAAGTGATCCATATTGTCATTATGAGAGTTCTGAGAGACAATGTGGTACCCCAGAGTTCCCCATTTGAATGTCTTCCATTTCTCAAATGTCATTTTGGGTTCTGCAATCCTAATAATTGTTGGTTTATTGGCCAATATAAAATGCCGAAGGGCCTTGTCCGTAAGGGGATTCCCTGGCCCTTGAAAATTCTAGTAGAATAGCTTCATCATTTTAGGGCCTTTCCCCTAGTTGTAGGTCCTTCATCTTGTGCCATGCTAACATGGCCATTCCCCTTTTTCTTTCTGCCTTTTTTCTTCTCTTATTTTAGGTCCTCCTTTACTTCATGTTGATCACTACCCTGTTCAGTGGGTTGGGGTTCCTCATATTTATCATTCCAGAGCTTTCCACGTATGGGAGTGAACCTGTTTTGAGAATGCAGAGGCGCAGATACTTGAGTGGTGATGATCTACTTCCTGGCTGACTTGGATGAGGGAACCTGTAAAAAGGATTCCTCCATGTCACAACCACTAGCATGCTTAAAGGCATAATTTTTAGGTTTACCAGAACTATATGAACTCTCCATGAGGCATTGCTGATGATCCCCCTTGTGACCTGCTACAGAAAAATCTGCAGTTTCCATCTCCTGCTTAGAATCAGTAGGTCTCCTTGGGCTATTCATAGGCTGAGTTTCCTCTACAAATCCCTTCGTAATTGCCTTTGACTACTTATTTGTATGAGTAAGATTGCAGGGGACATGTGTCTCCTTCTCATTGATGGAGACTGGGCATAATTGAATGAAATTGTCCCTATCTTGTGAGTCCCTAACAGGCATCTCCTGTTCCTGGGTCTCCTTGGCTAACGAATCTCCCACAGAGCCATCAGTGTGTGATCCCACAATATGATCTCCATGTTCCCCATATGGTTTGGATCCACCCTTTTTGGTTTCATCAGGGACTTCATTAATGGAGGGAGGGTAGGAAGGTCCATCATTCCTAGAATCTCCCAGAAGGATAGTCTCCAAAATACCTGTTCTTTCCTCCAACTGAGCATATTTCCCATCATTGATAGACACAGATTGGATAGTATGAGAATCCTGCACATTCTTGGGATGCTCAGAGTGCACATCCTTGTTATGCTCAGGGTGGAAGTCAATAGAGAGAGAGGCAGTCCTATCTGAAGTCTCCCCCATGCCATGCACAATTATATCTGTCACAGTTCCATTTTATGGATTTTCCACATTATAAGGGCCAGCATCATTGTTACCAGTTGTATTAGATGTGGGATCTATTCCTTTCTTCCTTCTACATTGGGCAGCTTCATGCCCCTTCATATTTTAGAGGGAGCACTCTCTGTCTCTGTTTCATTCAGATGTCATGTGGCCAAAAAACATGCATTTCACGCAAAACTTTGGCCTCCACTCATATTGTGTTGATAAATTGATAGTGTCATCTCTAGTTGTTAACACCACTTCCTCCACGAGAGTGTCAAAAATATCAATTTCCACCAATACCCTCACATAATGTCCATAACTTGGATTATCGGTCTATTTGTCCATCCGAATTGGACAAGCACAAGCCCCAAGAGCACCAAAAACCCCAACACACCACAAGTCTCAAGGACACAAGGGATAGTGAATAACTCGGGTGCTATCACAGCCCCAACCACCCATTAATAGGTTCAACCACATACCCATTAGTCCTATATCGTGCATATATAATTCTTAATTTTTCTCTATCCAATTTTAAATTAACCATAATTTTCAATAATAAGAGATTTGTTAACTGAAATTTCAAGTACAATTGAAAGAGGAAATTCTTTTATAATTTTTACATGGAATTATATTTTGTTTATTCCACATAATAATCAATACAAGCGATCATGTAATTCAATTTTAACCATTCACTTCATCCAGAAGTTTTCCATAACTAAGAATCAGTTAAATGAAATGTCAATTACAAGTTATAGAGGAAAACACCCTATAAGTTATATTGGAATTTTATTTAGTTGAGACGTCATAGTAATCAAGGTAATTAATCGCATAAAATGATTTTATCCTTTTAGATGATTGGTTAAGTAAGATGCCACAAAACACTTATATAGGAAAACACAATATAAATGGTTGTAGACACTTTAAATAACCGACTTATGTCACAATTTAGGTAATCAATCACAAGAATCATGAAAATTACATTTCACTCCTATATTCCTTATATGATGCATGAACACAGGCGACATGAGTTCCAAATCCCATAAATCATAACCTCATAACCATGTGTGTTACTCGAGGTGAAATCGGATCAACAGTAATAGAAATCAACATGAACATCAATCCTATCCCTAGAAACATGGACTTTCCTCATATATGGGTTGTCCAGTCCCTAGAAAAGGTCTCATACCATGTCTTGAAAATATATTATATCTTTTCTACCTTTCCCAAAAAGTAAAAAAACAATTCTTTGATACCATTTTGTAATGCCCCGACCTGGAAGCCATTATACCGGTGCTCCGGGCTAGTGCGCCACAAGGCCTCAGGTGCGCCTCCCGATACACCAAAGGCTTTTGACTAGTAGTGCATGTCTATGTTGATACAGTAGGGAGATTATACCCACACATTAGAGAAAGATAATAAAAAAATAATGTAAATTATATACACTATCCATATAAATAAACAGTGTAATGACAACAGGTCAGTGCCGATAAATAATCCAAATAACCCATTCTATAAAAAATAAATTTTATAAAACATGTATGGAAAGTTATACATCAATAATAAACCCTATACATTAGGACTCAAGGGACAAAATAAAAAACTAAGGAAAACCCCATACACAGTCTCGAGTCTTGGTTCGGTCCCAAACTCCCATGCCTTATCCTAGTAACCAAGCAATCAACAACATTGGGCACTTGCCCAAACCTATACATGCAATGAAATAGTGGTAGATTCTCGAGTACCCAAGTTCCATAGCGGCCTAAGCAGGGTGTGAGTACGAATTAGTAGGTCACCACCAACATTGTCTATAAAATAACCAGTTTATATAGAGGTGAATGTAAGAGTACTATAATTAACAGTTTAAATTATTACAAAATAAATGAACCATACAAAACTCTAATCTCGGGCTCTACAATGACACCTGATGTCAGAACAACCTCTCTTATCCAGTTTTTGTGGTTATCTAATCATGGTATACAATATGGATCAATTGTTTCGAAGGTACACTACCAGTGAAACCATAGTAATAATAATATGAGTGAATCCATGTGTCTCAAGTAGGAATTACCTCCCAAAAAACGTCATGGGGAATCCAAGGGGTGACCCTTGGCATTTCACTGATCCTATCTACCGGTCTAAACTCAGGGAATTGTCCTTGACATTTATAAGTGTGACTTGATTGGAATCCATGGATCATGACCAAGGTATTCTACCCAAAAAGATCAAGTCTAATATAGGAAGCTTGTCCTGCAACATTTAATAAGGGTTCTCTCTGCAAGAATCCGTGGCATGAATCTGTGGTATTCAAAAAGTAAAGATGTTACCTAATACTAAGGGGGTCCCACCCCAAAGAATTAATGGTAACAAATATAAGTGGAATCCAATGGCTTGCTCAAGTCATTCTATATCATCGACTCTCAATGAATCAAAGGGTGTTATCACACCCCTGACATTCATTTGAGTCCCCTATTGGAATCTAGGGCTCACTCATGACATTCCACACCAATCAAGTCCATATGAAATCTATGGGATTTCTCCAAGGGAATTCCTATAAAATCACCAATAAACAAAAATAATAACATATAACTCATTCATTTAAATACTTCTTTACTATTCAAGTAATCTCCTCTTGATTCAAAACATTCAATTCATTATTTAACAAAGTTCCATTGTTACCATTCAATAATTTAATACCAAGGTCATCTCATTATCTCTTTACTCATTTACATAGACTACATCAACCCCATATAAAACACCTTGAATCATTAGGTTACTATGTAGTCACCTATTTCAAATTAAATAATTATTATTTTCAATCACAACATCTAGGGTCCTATTCATGGACCATTCTACCAATTATTTAAATTAGTCTAGTATCGATTTATAAATTCCAAATTTCATTTCAAGAACCAAGACAAGATTAAATTCCAATCCAAGGTTTTCGATGATTGTGAAATTACATTTCATTATCATCGATATGAAACACGGTTTCATTTTCAACCATTTAAATAAGAGATACCCATTTTACATTAACAAGACAAGGCATCCAATATTCTTGCATTTCTATTCTTATAAGCTAGGGCATTCCAACAAGACAAAATAAGGTGAAGTTCCAAGTATAAAACCCCATTGGAACCTTCAAATATAATAGGTTTATAGCACATTTAAAAAATGTATTTAATAGAGTAAAAATCATAACAAAAACATCTAAATAATTTCAAGGTCATCACTCAGCAACCAGTGAAACCACACAATTGATGCACTTTAAAAATTTAGAATGACTGTGGGTTTAAATTTAGATATCACCTACCTTAGCCTTATAAGAGTTCACTTTACCAATACCAAACTTCGGTTCCACCTAAAAAGGTAAAAATTGAGAAACCAAACAATATCCCTGGAAATATGGAATATTAGAAAAAATAAGAGAGTGTTCACTTGATAGCGATACAAAAGAAAGAAGTAATAGGATTCATAGTCTTACCTCTATCTCTCTAATGATTTAGGCAGAATAAGAAATGGACTTCGGATGAAGGAGATCCACCATGGTGGATGAAAAAAAGGAAATCCCCTTTGGGGTGCTGCTACCGGTTGTGAGATTGGTTCCAATCCCGAATAAGGGTTTAAAGGGATTCCCCCATGTAAAATTATGGGGCTTCCCCCATTAAAATTCTTCTAAGGAGGCCACCGACTAGATAGTGGTGTTGTAGCGACATGTTACAGCCCCAGCTTCTCTCAAACTCCTCCTGGGACACCTCCACCATGCCTCCTACACCCTAAAAACCTTTGTTAAGATAAGTTACACAAGGCTCCACAAAATTTTAACCAGTGTGTACCTTCATAAAGGTGGGAGGGAACGGCGCGGAGGGCGCAACGAGGAGGGCGTGGAGAGGAGGGCGCGGCGAGGAGGGCGCGGTGAGGAGGGGCGCGACACGGAGGAGGCGTCGACGAGGAGGCGTCGGGGAGGAGGGCGCGGCGAGGAGGCGTCGGGGAGGAGGGCGCAGTGAGGAGGAGGGCGCGGCGAGGAGGGCGCGGCGAGGAGGGTGCGACGAGGAGGGCGCGGCACGGAGGAGGCGTCAGCGTGGAGGCGTCGAGGAGGGGGAGGGCGCAGTGAGGAGGAGGAATCGCGAGGGGGAGGAGGATGAGCCCGATGGGTTTGAAAAAAAAACGGGGCTGCTGGATATATCCACGGATGACATAATTAACCGTGGCAGTATAAAAGATATAGCCACGGAACTATAAAACTGTGGCTATAGGTCCGTGTCTATAGCTCAGATTTGTAGTAGTGGTAACCTTTCATTGATCATAAACATGAGTTGTGGTATATTTATATGTGGTTTATAAAACATGAGTCATAAGAGAATAAAAAAATGAGTCATGAGAGAGTAACATTGGTATAAGACATAGAATTGTGCAATAAACATCATATTATATTGTTGTGAACATTTATAAAAAGAAGCATGATCACTCATTATGTTATGGTCATAAAATAATTACCTCAAATAAATTTCTAGACATGTAACTGGATCCACATAGAACATTATGAACATGAATGAATAGGTCGATGTATAATATTATAAACATGTATTCAGGTTCATGCAGAAAATCTTGAAAATGTAATCTGGTTCGGAAAAAAAACAATATATTAGTACAGGATCACTCCATAGATTATAATTAAAGAAATAGTCCAGAACTATATCGAGTTTACTCCATGTTATAGTTATATACTATTGAACTTGGATTACTCCCCAAACTATCCACGGTTTGTTTTATGAGGTTCACTCTATATTCAATATATTTATATCTCATGAGATGTATAAATATTTAACCAATTAACTAGATGGTTATATTGGTCCCACAAATTTCACTTTTAAAATAAAATTTATATGTAATACAAGGTAAAAATCATTCATCATATCATAACACATGAAATGAAAAGGGTATCATAAAATATTATCATTTATTAACCCATTGAAAAGAGAAATACTTCACAATCATTTCATCATAGAAAACCCCTAAAAATATATAGGATTCATAATAATTTTATCACGGTATAACCTGTGGAAGATAAATGGGGTTTATTATCTCATTCCGTGAAATCATAAACCATTTAGAGAAATAATATAAATATTAACCATTGACTATATCCCTAGTAAGACATAAGTTACACCAATGAATATCATCTGAAATGGAAAATTGTTATGAAATGTCAATTTGAAACATTTAATAAGAAAAACATCCTTTTTCAATTTTAATATTATAAAATATGATTTAAAATAATTTAAAACACATAAAAAAATAAAATATTTTAAAACATTTTTCATTGAAAATTAATTTTAAATCCTATAATTTATTATTTCAAAATCATTTAAGAATATTTTTAAAATAAAAAACATTATGAAAACCATTTTTATTAAAAATAAAAATAAAAACGTATATATAAATATTGGAAATCATTTAATAAAATTTTTTATATTTAAAATTTTGCAAAATAATTTTCCTTGAATATGTGAATAAAATATCAATTAAAACTATTTAAGTTTTTTACAACATGTTTTTGGAATAAAACATATTTTTATCAAAATAGAAAAATAATGCTGGATTCTCATCAAATAATTTTACAATTTATATTAATTACAAAATAGTATAAAAAGGGTACCATTACATGAATCAATAATGAATAAAAATATTATAAGAAAATTTATGAGAATTATAGAGAGATATCTCATTATATTTCAACATTTCGGATTAAATAATAATCAACCCCAATATATGATGATATTGTTACAAAACATCTTTATCACTTTGGAAACATTGAATCATAATCCCATAAAATAAATTAAATAAAATAAAATTAAAAGAAACATGAGGACAAATAAACACACAATATTTCATATCAAAGGTGTTGAATATACACCTTTGGATGGAATATTGGTTCATAACATAATGTAGGTCTCAATGAAGGAAAATTGAGACAAAGTATTATTATGCTTTTACTGATTTTTAAACTATAGACCCCATGAAAAATAGATCATAAAATGGATATAAAAGATAAAGTAATTTTATTTAATATCATTATAAAAATCATGGTAATTTTATACACCATATATAATGAGTTGGTGAATATGACATATGTCTCACGGAAGTAAATAGGTGATATTGAAATCTATTACCTTATGTCTTGACTTCAATCGTATATATTCAAACCTCTTATATAATAAATATAAATTTCTTTTTAATATATATTATTTAATAATAATTATATATTTTTACCCTTATATTACCCATTTATGAACATCTTCATGTTTATAGTAGTTTTCAGGTAATAACTGCATTTTCATTCATATATGATTTGACACATTTTTTTCAATTACAATAATCATGGTTTAATGTTATAATGAATTAAAAACCATATTCAAATTTCATATTTGTTCATTATACATGTATTTTCAGTGGTTGATAAAATTTAGGGGTTGGAAACTATATACACCATTCTTGGAGATGGTAGGTCGTACGTACACATGAACATTGTTTCATTGTTCTTATGATATTGAAACAAAGAAAATAATATTATATACATGTATATATTATCATCATTTTATAATTTTATAAAAATATATCTCAATTTTTTATTAAACCCATCTTTAATAGATTCTTTATAAATATTGGATGAATCACATCGCTCTGCGAGGCTACACTCCATCTTACAAATGAAAGATGTTATTATATTCCCAAAAAATGGAAATCCTCACTGTATGTGTTGTATAATAATTACAAAATATTTAATTTCATATATATTATATAAAAATTATAAATATATTATTATTCCAATCCTTGAATGGTGATAATGGGGAAAAGATCAACATCGGTTCATGTGGCGGTATTCAGCCATACAAAAGAATGATCATTTGTTAAACCATTTTATAAAAGTTTGTATCAGGGTAGTTATTTAGATTAAAAAACATTATTCATTATATAGATGATATTTAGTATATTATATTAAGTATGGAATAATAATAATTTAACAAGGTAGAGAAATAAATGAAATGGAAATTCATTTAGATGAAATTTACTTCTTCTTTAGTTATCCTATATATGTTTGCACTAAAGCCATTCATGATTGTGTTTTCATCAAAAACGAGGTTTAAAGGATGGGTAGGGTATTTTGGATGAAATTTATTTCATTTTAGGAATATAAAAATGGATTTATATATGTGATGAAGTGGGAGAGTGAGTCCCCTTTATTGTGTAAGAGTGACATTTTTTTTATAAATACCCAAAAGAGTTAACTATTATAGGTCTTCCTTAACTAATTTGCCTTTAAAACATAATAATAATTTATGAGAAGTTGTCTTAGGTAGAGTAAAACCTCCAACACAAAAAAAAACAATTTTATATCTTCTTATTCTTTAGTATTTAAATTTACAAATCACTATCCTTATAGTTATTTGACAAGGACAACCTGTATATTTTAATTTTAATATGAAATTAATTCATTAAGACTAAGATAATAATACATTAATTTATTAATTTATACCTATTTATTCAAGTTATTAAATATATTGCATCAAATAAAAACTAAATATATTTTTACAATTAATTATAATGAGAACACATGTACTGTGAAGAACATAGTTTAAACATTATTTGTGGGAATTAATTTAAACCCTTTCAGTAATCAATAATTTTTTTTACCTTTTTAGATAAGATTAATTATTTTGGCTTTAGATATTAAATCCATTTTTTTTAAATTCCATTAACTTATGTAGTATAATTAATTTTAAAATTAATCTCCCAAACACGACAAGAAAATGAGTTTCTAAATTGATACTGTGAAAAAGTTAAAACTATTTTTCTATTGAATTTCAAAATAAAATTTATTAAAATTACCTAAATTTGATTTATATTTGTAAAATTGAACAAATTATTTTTTAGAATAATGTAATATTATATTTAACATTGTAAATTATTTAGGTGAAAATAATAGTTTCAATTGAAATTAGTTATTTTTCAATAATAATAAAAAATATGACCATTGTTTCAAAAACCAAAGATTTCGTAGAGGGAAAAATTTTATATTAAAATTGAAATGATTTTTTTTTTGAAATAATTTTTCAACATATTAATAATTAATTTCAAAAAAAATTCCCTTTAAAAGGTGACAAAAGTACTTTTGAAAAAATATGCTATTGCAAGTGTAAAAATTGATTCATTCTTTATCCTCTATAGAAAACACATGGGTTAAATGAGAAAAGTTATATTGAATATATAATATAAAAATATTATTAATATACATCCCAATGATTTATTTTATTAATTTATTGATATTAAACTCACATATGACCTTAAAATATTTTTTTTCATAAACAGTTTTATTTTTATTTTCAAATGTTTTTTATTTTCATTTAAAATTAATTGAACAGAAAATAATTCAATATATAAAAAATTATCATCCATATTTTCACAATTTAGTTATTCTTAGTGATACCCAACCTTTAAACATCTATTTTATAACTATAAGATAATATTGATTTTATAGTATTTTATGTTTCGGTTAAACTCAATGTCGTGTGTAACGCATGATAAACTCATTATCATGTGTAAAAAAAGACAAATATATTATTTCATTTAATGAATGATAAGATTAGTGTAACTTGTAATGTAAGAAGAAATTTATTTTCTATGTAACCCTAAATATCTAAATATAAAATTATATTGAAAAAATTATTATACAAAATCTTGAGTTGTTACATTCTTCCACTATTGAAATAATTTTAAACCTATAAATTCAACTTTATGATAAAACATTTATATTATGAATTTTTTTTTCACCGATACCCAAAATGTAAAAATTAATAATAAATCATTATTCAATAGATTTAAATTTGAAAGTATAACGATTACTAAATGTAACTGATAACAAGTATTTCACATTAGAAAACATATATGGGAAGTGTATACATGGACATGGATTAAAAGAGTAAATAAGAATAGAAAATGATAAAGATAATGGGACAAAACAATGAGGGAGATCCAGGGAATGTTAACAACCAAAAAACAATAAATCTAAGGTTATTTAAGGAATGATTTTTTCATAAAAAACTAATGTATATAGATTATATTTTTTCCAGATCTTATCACTAACGTTGATGGATTTTCACGAGAAGATATAATTAGTTTATTTTATTACATTTCACAATTAAAATCACACTCTGTGTGTAACGATCTAACCCTAGTTACCTCGAGTCAGTGTAATATTTTTATACATTATCATGATTACAATGAATTATGTCCTGAAGAACCAATCGGTTTAGTAGTATTGTAAAATAGATTACATACAAGAATTTAACATTATTATTTCTAACATAAAATAAAACATATTTAATCCTTTGAGAATGCCATTATTCCCCTATTTTATCCCAACAAGTCAATCATAATAAACTTCATTGTGTACAAGGAAAATAAAACGTAAGAAAGGGGTGATCTTAGATGCTCAGTAAGGGTATGTAATTCAGAAAAAGCTGTAAACTTTTAAGGAAATATGTATAATAAAAACAAAAACCTTTTAAACATGAATATGAACATAATATGGCCAAAATAAATTAAACCTTACAATATAAACGGAACATGGATATTCCACTAATCGAATTGTCACATGTAAAAAATAATTTCATAATGAGGGTATACTTAATGTTGTACATAATATCAACTATGTAAAGGCCTTGGGCTAAGACCATTCGAAAATATTCTATTAAGGCCTTGTGAAATACACTAGTTTGACTCATTATACCTACCGATGCATCAAGGGGCTATAGCGGGCCCCACCCTTCACTTACTATGTCCAATGCATTCCTCAAATGAAAAGGTTGAAACATATCATAATTATCTGTGTTAAAACTAGCATACGAAATGTCAATACATTAACCATAAGCCATTAATTGTATAAAAATAGCACATCCATAGTCAATCATATCATATCTCATTCAATACAATATGGAATATTGTATTATAATAAATCAACCTAATCTAGAATAATACCAAGTAAAGGATGTTGAAATAGTTAAAACTGATCAGTAAAACACTTTGAGATAAATATACCTTTTCCCAAAATCATTGAAAAGTGGTACAATTTATAAAGGAAGTCATTTAAATGAGATTTTTGAATAAAATAGTCACATACCAGTTTCTAATTTTTAAAAATAAATTAAATTTTAAAACAATCATATCAATATAAATAAGTCCACAAAATAATTTATAAAACATGAACATTAATTATATATATTTAGAAAAATAAATATTTAAAAGATTTAAAATTAGGATTTATTTAAGTAATATCTTCAATAAAACCCTAAAAAATTCCTTTTGAATTTTTTTTATGAAACATATACAAAAATGATAAATATGTTCCTGTAGCTACATACACATCCATATCCTCAAATAACAATGAGATTGTGAAATCAACCCTTAACTTTGGTTCGATATTCTCTGTATATTTCAAAAACAACTGTATAATGTTTTTAAACATATTATAAACTTATATCAGAATCATAATAATATTTATGATATGATTTTATATTACCCTTTTATTAAAAAATCCATCTTACTGCAACATTTTGGGTAATAATCGCTTTGTTTGTCATCTATGTTTTGACTTGTTATTCTCGATCTAATTACATAGATCATAATTTATGTACTTATAGAAATTAAAATATTCTTTATATATAATATATATTGTGTATATGAATACATGTAATATATATATAAATAAAATAGAACACACTGTTCATGGAGATGGTAGTTCGTACGTACGCTTGAATGCATTTTCCGTTTTCTTATCATATTGAATGGTAGTAAGTGAATGAAATATATGTACATATATATATATATATATATATATATATCTCATTATAGTAGATGTTTTATGTCACATATTTCATAATTATGAATAATATATTTTTATAATCATTCTTTGAATTTTAAAGTGTAGAATTAATCATATTGTGTTGTGGAGACAGTAAGCCATACTTACGCACAAGTGACGGTATCATTTCCTTAATGATTAAATGGTATATAATTAGATGAAATATGAATTTTAAGGAAATGATATCATTTTATATTTATTATTTTCATCCATTATATTAATCCGTATACCTATATAAATATAGTGTAAATGAAAAAAATATTACACCACCTCATGGAGAGAGTAAGCCGTACGCACACACGCAGAGCGATATTCTTTTTCATTAGATGGGTAAAAAGAAAAATACAGTTGTACCATAATCATAACAGAATATCATTATATAGTATATATTGGATTTATTATATTATTATGTTAACAACATAGAATGATGAATTAGAAGAAGAAATGAAATTTGAATGATGGGATAAAACGATTACCCCTTCTTTGGGTGGCTCATTTTTATTTTACAAAAGGACTCATTATGTTGGATTTATTCCCAAAATTTTTCTTCTAGGCATAGGTGAGGTAAGTTTGGAGGATATTTGGGGAGGGCTTGGCCAAGAAAAAATGAATTGGAGGTGTGAATTAAAGAGAAAGGTAGGTTTCTTTTTATAAGAGAGGTGAAGGGTACCTTAGGAAGAGTATGAAATAAAAATTTATTTTAAAATGATTTTAAAATTATAATTTATCCAAATTGATTTATTTCGAGGCCAATTGAGGGTGGATAGAAATTATCTCAACCAATCTATTTTAGACTGGTTTATTTCATAAAAGTATCCTTATATTTTAGATTTAACCCATTGTAAAATAAGTTAACTCTTACCGTGTCCTCTTGTTTTTTTATACTACATGGTTAATATGTTTACAATAAAATGGAGGGAGAGCCTAAAGTGGAATTTTTACGAAATTTGTATCATTATACATGATAATTTTTTGAACTATATGTTTTTAGGATTGTATATCATTTAATAATATTGTATTTGTTTAAAAAACTCATTTATGTCAATTTTGAAACTATTTAGTAATTGATTTTTGTTAAAGTCATACCAACCCGATTCCTTCAAACCAATTACATTGAGTCGTGAAACATATGTCAAATTCATTTAGGAAATTCATGTATGGATTCAAAATGTTAAAATTATATATTTTTTAATATTTATATTTTCATTTATTTGATTTTTTAATTAATAAGTAAAATACTGCATCATTATTGTTTCATAAATAAATTTAATTATTGAATGTATAAAAATTATAAATAAAATACCATGATGTAAGAAAATATCCTTATAGTTTTAAGTAATATTTATAGTCGATTTTATCTTATGTATAACAATATATTTAAAATGGGTCAGTTATTAAAATTTGAATGTGACAATTTTATCTCTTATTTAATAAAATATTAAAAATGTCCTAATCTAAAAAAAGTTGATAAAAAAGGATAACATTTTTTTCCTAAAGTTTATTTTACTCCAACAACACTTATAAAATCAAATTAGGATATGATTTTGGGTAATTATAATATTATTTTTACCTTTAATTACCCTATTTACTTTTACCTGTGGTAAATAAAATTCAACAGTTAATATGCACCAAAATTATTTTCATCCGATTGAACCACATTTTATTTACTAATGAAAATCGTGTATGTTAGTTTTTTTTAATTTCAATTCATAGAAGTGGTAAAATTATGTTTTATGAAAATTTTCAAATTTTCCTAGAAGGTGGGTAAAAGAGGTTAAAAGGTTTAATGAAATTTTTTATATCTAAACTTATTATAAAATAACTCTAATGAATTACATAGGAGTTATATAAGTATTATGTATATATTTTTAATTTAAGATAAATTTTAATTAAAAATAATTATTTAAATGAAAAAGTCAGTTCTTAATTATTATGCAATATTTTTCACTATTCATTATAAATTGAATGTTTTTAGAAAATTACCTAAAATTTACCTTAAGATAATATTGATATTCCAAATTCAAAACTGAAGTCAATTTTACCAAATTAAAATTTTAAGAGTGTCTAAAATTAATTTACTTATTATTCACAAAAGGTCATAAAAAGTAGTTCTTTTGTGAAAATAGATTTTCTAAATATATAACAATTTTAACAAAACTAATACATTTCATTAATTTTTTTTATTAATGTGAAAAAATTAGAATTAAATTTAAAATTTATTTTTTAGTATTAATATTATAATATTTAATTTAGAAAAAAAATATAGTTTAAATAATTATAATATTAATGCGTTGCTTCCCAGAAACTCAATATTGCGTATAATATAAGACAAGTTTGTGTTGTGTGAAATATATGGTATTAAATTACATTAAAGAGATAATGTACTATTAAATCATGGGTTGTTGCAGCCTCCCCTCTTTTGATAAATTGCATCCTCTCAATTTGAAAATGTTATTCATAAATAAAAGTTTGAAAACATTAAAAACCTTTGTGGAGAACCAATATTGGAAATATGGTTAATAAAATTTACTCTTAATAAGAGGAAATGAGAAATGCAAAAGTCACCACAAAATTAGGATTTTGAATAGGAGGTCATTGGTGGAAATTAGGGACACCTAATTGAAGGAAAAACAAAAATATTTATAAGGAGTGATTGAGGTCATCAATCCCAAATAGGTGAACAATGACTGGAAAATTGAGGGCCTCAAAGACATAAAGTTTTAATGAGTTAAAGTATCATCAGTTCAATACAAATTAATGTATTAGGATAACACATTTTCTTTAGATACCTTTTTTGAAGAGGGATAATTTACTCTTAAGATAAGATCTCCAGAAAACAAACTTGATTTCATTACGTCTCATAATTAATATCTCATCATTTTGTTGTGTTTCAATATATTTTCACTTCACCCCTAACATTTAGAAGTGATTTTTCAAAAGATGATTTTTTATGCCTGAAGAGCATTTGATATATCATAAGGTCCAAAAGTATTTCCTTAATAATATATATATTTACTGAAATCCAATATTATTGGTCAAAGTGGCCAATAAATTATACTTTAACCTCAAACCAAATATCAAGTGCTCAACTTAATATATTCCAACTATTAGACTTATCTGAAATCCTTGTTCCGAAACACACAGTCCAAATATTTATATTGTAGGTAAACATAAGGAATATCTCTTTTTTCTACAAAATAACATGTGAATACCTTCATCATGTATTCTCTTAAAACACAGTAACACCCTAGATTACTATAAAATATTATTTAATATATTTAGGATCCCTAATTACTTATAGAATACCTAATATACTCCTTAAATCCAAAAATGATGTAAAATCCAAAAATAATTGAATTAAAAAACATTTAATTTGTTTCAAGGATATCATGAATATCTAATATAATTTATCCAAATCAATTATCTATTGTTCCAAATTCACTACGTCGGTATCAAAACCATATTAAGTTTTATCTTTCCCTCAACCATGTATTTTCCAAAATGTTTAACTTGCTATTGAGTCACTTTTCTTAGTACCCTACAATCACAAATACTCAATGACATAGTATTGTAGTAAAATACTAAATTATTTCATAATTCACATAATCGGTACATTAATGATACAACACTCAAATGACATAATTCTTTAATCTAGAAACACTAACAAAATAATTATTCCACGTCGATTGTAGTAATATCTTATGCTTGACCATTACTTCCATGATTCTTAAGACATTTATTTGTGTAATTACTTATTTTACTATAGTTGAATCAATAAATATTAGTCTTTTTTTTCTATCCATTGAATTATTTTTCCTCAGGACCCTTATCTCCACACTTATTAAAAACTCTTATTACTTTCAAGTACTTCCTTAGATGATTATTTCAATAGTTATCTAATGTGGGAAAATCCTTCTTCCCCCTTTTCTCTTTATCCATGGTTTTCAATGTTATCCTACTTTTTCTCATGCTTCCATATGAAGTCATAATATCTAGGATATTATTTACCTATCCTACTATCATGTGATATTATGTCCACATATTATGAGAAGGCTTGGGAGATTATTTCCATTCGAAATATTGGATTAAGACCATAAATGACATGATCATTTTTACTCTTTGGATCATGTGCATTTGTTGGTTCTTCATTACTTCTATTAGGGGACATTTCTATAATGTTTCATAAATAAGATTAAATACTAAATAATCCAAAAACTAATGAAACACTTTATAGAAATTGAATATTTTATGCATATATAATCTCATAATCATAAAATTGGTATCTTTGAAGACATATTTTAATCATAAATCATTCATAATGATTTTCAATGAAAATGTGAATTATCCAATGAATATCCCCTGGGAGTGTCAAACTAGGTGTTTAGTATGGCCCGTTGTCATGTACCAGGTTACCCTAAGTAAGGCTTGGAACACCTCATTGGAGTTGTTACTTTTAGGTGCATCTGTTCCAGAACCACGTCCACTTGTAGAATCCATACAAGGATTCATTTTTTTGGAAAACTCACAGAAAATATTCATTACCAAAATTATAGGATGTTCTTTTATATTAATCATCAAAGTAAATCTTAGGTTAAAGTTTTATAATAAAAGTTTTTATTATTATAGTTCCCAAAGATATTCCCAAACAATCTCTAATACCATATATAATTCCTCAACTCCAGTTACCCAAATCTTGTGCATTATTTTAATACACATGGCTGATTACAAAGAATCAAGTCCCGAAGGGCCGATCAATTTAGCAGTCTTGGAAAATATATTAAATACAAGAAGATAACATTAAAATTTATAAAATAAAATAAAACATATATAATATTTTGAGAACACCATTATTTCATAATTTTAATCGTACATATCAATCAAAATACACTTCTTGGAATCCTAGGAAAACAAAACAATAGAATAGGGTGAGCTCAGATGCTCAGTAAGGGTAAAAAATTAATCATAAGTATAAGGACACGACCTTATTACATACATAATATTTAATTTATTCAAGGAAAAACTTCCTTTTACATTGATAATCTTTTCAAGTTTATATCTTTAGATAATTGGGTCATAATACATTCATAACATTACAAATTTTAACAGAGTGGAAACCATAAAAACCGTTTCCATTTTTTCATAATTTAAAACATTAAAACATATAACATGATTACTTGTCAATTCGTCCAAATTTAATATGAATTACTTCATTTTATTACTCATCGACCAACCTATGAAAAATAGTTTTAAACTTGGGATGATCACAAATTCATAGTAAGGGATATAAAAAGAAGGAGACAATACATTAGTTCACGAATACTTGTATCATATGAAATAATTTTTATAAGACATACTTATCACCTGTGTATATATATTTACTTTGTGAAACATGAGATTTAAACAACACATAACAACCTAAGTAGAACCAAAAAGGTATCTTGGGGTATTACATACATAATCTTGTAACCCTCTCGGCTACATTATAATTTGTAACCCTCACGGATACATTACAATTTATATAACCATCGAAGTTACACTTGGAGTAACCATACAGTTGACCTCCAACTTACACATAACTAATGCATTGGAGGGAGAAATAAGTCACACCCTTCATCATAAACAATTCCCAAGAACCAGAACATAGTCATACAACATGATTAATTTCATAAAAACATTTTCATTAAATTTTGTAAATTCAATTTGTAAATGAGGATTTTAAATGGAAATTACATTATATATGTCATAAAATTGAAGAGAGACTTAATAGAGTAGATGTAATATGTATATAAATTGTAATTATAAATAATTAAACATTTTATAAGAAAAAACCATCACACATTCAATTTTAATACCACAAAAATAATGATGTATAAAGTTAACCCAAAGAATGAAAATTGGGTTAAGAATTCCTTTACCTTAGTATTTTTTTCCTTCAAATTTTTTTAACATACTTTATAATGGTTAAAAGAGTGTTAATAGAAATTAAAAAAAAATTCATGTTTATAAAATCTTTTATGATCATTTAATAACCTCATTTCACCCTTTAATTGTTAGTATTTCGCTCCTTGCACTGCTTTTGGGTGAGTTCTTTACATAGTTACCAAGATTGGTTCATGATGGATGTTATTGTCCATTAGAAGTGAAACTCCAGATTTGGAATGAAGTATTATTTACATATTCCCAGTACCATAATTTATACCATTTATCATTTTTTAATTCATACATGAGGATAATTAATAAGTTAAAACATTAATGATGTTCGTTGAGATCATTTTAGTTGTTGTTTGATAATAACAACCTCATTTTGTTTTATAAATTAAAACATTTTGTAAAAAAGAATTATAAAAACATAGATGAGAAATAATATATATTATAACTCGGTTATACTATAAAAATGGTTTCATGATCTTAATTGAAGGATTTAGGGAAAAATAAAATCCCATCGTCCACGATGTCTGTAATTCGACAAATAATGGGCAATGTTTTTAATTACTTCAATAAGTGGGAGAGGAACCGAAGAATGATGAAGAATTTTCCATGAAGATGAGAACATCTAGAATATACAAGATTTTGGAGCTTTCATTCTTCTTGTTCAAAAAGAGGTGAGGAATGAAGAAGAAAAGCATGGAATATGGAAATAAAAGAAAACATGAGAAATTTCTCATGAAAATTCAGCAACCTAATGGCGTCTCTTAAAATTTCATTAAAATAGTTTGATGAGATAAAAGGGATATCTCATCACTATTACATAATATGGATAGTAAAGGGGGATATGTAATAAAATATCCAAATATAATCAAAATGGAAAGGAAAAGAATAACATAAAAAGAAAGAAAATAATGAAAATAATAGAGGATGTTTACCTCTTGATCTCTTCTCCTTGAGATCCTTATAAAAGAATTTGGTTTTGGTAATTTAGTGAGACCAGAAGCTCTTCGACGTTGGGAAGAGACATGGGAGGATTATTGGGCAGAGCATAGACATGGATCAAATATTTATAAGTGTGGTAATAATATGGGAGTGAGGGTGGTATTTATAGTGGAGGAGAGGGGGTATTTTCATTATTTTAATCATTATTATAATATTTTTTCCCAAGAATGTGAACAGTATTAGTTCATGTGACCAAAAATAGTAATAGTGGAATGTGAGTTCGAACCAAGTGTCCTTGAATTATTTATGATGTCATAAAAAGTGTATTTTACAGATAATTTAACTATAGGGTATTTTATCGTATTTCACTATTCATTGAAATTTCATGAATTTTAGAAAAATACCAAAAATTTACCCTAACCATTTTTTGATGTGTATAATTCAAAAATGAAGTCCATTTTTTAAAAATAATTTTCTCAATATTGTTAATTTAATTTTAAAATAAAATTATACTTAATTAACAAAATTTCAATTATATTTTTATGACTACTTCTATATCACGATGAAGAATTTACTAAGATGTTATTATTTTAAAGCCTTAAGAAAATAGAATAATAATAAAATTTAATATTCATTAGGTTCATATTACAATTCATATTACTAATCATATGGGTAGTTTTTTATTCACAAAAAAACAACTTCAATTCATCAGTCTCTAAATAACTTACTGAACACAATTGTAGATGATAGTTTCTTTATATTCAAAACGTAGAAGTGGAAAAATTATGATTAAATAATTGTTATAAATATATAATTAAAACAAAGTTCTATGATTTTATATTTATTTTTATAAAAACATGGGGCGATACATTCTCCCCACCTTCTGTAAATTTCATCCACAATATTTTATTTACTTATGAAATAACTGACTATAATTTTACCCCATAGCATTTTCAGACTCCCATGTTGCTTCTTCAACCATGTGGTTTCTCCAAAAAACCCATACATGGTGGATTACCTTATTCCCCAATACATGTTCCCTTCAATCAAGAATCTAAACTAGTTTTTCCTCATATGAATGCCTCTATTCTAGCTGAACTGCTTCTGGGATGAAGACATGTGATGAATCTGTTACATACGTTAACAACATAAAATCATAAAAAACATTGTGTACCTAAGAATAACTCGTAGGAAAATCCACACGTTATGCTACTGTTCCAACATTATCCATGATTTCAAAAGAACCGATGAATCGTGGACTTTTCTTCCCTTTCTTAATGAAAAGCATCACACTTATTCATGGTGTGATTTTAAGGAAAACATGGTCACCAACCTCGAAAGAGATCTCTTTCCTTCTGTTATCTGCATACCTTATCTACATGCTCTGAGATTTACTCATGAGATACATGATTATCCTCACATTCTCAGCAACTTTGTCTACTAATTCTGGCCTCATCAAATTTCTTTCACCGACATCATCCCAAAACGCTGGAGTCCAACACTGCTTCCCATACAAAGCATCAAATGGTGCCATCTGAATACTAGAATGAAAACTATTATTTTACCAAAACAAAACTTATGAAATATGTTGATCCCAACTTCCTTGGTAGTCCATTTAATAAGCTCGAAGAATATCCTCCAAAATTTGAATCGTTCATTCTGTCTACCCATATGATTGAGGAAGAAAAGATGAACTGAAATTTAATTCCGTGCCCAATGACTTCTGAAGTCCCTTCTAAAGTTTGGAAGTGAACCTAGGATCCTGATCAGATACAACGGAAAGAGGAACTCCATGTAACCTAAAAATCTCTTTGAGGAATCATCGAGAATGTTCATCTAAAGACATTGTATCTTGAATAGAAAGAAAATGTGCAGATTCTGTCAGCCGATCCAAAATAACCAAAATCTCATTGTTACCTCAAGAAGTCTCTAGTTGTCCCACCACAAATCCATGGATACATTCTCCCATTTCCACTTTGGCATTTGGAAAAGGTGGAAGAATCCCTTTTGGTAACTGCCACTATACATTAACCTATTGGCATGTAAAATATTTCATGGTAAAATCAGCAATATGTCTTTTAATTCCATCCCCCCAATAATACTCCCGAATGTCTCTATACATCTTGGTGCATCTAGGATGAACTGAATATGGAGAACTATGAGCTTCACATAACAATTCATTCTTCAACTAGGAATCACTAGGTATGAACAACCTTTTTTCAAATATTTAATCACAATATTTATCAAGTTTAATTTCTGACAACATACCCATTTTAACCAATTCTACCTTTTTTATATCTCACGGTCTTCCTTCTGTACTTTTTTAATTCTATCTTGAAACGATATTTTCACTAAAACATTAAACAAAATAGTGGTATTTACTGCACCAACAACTTCTATGCCAAAATTAATGAAATGAATATTCTAGGGATCATTTCCAAACATTGCATGGTTAATGATACATGATGTTTCCTACTCAATGCATCAACAACTTTTTTAGATTTTCTAGGATGGTAATTAATCATGCAATCATAACCCTTTATCAGTTAAATCCATCTACTCTACCTCATGTTTACTTCTTTCTGAGTGAATATATACTTCAGACTTTTATGGTATGTATATATATTACATTTGGCTCTGTAAAAATGATACCGCCAATTTTTTAATGAAAAATACACAGCTGCCAATTCCAAATCATTTTTGGGATAATTTAGCTCATGAGAATTAAGTTCTCTCGATGCATAGGCAATTACCTGATCATTCTGCATCAAAACACAACCATGTCTGTAACACCCTGAGATTTTATGAGATATAATATTTTTAATTTCATTCATATCTTCTATTGTACTCTACACAAATATTATCTTGCGCTATTCGCAACACCATATTAGCTTTCAGTATACGCAACACTATTCTTGGATTGTGTTACACACAATTTCAAGTTCGTTTGATAGTAGTTATTCTACACAACATTGAGTGTGTCTGTATATATATATATATATTCAATGTATAAATGAAATATGGTTGGATGCTGTTATACACAACAACAAATGAGTCTTGCACTACACACAACCCTGACTTGGCTTGCATTACACGCAATCACGACCTTTCTCGATAACGTGTGTTGTACGCAATACCGAGTTTCAGTAAACAATGATATATTATTATAATTTTATTATGAACTATCCATTATGAATAGTATTAATTACATTTTGAATTTTATAACATTGTTATTCATCATACACATTTTCTAGAACATGATATGAGAATAAGATAAAATTTTCAGGTAAAATTAGTATTTTTTAAAAAATGTAGTTTTGCCGCCTTTTGATGGAGCACCCACTAGTTTTTGACATTTTTATAAGTTTAATATAACAAAATAAAATTCTTATTTGGAATCAGGATATAAAAATATACTTTGGATAATTTTTTCATATTATTCTGATAACTTTCATATTTTAATGAATAGTAAAACACGGTATATTTTAATTAAAAACAACTTTTTTCATTGCAATAATTTATATGGTTAAATTATAATATTTAATGGTTTTAAAGTATAAATAGAATATATTTTTACCATTTAATATTATTTATGTCATTACCATTAATTTTACATTGAATTCATAAGTAAAAACATTTCAATCTTTGGCAATGTTTTAACATTTAAAACTCATTTTCTTAACAACGAGATTAATTTTAAATTAATTACTGAAACTTCTGTGTTTTGAATTTTGAAAAATGGATTCCATATTTTAATTCATTGTGTACAACTAATGTTAATAGGTTACTTTTATTTTTTTGATATTATGAATAGTAACCATGGTAATTTTTATTTACTACAGTTAAAGGTAAATCTGGTAATTAACGGTAAAAATAAGATTATGAAATTACCCTAACACATTCCAAAATCCTATTGGATAAATAAATGTCGACCCATATCACCTAAGGGTTGGACTAGATTCATTTCATGGACTTCTAGCGATGAAATAATATAATTATTAATAAAACCAAAGAAAGTGACAACATGTCACTCTTTAAAATCTTATAAGTAAAATAATTCTAATTTAGTGATAATATTCATGAAAATTAAAAAATTAATAGTATCTATAAATCTAATAAAATTATATAAACCAGTTTAATTTATTTATAATTTTTAGGGATTAAATATATATTATTAAAGGTGACACAATAGTGATGTTAAAATTATTTTATTGAAGGAAATATCAAATAAACGGTTTTACAAATATTAAAATAAATATTATCCGAACTAATTAATGTGCTCCACGAATTTTATAGATGAATATGACTTTTTATTAATCTATTAAATTGTTTTTTTCAAAAATATATTCTCATTGTATTTTATATAAATTCAAATAAATTAATTGTGTCAAATTTGACACTATTGATATTTTATATTATTAAATTGTTTAAAAATAATAAAAATATTTTAAAAATTACAAATTAAAATTTATATGATCTAAGATTTAATAAAGTATCAAATTATGTATAATTAACGACACATAAGTAAGTATTTATAATCATATAAAATTTATTACATTATTACCACAAATAAAATTAAATAGATTAAATAAGGATAAATCAAAATGATAAGGTTTAAAATAAAATCTAAACATGACTATCTATTATATATATATATACTGAATATATATTATATATAAATAATTATTTATATTATATAAGTAAGTAAATCATGATATATTTAATAATATAATCAAGATCAACAAGCCCAAACATGAATGATAAATGAAATGATTTTACCCAAAACGTTGCTTTAACATGGAATTTATAAAAGAATGGGTAATATAGGTCATAAGTGAACCATATATGATATAATAACAGTGAATAAGATTCTTTAATAAGTCAATGATATTATTTAAATCATTTTATAGGATTTTTGGATACGTACGAAGCATATCAGACCTAAGGTAAGAGATAACTATTCTAATCTTGTTCTTATACGAGATTGTTATTCATAAGTACTTACTGGGGTTATTGTTATCATCCATGTACATGTTTTCTAGAAATGTTTTCATGTATGTTTAATGTCCTTTTTACCCATTTTTTTACTTTTACCACATGATATGGAAGGAATATTTCTTTTGTTTACCATATGAGGAATATTTTGACTTTTCCGACAAAAGTACGAGGAGAATGTTTTTTTAACTTATACAGCATAAACATGTTTTTTTAGTTTCATAGTGCCTAATTTTCATGAATATTCCTCTACAATACTTTATTATTATTTTCAACAAAATCCTTTTCTTTTAAAATTGCATGTCATTTTGTAAAGAGATAATGATTTTGAAGAAGAAAGGATATTTTCATCAAGAATTCATTTCAAGTGTTTTGTCAAAACTATTTTCCATCTAAGATGACATTATTTAGTATGATCATGTTTCAAGTATAATGCCTCTATGATTTAAATGGTTTCACATTTCTTATGATGAAATGATATCCATTTGTTTTATATGGATTATCATATGATGGGATGATATTTATGAAACCCATTTTATTCTTTGGGTTATGATGAATGATTTATGTTTATGTTGTGGCACACGTAAGAATGATTTCATTATGAGATGGGTGGGACCTATATCTCCCTCAAATGCATTGGGTAAAGATTTATATCTCATGATATAGACATGGCTGGAACGGTAAGTTAATCTAGTTCAGTGATACCGGACGAGAACGAGGAGTAAACTCGATTTAGAAAGGGACTTTGTCCACTAAGATGGTCTTGGATGCAATGCCTTGGCTACTATGGAAATCATATCATGTGCTTAATTGTTTTCCACAATTACATGTTTTCTTCCCATGCTATTTTATCATGATTGATGTTCCATTATGATATATGACTTACGTACTTCCAAGATTTATGTCTTTGCTCAAGATTTTGATGTTTAGATTTTATGTTCATGTTTTTGCATTCAAATGTTTATGGATTTTTTTATTTTCCCTATGTTTACCCTTACTGATCATTTGAGATCACCCTTTTTATGTTTTATTTTCCCCAGGATATAAATCACAGTTTGAGGTGTGAAAAACCAAAGGGGAAGTTATTTATGGGGGATGTTGAAGATCTTTCACCATGATTATAAGATTATGTTCTAAGTTTCCAAAGACACTAAACTATTACGATCCTTTGGTGTCTGTTTTTGTTATGTATTAATTATTCCGCAAAAGTAATGTAATGTCTATTTATGTCAATATTTGGGTCTCTATAGTTGATATCAGAGGAAAGGTTTAGTTAACCTTTGGAAACTAGGATGCGAAAACTTTAGTGAAATCCCTAGGGATATTTTTAAGGTATGTCTACGGATATCCCTAAGGTTTAGTATAACTATAGGTTACAGTCCTAGAGTTATGTTGACGATCATGAATAACCTAGGGTGAACCTAATGTGTCATGGATTAAATAATGTATGATAATTTAGACATCCCATAAGTGACTTTTAATGATTATGTGGTTCCTCGTTATTTTAACTATTTCTTACACTTTTGGTTTCTGGTTTTAGTCAATGGAGGGAATCAGAAGGAATTCAGTTAACATTGATTCCGATGGAAAAATTGGTGACTGTGATCCCCAAAATTTTGTAATGCCTAGAGAGAATGATATTTTGATTATGCCGAATTAGTCGTCACGATATATGATTAACAAGGTGAAGTTTGGGGGTATTCCTAAGTCATCAAATAAGAGGAAGATGGAATTTTATGCTTATTCGCATGGTGAGGAGCATAAAGAAACGAATATTGAGATTTCTAAATAAGGGAAGAAGAGCCTTGTGGAATACCTCAAATGGAGGGGAAGATGTTATCTATGTGGAGAAAAGGGTCATAGAGTGACAGACTGTTATGGAGTTCAATGTCTTATTTGTGGAGAACATGGGAATTACCCAACTCAATGCCCTGACCTAAGAGGTTACTTCTAAATCAAGGAAGGACTTACTCCATGACAATCATTGAAGAGGATGGATTGAAGTGTTTATGTATTGGTATTCAAGAATAATGTTGTTGAGGTACTTTTATGTTATATTGGAATATTTTTGTATTAGTCTATTGTGGTTTTCAATAATTTTATGGTACTGGTAACCATGACAAGTGATTAAAATATTTTGGAAAGCAGATGATATGCGCATAATGAATGGATAAGGAAAAATAATATGTTTGATAGTATTCATGAGCTCATTATTGTTATAAGGACTAAGTGATATCATGGTTTGAGTATATATAATTTTTTGAATTTTGGTATGTGGAAAGTGCTAACGTTTAACTGCATTTATGTTTTCACTAAGGTTCAATGAGTATTCATTTTTCAAGAGAATACATGATTAATGTATTCACATGATTGTAATGTGACCAAAAAGATATATCTTAAGATATATGGGGGATAAATGGTGGTATTCACATTCTTTTTATGTGTCCTTTCAATTAATCATTTTCTTTATACTATAAGATTGGAAATATGTATTTTGGATAAGCCAGAATATTGGAATAGATTATGTTGGACACCAGATAGTATTGTTTAATGATAGAACTTTTTTTCGATATTATTTCTGGAATGTTATAATAGTGTAGTTTTAGAAAAAGGGTCAACCAACAGGACGAGCAACAACCCGTCGCATCAGAAAATGTTGCGAGAATCGAACCCACAAATGAACTGCGACAGGCCTTTATCACCTACCTCTGGCCTATAGGATGTCCTTGGTTATTATATACTAGTTTTATTTTATTAATCACTATGATAGATGAAGTATAATCCCAATTTAGCAACCATATACGATTAATCTCAGTATAGATGGACTTATGTATATTTAATAAATTGTGCTAAACTTTTTGCGATAAAAATAGATTGAATGACCTATCATTCTATCGCATGATCTGCTAACACATCATGGAAGAAAAATTAAACTTCATTTATTTAAGAGATTATGTGGAAATTGTTAAAGTCACAAACAACAATGAGATTGTACCAAAATCAAGTAAGTAATTATTTAAATTCAAAAAATTATTCAACATTAGAGAAATGATCTTGAAAATCAAAAATGTGTTTCTAGTACCCTTATATCTGCTGAATTAGATGGTACCTTAGATCATCAAAAATTTATGGCTTTGTGATTGTTTTCTTTTTCATAGCCATGTTCTCTACCACTCTCTATCAGAACTTGATGGTTAGATTTCTCTTCTATATCCATATTTTCACCTATGTTCTTTTTTGTGGAAACTCAGTGATGAGTTGATTCGGGTTACCATTATTTTCATACTCCACTTTTTTAAAATTAATTTTTAGTATTCCTTTTTATGATGTGGGGTTTTATGAAAGAAATTTTCATGTAGTAAACTATTTATAACCCCGATGAATTTCAAGGGAGAAATTCATTTTAAGGGGGGTATAATGTTGCCCCTCGAGATTTTATGAGATATATTCTTTTTTATTTCCTTCATATCTTCTATTGTATGCTACAATAAGATTATATTGCGCTATATGCAACACCATATTAACTTGTAGTATATGCAACACTATTCTTGGATTGTGTTACAAAAAATTTCAAGTTCGTTTTATAGAAGTTATTCTACGCAACATTGAGTATATATATATATATATATTCAATGTATAAATGAAATATTGTTGGATTCTATTATACACAAAAACAAAGGATTCTTTCACTACACACAACCCTGACTAGGCTTGCATTACACGCAATCACAACCTTTCTCAATAGCGTGTGTTGTACGTAATATCGGGTTTCACTAAACAATGTTATATTATTATAATATTATTATGAACTAGCCATTATGAATTGTATTAATTAAATTTTTAATTTTATAACATTATTATTCATCTTACACATTTTCTAGAACATGATATGAGAACAAGTTAATTTTTTCAGGTAAAATTATTTTTTTTCAAAAAATGTAGTTTTGCCACCTTTAGATGGAACACCAAATGTAAATCTAGTTTTTTGACTTTTTTATATGTTAAATTTGACAAAATAAAATTCTAATTTGGAATCAGGATATAAAAATTTACTTTGGATAAATTTTTCGTATTATTTTGATAACTTTCATATTTTAATGAATAGTAAAAACATGCTATATTTTAATTAAAAACAACTTTTTTCATCGCAATAATTTATATGGTTAAAATATAATATTGAATGGTTTAGAAGTATAAATAGAATATATTTTTACCATTTAATATAATTTATGTCATTTACATTAATTTTACATTGAATTCATAGGTAAAAACATTTCAATCATTTGCAATGTTTTATCCTTTAAAACCTGTTTTCTTAACATCGGGATTAATTTTAAATTAATTACTACAACTTCCATGTTTTGAATTTTCAAAAATTGATTCCATATTTTAATTCAGTGGTTCCAAATTATGTTAATTGGTTACTTTTATTTTTTTCATATTATGAATAGTAACTACGGTAATTTTTATTTACTATAGTTAAAGGTAAATCTGGTAATTAAGGGTAAAAATAAGATTATAAAATTACTCTATCACTTGAAAATATCCTATTGTATGAATCAAAGTCGACCCATATCACCTAAGGGTCGTAATTGATTCATTTCATGGACTTTTGACCACGAAATAATATAATTATTATTAAAACCAAAGAAAGTGACAACATGTCACTCTCTTAAATATTATAAGTATAATAATTTTAATTTAGTGATAATCCATAAGAAACTGCGAGCATGAATTGTCTTCAGAAATACAATAAAATTATCTACAACATTTAAATTTATTTATAATTTTTAGGGATTAAATAAATATTATTAAAGGTGACAAAATAGTGATGTTGAAATTATTTTATTGATTGAAATATCAAATAAACGGTTTTAAAAATATTAAAATAAATATTATCTGAACTAATTAATGTTATCCACGAATTTTCTAGATCAATATGACTTGATATTAATCTATTAAATAGGTTTTCTAGAAAATATATTCTCGTTGTATTATATATAAATTCAAATAAATTAATTGTGTCAAAATTGACACTATTGATATTTTATATTATTAAATTGTTTAAAAATCACAAAAATATTTTAAAAATTACAAATTAAAATTTATATGATCTAAAATGTCATAAAGTATCAAATTATGTATAATTAACAACACATAAGTAAGTATTTAAAATCATATAAAATTTATAACATTATTACCAAAAATAAAATTAAATATATTAAATAAGGATAAATCCAAATGATAAGGTTTAAAATAAAATCAAAACATATGTAAATTTAATTTCTTGATGATATTACTGCCCTATAAAATCTAATATTCCAATTTGAGTCACTTTGGAAGTTTTTAAGTTGGTTTTAAATTTATATTAAATTAATATTTTTGAGGTTTCCAAAGGTTCCCCTCTCCTCCCTTATAAAAAGGGAACCCTTCCCTCTTCTCTTCACACCCTTTTGAGCCTTGAAGCTCGGTAAAACCCTGACCATTTCCCTTATCAAAATCACTAGAAACATTATAGTGGTTCTGGTATCCTAAAAACACCAACTCTATTGCCTTAAGAGGAAGCTTAAAAGAGGTGCGTCGAAGAAGATGTAATCTCTTCTACCGATTCATTCAAGTTTCTTTCTTCTTCAACTTCTTCTTCTTCAGTTGTTTCATTATATTTTAATAACATAAGTATCACTAATATAATGATATGTTATTATAAATATGAAACAACCCCATTTCACCTTCTATTCATCCTACGGAAAAAGAAATCACCGCGCGTGCGTACGTACAAAATACCGTCTCCACGCCGTGGTGTAATCTGTTTTTCCACCACCACCTTAATTGGATGGGTATAATGGGGTAAATAATAACTATATATGGTTATTATAACATCATACTTATTCTAAGACATTATTTCATCCACTCCAATTCAATTCAATAATTATGAGAACGACATCATCGCTCGTGCGTACGTACGAATTACCATCTCCACGACGCGATGAGATTCATTCTCCATGTTAACCACTCAAGAATGATTATAAAGTATGTATAATGAATAATAATGAAATATATGAACTTTAAAATCTACTTTATTTATGTATATATATGTCATCTACTTACTTCCATTCAAGTCAATAAGGAAAGGAAAACAACCTTCATGCGTACATATGGCCTACCGTCTCCATGAACGGTGTATTTCATTTCATATATCTATCTATTATATATATATATATTGAATATATATGACATATAAATAATGATTTACATTCTGGATTTATGTAAATTATGATATAAGTAATAAAAATATCAAGAAAAACAATTACAAACACGTATGATAAATGAAACGATTCTACCCAAAACGTTGCTTTAACATGGAATTTATAAAAGAACGGGTAATATAGGTCAAACGCGAACCAAATATGATATCATAACAATGAATATGATTCTATAATAATTCAATGACATTGTTTAAATAATTATACAGTAGGTTCAGATACGTACAATGTATATCGGACTTAAGGTAAGGGATAACTATTCCAATCTCATTCTAATCCGAGATTGTTATTCGTAAGTAATTACTGGGGTTATTGTTGTCATCCATGTCCATGTTTTATAAAAATGTTTTAATGTATGTTTAATGTCCTTTTACCCATTTTTTTACTTTTTCCACATGTTATGGATGGAATACTTCTTTTGTTTACCATACGAGAAACATATTGACTTTTCCAACAAAAGTACGAGGAGAATGTTTTTTTAACTTATACGGCATGAACAGATTTATACGGTTTCATAATGCCTAATTTACATGAATATTTATCTACAATACATCATTATTATTTTCAAAAAAAACATTTTCTTTTAAAATTACATGGTATTTTGTAAATAGAAAATGATTTTGAAGAAGAAAAGATATTTTCATCAAGAATTCATTTCAATTATTTTGTCAAAACCATTTTCCATCCAAGATGACATTGTTTAGTATGATCACGTTTCAAGTATAATGTCTCTATGATTTACATGGTTTCACTTTTATTATGATTAAATGATATCCATTTGTTTTATATGGATTATGTTATTATGGGATGATGTTTATGAAACCCATTTTATTCTTTGGGTTATGATGAATGATTTATGATTATGTTGTGGAACACGTAAGAATGATTTCATTATGAGATGGGTGGGACCTATATCTACCTCCAATGCATTGGGTAAAGATTTATATCTCATTAGATAGACATGGATGGAATGGTAAGTTAATCTAGTTCAGTGATACAGGACCAGAACGAGGAGTAAACTCGATTTAGAAATGGACTTTGTCCACTAAGATGGTCTTGGATGCAATGCCTTGGCTACTATGGAAATCATATCATGTGCTTAATGGTTTTCCACAATTACATGTTTTCATCCAATGCTATTTTATCATGATTGATGTTCTGTTATGATATATGCCTTATGTAGTTCCAAGATTTATGTCTTTGCACAAGATATTGATGTTTAGATTTTATGTTCAAGTTTTTGCATTCAAATGTTTATGGATTGTTTTATTTTATCTATGTTTACCCTTACTGAGCATTTAAGCTCACCCTTTTTATGTTTTATTTTCCCCAGGATATATAGAATGTTTTAGGTAAGAAAACAAAAGGGGAAGATATTTATGGGAGATGTTGAAGATCTTTCACCATGATTAAAAGATTATGTTCCAAGTCTCCAAAGACGCTAAAATATTACCATCCTTTGGTGTCTGTTTTTTATGTATTATGTATTCCACAAAAGTAAGGTAATGTCTTCGTATATTAAGCTTTGGTTCTCTACAAAGTCCCTTCAATGAAGCTTCACTGTAGATCAAAAACTCACCATTCCTGGAAGGTAAGGAAAAAACTGGAGAATTCACCAATCTTTTCTTTATATTATGAAAAAAACATCGAATTATTTTGTCCAAACAAATTTAACACCTTTTCATGTTAACTTACTTATCAGGCTACATAACCATGATTTGTTTAACAAATTGTCTGTAATAACCTAGTAACCCAACAAAACTACAAATATCAATAATATTTGGGGTCTTGTCTACTCATCAACTACTTTGATTTGGTAGGATTAAATGTTTTTCAATCCTTATTTACAAAAGTACCCAAGAAAAGAAATCTGTTGCCACCAAAAATCACAGTTTCTTAATTTTCCTTGCAATTTCTATTATTTAAAGGATTTAAAAACAATCCTTATTTGTTTTTAATGCTCCTCTTAATTTTTATAAAATACCATAATGTCATCAATAAATACAACCACAAACATATCCAAGAACTCATTAAATACTCAATTCATAAGATTCATAAATACAACATGTGCATTTTTAACCCAAATTGCATAACAAAAATTTCATAATGACCATATCTAGTACGAAAGGATATTTTTGGGATGACATCCTCCTTAACCTTCAGCTGATGGTATCCAGATCTCAAGTAAATCTTGAAAAAATACAGATCTTCCTGGAGCTAATCAAACAAGTCATTTATATTAGGAAATGTATACTAGTTTTTAACAGTGTTGTTATTCATGTTTTATAATCAATTCAAAGTCTCATGGAACCATCTTTTTTTAACAAACAAAACAGGGGCTCTACATGGTGATGTTCTAGGACAAATGAGGCCTTTATCAAGAAAATCATGCAATTGAATTTTCAATTCAAGATGTTCTACTTGAGCTATATGATATGGGGGTTTAGAAATTGTCTAAACATCAGGAACTAAGTCAATTGTGAATTATACATCCCAATCAGGTATGACACCGGATAACTCATCAGAAAAAACATCATGGTATTCATTTACTAGTAGAACATAATTAATCTTAATAGTTCCCTTGTTTTCAACAATATGAGAAAGGTAACGTTCATTTCCATCATTCAATAGTTTCTCAGCTTCCTGATATGTTATCAATTGTATTGGTTTGTTCTTGTATACAAACTGAAACTATTTCTGGAAAACAACTTCTTTTGCTCTTCAATCAAACTTTCCATAATAAACAGAAATCCAATCCATTCGAATAATAAGATCAAACTCGACTATGGTTAAAAAAATAGGGTTTGCAGGTAAAGTCTTCCCATTTTTGCTACGACATTCCCCCAGGTTGTTTCTTTCCACACTTCTCACAAACTGGAAATTTGATATTCATACCATCAGATTTATTTGGTTGATTCTTACCCATCACATTCCATCTAGCCCTCTTCTTCAACTTATTTCCAAAATGCACATGATTATCAGCAAACTCTATCTATACCCTCTCAGCACATCAGACAAGTTTCTCATAACTTTTTATTTAACAGGTGGCCAAATCCCTTTGGTACCTTTTCTTCAATCATGAGTAAAAGAGGGTGAGTTTGATATCAATATATAGAATAATATTTGTAGCATACCTTTCCAGTCAGGTGATGTTTTCTTCACACACAACCAATGAATACTCCTCCTTTTTCTTCAATTCAAGGAATTTCTTCTCCCTCCTAAGTCTGACCCCAGTAAGAAAATATTTTTCATAGAAAACACTTTTAAATTCAAACTACTCTAGGGAATCAAAATCATCTCTACCCCTGATATTTCATACCATTGACCACCACTGATCATCTTCAACTTCCAAATGATATATGTAAAGACTTACCTTTTGATAGTCTTAACATCCCATAACATTGAATATCTTTTCAAGGGATTTTCTCTATCCTTTAGCTACTACTATGTCAGAAGATCCATTGAATGCAGGATAGTTTTGTCTCATAAAATGTTCCACTACTATCATGTTCCATTGTGGTAACTCTATTTATTCACTTGCATTAATGCCACCACCACGTATTTCCTATGTTAGCTGAGCCATTACTGTCACAAATTGATTGGTTCCAATCCCTACTATTCCGGGCTGTAGATCCGGAAGGATGTCATTCTGTCGGTGCCTCTCTTCTTTAGCATCCCTGTTCCTTCAATGGACAACCATTCTGAAAAAACATATATTATATGATGAGAATGGTAATATTTAGATTCTAAAACATTTCAAATTATTCATAGAGTAAAAATCATTTACGGTATTCGTTTAACATCATCTTAATCCCTAATGTTATCTAAACCATCCTCTGATTCCAACTATAAGGACCCAGCCTTATGACATACATAATCTTGAATTTAGTCAAGAAAAAAATTACTTTTAGATTTATGATCTTTTCATGTTTATATCTTTAGATAATTGGGACATAATTCATTTATAACATTACACATTGTTACATAGTAAATTCTATAAAAACAGTTTCCATTTTATTCAAAATATAAAACATTAAAACATACAACATGATTCCTTGTCAATTATTCAAAATTTAAAATGGCTTCCTTCATTGTCTTACACATACTCTAACCTGTGAAAAATCATTTTAATCTTTGGATGAGCATAAAAACTTAGTAAGGGATATGAAAAGAATGAAAGAACACATTAGTCCATGAATACTTGTAATGTATGAAATCATTTTCATAAGACATACTTATCACCTGTGTATATATACTTATATTGTGAAACATGTAATTTTAACAATACATAAGAACATAAGTAGAACCATAAAGGTATCTTGGGGCATTACTTATATAATCTGGTAACCATCTCGGCTACCTAATAATTTGTAACCGTCACGGATACCTTACAATTTGTGTAACCATAACAGTTACCCTTGAAGTAACAATACGACCGACCTCCAACTTACACAAACCCAATGAATTGGAGGGATATATAGGTCCAAAAAATCATTATAAAAAATTCCCAAGAACCATAACCTAATCATAAAACATGAATAATTTCATAAAAATATTGCATTTGAATTATGTAAATTAGATTTTTAAAAGACAATTTTAAAAGAATAGCCACATATAAATATCATACAATTGTAAAGATACATAATACAGTGGGTGGAATATGTAAATAAACTGTAATTATACATACTTAAACATAATATAAGAAACAACCATCACACATTAAATTTTAATCCAACAAAAATAATAAAGTGGAATGTTAACCTAAAAAATGGGAATCGGGTTAAAAATTCCCTTACCTTAAGTTTGTCTTACTTAAAACTTGTTTAAAATTCTAGTATAATGGTTAAAAGAGTGTTAATAGTATTATATAAAAATATTCTCAAGTTTATTAAATATTATATGATCATTTCATACCATCATTTCTCCCTTTAATTGTAAGTATTTTCACCTTGAACTGTTTTTGGGTGAGTTCTTAACATGATTTCCAAGATTGGATAATGATTGATGTTCTTGTCAATTGGAAGGAAAACTCTATAATTGGAATGGATAATTATTTACATATTTCAAGTACAATTATTTATACCATTTATAATTTTTAATTATTACATGAGGATGATTCATAATTTTAAACATTAATGATTTTCATTTAGATCATTTTAGTTGTTTTTTGATAATAACGACCCCATTTTCTATTATAAATTAATTCCTTGTGTACAAAAGGATTCCAGAATCATCGATGGGAAATAAGACATATATTATAACCTGGATATACAATAATTTTTTTCATTATCATAATTGAAGGATTTAAAGAAAAATGAAATCGCATTGTCCATGTTGTAGGTAATTCGACATATCATGGGCAGTGTTTTCAATTCCTTGAATAAGTGGGAGAGAAGCATAAGAATGATGATGAATTTTCCATGAACATGAAAAATTATAGAATATACAATATTTTGGAGCATTAATGCCTCTTGGTTAAAAGGAGGTGTGTAAAGAAGGAAAAAAATAAAGGAATCATGAAATAAAATAAAACATGAGAAATTTCTCACCAAAATTCGGCAGCCCAACGACGTCTGTTAAAATTTCATAAAAATAGTTTTATGAGAGAAAAGGGATATATCATCACTCTTAAATAATATTGAATGTAAGGGGGGATATGTAATTAAATATCGAAACATAATCCAAAAGGAAAGGAAGAGAATAACATAAAATGTAAGAAAAGAAAGAAAATAAAAGAGCATGTTTACCTCTTGATCTCTTCCTTTTGAGATCCTTCTCAAGGACTTTTGTTTTGATCTTTTGGTGAGACCAGAAGCTCTAAGACATGGGGTAGAGTCTTGGGAGAACTATTAGGAAGAACATAGTCATAGATCAAGGTTTGAGAGGTGTGGGAAGAATAGGGGAGTGAGGGTGATATTTATAGTGGAGGAGATGGGCTATTTTTCATTATTTTAATCATTATTATAATATTTTTGCCCAAGATTATGAATAGTCTTATTTCATGTGACCTCAAATAGTAATAAAGGAATTTGAGTTCTAACCAAGTGGCCTTGCATAACTTATTATGTCATAAATTGTGTATTTTATTGATAATTTAATTATACGGTATTTTATCATATTTCACTATTCATACAATTTCAAGAATTTCAAAAAAACCCCAAAAAATTACCCTAACCATTTATCAATGTCCTGAATTCAAAAATTAATTCCATTTTTCGATAATAATTTTCCAAATATTATTAGATTAATTTTTAAATAAAAGATTACTTAATTCAAAAATTAACAGTTATAATTATATAACTACTTCTATATCATGAATTAAAATTAACCAAGATGATATTATCTTTAAGTAATATGAAAATAAAATTATAATAAAATTTTCTCTTCATTAGGGTCATATTACTATTCATAATGATATGTTACTATTCAAAAAAATCAAGTTTGTTTTATCATAATCTAAATAACTTTCTGAACATAATTATTGATGACAGTTTCATGAAATTCAAAACAAAGAAGATGAAAAATTTTGTTTAAAGTGTAACACCCCAAGATTCTACGGTACGATTCTCTTTGAATAATGCAATAGCATGTGTTGTACGCAACATCGAGTTCTAACACACCACAACCAATCAAACTACCCATTATGAATAGTAATACCCACTATTTGAAATTTATAAATTTTATTTTTCAAAATTGACTTCATTTTTGGATTTGGAATATCGAATTTAGCCTAGGGTGAATTTTTGGTATTTTTCTGAAAAACATTATTTTTTGGATGAATAGTGAAACCACTAAGTGGTAGTTAAAAAACTGAATTTTTCAAACAACTTGATTTTACCGCTTCTGTGAGTGGAATTTCAAAAATCCGAGAGACACGGTTAATATCAAGGAGTAAAATGTGGTTTAACGAGATGAAAATAATTTTTGGTGAATAGTATCTTTTTACTTTTATTTACCACGGCTAAAATTAAATAGGGCAATTAAGGTTAAAAATAATATTAATATTACCCTAACACATGTCCTAATTCTATTGGACAACTGTATCTCGACCAAAAACAACCTTAGTAAATAAATATTATCATTTAGGTCCACTTGGATTAGATTAGGAGATTTATTATTATTTAATTCAAAGAAGAGTTAAAGGAGTTAAAATCAAAGTTTATTTACTAAATTTTTTTTAATATAGGGTTATTCATAAGATAAATTCTATTGTAAATATTAATTAGAAATCGAAACAGATTTCCCACATAATGGTATTTTATTTATAATTTTTAGACATTAAATAATATAATTTATTTATGACACAATGATGATGCAATAATTACCATAATAGTGAAAAATTAAAATAATTGATATTATAAACACCCAAATAAATATAATTTGAGACTTTTTATGAATTAAACTAATTATATAGGATAATATGACATGTTAGGATTGATTTAATTAACTTTTTTAGAAGTAATCATTCTGTTCTGATTTTTTCAAAAATCAATTATTTAATAGTGTCAAAATTGACATAAAAGAGTTTTTAAAACAAATATTATATTATTAATTGATATTAAATTCCTAAAAATCTAAGGATTGGCAAAGAGACTTATATCATGATAGGTGTATCCTTAATGGACCACATGGGGGTCTCTTGGAGGTATATAGTAAGTTTATTAACTATATAATATAAAAATACAAAGTGACATGGTAAGTGTCAAACTAATTAACTAAGAGTTAAAACTAAAATATAAGGTTAATATAATTACCCAAACCTGTCTATATTCTATTGGTTGAGTGGTTTTAGACCCATACCCACCTTTAACTTTAAATAATACACTTTGGAGCCATTTGAAACTGAATATGAATTTATTATAAAATAATATTTCTAGCTTTTCCAAAGGTGCCCCTCATACCTCTTATAAAAGGGCACTCCCACTTCTCATTAATTCACACATTCAAAGCCTTTTGGTTCGTCCAACCCCTGCCAAAATAATCTCTCAACTTCCCTAAATATAACCTAGAGGCCTTAGTTTGATCAGAAAGACAACCTAAGGAACCCTTTGGATCAAATCAAAAGGAAGAACACGAAGAAGAGGTAATGTTTTCACCACCCTTTTTCAAATTCATTTCTTCTTCAACTTATTCTTTATTTGTTATTAACATTCTAAAATAATGAATCCATTATCTCCTATATACTTTAATATTATTATAAATATGGTACAACCATATTCAGCATTCTATCCATCCTTTGAATGACACGTCACCATACGTGCGTACGTACGGCTTACCGTCTCCACGTCGTGGTGTAATTGTTATTCAATATATTATTATTTGGATTCTTATAATAATGATTTGTAATTCATGTAGATAATAAATATAAATTGATAACGATTCTGTATATATGATATATCATCCAATTAAATATTATTTTAATATCAAAAGAATGATATTGTCGCTCGTGCGTACGTACGGACTATCGTCTCCACGAACATGATGAGATTCATTCTCCATCGTATCCATCAAAGTATAATTCTCATTTGTTGATTAATAATAGTATCTAAGGACATTATATCATTCTGGATATGAATAAGATACATCCTATCCATGACAAACATGTCTTACATAACAAATCATATAAAAGAAAACGAGTAAGTTAACACCCGAAACAATGATAATACTAAGATATTATTAACAAATAAATGTTAAAAGATCATATATGACATCATATTGATGTATGTGATTGTTGTATAATTTAATAACAATTATTTCACCATTATACAAGAGTTTAATCTACCCCCAACCAAGGAAAAGTATAAGGTAAGGGTTTATTTCACAGTCTCTTCATTATCCGAGGTTGTTTATACGTAATAATCTACTAGGACTTGTTTATCATCCACATCCATGTTTCATAAAAATGTATGTCAAAATATTTTTACTATTTACTATAATATGGGTTAAAGTCATTTATACCCTTGTTTACATTTATGAGTGGTTTATAAAGGAATATTTCCTTCGTTTTCCGAATAAGGTCCCTTTTAACCTTTTCGACAGAATTAAGGTAAGAATGTTTTTTTAACTTATACGGCAGGTGCGGCTATTTTCTGCCATTATAAAATCATTAAAGCTTCCCTTACAATCTTATAAGAATATTTTCAATGAAAATGTTTTATTTTATAAATATATGACTCTTAAATGATTTCAAAATAGAAAGAGATATTTCTCTAAAAAGAGTTTTGATTTCATCTATGTCAACATCCTTTGATGGATTTTACTCTTATTTGAAGTTGATTTATTATGATACAAAACTTCTATATTGTATTGAAGGTTTTGTGATATGTTTGACTGTGGATGTGTTATTTTTATACCATTCGTGGTTTATATATGAAGTATTTATATTTCGTATTCTAGTTTTAATACTAATGTTTATGTTATGTTTAAACATTTTCATATGGAAATGAATTGGACATAATATATGATGGGTGGAGCCCGGTATAGCTCCTCGATGCATCGGTAGGTCTCACGAGACAAACTAGTGTCTTGGCACAAGGCCTTCATAAAATCTTATTTGTAGTCTTGGCACGAGGCCTTGGCTATATGGTTATGATAGTCTGCCATTATGCATTCCATCATTATGAAAGTGGTTATTGATATTGCATGTGATTATTCGATTATTAGAACATCCATGTGAATAAGTAAATGGAATTATTTCATTTTTTTCCATCCTATGTTGAATTTAAAGTTTTGAAGGCTTTTGTTTTAGTTATACATTGCCTTAAATATTTATTCTTATTTATGAAAGTTTCTGCTATATTGTTATCCTTACTAGGAATTTGAGCTCACCCCTTTTCTATGTTTTATTTTTCCCAGGATGTGAAGAAGTAACTTATGAATGACCTGCAGGGATAGTATGAGGGGATAAGAGTGTGGACTATGAAGACTATGTTGTTGTAGTTTTCATTTTTATGATGTAATGTAAAACTTTATGAATATATCTCGTGTTTCCAAGTCTACTAAAGTAATTGGTCTTTCGAGATTTGATCTTTCTTGTGATCATGCCAATGTTATGTAATAATGCACCAACTCTGGGTAACTGGGGTCGGAGCGTTACAGTTGGTATAAGAGGAAGTTTAGTACAAACCTTGGAATATAGATTTAGATAAACTCTGATTAGTGCACATAGATTTAAGATGGAATTTGAGGATTAGTATAGAATAACTTCCTAGAATTTTGGTATTGTAGATATTTTGTGAGTTTTCCAAGAAATACATACCTATCTGGATACGAGCAGGTAGAGGCGGCTCTGCCACAGATGTACCTAGGGGTAAAACTCGAAAACACCATTTTGAGCTAGACTCGAACGGGAACTGGTGCACGACAATGAGCCTTGCTGCACTCTTGGTTACAACACTCCTGGGGGATATTCTTAGGATAACTCTCATTTTCATTAAAAATAATTATGAAGGGTTTATGAGTATATAATTCCTCAAAGAAAACATATTTATGATTATGGATTATATCCATAAATAGTTCAATTTATGTTAAGTGTTTTATAAGTATGAAATTATGTATTTTGATTCATAAAATGATCTAGTTTATGCCATTGTTTAGAAATGGCGCCTAGTGGAAGAAATGGAAACCGTATCAATGCACGCACTCCATGTAGGGATTTCCCTCATGCTCAAGATAATTATTGTGGAGCTGGTGATGCAACTTGTGCCGATCAGCTAATCACCATACTGGGACAACTCACTCAGGTTATGAATAATAACCTTACCCATATAGAGCACCCGGATCCGTAGCGTGGAGGATCAATGTTAGATCGCTTCATGAGGAAATAACCACCAACGTTCAATGGGAGTAAAAATCCATTGGTAGCTGAGCAATGGATAATTTCCCTAGAGAAAATATTTCAGGCTTTGGGATGTAGTGAAAGGGAAAAAGTTATCATGGCAGTTTACCACCTCACTGGAGATGCTGAGCAATGGTGGTCATTGATTTAAAACACGAAGGAAGATGATGAAGTATCAAATATGTAATGGAGGGAGTTCAAAGATATGTTTTTAGAGAAATACATTCCTTGCGACCATCGAGCAGATATGGAAAGGCAATTTCTGAGTCTGAGACAAAAGGAGGATGAGAATGTCAAAAAGTATGAGGCTAACTTCACAAGATTAGCATGGTATGCTGGAGATTATATATGTAACCCAAGAAGTAAGATTGATCGTTTCTTTGATGGGTTAAATCCATTTCTCCGTCGATCATTATTCTCATAATCCTTCTCGTCGTACGAAGACATTGTCTCATTTGCTATCAAGACATAAAAGGAATTCTCTAAGTCTTATGACTTTAAAGCAAAGCAAGGGAAGAAGAGATATACTGATCAATCTGGAAATGGAAATAAGGGGAATAAGGGAAAGGTTGAATATCCATCATGTGGTAAATGTGGGAAGAAATACCCCCGTACTTGCTTGAAGGTAATGGGTGTCTATTACAAGTGTGGTGAAAAGGCTACCAAGCTCGTGATTGAAAAGGGAAGAAGGAAGCTACCAATGTTCTGTGCTACAATTACAGGGAGATGGGACATTATGCAAATGAATGTCCTATGCGTCAGGGGAACTTACCTCAGAAAAGGACAAGGGATCAAGGCCAAGCTTATGCTATCACTACTATTGAGGTAGAATCTCCGAAAGACATGGTGGCAGGTAATTTAATGGTTTCCTCATGTTTAGAAAATGCATTATTTGATTCTGGATCATCACATTATTTCATATCATCCCAGTTTTCTAAGAAAATTAGATATTTCCAATTTGATTTAACAAGGGAGTTGTCAGTTAAAACTCCTAAGGGAAGTATCATTGCAACAAAGTTTTGTGAATCAGTCCCCATTAGAGCACATAAATGTTCTTTATCTGCTGATCTCATCGTCATACCTATGATTGAGTTTGATATAATCCTCGGTATGGACTGTTTTTCGGACCGTGATACAAAGATTTATTTTAAGAAGAAAGAGGTTACGATTCTTGATGATGATGATAAGTAACACCTTATCTTTAGAGTAGAATCGTCACCACCTAATTCTTATCTAGATCCACCCCTAGTAGCTCAACTAAATTCAATTATTGGGGAGTAAGAGAATGAAATGACTATGGGTGAGGAAAGGAGTGTTCAAATAGGGGATGTACCTATTGTGAAAGAATATGTAGATGTGTTTCCAGACGATTTACCTAGACATCCTCCAGAATGAGAAGTTGAGTTTTCCATTGATTTAATTCCTGGATCAAGGCCTATATCGAAGACCCCTTATAGAATGGCCACAATAGAATTAGTTGAACTAAATAAGCAACTATAGGAATTGAGTAATAAGGCATTTATTCACCCCAGTGTTTCTCCATGGGGAGCCCATGCTCTTTTTGTTAAAAATAAAGACAAATATATGAGGTTATGTATCGACTACAGGGAGATCAATGCTATAACAATAAAGAACAAGTATCCCCTACCTCGCATTGATGATTTATTTAAAAAACTACATGGAGCTCAATACTTTTCAAAGATTGACCTTCGATCTGGATACCATCAGTTGTGTGTAAAGAAGGAAGACATTCCGAAAACAGCATTTCGAACCAGGTACGAGCATTACGAGTTTACAGTAATGCCTTTTGGATTGACTAATACACCATCTGTATTCATGGATCTGATGAATATAGTTTTCAAGGAATATCTCGATGAATTTGTGGTGGTATTTATTGATGATATCTTTGTATACTCCAAAATCTATGAAGATCATGTAAATCACTTGCGCATTATCTGGAAGACTCTGAGAAGACATGAATTATATGGGAAGTTTAGCAAGTGTGAATTCTGGATTCAGGAGATTTCTTTTCTTGTCCATATTGTCTCTAAAGATGGAATCTTTTTTGATCCTTCTAAGACCAAGGCAATCCAAGAATGGCCAGCACTGATGAGTATAACTGAGGTACGTAGTTTTATTGGTTTAGCAGGTTATTATCGAGGTTTCGTCCAGAATTTTACCCAGTTGGCTAACCCATTAACAAAGCTCACACGTAAAGGGGTTAAATTTGTTTGGACAAAAGATTGTGAAGAATGTTTTGAAGAACTGAAGAGAAGATTAGTCAATGCTCCTATATTGACTCTACCATCGGGGAATGATGGGTTCGTTATTTATAGTGATGCATCGAAGAAAGGACTTGGTTGTGTCCTTATGCAGAATGATAGGGTTACTGCCTATGCATCACGACAATTGAAAGTTCATGAGCAAAACTATACTAATCATGATCTCGAGTTAGCAGTTGTGATCTTTGCTTTGAAGATTTAGAGTCACTACCTCTATGTTGAAAAATGTGAGATTAATACTGATCACAAGAGTTTGAAGTATATTTTCTCATAAAAAGAACTCAACATGAGGCAAAGGAGATGTCTTGAATTACTCAAGGATTATGATTGTACGATACACTACCACCTAGGGAAAGCAAACAAGGTGGCAGATGCTTTGAGCAGAAAAGATCATGGAGTTTTGAACAATATGAGAATTGAAAGGGATCCAATTTTCATGGATCTAGTGAAGAAGGACATGGGAATAACCATGGAAGGTGAAACATCAATTCCTTTTCAAATGGTTTCCAAACTATCTTTACTAGAAATGATTAAGAGTTCTCAGACTAATGATGAAGAATTTAAAAAGAAGATTAAAGCTGTGAATTATGGGAGATTGAGAGACATTGTGTATGAAGATGGAATTTTGAAATTTGGGAAGAGGCTTTGTGTTCCCGATATACCTGATCTAAAAAGGGAATTACTGGATGATGCTCGTAGTTACAATTTCTCTATACACCCTGGGAGCACCAAAATGTATAGAGATTTGAAGGAACATTTTTGGTGGGACAACATGAAGAGGGAGATTGCTGATTTTGTGTCAAGATGTATGGTTTTTCAACAAGTGAAAGCTGGAAGGCAACAACCTGGAGGAGTCATGCAAACTCTTCCCATACTGGAGTGGAAATGGGACAATATTACGATGGACTTTGTCATGGGGCCACCAAAGACTCCTAGAAGGAATGATGCAATATGGGTTATGGTTGATTGTCTTACCAAGTCAGCACATTTTCTTGCTATAAGAGAAGATCTACCACTGGAATGTCTAGCAAGACTATATATTAATGAAGTTTTGAGACTTCATGGAGTACCCCTATCGATTGTTTCTGATCATGATCCCCATTTTACATCAAGATTCTGGAAGAGTCTTCAGAAATCCCTGGATACTTAACTTCATTTGAGAACTGCCTACCACCCTCAGACAGATGGACAATCAGAACAGACTATTCAAACCTTAGAAGACATGTTGAGATCTTGCTCACATGACTTTCAGGGTATTTGGGATCAATATTTACCTTTGGTATAATTTTCCTATAACAATATCTTCCATTCAAGTATTCGGATGACACCATATGAATGGTTATACGGAAAGAGATGTCACACACCAACCTTTTGGGATGACGTTGGTGAAAGAAAACTTGTAGGCCCAGAACTTGTGGAGGAAACGATGGAAAAGGTGAAGGTAATCCAAAATCACATCAAAGCAGCTCAAAGTAGGCAGAAGAGCTATGACGATAATCGAAAAAGGATTTGGAATTTCAAGTCAGTGATCATGTTTTCCTGAAGGTATCTCCATGGAAGGGAGTCATAGGTTTTGGTAACAAAGGAAAATTGAGTCCTAGGTACATCAGACCTTTCAAAATTCCAGAATGAATTGGGGCTATAGCTTATCGATTAGCAATGCCGCCAAGTCTCTCCAAAGTTCACGATGTGTTCCACGTATCTCTGTTGAGGAAATACATGCCTGACCCAACGCATGTACTCACCTATGAGGAATTAGAACTGGAACCCGATATGTCTTATTGCGAAGAGACTATCAAGATTCTTGATATGAGAGAACAAGTACTGAGAAACCGGACGACTCGTCTGGTAAAAGTCTTGTGAAGAAACCATAAGATGGAAGAGGCAACGTGGGAACCCAAGGAACTTATGATGAAGAACCACCTGAGTCTTTTCATGGGGTAATATTATAGAAATTTCGAGGACGAAATTATTTGAAGGAGGGGAGAATGTAACACCCCGAGCTTCTACGGTACACTTCTCTTTGAATAATGCAATAGCCTGTGTTGTATGTAACATCGAGTTCTAACACACCACAACCAATCAAAATAGCCGTTATGAATAGTAATACCCACTTTTTGAAATTTATAAATTTTATTTTTTAAAATGGACTTCATTTTTGGATTAGGAATTTTGAATTTATCCTAGGGTGAATTTTTGGTATTTTTTCTGAAAAACATCATTTTTTTGATGAATAGTGAAACCAATAAGTGGTAGTTAAAAAACTGAATTTTTCATAAAACTTAATTTTAGTGCTTCTGTGAGTGGAAATTCGAAAATCTGAGACACACGGTTTATATCAAGGAGTAAAATTTGGTTCAATGAGATGAAAATATTTTTTCTGAATAGTAACTTTTTACTTTTATTTACCACGGTTAAATATAAATAGGGTAATTAAGGGTAAAAATAATATTAATATTACCCTAACACATGTCCTAATTCTATTGGACAAGTGTATCTCGACCAAAAACAACCTTAGGAAACATTTTTAATTTATGGATATACAAAAGATAAATTCAATTGTAAATATTCATTATAAAGATAATCAGATTTCCTTAATAATTGTATTTTTTCATAATTTTTATACATTAAATAATTTAATTTATTTGTGACACAATGATGATGCAATAATTAACATAATAGTGAAAAACTAAAATAATTGATATTATAAACACCCAAATAAATATAATTTGAGACTTTTTATGAATTAAAAAACATTTCTAGGATAATATGACATGTTTGGATTGATTTAAATAACTTTTTTCGAAGTAATAATTCTGTTATAATTTTTACAAAAATCAATTATTGAATAGTGTCAAAATTGACATAAAAGGGTTTTTAAAACATATATTATATTATTAATTGATATTAACTTCCTAAAAATCTAGGGTTCGGCCAAGAGACTTATATCATGATAAGTTTATCATTAATGGACCACTTGGGGGTATCTAGGAGGTATATAGTAAGTTTATTAACAATATAATATAAAAATACAAAGTGACATGGTAAGTGTCAAACTAATTAACTAAGAGTTAAAACTAAAAGATAAGGTTAATATAATAACCCAAACCTATCTAACTTCTATTGGTTGAGTGGTTTTAGACCCATCCCCACCTTAACTTTTAAATAATCTACTTTTTAGCCATTATAAACCGAATATGAATTTATTATAAAATAATATTTCTAGATTTTCCAAAGGTGCCCCTCACCCCTCTTATAAAAGGGCACTCGCCATTCTCATTAATTCACACCTTAAAAGCCTTTTGGTTTGATGAACCCCTGCACACATACTCTCTCAACTTTCTTCACTACAACCTTGAGGCCTTAGTTTGATCAGAAATCCATCCTAAGAAGCCTTTTTGATCAAATCAAAAGGAAGAACCCGAAGAAGAGGTAATGTTTTCACCGCACTTTTTCAAATTCATTTCTTCTTAAACTTCTTCTATATTTGTTATTACCATTCTAAAATAATGAATCCAGTATATCCTATATAATTTAATATTATTATAAATATGGTATAACCATATTCAGTATTATATCCATCCTTTGAATAACGAGTCACCATATGTGCTTACATACGGCTTACCGTCTCCACGTCGTGGTGTAATTGTTGTTCAATATATTTTTATTTGGATGGGTATAATAATGATTTTTAATTCATGTAGATAATAAATATAACATTATAATGATTCTGTATATATGATATACCATCCAATTAAATATTATTTTAATATTGACAGAATGATATTTTCGCTCGTGCGTACGTACGGACTACCGTCTCCACGAACGCGATGAGATTCATTCTCCATCGTATCCATACAAGTCTAATGCTCATTTGATGATTAATAATAGTATCTAAGGACTTGATATAATTCTGGATATGAATAAGATACAACCTATCCATGACATACACGTCTTATGTAACAAAACATATAAAAGAAAACGAGTAAGTTAACACCCGAAACAATGATAATACTAAGATATTATTAACAAATCAATGTTAAAAGATCATATATGACATCATATTGATGTATATGATTATTTTATAATTTAATAACAATTATTTCACCATTATAAAGGAGGTTAACCTACCCCCAACCAAGGAAAATTACAAGGTAAAGGTTTCTTTCGCAATCTCTTCATTATCCGAGGTTGTTTATACGTAATAATCTATTGGGACTTCTTTATCATCCACATCCATGATTCCTAAAAATGTATTTCAAAACATTTTTACTATTTACTAGAATATGGGTAAAAGTCATTTATACCCTTGTTGACTGTTATAAGTGGTTTATAAAGGAATCTTTCTGTCATTTTCCAAATAAGGTCCTTTTTAGCCTTTGTGACAGAATTAAGGTAAGAATGTTTTTTTAACATATACGTCAGGTGCGGCTATTTTCCGCCGTTATAAAATTGTCAAAGATTCCCTTACAAGCTTATAAGAATATTTTCAAAGAAAATGTTTTATTTTATAAATATATGACTCTTAAATGATTTCAAAATAGAAAAAGATATTTCTCTAAAAAGAGTTTTGATTTCATCTATGTCAACATCCTTTGATGGATTTTACACTTATTTGAAGTTGATTTATTATGATACAATACTTATATATTGTATTGAAGGTTTTGTGATATGTTTGACTGTGGATGTGTTATTTTTATACCATTTGTGGTTTATGGATAATGTATTTACATTTCTTATTCTAGTTTTAATACGAATGTTTATGTTACGTTTCAACCTTTTCATATGAGAATGCATTGGACTTAATATGTGATAGGTGGAGCCCGATATAGCTCCTCGATGCATCGGTAGGTCTCATGAGACGAACTGGTGTCTTGGCACAAGGCCTTGGAAAAATCATATTTTTATCCTTGGAACGAGGCCTTGGCTATGTGGTTATGATAGTGTAGCATTATCCATTCCATCCTTATGAAAGTGGTTATTGATATTTCATGTGATTATTCGATTAGTAGAATATCCACGTGAATATGTAAATGGAATTATTTCATTTTATTTTTTCCATACTATGTTTAAGTTCAATTTTAAAAGGCTTTTTTTTAGTTATACATTTCCTTAAATTTTATTCTTATTTATGAAAGTTTCTGCTATATTGTTATCCTTACTGGGCATTTAAGTTCACCCCTTTTCTATGTTTTGTTTTTCCCAAAATGCATAGAATTAAATTATGAATGACCTACAGGGATAGTATGAGGGGATAAGAGTGTGGAATATAAAGACTATGCTGTTGTAGTTTTTATTTTTATGATGTAATGTAAAACATTAAGAATATATCTAGTGTTTCCAAGGCTACTAAACTAATCGATCTTTCGATATTTGACCTTTCTTATGATCATTCCAATGTTATGTAATAATTCACCAACTCTGGGTAACTGGGGTCGGGGTGTTACATAAAGGCTAGTTATAAATATCCACTTAAAGGAAAGTTCCATGAATATCTATTAATTTTTATTTATACATGGGGCATTACAATAAGCTATATTATTTTAAGAAAAGATGTATAATAAAAAGAACTGCCTTTTAAACATTAACATTAACATAATATAGAAAAAAAATAAACTAAACATTAACATATAAACAGGCACATGGATATTCTACTAATCTAATAGTTACATGTAATAACAAATTTCATAACTAGGGAATGAATAATTACAGATATAATAACTAATACATCAAGGCCCTGTTTCAATACCATTCACAAATATTCTATCAAGTCCTTGTGCCAAGACACTATCTTGTCTCTTGAGACGTATAGATGCATTGAGGGGTTATAGCGGGCCCCTCCTATCACTTACTAAGTATAATGCATTCATCATATGAAAAGGTTTAAACATAACTAAATCATTTCTATTCTAACTATCTGCATAATTTCAATACATTAACCACATACAATGAATGGTATAAAAATAGCACATCTATAATTAAACATGTCATAACTAATTCAATATAATATAGAACATTTAATCATAATAAATCAACCACAATCAAGAACAATACCCAGTAAAGGATGTTGACTTATTATAAACTGATCAATAAAACTCATTGAGGGAAATATACCTTTTTCATGAAATCATTTAAATTTGACACATTTAGTAAAATAAGTCATTTAAAAAATATTTATAAATAAAAGTGTCCCATATTAGTTTGAAAATTTTGAAAAGAACAAATATTTTAAAACAATCATGTCCGTATGAACAAATCCTTAAAATCATTTTGAAAACATGGACATTAATTAAATATATTCATAAAAATAAATCTTTAAAAAAAATTAAAATTATAAACTAGTTAAAGAGTCCCATCCATAAAACCTAAAAATATTCCTTTTGAAAACATATTAAAGAAACATATACATTGATGATAAATATGTCCCAGTAGATAATTACACATCAAAAACCATGAATAATAATGAGATTGTTAATTAATCCATTACCTTATGTCTGATACACTTGGTATATGTCTGAAAATCCTGTGTAATTTTATTAAACCTATTATTAAATTATACAAGAATCATAATAATATTTATGATGTAATTTTATATTACCAATTTATCAACAATTCCATGTTAATGAAACATTTTGGGTAATAATCACATTGTTTATCGTATGTGTTTTGAATTGTTATTTTTGATTTTATTACATATATCATAATTTAATTACTTCTTAAATGCAAAATATGATTAATATATCATATATATTCGGTATATAAAAACATATAATAGATTGATAAATAAAATGGAACATACCATTCACGGATATGGTAGGATATACGTAGGCATGAATGTTTTTTATGTTTTCTTATTTTATTGAATGGAAGTAAGTGAATGAAATAAATGTACACACACACACACACACACAGATATATATATATATATATATATATATATATATATATAACATTATAGTATACTTATTCATGGTAATCCATACATATGTACAACCAAATATATCATTTACTTAATGGTTATATGGTATGTAATTGGATGGAATATAAAATTTAATGAAGTAATATCAGGTTATATATATATTATATACAACTATTATTTTCATCATTTTACCCAAAAAAATAATGTGTACATGAAAAAAAATTACACCATGACATAGAAACCGTATGTCGTATGTAGGCACGCATGGCATTATAGTTTTTCATTGGATGGGTAAAAAGATGAATATGGTTGAATCATAATCTTAATAATATTTTAGCATATAATAGATGTGGGATTTTTTATTTTAGTATGATAACAACTTAGTAAGAGTATATATAAGATGAAATGAACATTGAATGAAGGGATAAAACAATTACCTCTTCTTCTGGTGTCTCCTTGGATTTTCACAAAAAAATCCTAAAGATAGTTTTCTTCCCAAATATTTTCCTCTAAGATGATGTGAGAGAATATGGGCATTGATATTTGTAGGATTTATCAAAGCCAAAGGGCTTTGGAGGTGCGTATTAAAGAGAAAGAGAGGTGCCCTCTTATAAGAGAAGGGAGGGGCCCTTTAAGTAAAGCTTGAAATATTAATTTACTATAAAATTATTTTCAGGTGATAATAGCTCAAAGTATATTTATGTAGAGGAAATGATAAATATGGGTCCAAATCCTATAATCCAATAGGCTGTAGAAATGTTTGGGTCCTAAAATTAACCTTATATTTTAGATTTAAACTTTTGTAAAATATGTTCACTCTTATAATTTTCTCTTTTATTTTTATACTACATGGTTTATTTCATTACTATAAAATTATAGGAGAACCAAAAGTGGATCATTTATGACATTTTTATCACTATAAAAGTTATATGGACGAAATATAGATTTTTAGGATTTTTATATCATATAATAAAATAGTATTTGTTTTAAAAACTCATTTATGTCAAATTTGACACTATTAAGTAAATGATTTTTGTTAAAGTTGTAAAAAATAGATTCATGAGAACCAAAGACATTAACGCATACCTCATATGTCAATGTCATTAATAAAATTATTTTATCACATCAAAAATTTCAAATTATATTTCATTTAATATTTATATTATCATTTATTTGATTTTTCCTTAATAAGGAAATTAATGCATCAATATTGTGTTATAAATAAATATAATTAATTAATGTCTCAAAATTATTAATAAAATACCATGATATGGGAAATAATTTTAAGTTTCTAATAAATATTTATAGTTTAATTTATATAATGTATAACCCTTAATTAAAAATGGTTTAGTTATTATAATTTTAATGTGACACCTTTCACTCATCCTTAAAATAAAATATAATAAACATCCTAATCTTGCACAATTTGATCAAAAAGGATCATTTGTTCGTCCTATGGTTGATTTTGGTCGAAACACACATTTCCAATAGAATTAGGGTATGTTTTAGGGTAAATATAATATTATTTTTACCATTAATTACCCTATTTACTTTTAACCATGGTAAATAAAATTCAAAAGATACTATTCACCAAAAATTATTTCAATCCAATTTAACCACATTTTACATACCGATGACAACCATGTCTATTGGAGTTTTGAAATTTAATTAACAGAAGTGGAAAAATAACATTTCATGGAAATTTGAAAATGTTCCTAGAAGGCAGGTTAAAGACATTAAAAAATTCAATAAAATTTTATATTACTAATTTTATTATAAAACTACTACAATAAAATATATCAGTCCAATATTGGTATTATGGTTCTATTTTGACATTAATAATTTTTTTATTAAAAATAATTATTTAAATGAAAAAGTCAGGTTTTATGTACAATGCAGTATTTTTCACTATTCATCATTAATTGAATCATATTTAAAACATGTTCGCCACTACCTGAACACTCAAAAAATCTCTGCCCATATATTATTTGGTCAGTTAAATAGTTGGATAAGGTGCATATTTTTAATTATGTTCCACGATAACTTATTAAATATAACCAATATATCCATCAATAATGGAAAACAATAATCATTAAAACCATAAATAACATGTCTGAATAATGACACATTATTTTTTTATCCCAGACACCATAGGTTTTTCCTATGCGATTCATATTCATCATCTATATAAATCCTTATTGTTGTTTTATAAAGAGTTTCTATATTTCCAAATAAAATCTACTAATATCATAAAACCATGTGTTCAGAAAGGCCTATTTTTGGTCACTAATTCCTGACCGATTCAATCTCAATAAAGTGTTTTTGTGGTCATTACCCATTGGTACATATATTAGAGAGAATCATCTAATTAATGTCTCATAATATGGGTGTAATTTTTTTGTTACCAATTTCTCCATCCATTAATAAAATTCTATAACATTTTTTATAATTTCACCCATCCATTGACTTATACAAAACAATATACCTAGAAATTCCCATAGAAATATTCATAGGAATATAACCAATGTTTTATCATCTAACTGTATATAATTTTACTAAACCTTTTATTCAATAACAACTATAGAATATCAGGCTTCTCATTCATGGATATTACATTTTTTAATGATGAATATTCTTTACATTACACATACAAAAACATGAGAACCATTATATTTTAGTACCTTTGGAAACAGGGAACATAGTATTCTAATTTTTTGAAAGATCATAAACATCTCCACAAAATTTTCTTGTCACATAGTTCTACTATTTGTCTTACACTATATAAACCGTACTTCATAACCTGTGGAAGTAAAGATTATAAACAGTGTTCTCAAATGACCAATAAGGGTGATCGTAAGACATATAAATATATGATTAAATAAAAAAATAAGACAATTATAAGTGAATGTGGAAATGAACTAACATTTGTTGTTCATACCCAACCTATCATAGATTATAAACATGATTTAAGGAATAATGAATGGTAGTTCATAGGATATGAATCATAAGGAAATCAAGGACATGAGTTATTCGAGCATAATAATGGCATAAAAAATAGACTTGTTTCACAAACATCAACTTATAACATTGTGAACATGTATAAATACAAAATGGTTCACTCATTATGTTCAGTAAATTAAACCATGTCCCCACATAAAGATATGGACATAAAACCCGGTCCACAAATTACATTATAAACAAAAAAAGATAAGTCCATTCGTAGCATTGTGGAAGTGTAATAAGGGTAACATATAGAACTATAAAAATTTTATTAGTTTTACACGTTACATTACAATATTAAATATTCACTCAAATTACCATCATAGAATAAAATTTCCTTTAATTTACTAAGTTCACTCTTCATTCCATAACATTTTTATAGCACTATATTCATTTCCAATTCTATCAATTTTGTAAAATACCTTGTTCACTCTTCTTCCCAACCATTTCAATCTAATGATATATATATATATATATATATATATATATATATCTTTACCCAGTGCATTTAATGAATAAATAGGTTCCACTCATATCATAATGAAAACAATATTTATGTCTTCCTTAAGATTGTAAAAATGCACAATATCATTACACATTAATTGAAATGAGTATAATTAAAATTTTATCATATAATAGAATGTGTAAATGTTATAGGATTTGTAACCATTACATCGTATAATACGCCATGAAAAAATGGGTTTCCAAAACATTTTATATTTTTATAACCAATCGAAGAGGATCATGTTTCAAAAAAATCATTCCATCCAAAAAATAAACCAATCTATGAAATAATATGAATTGTATCCTTGTGTTTTATCCCAATTAATTAATAGCTAACATCATCATATGTAATATTAGATGAAAAATAATTTTGAATGATAATTTTAAAATATTTATTGAGTAATATATCCATTCCTCTAAGAAAAATTATTTTTAAATCATAAAACATTATGAAATTCTATTTATTTGAAAATAACATTGAAATCATATAAATAAAGTATTAAAAATCTTTTAAAACACTTTTTAAATCCTAAAATAGATTGAGATCATATTTATTTTAAATGGTCAATGAAAACATATAATGATTTATTTGAAAATCATTGAAAAAACTTTTTAATACTTAAACATTATTCTAACCATTTTATTTGGAACTATCTTTGAAAACATAATATGTAATATATAACATTATAATACTTTTATAAAATAATTATCTTTAATAAAAATTAATTCTTCAATATATTTTGATGAACACACCCCCCAGTTTTAATAACTATGATATTCTACTAAAATATAAGTATTCTGACACGACTGTAATATCCTAGGAATTAAATTTTAAAGTAAGAATATTAAAATTCCAATTATGAAATATATTTATTAATTCGTAAACAATAAACAATTATTTTTCTTTAATTTCATTTAATATATAAAATATATATTCGTATCTATAGGGTATATTAGTTCTATCTATGAGAAAAGTAAAATAATTATTATAGACATTATTATAACATGAATTAGAATAAATTGATATTATTTTTTAATTTATCATGTTCAAATTTTCTTAAGTTGATATTTTGATACTTTTCTAAAAAGATTGATATTTCAATGAATGGTGAATAAATATGATTTTCATTTAAATAACTATTTTCTTTTTAATGTAAAATTATAATATAAATTATATTTAAAATATAATTATTTCCTTTTTATTATAAATAATCATATCCTGGCAGTTGAAGTTAATTTTATAAATGGATTTAATTTAAAAATGATTCATACATAAAAATGCATTTTTTTAAAACAATTATTTTTATGGCTTAATATTATATTATATTCTACCACTTCTATGATTAGAATTTTTAAATATATATTGATTATACAGAATCATGAGTCCCAAATATTATGAATATAACTCTTTATTTTTTTTAATATTAATAGTGACTATAAATAATTTAATTACCACAATAAGGGGTTATAATATAATTAAGAGTAAAAATAAAATGGAAAGAACAATAAAATTACTTAAACACATGCCCTAATTTTATTATATGGGTACTTTTAGACCATAAAAATCCTTGGGTAGAATTTATGTCCTTCTTGAACAATATGGGTCACATAAAACCCCTTGTAGAATATAATGTAATTAAAAGTGAAAAATGAAGCACTGTTGTTTTTAAAAAGTTAAAAAAATTTAATATGGATTTTTCCAGATGATAAGGTAGAGAATAAATATGATATTGAAAATTTAAACTAATTATCTTCATCATGATAATTTTTTTTAATTTTCAGATAATAAATAATATCCTTTAATTTTTACAAAATAATTATGAAATAACTATAAAAAAACTGAAAAAATGATCTCAAAATTGTTATAATAAATATAATTTGAGATATTTCTAGTGAAATATAAAATATATAGATTATCATGACATGTTTGGGATATAATAATTTGTCAGTTCAAATTTAACTCATTATTTTAATATGTCTATTGTCAATGAAATGAATTGTATCACATTTCGCAACAATGATATTTCATGAATATAATATATTAATAAATAATATAAAAATAATAAAAACATTTGAAAAAATTGGATAACATATGGTTTAAAATTTCACCCCATACTCACTTATAGTCCATTAGGTACCCATTGTCTCTAGATTAGTCTTATTATATTTTAATATTATGAGTAATTCAACAAACACCACTCTATAACCCTTTTAAATACCACACCATCTACTCAAACCATCCAATAATTTTATATTTCTGAATATTATCCATAAAAATTCAACAAAAATCTCCCCAATTCCATGTGATTTCTGTCTAACCAAAGGTCCAATAATAAGTTTCTTAATGGATCCTTCGAGGAGTTGAAATTCAAGGGGTAGCATTCTCAAACAACATCTTTTAATTTTCTTTTAATCTTATACCTTATACTACAAACTTTCATCAATAAATGAATAATAACTAAATTAATATATATATATATATTATAATTTTATATTTATAAAGGAATATTTTAAATTCATTTTTTTTCATCTTCTATGATTCAAATAATGAAATGAAGTGTCCAAATTATAGTGGTTGACCATCCTCATTAATAAATATTTTTTTCCATTACAAACATCAAGGATGGTTGTAAAAATATTATTATTCTTAAATTACATTTTTATATATATTTTTTGACTTATTTCAAGTTCTGTAATGAATATACAGACAAAATATTAAATTAAATGAAACTAATTCTTGATGTTCAAAAAAACAGAGAATATAAACTAAAAAATTATTACTAACGTTTTATCAAATTAAGCATTCTAATGTACTAAAAATGATATATGGGATCATTTCAAAAACATTAAGAGTATTAATACCATTTAATTTCACATGTGTAATAGTATTACCATTCGAAAAAGACTATAAAAATTATGTACATGTGAATTGACCATGAAAACATTAAATGAACACCCATGAAATGAAAAAATTAAAACATATAACTCATCAAAATATCCATAAAGGAACATAAATAGTTTATAAAAACCAAATATTTGTATAATAGGTTCTGAATTAATCATGTAACGATGTTAATATTATTATTTTAGATGTTGTGGGTAATTAAAGAATGTATTCTAACATATGGTAAGGGGTATCTTCGATGGTGCGTATTTTCATTGGGTTTATATTATCCATCTATTATCCCTAATTTAGTTAATCATTATTCTTATATAATTATCCTATATTCTGATTACATGTACCAAATAAATTTGTGTATCTCAATTCATCTTTATTGTATGGGTAATTTCATGTTCTAAAACGTTAATTTCTAAATTATGCTTGATAAGTAAGGTAATTTTTATATTTCTATCCCATTTTCAAGTATACTCCTGAAATTTTTTATGAAAAGAAAATTTTAAAAATGACATATTTTATCTTGAAAAACAATATTTAGTTTTATTTTTATTCTATGGGAATTATTATTCTCTTAACCCATTTTAAGGACTCCTTATTACATAATCTAAATCTGAACTATGGTTGATATATTTCTAATGTCATAAAACCACTATTTAAGAAGTTTTAAAAATAGTTGGAAATCATTATATGTGATAAATTATTATTCAACAATTTCTGAATGATCCATAATCTCATAAGTCCATTATTTCTTGGATGTTATTTTTACTCACCCTTTTGTTATTCATTATGACATACTTATGGTACCCATTTATTTCAATTGGAACCCCTTTTGTTTATTCCATATGTTTATTTATAAATTTGGAAAAATTAGTTATAAACATGTTATTATGTGTGCACAAAATAGTGTTCTTATGCCTTGGGTAATGTTTTATACCCATGAAATGTTATGTATAAAATTAAGGATTAAACCTAATTCATTATGGATATCTTTACACCATATTATATAGTCATTGTAGATATCCTTTCATCATGTTTATGTAATGTTATATATTGCTTAAACTTTCTTATGTTTCCATGATCATATGATTCCATGTTTTATATTTTATGATTATATATTTTTATTCATGATACATTCTTATTATTATATCATGTTATTCCATATAAATCAGGTGTTATCCATCATTCTAAGGATTAGTCACATACTAGTCTTTTTAGCTCATTCCTTTTGTCTATGTATTCCCCAGGTTATCCTATATTGTTGAACAAAGTGAAAAATAGTTTTAAGATCATCATGGTGTTTATGAAAAATATATTTTATTCTAGTATCATGTTTTAAAATTATTTACATATTTTTATAAACACAATAGACTTATAGATCAATATTTTCTATTTCATGAAAAATTATTCTTAAAACCATGTAATAATAATCTAAAAAACTTGTGATTTTAAATATGGTGTCATAGTACAGTCTAGTATTTTTGGGATTATGATATTAAAACATTAGGAATAAATCTATGGATAATTATATCACCATATCTAACATATATTGAAACACATGGATTCCCTTGTTCGTATATTCATTTAATTTATATGTTTATCCTTATATTTTCATATTTTCATTTTTTATTCCAATATTCTATGTATTCACGATCACCTAATTTAATTTTTTTACTTCTAGTTAATGGATTGAAATATAAGAACCCTTGATAAAAAATAATTTCATATGATATATAATTATCTCCCAAATGTTATATAAAACCTAATGGGAATGAGAGATCATAAATTCAAGCCAATAATGGCTCAAATTATGAATAATAACATGAATAATATGGAATAATCTCATTCTACTAAGAACCGTCATGTTTTTGTTAAATCATTTAATGTAAAATGTAATAGTATATTAATTGGTTATATTGATCCTATAATCGCAAAACAATGTATTAACTCCCTTGAGAAGATATTATCGATCATCCAATTCGAAGAAGAAGATAATTCCTTGATATTCTTCTATCATTTTTTTGGAGAACATGATTAGTGGTGTACACTTACAAAGAACATTTTATCTAAAGAGGTAATTCATCACATTGATATGGAATAATTTAGAAAACATTTTTGAATAAATATTTTCCCAAAAATATATTTCTTAAGTTGGATATGGAGTTCCTCAAAATGATACAAAAGGAGGATGAGCCCCTCACAAATAATTATGAACACATTACAGCTATTTCATTAAAAGACTCAGTCCCTATCATGAACATGGAATAAAATTTTGATTTAATATTCATTGAATTAAATTTGATTTTATGAAAACCTTTATAGATTAGATAGATTGAAATATTTGAAGATATTGATTATTGTTTCCTTAGAGGCAATATGGAGATTGCCGACTGTTTGTGGTATCATGGGATTGGATATAAAAAGATGATGTTTTTTATTATGGGTTCATAAAATAAAACATATACCATGGAGGAATGAAAATCCAATAGACTACATGTCAAATTTATGATAACAATAATCTTGGGAACTGTCTAATTGGGAATTAGTGATGCTTTATATGTGTAAGATAAGGTAATTTGGATAATAATTAAAAAATATATTTGAAGAATCCCACTGATGTGGTAAAAGGGGAAAAGTGTTATATCAAAACTTATTAGGTAGTGATGTAGTTAAACTAAAATGAACATGGGAATTATGTGATACAATTCTTTATTCCTATGGGTTTTTGGATACAGTCAGTGACAAAAAACTCTAAGGAATTAAGGAAGGGAATATTCAATCACTATGGTGGAGGTGATGCTTGAAAATGGTGTGGTGATAAATACATTGTTTATTCATTTAACAATAAATAACATAATTCTTATCTAGGTTCTATTCATTCGTGCATATATTTCATGTTTAGTATAAATATTCAATAAACAACTCAAAATATGGAGGTTCTGTTATCCGTGAGAATAATTAATTGAGAAATTATTGCATAGAAAATATATAACTCCTCCCTAGTCATTTTTTTTGGATTAATTCTCCAATAAAATATCATCATACATCCTTTGGTTAAATTGTATTTTGTATTTGTAATGTATGGGTATCAATATACAATGAAAACATCAAATTTCAAAAGAGGTAGATCACTCTTACCATCCAATAGAATCCTCCAATTATGTACATATGAATGGAGGAAGATTAATCCCCTTCAGAATCATCAACTCAAGTGATTATATTATTTTATAATGAGAAAGTATATATCAATCAAATTATTTTGACAAATGAGAAAATCATTATTGATGGCATGACCATTGTGAGGGACTACACAAAGGTGTTTCCTAAATCATTTCACAATATTCGTCCTATCCAATAGTTTGGGTTATCAATTGAACATAGAAAAATATATCTTCCCCTATCAAATACAAATTACAGTATATCCACCATTGTGTTGATTTAATTTAATAAAAAGTTAAAATATAATTTGGATGAGGGTTTATAATCATGTGTTCTTTACAGTGTGGTTCTCAATCATTTTTATAAAGAATATGGACATATCAATGCACCTCTAAATTGATTATCATTATATTCAAAAAGTCCACTTAAATAAGAAGAGTACCCTGCCACATACAGATTACTTGTTCAATCAATTATCATGTTCTAGTATTTTCTATAAGGTGGAAATTCAGTCATGATATCAAAAAATAATTTTATAGAAGGATGGAATTCCCAATAATTCTTTTTGATCAAGGTATGGAGAATTTTATTTCATAATGTTTCCTATCAAAATAAATTATTCTGAAGAAATGTTTATAGACATACTGAATAGAATCTGTTGTGATTACAATTAAAATCATGTGGTTTCCTTAATTGATTATATTTTAATATACTTCCAATGAATGGATAAGCATATGTAGAAATTTAATACATTTCTAAAGCCATTTAAAATTCGGTAACTATATGAATGGTGTAGTAAATTTGAGTTCTAAATTGAAGATGTATCATTTTTATAGCATCTTATCACCAATAGATGGATATCTGAGGACCCCTCTATTAAAAAGTGAATTGAGGAGTGGTCTGGGACATCAAATGTAATGGAAATATGTTGTTTCCTTGGTTTATCTGGGTATTACTGCAATTTGTGTAGAAAATAGCACGATGGTTAGACACTCTAACAACGATGACTCTAAAGAGAGTAAAATTGTTCTGGATTAATGAATATGAATACTTATTTAAAAAGTTAAAAATATTGTAACCACTACACAATTAAATTCACTACCAACAAGTGGATAAATCATTATGGTATATAGTAATTTTTCAATGAAGGTATTATGTTTTATACTAAGGAATAATTTTAATGTAACCACCCATGAATTAGGTCAAATGAGATCTACTTAAGAGAACTATCCCACACATGATCTGGAGTTGGAAGTTATGACATTTAGATTGAAAATATAGAGGTATTATATTTATATGGAGAAGTTTTTGATATAAACTGATCACAAGAGCATAAAATATATATTATCATTGATGAACACTAATATTCCCCAATGAAGATTGTTCAATATCATTGATTATTATGAATACTCAATCATCTTCTATACATTTACTGAAAATAATGTTTTATATACTCTATGTAGAAAATATATCATAACTATATAAAATATGGGAATTGATAAGGGTTTATCCATCATAGAGATACAAAGGATGGTCATGGGATTCATAAGTGAAGAAACATCATTATTCCTTTCTTAAATGAATACTCAACCATACCTTATTTCAATGAAATATGATTCAAAAAAATGATGTTGAAATTCATAAGAATGTGGAATCCATTATAAATATAAGATAATTGGAATTAAAAATTGATGAGGAATGGGTTTTGAGATTTAGTTCACAACTATATATCCCATAAAATCCTAAGATAAAGATAGATATTTTGATTTATTCATATTTAATGACCTTCTCCATTCACCAATAGAGAATAAATATATATTGGGATATCCAATAGTATCATTCATGGGTTAATATGAAAAAAAATTTCTTCGAATATTCTTCCATGTTCCGGGTATTTCAGCATGTGAAGGATCAAAATAAATGTTAAATGGGGTTGATGCAACCATTACCTACACCTATAGGGAAGTTTGAAAAATTCAGCATAGATGTCATTACTAGTCTTCTGAATACATTTAGAGGAAATAATTATATATGGATTGTTGTGGGCTGCCTTAAAAATACATCAAACTTTATTCAAAGTTGGTAGGACTTATAACTTAATCAACATACTTAGAAATATATGATAAAAGTTTCAAGGTTTTATAAAGTATCATTATTGGTTTTATCCCCTTGATATTTGATATTTACCTCAATGTTTTGAAAAAGTATCTAATATAATCTAAATTATGACCTTATCATTAATATATATTATCACCCTAAAAATAATGGCCAATCTATATAGACCATTCCTACACTAGAATATTGTTTGAAAGTGTTCTCTGTAGAAATCAATGGAGTTTGGGATAATTATTATCCTCCCATCTAGTTATCTTTAAAAAATAGTTTCCACTTATGAATAAAAATGGATCTATTTGAATCATTTTAAGGGAAGATATGTAAAACATCAACATTCTAGAATTAATTTGGTGAAAGTAATCTGTTAAAAACTGAAATGGTATGGGAAATAGTGGAAAATTTGAAGACAATTTTGGGTCACATTATGGATGACCAATGTTGATAGAAGTGCTTTATATACAAACATCAATGGGACAAAGAGTTCTAGGTTTGAGATAAATTATTCTTCCACACATATAAATTATATACTTTTCTATTATTTAGGATAAAGGAAAATCTATGTACCACTTACATCAAACCATTTGAGATTATTGATCAAATCATAGTTGTAACATATAAACTAGTACTTTCACCAACCATGTATTAAGTATATGATATATTCTTCATATAAATCTTGGAATTTGTATAATAGTTTTCTCAAATGTATATAATGTAGTGGTGTTATAAAAAGAAACTGATCTCTCTTATGAGGAGAATCCATTGAAGAGATTGGACTATAGAGAAAAGTTACTATGAAACAAGACCACTCGCCTAGTTAACATACTATAAAGGAATGAAAAATAAAAATAGGTGAAATGGAATGTAAAGACCCATAAAATTCAAGGAATTTGTTTTCTTAAATTTCTTGGGAATTTTAAAAGGACGCAGTTTCTGACGGAACCTGATTCTGAGGCCCGGTGTGCCCGAAATCATTTTCTGAAGTTTAGCTCAGGTATGTTCAGTGAACGAACGAGTGGGTTATTCTAACTTGTGAACCACTGCTCGGAATCGAATTATGAGGGAACTGATGAAATCTCAGTGCCGGTAATTGCTTAGAAACACCTCTTCCGGAGTTGCGTTGGCTCGGGTGTGGTTTTTAATTTGTGGGGCTAAGTTAAGGAATAAAATAAAAGCGGTGCAACCGTTTTTTTATTTTATTTTTCTTACCTTAAGTTAAGTGGATGATGTGGGACCCAAAATGTCCTACCCACTTGGTAGGATATTTTTGAGGTGGTCCCACATGAGCCCCACCATTTCTTTTCTTCCTAAAACCCCTCCTTTAATTAAGGTAACACACCCGCACCCCTACTAATTGGAAGTCAACCCTTGCGTTTTTCTATTATGAAATGCCTCATTTAATTTGGGGAGTTTAATCATTGCAATTAATTCAATTTATTGTTTGATTCGTTTTTGAATTTTAAAAGGCATGTCTTGAGAAATAAAATAAGAGAACTCTTATTTTATTAGGCTAGTTGTGTTGAGAGGGGATTGGGAGGAAGAGGGAAGGCTTGAAGATCTTCATCTTCTTCATCGAAGAACACGAAGAACGCGAAGAACGCACTGATCTCCGATGAAGAACGCTGAATCCTCAGAGATCGACTACACAACACCGTGTACCGCGATGCCAACGACCCTTCTTCCATGACACTTCTTCCACGACGCTTCTTCCGTGACGTTCCTTCTCCTCGACGCGACAATACCCCTTCCGCGACGCCTTCTTCCGCGACGTGCTTTTCTGCGACGAACCCTCGCTTGAAGACGCTTGAGGTAGGGGTTTTGGTTAAATTAAATCTATGTGATTTATATCATCGGAATTTTTTTAAAATTTGTCAGAAGCCTTTTTAAACCGCTAACGCGGTGGGTGCGGACCAACGAAAAAGTCTGAACCCACCGTCTCTTCGTTCTTTGTGTGCGGATCAGCGGGCGATGATGAAGCAGGCCGAACGGGCGTTGTGAGTTATTTGCAATGAAGAACCGGTCCCGGGAGGGCCATTGGTGAAGATGGCAGGCAAAACCGACCACCGGAGCTCGTTCGGTGGTCCGCGGAACACTCCGCCAGCACCGGCCGGCCGCCAGGAGGCGGCAGCGCCCGACGCGCCTCCGGGATGGGCCACCGCGGCTTCAGCCATGGCGGTAGGTTGCTGGTCCCGCGACCTCATAGGACTGAAGGAGGTGGGACGCGGTGCTCGGCCGCGTCCGTTGGCAGGGAGCAGCCCCGACAAGGGGTCACGATCTCATTCAAGGGGGCAGCACCCCCCTTGCACACCCGCTCAGCCGCTGGCCGCGCCAGCCGGGCCAGGCCCGGACCCGGTTCGAGTCGACCCGGTTCGGGCCGACCCTGGGGGTATCGGGCCGAGTCAGACCGGGCCCGAACCCCCTAATACCAGATCTGTTTCGGTCTATTTCCCATAACATGGGCTACAGACCTCCAATCGACACACCATAAGTTGCGTAGCGATCCTTGGATTGAGAAGGTCGTTTCAGTATATTACACTCAAGGTTTCGGAGAACTTTGAGTACAACCGGGTTGGTTCGGCTACGAAACCAACCGGGCCCCCGGAGCGGAAACGCTTATATCTCGAGCTCCAGACGTCTGATTGATGTGTTTTCGACATTGTTAGTTTCCTCTTGTTGAGATGAAACATTTGGCATGCTTTGCCTGATTTTTTGATGCAGTTTGATAATGGCCGGGTTGGATTGTACCCGAAATCCAATCGTGCCCCTGTAACGGAAAAACTGATAACTTTCAGACCGGATGTCCGTTTGGTGAACCATCAACAGCGTTGGTGATCACGTTGAGAAACGGTCCCTATGAGCATACCCTACAAGATTTTTTGGTATAGTCAATATACGGCCGGGTTTGTTCGCACACAAAACCGACCGGGCCCCTGGGACGAAAAGGCTAGTAACTCACAGACTGGGCATCCGACTGACATGCCGTCTGTTGTGTTAAGACCCCTTTGACGAGGTGGTCCTCTGAAATACTTATCCGTGGAGCTTTGTAATACTTGGAGTATCGACCAGTAGCTCGTGGAGCGGACCCTCTCGGTTACGAGCTAGCAGAGTGCAGAGACCTAGTAGCTGGCTGAGACTTGTCGACGGCTGATCTATCAACTCGGTGTGTTTCAGATAGCCCAATGGGGAGCGCTTGGTTGTAGCAGTAGACCCACGGCAGAGGAGCTCTTGGTAGTAGTGTCAGACCCACGGTACTCAATAGAAGGAGTACCTCTAGAGGCTATTAGGGGGAGCGCTTGGTTGTAGCGGCAGACCCACGGCGGAGGAGTGCTTGGTTGTAGCGGCAGACCCGCAGTACTCAATAGAAGGAGTACCTCTGGAGGATATGAGGGGGAGTGCGTGGTTGTAGAGGCAGACCCACGGTGAAGGAGCGCTTGGTTGTAGCGGAAGACCCGCGGTACTCAACAGAAGGAGTACCTCTGGAGCCTATTAGGGGGAGCGCATGGTTGTAGCGGCAGACCCATGGTGGGAAGCTCTTGGTTGTAGCAGAAGGCCCATAATACCAGACAGGTGGAGTACTACAATAGTCTAAGGTTAGTGGGGGCACGCTTGGTTGTAGCGGCAGGCCACTGTACTCGAAAGAGGAGGAGTTCGACGGGCTTGGTTGTAGTGGAAGGCCCACTGTACTCAACAGAGGAGGAGTTCAGTGCACTTAGTTATAGCGGCAGACCCACTATACTCGACGACTAAGGAGGAGCACACCTACCACTTATGGGGGTTAGTACCTATCAATCCTGTGTGGGTTCGATGGCTTAGATGAATCAGTGGCTACATCTGATCACCTCTATCGTCATACGAAGAAGTATACCTGTGTGAGCTGAATCTTGTTTTGCTTTCCTATGTGGATTGAGTTGTGCTATCCAGTGTGGATGTGATCGAACTTGGGTTCGGATGTTGAAGCCGAACTGGAATTGATGACTTAGGTATATGTATGGGAATATACCTAAGTAGTATCGGATGTTACTTCGTGTTTCTATCTTTCCTTTGTGGATTATCATTTGTGGATTTTGGGAGACCTTCAGGTCACTCGGGGTCCCTACTGAGTAGCTTATAATCACCCCTGCACGGGCTATGCCCACACTACGTTGTGTTGGTTGCAGACGACGGACAACGCTGATCGTGGTTGAGGCTTGCGGAGAAGGAGTGTACCTAGAGTTGGACCACTGGACGGGACGTACTCGGAGCGGATGACTGGACCCGAGGAGCTGTGGAGGCTATCTGTATCCACCCATTAGGTGGGACTTCAGTGGACGGCTCGACGTTTCTTCTTTACATTCAGTTGTTGTACTTACCTTTCAGTTGTACTTTACTTTCAGTTTGGGCTTGTATTCTGGCCCATTTACTTTCTGCACTTACTTGTACTCAGTTTACTTATTGTTTACTTCTGCTAGCTTACTCTATGGTGTTTTTTTACATTTAAAGGCAATTCCTTCTCTTTTTGTTGGGATTTACGCCTTGGTGATAGTTGCCAACCCCTGGCCTATGAAAGGTGGGCTTGGGGTAGTCACGACATGGGCCCCGAGAACCGGTCGTGAAAAATTGGTATCAGAGGAGTTCGGTTCTACCACATAACTCAGGACTCTGATATTTTTCTTTGTGAAGCAATAGTGTTTAGAGTATTGAGTGTGGTTATCAGTCTAGGGAGTCCAGTTTTGGTGCGGCGACCGACGTATCTGTACACCAGGATCCTAACTTCCGATTCCCAACTTAATGCACGAAAACATTGATTGCATGTTTGTTTCAAGTTTTCTTTGTGATTACTTTGTGTCAGCTCACCAGGTAAACTGTTTGACCTTGGCACACCTGTTTCTTTTCAGGATGACCCCATAACGGCATCCAGCTAGGGTTCCGAGCGTTGCACGTGACGACAGCCCACCGAGCGATGAGACCTCTGTACAGCGCCCTTTGATAGCAGAGGCACCAGAGGTACCTCCACCCGCCGAGCCACCGATGCTACCAGCCCCAGCCGCTGACAATGCACGTCGCCTTAGTGCACTACAAGGGTTTCAGTGCCAGCGACCGCCTAGGTTCCGTGGGGAGACAGACCCTCAGGCAGCCGAGGATTAGCTGGAGGCAGTTGTACAAGTTTTCAAGTTAGTGAGGACACCAGCAGACCTCATTGTGATCCTCACAGCGAGCCTCCTGCATGCGGCATCATGCAGATGGTGGAGCTTGATGCTCCATGTGCACGATGAGGCATCTCTCCTTTGTACGAATTTTGAGAGCCTCTTCCGCTCGGAGTTCGTCCCAGCCACCCTCCGTGCAGTGCGCATCCAGGACCTACTACAGCTGTGGTAGGGCAGCATGACAGTAGTCGAGTACGCGGAAAGGATTACCAATCCCTCAAACTATTCCACGGGTATGGTACGAGACCCATTAATTGGGGCCCAAACCTTCGAGAATGGGCTCAGGTGATAGATCAGAGCTTCAGTTGTTTCTCACAACATTCCGACACAGGCAGGGTTGTTGGAAAGATCCCTGTTAGTGGAGAGTTTCCTTACTGAGCAGTCTCCAGCAGCAGGACCCACCACTAGCCGACATGCGGCAAAGTCTTCTGCAGCGGGTAGTAGACAGATGACACAGAGGTCCAAGAGGACTAGACCTACAGGTGGTCGACCGCATGACATCGGGTCATTTGTGCGAGGCACCCAGGGTGGACAAAGACTTACCATGAGCGGAAAGTGTCACTCCTGTGGCGGGGTTGGTCACATGGCACGTGACTGTCCGACCTGCCATACAGATGACCAGCAGATGAACGAAGGACCTCCCAGGCAGAGGCAGAGATTCGATCGAGGCGGACCGCATGGAGCAGGAGACCGTGGTAGGGGAGCTGGCCGTGAAGCTGGAGGTGGACGATGCTTCGAGGTGTTGCCACCACCACCCCAAGGAGGTCCACCCCGACCGCAGGGAACAAGTGGACATGGGAGAGCTCAGTTTTAGGGAGCTGAGTTCTATGAACATGGAGCTCAGGGAGCAGATGGACAGGAGCAGGACTAGCTCCAGACTTGGAGAGTTTTGTTCATGCTGCTTCTAGCTTGTTTGATGTTTGTTTTTAGATGATTTGTGTCTTTGTACTTTGAGCTGCAGTAATAAAAGACACCTTTCTTGTGGCGTTTACCTTCCTATCCTCTCTTTATGTTGTTACTAAGAGGTTTCATTTAAAAAACTTTTGACTTGACCCTCACTTTGAGATACCTATTGGAGGAGACCCAGTGACCACATACTGATGCCAATAGTGTGACTCAACCCTTGGAGGCGAGAGTAATGGTTGAATCTCTTGGTAGTGGCGTCGAAGCCTTACAATGTCATCCTTGTTATGGGTTAGTATCATCCATGTCGGGATCAACTGTATTAGGCAAATAATGTGGATCATCCAGGGGATGAGACTGGATTTCTCTTATTGGAAAAGAAGAAATCTCAGCAGCTCATGTAGGACCAGAAAGGTTCAAGTCATCCAAAGCGGATGAGGACCGCTCAGAGCTGGCAGAAGTCTTATGCTGACAGGAGGTGGAGGCCACTGGAGTTCAAGGATGGAGACCATGTCTTCTTGAAGGTCTCACCTTGACGTGGATTACAGAGATTTTGCTGAGGTGGAAAGTTATATCCACGCTTCATCGGACCATTCCAGGTCCTCAGCTGGATAGGTGAGGTGGCTTATCACCTGGCTCTACCACCTCAGTTGCACCAAGTGCATGACGTCTTCCACGTATCCTAGCTGAGGAGATACGTTCATGACCCGATGCATATCATTGACCATGGGGAGCTGAACTTTGATGATGGGGCGACATATGTGGAGGTTCCGGTGGAGATCGAGGATCGACAGGAGCAGGTCCTACGTGGACCGTCGATTCCACTAGTGCGCATCATATGGCAGCACGAGTACCTCTAAGAGAGAACTTGGGAGAGGGAGGCTTAGATGTGTTGTAACGGCCCGAGATTTTGAATAAATCTTATTTCCTAATTTCATGTGTTATTTTATTTTATTTTTATACTCAACAAAAATGTTTTATTTGATAAACATGATTATAATTAAAATGAGACCATTGGGTTCTGACTGTTATATGACCATCGGTCAATATGACCGCTGTGAAATGTTCTGATTATTGTCTCTAAATAAAAGTAATCTTGGTTAATTATTATAGAAAGAAGATTTGATGGCCTCACCTAGTAGTCTTGGACCGATCGAAGCCCATCTAACAGAACTTGGGAAGGAGGTAGCACCATTGGGCTTTGCTATGGACCAAACCCAAGCCGAACTTCATCATGTGAAGCTAGAACGGAATCGCCTTCGCGAGAAGTTCAAACTGATAGAAATTACTACTCGGGCAATGTTGGCCGAGCCTCCCTCGGACTCTCTCACCTTAGCACACTTTACACTTAGGTCCTATGCTGGTTTGATAAGGGGCTATGTAAGGAGACCGTAACTGACTTGTGTAATCCTTTGTTTTAAATAAAAATTGGGATTTCTTCTTATGATGAAGTTTATGAATTTTCAAATGACCGGATAAATATAGTATGCATATTTTTGATGAATTTTAGAAAAAGGATATTTTAAAAATGTTTATGTAAACCTTAAATAATTAAAAATGTGTAATTATTTTCAAAAAATGGTCTTCTACAATTATGTTCAGTACAAAATTTGGAGTCTAATAAGATCAACTTGATTTTTGATGAATAGTAAATTATGAATAGTGGTTTTATGATTAGGATTAGTAATATGACCAAATGGATTAGTAATCTCACTTAATGAAAGTTTTAAAATAATCTAGGCACCTTGATTAAGTAATGTGATTCAATAAAATGGTTAAATAATGGTTTCATAAATTATTATTCAAGTATTAGTCTTTTCAGGTGAATAGTGTTTTTTAATTAAAAATTAAATTAAAAATATTTTGGAAAATTATTTTTATAAAATGGATTTCATTTTTGAACGCAGAGCACCGATATTATGTTATGGTAATTTTGTGGTTTTTTCTGAAAAAATGAATTTTCAGTGAATAGTGTATTTATTTAAAAAATAAATTAAAAATATTTAGAAAATTATTTTTATAAAATGGAGTTCATTTTTGAAATAAGAGCATTGATATTTGATTAAGGTGAAATTTTGGGATCTTTCTGAGAAAGTTGAATTTTCAGTGAATAGTGAAAATACAGTTTTAGGGTTTCGATATGTTTAATGACATCATAACTGTGTCATGAGGATGTCATGAGTTTTTTTAAGGGTTGGCTGGCCAAGGGTGATGAATTATTGTGTGGGGGTCCCCATTTGGCCTAACTTTATGGGAAGTACCATGGGAGGGCCCATGATTTTGAGAAAACCACTTTTGAGGTGTCCCTTGGCCATTAATGCCTTGTCCCCTCACTTTCCCTATAAATATCAAGCCCTCCTCTCATTCATTCGACTCCCCACTCTTCCACAACGAAGTTCTGGTCTCATTACCTCCCAAGGAGTCCTCCCAAGGTGCCCCCAAGCCCTCAAGGTCCCATCCTTTGAGGTTTAAGAGTTACATTTTAAGGTAAGGGATCCGACCTCTCTCTTTCATTTCAAGTAATCTATTTTATGTCATTCCTTTTATGCTACATGTTCTTATGTTGGAGGATGTTATTTTATACTCCTCTTAATTCCCTTTTTATGTTCATATAATGAGAGATCCCTTCTTACTCTCATTATTTCGTTTTATGATGTTTTAAGTGGCGCCGTTAGGCTGCCGAAATTTTTGTAACAGATTCTTTCTCCCTTCTCATTTTTCAAGATCTATTTTCAGGTAAAGTATTTCAAGTTCCTTTTTATTATGTTGGGGTATGATATCTAAATTTATCATACTGATCTTTTATGATCATATTATGAGAGACCCCATTTGATCTCTTCAATTCAGTATTTTGAAGTTTTAAGTGGCGCCGTTAGGCTGCCGAATTTTTAAGTGGTTCTTCACCCTTCTCGTTTTGAAGTTCTACTTTCATGTCAATTCATTCAAGTTCCTTTTTGTTATTTTGGGGTATGATCTCTATATCTATCATACTGTAATCTTATGTTAATATGATGAGATACCCTATTTGATCTCTTCAATTCAATATTTTGAAGTTTTAAGTGGCGCCGCTAGGCTGCCGAATTTTTAAGTGGTTCTTCACCCTTCTCGTTTTGAAGTTCTACTTTCATGTAAATTCCTTCAAGTTACTTTTTGTTATGTTGGGTTATGATATCTATATCTATCATAATGGACTCTTATGTTCATATTATGAGAGACCCCATTTGATCTCTTCAATTCAGTATTTTGAAGTTTTAAGTGGCGCCGTTAGGCTGCCGAATTTTTAGGGGATTCTTTCACCCTTCTCATTCTTTTCAAAGTTCTACTTTCATGTCAAGTCTTTCAAGTTCTTTTTTAATTATGTTGGGGCATTATCTCTATATCTATCATACTGAACTCTTATGTTCACATGATTAGAGACCCTATTTGATCTTTTCAAATCATTTTTGTTGAAGTTTAAGTAACGCCGTTAGGCTGCCGAACTTTCATAAGAGAAATCTATTTTTTGTCTTCCTTCCATGTTTTTCATTACAAATGTTATGTCCTTTAAATTTCATTACCATGATCATGTATCCTTCTTATTCTGTCCATATACTGTTTTATGGGTCATTTACGAATGTTTGACCCATTTCCCTCTCTTTTTAATGTCTTCTAAAACCTCTTAACATAGCCGTTATGCTGCAGAATTTCGGTCTCAAAATGCCTCTCTCTTTTCTCAAAATTATTTTATGTTATAAAGTGAATAATCAAATATCTTTCTTCTAAAGGGGTATTCACATATATAACAAAATGTTCTATTTTAAATTCTAGGATTTACATACATGAGACCCACCTTCAGATTTTAAAGTGACGTAAGGATCATGTCTTTAAAGAAGTTTTTTTTAACGTTATGATTATGAAATGAAACCCATTTATTTTATTCTATATGGGTTATTTATGAAATTTTTGATGATGATATATGTGGCTCACATGATAATAAAGGAAAATTTAAGTGTGCGCCCTGATAGCGCTCCAATGCATTGGGTAATGATGTAACCACTAGAGATTATAATTTTCACGATACCTTGGTGAATAACCTTGGTAATTTTCAAATGACACCTTGGGGATGGACCTTGGTGATATGTTCATGATTGTATATGTTAAATGATGTATCCACATCTTCAAGTTATGAAAAATGTTACTTTTATTATGATATATCTCATGATTTCTTTCTCATGCCTTAAAGATCTTTTCATGACCTTATTGAAGTATCTCAAGTTCACATGTAAAATGTTTCTCTTGTTTTCCTTACTGGGCCTTCTGCTCACCCTTTCCTTTGATGTACGTCCCCAGGTTTTGAGATGCAGTAATGAACCTAGGATGAACATAAGGAGAAGCCTTTCAAGTGTTTAAGAAGAATGTTTTTTTTGTTGTTTCATGTTTTAAGTTCCTGGTTTCCAAGACACTAAACCTTAAAGATCCTCGGTTTTGTAAAATGTAATGAAAGTTTATGTGATAAAAAGGCGGGATGCTATAGTTGGTATCAAATGTAGGTTTAGTTATTTGTGGAAATTAGGATATGAGAACTTTAGGAAGAAGCCTATAGAAAAGTTAAAATATAGGAAATCTTCCTGGTATTTTGGTGAGTATTGAGTAAGGGGTTGCCAAGCAAATACATCCCTGTCTGGATATGAGCAGGTAGAGGTGGCTCTGGCATAGATGTACATAGGGTTAAAACCCGAAAACACCGCTTTGAGCTAGACTCTAACGGGAACTAGTACACGACAATGGGCCTTGCTGCACTCTTGGTTACGACACTCCCAGGGGATATGCTTTGGTAAATTCATAAGCTTAGTATGAACCATTGTTAAGGGAACAAAGATAAAATAAAATAAAGATTCACATTAGAATATATGATCATGGATAACCTAGATGGGAACCTAGGGGATCACATGTTAGGGTATACTTTTCAACTACAAGTTATCCTTATATGCTTTTAGTTTCTTTTCATGATTATTGGCTAAGTATTTAAGCCCCTAATTATAGTTTATTTTCTTAGTTAATGGCGGGAAATGGAAGAACATGTCTCAACAACCAATGTGATAGGAAATTCTACGATTGCCGTATTAATATGACAGAGATGATTAGGGGATTAAAATATGATTTTTATTTTGTAAAACGTTCACTATTTTGGGGACCCTATATGATCGAGGTAAATAGATTACAGCGGTATTTTCATTGAGGAGTAATGTTGACTTATATTTGAAGAATCGATGAATTTAAGGTGGACTTATAGTAATTTAGGTTACTTATGGGAATGATTAACCTATCTTGGGTTAAATATGTTTAGGTTAGATACTTTTGTTATAAGATGTTAGGAGTGGTTGACGTTGTTTGGAGATGAACAATGAAGTTTATTTTGGAAGACTATGTTATCAAATCCTTCTTGTATTTGGATTTCAATCTTAGTTTGGTTTATTTTGAGGAATTTTAAGGACCGTTATTTATGGAATGGACTATGATGAACTTTTGGTAGTACCATGGAACTTTGATGATTTAAAATTAGTTTTCATTCCTATGGTATTCTTTCTTTTTGAAGAGTTGTTTTACCTTACCCTTTCAGTTTTTGGGATAATGTTTAAAGATAAAAGAAATAGATAGTTAATCTTTTGTGGATTATGTGATTCTCTAGAAGATTATTCTTGTGTTTTGATGAGACCAAGTAGTTTTGAAAGCTCATGGTTTAGAGAAAAGATTAGTTTTGGGTAGAAACTTATTAAAGGATGAAACTCTACATGAAGGTAGATATATTTCCTTATGTTTTTGTTCTATGTTGTAAATGAATTCCTCAAATTTATGAAAAGGAACGTAAAACAAAAACGTTGTTGGTTTACGTTTCCTACTATGTAATCAAAGACCGCTTGCACACATCATAATTTTGGGATTTTCTGGTGGTTAACTTCCTCCTAATCATGTTTTCTATCACTCTCCTTTAGGACGTGACCCTTTGTTTTCTCCTCCATGTCCATGTTTCCTACATGGAATCCTAGTATGAGTAAACTCGGGTGGCCTTTGTACTTCCTTTTCTTTCTTTTAAAGTAATGGTGTCACAGACTCTTTTTCTAATGTGGTACTTTCAATGAAATTTCAAAACCCAATTTTTAAAATTGCGAGGACACAATTTCTTAAGGGGGGAAGATTGTAACGGCCCGAGATTTTGAATAAATCTTATTTCCTAATTTCATGTGTTATTTTATTTTATTTTTATTCTCAACAAAAATGTTTTATTTGATAAACATGATTATAATTAAAATGAGACCACTGGGTTCTGACTGTTATATGACCATCGGTCAATATGACCGCTGTGAACAAAATGTTCTGATTATTATCTCTAAATACAAGTAATCTTGGTTAATTATTATAGAAAGAAGATTCGATGGCCTCACCTAGTAATCTTGGACCGATCGAAGCCCATCTAACAGAACTTGGGAAGGAGGTAGCACCATTGGGCTTTTATCTGGACCAAACCCAAGCCTAACTTCATCATGTGAAGCTAGAACAGAATCGCCTTCGCGAGAAGTTCAAACTGATAGAAATTACTACTCGGGCAATGTTGGCCGAGCCTCCCTCGGACTCTCTCACCTTAGCACACCTTACACTTAGGTCCTATGATGGTCTGATAAGGGGCTATGTAAGGAGAGCGTAACTGACTTGTGTAATCCTTTGTTTTAAATAAAAATTGGGATTTCTTCTTATGATAAAGTTTATGAATTTTCAAATGACCGGATAAATATAGTATGCATATTTTTGATGAATTTTAGAAAAAGGATATTTTAAAAATGTTTATGTAAACCTTAAATAGTTAAAAATGTGTAATGATTTTCAAAAAATGGTCTTCTACAATTATGTTCAGTACAAAATTTGGAGTCTAATAAGATCAACTTTATTTTTGATGAATAGTAAATTATGAATAGTGATTTTATGATTAGGATTAGTAATATGACCAAATGGATTAGTAATATCACTTAATGAAAGTTTTAAAATAATCTAGGCACCTTGATTAAGTAATGTGATTCAATAAAATGGTTAAACAATGGCTTCATAAATTATTATTCAAGTATTAGTTTTTTTTGGGTGAATAGTGTTTTTTAATTAAAAATAAAATTAAAAATATTTAGAAAATTATTTTTATAAAATGGATTTCATTTTTGAACTCAGAGCACCGATATTATGTTATGGTAATTTTTGTGGTTTTTTCTGAAAAAAATGAATTTTCAGTGAATAGTGTATTTATTTAAAAAATAAATTAAAAATACTTAGATTTTATTTTTATAAAATGGAGTTCATTTTTGAAATCAAAGCATTGATATTTGATTAAGGTGAAATTTTGGGATCTTTCTGAGAAAGTTGAATTTTCAGTGAATAGTGAAAATACAGTTTTAGGGTTTCAGTATGTTTAATGACATCATAACTGTGTCATGAGGATGTCATGAGTTTTTTTAAGGGTTGGCCGGCCAAGGGTGATGAATTATTGTGTGTGGGTCCCCATTTGTCCTAACTTTATGGGAAGTACCATGGGAGGGCCCATGATTTTGAGAAAACCACTTTTGAGGTGTCCCTTGGCCATTAATGCCTTGTCCCCTCACTTTCCCTATAAATATCAAGCCCTCCTCTCATTCATTCGACTCCCCACTCTTCCACAACGAAGTTCTGGTCTCATTACCTCCCAAAGAGTCCTCCCAATGTGCCCCCAAGCCCTCAAGGTCCAATCCTTTGAGGTTTAAGAGTTACATTTTAAGGTAAGGGATCCGACCTCTCTCTTTCATTTCAAGTAATCTCTTTTATGTCATTCCTTTTATGATACATGTTCTTATGTTGGAGGATGTTCTTTTATACTCCTGTTACTTCCCTTTTTATGTTCATATAATGAGAGATCCCCTCTTACTCTCATTATTTCGTTTTATGAAGTTTTAAGTGGCGCCGTTAGGCTGCCGAAATTTTTGTAACAGATTCTTTCTCCCTTCTCATTTTTCAAGATCTATTTTCATGTAAAGTATTTCAAGTTCCTTTTTATTATGTTGGGGTATGATCTCTAAATTTATCATACTGATCTTTTATGATCATATGATTAGATACCCCATTTGATCTCTTCAATTCAGTATTTTGAAGTTTTAAGTGGCGCCGTTAGGCTGCCGAATTTTTAAGTGGTTCTTCACCCTTCTCGTTTTGAAGTTCTACTTTCATGTCAATTCATTAAAGTTCCTTTTTGTTATGTTGGGGTATGATCTATATATCTATCATACTTGAATCTTATGTTCATATGATTAGAGACCCCATTTGATCTCTTCAATTCAATATTTTGAAGTTTTAAGTGGCGCCGCTAGGCTGCCGAATTTTTAAGTGGTTCATCACCCTTCTCGTTTTGAAGTTCTACTTTCATGTCAATTCCTTCAAGTTACTTTTTGTTATGTTGGGGTATGATCTCTATATCTATCATACTTGACTCTTATGTTCATATGATGAGAGACCCCATTTGATCTCTTCAATTCAGTATTTTGAAGTTTTAAGTGGCGCCGTTAGGCTGCCGAATTTTTAGGGGATTCTTTCACCCTTCTCATTCTTTTCAAAGTTCTACTTTCATGTAAAGTCTTTCAAGTTGCTTTTTAATTATGTTGGGGAATTATCTATATATATATCATACTGAACTCTTATGTTCACATGATGAGAGACCCTATTTGATCTTTTCAAATCATTTTTGTTGAAGTTTAAGTAACGCTGTTAGGCTGTCGAACTTTCATAAGAGAAATCTAATTTTTGTCTTCCTTCCATGTTTTTCATTACAAATGTTATGTACTTGAAATTTAATTACCATGATCATGTATCCTTCTTATTCTGTCCATATACTGTTTTATGGGTCATTTATGAATGTTTGACCCATTTTCCCTCTCTTTTTAATGTCTTCTAAAACCTCGTAACATAGCCGTTATGCTGCAGAATTTCCGTCTCAAAATGCTTCTCTCTTTTCTCAAAATTATTTTATGTTATAAAGTGAATCCTAAAATCTCTTTCTTCTAAAGTGGTATTCACATATATAACAAAATGTTCTATTTTAAATTCTGGGATTTACATACATGAGACCCACCTTCGGGTTTTAAAGTGACGTAAGAATCATGTCTTTAAAGAAGTTTTTTTTAACGTTATGATTATGAAATGAAACCCATTTATTTTATGCTATATGGGTTATTTATGAAATTTTTGATGATGATATATGTGGATCACATGATAATAAAGGAAAATTTAAGTGTGCGCCCTGATAGAGCTCCAATGCATTGGGTAATGATGTAACCACTAGAGATTACAATTTTCACGATACCTTGGTGAATAACCTTGGTAATTTTCAAATGACACCTTGGGGATGGACCTTGGTGATATGTTCACGATTTTCTATGTTAAATGATGTAGCCACATCTTCAAGTTATGAAAAATGTTACTTTTATTATGATATATCTCATTATTTCTTTCTCATGCCTTAAAGTTCTTTTCATGACCTTATTGAAGTATCTCAAGTTCACATATAAAATGTTTCTCTTGTTTTCCTTACTGGGCCTTCTGCTCACCCTTTCCTTTGATGTATGTCCCCAGGTTATGAGATGTAGTAATGAACCTAGGATGAACATATGGAGAAGCCTTTCAAGTGTTTAAGAAGAATGTTTTTTTGTTGTTTCATGTTTTAAGTTCCTGGTTTCCAAGACACTAAACCTTAAAGATCCTCGGTTTTGTAAAATGTAATGAAAGTTTATGTGATAAAAAGGCGGGATGCTATAGTTGGTATCAAAGGGAGGTTTAGTTATTTGTGGAAATTAGGATATGAGAACTTTAAGAAGAAGCCTATAGAAATGTTAAAATATAGGAAATCTTCCTGGTATTTTGGTGAGTATTGAGTAAGGGGTTGCCAAGCAAATACATCCCTGTCTGGATACGAGCAAGTAGAGGTGGCTCTGGCACAGATGTACATAGGGGTAAAACCCGAAAACACCGCTTTGAGCTAGACTCGAACGGGAACTGGTACACGACAACGAGCCTTGCTGCACTTTTGGTTATGACACTCCCGGGGGATATGCTTTGGTAAATTCATAAGCTTAGTATGAACCATTGTTAAGGGAACAAAGATAAAATAAAATAAAGATTGAAATTAGAATATATGATCATGGATAACCTAGATGGGAACCTAGGGGATCACAAGTTAGGGTATACTTTTCAAATACAAGTTATCCTTATATGCTTTTAGTTTCTTTTCATGATTATTGGCTAAGTATTTAAGCCCCTAATTATAGTTTATTTTCTTAGTTAATGGAGGGAAATGGAAGAACATGTCTCAACAACCAATGTGATAGGAAATTCTACGATTGCCGTATTAATATGACAGAGATGATTAGGGGATTAAAATATGATTTTTATTTTGGAAAACGTTCAATATTTTGGGGACCCTATATGATCGAGGTAAATAGATTACAACAGTATTTTCATTGAGGAGTAAGGTTGACTTATATTTTAAGAATCGATGAATTTAAGGTGGACTTACAGTAATTTAGGTTACTTATGGGAATGATTAACCTATCTTGGGTTAAATATGTTTAGGTTAGATACTTTTGTTATAAGAAGTTAGGAGTGGTTGATGTTGTTTGGAGATGAACAATGAAGTTTATTTTGGAAGACTATGTTATCAAATCCTTCTTGTATTTGGGTTTCAATGTTAGTTTGGTTTATTTTGAGGAATTTTAAGGACAGTTATTTATGGAATGGGCTATGATGAACTTTGGGTAGTACCATGGAACTTTGATGATTTAAAAGTAGTTTTCATTCCTATGGTATTCTTTCTTTTTGAAGAGTTGTTTTACCTTACCCTTTCAGTTTTTGGGATAATGTTTAAAGATAAAAGAAATAGATAGTTAATCTTTTGTGGATTATGTGATTCTCTAGAAGATGATTCTTGTGTTTTGATGAGACCAAGTAGTTTTGAATGCTCATAGTTTAGAGAAAAGATTAGTTTTGGGTAGAAACTTATTAAAGGATGAAACTCTACATGAAGGTAGATATATTTCCTTATGTTTTTGTTCTATGTTGTAAATGAATTCCTCAATGTTATGAAAAGGAACGTAAAACAAAAACGTTGTTGGTTTACGTTTCCTACTAGGTAATCAAAGACCGCTTGCACACATCATAATTTTGGGATTTTCTGGTGGTTAACTTCCTCCTAATCATGTTTTCTATCACTCTCCTTTAGGAAGTGACCCTTTGTTTTCTCCTCCGTGTCCATGTTTCCTACATGGAATCCTAGTATGAGTAAACTCGGGTGGCCTTTGTACTTCCTTTTCTTTCTTTTAAAGTAATGGTGTCACAGACTCTTTTTCTAATGTGGGACTTTCAATGAAATTTCAAAACCCAATTTTTAAAATTGCGAGGATGCGATTTCTTAAGGGGGGAAGATTGTAACGGCCCGAGATTTTGAATAAATCTTATTTCCTAATTTCATGTGTTATTTTATTTTATTTTTATACTCAACAAAAATGTTTTATTTGATAAACATGATTATAATTAAAATGAGACCATTGGGTTCTGACTGTTATATGACCATCGGTCAATATGACCGCTGTGAACAAAATGTTCTGATTATTGTCTCTAAATACAAGTAATCTTGGTTAATTATTATAGAAAGAAGATTCGATGGCCTCACCTAGTAGTCTTGGACCGATCGAATCCCATGTAACAGAACTTGGGAAGGAGGTAGCACCATTGGGCTTTGCTCTGGACCAAACCCAAGCCGAACTTCATCATGTGAAGCTAGAACGGAATCGCCTTCGCGAGAAGTTCAAACTGATAGAAATTACTACTCGGGCAATGTTGGCCGAGCCTCCCTCGGACTCTCTCACCTAAGCACACCTTACACTTAGGTCCTATGCTGGTCTGATAAGGGGCTATGTAAGGAGAGCGTAACTGACTTGTGTAATCCTTTGTTTTAAATAAAAATTGGGATTTCTTCTTATAATGAAGTTAATGAATTTTCAAATGACCGGATAAATATAGTATGCATATTTTTGATGAATTTTAGAAAAAAAATATTTTAAAAATGTTTATGTAAACCATAAATAATTAAAAATTTGTAATGATTTTCAAAAAATGGTCTTCTAAAATTATGTTCTGTACAAAATTTGGAGTCTAATAAGATCAACTTGATTTTTGATGAATAATAAATTATGAATAGTGATTTTATGATTTGGATTAGTAATATGACCAAATGGATTAGTAATCTCACTTAATGAAAGTTTTAAAATAATCTAGGCACCTTGACTAAGTAATGTGATTCAATAAAATGGTTAAATAATGGTTTCATAAATTATTATTCAAGTATTAGTTTTTTCAGGTGAATAGTGTTTTTTAATTAAAAATTAAATTAAAAATATTTAGAAAATTATTTTTATAAAATGGATTTCATTTTTGAACTCAGAGCACCGATATTATGTTATTGTAATTTTTGTGGTTTTTTCTGAAAAAATGAATTTTCGGTGAATAGTGTATTTATTTAAAAAATAAATTAAAAATATTTATAAAATTATTTTTATAAAATGGAGTTCATTTTTGAAATCAGAGCATTGATATTTGATTAAGGTGAAATTTTGGGATCTTTCTGAGAAAGTTGAATTTTCAGTGAATAGTGAAAATACAGTTTTAGGGTTTCGGTATGTTTAATGACATCATAACTGTGTCATGATGATGTCATGAGTTTTTTTAAGGGTTGTCCGGCCAAGGGTGATTAATTATTGTGTGGGGGTCCCCATTTGGCCTAAATTTATGGGAAGTACCATGGGAGGTCCCTTGATTTTGAGAAAACCACTTTTGAGGTGTCCCTTGGCCATTAATGCCTTGTCCCCTCACTTTCCCTATAAATATCAAGCCCTCCTCTCATTCATTCGACTCCCCACTCTTCCACAACGAAGTTCTGGTCTCATTACCTCCCAAGGAGTCCTCCCAAGGTGCCCCCAAGCCCTCAAGGTCCCATCCTTTGAGGTTTAAAAGTTACATTTTAAGGTAAGGGATCCGACCTCTCTCTTTCATTTCAAGTAATCTCTTTTATGTCATTCCTTTTATGCTACATGTTCTTATGTTGGAGGATGTTATTTTATACTCCTCTTACTTCCCTTTTTATGTTCATATAATGAGAGATCCCCTATTACTCTCATTATTTCGTTTTATGAAGTTTTAAGTGGCGCCGTTAGGCTGCCGAAATTTTTGTAACAGATTCTTTCTCCCTTCTCATTTTTCAAGATCTATTTTCATGTAAAGTATTTCAAGTTCCTTTTTATTATGTTGGGGTATGATCTCTAAATTTATCATACTGATCTTTTATGATCATATGATGAGATACCCCATTTTATCTCTTCAATTCAGTATTTTGAAGTTTTATGTGGTGCCGTTAGGCTGCCGAATTTTTAAGTGGTTCTTCACCCTTCTCATTTTGAAGTTCTACTTTCATGTAAATTCATTCAAGTTCCTTTTTGTTATGTTGGGGTATGATCTCTATATCTATCATACTGTAATCTTATGTTCATATGATGAGAGACCCCATTTGATCTCTTCAATTCAGTATTTTGATGTTTTAAGTGGCACCGCTAGGCTGCCGAATTTTTAAGTGGTTCTTCACCCTTCTCGTTTTGAAGTTCTACTTTCATGTCAATTCCTTAAAGTTACTTTTTGTTATGTTGGGGTATGATATCTATATCTATCATACTGGACTCTTATGTTCATATGATGATAGACCCCACTTGATCTCTTCAATTCAGTATTTTGAAGTTTTAAGTGGCGCCGTTAGGCTGCCGAATTTTTAGGGGATTCTTTCACCCTTCTCATTCTTTTCAAAGTTCTACTTTCATGTCAAGTCTTTCAAGTTCCTTTTTAATTATGTTGGGGGATTATCTATATTTCTATCATACTGAACTCTTATGTTCACATGATGAGAGACCCTATTTGATCTTTTCAAATCATTTTTGTTGAAGTTTAAGTAACGCCGTTAGGCTGCCGAACTTTCATAAGAGAAATCTAATTTTTGTCTTCCTTCCATGTTTTTCATTACAAATGTTATGTCCTTGAAATTTCATTACCATGATCATGTATCCTTATTATTCTGTCCATCTACTATTTTATGGGTCATTTATGAATGTTTGACCCATTTTACCTCTCTTTTTAATGTCTTCTAAAACCTCGTAACATAGCCGTTATGCTGCAGAATTTCCGTCTCAAAATGCCTCTCTCTTTTCTCAAAATTATTTTATGTTATAAAGTGAATACTAAAATCTCTTTCTTCTAAAGGGATATTCACATATATACCAAAATGTTCTATTTTAAATTCTGGGATTTACATACATGAGACCCACCTTCCTTTTCTGTGGGTTTTAAAGTGACATAAGGATCATGTCTTTAAAGAAGTTTTTTTAACGTTATGATTATGAAATGAAACCCATTTATTTTATGATATATGGGTTATTTATGAAATTTTTGATGATGATATATGTGGATAACATGATAATAAAGGCAAATTTAATTGTGCGCCCTGATAGCGCTCCAATGCATTGGGTAATGATGTAACCACTAGAGATTACAATTTTCACGCTGCCTTGGTGAATAACCTTGGTAATTTTCAAATGACACCTTGGGGATGGACCTTGGTGATATGTTCATGATTTTCTATGTTAAATTATGTAGCCACATCTTCAAGTTATGAAAAATGTTACTTTTATTATGATATATCTCATGATTTCTTTCCGATGCCTTAAAGTTCTTTTCATGACCTTATTGAAGTATCTCAAGTTCACATGTAAAATGTTTCTCTTGTTTTCCTTACTGGGCCTTCTGCTCACCCTTTCCTTTGATGTATGTCCCCAGGTTCTGAGATACAGTAATGAACCTAGGATTAACATAAGGAGAAGCCTTTCAAGTGTTTAAGAAGAATGTTTTTTTTGTTTCATGTTTTAAGTTCCTGGTTTCCAAGACACTAAACCTTAAAGATCCTCGGTTTTGTAAAATGTAATAAAATCTTATGTGATAAAAAGGTGGGATGCTATATGCGTGCTCAGTACCCACATTTGTTTCCCTAGTTTATGATGTATTTTTACGGGGACATAAATCCCTATGGTGGGAGTGATGTAAAGACCCGTAAAATTCAAGGAATTGTTTTTTCATAAATTTCTTGGGAATTTTACATGGACACCGTTTCTGACGACACCTGATTCCAAGGCCCGGTGTTCCCGGAATCATTTTTTGAAGTTTAGCTCGGGTACGTTCAGGGAACGAACGAGCGGGTTTTTCTAACTTTTGAACCAGTGCTCGGAATCGAATTCTGAGGGCACCGATGGAATCGCAGCACCAGTAATTTCTTAGAAACACCTCTTACGGAGTTGCGTTTGCTCAGGTGTGGTTTTTAATTTTTGGGGTTATGTTAAGGAATACAATAAAAGTGGTACAACCGTTTTTTATTTTATTTTGCTTAACTTAAGTTAAGTGGATGATTTGGGACCCACAATATCCTACCCACTTGGTAGGATATTTGTGAGGTGGGGCCCACATGATCCCCACCATTTATTTTCTTCCTAAACCCCCTCCTTTAATTAAGGTAACACACCCTCACCCCCTACTAATTGGAAGTCAACCCTTGCGTTTTTCTGTTATGAAACGCCTCATTTAATTTGGGGAGTTTCATCATTGCAATTAATTCAATTTATTGTTTGATTCATTTTTGAATTTTAAAATGAATGGCTTGATAAATAAAATAAGAGAACTCTTATTTTATTAGGCTAGTTGTTTTGAGAGGGGATTGGGAGGAAGAGGGAAGGCTTGAAGATCTTCATCTTCTTCATCGAAGAATGTGAAGAACACGAAGAACGTGAAGAACACGAAGAACGCGCAGAACACACAGATCTCCAACAAAGAATGCCAAATCCTCGGAGATCGACTACGTGACATCGTGTACCGCGACGCCAACAACCCTTCTTCCGCGATGCTTCTTCCACGACGCTTCTTTTTTGATGTTCCTTCTCCGCGACATGACGATCCCCCTTCCGCGACGCCTTATTCAGCGACGTGATTTTCTGCGAAGAACCCTCACTCGACGACGCTTGAGGTAGGGGTTTTGGTATAATTAAATATATGTGATTTATATCATTCGCATGTGTATAAAATTTGTCAGAATCCTTTTTGAACCGCTAACGCGGTGGGTGCGGACCAACGAACATGCCTGAACCCACCGTCTCTTCATTCTTGGTGTGCGGATCAGTGGGATACGATGAAGAAGGCCGAACGGGTGTTGTGAGGTCTTCGCAGTGAAGAATCGATCCCGGGAGGGCCGTTGGCAAAGATGGCAAGGAAACCTGACCACCAGAGCTCGTCCGGTGGTCTGCGGAACACTCCGCCAGCGCGCCGCGCCAGCACGGCGAGGCCGGTGGCCGGAGGCAGCGCCCGGCACCAGCCGGCCGCCAGGAGGTGGCGGCGCCCGGCGTGCCACTGGGATGGGCCGCATCAGCTGAAGCCACAGTGGTAGGCCGCTGGTCCCGTGACCGCGTGGGATCGAAGGAGGCGGGACGCGGCGCTAGGACGCGTCCATTGGCTGGGAGCGGCCCCCACGCGGGGCCGCGGTCTCATTTAAGGGGGCGGCGCCCCCCTTGCGCACCTGCTCAGCCGTTACGGCCAAGCTGCCTGGCCGCTGGCCGGACCCAAACACGGTTTGAGTCGACCCAGTTCAGGCCAACCCTGGGGGTATAGGGCTAGGTCGGACCGGGTCCGTACCCCCTAATACCAGACCTGTTTCGGTCTATTGCCCATAACGTGGGCCACAGACCTCCGATCGACGCACCTTCAGTTGCGTAGAGATCCTTGTATTGAGATGGTCGTTTTGTTATATTACACTCAAGGTTTCAAATAACTTTGAGAATGGCCGGGTTGGTTCGGATACGAAACCAACCGGGCCCTCGGAGTGGAAACGCTTATATCTCGAGCTTCAGACATCCGATTGACATGTCGTCGACTTTGTTGGTTTCCTATTGATGAGACAAAACTTTTGGCATGATTCGTCTGAGTTTTGGATGTAGTTGGATAATGGCCGGGTTGGATTGTACCCGAAATCCAACCGGGCCCCTGGAACAGAAAAACTGATAACATGCAGACCAGACGTCCATTTTGCGAACCCTCAGCGGGATTGGTGATCACGTTGGGAAACGGTCCCTATGATCATACCCTACGAGAGTTCGGGGTATAGTCGAGATACGGCCGGGTTGGTTCGCACACGAAACGGACCAGACCCCTAGGACGAAAAGACTAGTAACTCACAGACCGGGCATTCGACTGACGCGCCGTCTGTTGCGTTAAGACCCCTTTGACGAAGCGGTCCTTTTAAATACTTCTCCATGGAACTTTGTGATACTTGGTGTATCGACCAGTAGCTCATGGAGCAGACCCTCCCGGTGATGAGATTGTAATGTGCAGAGACCTAGGAGCTAGCTGAGACTTGTCGATGGCTGATCTATTGATTCAATGTGTTTCAGATAGCCCAGTGGGGAGCGCTTGGTTGTAACAGCAGAACCACGGCGGAGGATCACTTGGTAGTAGTGGCAGACCCATGGTACTCAACAGAAGGAGTACCTCTGGAGGATATGAGGGGGAGCGCTTGGTTGTAGCGGCAGACCCACGGCGGAGGAGTGCTTGGTTGTAGCGGCAGACCCGCGGTACTCAACAAAAGGATTACCTCTGGAGGCTATGAGGGGGAGCGCTTGGTTGTAGTGGCAGACCCACGACGTAGGAGTGCTTGGTTGTAGCAGCAGACCCGCGGTACTAAACAGAAGGAGTACCTATGGAGCCTTTGAGGGGGAGCGTTTGGTTGTAGCGGCATACCCATGGTGGGAAGCGCATGGTTGTAGCAGTAGGCCCATAGTACTCGACAGGTGGAGTACTACAGAAGTCCAAGGTTAGTGGGGCGCGCTTGGTTGTAGCGGCATGCCACTGTACTCGACAGAGGAGGAGTTCGGCGCACTTGGTTGTAGTGGCAGGCTCACTGTACTCGACAGAGGAGGAGTTCGGCGTGCTTGGTTGTAGTAGTAGGCCCACTGTACTCAACGGCTGAGGAGGAGCACGCCTACCACTTGCGGGGGTAAGTACCTATTGATCCTGTGTGGGTCCGACGGCTTAGATGAATCAGTGGCTACATCTGATCACCTCTATCATCATACGAAGAAGTATACCTGTGTGAGCTGAATCTTGTTTTGCGTTCCTATGTGGATTGAGTTGTTCCATCCTCTGTGGATGTGATCGGACATGGTCTCAGATGTTAGAGCCGAATTGGAATTGATGACATAGGTATATGTATGGGCATATACCTAATTAGTGTCGGATGTTACTTTGTGTTTGTATCTTTCCTTTGTGGATTATCCTTTGTGGATTCTGGGAGACCTTTGGGGGTCTCGGGGTCCCTACTGTGTAGCTTATACTCACCCCTGCACGGGCTATTCCCGCACTACGTTTTGTTGGGTGCAGACGATGGACAACGCGGATCATGGTTGAGGCTTGCAGAGTAGGACGGTACCTGGAGGTGGACCACTGGACGAGACGTACTCAAAGTGGACGGCTGGCCCCGAGGAGTTGTGGAGGCTATCTATACCCACCCTTCAGGTGGGACTTCTAGTGGACGACTTAACATTACTGCTTTACTTTCTGTTGCTTTACACCTTTTAGTTGTACTTTACTTTCAGTTTGGGATTGTATTCTGGCCCATTTACTTTCTGCACTTACTTGTACTCAGTTTACCCAGTGTTTACTTCTGCTAGCTTACTCTGTGGTGTTTGTTTAGTTTTAAAGGAAATGCCTTCCCTTTTTGTGGGGATTTACGCCTTGGTGCTAGTCACCAACCCTTGGACTATGGAAGGTGGGCTTGGGGTAGTCACGTCACGGGCCCCAAGGACGGGTCGTGACATGGGAGTGGTAGGAAGTGATGAAGGCGAATTTTCCTCCCATTTTGTGACGTTATTATGTGAAATTGAAATTTATATGGAAAATTTAATAAGCATGGAGAAATTTAACACCCAAAACTGTTATGAAATATTTTTCTTTAGATAAGATTATTCATCTAGTATCTTCTGTTGCGTGGAACATGAAGATTAAAAGATATGTCATATATTATTAAACAATTATTACAATTACATGACCACTATAAACTAGAACATGAATTGGGGGTTATCAATACAAATAAAAATATTATTAAAGGTATTTTTTAGTACTAATAATATAAATACATTATTTTTTATAAAGTCATATTAATATTATAGAAATTATTTTCATCAAAAAATGATTTATTTATTTATATGAGAAAGTATTTATAATTAATATTATAAATTCATAAAAATATATATGATAAATGAATCTAAATTTTAAATTTCTTCATGCCAAAATTATCTGAGGAATAATTTTTTAAAATTTTATAAAAATACAGAAATTTTATTCAATAAAAAAATATTATGATTCCCATTGACAATCATATATTCTATTTAAAAGGATACTTATATTTTGGATTGGTTTTAAAAATTAATTAGTTCTTTATGATTATAAATATTCTAAGTTTTTACATTTATGTAATTTTTAGACATAATTTCATATAAAAACATAATATACTAGAAAAGATCATTGTCCAGAAAAATTTTGATTCATTATGTTTTGATGCTTAAATATAAAATTACATATGTTCAACTTAAATATTTTCTGTAAGAACCCGGATCTTCGTTTCAAGTACGCCTTTCCTTTTTCTGATTTTTTTATGAAAAATAACGTTTCTGGAAGATTTTGAAGTATACGCCATGTAATTTCTGAGTACATGCCGTGTACTTTCTGAGTACACATCGTGTACTCTTTTTCCGCTCGAAGCCGTGTACTGGCTGTAACCGTGCCACACACACGGTGTCTAGGGGTGATGTGGAGGCCGATTTTGGAAGAGTATGGAAAAACCTAGTACACGTCGTGTACTCTAAAAGTACACAACAAGTAATTTTCTTTTTTTTCACTAAATGCACCGGGGTCGCGCCTGATGCACAGAAGCATCTTCTTCTAGGTTTCGTTCATCCGAGAGCGACATGTACGACCGGATCTTCCCCAAGCCCACGTGCCCCTATCCGATCACCGTTCCAGCCACCGTCAATTGTGTTGGGATCGGCTCGGTAAGCTCTCTCTTCTACTTTAGACTTGTTCCACAGTTCCTCCTGGTTTTCAAGTTATCGTGGGTTGAGAGTTTTGTGTGTTTTCTTAGATCTACGAAGTTCTAAGGAGAATCAGACACCGTGGTTCAAGTATATGGTTTCCATAGTCTCAATGTAGGTGGTTTCTGCCTTTCTGTAGAATGTCTTTGAGTATTTTGTGCAATTGCGCCAATTCCCTTGAACGGGAATTGTGCGTTTTCCTATTTTTCCATTGATTTATTGACTGATTGCTTGAAGTTCTTAGTAGAGTTTTACTTCTTTGAATAGAGTAGTTTTTATTGTACTTTGGATGCTTTCCATTCTTGTTTTGCTTGTTTGGTATTTTACAGTTGTCATCCCTATTTTAGGATAGTGGAACTGTTTCTATGTTATGCTGTTGAGACTTAGATTGATAGACAAGTAGTTTTTGAGGTTTACTTGGACGACACGCGCGCGCTATGCTTGTTTATTTCCACACAGGACTTTGAGAACCTGGTGTTGTAGATCATAGGTAGAATGGACGTAAGGGCTTCCCCAGAGTGTCTTTTATTACGATGCGAGACCACTGGGGGAAGTGATAATGAGTGCTTCCTCAGATAGTCTATAGTTCCTCGACGCGGGCCAGGGGGGAATGAGATGTTGAGTGTTTCCACATAGAGACTTTAGTACGATACGAGACTATAGGGGGAATTGAAGGTGATTGCTTCCTTAGAAAGTCTATTCTTAGCTAAACCAAAGGGGTGAGACTGTGTGTGCCTACTAGAGGGTTGCTAGTACTTGTGGGTTGAACCATAGGGGTTAGTCTGTGAGAGCTACCCAGAGGGTTACCTGTTTTCTACTTGTTGTTGGTTGTTTAATTGTGCACTTTATATGCTAGAACTGTGGATTATATTTTCTGTGTGTTTTTCTGTTTACTGCTTCCTGCACTTTTACTTGACTTCTATTCATTAACTGTTAGGCACAGATCTTTAGGTGATTGGCTACTGGGATTGTATCTCACACCCTGTTTGGGCCATGATTTTGGGCCCAAGTAGACTTTTTGGTTGCATGAATAGATAAGGGCAATAGCCCTTTGACTTCTGGTACTTGATTTATTGGATCTGGAGAGCAAGGGACCGAGCTTAGGCTTGCGATGCTGGATGAGTTGCTGTTATTTTAGTACCTTGTTTTTACTTGTATTTCAGCATGTTGTTGTGTTTGCATCTTTCTTTAGAAACTTGTACCTATTGCATCATTATCATCATTAGTACATATCCATTACTTCTGCTATTTGGTTTCAGTTGTTGTGTATTTTTTACTACTTCCGCAATTTACTGTTAATTTCTTTTCTTTGTATACCTTACCAAATGAGGGCATAGTTTCTCCAATAACTTACCAAGGCCATCGCTGCTAGTCAGCAGCCTCTAGAATTTGGGGAAATGCGCTTGAGGTTGTGTGGAGAACCAAGTACGGGGCACCAGTGGAGGGGCTCCAGATTCGGTTCATTATAAAGTGGTATCAAAGGGGTTTCATTTCTCTTGATTTACTATTTGTAGACTTTAGCCAGGGATAGGACGGATTCAGTACTTGGTATTAAGCTATGCTCAGGAGTAGCTAACTCATGTACATGTAAAAGCCATACTACCTCGTTAATTGCAGTTTGCTGGTTTTGAGATTTTATGGTTTATATGATTTGACCAAGAGTGATCCATATGCCTTGTGTTGTTATTGTCTTGACTATTGCGGTTCTATTTCTGTCGCAACCTGATGAGATGAGGGTATTCCATCTCATGCATCATATAGGCACTTGTAGAAATCACATGACCTGTATTCTTGCCATGCCATCTAGGGTGCATTAGAGATTGCATGATGTTGTGATAGATGATTTATAAAATCTATGATGCCCTGTTAGAGGATTGTTTATATTCTACTTTTCTTAAATGAATGCCATGTTTTGATTCGAGGGGAGTATGGGCCCTCACGAATCGGAATTTGGCACTTCTTGGACTTGTTTTTAGTTTTTCTGGGCTTCTGTGCAGTTTCTTAGCTACTACCCTGAGAAACACAGAACACACAGCATGTACTTTTTGGATACACACCATGTAGTTTTTAGGCCATGTCACTGACCGTGTGAGTAGAAACATGGTGTCGTGAGAATAACTTCATGAACATGTCGTGTATGATAAGAACACGCCTTGTAGTTAAGAGCCGTGTACATGGCCGTGTCACTGACAACACGGGTCAAGGAAGCTCGGGTAGAACACACCGTGTTGTAAAGGAACACATCGTGTAGTCCTTTCCAGGTACCCGGCCGTGTCACGAACAACACGGGTCGACGTCACCTTCTCTTCGACACACCATGTTTTCTTCGGAACACGTCGTGTAGTCTTGTTCAGGTACCCGACCGTGTCATAAACAACACGGGACAGCGTCACCTTCACCTATACACGCTGTTTTTGTTCTGAACACGTAGTGTATGGTCCATCCATGTAGACGGCCATGTATTTAACAACAGGGGCCGCTGAAGCCTTTTCTAGTACACACCGTTTTTGTTCAGAACATGCCGTGTAGTCTTGAGTTAAGTCGGACCGTGTGGGTTATCCATGAAAAGAGACTCGGGAAGGGGAATAGTTTTCAAGTACATGTCATGTGTTGGGTCAAAACTCTATGTAGTTTGAGGTGTTACACGACTTGTTGGGCATGACTACACGCCAATGTCAGTGGCTTAAGAAGATACACCGTGTAGTTTTTATATACGTTGTACAGTTGTGCTTTGTAAACTTGTGTGTTTTCCTGCCCCTGTTCCCATTTTATACACTTTGGTTCTATGTCCTTGTTTTCTGATCTAAGGTGTGCTTTTGATCTTTCAGAGCTATGCCTCTGAGATGTCCTCTGTTTGTATGTTTATTGTCAGGTAGTGATCAGACGCCATATATGGATGATCAGCGATTTCTTGACGATCCTCCAGTTGGGCCAACCTTGGCACCATCTGTCATACTAGTTGCAGGCGTTGATGCATAGTTTAGGGAAAGTTTTCTGAGGATGATGCATACCTTCCAGGGAGCACCGCCTCCTGCCATGACTATGGCAGACTTGACCCAGGTTTTCCAGCAGCAGAATCCTCCTACTTTCTCGGGGGAAGGATGACCACATGCTGTAGAGTCATGGCTGGAATCCATGCTTACTATCTTCAATAATCTAAAGACACCTCCAGAGAGGCGAGTAAATCTCACTACATACATGCTCCGAGACTCCTCCAAGAGGTGGTGGGAAGTGATCTGACAGGCGGGTCATCAGCAGGTTATGGCTTGGGAGGAGTTCTATCATGTGTACTATGACTACTTCTCCCCAGAGACAGTAAGGGCCGACCGATCCCAGGAGTTCATGAGCTTAGAGTAGGGTACTCTTTCTGTCGTGGAGTATTCCACTCGTTTCACCAAGTTGCAGCATTTCACACCCCTCCGAGATGGGAGTGGGGTTTTCTTAGAAAGGATTTTTGAGGATGGTCTCAGGTGGGAGATCAGCTCGCAGGTGAATATCTTCCAGTTGACTTCCATCACATCCATCATCAACTAGGCACTGATTGCGGAGCACAGTATGAGAGACTCCAGAGCTACGAGCCAGGGCGGTTCTGCTTCTAGAGCTAGTTATCCTCTAGATGACATTAAGAAGCGTCGTAGGGAGTCTACGTGCGGTGATTCGAGGAAGTGAGATACATCTTCAAGCATCCAGGTGGTATGCTACCAGTGTGGCCGGTCATGGCACATGAGGCCGCAATGCCAGAGAGACCCCATGGAGTGCCGATCATGCAGCAAGATTGGTCACCTTCAGCATTTTTTCCAGGTTTTCTCACCAGCAACTGGTGACCGGGGTTCTTCTATGACTCCTCGTTCAGGAGCAGCACCACTAGTTTATCACCAGTCAGGGAACTGGAGTTCTTCCGGCCGTTCGGGCCGAGGTGGAGGTTGAGGCCATGGCGGTCAACCACTAGTCCCTCAGCACCAGCAAGGTGGATTAGCTCAGAGTGGTCAGCTAGGGGTGCATGGCCGTGTTAAAGGCCAGTCTTTCGTCGTGGAGCAGACCTATCAGGAGCAGTATCCTGAACCTTCTATAGTTCAATGTATGATTTTAGTAGCCTCAGTTTTATCTTCAACACTTTTTAATACTGGTGCTACACATAATTTTATCTTTGTTGCTACTGTGGAGAGCGTTGGGCTCTGTGTCATTTCTGCTGCTGACTCGTTGACACTAGACACACCTTTGGGGACGAGGACATCTAGTGTACGCCAGTGTAGAGAGTTCCCTCTCGAGGTTTTAGGGTATCGTTTCTTATGGGATCTCTATGTCCTAGAGATGACAGGATATAATGTCATCCTCAGGATGGGTTGGTTGGTTCCCTTCCAGGCAGTCGTTGACTGTTATCATTCATGTTTGCCTCCGGAGCGTGAGGTAGAAATTTCTATTGACCTCGTGCCAGGAGTAGCACCGATGTCCCTTCATCCTTATACGATGGCTACACCTGAGTTTCAAGAGCTCAAGAAGTAGTTGGAGAAGTTGTAGGAAAAGGGTTTCATCCAACCCTGTACTTCTCCTTGGGATTCTCCTGTCCTGTTTGCGAAGAAGGAATACTGTAACCTTCAGCTTTGTGTGGATTATCGGAAGCTGAACCAGTTGACGGTCAAGAACCGATATCCCTTTTCATGGATCGATGACCTCTTTGATCATCTTCGAGGAGCCTGGGTGTTATCAAAGATCGACTTGAGGTTCGGTTATCATCAGTTGCGCGTTAGACCATCAGATATACCTCTGACAGCCTTCAGGAGCAGGTATGGTCTATACGCATATACAGTCATGCAGTTCGGTCTCACAAATGTGGCTGCAGTTTTCATGGCACTGATGAACCGAGTGTTCCATCCTTACTTTGACTCCTTTGTCGCGGTCTTCGTGGATGATATCTTGGTGTACTCTCACACTCGACACGACCATTCCACACATCTTGAGATCGTTCTGAGTACACTGGGAGATCATCATCTTTATGTTAAATGCTCAAAGTGCCACTTCTGGATTGATTAGATTCACTTTTGTGGTCACATCATCTCAGAGGCAGGAGTATATATGGACACAGAGAAAGTGAGAGCTGTAGTTTCCTGGGAGAATCAGAAGAATGTTTTTGAGGTATAGAGTTTCCTAGGGCTGGATGGATAATATAGACGCTTCATTCCAGACTTTCACGCCTAGCAGCGCCTTTGAAAGGACTGACCAAGAAATGGGTGAAGTTCTTATGGTTATATTCTTGTGAGTCAACCTTTCAAAAGCTGAAGGGAAGGCTGACATCAGCACCAATACTAGTCTTTCCAGAACTAAGAAAGAGCTACACTGTTTATTGTGATGCTTCGGGTATTGGACTTGGAGTTGTGCTTATGTAAGGAGACGTGGTTGTTGTGTACGGGTCTCAGAAGTTGAGGCCACATGAGAGAAACTACCCTATGTATGATCTGGAGTTGGCAGCTGTTGTTCATGACTTACGCTGTTGGAGACATTATATTCAGGGAGAGAACTTTGTGGTCTTCACTGACCAGAAGAGTCTCGAGTATATCTTCACTCAGCTTGATCGGAATCTGAGGCATCGTAGGTGGGTTGAGTATCTTCAGTCGTTAGATTACGAGCTTTCCTATACATTGGGAAAGGGCAACGCGGGTGGCAAATGAATTGAGCAGGAGAACTCTGATTCTGGAAATTTAGGAGGCCAATAGTGAGTGGTAGCTGATGAATCTGTTCTCTGAGATGCATCTGGAGGTGCACGACAGAAATGGACAAACCTTCATATCTTCTGTAGTTGTTACCTCTACACTACTTGATCAGGTATGGATAAGGCAGCTATCAAACCCAAAAGGCTTAGTCTTGTAGGAAAGTGTGTCAGGAGAAGACCCTCTTCCTGGATGAACAATGTCTAGGATTAGACCTTACGTTTCTAGAGACACGTATGGGTGCCAGCAGACATACTTAAGGAGATGATGTGGGAATTTTCATTCCTCAGTTTGGGCAGTTCATCCTGGTGTCACTAAGATGTATCGGGATCTTCATCTCTAGTACTGGTGGCCAGGTATGAAGGAAGATGTTGTTGGTTTTTTCATGAGATGGTTTACTTGTTAGCAGGTGAAAACAGAGCATCAACGACCAGCATGCATTTTACAGAAGATACCCATTTCGAAGTGGAAGTGGAATGATGTTGCGATGGACTTCATGACCAGGTTTCCGAGGTCACCTCGGGGGAACGATGTTGTTTGGGTTGTCGTCGACAAACTTACGAAGGTTTATCACTTCTTGCCGATCATGGAGACCTTCAATGTCGATGATCTAGGATGACTATTCATTAGAGAGATCATTGGTCTACATAGAGTTCCACACTCCATTAGTTTAGATAGGGATACGCTATTTACTTCTCAGTTCTGGAAGGTACATTAGAAGGTTTTGGGTATACAGGTACTTTTGAGTACTGCATACCATCCTCAAACTGATGGCCAGTTTGAGCGTATGATCCAGGTGCTAGAGGATATGATGAGATCTTGCATTCTAGACTTCGACAGTTCCTGGGAGAAGCATATCCCTCTAGTGGAGTTCACCTAAAACAACAGTTTTCAGGTGACTATTTAGATGGCACCTTATGAGGCTTTATACGGCAGGACATGCTGACCACCCATATGATGGCTGGAGGCAGGAGAGCCAGATTTTCTGGGACCTCGTCTTGTTCAGGAGACTTCTGATTTAGAGGAGGATGGCTATAAAAGAGTCTCGACAGAAGTCTTATGCTGATCATCATAGACGACCACTGGAGTTCGAAGTCAGGGATCAGGTTTTCCTGCATGTCACACCGAGGTTGGGAAACAAGAGGATTCAGAGACAGGGCAAGCTTTCACTGCGGTATGTTGGGCCGTTTGAGGTTTTGGAATGAGTTGGACTGGTCGCCTATCATTTGAAGCTAACCTAGAGGTACTGGGCCATGCACGACGTCTTCCACGTCTCTCAGCTCTGACGTTACTTTTTGGATCGGTCTCATGTCTTTCAGCCCGAGGAGGTTGAACTCAAAGAAGATGCCTCATTTGAGGAGCATCCTATTTGGATTTTCAATTGCAGTACGAAGGTTCTCCGTGGTTGGTCTGTCCCTCTTGTACGGGTGCTATGGTAGCATTGGAAAGTACATGATGAGACCTGGGAGAGGGAGGCCGATGTACGATCATAGTGGATGGAGCTGTTCGGGGTTTCTTCTTCCACGCCTCTCTAGGGAAATTCGGGGATGAATTTCTTTAAGGGGGGAAGTTTGTAAGAACCCGAATCTTTGTTTCAGGTACGCCTTTCCTTTTTCTAAAGTTTTTATGATAAATAAAGTTTCGGGAAAATTTTTAAGTACACGCCGTGTACATTCCAAGTACATGCCGTGTAATCTTTTCCCGCTCGAAGACGTGTTCTGGCCATGTCCGGGCCACATACACGGTGTGTAGGGGTGACGTGGAGGCCGATTTTGGCGGAGTACGGAAAAACCTAGTACGCGTCGTGTAATCTAAAATTACATGACGTGTATTTTTCTTTTTTTTTCACTAAACACACCGGGGTCGCGCGTGATGCACAGAAGCATCTTCATCTAGGTTCCGTTCATCCGAGAGTGACCCGTACGACCAGATCTTCCCTGAGCCCCCATGCCTCCGTTTGATCTCTGTTCCTGCCGCCATCGGTTGTGTTGGGATCACCTCAGTAAGATCTCTCTTCTACTTTAGCCTTGTTCCATGGTTCCTTCTTGTTTTCAAGTTATCTTGGGTTGAGAGTTTTGTGCGTTTTCTTATATATTCGCCATTCTGAGGAGAATCAGAGACCGTGGTTCAAGTATATCATTTCCCTAGCATCAAGGTAGGTGGTTTGTGCCTTTATGTAGAAAGTCTTTGAGTATTTTGTGCAATTGTGCCAATTCCCTTGAACGAGAATTGTGTGTTTTCCTGTTCTTACCTTGATTGATTGCCTGCTTGCTTGATTGCTATAGTAGAGGTTTACACTTGTTAATAGAGTAGTTTTCGTTGTACTCTGGATGCTTTCCATGCTTGTTTTTCTTGTTTGGTGTTTGCAAGTTTCCATTCCAAGTTTTAGGATAGTTGAACTATTGCTATGTTATGCTGTTGATCCTTAGATTGATAGCCAAGTAGTTCTTGATGTTTACTTGCACGACACACACTTTCTATGCATGTTTATTTCCACACAGGACTGTGAGAACCTGGTATTGTAGACCATATGGAGAATGGACGTAAGGGCTTCTCCAGAGTGTCTTTTAATACGATGTGAGCCCACAGGGGGAATTGAAGATGAGTGCTTCCTCAGAGAGTCTGTAGTTCCTCGACGTAGGCCATAGGAGGAATGAGACATTGATTGCTTCCCCAGATAGCCTTCAGTACGATACGAGACTATAGGTGGAATTAAAGGTAGGTGCTTCCTTAGAAAGTCTATTCTTAGCTGAACCAAAGGGGTGAGACTGTGTGTTCCTGTTAGAGGGTTTCTAGTAATTGTTGTTTGAACCATAGGGGTTAGTCTGTGAGAGATACCTAGAGGGTTACCTGTTTTCTACATGTTTTTGGTTGTTTACTTGTGAACTTTATATTCTAGAACTATGGATTGTAGCTGCTGTGTGTTTTTCTGTTTACTACTTCCTGCACTTTTACTTTCCTTGTATTCATTGACTGTTAGGCATAGATCTTTGGGTGATTGAATTTAGGGATTGTATCTCCCACCCTGTTTGGGCCATGCTTTTAGGACCAAGAAGACTTTTTGGTTGTGGGAATAGATAAGGGAAAGCACCCTTTGACTTCTGGTACTTGATTGCTTGGATCTGGAGAGCAAGGGACCGAGCTTAGGCTTGAGATTCTGCAGGAGTTGCTGTTCTTTTAGTAAATTGTTTTACTTGTATTTCAACAGGTTGTTGTGTTTGCTGCTTTCTTTTGAAACTTGTACCTATTGCATCATTATCATCATTACTACATATCCATTTCTTCTACTATTTGGTTTTAGTTGTTACGTATTGTTTACTGCTTCCTCTATTTTATGTTAATTTATTTTCTTTCTATACCTTACCAAATGAGGGCATAATTTCCCCAATAACATACCAAGGCCCTCGCTTCCAGTCGGCACCCCCTGGTGTTTGGGGAAATGCTCTTGAGGTCGTGTGGCGAACTGGTTACACGGCACCAGTGGAGGGGATCTGAATTCCACTACTAGAAATGTGATTTTTACCCACGGTTCTTTACCAACGGTTTTCTTAAACTGTTGGTAAAGATGATTTAGGAAAGTCTTTCCCAACGGTTCATTAGAACCATTGGGAAAGGGTACCCATTTTCCAATAGTTTCATAAAACCGTTGGGAAAGGGTACCCCTTTGCCAACAGTTTTTAAAAACCGTTGGCAAACATTTCCCCCAAATACAGTCCGGCTGCAGCTCTCCCCTATTCGCGACAAAACCCTAAAATCAATCTGGCGCTCTGCTGCTATCGCAAACTCCCCCATCCGAATCGGTGAAAAACCACCGGAATCATCTAAAATCAGGTATTTTATTCTTTACACACATATGATACCTTGTTTTTATTGTTATTGATCTAATTTTTTTTAAGTTTTGATTTTGATGTGATTTCACTGTGAAAAGTAGGGAAATAAATGAATATTTTGTTAATTAATTAGTTTCCCATGGAATATCATTTGTGTTATAAATTCCATGCTATATAAAGTGGTAATGTAATAAAAGACCTTGAATAAATTGTGGAAGTTGGGGTATGTTGCTTCTATGAGAGGTTTTTTGTTGTGTTTCATTGTATGTTTTAGGCTGTTGTATGGTGATTGAGGTGACCAGTTTGGCTTTGTGATATGCGAGGTTGTAATGTGATGGTTAGTGGGCATGGATGTGACATGTGAAGTTGTGTGATAGTGATGATGTGTGGTGGTATTGTGCCATGTGGAGGTGTTGTGTGATGAAGTTGTGGTGTATGATGTGGTGAGGTGGTTTTGGTTGTGTGGTGGTGAGTTGTTGTGTGGTGGTTTTATTAGTTTCTTGGTTACCTATGGAATAAATTATGCTATTAAAACAAGAAAACAAGATAATAAATAAATGAGATGGAATAGACATGGATGTGTGGTAAATGGATTTAATTAATTTAACATTAAATTAATGGAAAATGTAAGTGTGAATGAAGTTTCTTATAAATGAAAGTGGGAAATGCTATGTGTCTTATGTGGTGGTGGTGTTGTGTAGTGTTTCATATAGTGGTGAAAGTGGTTTTGATGGTTTATGTGTTGTATGGTATTAGTGAAGTGTGTGAATATGTAGTTAATGTGAACCCATAGGTTGGGAATTTTGTGCTATCTATATATCATGTATTTTATGTTATTTCTACACATTCCCAACCAGAGTTGGATAAACTTACCAACGATCAGAGGTTTTGAGTTATAGATATTTTTTCTAATATCTAGGATGGTGGTTATATGGTTGGATAGCTACCATGTATTCCCTACTCTTCCTTCATAAGTGATTTACCATGTGTTTTTAGGCAATATGTGATGTGATTGTCCATGTGTCTTCAGGTGAGATGTACAATGATTTCCCTAGTGTTTTTAGGTGAGCTGCGATGTGATAAGGCTATAATAAGATGTGTCTTGTGGTTGGGGTCATGTAGGGTAAGAGGATGGCACAAGGTTGATAATATTAATGTTCATGATATCCTACTAATATGGTTATAGGATGAGTCATGCTGTGATTTGATAACACATTATTTTCTTGTCGGTTTTACATTTTTTTGAATAACACATTAGTATGTTTTTTTTACATGTGTAGTTGATACCTTGATTATTTTCTTCCATAATCATTTACATAAGTGTATTTTCTATTAAAGTTCAATCCTATTGAATTGATTATAATAAAATGACTTATGTAAATTCTTTTTAAAGAATGGATAGAAGTTGGATGTATGAAATCGATCGGATATCAAGCGATTTTCAAAACAATTTGGAGGGATTTATAGAATATTCATTTCACAATGCTTCAGATAGTGGTCGCATACACTGCCCATGTTCCAATTGTGTTGGTAGACCTTGGTTGAGCCATCAATAAGTTAGCTACCACATAACCAAAAATGGTTTTCAAGCAAACTACTTTGTGTGGTATCACAATGGGGAGAAAATGAAATCCCAAATTGGTAATGATCGAAATGAAAGGACTATAATGGAGAATTTGTTAGATGATCAGTTTCTGTTTATTTGTCATCATGAAAAAGAAAGGATTTCGACTCAAGAAGACTTTGATATGAGGACAGCTGATGCATCTAGTGAAAATGATGATATTGATAGGGTGAAAAAATTTAATGATGCTTCCATGACTCCAGTATATCGACAATGTGATAAAATGAAAAAGCTAGAATTTTTAATCCAATTGTTTCATGGGAAAATTATGTATGGGATTTCTAATATAGCAATCGATTACATTCTTACCCTCTTGAAGGATTTACTTCCAGATGATGAAAATATTCCCTCAAACCACTATATGGAATGGAAGTTAGTTGAGGAACTTGGATTTTCAAGAAACATAATTCATGCTTTCTCGAAAGATTGCAGTTTATTCTGGGAAGAAACCGCTAAATGAAATGATTGTATAAAATGTGGGACATCCCGCTGGAATTCAAAATCTGATGGAACACCATCCCTCGTTCCACATAAATTAATTTGGCACTTTCCATTGATCCCCAGACTCCAGAATATTTTTATGTCTGATGAAATATCAATAAAAATGAGATGGCATGATACCGAGAGAAAGAAGGCTAATGATGAGTTGGTCCATCCTACAGATGGATTTGCATGGTAGAGATTTGATGCTCGACATCCTGATTTTGTAGCTGACATGCGTAATGTGAGGCTGGGTCTTTCATGCGACAGTTTTAATCCTTTTGGGAAGATGCTTACTTCACAGAACACATGGCTAGTTTTTATACACATTTATAATCTTCCCCCATGGTTGTGTATGAAAAAACCTTTCACTTTCATGAGTATACTCATATCTTGTCCTTCTGATCCTGACATTGATATTGATGTATACATGCAACCTTTAATAAAAGAGTTGAAACTTATTTGGGATGTGGGTGTGTGCACATACGATGCATGTTAGAAAAACATATTTCAGATGCGTGATGTGCTTATGTGGTCGATCAATGATGTTCCGATTTATGAAATGATGTCTGGATGGAGAAAGAAGGGAAAACTATCATGTCCAGTTTGTATAAAGAATGCACAATCCAGAAGACTGAAACATCATTGTAGTTTCAGTTTTATGGGACATCGACGATTCTTCCCAAAGGATCATCCATATAGAATGAATCATCGAAGATTTGATAATACCAAAGAGACCGATGACCCACCTCAGCATATGTCTGGAACTGATGTTCTTGATGAATTGAAAGATTTCAGTTTTTCATTCGAAGAGGGTCAAATGAAATCTAGAAAGAGAATGAATGTTTACACTAAAAACAATTACAATTGGAAGAAGATGAGTATCTTTTTTGATTTTCCATATTGGTCAACCAATTTGTTACGTCATTGATTAGACATAATTCATATTGAAAAGAATATATGTGAAATGTTGCTTTCAGTTCTTCTAAATGTCAAGGTGAAAAAAAAAGATGATTTATGATATCGGCGTGACTTTGTGGATTGGGGCATCAGACTAGAATTGCATCCTGTGCGTATCAGTGAAAATAAATGGAAACTTCCATGTTCTTATTATGTGATGAAACCTATGGAAAAAAACCATTTTTGGAATTATTGGAAACTATTAGAGTTCCTGATGGTTATTCAAACAACATATCTAAACGGGTCAAAAGAAGAGAGTTGGAGATAGAATCTTTGAAGACTCATGATTATCATGTTCTACTGCATGTGTTGCTTCCAATAGCAATCCATCATCATTTTTCCAATAATGTAAGGGTTGTTGTTATTCAGTTGTGCCATTTGTTTAGAGATCTTTGTGCTAAGAAGCTGTCCAAGTCTTTCTTGCAAAAGATGTTGACAGATACCCCATTAATTTTTTGTGAGATGGAGAAAATATTTCATCCATCATTTTTCACATGCATGCTGAATCTGACTGTCTATATTCCCACTGAAATAATTCTCTGAGGACCTTCTTCATTTCATTGGATGTATCCAAGTAAAAGAAATATGTTCACATTAAAGTCTTATGTCCGAAACAGAAATCATCCCAAAGGTTCTATCATGAATCGTTACCTGGCTCAAGAATTTATGGATTTCTGCTCGATGTATTTGTCTGATATTACTATAAGATTGAACAGACCAATGAGAAATGAAGAAGAATAATATGAGAAAATTGAACCTGGTTTTCCATCACTTCCTCAAACAGGATGAATTCCTGGATCATATACATTGAATACATTAATCCATGAAGAGCGGGAGATGGCACATCACACAATTTTGTTCAACTATGATTTTTTCGATGACTATATCAGGTAACTAAATTGATTATGTATATCCTACATATATATCTGTTAATCTATTCATATTTTTTATCTACATAGAACATAAAACAATGATAAATAGGAAGCATCATTCTTTATCTTTGAGAAGGAGAGAGACTTTGCATAGCAAAGTGTTTTCTTCTTGGTTAAAATTGAAGGTAAAAATATTACTGTTTAAATTAATTATTTCAATATTTAATTAAGTTTAACAATCATTTCTATTGCAGGTATTGAGTTTGTCTGTTGACTCTGTCTCTGAGGAAATAAGAGCTTTGTCTTTTGGTCCTAACACCATGGTTCGTGACTGTAAATCAATTGTTATCAATGGGTACAAATTTATTATCACTGAACGAGAAAAGAACACGAGAACACAAAATGATGGTGTTATGGTTACTGCCACAACAGATTGTTATGCCAGTGAATCAGATAGTAGACCACGATTTGAAAATTTTGGTTATTATAGAGTCGTTGAGATAATAATAATATTGTATTATTACTCCAATGGACGAGTCACAATGATGAAATGCCATTGGTTTGATTCAATGGCGAGACATGGCACATTTTTTGATTATTGTGGATTTCGAGTAATTAATATGACTCACACTCTTTCTACTGATGAACCATATGTGTTGGAATCAATGTCTAAACAAGTTTTTTATGTCAAAGACCAAATTCAACCTGAATTTGGTGTCATAGTTGAAGTAATTCTAAGACATATTTTTGATGATGGTGATGATGGAATTGACACTGTCCCAATTGCCATTGGGACCAATCCATTTATTTCTTTTGATGAATATAATAGCACAATTGTCATAGATTATTGTGAACCTGAAGTTGTGGTTTAAAATATATATAATCATTCATCCATGTTCACAATTATTTTGGTTTACCTCAAGTTGGGTTTTTAAGGTTGGTAATATTCAAATTGATTTAGTATTGATCACAAATATGTTTTAGCTGACTTGACCGTTATGTGAATTTTCAATGTATATTGGTTGCTATTTTATTTGAATTGAATTTTTAATTTGGAATTGAACTGTATTGAATCCTAGTCAAATAATATTTCTAACTTGGTGAACATTACAACTTTTATGATTTATTAAATTCATTCAAACTCTTATAAAAAAATTGATAGCTAAATTACCAATGAATCCCCCTATTCCCTCATATATTTAGTTTTTTGGGTTACACATTAGTTTCCTTTTTCTAATTAATTACATATTTTTTTTCAAAATAAGGAAATGCTTCCAATTAAAGAGAGAGGAAGGGAAAAAATGATGTAGAACAATCGTCAGATGGAGGAGATGGGCGTTCCACCATTAGTGCCTACAGTGAGTACTTTATTTCATATATATATATTTAAAGAATATATAATGTCATGTGATTAATTTCTTTGTAAACATTTTTATAGGATCCACCTATACGTCGACAGTTATTCGACAAGGATCCAAGTACTGGTCCATGTACTCAGGTTGGTGGTACGAGGAGGGTTCGTACCAGATGTGGACAATCAGTTGCGCGTGCCCGACTAGACCCTGCCCCTCCCACTAACATGTCATCCTTCCCACATTATGTTCCCGGTGTGTCGTTAGGGACACATGGGATTTTTAGGCCTCCCATGTTTTCCCTACCTTCTCCATCTTCTGCCCCATCATTTTCACATCCCATGATGATTCCCACTACCCAGTCAGAATCTGGTCAAACTGTTGTCCCATCATCTTTTCCTTCTACTTCTATCTCTCCGAGCATCTATATTCCATCTTCTTCGACTCCTGTTCCACCACAGGGTGTTCCATCAGTTTCGGTGGATCCGGCGGCGCTCAGCAATCAAACCGGCACAGGTATATTTATAAAACCCTAACAAATTTTTATAGAAATATTTATTTTAATTATAAATTTTTTTGATAAAATATTTGTTTTTATTTCATGACAGATACATCTACTGACAGGAGGCAGGGGCAGTGGCGTACACACATGCGTTCGGTGTGGAACCGCCACACACAGTTTATGGTGGATTACAATGAAGACAACCAAATGGTTTAGAAATCAGGGCAGCAATGTCGGAGTTTTTTGGCGACGCTTGCCAAATACTCCAACATCATTCCTGTCAGCCCATTTTCGTGGAGACATTTTCCACATGAGGTCAAGGATAGAGCTTGGACAGAGATATGGGTAAAAAATCAGTTTTATTTAATTCCATGAATTATTTTTGTATTTATATGAATTAATATTTTGATGTCAGCTTCAATTTAATTTTCCCGATGGTGAGAGTGCTCGAGCAGAACATCTAAAGGATATAGGTGAGCTTTGGAGAACCTACAAGCATGAGTTGTATATTGGATGGCATGCTAGAGTTGGCACTGAGTTAGAGGCGGTACCAGTTGTGGATGATTGTCCTATAGAGAAATATCGTTAGATGATTACTCATTGGACGAGTACCCAGTTTAAGGTATGAATTACATTTGAGGTATTTAAATAAAAACTTTCATGTTTTTCATTAATATTATCCTTTGAATTATCAATTTTTATTTTGGAATGATCTGGGGAAAAAAAACATTGATGCAAAAAAATACTTCCACACACTAGGACGTACGATGATGCTGGATCATGAGAAGAAGTAGGTATGACAATTTTTTATAAGTTTTCTTTACAACTTACATATTCTTTTGTTTTCTCAATTATTTAATCATTTACTGAAATTTTCATATAACTTTAGTTTTCAATGTCATTATAGAGGCAAATACAGAATATTGAAGGACGTGTGCCTCGAGCAAAACTGTTTTTCTCGAGTAGACAGAAAAAGGATGGAAGTACCATCAACAAAGCGACTCAGCAGAAGATTGTAAGTTTTAATATATTGATTTTATATTTTAATATCTATTTTTTAACATAATAATATATTTATATTTGAAACAGGTTGCTTTAGAGGGCCTCGATTCCCAAGAACCTGACAATTATGGGCCAAAAGATCACTTACATCAGGTGTTGGGAGAGGAGCATCCTGGCAGAGTATGCTACCGACCTAGGATAGCCTTGACGAGGTATTGTCCCTCCGCAGGTACGAGCTGTAGTGCCCCCAAGCTGTAGCAAGTTAGGGCACATTCAGAACAGGCTGGGAAAAGGGCCACAGAGACGGCAGAATAGTCTACTAGGGAAAACAGTGCGTTTATGAAATTTATTGAAGTTCTATGTCCAACACATCCAGCAAAGCCCAACCTATCTTTTGATGAGTATATGTTGTGAATACGTTCTATATATGGTGCACCAGGTGGAAGTTCTAGTGGTGGTCAAAACGATGTACAGATTGACAATGATGATGGCGCGGAGTCTAATACAGAAGAGGAGGGAGAGGAGGAGGGCGAGGAGGGTGGAAAGGGAGAGGAGGAGGGCGAGGGCAAGGAGGAGGGTGCTGAGGAAGGAGAGGACAATTATGGGGACAAGGATGAGGGTGATGATGATGGTGATGATGGTGATGGCGAGGGAGAGGAGGAGTGGCTCCCTTTTGTTTAAAATGGACAAATTTTTAAGTACATATAGAAAACCAACCAAATTCATGCAGTTTCCATTGAAAAATTAGGAGAATGATCCATGGGTCATATATGACGTGTACAAATCATGATCGCCTCAATCAGAGACACGGTGTGGCTATCACCACTAAAAGTGTCTGTCTTTTGTTTCAAAAGGACGTCATTTTAAGTGAAAAACATCAAATGCCATACAGAAAACCAACCAAACGCATTCAGACTGTGTCAATACATTAGAAAAAAGATCCACGAGTCATATGTGTCATGTATGAGTCAACCCCGCCTCAATCCGAGGCGTGGTGTGGCTGTCACCATTCACAATGTCTCTCTTTGGTTTAAAATGGACATGATTATAAGTGAAAAGAACAACTGACATACGAAAAACCAACCAAACGCATTTGAAATGTGTTGATGCTTTATTACAACGATCCATGGGTCATATGTGATGTGTACGAGACAACCCGGGCTCAATTAAAGGCACGGTGTGGCCAGGATCACTCTAAGTGGCTTCCTTTTGTTTAAAATGGACAACATTTTAAGTACATACGGAAAACTGACCAAATGAATTTGGTTTCCGTTGAAACTTTAGGTGAACAATCCATGGGTCATATGTGATGTGTACGAATCAACCTCGTCTCAATCAGAGATGTGGTGTGGCAGGCACCACTCAAAGGGTGTGTCTTTTGTTTTGAAAGGACATCATTTTAATAGAAAAACATCCACTGGCATTCCGAAAACTGACCAAATGCATTCGGATTGTGTCGATACTTTATAAAAACTATCCACAAGTAATATGTGATGTGTACGAGTCAACCCCGCCTTAATCCGAGGTGCGGTGTGGCTGACACCATTCAGAGTGTCTTTCTTTTGTTTAAAATGGACAAGATTATAAGTGAAAAGAACAACTGACATACGAAAAACCGACCAAACACATTTGAAATGTGTTGATACTTTAGGACAAAGATCCATGGGTTATATGTGATGTGTACGAGTCAACCCGGGCTCAATCCGAGGTAAGGTGTGTCCGAGATCACTCTAAGTAGCTCCCTTTTGTTTAAAATGGACAACGTTTTAACTACATACGGAAAACCGACTAAACGCATTCGGATTGTGTCAATACTTTATAAAAACGATCCATGGGTCATATGTGTCATGTATGAGTCAACCCCGCATGAATCTGAGCCGCGGTGTGGCTGACACCATTCACAGTGTCTCTATTTTGTTTAAAATGGACATGATTATAAGTGAGAAGAAAAACTGACATACGAAAAACTGACCAAACACATTTGAAATGTGTTGATGATTTAGGAAAACAATCCATGGGTCATATGTGATGTGTACGAGTAAACCCGGGCTCAATCCGAGGCAGAGTGTGGCCAGGATCACTCTAAGTGGATCCCTTTTTTTTAAAATGGACAACATTTTAAGTACATATGGAAAACTGACCAGATGCATTCGGTTTTCGTTGAAACATTAGGATAATGATCCATTGGTCATATGTGACATGTACGAATCAACCCTGCCTCAATCTGAGATTCGGTGTGGCCGGTACCACTCAAAGTGTCTATCTTTTATTTCAAAAGGACGTCATTTTGATTGAAAAACATCAACTGGCATACGGAAAACTGATTAAATGCAATCAGATTGTTTTGATACTTTAGCACAACGATCCACGGGTTATATTTGACATGTAAGACTCAACCCCACCTCAATATGAGGCACAGTGTGGCCGACACCATTCAGATTGTTTCACTTTTGTTTAAAATGGACAAGATTATAAGTGAAAAGAACAACTAACATATGAAAAACTGACAAAATTCATTTTAAATGTGTTGATGCTTTAGGACAACGATCCATGGGTCATATGTGATGTGTACGAGTCAACCCGAGATCAATCCGAGGCAGGTGTGTCCGAGATCACTCTAAGTGGTTCCCTTTTGTTTAAAATGGACAAAATTTTAAGTACATATGGAAAACCGACCAAATTCATTCGGTTTCCGTTCAAACTTTAGGAGAATAATCCATGGGCCATATTTGATGTGTACGAATCAACCCTGTCTCAATCTGAGACGCGGTGTTGCCGACACCACTCAAAGTGTCTGTCTTTTGATTCAAAAGGACATCATTTTAATTGAAAAAAATCAACTGGCATAAGGAAAACCTACCAAACACATTGGGATTGTGATGATACATTAGCACAACGATCCACAGGTCATATGTGATGTGTACGAGACAACACCGCCTCAATCCGAGGCGCGGTGTGGTTGACACCATTCAGAGTGTCTCTCTTTTGTTTAAAATGGACAAGATTATAAGTGAAAAGAACAACTAACATACAAAAACCAACCAAACGCATTTGAAATGTGTTGATGCTTTAGGGAAACGATCCATGGGTCATATGTGATGTGTACGAGTCAACTCAGGCCTAATCCGAGGCACGGTGTGGTCGGGATCACTCTAAGTGGCTCCCTTTTGTTTAAAATGGACAACATTTTAAGTATATACAGAAAACTAACCAAATGAATTCAGTTTCCATTGAAACTTTAGGAGAAATATCCATGGGACATATGTGACATGTACGAATCAACCCCGTATCAATCTGAGATGCGGTGTGGCCAACACCACTCAAAGTGTCTGTCTTTTGTTTCAAAGGACGTCATTTTAATTGAAAAACATCAACTGGCATATGGAAAACCAACCAAACGGATTCGGATTGTGTCGAAACATTAGAGCAACGATCCACGGGTCATATGTGATGTGTAAAAGTCAACACCACATCAATCCGAGGTGTAGTGTGGCTGAAACCATTCAGAGTGTCTCTCTTTTGTTAAAAATGGACAAGATTATAAGTGAAAAGAACAACTGACATACGAAAAACCAACCAAATGCATTTAAAATGTGTTGATGATTTAGGATAACGATCCGTGGGTCATATGTGATGTGTAAGAGTCAACTTGGGCTCTATCCGAGGCACGGTGTGGCCGGGATCACTCTAAGTGGCTCTTTTTTTTTTTAAAATGGACACCATTTTAATTACATATGGAAAACCGACCAAACGCATTCGGTTTCCGTTGAAAATTTGGGAGAACAATCCATGGGTCATATGTGACATGTACGAGTCAACCCCACCTCAATATGAGATGCGGTGTGGCTAGAACCACTCAAAGTGTCTGTCTTTTGTTTTAACATGACGTCATTTTAAGTGAAAAACATCAATTAACATACAAAAAACCGACAAAACACATTCGGATTATGTCGACACTTTAGTACAATGATCCAGGAGTCATATGTGACGTGTACGAGTCAACCCTGCCTCAATCTAAGGTGTGGAGTGTCCGAAACCATTCAAAGTGTCTCACTTATTTTTAAAATGGAAAACATTATAAGTGAAAAGAACAACCGACATACCGAAAACTGACCAAACACAGTCAAAATGTGTTGATGCTTTAGGACAATGATCCATGAGTCATATGTGACATGTACGAGTGAAACCCACCTTAATCCGAGGCACGGTGTGGCCGGGATCACTCTAAGTGGCTCTCTTTTGTTTAAAATGCACAACATTTTAAGTACATTTGAAAAACCAACCAAACGCATTCGGTTTCCATTTAAACTTTAGGAGAACGATCCACGGGTCATATGTGACGTGTATGACTCAACCCAACCTAAATCTGAGATGTGGTTTTTCCAAAACCACTCAAAGTGTATGTCTTTCATTTCAAAAGGACGTCATTTTAAATGAAAAACATCAACTGGCATACGGAAAACCGGCCAAACGCTTTCGGAATATGATTATACTTTAGGAAAATGATCGATGGGTCATTTGTGATGTGTACGAGTTAAAATTGCCTCAATATAAGGCACAGTGTGGCCAGTATCACTCCAGGTGTATGTATTTTGTTTTAAATGGACATCATTTCAGTTAAAAATTTATGGTATATGAAAAAGTGATCAAATTATGAGTTGTATTCCAGATTCCACAAATAGTTGTCATCTAAAATTTAAATTGAATTTTAAATGAATTATGTATGTTTATAATTACATTATGAATTATAGTTTAATTATGGATGTGTATAGTTCCAGGATGTATTATATGTTAAATGTGTATGAATTTGTTCTCTATATGTATGTGTTAGTTGGTTATTGCAGGTACAATAATTGTATATGTATGTGTAAGTTTATTGCAGGTACAATAATTGGATTGAAAATGAGAGGGAACCCACAAAATGAGACCTGGTGGGCAAATTGCCGAGCTACTGGGAAAATTGTAGAGCTGCTGTAAAATTTACACAGCATAGGCTATGCCAACAGTTTGAAACCGTTGGCATAGAATCTCTGGGTTTTTTTACCAACGGTTCCATGAACCATTTGTAAAACACTTTTCCCAATAGTTTAGAAACTGTTGGGAAAGAGGAGACCTTGGGTTTTCCCAACGGTTTGGCCAAACCATTTTGAAAAACATTCCCAATGGTTTGGAAGAACCGTTGGGATAAGGTAATTTTTCTCCACCCTATCCCAACGGTTCACTATAAACTATTTGGAAAAGCTTTCCCATTGGCTTAATTCCTTACAGTTTTCTGAACCATTGGTATAACATATTCCAACGGTTCTACAGCGTTTCCCAACGGTTCTAAACTGTTGGGAAATTCTGTATTTCCAGTTGTGTTCAAGTCATTAAATTATCAATTTTAAGAAGTTTCTTCTTTATTATGACTCATAAGTACCAGATTTTATAAATATAACCCTTTTTTTTCTTTGAATATGAATAATAAACCTAATAAATTTTGTTACAATGGTAAATTGTAAAATGAGTAATTTAAAGTAATATTTTATTATAAGGCCAATTAAATTACCCCAAAACATGGTGAAATTGTATTTTATCTGTAATTTTTGTGCATAATCCATCATGGTCCCAATTTTTGACCATTTGGAGACACATAATCAACATTAATTACCATAGAGTGTTTTATTTAATGAATGTCCAAATTGGCACACTATTGTTTTAAATAAGAATTACATTTTTATCATGTTTTTATAAAGAATATATTATTTGAAATAAATATTATTTTGAAATATAAATTAATTACCTTCATTATGGTAATTTTTAAATACTTTTAGGGTATAAATAAATACCTTAATTTATTACAAAACAATTTTGTATAAATTTTTAAATAAATGGAAGTTTCCACTAAATGAAATTTAATATATTAATATAATTAAAATTTAATATATTTAAGGTGTAAATGTATTATATAGATTATAATTATAGGTTTATTATATTTTAAAATAGTTATCAAGAATTTGATTTCACATTTTAATGAATTTATTGTCAAAGTAATGAATATTATCATAGTAGAAAATATTGATATGTCATAAATATAACATTTGAATAAATTATTTAATCCTCATAAAAATTATATAAAAACAAAGTGGATAATATATGACCGAAAAATTAAAAAGTATTCATATATATGAAATTTTTAACCATTTTTCTCTATAATAGTTTTATAATATTATAATATGTTTTTTAAAAATCAATAACACCTCTCTTCTCCAGTTTAAAATTCCACCCCTCACCACCAGCTCTTCTCAAATCTTCCAATACTTGAAGCATTCCAAATATCTATCAATAACAATCTAATACACTCCCACTACATAAATATGATATCGGTCTCACATAATGATACATTCTATGTTCAAATAGGGATCTTTTATTGAGGAAATATTCAAGAGCTATCATTATTATATTACCTCATTCAATTCCCATTATTCTTATACGTTCTACTAACATCATCGATCCATAAAATAAAAATAACTCCAGATTTATTTTATATGGTAGTTTTATTTTGAAAATGGATGATTTTATAACCATCACTTTTCCTCATATCCTATTATTCAAAGAATGTAAACTATTCCCCAAATTGTAGTGGTTAATCATCTCTATGGATAATGTTTTTTTGTTTTCCATTATTACCTTTAAGGATGGACATTAAAATGTTTGTATAGATAAATAATATTTTAAATATAATATTATGAATTATTTCATGTTATTTAACTAATATATATATAATGTTAAATAAAATGAAACTAATTAATGATGATCAAAAACCCATAAAAATGTATAAAACAGTTGTCATTAAACATTTTTCAAATTAATCATCCTCATCCCAAAAAATGATACTGGGAAACATTAAAATTTCACAGTTTATTAATACAATCTAATTTCACATCAATAATATTATTCCCATATGAAAAAAAATTCAAAAATTATACACAATTGAACTGACCATGAATCTATGGAACTAAGACTCCACAGATGATAAAGTTGAACCTTATAACTCATAGAAACTTCTATATTGGAACATAATAAAGTAATAATAAATAAAATACATGTGCAAGATGTTTTTGATTACCAAATTAATATATTTGGTTTTTTTATCCTAGACAACAAGTTCATGCACAATACATATTAATACAGAAGGTATATGATCTCTTTAAAACACCAAATTTTTATGAGGTGATGTTTTTTTATATATTTTCATCAATTTTTTCTCAAAATTGTTCTTATATACATCTATGATATTTTTTTAATATACCGAAAATATTTTTGCAACTTTATTCTTCTTTTATTTTAAGGGGATTACATTTTTTAAATATAACTACTCTAAATTATCCGTGATAAAAAAGTTGTTATTTCTATTTCGTACAACTTTTCATGTACACTCTATAAAATATATTCATACTAAAAAATTTCAAAAATCAATTATTTTATATGAAAAAAAATATTTTTTCCTGATGTCTGGTTTTATGGGAATTATTATTCTCCTAACACCTTTTATGTAACGCCCCGACCCCAGTTGCCCATAGTCAGTGCATTATTGCATAACATTGGCATGATCACAAAAGATCAAGTCTCGAAATACTGATTAGTTTAGTATCCTTGGAAACACTAGATACATTCATAAATGTTACATTACATCATAAAGTGAAAAATCTACAATAACAAATTATACATAGTCCAAACTCATATCCTTTTCTGACTATCCCTGCAGGTCATTCATAAAATACTTCTTCACATCCCTGAAAATATTAAAACATTGAAAGGGGTGAGCTCAAATGCTCAGTTTGGATAACAATGTAGCGAAAGCTTTCATAAATAAACATAAACATTTAAGGCAATGTATAACTAAAACAAAAGCCTTTTAAACTTGATCTTCAACATAATATGGAAAAATTATAATGAGATAATGCCATTTACTTATTCACATGGATATTCTACTGGTAAAATAATCAAATGCAATATCAATAACCACTTTCATAATGATGGAATGCATAATGCCATACTATCATAACCACATAGCTAAGGCCTCGTGCCAAGACCAAAAATAAGATTTTGTCAAGGCCTTGTGCCAAGACACTAGTTTGTCTCATGAGACCTTCCAATGCATCGAGGAGCTATAGCAGGCTCCACCCATCACTTATTACTTCCAATGCATTCCTCATATGAACAGGTTTAAACATATCATGAACTATAACATAATTGTATCACATAAAGCATGCATAAAGGAAACATAAGATTCCCACACTTCAATCACAAGATATCAATACAACACATTGATATAATAAAAATTTTATCAAAACAATTTTCAATACCAAAATAAAAGAAAAGTAAAACATGGTATTTATTTTTCATTTCAAAAAAAGGTATGGCTTATAGAGGTAGCCGAAAATCAAATAATAGTCACGGCAGCGGAGAATTCGTTGTCGCCGCATACGTAAGAAAAAACATTACTTTTTTCATTCAGTAAAAACGCTTCTTATAAAAAGATTCATTTTGAATAAAAGTAAAAGTCAATGGGGGTTTATACACCGTATAATGGAAAGTTGTGTATAAAACAAAATATGCCTCAATGAAAGGAGATTGAGACGAAGTCTTTAAAAAGACAATTTTTTTAAATAAAATAGATCTATTATGTGTATTTACTATAATTACACATAAAGAAAGTACAAATACAAGATAGGACATAATAATATCACGACATAATTTGAAAGTAGGATATTAACCCAAATAATGGAAATTGGGTTAATAAGTTCCCTTACAAAGATAATTTTTTAAATAAAATATATCTTTTATGTGTATTCTCTATATGTACACATAAAGAACGTATAAATACAAGATAGGACATAATAATATCATGACATAATTTTAAAGTAGGAGATTAACCCAAAGAATGGAAATTGGGTTAGGAAGTTCCCTTACCTTATGTCCGACTTGACTCGACCGTTCTTTAACCTCTTGAATAATAAACTAGAGTTAATCTCTACTTACTTAAGAACCATTTTCATGTTCATTATCCCTTTTATATCACTTATTACAATGTTATGAAAATTATGTAGTCATTTATGTTAATAACGGTTGTTTTGTCGATCTTTGGTACTTGAGTCAATAATAAACTTCTTATAATTACAAGTTGTTTATGTGGTAGAATATCCATTATCTCCAGAATTATATTCATGATGTAGATATCTTATATATCATATATATCCAGTATATAAATTCATTTATAATATTACATAACATTTAGAGGTAAGAAATGAAATGCACCGTTCATGGAGACGGTAAGCTGTACGTACGCATGAACACTACTTTCATTTATATTTCATATTTAATGGAAGGAAATTATAATTATATAAAGGTATAATATAATTCCAGTATAATATGATGTATAATACCATTTACTCCATAATTTATACATCCCACATATGGCATTAAGGATTCAAATCACTTTGAGGGGGCGGTAGTCCGCACTTCCAAAAATGAAAATATCGCGTTTACCAATAATGGAAACCATAAAGGTATGAAATAAATGAAAAATACAGAAGCTTAAGTAAAACATAAACATATTATATATCATATATAAATATAGTTACATCTTAATGGACACCTTTGAAGGTGTTATATGAGTGTTGAACAATCATCGTTTCGTGAGGTAGAAATTTCCATCCACAGAAACAGTATGTTCTTTAACCATTAGATGTAGGTGTGTGAAAGTGTAGCTCGAATCCTTCTTATAAAAACATTCTATTATATTGAGGATACTGGTGTTGTTACAAAAGACATTAATAAAAAGAGTTTAGGGGGTTGGATAATCAAAATAAAACAAAATAACATAAGAGAAGTTATTAACTTAAAATCGGGTAACTCTTTTTTATTTGAGCAAAAGGCTTCCTTGGTAAGACTTCTGCCCAAAGTGAGGCTTCTAGGAGTAAGATAGAGAATTTGGGAGAGTATTTGGGTAGAGTTTGGCCGAAAAAAATGGCTTGAAGGTGTGAGTAAGGTGGGAGTGGTGGGGGCCTTTTATAAGAGGAGAGGAGGGGCACTCTTGGAAAGATTGAAATGTTACATTATTATGAAATGATTTTAGGATTTTAAAGGTCCCACAATGATATATTTAAAGGATAAGGTGATAAGGGTTCTCAATCTACTCATCCAATAGGTTTTTGACATGTGTAAGTACTAGATTTTACATTATCTTTTCATTTTTATTAAATCGTTAATTAATGAGGTAATCGCTGCATCATCATGGTGTCATAAATAATTTAATTTATTTAATGTCTAAAAATTATAAAAAAACTATCATGATGTATTAAATCTTTTTAAATTTCTAATGAATATTTATAGTCAAAAATATGACTTGTATAACCCCATTTAAAAATTATTTTAGTAAAATAACTTATGTTTGTGACATTTTTATTTTAACATAAAATAAAAAGTTTTTAATGTAATTTTCCTAAAAAAGTGGCTCCATGGGGTCCCCAAGTTGACCCATGGATTTTTGTGGTTGTCCATGACTCATCCAATAGGGTTAGGACAAGTTTAAAGGTCATTTCATATTTTATAATACCATTTTTACCTTATATTTCACTAATTACCTTTAATTGCGATTAATTAAACTTAAAAGTGAATATTCAACAAAAAATTATTTTAATCCCATTGAACCACATTTTAATTCATAATCACAACCATTTATGTCGGATTTTTGAAAATCAAACCACAGAAGTGGTAATGTTTTATTTAAACGGAAAATCAGTTTTTTAACTACCACTTAGTGGTTTCACTATTCATAAAAAATTGAAGTTTTTCAGAACAATGCCAAAATTTCACCCTAAGCTATAATTGATATTCCGAATTCAAAAATTATTTATATTTTCTAAATTCCAAACATATAAGTTGCATTAATTAATTTCATAATTAATTCCCACTGTCACAACAAATAGCGTGTTTTTAAGAAACAAGAAATATAAAAAGATTGACAATTGTTTATGTCCAATTTCAAAGTGAAATTAATTCTAATGACCACCATTGGATAAAATGGTAAAAATATATTATAATTACACTTTAAAACCACTCAATAGTATAATTGATCACTATAAATTATTATGATTAAAAAAGTTGTTTTTAAGGATTTTTCACTATTCATAAAAAAATTGGAAGTTCTCACAAAAATACCAAAAAATAAACATAGGCTAATTTTGATATTCCGAATCCAAAAATGAAGTCCATTTTGAAATAAAAAATATATATAATTTCAAAAAGTGGGTATTACTATTCAAAATGGATATTTTGATTGGTCGCAGTGTGTTAGAATCTCGAACTTGCGTAAAATGCAAGTCATTGCATTATTCAAAGAGAAGCGTATCATGGAAGCTCGGGGTGTTACATTCTCGCCTCCTTCAATAAATTGAGTACCCAAATTTGACATTTTTCTTTGAAAATAAATGGTTGAAAATAGAAAATACCTTTGTGGAAAACTCACATCGGAAATAAGGTTTTTAAAATTTGGCCTTAATAAGAGGGAAAGGGAAATGAAAAAGTCACCAGAAAATTATGATCTCGATAAGGAGAACATTGGTGGAAATTAGAGACATATAATTGGGGAAAAACATAAATATTTTTAGGGAGTGATTGAGGTCATCAATCACAAACAAGTGTAAAATTGAGGGCCTCAAAGCCTTCAATCTATGTTGATTTAAAATATTATCAGTTCAACAAGACATAAGGTATTAGGATAACACATTTTTGTTTTAATATCCCTTTACTAAAGTTTAAGAATTAATTTATTCATAGAATAAGAGATAGGTATATATATATTTATTATTGACAAGTAGAGTTTCAACCTTCAACTAATTTCTACCACAAGCTCATCTTTTACTCAAAAAGATAATAGAACTCAAAAATATTATATTTATCCTAATCGTACAAGGTTCAAAATATTAACACGTACCATTTAGATTAGGAAAACTATTTTTTAATAACCAGGGACTTCCTGTAGGCTAGTGGTAGGTAATAAAGGCCTATCGCACTATGGTTGTGGGTTCGATTCCTATAGCTTTGTCCAACGCGACGGGTTATCCCCCAACCTACAGGTTGTCCTTTATCTAAAACTATAGTATTATAATATCCCAAAAATAATATTCATAAGTGTTTTAACCTTAAACAATACTATCCAAAGTTCAACTTAATCCATTCCAACCTTTATTGTTATCCAAAATACCTTTGTCCAGACTTTCTGTTAAAGGTCTCTAAATTCCAAAATCAATTGTAACATCATATTCCCTAAAAAAGTTATAGTTTATCTAATTGTCACATACTAAAAATATGATTACCTTAATCATATTAAATATTTAATGAAAACAACAAGTATTGCAGTACAATCCTTATATATATATATCACATTATCCTTATAACCAGAATATAATCCTTGAGTCCAAAAGCACCAATACATTAGTTATTCCACTTCAACTGTAGTAACAACATAAGATTGTCCTTGATCCCTTGGCCTTTTCTGAGGTATGTTTCCCTGACGCTTAGGAAATTCATTTTAATAATGACCCATTTCCCTACAATTATAGAATTCAACATTGATAGCCTCTTTCTTTCCCTTGCAATCACGAGCCTGGTGACCTTTTTCTCCACATTTATAACAAACTCCCGTGCCTTTTAGGAAAGCACTAGGGTGATTCTTCCTAAAATTATCACATAATGGAAAATCCTTCTTTCCCTTTTTCCCTTTATCTGTCTCTTGTTCCACCGCTCTCTTCTTCTCTTGCTTTACTTTTTTGTCATAAGACTTAGAGAATTCCTTTTTTATCTTGATAGCACACGAGACAATATCTTCATACGATGATAAGGACTGTGATACTAAATCTCGACAGAGAAATGGTTTTAACCCATCAAAGAAACGATCAATTTTACTTCTTGGGTTACATATATAATCTACAGCATACCTCTCTAACCTTGTAAATTTGGCCTCATACATTGTGACATTCTCATCCTCCTTTTGTCTCAGACTCATAAATTGTCTTTCCATATCTGCTCGATGGTCACGAGGAAAGTATTTTCCTAAGAAAAGATCTTTGAACTCTCTCCATTCCATACTTGATACTTCTTCATCTACCTTTGTGTTTTGAATCAATGACCACCATTGATCGACATCTCTAGTGAGGCGGTAAACTGCCATGATAACCTTCTCTCTTTCGCAACTCTCCAAGGCGTGAAATATTTTCTCTAAAGAGTTTATCCATTTCTCAGAAACTAATGGATTTGTACCCCCATTAAATGTTGGTGGTTGTTTCCTCATAAAGCAGTCTAACATTGATCCTCGACGTTATGGATTAGGTTTCTCAATACGAGTAAGGATATTATTCATAACCTGAGTGAGTTGTCCTAGTATGGTAATAAGTTGATCAGCACCAGTTGTATCTCCAGCTCCACAATAATTATCTTGAGTAGGAGGGAAATCACTACACGGAGTGCGTGCATTAATACGGTTTCCATTCCTCCCACTAGGCACCATTTTTAAACAATGGAATAAACTAGATTAGTTTATGAATTAAAATACATAATTCCATACTTGTAAAATACTTAACATAAATTGAACTATTTATGGATATAATCCATAATTATAAAAATGTTTTCTTTGAGTATGTATGTACTCATAATCCCTTCATAATGGTTTTTAAAGAAAATGATAATTATCCTAAGCATATCCCCTGGGAGTGTCGTAACCAAGAGTGCAGCAAGGCCCGTTGTCATGCAGCAGTTCCCATTCGAGTCTAGCTCAAAGAGTTTTTTCGGGTTTTACCCCTAGGTACATCTGTGCTGGAGCCGCCTCTGCATACTCGTATCCAGATAGGGATGTATTGCTCGGAAAGCTCACAAAATATCTACAACAAAAAAATCTAGGAAGTTCTTTTATACTAATCCTCAAAGTCTATCTTTGGGATATATGCTCAAATCAGATTTTATCTAAATCTAGATTCCAAGGTTAGTACTAAACTGCCTCTGATACCAACTGTAACGCCCCAAACCCAGTTGCCCAGAGTCGGTGCATTATTCTGTAACATTGGCATGATCACAAAAGATCAATTCTCGAAAGACCGATTAGTTTAGTATCCTTGGAAACACTAGATACATTCATAAATGTTACATTACATTATAAAGTGAAAATATACAATAACAAAGTCTTCATAGTCCAAACTCATATCCTCTTCTGACTATCCCTATAGGTCATTCATAAAATACTTTTTCACATCATGGAAAATATTAAAACATTGAATGGGGTGAGATCAGATGCTCAGTAAGGATAACAATATAGCAAAAGCTTTCATAAATAAACATAAACATTTAAGGCAATGTACAACTAAAACAAAAGCCTTTTAAACTTGATCTTCAACATAATATGGCAAAAGTAAAATGAGATAATGCCATTTACTTATTCACATGGATATTCTACTGGTCGAATAATCACATGCAATATAAATAACCACTTTCATAATTATGGAATGCATAATGCCAGACTATCATAACCACGTGGCCAAGGCCTTGTGCCAAGACCACAAATAAGAATTTGTCAAGGCCTTGTGCCAAGACACTAGTTTGTCTCATGAGACCTACTGATGCATCGAGGAGCTATAGCAGGCTCCACCCGTCACTTATTAAGTCCAATGCATTTCTCATATGAACATGTTTAAACATATCATAAACTATAACATAATTGTATCACATAAAACATGCATAAAGGAAACATAATATTCCCACACTTCAATCACAAGATATCAATACAACACATTGATATAATAAATTTTTTATCAAAACCATTTTCAATACCAAAATAAAAGAAAAGTAAAACATGGTATTTATTTTTCTTTTAAAAAAAAGTTATGGCTTATAGAGGAAGCCGAAACTCAAATAATAGTCACGGCGGCGGAGAAGTCGTTGTCACCGCATACGTAAGAAAGAACATTCCTTTTTTCGTTTAGTTAAAATTCTTCGTATAAAAAGATTCCTTTTGAATAAAAGTAAAAGTCAAAGGGGTTTATACACCGTATAATGGAAAGTTGTGTATAAAACAAAATATACCTCAATGAAAGGAGATTGAGACGAAGTCTTTACAAAGATCATTTTTTTTAAATACAATAGATCTATTATGTGTATTTACTATAAGTACACATAAAGAAAGTACAAATACAAGATAAGACATAATAATATCATAACATAATTTGAAAGTAGGAGATTAACCCAAAGAATGGAAATTGGGTTAAGAAGTTCCCTTACAAAGATAATTTTTTAAATAAAATATATATTTTATGTTTATTCACTATATTTACACATAAATAAATTATAAATACAAGATAGGACAGAATAATATCATGACATAATTTTAATGTAGGAGATTAACCCAAAGAATGGAAATTGGGTTAAGAAGTTCCCTTACCTTATGTCCGACTTGACTCGACCGTTCTTTAACCTCCTGAATAATAAACTAGAGTTAATATCTACTTTCTTAAGAACATTTTTCAAGATAATTATCCCTTTTATATCACTTATTACAATTTTATGAAAATTATGTAGTCATTTATGTTAATAACGGTCGTTTTGTCGATCTTTGGTACTTGAGTCAACAATAAACTGCTTATAATTACAAGTTGTTTATGTGGTAGAATATCCATTATCTCCAGAATTATATTCATGATGTAGATATCATATATATCATATATATCTAGTATATACATTCATTTATAATATAACATAACATTTAGAGGTAAGAAATGAAATGCATCATTCATGGAGACGGTAAGTCGTACCTACGCATGAACGCTACTTTCATTTCTATTTCATATTTAATGGAATGAAATTATAATTGTATAAATTTATACTATAATTACAGTATAATATAATGTATAATACCATTTACTCCATCCTTTATACATCCCATATATGGCATTAACGATTCAAATCACTTTGAAGGGGTGGTAGTCTGCACTTCCAAAAATGAAAATATCGCGTTTACCCATAATGGAAACCATAAAGGTATGCAATAAATTAAAAATACAGAAGCTTAAGTAAAACATAAACATATTATATATCATATATAAATATAGTGACATCTTAATGTCCACCTTTGAAGGTGTTATATGAGTGTTGATCAATCATCGTTTCGTGAGGCAGAAATTCGCCATCCATAGAAACAGTATGCTCTTTAACCATTAGATGTAGGTGTGTGTAAGTGTAGCTCGATTCCTTCTTATAACAACATCCTAGTATATTGATTATACTGGTACAAAAGAAATTAATAAAAATAGTTTAAGGGGTTGGAGAAGCAAAATAAAACAAAATAACATAAGAGAAGACATTACCTTAAAATCGGGTAACACTTTTTGATTTGAGCCAAAGGCTTCCTTGGTAAGACTTATGACCAAAGTGAGGCTTCTAGGAGTAATAAAGGGAAGTTGGGAGAGTAGTTGGGTAGTGGTTGGCCGAGAAAATGGCTTGAAGGTGTGAGTAAGGTGGGAGTGGTGGGGGCCTTTTATAAGAGGGGAGGAGGGGCACTCTTGGAAAGATTGAAATGTTACCTTATTATGAAATGCTTTTTGGATTCTAAAGGTCCCACAATGATATATTTCTAGGATAAGGTGATAAGGTTTCGAAATATACTCATCCAATAGGTTTTTGACATGTGTGAGTCTTAGATTTTATATTATCTTTTCATTTTTTAAATCGTTAATTAATGAGGTAATCGCTGCATCATCATGGTGTCATAAATAATTTAATTTATTTAATGTCTAAAAATTATAAAAAAATATCATGATGTAGTAAATCCATCTGGATTTCTAATTAATATTTATAGTAAAAAATATTACTTGGATAACCCCATTTAAAAATTGTTTTAGTAAAACAACCTATGTTTGTGACATTTTTATATTAACATTAAATAAAAAGTTTTTAATGTCATTTTCCTAACAAAGTGGCTCAATGGGGTCCCCAAGTTGACACATGGATTTTCTTGGTCGGCCATGACTAATCCAATAGGGGTAGGACAAGTGTAAATGTCATTTCATATTTTTATAATACCATTTTACCTTAAATTTCACTAATTACCTTTAATCGCGATTAATTAAACTTAAAAGTTACTATTCACCAAAAATTATTTTAATCCCACTGAACCAAATTTTACTTCCTAATGACAACCATGTATGTCAGATTTTTGAAAATCAAATCACAGAAGTGGTAATGTTTCATTTAAACGAAAAATCAGTTTTTTAACTACCACTTAGTGGTTTCACTATTCATCAAAAATTGAAGTTTTTCAGAACAATGCCAAAATTTCATCCTAAGCTATAATTGATATTCCAAATTCAAAAATGATGTCTATTTTAAAAAATTCCAAACATATAATTTGCATTAATAAATTTCATAATTAATTCCCACTGTCACAACAAATAGCGTGTTTTTAGGAAATAATATATATCAAAAGATTGACAATTGTTTATGTCCAATTTCAAAGTGAAATTAATTCTAATGAAAACCATTGGATAAAATGGTAAAAATATATTCTAATTACACATTAAAAACACTAAATAGTATAATTGATCACTATTAATTATTTTTATTAAAAAAGTTGTTTTTAAGTATTTTTCAATATTCATAAAAAATTGGATGTTCTCACAAAAATACCAAAAAATCAACATAGGCTAATTTTGATATTCCGAATCCAAAAATGAAGTCCATTTTGAAATATAAAATATATATAATTTCAAAAAGTGGGTATTACTATTCAAAATGGTTATTTTGATTGGTCGCGGTGTGTTAGAATCTCGAACTTGCGTAAAATGAAAGCTATTGCATTATTGAAAGAGAAGCGTATCATGGAAGCTCGGGGTATTACATTTTAAATACACTTTATTACTTAACCTAAACCCACTCTTATGTCACGCATTTATAATGTTACCTAACCAATTTTTTTGAATTTTTCAATTCATTTACACATCATTAATCTGATCTAGTATTATTTTCTCAATTATTAAAGACCAAGAATTATTTAAATGTCTTATTTCATAGATAACATTGTTGTACACCATTTTTATATGCCATATGAAATGATTAAAAAACCCATTTCCATCCATGGGAAACCCTTATCTTTGATTCTTCATGTATAATATATATGCATTACCATATTTTAATGGGTATGCCCAGTCATCACTTCAATAAATTAATTTATGTTTTAGTCTAATGATATGTTCTGTTTTGGATAATGGAGTAAACCAATTCCATTATGGGACTCTGTCCACCATGTTGTTATAGTATTTTTAGCTAGCATTGAATCATGTTTATTCCATGTTATATGTTGATTACACATTCCAATATTTACATGATGATATGATTTATTATTTGGTATTCTATTTTTCCATATGACAATTCAAGATCCATTCCTTTTATGTTATTATATTATGCCTTACAAATGATATTTTTCGATTTATTCCCACATTAATTTCATTACTGTTATTTTTATAAAACAAATTTTGTCTATGAATACCTCAATTTATCATTTTTTGTAGCATTAGATGATAGGGATTTTGAATTTTATTATAGAGTTTTTGAAAAAAAATTATTCACATTTTATGTTTTAAAATTATGTACTTAGTCTTTACAATACACTAGACATCTCAATACCTGATTTTTATTTCATTGATATTTAATCTTAAAATAATCTAATAATTTGTAAAAATTATCTGGTCACTATAAAATATTTGAAACAATTTTAAAACAATTTTTAAATCATAAAACATTTTGAAAATATTTATTTTATATAAAATTGAAAACATATACATATAGATTTTAAAATAATTTGAAATAGATTATAAAAATAATTCATGGTTGAAATAACATTCTTGAAAAATGTACATAACATGTAATTTAAAAAATTTAATACATTTTTAGAAAATAATGTTTTCGATGGAAAATTTTCAAATTAATAGAGAAAAAAATTTGTTTTTATTAAAAACATTTTCTTATTTATCAGAAGTGGAAAATATTTTTAAAATAAAATCATTAAATAAATATATCATGAATTAAAAATTTATAAAAAAATTGACGAGGGTCTTTGGGTTGTAGATCATTATATTTCAATATTCGAACCTTAATTATAAAATATCCTTATATATGATGAGATTGAGTCTTAAAATATTTACAACTTTCATAATATTGAACCACAACCCCACAATGTTATAACATTAAATGGAAATTAAAATTTCAAAATTATAAATAAATATAGGATATTACTTATCAAATGGGATATATGTAAACCTTTTTAATTAACATTGTCTCATAAGAAAATATAAATCTCAAATAAATTAAATTGATATAAACATTTATTACTGATTTGGTTGATTTTAAACCATAAACCCCTTAACATAAATATCCTAAAGAATGATATGTAAATTACATTATTTTTATATATTTTATAAATATTATACATTCATTAAACATTAAGAGGAATTATATACACCACATAAAAGATATAGGTGGTGAATATAATATTTTTCTCTCATAAGTAAAAAGTCAGACAAATATCTCATACCTTTATCCTTGATTCATGTTGTAATTGATCAAAACTATAGTATAATAAGGAAATTATTATTATAAAAATATTAAAAAATAACTATTATATATATCTTAAAATATATTATTTTCTTATGAGCATTTTATTATACTTGTAATATATATTCCACATTAATGTTACATTCTAGGTAATAAAAAAAATTATTTTTTATATATTTTTTGTCTTGTTAGTTTTTGGTACAATTAATTTTATCATGGTTTCATCAACTAAATAAATTAAAACATTATTTAAATATGATATATATATATATATATTATAGGTATTCATAATAATACATCATATTTAGTGAAAGGAAATATTATACATTATTCGTGGAGATGATATTCTGTATTTATCCATGAATGTTGTTTCAATTTTAATATACCATTGAATGAATGAAAAATAAAAGATATATATATATATATATAAATTATTATTCTAGTATAATTTATATTTCATATATATCAAATATTAGTTTTATAACCCCCTTAATACATTCTATGTAAAGTTTGATTGAATCACATCACTTTGTGAGGCGGTAGTCTTCCATACACACAAATGATTTTATCATATTCACACAAAGTGGAAGGAATAATGGTATGTTTGATATAAATATTTAAAATTAATAAATATCATTCATATCATATATAAAATATAAATACATCATTTTAATAACCATGAAATGTGGTAATGTAAAAATGAACAGCCTTGTTTTACGAGGCGGTAGTCCACCGTACCCAAGCATAATGATTTTGTAATCCATTTGATGGATGTGTATGTGGTTTTAATTTCAAACCTTATCATTGAAATAAATCATAAATATATTACATTTATTAGATATATAATTACATTATAATTATAATTTAATGAGGATGATAATGGAATGAATCGTAAATGATCATTGTCGTTAACTATTCTTTGGATATACACTTTAGGTTATTAAATAATCTTATATTAGAAGAATTTATGTAAAAAAAATAAGAATTACTGGATCAGTTTTGGTGTGATAATATGTGATTTTAGTAATTTTTGGTCAATTAAAATTGCATAAGTGGTGTGATAATGGGAGGAGAGTGAATCCCCTTTTATAATGGTGGAGGAGTGTCATTCTTGTAGATACCAAATTGCATTCACAATGGGTAAGTATATGTTACTCATGTGACACCAAAATTTAATAATAAAAAAGGGTAGGGTTGGAGAGGTCCACACAAACCTCTACAAAACAATATAAACATATTTATTTATCATATATTACTTAGTATTTATGTTTACTCAATTTTATCATTATAGTGTTTTACCATTGTAACTTGTATCTTTTTATTTACCATGTTAAATGATCATTTAAGACTAATATTAAAAATATATTTACTAGATAATTTATACCTACTATTTAGAAACCATAAATATGGTTTATTAAATAAAAATAAAATGTCTGTATAAAATTTATATTAATACAAACAAATATATTATTAAAAACTCAATATAAACCTTAATCATGGAGGTTAATTTTATATTATTTACTAATAATTAATATCAAATTATTATTTTTCCATATAATATAATATAACTTATTCATATTAAAAATATGGAACAAAATTTTCAATACTATATTAGTAGTACTTGTAGAAATTAAATTAATAATAATCCCATAATTATGAAGGCAATGTGGGGTTTTATGTAAAAATGATCAAAAGTTAAAATTATTTTTACATCCAATTTCAATAATAAATTGATTAGGATGACCAAAATTTAATTAATATATGTATAATTTATCTAATTATACTTTAAACCTAACTTTAAATATAAATTTTGGCTATAAAAATTTTATGTGAGAAGAATGATTTTGATTAAAAAGTTGTATTTTTTTACTATTCATCAAAAAATTACATTTTTTTGAAAAAAACCAAAAATGAATCCTAATATTGTTATTATATTGTGTTTTCAAAAATTATGTTTATATTTTGAAATAAATTTTATTAATGGGAAAAAATTTACTTTAAATTAAGTGTTCCATAAAAATGTGTCAAAACATCGTTATGAAACAAATATAGTTTTTTGAAAACAATTGGATTTATTATTATCTATTATATTGAAGACTAAAAGGATAAATTATAAAAATAATATCTAATATATAATAGATAAATTTTATTCATATAATTCACCAAGAGTAATTTTTTTTAATTTTAATCGTATAAAACTCAATTCTACATAAAGAGTATGTTTTTTCAAAAAAATATATCATTTTTAAAATGGTTTTATTTTCATTTATAATTAATTGATCATAAAATATTTCATTATATAAACATTTTTAACCATATTTTAATAATTTATTTAGTCATATTCATAAACGTCTTTTTAGTAGTTATGTTATAACTAGGATATAATAAAATTTTAATAGTATGTTATGTTTTGTTTTAACTAGATGTTTCATGTAATAAAAGATAAACAAGGTATTTTATGTAACAAAAGACTAACATTGTGGCGTGTGTAACACAAGTTATCTTTGTTTAATTCTATAAGGATATAAAAAATCTAATTTTCATGAAATAATAAATATCTTAATTATTAAATGGATTTGAATATTTTATCACAAATCCTTAGGGTGTTACAACTCTTGTCCTTCAGTCCTATATTTCTCAAACATCAAATATGATTTTTCATTCTTCATTCTCGATGAAATAAATTGGATAATCATTATATCATATAAATAACCCCTAAATTATATCATTCATTGATTCATTTTGAATGAAATTTTGAACAATAAAAAAATATTTATGTAAAATAGTTCCACGACACTAGAAATATATCCTAAATATAGATATTTAATAAAATTGCAAATTATAATACTAAATGTAATCTTGTGGTTTGAAATTTGTTACTTGTAATTTTTCTCATTCATTACCACCCTAACAAAAGTAAATTTCTTTGGAAATGTTTTATCGAACATCATTTCCCAATAATATCCCATGAATCCTAAAGTATTTGGTTGTGTAGATTAATAATTTTCAAATTTAATGTGTCTATAATTTACATAATACTTGAAATGTTTTTAGAGAATTACTAGGAGATTTTGATTTTCCTACAACAGCATTAACATAATCAATCAATATCTTTCCACTAGAATTCTAAACCTTTATGCCCCTTGACTAATACATCATATATTATTCATCTTTACTAGTACTATTTTTCTCTAATTATATTATAATTATTTCATTATAAGACACTTTTAAATTGAGTTTATTAATCTTCTCAATTTATTAATCTCTATAATTTTGAAATTAATCCTCAACCATCATCACTATATTAAAATTATCCAGTTTTTTTTTAAAATTACTTCATGATCTTACTGAATTTTTCTATTTAGAAATCATGATTTGTTTTTAGCATGTTAATAATATATGATACACCTATTTCATCTTATTCACCACTAAAACTTTCAATATAGAATTCAATATGTTCTATAAAATTAGTTTCTTTTCTGGAAAATTATTCATTTGAATCCTCCATTGTAGATGAACTATCATGTTACAAATTTCTAATAATTTGTCTCTTCTACATTCCAAAATTAATATTTTTTTTAATTATTTTTATAGCTTCAATAAAATTTTCATTTTTCTTCCACAAAGAGTTTATTATTTTATTTTTCATCTAATTCAATGGAATTATTCTACTATTTACAATCTATAGAATGATTTAAAATACCACCAAATAAAACATTTAATATATTATATTTACATTATTCATTACTATGAATAAATAATGTTTTTTTGATATTAGAGTTATGATTTTCTTATTATTCTCATCACCATAATCAACATCATATAAATCAATATGGGTTTCAAATAGTTATTCCTCTATTATCTTTATATTTTTCATAGCATTTAAATACATTTCTTATTTTTCATTCTTCATGAAAAAATGAACTTTTCTAATATCATAATTCATTAATGTATTGTGAAATTAGTCATGTGATATGACTTGGATATCCTACATAAATAAAATATATAGGTTAAATCAATGTAAAAGGTTTCAAATAAATTTATAGACAATAGTTTAATCCTATTATAATTCACCAAGTCTTATGATATGGATAAAATTTCCATCAAGTTGGTTTAAATAGTAATGAAAATTTTTTATTCATCCATTCATTGATAATAAAAATTGGACCTAGATATTTAAACTTTTCTTTCATTTATGTCAATGTTTCCTTCAAAAGTATTCTCTACTTCTTCCAACAATTCTTTATATTTCTTTTACCTCATAACCATGTTGTACACTTTGTATGATATTGATGATAGTATATAATTTTAGTTATTCCCATTTAAATTATTTTGTCTTCAAAATTCATGGAACGATCTGTTTCAATTGGTTTGTAGCATATAGTGAAAACATTGAATTCTTCCATCCCATCATATAGTACATATAGTATCATTAGACTCTTCCACATATAATAATTCCTTTCATTGATAAATGTAACTCCTCGGTAATGACCCATATTTATTTTCGAATTGTTTTTATAAATTAATTCGGTAAATTATGACACCAGGAACTAAGACAGTGTGAGATTTTGAGGCCCTATGTTCCTAGAACAAATCATTGAATAATGTTTTGTTTTTAATTAAAAATTCTTAGGTGACAAACATTAAACATTAATAACATCTAAATGGGAACCCTGATCGAATATACAAGGGAACCATTGCATCAAGAATAGAGACATTATCTTAGGAGGGGCCTAACATTGACCATCACGGGTCAATTTTGAAAGTTAAAATTTTCATTTCAGCGTCATTAAAATATTAAATAAAAAGATTTTAAAATGATTTTAAGCGGAGATGCAACGTCGATTTAAATTTTTAATAATCCAAGTTAGGGGAATTCATGGTTATCTCCATAAACAATAGGAATTCCTCTATGGAAAGGGGAAGAAAAGTCTCTTAATGAAGAACGTTCGTGGATCGATAATTGGGATTCGAAGAAGGCATTAAGAGATTAACGAATAATGAATGAAGATTCCTTCTTCATCAATTATCATTACACCTAATATGAACATGAATTAATTGATGAATGGATTGATTCTCGAGTCGTGCATTGTGCAGGTTTGGGATTCAATTGAGGGGTGATTATTGTGATTGATTAATGTTGAGGACTGATTTTTCCCTCCATTCATCAATTTTAATGTTGATTAGTCATTTCTGACACATGAAAAGTCCCATATAAATACACATTAGGTGTCCCTATACCATGCCACATTTCCCTATTTTTTGTCTCCTTCATCATTGGGCACATCGATTCAGGGATGGATCCAGGATCACAATAGCATCTGGCGGTGACCAAAGGTGGTGGCTCCAACCTTTTTAGGAAGAGCGCGGTAAGACGAGGTTATAGGCAAGGCGGCCGATGGAGGATTTGAAACTAGACTGGTGGTGTATTTGGGCTAGGTAGACCCATTAGGATGGCCACCAACAAAGTGTTTGGCCACGGAGTCATCCCAATGTCCAGTGGGACCATGGTGGATAGACAACCTATAAAAGGGGGCCTCTGGTGGAGAAAGAGAAGGCCACTGGCTTGAAGGCCAGTGAAGGGTAAAATTGGAGGTAGTTCCTACATGTGGTGGGGAATGGTCACGGTAGTGGAGTGGTAAGGCTCATAAGAGCTATGTCATATAGAGAACAAGTGGCAGAGCCATGGGTGTTCACTGGTCATGCGGACTAGCTGCGCAACATGGTCTAGTTGAATTGACTAGGGTGTCGACTTTCACACAATCAGGAGATCATATAGGCTAGGTAAGAGAGAAACTTATTGCTCCACGTTTGGTGGAGATGGGGTGGTCCTCATGAAGTGGTCCGGGATGGGGGGAACTATGCTAGACCATGTGGCCAAATAGGTAAAGGTCTTATAGGACTAGACTGACCGGATCGGGTCAGGGTGGCTGAATGAGGTCTGGTCCGATTGGTCTGAAAGTCTTGGAATATATTAGGACTGAAGTAGCCCCATGTTACATTAATTATCATATCATTAAAACCATATGTCTTTGAAGAGCGTATTCTAGTGTCTGGTTGTGTCCTATATAGAGTTTGACTCCTACGGAATGTGCCTCCTATGCCCACACAGATTGTTTCTCATATGTATCATGTCTTCTGCACCTATACGAATTGTGTATCCTAAAGATGGTATCATTTATATAGCATGTCTTATATAGATTGTGTATCTTCCACCTACACAAAGTGTGTCTCTGGTACCTCCATAGAACGTGTCTCCTGCACCAACACAGTGTGTGTGTCCTATGCCTATGTGGGGTGTTTCTCCTATAAATACTCAGAGTGTGTATCCTTGGATTTTAATATTCATGTACATTTTTCACATATGTATGTCATATACATATATTGGTTTTATATGACTCTAGTGAATCTATTAAATGATATTCTTATTGGATACACTTTGTGTACATATTTTGTAGTCTACAGTGTGTACTGCTTTTTTTTGGCATACATTTTGTGTCTGGGTACCTACTGAGTATTGTTTTACTCACCCCTACATAGGCATTTCCCGGACATGTTCTGTCTTCTGAATACATCTGATACTTTCGTTAAGTCAAAGGTAAAAAAGGACCAGGTGTTTCTTAGAGTGATCCAATGGATGAGGTGTGCTTCTACAACTTTAGGAAGCTGAGCTACACATACCTTTTGATAGGCTTTATGTGGACATGTTTAGGAACAAATGCATTTACTTTGGAATATGTTTATTTTATTTGATATATACTGGATCCCATTACATTAATTTTGTACTATGTTGGGGTTTTCTTTGTAGTATACATGCATGTCTGCCAAGTGTTTTCTGTTTCAGAAATTTTTCGTGGATATAGGGGCATGTGTACAAGTTGATGGGAAAATTCCTCCAACTTGTTAGATATTCCTACATGGTTCTGTTGTCCAGCACCTGGCCAATGTGAGGTGGGCTTAGGGATTTCATGGAATGGCCCTTATGGGACGAGTCTTGATGGAGTTATATCAGATCCGAGGTTGGTTCATTCTTAATGAAAAAGATATTGTGATATCATTTTGGGGAAATAGTATTAAGTGTTTTGAGTTCAACATTTTGGCCAGAGAGTCCTGTGTTGGCGTGACAACTAACATATCCGCAAACAAGGACCATGAATTCTACTTTTTCTAATTGGTATCTGATAACACTACTTGCATGAATCATATATTAATTTAGTGGGTTCTCATATCATTCATGAGTCAGAGTCAACTAACCATGTATACTCTATTTATAATGTACATATTTTTTCTATTTCAGGATGCTTACACTAAGGTAGCCAACCATTATTATGGGGAGGGACAACAAGGATGGTCCGCCGAATGATGATTCATCAGTACCTGGACCATTACTAGATATAGAACCTCTTGGTGGTGTACAACGATATCACATCTTAGAGAGAAGTACTTCCTACCATAATTTCAGGTGGATTAAGAAAAAAAAAGGCTCAGTGTGTTGTAAGAGTCCAAGAGACAGCTTCTAACCAGGATCCAAAGTGAGATAGATCAACAGGTTGCTAATGATTGGATGGAGGTGGTTACATCATTTTTTTCTTAGTGAGTATGCCTCTCAACTAGATGGCATCCCAAGCCATGATCCTTCACTGGGGCTCTCTAGGGACATCGGTGAGTCATTAGCTCAATAATTATGTTTAGAGACTCTTACAGGAGGGGATTCAACAATAACACATTGGTTCTGGTAGTATGTGCTTACTATGGGATGAAATATCATCGGATGTGATATCCCAGTAGTTGCGTCAAGGCTTTACGACATCATTCTGGGTATAGACTGGTTATCAAATGTCTATGCTTAGATTGACTGTTTTATGTGGAGAGTTCAGTGTCTCCACATATATGTGACATGAGTTTACATTATTAGAGAAATGTAAAATCATACAGTGGATGATGGAATTTATCAACGGAGGGTGAATATGATTACTCACTAGTTGTCTTGCCTTACCCTTAGTACAGTGGATGAGAGGAGTCCTTAGATTCCTATAATGGTGGTTTAGTATGTGGACATGTTCACTGAGGATGTTTCATGAATTACCTCCCAAATGATAGGTATACATCTGTATAAATATGTACCCTAGGATGGAATCGATATCTACACCTTCATATCAGATGGCTCCCATGGAGTTTCGTGTTTTGAGGGAACAACTGGATTATTTGTAGAGGAAGGGCTTCATGAGGCCAAAATTTTCACCTCGAGAGACACTAGTTATGTTTTACAAGATGGTAGATGAGATCCTGAGTCTATGTATGGACTTTTAGTTCCAAAATCAGTTGACAGTGTCAAACATCTATCATCTTCTGAGAACTGAATACCTCTCCGATCAGCTGAAGGGATCAAGGGGGTTCAAGAAGATAGATCTAAGATCTTGTTATCCCCATCTTTGTGTATGGGATGTGGACATCCCAATGATGACCTTTATATTTCATTAAGGCCACAAACAGTATATAGTGATGATTTTTTATGTTAAAAATTTCCCAATAGTGTTCACGAGGCGAATGAAAAATATCATCCAGCCTTACCTTGAACAGTTCATCGTTCTCTTCATCAATGTCATCTTGGTGTACTCGGTGTCTAAAGGGGATTGCATGAAAAACATAAGGATGGTCTTGGATACACTTCAAGATAACCTGCTTTATGCGATACTCACTAAATGTCAATTCAGGATACAAGTGGTCCACTTTGTGGGACATTTAGATTTGGACTCTAGAGTTGTTGTGGATCGGGTGAAGATAGTGGAAGTTCATTCATTGGACCCACCAAATAGTATTACCAAGGTGTGATGTTTATTGGGATTGGAAAGGAACTATTGGGGGTTTGTGCCTAACTATTTTAGGGAAGAAGCACCATTGGAAACATTAACATGGAATGGGAAATCCTTTGTGTGGACAGAGAAATTCAGTCAGTATTTTCATGAGTTGAGTCAGAGGTCGACGAGGACCCCTATATTGAGACTACTAGAGGTCGGTGTCGAATATGTAGTGTTCTGTGATGCATCAGGGAACACATTGGGTTGTGTACAGATGCATTGGAAAGCAATGATTTCTTATGGTTCGTGATTTATATGTAAATATGAGTATAACTATGCAACCCTTGGTCTTGAGCTATGAGTAATAGACTTCGTACTGAATATGTGCAGACACAACATGATGGGAATTCGATTTACCATATACTCTAACCACAAAATTTTGTAGTATTTTTTTCCCTCAAAATGATTTGTACATAATATAAAGGTATTTTCTATATTTCTTCTAGAATTTTGACTTCTAGAATTCTATACACCCGGAAAGGGGAATGTTGTAGAAGACACACATAATAGGAGATCCTTTTCAAAATAACAGAGGGAGAAGTCAGATTAGTTAGTCATGATGAATATATCATTCATGGATTGTGGTGTACCATCATACCTTAATTTTATGGTTGTTTTCCATCCACTCTTATAGAAAGTCAGGGAGGCATAGATATGAGATGTCAACTTCAATACCCAATATTCTTAGTTTTCCATAAGGCATGCCCAAATGAAAATTCTATAGGTGGGGAGAATATATTTCAGAGGTTGTACCATTGTACTAGTGGTGTTGCAAGAGGATGTTCTAATAGTGTTTTGCACATCTCCATTAGTGGTAAATCCATGTTTGGCAATGATGTACCAGGATCTATGATGTTAGTTCATTTATCTGGGGATGAAGAAGGCAGTGTCAGAGTTCGTTTCTCGGTGCCTCACTTGTTGGAATGTGATTGCAGATCACTGTGTTCCAGCCGACATGACTCAGCTACTCAAGGAATTAGAGGGGATTTTGGAAGGAATATAGATGGAATTCATGATGGGATTACCATTTACATATAGGGGAAATGATACCGTATAGGTGATCTTTGAAAAACTCACCATGTCAGCCCACTTCTTTCGTATTTAGGAGAAACATTTCATAGATACCTTGTGACAGCTCTATGTATAGGAGAGAGGCCAACTCATGGGGTGCCTTCAAAAATCATTTTAAACCATGATTCTCACTTCAAATCCCATATATATAGGGAATTAATGGAGGAATTAGAAGCTAAGTTGCAATTGAACATGGATTTTCATTCCCAGACAGATGGTTAGATGGATAGGACTATCCAGGTGCTAGAGGACATCCTACATGCCTATATCCTAGACATTGGCTATAGTTTGGAAAATAATGTACCTCTTGTGGAGTTTTTGTAACCAAATATATGACCCTTCCATTGATATGGAACCATTTGAGGCCATGTATGGGTGACCATGTAGGTCACCACTATGCGTGATGGACCATGGAGAGCCATCACTCATGGGCCCAGTGATGGTGTATGCTAAAACTGAGAAGGTGAACTCATCCAGGAGCAGATGAGGACGGAAAAAAGTAGGAACAATCATATGAAGGAAATAGAAAGAGGCCCTTACAGTTAGTTGGGGGGAATGTTTTCATTTGGGTCTCACCTCGATGGGGATTGTAGAGGTTTGGCTGGGGTGGGATGTTATCTCTACGATAAATCAGACCATTCATGTTTCTGAGTAGGTTTGGTGAGGTGGTGTACTACCTTGCTCCACCCCCAAAAATACATTGAGTGGGTGATGTATTTCACATGTCACAATTAGGGAGGTGTGTGCATGATCCATTGCATATCATCAACTGGGGTGAGCTGAAAATTGACGATGGGGTTACTTTTGCGGAGTACCCAGTAAATATAGATGATCAACACGGGAGGGTCCATAATGGTTGATCAGTTCCTAGGGTATATATTTAGTGGAAGTATAGGAATCTTTATTATAGCCCATAATATAGGGAGGAAAATATTCTTTCTTAGTACCATAACTTATTTGTTGATTAACCCATGTTTTCACATTAGCGGATATAAATCCCTAAGGTGGGTAGAGATTAATGACATGGATTCTCCTCTAGAATGTTTTAATAAATTATCTAGAAAAATTCATAAAATAGGCACTGAGACATCATGACATTATATGGAAATGTGTGCCTAAAAATCAATGAATAATGTTCAGTTTTTATATAAAATGCTCGAGAAGCTAAATTTGAACATTTATAACTCTAAATGGGTGCTGAATCTAAACTATGAGAGCATTGTTGAATCCAAAATGGGGCCTTTACCTTATGTAGGTTCTATCCTTGACTGGTATGGGACGAGGATGAATGTTAATATTTAGATGCGAAAGTCATTAAACTATTTAATAAAAAACATTATAATTTACTTTACGTGGACACACAACATCTGTTTCAATTTTTAGTAATCCATGTTAGGCTGATTCATGGATATCTCCATAAACCATTGAATTCATCCACGAAAAGGGTAATACAAACCTCTTGTTGGGGAACTATGGTTGTTCGACGATGGGGATTGGAAGCTATAAATGACGGATCAAAGAACGAAGAACACAGATTCTGTTTTAGTCATTGATCGATCCTATCTCATGTAGTATATGCATTTTAAATTGTTTTCCCTTATAATTATTTATTATATTTCTCCTATGATAAATGTTAATCAATTGGAAAACAAATTGATTCACGAGTCATGCATAGTGTAGGATTGGGATTCAATTGTGGCGTGATTATCAGGATTGATCAATGTTTAAGATTTATTTAAAATTTCCCTACATAATTCAATTATAATGGGGATGGATTGAGGGTGATATGAATATGGCCTAGATCCTTTCACTTTGGTTATTCCTATGCCTTACATCCTTTCCCTAATTTTATTATAATTATTTTTTTGGTTAATTAACCAAAACTAAGATCCATGACTGTAATAGCGTGAGGCGGAGAAAGGAGGTTGAATTTCCATCCTCTCAGGAGAAGAGTAGCCAGATGAGGTCACTAATGAGGGGGCCAGTGATGGATTCAAAACCAGCCTATAGTTACCTAATGGAAAGCTGACATCATGGAAGATTCCAGCAGAAACATCTTTTGGTTTAACTATACAACAATGGTGGGGAGGCCCATGGTAGGGGCCGATGGTCGAGTCATAGGAGGCCACCGGCTCAAAGGTTTCCAACAAGAACCCTAGGAGCCAATGGCCAATTGTAACACCACGAGATTTTATGAAAAATATTATTTTAAATTTCATTAATGTCTTGTGTTATACGCTACACCAAAAGGAGCTTTCACAACACGCATCCTTGACTTGCCTTGCATTACACGCAATCGTGACCTTCCTCGATAGCGTGTGTAGTACGCAATACCGAGTTTCACTAAACAACGATATGCTATTAAAATATTAATAAAACTAGCCATTATGAATAGTAATAACCACTTTTTGAAATTTTGTAAATTTTATTTTTCAAAATGGACTTCATTTTTAGATTCGGAATATCAAAATTAGCTTAGGGTGAAGTTTTGGTACTTTTTGGATAACTTTCATTTTCTGATGAATAGTGAAAATTACTAAATTTTAATTAAAAACAACCTTTTTAATCGAAATAATTAATAGTGATAAATTATTAATTTTTGTGGTTTTAAAGTATATTTAGAATATATTTTTACAATTCAATACAATGTTTTTCATTGGATGTAATTTAACATTTAAACCAGACATAAACAAATGTCAATCTTTTGATAGTTATTATCTTTTAAGAACACGCTATTTGTTTTGACGACGAGAATTAATTTTTAAATTAATTAATGCAACTAATATGTTTTGAATTTGGTAAAATAGAAATCATTTTTGAATTCATAATATCAAATATATCTTAGGCCTAATTTTTGGTATTTTTCTGGAAACTTTCATTTTTTGATGAATAGTGAAACCACTAAGTGGTAGTTAAAAAAATGAATTTTTCATAAAAATTAATTTTACCGCTTCTGTGAATGGAATTTCAAAAATCGGAGAGACACGGTTGATGTCAGTAAGTAAAATGTGGTTTAATGAGATTAAAATAATTTTTGGTGAATAGTAACTTTTTACTTTTTTTTTGCCATGGTTAAAAGTAAATACGGTAATTACGGGTAAAAATGATATTACTATTACCCTAACACATGTCCTAATTCTATTGGAAGAGTTTAATTCGACCAAAAACAATATTAGGAATAAAATATGACCATTTAGGCCCACTTGGATTAGATTAGGACATTTATTATTAATTTATTTAAAGAAGGGTTAAAATAGTTAAAATTAAAGTTTAATAAGTAATTCATTTTTAATATGGGGTAATACATAAGCTAAATTCGACTATAAATATTCATTAGAAAGCTAAAAATATTTCCTACATAATGGTATTATATTTTTAAATTTTATACATTAAATAATTTAATTTATTTATGACAAAACAATGATGCAATAATTATCTTATTAATGAAATATTGACATAATTGATGTTATAAATACCCAAATAAATGTAATTTGAGACTTTTTATGAATTACACTAATTTTCTAGGTTAATATGACATTTTAGTGTTGATTTAATTAACTTGGTTCGAGCTAATAATTCTGTTATGATTTTCACAAAAATCAATTACTAAATAGTGTCAAAATTGACATAAAATAGTTTTTAAAACAAATATTATATTATTAATTGTTATTTTATTCATAAAAATATAAGGTTAGGACAAATGACTTATATAAGGTTATATATATTAATAATAAACAAATTGGGGTTCGTTTGGATTCTTATAGTAATTTTATTAACCTTATAGTATAAGAACACAAGAAGACACGGTAAAAGTAAAATTATTTAACTTAATGTTAAATCTATATGATAAGGTTAAAATAGGAACCTAAACTTGTCTAAATTATATTGTATGAGAGGATTTAGACCCATACCCACCATAACTTTGAAATAAATCAATTTGGAGCTATTTAAAACCGAACATGACTTTATAATAAAATAATATGTTTAGTTTTTCCAAAGGAGCCCATCTCCTCCCTTATAAAAGGGCACCTCCTCCCCCTCTTCCTCACACCACTTTGAGCCTTCAAGCTCGGCCAACCTTTGCCAATTTATTCTCTACAATTCCCTAGAAACATCCTAGATATTCTGTTCTTCTTCAAAGACCTATTTTAGTGCCCTAAAAGGAGGTCTCAAAGAAGCACTTCAAAGAAGAGGTAATGTCCGTTACCGATTCTTTCATCATTATTTATTCTTCCACTTCTTATTCTTTAGTTGTTTCATTATGAATTAATAACATCAGTATCACTCATATAATGATATGTTATTATAAGTATGAAACAACCCTATTTCACCATCTATCCATCCTACGGAAAAAGAAATCACCGCGCGTGCGTACGTACGGAATACCATCTCCACGCCGTGGTGTAAAATATTTTCCAACACCACCTTACTTGAATGGGTATAATGGTGTAAATAATGACTATATATGACTATTGAAAAGTGTTATTGATTCTTAAATAGTATAAATACACTCCAATACAATTCCACGATCATGGGAACGATGTCATCGCTCGTGCGTACGTACGGACTACCGTCTCCACAACGCGATGAGATTCACTCTCCACTTTAACCATTCATGAATGATTATAAAGTATATATAATAAGTAATCATGAAATATATGACATAATAATGATACTGGATTTATGTGTATATATATATATTTCATCTACTTAATTCCATTCAACTCAATAAGGAAACAAAAATAGTGTTCATGCGTACGTACGACCTACCGTCTCCATGAACGGTGTATTTCTTTCCAATTATTGATTTATTATATATATGTATATTCTGAATATATATTATATTTAAATCATGTTTTATATTCTGTAATTAAGTAATCATGATCTATGTAATCATATAAATAATTACAAGTCAAAATACGGACAACAAATGAAACAATTTTACCCAAAATGCTCTTTAACATGGAATTTACAAAAGAACGGGTAATATAAAGTCATAATTGAACCATATATGATAACATAACAATGATTATGAATCTGGAATAATTCAATGACATTATTTAAATCATTATACAGGAGGTTCGGACACATACGAAGCAAATCAGACCTAAGTTAAGGGAAATATCACAATCTCATTTTTATCCGAGATTGTTTATTCTTTAGTATTTACTGGGGTGTATTTTATCATCCAAATCCATGTTTCCTAAATATTTAATATTATTTCCATCCACCTACAATTTTTTAAATCCAATTTTACCCTTCGGTGAGTTTTTGGTAAAGGATATGAAATGAATCTTTCGTCGTTTTTCGTACGAGGTACTTTTTGGCTTTTCTGACAAAAGTACGAAGAATGTTTTTTTAACTTATACGGAATAAATGGATTTTTAAAACATTATTTCCAAGAAGGTTCCTTTACATGTTTTGAAGTTTATTTTTAATCAACTTCTTTTAGTTTAAAATTGTATGACATGTTAAGAAAGGGAAAATGTTTTTGAAGTAGAAAGGATATTTTCCTCAAGAATGGAGTTCAAGTGTTTTATCAAAATTATTTTCCATCTAAGATAATAAAGGGTTCTGTTTCTATCCCTATTATTACATTGATTTTATTATGTTGTGATGGAATTATTTTTATGAATTCCTTTATCTTATATGAATTGTTCTATGATGTCACGATGTTTAAGATTCCCATTTTTATTACATGGGTTATGCTATGATGTATGGTTTATGATTTTGTGGCACACATAAGAATGGTATCATTATGAGATGGGTGAGTCCTATATCTCCATCCAATGCATTGGGTAAAGATTTTATATCTCATTATATAGACATGGCTGGAACGGTAGGTTATACCGGTTCAGTGAAACAAGACTGAAACGAGGAGTGAACTCGGTTCAGAAAGGGACTTTTTCCACTAAGATAGTCTTGGCAATGAGTCTTGACTAATAAGAAATGATTCTCTATGATTATGTGTGTATGACACAAAGTTTCATGTTTTATGTTATGATTATTGGGATTTCATTTCACTAATATGATTTATCCCATGTTATGAAATTATGATCTCTTTTGCAGGTTAAGATTTCCAAAAGATATGTTCTTATGAATATGACGTGATTGATATTTCTTTTTTTTACCCTTACTGAGCATTTGAGCTCACCCTTTTATGTTTTCTTTTCCCCAGGACATAAAGAAATGATTTAGGTTTAAAAAAAGAAGATCTTTATGGGAGATGGTGAAGATATTTCACCATGATTAGAAGATTATATTCCGAGTTTCCAAAGACACTAAACTATTACGGTCCTTGTGTGTGTGTTTTTGTTATGTACTAAGTATTCTGCAAAAGTAATGTAATGTCTATGTACGTCAAGCTTCGGGTCTCTACAGTTGGTATCAAAGGAAAAGTTTAGTCAACCTTTGGAAACTAGGATGCGAAAACGTTAGTGAGATCCCGAGAGATATTTCTAAGGTATGTCTAGGGATGTCCCTAAGGATAAGTATACGTATAGGATATAGTCCTAGAACTATGGTAACGATATTAGATTAAACCAAATATGTTAGATATGGAAGTTACTCCACCTTTATTATGATTTTTTCCTCTCACACTATTCTTTTTGGGTTTTAGAATATGGCTGGAAACAAGATGATTCACGATAATGGAGGATATGATGGACAATGGAATGATATTCTTCATGAGGAACCAAATGAAATGGGATTTGGAAGTCCAAACATCATTATTATGCCGAATCAGAAATCTCATAATATGATCAATAAATTAAAATTTGGTAAGTTTCCTGACTCGACTAATAAGAGAAAGAAGGAGTTTCATGATGATCATAGAGGAAAGAAAGTTCAATTTCCCCTATGTAAATCATGTGGGAAGAGGAATCAAGGAGAATGTTTCAAAGGAACTGGAAGATGCTTTGGGTGTGGAAAAGAAGGACACAAAGCCAGTAAGTACAAAGGAAAAGGTTCAGTTAACACCAGGGATGAGGATAATGGTATTGCTATGACATCAAAAATGGTTAAATGTTTTAAATGTGGAATGTACGGGCATTATGCAAACCAATGACCCAAGGGAAAGTCTCATGAAGAGAATCAGTATGGTCGTATGGGTAGTATTTATGTGGATGATGATGAAGTGACTACAAATGATATGTGAGATGAAAGAATTGTTGAATCTTGGTCAATGGTTTAAGAATTTAGTGGAATGATTACATGTTTATCATGTGTAATGTTGTATAAGTAATCTCATGGTACTATGGAATAAAGAGACATCTAAGGATTATTACACTGTTGTCTTTCCATGAGTTTTGAAAGTGTATGATTAATGTTACCAGTATCCATGAAAGGTTATTCAGATATTTTTGGAATGTAGATGATATGCGCATAATGAAGGGATAAGGATAAAATTAAATGTTTGATAGTATTCATGAGCTCATGACTGATATAAGGAGAAGGTTATATCATGGTTTGAGTATATAGAATTTTTGGATTTTGGTATCTGGAAAGAGTTAACTTTTGACAGCATTCATGTTTTCACTAAGGTTTAATGGGTATTCATTTTTCAAGAGAATACATCATTAAGGTATTCACATGATTGGAATGTGACCAACAAGATATATGGGGGATAAATGATGGTATTCACATGCTTGGTTGAAGACATTTAAAGTAATCATTTTCTTTATACTATGAGCTTGGACCGAAGTATTTTAGATAAGCCTAAAGATTGGAATGGATTATGTTAACCATAAGTTAGTATTGTTTAAGGATAAATTTTTTTTTGATATTATTTATGTGATGTTATAGTAATGTAGTTTTAGAAAAAGGACAACCTGCAGGACGGGCGACATCCCATCGCGTCGGACAAGGCTGTTGGAATCGAACCCACAACCGAAGTGCGACTGGCCTTTATCGCCTACCACTGGCCTACAGGAAGTCCCTATTTAGTAGAAACTAGTTTTATTATATTAAGCAGTATAATATATGAAGTATAAGTCCATTTTAGGAACTATATATGATTAATCTCACTATAGATGGACTTATGTATTTTTTGATAACTTTTCTAACCTTTTGTTTGAGATAGATGGAATGACCCATCATTCTATCACATGATCTGCTAACACATCACGAATGACAAATTCAACTTCATTTCTTTAAGATATGAAGTGGAAATTGTCCAAATAATGAAAAACAGTGAGACTATACCAAAATCACGAAAGTATTTCTTCTAATTCCAATTTCATCAACTTTAGGGAAATGATCTTGAAAACCAAAAATGTTGTCCTAGTGCTCTTATATCTGATGAATCAGATGGTACCTTAGATCGTCACAAATTTATGTCTTTGTGATTTCTGGCTTTTCCATAGCCATGTTCTCTACCACTTCCATCAGAACATGATTATTAGATTTCTCTTCCATATCCATATTTTCACCAATGTGGAAACCCAGTGATTAGTTTATTTGGGTAACCGTTACGTTTCATACTTTTGTTTTTAAAGATTGGTTTTGGTATTCCCTTTTACGATGTGGGTTTCTATTAAAGAAACTTTCGAATAGTAAACCATTTAAAACCCCGACGAATTTTGAGGGCGAAATTCATTTTAAGAGGGGTAGAATGTATCACCCTGAGATTTTATGAAAAATATTCTTTTTAATTTCATTAATGCCTTGTGTTGTACGCTACACCAAAAGGATCTTGCACAACACACATCCTTGACTTGCCTTGCATTACACGCAATCACGACCTTCCTCGATAGTGTGTGTAGTACGCAATACCGAGTTTCACTAAACAACGATATGCTATTAAAATATTATTAAAACTAGCCGTTATGAATAGTAATAGCCACTTTTTGAAATTTTGTAAATTTTATTTTTCAAAATGGACTACATTTTTAGATTCGGAATATCAAAATTATCTTAGGGTGAAATTTTGGTACTTTTCGGATAACTTTCATTTTATGATGAATAGTGAAAATTACTAAATTTTAATTAAAAACAACCTTTTTAATCGAAATAATTAATAGTGATAAATTATTAATTTGAGTGGTTTTAATGTATATTTAGAATATATTTTTACAATTTAATACAATGTTGTTCATTGGATGTAATTTCACATTTAAACCAGACATAAACAAGTGTCAATCTTTTGATAGTTATTATCTCTTAAAAACACGCTATTTGTTTTGACGACGGGAATTAATTTTTAAATTAATTAATGCAACTGATATGTTTTGAATTTGGTAAAATAGACATCATTTTTGAATTCACAATACCAAATATAGCTTAGGCCTAATTTTTGGTATTTTTCTGGAAACTTTCATTTTTTTGATGAATAGTGAAACCACTAAGTGGTAGTTAAAAAAATTGAATTTTTCATAAAACTTAATTTTACCGCTTCTGTGAGTGTAATTTCAAAAATACGAGAGACACGGTTGATTTCAGTAAGTAAAATGTGGTTTAATGAGATGAAAATAATTTTTGATGAATAGTAACTTTTTACTTTTTTTACCACAGTTAAAAGTAAATATGGTAATTAAGGGTAAAAATGATATTACTATTACCCTAACACATGTCCTAATTATATTGGAAAACTGTAATTCTACCAAAAACAACCTTAGGAATAAAATATGACCATTTAGGCCCACTTGGATTAGATTAGGACATTTATTATTAATTTATTTAAAGAAGGGTTAAAATAGTTAAAATCAAAGTTTAATAAGTAAATCATTTTTAATATGGGGTAATACATAAGATAAATTCGACTATAAATATTAATTAGAAAGCTAAAAATATTTCCTAGATAATGGTATTTTATTTGTAATTTTTAGACATTAAATAAGTTAATTTATTTATGACACAACGATGATGCAATAATTATCTTATTAATGAAATATTGACATAATTGATGTTATAAATACACCAATAAATGTGATTTGAGACTTTTTAAGAATTACACTAATTTTCTAGGTCAATATGACATGTTATTATTGATTTAAGTAACGTTTTTCGATCTAATCATTCTGTTATGATTTTCAAAAAAATCAATTACTAAATAGTGTCAAAATTGACATAAAATAATTTTAAAAAAAATGTTATATTATTAATTGTTATTTTATTCCAAAAAATCTACGGTTCGGCCAAATGACTTATATAAGGTTATATATATTAATAATAAACAACTTGTGGTTCGTTTGGCTTCTTATAGTATGTTTATTAACCTTATAGTATAAGAACACAAGAAGACACGGTAAAAGTAAAATTATTTAACTTAATGTTAAATCTAAATGATAAGGTTAAAATAGGAACCTACTTGTATAAATTCTATTGGATGAGAGGATTTTGAACCATCCCCACCTTATCTTCGAAATAAATTAATTTGGTGCTATTTAAAACCGAACTTGACTTTATAATAAAATAATATTTTTAGTTTTTCCAAAGGAGCCCCTCTCCTCCCTTATAAAAGGGAACCTCCTCCCCATCTTCCTCACACCACTTTGAGCCTTCAAGCTCGCCCAACCTCTGACAATTTCTTCTCTCTACTTCCCTAGAAACATCCTAGAGGTTCTATTCTTCTTCAAAGACCTATTTTAGTGCCCTAAAAGGAGGTCTCAAAGAAGCACTTCAAAGAAGAGGTAATGTCCGTTACTGATTCTTTCATCTTTAATTCTTCTTCCACTTCTTCTTATTTAGTTGTTCCATTATGAAGTAATATAATCAGTATCACTCATATACTGATATGTTATTATAAGTATGAAAAAACCCTATTTCACCATCTATCCATCCTACGGAAAAAGAAATCGCCGCGCGTGCGTACGTACGGAATACCGTCTCCACGCTGTGGTGTAATCTATTTTCCACCACCACCTTACTTGGATGGGTATAATGATGTAAATAATGACTATATATGACTATTAAAAAGTGTTATTGATTATGAAATAGTATACATACACTCCAATACAATTCCACGATCACGGGAATGATATCATCACTCGTGTGTACGTACGGACTACCGTCTCCACGACGCAATGAGATTCATTCTCCACTTTAACCATTCATGAATGATTATAAAATATATATAAGTAATCATGAAATATATGACATAATAATGATACTGTATTTATGTGTATATATATGTATGTCATCTACTTAATTCCATTCAACTCAATAAGGAAACAAAAACAACGTTCATGCGTACATACGACCTACCGTCTCCATGAACGGTGTATTTCTTTCCATTTACTGATTTATTATATATATGTATATTCTGAATATATATTATATATAAATCATGTTTTATATTGTGGAATTAAGTAATCATGATCTAATTAATCATATGAATAATTACAAGTCAAAACACGGATGACAAATGAAACAATTTTACCCAAAACGCTCTTTAACATGGAATTTACAAAAGAAATGGTAATATAAAGTCATAAGTGAACCATATATGATATCATAACAATGAGTATGATTCTGTAATAAGTCAATGACATTATTTAAATCATTATACAGGAGGTTCGGACACATACAAAGCAAATCGAACCTAAGGTAAGGGAAATATCTCAATCTCATTTTTATCTGAGATTGTTTATACTTTAGTATTTACTGGGGTGTATTTTATCATCCAAATCGATGTTTCATCAATATGTAATATTATTTCCATCCACCTACAATTGTTTAAATCCAATTTTACCCTTCGGTGAGTTTTTAGTAAAGGATATTAAAGGAATATTTTGTCTTTTTTCGTACGAGGTACTTTTTGACTTTTCCGACAAAAGTATGAAGAATAATTTTTTAACTTATACGGCATAAATGGATTTTTAAAACATTATTTCCAAGAAGGTTCCTTTACAAGTTTTGAAGTTTATTTTTAATCAACTTATTTTAGTTTAAAAGTTTATGACATGTTAAGAAAGGGAAAATGTTTTTGAAGTAGAAAGGATATTTTCCTCAAGAATGGAGTTCAAGTGTTTTATCAAAAATTATTTTCCATCTAAGATAATAAAGGGTTCTGTTTCTATCCATATTATTACATTTATTTTATTATGTTGTGATGGAATTATTTTTATGAATTCCTTTATCTTATATGAATTTTTTTATGATGTCACGATGTTTAAGATTCCCATTTTTATTACACTGGTTATGCTATGATGTATGGTTTATGATTTTGTGGCGTACATAAGAATGGTATCATTATGAGATGGGTGGGACCTATATCTCCCTCCAATGCATTGGGTAAAGAGTTTATATCTCATGAGATATACATGGCTGGAACGATAGGTTATACCGGTTCAGTGAAACAGGACTGAAACGAGGAGTGAACTCGGTTCAAAAAGGGACTTTGTCTACTACGATAGTCTTGGCAATGAGTCTTGACTAATAAGAAATGATTCTCTATGATTATGTGTGTATGCCACAAAGTTTCATGTTTTATGTTATGATTATTGGGATTCCCTTTCACTACAATGATTTGTCCCATGTTATGAAATTATGATCTCCATTGCAGGTTAAGATTTCCAAAAGATATGTTCTTATGAATAGGACGTGATTGATATTTCTTTTGTTTACTCTTACTGAGAATTTGAGCTCACCATTTTATGTTTTCTTTTCCCCAGGACATAAAGAAAGGATTTAGGTTTAAAAAAGGAAGATCTATATGGGAGATGTTGACAATCTTTCACCACGATTAGAAGATTATATTCCGAGTTTCCAAAGACACTAAACTATTACGGTCCTTGTGTGTGTGTTTTTGTTATGTACTAAGTATTCCTCAAAAGTAATGTAATTTCTATATACGTCAAGCTTCGGGTCTCTACACAAATACTGGAAATTGAAGGCCCTGGCAGGAGGCCACAGAGGTGGAGGGATGTGGCTCGATGGAGCCATGGGTGTGCACCGGTCAATAGTATCTGTCGTGAAACGTGTTCCCACCGCATTGACCGTAGTGCCATATGGCACAGGGTCAGGTGATCGCATGGTCCAGGGATGGGAGTGGCAGCGGGTTGGACAACCCATCTGAGAGAAACCCGTTCATGTTGTGTCAGCCGAATTGGGGTGGGTTAGGTCAGACCGACCTAGTTAGATCAAACCCAGACCCAAGTGGCCCCTTTTTAAAAAATGGATCATAACATTAAAACCATATGTCAATTTGATGAGTTGTTTGTAGCAATGGGAACCTCGAGGAAATGGTTTCCTTTTGAGATAATCGAAGGGAGTTTTTGGGAAGGATGGTTTATAAATGTTTTGGCTCGAGGATTCGGTGAACCTTAAACAAACGCGGTAAGAACAAGAATCTAGTGGCTTGATATAACCCACACAGAGTGTTTCTCCTATTACCACATGGGGTTTGTCTCCTACGAAGTGTATCTCTTATGCCAACAAAGACTTTGTATCCTACGGAGTGTGTCTAATACACCAACGTGTAGTGTGTCTGCAACAATGTGTGTCTCCTTACACTATATAAGGTTTGTCTCAAACCTAGTGTGCCTCTTGCACTAACAAGAAGTGTGTCTCCTATACATATGCAAAGTGTGTCTCCTAGGATGACCTAGATTGTGTCTCGATGGATATAAATATTCCTATAATTTCATAGTATATGTATTCCATATATGTATATAGGTGTGAGATGGATCAAGTTCCTCTCTTGAATATAATTATTAGAGGCTACACTTCAATTACCTCTTTGTTAATATTCTTTGTGCATTTCATTGTGGTTTAACCTTATGTTTTGGGTTCCTTTAGGAGTGTTGTTTTTCTCACCCCTACACAGGAATTTCCTGAATCTTTCGTGTCCTGTGCAGATGATGGACACTTTGATGTTGTCCTAGGTGGACCAAGACCAGGTTGTTCTTAGAGTGTTCTAGTAGACGAGGTGTGCTTCTAGGGCTTCAGGAAACTAACTTATACCTACCTTTCAGAAGGTGTTTTTACAGACGAGTTTACAAACGTGTGCATTCAGATTGGAAGAATTTTATTTTGCTGGGATTGTATATTTTCACCCTTAACATTTTTTTGTTCTTGTTTACTCAATTTGGGTTTTTCTTATTAGAATACATTCATGTTGCTCAATGTTTTCGGTTTTAACACCATTTCTTGTAAATGGATGGGTGTGTGTGTGTGTGTGTCTAGGTACTTGGGAGAATGACTCCAACATGTGAGATATTGGTACTCAGCGCTAGTCGTAATCCCATGGCCTATGGGAGATAGGTTTGGGGATGTCGGGGCAAGGGCCCTGGGGGATGGGTCATGACGACCTCTCAATCAAATGAAATTTGAATATCCATAGTAGTCCAAAAAACAATAAAAAATCACGGGAAACTGGTTTTCTCTAACACCACGAGTTAGCCTAATGTCAATGAATGTACTATAGAGAGGGGAAATAATCAGTACTATCTAGCTAATTTGTTTTAAAAAATTCTATTTCTAAATAATACCTTATGGATAATTAATGTAGTAATTCACACTTGAAATTATTAATATCTAATACAATGAAACAAAGTATAAGTATATCATAAAATATTTGTATGATGTTGAATCTGAATGTGAGTACCTACACCTTACTGTGATCATCCTATTATTGTTTCATGGATTTTAGTATCATAATAAAATATAGTGACTACCCTATAGGTATAACTTTAACAAAGTGTTTCAAAAATATACTATATAGTTTTTTGTAAAATGTTATTAGATTTTTTTATTCTATGGCCAATGTTTTTTCAAGAATATCTTTTATCATGAATATTATAAATATATCAAATACAAGGATTAATCAATTTTAATAAAATTATTATTTACCACTTATTTTAATTTAATAGAATAATTGTCATATGGATGAGATAAAACATGCTTGTGAATAAATTTTGTCCCCTCATACCAATTTTTGGATATATTATCACAAGATCTCACACTACCTTCATTCATGTTATCTATATATCATTAATGTGAGTGTGCATTCAAACATTCATGTATATGTGAACTATCAACTCAATGCAATGTGATATATTCTTCTTTACACCACAATATTGAACGATTCTATCATAAATCAAGATTTTTATTTTTTTAATAAAATATATGTGATATCACTAATGAAATCATCAAAACAAATGAATTGTTGGACAAATAATTTTCTCCATAAAACTCTTGAGTGTGTGATTTATAAGTCAAAAACCTCATGCCTACATATTCTCCTTCAGATGAATATTATAAAAAAGACCATCCACATTGAACAAGTAATTAATTTCCATTTCTATTTCTTTTCATTCTAAAAATATGATAACTTTTCACAAAAAAAAAAGAATCACTCCTCAGGTAAATTACTTGATATTTATATGTAAAACACTTCTAACTCGCACTTCACTTTATACAAGAATCACTTTGAATCTATCCTCCATTAAATCACCTATAATATATTACATGGAATGAATTATATCATATTTCCTAAGTGGTTATGGGTTTTTTCAAACAAGCACACATATTTATGTAATATTACCATTCATGATTTCATGATGCATTTCTAATTGGTATGTGATTATGGTCACATCATTTGTATATCTACCAATTATCAGATTTCGTAAACATCATTTCCATTTAAAAAAAATCGAAAACATAAAATTATTTACATGAATGAATCACATATCCACATGTGTGATGTAGAGACAATTGAAAATCATTATATTGAGTATAGAATATTCAATGTTTCTCGTTTTTGATCCACCAGAGTTTCATGTATTTAGTATGCAAATACTTGTACACAATGGAATTGTTTGAGGAATAATATTTTCATATTTTCAATTGATCATATATCATAGACATCCTCTAACTACCTTTGAAATGTCTGTATCTCATTAAGGGGTTTGAATAGTATCTTTGATAGATATTTCCCACATCGAACATGGGGCCAGTTTGATGCTAACTAATAAATAAATATATGTTGTTACAAGTTACAGATGATATTTAGAGATAAAGAACCACATACACTCTCACACACCTAGGTCTCGCAGACCCATGAAGGTGCAATTTGCCTTTCCCATGAACCCATACACCTAAACTTACCCATATAATTACTACTTCCAACATACGGTCTCCATGGATAGACTCTCCCACATGGTTGAGGTATTACTCCCTTATTTGTGGCACTGAGTTCATCCAAATGGATTTCATGGATTGGTATATTTTTTCAATTCCAACCCATAATATATTGATATATTCAATGTATATAATTGATAAAAATCCAGTTAAATTAAATATACAACGTCTTATATTAACATACCATCTAATAATTAATATAAAAGTTAACATTTTTTTCAATCCTTTTCAATAAATCATTATTAACCACAAAAAAACTTTTTTGCACCCTTCATTGTATTATCTTAATTACTATGATGAAAAAATGTGTCTTAATTGAAATAAGTCCCAGAATGTATGATTATATTATCTTTTGTCACATTGTCTAAAATGTATCCACCTTGGGTCTTCAAGTGACTTCCTCACAATTATTATTTTACAAAAATTAAAATATAATACATAGAAACTATGGGTATTAGATTTCAATAATATTAATGTATAAACATTTCACGGAATCCAACATGAAAAATATGATGCATGAACAATCACACACTCATTAAACCTCAGTCTAAGTGAAAAATATGAAATAAAATAACTTAAAATTATAATTTTTAATAATAATTTATATTATGACCTCATAATTCTTGAATATAAATTTAATTTTCCTTGAAAACAATGATATATACTCATGAAGGAGTTGGATTGGAACAAGGAATAGAGTTTTTTAATATTCTAAAAAGTCATATATACTATTTTTTATATACTAATTATTATGAAAATTGAAAATAATTCATGTATATAACTTATTATGTCCCAACATGAATAACTCTATAGAAAGAAAACAATATCATCATATGACGTTTGGAATACTTCCCCATATTCAAGACACTATCAACTAGAATATTTACAGCATGGTTAGATAATGGGGAAACTATACCCTCATATAAAACTACAGTAGAGAAAAATAAATAATATAAATGTTTTCATTTTATACTAGTGATATAATCATCACCGCAGATTATATATATAAATATAGGATTGGTAATATACTATGAAGACCATCATAAGAATTACATCATGCCATGTCTTGTTAGTAATGATGATATTCCATATAGGTGGACAACTGCCTATCTGAAGGGTAATATCCTTACATAGGTTGACACTCTCTGATATGATTTGAATTAGAACTCTCAATGGGGTGCAGAAAAATATTTAATATGGAATGTAGTGGTTAACATGGGTTTATAGTAGTGAAATAACAGAGTTTAATTTATTAGAATAATGAAACTCATTTTAAGGTAACACGAGAAAATATCAAGAATGCATCCTATCAGAATATGATATAAAAGAATCAAACCATGTTGGAAAAAATGATAGAACACTTACCATAGGTAATATATGTCAACCCATCAGGTATCATATTTTTATTCAAAGAATTAAATAAGAAATCGTAATAAGTAACCAATGACCTAAAAACAAGGCCTACCACCCTACACCAAAATAGTGTGACAAATAGAGTGATAAATAACAAATATAAGATATAGGATTATGGTGAATAACGCTATAAATAAAACCTGAGATTTGATGAAATAATAGATATCATATAGAGATATTATATCAATGAATGAAAATGGTGATGAAATGGCTCACACTAATAGGAACAGGTTTCACACCTTCTATATAATAAGGGGAAAACAGGGGGTGGATTGGTTAAATAATATCATGGGAGAACCCACAAATTACTCATTAAATAAAGTGTCTCGTAGTTTATACGTATTATTTAGAAAAACCATACTCCATCTATGCACCTATAACTATCATATAAAACACATCAAACAGTCTAGGTGCCCAGTTAGGATAACTATAAAGACACTGTGAGAAAAAACCTATGTTAAAATTTCTGCAATTTTGAATGGTGTGCATATGGACTCACATTGTTATGAAACCCCATGCGGCCTACTACTCTAAACCAATTTCTATATAATATTGGGTGGAATGGATAGTTGTAAATATGTGCTAGCATTGCAGATATTTTAGTTTGACTGATCCCTGAAATTATGGGGTCTGTTGAAGACATAAACTCTCTTCATACATCCCTTAGTCCTTAAGGACTACATAACAAGATAAAAAAATAAATTATAATAGAAAAAATTTTGTATACCTCTAAGAAGAGTGGGTTAATTACATATATCATAACACACCCCAACCTAAGACATTTATAATTGTTTATTCTTATGAATGAACATTTCAAAGCCTCCAATGCAATGTGTGATTATGACTTAGTTGACCAACAATATTGATTTCCCTAAAATAATAACGGTATAAAGTTCATGTAGAATGTACTAACATCTTAATAATGAAATGATAATATAAAATGGAATGATATATATCCTTATCAATCATTATATTCCATAATGAAAAAATGGATTGATGATACTTACTTTATATAGTGTCAGGTTTTTCTAAACAAACCCCAAAAATATCATGGTGGAATAATGACCCTCCCTTGAGATTATTTCATATCATATTCATCATAGGGAATGATACCCCATAATATATGAATCTAATCATTATCATTACCAATATGGTCAATATAGCCCCACCCCTAAAATACATATCAGTATTATCTAAATGGGGAATTGAATCTCACCTTAGAGATTTATAACTTATCATCATCTAAGGAATTATTATCCCACACTTGAAACTCATATCATAAAAAAAATAAAATTGGAATGGTTCTCTGACTATGAATCTTAAATTATATATTTACTATTTGAGAATATAAATATCCCCTTATAACTAATATATCATATCCAGGGAATGGACTTAACTACTTTAATCCCATATAACATCATATCCGGAGGAATGATATCCAACTTATTATAGTCATATGTATTGTTTATGGAATGGAACCCACACCATAATAACACTTATATATCATTATACATCATTTTTAAATATTATAAAATAAGATTTTATATATAATAAACCTAGGTGAATAGTTACCCACTATTAAACAAACTCAATCAAATAAAGAAGATTAAGACCCCACTATAAAATATCTACCATATATCTTAATCGCATAATTTATCCACCATCTTAAACATGATAAAATTTTACTTAGTTAGACTCCTAAATTAAATTTTTTTATCTATAACTATATTTCAAATATTTTATAACTTAACTATTATATATTCAATAATACTTATCGATATTAACACAAGGTAGGGGAAATAACTCTACCCCCTATGTAATATAAAAACATAGGTACCCCATATGGGGTCTTCTATCGTACTCATAAAAATATTTTTCAGCATGTATCTCAATAAAACAATTCCCATGTTATAGTATAATTGGACAAATTGGTATTACAAGTATTCATCCCACTAGAGGGACAACATAAATATTATATTAGTTTTAAGTTAATTTTCATTAATTCCCTCACAAAACATAATCACAGCTCCCTCCAACTATATACCCATATATATAACCATAGATATGACTAGAGGTGGAGCTGCCATTACATATACAATTATATAGAAGACATAATTCATGTAATCACATGATTCCAAATAGACTATTCATTATATGTCCATTTTCAATCCATTACAGGACACATTGCTAAGGGAACAAAAGTAAAATTTTAGAAGGTTGAATGCATTTCAATTTTTTTATTGATAATTTTTTATTATATATATATATTTTTACAAAAACCGGTTAATACCTAAGACATCCATGACTGAGGCATCACATTATTTCTCAAGAATCCAAAAATATAAAACAATAATATAGTCATAGTATAATATTAAAACAGTTCATTTTTATTTCATGGTATATATTATACAATTGAAGAGACAATCTATAAAATTGTATATCACAAAAATAATATAACTTAAGGATATTCTTATGATAAACATTATAGAACACTTCATTGCACTGTTTCAAGCCTTATTTATTCCACATCCTAATCAACTTAGCTTAGGAGCTCCTATAATAGTCTTCCACATCTAAATAATAATCTATTAACATTTATAGTTTATTATTTAACTATAAATGATAAGGAACAAATAACATAAACTCACATAGTGGACACCTATGGATGATTCCTCAAGTAACTACATGATTACACCATGTGGCGTTCTCCTATTACCCCTATAAATGAACATTCCATTATACTACATTCAATAAGGATTTAATAATCACCAAAAGATTAATAATCTCTCTACAAATCCACTATTATGAAGAGTACCTATATCATAGTGGAAGAAGTTTTGAACTCTTCATTATTATAGGATGTCCTTTATCCAAAAAATAAAAAATATTCTTCATCTAGGTTGGATTACATGATGATATTTTGTAATTGATTCCAAAAATAGCATGTATAAATGAAAATTACTGAAAAAAAACATTGGAGGAAAATAACTCAAAACAAAGGGAAGAACACTCTTCAAATCCACCATGGAAATATTTAGGAATATGCATATTTCAAGAGAAATATATAAGTTTAATTTGGGGGATTTAGTAACAAATTACACTCTCATAATGAAAATTTATAGTATATCATTGATGTAGAAGACCATAATATAATCTATTTACTCCTGTTTGAAATGATATGGATGATGCCCCATCACTAATCGACCAATGAGGATCACAATGTGATTCCCTCTCCTTGAAAATATTAATTTTCCCCCATTGGGTTATAGTATTCCACACTTCCATAAGATAAAATCAAGGACTGTATGACATATTCCTCATAGATCTAGCCCTTTATTCATTTCATGGAATTACCCCTTGAGATTATCAGAAAATATAGAGATCATAGCCTTTATGAAATGGACTCCACTCTACAAGATATGTCCTTCACCCTTAATAATATGACGTTCTCCCATCATGGAATCTCTCCTATAATATTTTCTATGACCCCTCTACTTTTACATGAATTTATTTTGTGGAAAAATCATCATAGTGTGACCTCCTTTATCTTTAGAAATCAATTAAATCCAATATATTTAATTTGGAAATATTTGACCCTCTATATCCTCACTACTAATCATATATGTATTGTTTATCCTTATTGTTTTATCAAATAAATAAGATTCCTATCAGTATCTAACATAATCACATATTTTTTATATTCATAAAATGAAACCATGCATGAATTCATTACCACCATATATAAGGAAATCCCCATATAAAAAATACCTATATAAATAAATTTTTTTTGCACCCGGTGGTCACATATTGACATATATTTTTAAGTTATTTCACTCTCTTATATTCTATAAAATAACTCTATAGTAAAAACATAGATTAACATGACCATAACCTTTCATAGAATGACTATCCATATTTTTTTAGTGAAATTATTAATGAGTCCCCAAGACCCTTCTCTAATCCTCCCATGATCACACGTAAAATAAATTTGGATTAGAAAAAAGACACATAACACGTTTAAGGGACTTATGAACATTTAGAATCCATCTCATAATCTATATTCAGGAATATTATTGTTCACTAAAATCAAAATCCCAAATTTCCACTAATTATCACCCACCCATAAAGATAGAGATCATTATAGGGGAATATTAAAAATTCTTAAATAAAAATTGTACTATGAAGAGAATGATTCAAGTTAATTAATGTGAATTATTTGGTAGGAATATTTTGGTTTTGATAAAAAAATAGTTATCTATGAAATGATACTATCATATTACTGCAACATCCCAAATACTATAAATAAATACACATTCACTATTCCTTATGTGATTTGGATGTATTTGTTTATGTAATGAATCATTTTATCCACTCTAATTTATATCTTAGTGGTCAGAATCTTTCTCAATTAGTGTTCAAATAATCAAATCATTCTATAAAATACATTTTTGGTGTCATAAACATCATTCTATTATGAGTAAATGGACGTTTTTTCCCGGATGACTTATATATTCTCAGTGTTGTTAATTTGAAATGTATTATTCATTCTCCAATATTCCATGGGAGACCAATATTTAAATTATAAGTAACCATAATCAAGGATCTTGATACACATTCTTATTATATTTTATGAGTAAACTATGAATAATAATATTTTTTAATCAATGTTTCTTTCTAAATAATAAGACTAGATTTTTACTATATCTTATTATGAATACAATTATTTCATATGTGTTGATAATTAGTTTTTAAGAAAAACATGAATTTAGGATCAAAATTGATTTCAACAAGAACCATGGATAAATTTTTATTAAACAATATTTTCAATATTGAACAAATATTTTGTGAAAATTTTATTTTTTTCATAAGTTATATATGTTATTTGATAATGAATATATTTTATTTTCAATAATTTTCCTAACTCTTCATAATTTAACATGTATTTTTAGAAACATTATTAAAATAGATTTGACACCATCATTAGAAAAACTACCTCATTTTGAATTGAAACATTTAAAATCAAATCATTTAGTTTCTAATCATTTAGATAATGATATGTTCAATGTGATAGTTCAAAATAATTATAAATCTAAAAAATAAAAATAATGGTTGAAAATATTGAAACAAATTAAAAGGTAAATTGGTTGAAATCTTATTGACACACCAATAATAAACCCAAATATTTCCATGTAAAAAAATGTTCAATAAAAGAAATTAAAATTGGTAATGAATCCCTAAAGAGGGATAACAAATTAATTTATAATTATAAAAAAATACTTCAATAACTATTATAAGATATCAAAATATAAATAATTTCATATTCCCAATGATTTAAACTGATACATACTATTCCCAAAAGAATAAAAATAACTTTTATGAAAAGTTATAATAATTAAATGGTTCCATCAATGATTTAAAATAGTTTGAGGTTATGTATTTATTATCAGAAGATAAACAATGATAAATAAAAATAACGTTTTCACATCTGATTTTCAAAAAAATATTCTATAGATAATAGATTAGAAAATCTATTACTATTTTTTTATTTGTTTCACAATATTGTTTTAGGTTATCACTACATTAAAAAAACATAAAAAAGTCAACATTCACATTATCTTGTTGTAAAATTATTTATAACAAAATAAATTTTTATTTATGAAATAATATATGTACATTTAAATTATTTATAAAAAGATTTTTTTCATGCTAAATTGAAATAATACTAAATATGTTCCATTATAAAAATTTAATTTATGGATGATAATTTGACAATTTTCATTATATTTTGAATGGTGTTAATTTTTTATAATAAAAATAGATTTGTCTTATGGTTTGAGAAATTTTATTTTATAATTGAAAGTGGTATCATTTTATTCTATTTAATTTATATATATTGAATTTATAATGTTAAATATTTATTTGATTTTACCAATAATAGTTTATATATAGACTCTAGGAAAAAAGTTAGCTGTCTGTGGCTGTTAATGGTCTTATAAATGATCCATTATTGGTTTTATAAAATTTTCTATTGGATTAAATTTCTTTAAAAAAATATTGACTACATGTTTTATGAAACATGTTACAATTCTATTTATGAAAAAAAATATAATGATTGTAACCCCTGTCAGTAGTCCACCGGTATTTATTGTTCGAATTCATTTAATGTGTGATTCTTAAAACATGGTCGTTGGAGTAGTCATGTGCATGAATATTTTTTTATGATCACATTTAAGGGTAAATTAATTATACACTCTAGAAATCACTTATATCACTTAAAAACTATATAGAAATTGTTTTTGTCAATTTATTTTTCACTAGATAAATTTCAACAATATTTTTCAATAGGTACTGTTATAATATATATCAATCAAGTAGCTCTTAGATGATTCATTAATAATACATATTTGAAACCCATTATGATGAAGTGGATGAAGATTCTATATGAATTCAATGAGGTAATTAAGTAAATGAAAATCTATGAGGGCATTTTGAAAATATATGAGATGTATTTTTTAACCACTCTTTAAATCAAATTTAAAAACAATCATTATATTGGAACAAAAACGAACTTGTATAATTTTATATAGGGTTGGAATATATTTTCCAACCAGGTTATGAGAAGTAAATTAAATCATGATGTCATAATATAGTTATATAATAACATGACGTGTTTAAAAAAACCATATATTCCTCAAATAACCTTTCTGTATCTTTGAAATTCTTAATGTATGGAGAATTGAAAAAATGGTCCAATTTGATATATCTTTTAGATTTATATACATTAATATGCTACTGAAAATTTTATCTAAAATGATTTAAGTTTAATGTAATAAAAACAGTGATTTGTTTTTCTATGAATGTTTCCTTATTATAAACTTTTTTCTACATTATATTATTAGGCGTATTAATTAGTGACCATGTCATAATTTCTCCAAAATGATTATAGATAAACAGTAAAAATCAAGTGGATTTTGAGAAGATACATCTAATAATGACCATCAAAGAACATATCGTCATGTTGAGGTTACAAAATAATAGTTGATGAAAATCTTGGAAAAGGAATTATGGCCAAAAACAGAAATTTTGGAGTATGATTTTAAATGATTAATTGTTCTCTTATAGAACTGTATTCAACTAACCCCTTGATATCGGTCATAATAAAATTATTTATCGGAAACAATATCATTTTCTAGTTATGTTATAATATAAATCATTATGGGTTGTGTTCATTTTATACATTAATTTGTGAGAATATATAAAATATATGATGTTTTATATGTGGGAATATTATAGAAATTAATTTCTATACATGGAATGGCCTAGATTAATCAATGAAAACACATTCAAAAAAAATTTACATATTGGATAATTTCTCATAAATATTAAAATTTATGTTAGCTGTGCTTTATTCCAAATATATTACACTATATTGTAATAGTAACTCTTTTTTTATTCACTAGAAATTAAATAAGGATAGTTATAAAAATTAATCAATGTGATTGAATTTTGAAGAAAAATAACAATAAGGATTTTTTTTTCAAATTACCTCAGAGGAGTCAAGTTTCCTCCCTGCCATCTAGGAATCATCCCAAAAGGTCATCATTTTTCTTTATAAATATTTTCATACTATTATTTTATATCTAAATATTATTAAAAATATCATCTTAGAGATCATTTAGGGTAGTTTAATTGAAAAATTTGAGGGAGTGTAAATTTAAATACAAATTTATTATTTTGGTCAATCAATTTAGTTTTTTATTTTCTTGTTATAATTTTTAGAGTTTATATTTTTTATTTTTTAGACCTAAGAAAATTATCTAAACTATTAATCCTTTCATGAATTTAAAATATTAAAAATTTTGTGAAATAACATCCTTTTTGTAAAATTGGGTAAAATGAATATTGACTAAAATGTTATCTCATTCATCAAAACATTTCAAATAAATCCACTAGAATCATTAACTCAATATTTTTGGACATTATTTCTATCAAATATTAAATATATATAGATCTTCCTTGAATTATTTCCTTAAAAAAAATAAACAAAAGTAAAATGAAGTGTCAGGAACAATTCAAGAAATTATAATGGAATAAAATTTTATAATGTGTGGGTAGGATTAATCCATTTACAAGAGTTAAAATGACCTAATATCTACTTTCCCAAAAATCGTTTTCCCACCATATTTATTAAAAAAATTATCATTATGTTTTATTGGTTTTGAATGGAAAATTCATTGGATAGTTTCACTCATTCCATAAGTTATTAGTAGAAACCAGTATTTTTATAGAGGGTGTGATGGCCTCAACAATTGAGCAATGATGAAGCAACCCTCAGTTAAGATTATGTATATGAATATATTATAACATTTATAAATTATATGTGTTATTGTGTAGTGAATGGTTAGTTTAATAACGATGGATGTTTTAAGGTATTTATTATATTAAATTTGATTCAAGTGAACCATTTTCACATAGATATTATTTACAGAGGGATAAAAGTACACAAAAATGGAACCTTAGTGATGTTGGTGATGGTTATTACATGGGGTTATGTAAAAGTTCATTTATTGGGGAAGTGATTCATCTAAATTATTCTTCATTGTTCATCAATTTTAAATTAATTTTAAACTTATAGAAATAATATTCCATTATTTCTATATTATTACCCAATATATCATAGTAATTGAAGAATATATTTTAAAAAAATATTAATAAGGTTGACCATTATTTTGGAATAAAATTGATTGATATAGATGAATAACCGTCAAATTTTATATTTTTATTAAAATTATAAGTGTAGTGCAGTAATTGTCATTGATAAAGATGATCTTTGGATTAATAATTACTCATACTACCAAGTATCTATAAAATATTATGATGACAATTTCACCTCATAGTGGGGATGAGGATCCATCATCCAAATGAATCGAATCTCATATTCCTTGATCATAATTCTTCCTAGTGAAAATTTAAGGTATAATATTTTCTTCAGAATCAATTAATAATTTAATGTATTTTATATCGACCTACCTAGACTAAATCAGATTTATTGTTACCCAAGGGAATCAATCAAGATATCATTATATACAAACAATACCTCAAAAAATAAGGAATCATTAATCCTTGACTTAATAAAAAATGGGATCTAATATATTACAAAAACTCAATGGGAATTTTATCCACATTATTATAACCTTTGTTATGAATTTTAAAAATCATTGCTATATGGGGATATAATGTCATGTTACATAACCTACATAACATGTTGTGGATATGACAATGATAATTGTACCCTATGTTATATCATGTGAATTGTTTTTTGACCGCAATGACATTTCAAGGGGAACAACATGATCTATCATAACATAAACGTCCTCTAGAGGGAATGAACTTGAGATTCTGTTCTCCACCCAAAACCTTATTAGGAACCAATTAATGATATGTTGTGTCCAACATATTTTTATGTCTATATTTACCCATTTTATTTACTGTTATATATCTAACACTATAGTTAACATAGAACTATTTATTATCCACAAACTGTCATGAATTATCTATTAGGATCAAATAGAAATAGAGAAAACCATTATATCCCATGAAGAGGACTAATTCTACCAAGGCCACATGCATGGGTTGTAAGACCAATGGAATATTTTATTCATCCTAAATATCAACTTCATAAAATAACGTAATTACTAACTATAGGTGGAACATTTTCAAATTGATAGATTGATTTAATTTTGTTCATGGGTGTTAATTCCTCACTTATTTATATATATTTTAAATCTACCCCATGGAGTTGTAAATTTCCTTATAATTTTTTTCCAGAGATCATCTGAGGGGAGTGTGATTTTACTAGTTTTTGTAATTAGTATGAAAATATGAGAGGTAATATTGAATATTATAATGATATATTAGTTTTTTCATAATAGAATCCCATTTTATTATGAAATCCTAATATTTATATAAAATTTTATTCACTATTTTAGATATCAATCCCATGAATAAGTTCCATTCAATGATTACACTCTAACCCATACACATATATTAATATCAAGGATCACTAACACTACATACATACCTCTATTCCCATTAATGCACAACATTTCTTCTCAGGGTCCTATTTTTATTTATTAATGATCTCTTGAATATTGAGTTTTTTTTGAGAAAGATGAGCATAGGGGATCTAATATTGAAAAAACAAAAAGTTACACAATTAGAAAGGAGGTTATTTTACATTTATCAAGAATCAGAAAATGCATCAAGTCATTAGGCACCGTGGGTAGTCGCATGCATTGTTCTTACAAGGTACCCTAATTTGCAAGGCCATCCACAAGATAGTTCCCTTCCCTAAATGTGTGCATGACAAATTAGATTATATTGGAAATTTTTTCCAGTCAGTTGACCCATTTACCGGTTAATTTCCTTGAAAGATGATATTGATTCCTCCAAACCGCTTGAACAAGCACTGCTGAATCACACTCGAACCAAATATTGTTTCAATGAGTCTGATGGACCATATAAAGCATTCTAATTAGCATCGTCATTTCAACTTCCAATACAGTGGCCTGCCCACAAGGTCCATAACAACACTCCAATGCGTCCCCCTGAGAGTCCCTAAAAATAATCCCAAAACTTGACGGTCCCAGATTTCCCCTGGAGGACCCATAAGTATTGCATTTGATCCATCCACTAAATGGGGGGGGGGGGACCAAGAAACCTCCATTGTTCCCCTTGACTTAGGGAAAGACCCTGCAACCAGCAATCTTCTTAGAATCAGGAGGTCCTTCACCGAATTTTATCAATGGTCACTGACCCACTCACTGGCCACTCTGATTGCCGATGGAATATCTTCCAGTGCCGAGGCTTAATGTTATTTCGCCCTTCAATTCACAATGTTGTTGCGAGCTTTCCAAATCGAGTGAATCACTTCAGTGTAAGTGATCTGAAGAAGAGTTTTTAGTTTCTTGGATTACTTTACATTAAACATCATCTGCAAGAAATCTAGAACGTAGGAAGCACTGGGAGGATGATGCTCGAATGTGTTGAGAACATATTTCCAAAGTGAAGAAGTAGTATTACATGACATAAATAAATGATCAACATCTTCACAATTCTGATGACAGAGAGCACATCTAGAACAAAGTTAAACCCCCTTCCTTTGGATAGCTTCATCCACTAGAATTCTGTCATGAAAAATCCTCCAAAGAAGCATAAATTGATATGGATGTAGGCATGTTTTGTTCAAATCACCAATCAATTTTTCCTCTCTTGGAATTAGATGCTTATAAAAGGATTTTGAATCCATCACACAATTTGATGATCCCTCCTATAGAAGCATGTCCTCTTGATTAATAAATTCATAGTCATTGATAATGGAGATAACCACTTCTGGAAGGATCTTAATATGATCAATCTGATTTTTGATGGAAACCTTTGGATCAATATATTGTTCCTCTGCATTAACACACTCAATAAGTGGGCTTCCAGTCCAGTTGTCTGTCCAAAATTGAAGTGAATAATTTATACTGACCACCCAATGAGAACACCGCATTATGATGTGAAAAACTTAATGCAAGCCAGGCCAAATTGAAGAGTGAAGATATCCCTGTTACCTATAACTATTCTTGACAAAATTCTTTTTCATAAAAAGTATAGAGAAGCATATTTTTTATAAACCAAGTGCCAATGAAATTTGGCCTTCAATGCATGGTTTAAGTAGAAAATATTCTTGATACCCAGCCCACCTTGTCTGATAGGCATGCAACATTTTTTCCATTTTACAGTGATAAGTTTCTTTTCCGACACACTTTTACTCCAAACAATGTTACTCATCATTATATTAGGAGTTCTAACAACAGAGGTTGGCATCATATAAACCATGCAGGGGTACACCAGCTGTGAAATGACAACATGTCTGACAAGACAAACACATCCATACATAGAAAGAGACTTTCCCTTCCAAGAAGAAAGAATGTTTCTCAATTTATTAAGGACCTGTGAGAAGTGTGATGCTCTTGGTTTTCCCCAAATAATTAGAACTCCATGATAGAAAAATGGGAGAGATCCCTCCCTAAGTCCAAGCATGTTGATGAGTTGATTCTTCCAAGCAACTTGAAACCTTTTTCCAAAAAAGATGAAGGACTTGCCCCAATTAATCTCTTGTCCAGAGACACTCTCAAAATTATGAAGATCTAGATTAAGATTATTCATGCTTCTCATATCTTCCTGAGTGAAAAACAAAATATCATTGGAAAAAAATAGGTGAGAAGGGGAAAAAATACCTCTAGCTACTCTTAATGTGATGAGATCCCCCTTGTCCACTATATCAGTGAGGTGTTTGCTCATTTAATCTTCAGAAAGTGAAAAAATAATGTCAGAGAGGGGATCTCTCTGTCGCACACACCTAGAACAAGTGAAGTAACCCTTTGGTGACCCATTGATCAAAATGGAAATTCGTGCCGACTCTATAAACATTTCAATCAATTGAACAAACACCGCACAGAATCCTAATTTGTGAAGAACTTTTTTAATGAATCCCCAGTCCATCATATCGAAATCCTTTTGAATCTCAAGATTCAAATCCACATTTCCTCCCTCGATGTCTTCTTGATAAGATTAAATCACTCCGAAGTAGTGAGCATAAAATATTGTCTGTTCCTGCCTTTTAAAAAACCAAACTAGTTCCATGAGATGACTTTCTCACTAACACAACTAAGCATGTTGGATATAATCATTGTGATGATCTTATAAATTTTGTTAACCAACAAAACTCATCTGAACTATCCAATTTCACTTTCATTCTCTACCTTAGGGATAAAGGAAATGAATTGGTAATTAAATCCTGAAGGTAGTGACCCACATTTAAAGAAGAACTGAATAAGCACACACACCTCATTTTTAATAATCTTTCAATAGGCTTTAAAGAAAAAATTGGTAAAGCCCTCAGGTCTAAAAGAGATATATTTAATGAGACCAAACACTACCTCTTTAATTTATAAATCCATTGGAAGTGAAGTAAGAAATCTGATATCCTCCTCAGTAATCTGACTAGGGATAATGTTTCCTAGAACCATTTCAGTCAGAGCTCCACCATTGAAGAGATATTTATAAGAAGAAATAAAATTATTTTCAAGATCCTGCCTGGTCTCTAGAATTATATCACCTTCATTAATAATTGTAAGGGGTCTATTCACTCATTTGACCCTTAGTAATGAATTGAAGAACTTGGTATTCCTATCCCCCTCATTGATCCACCTATATTTGAATATATCCTTGTGAATTTTGTCCCTGATTCTTACCAAATTTTTCAGCTTGATTGACAGTTCAGCATCCGTTTGCAAGTCACCTAAAAAATTAGATTTAGTATTCCTTTCCTATATGTTTTGAATCTGACATTAAAGTGACTCAATTTTGGCATCCAGAGAACTGAAATTGGATTTTCTACACTCCCTCAGCTTAAGCATAATCATTATGAATTTTTAGATTCATGAAAATTGACCCTCCTAACTGGTTGTAGAATTCCACATCTCTTCAATAATTTTTGAGCATTCTGGCATTGAGACCCATGTAGTATTGAATCTGAAGGGGAGTGGATATCATCTCTCACTCCAACAATTACTAACCAAGAGAGGATGATGAACAGAATTTAATTTTTCCAGAGTGACACACTTTGCTTACTTTCAAGCAACAAGAATACCATGATTCACAAAAGCCTAATCAATCTTGCTATCCCTCATAAAACTGATATAGTTCATGTACCAGGTAAACCCAGCACCAATAAATTAATTTCCACCAGGAAGATTCTCTCGATGCATTCTATAAACTCTCTTATAGAAGTTTTATTTGTATTCGTGCCTATTTTCTCATTCACATGTAGTGTGGCATTAAAATCACCCATAATAATCCAAGAATCTGATAGACTGCTCTCCGAATTCTGACGCTTCTCCCACAATGGCCTCCTGTCCACATAAAAGTTGCAACAATAAATTACAATGCAGAAGAGTTTCTTTCCACTCTCTTTCAAGCTTCAAGTGATAATTTTATTGTCCTCATCAAGAATCCTTAGAGATTCCACCCTACGATGTTTAAGTAACCAAATTATATCAGGATTTGAAACAACATGGGTAGTACCTAAAAGACTATATCCTCTAATGATGAACAGATTTCCAAGATTTCTAGAATTAATCTTTGGCTCAGAAATTCCAACACATTAGGATTATACCTTCTAATGAGTAGCCTGAAGGAACCTTCAGTTTCTGGGTTGTCTATGCCCTAACAGTTCTAGAAGATGAATTTCCTTTTGACATTGTTCTAGAGGTCATACCTCCTTCTTTCCCAATTAAACATGATGATCTTCTGGGTGTTTCATTCTGATTCATATTTGCATCCATACCCTACTTATTGTTCTCCATGTCAGGCCTAGCCTGAGAATCCTCTTGCAGATCCTACATGCTAGATTTTTCAGGTTCATTTTTGCTGGAGTTGTCCCTCCATGCATGCTCATGTTCTACCCCCACCTCAATTAGAGAATTAATGGCATGCATCACTATTTAGAACTCAAGTAACCCCAAAATCCCCTTAATTTCTGAGTCAATTAGTTTTAAAACCAAGTCCACAGTTTGAAAACTATAGACTGTATCCCCCACCTCAAAATAAACTTCCTGCATCTGCTCATTGATGTCAACCCAGGTACTGTCCATGACTACATTGTCTGACATGATAAGCCTCTCATTGCCTGTATTTTGAGTATTCTCTTCTTCAAACAGGTCTTCCCATGAAGGTCCAGTCTCAATTGATTTGTATCTATTCCTTTCCAAAACATGATCCTTTCCCTTTTCCTTTTCCTCATGCACTCTTCTCTTGCTCCACGGAACTTCCTTCCAGACTGGAGAAACTGGCATTGGATTTACTAGTATCATGACAACACATCATGATTGGAAGTCATGCCCAACCATTTTACAATGATTTCATAATCGAGGAAAACTCATAAATTCATAACTAATCTCCAAATTGTGATCCTTAACATCAAGAAAAAATGTGATCATTTGGATATTGCTTCATTTTGATCTCAACCATGATACACGCATAAATGAAAAGATCACCATTTTAGGTATGCTGAAAAACTTTCAGAGGGGTACCAATTTTTGAAACAAGTTTATTCAGAATATTTGGATACCAGTAAACCCACTTTAATTTGTAGATTCTCCTCTAGACCTGCGCCATTGAAAGATTTTTCTTGAATGGATTAAAATTTTCATCCCATTCCGCTAGCCTCAAGAAGCCTGAATTCAAGTTAAGGTTTCCCATTCTCCAAACAGAATCCAGATCTTCTTTCCATTCAAGAATAATGTGATAATAACCCTTACCCAATGGTATAAGCAGCCACCGAGAAAACCCCCAGAAATTTCCAATCCTCAACTTCAGATCAAAAATCGACCATAGTTTCATAAAATTTTCATATGATGTTTGACCAAGAACCAGGAAGTGGCAGAGCTCCATTCTTTGCTGGAGAGAACTTTGGTCCACCCCCACCAAGATTGAACCATCCCCAACCCGCGTAATCACATTTCCATTCATGGAAGAAGCTGAAATATTTGATTCCCCTGCAAGAACTCCCTAAATGAGAGATCCCTTCATGATTGGGATGAGAAAACAAGTTTTGGGTAACGAGGTATTGGTTATTTCCACACCACATAAGAATCAATGTTAACCAATATAAATAAAATTTCAAGGATTAACATGATCCTAATATATTGAAAAACTAAAATAGTATTTAGAACATATTATAAAGAGAAAATTTTATATTAACAATTTATATTATGATTATTTATAATTCAATAGAAAATTAAATGCTTCTTATAATTTATATGATAATCCAATTATCTAATTAGATATAATGAAATAAAAATGTAAAACATGATTAACCTGTGTAGAAAAAAATATTGTATAAGGGATTTTTTTATCAAACGTATAAAATGGATATATATATATATATATATATATATATATAATTTTCAATATATATTAACATCATTAAATACAATATGTGAATAAGGAATGACAAAAATCCTATTTTAGAAATCATAACATGAGAAGTAAGAATCATTCAGAAAAAGAGATTGTGAGAAGGAACATTAAATATTAATAAAATAATATGGAATATAAAATATTTATAGTAATTTGTATAATATATAAATTTATGGTAGAATGTGATCAATGGTGATGTTTTGTAACTCAGTGTAAGGGAATTAATTCATGAATCCTTTAAAAAACATGGTAATGTAATAGTAATTATCAACCAAATAGAGGTCGCGAAATGATATTATAGTCTCAATGAAATAATTGAAAATTATTATATGTTACTAATATTGGATATTAAATAAAACCTACAATATATTTTAATATTATGTGACATGGATCAAATAAATTGTGTTGATATGTGGTTCTCCTTACATTTAAATTTACTATTGATGAACTATCAAATACTTTTTATTAATATTCATTGTAATAATTCCAATAATAATTATTTATATTACAAAAGGATCAAACCCTTGTGGAAATATATGTAATGAACTTATTTATGAATAATATAGAGATAAAATTGATCATGAAATGTGTCTTGATAATAATATAATGTTACCCCTACTATATAAATGATTTGCTCTCCCTGTTTTCATTACATAGTGATTAGGATTGAAATTTTTAAGTGGAATATAGATCATAGTTGAATTAAGGGGGAAATTTTCATTTAATATTCATCATTACATGATCCATAATATATTCATACCATTATTTACTAATTTATAAATAATATTTTTCTTAAAATATATTATATATAGACATTCTAGATTACTCATAAAACATGTCTTATAAATAGAAATAAAAAAAATGAAAATCATGTTTAAATGAATAAACAATTTAATATATATTATTTATCCTTAAAAAACGTGAAATATATTATTTTTTTATAATTTTATCACATTATATCAGCTAAGGAAACTTTTTGGACATCTCACATATTATACAAGAACATACATGAAATTACATATAGTTGAAGGATAATTAACCTGTTAAATAATATTTATAAATTTCCTTAAATTCTAAATAATTTGTTATTCATCAATATTACATATTATAACAATTCATAAGAATATATAATATACTTACCATTTTGATAAATTCATTATTATTTTATATTTTAATATTCTTTTGTTGTGTAATAGTTGGTTAATTATTTTCATAATTATTATCTTTTAAATTTTAATATTTTTGGTATACAAATATATTTTTTTATAGATCATTTATGTCCCTTAAAACCATTCACTACCTTATCTCATCTCATTCATCAAACTCCATAAATAATTTTTACTTTTTTCTATATTATAAATGCACTACATCTGCATAATATAATATTTTTAACATTTATTTTGATGTAGGAATTAATTTATATTTATTGGATAATTTTATTATTGTTTCATAACTATCTAATATTATAGTAAATGTTTTATTGGTTATTATAATTATCTAAATAACTATTGATAATAATAAAATAACAAAAAATATAATTCCCTTTAAAATAAAATATTATTTTGAAATGTGTTCAAATGTTTTAATCAACCATTGGACAATTAAAAGTCAAATATTAATTTTTTGAATTATTTTTTTATTATTTATAATAATAAATTTTATAATATATTTAAGTGATTCGTTTCTTCAAAGACAGATATTAAAAAATTGGTTATATGGTTTTTGTTCAACATGAAATTTAATTTTTAAATAAATTCAACTCCATTGCTTGACCTATTATGAAAATGAATATGGACATTTAGATATTTAAAAGTTATTTATATATAATTTAAATTATCATTTTTGTAATAAAAACAATATTGGTACTTATAAAATTATATGCATTCAAACTAAATTTTAATCTAAATGATTATTTTTTAAAAAATAAATATGAATTCTTATATACCAATCAAAATATTATAATATTTATTTTTTCACAACCAGTCCTCCAGGGTCCATGCCATGACTACCCCAATCCCGCATTCCACAGGCCAGGAGATGACAACTACCACCAAAGGCGTAAATCCCTAAACTGGGAAGGCATTGCCTTTATAACTTGAAAACACACACAACAAAGCTTGAGCTGGAAACTAAAAACTAAGTAAAACTATATACAACAAAGTGCTGAAAGTACAAGGGCCGAAATACAAGCCCAACAAGAATGTACAAGTACAATTGGAAAAACAAGTGTAACCGAAGAAAGGTTAAACAACTGTTGGATCATCCACCACAGATCCTACCTGAAGGGTAGGTACATATGGCCTCCACAGCACTCCACGTCTGTCCATCTCATCTGTGTACTGTCACGCCATGTGGTCCATCTCTAGGTACCATACAGTCCTGGAATACTCAGCCTCAGTCATCACTGTCCATCGTTTACAACCAACAAAACGAGCTGTGGGAAAAACCTATATAGGAGTGAGTATAACGATACTTTGTAGGGGCCCTGAGACCCTTAAGGTCTCACAAAACCAACAAGGATAAACCATAAAGTATTAAATCAACAGATATCCACACTTAGGTATATGCCCATACATATACCTATGTTATCAGGTAATCTATCTCAATCATGCGGATAACACAAATGTTACTAACTCAGATAAACCAGGATTTTATTCACATTATCAAAACCATGGGTGTTGGGGAACTCCTGCTCAATTGAATACAGTGGGCCTGCCACAACACCAAGGAACTTCCCACTAACATTGTACTGCTGAGGTACTTCTCCTGACGAGTACCTTGGGCCTGCTGCGTCACCAAGGCGCTCCCCACCGTGGGTCTGCCGCGTCCCCAAGGAACTCCGCCTCGTAGCCTGCTGAGGCACTCCTCCTATTGTGTACTGTGGGTCTGCCGTGACACCAAGGCGCTCCCCACTGTGGGTATGCCGTGACACCGTGACGCTCCCCGCTGGTCTAGTAGAGTCACTCCGAGTCAAAACGGCCAGCAGTCGTCAGGTCTCAGCCAGCTTCTAGGTCTCCGCCAGCTACTAGGTCTCTGCCCTCTACTAGCTCGTCACCAGAAGGATCCTCTCTACGTGCTGTTGGCCGATACTCCAACAGTCGCGAAGTAAAATAAAGAATTATCTCAAAGGTCCATCACATCACAGGGGTCTCAACGCATCAAATAGTGGGTCAATCGGACGCCCGGTCATTGAGTTATTTGCCTTTTACTCCCCGGGGTCCCGGTTGGATTTGTGTACGATCCAACAGGACTGTATCTCAACTATCCCTTGAACTCTAGTGGGGTATACTGATGGAACCGTCATGCTCCCAGATTACCAGCGCCACTGATGGTTCATCAAACAGATGTACGGTGCCAAAGTTATGGGCAAAAGTAAAGTAAAGTGGTCGGTAGTGGGCTCGGGTCCGGTCCCACCCGGTCAGACCGATCTGGTATGTGTCAACCCAGTCAGAATTGTTGGGTATGGCTCGAACCATTGGGCGGGCCAGCCTATTAGGTTCGACCTGGTCCATGCGCCCAACCCAGCGGGCCGCATGGGCGGTTCGGCCTGGGCTCGGGGCTAGTTCGGCCCAGAGAACCGCAAGGGTGCGTCTCAGCGTCTCGTCCCAAATGACCAAGACCGGTTTGGCCAGCACAGTGATGGGCATAGATCGGGTGACACGGGCACGCGGGCCTGCGTGGTATGGCCGGAAGCACGGGAGGCGGCTGAGTAGGGTGCTTGGTGGGCCAGCTGGCAGCCGGGAAGGGTACGGTGAGGCCGAAAAGCGGCCGAGCCGGCCAGGTGGTGTAGCCGGGCAGGCGGGCACCACGCAGTTTGGGACGGCGCGGGCCGGTGGGGGTTTGGACGGGGTGCACAGAAGGCCAGCAGTGGTAGGTAGCCGAGCGGCGTAGGTAGGGCAGCAGGCGGCCGAGAGGTCGGCGCGACTCTGGCTGGCAAGCGGTGCGATTCGACCCGAGGAGGCAGAGTCGATACGGTCAGAGCGCCGTGAGGGCGGCACGGTTCATGGAGGCCACAGGTAGTACAACCATTGCCTTCATCATTCTGTCGCATCATTGCTTTGTTTCCATGCCCTATATTATCGTAAACAAGATCGATGAAGGGGGTTGGGCCATGATAGATTGGCCTGCACCCTCCACAGTTAGGGTCATAACAAGAGGCTCTCAAGTATGAAGCACAAGAACCCTCGTTCTTCATTTTGAGAGAAATGATGTACATGGGAATTGATTATAAATAGATAAAAAAATAAACCCCTACCTTTGTTCATTGATTGCCGAAGAAGTCGCAGAAAGAAGATGAAGGTTATTATCGTTCTTCGCGTCCGCCGCACACTTCCAATTCTGTGTTGTGTCAGCTCATTGACGATGATGCAAAGGGTAGGTCAGTTAAATACATCCCACGTCGGTAGGTGTCTACGGAAGGAGTTTGAAGAAGATTGTTGTCGGCGTTATTCATTATTTATTGGAAGCTTTCTCCCAAGCTCTCCTCTTTCCAAAGCTTCCACCAAATTGCAAATGCCAAGATAAAAGTGATATGATTTCCCCAATTTAATTGTTGGCATAATATTTAAATTGGAGAAATTAATTACGTAGGTTGGCGTATTAAGGATGGAGCGTTGGAAACATTATAGTTATAGGAGTCAAGAGGATCTCCCTCATTAGTGAGGGAGAGTTTAGAGGTTTTCCTCTGCCACCATTAATTGGGGGTTTAGCCGCGTGTGGTCCGCACGTTGTAACCACTAGTGGGAGGTTATGTTCAGGAGGGCCCCACCACCATAACCTCTCATGGGAGGTTAATGTGTGGTGGTCCCTCCTCCAGCTTCCATGATGAGGTTTTAACAAAAAAACACATGGCAGATCATATAAAATTAAAGCTCACTTTATTTTATTACCATCCACAAAAACCCCCAAAACTAACTTTTAATGTCGACCCACTCACATCGAGGTGACAGTCTTCTTAAGTGAATACCGACACTGCGAGGTAAACGATGTCCTCAGATTTCAATTATGAGCACCGGTACAAAAGTTATAAAAACCATCTCATATGTTTACAGAATGTACCTGAACGAAACATACAAAATTGATTCCTGACACACTGGGCATCAGAATCATGCACCACATGTTTTCATGGACTCATAAAATTACTATGAATCTTCAAAGAAATTTTGACATAATTTTCGGGTCTTTACATTCTCCCCTCCTCAGGGATTTACGTTTCCATAAGTTACAACTCAAACTAAGTGAACAAGTGGGGCTGCTGAGAATGAATCTAAGCTTCCAACTCCCATGTGCTCTCTTGGAGTTTCAAATGTTTCCAGTGAACGCGAACCAAAGGTATCAACCATCCATGTAGGACCTTCTCCCGTCGATCCTCAATCTCCACTAGAACCTCTGTAAAATTCATCCCATCATCGACATCGAGCTCTCCATGATCGATGATGTCGTAAGGGTCATGCCTGTTTCTTTTTAGATGACATATGTGGAAGACGTTGTGTACCCAGTGCAACTGAGGTGGAAGAGCTAGGTGTTAAGCCACCTCGCCTACTCTACTGAGGACCTGGAATGGTCTGACAAAACTCAGAGATAACTTTCCACCTCAGCCAATTCATCGTATACCTCATTGAGTTGAGACGTGTAAAAAGACATGGATTCCAAACTTGAACTATAGATATATCTGTCTCCTATCAGAAAATAAATTTTTCCTGCTCTGTGTAGTATTTGTCTGCTCCCGGATGATCTTCACCTTCTTTGTGGTAGACCGTACCATCTCTGGTCCCACTAGTGCTGACTCCCAAAGGTCAGTCTACCACAACGGTGATCTTGAAGGTTATCCGTATAACGCCTCAAAATGCGCCATCCCTATGGTGGAGTGGTAGTTGTTTTTGTATGAAAACCCCACTAAAGGTAATTGATTTACCCAACTGCGACTGAAGTCAAGGACACATGAACAAAGCATTTCCTCGAGGGTCTGAATGTTCCACTCAGTCTGGCCATCTGTCTGAGGATGTAAGGCGGTTTTCAGATGAAGATGTGTCCGGAAAGACTCTTTCAACCCCTTCCATACCCAGTATGTATATTGTGCATCAAGATCGGAGAAAATAGATGAAGGTACTCCATGTAGCTACATAATCTCCGGCACAAAGTGGCGTCCCAAGATCTCTAATGAACCCTGTACTCTGATCGGTATGAATTGGGCCAACTTGGTGAGTCGGTCAACAATAAACCAAATCGAGTCATAACCCCTGGATGTATGTGGAAGTCCCATCACGAAGTCTATGGATATCCTATCCCACTTCCACTCCGGGACCTCTAAAGTCTGAACCAAGCCTGCTAGTACCTTGTTCTACGCCTTCAATTGCTAACAAGTGAGGCATCGTGAGACAAAATCTGCTACTACATTCTTCATACTTGGACACCAGTGCTACCATCGAAGGTCCTGGAATATCTTCACCACTCCTAGATGTACTGCTAACTCTATGTCATGTGTAGCATAGTTTTTCTCATGCTGTCTCAGTTTCCAAGAACCATAAGCGATCATGGCTTGCTCCTGCATCAGGACACACCTGAGTCTGGTCCTTTCTGCACCGAAGTAGACTACATACCCCATGCCATCCTCTATAAGCCTCAAGATGGGGGTATTAGTCAGCCTCTACCTCAGCTCCTGAAATATCTGGTAGCACCTCTCTGACCACATGAAGGGTTTCCCCTTCTTTATTAAGGATGATATTGGCGCTTTAACTCTAGTGAAGTCCAGAACGAACCTCCGGTAGTACCCAGCCAAACCCAAGAATCTATGTCCGTCCATCACACTCCTGGTTGGATCCCATGCAAGTACCACCTAAATCATTGCTGGATCCACTGCCACTCCAGCCTCCAAGATGACATGTCCCAAGAAGTGAACCTCTCGGATCCAAAACTGGCACTTCGAGAGCATATCATAAATCTCATTCTCTCTGAGTGTGTCCGGTACTAACTTAGAATGGTAGGCATGCTCCTCCTCAATAGTCGATTAGATCAGAATGTCGTCGATTATGACTATGACAAAGCAATCGAGGTATGGCTGGAAAATCCTGTTCATGAGTCCCATGAACACTTCTGGAGTGTTGGTTATGCCGAAAGGCATAACTAAGAACTTGTAGTGGCCATACCAACATCTGAAAGGCCGTCTTCTTCATATCCACATCTCGAACTCTGAGTTGGTGATAGCCTAATCTGATTTCTATATTTGAGAACAATCGTGCTCCCTTCAACTGATCAAAGAGGTCATCAATCCTCGGGAGTGGGTACTTTTTCTTCACGGTAACCAGGTTTAGGCGACGGTAGTCGACACAAAGCCTCAAGCTCCCATCTGCCTTCATGGAAAACAGAATCAAGACTATCGAGGGAGAAACACTAGGTCAAATGAATCCCTTATCCATCAAGTCCTCTAGCAGTACTCGCAGCTCGTGAAGCTCCACAAGAGCCATCCGATACGCTGGTGTAGACATCAGTGTCATCCTGGGGTACAGGTCAATGTGGAAGTCCACCTCTCCGTGAGAAGGTAGTCCTGTAACATCATTAGGGAAAACACCCTCATACTGGTCCACCCCTACAGGATATCTCAGACTCTCGACATAAACTTCTATGAGGGTAAGGTAGGACAACTAATTAGTGATCAGCTGAACCCTCCTCTGAGTAAGTCCTTATTGTGTGGAAAAAGATGCCTTATTTCTGGTGAAGGTAAACCTGGTCCCATCTATGCAAACACACCGCACTTTGCGCCTAATACAGTCGATCTGAACATGGACTGTAGATAACCTGTCCATTCCTAGGAAGATTTCTTAAGGCCTCGACACCGCTACTAGGAGATCCCATCCGAAGCTTTCATCTCCTAGAGTAAGCTCACACTTTCGGCACCAGTGCAGAATCGTGGAGTCTGCTCCTGTAAAAGTCTCTATCCATAAGGATCGAGCCAACGGCTCCATTGGAATCTACGAGCTGTGAACGAGGGAAGTGGAAATGAAATAGTGACTGGAACCTGTGTCTATAAGAACAATAGCTATGGTGGAGTAGACACAGGTTGTACCTCTTATCATCTCTAGAGCACCGTGATTGTTGGCCTTAGCTACCTGGAGCTAAGTTCTCCCCTATCCACCTGCTCCTGGTGGTCTGGGTGGACCTCTTAGTGGTGGTGGAAGTAGCACCTCGAAACATCATCCACCGCCAGCTGCATGACTCGCTCCTCGTCCACGTCTTCCTGCTACCTATGTACTGCCTTGGTCGAATCTATGCCTCTGCATTGGAGGTCCTTTGACCGACTGTTGATCATGTGAACAGTGGGTCGGATCATCATGATCCATGTGACCCTGCCCACCACTTGAGAAACACTACCCGCTCCTAGAATGTATGTCTCTACTTCTGGTGCCCCACACAAATGATCCTGAGTCATGCGGTCATCCACCTATAGGTATGTTCCTCTTGGACCTCTGTGACTTCTATCTACTTACATCTACAGAAGACTCGACATCATGTTGACTTGTGGTGGGTCTTGCTACTAGAAATTAATCAGCAAGGAAACTCTCCACTATGAGGGCTCTCTCCCAAATCCCTGCATGCATTGGGATGATGAGTGAGATCAACAAAGCTCTATTCTCTTGCCCGAGTCCCTACTCGAAGGTCCGGGCCTTGATGAATGGGTCTCGTACCATATCAATGGAGTAGCACGAGAGGTCGGTGAACCTCTTGGAGTACTAAGCTACAGTCATGCTTCCCTGTTGAAGATGAAATGTTTTCCTGAATGCGCACTGCACAATGAGTTGCTGGAAAAACCTCTGCCTGAAACAGGCTCTTGAAATCTGCCCAGATGAGCGTCATCTCGTTGTGAACATGGAGCATCAAGCTCCACCATCTACCTACTGCTGCCTGTAGATTTCTGGCATTAAGTATCACCATGAGGTCTGCTGGTGTCCCCACCATTCAGAAAACTCTCACCACAGACCCCATCCAATCCTCAGCCACCTGTGGGTCCATCTCTCCCCTGAACCTGGGTGGCCTCTGGTGCTGTAACTCGTGCAATGCGCTTAAGTAGTGAGCATCGTTTGCTACTGGGCCTGGTGGCATCGGTGGACCAACGGGTAGTGGTACCGCTGGTTCCTCTGCTAAAAGAGGGCCCTACACTGAGGCCTCATTGCTCAATGGGATAACTGTACATAAAAATATTGGGGCTCTAGCTAGTCAAATGTGGGGAGGAATCCTGAAAGAAAAAAATGCGACATGGTCAAAGATTACACCTGGTGAGCTGACCTGTTTGAGCTGAAAAAAATAAAACTTTTAAAAACACACAAGCAATCAGTCTTTTCATGAAATAAGTTAGAAATCAGAAGGTAGGGTCCTCGTGTATGGATACGTTGGCCGCCACACCAACACTGGACTCCCTAGCCTAAAAACCACACTCAGTACCCTTAACACTATTGCATCACAGAAAAGATCAGAGTCTTATGTTCTGTGGTAGAACCGACTCCTCTATTACCAATTTGTCACAACCCATCCCCTGGGGCCCGTGTTGTGACTACCCCAATCCCACCTTCCATAGGCTAGGGGTTGGAGACTAGCACCTAAGGCGTAAATCCCTAAACTTGGAAGGCATTTCATTTATAACTTGAAAACGCAAAAAACAGAGTACGAGTTAGAATTAAAACACTAAGTAAAATAGTATAAAAAAGAGTGCTGAAAGTAGAGGTGCCGAAATACAAGCCCCACAGGAATGTACAAGTAAAACTGAAAAAACAAGTACAACAGAAGAAAGGTAAAACAACTGTTGGATCGTCCACCATGGATCTAACCTGATGCTTATGTATAGATGGACTACACAACACTCCACATCCGTCTGTGTCCTCAATGTACTATCACGCCGTGTGGTCCACCTCTAGGTACCATCCATTCCTGGAACAATCAGCCTCGATCAATGTTGTCCATCGTCTACAACCAACACAACGAGGTGTGGGCATAACCAGGGCAGGGGTGAGTATAGTGATACTTAGTAGGGACTCGGAGACCCTCGAGGTCTTATAAAACCAACAAGGATAAACCACATAGTATGAAATCAACAGATAACCCCACTTAGTTGTATGCCCATCCATATACCTATGTTATCAAGTAATCGATCACAATCAAAAGGAAAACAAAAAATCTACCGACTCATCTCAACCATGTTTTTATTCACATTATTGAAACCGTGGCTACTAGGTAACTCCTACTCAATCAAGTATAGTGGACCTAACGCGACACCAAGGTGCTTCCCACTAACATTGGACTATTGAGGTACTCTTCATGTCGATTACCGTGGGTCTGTTGTGTCACCAAGGTGCTACCCACTATGGGTTTGCTGCGTCACCATGGTGCTCCCACTCGTAGCCTGCTAAGGTAATCCTCCAATAGAGTAACATGGGTATACCACAACGACACCAAGGAAGTCCCCACTGTGTGTCTTCCATAACACCATGGAACTCCTCGCTGGGCTATTAGATTCACTCCGAGTCAAAACGGTCAGCAGTCGTTAGGTCTCAACTAGCTACTACGTCTCCGCAATCTACTCACTCGTCACAGGAAGGATCCACTCTATGAGGTACTGGTGGATACTCAAACTGTAACGAAGTACCCTAAATAATTATCTCAAAGGTCTGCCACATCTCAGGGGTCTCAACGCAAGAGACGAAACATCAATCGGACACCCGGTCTGTGAGTTGTTAGCCTTTTACTTCCGGGGGGCCCAGTTGGATTTGTGTACGATCCAACCTGACCATATCTCAACTATGCCCTGAACTCTAGTGGGGTATACTTCAAGGGACCATCATGATCCATGATTTCCAGCACCACTTACAGTTCATCAAATGGACGTCCGGTGCCAAAGTTATGGACAAAAGTAAAGTAATGGGGTCGGAAGTGGGCCCAAGTACTGTCTGACCCAGTTTCGGCTGACTCGGTCAGACCTATTGGGTCTGGCCCGACCCATTGGGCAGGCCAGCCTGTTAGGTTCGGCCCGACTCGCTGGGCCCTGCCTAGCCGGCCGCATGGCCAGTTCCACCCAGGCTCGGGTCCTATTCGGCTCGAAGCTCCACAAGGATGCGGCTCGGCGTCTCATCCAGGATGGCCTGGACCGGTTCCACCAGCAATGCGAGGGGCACGGCTCAGGAGAAATGGGGTGTTCGGGGTGCATGAGGCACATGGGGCCTGCGGGCCTGTGCTGTTCGGTCAGGCGCATGGGAGGCGGCCGTGTAGGCAGGCCGGTAGGGCGTGGCCAGGCCGGAAGGCGGCCGGGTAGGGGGCCAGGCGGGCGGCCGGGCAGGGCGCAATGAGGCCGGTCGGCAGCCGGGCAGTGCGCGGCTAGGCTGGTTGGCAGCCAAAAAAGGTACTAGGCAGGCTGACTTGTGGCAGGGTAGGGAACCAGGGGGCTGGCAGGTGGCCAGGTAAGGCACCAAGAGAGCCCGCGGGCAGCCGGGCATGGTGCTAGGTGAGCCCGCGGGCAGCCAGGCAGGGCGCGGCCAGGCCTGGAGGTAGCCAGGCAGGCCGGGTGGCGCGACCAGGTAGGCCAAGTTGGTGCGGTTCGGGTTGGCGCAGGCCGGTGGGGTTTCGGTTGGGGCGCACGGAAGGCCGGCGGTAGCTGGGATCCGGGCTGCATGGGCTGGCTGGCGGGCAGCCGGGCGGTCGGCGCGACTCGGGCTGGTGGGCGGCGCAGTTCGGACTGAGGCGACAGAGCCGATTCGGTTGGAGCGCCGTGAGGGCGGTGCTGTTCGTGCAAGCTGCGGGGAGCGCGGCCGTTTCCTTCATCATTCCATAGCCTCATTGCTTCATCATAATTCCATTGATTATCATAAACAAGATCGATGGAGGGGGTTGGACCAGACTAGTTTGGCATGAACCCTCTACAGTTAGGGTAATAACAAGGGGCTAGAAAGAATGAAGCACAACAACCCTCATTCTTCGTTTTTAGAGAAAGGAAGACCATGGGAATATATCATACTTAGATAAAAAAATAATCCCCTGCCTTTGTTTGTTGATCACCGAAGAAGTCGCAGAAAGAAGATGAAAGTGATCATCGTTCGTCGCATTTGTCGCACACTTCCAATTCTGAGCTGCATCGGCTCATTGATGATGATGCAGATGGTAGGTTGGTTGAAGACATCCCATGTCGGTAGGTTTATGGGGAAGACAATCGAAGAAGATCATTGATGACGTTCTTCGTTCTTCGTTTGAAGCTTTCACCCAAGCTCTACTCTTTCCAAAGCTTCCACCAAATTGCAAATGTCATGCCAAAAGTGATATGATTTCCCCAATTTAATTGTTGGCACAATAATCAAATTGTGGAAATTAATTACATAGGTTGGCATATTAAGGATGGAGAATTGGAACATTAGAGTTAGAGGATTCAAGAGACCCTCCCTAATTAATGATTGAGAGTTGAGAGGTTTTACCCTCCTCCCATTAATATGGGGTTTAGCCCCGTGTGGTCCCCTCTTCGTAACCTCTCGTGGGAGGTTATATTTGGGTGGGCCCCACCACCATAACCATTCATGGGAGGTTAAGGTGTGGTGGTCCCACCTCTAACTCCCATGAGGATGTTTTAACCAACAAACACCCACATGGCGGCTCAAATAAAAAAATGTGAATCTCACTTTATTTTATTACCATCCACGAAAACCCCAAAAACAAACTTTTAATCTCGACCCACTGTCGTCAAGGTGATAGTATTCTTAATCGAATATCAGCACTTCGAGTTCAACGGTGTCCTCAGATTTCTATTCAGAGCACCAGTTAAAAAATTTTAAAAACCCACTCGTATGTATACTGAATGTACCTGAAGAAAACTTCTGAAATTGATTCCAGGCACATCGGGCCTCAGTGTCATGCGCCGTAAATTTTCACAGACTCGTAAAATTCCGATGAATTCAAGAAAAAAACATCCCATTGAATATCCAGTTCTTTACATATATAATATAAGTAATTTTAAAATAAATTATTTAAATCATTACAAACAAATATTAAAAAATATCATTCATTATCATTACTATGATTAAAAAAATATTTACCAAACCTTACATTTATGAATAACAATAAAATATAATTTTTTATAAATTTTAGGAAAATACATTCTTATATTTATTCCATGATTATTGATAATAAAATATTTTTTTTAATTTCAATAATAAATTATGATAATTAATATTTTTTTAAAATGCATACAATATAACTGAAATAATATTTTTTATCAACATCTGTCACATTATGTTTTAAAAATCCAATATAATTTATTATAATGTAGTAATAATTTATATAATTGTATGAATGATATATATCATTAAAAATATATAAAATTTTTATAAATTTTATTTTTACATATATAATAAGTATATAATTTTCTAAATTTATCTATAAAATAAATCATTATAAGGAAAGACAATTTACATTTAAATAAATCTTCATCAACGTGATCATGTTACCATACTAATTTTCATTATATAATGATTTTTCAATTAGTCATATTTTTCCAATTGTAACATGAAATTGAAAAATTCATTTTTTAATAAAAATTTGAAGATTAATAACAATTCAATAACATGAATATTAACAAAACCTAAAACTGGTAAATTATTTAAAATTATGGGGTACCAAATCCATCAACAGGAAATTGTATCCTTGAAATTTTAATGTGTTCTCACTAATAAATGATATGATATAGAATCATAAAATACACATAACCTAAGATGTAGAATTTATTTAGGGAATAACATAGATTTCAAGGGTATGATAAGGAAACTTTTCATTTCATTCACATATGATTGGATTATTACAATTCTCATATTTTTAATGTTTTTATGAAGAAATTACTTGTAACACCCCGAGCATCCACGTTATGATTCTCTTTCAATAATGCAATAGCTTGCATTGTACGCATGTTCGAGATTCTAACACACCGCGACCAATAAAAATAGCCATTATGAATAGTAATACCCACTTTTTGAAATTATATATATTTTATATTTCAAAATGGAATTCATTTTTGGATTTGGAATATCGAAATTAGCCTATGATGATTTTTTGGTATTTTTCTGAGAACTTCCATTTTTTTTATGAATAGTGAAAAATACTTAAAAACAACTTTTTTAATCAAAATAATTTTTAGTGATAAATTATACTATTTAGAGGTTTTAAAGTGTAATTAGAATATATTTTTACCATTTTATCCAATGGATGTCATTATAATTAATTTCACTTTGAAATTGGACATAAACAATTGGCAATCTTTTGATATATATTGTTTCTTAAAAACACGCTATTTGTTGTGACAGCTGGAATTAATTATAAAATTAATTAATGCAACTTATATTTTTGGAATTTTTTAAAATAGAAATCAATTTTGAATTCAGAATATCAATTATATCTTAGGGTGAAATTTTGGAATTGTTCTGAAAAACTTCAATTTCTGATCAATAGTTAAACCACTAAGTAGTAGTTAAAAAACTGATTTTTCGTTTAAATGAAACATTACCACTTCTATGATTTGATTTTCAAAAATCCGACATACATGGTTGTCATTAGGAAGTAAAATGTGGTTCAATGGGATCCAAATAATTTTTTGGTGAATAGTATCTTTTAAGTTTAATTAATCACGATTAAAGGTAATTAGTGAAATTTAAGGTAAAAATGATATTATAAAAATATGAAAATACCTTTACACTTGTCCTAACACTATTGTATATGTCATGTCCGACCAAGAAAATCCATTGGTCAACTTGGGGACCCCATGGATCCACTTTGGTAGGAAAATGACATAAATAACTTTTTATTTAATGTTAAAATAAAAAATGTCACAAACATGAGTTGTTTTACTAAAACAATTTTTAAACGGGGTTATACAAGTCATATATTTGACTATAAATATTCATTAGAAATATAAAAAGATTTACTACATCATGATATTTTTTTATAATTTTTAGACATTAAATAAAATAAATTATTTATGACACAATGATGATGCAGCGATTACCTCATTAATTAACGATTTAAATAAAATGAAAGGATAATGTACAATATAAGGATTAAACTTGTCCAAAACCTATTGGATGAGTATATTTCGAAGACGTATCACCTTAGCCTCAAAATATATCATTGTGGGACCTTTAGAATCCGAAAATCATATCATAATAATGGAACATTTCATGAGTTCCAAGAGTGCCCCTCCTCTCCTCTTATAAAAGGCCCCCACCACTACCACCTTATTCACACCTTCCAAGCCACTTTTCTCTGCCACACTCTGCCCAAATACTCTCTCCACTTTCCTCTCTTACTCCTAGAACCCTCACTTTGGGCAGAATTCTTCACAAGGAAGCCTATGGCTCAAATCAAAAAGAGTTACCCGTTTTAAAGGTAGTGTTTTCCCTTTTGTTCTTATGTTTTATTTTGCTTCTCCAACCCCCTAAACTCTTTTTATTCCTTTATTTTGTAACAAAAACAGTATATTAAATATACTAGGATTTTGTTATGTGAAGGATTTGATTTACACTTACACACACCTTCGTTTAATGGTTAAAGAACATACTGTTTCTGTGGTTGGCAAATTTCTGCCTCACGAAACGATGATTGTTCAATCTTCTTTTAACACCTCTCATGGTGGCCATTATGATGAAAGTATTTTTATATATGATATATATTATGTTTGTGTTTTCCTTATGATTCTGTATTTTTCATTTATGTCATAACTTTATGATTTCCATTATGGGTAAACACGATAATTTCATTTTTGGAAGTGCGGACTACCGCCCCCTCAAAGTGATTTGAATCGTTAATGCCATATGTGGTATGTATAAAGGATGGAGTAAATGGTATTATATATTATATTATAATGTAATTATATTATACATTTATATAATTATAATTTCATTCCATTAAATATAAAATAGAAATGAAATTAGCGTTCATGCATACGTACGGCTTACCATCTCCATGAACGGTGCATTTCAGTTCTTATCTCTAAATGTTATGTAATATTATAAATGCAGGTATATACTGGATATATATGATATATATGATATCTACATCATTAAAATAATTCTGGATATAATGGATATTTTTCCACATGAACAACTTGTAATTATAAGATGTTTATTTTTGATTCAAGTACCAAAGATCGACAAAATGACCGTTATAAACTTAAATAACTACATAATGTTCATAACATGGTAATAAGTGATATAAAAGGAATAATGAAAATGAAAAAGTTTCTTAAGAAAATATAAATTAACTCTAGTTTATTATTCAGAAGGTTAAAGAACGATTGAGTCAAGTTGGACACGAGGTAAGGGAATTTCTTAACCCAATTTCCATTCTTTGGGTTAATCTCATACTTTCAAATTATTTCATGATATTATTATGTCATATCTTGTATTTGAACTTCCTTTATGTGTACTTATAGTGAATACACATAATATATCTATTTTATTTTAAAAATGATCTTTGTAACGACTTGGTCTCAATCTCCTTTCATTGAGGCATATTTGGTTTTATACACAACTTTATTTTATACGGTGTATAAACCCCTTTGAGTTTTACATTTATTCAAAAGGAATCTTTTTTATAAAAATCATTTTACTAAACGACAAAAAGGAATGTTTTTCTTGCCGTACGTATGCGGCGAGAACGACTTCTCTGCCGTCGTGACCATTATTTGAGTTTCGACTTCCTCTACATGCCATAACTTTTTTTAAATGAAAAATAAATACAAAGTTTTAGTTTTCTTTAATTTTGGTATTGAAAATGGTTTTGAAAGTGTTTTTATTACATCAATGTGTTGTATTGATATCTTGTGATTTAAATGTGGAAATTTTATGTTTCCTTTATGCATGTTTTATGTGATATGATTATGTTATAGTTTATGATATGTTTAAACCTATTCATATGAGGAATGCATTGGACTTAATAAGTAACGGGTGGAGCCCGCTATAGCTCCTCGATGCATCGGTAGGTCTCATGAGACAAACTAGTGTCTTGGCACGAGGCCTTGACAAAATCTTATTTGTGGTCTTGGCACGAGGTCTTGACTACGTGGTTATGATAGTCTGGGATTATGTATTCCATCATTATGAAAGTGGTTATTGATATTGCATGTGATTATTAGACTAGTAGAATATCAATGTGAGTAAGTAAATGGCATTATTTAATTTTATTTTTTCAATATTATGCTGAAGTTCAAGTTTAAAAAGGCTTTTGTTTTAGGTATACATTGCCTTAAATGTTAATGTTTATTTATGAAAGCTTCCGCAATATTGTTATCCTTACTGAGCATCTGAGCTCACCCCTTTCAATGTATTAATATTTTCTAGAATGTGAAGAAGTATTGTATGAATGAACTGCAGGGATAGTCAGAAGAGGATATGAGTGTGGACTATGGAGACTTTGTTATTTTAGTTTTTCACTTTATGATGTAATGTAACATTTATGAATGTATCTAGTGTTTCCAAGGCTACTAAACTAATTGGTCTTTCGAGACTTGATCTTTTGTGATCGTGCCAATGTTACGCAATAATACACCGAATCTGGAAAACTGGGGTCGGGGCATTATAGTTGGTATCAGAGGCAGTTTAGTACTAACCTTGGAAGCTAGATTTAGATAAACTCTAATTAGAGCACATAGCCCAAAGATAGACTTTGAGGATTAGTATAGAAGAACTTCCTAGAATTTTGGTATTATAGAGATGTTGTGAGTTTTCCGAGAAATACATCCCTGTCTAGATACGAGCAGGTAGAGGCGGCTTTGGAACAGATGTACCTAGGGTTAAAACCCAAAAACACCACTTTGAGCTGCACTCGAACGGGAACTGGTGCACGACAATGGGCCTTGCTGCAATCTTGGTTACGACACTCTCGGGGGATATGCTTAGGATAATTCTCATTTTTTTAAAAACCACTATGAAGGTTTATGAGTATATACTTCCTCAAAGAAAACATTTTTATGGATTATATCCATAAATAGTTCAATTTATGTTAAGTGTTTTACAAGTACGGAATTTTGTATTTTTATTCATAAACTGATCTAGTTTATGCCATTGTTTAGAAACGGCGCCTAGTGGAAGGAATGGAATCCGTATCAATATACGCACTCCATGTAGGGATTTCCCTCCTGCTCAAGATAATTATTGTTGATCTGGAGATAAAACTGGTGCTGATAAACTTATTACCATACTGGGACAACTCACTCAGGTTATGAATAATAACCTTACTCGTATGGAGAACGCTGATCCGCAACATGGACGATCAATGTTAGACCACTTCATGAGGAAACAACCACCAACATTTAATGGGGGTACAAATCCATTAGTAGCTGAGAAATGGATAAACTCCTTAGAAAAAATATTCCATGCCTTGGGGAGTAGTAAAAGGGAGAAGGTTGTCATGGCAGTCTACCGCCTCATTGGAGATGCCAATCAATGGTGGTCACTGATTCAAAACACAAAGGTAGATGAAGAAGTATCAAATATGGAATGGAGAGAGTTAAAAGATATTTTCCTAGAAAAATACTATCCTCGTGACCATCGAGCATATATATAAAGACAATTTTTGAGTCTGAGACAAAAGGAGGATGAGAATGTCGCAAAGTCTGAGGCCAACTTTACAAGGTTAGCGAGGCATGCTGCAGATTATATAAGTAACCCAAGAAGTAATATTGATAGTTTCTTTGATGGGTTAAAACCATTTCTCCGTTGAGATTTAGTATCACAATCTTTATCAACGTACGAAGATATAGTCTCGTGTTCTATCAAGACAAAAAAAGAATTCTCTAAATCTTATGACAATAAAGTAATGGAAGAGAAGAAGAGAACGGTGGAACAAGAGACAGATAAAGGGAAAAAGGGAAAGAAGGATTTTCCATTATGCGATAATTGTGGGAAGAATCACCCTGGTACTTGCCTAAAGGGAATGGGAGTTTTTTACAAATGTGGAGAAAAAGGTCACCAGGCTCGTGATTGTAAGGGAAAGAAAGAGGCTATCAATGTTGAATGCTAAAATTGTATGGAAATGGGGCATTATGCAAATGAATGTCCTAAGCATCAGAGAAACTTACCTCAGAAAAGGCCAAGTGAACAAGGACAATCTTATGCTATTACTACAGTAGAAGTGGAATAATTAATGTATTGGTGCTTTTGGACTTAAGGATTATATTCTGGTTATAAAAATAATGTGATATATATAAGGATTGTACTGCAGTACTTGTTGTTATCATTAAGGTTTTAATATGATGAAGGAAATCATATTTTTAGTATGTGACAATAAGAGAAACTTTACTTTGTTTAGGGAATCTAATGTTACAATTGATTTTGGAACTTAAGGACCTTTTAGAGAAAGTCTGGACGGAGGTATTTTGGATAAATATAAAGGTTGGAATATATTAAGTTGAACTTTGGATAGTATTGTTTATGGTTAAAACATTTATGAAGATTATTATTGGAATATTATAATACTGTAGTTTTAGGAAAAGGACAACCTGCAGGTTGGGGGATAACCCGTCGCGTCGGACAAAGCTGTAGGAATCAAACCCACAACCATAGTGAGACAGGCCTTTATTACCTACCACTAGACTACAGTAAGTCCCTAGTTATTAAAAAATAGTTTTCCTAATCTAAATGGTACGTGTTAATATTTTGAACCTTGTATGATTAGGATAAATATAATATTTTTGAGTTCTATTATCTTTTTGATTAAAAGATGAGTTTGTGGTAGAAATTAGTTGAAGGTTGAAACTCTACTTGTCAAGAATAAAGATATATATACCTATCTCTTATTTTATGAATAAATTAATTCTTAAACTTTAGTAAAGGGATATTAAAAAAATGTTTTATCCTAATACCTTATGTCTTGTTGAACTGATAATATTTTAAGTCAACATATATTGAAGGCTTTGAGGCCCTCAATTTTACACTTGTTTGTGATTGATGACCTCAATAACTCCCTAAAAATATTTAAGTTTTTCTTCCAATTATATGTCTCTAATTTCCACCAATGTTCTCCTTATCGAGATCATAATTTGGTGGTTACTTTTTCATTTCCCTTTCCCTCTTATTAAGGCTAAATTTTATTAACCTTATTTCCAATGTGGGTTTTCCACAAATGTATTTTCTATTTTCAACCATTTATTTTCAATGAAAATTTTCAAATTGTGAGGACACAATTTATTGAAGGAGTGTATAATGTAACACCCCGATCTTCCACGATACGCTTCTCTTTCAATAATGCAATAGCTTGCATTGTACACAAGTTCGAGATTCTAACACATCGCGACCAATTAAAATAGCCATTATAAATAGTAATACCCACTTTTTGAAATTGTATATATTTTATATTTCAAAATGGACTTCATTATTGGATTTGGAATATCGAAATTAGCCTATGATGAATTTTTGGTATTTTTCTGAGAACTTCCAATTTTTTTATGAATAGTGAAAAATACTTAAAAACAACTTTTTTAATCAAAATAATTTTTAGTGATAAATTATACTATTGAGAGGTTTTAAAGTTTAATTAGAATATATTTTTACCATTTTATCCAAAGTTTGTCATTAGAATTAATTTTACTTTGAAATTGGACATAAACAATTGGCAATCTTTTGATATATATTGTTTCTTAAAAACATGCTATTTGTTGTGACAACGGGAATTAATTATAAAATTAATTGATGCAACATATATTTTTGTAATTTTATAAAATAGACATAAATTTTTAATTCGGAATATCAATTATAGCTTAGGGTGAAATTTTGGCATTGTTCTGAAAAACTTCAATTTTTTATGAATAGTGAAACCACGAAGTAGTAGTTAAAAAACTGATTTTTCGTTTAAATGAAACATTTCCACTTCTGTGATTTGATTTTAAAAAATCCGACGTACATAGTTGTCATTAAGAAGTAAAATGTGGTTCAATGGGATTAAAATAATTTTTTGGTGAATAGTAACTTTTAAGTTTTATTAATCGCGATTAAAGGTAATTAGTAAAATTTAAGGTAAAAATGATATTATAAAAATATGAAAATACCATTACACTTGTCCTACCCCTATTGGATGTGTAATGGCCAACAAAGAAAATCCATGGGTCAACTTGGGGACCCCATGGAGCCACTTTGGTAGGAAAATGACAAATAACTTTTTATTTAATGTTAAAATAAAAAATGTCACATACATGAGTTGTTTTACTAAAACAATTTTTAAATGGGGTTATACAAGTCATATATTTGACTACAAATATTCATTAGAAAGATAAAACGATTTCCTACATCATGATATTTTTTTTATAATTTTTATACATTAAATAAAATAAATTATTTATGACACAATGATGATGCAGCGATTACCTCATTAATTAACGATTTAAATAAAATGAAAGGATAATGTAAAATATAAGGCTTACACTTGTCAAAAACCTATTGTATGAGTATATTTCTAACCCTTATCACCATATCCTCGAAATATATCATTGTGGGACCTTTATAATCCGAAAAGCATATCATAATAATGGAACATTTCATGAGTTCCAAGAGTGCCCCTCCTCTCCTCTTATAAAAGGACCCCAACACTACCACCTTATTAACACCTTCCAATCCATTTTTCTCAGCCAAACTCTGCCCAAATACTCTCTCCACTTTTATCTATTACTCTTAGAATTCTCACTTTTGGCATAATTCTTCACAAGGAAGCCTATGGCTCAAATAAAAAAGAGTTACCCATTTTAAAGGTAGTGTTTTCTCTTGTGTTCTTATGTTTTATTTTGCATCTCCAACCCCCTAAACTCTTTTTATTACTTTATTTTGTAACAACAACAGTATCCTAAATATACTAGGATGTTGTTATGTGAAGTATTTGAATAATATTTACACACACCTTCGTCTAATGGTTAAAGAACATACTGTTTCTGTGGTTGGAAAATTTCTGCCTCACAAAACGATGATTGTTCAATCTTCTTTTAACACCTCTCATGGTGGCCATTATGATGACACTATTTTTATATATGATATATATTATGTTTTTTTCCTTATGATTATGTATTTTTCATTTATGGAATAACTTTATGATTTCCATTATGGGTAAACACGATAATTTCATTTTAGGAAGTGCGGACTACCGCCCCCTCAAAGTGATTTGAATCATTAATGCCATATGTGGGATGAATAAAGGATGGAGTAAATAGTATTATACATTATATTATACTTTAATTATAGTATACCTTTATATAATTATAATTTCATTCCATTAAATACGAAATAGAAATGAAAGTAGCGTTCATGCGTACATACGACTTACCGTCTCCATGAACGGTGCATTTCATTTCTTACCTCTAATTGTTATGTAACAGTATAAATGAATGTATATACTGGATATATATGATATCTACATCAGTAAAATAATTCTGGATATAATGGATATTTTGCAACATGAACAACTTGTAATTATAAGAAGTTTATTTTTGATTTAAGTACCAAAGATCGACAAAATGACCGTTATAAACTTAAATAATTACATAATGTTCATAACATGGTAATAAGTGATATAAAAGGAATAATGAACATGAAAAGGGTTCTTAAGAAAATATAAATTTACTCTAGTTTATTATTCAGGAGGTTAAAGAACAATCAAGTCAAGTCGGACACGAGGTAAGGGAATTTCTTATCCCAATTTCCATTCTTTGGGTTTATCTCATACTTTCAAATTCTGTCATGATGTTATTATGTCATATCTTGTATTTGTACTTTCTTTATGTGTACTTATAGTGAATACACATAATAGATCTATTTTATTTTAAAAATGATCTTTGTAAGGACTTCGTCTCAATCTCCTTTCATTGAGGCATATTTGGTTTTATACACAACTTTATTTTATACAGTGTATAAACCCCTTTGACTTTTATATTTATTCAAAATGAATCTTTTTTATACAAATCATTTTACTAAATGACAAAAAGGAATGTTTTTCTTGCTGTACGTATGCGGTGAAAATGACTTCTCCACCATTTTGACCATTATTTGAGTTTCGGCTTCCTCTACAAGCCATAGCTTTTTTTAAATGAAAAATAAATACAAAGTTTTAATTTTCTTTAATTTTTGTATTGAAAATGGTTTTGAAAGTGTTTTTATTACATCAATGTGTTGTATTGATATCTTGTGATTGAAATGTGTAAATTTTATGTTTCCTTTATGCATGTTTTATGTGATATGATTATGTTATGGTTTATGATATGTTTAAACCTATTCATATGAGGAATGCATTGGACTTAATAAGTGATGGGTGGAGCCCGCTATATCTCCTCGATGCATCGGTAGGCATCACGAGACAAACTAGTGTCTTGGCACGAGGCCTTGACAAAATCTTATTTGTGGTCTTGGCACGAGGCCTTGACTACGTGGTTATGATAGTCTGGAATTATGCATTCCATCATTATGAAAGTGGTTATTGATATTGCATGTGATTATTCGACTAGTAGAATATCCATGTGAGTAAGTAAATGGCATTATATAATTTTATTTTTTCCATATTATGCTGAATTTCAAGTTTAAAAAGGCTTTTATTTTAGTTATACATTTCCTTAAACGTTAATGTTTATTTATGAAAGCTTCCACAATATTGTTATCCTTACTGAGCATCTAAGCTCACCCCTTTCAATGTTTTAATATTTTCTAGGATGTGAAGAAGTATTATATGAATGACCTGAAGGGATAGTCATAAGAGGATATAAGTGTGGACTATGGAGACTTTGTTATTGTAGTTTTTCACTTTATGATGTAATGTAACATTTATGAATGTATCTAGTGTTTCCAAGGCTACTAAACTAATTGGTCTTTCGAGACTTGATCTTTAGTGATCATGCCAATGTTATGCAATAATGCACCGACTCAGGGAAACTGGGGTCGGGGCGTTACATTCCTATTATGTATTTTAATGTTTTAAACCTAAGACATAACATGATACACCAATTTTTTATGATTTTAGGTACTATTATCCCATTGAGATTGGTAGTATGAATAAAATTCCTACATATTATTAAATTCATTCGGCATAAATTTATTTTTTGGTGTTTTTATGTATCAATATTCATATGTTATATAATTTTTATTCCAAATGTTTAATGAATAAATTAATTTTTTTAATATTGACCCCTAGAAACTATTTTTTATCATGTTCATTATTTTAGTATTTAATGAATCTTGATATGTATAAGACGATAATAGTTTTCATTATATAATGTTTTTTACAACGAGTTCACCATTATATTTCTAGGATTTTACAAAAACAAAAGTGGTCAGTGTTTGAGTATATCAACCAAATCTATAGTAAACCATTATATAAATAAGAAAAAAATTATATTATATCATAACCTATAATGCATTGCATTAAACATAAATCTCCTATAGTTCATCCTAGAATTTCTTATTTTTTATCTTCACCAAATCCATGAAGATTAATAAAACCTAAACATCTAAAAATGATTATTTATAAATTTGAAATAATTAAATTATCCAAATCATGAACATATATTCCTAAAAATATTCAAATAATCATTTTCCTAAATTATGTTATTCTCTTTTACATTAATTCACGTAATAACAAATTATGTTATATGTTTTGAAAAATAGTACACTCAAAAAATTACATTACACTTATAAAAAAATATCACCAAAAAATAAAATCACATAATAACTTCTAAGGGTATTTGTTATATTAAATTTATTCTAACAATCAACTATATTTACAAAATATGATATCTAATACTTTCAAAAATTTACTATGCTCCAATTTATTTTAAATCCAACATGGGGAAAAAATATAACATACCAAAAATAACTAATCCATCGTTACACATTTTCAATTAAAATTATGACACAAACAATCAAAATACATTTATCTTCACTATTTTAAAAACAATGTACACATAACCCTTTATAATAAATAAATGAAGTCCCGTATTTTATATATAGAAAGATAACATTTTTTATTAAAATATATTTAGTAATTATGTTACTTAATTTATTATAAAAAACAAATATAACTTGTATCATTATTTCATAATCACACACACTCATATTTAATAATATTAAAATTTATAAAAACACTGGAATGTTGATAATTAAAATAATTATTGGAATTTAGTTGGATGAAAGTATATTCATCCATGAATACAAGAAAAATGATAAAATATAGCATTGAGTAATATTTCAAAATAATATAAAATAACCAAAATTTATTGAATAATGATATAATATACGATACTCATAAAAATTTAATCAAAATGTGAACATAAAGAAAAATCATCTACAAGTAAATCTACAATATAATTTTTTCTTAGAACATCTTATTCATATCTCTTATAAAAAATGTAAAAAATATAAAAATTTGTAAAAATATCTAGTGAATCAATCATTAAAAAAAGATTTAGGGGATATATAATTATTTATTCTCCCTTAATAATATCTTAATATTAAGAATCACAACATTAACAAACAATTACATTATTCAATTTTATTTCAATATCATTATAGTAAATTTTAATATCGGTTATTCAAATTAAATACACCGACAAATTCCTTGTATTGGGGAAATGAAAAAGAATAATATTTATAAACCTTGATAAAGAATATTTTATTTTTTATTTCAATTATTATCAAAAATTGATTCAAATAAAAAATATTAAAATGATTATATAACATCTAATTTAACGAATAAAAAAACTATTTAGAAAAATAGATATATGATATATTATAACATGATTATTTAAACAAGAAAATAATTTTGTGTAAATAAAAAAAATCGAAGAGAATATATATTTTTTAAATAAAAAACTAAGAAATAAATGTAAATTTGTAATTATAAATGGATAGTTAAAACAATCCATAGAATATAACGAAAGAGAAATAAAACATTTTCCCACACCAAAATCATAATTTAGGAATCACTAATCAATTTATGATAATATTATAATAGAAAACATTACATATATAAAATAGTGGAAATATATCATAAATAAATTTTTTTTAAATAAATAACAATATATAAATTTGATACTTGAGTGAAATATATATTTCATCTAATTGAATTGATATTTCAAATCTCCCTATACAGATATAATTTGAAATGAATCTATTGGGAATTATTCTTATGATTGGATGATTAAAATTGCATGAATAATGTTTAGGGGAAGGAATTTGAGATTCATAAGTATTAAAAATTATTCTTTGGGTGTTTTTTGATAGGCGTATAATTAGTTTTCTTTTCTATATATGATATGGTTGTTTTTTGTAAATTAAATTAATTAATTGAAAACGGTGTAACATTTAAGTTGAGCTTTACTAATAACTAAATATTGGAGTAATTATATATATATATATATAAGTCATTATATGATAATGGTAGTGAAACCCACATAAATATAAGGTGGGGATATATGAATTTGAAAAAAGTGGTGGGATTTAAACAAGAAGTGGTATTCAATATAAGGAATCACATATGGAATGTGGGATGTGAATTCCTAAGGACCCCTTACAATTAATGATCAAAAGAAATATATTTGAAAAAAATAAATACATATTAATGTATTTTATTTTTTGAATTATATTGAATATATTTTTTCCAAAATTTATAATATATATTAAAATTTAAAAAAGTGTTAGACAAAATGATAAATATATCTAGAAAATGAGACTTCCATATATTTTTTTATTATCCAAATTAAAAATTTACATTGTTTGAAGGGTTTATAGAAAAATAGCATAACATTTCTTATTTTAATTTCAAAATTGATCATTTTGAATAACCATAATAATATGATTGATTTATGATCCTATAACATTGGGATTTACAATTTCATTTTGGAAGAAATTAAAAAAACAACATTTACTAAAAACTAATTGATACTTTGATTTTAATATAAGGTTTTATTTATGAATTGAATATACTAATTGTTTCCCTTTTTATCCATAAAAATTTAATATTCTAATGGGATACTTCCACTACAATTGTAATTCAAATTTGTTTAGAGTATGAAAAACATTGTGATAGGGATTAATTTTACAATTAAAATTAAATTCATCAAAAAATATTATAACCATGAATTTAATTGACTAAAACGTGTTAAAAAAAGGTAGAACATAAATTTTGGAATTATATTTATTATAGTCTGTGGATAAGATATGTTTAAGCCCAAAAAATGAATAGAAATATCTTGTTTTTGGGTAAATACAAGATAAAGATACACTGCCTTTATCTAAATCATTAAATAAATTTCCATGCCAATATATCATCCATTCCAATAGAGAATACTCCAAATCCTAATTGTAATATTATTGATACAGTAAATGTTTGAAAAATGTATCCATGTGAATTAAATATGAATAATATGTGATATTTTTTAGCAAAATATTCTTAACACTATATCTATTAATAATTATAATTACTTTTTTTCAGTAAAGAAAATTTTAGAGATTTGGGATTTTCTTGAGTTTATTTAAAATGAAAAGGAGGAAGTAGTCAATAAATTTTTCAGAACCTTGAGGATAATTCTTCATATAAATTGTAAAATAATTTTCACATAAAAAACGAATCCATGTTGATATATGTGTATTTTACATTAAAATTTTATTCCAAAGTTAAATAATTGACTAAAATTATTCGTTTACATATATCATGATGAAAAGTAAACAATTTATGGTGATAGTCATCCCCTTTGAAATGAATGGATAATATTCATTTTTGAAAAATAGGTAAATTTTCATTTTAATTTTACTATAAAAAAGGAGATAAATTTAAGAATAAATGGGTTTCTAAATAAAATTTAGATGAGATGAAATAAAATAATAAAATTAATTTTATAAAGAGGTGCATTTGGATTGATTCTATAACTAATATGTAGTAATAGAAGGGCTAGTCATTGATTAAAACATATATCAAGAGTGATATTATATATTAAGAACATGATGGAAATGATATATGCATTAATAACATTAGTCAAGGATTTTTTGATAATGATTTTACTTCTTTAAACATGTTGAATTTTCTTATAGAGTTTTATATACATCCGAAGTGAAATATTCTAGTATCTTATACATAAATATATATTAAATATTTTAATAGAAATTTATGAAGATATATTTTCAAATAAATGTATGTTTTTATGTAATTATTTTAAAATTATTAGAATTTTTTAACTATCTATTATTTTAAAAAAATAGGAAATGTTTTTATTTGATTCATCCATATAATTTTTTAAACAGATTTTTAGTATATATAAATATTAATTCCATTAATTCAATGATGATTTTATAATTATTCATTTAATTTTATGAACAACATTAATTTGAATGATATAGTGAATCTAACAGAATTAAAAATCTATTTCATAATATTAAGAAATAATATTAGAGTTGGTGCATTCTATTATTTTTGAATATTTCTATGCATGTTAACTAAATGTGGTAATGATTACTTCACTACATTAATTAATGAATGATAATTTATTTACATGTTTATCATCTAAAAATAAAATATTATAAATATATTATTCTTAAAAAATATCAATGTGAGTTTGAAAATTAAAAATTTTATAGTCTTATAGTGGTAGTGAATAATTTATAAATCAATTGAGTAAATTCTTTGAAGAAAATAATAAAATTCATCACTGTAATTACCCTTACACAACATTGAATAATGGGTCTTCAATATAGAAAAATTATTATAGCAATAGAAATTTTAATCAACATGCTCGTAAAATATAAGTTATATATTAATTTAGATAGACAAGAATTAATATTTACATTTTAAAATAATAATAATATTCCTTCATGGAATTTTAAGTTATATACTTTTGAAATTTGGAATGGTAGGGAACGTAGTATATTGTATTTCAGTTTTTTGGGGTGTTTTTCTTACATTTCAGTTCTACATCATATTAGAACTATTTTTGGATCTAGAGAAATTAAAATTGTTTCATATTCATTATGTATAAAATAATAAATCTTATAGGATTATTGACTTATAGTATTATGTTATTGTGGAATAACAAGACATATTTATTTTAGTTTTTTTAAAGAAAATATCGAAAAAATTTCACATTATATTCAATATTTATTTCAAAAATAATTGTGGATAATAAAAATAATTATCAACTTGAAACATAATATCATACAATACTATGGGAGAAAAAATATCCAATTCATAATTTCTTTTCTTGCAATTACATAGATTCCCTTATTAAGAGACAATGAATAAAATAAAACTATAAATAAATATCTCATGGTATTATCTATAAAAAAACACAAATATATGTATATATATATATATATTATATGCCTGTTGTAGGTTGTTCTTAGTATAATGAAAAAATGATGAAATAGATTAAATATTCGATAATAATACATGGTTCTCTATGGATTTAATAAATTGATAAAACTATATTTTTAATAAATGGAAATTTTGAATAAAAATTAAATGTTTAAAATATTTTTCAATATTATAAAAATTTAATTTTTTTATTGTTTTTAAATTAAAAATTAGACATTAATTATATTTTAACTTATGATAATGTGTCTATAATAACATCAATTATGATATTTTCCCATATCATCTATTTTTTAAAAAATATTTTAATAATACATTATTTATAAATTCAAATTTAAATGGTACATTTAATATGGATTTGACCTAGGGGTTTGTTTTACATTATAATTTAAATAATGCATAAAAATTTGTTAAATAAATATTTTTTCTTTAACATAATCCGAAACAATAGAATGATAGATTTTATTTTCTTCGCTAGTATAAGAATTTAGTTCTTAATACTTTTTATATATGTTTTATTTTATATTTAAAAATGATTATGATTTATTTTGTATCATTATATATATGATATGCTTTTTTGGATGTAACATTAATATTATTAACATTACAATAACATATTTAATCTCTATGATAAAAATTATGTATTTGCGAATAAATCAAATTATTTGTGGAATTAATGTTTGAAAATGTAGTGGGTGTTACTCTTTATGTCATTTACATTATGTGGAAAAATATTGAAAAAATTTAAAATTATTTTTTTATAAGATGATGATTCTTGTTTTTGATATATTGTTAAACTACTAATTAATACTGGTATTTCCATAGCTCGACCTATTATGTCATGTGAAATTGGTTTCTTAATGTATGTAATTCATCAAACATTATCTGATATATCATTTGTAAAATATTAGAAGAGTATATGTATTATTAAAACCAGTATAGATCATTAAAATTTTAAAAAATGTAACAATTAGATACTTACTAAACATGAGTGATTTATTTTTATATTGAAATGATTATAAAATTTTGTTAGAAAGATAAACCTATAAATATTAATATAAAAGTGACATAGATTTTCATTAACCATTATTCTGGTTATTTATTGCAAATGTTGTGATAATTCTTATGTGAGAAGGAAACAAACCTGAATTTCAAATTCTAACATGGGGTTATAATTTATTTCCTTAACAACATTTTGAAAATATGTAGAATTTATTAAGAATTTATTTTCAGATATTAAATTTTGGCCTAGTCTAATGCCTCCCATTTAAAAAATTGTGACAGTTAGTAAACATATCAAGATATTAGATTTGGATTTATAGTAAATCACTCTAATCATATAACACATAGGCATTATTAGGAGAGAAAATTGTAAAAATATAGTATCATAAAAATATTATATATGTTATAACATTAATTAATAATTTATTTCATTGTAAAATTTCTTTTGTGAGTTGTTTCTCACAAAAATAATAGTGAAATGGAGTTAAAACCAATACATCAATCGTTTAGTAATGGAAACCAGAATATTTGATCATCTATATCAGCATTGATCTATTTTATGGGTAATAAAAAGATATAAAAATTATTATAGATATTTATAATTTAAACATTGATTCCTTCATTTCAATATCCTATATTATTATTAGAGGAAAAATTATAAAATATTAATAAGATATTAATACACAATGAGTTTTTTCCATAAATGGAATCATATTTTATTATTTCTTTTGTTTTATGTTAGATGTGGTGTCATTTCAAATATAATGTATTGATTTCACTAATTGTATATTTAATAAAAATTAAATAAGATAATTGAAATTATTTTTCTATAAAATATGTTACTAAAATATAACTTCAATGTTTGTCTAATATAAATAGTTTACAATAAATAATCACATATTAAATATTTTTAAAAAATCTACAATTGATTTTATATTGAAATTTTCATACTAATTAATGGATGAAATCAAAACATACCTTTATTATATATAATTATTTTTTCAATATAGAAACATAATATTTTATTATTAAAAGTGGTGGATTTTTCTACTTTATTATTCATAAAATATTAATAGAATTATGATCCATAAACTAGTTATGTGTGGATATATGAGGATTATAATATAGAGAGAATGGATTGTTGATTTGGAATTAAATGTTAGAATTCACATATGAAATTTGGGATGCATTTTCCCTTGAATCCACCCATTATATAAAGATCGTCAGTATTTCATTTTCATCATAAAAATCAACATTTATTTAAATTATTTTTATTGTTATTTATAATATTTATTTATTTATTATGTTTCATGCATATATAAAAAGGTTAATAATAATAATAATAATATAAAATATAAAATTATCTTAACATTAGAAAAAATGGTTTAGTGGAATTTTTTGGATTATAGATGTCCAGAATTTCTCAATTTGAATCATTTTATTCAAAAAAAATATTAAATTTTTTATTCCAAGAAAAAAATAATCATTTTTATAATCAATATGATTGAATATATATATATATATATATGATCTTAAAAATATATTCATTATTAAAACTTCTTTGCAAATATTGAAAACCCTCCTCATCGATAATAAATATTTAATGAATAATATGCTTCCATTAATTATTTAAATATATACAATAATATTTCCCAAAAATCTCAATAAGTATTATGTATCCTCGAAGCATACATCTTTTCTAATGAAACAAAAAAATTTGGTGGTGGATTAATCCCTTTTTTATGGTAAATTATTTCATGTATAAAACTATATTCTACATAAAATATTATTTAATTTAATTTCCAATAACTAATGAATTATTATTCCCCACATAACATTATATATTTATTTTTAGTTTTTCTTAATTTGTAGCATCATTTCTATCATCAAATACTATTTATATGGATTTTCTATAAAAATGATGTAATTTTTGTTTTAAAAGTATCTAGAAAATACTATAATTTATAGAAAAAACATTAAATAATTTAATATCTATCATATTTTACCTTAAACCAATGAATTAATATAATTTATCAAAATAATATAATTTTATATATTTTAATGGATCTACTCTAGATATTTCCCATTTTCTAGAAGTGGTTACATGGTATTTTTATGTGTTTTTGATAAAAATTAATTTTTTGAAAAACAAATATGAGACATTTTTTATATTATTTACCATAGTTTTCATCCATTTAAAACATTAATAAAATTATTTATTCTCATAATTAATAATAGAAAATGACTAAGATAACATATCTGTCCTTTCTTACATTTTGAACACTCTTGTTACGAATTTGGATGATTATATTCCTCTACACATTGAAATATAGATATCTAAATATAAAATAATTATTGTTCATATTTATCAGTTAAATACACTCCCTAACATATCCAATCTCAATTATTTCACATAATCCATTAATTTTCATTTTTACAATGTTACAGAGGCACTATGTATGCATTGCATAAGTGTTTACATATTTATCTCAACAAAATATTTAATTTATATGGATTGGGTGATATATATATATATATAATATTTTACCTAAAATATCATGTGAGAAATATTTAAAAACATTAAATAAATTTCCAAATAATTGATTGAAAAAACATAATAAATAATTTTATAATTCTTTTTGAATGAAAAATATTATCTTTGAAGTAGTTCAAATGTTTTAATTAACAACAAATAATATTTAATTTAGTTTTTAGCTTCTAAAATAATTAATTTATTTATATTATGTATTATAAAAATTTATATGCCTTTCTAAAGTCCTATATGACTTTTTAGCAAAATAGTTAATTTAATACCACAACCTAAACAACTATATCCTAGTTAGAAGACCACATCATTCATTCCTTTTAGAATACAAGAGGTTGTGAACTAGATGAAGGGAAAAAATAGACATAATGGAGATACTATTCCCTTATTACCATTTAAAAATTACAATATATTAAATGAAATGATAACATATAAAAAAAAAAATAATGAATGAATAAATAATAATCATAGTAGAAGAATATATAATAATATTCCAACTCGTGCAGTAAGAATATGGCATCTCAGACACATAAACCACAACAATGAAATGAAATCATCCACAAAGGCAATGGTTCAAATAATAGGTGTTGTGACAAATAATACACCAAAATATATCTAGACTATGGTATATTGAAAAATTATTTCATCCACAGGCTAAACATACTAAACTTATAAACATATGACCCTTATGCTTCACCAAATCATTGGTAATTAAATCTAGAAGATAAATAAAATTCCTATGTATGGTGTGATAACAAAACTCAATAGTTTATCCCAACAACCCTTAAATTATAATCATAAGTTATTATTGTGTATATCATTAATGTAAATAGAACAAATTTAAATATCTTTTATAAAAAATACCATAAAAGAATTTATTTAGTGTTTAGTGAATGAATCTACAAACTTTGCCTCTCTTATTAAAGTAACAAAACCAAGACACCTAATACATCCCCATTGATGGAATTTTCTAAATAAATATATAACAGAACCTACTTAAATATATTACCCAAATATGATTCAAGAAATATTCTAAAACATAACCTTTTGGAGAATGTCTATATGGATCAACCTACATTCTCAAAAACATGGATCAATGAACAACACACACGATACAAGATTTACTTGAGAGATAAAACATCGCATCATATCAAGAAAAAATAGCAACCATCCAAATCCAAATGAAATACATAAAAAGTACATATATTAAAGGGAAACACACACATATCACATGTTCATGTATCAATCCTAGGTTATATGAGGTTACATTATTATGCGTACAATCATGCAATGAGCCTATATAACTTTTATTAATGTCTAGGTATTTCTACCTTTAGTAGCAAGATGATCATTGGAAAGCGTTACCTTTTGATTTCAACAACACAAGTGACTTCATGAACTATTCATAATATATATGATTTTAAATTATAGTATCATTATAGATAAGAATCCACAAATAGGACGGTGGGAAAATATCAAAATACTTTATAATAGATGATGCAGACAATAGTCAATGATCAAATTTATGTAGATGATAATTTCCCACTTCTGGGTATCGCTTCTACTAATGACAATGAAATACCATGATAGAACTCTCAAAAACCATTGTATCTGATCAAGATTTTGATGTTCTAATCTTATCTGACTAATGAAAAAAATTTATATTTATTATATAATATGGATAAACTCTCCTGATTAAAAATTAATGATAGGTCAATTATTTAGACATTAAAATAATGATATGGTAGGAATGGTAGTTCCCATAAAACACCAAAAAGGTCACTGAGAGTGATTAGTTTCAATGTTCTATTTTGGTAATAAAAGAATATGAGAGGAATAAAGTTCTAAAAAAACATATGTCTTGATATCCTCACTAGGATATAAATGATTCCACCACTAATTTGTGGACTTGGGGAAAAATTTGTTCTACCAAAGAGACGAATCACCTATTTGGTGGCTTCTTGTTAGAACCGCCACTTCCCCCGATCCTCATCAGTTGGGAAGTGGCTTCCCATCAGCTGGCCCATAGGATTATTTTTCTTAAAAATATATAACATGTCCACCGACCAAGACTCTTCCTAGTTCTATCATCCTAATATCCCCAAAACCACCTTGTATCATATGAGAATATAAAAAATACATTTTGATGTTAGGAGTACCATAAAATATAGTGGTATCAATTCTCCCCCTCATATATATTTTAATACTTGGGAATTTTCCCCATATGGTTGAGTGAAAAACATGAACCACTAGACCTGAATGTCTATTTCACACTTCCATGTCTCTTATTTATTATACCTATGATGAAACTTAACCCAAACTAAGGCAACAACCATCCTATGAAGCACATTATCACTAAAGTCCACAATCTAATTCAATATTTCAGCACAATACACTTTTGGTTCCATATCAATATCCTTGCGGTAGAGAATATCTTTAGGATCATCTTAATACAATAGTATATGAGACACATGAATAATATCGTCCAAATATTATTACCATGTATGATGATCGAATCTATGTTATCATATAATTTTTTTTGGTGATCTTGAATAACCCAATATACCATGGGGAAATCATTATCTTCTTCCCAAAAAAATTATTCCCTAAGAAAGGGGAAATAAAAAAGAAAAACATGTTATGAATATATAACTAAAAGGGTCCAATCCATAGATCATAAAAAATTCATGTTCAAATCCATTATTATCCTTTTCAAAATTAGTTTTATCCCCTCAATGGTCCCATGTATTGTACATTTCCAAACAACTGATGATTCACTTTCCTCAATCTAGGTTACTAGTGAATAACATGACCTCCCTTGAAATTACTTAAGCATAGGTATTTAAATTAAGTATTGAAAAAATTTATTATAAATGTAATGTACTACAGATAAGTGATTATCCAATAATCTTGCAAATTCTAGAACACTTGATCGAACAATATCTACTTGTGTGGTTGTAACCCTGTAAAATACAAGGGAAAGTCATCTCAGTGTATGAATACCATATGGGGAAGAGAGGGGTATATTTTTGGTCTATTTTATAGATAAAGATATTATCCTATTCTAACAAGACATCACTATGATAAGGATATAGTCCTACACTACCAACCCTAATGTCCCATTCACTAGTAAAGATTTCCACTTCCTCTGCATATGATATAATGGTCACATGCCACTGATATCAATTTCCATGTCCATGGTTTCTGGTAAGAAAATCCATTTCAAATAATAAAATAACAATTGGAATCATGTTGATTTTGATGCTACAAACATTTTTGAAGATAGAAACTGCCATCATATATTCTGGACAAATGTAAAGATGATCCACCTTTTTTCCCATAGGGTTATTGATGGGTATAAATGTATATGATTTTTCACTCTTAAATCCATTCCGTCAATCTCTTGAGTATATATCATAAAAGTATACATTCATGATTTAAAAAAACAAATAAGATATTAAATGGGATAAGGAACATACCTCTAATTGTATAATTTACCTCCCAATGTCAGTTGAATGCTAAGAGACCACATAATCCCTATTGATAACGACTCCATGACACAAGATAGGATCATCAGTCACCACATTCACCAAAAAATATTAGGATATCACCTTTTAGTGAGTTTTTTCACACGAACCATGTAGTGTCTAAAGATATATTTGAATGAGACTGATCTTGGGTTGGATGGATTACTATAGATACTTTTAAAAACCAATTTATATTTTCATCAATTTTATTCATAAAACTATTTCAATTATTAAGTTGATTTTATTATGACTCTATCTTTTCCCCCAAAACCACATTCCTTACTATTTGGAGAGAAAAAACACAAACACATGCACAAGATAGGAAGAATTAATTAAATGGTTAACATCTTGTTATAAGAAGTCTTATCATTGTTTGCCTCATATAAAACTCAATTTCACATTACTCACCAGTAAATAATTATGATCATTAAACTATTTTATCTTAATGGTGTAGAGTGTAAATCCCCCCAAAAATTAGTTAATCCTACACATGGTTCCATATATTACTCTTCTAAATTAATATAGGGGAAACAAAAGGATAATATCAAGTAAATATAGAACGTTGTCTTATTTTTTATGTACTGATCACTCTTCTTCGTCACTTTTATAGTGGAAATTCAATTCATATGTTTGAATGCATTAAACTAAAAAACATCTTCTTCTAATATTAAAATAAAGAAAATAATTTTCTATAATTATATTTATTTATTTATTAGAAAAACTGTGAACATTTATCTTCTTCTCTCTTTGAAATTGAAGTCTAACATAGTCATTTATTCCCCTTCGTATTCTTCTTTATATGAAAACAGTGATGCATGATTGATTATTCACATCCTTATTATTCACTATTTATTTTACTTTTCATAATATATATCACTATATATCCTTCACATTTTCCAAAATTTTAGGATATATGGGAATGAATAGAGTAATATCTCTATTCTTCTTTGATACTAAATGTTATTTTATTTCGATTCTGTTTTGGTTCAGAAACAATATAGTCATTATCAATAATATATTTCTTTGAACCATTCAATTTATGATAATAATAACTATAGTGTTATTTTATTCTTTACATGATATTATCCTCTCTATTTCTCAGTATGATTTCTTCTTCATAATTCCATGTAACCACATATATATTATTATTATTAATCTAGTAAAATTGAAAACTAAAATTGACATATCATTAATTTTTTATATTTTTGTAAAGTAATATCATATAAATAACCTTCAACTATGATACCTGCATCCCGATTGGAATACCATGATATTATTTATTTAATATTTTTTATAATACCATTTTAATTATACGTTAAACCATTTCTCATTGATAAATAATTGAGGTTCTATTTTATTATTTGTCAAGTTTCTCTATATGGTATATAAAAACCACAACATTTTAGATCATCATTAAATATACAATGATATCATTTATAACATGTATTTAAGTATACATTTATCATATTGTTTTTTCAATTTTCCATGTAAAATTCTATTTTTCCGTTCTTCTACACCATCAGTATGTTCTATAAGATCTATAGTAAAACATTTATGATGGTGAATTAATTTGACAATGAATATCCTGATGAATCCTAGATTTTATTACCATCTTTTTATCTCTCTTTCTCATTCAATCAACATTTATTCATTTTTAACTACATGTTTGTATTGGTATTTTGATCTTCCAAAATATTAATCTGGTTCTAATATAATCTATATTAAATTATCTATAATATATTGACAAAGAATATTAACATAATTCAAATAAACATGATAATCATTCAACACCTCAACTAACAGGATTATAAAATTAATTGATTGTTTTTTTTCTTCTTGTGAAAATGAATGTTCACATCCCATTTTTTTATCCAAAAATTTGTAAACTAAATTAATTTCATTGAACCCATATAATTAATTCTATAGATATTAATTCAATATATTATTTATAATATTCATATATTATATACCATGAAATATAATTATTAAAATAAAATTGAATTTCTCATAAAAAGATTTTCAATTCTCTGTACACAGAATACCATGCAACTCGCAGATACTATTTTTTAATAATTTGATTATATAACCGTTGTAGTGGCATTGTTTAGAACACCAAAGGTAGAACCCTAGTTCTTACACCACAATGGTAACACTTTATATGTATCACCCTTTTTGTAGACCCATTGTAGTGGCACCTGATGGTATCACATACAGGTGGAATATAACATTGGAAACGGGTTGTACTACCCAATTGGTAGAACACTACTGAGAACAAACTGGTGGTAGAAAACCATTGGTCCCACTCTATATGTACTACCATGGAATATGTATCACATTTTACCATCTATTTTGGCACATGATGGTGTCCTGAAGTGGTGGAAAATTATGTTTCCACCTGGTGATGCCACCAAATAGTAGCAACCAAGTGGCATCACCTCACTATAGCACATGGACTTATCTATTAAGTATTAGAATAAATAAAATTAATTTTTTTTCTTTTACATTCATTAAATAATAATAAATCCATCGGTACAGTGAAATAATATTTAGGGTCATCTTTTACTCCATGCATGGGTTCTTCAACATTCAAAATTAACACATCTTATATAAACATCAAAGAATCCATCTCAATATGTTTTTTTATCCTACAACCTCCAAGAATTGTGAAAAAATATAATATTGACCTCAAAATATTTATATCAGTGAAAATAAATAAAAAATCAACAAATGTGTGAATAAAACTCCCCTATTTAATATTTTTTATCAATACTCATTCATAAATTATATACCAATATATATGTGTCATTATCTACCCCATTATTATCAAACCACAATTTCACTTCCCCATAGTAAATTAAAACATAATTTTTTTGTAGATTTTGTATCAATTAACAAATAGAAAATTTCCTCTAACTATTCTACTCTATGTATACTTGATTCTTGATTAGTGTATAAAACAAGAGGATTTATTCAAGGAAATTATATCCCATAAAAATAATTCCATATGTAATGAAAAATCACATTTTACATCAAATAATGTTCAATTGTATTACATTCTAATAAAATGGTAGTTACCAATTGTAGCACCCATGGATTTTATAGTATATCTATTTTTAAATTTAATTATTTTAAATTTTTATGTTGCAAATAAACACCTAGAATAAACAAAAAATGAAATATTATTAAGTTACTTTATATAATATCCAACAAATTACTTTGAATGAATAATATCTACCAAATTATGAAATATATAATTTTCCAACTCATTCATAATGAAATAATAAATTTTCTTTTAATAAGAACTTGATTTCATAATAATGTTATCTTATGTATCAAAAAAAAATTCGTCAATAACGGTTTTCATGCTTTTTATCAGTGAATATTATAATAAATTTTTGAAACATATTTAAATATAATTATATAAAAATAAGATCATAATTTAAACTAGTGTATTGATATTATCTTATGGATAATTTTTTGAAATTTTGTAAAATATTATCTTTTCCGGTGAATAGTGAAAAATATTGATTATTATAAAATAGTGATTATCATTCTATTAAAAATACATTTTAAGATTTTAATTTTATTTAAAATTTAAATAAGTAATATTTTATGATATACTATAATTAATTATTTTTTAATATTCCTTACACATTATATTAATAAGTATAAAAGTTTATACATAGAAATGAATTTTTTAAAGAAAATTGTTCTTTATTTCATGTTGTGGGATTATTTTTGAATTAAATTAAGAATCATAATTGTTATGAATTGTAAAAAATGGATTCCAAATATTGATTATAAATATAAAATTTTAGTAAATTTGTCGCAATAATTTTTTTGCTGACATGAATACGAACATTGATAATTTTTATTTCCACGGTAATTTGAAAATTTGGTAATTTAGGTTGAAAATTATATGATATTGAAAATAAAATAGCCCTTAAACTAAAAAAATATTATTTTATGTGAAATAATTATCCATAATCATTAATGTTTATTATATGACAATTTTTGGACATTTGGTTGAGATTATGATGTTTATGAAATTTTATTTAATGAATAGTTCAAAATATACCATTAATGTTTTTATTAAATATAACTTTTTTATAGTTTTATCAAGATGATATGGTCAAATTTAAAATTATTATAAAATATAAAATATTTTTATGGATCATGTTACATTATTGTAAATTATTAATTATTAAATTATTACATTAAATAATTACAAAACCATAATTTTGTAATTATACAATTGAAAAAAAATAAATGATATTAATAATTTTAAAATAAATATAATATGAAATATTTATGGTTATCCAAAAACCCAATCCCATTTATTTATTTTCTAAATAAAACCAATTTTATGGTTGAGTGGAAACTTTACAAATTCTACTATACAAAAAACACTTAAACCACAAAAAAATCAAAAGGATCCAAACATCAATGTGCACACCAACCCATTCAAATTAAAAAACTTTTAAAAAATAACACACATCATTATAATCATGGACAACGAGACCCTAAATCAGAATAACTTAATCACTATAAACCATTGTCATTATCCCCACCCCATCACTGGTGAAAACCTATAAAATTTGCTGGATTCCTTATACAGAACCAGAATCATTTAAAAATCATCCACTAAAGGCCACCTTCATGGATAACAGAAAAAAGCCTTAGAGAACCTCTCATATCAAGAAGCACGAATAAATGGAATCAAAAAAATCAGCAGAAGAACTACAATCACCAAAAAAAGACTAAAATGAACACAGTCATCCAAAATTATCCCCATGAAAATTACACCATATCTCAAACCAAACCTTCCCAAAACCTCCCCAAGAACCATCGCACCAGGACAACCTGGATATTGGATAATAATGTAAACAAATATGGATAAATATACATGGGGTTGAATTGTATGTTTTAAAGCATTAATATTTAACTATAAAAAATCAAATTTTAATAAGGTGAAAAAAATCAATTTCACAAAAATTATAAAGTATTTATATGGTATTCGTACATGGCCCTTGGGTCGGATTAAGAAAGTATCACAGTTATGTATATTTCGATATCTTTTCTACATGTATTAATAAGAAATTATTTCTATTTTTAGAACATCTAAATTCATATTCATTATGTAGTTTTAACTTATTCCGATACTAATCATATTCATATTAGAAATGATTAAATAAGACTAAATACTATAGGAATCATAATGAAATTTGTTATGATAAATCAATGTATTGTAGAATGTTTTGGAGTGTATTCATAGATTTCTTATGATTTCTGTTTGTCTAAATTTTCGATAGATATTCAATGGATCCCCGCAATTGTTGATTTCTAATATATAGTTCTATAATGCAACCTCTTTATTGTATTTGATGCTTGTTTAAAGAATCAAAAGCCATCGGCCATTGGTCAATGCATTCAATATCTTTTTCTATGGTTCATAGACCTTACAAGATCATATGGTATTAGGGTTTCTCTACAAAAAACACATAATGATAAGGTTCATCTTAGAGGTAGATTTGATAAGGGCTTGGTCGTCTACACCTCGAATCAGCTATGGATCTCCATTTTTTGACATGAAAGTGTTATACAACTTCCAAATGAAATGTGACACACCTACAACAAAAATATTTTTAAGTTTACGAGAACTGCAGATTCTGTCTCAAAATCCATCAATCTGTTGTATGGTTTGCAACCTCATTGTTCATTATTTATGTTAGAATAGTAGGACTAGGGTTGTATTCTACCCAATTTCTCCAAGAATATGTGTTGATGTTGATATGTTGATGTATCATGTCGAGTAATTTTGGATCACTGTAGGTGAAGAGTTTTATTATAATAATTTTGTTATCATTGTATCCTAGTATTTATTCATTCCCTAATGAAAGAAAATGGGTCATTTAATGGTGGATTTTATGTTTGGTAATCTGATGCGGAAGTAGTATGGCATGAGTGTTAATCAGATGATCTTGGTCCTAGGTAAGACTCTAGTGGTTAGTGTTAATCCCTTGGTTGTCAGTGGGTCAATTGGAGGCTATTAATTGGTTTCACTTTCTTATACTCACAACCAAGAAGCTAAGACCCTTCACATGCAGGAGTCATTCGAGGGGTCATAAATCATAATGACACACCTATAGACCGAACCATTTTAAACAATTTTGGGAGATTTAATTAGGATATAAAAGTGAGGATTTCTTTAAATACATTGGTGACTATGCGTGTTTTAGTGGCTTCATGTGATGGAATTTCATGAGTATCTATTTCAAATTCATGTGTGGTGTATTCTTACTCTCCAACTCTTATCAATCCTCAATACGGTGAGGACCAATTTGGGAACAATTGTATATCTATTGTGGAATTACAAATGGAGGATAAGGGAGTTCCCTAGAGTCATAAAAAAAATTTTATGCTAAGGAATCCTGGTCAGGGAAAGGAATATCTGATGGAGTCTAGGAAGATGTCTATACAAATTTGATAAAGTCAATTCCTTCATTGGAGGTGGTTGATATCAAACTAGGTAACCATATTTAAGGATAGGATAACAATGATCAAATGAAAGAGATTGAACCTAATCTAGCTAGTTTATATGTGGAAGAGCATAAGGCCCATGTGATTGAGTAAAATGATGATCACTCTATCCAATAACCTAGATATTTAGACGAATATAATCTGGGTAATATGGTTCCATTCCCAAGAACAAGGAAGAGCCATAGGGGTATTCTCAATGAGATAAAGGACAAATCATATTTTACAATAACTATGGAGACTAGATATGTGAAGTAGCCAAAGTTCAGATAATGGAAAATGAACCCAATGATGTCTTCCAATAGGCAGAACCTATCACGGTATAAGAGAAATATTTGGAATTGCAAATGTAGTGGGGTGAGGAGATGATGAAATTTATTCTGAAAATTCATGATAATAATTATTATTCCAAAAAAATGATGAGTAGGTTATAATGGTGCCACATAATGAAGACCACTGTTCTTGGATTGACAAGAAGGGTATCATAATGAAAAGAGTTTTCAATAACTGGATTATCAATGTAAAGGAGTGCATCTAGTTCTACAAAAAGCTAGCCTTTAGTTTTGAATAACTTTTAATAGAAAAAATAGATACATAGGTAGACACTATATCTTAGAAGCTATTTATGGTGTTCAATCTAGTTGAATTACATTGTTCATTATAGGATCTGTTATTTACTTTTCTATTTGAACACTGGGTTTCTCACTTTTTTCCCAAATGTTTTTGATCATAATAAAATTTAATTTCAGTCTAAAATAATTCTCTCTCTTTTTTAATTATTGAAGAAATAAAATACATGTAATAAAAAATTATTATAGAGGAATACAATTCTTTAAACCCAAAGTTTATGGTATCTAATAACCTAGGATAAAAGTCACTTGTTTTAATCTTATAAGAAATTATGTCCTTCCATTACCTGGGAAAGCCCTTAATTGGATGATTGATCTATCTCACTATCCTCATGATACCTCTCTACGATGATCAGATTATCTATCACTCTATCCTCATGATCCAACAATAAGATTATTTTCTTGTCTACCTCACTATCCTCGCGATTGTTTTATTGTATTAACATGATCGATCATTGTTGTTAAAAACTAAAAAAAGATGGAAAGTATGAGTAATAGGTAGTTCACTATTGTAAGATCACATCTATTATAAAATGAGATTTTTTTCAAATGAAAATGATCAGCACACTTCTATGCACACTTTGAATGACTAGGTGTTTATTGGAATTATTACAATGGTCATATTGGTCCTCTAACAGTCATATTTTCTCCATGTTTTTTCTAAGGTCTTAGAGACATGTCACATCAGTGGTCATATTTTAACAGAATTTTTGATATCATTATAATTTACACCATTTTTAGTGAAAAATATATTTATTATATTATAGATGATATTTTCTTGGTATAATAATGTCATAATGATAAATTAATTGAGCCCAAATACAATAAATCTGAGTATCATTATTACCAAAATAAGTTTCATTATGATAAGTGTATCATATTTGGTCTCAATACGATAAGCATATCATATCAAGTATAATTACGATAAAAATAATGAAAAATTATATTTTTCATAACTCTTTAAATCTCATTCTATTTTAGATAAAATATTATTTTTTCTTATAAAATCATTATATAATACTTCGTACGTGAATGATTGAGTAATTAAGTATTTAATAAAGTTTTTTGATTCCAATACAAAATTAATGGGAATGTCAAAAGATACATCTGACTCAAAAATCTCCCCATGTTTTGAAAGTACATTTGAGAAGACATTAATAGAAAATAACATTGAAAAAAATGGAACTCTATTATATTTTCGGTACATAGTTTTTAGAATTAATATACTAATATTTATCCCCCCCTGATTTTATAACTCATCTAAATACAATAGTGAAATATGACTAACTACCCCATAGGATATGAACTTTCCTGACAGATCAGATTATATTTTTTAGTGGTATTTATATATATTAAAAATCAGGCCATTTCTATTAAATTCTACCCCTTCGTATAAATTTATGCACATTTTTTATTTTGTAAATGAAATGGGAAAGAGTATTACAATACAAAAAATGGGTATGATAAAAAACAATATCAACCAAAATAATAAAGTACTTGATCATATAAAATATCATTTGACTGTATAATAATTGGATGACATTCCAGAAAAATTTAATTGATGAAAAACTACTTAATTTAAAGTACAATTCACTAAATAACAACATGATTTGAATAAATTAATCTTTCTTACACATTATGTATCTAACTATTTTCTTAATCATCTTGAATTCTATATTTCCTTCATCAACATTAGAAATAAACTATTCTTGCTAATTCTTTTCTTTTCAATATACTATATTTATTCTTATTAAATCATAATATTTTCTCCTTTTTTCTGAGTCATTTATTCATGTTTCGTCTTTTATATAGAAAACAATATATCCAGACTACAAAAATTCAAATTATTATGTTTGAATCATATAATTTGATCATTTAAATACCTCATATATCCGCACAACTCATATAATGATTGGATATGGTTGTCAGTTTTATCTTTACAATTTTTACAATGATTATTATTTATACCATATCCAATATTAAAAAATAGAAATTGTATGATAAATATTTCATGTCCTTACTTATCTCTTTAAAAATTTCTTTATGATACTTATGATAAGTATTTATATTTCATTCCATATTATTCATTTAGCTACGTGATTTTCTAGGAATCTTCTAAAATCAAGGTAATATTTTAATTTAGCTTGTAATTTAATTACCCACTTTTTAGCATGTTTGTCATCAGAAATTTTTGAATAAAATATACATGAATAATCAATCATTTTTACTTTTTTTTAGAAAAATAGTAAAATTTACCATCAATTATTCTAAAATTTATAAAATCAAAATCTACTATTTTTGAAGTGTTTTTTCCAGATGAATCTGATTGATTTTATAATTTATCTTTAGCAGGAATTATATATCTAGTTACAATTTCTTCTTGGACTGTTTTCCTTTTAGATTTCCTTCATAAAAACTTGTTAATCCTTTAATCATTATTATTTAAATTATAAATCTAAAAATAATCTAAATCATTTCATCTATAAGATTTTTCTTTTTAGTTTTTCTATATTTTATCATTCTTCGATAGGGATTCGACTACTTGAATAGATGGAGAATTGTGCTTCCCTTAACTAAATGACTTATCCTTTTGATTTACCAAGGATGATAATTCTATTAAGGACGTTTATGATATATTCAATGATTGTTTATTAGAGTAATGATCGTCTTTTTTTGAAAACTAGTTTTTATATTATTTTGGATCCTTCTAAACATTTCTAGTTTCCTTTGAAACATATTGTATTTTCTCTTATACTACTACTAATTCTTCTTCTTTATTATCAAATTATTCTCATATTTCTCTAAATTATTTTCCAACTCCAGTAAATAAAATATCTTTTTCTAGAATATATAATTCTATAACACCTTCATCCATATCTTTTTAAAAAAGTCATGATGTCATTACTCAAATAAAAAAACACCTTTCCCAAAAATAATATATTTTTTATATACAACATCTTCGTTTCCATTAACATTGATAGATGTAACATCTTCATAAAAAATAGTTTTCTCTTGAAAGGACAGACCAACATCTTTTTTTGGAAAATCAAAATTAGTATAGGCATTCTCTACTACTTTCATCAAAGAGTCATATAAATGAGCTCTTACATGTTTCTTCTTTTGTTTCATTTCAATTTCATGTTTCTCTAAAAATTTATCCACATGTATTATAAAAACCAAGGCCTCAGAAATTATGTGTATGGATAGAGTATCTTCTTCTTTTATTTAAGAATTTATCATTATCTTTTCATCAAATAAATCTTTCAAATATTTATTTCATTTATTATATTTATTGGAAGAGATTGATCCTTTCTATCCTTCACATCCTTCTTATATTTCGCTATTTCATAAGGTGCATCTTCTGATTCATAAACCCAATCATTCTCAACAAACCTGATTGATTCAAAATCAATGAAATGCTTCAAATTTTTTGTTGTAACATCACTTATAAACAAAATCTTTTCTCTGAACGACTTAGACATGATTGCAATGTTGGAATGATTGATACATGATTCAATCATCATAACAATAAATGTTTTGATCCACATAATCTGAGACATGATTTATTTAATTTTATGATAATTATTTTTAGTAAAACAAAAAATACCAAATTGAAATTTCTTATATTTACAAAGTTAACCAGAATAAATATATCTGATACATCTAGGTATCATTTGTTGATTTTTACTAGGATTAGAAAAACTTTAACCCAAAGGGCTATAACCCTATGACCTGTAATGATATGGATGACCTTCCTGGGTTTATCATCTGATACATTATTAAAAAAATATTTATCAGCACATTAAATGATAAAAGTACCCTTGAAATCTAATAGTTTATGAGATGGAAAAATGAATCTTATTCATATTGAAGTCTTAGTAAACCTACAACATCCATCAGTGTAATATTATACGATTTATGATAGATACGGAAAGGAAAAATTTATCTTCCCTCCTCCTGAGGGATATTAATAAAAGCATCACAATATTTATCCAAATCCAAGGAAACAAATATTATTCATGTTTTGAATTTTTCACACAAAATGACTACCATCCTTGAAATACTATAAACCTTTTATGATTAAAAATTATAGACTTTATAAATGGATCTTGCTATAAACCATTCTCATAAATCAAAAAACTTTTTGTAATTCTTCATGGGTGCCATTGTATTTTAATTTTAAAATAATATTCAGACATAAATAATAAAAATCAAACACAAAGGCATTAACTAAGAAATTATTAGACGAAAAAGCACCGAGATAACATATGTGGGACTAGAGTGAGACTATTTAAATTAATGATTTTTGGAAATATTTTATCTTCCAGAAAGAGAAAACTGCTGGTATTTTATCCCTCTGATTGGAAGGTTGATAAAATATATGAAGATATTTTTTTCCAAAAAAAACTCTTGAGATTGTATAAAATATTTTTATCATATTTTGTGAATATGAAAACCAAAATTTAAAACAAAACACACACATATATATATAACAACATAATACGATAAAACTAATTTTAGTGGAATAATATAAATTAGTAAATGGGAGGAAGAATCCCTTCCAATGTTTAGTAATTGGTATAATTTTTTGATCTTTTAGTTATTATAAAATTGCTGATTACAATAGATGAAAATTAACAAAATAGTTTAATTTGTAAAAATGATATCATAAAAATCTAATTATGAAGATTCAAAATTTAAACTTGATTATAATAATTTTTCATTTCTAATTTTGAACATACTCTAATACGATATATTTTACCATTCTAATTAAAAAAAACATCGATTAAGAAATTTTTTATATATTCCATGATTTCAGAAATCTCAATATGATGGTGTTTTTAAAAAAAATTAAATTTTATAAATCTTATGATTTTTGGAAAACAAATGTCCAAAATTCCTGAAAACTACTAACAATCATATTTACTCCCCTTTTGAAAAACTGTTACATAATATAAGAATATGCGTATAAAATAATTAGTAATGAATGACTAATTCACATAATATTTCCCAGATTTTGTTTATTGTATTCAAATATATTAGATGGTAATGTATTTTTAAAAATATTGGCAATATATTATTTCATTATGATGATTTTGAAATTGATATCTCATTTTGTTGTGTGATCAATAAGAATGTGATTCCAAATATCTATGTGTTATATATGAGAGTGACATGCAAGGTTCTTACTTAAATAAAAAGAAAAAGTTTTTTCACATAGTATAAGACTTTTTATAAAACTCATCCCATAATCAGTGAGTGTGTGCTTCATCTACAACACTTGAGAAAAACAACATCTAGCTTCCACATATTTGGAATCATTTGTGGAATGTGATACAACTTATTGTTTCTTAAAATACCAAGAAACGAATGAATATTTTAAGAAATGACATGTTCTGAATGTAATTTTCTTATCCATTCTACAACAACCCACATTAGCATCTAGAAAAATATTATTTCAAAATCATATCAAAAATAAAAAAATTTCATAAATCCTCAGTTCCACTAAAGTAATGAAATTTTATCTTAACATATTTCAAATGGGATTCCTTTGGAAGTCTTTAATACATTTTACATAATAATATTGAAAACATTTTGTTCAGATGACTAGTTTTTATGTACAGTTTTCCTCCAATCATACCTATAAAAATTGTTTAATCAACTAGTTACTGAGTTTCATTGAGAACAAGTGTGTTTGAGGTTGTGATGGGAGTAATATTAATTTTAGTGTTATTAAGTCCAATATTTTGAAGAATACATTTTTTATAAATATGTTTAGATATATATGTACCGTCATTTTTTTTATGAAATTTGACAATCAAGAAACAATTTGACCTCACACATCATATAAATTTTAATCTATAATTACATAATATTTTCAAAGGAATATATTAAACATTTTTGAGTTTATCTGTATATAATTTCATCAACATAAATTTTAACAATAATATTTTTTTTCATTTTTTATAATAATAGTTGGATTCTTAGTTCCTTTAACTCAATTTTTTCTAACATAAATCACGTTAATATATCATACCAGGATTTAGGAACTTTTAAATCCCATATAATATTTTGGAAAGACTAAAAAAATAATAGTGATGTTTTTTATCTTAAAAAATATGGTTTTAAAAAAAACTTCCTTTATTACATATCCATAATGAAAATGACACTTCAAATCCTTCTGATTTTTTTTAAATTGATGATTAACACAAAGTCTAAAAGAATACGAATAGAATCATGTCTAGAATCTAGTGAATATTATTATTCATAGTCTATTACTTCTTGTAGATTTTATCCTCTATAAAAAAGTATTTCATTATTTCTAATTATTATTCCATTTTCATCAAATTTGTTTTGGAAACCAATTTTAATCAGATAACTGATTTTTTTGAGGTCATTCTACCAAGCTCAAGATACTGTTCTTTTAGAATAATTTAGATCATCTTTCATATTTTTCATCCAATACTCATCACCTAAATCCACATCATGATTTTTAGGATCAAATGTGGAAAAAGAAATATGTTCTACTTCATTTAGTATGGAAGATTCAGTCCTAACTGGTATATTCACATCACAAATGATACTATCACTAGGATGATTCCTATGAAACAACAAACATTGATGTTGTAAAACATTGTCACCAATATAAAGAATAAAATATTCTTGAGTATGTAATTCATAATATATTTCATAAGTATTTTCCTTATTATAATATTCTTCCAAAATATGTTGAAAATCAATTTCGAAAAACACTACTCATGATATGGGTTGGGTTTGTTTATATACAAAAAGATAAGATTAATAAAATTTAACATGTTCTATTTCCTAAAATTGAACGATTTTTAAAAAAACAATTAATGGATTTGATGTAGTTTAATAACCTATGAACATACCTTAATCAGATATCAGTGTAATGTTTTTTAAATTATCATTCATATTCATGATGAATACTTTTCATGAAAATATTATAGAATAAGAATCTTTATGTTTTAAGACTATCCCCAATTCATAAAGAGTTTTTTATAAATAGTTGGACCAATACACGATTTATATAAAAATAAGTAGTACAAACTGCATTAGCCCAAAAATTATTACCAATTGATTACTCACACAATATGGTCCCAGTTATTTCATGAGTAAAACAATTTATTCTTTCAATATCATGATTTTCAGGAGATCTAGAATATAAAAACTTATGTTAAATTATTATTTTACTACAGAATGTTTCAAAAACATAATTGATAAAATCTTCCACAAGAAAACAATTAATAATTATCAATGGAATGTTTTTCTCATTTTTATATTTGGGTACATTAGTTTAAAAATAAAAAAAGACTTTATAATTCATAATTAGAAAATAGACCCATGTGTATATACTATAGTCATTAACTAAAAAAATTCATAGTACAAGACATCAATACATCCCATTATTTTAGGGATGAAAACATCCATGTGTACAAACTATTTTGAATCCAAAGAAGACACATCACTAATAGATTTCCTAATAGATTTGTGTTTCTTACAGTATTAAAAAGGGTGACAAAATTCTTAAGAATAAAATATCAGCTCTGGTAGATTCTTAAAAATAATTTTCTTAGTCAATTTACATAAGTTTCTAATGATTTTGTTTTATAAACATATATGCCATAAACAAGATTGAACATCCATTTCATTAAGGAAATGAAAGTCTGGGATCATATGGGCTTATCAGTTTACTCTGTATACGTCTTAATTTCTATTAGAAGAAAAACAATATCCATTCTTGTTAGTAGTACTATATTTGTATCATTCATAAAATTAAAAAGGTAACCTTAATCCCTTAATTAACTTATTCTTATAAGTTTTTGATTAAATAATTCAACAAAAAATTGAAATAAATGATTTTCCAAGAAGAACAATATTACATATAGTGAAAATAATTCATTGAGCATTATCTCCAAATGTAAATTTTTATCTTTTCACCCTGATGATCATTTAAATTAAATATTTTTTTCCAATCATATGATTTTAACACACACTATCCATGTACCATGTATTCTTATTGTTGGAACTACCTTTTTTTCCCTAAAACAAAACAATTATACATTTAGAACCCAAAACATCTTGGGTATGGAAATGTTATAAAACAAATTTTTGGGAATCCACATTTGTTTCAAAATATTATCTGTTTTTACCCCTAATGATTGAAATTTTATTAAATACCAAAAAATTCCCAATGATTTATTCTTTTAAATTTAGTAAAAATGGGTGTATTTTTAGAAAGAAAGTAATTATTAGTAAAAATGGATTTTTTTATATTTAAATATAATTCCTATACTAATTTAGTAAGGATAAAGTTGTTTATATATTTTATTAAAACCTTCCTTAACATAGGTAATGTTTTAAAAAAAGTTTATTAATGATGAAATTTCCAAAAAAATATATAACTATTTTCTTGTTATAATTAATTTTTTTTTGAATTGAGTTTTTCAAGACTAGTTTTTAAAATACTCATTCCAGAAATTACATTTTCAAAATCATTAAAAATATAATATTTGTTTGAATTGGATATGTTAAAATCATTTGATAGATTCCATATTTAATTTTATTTAAATATCAATTCTTGGTTCATAGTTTCCATGTTTTCCCTTAGCCTTTACATTTTTTACATACTTTTATATATTCTTTTTCTAAATGTTTTAAGAAATGAGAAACATCTTCATATGAAGGTAATTTATTATCTTGACTAGGTGTGGAGGATTCTATATCTCAAGATATTGTATTATTTTCAGTAGGGAAATTTTTTTTAAACATATATTAGTTAAATAATTACATGATTGTACCTTTTCCACAAATCATTGATTTGAAGTAAATATTATAACAAAAATAAGACTATTCCTATGATATAAGTTTCATTATCTAGGGAATTGTCTTGATAATCACCTACACTGGAACTTGATGTATTATCATCTCTTTGAACATTCTTACTTTTAAACTTATAAAAATTCTTTTTATTTTCATCAGATTGTTTATCCTTAATGTATTAATTTTTCTACTTGGGGCACTCATGTTGAATATTTCCATCTCATTTTAATTCATAAAAATTAACATCAGTGTCCTTGTTATAATTTTTTTATTTTTTATTTTTCTTATAATGATACTGAAAATCCATTTTCCCACAATCTTGTTCATCCTTTAATAATAATTTTCATCCTCAAATTTAGAATGATTAGATTAACTAGAATCAAATTGAATGATAAAATTATTTTTATTTATCAACATAACAACCTTATTAAGAGTATGATAATTTATCAGATTTTAATTTGATGAAAAATAACATCCACCATCGTCCAATTTTTATTTCTCAGCATATCTTTTCAGTCTATCAACATATTGTAAATGACTTCCAAATAATTCATCAAGTGATTGATTTTTTTTTCATCCTTGATTAATCAACTACTTTTCTCTAATATTCTCACTCATTGGTAATGATATAAATTATATTTTCAAGTAGAATTTCATCTTCTAATCTTTTCTATCAAATAGATGTTATAATTTTGGCTATTTTTCGAAACCATTATTTAATCATTATACTAGGTATTTCAAAAGGGAATTCAAATGTTTCATAGTCAGCTCTATGAATTGATATTCTTGTTTATAAATTCTATGACGTTACAAAACAAGTAATCCATAGATTTTTCAATATACTATTAATAGTATTACAATAATAAATCTAACTATAAATTTTTTGTTTATAAAACAAATTAAATTATTTCTAACTCTGTAATTCAATTGATACTTATGTTTTTTTAGATTTATAAAAATGTTCACATCATTGTATGGGATCATGTAGTATCTAGTTAAGATGATGAAATTGTTAACACAAGTATTTATAGTTAATGAATTAATTTTATCTATCAAATACTATTAATCTGCTCCATCAAAAAAAGACTGTCTATTTATGATTGAGGTTATCCATCTAAATGAAATTAATTACTTCCATAATTAAAGAAAATCAATTCCAAAATACATGTTAGTATTCTAGGAATTATAAACAAAACAATTAATATAAAATAAATGTTGTCTTAAAATAGTAACGAAAAGTTAAAAAAAATCAATAATTTTATCTGTGGAAGCATCATTTAATACCGAATGAAAGTATAATTATAATAGATACATGGATCTGAAACCTATTTTGGATCATAATTTATATAATTATGGATAAATATAAGAGTGTGGGTGAAATGAATGTCTAATAAAAATTTGTTTTTTATCATAAAATAAACTCATTTTAACATGTTTAAACAAATTGTATTCACAAAACCACTTAAGTATTCAAATTGTAATTGGACTAGGCCCTTGAGTGTGATGAAAAAAAGTACTATAATCAAATATATTAAGATATGTATTCCACAGGTCATAATAAAAAAGTTATTATATTTATCTTCTTATAGAATCATATTTAGTATGTTTTGGTAATAGATCATTGTTTAATCATATTCCCAGCTAAAATTATTAAATAAGCGTATATAAAATAAAAAACATAATCACCGTGGATATGATAAATTAGTTTATTAAAAAAGAAATAATTCAATCTTAATCAGTATAGAATCATAAGTAGAGTAAATCATATACAAAAAGTTAGTCATGGAAGAAAAAATGTAGAATAATCAATTCAATTAGGATTGAAAAGATAGAAATAAAAAAGATGAATATAAAAGGATTCAATTTCTATAATAATTGTAGCAAAAATAATATAATAGTAATAAAAATTAATATATATAAATATCATTACTATAACCCTATGAGTATTTCATCCAATAAACTTGGATAAATTTACCATGTTTGATACTTATAAGAATTTCTAAATTTCCCTTACTAGGGAAATCCCTCGATATGATGATCAGTTTGTCTCACTATCCTCCTATGCCATCGATACAATGATCATATTTTCTCTCTCTATCATCTGGAGCCCTTGATCATATAAACACGATTGGTCATAATGAGTACAATAAAAAAAAATATTACCTTTTTAAGGAACTAGAATTTCACTCTTATATGATTCAGAGCTCTCACACACTAATATTTTTTCAAATAAAAATTATCATAACTTTACTACAAACTCTTCGAATTTGTGGGTATTTTTAGGCATACTTACAATAGACATATTGATCCTCCAATGATCATAATTTCTATAATTTTATTACAATGAATCTGATAAATAGAATTTCAATGGTCATATAATAATATAATCTCTGACTTTGTTTTTATATACCCTATTTTTCATGTAAAACATATTTCTTATATTAGAGATAAGATTTTATAGTCATGTGGAATTCAATACGATAATTTCATTAAGTCTGAGTATGATAGAGCTGTGTATGATAAAACTGAGTATGGTTATTATCCTACCTAGTCTCATATAATAATAATATCATATTGAGTCTCATTATTATATGAATATTGTATCTAGTATCATTATAATATTCATAATTAAGATTTATAGTTTACTAAATCTTTAAATATTTTTCAATGTAAGATTTTAGATTATGTTTTCTTATTAAAACATTATAAAATAAAATTGATATTAATTTTTATGTAATTAAATATTTAATAAAGAGTTTGTGATTTCCAAAACAAAAGGAATGGTCAAATACAAAAAATGTATTTGACTCAACACTAACTTGGTGAGAAAGAACAAGAGTTAAGAGAAGGGTTTGGAGTGGGCAGGCCTAAGCATGGACAGATTCCCTTTGACCGAATGATAGACCAATTATATCATAACTATGAATAGGATGAAGAAGAAAATCAAGAAAAAAAATATTAAACATGAGAATTTGATTTATGATCTACCATGAAAGACAATATACCATAATAAAAATATTATCGACGAGGATACAACACCAAACCCGACCATAAATCTTAATATAATCCCTATTATCAAGACCCACCATTGTCGATCCACCTCCAACACCTGCCTCTCCACCAAAATCAGACCACGTGTAGAAAATAAGTCCATCAATCCAGAAAACTCTACTTACACAAATCCAATGTGATACAACTTAGTGAAGGGAGAACCACCCCAAGATCTAAGAGCCATCCCCCCCAAAAAAACTAATACAGTCTGAACCAAAAACAAAACATTGGGTTAGGATACAAGAAAACAAAAAACATGGGAAGAACTAAGGCTAGGTAGACGAAACTAAAATTTTTACCCGATATAACAATAATATAATTAATTATTATGACTTATTGTGGGGGTTTAAAATGATTTTTTCGATGTAATCTTGTTGAAATGATTTGATTGAATTCAATATAATGAATAGTGTCATAATTGGAAATAATCATATTTTCTTCAACTAATATTTTATTTAAAAATTAAATATAATAAGAACCTCAGTAATTTTAAATGAGATAATATTTGGTCTAAAATATCCTAAATTTACCATTTATAGTCCACTTTTCATCTTATAAGTATAAAATCAAACCCTTTAAATATTAAAAACATTGTTACCAGTGTGAAATTTTTAATAGGTTATCTAATATATAATAGAAATGATAAGGTTTACAATTACACCAAAATATGTCAAAATTAAATGGGATGATTGCAATACAACCGTATACTAACATATCTTTAAATACCTTGAAATAGTGATATATTCTCATATAGATTTAATTTATTATAAATTAATATTTTGAAAAATTCAAAAGGATCATTGCCTCTACTAAAAAAGGAATCTTTAACCCTCACATCATTGGATAACATTGACCATTATATAATGTCTATATTCTTCCAAATTCATTCTATACTCCCCTAGTAACATTATGAATGTTGTTTCCTTCCAAAAGTATAAACTTTATGGTCCATTAGAGGAGATCCAAATTATCCATTTCAAAGAATAGTTAATCTATTTAACTGATCACTCACAATTTTAAATCGTCTATACGTCCAATAAATCTCATATATCTATTATAAAATAATAAATTCAGAATCCCAAATATTATTCAATTTCATTATTATTATGATCATGATATTATACACCACCATTCTCATCAAACAAGGATTGAAAGTATCGCACATGCTTACATATGGATTATCGTATCCATGTAGTAATACAACTCATTTTTACTCTCAATCATTAATTGATTGGAAATATAACGGGTTTAATGATTATATTTTATTTTTATGACTCAATTATACTTCAATAATGATAATTTTATTCTACCCTTTTAAAATATAATATTTTGGGAATTGATAACGTCACACATGCATATATTTGGACTACCACCTCTATAGTGCGATGTGAATCCTTTTTCATCTATATTTCACCTTGATTATGATAAAGAAAAAGGTTAGGAATAAATATGACACATAAGAAATAATAATTATTCTAGAAAGAAGTGTACCATAATCAATGTACAATGACAAGGACTTTCAAACAGAAACATGTGTAGAAAACAAAGATGTTATCGCTCACAAACATAAATTTTTAAAAAAATCATTAACAAATAGGTGATGATGTTTTTTAAAAAATAAATAAAATTTATGACATATAACAAATCATTAAAAAACAGTACGTGGTCATGCTACTAGAGATAACAGAGGCATGGCTACCTATGCACTGAATGGGATGACCAAGATGATCATAAGGGATGAGACCTAAGTAGTGTAAATCCCTAAGAATATTGATAAAAAATTTAAAAGGAGAATGAGAGACAATATATAGGGCTAGAATAAGGACATGAATTTTTCATTTGGCAGAAATTTAACTGAAGAATGTTTAATAGTGTATTGGTGGGTGATACACAAGCCAATAATATGGGTCAGTGATGTGATACATTGGGAAAAAAATATGTGTTGATGTAGTTTATAAACTTTTACATTCAGTAGAAGATTGTATCAGAGAACCTCACCTGATGGTCCATAGACAATGAACCATTTAATCTTTACCGTATGGAAGTAGGAATTCATCTGTGGGAAATCCACTACATTATTGGTATTCCACTCAAGGGGTTCCAGTGTGAGGAATTTCATCCATCATAGAATACCTATTGATACAATGAGTATAATCAAATAAATGATCGACATATTATCATGGTGGTATAATAAAAGATGAAAATACCAACAAATTACGAAAAGGATATACTATTCTACACATGGATTGACTTATTTACTTGGATGGATCCAAAGATATGGATTTCAGGAAAAGAGAAATATTTTATTCTCACGTCATTGAGGGGTGGTATAATACTATTGGTTTATCTTATAGGAAGAATTGTACTAGGTTTGGGGGTATAACATGGAATGAGTTTGGGACCTGTAGGTTCTCTATACTAAATTTCATGATACATTCCCGAGCGGGTGGAAGCTTCTAGTGAGGGAAGTGAGGATGTTAATCCCCCCACGAACATAGGTGATGAGAAAAATCCTGGTAGCTATAAACACAGACATCATGGGAGTTATTAGTATATCAAAACTATACAACATACTAGGTTGCATCGCATGATGAAATACACCATAAATAATTTGTGGGGAATTCAAGTAACTGTCTATTTATATTACAGTTCATATAGGGGGCTATGATTTCTTGAATACTACTAGGCCTCCAAACTCTTGTATATGGAAATCTCTTTTGAACATATATGGTGTCTTTCTGAGAAAGATTTAATGAGGAATGGGTCTTAAGTTGGATATGATAATAGTCATACATCAATTTACACAACTTTGGAGATTTGGTTTGTCTGATGGTGGGAAACCTCATAGACTCATTGGAAAAAAACAAGTACCTTCAAAGCATTAGGGGTTGAGTAATAATGGATCAAATAGATTTAAAGTTATTTAGAAAGCCATACTTTTCATCTTTTTTCACCATGAAATTTTTATTCCTTAAATGAATGATGAAGGGAGTCAACATGTGGATCTCTAAAGAGAGGAACCCATATGTCATTTTCCAACTTCAGTTCTTTCTAATGATAGCGTTCTTCAGCATACCTATCATGATACCAATAAGAAATGTCTACATAGACATATAGATAGAATATACCCGCAAATAGGTGGCTAAATATCTGGATGGAAAGATACAAAAGAATATTTGGGAGATTGGTCAATCATGTGAGGACCCATAGAAATGAGGTAGAAGGAGGGATACTCTCCAAGGGGAAATCTAGGCATTTGGAGAAACTCAAGATGGAAACACGGTAGTGGGGGAATCACAAGGTGTTTCTGGAACCCCACCTTCTTGAGGAGACTAGTCTCAGAATAGACCACGAGGCCTATTAAAAGAGTTTCGTAGAATGAAGTTTAGAAATATTCTAAAACTAGTGATTGTCTTTATCTTTCCTCCCATTTGGACGACCTAGGGGATTCTAGAACAGCTGATGTCACCAAAATACCTTTGGCAGATGATTAAGTAGGATGAGATTGAATTGATAGAAACCAGGTGCATACATATGAAAAAAAGGATCAAATTTCATCAAAGACATGTGAAACTAATAGCCATTGATGTTTATGCCATCCAAATGGAATAGTATGGATCACCCCCACCCCGATAAAGATGATTTATATTGAATAGACATATCTAGATAAAATAACACTGGGGGAAGAAATTTATGACTAAAAAGAGGAGGAGTTTGATAATGGGGAATCCATGTGAATAAACAATCATCAATCTAATCAATGATAAATTAGTGACAATGAGGGCTTCAATGAATTGTTGTAAAAGTATCTTGTTGATTTTTTAACATATTTGCATTAGTTTTTTAACACCCCCTTTCACCATAGAGATTCATTATGTGAATATTTATATGAACATAAGAACTTTTATACTAATAATAAAGACTCCACTAGAGGAGGGAATGTGTGTGAACCGATAAAAAAGATCCCATCATGGAGATTATGGCATAGGACGATGCGTCTAGTGTTGGGTTGGCCAAGAAGGTTGAGGTGGAATCCTCTAAACCTTAGGCTATTCCTATCATTTATAAGGGACCATGCAATGGAATCCCAACCATGGTACCTACATCCAGGGGGTTTCAAACCCATGGAAATATATCATCAAAATTTATCCTCAACAAGGTATGAGCATAATTTTAATCATTCAACCATAATCAGGTTTTCATGGAGAATTAACTTCAACATTTTTTCTTGTTCCATGAATTTTTACCAAAATTATGCTAGAATAACAGGTGTTGATCATTGAAATACATAGTGATGAAGGGTCTCCAATGGTGGAAGACCCTTATAATCTCAATAGCTTTACATGATGAGACACATCTCTCATAACCCATCCCATTAAAACATTAACACCTATAATTTGCTGATTATAATGATTGAAGCGTTCTATTCTATGCATTTCTTAGTAGACATCAAGGTCGGAGGGTGGACAACACAAGGTTATTTAGGGAATATATTTTTGAAGGATTCCCTAGTTCATGAGGATATGATCATCTTGGGTAATCTAGTCTAATCCACTAATGAAATGTCAGAAGTGGCTATAAAGGATTCCACTTGTGAGGAAGAACCCATGGTTAGTGGGAGAGAGGCCATTGAATAAGTATTATTTGAGGAAAAACATCCCTATGATCCGAACACCTTTCCATCAGAGGGGATTCAAGAGTAATACCATTATGTTGAACACATTTTTTACTTCATGGAGTATGAGCCATAAAATCCTTAAGTGACAAAAGACTATTTTCCTAATGTAGCGGACAAGAATCGTATCATCAGGTGCAGTGTATGTAATTACATCCAACGATTCATTGATCAGACTCTAGATCCCTCACTCATATTCCAGGTGGAGTCCTTTTGTAGATTATTGTTTAATATATGCACTGGAGGGTGGATGCTTGAGATCATCACATGCTAGCATGTGATTATCTTTTTTAAAAGTTACAGGAGGGAAGCTAGGGTCATGAAGTAACATGGCAGGAGAATATTTCTGTCAGCATACACAATATTTGTGATATCAACCATGAGATTCAGTGTCTATATGAGTAAGGAGAAGATAATTCTACCTTCATCAAAACTAAATTTGAGTTCCACATAAAATTGGCGGCTCATGTGGAGGAGTATAAGTGCTAAAAAAGTACGTAACTACATAAAATGATGATATCTAGGTTAAATGGGGCCATGCATTGAAAAGAGATGGAATATTAAATATAAGGAATGTGCTAATGATAAATATATCCATAGAAGTAAACATATCATGGGGGATATACATAGGAGGATGGAACAATAGAAACACACGATCACTGCTGCAGAGCCACATGGGATGTTTGTCCAAGACTCACGAGAGACTCCAATATGTGGATGAAATTTGTTATGCCTCATCTTGTTTGATTTCTTTTGAGACATTATATTCATATAAATATATTTTTCTAGTTTAATTATAACACATTGATCATATTTATCAGATAACCAATGATCAATCCCTTAGTTTATATGTGTTATACCCATTGTGAGAAACAAGGGATGATGACATAATTGTTCTCATTGTATATGAATTACATATAACCATCGACCACTCATGGTCTAATATTGTAGTGTGACCAATGAGATTCATTGGCATAAGAGATACTATGTCTTGGAGAACATGGCTCTTCAAACAACTAACGTTCTTTTCAGGTCTTTACTATCACATGAATGGGATAAAACCACATTCCTTGAAATATATCTTTGCAAAGAAGGTTGAAAACTGTGAATCACTATCCCCAATGTTCATAATATAATTAGAGTGGAATGGTGATATTGGGAAACTACTTCCCTTGATTGAAACACAGAACCCATACGATTATAATGTAATGGGAATAAAGAAATAAGGTCCATTCACTAACCATGTTTGAAACATGGAACATGTGTCAGGATTTCATCATATGTCTCCTAGATCAATAGACCAAGATAGTGGGTGAGCCAAATTAGATTGAGATGATAACATCAGGGAGTCCCATTAGATGTGGAAGAGGATAACTATCAAAATAAGGTGCATTTGAAGCATGAAAATAGAGTGATGGAATGTTTTAATGGATTCAAACACCATCAAGAGTACACTACAGTGAATTAAAACACATTACTGTAAGTATGTTGGTCAGAATATTGATAAAACCCATTTTCTAGGTGAAAAACATCATGAATGTTGACCAAATTATTCATCTAAAAATAATGCGGCTGATAACCTGTGAAAAAGGGGAAGGCCACACCAGTGAGGTCCTAAGAATCCTTGTAGTTTTATTTTGTGTAGTGTGGATGATAGAAATGTTGTTTAACGTCGTATGATGATTATGAAGCATTGTAAAGTTTAAATTAATGTGATTAAGACACATCTTATAGCATAATGTCATGTTACTAGAAAACTACCCATTGTAAATAGTCATTTGGATTTGACCAAGGAAAAGAGAATAAAATCATGTTTTATGGATTATTATTCTTATTTTATGGTCATAGAGATTGGTCCACAATATGATCCGATGGATATGTGTACCATGATGATTTTTTAATCAAAAAAATATTAAGGAAAATAGAGGCCCAATGATACACTACACATTCCTAGGATCCTTTTTCATGATGATTAATGCCATTATTCCTGGAATTGAACCCCCAGTTTAGGGTCATGGATTTTGGACCATAGAACTCATTTTTTGTAGGTTGGACATATTTGTATGCACCCTTCCAGTTCTCCTAAGCCCATGCGGTCCATTCTCAAAGTGGAAAACATGGAATATTAAGGGGTTATCAAGAGACATGAAAGATGACACTTATTGTTACACCAAGGGTAGTGGATATCCACCATGAGGCACAAAAATGGAAAAAAGGTTAATAGAGACATTTAAGATCTATATTTTTGTGATATTGAGCTGTAGAGGACAACTTTTGATCTTGGTCAATACATAGGGACTTTGACCATGTCAATCGTGGAAGGGGTGAGAAAATGCTTGATCAGTTGTCGACCGTTTTTGAAAACATAGGATATGAAATTTTTTACAAGATATCTATTTGGGTGTTGGCCCATGAAGAGAGGTGAGAAAAAATGGCATGAGACCAAGCCATTAGGGGGGTCTTTATAGATTTAAAATTTGATGGAAATATAAATATATGGGAACTAGAGTTATAGAAATGAGTTCATTAGAATATACGATATAACCTAAGCGAGTAAAAATAGTTTAGCGTCATGTTTCATAGACAATGGAAAATAGTTTAAAGTCATGTTTCATAAAAAATTAAGGGAACGTTTCATTATTACATCATATAAAGGGTACAGGGGAGGTAAATGCCACCATAAATAGATCCATGGAGGATCTCATACCACCATCACTCCTTGAAATAGAATTCATATAGTGGAAATTTATATGAAAATACAATAACTGATTCAAAGGGTACAAGGGTGTTCTGAATATGTGTCTAGGCCAAGAGAAAATATTTATGGGCCTCACTACGTATCCCATATAGATTGGAATCAGATCACACATTGTTCTAGATTATAGTGTGGTGGGATACCTACACATGCAGGGGAAATACTCTCTAATGAGGGATCTATGACATATTTAAATTGTTCAGAGTAGGTATGTATTTTAGTTTAATGCATTGAAGATTTTTACTATTATTTTAATGTCATAGAGTTTGTAAAATTAGGGGTGATGTCCCTTGGGTGTATTTATATTGTGGTTTTCTGATAATCAATATGTTAATGAGAGCCAAAGAGTCCCAAAAATACACAACACAACTATGATTAGATCCAAAAAAAATTTATCATCATGATGGTGGGAAATAAAAAGCCCATGGTGTCAAAGGTTTGATGAGCTTGCAATTAGACCCAAATACAAAATTTTTCGGAATCAACACATATCCTGTATAGACTATTATCATGTGGAAGTTTGTTCTTGGAATCCCATTTAGATTAATGTCAGGCATTAGGCATGAAGAAGAAGTTATGTGAAATAATTGAAGTGTCATGGTGGTACCAAATATTTATGATCTGGGTGTCACTGCATACATAATTGGAATGAGAAAAATGAAACATCGGTTTATAGAATGGAATATTCCTACATATTCCAGATCGATATACAAATAGGGTTAATTATTATGATGTTTTATTGGGTGGGTGGACCAGGATATAGAAATACGGAATCAATACATATCCTGTAATAGAAAAAATCATGATGTACATAGTTCTTGAATATGGAATGGTAGGTGTCAGATTCCAAAGACAACATCCTATTAGGTGAAAAAATCACAGTGTTGTGATGTTTCTCTTCATGTAGACATGATGATAATTTTTATTCAGTTTAATGTCTTGCAGTTAGTACATAGATTTTATTCATTTTATCATCATGTGGCTATGGTGATGGTTGTTATGTAGTTAAACATTGTTCAATGAAAACACTAGAAACACAATTTGACGTCATCTTATAGTGATGATGGGGAGGAAGTGTTATTCATGGGATTTTTAGGCAACAATAGTTGTATGATAACATGGAATCCTACCTAGGGGACCCGATGCCTCAAAAAAAACACATCCATTGAAATGTTGCACACAATTTATAGTCACGATTAATGGAAATAGGTGCACAGTTTAAGATCATATGTCTGGGACACTGTTTCCCTCTGGAATTGGGGATGAACTCATTGATTGAAGGTTCAAAAATTCTAATCGGTTTATAATGGGTTTTTTTCGTAGAGGCAGAAACATCCAATGATTCTATATCCATTTAGACCTACTTTCCAAAGGGAGGTTCTCATTAGTTATTGACTGATGAGGCTTATGAATTTACATTGGTCGAGAGGATGGGAGGTCGGACTCATTACACCTTTTTGAGGGAAATTATTGTCTACTCTGGGACTCTCTTTACATATTCAAGTTATGTTCGTGAATCCTTATTACATTACCAAGTATAAAATGTCCTTTCCTTTAGATCTGAAAACCAATGATTGATATGTAGAAAGTTTAGAGAATCTTTTATATGTATTCGAGGTTCTTTATTGATATATAATCATCTATATTTGTTAGAGATTCTTAGTCAATGGTATCCTTCAATACATAAAAGTATCTTGGTCATTATGATGACCATACTGGTTTTAAAGCCACTCAGTGGGGCACATGACATTTATTGTCATTTAGAAGGACATGGATTATTTTAGAGTTGGGATCGTACCTGCCGATGGGCAACCTACATATCCTTTTTTTTGGAAAAAGGAATCAGAACCCATGTAGTTTGAGTAAGGGAGTGTGATGTTTATGATTTATGGCTCAAAGAAAGATGTCATACTTACTTTTACACTCTAAGTTCATGTGAGTCATGCTCGGTGTGAGAAACAAGGCGTATTGGTAAAACCATAAAATTGTTCCATGAAAGATGTAATCATAAGAAATGATGTGGGGCTTATGTATGTATGACTTCCCAAATAGATTAAGATTAAGATATACTTCTAGGAAGAAATCTGGGAACAGGGTCCATAAATGTATATGTACTTTTTGGAGATTTAGATACTCTATTTTTGGGGCTTACTCTTAAGGAATAGTCCCTTGTTAGGAGGGGACTTATGATTGGGTTTTACTGCTAAGAAGGAAGCCCAGATCAAAAGTAAATTAAGACTGATTATAAGAAATTAATTCTGGGGCTTACTTCCGAGAAGGAGGCCCAGGTTAAGGGACTTGAAAAAATTAAGGGACTTGGGGATTATTCATAAAGAGGATGCCCATATTTGAGACTGGGGATTACTCCTGAAAAGAAATCCCATGTTAAGAGAATTATGGTTGGGTCATACTCCTAAAGAGGATGCCTAGATTTTTGGGAACTTTGAGACTGGGGCATACTCTTGGAAAGGAAGCCCATGTTAAGGGAATTATGATTGGGGCTTACACCTAATGAGGAGGCCCAAATTAAGGGACTTGGGGCTTACTCCTGGAAAGGAAGACCAAATTAATGAGGACTTGGGGATTACTCTCAAAGAGGATGCCCAAATTAATGAAAATTTGGACTGGGGATTACTCTTTAAAAGGAGTCCCAGGTTGAGGATTCTATCATCTTAAAGGATGATGTTGAATGAATAAAATCTCTAACTTTAGTGATGTAAATAGGTGTAAATCACTAGGTTTTGAGAGATGTTCCACAGAATTCCTTTTAGATAAGGAATCCAACAACGAAATCATGCCATAAATGGATTTAGAGAGAGTTCTGAAGGCTTAATCCTGAAGAGGAGAGGTGGATAGGTGTAAGATGGGTGAAATGGGCAGGAAGGGCACCTAAAAAGAGAGGGGCACACAAGTACTACATGGGCGTGCGAGTACTGCGTGGGAGCGGAAGTCCTGGTCGTGCAAGTATACTTGCATGAAACATGGGTACTTGCGTGCCGGCCAATACTTAGGGTATAATTTGGGCGAGGCTTGGCTCAAGCCATTTATAATAACCCTATGGGTTTCCAGAAGGGTGGCGCGCAAGTTCTAGTAAGGGAGAAAGGCGGCGTGCAAGTGTGGTAATTTCTCTTAAGGGTTGTCCACTCAGGCACGCAAGTGTTGATGAGTTTCAACACTTAGGCCTTCCTCTCACTCTTTAGATCTTCCGTTCTAGGTAACAAATTACCTTAGAAGTGTTCCAAAGAATTGAGACGAAACTAGGGTGCCGAGAGCTCAAATTTTAGGTTTTGTAATTTTTCGTCCTTTTAGATGGGGGTCCCATATGGGTATTTATAGGCTAGAGAGACCCTGGGTGAAATTCCAAAGAGGGCGTGCAAGTCACCTGCGCGACCATTATGTGGTGCGCAAGTGTACTTGTGCGACTATGAGGGAACATGTGCGACCCAAATGGAAAAGAACCCTTGTTCATGCCTTTGTCTATTTTTGATGTTTTCTTTAAAGGATGAATCAATTTATGTTAAGGAATTTCCCTTTCCATTCGTTTAGAATCTGAGAAGAAAATGAGCATCAACAAAAGAGCCCCCTCAGAGTTGGATCTGGAATAAATGAGGATGTGTCTCTGAGGAAAAGAAGAAAACCAAAGGAAAGGCGGAGTGCAAGTGTTGAGGTCGCAGAGGGCGGCACACAGGTATTGAGCACGCTGGCTTTAGGCGCGCTCGCTTTAGGCACGCAGGGGTGCAGCCTGGCCTATATATAGGCAGCCATTCTCGCGCAACACACCGAATTTTAGGATTTCGAGCTCTCACCGCACAGGTTGTCTTCGCCGCACAAGTTGCTTTGTTTTACACTATTTCTTTACTGTCGTGCTTCTGTAGAGGTATTTGGACTTGTGCGATGATACTTGCGCGCCAAAAACTTGCACGACACATCCATACTTGCACGTCACAATTAGAATTGCGCACCTTAACACCTTATCCATTTTTTCAAATTTATTCACAAGTTTTATGAAAAAATAAAATCAATTAAGAGTTAAGTATTCGACCTTTGTGAAGATTCAATGGCTCCTAGATGAATTGGAATGACTGATGAACTAGAAAGCAAGAGTATTGATGACATGATGAATATTATTGGCCATGATTACTATGATATCTTCGAAATAAATCTCCCAGATTTGGCTAATTACTTGAGGAAATATCATCTTAATTTCCCACAGAGCATATATGTACATCTGTGTGGTCATGGTCAACTAAAAGGATTCAATGTTCTAGATGTAAATATCTATATGCTTGAGATGCATCTGCACTCCTACTCCTCTATTTCAGTTATGTTGTGCATTAAGAGCAACAACATTTGTGTGAACATTCAAATTTTTTCTCCATGACATTTCCTTGATGATATGAAAATGGAAAACTCATGGACTGAAATGTTTTCCACTGTCGGTTGGTGGAGAGAAGACAAACATGGAATTAGAACAATATCTGTAAAGCGCACTCTCTCCAAATGGCTCTTTACTTCCAATGCTCCATTCTCTAATCCATGTATCTATATTTCATGTCTCTTGAAAAAAAAAACAGAGTCATTGTTTGATCAACATAAAATTTTATCAAACTGAACTCAAGAACATTCTTTTACAATTATTCCATGAAGATCTGGTATCACTGCATCTCTTATTGTATCCAGTTGAATGAATGAATTCCAAGTGTCTGCTGATGATACTCAGGATGTCGTAAATCAAATGAAGAGTTATATTGAAAACCTCTTGTAATTCATCAAAAAGAGAAGAGACTAAAGTCTGTGGATGTCCTTCTAACTCTTGTGCATGAATGAAAATCACTTTCATCTTCAATCATTTTTTCAAGACTTCTTTTGCTACCTGCTTTAAATTTTTACCTAAGCCAATGGGCTTAGTAAGCATAGTTTGATTTTTACTAGGATTATTATAAATAACCCTACAAACTTTGAATCTTTTAATTGCTCAATATTACCTAAATCATACAAAATGTATGTTTAGTGACCTAAAACATGACATTTATTCAGAGTTCCCTTGTATTTTGTGGGTAGTTTAAGGTCATGCACGTCGACATAAAAATTATAATATTTAAGGTCAAAATAGCTGTGACCAAATGGGTTAAAATTGACTCAATTCCTTGATAATTTATCTAAAAACATATAACCACACTCAAGTATGAAGGAAAACATGTAAACCATGACTTATGAAATTTTGAATCTGAGGAATGATATGAAAAAGAGATAAAAGTCAATTGAATAAGTTTTTCCCAAGAATGAAGTTACCATTATTTAACAAACCCGTTAGGGGGTTAAATTATGCAGGGCCACCTAAGGGCATTGCCTGTATAGTCAAATAATAGTATTTTTTAGCTGAGAAGTTTGTTATATAGACTATTTATGCAAGATCGCCTAAGGGCATGTGCTGTATAGTCAGGAAAAAGAACTCTCAGAAATTTACTTTTCGAATGCTAACAAGCCAGTGGAAGTTTATGGAGATTCAAATTTTCCAAAGCATAGAGTTTGCTGTATGGAGAGAGGTACTTGAATATGGAGAAGATATTTCCAAAGAAGATTATCCAAGACCTGGTTGAATGTCCCTCCTACGAAGGTCTGACCCAAATGTAGGGAAGAGAAATATAAACCATAGACTTGAATACTTTCATATCATGAAAAAGAACATGAAATAAGTATGTTAAGGATGGCTATTTGTATGCGGATCCTTACATATTTTTAATAAGAACAACAAGGACATAAGAGGCTTTCTTCCCAAAAATGAAGTTACCATTATCTGAAAAACCCGTTAGGTGGTTGAATTATGCAGAGCTACCTAAGGGAATTGGATACATAGTCAAATAATAGTATCTTTTGGCTGACAAGTCTGTTATGTGGACTGTTTATGCAAGGCCGCCTAAGGGCACATTCTACATAGTCAAGCAAAAGAACTCTCATAAATTGGACATTTTGTGACCAGAAGTCAAGAAAAAAGGTAATGAAGATCTGAAAATATTTAAGATTAGGATTATGACACATAAATATGGGTATTTTCCAATGTATGCAGAGATACATAGATCAATTCTAACCATAATCATGTTGTGGATGGATCCTGAATTGAAATTTTATACTTCACTACATATCCCATAAGTATGGGAATCAATCCATACATAGTTCTTGAAATATAGTTTAACGTCATGTGGGACGAGAGTATAAGCGATTTTAGTTTAGGGTAATAGAACTCAGACCATTATAAGAAATACACAATGTGTGTTTTCACAGGGACTTTTCACCCAAGGGACTGAAAGTGGAATGTTGGGTTAGTCCCAAAAGACTTGGGGATGGATTCGAGGGACACTCGAATGTTCCTATGTATCCAATAAGGATGGTAATCAAGCCCACGTAGTTCTTGAAATACCATCTGTACAGATTTTGTTCATACATGTGAAGTGTGAAAGGGGACATTAGTGCAATGACGGTTTGACCAAAGATAAAAGGTTCGGGCATTTCAATGTATGTACGTAGTCTTTGAAATGTAACATGATTGTAAATCAATATAAATAATGATTCTCTCTCGGGTGAGGGTATCCATGAATGTTGTAGTTTGTTGTCATACAAGAAAAAAGTGTTATACAATTTACTGTCATATAGAAAGGACGAAGGTGAAGCAATGTAAAGATATTGATTCTGGGGGTAGTTTCATGAATCAACATCGTATGAGATGGAGGTGAACCGATGTGAAGAGATTGGTTTTGGGATTAAACCTTGGTAGGTTGCCTAAGTACCCAACCTAGAAGGCGAGGATCAAAGTCCGGATAGTTTAGTTAAATAATGAATTAGTGATCAAGTTGTTCTTGAGGAAAATGACCTAAAAAATGGTGTTGGGACTTACGCTTGGTTAGCGGCCCAGAGAGTGTGTTATGGTTCAAGTTTTCTCTAAGCTCATGTGAGTCATATTTAGTGAGAGAAACAAGAGGTAGCAACAACTTTAAGGATACACAGTTTAAGGTCATGTAGGACATATAAAGGGACTATGCAGTTTAATGTCTTGCAGTTAGGACTATTGGTGATGCACAGTTTAGTGTCATGTAATAAGGAAAAAATACAGTTTAACGTCATGTAGTATATATTAAGGTATTTCTGTACAGTTTATCATCATGTAGCTAGGACGATGGGGACAATACAGTTTAATGTCATGTTGGACAAAATGGGGACAATGCAGTTTAATGTCATCCAGTAAAGACAAAAGAGGAAACAGTTTAACATCATGTTGGACATATTAGGGATTTTTCACAGTTTAACATCGTGTTGGACGAAAAGGGATGATACAGTTTAGAATCATGTTGGACGATGGTCGAATAGTTTACGGTCATATGCATGGACCATTGCTGTATATATTAACGTCTTATACCAAGGACGATGAAGGGGACATAGTTCAATGTCATGTTGGATGAAAGTGTGAATTGTTTAAGGTCATATGCATGGATCAAAGGTTATGTAGTTTAATGTCTTTCTGGATGTAAGAGACTTCTGTACAGTTTAGCGTCATGTTGTTAGGATGTCACAGTTTAACGTCATGTTGGACGTAAGTGCCAATAGTTTAAGGTCATATGCATGGACCATTGGTTATCCAGTTTAACGTCTTGCTGGATGTAAGGGACTATACAGTTTAGCGTCATGTTCGACGAAAGTTCCAATAGTTTAAATTCATATGCATGGACCCTAAATGGTGTAGTTTAACTTCTTACTGGATGTAATGGACATTAAAATAGTTTCAGGTCGCATGCATGGACCCTGGATGGTTATGCAGTTTAACATCTTGTTGGATGTAAGAGACTATACAGTTTAGCATCATGTTGGACGAAAGTGCGAATAGTTTAAGGTCATATACATGGACCCTGGATGGTGAAGTTTAATGTCTTTCTGGACGTAAGGGACATGAAAATAGTTTAAGGTATTATGCATGGACCATTGATGTATTTTGTGTTCATACAAAATATTTCTTCAAAAATATGGCATTGGTTGGAGTAGTGATGAGTTATCCATCCATTGAGATTAAAGAATAAGCTCCATTGGAGTAGACCTTATGTATTGAGTAAGGTCCTTCCCATTTTGGCTCAAGCATGGGAGGTTTCTTTCCTAGTATCATTGGAGTTATGAGAACTAATACCAATTCTCCCTGAACAAATGAAAGAAGACAAACTTTTTTGTTGAAAGCTCATGCTATTTGATTCTGATAGACTTCTAAGTGGTGCAGGGTGAACAATATTTTCTCATCTAACCATTCCATTTTATTCAATCACTTTTGATATTGTTCATCTGTAGACGACTGATCACAAATGTCTACTCTGAGCGAAGGAAATGGAACCTCAATTGGAAATACTGCTTCCGTTCCATATACCAGTGAATATGGAGTTGACCGCGTTGCAGTGCGGGTGGTGGTTTGATAAGCCTATAAAGCATGAAAGAGATTATCAGGCCATGAACTATTATATTTTTCCACCATCTTTTTCATTATATTTGACAGAGTCTTGTTGAAGGCTTCTATATGGCCATTGGCTGCTTCATGATACCAAGATGAGTGGTTAGATTTGATGTTGTATTCTTGATAAAACTTCTTCATCTCAGATGAACAGATGTTGGTGCCATTGTCCATCAATATGGTATGAGGGACACCAAATATGGTAATGATGTTAGACTTGATGAAACTAAAAATGAATTTAGAACTGAATTCTTTGAGGGGTATTGCGTTTGACCATTTAGAAAAGAATTTAGTAGCAGTAAGAATATAATTATGCTGCTTGGATGTAGCTAAAGGGTAAGGTCCCACCACATCCATTCCCCATGTGTAAAATTTCCACGAGTATTTAGCTATATGAAGCAACTTTGGGGGATGATGAATGAAGTTGGCATGTACTTGTCATGAATGACACTTCTTTGAGAAATCAACACAATCTTGTATCATTGAAGGCCAAAAGTATCCAAGCCTTTGAATTTGGTCAGATAGTCTGTGTCCAGACTAGTGGACACCACAAACTCATGCATGCACTTCTTTCATGAAAACCATTGTCTCTTCACCATCAATGCATCTGAAGAGAACTCTATCAAAAACCCACTTGTAGGGAATTTTATCTAGGTGATCTGGGCTGTCATAAACAGTAAAATTGACCTCACATCGCCGAATTTGTTCACTCCTAGCTCTATCAGTTGTAAGTATTCCATTTTGAAGGTATTCCCTGATAGGTGTCATCCATCCTATAGTATGACCATATGGTTCAGGAATAGGACTAATTTCATTGATTTACTCTGTTCTGATTTGAACATAAGGTGAAATTGTACGACGGTGGGAAATATTAATGGTTGTCTCATCTCGATTTGGATCTTCCAGAGCTATGGCTATATTAGCTAGTGCATCATCTTGGGAATTTTGTGATCTTGGGACATAAGAAAATGTCCGTTCTGAAGGGAATTCCTCCATTAACTCTCCGACAAAATCATACAAAGGGATTAGTTCTTCTTTTCTGATAGCACAATCCCCATTGACTTGTTTTATTACCAAATCTAAATCACCTTTCACCTTTAATTGATTAACTTGTGTTTGAAGCGCCAACTCCAAGCCTGCGATGAGGGCTTGGTATTCCGCTTCATTATTTGTTCTGCCTCCCAACAATGAGAAGGAATAAGGTAACAATGCCTTTTCTGGAGAAATGAGCACAATTCTTAATCCAACTTTATTAAATTTAGGATTTTCCCTTTTCCTCCCTGTTGGACATCTGGAAGCACCATCAAAGTACATTTCCCATGTTTGAAGACTTTCATGAATATAGAAGACTTCCTCATCAGGGATTTCAATATCTAAAGATGTGTCTTCTACTGAAGGGTGTTCAGCCAGTAAATTGGCCAGAGATTGGTACTTTATTGCCTTTTGAGACACATATTTAATATCAAATTGCTGCAAGATAACTTTCCACCTTGCCATACGTCTTGTAAGCATTGGATGACTATGGATGAATTTAAGCAGGTTATTGAGAGATAAAAATTAGACCTCGTGATGTTGCGTGTAGTGTATCAACTTCTGAACTGAAAAGATTAATGCTAGGCAGCACTTATCAATACTTGAATATCGGGTTTCTACCACAAGCATAGTCCAACTAAGATAGTGAAGTCTATTTTCATTGCCAGTGTCATTCTTCTGAGCAAGAAAGGAACCCCATAATCACTCTAAGGCTGTCACATAAAGGATAAGTGGATTTCCTTCAACAGGTATCATTAACATCAGTGGACTCAAGATATACTTCTTGAGAATATCGAATGCTTCTTGACATTCTTCAGTCCACTGGTAAGTGACTCCCTTCTTCATCAAATTGGTGAAGGGTAAACTTTTTCCTGCCAAATTGGCGATGAAACGCCGAATATAGGCTAACTGTCCTTGAAGTCCTCTCAATTCTATCAAATTTTGAGGATGTGACATACCAAGTATTGACTTGGTCTTCTCAGTATCGACATTGATACCACTATGGCATACAACAAAGCCGAGAAATTTCCCCGAGGTTACCCCAAAAGTACATTTTAATGGATTTATCTTCAAATTATGTTGCCATAGTTTGTGGAATATGATTCCCAAATTAGCCAAGTGATTAGGACGTTTCCTAGATTTGACCACCAAATAGACCACGCCACATTCAACGAAATTCTCTAAAAAGGGTTTGAAGATATGATGCATGGCACGCTGATATGTTGTGCCTGCATTCTTTAGGATAAAGGGCATTACCCGATAGCAAAACACACCCGGAGGGGCTCTGAAGGCCATAGATTCCTCATCTTCTGGAGCCATTCAGATTTCATTATACCCGGAATATCCATCCACGAAGGAGAGTGCTTCATAGATAGTTTTTGCATCAATTAATAGTTCTGTAATCGGTACTGGAAAATCTTCCATAGGACAATACCGATTAAGATCTCTGAAATCAATGAAAACTCTAATTTCCCCATTCTTTTTTTCACTGGGACAATATTAGCCAACCACTTGGGATATTGAACTTCTCTGATGAAGTTTGTTTTGATAATCTTATCCACTTCAGAATCAGTTTTGGAAGCATAGGTTGGGTGTGTTCTTCTAGCAGCTTGTTTGAATCCTCGATGTTCTTCTGGAAAACCCAAATAATGAGTAGAAACATCAGGATCAAGCCATGACATATCTGTATAGTTCCATGAAAATATATCTCAATTTTTCTTTAGAAATAAAATATACATCCCTGGATCTTCAAGGGTCATAGCCGCACTAATAAAGTGGGGTGTGGATCTTCTTTTGTCGCCAGATTTATTTCTCTGAGTTCATCCACGGTGGTAGAGATACCGTCTTTAAATGCTGGAGGAGGATCCCTTAGATCTTCTATTTTTTTCAACACGTGTTATTTCTTCTGATTCTACATGCATAGTAGATGATGAGGCATAATTTTCATGACAAGAAGAGATGCTAAAATTTTCACTTCCTTAAGAAGAAGCTTCCATTTCTGACCTGATTAATGATGATGGGTCTTTTTTGGGTAATATAGAGGAGATGATGGATTTAGAATCAAAATCATCTTTAACCTCTAACATTGCTATAACTTCTTCTAGCCTAGATGGAAAAGTATAGACTTGTTGGCTTTCTACAGATGAAATGAAGACATCTCCATTTTATCTTTCATTATTGATTGGTGGATCACCACTTTCTTCCATGCTGCCTAGCTTGATTTCCATAATTGACATTATGGATGTTTCTATAATAGTATTTTGATTTGGGTCTATCATGTCAATTTGACTTATAGGCAACACATAATCTGTACTCACATGTGCTAATGGGTTTACTGGAATATTTTCCAAACCATATAGAGCATTAAATTTCTTAATATCCTTTGTTGTGGATTCCTCCTTTCACTTCATGTGGTAGAATTCTGCCTCAATATATTGAGATTCACATGTCTTGAATGAGGATTTATCACCATACAATGTCCCAACTAGACCATCGAAACAATATTTGAGACATTGATGGTATGATGAAGGGATAACTGCATGTTGATGTAGCCAGGGTCCTCCATGTAAGATGTTGAAGGCTGAGTCTTGATCAACAACCATGAAATCTTAATTGTATAAAAGATCTCCAAACTGAGTTCTGAGTGTAATCTCGCCCAGTGTTTCTTGTTCATTTTTATAATATCCTTGTAACATCATAGTAAGAGGAGATAAATCAGATTCTATGAGGCACAATTGATGAAGTGTACGAATTGGCATGAGGTTGACTCCTGAACCATTATAAATGAAAGCTCTTCGGATGTCTACACCGTTGAACTTGCCAGATAAGTACAAAGGTCTAATATGTCCATGCACGACATCATCTTCATCTTTATCTATGAAAGATATCATTGCATGGCATTCTGCAAGATTATTCTCTACATGGTAGACTTCAGCTACAACAATTTCATTTTCAAACTCTTGAGGACTTGAAAAGGCCTCAATGAGTGCCTCCTGAATATCCTTTGATAAATTCAAGGCATCCATAATTGATCACTTGGCTGGTACTTGGGCCAGGTGTCTCAATACATCATACTTTTGATCCAAAGGTTTGTGTTTCCCAATAGGAACATGTGGCTTAGCAGGTGCCTTGGAAGTTGATGCTTTGGAAGTTGATGCATCTTGTACTAGGATAGGAATTGGTAATACTCCTGGATTTCGATGATTAGACAGATTAGGTCTATTTACTTACTGAGAAGAAGAAGGTGGAACCTCCAACTGATCTTCCAGAATAACTATGCCAGGACTGAATATGCCTTGTGTAGAAGAAATTGATTGTTCTTGTTTATCTCATTGAAGGGATCTACCAAGAGTTTTTGCTGCTTACACAGTTCTAGTAGGTGTAGAATTGGAATAGTGACCTATGAAAGATCCATGTTTTCCCTTATACCCTGAGTATCTGGAATTTCCTTTGATTCCTCTGTTTGATACAGGGAATTCAGGCTCATCGAATTCGAAACTGTGATTGGCATAAGTATCTTTTAAGTGAATCATATTAATAGAACCAAAGATTAACTCTTCATCCGATGAAGACTCTTCTTGAATTGCCAATTTATTCTATGCCGTTTGATGGGGCAGTGCTCATTTCTTTGAAGTAGATGGCATTGAAACTTCCAAAGTCAAGGAAAACTTGGGCTTTGGCACATACTCATCTTTTTCTGATTCTTTTTCTTTCTATGAATTATGTCATTCTTTTGTGGATTTTCTCTCTTATGAAGAGGGTTTTGCTACGGCATTCATAGCAGAAGGCACAATTGGTTTTTTTCAATTTTGTTCACAAAATAGCATGAGTTCAGTTGATCATTTTCCTGACCACCAAATCATCATATTTTTGTGCATTTTTGTTCTTGACTTCCTTCCACTCGCCTTCCTCCTCTGGAAATGTAGCAGCAACATAGGCTACCTGAGCTGAAGAACCATTCAGTTTGACTTGTCCCAAGTCGTCCATTTTTTGTAGGATGTCCTTGAAAACCAAACACTCCTGAATGGGATGCCCCAACATTTGGTGAAACAAGAAATAGTAGGAATGATCTTCATCTACTTCTTTGTTTGGCCTCTTAGGCCTTGGAAATTGAACCAAATAATTTTCCAGAGCCGAAATGAAGTAACCAAGAACATGTTCATTTCGGAAATAGTAGAATTTGCTTTTAAAATCCTCAAATTGAATTTGTATTTATTCTCTTTGATCATCTTGATGAAACAACCACTGTTGTTATCACTTAGTAGGTGGATCCCTTTGAGAATATGAAGGTTTTGACGTAGAAACAGGTACAGGTGCTTGTTTAAGAATAACTATAGTAGTCTCTGCTTTACCCATTCTCCTTCCTGGAGTTGATGTAATTATACGAGCTTTATCCTTAGTCTTTATAAGATAATCTTAAATCTGTTGAGCGATTGAAGTATGGTCTTGAAACCCTCATGTGTATTTCATAGGGATCAGTGGTGTACGTAATTCATCATGTAAATTTTCCACACAGATTGGCAATAATTCCTCTTGAGGGAGTGCTAAAATTTGGTAATATGTTAATCCCTTGCAGCGAGCAATGAAATCTGAAACCCTTTCATTCTACCTTTACTTACAATTTGTAAGATCAAAAACTGTTGTCTTTGGAAGCGTTGAGATTAACTGAAGAAGATCTTTTTTGGAGAAGATCCTCCCATTCGGTAATGGACCGGGATTGCAAGCTTGTGTACCAGACAAAACTAGGTCCTTGTAATAACTGTACAAAACACCTGAGCTTAACTGATTCTAGTTGATGAAGGGTTCCAATCATAGGATCGCAACGAGAAACAAAATGTGTTAAGTGTTGCTCTGGGTCTCCCGAACCATTAATGATTGGGAATGTGGTACTTGCAAAATTTGACGGGGGAGGAATTACATCAACCCATTCAGGGTAAGATATCTTTTCTAGTTGAATTTGAGCACGCTTTCCCTCCATAGATTCCAACTGAGCTGTTAATGACTAAATAGTAGTTATTAACCTTTGAGAAACATCCGGTTGAGCTTGGACTAGAACAGGTGCAATGACTGGAGCTGGTACAGATGTGGTGGATGGTACTGCAACTAATGGTTGCATCGCCAATTGTTGTTGCACTTGACCTGTATGATTAGAACTTTAATGGTGTACTGATAATGGATGATATTCTTGACCCATATCAGTAGCCACAACAAATTCCTTTGACTGACTGACTCCAACATGCTTAGGAGGATGATTACCCTGAAGTAGTTCTGCATTCATCCTCCTCAATTCCTTCATTTCTTCTTCTTGTTGTGAAAATATTTTCTCTAGTGTGATAGATTGTCCTTCTCTATAGGAAGGGTATGTAACCTGATTCATTCCTTTCCCCTTGTTGGATCTCTTTCGGAGAGGGGGAAGTGGGTTACTTGAAGGATTACCTAGGTTCTGAGTAATCCTTTGATTTCATGTACACACACCTTCTTTATTTGTGTATGTGCATACAACTTCTTGAGCAGGAACCTCTTCATTTGATCCCTCTTAGTGATCCTCATCTGGTGGATCATCAAAAACAACATTGATGACATTAATTGATGCATAATGAGTTTCATACTTTCCATCAACATTTTTGCAATATTTTTTTATTCCATGTATTTGATGAGACATTGCCTTTTATTGATTTGATCCCTCAGGAACTTCTTGAAGAACCGTAATTTGGAGGGAATCTCTTGATAATTTGTCTCTTCGTTTCTCTTGAGGCTTCTTCCCTAATCGATAGAAGACTGAATTTCTCTGAGGAAGAGATTGAGGATTTGAAAAAGTCCCCAGTCTGGTGGACTGAGGCTATTCCAACTCAACTCCTTGAATCCTATTTGTTGATTCCAAGGGTTGGGTTAAAATAGTCCCCAGTCTGGTAAGCTAGGGTGGCTCTTGAGATGCTATATCTGAGACCTTCTTGAATGCTCTTTTGATCTTGTGAACCTTAGTCCTGAAATTAGCGGGATGCATCAAACTGCATCCACTTTTATCACCCGGCTCAAAAGACCGTTGGATGATTTCTGACACATCTGTCACTTGGTGATGTGCTTGCTCAAAATGAGAGGCCTGTTCAATATTCCTGTTTTCTTGATGTAGGATTAATTCAACAAAATGTTCTCTATATTCATGATTTTTAGAGGAACTAGTTGAAGCCTGTTCTTTGGTAATCTTTTGATTACAAACAAAACCCATTGACTGTGGCCGACCATGGGAAATAAAATTGCATAAAACCATTTTTCGGCGGTCTTTGCTGACTAGAGAACAGTGAAATGTAGTGCTCCATGAACACCCCATCCCCTGATATGAATACCAGATAGGGCATTGGCAATTAACTATCAAAATATTCTTAGTGCGCCAAGTCATGAATGCTAAAGGGCTCTCTGCTGCTTTTCAGCCTTCACATATCGAGAAACTGAGAGAGATGCCAGGTCAATTTGGCGTTGTAACCCTTCTATTATCTTGATATGATATTCATATTCATCATAAGATAATATTTTCTTTTTCAACTGACAAAGAGTTTTCCATATGTTGAGACGAATATCATGAATTCCATCTTCCGTCATCATCTCTGGAATATCACACTGAGAGTTGGCCGAAGGCCAAAACATGACTGTCACTTCAACTTTTTCCAGTTTGTTTCTCATATTCAGTAATTCCTCTTTATCATTCAATGAAGATTCTTCTACCTGATTAGACCAGATCCAATGCTTCTTTTTTGCTTCATCGGATTCAACAAAATCGGTAGAGAATTCACTGATCAAAATAGAAGATGAACGACCCAAGGGTGGTTCAGAGAATGACCTACACCCTGGGATATCTTCTGATTGAGAAAGTGTTTCACTTGTTAGTGGTAAAGCATCAGACATGACTGGCTTCACATTTGGAAGTGCCTCAAGATAAGAGGGCTTTGTCGTCACTGCAATGTCTTTTGAATAATTTTCCAAACAATGCGAATTACTACTGTGGAGAGGACTTTTGTAGCTAAATTCCTCATTATGGGGAGGACCACCATGGTGGGTTACAGAAAAAGATGAAACATTTTTCTCCTTGGACTTCTGACCACATAGAGGGTTCTTGTGGTTCTCATATGAAGATGAAACTTCGAGATTGACCGAATCGTCATGAAGCAAGCCTTTATGAGGAAGTATCTGATGCAGACCTTCAAAATTAATGTTCCCACTATTGGGAACTGAGAGAGTAGAATCATGAATTCAAATATATAATTTTTAAGGGATTCAAGAACTCCAGCATCGAGTAAGGCCTTGTTACATATTGGCCCTTGATTTCTTGACTATGCTGGGTGGGTCTTCTTCTTAGACGCCTTCTTACTCAATTTGGCAGGTGTATGTGCCTGCTCAAGAGAAATGATCAGGTTAGGTTGATTATCTTCACTCAAACCAGGTGTATGTGCCAGACTTGGTTGTCTGTATGATATGGGGGAGTATGCCCCACAGCCCCCTTGGACTGGAACAAAGGTGTGTGTCTGTTCCAGAGTGAACTGTTGATGTGTCACTCCACTGGAAGGGATAGATTTATGTGTCTTTCCCTGATATGATGCTAAATCTATTATAATATCTTGGAAGGCATCCAGAATATGAGAAGAGATTTGCTTCTTCTCTTTTATCATTGATAGAATATGCTTGGTGACTTCAGCTTCCAGAATGAGGATATATGTTCTTTCTGTGCTTGGAGTAAGTGTGTGTTCCTACTCCTGTCCTCCATTTGCTGTCAGTGAATCCTGACGGTACTCAAGTGTGGGGGCAGAGAGTTGAGTTTTCATCTTGTTCATCACCAGATCTTTCTGACTGACTTCTCTAAATGCTACCAAACGAGACTATTGGTAGGCTCGAGCAATACTAGAAGGTGTATGTTCTTTCTGATTGCACTCCGCCGAACATGGTTGACGAGCCTCCTTCAACACTGACAGACGAGGCAGCCGGTAGGATTGATGAGTGTAAGTAGGTGTACGTTCCTATTTACCAGTTGTCAACACATTGGGTTGACATGCTTCATCGTATGTAGTCAGACGAAATTTCTGACTAGCTGATGATTTATAATCAGGTGTATGTTCCTGTCTATAGTACTACGCCAGAATTGCCTGGCGGGATTGGCGTCATGCTGCCAGATGAGTCTGCTTGACAGCATAATTAAAACGGATGGGTGTATGTGCCCGTTCTTTTTTTCCCCCATGTTAGGTTGGTGGGCTTCTCCGGAGATGGAAGAGATGAGAACCTGCTCACTGTTGACCGGATTTTGCCTTTGGTGGTTCGTCTTTCCTGGTCAGGTTTGAGGAACCTAAGACGAATGCGTAGAGTTGATACCATCATCATGCTGAGGGCGCACTGCCGCAGGAGTCTGGTGACGATTGTTGATGGGAGCCCTCAGGAAGGACTCTTGTCTTCATGAATTAAGGCCCTGAGGGACCTGCTCATTCACGTCCTTAGAATATGGGAGTGAATGGTTATTGCGTTCTGGGGATAAGGACCCAAAACGGTTAGAGATGGTGGTTGGCACCACCTACTTCTTGATCACTGGTTGTCGCTGTCCGAATGACCAGGGTGATTTGTTCACTTGGAGGGCTTTTCGAGTAGCCTCCAAAGCTAGAATGGTACTGTGTTGATGGTACTCCTTAACCAATGCATTCGATACCCATCATTGAAAACTCTAAGTAGGTGGTGTTGGCCTCAATGTGGACGACGATCCAGTAGGAGCAGCAACAGATGCATTCACAGTAGAGGTTTTCACAGTAGAGGTTTTCACAGATGTGAGCTTAAGAAAATCCATTCTCATAATGTAGAAGATCTTGGAAAAGAGGACTTGTTTGATATAACAGACATAATCAAGATAAGTCCGGCCACTACATCTTTTGGATAAGCACATATGTTATTTATTGTTTTATTGTCCCTCTCATTGAGTTTAAATAGGGGCCTAACAAATACGTAAAACATCATTTTAAATTTGGTTAAGGATTCATGTCGGGTTCACCATTTTTTGTTTCCCTCTGGAATTGGGGATGACCTCGTTGATTGAAGTTTCAAACATTCCAATCAGTTTATAACGGGTTTGTTCGTAGAACCAGAATCATTAAATGATTCTATAGCCATTTGGACCTACATTCCAATGTTTGGTGCTCATTAGTTATGGAATGATGAGCCATAGGAATTTGCATTGGTCGAGAGGATGGGAGGTCGAACTCATAACACCTTTTTTAGGGGAATTATTTTCAACTCTAGGACTCTATTTATAGATTTAAGTTATGTTCGTAAATCCTTATTACATTACCAAGTATAAAATGAGCTTTCCTTTAGATCTGACAATCAATTATTGATATGTAGGAAATTTAGAGAATCTTTTATATGTATTCGAGGTTCTTCATCGATATAGAATCATCTGTATTTGTTATATATTTTTAGTCAATGGTATCCTTCAATACATAAAAGTCTCTTGGTCATTATGGTGACCATAATGTTTTTAAAGCCACTTAGTGGGGCACTTGAAGTTTATTGTCATTCATAAGGACATGGAATATTTCTGAGTTGGGATCCTACCTACAGATGGGCTACCTACATATCCTTTATTTTGTAAAAAGGAATCAGAACCCACATAGTTCGAGTAAGGGAGTATAATGTTTATGAATCGTTTCTCAAAGAAAGATTTCATAAATACTTTTACACTCTAAGCTCACGTGAGTCATGCTCTGTGTGAGAAACAGGAGGTATTGGTAAAACCAGACAATTATTCCATGAAAGATGCAATCATAGGAAATGACGTTGGTCTTATGTATGTATGACTACCCAAATAGATGAATATTAAGATTTACTTCAGGGAAGAAATACAGGAACAAGGTCCATAAAGGTATATGTACTTTATGGATATTTGGATACTCTAATTTTGGGGCTTACTTCTAAGGAAGATGCCTATGTTAGGAGGGGACTTATGATTGGGTTTGACTCTTGAGAAGGAAGCCCAGATCAAAAGTCAATTAAGACCGATTGAGAGAAATTAAGACTGGGGCCTACATCCGAGAAGGAGGCCCAAGTTAAGGGATTTGAAAAAATTAAGGGACATGGGGCTTATTCCTAAATAGGATGCCCATATTTGAGACTAGTGATTAATCTTGAATGGAAATCCCTTGTTAAAAGAATTAGTGTTGGGGCTTACTCCTAAGGAGGATGCCAAGATTATTGGGAACTTTGAGACTGGGGCTTACACCTGAAAAGGAAGCCCAGGTTAAGGGAATTATGATTGGGGCTTACTCCTAAAAAGGAGGCCCAAATTAAGGGACTTGGGGCTTACTCCTGAAAAGGAATCCCAAATTAATGAGGACTTGGGGATTACTACTATGGAGGATGCCCAAATTAATGAAAATTTGGACTAGGGATCACTCCTGAAAAGGAGGCCCAAGTTAAGGATTATCATATCTTAAAGGATGAGGTTGAATGAATAAACTCTCTAACATTAGGGATGTAAAGATGTGTAAATCACTAGGTTTTGAGAGATGTTCTATAGAATTATTTTTCAGATAAGGAATCCAACAAGGAAATCATTCCATAAATGTCTTTGGAGAGAGTTCTGAAGGCTTAATCATGAAGAGGAGAGGTGTATAGGTGTAAGAGGGGTGAAATGGGCAGGAAGGGCACCCAAAAAGTGAGGGGTGCACAAGTACTGCGTGGGTGCGCAAGTACTGCATGGGCGCACAAGTCTTGGTCGCACAAGTATACTTGCACGACACATGGGTACTTGCATGCTGGCCAATTCATAGGGTAGAATTTGGGCGAGGTTTGGCTCAAGCCTTTTATACTAACCCTATGGGTTTCCAGAAGTGTGTCGTGAATGTTCTGGTAAGGGAGAAAGGTGGCGTGCAAGTGTGGTCATTTTCCTTAAGGGTTGTCCACTCAAGAACGCAAGTGTTGATGAGTTTCAACACATAGGCCTTCCTCTCCCTCTTTAGATCTTCGGTTCTAGGTAATAAATTACCTTAGAAGTGTTCGGTATCTTGGAGAAGAGACTAGGGCACCGGGAGTTCAAATTTTAGGTTCTGTAATTTTTCGTCCTTTTAGATGGGGGTTTATAGGGGTATTTATAGGCTAGAGAACAATGGGTGAAATTTCAAAGAGGGTGCACGAGTCACCTACGAGACCATTATGCGGTGTGCAAGTGTACATGCGTGGCCCAAATGGAAAAGAACTCATGTTCATCCATTTGTCAATTTTTGATGTTTTCATCAAAGGATGAATCAAATTATGCTAAGGAATTTCCCTTTCCATTCGTTTAGACTCTATGATGAAAAAGAGTGTCAACAGAAACTATTATGTTATTTTTATGGTCCTAAATAGATGACAATAAATTTTGTGAAGTTTAACATCATACAACAAGGATGTTCATTCCTCATGAAATTTTTTTCTTATAAAACATGGAATTAGTTGGTAGAGTTATTCATTCGATTTCCATGGTGATTGATGTGGATGTACCATTGGGATAAGACATTTGAATGTTGTAATGTCCTTTCAACATGGTATCCAACATTCATGACTTCCTAATGGATATTATTGGTATTATGAGATCCATTAACATGTCACTATGTGGTAAGTGTGGAGGAAAAAATTATCACTAAAGTCACTAACTATCATGTTATAGTTCTTATCTATATTTTCAAAGGAATGAAGCATGTTCTCTTCAAGACATTCCATATTATCGTGATAGAAATAATACATTCTATCTGGTGCCTCTTTGTCATTGACGTCTCTTTAGAGTGATGTAAATTTTATCTTGAGGGGAAGGACTACGTCATTTCCATACACTAGGGAATGTGGAGTCACTAGGATTGAATTGAGGGTCATCCTCTAACAATCCTAGAGATCGTTGGGGTTCTTTTCCATCAAACCCTTTTTTTGGGACACTATGTTCTATAGAATAATGAAGAGGTTATTTTTTGAATGCCATAATCTATCCATTTTAATGCACATGGTAGAAAGAAGTATGGTTGGATAGGAAATTGTACTTGGCATATAACTCAATCAACATTTGTAATGGAAATTTGGATTTATGGTTAATGATAATATCTTCTGGGACTATGAAGCGATGGAAGATATTAAATCTCAAAAATTCTACCACTGATTGGGATATAACTACCTTATATGGGATTTCTTCATCCCACTAGAAAAATAAATCCATTTTGTTTTAAATGAACCTTCATTGGAGAGATTTATCTAGTGAGTATATTCTAATGAAATGATTTACATAGACTACAATGTTCTAAGAGTACTGAGTATTATGGAGGGGATTCAGTAGTTGATGCAAAATCTTGGAATGAATTTGACATATGTGGACCCTTTGGTTGAACTCATTGTTGTCTTGGTCCAAGGTGGGGCCAAAATATCCCTTCATAAAAACATAATGGGAGAGCATCAACTCTACTACTAAAACCATTGGACCTAACATGAACATAATAAAAAAATGTGGATATCTTATCGTGATGAATTCAATGGAAGAGAACTCTAATAAACCTACATATGAAGATATTTTTATCTTGTTTGGTCATACATTGGAGAATTAATTGTGCCACATTCCAATGAATTCTCTCACATTCAGCAATATATGAAGGGATAACACCACAATAAAGATATGTGACAAATAGTGTTGTTTAATTGGAGGGTTATTCAATTGAGGGTGTTTCTAAAAGTCTAGATGTGGAAGCACCAGTAGCAAAGTGGTTTACCATGGCTTGTCATCATCATTATCTCAGATGATGAGAGTGATGACCATTCTATGTTCCACATGAATCCATATATAATCATGTTTAGGCTCTATAAGATATAAATCTATGATGTCCAGGGCATTGGATTGAACATTATGTGATGAGGGAACATGAGTCAGCTAATGATGGGAAGGGAACTCTACTATTAGATATAGAGTTCACATTAACAAGTTCATGAGCATTGGATTTCTAATTACATAATAACAATTTATTTGTTTAATGACAAACCTAGAGTCTCACAACACATGAAATAATGTGAAATCAATATTGAGGACCATCCAGAGATCACTAATGAGAGCATGATACTCTACCTCATTGTTGGTGTAGCTTTTTTGAGATGAAATGTGTTGGGAATGATAGCCTATGTTGGGGTGATGAAGAATAACCATGTTTCTTCACTGTTGAGATTGGTATCTTTGATCCTTCTACCGGTTGGGCTTCAGGATGAACCATCAAATTTCATCTTCAAGCATGAATGAAGAAATATCCACTAAGAGAATAGTTTTCTCAAGGAAATATAAATCCGTGGTAGATTCTTTAGGGGCTAGATGAATGGATGGAAAGTCTTCCAGTTCTTGACCCCAGACAATTTTTAGTAGAACAGAACTGATGTCCAACTTCTGAAGGATCATTTCCAAATGGATTACTCATCTTATCCATGACAGCCTATTCAGGATCTAATTAGAGGATCCACCTAATTCACCATGTGTACCTCATTATTTAGTAAATAGTTCTTCAAATTCTGCACTTCAAAACCCATAATAAGGTAGTTGTTCTTGATTGGAGAGTATCTGGACTCCAAATCAAAGAGCATGTTACTGAGATTGTATAAATTGCTCTATATCCCATAATTTTTCATCGGAGTGAGTTGGGTGCTAGTAGACCATTCGAAAGATGTCACGTAGAGGACCACAAGATTCAAAATGATATGTGGCAACACAAATGAATTTTATATAAGAAACCACTTAATTTCTGCAAACATGTTCTAGAAATATTCTTCCCAATGGTAAATAGTACATTTTCTTTGATATCTTGTAGAATGGAATAATATTAATGGAAATATTCCTAATGAATTTATGTATGTAAGATATGTTCCCTTGAGATCCTTAGAGCTCTACGAGGATTCATGGAGGTGGGATTTGGTTGACAGATTTGATCTTATTTGTATTGATCTTGATTCCTCTATACTTAACGATGAAGCCATGAAACATCCAAAAGGTAACCCTTAAGGCACATATCATGTTCTTCATCTTCAAAATCTATTAACATAGGAATATAGAAAAAAAATCAAGACCACTAAGAGGGTTCTTAGGGTAAAATAATTTTACCACCAAATCATCCATATAGTATTCCACTATCATACTGAGTATTGATTTACATATTCGGGCATGTATTTCAGATAATTGGATTCTTTATTCCTTAAATTGAAGGTCATAATGACATAGAAGGATGTCCCTTATTATTATATGAAAAAAGTAGAATCCAAATATTTGGGAGACATCTAGATCTGTTTATATCCATAGTACTCATCCATGGAATAATGAGACTGGAAGATTGATGTGGCATCAATCAACAACTCTATCACCAGAAGTAGAAAACACTCCTTTAGAAAATGGTGGTTGACGTCCTAGAAGATGATATAGAATCTGATTTACCATTATTTTTCTGGATAGTAATGATGTAATCTATATATTTAGGGTACTAATTATATTTAAATAACTTTGATTTGATGAGCAAATAAACTTTTTCTTCAACCGTGGCACCATGTGAAGGATACATTTTTCTAAGAGCCTATTCAAACCCATGATGATTTAATGGGAGACTAAGATTGAAGAAGGAGCCCTATGTGTCTATTCTTAGAATAAATTACTAATTCCTGGAGAAAAAATCACCATGTAGGTTTAGTTAATCCATGAACTATTTTTGTTCTTATTAAGGCATATATTAATTGATCGTTGTTGGCCTCTGATCTACTTCTGTGCCATGGATCACCTGGACAATATCATCAACATTTTTTCAGATTCCCTCTTCATATGAGGGTGGAATGTCTTCCAATCTTTTTTTAATATGATTAATGGGAATAAAGGGTAGGATATTACTCTTCTAGGATTACTATTTATGTGGGAGCACATATTTACTCTTGTGTATATACATAATCTTCACTAGAAGGCCATTACTCTACTAAAACCAAGGTAATAGAGGAAATCATGATAATTTTGTTAGGTATTTGACTATAATACATATAATATTTCAATAAATGGTGGTGGGTCTATTTGTGTGGGTTCAACCAGTTTTCGTGGAACAAATCAGTTTGACGTACCATTTTTGTCATGGGGAAAGAATATTTGTACCTCAAGATGGTAGGATCTTATCATAGCACTCGATCATGACCTATGTAAGAGTAAAAAGTTATCATTCAATGTTTTTTGTTATTATTTGCATAGTTTACCTTCCACCCATAGATAAAAAATTGATTCCCCAAGTTTAGCATCATTGCCTCTAGTTGGGGAGTTGGGAGGAAGAAAGCACCACCAAAGTCCATCCATGGGTTTGCTGGAATAGTGGTGTGTTGGAATTCATTGGTCTGAACATTATTAGACACACTCTTCTAATAGGCTATTTACAAATATAAGGATTATTATGAGTCGATGGGATATGAATCACATTGGAGAATAGCTACTCAACTATTGAGAGATAAATTGAGGCATGGGAGATATTAGGAGAGAACTGTTTAAAGAAGATCAAGACAAGGACTACCCAAAAATTAATTTTAGGTGGTATCCTATGAGAAAACCATGAACATAGTTTTTTCTTACATGCCACAAAACTGGGACTTCAAACAGATTATGCCACAGTTTCTCTAATAGATAATGTCATAACCCTTATTAATTAGATCAGAGAGTTTTAGATCTACTTTATTTTATATTAACTTACATAGAATCTTTGTTGGGATGATTTTTACCCATGAACATGTTTCTACTAGAAATAATCCCACATCCACACCATTGAACAAGCATGTGAGGTAGAGTTGGATGATGTGCTATTACATGAGGGAGACTTAATCTTCTGTTGAATATTAGATTATAGCGTGGCATTATGCTTTCTTATCTTATTCATCATAAAATGTATTTATCGACACTATCACTTTTTTTGAACTAGAGGGATCTATTCAAGGCCTTTATAAGGACATCATGAATATATTCTTACAGGAAGAGGGCCTCGAGGATTGAGGTATTCACAATTATTCAATCAATATTTTATAATACATTGTAATTCTATGCTACAGGAAACATTTTTTCTCACATGGGGTTTCCCTTTGGCTGGGGCATGATATTCACTTCTAGATAAAAAACAGGATTCTTACTACTACTAGTAATATTCCTCTACTCATCAATCAATTCAAATAGTACCACAACTATAAAAGTTTTGGTTGATTGATGCCTAGATTTAGCTGGATGTGGGCCATATTGGTGCTGTCACAACTATTTTGCATGATCATCCAATGTAGTCAGTTGTGGAAATAGATATGGTATAGTGGGATGGGAGGATGGTCCAATTTGATCTCTATACAGAATTTTTTGTATGGTTTCAGTAGCATTCTTGGGTTGGATTGGATAAATTTTTTCAGTTATCATACCTTGGACCACCTCTTCTACGGTTTCTTTTGAAGGCACCTGATAGGATTTTCCAACATTCTTAACAATTAGGGAGTAAAATATCCATTTATTTTATGGTATTGATAGAGTAAAACTCATGATCATCACCAGAGGAGTCTTTCAATGATTGGTGGACTCATGGTGTGATTCTCATCTCTAGAGGCATGAAGTCACCAAGTGTGTCAGATGGATTTAGAACTAGGGGAGGAATTTTCATTATATTTAACTATCAATTCAAACTCTTTCTAAGGCATAAATATGTATATGTTAGATGAAAAAGAAGTCAAATGAAATTTCATGGTGGTTTTAGGTGCACCGAGTTGTCTTAAGCAGACAAAGATGATGCCATGTGTGTGAGTGACCACTCTATGGGCCAACTAGTCATCATAATTCAATTTCCAACTGTGGAAAAAATACATCAATTCACCGAAACATCCAATAAACCTATCAGGGTTTATAGAGATTTATACCACCTACAATGGTCCGTCCCCTATCATTACCACACAATTTCATCTATCATCCTTTATCCACTACATGACCACATAAAATTGTTTAATGTTATGTCCAAGGATTATATAGGTAGGTAAGTGGTCATAGTAGTCAATATGCTCATACTCATGGAGATTAAATCCCTCAGTAATCATCAGATACCCTTGTTATAGGGTGTTATGGAAATAAATCATAACATTGGATTATTTAAAGAAGTGGGTCTTGTCTCTCTGTCAGTGAATAGAGCTTTGGATGATTGGCCCTAACGAAGGGTTAGTGCCCGATGTGGTGCTGGAGACACATTCTATCACAAATGTGGTGGTGCATGATGAGGTGGAACCTACCGATTCAACATTGGGTGAGACTCAAACTAATGAGGTTGATGTCATTGGTGAGGGTACACAGGGTGAGGCTAGGCGAGAAACAACTCAAGTGGCTTTTGGTCCACCACTTATACTATTGCAGTCGTCTCTACATTGGGGGATCATCATGTAGTAGCTGGAAGAGGCAATAGAGGTTCCTAATTTGATTCATGTGAGGGTTTCTCCAAGCGATTTTCCTTATGAATGAAATTTGAATATTCTCATAGGAAGTTATAATAGATAAGGGTAGTGAAAAATCAATCATACAATTCATAAGGAACAACTTCAGTAGTCATTCACTAGAAAGTGACATATCGTGTGAATATGTGAGGAATTTTCATAAAGCCAGATGGTCGATGTCATGATCGCATTCATGTTCCATGAACATGGAGAATCCATAAATACATTTTTTTTCATGTGGTATAGTTGAAATTGTACATAACATGTCTGCATCGGTCATCCCAATGAGTGTTGGACCTAATGGATAACTGGTTGTACCAGAAGAACACATTCCCTTCAAATTCATGAAAGAAATTGAGATCTTGGCAACCACTTAATGATCTAGTGTTTCTATAATTGGTCCATACAATGAGATGAATTTGGATAGACACTACAATGGGTATCCCAATTTTTTTAATAGGTATATGGTAGGAATTTGTAAATTTTGGGGCTCCCACATATCATCCACCCATAATGAATATTGTTTTCAATTAGGTTCAGTTTCTACATATGGTGTCTCCAAGGCTTTGAGTTGAGAAACGAGGACGGTAATCTCATATCAGGTGGGGGGGTCATATCATATTGAGGATTCCCAATGACCAATTCATTGACTATCTCAACTACCCTCATAGTATGCTTAGTTGTTGGTGGTGCAACATATTGAGTGGCATGCAGAGACAGTCAAACTATATCCCGAGGAGTGTTATCATTCTAATCAGGTGGATTGGCTGATGTGTATCATGGTCTCCATCGATAAACCCCACTTATACCCTATTGGTTTGAACATTATTTCCCAGATCGATTTGGAGAAACAAACCAAGAAGAACTTTTTGCTTCCTCTGTTGACCCTAATTCTTTAGTGGATGATGTATATGATCCTATCAAAGACCACAATTATCCAGATATTAATTGAGAAAGATCTCATCAATTATCCTATTATGATCGTAAATATTCTAGTTTTAGTGAGTCCACTGTATGATTCACATTCATCCTTTATATGAAATTAGAATGATCATAAGACTCATTGGATTCAATATACTCTTTACCCTTGTCATTGTTGGAATTTTGACCTATATGAAATTATGATGAAGGTTACTTAAGGTGAAGTCGATGCCTTTGGAGGTATGTTTGGACACCTGTGTGTGTTTCCACCACATAACTCACTACTTCAAGTGGTCGTATTCTCTCCATCATTCCTACATCAAAATCCCAATTGATGACTATCTTAGGGACAACCATAATAACTATAATGAAAATCGAGTGGAATATTCTCAATTTCACCCAGTAGGTATGAAAATTATAAGATATGAATGAAGTGGATAGTAGTATATTGTTCCCAAAACTAGGCATGTACATGAGTAGTCACCTATCCAATGATTCATTGTATCACTATAATTATCTTAATGCATCTATATTGGAGGTAAAAGTTGAAGCTGGGTGATGCAGGATACTAATCCATTGGGTGTGATGCCAACTCAAACATGTGGAAGAGATGATCTATTTCATCAAGGTGATCATGGATTCCACAGTAGACTAACTAAAAATCCTAAAGGTGAAAAGACATCACCCAAATAGTATGGTGGAAGCAGATGACCAGATCCTCAGGGGGAGACCCTAATATACCTAATTCAAAAGATGCATTTGGCCAAGACACGATAGATTTTTGACCAACGGCTAGAGTGTCCCACATTCTTCCATATTTAGATATAGTGTTGTAATATTGGTTCACCCATTCATTGGATATTGTTTCATAGGAAACTGGTAGAGTGACTTATTAGGACTTGTGTAATGGTGGACTAGCTAGTTGATGAATCATTACATGAGATGACTTTTCACATCATGTTTGGTCGTCTCATGAGGGCAGTACCAACCGCATCATTGTATCCCTGTTGGATTTGGTGCCCACCACTGCCTCACATGAATGAATAATAGTTCTCATATATGGGAGTACAAGATGATAATCCTATATTAAGATAAAAAAACACTTCATGATCTTATTTTGTGGTTGAGAATGAAACTAGAGATGATAGGGATGACATCACCATAAGACCCTGAAAGGGATCCAAATCATTCTCCCCCTATATAATTCAGTGAAGGGATAATGGAATCTTGTGGATCTCACATTATAAGATGATTAACCTTACATGTAGGGAGTGTAGAGATCCAAAGCTTGACATATATGGAAATCACATTACTTTTGTTGAATACTTAATACATAACAAAAACATACACACAAGGACCGTAATAGTTTAGTCTCTTTGGAATCCCGGAACATAATCTTCTAATCATGGTGAATGATATTCAACATATCCCATAAAGATATTCCCCTTTTGTTTTCTTACCTAAAACCTTTCTTTATATCCTGGGGAAAAGAAAACATATAAAGGGTGATCTCAACTGCTCAGTAAGGGTAAGCATGGAGAAAATAAAACAAACCTTATACATTTGAACATAAAATCCTGACTATAATGTTTAAACATGATAATCTTGAGCAATGAGATAAAACATGGAAGTACATAAGGCATAGATCATAATGGAACATCAATTATGATAAAATATAATGGGAATAAAACATTTAATTGTGGAAAAATATTAATCACATGATATGATTTCCATAGTAGCTAAGGCATTGCTTCCAAGACCATCTTAGTAGACAAAGTCCCTTACTGAACCGGGTTTACTTGTCGTTCCAGCCATGTATTACTGAACCAGATTTACTTGCCGTTTCAGCCATGTCTATCTCATGAGATATAAATATCTACCCAATGCATTGGAGGGAGATATAGGTCCCATCCATGTCATAATGAAATTATTCTTACTTGTTCCACAACATAAACAAAAATCATTCATCATAACCCAATAAATAAAATGGGTTTCATAAACACCATCCCATCATAACATAATCCATATAAAAAAATGGATATCATTTAATCATATGAAAAATGAAAGCATCTAAATCATAGATAGATTATACTTGAAACAAAATCATACTAAATAATGTCATCTTAGATGGAAAATATTTTTGACAAAACACTTGAAATAAATTCTTGAGGAAAATATCCTTTCTTCAAAAAAAATTCTTTTCACAAAATGCCATGTAATTTTAAAAGAAAAGGATTTTATTGAAAATACTTATGAAATATTATAGAGTAAGATTCATGAAAATAATAAATTATGAAACCGTAAAAATCCATTCATGCCGTATAAGTTAAAAATAAGATTCTTCTCGTACTTTTGTCGGAAAAGTCAAAAAGTACCTCGTATGGTAAACAAAAGAATGATTCTTTCTATACAATGTGGTAAAAGTAGAAAAGGGTAAAAATTACTTTAAAAATACCTGGAAGAAAAGTAAACATTTTATGAAAACATTTTTAGAACATATGGACATGGATAATAATCATAACCCTGGAAAATACTAACAAATAAACAATCTCGGATAAGAATGAGATTGGAATAATTATCTCTTACCTTAGATCTGATATGCTTCGTACATATCTGAACCTCCTATATAATGATTTAAATAATTTCATTGAATTATTACATAATCACATTCATTGTTATGATATCATATATGGTTCACTTATTACTTTATATTACCCATTCTTTGGTAAATCCCATGTTAAAGCAACGTTTTGGGTAAAATCATCTTATTTATCGTACGTGTTTGGACATGTTGTTCTTGATGTTATTATTACTTATATCATGATTTACATACTTATAAAATGTAAATAATGATTTATATATCATATATATTCATTATATATCCAGCATATACATGTATTTATAATAGTACATAACATATGGAGGTAAGAAATGAAATGCACCGTTCATGGAGACGGTAAGACGTGCGTACACATGAACGATACTTTCATTTCTATTTATTATTTTAATTGAATAGGTATATTATAATTCCAGTATAGTATCATATATAATATCATTAACTCCATCCTTTATACATCCCACATAAGGCATTGATGAATAACATCACTTTGAGGGGGCGGTAGTCCGCACTTCCTCAAATGAGATCATCATATTTACCCACTATGGAAACCATAAAGGCTTGATATAATTGGGAAGTAAAAAAGAATAATAAAATCATAAAAATAATATATATCATATATAAATATAGTGCCATAATAATGGCCACCATGAGAGGCGGTTGGAGAAAATCGAACAATCATCGTTTCGTGAGGCGTTAGTTTCCCATCCACAGAAACATTATGTTATTCATCAATTAGATAAGGGTGTGTGTAAGTGTAGTTTTAATCCTTCTAATAACGACATCCTAGAATATTTATGATACTGTTGTTTTTAGAAAATAAAGTATTAAAAAGAGTTTAGGGGTTGGAGAAGTAGAATAAAAGAAAACAACTTAAGAGAAACTGTTACCTTTAATTTGGGAAACTTCCTTTGGATTGAACCAAAAGGACTTCTGGGAGTTCCTTCTACCTAATTTACGACATCAAGGGGGAGTAGAGGGATGTAGATCTCTTAATTGGGCAGATTTAGGATGAGACAAATGGATTCATAGGTGTGAGGATTTGCATAGAAGCGGTCTCCTTTTATAATGGAGAGGAGGGCCTCTTTAGGAAAGTGTGAAAACATTATTTTATTATAAACTTATCTTTGGTTTAAAGTGGTCCAAAACACATTATTGTCAAATATAATATGACTCATATTCGAAATAAAATCATCTAAAAGTAATTGGACAGGTTTTGGAGAATATTTTAATCATTATAATCTTATTTATTTAAATCATTTATTAATGAGGTAAATACTACATCATTATTTTGTCATAAAAAATTTAATTTATATGATGTATAAAAATTATAAAAAAATACCAACATGTAGTAAATATATTTAGCTTTCAAATGAATATTTATAGTCGAAATGATAATTTATATAGCCCCTTTTAAAAATTAATTACTAAAAGATTTTTGTTTATGCCAATTTTGTCTTTACATTAAATTAATTAATCTAATGTGTCATTGTCTTTCATAAATGGACCCATGGGGTCCCAAAATAGTCCCATGGATGCCCATGTTTGTCCATTACTCATAAAATAATGATAGGACAGGTTTCAAGGTAATTTTTAATTATTATAATATTCTTTTAACCTTGAATTACCCTATTTACCTTTAACCGCTGTAAATAAAAATTACCGTAGTTACTATTCATAATATCAGAAAAAAATAAAACTAACATATTAACATAATTTGTACCCATTGATTCCAAATATGAAATTCATTTTTCAAAATTCAAAACATAGAAGTATCAGTAATTAATTTAAAATTAATCCCGTTGTTAAGCAATCGGGTTTTAAAAGTTAAAACATTGCCAAAGATTGAAATGTCTTTACCTGTGAATTCAATGTAAAAGTAATGCTAATGACATAAATTATATTAAATGGTAAAAATATATTCTATTTATACTTTAAAACAATTCAATATTATAATTTATCCATATAAATTATTGTGATGAAAAAAGTTGTTTTTAATTAAAATATATTTCATTTTTACTATTCATCATAATATGAAAGTTACGAGAATAAAATGAAAAATTTATCCAAAGTAAAATTTTATATCTCGATTCCAAAGAAGAATTTTATTTTTTCATATTGAACTTATAAAAATTTCAAAAACAAGATTTAAAATGGGTGCGCCATCAAAAGGAGGCAAAACTACATTTTTTAAAAAATACTTTTATTATCCGAATAACTGATTTTATTTTCAGACCACATTTTAGAAAATGTGTAAGATGAATTATAATGTTTTAAAATTAAAAATTCTGTTAATACTATTCATAATGGCTAGTTTATAATATTATAATAATATATCATTGTTCAGTGAAACCCAGTATTGCATACTACACACGCTATCGAGGAAGGTCATGATTGCGTGTAATGTAAGACAAGTCAGGGTGATGTGTAGTGAAAGACTCCATTGTTGTTTTGTATAATAGAATCCAACCATATTTCATTTAGACAATGAATATATATATATATATACACACACAAACTCAATGTTGTGTAGAATGACTATTATCAAACGAACGTGAAATTGTGTGTAACACAACCTATGAATAGTGTTGCGTATACTGGAGGTTAATACGATGTTGCGTATAGCACAAGATAATATTGGTGTAGCATAAAACACATGACATCAAATAAATTAAAAAGAATACTTATCAAAAAATCTTAGGGTGTTACATTCTACCCCCCTTAAAATGAATTTCTCCCTCGAAATTCATCGGGGTTATAAATGGTTTACTACTTGAAAGTTTCTTTAATAGAAACCCACATCGTAAAAATGAATAGCAAAAGTTATATTTAAAAACCAAAGTATAAAACACAACGGTTACCCAAATTAACTAATCACTGGGTTTCCACATATGAGAACATATGTGAAAATATGGATATGGAAGAGAAATATAACCATCAACTTCTGATGAAGAGTGGTAAAGGACATGGCTATGAAAAAGTCAACAATCACAAAGCCATAAATTTGTGATGATCTAAGGTACCATCCGATTCATTAGATATGAGATCACTAGGAAAACATTTTTATTGTTTTCAAGATCATTTCCCAAAAGTTGAATAATTTGAATTAGAATAATACTTACTTTATTTTGGTACAATCTCACCATTGTTTGTGCTTTAAACAATTTCCACTTCATCTCTTAAAAAATGAAGTTGAATTTGTCTTCCGTGAAGTGTTAGCAGATCATGTGATAGAATTATAGGTCATTCCATCTGTCTCAAACATAAGGTTAGCAAAAGAGAGATATATATATATATATATATAAGCCCATCTATGGTGAGATTAATCGTATATGGTTCCAAAAATGGACTTATACTTCATCTATCATACCGCTTAATATAATAAAACTAGTTTATACTAACCAGGGACTTCCTGTAGGCCAGTGGTAGGTGATGAAGGCCTGTCGCACTTTGGTTGTGGGTTCGATTCCCGCAAACTTGTCCAACGCGACGGGTTATCGCCCATCCTATAGGTTGTCCTTTTTTCTAAAACTATACTATCATAATATCAAAAAGCTCTATCCTTAAACAATACTATCTGATGTCCAACTTAATAAATTCCAACCCTTAGGCTTTTCAAAAATATTTCTGTCTAATCCTATAGTATAAAGAGAATGATTACTAAAAAGGTCATATAACAATCACGTGAATACATATATCACAAGATATACCTTTTTGATCGCATTCCAAACATGTGAATACCTTAATCTTGTATTCTCGGGAAAAATGAATACCCATTGAACATTAATGAAAACATGGATGCTGTCAAAAGTTAACACTTTCCACATACCAAAATCCCAAAATTTTGATATACTCAAACCATTGTAATACTTTGTCCTTATATCAGTAATGAGCTCATGAATACTATGAAAAATTTCATTTTCTCCTTATCCCTTCATTATACGCATATCATATGTTTTCCAAAATATTTGAATCACTTTTCATGGTTACCGGTACCATAAAATTATTTAAAACCACATTAGACCAATACATAAATATTCCAATATTCCACAGTACTATATACAAAATTATTTTTGAATCCCATTACATAAATACTTAATCATTCCCCCACATCGTTTTTATATTCAACATTTCCAATAGTGATCACATGTGACTTCCCTTTGTCCTTTTCCTTAAGTGGTTGCTCATTTCGATCATCATTAACCCTTGGATTATGGAATTGACTAGCATAATTCCCCATTTCCTTGTACTTGAAGCATTGAAGTGTTGGTGTAGAGTTCTCTGTAGTCTTTTCTCTATTCGCACCATTAGCTACATTTTCCCCATTACTTCGACACTCAACTATTTGATGACCTTCTTTTCCACACATACAACATTTTCTAGTCCCTTTAAGATAATCTCCACCATGCTTAATTCCACACTTTTAGCATAAAAAGACATTCATCTTCTTTTCACCATTGTTCTGAGATTTCTCCTTGAACTCCATCTTTCGTTTCTTGTCAAAACCATGAGATGGATATGTAACAACAACTTCCATTTCTACCTTGATAGAACAATGCACAATTTCTTCATATCAACTGAAGTCTCTTATAGCTAATTCCCTTAGAATACTTGGTTTTAAGCCACTGAAGAATCATTCAACTTTACATTCAGGTTGGATGATAAATCCAGATGCATACCTTTCAAGTCTTGTAAAATTCACTTCGTATATAATAATAGATTCATCATCCTTATTTCATAAGCTCAAAGAACTCATTTTCCATCTTTGTTCGAAGAATACGAGGGAAGTACTTATTGAAAAATAAGTTCTTGAACTCATCCCATTCCATGGAGTCAATTTCACCTTGGGGCCTTGTATTCTTAATTAAAATCCACCATTGATCTGCTTCGCCTTTTAATCGGTAAATAGCTAGAATGACTTTTTCATATTCCAAACAGCGAAGTATGGAAAATATCTTTTCAATGGTACAGATCCATTGTTCCGCAACAAGTGGATTAGAAGACCCACTAAAATAAGGGGGGTGTTTCCTCATGAAGGACTCAATAGAGTATTGTTCCCTTCTCTGCTCATTCGGAAGTCCAGAATGATTAATTGCATGAGTAAGTATAGCAATAATATTTTTCACTCCATCTCCCATAACATTGGTTTGTTCAGAAGTAAAATCATTGCATTGTCCATTACATTGATCAACACAGTTCCTTCGGGTTCTAGCCATAGTCTAAAACCCAAAAAGAGTAGTGTGAGAGGAAAAAATCATGATAGGTAAAACAACATAACAAGGGGGGGGTAACTTCAATATATAACATCTTAGGTTTAATTCTAAGATCATTACCATAATTCTAAGACTATAACCTATAGTTATAATTAACCTTAGAGACATCCCTAGACATACCTTAGAAATATCTCTAGGGATCTCACTAATGTTTTCACATCCTAGTTTCCAAAGGTTAACTAAACCTTTCCTCTGATACCAACTGTAGAGAACTAAAGCCTGACATACATGGACATCACATTACTTTTTACAAATACTTAATGCATAACAAAAACAGATAGACAAGGACCGTAATAGTTTAGTATCTTTGGAAACTAGGAACATAATATTCTAATCGTGGTGAAAGATCTTCAACATCTCCCATAAAGATCTTCCCCTTTTGTTTTTTACCTAAAACCTTTATATATATCGTGGGGAAAAGAAAACATATAAAGGGTGACTTCAAATGATCATTAAGGGTAATCATGGAGAAAATAAAACAAACTGTATACATTTGAACTTAAAAACATGAAAATAATGTTTAAACATGAAAATCTTGAGCAATGAGATAAAACATGGAAGTACATAAGGAATAGATCATAATGGAACATCAATCATGATAAAATAGCATGGGAATAAAAAATGTAATTGTGGAAAAACATTAATCACATGATATGATTTCCATACTATCCAAGGCATTGCTGCCAAGACCATCTTAGTGGACAAAGTCCCTTACTGAACTAGGTTTACTTGTCGTTCTAGCCCTGTATTACTGAACCGGATTTACAAGCCATTCTAGCCATGTTTATCTCATGAGATATAAATATTTACCCAATGAATTGGAGGGATATATAGGTCCCACCCATCTCATAATGAAATCATTCTTTCTTGTGCCACAACATAAACATAAATATTTCATCATAACCCAAAGAATAAAATGGGTTTCCTAAACATCATCCCATCATAACATAATCCATATAAAACAAATGGATATCATTTCATCATAAGAAAAATGAAACCATGTAAATCATAGAGACATTATACTTGAAATATAATCATACTAACTAATTTCATCTTAGATGGAAAATAGTTTTGATAAAACACTTGAAATGAATTCTTGAGGAAAATATCCTTTCTTCTTCAAAAACATTTTCTTTTCAGAAAATGCCATGAAATTTTAAAAGAAAAGGGTTTTTTTAAAATAATTATGAAATATTATAGAGTAAGATTCAGGAAAATAATACATTATGAAACCATAAAAATCTGTTCATGCCATATAAGTTAAAAATAACATTCTTCTTGTACTTTTGTCGGAAAAGTCAACAAGTACCTCGTATGGTAAACAAATGAAAGATTCCTTTCATACGATGTGGTAAAAGTTGAAAAGGGTAAAAATGTATTTAAAAATATATGGAAGAAAAGTAAAAATTTTATGAAAACATTTTGAGAACATATGGACATGGATAATAATCATAACCCCAGTAAATTCTTACGAATAAACAATCTCGGATAAAAATGAGATTGGAATAATTATCCCTTACATTCGATCTGATATATTTCGTACGTATCCGAACCTCCTGTATAATGATTTAAATAATGTCATTGACTTATTACATAATCATATTCATTGTTATGATATCATATATGGTTCACTTATGACTTTATATTACCCGTTCTTTTGTTAATCTCATGTTAAAGAAACGTTTTGGGTAAAACCATCTTATTTATCGTACGTGTTTGGACTTGTTGTTCTTGATGTTATTATTACTTATATCATGATTTAATTACTTCAAAAATGTAAATAATGATTTATATATCATATATATTCATTATATATCTAGCATATACATGTATTTATAATAGTATATAACATATGGAGGTAAGAAATGAAATGCACCGTTCATGGAGACGGTAAGCCGTACGTACGCATGAACGCTACATTAATTTCTATTTATTATTTTAATGGAATATGTATATTATAATTCCTGTATAATATCATACATAATATCATTAACTACATCCTTCATACATCCCACATAAGGCATTAACGAATCACGTCACTTTGATGGGCGGTAGTCCGCACTTCCTCAAATGAGATCATCGTATTTACCCACTATGGAAACCATAAAGGATTGATATAATTTTGAAGTAAAGAATCATAAAAAAATCATAAACATAATATATATCATATATAAAAATAGTGCTATCATAATGTCCAACATGATATGCGGTAGGAGAAAATCGAACAATCATCATTTCGTGAGGCTTTAGTTTGCCATCCACAGAAAAATTATGTTATTCATCCATTAAATGGAGGTGTGTGTAAGTGTAGTTATAATAATTCTCATAAAAATATCCTAGTATATTTAGGATACTGGTGTTGTTACAAAATAATTTATTAAAAAGAGTTTAGGTGTTGTATAAGTAGAATAAAAGAAAATAACTTAAGAGAAACTTTTACCTTTAATTTGGGTAACTTCCTTTGGATTGAACCAAAAGGACTTCTTGGAGTTCATTATGCCTAATTTAAGGATTCAAGGGGAAGGATATGGATGTAGATAGCTTAATTGGGCAGAGTATGGACGAGAAAAATGGCTTTAGAGGTCTGTGTAATTTCATAGAAGTGGTCTCCTTTTATAATGGAGAGGAGGGGCTCTTTAGGAAAGTGTGAAAATATTATTTCATTATAAACTTATCTTTGGTGTAAAGAGGTCCAAAACACATTAATTTCGAATATAAGATGAGTCATATTCGAAATAAAATCATCCAATAAGAATTTTATAGGTTTTGGAAAATATTTTAATAATTTTAATCTTATTTATTTAAATCATTTGTTAATGAGGTAAATACTACATCTTTCTTGTGTCATAATTAATTGAATTTATTTGTTGTTTAAAAATTTTAAACAAAATACCAACATGTATGAAATATTTTTATCTTTATAATTAATATTTATAGTCAAAAAGATAATTTATATAGCCCCTTATAAAAATTAATTACTAAAAGATTTTTGTTAATGCCAATTTTGTCTTTACATTAAATTAATTAATCTAATATGTCATTGTCTTTCATAAGTAGATCCATGGCGTCCCAAAATCGACCCATGGATGCCCATGGTCGGCAATTACTCATCAAATAAGTTTAGGACAAGTGTAAAGGTAATTTTGAATTATTATAATATTCTTTTAACCTTGGATTAACCTATTTACATTTAACCGCAGTAAATAAAAATTACAGTAGTTACTATTCATAATATCAAAAAAAAGTAACCTATTAACATAATATGTATCCACTAATTAAAAATATGGAATCCATTTATCAAAATTCAAAACACATAATTTGCAGTAATTAATTTAAAATTAATCCCATTGTTAAGGAAACGAGTTTTAAAAGTTAAAACATTGCCATAGATTAAAATGTTTTTACCTATGAATTCAATGTAAAATTAATGCTAATGTAATAAATTATATTAAATGGTAAAAATATATTCTATTTATACTTTAAAACCATTCAATATTATAATTTAACCACATAAATTATTGTGATGAAAAAAGTTGTTTTTAATTAAAATATAGCATGTTTTTACTATTCATCAAAATATGAATGTTACCAGAATAATATGAAAAATTTATCCAAAGTAAATTTTTATATCCTGATTCCAAATAAGAATTTAATATTGTAAAATTGAAATTATAAACATGTCAAAAACTAGATATAAAATTGGTTCGCCATCAAAAGGCGGTAAAACTGCATTTTTTGAAAAATACTTCTTTTATCCGAAAAACTAATTTTTTTTTCATAACTCATTCTAGAAAATGTGTAAGATGAATTATAATGTTATAAAATTCCAAATTCAGTTAATACTATTCATAATGTATTGTTTATAATATTATAATAATATATTGTTGTTTAATGAAACACGGTATTGTGTACTACACACACTATCGAGGAAGGTCGTGATTGCGTGTAATGCAAGACAAGTCAGGGTGAAATGTAGTGTAAGACTCCATTTTTGTTTTTTATAATATAATCCAACCATATTTCATTTATACATTGAATATATTTATATACACTCAATGTTTCGTAGAATTACTATTATCAAACGAACTTGAAATTGTGTGTAACACAATCTAAGAATAGTGTTGCATATACTGCATGCTAATATGGTGTTGCATATAGCACAAGATAATAATGGTGTAGAATAAAACACATGACATCAAATAAAAAAAAATAATTCTTATCATAAAATCTCGGGTTGTTATAGGGAGAGTTCCCAAGAATATAATATAAGTTAATATATTCAGGGGTTCATCATTGAATTGCATTTGACTATAGAATCTGATAGAAAAATTGGGGTTTCAATGACTTGGAGTTTCCTATAATTTTTTCATTGTGGATGGTGCTACTCTTTTATGTGTCAGGATGGCTCTTAAAGGTAGGGAAGTTCTTCAGCATTGAGGATGATATTTTTTCTATTTGGTTATGGAGTGTGTAGGACCACTAGTTTTAAATTTTTGGATACATGGATGACTTATTTATAGATTTTCATCTGGGCAGGGTGGACCTCCACGTAGAACACTAATGGAGTGGGGAGGACCTCTACTTTGGTTGTTGAAAATGTAGGGATCACCCTATTTTTGGTCCCCAGAGGCATGGGGAGGACATCCAATATGGCTTTGAGAGTGGGGATGACATCCTATGTGATGTGTTGAAGTGAGAGTATGGCCTTATCACTGATTGATCTGAACATTGGTAGGCCCTCTATGATGCTAATAATGTGTGTGGGTAGGACCTATTTACTATTTTTTAGATATGTGGGGAGGAACTCTATAAGGAATGAGGATAGAGGGGGGAGGAATGTTTCTTGAGATATGGGGAAAATGTAGAGGTCATCTCTGTTGATTAGTGAAGTAGTGTGTTTGACCTTCACTCTAGTTGAATGTAGCATGGGGAGGACATCTATTTCTATTATCAATGAAGTTGTTATAACATTCATTTAAATTGACTTTAGTGTGGGGAGTACATCTACTAGTGTTGGTAATGGAACATGGAGTGCCTTCACACTAATGATCATTGAAATTGGGAGGAACAACGTTTTGAGAACCATAAGTATAGAGAGTAACTTTATAATAGATATCAATAAATTTGGGAGGACCTCCACCTAGGATGGTTCTTGGAATATGGGGAGTACCTACTTGTTGATGGTGGGAGTGTTGAGGACCTTCACATTGGTGTGTGATTTTATAGGGAGGGCCTTTGTATAAATTATCATTATCACTGGTAGGACCGTAAAAGTTGTTGACAATTCTACTAACTGATAGAGTCAACCCTACTAAACTATTGGATGAATGAGATCATGATACGAATTAAGAAATAATGAGTATCTTATATAAAGCTATAGGGATCTGGAAAAAGATGTTGGTGGATGAAATATCCACTAATGTTGTGGACGGAGATGTCCCTCGGTGGGAATCTTCCTGATATTATGCAAGACAATAAATTCAGTTGTTCCACCCACATCCACCCGAGTAGAGGAATAGTCGACATATTACTCATCCCGAAGGACCAGTCACTAATGGTGTTGATGAGGCCTATTGGGAACCATCCATGGTAGCTCCCTAGAAGTAGTCATGGATATTTCGACTACTACATCCCCCCACCTAATCATAGAGAATAGAGTTGTAGGAACACATTGACGAGAGGCTCAAAAAGTGGTTTTTCATTGTATTAGAGAGAATTGGGTCCCAGCACAACCCTTGGGGGTGGTCATGATGGTGAGTCTTTAACGACTCCACATCCAGGTGGTCTAGATCCTATATTAGAATGGCCCACTCATCCTTTTACTTTTTTACGAGTGCATACATCACCTTCCAATGAATGATCTTCAAGGGTAATATGAGTCATTGGAGATCAATGTACATAGTCATGAATGATTTAAAGGACACAGTAATGTCATGTGGGTTACCAAATTGACAATTATACTTCCCCTTCATCATCATGTGGGGGGGGGGGGGAGTTGGTTTCCTACAGCATGGTCCTATAAATAGGAAGATTCAACTATTAGTATGATTTATAGGTAATCAATTTTCAGTTACCCATCATCGTCCAATCATCCATTATCATAGATAGATGGATACACATTTATGATGTTGCATATTGGAATTTCTAACCTTTAACTGCCCTAGTTTCTGTTGGGTTCCATAGTGGGACCACTATTTTCTTATTGGGAAATATCATTAGATAGTTGGATATTCTTATGTTATATTTTTTTTATTTCTCAAATGATAATATTCCATATGTTGAGGAGAATAGTTTCACATAAAGTTCAGCATTTCAATTAGTGTCCCAGTGTATTTATCATCTATGTATAACTATTGATATGATTCCCCAGATGGAAAATCCATGTGGTCAAAGGACAAAATATACACATGGGATTCACCATATCAGATTCATATGATTTCACCGAGTTGCATCCACCATCTTGTTCTTATACACTGGCATCTTATCCTGGTGTCGCGGATTCTTTCCTTTAAATGGTAGGAATCATTCATCACATTCAATGGGTTGGCCTTCTACTTGATCAAAACAGGGTGATGGGATGTTGGTGTCTCCATCCAATTAGTCATTCGTGAAACTCTTCATCTAGTCTCATTCTCCCTCCTAGATTTAATCATGTTCACGAATCTTAATCCCAGTGCCATATCTTTGAGGAAGAGATTCCATTATGCAGCTTGTATATGGAAATTCCAAGGGGTCATAACAGGGAAGAAACCTTTTTTCCAGGAGAGTTGTCACATTGGGCATCACATTCATTTCTATACACTATGAATAATGGTCATATGTATTCCTCCAAAATATTTGTAATCTCGTGGAGGCATCTCTAGGTACAAAAATCTAAGCATCCCTTGTCAATAATGAGGTATATAATGTGAAAGGAGTATCATACAATAATTTTAGCTTATGAATCACATGTTTAGAATGAATTATCTAACACCTTAGAAGAATATAATCTAAGGATTTCATTTCAAGAATCCCATGTTTAGAATGATGTAGCAATATGAGATAGTTAATGAGTTTAACATCATAAAGAGATAGAGTGAGACTGATCAAAATTCTATGTGGTGAGAGATTAGGGTAGTGTATTCTAAGGCAATAACACTTTAATGGTTCACTAGGGGATAGATTAGAATACCCCATGGAGTTTGATCTTGGTTTTAACATCCTATTGAGATGGCTGATCAGGACACCCCATAGAGGCTGATCATAGAGGGTCATCCCTGGGAGGGGCATGAAGGTTTAACATTGGTTGGGATTGACCGTTAGAGAGTCTTCCTATATACCTAGTACATATATCATAGTTCAATCCCATGTAGTTTGATGAGATGATATGGGTATCATAATGTTTAGATTCACTTAGTAAAAAGATTTATAATGGTTGGATGGGTGGGGATTATGCATGGGAGAATCCTGGTTGATTTTATGATAAGTGATGATGATGATTGGACATACAAGTAGGGGTATCCCTTTTGGATTGAATGATCTTCTAGAGACGTGAAACCTCGAGAAAATCCTAGTGGATTGTGGATGAAGTGGATGAAATGGATGGAAGGAATGGAATTTTGGGTTAGTTTGGTTTGAACCTCAGAGTGGCTTCTTGCGTTTCCTATTTGATTGTGAATAAAATCCCACATAGTTTGAGAAGATGTATTGGTGATTATACCAGAGGAGGAGTCCCACCAAAAAAGAGAATAATATTTGGTCTTACACATGGGAGTGGCCCATGTGGGAAAGTGAAGATTGTGGATTACTCTAGGATAGATTAAGAATTAGGGGGTTGAGAGGATGTCATAATCTCTACCAACCACTATGACTATATAATTCAACCTTCGTGTTAGAATCATGTGGAGTTGGTAGACCTAACATTCGTGTAGTTAATGAATTGTCAAAAATTGAAGGCATTGTGACTACTCTATAATGCTTCCCAAGATATTAGTCATGTACCTATCATGCTAGCACTACTAAAAAAACGGGCTTTACCAGTCCTCCAAACGGGCTTTATCAGTGCTAAAAAAGCGCTGCAATGCTCAGCGCTGAAAAACGGGGTCCCTTTTATCAGTGCTCTTTTATCACTGATAAATGTGTATTTTATCAGCACTCTTTTAGTGCTTATAATGGCTTATTTTCTCAGCGCTAGAAAAGTGATGATAAATTCCCTGTTTGCTGCAAAAAAAATCTGCAGCAGCACACCCAAACAACACTTGAAAATAATTCATCATCTCAATAAGTATACCCATAAAAAATTAACACATAAATCATAATCTAATTACACCATGTATACCCATACACCATTAACACAAAATTCACAAGTTAATTAAATACATAAAGAATTCTATTCATAATTAAAGGGGTTAGGGTTTGTTCAGGGGTTTCAGGTGGCTATCCAGGGGGTAGGGGGTGTCTAGGGGGTGGGGTCGGTCCATGAAATAGGGAGTTTTACAAGGAGGGTGGTGGTGTCCAGGGGGTGGGGGTGTCCAGTTGGTGGGGTGGTGTCTCAGGGGGGGGGGTATCCATGTGGGGTGGGGGGCTATCCAGGGGGTGGGCTGTTGTCCAGTGTGTCGGGGGGGGGGGGGGGGCTTTCCAGGGTGTGGGTGTGGTGTCTGGGGGGGTGGGGGTGTGGTGGTTTCTATAAGGGTGGGATGGGGGAGTCTGGGGGGGATTAGGGTGTCCAGGGGGTTGGGGTGTCCAGGGGGTGGGGGTGGTTTGGGGTGTTAGTAGGGCTGTCCAAGGGGGGTGGGATGGTGTCTAAGGAGGGGGGAGTCTAGGTGGGGGGGGGTCTATGGGGTGTCCATGGGGGTGGGCTGCTGTCCAGGGTGTCGGAGGGGATTTCTAGCGAGTGGGGGATGTCCGGGGGGTCCAGGGGGTTGGTGGGGCTGTCCAAGGGGGGGATGGTGTCTGGGAGGGTGGGGGTGGTTGCCCATGGGTGGGGGTTGTCCAGGGGGGTTGGGAGTATACAGGTGGTGGGGTGGTGTCAAGGAGGGGTGGGGTTGTCCTCTAGGGGGTGGTGGGTGTCCGGGGGGGTGGGTGTCTGGGGGGTGTCCGAGGTGGGGGGGGGGGATAGTCATGGGAATGTCTTGGGGGTGGGGGTTTCCAGGGGGTTGAGGGGGATTTCTAGGGGGTGGGGGTGTCCAGTGGGGTGGGGGTGTCCAGGGGGTGGGATTGTGTCCATGGGGTGGGGGGCAGTCCAGGGGGTTGGTGGGGTTGACTCTTACACATCACAAAGGACCAATGGATCGTTCTCATAAAGGATCAAGACAATCCAAATGCATTTGGTCAGATTTACATAGGCCAGTTGTTGTTTTCACATAAAATTGTGTCCAATTTAAACAAAAGAGAGATCCTTTGAGTGATACCGGCCACATCGTGCCTCGTATTGAGGTTGGTATGACTTTTACACATCACAAAGGACGTGTTGATCATTCTCCTAAAGGATCAATATAATGAAAATGCATTTGGTCGGATTTTCATAGGTCAATTGTTGTTTTCACTTAAAATTGTGTCCATTTTAATGAAAAGAGAGACCCTTTGAGTGATACCGGCCACACCGTGCCTTGGATTGACATAGATATAACTTGTACACATCACAAATTAATTGTGGATCATTCTCCTAAACAATCAATACAATCCGAATGCGTTTGGTTAGATTTTCATAGGCCAGTTGTTGTTTTCACTTAAAATTGTGTCCATTTTAAACAAAAGAGAGACTCTTTGAGTGATATCGGCCACACCGTTCATTATATTGAGGTGGGGATGAATCATACACATCAAAAAGGAACCTAGATCGTTCTCATAATGGATTAAGACAATCCGAATACATTTGGTCAGATTTCCGTAGGTCAGTTGTTGTTTTCACTTAAAAATTTGTCAATTTTAAACAAAAGAGAGACCCTTTGAGTGGTACCGGCCACACCGTGCCTTGTATTGAGGCGAGGATGACTCTTACACGTCACAAATGACCCATATATCATTCTCATAAAGGATCAAGACAATACGAATGTGTTTGGTCGGATTTCCATAGGTCAGTTCCTGTTTTCAATTAAAATTGTGTCTAATTTAAACAAAAGAGAGACCCTTTGAGTGATAGTGGCCACACCATGCCTCAAATTGAGGCAAGGATGACTCTTACATGTCAAAAAGGATCTTTGGATCGTTCTCCTAAAGGATAAATACAATCCAAATGCGTTGGTCAGATTTCCATAGGTCAGTTGATGTTTTCACTTAAAATTGTGTCCATTTTAAACAAAAGAGAGACCCTTTGAGTGATACTGGCAACATCGTGCCTCTAAATGAGGTGGGGTTGACTCATGCTCATCCCCAACACAACCGTGGATCGTTCTCTTAAAGGATAAACATAATTCGAATGTGTTTGGTTAGATTTCCTTAGGTCAGTTGTTGTTTTCACTTAAAAACCTATCCATTTTAAACAAAAGAGAGACCCTTTGAGTGGTGTTGGCAATATTAGTTTTATAATTCCAATGTATGACATATTTGCATAAATTGGATTTCTATCCTTACTACCAGAAACATGCATCGCTTCAGCCACTAGTGTAACTCCACTATTTTTCATGGTACTAACTTCATCATGTTCATTTGTATTGAATGTATAACCATTAATTACCTAACCAACATAAGATAAAACATAAACACTTGGTCCAGCAGGTAGCCATCAAAGTCATTCTGAAATTAAATTTAGATATTCATCCAACTACATAAAAATATGGTCGAAAAACCATCCTAAAAACTGGTGATTATGTGTATTTAATAACCATTTTTTAGCCCTTGATGGATTCAACTGTCTAAGAATTTATTTGTGAGTTTCAATATATGGATCAACCTCAAAACTATTATTCAAAACATAAAGGTGGGACTACTCCCAATTAGTAATTCTGATTGTCACAACATCCCTTCCAGAAATTCCCTCACCCTCAATGCGTCCAGTGTGATGAAATTTCAGGAGACCAATGCTTTCCACATCAGATAGGTATTCAGAACAAAATTCAATGGCTTACTCACCAATATATCGCTCCACTATAAAACCCTCTAGCTGACTTTGATTTTTGACATAACCTTTCAAAATCATCATATTCCATTCAACATGATACATCCATCTATAGTGCACAGGACAAAAAAGTCAAATCACTCTCACCAATTGAATCATCAAATGAACCATCATATCAAAGACTGTTGGCGGGAAAAAAATTTCTAATTCACATAATATGATGACAATTTTATTTTCCATAGCTGGAAATTTTTCTGGGTCTAAAACATTGCTATATATATAATTTAAGAAGAAACAATGTTTGGATAACATATGACGAACATTCTTGGGAAAAATGAAACATAAAGCTATAGGAATTAGATCTTGCATCAAAACATGGAAGTCATGTGATTTTAAACCTTTTAAATTCAAATCATTCAATGACACAATTTTCTTGATATTTGTTGAATAACACTATGTAACCTTTACATCATTTAAGAAGTTGCAATACTGGTATCTCTCCTCCCTATAAATATTATAAGCAGCAGAAGGAAGAAACATTCGATTTTCACCCTTCATGGGAGCCAACTCTTTTCATATTCCTATGTCAACAATGTCCAACCATGACTTAATTACATCCTTTGTTCTTCTATTGGAATTTAGCAATGTTCCAATAACAATATCACATACATTTTTTTCCACATGCATCACATCAAGAAAATGTCTGACATACAAACAATTCCAGTATGGTAATTAAAAAAAACTGATCAATTTTTGCAACCGATTTTTGTAAAGTTTTTCGAAAATGTTTTACCAAAAATTGTGTTCACATCATTTACTTTCTCAAATAGTTGATCACTTGTTAATGAAGACAGTGATTCATGTTGTTTTGAACTTCCATTGAATTATGTCATCCAATATCGGTACTTATGTCGATGAGGTAGAAATCTATGATGTCCTAGAAACACATATTTTGATGAATATTTCAACCTAATTGATTCTGTATCTTCTTCTCAAACAAGACACCCTTGAGTTCCTTTATTACTATATCCAGAAACATTTCCATAAGCAATGAAATCATTTATTGTCCCATAAAACATCACTCTCAATGTGAAGTATTCAATTTTATAAGCATCATAACACATAACACTTGAATCCCAAAATAACTTCAAATCCTAAATCCAAGGAACCAAATAAAAATCAATATCGTTACCTAGTTGTTTTTGTCCTGATATGAGCATAGATAACATGATGAATTTCTACTTCATGCATAACCATGGTGGTAAGTTATAATTTACCAACTTAACAGTCCATGTACTATGAGTGCTGGTTTGAAAACCAAAAGGATTTACTCCATCTGTAGATAACGCAAGATGAAGGTTTCTCGGTTCTTTTCCAAATTCAAGATACTCATGACCAATTTTCTTCCATTTAAGAGAGTCATTTGGATGACGTAATTTCCCGTCTTTATTTCTATTATCTGCATGCCACAACAATTTTCTTGCAGTTTCATTACTTCCATATAGACGCCTAAACCTTGGAATGATTGGAAAGTACCATAAAAATTTCATAGGATTGGATTGATCTATCTTGTATCATGAAGCACCACAGATTGGGAATTCTGTAAGTGATTTGTTCTCCTTGAGAAACAATATACAGTCTTTCGGGCATGCATGTATTCTTTCCTAAATCATACCCATTGAGCATAGCATTCATTTAGCTTCATATGTCCGGCTTGGGAGTTCATTTTCTGCATGTAGTATGTCATTTAAGAGAGCAAGTAGTTCTATAAAACTGACATCACTCCATCCATTTCCTGATTTCAATTTATACATCTTTAGTATAGCTGAAAATGTAGTATACTTGGTGCAACTAGCATACAGTGGTGTCTTTTCACAAATCTTTAACTTCTCAAACAAATTTGGGAAATCACAGAGTTCATCTTCAATTGTATTTGTAATTTCCTCAATACAATCCTCAACATCATTGACATCTGTAATCACATCCTCCATGCAGTCTTCTTAATTTTCCAAATTTGTATTCATATCTAATGATCCATAAAACACAGTTTTATCCCATCCAGTAGATACATTAACTTTTTCTCTGTGTTTATTCCAACATTTATAACTCTGATCTATTCCATGACATATCTAATGATCTTTAAACTCCTATAGAGCAAGTAGTCTAGAATAATAACAACGTAAACACAGACAAACGATTTGAGTAGGATATTTTGTCTGATCCCTTGAAAATTTGATGAACTCTTTCACTCTGTTCTCATACTCTATTGTCAAATGATTAGCATCCATCCAATATTTATTCATTTTCATCCTATATGAATCTCAAATATAAGTATTTATGGTTCATTTAAACAAAATATGACTTCCAAATATAGTAGAATAGAACCACTTACTTATAAAAATAGAGATTAATAGTGTGTAACCATTAGTATTTATTCATCTTGATTAAATATAATTACTTTAAATTCATTATAGTTTCCTAAAATCACCCTATTCCAAACACAAGAATAATCAAGAATGATACATCTACCACTCCTAGGTCTCTTCCCTACATTCAATATAATCATGCCAAAATACCCATATATCCACACATACACATGTCACAAACACATAAAAATCATATCCACATCAGAACCAAAGTACCAATATGGTTTAAATTAGGTTACTCGACCCAAGTGGTGGTTTGTAAGAAATAATAATAAAATAAAATATGTATATAGTCACACATAAATCACAAACTGGTGTTAATAATACAATAAACCCAAGGTACCATTCCATCTATTAGAATACTCTGAGGAAGCCCATATGCGACAGTAGTCCCAGGTGGTGACGGTTCCTGAGGAGGAAGGGGAGAACATGCACCAATCGGGGTTTGAGGTCAGGTCACTGAGGTTGATGGTGGCCCGATACTCCTACAAGGGTTCATTCTATATTTCAAAAACCATATCCTGGTACCCTTGGATGTTAACCCACTGCTGGTGGAAGTGAAACCGTTCCTGACGATCATGCCAAGAAGAAATAGAAGCCAAGAGGGGGGAGTGGTTAAAAATACCTCAAGAAGGATGAAAAAACATGGTATTTGAGAATAGGTTAGTGTATTTCATGTTTTCTAGAAACCTATCCAATAGACTCCACAAACGGTGATGGACCCTGCAGTTGTTGACCAGGTGAAACTATTACTTGAGAATCTTAGAACAATGAGTCCCTTCACAGCCATGAACTGAACAAGTTCCATGATGGCCTTCCTCTTGAATGGGCTTCTACCATTCTTTTCCTTTAGGTTGTAAATGACATTAAAGTAACCCCAAAAATAATGGACGGTGTACGAGATTGAATTTATTTTTTTAACTCCACAGAGATTCCCTTTGAAGAGGGTCATAGATTCCAAAAACAAAAGTCATAAGGAAGGATGTGTCACCGTTGTATAACTTGGTAGTGATGAATTGATTGCAATCTTGAACAGTCTCAACAATATATTTATTGGGCCAAAATACCCATTTTTGTCTGTTGGAGGGGTTAGAGTGTAGAAAGACATGCAACATAATCTTCTAGGAGAATTATATGATTATTATAGTGTTTTTTGTGTTATTTGACAACAACAACACTGAAATTATGCTTTTTGATTTCTATGGTGAGGAATTCCGATTTAACATGGGCACTATGACCATGAGCATTATATATAAAGATAATAATTATGGGTAGGACATGTCTCTGGCATTGGATCTAGAGCTAGTAGCCTTATTGAAGTGGGAGGATGATCTCTCATTGAGGTCCCTTGATTTTGAACATGTTCATAATCCCTTCTGGTTGGTAAGCTTCATATGAGTGGGAGATGAGGATCCAAAGGGGAAGGGGATGGATGGGTAATGAAACTTGGGGGATGGTGAGGGTGTTCCCTCTTGATCAATTAGTATTTGGAGCTAGATGACAGGCTCAGAACCAAGGGAGACAGAACAGACACTACTAGGAAAGGGCCTGGCCACTATAGAGAAGCAGTCAGTAACCTCAGCGAGGGAGGACAGAGATGGAGGTAGGATTGGAAAGTCTAGAAAGCTTGGTCGTGTGGGAATCATTCCATACAACTGCACTTCCAAACAAAGTCACTTAGATATCATGAAGGAATGAAGGGGGAACCCCTTGAAGAAAATAGGGTTCATGGATTGGATGACCTAGAAATGCATTAGAACCTGGTGGTGTTGTCCTTAAAGAAAAAGGTAATCCTTCATTCCTTACTTTACAGTGACATGTTGTTGGATCTAATGGAATCTATGATACCTAGGAGTAATATAGTGAAACTGGAATCCAATCGGGAAGGACCTTAAATTTTTCATAAACTTCACTCTAATAGTGTATACTCATTGATTGCCATTGATGATGAGCATATCAATCTTTCCACCAATACTAGGTTTCTCATGAGATATTTCACATGAATAAAATATCCATTTAGTTTGAGATTTATTGATTTGAACTACAAATCCAACATTCTATTTATATGTTGTTTCATGTGGTGTTGAGCCACCATAATTCCCTTCTCACATTAGGTCGTTATTATTGCATGACACACCAAAAATTTTGGGACACACCCCCTTTGGTCCATGAATCATGAACTTAAACCCTTTTCATCCTCTACCCATATTTCACACGGTGTAGGGACTCTATGGATGGAAAATTCATCTCACCCTCACTATATGTTCTAGTTTCATGATATGAAACAGTGTGACATTTTGGTAAAATATATTCAACCATAAAATACATTATCATAATACTAATCACAAGATATTAAAATGTGTGTCCAATGTTCTAATTTCATGAAGTTAAAAAACATGGTTCTTGCCCCTATTGTATGATATAAAACATTGAAATGAATTTATCCTTCAACCAAGATGGCTCCCTATTTCTGATGTCGATCACATACCTCACAATGTTGATCAACTAAATAAGTATAGATTCTCATTTAATAACATGGGATATCGAGAGACTAAAAAATTATATATCACTAGATCAACTCACTCATTGAACTGCCTCAACACTTCCATCAATGAAAAAAAGTTTTTCTCTCACTCACGGATGTACTCCATCTAGGTGTGTTCCAACATGTGGTGGCTGAAAACCAAGGGTGTTAAACCTTCACACAAAAATTTCACTAACTCAACTTCATGATGTAATAATCATTACAAATAGGTCCTCATTATTCAACAAGATTATGTGTAACAAGGGACCAAAAAAACATTGCTCACCTGGTCCGGCAAAATGAATATCGAGGGAGGTGGAGGTCCGAAAATGAAGATAGAGGGAGGAGGAGGTCCGACAACGCAAAGCTCAAGGGTGGCAGAGGTCTGAAAACACGAAGCTCAGTGGGTTGTGGAGGTTCAGCAACACAAAGCTCAAGGGCAGCAGAGGTCCGACAATGCGAAGCTCAGAGGGGAGTGGAGGTCCAGCAATGTGAAGATCGAGGTCGGCGAAGGTCCGGTAACGTGAAGCTCAGCGGGCAGCGAAGGGGAGTCACAAGGTTCCATGACCGTGAGAGATTTAGGTCATGATAAAACGAGGGCACTGTGCGACCGACATTATAAAAAAAGGGAGTACAGTTTTATCAGTGCTACCAAAGCATTGTTAAAGACTTCCTTTATCATCACTTTTCTATCACTGAAAAATGGTCTTTTTATCAGTGTTTTTTAGCGCTCATAAAGGTTACCATATATCAGTGCTAAAAGTTTAGCGCTTATAAAGACTCCCTTTATCAGCCCTAAAATATTAGTGTTGATACAGGGTTTCTTTATCAGTGGTTTTTTCTTAGCGTTGATATAAAGTGGAGCTTCCCTTTCCCATTTTTGTAGTAGTGTAGTCAAGTCCCCGTAAGAGTTTCCTTGTCCATATGAGAGTGGAAAAATCCCCTTGAGAGTCGTCATGTCCCTATGAGAGTTTTCATGTCCCCATTAAAAGAAGAGTTGGCATCCCATGATGATCCTTCATGAGTTATCCCTTGTTCATTGCTTGGGGTATGAATGAATGGTTAAATCATGCGTTGTTGATGTCAGTGATAGATAGTTATACATCACACAACATGAATGTGTGTGTGGGGGAAGGGGGGCTCACTCCTCACTCATTGGTCTTATATAATAGTCACGCATGCACCCCTAGGTAGTATGAGGCTTCACCAATGCCATATTGGAATGTAGAGGAGTGTTATATCATGAGGTCGAAATTAGTGTCCCAATGCTAATAACAGTATAGGGATTATCATACCTTTTCTAAGAATTTAAATGTTGATAAATCCATGCACTAGGGGCCTTGGGGATAGCTCACGACGGACCAAAAAATCACTATGCTCAATCATTGAGTGCCACACACAAGAGGTGTGTGCTTGTATTTGGGTTTTCACATAGAAGGGGCTTGGTCATGGTGCTTTTATATAATATAAATCCATGTATCATCAATGATGGGGTGTTTTCAATTTTGGTTACATGCATGTGAGGTCGTACTTGCACTCAACTATGGAGTGTGATGACAACTTTAGGTTGTGTGAAAGAACATACCTTGTGTATAGATAATAGAAGTTGAAAGTGGTTGGGTGAGGATTATACGGTAAATGGACCATATAAGGGGGGATCTATAAGGAACCTATAATGCATGATTTCAACCATTTCTTTCATGAAATCATGAAATATATTTCTTACACCCCATAAAAAAGTGGTTTGACATCTGAAGGATCAGCCTGAAGTTAGGGGTTTTCCTACAATATAATGAAAAATATTTCAGCGATGGCATAAATAATTATATTAATGGAAGTGGAATTTCATGGTTATACTATGTTTATATTTGGAGAACATACATTTAAGGGGATATTTGACATCACATTGTGTGAAAAAAATATTTCTGAGGGGTATTAGACCCTTCACGCAATGTGAAATGTTTTATCTCACATACCTTATCAATGTTAGAGACCTTCATGGTAGGGGTATCACATAAGTCAAATTGGGTGTCCATGAACCTTGCATGTAGATTTCCATATTGTGCTCACACCATGAAACATTTGTGTGACTTTCCTAGCCTTCACTAATTGTTTTGTTGACTGTGATGGAGGCTTCTATGTACCCTAATATGTCTGTTTGTATATTCACATGGAATTTAGTGCCATCATTCAACAAAAGAACATATACAAATTTCAAGTTTAATTTTATTATTTTTTCTCAACTTGATAGAATAAATACTCATATGTCATGATATCTTATAGGACTATCATAATCCATGAACACACAAAATCCCATTAATCTTTAAACCAACATATTGTGAATCACCCATGGTGTACTTAAATAAAAAGTAATATTTAAAAATAAACACGCTAAAAGAAGAAATTCCAATTTCAATGGAAACATATTAGTCAATGATTAATTTATTTGAATACACTCATACATCTCACATTCAAAAGTCATAACAATCAAAACTCATTTCTAAACAATGCCAAATAATGTAAAAGATAATAATAATTTTAGCAAACTTGGTCCTCTGATTCCATTGTTTAACACCAAATCCTTATCCATAGGGTCATAGACATGATTCCATAGGACATCACCCACGCGTTTCTATATATATGTTGTTGTTAACGTGATATGTTGGACAATGGTACATAATGGAGTGACTATTTCTATAGTATCAAGTAATCAATATAGTATAATAATCCACGTGATAAAAAATTACACAATAATTAGTGATTAAATAAATATTGGTTGAAATATAGACAATAAAATGCCTACTGTTGTAGTTTCAATTTTCAATGACGGAAACATAAACCAAAACATTGAATAGAAAGGAGACTCAAAGCTTATGGAATGAATATAATGTAAGGAAACTATCTCTTGTTCTAGTAGTATCATATCCCAAATTCAAACAAAAAATTATCATATCCTCAAGATAGACCTTTTCAAGTCTATACTAGAATTTTATTTCACTTTACTGAATCAAAATCATGAAAGAAAAAAGTCACTTAAAATTCCTAAGTAGGCTATGAGTACAACACTCAACCCAATACCACCAATTCCCCCCCGTATAATTTCATCAAATGTATTTATGTGTGAAATTAATATAAGAAAAACAAAAATATATAAAATGTAGAAAAAAAGTATAAAAATATAAAATGGTTCCTCAAATCCTAGATCAACAATATTTATCTCTTTACTGAGAGGACACACAAGCAATAGCCTGATAAATCCCCCATGATGGAATAGTCTAAAAAATGTTTGATGAATCCCCCCACTAAGGGATAACTAAATTTAATGTCAACCAATAGTCATAAAAATACCATAAATGGGATATTATATATGTTTAAAAGAAAATGATAAACTAAATGGATATATTAATAACACATATAATATAAGATACAATTAAAATAACAAGCATCAAGGAATATCATGAAATAATCATAACAATCACAATCCATTTTATAGAAACACTATAAATGGGTTTTATAGGGATACAAAGTAATATAAATTTTTTTCAATCATAATAAAATAATTCTCATGGGGATGGACAGAAATTATAACAATAATTCCAAGAAGACATATAACATATAAAAATTGATGGTATCCATACCTTTGTTTTAATGATGATTGATATAAGTAGTCACTCCATGAGTAGGAATATACCCACAATTCCTATAAAAATTCATGGTCAAATATTATTAATTATTCATCGAAAAATATGGATTAGAAACTAAAAATAATAATTTATGAAAAGATATATATATATAGGAGATGATAAGTGTTCATCATCGATCAATGTTTAATCATATAAAATATTCCAATTTCATAAATAAGGGTGGATATTATAATAATAAACAATAACTAACTTATTAAAAATTGAAAAATCCGATATATATGATCAATAAATCTAGGTACAAAATGGGTTTTGGCATAGAAAAAATAAGTGTATTTTATTAAAATAATAATGAAATCAACATTTTAGTAATATAGGAATGATTTAATGTTTGGGAGACATTCAAAAGATACATAAATGATTTGAGTTACTCAAAACAAATATAAATATGTCACCTAGGGCACGGGGAATCAAATAGATCTTAATATAATGTGAGAAAAACACATGAGTAAAGGGTTTAAATATTTGCATAAAACACAACAACATCACTAGGATCTGAAATATTCCAGTGGATGTCCCGGGTCCACTTGGGGGAAATCAATCCAAACTATATCCCCACTAGATGTTTGATGTCATATCATTAAAACAACTTCTACACAATAGCCTCACCTTTTTCCAGTGGAACTGTTTTAGATTTAAAAGAACCAACATTCCCACTGAACTTGCCTATAGTATATTCAATCCTCCGTATAAACTCTAACATGACTCAAAACACACAAAAGCATAACCAAAATATATGTACAAGTTGAAATGAGTTGTCCCTCAAAATTTAGATGTCACGTTTAATAATAGAATGTAATATTTCTTTTAAGACATGAAATCATATTTCTAAAAATAATTACACCCCATGACATAATATGTTATAATAATTTTCTAAATATTATACTCAACATAGTGGATTATATCTAAAAGAAATTTAACATGTTTTATTTTTTTATGATTTTTTTTAAATTATCTATATATTTTTAAATTAATGTATATTATAATTTAGTTAGAATTAAAAAATAATTTTTTTTATATAAATTAGAATTGAAATTTATTTTTAAAATAATAATAGTAATAAATCAAAATATTATATTTTTTTAATTAATAAATTATTATGTTTATATTGGAATATAGATAAAAATATCAAATATTTGATTAAATAATGTTTGTAATAACGCATGTTTTTCTGGAGTGGGAAATTCTATGGATGTTTGAAATATTAATTTGGTTTACTGTGAGGGGTAAAATGGAATATTTACTAATTACATGATCTCATATAATTTATTGAATGCTCATTTAATCCAATAATACTGTGTTTACCCTTGTACAGGGATTGGAGGAATTTAATGAAATTGATATTATCATAGAATAATTAAAATTCAATATTAATTTATTTAAATAATAATTTATTTGCAGAATATTTTTGGGAGATATATACTTCACAATTAATCATATTCATATTACATATTCACTTTTGATATTTTAATGGCTAGTTATCCCTTAGTTATAGATAAACTCTTCTGTAGTGTTGGGCCCAATCTTGTACCCCTTTTTATTATCATATCATTTTTTTCATATTAGTTTTCACTTTTCCTTAATTTATTCCATGGAATCTTCTGTAAAACCATTTTGGTATTCTCTATTATCATTATAAATAGAGTAGAATGAGTGAATATATAGATATGGAGATGAAAGAAGGTAGCTTTCATAAAGTAGTTTGGGATGGGTCGAATAATAATGTGGAAGCCACTAAGCCTAGATATGGGAAAAGATAATTTGATTTATAACCAAAGAAAGTGATTTTTTATCTTTTCCATAAATCCTTATAATTTAACACCTTTTTAACATTTAGGCCCCTATAATGACTTGTAATGATCCCCATGGGATTGATATTTTCTTAAATGGGGGAAAACAGTGTTTTGGGATAATTACATGAGTTTCTATTCCGGGAATCTAAACCAAAGTGTGTATCTATATGAAAAAAATGAACTATAATATTCAAATTTATATTATATTACTTTTTTTAAATATACATAGTGTACTGGTATTACATGTTATGTAGGGGTTGTTGGAAATATAGTAAGGTACATTAGAAGATAGAGCTTTCGAAGGTATGTGTTGTGTACCTCGTGTAAAAGTATTGTAGTCATACTGAATAATTTAGTTGAGTACACAACCCAAATGACTATTTAGGGAAACATAGACATATTGGGTACATGGACATACCACATTTTTGTTTCATTGGGATTTCATGGTGTGAAATGGGTTTTCCCATTGGGCTACCATTGTCACATTTTCCCAGAAACACCTAATGGTTCTCCCTTATATAGATATGTATGAACCTGTTTTCCAAAGGCTGGTGTTCATCTAGGTTTTCAAGCCCATCAACTCATGTTTACTCACATTAGTAAAGTGGGTGGGAGTTCAACATCATCACACCTTTTGGGGGAGAATTATTCGATACTCTGGGACACTATTATAGATTTAATATTTGTTCATGGATCCCTTACTTGTCTCAATAAAAGTCTAGTTACCCTAATAAATGGTTTTTCGGTTAATTCCCTCATTAGAAGCAGAAATAGAGTCACATTATTGGGTCCAACTATATTCATCCATGGTTCTTCATTCATTTTTTGTATGCTGCAAAGTAACATTATGTGTAGAAGCCATTTGAAGATATAATTCAGAATGTGCTAACATGTGAGGAGGTGGTTAATATTCCTAGGAGGGTATTAATCCATTATGAGGATTTCTATGTATCTTTGATATTGAAGGATTCAAACCGCATGTAGTTCATTATTACTCTTTAGACTGACCCCAAGGTATAATATATTATATGAGGAGAATTCATTCTTTGTGCCTAAAAAGATGTTCATTCACAAATTTCTAAGGCACGTAGATATTCTTGGTGTGAGATACAATGATAATTAATGACCAACCACATGGGAATTTATGTATGAGACTTGTGTACTAGGATTTTCCTTGGGGTGTTTGGTATGAATCTCAACCCATGAGAAGTCATCCTATGTAACGAGAGTATATTTGGAATCATAGTCACTATATTTTGGTTTTTGTTGGGGATTAAACACTAAGGCTTCTATATACCATTTTGGGGGTATAAAATATATATTATATGATCATTGAAACTCTTATGAAAATGTGATCTATGATCATAAATAAGAAAAAGTGAATAAATAGTAATTATTGTCATTTCTCTGAATAAGGGGCTCATATTTAGGTCCTTACATGGATTATCAATATGGAGCTCAAAACATGGGGAGAGGTGGCCTATGTTCATGAAAATGGGAAGAATAAATGTTTAAATAGTTCCCTTTAAATTGGGGTTAACACAATTAGGTTTCCTTGAACCATGGTCCTCTTGTCTAGAAGGTGTCACATAACCCACATGGAATGTCATTTGAGCCATCATGTGACATGGACTTACACTTATGGAGGGTGTTGCATGACCGAGTTGGCATGTCCTGGGATCCATCATGGGACCTGGATGATGTGTTATAGTGTCATTTTTTAGAGTCGACATGACACATATAGAGGTAGCATCAAGAGTCAATATGATATTAATTAAGGGACATCACCTATCTTGGAAAACATCAATAGGACCCATCATGGGCACTGGTTAATATTCCTAAAGAGGGTCGTGGGACTTAGCAAACATTATTCGGATGGCATCAAAAGATCCTAGTTTTCATGCATGGATATGACCAAAAGAATCAACTTATATGATAAGAATCTATTATATGAGTCAGTAGGTGTGTCTAAAGGACATAATGAGTCTCAGATGATGGACTCCAAGGGTTTTGTGATATCAAAGTGTTATTTTAGGGGGATTATGTTACTTTCTCTGACTTGTATTGATTATTTTTCATATCCCCTATGGCACATTGAAATAGAGTAGTGAGATATGGATGAAATGACCTAATTCAATCGTGATCATGTCCTTTCCTTATGTCCATCACTTTTGATCTATGTTCTAACCCATGTATTGTGATGGCCTTATATTAATTCAGTGGCAGTGCCTCTAATTCTTGTGTGATTCAGAATACATGGGACATGTTCTTATCAGGTCTTTCTAGAAGTCCTTCCCATGATCTATGAATGATCATACAAAATTCTTTTTCCTATAGAATGAAAAATATGACATCCCACCTGTGTATTACATAATGAATGGATGGTTAATCTACTGATCGGTTGCACTGAGAAACCCTCTCTGAGGCATGGGAATTTTCCACTCAATAGTTCCCTTAACTTAGTATCTAGTTCAACTTTTGTACAAGGGTGGGGGATTTATAGTCCTCTGCACCTTGGATACTCACTGGTTATTGGTCATTTCAAGCATATTTCTATGCTTAACATAGCAAATGTGAGTATTTCTCTATGTGGTTTTGGGATTCTATATCGTGGACCACTCCAATCTTGTCAGCTGATTTTTAATGATTGAAATTCCCTTCCACTATCATATTATAATATATTATTGAAGACATTTGTGATCATGAAGACATGATGAAGGACATCAATGTTGTTAGGATTACATTCCAAATATCGTTTTCAAGAATCATGTACCTGTTCTGTGGCATCCATGAGATTCTTGTTGACATTTCTGGGAGTCTTGAGAGACAATGATTGTCTATCTAGGAGTCTCGTGGGGACAACATTATGGGTGACTTGGGAACATATCATTCCATTAAATTAAAATGAGTAAATCCCACCTCTTCCCTTTGTATGTACCTTTTTATATAAAAAATGTTGGGATTCATCTAGGATTTCATGATTGTTGTTGAGAATATTTCTATTATTTTTTTATGTGTCATGTGACAAATAATGGTCTCACCATGATATAGGTACAATTTTTTGAAAAAAGTTTGTTCTTTAATCCTTAGGGACCCACTAAGTTGTCAAATTTGTTTTTAGGATTCCCATGTGGCATGGCTGACAAGAGAAATGAAATTTTTGAGATGACACAGAGATGTCACTGAGGTATCGTAGTGTCTAATGGATCATTGGGGGCATGTCACACATCTTTATGTGACCATGAACCCTTCTCTCCACCGCCCCATTATCTCCTCCAATTTATGTGACAATGTTTTGGGAGACCATGTGAGTATAAATGAGAAATGTATAGGATTTTTACTGGTTATTTCTTTTATAACTCACTGGACCAATATGGGTCATACTTGGGTTGTTTAATTAAGTACTGTTAATGTCAATTTGTCTATCCACTAAGTAATGAATTATCTATTAGGACAAACCTGAATAATTTCATGTGGTGAAGTTTAGAAGCAATATTAATTTCATGAGCTTACATGGGTGTGTAATTGAAGACTCAATGTTTCAAGTAGGGTGCATCATGTATCCTTCAGCAACCACATACACCACTCTCCTCCTCCTCTTTATCCCCTTATTTTTATTCCACAATGGTTCAGTGGCCATGAAAGTTTTAATATATATCACCATGGTTTTGTATTCTTTCAAATGATGATTTGGAAAATGAGATTTGGGACCACTTGGGGTCTCCATCAATGGAATGTTTTTCACATTATTTTCGAAGGATTTTGAAGGGTTTGTCACAAAATTTATAATGAAAACCCATGTAGTATGTGGGTGCTCATTTGGCTATCATAATTAGGAAACTATTTTTCTGAAGGGACGTCACATTGGTGGATGGACTCCTTGAAAGGGGATATCTGGGACAGGTCATAGGTTATGCACTTTTCATGGAGACATTGCATGACATCGAACTGGTCATGGGATCAGAAGTCATTTAGAGGCTCATGTGATCTGCGAGTCTCAGAAAATCCCATTATTTCTTTCTATCCACAAGGATAATAATATCCATATTCATGTATTTATTCCTATATTATCTTTCTAGTTATTATTTTTCTGGTGTCAACAAATTCCCAGACCCCTTAGGATCAATATCTATGTGTAAAAGACTCAATTCTAAGGGAATCTAATGCCCATGAAAAAAATTTATGGGGTCACAAACTAGTTATTTTGGTGACATTTGGTCTACCGAATGACTATTGGTATTCTGTTTAATTCCCTATATATAGGGAGGGGTAGAGGATTATTCATTCCACTGGTCAGCTAATTTATAGAATGATCCAATTGTTTCTCCTGTAGTAAGACCTCATCGTGAACACTATTCGCGAACCCCATCCACAAGCCTTCATATAGATATAATTCTTATAAAGCTCCTAGAAAATGATATTTTCCACTCAATTTCTTGTCTGCCTTAACTAAGAACATGATTTTTATATACTTTTAGATTTGTGGTGTGAGATCTATAGTTATTGTAAATAGTTCACATGATTCACTGTCCTTGTAATTTTATTGTTTGTGATACGTGTGACCATTTTTAGGTCATGAAATCATAGGACTCTAGGGAGGGGGATATACAGTTTTCATGATACCTTGAGGGGGTTATGCGACCTGTGTGTCCTATGGATATCAGGTGATCCATGAAATATTTACATTCTTCACGAATCACACAACGCACCTGATGCTATTGGCTCACAGTAGGCTTTTAATTTTATGGGAGTATTTTTTTCTCTTTCAATGACCTGTTCCACTTACTTATTTTCAGATGGCTTCTAGTTCCCATCATCCCAATGACATGTTTTAAAAATGGGAAGTAAGATCATCAATTTATTGTTGCGACTCTCTTATGGAAAGTGTGGAAACATCATTCCATCATCTAACCAAGTCGTATCAATAGAGTCTATAGAAGTTGATGGTATCTAAATTATCAAACTATCCCATTTCATAATTATTTCCATTTATGTGTTGGTATCACCAATAATGTTTCCATCCCTCCACTGAATTCATTCTTTTTACCCTCTTACTGGATTCAAAGGTCCCGAAACATTCCCTAAGAGAACATTTATCCAGCAGGGCCCATTATCTCTAACATGGACAATGACGATGGTCATCTACTAATATTTATACAGAAAAACATTGATAGGGTTGATCATGTATCTAATAGGGAAATACAGGTTTATATCTCTATAACATGATAGTTACCCTCCAATCAAACATATGGATGAACTTCTATCTAGGTGTTTTGATCGGGGGAAGCTATGGAATAGACTTGGGATGAACCTTTTGGGTTTAATATATCATATATAAAATTCCCATGGAGCTGAATAAAATTTGAATGTAAGTGTGTAGCTGGATATAAAAAACATCGACCTATTTCCAAAAGAATTTGATGATGGAGTTTCTTAGTCTTTGGTTCTGAGATACAAACCATTCTCATGTTATGTATGGTGAGGTTGGTAATAATATTCAGAACATGGAACATATTTTCAATGTACCTATACTTGGAAGCATGTATGATGAATTTTTTCCTCCTAAATCCACTTAAGATGACATGACCAAGGCTCCTCCATTAACCATAGATCTCATTAATCTATCTCATATTATCCATGAAAAGTGAGTACTCTATGGGGATGACATTCCTTTTAAAACATAGGAAAAAAAATTTAGTTAAAAAACCAGATATGATCCATTGGTTAGAAATCCAATGTCTTAGGTTATGATGGATTCCCAAATTGTGATAGGTGTTTATTGGACTATAGTTAAAGATGAGAAGTTCATAGATTGGGGTTGGGAGATTTTCCCTAGATTTGATCGGTTGTCCCATCTAGCTGGAATCGTTTCCATGTACCTATGTGGGTTCTTATTTCTTCTGAAATAGAAGGGGGAGTCAGAGTCACTTTCTTTATGATGGAAACTATGATGACTGGGGAGGATTGCATCATACTGGCAGTCCATGTGATAGAAAATATCTACTGCGTCTTGTACCATGATTATAAGGGATAATCCCTATATAAAATATTGGCCCTTTAAAATTTATTTATGGTCCGATGGGGGATCACCTGGGTGGTTATGAGTACATAAAAATTCAATAAATCGCCAATATAATTTTTTTTATACCTTGAATAACTTAATGATGTTAGACCCACATTATTGACATTTTGGGAAACTAGGGATTTTATGAAACGTCATGAATTTGTTTTCCATTATAACATATGGACATGTTACAATAGGTAGCTTTTATTACTATGGAGGGGATATCCATGAAGAATGTTCTTATATGATGTTTCTCCATGGGGAAGTTATTTATACCCATATTAACAGGGACCATATTAGTGAGTGGTACACACTGTTCTGATTTAGCCTCTAGTTTTTGTTAATCCAATCAATGTGCCAAAGATATATCCATGTCATGGATGAGGGACACCCAATAGTATCTTAACAATTGTGTCTCTTGATTACCAGGAAAGAAACTAGTACAGAAATATAGATTACCTCTCATGATGCATCAATTAGATTATCTCAAAGCTGGGCAGATGTTTCTATTCTCTCATATTCCAGTGGTAAACAATCCAAGTAGGTAAATGAGGCTTTTAGACCTCGTGATTTTATATAAAATCTGAGGCATGGGAAGCAATTTCATTCTAAAAGGTCGAAAGCTCTGGTAAAACCTCTCAAGGATGTCAAACCCTTACCACTACTAGCAATGTAATATAGTACCATAACTATAAGGTTTGTGTGTGACTTGATGTTTCTAACCACATCTCAATAACTGTCGATTTGGAAGGTAAATCATTCTAAAGATATTCTCTAGGGAATACTAGAATTCATTGATATTCTTTTGGAAGGATTATATAATAACATTGCATCTACTCGAATAAATGTTGAAGGACACCCTAATGTAGGGAGGGAACTCATTGGAATCATTGATGGGGTTTTTTTGAGTGCTAAGAGTCAGATATTTTACTCTCTATGAGTTCACCGAATGGTCATTCCGATAATGCATCATATTATTATGGGTGAACAGGGGTTCCCTGTAAGTGAGGAAGAAGTGAGTCTTCGTCGACTATAGATCATAAGGCATTGTAGTACCTAAAAGATGGTATTGAAATCATTTATATGTTTGGAAAAAGTTAGAGGTTTCAAATGATCATCCAACCCCACCATCCTATGACTATATTCCCCATCGTGCGGTTTTTTGGGAGGAATATTTCAGTGACCAGAATGTTGACGATGAAGGGTCCCTAGATCGATAGGCTTAAGTAAGGGTGCTTATTTCCTCTTATGGGGTGAAAAATATAGCATTGAAACCCTATATAGGCCCCTCTTCTTAAATGAGGATGAAAAAGAAAAGGATGAAATCATCATAATCAGATTCTTCACCTTCATGAACCCTCAGTATGCTAAGTATTTGATTCCCCTAATAATATTAGATTATTATTAAAGTGTATTCGAAATTTACAGAGAATACGTAGGTCCCCACATATCTCATTTAAAAGGGAACATATCTATTTCCACGGATATGGATGAGAATTTTGTTGTTGTATAAGATCCACCACTATCAGATCTAATTCCACAAAAATGATATATGGCCACGTTTCCCATTAAATCGCATTCAATTCCTACTGCAGATGTTTTTATATGTCTTTCATTATAACCAGTGGATATGAAATCATTTTTTGATGGTGTTGATAATGTAGTTATTCTTACCATGAATTGATCTGTGACGTGGTTGGTTTTGAAGAAGGTAAATCTTTTTTTTGGATGAATTATTTTTACGTATGTCATACCTCCTAATATCATATTCTATTTTAATAGTCAACAAAGGTGGAAAGAAAATAATTGCTGCATAAGAGGCACTAGAGGAACCGTGTAATCACTTACTATAATATGGAGCCGCATCTTCTCAAGAAAATGGAGTTGAGGTAATGGATGATGATTGTGATAAGATAGAAAAAGGTAAGTTTCTAAACATAGTCCCACCATATGACATTTGGATGTACCACATGATTCATCCTATTATTAACATTCTCTTGTATCTCTTAGTAAATCAGATTCACTCAGATGTTCAGAGAAATTGGAGACCACCCCTTCGGGAGTTCCTCTGATTGGGCCTAACAATTTAAAAGCTAGATCTCTCCCCTTATCATTAATAAATATAGGAAAATGACTATCTTTGATTGATCGTTTTATTTCGTATGTTCATATCCCCTTGATAAACCAAGAAAATGGTCAAGAGTCTTCAATGATATATTAATAAGTGCGTAAATATATGCGGAGGGAGGTTGAGGTTATATTGTAAGAAACCCTGTTAGACGAGCTGAAGGATTAATTACATCATATTTGATTCATGTTCCCCACCCTTAGTAATGATGGTTTTGAATACTCATCACATCAATCTTTATTAACAGATGTAATATTGGGACATTAATAGAAGAGGGAACTTGATTCATGTGTAGCAGCTGTAGAGGTTGAATCATTAGAAAGGTGGAATTAGAGTGAACCTTTGAATGAATCTAAAAACATGCAATGAATGATGCTTCATACTTTCATGAAATTAATGTTTTGAAATCCTAGATTGATCATCTCTACTCTAAGATCAATCATCCATAATATGAGATAGAAAGTATTGATAATGAACTATCCTAGTTTCAGTTCACATTACAAGTAATAGAGAACACCATGCTAGATAAACAAGGACTCCTATACATGGAATGGATTGACAAACTAGATATCATTTTCAAATCATAGGAGTTAAATTTTTTTGTAGAGGCAGATACTAAACCCATAGAGTAATAACGCTAATATGTGGACTTATTATAATGAAGACACACTGATAAAAAAGACTACTCCAAGTGGATTCTTCGATGATGGTATGATTTTCCAAACAAATTTTTACTCGTTAATTTATAGTAGAGGATCAGGAATGGGGATATCCCATATTTTATATGATATCATTAAATAAAATTATTGTACATTACATCACAGCAACAAGTTTCTTATTGTTGATCCGATATTATGAAAATCACCAATTATTCCCAACATTTTCTTTACATTTAATAAAAATTAATGATGTAATTGAATGTTTAGATTCTAATAGATTACCTTTTAGATATGCTCGTGAACTCCCACCCATATAAGAATCTTTATTGGTAATCTTTTCCATCTATCTTGATATCACCTGACATGCAGAGGGGACAATGGGTAGCATATACGACTTGAAGGGTGAGATTTTTTATTTATTCTAAAGTTGTTAGGATTAGAGGGCACATCTTGATTACTAAAATTTCATATGGAGAGCCTTACACGATTCTTAGAACTAAGATAATATCATGCTTTATTTTAGAAAAATTTCTCTCGGACCTCCTATCACGTTAGATTGGGTTTTTTTTATCTAGAGACTTCAATCGCTTTAGTCTATAATTAAGTTTTCTTCCTACAAAATAATATCACATTAGTATAGTTTCTTTTTTATCATACCTTCTATTAATTAAGATTCAGAACTATTATCTTGGACTTTCAACTGCTCCAATTTATAATTTTTTAGATTGATCCATCTATCACATTAGATTAGGGTCTTTTATCTCAGACCTTCTACCGCTAACGTTTAGGTAGTTTTAGATAAGAACATATATATAATCATAGTATACGGTGAATACACTCTAGGAGTGTCCCAAAACACTCATAGGTGATGGGTTCTACCATAGTACGACTAAGGTTCACAAAGACCATAATTCCCTTTTAATGAGTGACACATTTGGTTGACATCTATTGGGAACATATACATGAACCATTAGAATTCATACATAGTAAATAGAATGGTTTTTGGATGTCTGGTATCATTTCCAAGGGATATATAAGATTGAAGGATGTAATATTGGTAGAAATTAAGTTCTTGGGATACAGGGTCCACCTGGATAGTTGGGGTATGAATGATGTAAATCATAACCTAAAACCATGAGTCAATGAATATGATATTTTTCTGAGATTATGAGTATGTACCATCACATTCTTATATTCTAGGTTTTATCACAGTTTTACTAAGGCTCACAATGATTAATGCCAATTTTTTCAAAAGGATAATATGCCTTTGGTTAGTGGTATATGGCCCTTTTTATTTGTTGAATTCTAAGAGAAAGACAATCTCCACTTCTTTATGAGGTATATGAAAGGTTTTTGGAGACTCAAATTAGATGAAGTGGGATATAGAAATAAAGGTATCTAGGAAGGTTTATCCTTATATACTATGATTAGATATTAAATCATAAATCTATATCATTATGCTATTATTCTTTGAATCAAAAGGTGTAGGCTCAAAATGGTTCTAGAATGGAGTTTCACATTCTGACATGTATAAGAGTAAAAAAATTTGGTGTTGAAACATTGAGGATATCAAATCCACCAAGACAATTTGGTTACAGGATTTTAAATAAAAAACTAAATATACTGAACCTGGGGGATGACCTAGGACAATAATACATTTATGAGTTCATACACACTAAGGTTTTGAGTGATGTATTTATGCATTCAATACTCATAATGATTGTAATTTCCCTTTTTAGTGAAGCACATTTGGTTGGAAACCATAGGTTCATACAAAGGAATCATAGGTATGCATGCATAGTTAAGAAAGAGGTCCTTGAAGTCGAATGTCCTTTCCAAGGCTCGTGGAAGGTTATGGTGAATCGAGACACCACAAATCATGATGGTTTATCTGTGTATGGTGTAATGTCAAAGGATGTTTCAAGTACCCTAAATTGTTTACCACACACTAACAAACATATTTTCATGGAGAGTATATGTGACAAATCATCACATTATTTTTTTATTCAAAGAGGGGTTGAAATGACAATAGAATGGAAATTACATTTCTAGAATGAAGATCCTGTGAGAATTATTAATTATTTCTTTATGAAATTATTTTTCCCTACACTCTAGGGATATAGAGTTTATCAGGTGAAGAATTATATTTCTCTCAGGATCCCCTTTATAGGGGTTTAACCTAAAAATTATTGTGTCTCTTTCACTAGTATTCTATGTTCATTGTATTTGGACCAATACGAGATAGAATTTCTGGTTTTGTAGCTTTGACTGGATCTCAGACAATTCAATGTCATGAATAACATAGACATGATGTGAAGGTTGATATAGAAGAGACAAATTATGATATCTGGTGTTATGAGTACTCCAATATCGTTCTGAGCGATAGGTGGAAATGTTATAAATCATGGATCGAGGTCCTAATATCATGATTAATGATATAGACTAGTCAGACCTGGTGTATTTTATACAAGCTGGAACGTCGGGTGATGTTGTCATGATGATGTCAGGGCTTAGGAGGATTGTAATGTCCCTTTCAAGTGTGGAACATTAAGTTGATAGTCATAGGTTTATATGAATAATCCATAGAAATTTATGCTTATTCATTCAAAGGATCTTTCAAACTGGACATCCTATCCAAGGTATGTATATGATTCTATTGATCCTAGACACCACAAGCATGAAGTGTGGTTTATGGTCTAGGGGAAATTCAGTATATTGTAAAAGAACATAATTATTTGGTTGGACGAGGTAAGGATCTTATGTTCTTATATTAAGGAGAGATGATGAATGGTGATTTCCCCAGATTAGCATCATGTGGTAGGGATGTACCTTCACGAAGTTAAACATCAACCAGTATGGACGCACTTCCATTCAGTTTAACATAATGTGTTAAGGACATAATTCCATGAAACCTGATGACATGTGGTAAGAATATACACCCATGAAGTTAAAAATCATGCAGTTAATATGTGGGAGAACTCATGTGAATATGGTAGGATGTTTCATATTGGATAAAAGCTAGTGAATTGGGTGTCACTACGTATCTCATGGGAATGAGAATCATGACACATGTAGTTATTAAAGAGTAAATATGCTACACAGTTTTGACCCATATGTAGAGGTGCAAATTTTTTACATTATCAATTGTTTCAAGTCATAGGGTTCAAGATCTAGGCATCAGGACGTATCCCGATATGTCAAGAATCAATATATAGATAGTTAATGAAGTTCCATCCAATTTAATGACTTGTGGTGAGGGTGAAGTCATACCAATATGAATTTGTTGAAACATCATGGTTGGGACCAAGGATAGATTCCTGAGAAGCACTACATGTCTCATTTAATGTGAGAATCAAACCACACATTGTTCTTGGAAAACTGTGTAGTATAACGACATACTATAAGAACGAGATTCTTCTATGGCTGATATTCCATGTTCATGTGGTTAAGCATTCATTGTAGTTTTTAATCCCACATAATCCAGGATCTGTGTGATAAATTATGAACGACATGGGCCCCATGCAAGTATTGGGTATCGTGCATCATGTAGTGGCTAAACCAAGATGTAATATAGAGTTCTCCATATTTATCTCTTTTGAAATTATAATCAAGATAAAATAGTTCTATAACATATGAACAGTTTCACATCATGAGTTTGGGATGTGGGAGACTCGACATGATTATAGATGGGTATCAAAGATCCATCCAGTTTTATGTCATGATGTAAGGATATTAACGAGGTAGTTTTACTACTAAATCAAGGAATCATGGTATGACATTAATAGTCTTGTATTCAGTACCAATATGTACATGTTATGTTCTTATATTCCTATCTTTTAAGGGTGAGTTCCTACCATGGTTCCTAAAATCATGTGAGCTATTCTTGGTTTGATAAACAAGAAAAAAAGGGTTTTTCTACAATGTAGAGAAAGAAGATTGTACAATAATTAAATTTTTCATCTTGTAGTGTCTAGACCAAGATATATGATCAAGGCATCCCAACGTATCTCAGGAGGATGAAAATAATGTCGTATGTAGTTCTAGAAGAACAATTAAGTTTATCATCATGTTGTAAGGAAACCAAACATATGGTTTTATGTCATGTGGTGAAGAAGACATATTATCCAACATGAAGTGGGACTATGGATCCATGTAGTTTAATTTAATCTGGTTAAGATAAAAGGTGTAATTCCATTTAATATCTTGCTTCTAGGATGAACTCCATATAGTTTAATGTCATGTTGTCAGGATGAGCCTATATAGTTTAACGTCATGTTTTCAGGACGGTGAAGTACCATTTAACATCTTATATTTAAAAGGATTTACAAGGCCTAAACTGATGTGGATTCCCTTGTTTGTGACTTCTATGAAGAAAATTTCTTAAGTAGTATCGCATTGGAGGGTGGCATGACACACTCCCCATCCATGGTGTCTAGATTATGTGATCCATTATGATACACCTTGTGTAGTAAATACTTTTCTTCCCACATGTATCCAAATTTGAGGGCTTCTTTCTGAGTAACATTGTGGTTCTAAGAACCAACACTAGCTCTCTATGAAGGAATGACCAGTGGAGAACCTTTTAATTGAAGGTTTGTTATATCCAATTATGATGAATCTACAGAATGTGTAGCATCTAAAACTATTTCCCATATATCTTTTACAACTCATATAACCATTTTCATGATTATTCATCATTAGATAGATTCCTATAAATGAATATCTAGAGTGAGGGAAACTGGACCTCTATGGGTAACACTACATCAATCCCATACACCAGTGAATATTGTGTTTCTTGTGTAGTAGTATGTGTGGTGGTAAGGTAGGATCATAAATCATAGAAGATATTATCAATTAAATCCTTCTTATCCTTGTTCACCATCATATGGAGTATGTCTGATATATTTTTATTAAGGTAATTTATCTATCCATTTGTTTCTACATGATAGTGGGATGAGTGATTGGACGCAATGTCATACTCCTGGTAAAGCTTCTTTGACTATGTGGAACAAAAGTTGGAGTTGTTTCCAGTCAATATTACAAGAGGGACTCTGAAACTTGCAATGATACGAGACTTTATGAATTTGAAGATATTCTTCATACTGAATTACTTGAGGGGTATTGACTCTGCTCATTTTGAAATTAATTTGGTGGTAGTAAGGATGTACTTCAACTGATTGGCTATTTCTGGGAGATAGGGACCCACAACACCCATCCAAAAAATGGAAAATGGAAATGAATATATTTGTACATACTGTAATTACCATGAATGGTGTATGGTGTTTTAATGGATATATCATGCATCAAATTTCCTAATATATTATAGGAAACCTTGTATCATGGTTTTCTGAAAATACCCAAACCTCTTGATCTGGGGAGAGGGCCTGGTCCGAGATTGATGGGAACCAAAGGAGACTGCATGTAATTCTTTAATGATGGTGATAATTTTTCATTCATCTATATACCTGAGGATAATTCCAAAAAATCCCCATTTGTAGATAATTTTTTTTCCAAACTGTACTATCCTATGTCTTGATGTTTTCTACACTGCCCCAAATCTGTTCCCATCTGGAACGATGTGTTGGGAGAGTCCTATATCAATGGTATCCAATTATAGGATTTATCCATCTAGATATGGAAATTATTTCATCACATTATGGGGAATCTCTAACATAATTTATCTCTACTATATCTCATACAACCACAGACGACACCATTCATCAATGTGTAACACAGAAGGTTTCTAATTACTTATCGAGATCAGTCAAGGTAGTGACCGCGTTAGCTAGTGCGTCGGCATGAGAATTATGTGATATGGAAAAATAGTATATTGTGTGATCAAATGGGGATTATTCCATCAATACCGTGATGGAGAGAGTAATGGGGTTCATTTCATCATTTTTGATGGAATATTCTTAATTTTCCTACTTTATTACTAACTATTGATAACCTTTGTTTTTCAGGTATGATTTTTGAATTAGAAGGGATTGTTCCATGCCAATAATGAGATCTTGGTGCTCTAACTCATTGTTTACATCAACATAGGATAGTTAAAAGATTGGGTAACGACTACCTTCACTAAAGAGACAAATACAATCCCCCAAACAATCCGGTTGAGATTCGGGTTCTCCATTCTTGTGTCGAATTGAATCCTAGAGAAAGCATAATAGTACATAACCCATGTCTAGGGAATTTCATCATCATAAAAGAATTCTTCATCTAGGATCTCAGTGTCTTATGGTGCATTTTATAAGGCTATATGTGATATGTGGAAATCATATAGGTATTTCCTTTTACTAACATTTTTTATGCAAATTGGACGTCATAGTGCTGATGAATGACCTCTCATCGAGCCAAGAGACGAGACAACATCTGATGGCCAAGGATGTACATGAGAATATCAACACATGAGACAAATTGGTCTTTATGACGATGGATGTAATGATTTAGCTTTTTCACCATGATAATGACTGTGAGACATTTCTTCATGACATTAGAGTATCGAGTCTTAGTACCTAGCATCATCCGGATGAGTTAATAAAGTTTATTCTTTCTTCCAAAATCATTATTTTTTGTGGGGAGGGCTCATAATTAGCATTCCATGTTTTCCACATATAATATGAGTGGCCTCCATTCCACCAGGGGCATCAGGAACTAGGAGTGAAACATCCATTTCTTGATAATTTCTAATAGGTTTTGTAAACAATCATCCCATTTGTTGGTGATAATCTTCTTCATTTTCCTTTTTGAGGTGATATCTATGTCGAGAATGTCAGATATGAATTTTCAAGTGTTGGAGCGATTACCTTGGAGTCCACCCCTAGTTCTTTGACATTTAATTTGAGTGAAGTAAATAATATATCACTGATATATTGTGGATCAACCATAATTTTTTGGTAGCATACCACAAAGATAATGAACATGATCGATGTTACACCCAAATCAGATTTTTTAAAATTCATCTTCAAACTATTTTTTCGTAGCTTCCTAAAAATTTTCTGATGGTCTATGAAGTGATCACATAACTATTGAGATTTTACTATGAGGTCGTCGACATAATATTCAGTTGTATTTCAAAATAATGGTTTAATTATGTTGTGGATGGAGAATTGATATGTGGTGCCATAATTATTCAATCCAAATGGTAAGAAAAAATTGGCCCATTGATGTGCTATGAAGGAAGTGTATTCTTTATCATAGGGGTCCATATTTATTTGATTGTTCAATGAGTACCCATCCATGAATGGAAGGGCCTAAATTCAGGGAATTAATCAATAGTTCCTTGATTGGAAATCAGATGTAATCTTTTGGAAAATGACGATTATTGTCACTAAGATCTATCTATACCATAATTTTTCAAATCTTTTTCTTAATAGGGATGATGTTAGCAAGCCATCTCTGGAATTTCATATCTTGAACAAATTTGTCTTAAGATAACTTGTTGACTTCTAACTCTATTTTGTTTTTATGAGAGGGGTCCATCCTCTGAGCTTCCTTCTGGGAGAATTGATTCAATTATGGTAGCACATGATGGTGTGTATCCATATTTTGATTCATTTTGAGAATCTATGTGTTGTTTCATGAGGACATGTATCGATGTTGATTTTGAAAGTTGGTGTGCATATCTTTCTATTTGGGGTTCATTGAAAAACTGGTCATTGTTGGCTGTAGATATTACAGAGTTCCCATGTTTATATTATCATGTTCATCGATGGTAGTGGAGACACCTTCATCGATTGAAAAAGGATAATTCCTAATGTAAGACTCATCTTTGTTCATATTTGATAATGAGGAGTCATTCTTAAGTGGAGATAGAAATATAAGGCCTTCTCCAATATTATAATGATGAGAGAGGCCGTGAGGAGAGAAATTATATTCCCCTATTGATTGATTCAGTGCAGAGAGATGTTGGAGATGATGGTATTTGATTTTTTCACTGGGAATATAAAGGGTTCGAACCTATGATATTAATCTTGTGACCTCAACCAAATTTACATTGAGTACATAGTATTCGTCAATCATGTTCTATGGATTGACAGGGGAAGTACCCATGCCATTGGGAGCATCAACCTGTATATAATCATCCATTATATTTTGTCTTAGTCATTGTTTTAGAAAACATAGCTTTATCATTGGTGGCTCCACATGTCTAAAAGCGAGCACCATCACCACGTAGTATTTTGACAATTCCATTAATGGAATACATTAGGCAATGATAGAATGTTGAAAGTTTTTCCTACTGGCGATGAATCCAAGGCCTTCAAATAAATCAATTGTATGAGTGTCATCCTGTATTACCATATTATCAACATCTAATATATGATCCCCAAACTGGGATGTGATCTTTATTTTCTTGAGATGTATTTTCTCAAATTTATCATTCTATTTGATTGTTAGTTTAGTGGGAGATGGATCCCCTTCACCTATCCCAAACATTACATATTTTAGACTAGGATAAAACTGATCCTAGATATATTATCAGTTAGGGTCCTCTAAAAAGTGACATTATTGAGTCTACCTGAGAAATAATGGGACACAATGTGACCCTAAAGGGCCTCGTCCTAATCTTGATCAGTGAATGACATGGAGAAATTACATTCTAGTTCAATTGCATTCACCAGATAGTACATGGATGTTGAAACATCTATTTCAAACTCTTATGGGCTATGGAGGAAATCAATAAGTGATTACCCGAGTTCTTTTTAAAGATGGATTGCATTGAGGAGTGAAAGATTGGATAGTACAAATGACATCTATTTTATAATTGTGTAATATTATTAAAATTTTCGACACTTCCTAGTATGTATATTCTCATGCAATTATAGGTAAGGAGCTGAGGAACTTGGGGTGGATGAACCCGATGCTTGTGCGGAGTTTATGAGAGCATTTGCTGCCGGTGGTGTGGTTCGTCCTAGCCTTCCCATTTGTCTGGGCTGATCATGTAGATCTCCTACTAGCTGGTCATGTAAAAAAATTGGTAATGGGTGGCTAATGGAGGGTTCTGAGACACCTCCCTAAACCTGTTGGGATCACATGATCACTTTCCCTAGCAGCATATCTATTTTCCAAAGAGATGTGACTAGAATATTGAGTATTTCCCCATCAACAGTGTTCTCTAAATCCTTGAATTCAGTGCAACCAACAACCCATTATCTGATTATTTTCATGAAACTCATTCACTATTGAAAACTACTTGTTAGATAAGGGTCTAAAATTTTATTTCCATGTCATAATTAAATTCGAGTTCTTTATCCAATGATAATTCTATTTGGTGGGGCTATGCCCGTGCTATATATGTTGTGAGGAAGAAGTGTGTGAAATTAAATGCCTACTTTGGTGTAGAATACGACACTTGCTCTCCTATTTCATACCACCTTTGGTTGTCTTCCCCACCATTGGGAGGTATATCTGAAACATCATCCTTTGGTGGTGGATCTACATATAGTTTAAGCAACCATTCTCTTTGATTGGAGCAGGATCAATCAATTATCTTTCAAACCATCTAGTTGTCGTATTTTTATGCATATTCGTACATGAACATCTTCTAATAAACCTCATATTTCATTTGGAAAATGGAAATGTAAGCCACCTAATAAGGGGAATTATCTTGCACCACTTTTACAAAATCAATCATTCCATGAGCATGTCATTGAAGAAAATATAATTATCGATATTATGACCTGGACTTCTATGGAAAGGTCATAAATCTATACAGTTAGTGAGGTTGACCTCATTGGGCTTCTTAGGTTGTGAATGTGTGAGAAGGATAATATCCATTAGTTTTATGAAATAAATGAGTAACTATTCATTCTATAAGGAGTACATGTTATGCATCTGTTCTTAGAATCCCATACAACCCTGATTTATCTGTGATTCTATCCAAGGGTGATTCAGTTCTTTTCACCAATCGTTAGGAGGTACTGGGCTATTCAGGGATGGTCAGGGCATTGGGACAGATGTTGGTTCTATCTTGAGAGTTACAGTTTTCTATTGCATTATAAATGCACGTTTTCCTTATGTTATGGTCATGATTGGAGATTTGGAGCAGGTCCACTAGGTGGTGCCCTACAAAAGATGTTCAATTTTAGAAAATTCACGAAATCTGCTTGGATTTTTCATTTTAATATGGGGTGTCTACAACTCATACCAATTTTTTTTTGTCTCAATGTTCTAGTTGCTTCTCTTGTGAGAGAGGGATGTTGGGTGAGTAGGTAAATCCTTTTATCTTTATATGATATCATACACCCTCTCATTTTCACATTGCTTGATATTTTTCAGGTTGATTATCAATTTCATCCTCGATGTACAACTAAATTGGAAATGTAATTGATGATGTATGTCTTCCCATCCTGACACAAATCCTACAGGAAAACTACTATACCAAATGAAGTTTGGACCTATCAGATTTTGTAGAAAACACCTCATCTTGGTTTCTTCCTGTTCATATCGAGGGCCCATCATCAGTCTGTATTGGGACATGAAGTGTGTGAGATGACGATCGATATCATCATCAAAATAAAAGTTAGATAAGGAAGGGTTGCTAATGTTTGGTAGTTGTGGGGTATCTTCCAACCATTTTAGATATGGATTCCACTTAGGAAGAAAAGGCACCCAATACCCTCCATGGATTCCATTTGATTATATAGGTACTTAATGACATAAATGATCTATGTGGGTACTGCAACCTAAGCTATTTACCTTCCCTGGGGAGCTGGTGTGGTTTGAGAATGTATACCAACTTTCATTGTAAGAACCTGTGTTGTTCCTGACTGTTGTTTAGAGCAAAAGTTTGAATTTTTGCTATTGGATGCTCGTGAGGGGTAAAATGGTAATTTTACCCTACCAGATGATCTTGGATAATTTTCCTCACAAATCTATTGGTCTTAGAATATGGATTTTACCCTATGATAGGAGTTTGGTGGAAATATAAGCTATTTGAATTTTAGAGGAATATTTAATATTTAATATTAATAAATTAAATATAAAATTATTCGCACAGGTTCATTTGTCAATAAAATTTAAATAGAATGTTAGATTGAGATTCATTCTTCACCGTTGAGTCCGTAATGGGGAGTTTAGCATAGGGAAGGCATAAATTCATGTTGGGAACTGGGTCCGGCCTGAGCCCCTTTTTCATATTTTCCATTTCGTTTCTTTTCTCCCTTATTTTCCTTCCTTATCCTCCTTGCGAACATCTCCTACACCTCCTACGTGGCTGTGACCTATGGGAGAAATTGGATATTGAGAAGTAGAGAGTTGGGAGGCTATAGGTGTACTAATTTGAAGCTCCCGACACACTGAGTCAGCGTGCCACAACCGGGAGGCGTGAAATGAACCGAAGTATTGGGAGTTTCTGCCCTAAGGTAGGTGTGTTTATGTGTTAACTATAGACCCACTTTAAACATGTTTTTATAAGTCTTTAAAACGTTATATTTATTTCATGTGGCCTCTTAAGGCATGATCTATTGTTTCGGGGGCGAAAACGAGCGTTTCTGGCGTTTTGAGGGATTTCCCATCGGAAAACCCAGAAAACATAGCATGTGTTCAAATGGAACACACCATGTGTCCTTCCCATTCATGGAAGATGATGTTTTCTTAATTAAACATTGTTTACTTTGAGTACACTCCATGTATTTGGTGGCTGTGTGACCGACCATGTGAAATAGAACACAGAGTAGTTGTTTTTAAAAAGTACATGTTGTGTAGTGGTACATGGGCATGTGTTCGAGTGAAAACGCAAATAGAGTAACTTTTTGTGAACAGTAAACACCATTTAAAGTAATGTACATGCCATGTACTATTACATAGGTATACCCCATGGGTATGGCCATGTGTTCTGGCCATGTACTACTTCAACTTAGTAATTTTGGGATATCTTGGGACCTTGGAGTCCGAATTCGGCCCGTGAGTAGTCCATTCTGAGTGTTTTTCCTCATAGATCGCAATGGTGGAATCTTTCTTTACATTTAAAGTTCATATATATGATTTTTGGGGTTTATATATAAATATATGGGTTATTACTCTAGTTGTCAAGTTCATTTGTCACTTGAGAGTGAGACATGGCGTGAATGATAGGTTGGGTGTTCGGACCAACCTAGTTGAGACTTCTTGAGATGAGATGAGCTATGAGCTATCTTATGTGACATATGATTTTTATCATTGTTCCTCTTGTGAGATATTCCCTTCTATCCTACAAGGCCATGAGACTGGATACCTCCAAGGATCCCCTGAGGGATACCTTTACTTTTGTGCTAACCTAGGGAGTCCCTTCTAGGATCTCACTTTTTTTCCTTTGATAGGACCCATGTTATAGAATTACTATGCTGTATTTCATTTTTGTATCATGTGTATGATTCCTCTCTTACTCTTCTCTAATGATCCCATGTATGATTCCTTCTCTCATGTTTACCTGGAGCGTCCCGAGTATGATGCCTCCTCGATGTTTGACTTGAGGGACCTAGTGTGTGCACATTGTTTGACTGACCCTAAGTTGTTACGTCGGGTTTGGGAAGATATGGTTATTAGGTGTCATCTAGAACCCATGTCAAACTGGTAATCCCATGGGATTTTGATGTATTGTTGGGTTGGGTGTTCAGGCTACCCTCACTCCTTTGTTTATATCTGACTTGGTTTGTTAATGTTGTAGTGGTTACTGGAGGTGTTTCCTGTTTGGTGGTATTTTATCCTGATGCAAGGCGTCTTCTTGTTTTTTGGGATGAATATATTGCCTTGTGTTCCTGAGTAGAGGTTGTTTGATTGTAAATAGGCATATTGACATTGTTGTGGATGTGTTTTCCCAGGTTTCTTGATATTAACCGTTTGTTCTTGCTTTTCCTGTTAGGCTACATTGTTTTCCATGCATAGTATTGTTATGACGGGGGGATTGTATCTGACATGCTTGATATGTTGTATACTATTTATCCAGGTTGTTCTTGAGGATTACTTTGGCCGTGTTGCATCGCTATGCTCGTTTGACTTACACAGGGGCATGAGAACCTGGTGTAGTAGACAATAAAGTGAATTTTCCATGTGAGCTTCCTCAAAAAGTCTTTAATCATTGTTGACTATAGGGGAATTAACTATGACTTCTTCCTCAGAGAGTCTAATGTTTAATGTTAAAAGACTATATGGGGAATTGACCATGACTTCTTCCTCAGAGAGTCTTTGTCTACATGAGACCGAAGGGGTTAGACTGTGAGAGCTGCCCAGGAGGTCGTATACTAAGTTGGACCTACAGGGTATTGACTATGAGATCTATTCAGAGGTCGTTCATAATTTATTTGAGTTTAAGTTAGAACCATATGATTTAGTCCGTGAGATCTACCCAGGTGGTCAGGTTTCTTTGATTGATGGCTTCTCGAACAATGTGTTAGACCATGAGAGCTTTCCCAAAGGTTTACATGATTTTCTTTAGCTTTCTCAAAGATATAATTTCAGTATTGGATGAAGTAGGTACATATCGATGGGATAAAATACCCATATATCGACTTAAGTGGAACGATGTCCAGCTCAATGCCCTTGCACATGTTGTTCGGGAAATTGGGATTATGGTCCCAGGGATAGACTGCTGATTTTTTTATTGTTATTTGAATTAATTAATCATGAATATTCATATTTATGTATATATGTATATGTATGGGACTATACATACGTATCTACATAGATATGGACATCCAAATGGACCTTTCCCAGTTCATTGGGGTTACATACCTTAGGTTCGACTGTGGTTTCATGTTTTGTGAACATCCTTCTATTGTGTTCTAGCCAGTCTGAGCACATTGTTGTTACATACACATAGTAGCATTGTTATAGGTTTCTTGATGTGGTTCCCTAATGAGATTATTTCTCACCCCTTCACGTGTACCTTGGTGTACATGTATACCTTATGTCTACTTTTTAGGTGGAACATGTGTTGCATCGTGGATAGGGCTGAAGCCTAGTGTCACATGATCGAGTAGAGATGCTTGAGTGGTTCTACTGATTGGGCTAATGCAATTAGAAAATGTTTAGAGATCAGGTATGTGGGTGGGATCAGATTTAGTAGTTGAGCCCGATAATTTTACTTACATCATCATTTGTATTTGTATTGGTATGGTCAGATCAGTGGGTGACCAGTGTGGAATTGTATTGCATAATAGTTTGGGATTTTACATCATTTTAATATTACAACTTGTTCTATTTGAGTTGTTTATTTCTTCCGTACTCGGTTTACATTCTACTGTTTATGATACTTATTTGACTCAAAATAACCATTTTTATAAATTTTTGAGAAGAAAAGAACAATAGTGTCACGAGGTCTAAAAAAAGCAGGCCAAGAGCATCATTAACCATATGTTTGAGGCCCTCCCAAGGAAAGGACCCTAAACTAGTGAACAAAACCGTACTATGATTCGGTGAAGCCATGGATGCCAAGTAGTCTAAAATCTTATTCCCCTCCCTCCATGTGTGAGTGACCTCAGTGTGATTGTCCAATAGTTGGTTTCACTTCCTGATGATGTACTCTATTTTCCATGGAGACGGTCCTAAACTGGATAATGCTTTATATAGGATGAGAGAATCTATTTCCACCACGTTGAGTAGAATTTGTCTCTGGTTACACATCTCCAAACCGGTAGCCATAGCCTGCACATCTTCCTGAAGAGCATCACCCCTTCTGTAGAAAGCAAAAAAGGCTACAATGACAGTCCCCTCATGGTTCCTGATTACACCTCCTCCCCGCATCTCCCCACCAAAAAAGGACTCATCAATGTTAAGTTTCAGTCTTCTGTGAAGAGGGTTCCACTGATCCCAGTTCCCCTGCCCTGTTTCATTTCTCTGATTGAGAAAGGAGCAGTTCGAAGCCATGACATTTACCGACGGTGCGCTGTGACATGCAGTGCACAACCGAAGCAGGTCCTGTAGCAAATTCCACATTTTGAATATGATACAGGTGTGAGAACTACACAAGTCTTTATGCCCTTCCTCATTCCTGGCCGTCCACAGGGTCCAACACCCCGCCAGAAGAAAGATGGCCCGAGCTTTCCTCTCAGCACCATTTTCCTCAGATCTATTAAACCAGCCCCTGAGAAAATCATCATGTGACCCTCCCTGCATGCTCCATCCCGCATATTCTCCGAAGTCCTGCCACACCCAAGAATCCCATTCACTATTGAAAAAGAGATGCCCCACAGATTCTGCCTTGGGTTTGCTGCAACACCAACACTTGGAGGAAATACTCACTCCCTTGCGCTGGATATTTTCCTTAGTGGGCAAATCCTGCATCTTCACTCTCCACAACAGGAAGTGGAATTTGGAGGGTACCTCTTTTCACCATAGAAACACTCCCCATGGGTCTTCAGTTGAGGTATCCCTCCTCACACGGTTAAAATACTTAATGGAAAACTTACCGAAAGTGCTTCCTATAAAGATAAGTCTATCCATAGCATCATTGAACACAATATTATTAAAGGCCACATGATGATTCTCCTGAAGAATGGATGAAAGAAAGTTAGGATGATTACTTGCCTCTTTGAGAGAGATATATGGAGTGGGGCATCCTGGAAACCACAGCTTTCCAGCCCCCCAGTTTGAATCCAAAAGAGAAGGTCCCCCTACCCACCATCCATTTTGAATGTTGTTGGAGGAGTTCTAAATACAGGTGTATCAACTTCCAAATCTTAGTCGTACTCGCCCTCGCATCGATGACATTCAGCCCATATCTACCCTGCATAAACCTGCCCCAAACTATTCTTCCTTCCATAGCCTCCCAAGAAAGTTTAGTGTGAAACCCTTGCATGGTCAGAGTGACACTCCTCATGTTATTCCTCCCTCTGAGAGAGGTTTTGCGAGGTGCTTCCCTGATTCCCAATGATGTCAGCCTTCCATTTTCTCGTCCCAAATAAAAGATACCATAATATTCTCCTGTTTTCCAATCACTATTTTGGGAACCTTCAAGGTGGACAAAATGTGCATGGGAATGGACACAAGGACACTATTCACAAGAGTAATGCAACCTCCAAAGGAAAGGAATCTATTTTTCCAGTTGAAAATGCGCCCAGTGATCTTGCTAACAAGATTTTCAAAGTGGTGAAATCTAAGAGACAAAGGACTCACCGGAGACCCAAGGTACTCCATTAGAAATAAACACTTCCTCATATTCAAGCCGGCATCCAGGGCTCTTGCCCTTCTATCAGAAACATTCGTGGCAGTATAGTAAATACGTTTTTCCCTATTCCCGACCTGCCCACTCCACTTATCATAGTCCTCTAGGAGCCCAATCATCCTCTGAACCGACCTCCGACAGCCATTAATAAACAAAATGGTGTCATCCACGATCATTAAATGTGCAATACCTCTTGTATCATGATGATTCCATAAAGTAAGGATCTTACCCATATGAAAACTTTGGTTGATTTAATGACTAAGAAAATTTTGGGAGAGAACGAAGAGAGTAGGGGAGAGGGGATCCCTCTTCCTGAGACCACGACAAGCATCAAAGAACCCAAATTGTTTCACCATAAATGAGGTTGAAATCCATGCCAAGCTAAAACAATGGAAATGGAGATCATGAGTCCATGTGGAGAAACCCATAGAGGCCAGCACCCTAAGAATGAAGCCCCACTCCATCCTCTCTTATGCCTTACTCATATCCAGCTCGATCACCAAATTACCCCGAAAGAACTTTTTGTGGACGTCACTGATCAATTCATGCACCACACCAATTACCCCCTGAATGGAACTCCCTTTAATAAACCCATGTTGCTCAAGAGCCACCGAAGAATCCAAAAGAGGGGACATCCTTTTATTGAGAATGTTGGCCAAAACCTTGTAGGGTATATTGAACATGCTTATGGGTCGGTACTAATTGATGGACTATGGATTGCTCACCTTTGGAATCAGAACTAGCTTGGTTTCACAAGCAATATAGGGAAAGTTTCCTCCAAGGAAAAAGTATTTAACTGCCCTCACAAGATCTCCCTTGACAAGGTCCCATGTCGCTCTATAAAAGGTCATTGGAAAGATATCAGGTCCTGGAGCACTTTCTGAATTTAAAGTCCAAATAGCCTCACATACTTCTTCCTCCTCCTAAACCCTCCTTAAAAGTTTATTAACTTCATCCGAAACACAGTTGGGGAAATCCTCAAAAAAGACTGCACTACCCATTGGAGAACCTCTGGCCATGCTAGGATTGGTCTCTATCAACAAGAGTTTAATAATTTCATGTGCCATAGCACCCACCTCATCACGGTCGATGGAAAAAGAACCATCGGCCCTGAGGATGTTTTTCTTGTGGACACACCACCACTCCTGGATGCATGCATGAAAATAACTGGTATTGCGGTCCCCCTCGTGAAGCCATCGAACCCTCACCCCTTCCCTCTCCACTCGCTCTTATCTTAGGAGGGTATCCATGAGTAAGTTCTTCTTCATTCGTAACTCATCGAAACTATTTTCATCCCACTCCTGTTCCAGACTAGCTTCCAGTCGAGCAACCTCCTTGCTGATCTCCACCACATCATTGTCCCGAGCGGGGATGTTCTTCCTCCAACTCCAAAGAAGGTGCTTAAGCCTCCTATGTTTATTGTGAAGAGTAATACAATGGTTACCCAAGTGATGAGAGCTCAAGGCCTCCCTAACAACATCAAAGAAGCCTTGGTCCTCCTCCTAGAAGGTAGAAAACCGAAAAGGATTCCCCCCATGCAACCCTGCATTCAGGGAAAAACGAATTGGAGAGTGATCTGAGAGGCACCGTGCCAGATGAGAAACTTTGTAATCTGGAAACAGGTTTAATGCTGCCTCATTCATCAAGCACTGGTCCAGAAGACACCACGTTCACCTCCCACCATGCTGATTGTTGCACCAATTAAAGGTGTCACCCTCATACCCCATATCCTGTAGGCCGTTCCGGGCCATGAATTGGACAAAGGCTTGGCTGGCACTTCTTGGGAACATGCCTCCCCCTTCTTCCCCTTAGGGCTTACCACAATATTAAAATCACATCCAATGATCCAGGTATCTTTGGATGGGTTGAGGCCATCTAAATCCATCCAGACTCCTGGCCCTTAACCGGATGAGATGATAGTGTAGATACAGCCTCCCCACTCCTCGATTGAGACCTAGTGTGAATATTACTCTGCACCTTCGAATGGAGAACTACTGGAGATCGCAAACCTGCAGTTGTTTCTGAACTAAAGATATCAGGAGATTCGCAGAACTGATAACCCACTGTACTCTGAATAATCCCCTTTGATGGTGGTAGTGAAAGCCGGGTAGGGAATGATAGGATCGAACCAGGTGATGACGGGGGAGAGGACACCACTGGCGACATGGATAGCTCCCTAGTTGATGGAATAAAAGCAGTTTCAGATCCATCCTCACCTTGTTCTATCATGCAAACCTCAGAGATGCGGATGTAGGATCGAACCCAAGGAATGAGAGTGAGTGAACCAACTTGGAGCGCGTAGTTGGCGTACGAGGAGGCGCGCTTGAGGCCTTATGGTGAACCGGCTCAAAGCACCGGTTTAGTGGCTTGCAGGCTGGGTCATTACAAAGTGGTATTAGAGAGAGGATTTACATCCTACTCCTTACAATTTGGGATATGGAAGATAGGAGTGTTAGGAATGTGTCAGAACCAGTGATGGATATCCGACTGGTGTGGCGAGAACACTTTTTTCAGTACGAAGTCCTGGATTCCAGGGTTTGGGATTGTTGTTCTGATTCTATGATGTTATCATTTTATATGATTTTCACCTTGAGCGACACACATGTTTTATGGTGTTTTTATATACTATGGATCTCTGGCTCTGGTCCATTAGTAATATTCTAGGAATTGATTTTGACTCTTGGACGGAAAAGGCAAGAGGCGTCTCATGCATCATACTAGACACACATGATTCACATCATATAGGCCTGCTAGTGTCTATTTTACTGACGACTGAGACCTTTTGGTCTACTTTCACATACTTTTTACTCTGATGAAAGGATATTTGGATCAACGTTGAGGTGTTTTTGTTGAGCCCGATGACTAAATCCTCATGCACATGTGTTATAGTGTCCCCAGTTAGTCTTTGTGGCATGTGATGCCTTTCTGTTTAACCCCTTATTGTGTTTTGTTTCTTAGTTCTATGGTTATCTAGTAGAATCTATTATTATGATGTCGATAGATACAGAGGATTTTCTTGTGAACTGGACCTCCTTGTGGAATTTCCATATATGGATACCCAATGTGTGTTAGTTCAGTTTCTCTTCAACTATGGTTGTGGAATCCAGGGAGTATTTCCTTCTGAGGATTCTTAGAGAGGATTAGAACCCTTGTATGTTGTGTTCTAGTTTTTATTTTCTTTGTTCATTGTGATCTTTATCATCTTCTGAGAGGTTTTGGATCTTTTGGGCTAGGTGGTTCGACATTGTGACCTAGATGTGACTCTTTTTCTATAGGGCTAGGTGGAAGACCTAGAGACCCTTGGATTTGACTTTGACCCTTATAGGTCGATGTTTATTCCGTTCTAGGGATACCTGTGTGATAATGTTTGGCCTGTGTTTGCCAATGCCTTTTTGAGGTGCTGGTTTTTCCAAACTGGTTTTGATGGGTAAGATTGTTCGGGTGCCTATCCTAGTGGACCAGTGTTTCTGATTTTGCTGTTGCGGGTGGAATCATTTGAATCTAAATTGGTGAGTGGCTGGGTGTGGGCCGATGACCGATGTTTCTAGAATTTCTGTTGACTTAGATCTCAGATGCTTTGTTTGAATGTCCTTATGTTGTAATGGTGACATTGTGAAATGTTGAATTACAATGAAATGGTTGACCCATGCTTGAATCATGGTCTTGTTTTGGAAGAATTTTAGTGTGGCTCGGACGAAGCTGGAAAATCCTTCAATGAAATCATAGTGTTCTCTGGTAAGAGATGATCAAGCACTATCCTAATTCATCTTGAGTATGTTGAGAGAGCTTTGACCCTACATCAAGTTCCTTTTTATTTCTGAATGTTCATCTATGTTGAGGATGTAACCTATTTTGTTATTCTCTCGGAGTGGTGTGAGGAATTCCATATAGTGGGGAGTGCACCATTGTCCCTCTGAGAGTGGTTTACCTTGTTTAGGTTAAACTTCAGTGTTTTCCAGGAGCTTTGGAGCTCAAATTTTTCTATTAGGATGACGACATGGGTATTCCTATATTGGGGAGTACCAGTTTGGTTGTATTTGAATATCTTCTATGTAGAAGGTGGTTATTAATGCTATAAGTTTGGTCATTAGACAGACTTGATAGATTCATTGTGCAGATTCTCAGGTTGGGAGCATGGATGATGGTCCTTTCACTGGGCATCATGATGAGGAGAAGTTTTATGGTTGGAGGTTATAAGAACCTGTGTTTTTCCCGAATGTTGTTTTGAGAAAAAATTTGAATTTGTGCTGTTGGATGCTCATGAGGGGTAAAATGATCATTTTCCCCTACCATATGATCTTGGATAATTTTTTTGACAACTAAGTTGGTCTCAGAATAGGGAGTTTACCCTAGGACAGGAGTTTGGTGGAAATCTGAGCTGTTCAAATTTTTGCAGAATATTTAATATTTAATATTATTAAATTAAATATTAAATTATTCACCTAGTTTATTTTTTCAATAACTTTTAAATGAAATTTTTTATTTAGATTCTATCTACTCCATTGATTTTGGAATGGGGATTTTAGCCTAGTGAAGGCATAATAACATGTCGGGCATCGGGGCTGGCGCATGCCCCTTTTTCTTCTTTTCCTTTCTTTTTATTTTACTCCTTCTCTTCTATCCTCCTCCTCCTTGCACATGTCTCATAATAATCCTCCATGGATGTGAACTATAGGATAAATTGGAGTTTGATAAGGAGAGAGAGAGAGAGTTGGGATTCAAGTGGGGACTGATTTGAAGCTCTTGACGCGCTGAGTCGGCGTGTGACAACCGGGAGCCGTGAAATCAACCGAATCATTGGCGGTTTCCACCCATAGGATGGGCCATTTATGTTTTCTCAATATATCACATTTATACATGTTTTATTGAGTCATTAAAACTTTATATTGTTTTCTTGTGTTCTCTTAAGGCTGGATCTATTGTTTCAGGGGTGAAAACGGGCGTTTCGGGCGTTTTGAGGGATTTCCAGTCAAAAAACCCAGAATACGCGGTGTGTGATCCAAGGGAACATGCCATGTTTTATTCCAATTTTGGGAAGACGGTTTTTTCTTCTTTACACACCATTTAATTTGAGTACACTCCATATAGTTGGTGGTCGTGTGACAGGTCATGTAAAATAGAACACGGAGTAGTGGTTTTTAAGGAGTACAGGTCGTGTACTATAAGTACATGCCGTGTAGTGGTACATGGTAATGTGTTTGGGTGAAAACACACATAGAGTAACTTTTTGTGAATATTACACACCATGTAAAGATATGTACATATCGTTTACAATTACACAAGCCAACCCCATGGGTCTGGCCATCTGTTCTGGCCGTGTACTACTTCAACTTAGTAATTTAGTGATATCTTGGGCCGCGGAAGTCAGAATTGGGCATGTGACTAGTCCATTATGATAATTGGTTCACTTATATCACAATGATGGAATCCATTTTACTTATATAGGTCATCTAAATTATTATTTGAGGGTTTCTACTTAAATAGAGGGGTTCTTCCTCCAGTTATCGAGTTATTTTGTCACCTAAGAGTGAGACTTGGCACTGATGATAGGTTGGGTGTTCGGACCAACATAGTTGAGACTTTTTGAGATGATATGAGCTATGAGATATCTCATGTGAAATATGATTTTTATCATTGTTCTTCTTGTGATATATTCCCTTTTTTCTATGAGGATGTTAGACCAAATACTTACATGGATCCCCTGAGGGATGCCTATTCTTGTGTGGTGATCTAGGGAGTCCCTCATAGGATATATCTTTTGATTTACTTTGATAAGACCCATATTATGGAATGTAAGGGTTGAATTTAATTTTAGGATCATTTATATGATTCCACCCTTACTCTTCTCTACGGATCCCGTGTAGGATGCCTTCGCTCGTGTTTACCTAGAGGGTCCTGAGTTTAATGCCACCTCATTGTTTGACTTGGGGGACCTAGTGTGTGCCCATTGTTTGAGGCACCCTATGTTGTTACATCGAGTTTGGGTAGAGATGGTGATTGGGTGTCATCTAGAACCTGTTCTAAACTGCTAATCACATGGGCTTTGGATGTATTGTTGGGTTGGGCGTTCGCTCCACCCTCACTCGTTTGTTTATATCTAACTTGGTTTGCTAATGCTGTAGTGGTTACCAGAGGTGCTTCTTGGTTGGTTTCTATTGAGCCTGATGCGAGGCATATTCTTGTTTTCTGGGATGCCTCCATTTTCATGTGTTCCTGAGTAGAGGTTGTTTTATTGTAAATAAGAAAATTTACAATGTTGTGGATGTGTTTTCCCATGTTTCTTGATATTGACCATTTGGTCTAGCTTTGCCTTTTAGGGTGATTTGTTTTCCATGTCTAGTATTGTTAGGATGAAGTGATTGTATCTGACATGCTTGAAATATTGTAGACTATTTATCCAAGTAGTTCTTGATATTTACTTTGGCTGTGTTGCATCATTAAGCTCGTTTGACATTCACATGGCCATGAGAACCTATTGTAATAGACTATAAGGGTAATTGACCGTGTGATCTTCCTTAGATAGTATTTAATCAGTTTTGATTATAAGGGTAATTGAATATGAGTGATTCCACATGGATTCTATAGTTTATGGTTAAATTACTATAGGTGGAATTGACCACGGGTGCTTCCTCATAGAGTCTTTGTCTGCATGAGACTAAAGGGTTTAGACTGTGAGAGCTACCCAAGTGGTTTTATACTATATTGGACCCAGGGGTATTGCCTGTGAGAGCTACCCGGTGGTCGTTCATATTTCATTTGATGTTATGTTAGACCAATAGGGTTCATACAATGATAGCTGCATAGGTGGTCGGGTGTTTTTGATTGATGGCTTGCTGAACAAAGGGGATAACATGTGAGAGCTTTCCTAAAGGGTAACATGATTTTATTTATCTTGATCAAAGATATAATTCCAGCGTTCTCCGAAGCAGGTACATGTAAATGGGATTACAGACCCATAGACCATCTTAATGATACATGGCTTGAGTGTCATGATGTCCAGCTCAATTCCCTAACATAGGATTTCCGGGAGATCAGGACTATGGTCCCTAGGATCGACTGTTGATGTTGTTCTTGTTATTTGAATCACTGAATCATGAATATTCTTCTATATGTATATATTTATAGGTATGTGAATATAAAAGAGTAAATATATAGATATGGACATCCATGTTGGCCCTTTCACAGTTGACATGGATTATATACCCTAGGTTCAACTGTGGTTGCACGTTTGGTTTTCATCCTTCTATTATGTTCCAGCTAGGCTGAGCACATTTATGTTACATACATCACAGTTATAGGTTTTTTGTTGGGGTTCCGTACTGAGATTATTTCTCACCCCTACACATGAACCTCTGTGTATGTGTAGACCTTATTCTTGATTTTTAGGTTGAGAACGAGTTTGATGGTTGATAGGGATGAGGCCCAGTGTTGCATGATTGGGCGGAGCTGCTCGAGTTGTTTTACTGATCGGGTTGATGCAGTTTGACTATGTCTGGAGATCAGGTACGTGGGTTGGCTCAGAGTTAGTATTTGAGCCATGTAATTTTACTTTTATCATCTTTTGTGTTTTTATTTGTATGGTCGGCCCAGTGGGTTTCTATTTTGGTATTGTATTTCATAGCTATTTGGGATTTTACATCATTTTACAATTAGAGCTTATTCTATTTTAGTTGTTTATTGATTCTGCACTCTGTTTACATTCTTATACATATGATAATTAGTTATTTCTATTGTTTGATTACTCTAGTATGAGGATATAGTCTCCCAAATATCACACCCTAGGCCCTCAATTCTAGTCAGAAGCCTATGGCGTAAGGGGAGGCACGCTTGAGGCCTTGTAGAGAACCAGATTGAAGCATCGATTTAGTGTCTTCCGGGTCGGGATATTACATTAACCTCCCTTTGATTTTTTATCCTTCCATGGAATAAATAGTTATCCTAACTCGGGAGGGGTTGTTTCCACAATGGAGGGATTTCCTAGTGATTTTTGACTTCCTTTTGTACATTGAATAACTTCCTAGACCTGGATCAAATTTGAAATTAATAATCCTCCCCTTCTTATGTATCAGCTATGCGGGGGAGTAAATTTGTGTATACAAGGAGCTGATATCCTGTGGGAATGTTTCCACTAAGTGTCTCCTCATTAATTTTCGAAAGATCGTGTATCTCTCCCTAATTCTATAAAAATCATTCCTCTGGGGATAGAACCCATATTATACCTGGAGGTGATCAGGATATGTTTGTGCCCATCCCCTTGGTAGTATTCTGTTTGGAAGATGGCAATTTGATATTTAGGATTTCCATGTTTTGGTGCCCTCTCTAGTTCATGGTTCATAAAGCCTCATCTAGAGAATTTGAGTCACCCTCCTCCCGAGGAATGTTTTACAAGTTTTTACCATCTGCATTATCATTATGATCAATATATTCCTTGTTGAAAGTGATTACATTAATAGTGACATATCAATAAATGGTTGTCATGTTATTGTTATCAACACAACATGAGGATTATATGTTATCCTCCATAGGGTTATTATTATAACCCTTTTCCATGATGGGTCATTTTCACTTATGAACCAAGCATGGTATTATTTTCCCCACTATAAATTCCCCCCATTATGGTCTATTAACAGTTACATGAGGGAGTTTCCGGTCTGGGTTACCAAACATGGAAAACAAATAGGGTTTTGTCCTACATCGTGTGGGGATGGTGGAATTCCACCCATCGATTGATTTCTCCTATCTGGGAGAAGATTGATTGCCTATGTGGTGGAGATTATGATGAATATTAGTCCAACCCTATGGGGTGGGTTTCATTAAGCGACATAGTTGGAACTGATTGGTCTTATTTTTCTAGATCTAATGGCTTTGGTCAGGGATTTGATGACAACTATGTAGAATATATAGGTACAACTTCCCCCATGCTAGTTGGGTGGGTTTGTTATGGGATAATCGAAGATGTATCCATGGTAATATTAGAAAATGATGAAACTGGGAATCGTGATTGAGATATATATTCCCCCAGCCCAGTAGGTTGGGGTTCGCTTATAGCTGCAACTAATGTGTCCCAAATCATCTACGTAATTAATGATCAGGGAGGTGGAGTACATGTTAGATATTCATCCAACACCACAGAATGGGATTTATCATGTGTGGTGGATATTTATTCTATAATCATATACTTATTGATGTGGTCCATTTGGGCTTTCATAGGAAATGGTTATAATGGATACCCGTGACAAGAACCCTTTCTCTTGGCAAGTTGTCTAGGTGATCACAAATTCGTTCCCATTTTTCAAAATGTCTTGTTATTGTTCTTAAGGGCATACTTTCAAGTCTTACTGGCTATCCTCTATCACTACCATAATGTTTGGTCACTTTTTGTGTGGAGGAATTCTGTTGCAGAGACAAAATATCCAAAGCATTTCCAAGACCTATAATCTCGTGGGAGGCTATAACATTGCAAGATGGTTCACCTTAGGGGATATATTATTCCAATGGAAAAGAAAAGTGTAATGCTCCATACATCCCCCATCCTCATATAAAGATGAAAGATGTGTCTTTCGAGATCATCTAGCCAAGAGTCATGACCCAATGGAGGCAAGAGTGTTGCATATTTTCATTGTTCTTTTACTATTTCGGATGTTGGGCCCTAGATATAGAAGTGATTTCATGCTAAAAAATATTATATTGATCATCTAAAGGTGAAACTCATATCCTGGATAAGGTATTTGTGAATCGCTAAAATTTTGTTGAGTGGTCCACATATTATTCCATAGATAAGGAATGCACTCCTTATCTATCTCATCTAGGATATCATAGTAAGTGGTATGGGTAAAACAAGATGGGGTGGTTGTTTCTATCGAAATCTCTCCATATTTCAATGTATTTCTCTTTATCATCATATTTATATGCCTCCATCCATCCATACCATAGATGATGGTTTTGATGGTCGTATTCTTATTTAAGTAGGGTGCTGCTGGAAGTTGATGGAGAACCATATATAGTTTATTGAGATGATTTGATCACCTCTCTCTATAAAGGTGTCATATTTTGAAAAACCTATCCATATGGAGGCACTGGGAAAGGGTAGGAGTGACTTTTCCAAGTGAGATATCATCATGGAAATTTTGTCCATGGTGGATTTCAGGAGTGGAGCCCTATTACCCAACTCCACAGTATAATGGGGAGGACTATCATGGTAATTAAATACTTCTACATTATATGTGATGCTAGATCCAAAAACCTTTGTTGTGTTGAGAATGATTCTTGAATATCCTCAAGGTCACTAGCATTGAAAATATTCAGAATATGGGACATATTCTAAATCATGGTTGGAATATTATCTAATTCCTTTTGGATTTTTGTAGGGGTATACACTTAAAATTAAATGGTTTCTAGAATATTTATATAACCATATAATGTCGCAGGGGTATGATCTTAGTATTGAGAAGTATCCAGAATTTTTCTATGAGATGTATCATTACTTCTAGTAATGGGAGTCTATCCTGCGGTTTGTTCCATTCTAATTTGGAAAGCCTCAGTCAGGATTGGAATATGTTCCTGATCTTATGCCTTAGGAATATGACATTGGTATTTCTTGTTCAGAATATTAGACTTCTTTGAGTATTTTACCACACTCTCTTGGTTGTAACAAGTTGGATAAAAAATATGGACCTAGTCATAATTTGTATTCCTTATCAGAATATGCTGATGGACCTCGAGAATGGGAGAAAGAATATGAGCCTCCCCCTGTCATGCATTGGAATGATGCTGGGGCAGGTGTTCGTCAATAGAAGTAGAAATATTCCCATTTCTTATGTGATTCAGTGTAGTATTCTAGGTATAGTCATTTATAGTAATATTTGAATTTCCTGAGGCATGTTCCATTCTCAATTGGCCAGCCTCAATCATAACATGTATATATAACCAATCATAGTCATTTAGAGTCTATTTTTAGACATCATCGATATGAATTTTCCCATATCCCATCGTGTGTTTTGCTCTCACCCAGTGAGCCCCAACTGAAAGGGAATATGATCATCATCCAATGCCTCACCCTCAATCACAGTATGCTGATAATCTTATTATAAGGGAAATTTTTTTGATTGCCATGATATTTCCACTTGTTCACAATGATTTTAGTTTTTTTCTGTCCTAGTTGTAGGGATAGGAGAGGCCACATATCCCCTCAACTATTACTATTCTAGAAATGTAAGTGGAGTTCTTATACTTTTTCTGAAATGTATTGGAATTTTAGTTATGTATGTGAAGGGATATGATCTTGAATATCTTATGACTCCACTATATACTAGAAGATGTCTTCTATTAATGTGGGGATATGCACCAAAATCTATCCTTATGGAGCCACTAGAGTAAGTCGATGGGATTGTAATATGGGTTTGGATTATGAGCCACCCCCATGGCTTCTATGGGGTTATTTTTGAAGACTTGTTTAGAGAATGGATGGATATGAGTCTATTTGGTGGTTCCTACCTGAGTATGAATGCATTCATCATCTGTATCAGTGGGAATATACGCTCCCCATTAGACATCCAATTCCTTTCTCCACTGATGTGTCTTCTTTGCATCCCATGCATGGGCATCATAGGAAGCTATGTGTCAGATGGTTCCTTCAGTACGTGATAGAGGGGTACTAGTGAGATGGTGTTAGTGGTATCAGCTAACAGGGGAACTCCTAGGTGGCTCTTGAACATGAACAGATCCATATCTAGCTTCCTAGTTCACCTACATCATATATGGAAGATGGCAGTTATATCTTATTAAGGATATGGTCTATAGCTATTAGTCATGATGATAAGAGCCACAGGCTTAACATCTACCTTCCTTGAGTGAGCTGGACTCACCAATCAACATGTGTAGAGAAATTCATGAGCAGATTCCATGGTTGTGATGGTATCATGTCGGTGGTACTCTTGAACCATCATATTTGCAATTTCTATTGGATTACTAGTGTTGTTGAATTTTTTTGAGATTCATAAGTTGATATCATGGATTATTTTCATAAAAAATGAGGGTTGATGATGAAATCATCTAAAATTAAGATACTAAAGTAGTATCTTCAGTTATAAAGTGATAAAAAACAAGGTTACTAAGTAGTGTAGTATAATAGGAATAATATGTTCAATAAGATATGTGTTGTTAACTCATTTGTTCTTTTATTTAGGATTTGGCCATTCTAGTTTTTTGGACTTATAAAAATGGGGATCAGCTAATAAGAACCCTAGTTACAGTGGAAAATTTGTAAAATTATATCAGTATAATTTTTTATTTTTTTAGAGTTTTTAAAATAAATTTTCCTGACACATTATAAACCTACCTTTCTATAAGTACACAAACTCATATAGATTTTGTAACATTATTAGAATATAGGGGTAAAATGGCTTGAGGTATAATAATTGATCATTTTTTTATTGGATAGATTCTTGTAAGGTTAACCATTTTTGATTCACTGTGATTTCTTGACATGAAATAGATTTTCTCATCGAGTTACCATTGTAACCTATTCCCAAAAACCCCAAATAGTTACCCCATCTATAGTTTATTGTAGACCTTTTTTCCAAAGGTCAACTTTCATAGGGGTTTTGGGGCCTAACGACTCTTGGGGACTCACCTTGGCTATAGGGATCAGAGGTTGGGCTCATCGAACCCTTTGGGGGGAATTATTTCCTACAACAATACTCTATTAAAGATTTAAGATATGTTTATGGACCACTTTACAGTACGATACAAGATCATTTACCTTAATAAAAAATTTCATTGGTTAATTATCTCATTTGAAAAGGAAAGGGAGAGTCATTACCATATCCATCAATATGTAACCAAGGTTCTTCCTCCTTTTTTCTATGTGATGGATATAGGATTTATTTACTGAAGTCATATGGCCAAATACTTCAGAATGTGAAACCATGTGAGTAGGTGGTTAATATTCTGAGGAGGGGATTGTTACATTAGGAGATGTCCTTTGTTTCTTGGATATTATAGGAATACAATCCCATGATGTTCATTGATACTCTTGGAAATGACCCCAAAGTATCATCCCTTATATGAGGGTGATTCATTCATTGTTTCTAATGTGGTGATAATTCTTATATTTCTTATCCCACATGACTAATGCTCCATCTAAGAACCAAGGGGAATTTATGATCATAACCATGGAGTAAATGTATGGTACTTGTGTACTGGGATATTCCTTGGGGTGTTTGGTATAAATATCAGTCCTTCAAAAGGTGTCCTACGTATCTTTAGTATGACAAGAGTCAGAGTTGTTGTAGTTCATTTTATTTCGGGGCTAACACGCAGAGGAGGCTTCCATGTACCATTATGGGTTTTATAGTTTAGATGACATAAGCATTGAAACTCCTAATCCCGCATAATACAGGATATTTTATGAGAAATAGTGAATATCATGTAATCTATTTCATTTCTCTATGAAAGCGACTCATATTCCAGTCCAACCATAGATAACCAATATAGAGCTAGAACCTCTGGGAGATGTGGAAAACATGTCCTGAATCTAGAAAAAATCTAACTCATCATAGTTCCATTTATTCTAGGACTTTCACACGGTGGCTACCCTGTACCTTGGTCATATTTTAAAGAGCGTGTTGCAATACCCGACTATCATGTCATGGGAACCATCACATTTCCTAGTAGGCATGTCTAGGAAGCCATCGTTTCACCTATCCGACCATTTCGCAGGGGGGAGGGGGAGTGTGTTGCAAAACCTAGTTGGCCTAGCCTGGGAGTCATCAAATTATCCATACGGTTTCCTCCAGAGGACATCCCTTTACCTGGATGACATGCCTTATTATTTGGCATGACACATGTTGAGGGAACAACCAAATTCAGTAAAAAGTGACTTGAGGATCATCATATATCTTGATAAACACCCCTAGGAGGCATCTCGAGTCGTAGATAAAATGCCCTAAGAGCATCGTAGGTCTGAACCGAGTTGTTTCAGAAGGTATAACAATATCCTGGTTTTTAGGCGTTGATATGACTTTGAGACCCAGCTAATATTAGACGTCACGGTTATGTGTGTCAGTTTGTGTGTCTGAAGGATGTTTCAAGTCTTAGATGAAGCACTCAAAGTGTTTCGTGAGATCAAAGTGGTGTCCTCTAGGGATTGTGTGACTTTAATTGACATGTATAGAGCATTTAACATTTAAAAAGTGTAATTTTTAAAGGGTGTTGCAATATGTAGATGACATTTTCTTATACTATCTCATGAATTTCATTTTCTTATATCTTCATGTTTTGGCACAGTTCTATCTCTTGTATTGCAAGGGCCTGCGATTAATTCAGTATCAGTGTCCCTGGTCTAGTGTGATCTGGAAGATATGCAATATGTTCCTCAAACATCTTTCCATAAAACCATTGCATGATGTATGGATAAATGATAATTCCTCAATAACTGGCACATGATTCTTCTAGGGGACTGCCAGTGTATCACCTGGCGGAAGGATGGTCAGTTGCATGATTGATTTCTCCAAAAAAACACTATGATGCTTAGAACATTTCATCATGGGAGATCCATTCAGGTAGTAGCTAGTGAATTTTTGGTATTGGTGTGGGGGATATATAGGCCTCTCCACCGTAGATATTTGATGGTTTGTGCATAGTTTCTGGTTTGAGTCTTTTTGGGCGTCTGCGAAGGGGCCTAGAGCAACGTGTTGTTATGAGTCTCCTCTATGGACTGCTTTGAGCACATCGCCTGAAATTCAGCAATCTGGGGTATCATAAATTATTTGTTTAATGGTGATTATTGAATAATTATTGGATCATGAAGATGTTTTGAAGGACTCTCATATTTTCATGTTAACATGATGAAGTTAATTTTCATGATCTAAGTGCCTACTCGGAGGCATCATCATCATGCTCGGTAACTTGTATTGGAGTCTCGCGAGACAAGGATATTCTATCCTGGGGTCATGCAGGGACCATGCTTTGGGTTATATGGGCATGTTTTATGCCATTCCATGACTGTGAGTACCTCTTAACTCCTTCATATCATTATCCTATGTTTTTTAAAATGATGGGAGTCATGAGGGATTACATGAGAATTATTGATTATATTTCTTATATTTTTTGATGTAGTGTCATGTGTCTAATAAGGGAATCATGGTCAAATGTGAGAATTTCCTTGTAAAAATATGTTCATTTAACTTTATGTATCTTTGTAGTTGTCTGGATATTCTTTAAAACTCTTATGCGGTGAGGCTAACAATCCAAAGGACATTCGTGAGATTATGCATACATTTCGTCAAGGTCTCGTGGTGTGTTGTAGATCGTCACTAGAATGTTGTACATCATTCAATGACCAGAAACCCTTAACACCTCCTCCACTTCATCACCTCTATTTATAGTTCAATGTTTTGGGAGGTCTTGGGAGATTACAAGTCCAATGTATAGCGGTTTTTCTCTATTTTTTGATGATATATCACTTGACCAATATGTATCATATGGGAATACTATAAGAATGCAGTGGAATGATCTATTTTTATGTTCTCTAAGTTCTAAATGATTTTTCTAGACATAATTGGGGACTTCTATACAGAAAATTTGATACGCTAGAGACCTCATCAAGGTTAATTGGGTGGGTCAACGAAGTGTTGTGGTGGGTTGCAGGGCCCATCGCGTGTCTTTATGTAAAAAAGAACACATCTCACCTTCTCCCCTTTATCTCCATCATTTTAATCCATAATGGTTTGGGGGTCATGTGAGCATTCAAATTTATCACTACGGGGATTTATTATTTCCAATGATGATTTGGAACATGAGATTCAGGACCATTGGGGGCATCATTCTTTGGAATGACTCCCTCCAAATTTTTTAAGGATTTTGGTGGGGTTTTCAACCACCTAGAAACAAATAAACATGTATACTAGGGGCCCTTGTATGGTTTTAATCATGTAGCAAACAATTTTCTGTAGAGAAATCACATGGGTGGAAGGATTCATTGAAGGAGGCTCTTCCGTACATTCTATGGGTTATGCACATTGAATTGAGACCTCATCTTACCAGGAAATTTTCATGTGATCACAAATCCTTCAAAGGCTTTTTCAATCTGCGATTCATCAACCATCCCCTTCTTCTATTACTTCCATGGGGAAAATACTATCAATATTTAGGCATTTGATCCATTTTGATTTTTCTTGTGCTTATTTCATAGGAATAAAAAATGTTATATATATCCAATTGGTATCATGGAAAGTGGGATTTATTATTAAATTATTTTACACTTTTACTTGTATATGTGTCTCTACACGGTTGGGAATATTTTATGAACTCAAAATTTTGATAGAAGATAATTGGTTCTCTATTGGGGGTGAAAAAATTTATTTATTACACACACCTTTTACAAGAACATTGATGAATGTAAAACACTTATATACAACTTTTGGAAGTTTATTTATGTATGAATGATATGTTCAAGACCAATATTTAACGAAAGAGTGGATTTGGTCTTCAGTATTATTATGATTCTATTGGTGTTGTTCATTAATGTTGGAAGAGTCTCGTTTTGTGGATTTGCTATGAGATATTAGTGGAGCCTGTTAAATTAATTTATATTTTTTTACTAAATTATATGTGAACATGTTGATGGGTCAGCAATATAGCATCCCGCCATTTTATAACATAAACTTTCATTACATTACACAAAACTGAGGATCGTTAAGGTTTAGTGTCTTGGAAACCAGGAACATAACACGTGAAAACAACATAAAAAATTCTTCTTAAACACTTGAAAGGCGTATCCTTAAGTTCATTCTAGGTTCATTACTGCATCTCATAACCTGGGGACATACATCAAAAGAAAGGGTGAGCAGAAGGCCCAGTAAGGAAAACAAGAGGAACATTTTACATGTGAACTTGAGATACTTCAATAAGGATATGAAAAGAACTTTAAGGCATGAGAAAGAAATCATGAGGCATTTCATAATAAAAATAAAATTTTCCATAACTTGAAGATGTGGCAACATCATTTAACCTAGACAATCATGAACATATCACCAAGGTCCATCCCCGAGGTGTCATTTGAAAATTACCAAGGTTATTCACCAAGGTATTGTGAAAATTGTAATCTCTAGTGGTTACATCATTACCCAATGCATTGGAGCGCTATCAGGGTGCACCCTTAAATTTGCCTTTATTATCATGTGAGCCACATATATCATCATCAAACATTTCATAAATAACCCACATAGCATAAAATAAATGGGTTTCATTTCATAATCATAACGTTTTAAAAACTGCTTTAAAGACATGATCTTTACGGCACTTTAAACCCACGGAAGGGAAAATGGGTCTCATGTATGTAAATCCCAAAATTTAAAATAGAAAATTTTTATATATATATGTGAATACCCTTTTAGAAATAAGATATTTGAGTATTCACTTTATAACATAAAATAATTTTGAGAAAAGAGAGAGATGCATTTTGAGACGAAAATTCTGCAGCATAACGACTATGTTTCGGGGTTTTAGAAAACATTGAAAAGAGAGGGGACATGGGTCACCCACTCATAAATGATCCATAAAATAGTAAGGGGACAGAATAAGAAGGATATATGTACATGGTAATGAAATTTTAAGGACATTACATTTGAAATGAAAAACGTGGAAGGAAGACAAAAATTAGATTTCTCTTATGAAAATTCGGCAGCCTAACGACGTCACTTAAACTTCAATAAAAAGAATTGAAAAGATCAAATAGGGTCCCTCATAATATGATCATAAGAGATCAGTATGATAGATATAGAGATCATACACCATCATAAAAAAGGAACTTGAAAGACTTGAAATGAAAATCGAACTTGAAAAATGAGAAGGGTGAAAGAATCCCTTAAAAATTCGGCAGCCTAACGGCGTCACTTAAACATTCATAAAACGAAATGATGAGAGTAAGAGGGGATCTCTCATCATATAAACATGAAAAGGGCAGTAATAATAATATAAAATAACATCCTCTCACATAAGAACATGGAGCATAAAAGGAATGACATAAAAAGGATTACATGAAAAGAAAGAGAGAGGTCGGATCCCTTACCTTAAAACGTGACTCTTGAAACTCAATGTTTTGGACCTTGAGGGCTTGGGGGCACCATGGGAGGACTCCTTGGGAGGTAAGTATACCAGAACATCGTTGGGGTAGAGTTGGGAGTGAAAACTAAAGGAGGAAAGGGTGGGTATTTATAGGGAAAGTGAGGGGACAAGGCATTAATGGTCAAGGGACACCTCACAAGTACTTTTCTCAAACCCATGTGCTCTCTCATGATATTTTTCATAAAGTTAGGCCACATGGGGCCCCCAAAACAATAATTCATCACCCTTGTCCGGCCAACCCTTGAAATATCTCATGGCATCATCATGACACAGTTATGATGTCATTAAACATACCGAAACCCTAAAACTGTATTTTTACTATTCACTGAAAATTCAACTTTCTCAGAATAATCCCAAAATTTCACCTTAACCAAATATCAATGCTCTGATTTCAAAAATGAAATCCATTTTATAAAAATAATTTTCTAAATATTTTTAATTTAATTTTTAAATAAAAACACTATTCATCGAAAATTCGTTTTTTCAGAAAAATCCCCAAAAATTACCTTAACATAATATCGATTCTCTGAGTTCAAAAATAAAGTCCTTTTTATAAAAATAATTTTCTAATTATTTTTAATTAAATTTTTAATTAAAAAACACTATTCATTCGAAAAAACTAATACTTGACTAATAATTTATGAAACCGTTATTTACCCATTTTATTGAATCACATTACTTAATCTAGGTGTCTAAATTATATTAAAACTTTATTTGAGTGAAATTACTAATCCATTTGGTCACATTACTAATCCTAAGCGTAAAATCACTATTCATAATTTACGATTCATCAAAAATTAAGTTGATCTTATTAGACTCCAAATTCTTTACTGAACACTTTTGTAGAAGACCATTTTTTGAAAATCATTACACATCATTAATTATTTAGGGTTTACATAAATGTTTTAAAATATCCGTTTTTCAAAAATTCATCAATAAAATATATCCTAAAATTATCCAGACAAAAGAAATTCCAAAAAAATCACTAAAGGAAGAGATCTCAATTTATTCACCCAAAAGGATTACACAAGGAAGCTAGGGTCTCGTCACATAGCCCCTTATAACACCGGCATAAGACCTAAGTGTAAGGTGTGCTATGGTGAGAGAATCTGAGGGAGGCTCAGATAACATTGCCCTAAAAGTAATCTCTACTAACTTGAACTTCTCCCGTAGGCGTTTCCGTTCAAGCTTGACATGCTGGAGTTCGGCTTGGGCTTGGTCCAAAGAGAAGCCCACAGATGCTACCTCCTTCCCAAGCTCTGATAAGTGGGCTTCATAAGGGTCGAGTCTACTGGATGAATCCATCGACTCCTCTTTCTACATTAACCATTAACATCTTATTAAATCATTAAGAGTAAGTTAATATACTACTCAAAAAGATTGGGTCGTTACAAGAAATGTTCTATGTATGACATCGTTGTCTAAACATTTATTTTATTTCATTTTTTATATCATTGTTGATTTTATAACTTCATAAAAAATATTATTTACTACTATGGGTGATGTTTCTTTAAATTCCCTATTTTCATACTCTAATTTATGCTCATAGTGTCTCCACTATCACACCTTTGGCTGGGACAACTAGTTGAGAACATTTGTAATATAGGGAGGTGTGCCATTGGAATTTTCATCAATCTATTTAGATACTATACATATAGTGAGTTGGGAAGGTATGTGACAATGTTATGTTAAAGTATTTACATCCATACTTATTATTATTTTGATTATGGAATACTAGAGTATTTGGAATGTCTTAGAGCCTCTAATGAATATCGGATTTTTGTGTCAAGACTCATCGTTTCATTCAATGTTCTAGATTACCTGGGATATTGGATTTTTATACATGATAATGATGTTATATTTTTATATGATCTTCATATTTAGTGATGCACATGTTGATGTTGATTTTATGATTTAATATGGGTTTTTAGGTCGTGGCCCACTGGAACAAGTCAAGTAAATGATTTTTTCTCTTGACCAGCATAGGTAAAAGGTAACCCATGCATCATATTTGGCACATTGGGTCCAGATGTTATGGGCCTTCTAGTGTGTGTTTTTATTAGTGATGATATTTTGAAATTTATTATAGTGTTAGAAACAACCTAAAATGTGTCTTCCCATATGGTTTATTTGTTTCATTCTACTCAATTGGGATGACTTTTATAAATAAATCAACCAAATAGAATTCTGTGTGGTTTTATGGTGAGATGTTTTATTTTTTATTAGATGACTCAGTCCTTGTGCATTTTTTTTCATCCACCCCAGTTGTTTGATTGGTTATATAGTTCCTAAGTGTTAGAAAACTAATGGGGAATTGTGAATTATGATTATTTATTTAAAATTCCATTAACAACAGAATTTTTATTTCCCACAAATATTCAAATGAAATTGAACATAACTAAAACGTGAGAGTGTTTTATAACATAGAGAATTGAGAAGATGTTAAGTATATACTACTGACCTTCTTAGGTCAACATCTATAATTGATTCCCTTATAATACACCATCACATGGTGTATCTTTTCAGAGTGATGTTATGTAATGTTATTTAATAACCTATATATATTTTCTCATTATCATTCAATGATATTTCACATAACCAACATACAATTATGGTTATCTTTTGATGTGATGTAGCTTTATACTGACATGTGCAAGAAAATTTATAGTTATCTGGAACCCATATTGTGAATTTCCATACATGAATTCTCAATGATGGTTATTATTTGAAAATGTTTTTTTCTTATCATGGACTACATGGAGAAGTACATTATTAGGATGTTAATATAGGACCAGGTCCATCATAGTCAATTCATGGATGGATATTCCATGTTTTTAGTTTTAAAAATCATAGGTCGGTGTTATATGTACTTCCCATAGATAGGGTTTACATGGACGTTAGTTTCCGTACATTGAGGTGGTTTTGTGGATCATACCCAATGTAATGTGGAATTATTGAGAGATTTATCCAATGGAATATGTGGTATTACCTTTCACCCTATCTTGATACTAGATCTATAGGGATATGTGGGACAGATATAGGCCCATTTTTAACTCAGACCATTACAGGTTACCTTCTGATCTTCATAAGTGAATCCAATGAAAGGGGATGGCCGTAGACTATGGAATCATTATTAGGAAATGTTCTTATGGTATTCAAATTTTGAGACTAATTCTTGGGGGGGATTGTGTATTTTTATTTAGTAATTATGATGAATATAGATTCATTTAATGAACATATAATTATTGGTGTGGATAATATAGTTCTCTGGAAGAAACCCATAGGTACCTGGACCTGATGTCTAGTGGTTTTTCATTTTAATATTGAATTTCATGAAACATAGTTTGTTTTTAGGTTGTAAAGTGATATATCATGTAATGGGTGTGATTTCCAATATTTTTTAGTAGTCGCAATGGATCTTCTAAAATAATGAGATTAGGATGCCATTTTTCATAATCAGCTTGATCTTGTTGATGGATGACTCATGGGTGTTTTATTAAGGTGATTACGGGATGATATGGGATTTATAAATCTATTATGATAGTTTATTTTGGGTGAGCACTAATTTAATTTAGTCCCATTTAATTCATTGTTCTATGAGAGGTGAATATCATTTAATTAAATATAGTTTCAAGAAATTATTTAAGTCACTATTTCATGGGAGTTGTGATGAAATATGGAATATCAATCCATGGTAGATGAGAAATCAAGAATTGACCATGTGTAATAGAAATATCGTTATATTTTAACCCTATAATGGTATTTATATTTTCTGGATTATGTCTAGGGGAGAGTGATGCATGAAAACCAATGAGAAATTAGTGTAGTGTTAATGTCAATGTTATCATGATAAAAATCATTATATTATCATGAGTAAGTTGAGATAGTATTGGATACATGGTAACGTATCTAAAATTATTTTATGCATTCACGTATGTACTATTGGAATATTTTCTCATGGATAATATTAAGGTTTTTCATGTGGTGGGGAGTGCACAATTGGCCATTTTAGGGCAGTGACATTGTTTTTACTTGTAATGTGGAGTTTTCTATAGAATCCAATATTGGGAAGAATAAATGGGAGATTTGATTATTTTTTAATGTTTGGGATCAGGAATGTCTAACTTTTTTCTTTTCTAATAAATATTTATAGTGATACAAATAGAATGTGACAATAAACTTGGAGTTGGTTGTGAGGAGCTGATAAGGATTATCTTATGGGGAGGAGTATCATATAGATATTGGTTGTACATCTCTCATATTGATAGACAATTGTGGATACATAGGGATTAGACAATTCATAGTATATGTAATGTAGTTATTGAATTTTTGATGCGAGTTCATGGTTACTAGTGACCACAATGGCTTCTTCAGGATGAGAATAATATAGTGGGGAGGTTTTAATTACCTTTATTCTTCCAGACTCTGAATTTCAGAAGAAATTTTATTGTTTTCATTTCATATTCTATGGTAAAATTATATTTTCTATTAGTATATGAGCTTAGATAAATTTTTTAACAATCTCCTTATATAAAAATAGTGTTTTCTATCCTATATTAATAGTTTGGTGTAATTATGAGGTATTCAATGTTTGATGGAAAAAATTAATATTTAATACTTATTTAATTAAATATTATTTAATTCACTCATGATTTTTTTTCCAGAAATATATTTTCCATTGTGAAATGGATTTTGATTCCACCTATTTCATTATTTGTGTAATTAGGGATTTTGATGGTAATACATCAAATTATGTTGGGAACTGAGGATGGGTGAGGGTCCCATTTCCTTTTCTTTTGTTTTTCTTCCTTTTATTCATTTTTATTTTTTTTCTCTAATGTGAATTATCATATATGAAACTTTGGGGGTTATAATATTTCAATATAAATGAATAATGTGATATTTATATAGAGTTAATGATATAGGGAATAAGGGAGGGGCCTCTGTGGATCTCTAGAGTGAGTCATATCATTGTGCGAAAGCAGTATAACATGGATACATGCCAAGAATTGATAGATTTCACTAAAATATGGTACATGTATTTTTATTTTCCAATAAATAATTTTATATTTATATATTTATATATTTATTTTCTAAATTATGACAACTATGGACCCCCATGGGGTTGATCTATTTTTCATCTATGAAAAAAATGAATTTAAAGCAAAATAAAGGGGGTCTCTTTCAAGAAACACCAATCAAACAGTGTGTGCTTTTATAAATACATATAGTGTAATATTTTTTTATTGGGAAGATGAATCCTTTTAATAATAAAATGTGTAATAGGATAACACATCATATAGGGGTACATGGAAATTTATAAGAGTATGTGGGCTGACGATGTTTTCAAAACTATTTGTTTTAAACAAGGGGTATACGTCGTGTAGTTATACAAAAACTGTGTGATCTAGTATGTGGATAGAGAGCATGTGCAGGGGAACATGGATATGTAGGGTACACTAAAGGATCTGATGTGGGATACACTCCTTCTATAAGTACACATCCATGTGAAAACACATAGCCCCAATATGAGTGGAACACAAGCATATACAACATATATGGTATATATTGTGTACCTGAGTTTTTTTCATGTTAGGAAAATGTTTTTTCCAAGTAGGGTATTAGAGATTAAAAATATTTTACTCATTTATAAATTTCTTGTACATATCTCTTTGTATACTTTTGAGGGATTATTAACAATTGGAGTAATATTTGGACATAATAGGAGTACATTATGAAATGTTTTCATCTTAGGTCATGATTGTGGAATGCTATAGGTGGTTTGTGGACTCTTAAGTAGTGTTTGGTGGTGAGTGATAATTAATTTAGATTTTATTACTTATTTTATTTACATCTAATGAATCATGATAGTGATACCTAGGATAATTACAAGATTGGGGCCATGAAAATAGTTGTTTTACATTTCGTAGGATTTTCAATGTCTCCATTTACTATAAATTAGGAAAATCCCCAATTAGAAGGATCGAGTTTCCTTTCAAAGAGATAAATATTGTGGATGTTCAAGGAAACCCTGAGTGAACAGTGTTTGTGAGATTTTCCATGATATATATATCTATATAGATCCATGAGTTTCTTTTCCAAATAGTGAATCATCCTTGAGATTTGTTCCATTTTGGACTAGGAGTATATAATTTGATATTGTTAGAGTAGTGGGATGTTGATACCCTAAGAGATGAGTGTGTGAGGAAGGATCCCATATTGGGTTCCTCTACATGATTTTATTTACTAGGATACCAAGAGTAATTACTTTTATTGTGTCCCATAATAAGGGTTCCCATAAGGGATTCCTACGCTTTTGTTCTTCCCAAGTTGATCCCACATTGGATTCCTACATCTGATTACCATTTATTAGGATCCCAAGTGGGAATCCTATAATTATTTAATTTTTTATAGGAACCTATGAGGAATTTTTTTGGTTTCATGCCAATGTTGATGATCCTAGATGGGATTCCTTCACATGTGTGTTGACCTAGAGGATCCTATGTTGGATTCCTATCTTATGTTTAACATGGGTACCATGAAGTTACCCTAGTGATGAATGACCCTGAGATAGTTTATTGTTGGTTTTGGTAAATAAAGTAGCGGGTTTCAACATTGAATGGATAACAAATAGATAAAGTTGAGGGGGGTATTGAAGTATTAAGTGGTTAGAAAGTTCTCAACCTGCACTCAATTATTCATGAATTCACTGAGCTATTGTTGACACATCCACGAATAAAGACATACTTCATAGAACTCATCCCACATGGAATTATATAATGTGTTTCCATGATGGGGATTCCAATAAGTACATCTTGGGATCTGTCATTTTAGATAATTTATTTTACTATTACATTTTCAGGATTTAAAGATATGTTTTTTTGGGATCCATATGTCGATCGATGTTTATTTAGATTTAATGGCATACATCACTAGATGAAATTAATTATGCATTGATTGATACTTGGGTTTCATATATGGAATTTCATTCATGGTTTCATTGTGAAAATCTATTTCTATTGTTATTTGAATGATACATGGTTTTATGATACAAATTATTTCTATTGAATCAGTGGTTAAGTGATTTTATTGTACACATTAATATGTTCTTGGATTCTGATGCATAATGCATTTGATAAGCTTATAGTTTATTTGGGTTCATATCATTCCATGGGAAATACATGTGTTCCTTATATATAATTTCGGAGATGGACACATCAGGAACATATAATTATATTACTTCTAGAAAATCACTTTAGCTACTTATTCAAAATTCATAGTATATGATTATTACACCATGGTATTATATTTTTTCATGAATATTGTCATACACATATCACATAGATAGGTAATTTGGGTAATATTTTTAATTATATAATATAAAAGTCTTAGAGGAATTTATGTTTCAGTCTCAGAATTTATGATAAATCTTGATTACAAACCCAATGAATGATAGGGTTATATATGGAGGGAGTCATATGACATCCATATCAATAACTTATTAAATGGTCTTCTAGTCGATCTAGATCACAAACCAATAAATAATGTATCGATTTCTTTTACTATTTTACATTATGTTGTCTCTGTTCTATGTTGATAATACTGAATGATCATGAATTTTTGACAATATATTATATTTTAACTCCATGGGGTGACCTACTTTACTGTACCCCCCTAATATGCCGTCAATGGTATGTGTGTATTCCTTATGACATTTTTTGGGTGATCATAAATGTACAATGCATAGGGAGATAAATAGTATAAGAGATCGAGTAGTGCCACAGAGGTGGATTCTTATGATCGGTCTAGTGAAACCTGATAAATTTTGTAGAGACCTCGTATGTAGTTCTTATAAGAGTTTCAAATTGTCCTATGTACAATTATCTGTATTAATTTTATTCTTATATATGTGATAAGAATGGTGATTAATCATTGTTTCATGTAGGATATTGTTGTTTAGAATTTTCATTGTGTTCATTTATTATTTCCATATTGTGGTCATTGGTTCTACACTCTGATTATTGACTGATGTTAATGAGGATTCATTTATTATACTATTTTCTTACACAAATATAATTGCATAGTATCCCCACTATCTCCCCCAAGTACCTTGTTGCTGGTTAGATGCCTTCGGAATATAGTGAGTAAATCCCTTGGACTTTTCCCCATTCATATCATCTACTGTTAATAGAGTGATTCAACCAAGGATGTGAAAAATATTTAATAAAAAATTGAGATTATAAATATCATTTATTACATAATATCATTTCATGATTCTAGTAAATTTTAATATGACAACTTTCATATATTTGTGATTTTATGATTAAAAATAATCTTTTAATTTATAAAATATTATATTATTAATATTAATTAAATTTTTAAATTAAAACAATTAATATATAAAAATTAATATTTTCTAAAATGGAAAAACAAAATCTTCAAAGGAAAACCACATTCTTATTTCATTTCAATACATTATAAATTCTATGTGTTAATAAGATATATATCAATATAAATTCATAAAATTATTATAAAAAGTTTTTAAAAATATATAATAATTAAATAAATAAATCCATGTAAAAAAATATAAATTCATGCTAATAAAATATATTTTACATTTAATAATTATCTTTTATTTAGTAAATAGTCGAAATAATTTTAAATATATAATATATTTTAAATAATTCATATACCATCTATTATGACATGAAATAATAAATAAATGTAATATAATTAAAATATAAATATGTAATTACCAAATTTAAATTCATAACATGAATATTTATAAAATTTAAAATTTTATATTTTAAAAATTACCACAATTATAACAATTACTTAATAATTTAATTAAATTCTTTAGGAATAATTAAAATAATTTTATAAAAAATGAAATTTGATATTCATTATATAATCCAAATCCCATATATTTTAATGATCCTATGGTTGTAAATATATATATACACACATAACAAACACTAACATATATGATAATTATAGAATTGAAAGTACATGTTTTTTTATTGAGGTTAAGGGATGAAGTCACTATTTTATATTCTTTTATTCTTTTTTTATTATGTAGAATGTATAGAAACTAATTTCAAACCCATGTTTAAGGAAATACATGTAATTTTGGGCTATAATCAAGCAATTACATTCATTCAAAAATGTATATTTTAGTTTTATATTTCATGGTTTAAATTTTACTTGAGTACTGACATATAAATTCAATTTTTTTTTTGTTTTCTATATCTATAATTTTAATTTTTTTTAATACGTAACATTGTTCTTTTTAATTTTAGTGCATAACCTAACAGACTCACTATTTTGAAAAAAACTATACTATCATTTTTTTAAAAAACAATTACATTTCATAAAACCAATTTAAAAATATAATGTGATGATAATTATTTTTATAGACATTCCAACCAAAAATAAAAAATAATCATTCAAAACTAAAACATTTAGGCTCAATTTAATTTAAAAAAAAACATTCAGTATTTTTTAATGGATTAGAATAGAGTACATTGTTCTCAATTGTACAGGGTAACTGAGATAAGATTCTCTCAATAATTAAACATTAATAGGAAAAAAATAAAAATAAATTATAGTAAGATCTAAATTTAATTTTCATATAATTAAAGACCATTTAATTATTTTTTGTGGGAATTTAAATTTGGTTAAAAAAATTAGAAGAAAATTTAAATAATGAAATAGTATAATGAATGTTATACTGCCCTAGGCTAGATTGGCCACTGAGAGGGGAGTGGGTTATTTCGTGGTTTATGTTTACGAATTATTTTACAATATGTTCATCCTCTTGAAAAAACTTTTCTCAATCCCTTTACTAAATCTAGAATTCGGAACCTATTTGAAAAAATGATATGTGAGATCACATATTTTGGAATTGATATGGTTTGGTAAAAATACCATCTCTATTCTATATAGTTTATAACCCTAACATGTATTCAATAAAATAACCATATCAATAGTTAATGTGGTTCATGAAATATCAAGTTATACACGATATTAGAAAATTATTTTTTTTACCTCAGTTATACTCTCCAACAATAGGAATCTTATAACTCAATTGGATATACCCTACAATCGTATTCCACTATTCTAGATTCCTATAGAGTCTTCTTTACTTATAAAAAAACTAACGGTATTCTCTTCTACCACCAATAACTAATAGTCTTCTTAACTTCATTGGGGTTGAAAAACTATAGAATTATCTTTTGATGTTCCTCAATGATATTTTCATAACTGACCAACTCATGTACCGTTCAGGTCACATCAACCACGACTGACCAGGTCTATCATATATTCTTATTAACTAATAACCACTACTATATGATCATCCTCATCAATGAACAAGATCATGGGACAATATTCTTACTTATTGAAATAAATTCTAATCCTCACTAGAATGTGTAATAAATAAATGTAAAATTAATCTACTAATATTTTATATAAGATAAAACATGCACATTTCAAAATTTTATATTCATTAATCCTCAAAAAAATTACAATGTATTCTTCGTGAAATATGCATGGTGTTTGTTTAGTAGAAATATAGTAGAATATATTTATCCATTTAATTTATTCTGTGAATTTTTTATTATTTACCAATGCCCGTGAATTTGATTGTATAATAACATAATGAACATCCTTTATCAAATACAACACTTTGAGTAATGAAAAAACGTAATGGGTGATAATGAAACAATTATTCTATGAAAATATACATCATGAAAACATTATGTCTTTATAAAACTCACATACCAGGTCTTCAACATAATGATAAATTATAATAGTTAATGGAATTTATTCACAATGTAATCAATAAATAAATGAGTTTGTATTTACATAATACCATTGTATAAATATATAAGGCTTTGTAGAAGTGATTCATAGAATCTAAATAAATCACCCAAGAAGATTTTCTTAATAAATAGATTCATTGAAATACTATTCATTTCTTTGATATCGATTCACAATCCTATGTGATCTATCGTTCTTTGATAAACAATATGCATTTCAGATGTTGTGTTTCTCTCTAAAAAATTATTGCACGTATAAAACAAGGCTAGATGGTAGTCAATGCTTCTTATATTATATGTGAGGATCACAATGTAACATCTATTTCATCCATCGAATTAATTTAATTAGAATAATGTCATGTCAATAATGTATATTTTTCTGTGGAATATCTCAAGATTTATATATTCATTAAAATTGGGATTATTTTATATTATTTCAAATATATTGTTTTTTTCTATTCAGGATCATATTCATCTTTTCTAACAAAGTCTCAAAAGAAAGTATATTGAGTAACATTCATTAATTTTGTTTTCATTTGTATATGGTTTTGTTTATGTTCCTCCTCAGAATCAGATTCATTATAACATTTAAGGCATGAAAGACAATGATTAGATGAATGGTGTTGGGTTTTACCATTCTATTTTTCATCCAAGATGGTATCGATCACTAGATATGGTTTGATGTTTGGTGTTTCTAATGACATTGATATACTGATATTGTGATATTATATATTAAAAGGATAATAAGAGTTTAAAGATGAATATATATAGGCCAATGGATCCCCATGTCATTGACAATTGGATTATGAAGTTTATAAGAATATGTTCTTTATAAAGGTGAACAATATATACTATTTCTATCCAAAATTGAACATTTATACAGAATGGCCATCCTTAATAATGGTTTATTCTCCCACTATCTCTAATGGTAGATCCAGGGATCATAACCTATAAAACAATTTCACACAGTCTCTAACCCCACTGTGTTTCCCTATAAAGTTGATATGGAACCTCAATGAACACACTCATATTTTCATTTATGTACCTTTGTATCCACAACATCATAGGTGTTCCGACACTATATCCCTTACATCCATGGGAATACTCAGTCAACCTTACTTCCACATAGGTGACTTCAGGTCCCATACATGGAGGATGTGGGTCCATTTTTTACTTATGGTTATCTATATTATTTTATTATATACCACTTAATTCATAGTAAAATTACTAACTATAAAACTTCATAGAAAAATCAGTTTCCTTCTAATATCAAAATAATTTTATTAAAACATATTAATGAATAAATATAATTTTCACCATTTTCCTCATTATCCATTTCATTCATGTTCAAGAACATTTCACAAGGAAAATAAATATTTTCATGATCAACAACATACTTAATGTAAGACCCCATGTTTTATGATGTATTCTCTTAAAAAATATCCCTACTACATTTGATATACACAGACTTGAGTATAAATGAACCATATTATGTATATTATATAGAATAATTGTTAAATTAGTGGGTATATATAGTACTAAATGAATTATAAAAAATAAATTATTTACACATGTATGATATATATTCAATGGTTATCAATTTATTAAAAATAGAAATAAAAACCTTTTAAATTACCAGTGATGTTTTTATAAAAAAATTGTATATATTTGGAAAATTTACATTAATATTTACAATTTAAATTACTAATAATTTTTAAATTATTTTAATGAAACGTATATATTAAAAGATCAAAAATATTTTTAAAAAAACATTTAATTATATTTCAATACATGGATTAATAATAAATACACTTTTATTCTTAAAAATAAATTTTTTCAAAAAATTATTTTCCACATGTTCTAATTTTATTATTAATTTGTAATCCATAATGAAATATAATTTTGGATAATGTGTTCCGTATTTGGAATCTGTATGACTAAAAATTGTACATTGTTCTCCCTTATTTTTGGGCATTAGGAGTAGTTACTGTGGTGAAATTAATCAACTCAACGATGGATATATTAGGTTATACTATGTTAAAAATATGTGTCAATTTCATCATTATACATCTTAGTTATTTTTGGATGAAGTTAATTTTACCCTTATCACCATGGAACCCAAATTTATTGATTCAACACGAAGGGTTAAGGAAACTATAATACAAAATCATGAGTTGTATTCCAGAATATACATTTATTAATATTGATGATATTTATAAGTATTTTTATTATAGAATAAGGCTATAACTCATTCCTAATGAAATTGTAATTTTATAAACTATAAAATTTTAATTTGAATACATTTTTTCCACTATATAGAAATATTATAAAGAAACATTTTTATTTTCAGAATAAACCAAATTTTTTTTCAAATTCACATCTTCATTGTCTGCAACCATATGTAATCCCAGTAAAAACATTTTATGATTTGGGATAGGCCTAGAATTCTTAGTATGGGATAAGAAGAGACGAAATTTATTATTCCAATGAATAACATTATAACCCATTAAATGTTTACCTATATCTTAATAGTTAATGGAGCACATGATATAAATTATTTCCCCACAAAAAACCCAAAATAATATTTTTCAATGAAAACATTCAATCCCCATAGTAAGGAATTGAAACCCCCTTTTGAAAACATAGGTTTTCATTTTGACAATAATAATTCAAAATCCTATCCATTGGAACCACCATATGAGCAGCATAAAATACAATTCTTTAGAGAACAAAATGTTTAAATAATTCCTTTTAGATGTATAATGGGGATCATACTTCATATAAATGATGTCATGATCACCCATTATTTTTAAGCTATAAAGGGCGTCAACCCTCCATATAATTTATATCAGGATCAACAATTTTACATATTCTATAATGGGGCTTATCCTTTCACATTGAAAGCATATAACACTCTATGAGGGGATGGTAGAATCAGTGTGTCGACCTTTCCTTTTCAAAGTTGTAGATTTTATTCCCACATTGGTAGATTATTTTTAAATATGTCAGTCAAATGAAAGAATTGATATGACACATCACTTTTACTTGGTTCATCTCAAAGGGCTACATCCAAGGATCATATTCCTACAGTGTGTTAGTCATACCTAAATCCAATAATCTTCACTAGTTTTTGGATTTTGTGGTTTGGTCATAGTCACTTTCTGCTAGGCATACTGACTTAACAATGGTTCAGGGATAGCTCAATATTTACATTATACCACTTCCTTCCACTCCACCATATATCACTATCTTGAGAAAAGTCTATCTCTGTTTATCTACATGCAGCTCACATTAACAGACTTTCCTTGAAGCATTTGTCTCTATTAAGCATGAGAGACTGCTTCCATAGATGTCCTAAATTGATTCACATGAAAGCACTAAACACACAAACTGGGTAATCAAAACATGTAAATAGTTTATAATGACAATTGCGTGCAACACACACCCTGTGCGCACAAGATCATACTTTGGCGCACAATATTTTCTTATTGAATTCAAGATTTTCCTTTTCACACAAGAAACACTATTGGTGCATAAGTTTTTCCTTTTACATGAAAATCATTCACACAACTACAACCATTATGTGCAACCTCAACTATTACGTGCCACATGTATTTTTCCACACAATCTTTACTTTTTCTCACACCTCCCTTTTCGGCAATGTTTACACACACCAGAGTTTAGTTCTTATCTATGTATTTATCCATGATGAAAGAAGGGGTAACCTCAAATTTATAGGCATCACTGACCACCGCATGAAAAAACCCACTGTGTCACTCCAAAATCTCACTCTGTGTGCAATGCTTTTAAGGCAAGACCCATTTTTTCTGTAGTTCCCTAAAATTTTATAACACCTCATTCCTTTTCCATTTTCTAGAATTCTAATCCTGAATAACCTTCTTTTCAAAAATTCCAACATTCATTCACTCTTTCCTGAAACACCAAATTGGAACATAGTCCATGTTTTTCACACATACCTTCAATATTTCTCAGACATTCTGTTGCCAATAACACATCTATCCATTTTTCATTTTTTAGGCCCAAAAGTTTGGCCCACACTACAAAATGGTGCCCCCTTTATGACTGTTTCATGTTTGAAAATTGTGATCCAGTTCCTGGAAATCAATCTGCTTATATAATAGAGATTGAGAACAAACAAAAATCATTCCCCATTAACAGCATCAGTCATGGTTCCCAAAATCTCCCCCTTTAGGTCTGTTGGAAATCTCTTGATAAATTAAATATGGAACCAACCACTGTCAAAACTTGATACACAAGAGTCAACTAATCCCACACTCTAAATCAATGTGATTAGTGCTCTGTGAAGAAATCAATAAGGGGTTATTGAATTGGGTTCCAGTGTTTTGGTATTCTTAAAAAAATACCCATGAAATTATCTTACTATTTCACTAAAGCATTGCATGTCCGGAATGTATTTATTATTACCCTAACATAGAATTCTCATTGTGTAACAAAACACTTACATCCCCATAATGTATTCTTTCTCATACAAAAATTGAATTCTCATTGTGTCATATAATCATTACTTCTCCTAAATATATTTTTACTCCTCATAACAACGAATGCTCATCCTGTCATAGAATCATTACATGTAAATTATGAGTCCTGAGTTTATTCCTTCCCCCCCATTCACAACAAACCCAAATATTAGAATTTGTTCATTGTATATCAAAAAACTCACTCCCCCTAGATATTATCTCCTCCAAAACCTGCATCACATCGAAAAATAAATAACATAATTAAAAAGGGTGGTAAAATTGTATCCTCCTCATGCACTAGGATGTGGCTAAACACCGAGGGTCAATCTATGTTTCGTAAACACAGCCATTGAAAGTGGTTTGGTCATAACATCAGCCACATTATCATATGTTCCAACATGTTACCTGATGATCATGCCCTATTCAATTTTTTCCTTGAATATGTGATATCTAATTTCAATATTATTTGTACGATAATGATGATCATTTTTCTACGTAATATCAATTGTGCTCTTGTTATCCTAGTATATCACCATTGGTTGTTTTACCTCTACACCTATGTCAGTAAATTTCTCATTCATCCTTGTTATATGAGGGAATGCATTTGTAGTAGATATATATTCTTCTTCAGTAGTTCTAAGAGAAGTACTCACATGTTTAATGCTCAACTTTCCCAAACATATCTTCCCAATATGGAATGCTCATCCACTGGTGGATTTTCATCCCACTACATTCACAACCCAGCCAGCATCCGAAAATGAAACTAATTAATTATATTTTCTTTTAGTAAGTAATAATCCATAATTTTGGGTACATTGAATGCACCTCATGATTTTTTAACTGCCTCCATATGTTCTTCCTTTGGATTACTTTGAAATAGGGCTTCTGAACACGTTGCAAATACCATATCTGTTTGTGTCATAATCTGGTGTAGTAAGACTTCAATGATTCTTCTATATATTGTGGGATCCACAGACATCATTTCATCATGAATTTTTTGTTTTTTTCCTACTGAAATCGGAGTCCTCATTGGTATAGAATCTGTCATATTAAATTTCGTCAACAAATATTTTGCACAATTTTATTGAGACATGAAAGTGTAATACATATTCTGAATCACTAACAACCCTAAAATGTATGCGATTTCTCCATTCATAGACATTTCAAAATTAAGAATTCATGTTATTAGTAAATTCTTTAACTGATACCTACTTTCTACCGCGAAAGTTAATTTTATCAACATAAACTAACACCAGGAACTGATTTTTTTAGAAGTCTTCAAATAGAGATTGTGATCTACTCCTCCAATTTTGAATGTTAGCTTCATGAGATAAGAATCTATTCAAGTATACCATGCTCAATGGGACTTATTTAAACCATAGAGTGAATTATTTAATTTTCAGACCTTCATTTCTTCATTACCAAGAAAAAAAACCATGTGTTGTCCACTGTATACATCTTCTTCAATTAATCCATTTAAGAATTATGTCTTGACATCCATTTAATAAACTTTATATCATATTTGGATTACCATGGAAAGAAACCACATGACTAACTCTAGTCTCGCGAATGGAGAAAATGTCTCATCAACATTAATGGCTTCAATTTCTGAATATCCTTTACAGACCAAATGCGCCTCATTTAAGATCAAATTTCCATGCTCGTAAAAAATGTTCATGAAAATCCATGTCGTACCAAAAACATTATGACCATAGTGTCTCTTAACAAGATCTGAAATCTAATTTTTGTCAATCTAACCTAACTCTTCATTCATTACAGTCACCAAAGACTCATCCATTGTAGAATCATTAAAGTAGTATTGTCCACAACTTCTAGAAATTCAGATTGTACATTATTCCCCTTTTTTTTGTCTATGTTGGTGCATTATGATCCACAATAATGTTGGACTGATCAAAATCTATTATTTGATTTCTATTTTGGGGTTAGATCAAATTATCTCCAACTATGGATTCTTCTTCTAAACCATTTTCTAAGTTAACATCATGATGTGTTTACTAAGATATTTCTACACCATCCTCTACCTCTGTATTATCATTTCTTCCGTGATTACATTATCCCTCATTTTCTATGACATCATCATAAAAATTCCTTTATGAATTCATGTATTTATCTTCGTTGAAATTAACATAACATATTTCCAAAACTCATCCTATGAAATTATTGAATCACTTTTAGGGTTTTATATTCATTGAGTATCCATGAAATAATCATTCTTTTAAATTTTCTCCATACTTCCCTTGATATTTGTCTTTGTTTCGAAAGCATTTTCTTTTTTAAAAAACATGAAAATATTTCCATGTGGGCCTCCTTCCATGCCATAATTCATATGGAGTTTTTTTCTCACCCATATATATCCATACTCGATATTGAATACACAATGTAGCTTGAACTGCATATTTCTATAAATGTCATGGAATATGACTCTCGATCAGCATAGTTTTGGCCATGTATTTCTCCAGTCAATTCCTATGCTAAAAAACTCCATTTTTTGTGGAGTAATCACAACAGCCACCAGATATTGTATCCCATGATTATATAGATACTTTTTTAATTTAATGGATATGTATTATAATTTTCTGGTTTCAGAAGCCGCCTAGAGGGGCCCCATACACTATTGGTCACATAGCCTCAAGCGCATTTCGCCGAATGCCAGAGGAATCTAAGTAGAAGCGAGGGACTTTTTTTATAGTAGGGAAATTATGCCCTCATTGGTAGAATAACACAGCAGATGTGTGATAAATAACAATAGAGGTAGTAGTAAAACCTAAAATAGGTAAGCCGGGGAAGTAATAATCCACTAGATCACACACATATATATATGATGCTCGACACATATGTCTAGGAAATCATCCAAACAAGTCACAATATTGAAATACAATAATAACCCAAATTACAGTAAAAAAATGATACAAAACTCCACAACATCACAAGCCTCAGCTTGGTCCCATGGTCCCCAAGTCCGAAACCATCAAGTACATGTAGTATAAGGGATCTTGAACTAATATATACCTATAGAAATATAATATATTTGGGTTCAAAATCATGACCCAGATAGGGTGTGAGATTATTGCGTAGTCGAGCGCATCAAATTAGAGGTTATGTTTTTACTAGAATTTCGGCAGTATAGCAGGAACCCTAGGTCGTCTCTCGATGGAGCCTTAGGTAACTAATTTCAAAATAAGGTTATGATTATTTTAAAAATTGAAATTAAATTAAGTGGTTTGGGGTTCTATGATTGTAAAATAGCAATTGAAACTATACAACTATGTGAGAGAAGCTGGTTGGAGAAATCTTGATCAACCCGGGTAAGTGTCCCTTGATGCTCAATATGTCATCGCTCTCAAGGGAATGGAAATGATAATTGATTCCTTGATTTTATACAATCTAAAACTAGTAGTATGTTTGGTATTAATAGGTTACCGCCTAGGATTTTATCGATCAATGATATTTATTATCGGTGACAACTCATAATCAATAAAACTATGTTGATTTAAGAACCAAACTCAATCAAAGAATCACATCAACAACGTGATGAGATTTCCAGATTTGGGTCTTTAAAAAAATTGTTCTCAATAAAAAAAGATTATTATTCATGAGTTATATCTTCTAGATATCATCAAACAAGTCAATCCAAAAGCAAACTCATGAAAGAGAAGAGGTGAGAAAAGAGGCAAACACACTCAAATCATCACAAGATCCAGGTAATGCATGGAAGCACGAGGATTATTGTTCCTTTGATTCGTATTTGATGATACCAGAATAGGAAAAAATTCATAATGTAAAAATTAAGAACAATAGACATGAAACCTGGAAGTTAAATTGCCTTACAAAGATTAAAAATGTGGAGCTCTGGATAACAACAATGGAGACCCCCCAAGTTGATCACTAAGAAACTTAGAAGTAAATGAGGAAGAAGAGAACTAAAATGTGTGAAAGAATATCTCCAATTCGACTCACCTTCACCCCTGGTCATGAAACATTAGTGAATGGGGGTAAGAGGTGTTTTTATAGACATACACATCCCACATTCCACAAAAGAAGTCAAGTGCCAAAGAGACCAGGTCACTAATCAGGGTAGACTTTTTACTCCATCATTATCCGGCTGGTTGACTAACTAAAACCTGTGAAAATGACTTGAAAGAAGGTGTAATGGTGGCCCTTCACGTTAACTATCCACGGGACGTGGAATCATCCCAATTGGATCTACTAGACTCTAGTTATGGGCCAAATATAGAAGGGTGGTCCAATCTGGCCCGCCCAGAGTTGCTTCACATTGTGGGACTATTATGGACCTTTAAATGGGAGAATTGGGCTCCATGGTCTTATAGAGAAATGTATCACACCCAATTTTACATTCATTCACCAATTTTAAGGCCAATGTAATGCACAGAGTATCCAATGTATATATTTCTGTACACATAAATGCTTGGGACCTTGCGCAATTTGTCCTGTTTTGCTTGATTTCCATCATGGGCCCTCCGAATCACCTCCTCCTACCATGTACACACTTAAAAAAGTAAAATTTCCCTATTAAATAGTAATAAATATTAATTAATTAAATGAAACAGTAAGTTCAATTTATTACAATATTTGGAATATTTTTTACAAAACCAGTTTAAAATAGTTGTGTAAGGGTGAAATAAAGCAGTGAATCGTGGAATGATCATGAGACTAATCCCAAAAGGCACCCCCTAATGATATGTGCCTAATAATCAGTGAATATATTTGGCATGAAATATAGAAATGAAGTAGTAATCAAATAATTACAAATATTAACAATCCTGCAATTTCAAATGCATTCATTTTCATATATCATGTAAATAGATAATCAATAGCAGGTAACCCTCTTGGAATTACTCACAGACTAACCCCTCTGGTTCAACCAAAATAAACACAAGAAACCCTCTGGGAAGTACACATTTTCTAACCCCTGTGGTTGAACTTTATCAAAGACACTCTGAGCAAGCACTCACTGACAATTCCCCATGTGATCTCGTATATGTAACTAATAGGAACTCTAAGGAATCACTCAACGTACAATTCCCTATATGGACAGTATCATGGAAACTACAGACACATTAATGTAGAACTAACATCTATCCCCCCATATGGTCTCACAATGTAAAATTAAACAGACACTCTAGAGAAGCCCTCAATGTCAATTATCACAATGGTATACTACACCAGGTTCTCACAGCCCTTGTTAGCCAATCATACATAATCTATACATGGCTTCCAATGTAAACCTCAATAACTACATAGATAAACAATATTTAGCATATCATAGCATGTAAGATAACACTAACTCCATCCTAATAATTATAGGCATGGAAAGTAAAGCAGTAACTGAACTGGCAAAGCTAGACCAAACGGTCAAAAAAAGAAAACATGAGAAAAACATCCATAACTTTGAAAGGTTAACTGTATTCACAAAAATTAACATCTATAAAAACAAAAATGACATAATAGGTAATAACATGGCTAAAACTATAAACATTCAATACCCAATTCTAGGGTATTGGGAACTTTTTCACCTAAAATTCAAAGACTAACTACGAAATGGAACAAACAACCTACCTCAGCGTCGTGAGATCAATATACGTGATCTTCTGAAATTGAATCTCTCTATAATTATAGAGATCTACAAAAAATGCTTAAAATTTTCAATTGAGGAAACTCATGAGAGAGGATAAATCATGAGATGATGTTCTATAAGAAGGAATAACTCACAGTGGCGATTCCAACGCAATCGACGATGGTTGATTCGGATAGCGGATGGCGAGTCGGGGGATCAGAGAAGATTTGTTACTGTACATACACTCCTTGAAGAGACAGACGAAGAGATAAAGGGTTCTATCGATTAGAAACAACCACAGTCTATTTAATGAAAAAATAAAGTACAAGGAGAGTATTTTAAAAGTACATTGTGTGTACTTTCGTTTTACAACATGTACAATAGGTGGTCTCTAGCTCAACACACACAACCATGTACTAAACCGTTACCCGACTAGTATATGGTCACCCGTTGAAACCGTTTACATGGAATGTACATAGAGTACATGGTGTTTACTCTAGAAATTTTTAAAAACTCTTATTTTTATGAATACAACTAGAAAAGAAACTCATACCTGAAAAGAAGATCCAGGTTCTTAAAAACATTCTCTCTTAAATAAATTTGTCCCTGAATTTCTCTATCAAGGTGGAATAGAAGAATAAACCTTGAACAACTATGACCAATGTTATTACACATCGACCTCACTCTCATAAGTCTCATTATGTACTCGCTCGTGCTGCCATAGCACTCATACCAGAAAAATAGACCGGCCATAGAGAATATTATCACATCGATCAACAATCTGAATAGCGTTCTCTATGGAGGATGCGTCGACCTATAACTCAACCTCCATGGGAAGGAAAACATGATATGGGTATAAGAATTAATTTCAAAGCTGAGAAATGTGGAATAAATCATGTATAGCCCGGTACCTCTGATGTACCTAAAACTGATAAGCAACCAGCTTGACTCTCTCCAACACCTCAAAAGGACTAACGTACCTCGACGAAAGATTAACCAATTTCATAATCCTCCAGTGTTCCAACCTCGGTGTGACATAAAACCAAACCTGATATCCGGCCTCGAACTCCAAATGTCTTATCCAAAAATCAGCATAAGACTTAGATCATGAGTGTGCAGTATCCATCCTCTTTCAAATCAACTATATTAGTTCTGTGGTCTCTTAGACAAGATGAGGTCCTAGCATAGATACCTCTCCTTCCTCTATCCAAACATAAGCATAATCGGAATTTCCTACCATAAAAAGCCACATAAGGTTCCATCTAAATATTTTCTGGAAAACTATTATTGTATAAAAAATCCACAAGAGGTATATGTTTCTCCCAAGAACCTCCAAAATCCAGGATGCATGGTCGAAGCATGTCCTCAAGCAGGTAAATCCTACTCTCGGATTGGCCATCTATCTGGTGATGGTAAGATGTTCTCAAATGTACCTATGTAACCAATGCATTCATACGTCCTGCAAGACCTGATAAGTAAAATAGGCATCCCTATCTGAAACAATGGACTGCAGAACTCCATTTAATCGTACAATCTCTCAGATGTACTACCTACACAACTCATCAACACTGAAAGGTCTCCTTAATTTTCAAGATTTGGGCAACCTTCGTGAGTCTGTCAATGATAACCAACACTTCATAAGTCCCTCGAGGTGACCTCAGAAAACCTATCACAAAATCCATCGCGACATCATTCCACTTCCAATCGAGAATGGGTAACTGTTTTAAAATCTCTACTGGTTATTGATGATCTACCTTTACCTGAGGACAGGTGGAACACCTCATAATGAAACTAGCAACATCTCCCTTCATTCTTGGCCACCAATAATAATGGTGTATATCTAGATACATTTTGGTGACACCAGGATGAACTGGCCAAATTGAGTAATGAAAATCTCGCATTAGCTCTTCATGTATGTCTTCCAGCACCCACTCTCGTCCATGAAAATGCATGATATGGACCTCGTATAATGCCCAACTAGGAATAGGGTGATCTTCTGACACACTCTCCCATAGGACTAGGCATTCTAAATATGATAGCTTCCCTAATCTCACTCGATCATGTAGAGTTGAGGTAACAACTACTGAATAAAGAAACTTCCTCCCATGACTGTTGTGCAGCTCCAAATATATCTAAGTGAACAAGGCCATAATAATCCACTCACTACTAGCCCTCTGAACTACCTGTATCTGAGTCCTCCTACTCAACGCATTGGCCACAGAGTTTCCTTTTCTCAGTCATGTAGGAATGATCAAATTCCAAGGACTAAAGGTACTCAACCCACCATCACTATATCAAATTCAGGTCACACTGAATGAAAATATACTAGAGACACTTGTGGATTGTGAAAGCTACTAAATCCTCTCCTAGAAGGTATTTTCACCAACATCATAAGTCTTGAACAACTACTGACAACTCGAGATCGTGCATCAGTTAATTATTCTCAGGTGGCCTCAACTGCCGAGACCCGTACACAAAGACTCATTCTCCATACATAATAACTATTCATAGTCTAATACCTTAGTCATTATAGTATATCGTATAGCTCTTTCCCAGATCTGAAAAAACAAGTATCAGTGCTGATGTAAACCTCCCTTACAACTCCTAAATGGCTGAATCACAATATTCTGACCACATGTATTTCACACCCCTCTTATTTAGGTTAACCAGTGGCGTTTCTAAGCGTGAAAATTCATATATGAAATGTCTATAGTAACCATCCAACCCTTGAAATCTCTGCACCTCAAAGACAGTATTTGGATGCTCCCAAGAAATGGCTGCTCTCACTCTATTTGGGTATACTTATACTCTTATCTATGAGATATCATGACCCATGAAGGGAATATGGTCCATCCATAAGTTTCTTTTTTTTGAGAGCATATCATATAACTGATGCTCTCTCAATGTACATTAAATGATCTCAAGATGTGAGGCATGGTCTTGTCGAGTGTGAGAGTACACCAAGATATTTTCCACAAAGACCACCTTGAAAGAATCAAAATATGGATGGAACTCTAGGTTCATCAGTGCCATGAAAACTACATGCACGTTTGTGATACAAAATGACATAAATACATACTCGTATAGACAATACTCGCTCTGAAAGGCCGCAAGAGGTACATATAATGGTCTAACATGTAACTGATGATAACCATATCTCAAGTCAATATTCTAGAACACCTAGGAACTACAAAGCATATCAAAGATATCATCGATCGTTGGTAAGGGAAATCAGTTCATAACCATCATCTTGTTCAACATTGGATAATCCACACAAATTCTGAGGGTATTGTCCACCTTCTTTGAAAATAGGACATGCGAACCCAAAGGATAAGTACTGGGCTAGGTGAAACTCTTTTCCTATAACTCCTCCAACTACTTCCTATGCTCTTGCAACTCTGGTGTATCCATCCTATAAGGAAGAATGGACATAGGTGCCACTCCTGGGAGGAGCTCAATAGAAAAGTACACCACTCGCTCTAGAGGAAAATCGAAAAAGTCCTCTGGAAAGACATACTTAAATTGATCCAAAACTAGAGAAATTTCCATCTGGTTAGTACACTAGTCATCCAGATATAGACTATAATTATCTGCTGTAACAACTTCTAACCCATGATGCTTTGTTCATTCTGTGCTCGCCTAGACTTCCCACTCTCCCTTGTGAAGAAACGTTCTGGACTATGGTGATGTGAAACTCACCCTACAGTGATAGTAATAAACAAATGGATGGAAAGGATCTAACAAGTCCATTCCAAGAATGAAATTATAGCCTTTCATCTGTAAGAAATAATGGTCCAATAAGAAGTGACACTCACCATCCTCATGAGGGAACTCATTGCACTAATGTATACTAGCCATTCTTGTCCACAACGTTGTGTCTAGTGTCAAGATATCAGTAGAAGAAAATATATAGAGCCCAAATATATCAAAAAAATCAGCAAATATAATGATATGGGATGTACCTATATCAAATAGTGAATAAGGTAAAAATGAAGAAACTAGGACTGTATCTTGAACTATAGAGGGTCTGGAAGCCAGCTCCTACAAGGTCTTCTCCACTGAAAATGTCTTACCTGCACCGTGTCAAGGTGATCCAACCTGACCACTCTGAGCTGATACACCATGTTTTCATTGAAATCCTAGTGACTGGCTACCATGACCATGAAATCCACCTCATCCTGAATGGAGAAAAGAACACCAGTTCCCAGACTGGTGAAAAACTGGTGGTGCTGCACTCAAATGAGGATTCACAGAAGAACCCTTGTCACCATCTACTGGTAGGAATATCTGACAGAAGTGCTGATGATGACCCATTTTTTTGCATTATTGGCACTCCATTATGAATCTTGGGTAACGTTTCCTCGTATTCCCACTCTTCACCCACTGATATCACACCACCTGACTACCAGAAGAAGTGGCCTGCCTCCTCAGATCTGCACATGTAGACTCCTTGTGGTGCTTCCTACTGTGATTAGGAGGGATACAATGTCCAGATGTCAAACTGCCCTAGCTCAACACTCAAGAATCCCTCAGATTGTACTCCGTGATTAGCGCCTGGTTAACCACAGACATGATGGAAGTCAGCCTGATGATGTTCACCTTGGATCGGATGTCGGGCCTGAGACAATCTTCAAACTTCCTTGAATGAAATAACTCATCACCTCATGTAATGGGCATGAAGCACTACAACTCTGTGAATCAAGAAGAATATTCCATAACAGAAAGAGTACCCTACATCAGAATCTTCAACTATTGGGATTGATCATTGCTCAAAGTCTCTAGGTTGAAGTATTCATACAGGGAATTTAGGAACTCATCCCATTCTATATCTTGATGTCATCCCGCCAGTGAGTAGACACCCCTCCATCTCTTGGAGGATTACCAAAGCATATAAGTAGAGAGCTTCACAATTTTCTCTGGAGAAGTCTCCTGATGCTCGATGATAGAAAAAATGGATTCCAACCATTACTATGTTGCAGAGTTCCTCGTTACCCTATGAAGGTGGGAGGATCCTACTGCTAAAAAAACTAAGTCAAATCATCTATAGAATGGGAAGGATGTGGTACTACTTGGAAGGTCTGCATAAATCTCATGAAGCCCTATCGGAACTGTGCTTCAGCACCAGTGTCCGGAATGACGGTTGGTGCCAAGACTGGCACAATTGGAAGATCTGCTGGTAGTCCCTGATCAACCATATCTAGTGTCTGATAACTTCCCTATAACTAGCATACAACCAGAGGACATCTCGGTGGCATGGCTCTGCAAGGTCCAGTGCACCCATTAGATCAAGATTAAGAGGGACTGAAACATGTAAGTGTAATAAGAAAACTAGAGAAATAATGCATTGATGTTTTTCAAAACATGGATACATGGAATGTAAAATTACTACATGAAATGTTCCCTAAATCCTTTACATGGGTATTTACGTTTTCCATCTCGTGTCATGTAACATGCATAACACACGGCGTGTTCCCTTAATCCTTTACATGGGGGTGTACTTTTTCCAACTTAGGTCATGAAACACCACAAACACATGGCATGTTGTCCTAACACACAACGTGTACTGGACTTCTCTTTCCATTACTGAGTTCGTCTACATGGAAAGGCCACATGGTTCTCCTAGAACAAGTCTAAAATGCATGTTAGTGCCAGACACAGTGTGTACCAGACGAACATCACTGGCCCGTGTTGTTCGCTACATGGCCGAATACATGGGTTACACTACACGGTGGGTTCATGCTCAACATAGAAAGTATAACTTATGTTTTTATCCACCCATATCCTTAGTCACATGGGTGGGCACATTGTCTATGAAACATGGTGTGTCCCACCAAAATCCTTCCCAACCCCGTGTCTCTACCCACACAGCCAATGACATTGTTAGTGACTAAACAATGTGTACCTACAGTACATGGATTTTACAAAAGAAAAACAGTTTTGTCCTTAATAGAAGGACACATGGCGTGTATTCATCATTATATGGCATGTATTCTAGGTTTTTCTAGACAGTAAGCCTCATAAACAACTCTGGAACCCAGAAAACCACTTAAATGAACATTAAAGTACAATATTCTGATCCGTGAGAGCCCATACTCCCCGCGAATCAAAGCTTGTCATCTTATAGATGTCATATATAAACATAGCAGTGTAATGATCCACCAAATTCCAATCCATGAGGGCCCATAACACCTCAAGATCAAGTTTTTGTCATTCATTAAAACAAAACTTTACACAATTCAATACCCTATCAAAATAAGTTATTCTACCACGAAATCTATCACAACACCATTTATATCTAGCACAAAATCTATCAAAACAACATGAAATCACTAATGCACCCAAAATGGTAAGACAAGAATGCATTCCATGTGATCTCTATCAAGTGCCTATATGATGCATGAGATCGAATACCCTCATCTCATCAGTTTTCAACAGAAATAGAACCTCCATAATATCAACAATAATAACAAAAAACCTATGAATCACCCAATGGTGAAATCAAATCAACTGTAAAATTGAAAAACCAGAAAAATTTCAAAAACGAGGGAGATTTCCTTTTCCCTATACACATGTTAGATACTCCTAGGAACATCTTATTACCATGTACCTATTTTTTCATATCCCTGGCTCTATCCTCCAAATAGCATGTCAAGAAGAAAAAAATCCCTCTGATACCACTTTGTAATTTCTCAATTCTGGAAGTCGCCCAGAGGTGTCACGTACGCGGTTGGTCACATGGAATCAAGCGCATTTCTCCGAACACCAAAAGCTACCGACTAGAAGCGAGGGCCTTGGGTGTGATAGTTAGGAAACTACGCCCTCATAGGCAGAGTATCACAATGGAAGTATGATAGATAACAATAGTAGAAGAAGTGAAACATGCCATAGGCAAGTAGCGGAAGTAATAAACAATCAGAGCACACACATATATATGATGAATGATACAAATTCCTAGGAATGAAACCATACGAGTTACAATGATGGAATAACATAATATACCAAATTACCATAAAAATTGATAAAATTCTCTACAACATCACATGCCTCATCTTGGTGACATGATCCCCTGATCTGCAACAATCAAGTACCTGTAGTGGAAGGGTTGTTTCCCTTATCTATACTTTCTGCAATATAATCTATTCGGGACCAACAAAATAGGGTGTGAGACTAATCTTAGTAGGAAACCAACCAAAGATTTGTACCTAACAGTCAGTGAATATATGTGGCAGGCAATAAATAAAATGAACTAGTAAAAAAGGAAATACACATAGTAACAATCTTAAAATTTCAAATGCATTCATTTTATTATATCAATTAATAAGATAATCAAATTCAGGTAACCCTTTGGGAAGTACTCACAGCCTAAACCCTCTGGTTCAACCAAAAAAACACAAGCAACCCACTAGGAAGTTCACATAGTCTAACCCCTCTAGTTCAGCTTTAGCAAAGACACTTTGAGGAAGCACTCACTATAAAATCCCCCTATGGCCTCGTATTGGTTACTAATATGCACTCTGAGGAAGCACTCAATGTCAAATTCCCCTTATAGTCTATATTGAGGAAACTACATACACTATGAGGGAACACTTACATCCACCCCCTATGGTCTCAAAATGTAAAAGTAAATAAATAATCTGGAGAAGACCTCAACATCAATTCTCCCTATGGTCGACCACACCAGTTTTTCATAGCCCTGTGTATGTCAATAGTGCACAAAAAATACATGGATTCCAAATTAATCCTTATGAACTACTAGGATAATCAATATACATCATATCGAATCATGTCATATTAAACTCACTCCATACTACCAATACAAGGCATGGAAAGAAAAGCAGAATCCTAACAAGAAAATCTAGACCTAACAGTCAGAAGAATCAAACATGGTAAAAACATCCATTTCATGGAAGGATTAACCCTATTCACAAAAATTATCCGCTATCCAAACAAACAAGGCATGCCGGGTAATAACAGGAAAAAACAATAAACACGCAATACCCCGTTCTTGGGTATTGGGCACTTTTTCAAATAAAATTCAAAGAATAACTACTGAAAGGCACAAACCACCTACCTCAGCGTCGTGTGATCGATATACCTGAACTTTAGGACTTGAATAACACTATAATATAGTAGAAATACTAAAATGATTAAAACGTTCAACTTAGGATATCTCGCGAGAGAGGAGAAATCCAGAGATGATGATCTAAAATAAGGAAGAACTCACCATGGTGATTCCAGCACAATCGACAGTGGTCGATTCAGAGAACAGATGGTGATTCAGGGGCTCAAAGAAGTTCAATGGTCATACGAAGGCTCCTGGATGTGACAGACGTAGAGAAAAATGGGTTTCTAGATTAAACACAACCTCAATCAGTTTAATGAAACAAAAGAAAGTACACGATGTGTATTTTAAAAGTAGGTGGCCTGTACATGCCTTTTCCAGCCCCCGCTATAGGCGGTATCTAGGTTAGCACACACGACCATGTACTCAGCAATTACACAACCATTACAAGGTCGCCCAGTGCAACTGGGTACATGGTGTGTACTTAGAGTACACAACGTGTACTCCTGATATTTCCAAAACTCCTCTTTTTCTAAAAACAACCAGAAAAGAATACGATACATGAAAAGTTGATCCGGGTTATTACATGTATTCTTCTCCATTTTTAGAGCACAGTTCTTTGATCCTCCATCAAAGATGATTCTTTATAATTCTCCAATAGGATTTCATAAAATCAAGAACTTGTTTCTTCCTGTGTATAAAAATATCACATTCCATTCCACTGTAATCATATATGAAAATAATAATGTAAATTTCTTCCATGTGTTCCTGAAAAATTTATTGGCCTACTATTGTCTGTATGAATTAGATAAAGGAGATTATATGCTCTTTTCTTCTTTGGATGGTAAGAACAACAAACCAGCTTCCCATGAATATTGGAATCACATGTCTTTTCTTTTTCACGCTTCAGATTAGGGATATCCATGACTATATTTTTTTGAGATAGCTTTTCCATGTATTTTCGATTGATGTGCCTCAATTTCCGATGCCACATATTGTTTTCCTCATAAATTTTTAGGTAGAAAATGTTCTCTTTACTATTGTCTTAATATAACATTCCATATGTTCTACAAGCTTTCAAGAGAGGGTTCACAGAAATTCCTTTTATAGTGCATTGATTCTGATTGAATGTCATAATAAGACCCGAGTCACAGAGCTGACTCACATTCATGAAGATTGTGATGTAGATAATCCACATAAATGAAATCAAGTTTCTTGAGTTCTCCATTATCTAGCTTAATACTTCCACATTGTTTTATTATAAAATCATCATCGTTACCGAACCTCATAGTTGCATCGACCTTTTTCTTGACATCCATTAATAGGTCTGAATTACCCATCATGTGGGATGACCATCTTCTATCAAGAATCCAGGTGTTTTATTTATTTGTATCCTTGTGGGATACTTATGTGAGATTGGAATTTTAAATTGTTCTCTTTTTTTTAAGGAGTTATTATGTTGAGTGTAGGACACTGATGGCATTCCAACTATCTCTTCCATGTATTTGAGTTCATCATATACAAGTTCTTCATCCTGAGGGTAAAAACTACTTAAATGATCAACACAGTCATGTCAATCCTCAATGAATTTTCACTAACTTCAATATAAGGTGTCCATTTGACTCATATTCCTATAATAAATAACATTATTTCAAAAGTTATGGAAAAAACTTATGTCCCACGAAATGGTTTCTTCTAAAATAATTAGGATATGAATGTTTTCTCCTTTTTTGAATTCCCATATACTTTCTATTTTAATAGATCCTTGTCTCTTCACAAAAAAACATGGTATGGCCCAAATATCAACAGAACTGACACATAATGAGAGGAAATGTCTTCTCACTACTGTTTATCCTCATTTCTTCTTCCTTGGGACAATAGTTTTGGCCTTCTACTCCAGTCTCGAGGTAAGGTAATTTATAACCATTTCTTGTCATTCGATTCAGAGCTTTAGTTGCACTACATCATCTGTCCTTTCAAGGATTGATGATTGTAAATTCACAAGTTCTTATATTTGTTATATTTCATCTTCAAGATGATCCACATATTTTGTTCATTCTTCTACATCTTCATTCCACTTATTTCATCTCTTACAAATATTCTCATGCTTACTAAAATAATCCTTTAGTTGTAACATTGGATCGACATTAGTTTTCAACTAGTTATCTCTTTATTTATCTATTGATGGTTCTGAATCTTGAATGGTATCCATATTGGAATCATAGTTTCCAGTTTAAATGTAACACCCCAAAATTTTGTTGTAAGTTATTTTCTTTAAAATAATTCAATAGCTTGTGCTCCACGCAACACTGAGTTCTAGTACATCATGACTTACCAAATTAGCCGTTCAAAATGTAGGTATGAATAGTATCAACTGAATTTTGAATTTTATATATTTTATATAATTTTATTATCCATATTATGTTTTTCTTAAATATAATATAAGAACAAATTCATTTTTTTCAGGTAAAAGAATTATTTTTCAAAAAATGAAATTTTACCACCTTTTAATGGAAAACCATTTTTAAAACCAATATTTGACACTATTATATATTCAATTCAATTTAATTAAATTATTATTTTTAATTGGGACATAAAATTTTATTTTGGGTAAATTTTTGGTTCTTTTCTGATAACTTTTATATTTTGATGAATACTGAAAATTACTAATTTTTAATTGAAAAAAACATTTCTAATTTAAATAATTTATAATGATAATTTATGTATTTTAATGTTCTTTAAGAATAATTAGTTGATATTTTTATCATTTAATACAATTTAAGTCATTATAAGTAATTTCACATTTATGTTTGACATTAACACATGTCGAATCTTTTGATAGTTTTTACTTTTTAAAATCCCACATTTCGATTTTAACCATGTGAATTAATTTTAAATTAAATAATTAATTTAATTTTTTTTAATTTTTTAAAATATAAATCATTTTTAAATTCTGAATATCAAAATTATCTTAGGGTAAATTTTTGTTATTTTTCAAAAAACATTCAATTTTGGATGAATAGTGAAAAACCATGCGTTATAGTTTAAAACCGACTTTTTATTTAAATAATTCATTATTGTATTTAAATATTTTTAAGTAAAAATAGATATAAAGTACCTATATAAGTTCAATTTAATTCATTGGAGTCATTTTATAATAAAATTAGATGTATAATATTTTATTGAACTTTTTACCATTTTTTACCCACCTCCTAGGAGAATTTTCAAATTTTCACAAAACATAATTTTACCACTTTTGTGAGTTGAATTTTAAAAATACATGAGACATGGTTAATAATAGTAAATAAATATTATTTAATAAGATGAAAATATTTTTTTGTGTATAGAAACTTTTGATATTTATTTACAACAGTTAAAAGTAAATAGGGTAATTAAGGGTAAAAATGATATCATAATTACCCTAAATCATATCCTAATTCTATTGGATAAGTATAATTCGACAAAAAAACATTAGGAATAAAATATGAACCTATTTCGTTCACATAGATTAGATTATGACATTTATTATTATTTTATTTATAGAAGAGTTAAAAGAGTTAAATTAAATGTTTAATAACGAAACCATTTTTAATATATGGTTACACAAAATATAAATTCGACCATAAATATTCATTATAAATATAAACATATTTCTTACATAATGGTATTTTATTTATAATTTTTAGACATTAAATAATTTAATATATTTATGACACAATGATGATGCAATAATTACCATATTGATGAAATATTAAAATAATGTACATTATAAATATCCAAATAAATTTTAATTGAGACTTATGTAGAATTACACTAATTTTAAAGGTTAATATGACATTTAGTGGTTAGTTGAATAAATTTTATTCGAAGAAATAAAGTTTTTATGGCTTTAAAAAATATAATACTAAATACTGTCAAAATTGACATAATTGAGTTTTTAAAACAAATATTATATTATTAATTGATATAATATTAATAAAAATATAATGTTTAGGCTAAGGACTTAGATAATGTTATATATATAAATTATAAACCACATGGTGTTCTCAAGTCATGTTATAGTAAGACTATTAACCATATAATATAAAAATACAAAGAGGCAAGGTAAATGTCAAACTATTTAACTAAGAGTTAAATAAAAAAGATAACATTAATATGATGACCTAAAGTGGTATAAATCTATTGTAAGATGGTGTTAGACCCATCCCACCTTATACTTTAAATAATTCATTTTTGAGCCATCAGAAACCGAAAATTATTTTACTATAAAATAATATTTCAAGGATTTCTTAATGTGACCCTCACCTCTCTTATAAACGGGCACTACACCTTCTCTTAATTTCACACCTCCAAATCCTTTTGAATCGGACCACCCCTTCCCAAATATCTTCCCAAATTTCCTTCATTCATCCTATAGGCCTTCCTTTGGTCATAAATCCATCCAAAATAGCCCTTTTTATCAAATCAAAAATGAATAACCCGAAGAAGAGGTAAATATTTCATCACCACATTCAAGTTCTTTTCTTATTCCACGTCCCCTTTCATTTTTGTTTACATTATAAAATAATAAATATAGTATCTTCTATATACTTTGATGTTATTATAAAAAAATTACAACCATATTTATTATATAATCCACCCTATAAATGAAAAAGTCACCGTACATGCGTACATACGGATTACCGTCTCCACGTCATGGTGTAGTTTTTTATTCAAACACTTAATTATTTTCTTGGGTTTAATAATGAGTATAACGGATTTAAATAATAAATATAATATGTTAATTATTCCTTATATATGAAATACCATAAAATTTCATATGATTTTACCATCAATATAATGATATTGTCGCTCATTCGTACTTATGGGTTACCGTCTCCATGAACGCGATGAGATTCATTCCCCATCGTAATAATTCAAGAATAATTTTTATTTTTGATATGAAAATAATTTGTATGAACTTAATAAAAATCTGAATATTAATAAAATATATCCTATCCATAACAAACATGGCTTACATAACATAGTATATAAAGTAAGATAGATCAGTTAACACCTGAAGCGATGATACTACTAAAATATTATTAACAAAGAAATATTAAATGATCATAAATGATATCATATTTTCTTATAAAATTATTGTATAATTTATTAACAATTATTTAAATATTATACAGGAGGTTAACATACCCTTGACAAAGGAAAAGTACAAGATAAGTGGTTTCTTATCTCACTTTTAATTCTGTGAGATTTCCATTGTTCACCACTTATTTATTATATGTGGTGTATTGTGTAATGCCATTAGATATATATTATCATTATTATATTTATATCCATGGTATTATCTGATTCATTTGGTGGTTATTAACTTTTTTTCATATGACTCTATGGATTACAACATGGTAAGGGGTTTTCATATCACTTCTTATTTATGTGAGATTCATGTTATATTGCCACTATTTACTATTGTGTGGTGTATGTACTGTCCTTGATTGTATTTCTTATGTAATATTACTTAATTTATGGGTAATTACATCATCATTGTATGATCCTTCTTTCATGGTGTGTAGTTTTAATAAGTCAACAAATCGGTATGAGGATTTCTAATTTCGATTTGTACTCATTGAGTTTTATGCAAACTTTATTGATTATTTTACTCCAAGATTATGTGTGAAATCACTATTTAATTATTTATATATTAATTTACACTCCACTTTATGTGGATATTCTTTTTATACACATAATAACTCCATTGATAAATTCCCATGTCATTGATATGAACATGATATGAGTATTCTTAACTCAATTTTCATTCATTAAGTTAAACATCCTAGTCGTTGGTGTTGTTGTTACAAGAATATGTGTGAATGTACTATTATTGTATTAAATTTAATATCCAATAATATTTAGTGTATTTATATATTTCACACATAATTATGTCATTGATTTATCCTTAAATTAAGGATATAGTCTTTATAAGGGATTTCATCTCAACATACATTCCATTGAGACTTCTTTGTTGTTATGCACCAATTCATTTTTATTTAGTGCATATACTGAAATTTGACATATTATATCATTAATCAATTTATTCTCATTATATTAATAGCTTTTGATTACATTAATTATATATATTCAAGGGTATGTCCTTTGTTTAGGAACTCTAACTAAAATAACATTTTAAATGTTTTAATAATTTATTCTTCTAAACCGTTCTCATTAATGTTGATGTTTAAAAAATGGGTTTAAAGAATAATTTATAAGGACATTAATGTTTTGAAATTAGAATTCATTTTCAAAGTTTCAAAGTGTTATGGGACACTTTTATTTAAAAATCATCTAGATAAATAGTGATATGTTTAAATTTTTTCAGGAAAAAGGAGTATATTTCACTCAAATGATTTTGAGGATTATTTTCATATATGTAAATATAATTAATTATTATTGATTGGGGTTAATTTATTATAACTTAATCTTTCATATTGTATTGAATGAATTATTTTTGACTGTGGTTGTGCTATTTTTATATGATTCCTAGTTTACGTTAAAATTATTGACATTTCATATGCTAGTTTAATATAAATGTTTATGTTATGTTTCAACATTTTTATTTAAAGAATGCATTAGACTTAGCATGCGATGGGTGTATCCCACTATAACTCCTCGATGCATCAGTAGGTCTCATGATACAAACTAGTGTCTTAGAACAAGGCCTTAAAACAATCTTATATGTAGTCTTGGCACAAGGACTTGACTATGTGGTTATGAAGTCCGACATTATGCATTCCATAATTATGAAAGTGTCCGTTGATATTTCATGTGATTATTCGACTAGTTGAATACCCGTGTGAATAATTAAACACCATTATTTGATTTTATCATTGACATATTATTCTGATGTTTAAGTATAAAGATATTTTGATTTAGTCTATACAATGCCTTACATGATTATACTTATTTATGAAAGTTACCGTTATATTTTTATCCTTACTGAGCATATGAGCTCACCCATTTATATGTTTTATTTTTCCAAGAATGTGAAGAACAATTTTATGGTTGACCTACATGGATAGGATAAAGATATATGTGTGTTTAAAAAGGGGAAAAATGTTGTTCTTGTTTTTATTTCATTATGTAAGGTAAAACTTAAGAGTGTATCTAGTACTTCCAGTACTACTAAACTAATCGGTCTTTTAGGAGATGATTCAATATATTCTTCCAATGTTATGTAAAATTGAACTGACTTTGGGTAACTAGGGTCGAGGCATTACAGCTGGTATCGGTGGATGTTTTCTACAATCCTTGGAAGATAGATTTAGAAAGAAAAACTCTAATTAGGAAACACTACCCTAATATAGACATTGCGGATAAGTATAGAAGAACCTAAATTTTTATTGGTAATATAAATATTATGTGGTATTTCTAGGAAATACATCCCTTCCTAGATATGAGCAGGTAGAGGTGGTTCTGGAACAGATGTACCTAGGGGTGAAAACTATGATAAGAAGTTTTGGGCTTGACCTGGGGTATCCTAATAAACGACAACGAGACTTGCTATACTCTTGGTTATGAAACTCTTGAGGGATATTGATGTTATTAATATTTTCATGACTTATTATATTCCCCCATTACTTAGTTTATATGAAATGTGCATAATTTTTGTGAAATATTAATGTTATAATTTTAAGTATAATATTTGAGCATTTTTAGAAGTAGTCAAATTGAGTCAGTTTAATGTTTTAACTATAACTATCACTATACTGATCAAACTTGTGTGGTTCCTATTTTGTAGGATTCTCCTTTCAATATACAACATTTCATTAGAAGGCGCCATGATCCAATTCTTCCATTTGAAGGGTCATATGGTCCTCACAAACAAGACCAAAGAATCTGTGAACAAACTGGACCAGCCTTGAAGATTTATTTAATGGGATCAATACAGATATCCAAAAACCTTAACTCTCCACCATAATTCGGGGGACACTACATGTCATCTTGGATAAAAATTTCATGGCCCAAATCCAAGTACAAGGGGCCCAAATAAATCTTTGAAGTCCAGCCCACCATTCTGGCAGAGAATGAAAATCAGTATAGTATGCATGACATATCTCTTCATGTCATCATCCAAGAGAGCTGAGATTTTTCAGTGTGAAAGAGGAGATGTCGGTGGCCGACTTTGTTGAAGAAACCATTCGGATTTGAAGGCATCTTAATATTCAAAAACCCTTTCCCATTATGGACTTCAAAAAGACTGGATTGAAATGGACAGTTTAAGTTTGTTTATGCAACCGGCCGTAACTTTTTATCCTTACGTCCAAATGACTCCCAATTTTTAGAGTAGTCGGACAACATTATTGTCTACAACTTTGAAGAAGGAGATATTTGAAGATTCGTCTGTCTAAATTGCCAAATTGGCGATGAAAGTGGAGGGACAGATTGGGAATGCAAACAATCCACTCCTTGGGCTATAAATACTCTCCCCTTCTCTCCTTGAGAGGGGTTGGAATTTTAGAAGAGAGGAGATCATATTGGCACGACCAAAGCTTTGCCAAAGGCTTGGGAGGACCTTCCATACTCAAGTTTACACTTGAGAGACCTTTCCTCCTCTCTTTCTTTTCACTTACTTTTGTGTTCTTCATTTTTGTAATCTTGTAATTCTCTTTCTTTGTAATTCTGTTTTAATGCAAGTTACTTCTTCAATATCTCTTATATTCTTCCACCTTCTGTATTTTAATATTAATGTTCTTAAAATAGTTTAAATTCAGTTCAATCCCCTTCCCTTATTTAGCTTTCTCATTCAATCAAAAGCTCGTTTTTAATTATCATCATTGTTCGTGTGTGTGTGTCGACGTACCACTCTTTTCATATCCCTTTCTTTTTATTCTCTTATTAATTTATAATCGTAATCATTATAACCAGATTATTAATCACCCAAATGGATGAGTAAATCTCTCATTGGGGTGAGTTATAATTTAGGTATGTTAAGTGATTGAGAGTTTCTGCTCGATGAATATTCTTTGAATTAACATTGTGTATGTTGGACTTAACATGTCATGGATTAATGACTTGTTTTGTTTAACATGTGGTTTTCATGGATTATTGGAACCATAAATACACAACCATAAATAAGATCTGATTGAGATTATAACCTTAAGTTAAGTTAATTCTTGGTTTAAAGCCTTAACACTTAAGAATTCTAATCAACATCATCTTGTGACATGGGTGTTAATTTAAATGCAATATAAAGCAAAGCTCGAGGATATCACAAGCTTAACTAACCTAATGATGAACTCACCCCAATATTTATCAATTTGGTAAATCAAACATCATCCATAAATCATTTCAATTATGCTCTGCAAACAAACCCCCCTAATCAAAATACAATCAACTAAAAACAAACGACTACTACAAAGTATCATCGCCGAGGATTCAACCCGAGTGCTGCTATACACATTAACAGAGCACCGGAACCTTGAACGGTCGATAGGTGACAATCGGCCGCACTTTCAAATGGCTCCGTTGCCGGGGATGGTGCTTTAAGTAGTCAATAGTTTCTGGTTATTGTAAAAAAACCCAAAAAAAAAAAAGTTTAAAAAAATTGAAAAAAAAACACAAAGAAAAACCCGTCTTCCTCGTAAAAATCATAAACTGAAAAAAATACAAAGAAAAACCCGTCTTCCTCTTTCTTCCAAAATCTCTCTGAATGCCCCGTAGCCTTCCAAACAATCCCTCGGATTTGTTTGACCCTGAAATTGATAGAACTCTTCGTCGAATTAGGAGGACCATTAGGGATAACCAAATCACCCAAGAACCAATCATTGCCCTACCAATTGAATTAGATATGGCCAATCCTAGGGAACAAACATTGAAAGAACTTGCTGCCCCTGATATGAATTACCAAACTCTTGGTATTCAATATACAAACATTGAAGCTGACTTCGAACTCAAATCGGTTTTGATTCATCTTCTCCCTCATTTTCACGGGCTAGCAGGTGAGGATCCACATCTTCACCTTAAAGAGTTCCAAGTAGTATGCTCTACCATGAAGCCTCAAGGGGTTTCTGAAGAACAAATCAAGCTTAGAGCTTTCCCCTTTTCCCTAGCAGATTCTGCCAAGTCTTGGCTCTACTACCTCCCACCTGGTTCCATAAACTCATGGGTTGACATGAAGAGACTTTTCCTTGAGAAGTTCTTTCCCGCTTCCCGAACAGCTTCTATTCGAAAGGAAATAAGCGGCATCCGTCAATTCCCTAATGAATCACTCCATGAGTATTGGAGACACCTAAGAAAGTATCCCAATGGATCAAATAAATTCTTTATGTGTGGGAATGAAGGAGATAAAGTAAAAAATTACCGAGGAAAAATGAAGAGTACAATGGAAGAAAAAATGATCCTAAGAATCCAATTATAGTCATTTGGCATAAATATAAGGGACCATGGTATTACCTGAGTCAATACCCTATTCTATAGTATAACCTCTAAGTTAATGAATAACCTATGTGGAAATAAATGAATGGAGAAAGGTTTAATGTATGGGATTACGTAGAAGACTCTTCTCTTGTATGTGTAACCATGCAGTTTGTTATGTGAAAATGCTACTTGAGGAATAATTATCATTTATTTTCTTGATATAGTTATATAGAACCTTTTGGGATTATATGATCGTTGAATTTGAGGCAATTACAAGTTATTAATTTTTGGTATGAAAATGCGGCGTATGAGATAAAATTTGGGGTTAAATTATGTTATAGTTATTTTGAGGAATTTATCTCATTTTAAGAATGTTATAAAAAATAGTTTCTGAAAAATGACAACATGTAGACCATGTGACAACCCATCATGTCCAACAAAGCTGTGGGAATCGAACCCACAACCAGAGTGTGATTGGGATTTATCACTTACCACTGGTCTATGTGTAGTCCCTAGTTAGTTTGACTAATTATTTTTAGTTAAATTATTTTATTGATTAATAATAAGTCGATTTTAGATCTTATGTATTATAAAATAGATATCCTTAGTATAGGAAAATGACTTGGTGATTATCTGATAACTGTTATTTTGGAAGATGTTTGCTCTATTGGGAACACTATATGCTCATGGAAAATTAAATACTATGGGATATCATTTGTGGAGTAAGGGTGGATTTTTATCTATGCTATTATTGTGGATTTATAGCAATTTGGGTTATTTATAGAAATTATTAACCAATCATAGAAAATATGTGATTAGGTTTGTTACTATTAAGTATGTGACTTTAAGAGTATTCGATGTTATTTAGAGATACAATTTAACGTGGAAGTCTAAGTAATCATATTCTACTATGTTTTGGGATTAAATTTTAGTTTGGATTATATTATAAGATTTTAAGGACAATTATTTATTGAATGGTTTTTATTAAACATTGGGAATTGTTGGTTTAATTTTAGAAATTAAGATTAGTATTTCTTTTTTTAAAGGATTATCCTTTTTGAGGATCATCTGATCTTGTACTAACCATTTGGATTTTGGTTAACCCTTAAAGACAAGGGAAATATATAGTTTATCCATTGTGGATCATGTGATTCTCTAGAAATTGATTCTACAACTTTAGGTGTGACTAAGTCATCTTGAATACTCATCATTTGAATAAAAAAGATGAGTTAGTGGTAGAAATTTATTAAAGGATGAAACTCTACTTAAAAAGTTATTATATCACTTTATGTTCTTAGTAAATATCAAAAATAAATTCTATAACATTATAAAATAGAACATAAAACAATGGACATTCTCCGTTTACTTTTCATTCTAGGAAACTAATGACCGTTTATCCCATCACAAGTTTGTGTTTTTCTTGTTGTTAACTTTTTCCTAACAATGTTTTCTATAACTCTCCATCAAAACATGACACTTATTATATCTTCCATATCCATGTTTTTCTACATGGAATCCTTGTATGGGTTATCTCAGGTGACCTTTGTACTTCTATTTATTTCTTTTAATGTGATTTTTTATCAACTCTTTCTCCGTTGTGGGAATTTAAATAAAGTTCCCTATACCAATTGTAAAATTGTGAGGATTCAATTTCCCAAATGGGGAAGAATGTAACACCCCAAGATTTCATAATAAGCTATTTTCGTTAAATTAATTCAATAGGTTGCGCTACACACAACACCGAGCTTGAGCGCACCACGACCTAACAAACTAGCAATTCAAAAAGCATTTATGAATAATATTAACTGAATATTGATTTTTATATACTCTATATAATTTTATAATCCATGTTATATGTTTTTAGGCATATTATAAGAACTAATCCATTTTTTCCAGATAAAATAAGTATTTTGCAAAAAATGCAATTTTACCACCTTTAATGGAAAACCCTTTTCAGAACCAATATTTTAAACTTTTATATATTCCATTTAATGAAATTAAATTCTTCTTTAGAATAGGGACATAAATATTTATTTTAGATAAATTTTCTGCACTTTTTTGATAATATTCCTATTTTGATGCATACTGAAAATTACTAAATTTTAATTGAAAATATCTTTTTTAATGAAAATAATTTATAGGGCAAAATTTTGTTTTTGGATGGTTTGGAAGTATAATTATATTATATTGTTATCAATTAATACAATGTTGGTTATTATATGTTATTTCACATTTAAATTTTTCATAAACAGATGTCAATATTTTAATATTTTTTACTTTTAAATACCGACTTTTCGGTTATGACAACTGGAATTAATTTTAAATTAATTAATGCTTATTTTATGCTCTTAATTTGGTAAAATAGAAATAGTTTTTGAATTATTAATATCAATATTATCTTAGGGAAAATTTGTGGCATTTTTCTGAAAACTTTCAATTTTGGATGAATAGAAAAAAACACTGCGTTATAGGTTAAAACCGACTTTTTATTTAAATAATTGTTTACTTTATTTAAAAAAATTTAAGTCAAAATAGATATACAATATATATATATATATTCAATTTAATTCATTGGAGTCATTTTTTAATAAAATTAGATGTATAAATATTTATTGAACTCTTTACCATCTTTTACCAACCTCCAAGGATCATTTGCAAATTTTCATAAAACAATATTTTACCACTTTTGGGAGTTGAATTTCAAAATTCCAGGTGACATGGTTAATATAAGTAAGTAATGTTTGGTTCAATAAGATGAATATAATTTATGGTGAATAGACACTTTTGACTATTATTTCACACAATTAAAAGGAAATAGGGTAAATTAGGGTAAAAATGATATCATAATTACCTTAACACATGTCCTAATTATATTGAATAAGAATAAATTGACCAAAAAAACCGTAGGAGTAATATATGAACCTCTTTGGTTCACTTGGATTAAATTATGAAATTTATTATTATTTTATTTAAAGAAGTGTTAAAAGAGTTAAATTCAAAGATTAATAACTAAACAATTTTTAATATAGGGTTAAACACAATATAAAGTATACTATAAACATAACATATAAAGATAAGAGGATTTCCTACATAATGGTATTTTATTTATATTTTTTAGACATAAAATAATTTGATTTATTTTTGAGACAATGATAATGTAGTAATTTCCGTATTAATGAAATATTAAAATAATTGTAATTATAATTATCCAAATAAATGTAAATTCCGACTTATGATGAATTAAACTAATTTTATAGGTTAATTGTACAAGTTAAGGTTAGTTGAATAAATATTATTCAATGTAATAATGTTTTATGGAATTAAAAAAAATAAAATAATAAATATTATCAAAATTGACATAATTGAGTTTGTTTAAATAAAATTATATTATTAATTGATATAATATTCCTAAAAATTAAAAGTTTAGAAAAACAACTTAGATAAGGTTATATATATTAATAATGAACCACATTGGGTTGTCTTTTTATTTTATAGTATGTTTATTAACCATATAATATATAAATACAAAGAGACATGGTAAGTGTCAAACTATTTAACTAAGAGTTTAATCTTAAAGATAAGGTTAATATGATGACCTAAACCTATCTAAAAACTAATGGTTGAGAGGTTTTATACCCATAACCACCTTATAAATTAAATAATTCATTAAGGAGTAATTAGAAACTGGAAATTATTTTATTATAAAATAATATTTCAAACTTTTCTTAAAGTGACCCTTACCACTCTTATTTGAGGACACTTACACTTCTCTTAATTTAACACCACCAAATCTTTTTTGATCGGCCATAACCAACCCAAATATCCTAAAACGATTCCTCCCTTAATCCTAGAGGCCTTAATTTGGTCAGAAATCCATCTTAAAGAGCCCTTTGGATCAAATCAAAACGAAGAACCAGGAGAAGAGGTAAATATTTCATCACCACTTTCAAGTTCTTTTCTTCTTCCACATCATATTTATTTGTTGTTTCCATTATAAAATAATAAATCCAGTATCTTCTAAATAACGCGATGTTATTATTAAAATTATACAACTATATTTTTTATTCTATACACCCTATAGATGAAAAAGTCACCATATGTGCGTACGTACGGATTACGGTCTCCACGTTGTGGGGTAGTTTGTTATTCAAACACTTCATTATTTAGATGAGTAAAATAATGAGTATAAATTATGTTAATAATAAATATAGAATTTTAATGATTATTTATATAGGATATAACATCAAATTACATATTATTTCAACATCAATATAATGATATTGTCTCTCGTGCGTACGTACAGATTACCGTCTCCTTGAACACGTTGAGATTCATTCCCCATAGTAATCATTCAAGAATAATTTTCATTTTATAATTAAAAATAATGTTTATTAACTTAATATAATTCTATATATGAATAAAATACATCCTATCCATAACAAACATAGCTTATATAACCCAGTATATAAAGGAAAACTGATAAGTTAACTCCGGAAACGATGATACTACTAAAATATTATTAATAAAGCACTATTAGATGATCATATATGTTATAATATTTATTTATATAGTTATTTTATAATTTAATAACAATTATTTAACTATAATACTGGAGGATAACATACCCTCTACCAAGGAAAATTACAAGGTAAGGGGTTTATTATCTCACTTTTAATTTCATGAGATTTCTATTGTTCACCGCTAAATTATTTCATGTGGTGTATTGTTTAATGCCATGTGATATATATTATCATGATTATATTTTTTATTCATTGTATTATGTGAATAATTTTGTGGTTATTATCTTATGTTCATATGACTATATTTTTTACAACATGGTAATGGGTTTTCATCTTACATCTTATTTCCATGAGATTCATGCTATACTGCCACTATTTCCTTTTGTGTGGGGCATGTAATTCCCATGATTGTATTCCTTATGTAATATAATTTAACTTATGGGTATTGACATATTCATTGTATGATCTGTCTTTCATGAGGTGTATGTTTCATCAGTCACCAAATCGGTAAGGGGATTTATAATTTCGATTTCCCCTCATTGGGGTTTAGGAAAACTTCATTGATTATTTTGCTCCAAGATTATGTGTGAATTCACTATTTATTTATTTATGTAGTAATTTACACTACACTTTGTGTGGATATTATTTATATACCCAAAATCACTCCATTGATAAATTCTCATGTCATCGAGATGAACTTGATAAGAGTAATCTTAACTCAATTTCCATTCATTGAGTTAACATATAAGTACTTGTGCGGGTTGTTACAAGAATATGTGTGAATGTCCTATGATTGTTTTACATTGAATATCCCATCATATTTAGTGTATTAATATTTTTCAGAGATAATTATGCCATTGATTTATCATTAAACTAAGGATACAATCTTTATAAGGGAATTCATCTCAACATACATTCCATTGAGACTTCTTTGTTGTTAGGTGCCAATACATTTTTATTTGGTGTATATACTGTACATTGAAATAATATATCATGAATCCATTTATCTCATGATATTATTATGTTTTTATACCCTGAAATATTTGTATTCAAGCATCTCTCATTTGGTTAGTAACTCTAACTAAAATATAAATTTAAATGTTTAAAATATTTATTATTCTATATCATTATCATTAATGTCCATGTTTTAAAAATTGTTTTAAGGATTTATTTATATGGATATTAATGTTTTAAAATCAAAATTTATTTGAAATTTTTCAATGTGGGATGGGACACTTTGATTATAAAATATATTTTAAATAGATTCTTGATAATTAGTGATACTTTTAAATGTTTTCAAGAAAAAGGTGGATATTTCTCTCAAATAGTTTTGATTATTATTTTCATCTATTTCAATATCCTTTATTATTCTCAATTGAAGATAATTTTTTATATTACAATATTCCATATTGTATTGAATGAGTTATTTTTTACTGTAGATGTGCTAATTTTATACCATTCATTGTTTATGGTTAAACTATTGACATTTCATATGGTAGTTTAATACAAATCTTTCTGTTATGTTTCAACATTTTTGTATGAGGTATGCATTGGACTTAGTATGTGATGGGTGGAACCCGCTATAACTCCTCAATTCATCAGTAGCTCTCATGAGACAATATAGTGTCTTATCACAAAGCCTTAACAAAATATAATTTTTAGTCTTGGAAAACGACCGTGACTTTGTTGTTATGAAGTTTGGCATTATCAATTCCATCATTATGAATGTAGATATTGATATTTCCTGGGATTATTCATATGATAGAATATCCATGAGAATATGTAAATGGAATTATTGGATTTTATCTGTGCCATATTATGTTGATGGTTATGTTTAAAAGGATTTTGTTTTAGTTTTATAAAATTCCTTAATGTTTAAGCTTATTTATTAACTTTTCCTATATATTGTTATCCTTACAAAGAATCTGAGCTCACCCCTTTGTATGTTTTATTTTTCCTAGGATGTAAAGAAGTATTTTATGGTTGGCCTGCAAGGATCGACTAAAAAAATAATTGTGTTTAAAAATTTGACTAAATTTTGTTGAGGTTTTTATTTCATGATTTAATTTAAAACTTATGAGTGTATCTATCACATTAAAGGGTACTAAAATGATCGGTATTTTGGGAAATGATTCCATATATCATTCCAATGTTATGTAATAATGCACTGACTATGGGTAACTGGGGTCGGGTTGTCACAATAAATTATTGTTTTATTATTCTTCACTGTATTCATTATCATCATATTTATCTCTATAGATAAAACTCTTAATTAGTACATTCTTTCCAGATTATAAGTCTCTCTTTTTGAAAAAAATCAATTTTGAGGCTTCTCAATGTGTTCACCTTCACTTTCTTCATCTTCTTACACTATTAATCCCTAGGAGGAAATGTATTAAACCATTCTATAATGAATGAATGATAGAGGTAACAACCCTTTAAGATTTTCTTTTCTCTTTAGGAACTAAATGGAAATGAGGGAAAAAATTTATTTTTTATCATCACTTTCACCACTACAATATTTTAAAATGTTCTGTTTTTCAATGGATTTGAGTGCCTTTTCCTTACTCAGGTGCATCGTAGCATATTATGGCTTGACTCTCTTTTTATATTCCACCTGAATTCTCAATAGATCAACCACAAGAAGATTGGAATTATTTAATTCATCAATGACTGACCCCATTATATAGTATAGGGGTGGAAGGCATATCAATTTTTTATTGAAATAATCAACTTATTTTATTAATTCATGTAGACATCAAATTGCTCGAACCACTTCAGTATTTTGATTGAAGAATGAGTCTGAATTCTCATCAGGATTCATCATCAGATCGTCAAACCTATTGTTCAGGACATGTAGTTTTAAATCCTTTATTTTTCTATCTCTTTTATAGATATTTTACATTTTATCCTACATGAACATTGCTAAGGTGAAACTCATCACTTTTAGATAGATCTGATCAGAAAGGGTTTTGGTGAGAGGATTCTATTATTAGCATTGGCATCAAGAAATTTCTTCTCTGAATTAGTAAAAACCAACCCTGTTGGATCAGGGACTTGTAATACTTGCACAATAGAAAATTAGACTTTTATTACATGAGATTGAAGATGAGATATCATTATGTTCTTCCAAATCATAAAATTACTTCCATTGAAGAGGGGGACTCCCCTTACCTTGGATGAATTCTATATAATGGTAAAATATTGATCAAACACCAGTAACATCACTTTGATACAACTTGAAGGACCCCATAACACACTTAGAGTAGAGGGGTTATGGTTGTGGATCTTGTTCCCACAATGGTAGAAACTTGTTAAATGTACCAGTCAAATGAAAGAAAGGAGATGAAATATAACTTTTTCTTTGTTCACTATAAATGGTTACATCCAAGTATCATATTACAACAGTGTCTTGGTCGTACCTAAATCCAATAATCATTACTAGTTTTTGGATTACAAGGATTGTTAATAGTCACTCTATATCAGGAATACATACTTTACAAAGGATCAGGGATAGATCACTTCTTACCTCAAATCACTTCTGTTGTCTCCCCCCATCTCATTACATTGAGAGAATTCTAACTTAGTTCATTGACACGAAGGTCACTTCAATAGATTTTCATTGAAGTCTTAGTCTCCAATATGCATGAGACACTACTTGCATCAATGTACGGAATTGATTCACTTGAAAGAACTAAACACTCAAACCATATTTTCAAAATATGTAAATAGCTTATAGTGACAATTGTTCGCAACACCTACCCTGGGCAGACAAGATCTTACATTTTCATGCAATATTATCCTTTTTCACTAAATTTTTTCGCACAAATAAAACCTTCATGCATAACATCAATTGTTAAGAATGACATGAATTTTCCTATGCATTGTTTACATTTTTACGCACCTCTATTTTCATGAAATGTTTAGGTGCTTCAGATTTCATATTTTATCTATGTATTAAGCCATGAGGAACAAGAGGGGTAACCTTTTATTTATAAGGGTTGTCTACCACCACATTCAAAACACACCGTTTCGCGCAAAACTCCAATTCTGTGCGCAATGCTTTTCACCTAAGAAACATTTTTCACGCACTTTTTCAAATTTTTCATGCACCTCATTCCTTATCCAATTTTAAACGTTCGGATCCAGAATCACTTTTTGTGTGAAAATTAAAACCTACATTCCCTATTTTGTTGAATATCAATTTGGCACACATTCATTGTTTTTTCAACACTACTTCAATATTTCTCACACCTTCCTTTTCCAAAAACACGTCTCTCCATTTTCTCATTTTAAGGCCCAATAATTTTAAAAAAACTATAAAATGGTGCCACTATCATTTATTTTTATCTATTGAACTATAATATCCCTTTCCTTAAATACATTATTAAATTCCAATTAAGAATTAAAACAAACACAAACCATACTCAATTTTCATCATCGAGCATGTTTCCCACACAAATAAGTTATATTGAGCACACTGTTTATTTATAATGGGGCTCAACCGATCATATAAGTTGTATCAGGCTAACAAGATTCTCATATACAATGGTTATGTAAAATATCATGAACATAATATTTTATTCATGAAATTTTCGTCATAGAACCTTTGAAATAATATTTTAATGACATATAAAAAAAATATTATAAAATTTCCCAATATTTTAAAAAACTATGTTAAAAAAATGTAACTATAAAAGGGGATATTTTTAAATTTATAAAAAACTTCAAATATAAAAAATGTTTATGGTGGTTAGATAATTTCATTATTGATATATTGGATAAAATATAACATTCACCATGAATTTTGTAATGAATATAAATCATTTTATAAAAATATTACATTTTTTAAAACCAATATATGAAATCATATAAACGCTTAATATTTGATTTTTAATCCATTAATTAAAAAAATATCATCTTTAAAATAATTTTATGTATATTTACATTGAAGGATAATAATTTTGACAAAACAATCTGTAAATGTTTCTAAATTGGGGGGTCTAAATAAAAAAATTCCTTACATTGAGTCTGACTCTCCATGAAAATTACATAACATCCTCAATAACAATATAATAATAAATATTTATTGTTACAATATAATTTTCCATGTTTATTATTTCATTTATTTTACTTATTACCTTTTTGAAACAAATTATGTTTACACTGGGTGTTTCGATGATATTTGACTTGTATATCCAAATTGACATTGGTAGGTTGACTGTAGTAAAGTTTTCCATGTTTGAAAATATATAAAATAGTAAAGATAAATATAAATTACACAAATCAATAAAAATTTTATCCAAAATAATGAATGATGGTTATAAAAAATGAAATATATTAGGACTTGGTGATTTTCGGTCATAAGTACAGATTAGGAACATTTCAATTATTCAATAATCATTAGGAAAAGATGGTAAATAATTTTTTTTCATTATATAATGATAACAATACCATAAATAATGTTTCTTATTTGGAAATAATTATATATTTTATCGATGCTATTTTGTGATGAACTAATAATCACATCACATCATGGAGGACGTTTTCCACAAGTACGCACTAACAATGTTATAATTTTCCAATGAGTTTAAAGGATAGAATGATATAATATATTATATTTATAAAACAATATTATGTCATTAATACCATAATTATTAAATATAAATTAAATATACTTATTAACAATATCCTTATAACCTTCCATAAAATATATTAGTGGAAAATGCCTCACATTGCTGCGCGAGGTGGTTGTCTGCCGTACACAAGAGTGACGAAATCATATATCCCATAAATTTGAAAATTAGAACTTATATATGATATAATAAATAAATAAGTATAATTATTATAAATTTATCATATTTATTCTTTAAAAACATCATTTTTACATGTTTTGATAAGTTATTATGAGAAACGAATTACATCGATTTGTTAGGCAGTAGTCCACCGTACCCATGATTGACGATTTTATTACTATTTTAATGTAATAGGTGATGTATTTCAGTTATTCCATTAAATTAATAACATATAATTATATTTTATATACTAGGGTTATTATATCATAATAATTTAATGATATTTGAAGGAGGTGGAAGATAAAATAAAAATAAATTCATTTATTAATAAAGATACCACTTCCTCAACCAACCTCTACAGGTTAGCACTAGATTACTTAATAGGATTTATTTCTAATATATCGATGAGATATTGGTAGTTGGAAGGGAATTAAGGATGCAATTTCAGAATGTCATAAGTAAACAAAAGGATATTTGAGGTGTGATTTGGATAGGAGATGGGTGGCATTCTATAAATAAGGGATATGACACACAATGAATTGTTGAAACGAAAGGGTGTACCAATGTTGTTCTAATTCCAAAAGGTAGAAAAATAGAAAAATATTGAAACTTGGAAGATATGAAGCCAATGTACAACCACCAAGTAATATTTATACAAACCATTATGTCATTTCATCATTCACATATTATATTAACACATGGTAATCCTATTTCTCTATCCATAGTAAAATATTTCTACTGTATTCAATATTCATTTTGACCAAAAAAATATGTTGACCGTATTATATAATATAATTTTTTATGATTCATAAAAATTAATCCATTTTACCAAAATCATTTATTTTTGGTGGTATAATTAAATTTAAAACTAATCTCATAGTCATGATGAAAAAAACACTTTCTAAGAATAATTGTTTTAGAGAAATATTACATTGTATTAACTCAATGAAAATAAATAATTAGAATATGAATTTAAGTTAATATTAATTTATATTTTAATATTAAAATTACATTTAAATATGTCTTTATTATAGGGTTTTATTATTTAAATGTAAAAAACATGTGCACATTAAAACAATTTTCATAAAAATCTTATTTGTAATCCCACGAAAATTCATTTAAATATTTTGAATATAAATATTATTGAAAAATAATTAAGTTGTAGTAATAAAACTATATAATTCTTAATCGTATTTATATAATAATAGAATAAATATGAGACTTCATTAATATTTAATTTATTGAAAATAATTGACATTTTCACTAAAATATTTATTTTTTGATAGTAAAAAACTATATTTTTTGAAAAATAGCAACACATCACTAAAAGATTATTTTGATATGATGAGTAAAAAATGAAATTAATTTTTTCCAATTTTAATTCTATAATTTATAGTTATTATCTTAAATAATAATCTCATAATAAAAGATTTTTGATAACAACATTAACTTTTATATTTAAAAATTACCCAAAATTTTAATAAGGAGTAAACCTATCTAATTAGTATAAAAAATGAAATTCGTTTGTTCTATAATATTGTGGAATGTAATATTTCCCCTATTTTAATTTAAATCATCCCAATTTAATTCACTTATTAAACTTGTGGGCATATCAGTCCACCATAGAATTTTCTGATTCCCATGTTGCTTCTTAAACCATATGGGTTTTCCATACAACCTATACATGGAGAATTATCTTATTCTAAAATAAATTCCCTGTATAGTCATGAATATAAAAATTATTTTCCCAATAATAATTATTCTCTTCCAAAAAATCTACTTCAGAGATAAAAAAACAAGTTGAATCTGATACATATTTCTTTAACATTGAAACATGTCATATATTTTGTACATAGAATAAACATTGGGGGTTAAATCCATATGGTGGGAAAGAAATCCAATATTCACTCTAATTTAATATTCTTCATTAATCCATGGCCTAAAATTTTCTCTTTTAAAAAAACTCATAACACATTTTTATAGAAATTCCTCGAGAACAACATGATCACCCACCTCCAAATAAATAGTATTCCTTTAATAATATGCATGACATTGCTGACTTATTTGAGGAATCATCATATTCTATCTAATAACCAATAACTTCATAGTGATACCCTCATAAACTAGTGTAACATCACTATAAATATACTAATTTATCATATCATTTTATTAGTTCATGTTGTGTTCTATATAATTTCTAAAAATATTCCATCTATATATAAGAAAGAAAATTATTTTTATATGAAAACTCAACTGAATAATCATTCTTATCCAATTTCTGCAAAAAATCAACTAAAAAGTGAAATAATATCTTCCATGGTATTAATCATTAAATTACAAAGACTATTGGTTTGGGGTTTAAAATATATACTGAAATAGAATTTAATATAAAATGACTTAAAGAGTAATGTATAATGAGAATCTGGGATCATGGTCTGATACCATCGAGAGATGAACTCTATGGAACAAAACTTTCTACTTTAGATAATGTCATGAAATAATATCTAGAACTGTATTATATCTATGGGTAATAAAAATTGTAGATTTTATTAAATGATATGTAATAACCCAAATCTCATTATTACCTCAACCTGCCTTTGGAAATCACACTATGATCCTTTGATATATTTTCTCATTCCAAGTCAAAAAACAGAAATGTATGAATCACTACCATCAATAAATTTCATTTTACCTTAAATTTTACAAAATTCAACTTTATCATTGCAAACTCAAATATATCTCTTTTTTTTCAATCCCTCAAATAATATTCTCAAATTTAATAGTTCATATTAGTTCTTCTATGTTGAATATAACATGGAGATCTTAGAGATTCACTAAAAAACACTCTCTCCAATAGAAAATCAGATGTCTTGCATAATATATTTCAAAATATAAAAACATATACTTTTTGAAATTTTAAATTCAAGAAAGACACCCTTATTAGTAGATTCTAGCATTTGCAATAAATCATGATCTAAGATATAATCATTCATAATTATTTCTGATAGAGAAGACTGTATTGAAACATGAAACAATATAGATAATGTCACTACATCTACTACATAAACCCCAAAATCATCAAATAATTTACAAATGGGTCATGATATAAATATAAAATGGTTAATTTAGTATTATTATTTCGATATAGAGAAGCATAAATTGTTCCCCATTCTAGGAAGGTAAGGAATCTTACAATAGTACTCCATGATAATATCCATACATATTATCTTTCCCATCTTAAAATTTTTATGATTTAACAAATACTTCAATTTATTATTACTATTATTATTATATATTTCACAAATTAAATTATATAAATGATGACTCATGATTTTTAAATCTAAAAATAAAATAAGATAATTTTAGATAATGGGTTAAGAAATTTAACTTGCAAGGTTTCAATTTTTGTAAAACATATGAAATTATGTAACCATTGTTTAACATTACACAAACAAGACCATTTAATAAAGAATCTGTGTAGATGAAAAAGTCACCTTTTATAGTAGGTAATTTTGAAACTAGTACATTGACCAATATTCTTTCTGGTTTATAAAAATAGATATCACATTCAACTGAATAGATAATTTTAACCAATTTTTTAGATAACATTTTTTGGGGGCTTAATAAATGAGAAAAGTTTTCAACAAACTTCTAGATGTAACCTACTAAACAAAGAAAACTATGAATATCCTTGATATTGGTATTTCCAATCCACTATTTGATAAAAATTGATTTTTTAGGGATAACTATTATTCTAACATTAGAAATAATATATCTAAGGAAAGAAATTTGTTGTAACAAGCCTCACAATTACTAAAATTTATATATAGTTTCATTTTAATGGATATTTAAAAAAATCATTAGTTATATCAAATGTTCCTAAAAAATATTAGAAATTAAAAATATGTCAAGGAATAAACATGAACATAAACATAAATATAATGATATGGAAAATTCTCTCTATGAGTTCCATAAATACTGTAGATGCATTAAAATCACTCTTAGAGAACAAATAAAAGCATAGTTTGGATATATATCATATAATGTGTCAACTTAGAAATATATACCACCTTCACTTTTAGATGATGGTTCCCCAACTTGAGATCAATCCTTGAAAAATATTTTTCTATCTAGGGAAAATCAATCAAATCATTGATATGATAGAAATGAGAAATGTTTTTTGTTGTTAAATTTTCCAAATAACTATAAAAAATGAGAATCGTCATGTAACAATCATTATTATTAACAAAAAATTAGTATAATCCCAAGGTAAACTAGTTATACTAATGATATCGTTATTTTAAAAATCCTTTAATTAAATTATCAGTTCCAGAAAATTAGATATGAGCAATTAGATATGGGTATATTTTCATTTTCTTATAATTAGTTACTAATTCTATTGTAAACTTAACCTCTTAATCAACAAAAACACATAGTAATTAATTAGTAATGATTTCTATATTTTCAAGCTGTACTGGGACATCACTAATCTATATAGTTAAAATAATTTCTATAAAATTTACTCATTAAATTTCATATTTATTTCTTTTGAATTTCCCAGCTTCACTGTATGTTATCATAGGTAAAAATAATTCAATTACAATTTTATAGTTCATTAATCTATCTTATCATGATAAAATTAAATTCAATCTATACCAGGAATAATATTAAACATTACCATGGACCTTTAAACTAGATTTTCAAGAATGGATATCTATGTAATAACAATGGGGATGTTTCAATAAATCATTATTGAATTAATATTTCCACCTAGAGTTTCCAACAAAAGTAATATCATCCTTTAATGAAATTATATATCCATTTTCATTTAAATTTTATCATAAATTATGGAATGTTAATTTCTATAGTCAAAAATGGTGTTGGAATAATTATAATAAACTAGTGACATACCTATTACCAACTAATTTCATTTTCCAACATCAAAAGTGGATGTTGTAAATGATTATTACACACATTCCTAATTCCAAATCAGATAATTTATAACCTTAGTGAGTAAATTCAATTTTTTTAATAATATCCAAACACATATTTACCTCTCACTATCTATTATCTATATGGTACAAAATTCCATGGTAATTTTTATCTTCTTTATATGTTGTCTATTTCCCAGTGAACAAATATAAAACACTAGTAAAATATTTTACATCATAAAAAAGAGACACAAAAATAACTTTTACTACACTTTGAATATGTAGGGGGATTACCTCCATAATTTATAGTTAGATTCATCACCTTTTCTTTCCACCTTGAACATTTCTCACTTTTGACAGCTCGATAAACATTAATTTTTGCAAACTCCTTGTCAAATTTCTCAGCATATTGAAAAAAATTCTCATAAAATAAAAATCATAAAGAGGAAAATTTTAATAATCAAGATTTTTTCAATCATGAACAAATAAAATTTATTTTACTACCAAATCCCAAAAAAATCTACAACATACATGTCCAATATTGTGATGTTTTATTTTAATAGGATAAATAAAATCATTGTCAGGGGTTAATATTGAAAATTGTTTCTTCATATTAAGTAAAAACGCATTTAAGAAATACTAATGAAGAAAAATATACTTAAATTAATCCTTTTTCATTGGATCAAGATGATCATTCTACCTGGTATTCTTCCCTATATTCCGAAATCAATAAACTTCACCATCAAAATGATAAATTAAAATAATTTCAATTGGTCAATATAAACTCCCCATGAAATTATATAACTTTTCAAATGCATTGATCCATAAGTTAGATACCATGGGGTTTAAAGATTAACTAAATGCTTGAGGTTGATGTATCATAACGTGCTCCTCTATAAACATATTCCTTCAAGGTAGACCAATTTCCTCTGTAGCTTGGCTACTACCAAAATTTATAGCATGCATTAGCTGATTCATTATAGCAAAATCACTTCTTAGTTTCAATTAGAACTATTCAGCGATGATGATTTGGAAGGTTATTTTCCTCTTGATGAATTCCTAATACAACATTATTATTCTCTCTTTGTAAAATTAATATGAATAAACAAAATTTAGATGCAATTACATGGAAATAATAAAATTATATATCATTTCAAATTAACTATAATGTAAAATATTTTATTGGTATTTTGTTAATATTATAATATTCTCAAAAGTTATATAATCATTTAAAATGATTCCAACTATTATAAACCATCCTAAAACATTACATAATATTTATTTTTAGTTACGAATTATTTGCCATGAATTTTTTGATCATTTAAAGATTAATTTTATAAATAATTAATTTATAACACACTCTTACCAAATACCTAATTCTATAAACTGAATAATTATAATCCGTATCCATTTTTCTAGAAACTAAAATATTTAAAATGAAACACATATTCAATTCATGATAAATCATGGTTGAATTTGTCATTACATATTTTTTTCTTATCACTCATTAAATCTAGTCGAAAATATTTAAGACATGAGATGTGAAAAAATCTATGTATGGTACATAGAATGATTATATTTATTATTCTAGTAAACAGAATTATTAAAAAATTGATTTTTATGATTATCATCAATGTTCTTTGTGCCTATGAAATATAACATTTCCACATAAAAATTTAAATTTTTCCATTATTTAATATAATTATATAAATAAAATTATCATTATACAATACATTGGAGAGTGATGATGGGGATAACCCTTCATATAAGAAAGGTTAGGATCTCTTATTTTTCATGATCTATAATGGGGTACACAATTCATATAAGCTATATTGGGTTCATTCAAATTTCATGATCTATATTATATCTCAACAATTTTTATATGCTACATCAATTTCAACTATAATATATAATAGGGCTCAACACGTTGTATAATATTTATCAGATTCAGAAATTTCTCGTATATCATGAACATGTATGATATCATTTATAAATAAGTTATTTGTTGTTCCATTCATTATAAATCCTTTGAAACACATGTTGAGACTCGTATAAAGAAATACATTTAGATATCATAATATCTTTTGTTTTAATATTAAATTTTTCATTCCAAAATAAAAATAATAATACAGGGTATCTATTTGATTAAAACCTGAATAGTTGTATAAAAATTCAAACATTAAATATTATTTATGATGTTGAGAAAATACATTAGCACCATATATATAGAAATAAAACATCCTTTTTATCCAATTTAAATAAGTCAATTATTCTATAAAAAGAATCATTTATTGAAAACCACTGAATTTCAATAAAAAGGATTATAAAATGTAATTTATAATATATATATGTCTTTATAAAAATAGACATAAAAATTTATGCATATGTAAAAGGAAGATAAAAATTATAAATAAATATTTTAATCATTAATAACTGAGGTTTTTAGGCAGAGGGTCACTTACATTGAGTATGAATCATCACAAACGATATCAATAATCTTGGGTAATAAAATAATGATAATTGGATACAAGAATATATAAAATTTTCAATATTATTATTCCTTTAATTTTATTTATTACAATGTGAAAATGAAATTTATAATCCAGGTCGTGTTGGTTGTTTTGATAAAATTCGAATTATATCTAAAAAGGCATTGGTATTCTTACTATAGTAAAATATCACCTTGTTTAAAAAATATCAAAAACAAATAATTACATAATTTTCATCTCTATTCATAAATTATAATTTTAAAACCAATAATTAAATATTGTTATAACTAATTAAAAACATTATGTTCTAGGAGAGTGTAGGTCGAATGTACGCATGAGTAGTTTATGTATTTTTCAATGATAATTATGGAAGAAGGTAAGTTAAATTATGTTTTTAAAATTGATAATTACATAATTAATAGAATATTATTTTATAAAATATACTTTGATATATCATCTATGTTATTTGGTCATGAAAAAAATAATCACATCATTTTGGGGAGGTGGTAGTTCAAATTTACCTATAAATGAAGTTATCATTTTTTAGTGTGTGAGAATGTAAAAAATAAAATTATATAATATATTTTAAGGATGGTAAATGTGTCATTAATATCTTTATTTTTTCATATATATCACATACAATCATTAAACTTATACATATTACCCTTTATGAATATAATTAGTGGAAAAGTAATAAAATGCTACATAAGGTTGTATTCTATCACACACAAAATAGACTTTATCATATCCCCCATAGAATGGAATTTAAAATGGTATGTTTGAAATAAAAATGAAATAATTATAATTATTATAAATATATAATTTATATACTTTTTCTACATTATTATTATGTCCCATGAGTGGCGATGATGAAAATTGAATTATATCGATTGTGAGGTTGTAGTCCTTCTTACACAAAAATGAAGGACTAGTTATCCATTTTTTGGTATAAGAGATTGATTTATGTAATTAATGTACAATAAAAAATAATATTATATTACAAATACTATTATTAATAAAAAATTATAATTACATATATTTTCAAATTTTTCTAAGAAGACATAAATTTAAAATGCATAGTCAAGCATGATACATCTTCTTCGCACAACCTCAAGAGAATATAACTAGAATCATTTTTTTATGGAGAATTATTAACAAAAAATGGGATCTAGGTAATGAATATAGATTTAGAAAGGGTTTTATTATAGTTATTGTCTAGATAAATGTTAATTTATAGTGTAAACATGAGAGTATATGGTGGGGCTTTTATAATTGGGGGAGAGGACACACTTAGAATATTTGAATAGAAGAAGATGTAAACACATCTTACATATGCCAAAAGGCACCAAAATGAATAATTACATATACCTATAGAATATAATGATGATAAGTGTCTATAAAATTTAATTTATACATTCATTTATTTCATTTAAAATATAATCTTTTTAGTTGGACCCCTTGGTACACACATTTTCACCTAATATTTGGTAAAATAATTTTTCTGTTTTCGAAATTAGTTATTATCAATAATTAATATGATAATAATATATAATATATTTTATTATAATTGAAACATTGAATTATTTTTACCAAATTAAATTCACATGAGTTACATAACTTAATTTAAAATTAATCTCACAGATGTGATGAAAAATAGCATTTTCAAGAAGTGCATTTTTTAAGAAAATATAGATTTTAAATTAAATCTATGTATATTAATAATTATAATAATATAAATATAAATTAATAATTATAGATATATAATATATAAAAATATTTTAATTCATTTTCCATAAATATTTGTATATATTTATTAAAAAGTATAAATAAAATGAACAATAAAATAGTTCTTTAAAAAAAATTTCTAAATAAAAAAAATTACTCTAAAATACAATATAAATATGATAAAAATATTTTTATGTTGATGAAATGTAATTAAATTACACTCATTACCTTTTATATAATATTTTTAATATAATGGTTCTTTTAAATTTCACAATTTAAGGAAATGAAATGTGATTTTTAGAAAAAACATTATTTTCATTATTCACTGAAATATAATTATTTTGGGATAAAATAAAAGAATATTAAAAAAATTATTTTTTGATATGGTGATTCAAAAATATTGAATAAAATTTTTCAAATTCAATTCTATAATTTCATATTTATTATTTTTAATGAAATCCTCTTAACAAAATAATTTAGATAATACAATTTCAATTTTGATTAAAAATCACTAATTTTTTGGGTTATAAATAAAATTTTCTAATTCATAAAAATAAATATGAAATTTTATCATTTTATCATTACCTATGGTATTAAATTGTGGTAAGTATATTTTGAAAATACCTATATAATATTTATAATTGTAAAAAATATAATATATCACTCCTTTGAATTTAATTATCTATTATCTATTCACAGAACAACAGAAGAATTTATTTGATTGAATAGTCATTTTATTTTGGAAAATAATGACGTTATTTTCATTATTAAAATTTATCTATATATTTATTAAATTTATAATTACCATAAATTATAATATAGTATAGAAACCATATTTCTTAAATTGATTGGAAATTGAAATAAATTATTTTAAAATACTAAATCCCTAAAAAAATTATTGAGTAAGAGTGTTATTTGAATTTCATAAGTGAATATAAAATATTATTTTTAAGGTGTTTTATAATATTTATATCTCTGTATTATTTCCATCAATGTAAAATTAATTCAATATATCCAAAATAACATTAAGGATTTTTAATAATAAATAATATCTTACTAAATTATTTGAAAATATTTAAGATGATATTATTCATTGGGTGAATGGAATATGGTTTGATATATCACCCTCGAACCATTTATGACCCAATTTCCATTTCATGGTTTATTGTGATTCATTTTTTTGAAATACTTGTTTCCTCGGTTATGGTATTTTTTTTTAAACAAAAGTGGTTAATAAACAATATATGATTTAAAATGACATCAAAACCAATCAAAATTGTAGTGTATTATTTCATTGAGATACTAGTAATGTTTTATTCTAATTAATCTCTATTTGGAATAATTTTAAAGTTGAATGACCTATATACATTTTACTATTTTATTAAAATCCCCGAGTGTCCCTCCCCACACTAGTAAATTGGAAAATATCATTTGCCTTAAATAAATCACATTAATAATTATATTTCAATAGAACAAAAAAATTATCTTATTAAAATAATTATACTCATTCTATATGTTCAATTATTTTAAAAAATTTAACTCTTGTATCCATTAGGAGAGATCTATAGAATTTTGTTCTAATAAAAAATTTGTTTCATTAACCAATCGATTTGTATTTTCACTTATTATTATACCTCATCTAAATCAATAGTATATATTCTTATACAATACCATCAGAATCATAAATATAGTTATTTTTTTATTATTATGAATCAAATTTCAATCACTATCTTCTTTATCAAATGTGATGTGGTAGTATCCCTTGTGTGTAGGCATGGAAAATTATCTCTACCTAAAAATACCATTCATTTTTCCTTAACCATTTATCAAATATGATTATTATTACAGGATTAATGTATTATATGATAGTTATGAAAAATATGAAAATTAATAATTATAATATATTGAACAAATTCATACATTAAAATCACTTAGAAAATGATAACAACAATCATGTGTACATTTGGACTACCACCACAAAAAATATAATGTGATTTTATTCAATTTTTTTATACATGGATATTAATAAAATAGATGAATTGGATATATATGATATATGTTATTTAGTAATGATTATAAAAATGTGGTATATTATTATTATTTTTTTGTTCCTTCCAATGAAAAGTGAAAACATTTTTCATCACTATGTATGACCTACCAACTCCATGATAGATGTAATTCATTTTCCTATATCAAACTGTTAGAGATGACTATATAAATAAATAAAATTAATGTATGTGAAAATTAAAAAATAATTAACATTCTTCAGATACATAAACCATGATCATTGATTATGTTCCATGACATCCGATCACAAACATGAATGAACAATGTTGCAATTATCACCAAGAAAAGTGATTTTGATAACCAATTATTAATAAATGGGTGATAAAATATCATAATTAAATCATGAAAGGGATGATATATATTATTATTATTCATGAATATATTTATAAATAAATTATATTTTTTATATAAGAGGTTTGTACTCATTCTATAAAAGACGATGCTTGAGAAAATGGTTATATGATACAATATCATTGTTAAAAAGGATTATTTATTAATATTCTTAGAATAATAAACATTAAAATAAAATAAAATAAAACTACTAATTTCTATAATCATCAAGTTATTTGTTGAGAATAAATGTTCTTCTATTATTTTTCTCACACTAACATCCCATGTAATTGAATGAACATTTTTAATGTAAAATGCCTTTATTTCATACTTTGGTGTAATTTTTTTCCATCCACTTTCATGATCTCCAAAAACGTTTTGATGAATGTTTTTATATTATAATATTATTTTTTTAAAACAATTATATCCATGATTTCATTTTTTAAAAATGTTTTTAAAAATAATCTTCTTATCCTTGTCTAAATTAGCTAATTTTTGGATTTTTAAAATTTTTTCAAAGTAATGTTTCCTTTTAACTAATATAAAATGAAAACAATTTTTTTAGTAAAATCCAATTAATAATTGTATGTTTCCATTTAAATTTTCAATGGTAATTATTAAATATTTTTTTTCTATAATATTGAATTATTTATATATTATATAATTGAATTCAAATTTAAAATTTTATTTTCCTCAAGAATTATATCTGTGATCCATAAATGGTTTTTATATTAATAAAAATCAGTTGATTTTAATTATCCATTAATGGATAGATGATCCAAGGACACTATCCATATTATTAATTTTTTTGGTTTATAAATATAATTAAATGAATCTTATGAGACGTTTTAATTACCATAGGTAATTCTATTAAAATTCAATTAAAATATTTACAAATCTATTCATTTTCAAAGTGTTATTATATAATTTTTTTTATAAATCCCATTTGAATTTCATGTGATGTTAAAAAAATTTTATTATCTTTTGGAATTTTTTTTTGCGATTTTCATTATTTATCTGGAAGGCCAAGAATATGGATCTATATAATTCATTGGGTATAGATGAATATTTCATGGGGTCTATATTATAGGAATCTGACGTGAATCCATATCATTAAGGGGAACTGTCTACTACGATAGTCCTTGTTGAGAAACATTACTACAATGATGGAATGTTGAGTGATACCAATCAACTAAGGTAGTCAATGAAGTCTTCATCGGCTAAAAATGAAGTTGTTTCCTATGATTATAGGCACGCTATAATAAAATTTATTATTCCAATATTATACTCTGAAGGACCATGTTATTTTATTTCCTTAAGATTGATGTATCATAAAATAATTATCCTTATTATATAAATAAATTTATGATCTATGTTCTACAAGGTATGGTTTTAAAATTCAATGATCATCTTATCATTCCATCATGTTCATGTTGAGATTAAGTTATATTTTATATCACCCATAATTACATTTTTTTTCATCTAACACCATATTTTCTAATGGATCCATTCCCCATGTCATTAAAAACGGTTTAACATATGATGGGTCTAAGGGGGTGATAGTTGTGATACACTATGTTAGAGAAAATTATGATCTTTTATAAACACAAATCATTTGTTTCTATGATTCATAATATACTAAATAATTAATATTTTAATATGGATGTTTATTTTATAAAGTGAATATTTATCTAATAATAATTAATATATATGTAAAAAATATATAGGTCACTATTTTTTTAGAAATTTTATTTGTTTCCTTAGATAACTTACAATAGAAAATGTATGTGAGAACCTTATGGCTAACTAAAATTATTTGATATAATTCTAATGTTTTAGTGATGTGTCATTAATGAATTAGCTTAAACAATTATATTAATATAAAGAAATGATTTTTTCTTGATTTATACATTCAATAAATTCTTTATCATGATTATTTATATTTTATCTCTGATTATTGTATCTCATACTAGTTTTTTGGTTTTAGAAAATGGATTGGACATAAAAAAACATGTGAATCAAGAATTCAAGGCTATATGAAACTATTTTCGTCATGGGATTCCAAATGATTAAAGAGTAAGAAATAAAAATATAAGTTTTATGTTTATAAAAATTTCTAAAACTATCAATCATACTGAGTATCCAAGTGAGAACAGGAGGGAACAACACTATTATAAGTCCTTCATGATGAAATACCCACATACTTTACGTAGGTATTCTGATCCAATTGTTATTAACAAGTGGATTGGTACTAATTTAAATATACCATTAATTTTAATGTTCTCATCATAAGAAAATGTTATATTGGGTATTTATAATTTTAAAGAGAAATTTTATCAATAGTGTAATGAATTCATAAACAAAGGGCGGTTGGAAGAAATAGAATCCATCGAGTTGGATTATTTTATTATATTTTTTTGTTAAGAACTTTCCTAGAATTATTTATATAAAAAATGATAATTATTTCATAAATAAAAAAGAAAATAATGATTTAACTATAGTACCTATTATGAAATATTTACAATACTTATAAGTCATGATTCTAGTGTTATAATCTAGTATGGATGAAAGGATGATCAATTATTTAGTGTCTTAATATAAATTATTCGAAGAATATTATTCCAAAGAGGCATTTGATTCAATGAATAAATAAATCAATGAAATGTTAGTTTTAAAATTATGAATGGATTTACTTACCCATTTTATATTTTCAACTATAATAGAATTATAAAATTCAATGGAAATTCTAAAAAACATGGAGATATGAAGGCCATCTTTTTTTTCTTAATGTTTAGATGGAAACATAGTTTAAATTGCCTTAGGGTGACTAATATTTATTTTACCTGGTGAGATGAAGATAATTATGAAATTCAATACATAAAGAATTGAAAATTAATTAGTCAATGATGATGGAAAACACCACATAATTATAAACCCACACACCTGTGTTTCAAATGTAAGGAGTATAAGCATTGTGAAAACATCTTATGAAACATTATGTTTAATAAAGATTATTATCATCTGAAACCTCTTAATCTGAATGAACTATAAAAATATAATGATACAATTATTCTTTATGTGGTGTAAAATAAAGGTGTTGTGAATGGTACATATACAATACAATCTTTAATTGATAATATTTTATTTGATTATATATTTTCTCATTGTTTTATATTTATATAAATTTCTAGGGGTATCACAATACCAACCGAATGATTATATGTTGAATTATAATTGAGAACCCACAATTGTATCTTGATTTTATATCATGTAAATGAATCCTCTAGGATTTATAATTGAGTTAATGGGATTCCAAAAAACCACTTTATTATCCACCTAGATGAATTTGCTGTTTTCTTGTGCTGGGATTGAATTTGTACACATAAATACCACATTGATTACTAAGGAAGGGAGGTCACATTTAATATTTTAATTTGAACAATTATATTATACCAATGAAATTATAATCATAAATATCCTATGTTTATTTTATCCATTATATATTTCTTGATTCATATTCAAAATAGTTTTTTATCTTAAATAGTTTGTAATGAAAACTCAACAATGATGAAATTCCTCTAATTTGTGAGTTTTGTATGACTTTCTATAATAGTTTCATAGTATTTCACTAAATATTTATATATAAATATAAATAAGACTCATACATGGTTCTACACCTATTTTAGATACTCTATATATAATATCCCATATTAAATTGCATGAATTAGTGAATAAACATAAGGAGAATCATGATAAGGGATTTATATAGAGAATTGAGTCACATTGGGGTGTGATAATACATTTTTATGAATATTGATAGATAAATATTCCTATTAATTAATTATATATAACATTATAATCCCAATATCAAGATCAATTACCCTATACCCTATATTGATGACAAGTTTGATTAACATCAAGGAATTGAATAATTTTTAATGAATAATATTCATTCCAAATGTCATCCATTGATGGAGGAGAAATAAGATACACCCAATATAAAAACTTTTATATGGTATAAATCCTGTTAATATATGTTTATACCAATTTAATAATTAATGTTAACTTTTTATTAAATAGGTAATAAATTTTCCAATAAGAAAGCATATAAAAAAACATGAAATCTGGGGAAAAATTATTATGGTCAAGGGTATCAATAATGAATAAAACATACATGAATTTGGATTTGACCCCAAAATTGTGTAAACAATCAATTTTTCTTCATTGATTTTTTGAATAAATTATTAATATATTTGTAAGATTATATTTTCGAAGACTTCATAGATGATGTTATTATATATTAAATGAAAAATGAAGAGCATGAAAACAAATTATTTATTTTACTTGAGAGATAGAAGAAGGTGATGTTAATTTAAAAAGGAAAAAATGGTGAAATTTTTAAAAGAAAATGATAATTTTTTCATATAATCTCAATACTGTGATTTTTAGTGGATCCGTCAATGTTGGATATTATTAAATGTTTTCCTTGAGTAACCACTGTGATAGAGATTCATTGGTTTTATGGTGTGGAATCATATTATCAAATCTTAGTGTAGAATTTATCATGGTTTTATTACCCACTAACCATGTTCCCTCAAATGGGAGGAATGATCCATTGGATAGATGAATATAAATAAAATTTCAAGGAACTGATGAAAAAAATAGTTCATATATATGTGATTACATCAATGTTTTATAGATAACGGTTACAGATCAATAGTGATTCATTAGATACAGGATAATAATACATACAAAATAATAATGTTATGGTTATAGATTTTGACACATGATAATTGATGGTTCATGAAGAAAATTACCCAACTCATGATTTCGATTCAGTAATAATATTTTTTTTGTTACTGATATGGAGGAATAATTTTTGTTGAGAAATATGTGATATATATATATCCTAATTGATAAAATAGTTTTCTCACTCTGAAAGTGATGTATATTATCCGTAGAACATTGTTGGAGTTGTTTTATGATTATGACTACTGAATATAGTACAACATTAGGAAAGAGAACATGGTGGAGGATTCTTTGAGTTGAGATAATCATACTACCTTATCCATAATGAGAAAAAAACATCCAAAATTTTAGTATTTGAAAATTTTGGATCAAGAAATATTGAAGGAAGGGGATAAATCTTATCATTCTCAAATAAATATATAGAAATATATCCATGTTCAGATTTAATTGGAACAAAAGTAAGATATAGAGTTGGAAAAGTTTCTAAAATGTTCTTGAGTTTAACCGTGATTATGATGGGATAATAAAATTAGATAAATGTATATTTTATTCAACCATAATATATTTTAAGAAGGATTTGATGGATGAATCTCATATTTCATCATTCATAATTTATCATAGGTGTATGAGGATGTATATAGATCGGAATGATTATTTATATTTGGGTAGTATGAATTGATATATTTTAGAGTATGTCTCTTTTTTCTTAGTTTTTTAGCATGCTAAGTATGAGAGATATATGTTTTAGTGGATGTAAAAACAATTTACCATACCAAAATTTAAATCGGGAAACATTTCCATGTATTTTTTCATCAGAATGAACAAAAAATATTATTGTTATAATCTTATTTGGGTTATAGTAGAACACCTTAAAAATTAATCACACTTAATTTATATCTAATAAGATTAATATAATGATCATAATTAAATAATATATGTTACATAATTTGTAATATTTCATATTATTTCACATTATGATGTAACATATCGAGATCAATGATTTAATCTTATGTTTTAGTTAATTCTTCATCTGGATTTTGATACAAAGATAAATTTACCCACAACATATCATCCTCACATAGATGGTCAACCTGAGGGAACCATAAAACCAAGATGAATGGTTGAGATCATTATTCATGGGTATCAATATTTTTTGGGATTAATGGCTTCTGTAATTATATATTTCCTACAATAGCATCTTTTAGTAGAGTATTCAAAAGGATCATTATGAGGCCCTCTAGTTTTAGTAATGTTTGAACAACTACTTATTTGGATTATGTTGATGAAGAAAAAAATTGATACCTAAGATAGCTGATAAAATTATATATAATTTTACCTTCATTGAGCCTAACATCATGTAATATCATAGTTTACATAAATATTATTCTAGTATTCAGTTGTGAAATCATAAATTTCAGGTTAGTGTAAAGGAGTTCATATGAATTCTTTCACTAAAAAATGATATGAGTGTCTGAATGAAGGGTTGGTTGATAACATGTAATATTTTCCCTTTCAAGATTTATGATCAAGCAAGGAAGCTAACTCAACCATTGATGCTTCCAAACAACCTCTCTCATGTTTATGTTTTTTTGGATGAATCTCCACTATTTATGTACACAGTTGATCCATAACAATACTCAAATCATTGGTCACAACACTTTGGCATGATAGTTCCTAAAAATAATAATATTTATAAATCGTGTTTCATAGTGATAATGTGAAGAATCATATTACTACTCACCATGATAATGTTCTAATGATAAATAAAAAATTAAAAGAAGTTACTTATGTAACCGATGGTTTGAAAAAATGAAATATACTAATTCTTTTATTGGGGTTAATGGAATTTAGATGGTGAAATTCATTTTAATGGGGTAAAGTGTACCAACTATAGACATTATGATATATTCCCCATCAAATGATTATTGATATATTATGATACACTCAAACCCAAGTATAAATATTCAATAATATAATATATATTAATAATCTAGTAATTAAATAATATAGTTCGATGTTTCGTAACTAAATAATGAAAATCTTATGGTTTATAAATTTATAATGTAATATCATTTGAAATCTATTTATTGGAAATAAAAATGAAATCATATTAGTATAAAATTGATTTTTTTCTTCCGAAACAATTTTTATACATATAATGTATTTTTGTTTCATAATGTTCATTAATAACTATTGGAAAATGATTTTACTGAAATCTAAATGATATATATTTAATAATATTCTTTCAAATTAGACTAGTGTTTTTTGTAGCTGATCGATATAAACAAATTTATTTTTATAATTAGAAATAAAATTTACTACAAATTGATATTCATCATGGAATTATTAAAAATAATTCTTGAAATTATATAAATTAAATAATGAAAATTTTATTCCGAATTTAGAATCAAGAATTCAAAATTTTAAAAATAGGTATCATTTATTTTTTTTCTAAATGAATGATAACCATTGTAAAAATTATCACCCAGCAATAAGAAAATCCTGTTATCATAAGATAAAACATATTTTTTAGGTCATTATATTTTGACATAATTATAACCGAATTAATTTACTTATATCCTAATCCCATTAGGAAAAAATATTACACTTTAAGAAAAACATTCTTTAAAAATTAAAAAAAAAAAAATATATATATATATATTTTAAAGGTTGGCGCCGAAGCCTCATTTTTATTATTAACGCAAAGCAAAGACCACTTTAACTGGGTAGAGGGAGACCCATTACATAGCCCGAAGGCCCAGTGGGTATTTAGCCCATTACATGACCCGTGGGCCCATTTTTTTGGCCCAAAGCCCATTCTATGAATAGTAATGCTACAGTACCCACGTTGCTACAGTACTGCACAGCACCCGCCACCGCTATGGTGCTCTGCCGCCGCTACAGTGCCCGCCGTTGCTATAGTGCTGCCACTGCTACAGTACGCTACAGTAGTGCTATAGTAACCAGCGCCCAATGGGTTTTGAACCCCCATTTTTCATGTAGATTTAAGGGGTGCTTACCACTAACCCAAACCCCAACTACACAATATAATATTTATTTAGAATAAAAATTCAAAATTTCACTCTCTTACTTTTTAATATATCTTATGTGTTAAAACATTGAAAAATAAATGTTTTGAATAAATTTTAATAGTTATATTTATATTAATGTAATTATTTTCAACATTTACATTTATCTAAAAACATTATTTATTATATAATTACCTTAAATTATTATGGAGTACAAACACATTGTTTCCTCTCTTAATAGATAAATAAAATGAATAATTTAAAAAAATATTAAAACAAACATAACAGAATTTTTATTTAGTTTTTTGTGAATTATAAAAATTCATAATGAATATTTATATTTTTGAAAATAATTATACAAGAAATAAAACTTTTTCTAGGTGTATATAAAGTCAAAAAAAATATTTGTCCCAAAATTTACATTGATGATAATTTCAAATAAATATTATTTTTTATGGATATAAAATTAGTAAAAATTAATATATTTGGATAATTGAGTAGAATATGGTTGAAAATATCATTCATGGTACATTTATGTGTCACCGAAAAATTTATCATAAAATTATTTACTGTATAAATTTTAAATTTTTTCAACAACAGTTAAGGTTGAAAATAGTTAATGGAGTGGTTAATTAACATTAAAAATATTAAAAAGACAATAAAATATATTCAAATTTATTTAAAATATGTCACTTCAACAAAACATATTTTTATTATCATTAATTAAAATTTATAATCATTTTAAATTAGAATTAATTTATAATATTATATTATTTTTGGAAATTCTACGAGTTCCACTCACCCAAATTATGAATGGGTACACCACAATTCTATTGTTTATAAAACATTGAGACATATATCTTGAAAAAAACCTACAAAATAATCTTAAAATAATCATTATAAAAATTCAGTAGGTTTTTTTCTTCCCAAAATTCCTACCATATGACCCTTAAGAGGATATATAAAGCTATTATTCAGAAAAATGATATAATTCCCTTAATCGATAACATTAATTTTATAGGTAATGTTTTAAATATATAATAAATATATTGGATTCATAATAAAATCTATAGATTAGGAATCCAAAATATATTAAAATTTTATAATTATTATGAAACAACCATTTTTCACCAACATAGTCATCAAATGTTTTGAGAAGGTATAACTCATTCATTCGTATGACTTATATTCCCCGAATAGAAATATAATTAATTTTACACTACTATAATTCATAGATGGATATTATGATGTGTGTGAATTTAATATATGATATCTATAAAATTATTACAATTACTGAATTATATTATCACATTTCATTTATTACCTTTAAATCCATTAGAAAATGATATTGTCTCTCAAGAATACATATGAATTTCCACCACCATGAAGTGTTGTGATTTGTTTTATCATTTATGTTTTATATTTATGGTAATAATGATAAATTTAATGAATATATATTATATATATAATTAATAAATAATCTACAAAAGGAAATTATTGTTTTTGTTTTTGTTTTATCAGTCAAAAGATGAAAAAAATATTTATTCATGCGTATAGAATGTCATCTCCATGAATAGTTTATTTAATTTATCAATCTCCACATTTTGTGTGTGAATCTAAATATATACAAAGACAATGAATATTAATTATAATTATATCACTACATTCATTTTTAAAATGATGTAAGTGAGTTAAAATTACAAAGACTATGTGATCTAAAAGAGTTTCTTCTCTTCTAGTTCATGTGACCAAAAACACATGTGCACGAACTCACATTACCTAGAATGGTGTTTTTGTGTTTTTTGGGTGATATAGTACAAAAGAAGAAGAGTAGGTGAATAAATCAATAACTCCCATAAAATTTGAATATTTGATTACAATTTTTGGTGGCTGAGTTAGGTGCTATAATTGATGTCGCAGAGGGATGGGATGTTGATAGAGGAATTATATCTTGAGTGGTAAATTATAAAAGAATCATTTTTTCAAGTAGGTGCATCATGTGGCACCCACAAGAAAGAATTTAAATTAAATATTGATATTTCATGCATGCATGGAACTATGAGAGGTTGAGGGTGTTTGTAGGACACCAAAGGATCACTGATTATTGGACTCAACATCTTTAATGGAATGAGTTATTAAATCAAGGATGGTACTAGAGATCTATGAAATAGAATATCCCTATTCTAACATTACAACATCAAAATTGTGTTGGATGAATTATAAGATAACCCCATTGATGGATTAATTCAGGAAAATAAGAAAACATCATGGTATTTAGTAAATTTTATTATGAAATCTAAATATCTCATTGGAAAATGAATAAATATATCTCACACATGGACGCAGAGGAACGTTATTAATAACAACATTTGTTGAAATGATAGTCTTATTGAATGTCTAATTTTTTACTATAGAACAGGATACCTACATCATGATTTTAATATTATTATCAGTGATAATATATTTTCAATTAATAACTACATACCTATTTTTTTGACCATGGTTTTATTGAATCTATAATAAAAAATTAATTTTGTGTGGTTGAATGAAATGTTTTCTTTTAACATATATGGAATTAATTGTATTTTTTCACTATCATGACAACTCAATAGTTGTGATACTCCACTAAATTTATCAATAAATATTTCTAAAATAAATTTTTTTGTTAAGAGTAATGAAATTTTAAATTTTTAAATAAATTATTTTATTATAAAAATGGTATTTCCATAAACAATGTTTATAATGATCTTTAACAGTATTACAATTTATTAGAGAAAACAATCCTTGAGATTTGTTTTGTATTCCTAGGGAAAATATACATGAATATTATCAAACTGTGACTCTTCCCTTAATTTATTTATTTTTTTAATTTTTATTTAATTACTGATTTTTGATCTTTTTTATTAATGTTTGGGTCTCGTTGCAAATAAATTTGTTTTCAAATATTAAAACATTATTGGGTAAAGGGGTTCTACACATTGGGTTTTCACGGTAAGGTGTAATAATGAAACAAACATGTTTGATGTTCTATCATGTATAAAATTTTTCTTTCCAGGGTTGGAGGATGATACCTCCATCCTTATAGATTTCATATGAGTAACCATGCAGTGCCTCATGATTGTCTAGTAGTGATAACATGGTTGGTGCACAGTGTGGTAAACCCTACAAAAACCCTTCTATATTTTCTACAATTATTTCTTATTATTTTTATTTTTATTTATATGTTTTTATTCCCTAAAATATTTCAATCTTTTTTATATACATTGTGCAATGAATGCTCCCCCCACAATTCTCCAGTCGCATGCACCTCACCATTTCGACTCCCTCTTCCCCTCATTGATTCCTTTTTTTCTAAATTTTTCCTATTTAATTATCTAATGTTAAACCTACTGTTTATCCCTCTATCAATTTTAGGGGTTTTCACCTCTTTCAATGACCCATAATATTTTTGAAAAATCTTGGTTGATGGTTGATAAAATTATTGACGATTTTTGTGGTCAGATATAGAAGTGGGACTCTCGAGTAATCTTCATGTCTATTTCAACACCATCGGATGGAGGAAAATTAATTATGATCATTTTAGTTTTCACATGTAAATTTGTGGTTGGTTTCATCTTACCTTGTTGTTTTTAAAATATTTTGGTGTATGTTGGTAATTTTTGGTTCCTTAGTAAATTTTTTTTGCGTCTTGGACTTTTTAGAAGTTGTTTCGAGACACATTAGAAAAATTAAACTTACATAGGTATGAATAGGTAACTGTATATATATATATATATATGTTCCCCCGTTTTATGTATTCAAACATAAAATGTGTGAATATATACATTGGGGTTGTGCTTGAGCCAAATTATGGGAATTACCTCACAAGTTCTAGTGGTAACCAACCATCCTAATCATTGTTTAGATAGTGTTTTAGTGTCACTTCTTCTAGCGTAAATCATGCACAAAAAAATCTGGTCTACATGGCATACTATACCTAGTCTTACTTATTATGGATTGGGCTTCCCATGTTCATATTCCAAATGTTTGTGGTTTTTTATAAAGAAATAATATACATAATATCGATATTCTTTATAAAACCCCAACCAAGTTCATACCACCAATCTACATCCTTAAGAGAACCCCCTATAAAATCATATAAGAAAGTTGTGGGTTTTTGTATGTATTTATAACCTAGGTATGAGGATCCTAGGACCCCATAGTCCCAATATAAATAGGTATTACCTATGGTTCTAGATATATCCTACCTGTATTTATCTATGGTTTTATTTTATAATATAATTTAATAAACTCCATTAAATGTTAGAATTAATAAAAATATCATTTATTCCCATGAATTTTTGATACCTAATGGATTTGTTTTCTTATATAGTTATTTATGTAAATATCATTCTCCCTATTAAAAATGATTTATCAGAAATATCACATGATTTATAGACACTTTTATAAATATAATGGGAGGTGGTTTTCTTTAAAATGGATTCTTTCTTCTTTTTTCCTATAATAATTGATAAACCCAATTCATATATGACTTATATTAAAACATGAATGAAATGGCTTAATATTAAAGGTAATGAATTTGGAATAGTTTATTCATTCATGCCAAATAAATTTTAATACTAATTTTATTATTCAAAATTTGTTTTTAGATTCTATTGTGGTATTCTTCTTGGACATGGTTTTCACAGTGTGACCTTGGTTCAGTTGTTAATGAAGAAAAACATGGTCAAATAAATGTGTGTCTAGTTTTATTTATATTCTACTCTCAGTTAAATTTTCATTGAAATAATTTTATTTATGTTTTATTGTTTGATAAATAATTACCAATTTATTATTCATGACTCCAAGTACTATATTCCATCCAACAATGATTGGTATCACCTCGCGAGCCTTTTTACCGGTCATCATGGGTGACCTTTTTGCAGTTGATATAAGTTAGTTCATAAGAAATGGTATGAATGAAGGCCCTTGTTATTTTGGTTTTTAGTTATATAAGAAATAGTATTGTAGAGGGTCAACTGGTTGGTCATGGTTTGGTACATAATCACCAACACAATTGATGATACCTGAGTCTACTTTAGTAGTTGGTTTTCAAATCATTATTTTATATTTTCGGTTTATGTTGTTAGTGTTTTTGGAGTCATCTAAGCCTAATTATGTTGAGGATGATAGTTAATGTTGTATATTTCTAAACAATGATAATACCTATTATAAAAATCCATGTGGACCCTACATACATGGCTCAATATAGTTATATTGGTTGGTGCATGATCAGTGCATTGTTTTATAAACCATGTGGAAAAGGTATACATGGACTATAATTCCCAATTCTAGTTATTTTGTTATGGGTGACTCATTTGTAATATTTTTGTTAGTATGAGTAAATTTTTTGGGGTTTTTCCAAATAGATATAATATTTAGTGTTATAATCCACTTTTAGATTTCTAAAATGGGAATCCTAGCCTTTTATTGAAAATTGATGGTAAATTGGTTTCAATTTCCTATGATATTATAAAATTTAAAATGGAAATTGAATCAGATGTGATTGGTTTTGATATAAAAATTTTATATTCCATATTTGGAATTCCTTATGACTATTCACATATTTATGTGTATTGAGGGGGTGCATGTTGGTATGGATGGATGGATGATATAAGTGGAATTGGGATGCAGTCAAATTTGACTATTCATGGGATATCATGGGTGAGTATTAAATGTCAACTATTTTACATGGTTCTTCCAATGTTGTTTTATAAATAGAAAATTGTTTATTCAAAAAAGGGTATTCTGTTATAATGAGATTTTTTATATTTAAAAAGAAAATTTGGAGGTTGTATGTTTTTTATTGTATATGTGTTGGAATGGTTATAATTTTAAAATAAGAAAATTGTATTTGGAGAAGGGTGGGTTTAGAAAAAAAATAATTTTTTAAAGAGTAATGTTAGTTTGTTTTGTAATATTTTGGTGTTATGATCATTGTTTTCAGTTTTTTTCTTTCTGTTATTTAGAAGATTCTATATAAAAACACCCTATAGTTTTATTAGCATTCTATTCCAGTTTTGGACCTTCCCAGACACCGATGTAGTTGAGGAGTCATAATCTTATCAATATGTTCTGGTTTCTAATAGTCATCAATTTACATTAGATCATATTCAGTGGAAATGTGAAGTTTAAAGTATCATCATGTTTTTTGAAACACTAAATGCCTTGAGGGTGATGAATTTATTTTTATGTTTAAAAGTACTATGACTAGACTAGTTGAAGGTGGTCGTTCTATTATACTTGAAAGATGGTATGTCTTGATATATATTCAAGATCAATTTAATAGAGTGGTTTATTCCTGAAGAAGTGAAGGAGAATAATGTGAAAGGATCAAACATTTATTAATAGTTCATCATAAGGTGAAGGTGAATGTTGATATAATCAATGAATTAGTTTCCATTTCTATAGAGATTGTGTCGAGTGATCAGTTAAAGGTTCTCTATTTGAGTGGGGTATCCATATTGGGTATTAGGATCGTGTTCCTTCATATGGGAAATTGTTAGGTGGAATCGCATGCATGTTAATTGTCTCGTATCATTTTTTTTCTTGTGATGTTTTCCCATCTTATGGGGGGATTAAACTATAGGATCATATTGCATAAAAAACTCATTTACTATTCATTTCATTCATTCACTGGCCCATTAGGTTGTTTGTTTCTTCTGTGGCTAGTTTTTTTATTCTCATTCATATTTACATACATCCATGGGGAATTTTTGAACATGTGTCCACTCATGTGACTAGACGAACTATTTGTGATCTGGGAATATCATATCCTCAATGTATTGTAGAAGATCATTAAGACATAAAGGCTTCAACATTAGGTCTCAGAGTGAATATTTTATTACATTCAGGAAATTACATAGAGTGGGGGTGTCCGTCCACAATTTTTTTGTGTGCTGATGATGTTTGGACCATTAATGTTTTCCTCTTAGGTGGTTCTCTATTTGTGTAAACCTTTCATTATGATGTTCTTAATAGATTATTTCCTACAATTTAGGTGGGTTTTCACTGTGAATAGGCATTTTTAAATGGTTAACCATTTTCAAAAATGGTTTAATCTTTAATTTTCTCACATGATCATATTCATGAGTTTTAGGGATCTATTAAATCAGGGGTTGTTTGGATGCTCACAATTAATTGTTTTCATTGTGTCCCCCATATTTTAGGGGATAGTTCTATTTTGATTGATATTATCTTAAATGTTGGGGAGATCCACCATGGATCTCTTATTATTTTCAATTTCTATAGTGTATTTAAGCTTTATCATATGCATGTAAATTTCAAGACCTCATTTTGTAGTTATATTTTATTTAGGGTTTAGTTTATATGATTTTTTATTGAATTTACTTTTTTCTTGATATTTCATTCAAAGGATACTTCTGAGTTTTAGTTCTTTTTGGTATCAGATTTAGTCGATGTGACTTTATAAGAGAAAAAACGTTTTCACGGTGAAGGAAATTTTCATGACCCAACCCCAACTTTCTTGTGTTTATTTTATTTTTAATCATTTTTGTATGTTTGATAATTTTGGTTGAGGTTTTGGTTAGGTTATCGATAATTTATGTTGTAAATTTTAAAATTTTATAGAGAAATGTGTATTTTTCATGGGTTGGTTGTGGTTAGGAGTAACTATGAATGAATATTAAGTGAGGGTCTCTAAACTAAATGAGTGTTATTTAGAACTATTGGATCATGTTTTTTCTATCCATGTGACCTAGCTATGTGTAACTGTGCGGTACCTCGTGCAAGTATAAAAGGGACAGTAGTGCTGGTGCAAGATTTTCTAAATGTTCCAATAACTGTGTTTTTTGTAAATAAATTTTTTATTTAATTATTTCTCTTTTTTTCTTTTATAAGTATTATTTATTTCTCCATTCTCTACTCTATCTGATTTGTGATGCCTCCCCAACTCTATTATCCCAAAAATTGAATTACACCATCTTGGCTCCCTCTTCTTGTCGGCAATTCCTTTTCAGTTATTGAGGATTATTAGTTAGTTTCCCAAATTTAATTCCTCATCTTCTTTCTTCTATTAATTTCATGGGTTTCCCCTCTTCCCATAGCTCCCTCCACATTCAGTAAAACCCTATATTGATGGTTAATCAATATTATGAGAATTTTTTGGGCTTGTGGGGGGTATCTTAGGTTGTCTTCATGTGTCTTTTAGTATCATCTATTGATGTAGAAGTGTATCTTTCTTCTTGGTTCATATGACACCATTTTAGGATGGATTATTTTTACCTCATTTTTTTTTAAAAATTCCAGTCATATTGCAATTTTTGGCTTTCTAGTATATTTTTACTACATCTTGTTCAACCTTTTAGTAGTCTTGATCCACTAGAGTCCAAAAAAACATAATTGTGTATTCGTATATAGGTTTATATATATATATATATATGTATCATTATTTTTTTGTATTCAATCATGGAATAATAAATATATACATTATGGTCTGGTGTTCTTATATATATATATATATATGAAAAATACATACATGTGTAAGTGTAAATGGTTATATGAATTTATATTCATTTATCTAAGGACACCCATCTACAGATTCATGGACATGAGAATATTTACATAGTGTTTATGTGTCATTATATATATGTTACTTTTATGTTCATTAAAATGGAAATAGGAATATTTGACTTTCTTTCATCAAAAGCATCAAACCTTGAGTTTTAAATGAGTTACTAATAGCTGAGCCTTTAAAAGAGTTTTCAATTGTTTTCATGTTTTAAATGTATGCATAATTATTAAATGTTCTGGATATGAAATAATTTTTTTTTCTCTTCGAAATGGATTTTTCATTTATTTTACATGGTTTTATAATCAATAAATGTTGACTTCATTTTTATAAAGGTTTCATTCCTATTTTAATAATGTTGGTTGCCTTGGTTGTTACATTGGTCTTTATAATTGATTAATAATTTTAAATAATCATTAAATAGCGTTATCTAATGTGAAATTATTAATTTCAAAATATTAAGGAATGCTTCTAACATTGTAAATGTCTTATTGAATTTGAAAAATCTACTTGTGGATTCTCTTTAATTATAAAATGTGGTTTGTTTGTTAAATGTGTGATTTTTATATGTTCCATATGAACATGATTGGGAACTATTGTGCGACATACAACGGGGGATATTTCTGAGGAGGAATAATGATTGTGAGATGTTGGATGTGTTTTGGGTAAAGAATATGATAGTTATATATATGCAATGTTGATAATATCCAAAAAAAATTATGGAATAAACACATGGGGACTCATTCACCTAGGAAATATGATTGGGTATAATACTCTAGGAAGATCAATATGGATGAGTGCTAGTTCACCTTATAGGGACTAATGAAAACAAAATAACTTTAAAAATGATGATAATTTATGGGGACAACAAGAACATGGGATGTCACTATCCACTAATGTATTATGCATGAGGATGATAAGGGTTTTTATGTATTAATTACAGAGGTATAAGGACCTTAGGTCCCCAAAAACCCAAGCTTCTTTGGGATTATTCATAGTGATATCAATATTTTATGAAATATTCTCTATGTAATTGTTCTATAATCTTGTTTCCTATATTACTTTACATGTATGAAATAATAAAAAATAATATATTTTAATTTCATTTTATATAAAATTATGTCATTGTTTTTATGCGAGTTTTAATTCATTACCCTCTCCCACTTGTAAATGATTTATTATAAATCTCTCATACATTGGAAATTGTTTAGGAAATAAAATAGAATGTGTGTTTTCTTAGAAATGGAAGTAGGTTTATTATTTCTTAAAAGAATTTAAATCCCCTATAATTATATGTTATATTTTAAAATTGGTATAACATATATTTATTTTAAATGGTAATCTATATGGAATATTTTATTTGGGAATGGATACTAATTTATAATACCCAATCTTATAGTAACATATCGTAGCTTCTGGGTGGTTAATAGGTTGGACTCAATCTCCACAGTGCGACAATGGTTCAGTGGCTGATCATGACATGTAGGTTACCATGGAGGTATGTTAGGTTTTATTTCTTTTTTCCTTCATGTTCAGTTTTTTCATGACCTATTTTTATTTACCTATTTATCTTGGGATTAATCATTTTATATTGGGTATTTTTATTACCTTTCACTGGTTTCCAACTGAATATGATATAGAACAACCATCGTCCATTTTTATAGACCAGATCAAGTGACCGCTTTAGGGATGAACTGGGATGGTTCATGATAGAATCCATCTTCATTCCTTATCTATATGTCTTATAATTATGAAGAGTTTTTTTAATGAAACATAGTTCTTTTCCATGGGTTATTCTGTGATGAAATTTTGGGATTTTTAGGAATCTTCATTATTTTTCAAATTTTAGTCTATGAAAAAATGTTCATGAAATATGATTTCTTTTAACAATTTATGACATTAATGTTTTCTGATCATTTACTACACGTATGTATTATTTTTATTATACTACTATGCTAAATAATAATTATTATCTCCAACTCGTTATGTAACAATGGATATTTGATGAGATAAACATTAATAGAATGAGGAGTTAACCTATTTCTGTTAGGGATTAAATCCAATGTGATATTCATAGGATTGAAAAAAGACTACTATAATTTAATGGAGTGTGAACCCTACAAAATTGTATAGTCATTTGATATATAGTTGACAACTATATAATTGTGTTATTATATTTATGTGTTTTCTAGAAACTTATGTCTTATGAAATTTTTTCATCTTTTAGATCATGTTCATTGATTAAATTTTTAGTTATGTCTTATTTACTATCAAAAATTATTCCATGATTCAATTTTATGATATATCATATGTATTTTATGTTTTTAAAGGTCATGATAAGGTTCTCATTCAATTATATAATTTTTATGATAATGTAATCTTTTACATCTACCGTGATTACCCTTAATTATCATCTAATATCCATATTCGTATTTTTACTTTCCTATTGATATGAATAAAATTTTTATGTATTATGTGTCGTATAAGGGTTATAGCTTTGATGAACTATGATTATTATGATGTAGATAATTTATTAAATTATTTTTCTAAAAACTTTTTCTATAAATTTAAAGCACTATTATTCAGGGATGGATAAATATTTTATTCAAATAATTTTCAACTAACGATATGCAATACTTAAGAATGCAATGTATAGGTAAAAGTACATAACATTCTAAATAATTTAAAACACATTAAAACTTGTTATTGAATCAATATTGGGTAGTTCTCTAATCATCTGAATTTAATGGAGATTCTCTAAACCATGAAATTAAATTCAATGAAATGAATATCTAACATTTTACCATGAATTGAGACTTCATTTATTGTCTCCAAAAACATATTATCATATAATATTAAATATATAAAAAACATGGGAACAATAATCTCCTCATTTTTCTTTTATTTTCAATATCTCTTTATATTGATAAAACACAATATTTTTACTAAAAAAAATTATCCCCAATAATTGATGTAAAATAAATTGGATAAGTGGGTTTATATTCGTCTCTTATCCCTCCATTCAGTGAACTCACATTCTCTAGCCCTATTTATAGAGAAATATAAAATCACATTGTTCTCTTAGAGAGATGAATTTAGTTAGTCAACATTAATTCTGTGTTAGATAACCCATTGTTGATAAAACTAGATACACCAAGGAATGTATACATTTCTTATAAACATTGATGTATGTGAAATTGTGATAATATCATTATATTTATCAAAACAGGGGTTGTAGAACATGAAATACATGATTCTTCACAAAATTTAAGAAACTCATTAGAATGATCAGGTGAAACAATATCACCCCTCTTATCACATCTTGTTACTAAGAAAACACTCATATTTAATTGAAAACACTAATACATTTTTGAATGGTGGATGAACGTGCAATAGGCATACCTCAATATTGATTTTAAAAATATTTCCTAAATTTTATGATTGAGTGGGTATTAATTCAATGCTAAAATATTTTTATGGTGTACATCCTATAAGAGATAAAATCGTTCTTCTACTTCATTTAGGTCAATATAATCCTTGATATAAAATCTATTAATGATGTCTAGATGTGATGTCCTCCATCATATTCATTAATTACCTCTACAGATGTTCATACAATAAAAAATAATAGCGATCAAATAGGATCATCTTCGTTCTCTAGAAGTTAAATTTAGGAAGATATTTTACTCTCATCCAAGGCCATTCCAGTCATATAATCTCAGAATGAGAAACTTTTATTAGGATCTTCTTTCAATAATGAGTCACATCTTTTAAATGTTCATGGTTTTTCCCTTGATTTTATTCTTTGTGTGGAATACCTTTTTCTACCTCAGTTTCCATAACCACATGATTCACATTAATTTTAAAATTATTTATATCACACTAGATAGAATTATACAATATCTTTTTACTTATCCATACAACCAGACACTCTTTCTTGACATTATTATTCTTCTTGGAATCATCACATTTTGTTCCAATGTTTTTTTGAAGCCTATTTCCATTCAAAACATATGGAATGTCATTTGCCTCTCTTTTCAAGAAATTATAAAAAATGTCACCATCTAAGTTAAATATTCCACCAACATCATTAAGCATTAATTTTAATTTTGATATGGAATCTTAGAGGCATTTTTATTTTAGATAAATTTATTTTATTGATTTTTTTTAAAAGTCATATTGCTTTGTTCATGTAGAATGCCTTACATGTAACCTTGTTTCATATCCTACCTTAAATTTTATTTTATTACTCCCCCCAAATTATTAGACCATTATTACATGACTGCTAAATATAGGATTTAGTCATAATCATCTCTAATAATATTTGAATCAATCGTATAAATATTCAAGGAAATCTATATTTTTGTTGTTGACATATTCATTTTCTATGGATTTCTCTTATATGGTACAAGTCTTATATTTTATTTATTTTCAATCCACCTAAATTTGAGCCGTTTAATACATTCATGAATTATCATTTTATTCAAAACATAAAATTAATTTTACCATGACTTATAGAAACAAAATCTATGGCTAATGATTATTATTCAATTATTTTTTGGGTAATTCTATCCATAATTCAGAGATAGTGAAATACTTTATTTTTAAGTGTATCGAACACATTATTCGAAAATTATTCAGACACATATCATCATATTTATTCTTCAATCCTCAATTGATTTGGTGAGTTTAATAGTATATTTAATTAACCATATACTCCAAGAATTAGGTTTGAAACTTCTATTATCACCTTAATCCACATTTCGGAATAAAATAGTTTATGGTTTCTTAGATACGTTATTATTGGGGATTTTTTCATTTTTATTAGAGTATGATGTCCAATTCCATTAATAGCCATTAATCCCATTGATAACATGTGTGGTAGTCTCTCAATTTCCATTAATTTTAGTGGATTCTGATAATGGTGATTCCTGATTCATCATTCTCACATCTAGCCAAAAATATATCATGATGAGGGTGTACTTATCATCCTCAAATAATCATACACTGTCTTTGAAATACAAATTTGACTACATTAACTATTCATCATGAATTTTATTTATTGTTGTGATGAATTATCATGGTCCATTACATTATTTTATTTCTCCAACAATTAATTGACCTAAAAATCCCTATTAAATTTTAATCATTCTTAAAATGTAGGAAAATATTCTACAAAAAAAATCACAAAGGTAGCGTTATCAAAAAAAATTCATTTTATTTATTTAATATATTCTCATATCATTCATTGGAATGATAAATTGTTTCATCTATTCTATTAAAATTTATAATGCGAGTGTCTAATATAGAAACTTGTTTAAAAAATTCCACAATTATAATATTATCCTTTTTTTTCATGTTTTAATTTTTCATCTCAAAGACCGTTTGTAATTGAAAAAATCTAATTCATTACATCACTGGGAACATTATTTATATTTATATTTAATTCAAATTTATAATAAATTTCTGATAATCTATATCATGTCTTGATTATTCCTTTTCAAAATAATAATAAGAAAAATAATTGTCAAAACATATATAACATTGATTAATTTCAATTGGTGGTGTATCTGGCTTTAATAAACGATTATTATTTAACATCCTTTCATTCCTTTTCCTCCTATTATTATGAGTCATGGTAGAATAATTCAGAATTGTATACAAAAGAGTAATTTTTATTTTCTCCATCCATTCTAACTCTCTCATTTCAAGAATTATAAAATTCATAATAACTAATTTTCATCTTAGTGGTAAACCTATAATGATTCCACCAATTGTTTTTCACACCTACTTAAACCCTGAGGGGGTTAAATAGTTTCTTAATTTTACATATATTTTTTAATTCCACCATTTAATCTTGTAAAGGTTCTTAATCAACTAAAATATTATTATAGCCTCACCCCAATATCATAATTTCCATAAAAGAGCTGAGATAAGGATATTAATAAGGTTCGGTGAATATAAAAAATAATTTCCATGATGGTTATACCAATAAATATAGATTCTATACTACAACATTATCAACTATTAAATAATCTCATAAAGCTAATAGTTATGCACCCCAATAGTAGAACATTACATCTATCTTAGTTATACACTCCACCAGTACAACTATTCTGGTTAGTTATATGGTTGACCATATTCTCCTACTCTACATTCCCACCAGAGTCTTCCTAAGATTCCTTCACCAACTAAAAATCTTCCTCTTCTCACAACTCAAAATGAGATAATTCATCCAGTTTGTGGGTTGACTAGTTATTGGATAATATTTCAATTAAACTCCAAGAAATGATATGATCTATCATTCACATGCACACTTGCAACATCAAAATAATATAAAAATATCTTTTAGTGTTAATTAATTTTGGTCACATGTGTGCTATCTATTTCCTCATTGAAATAATGATCAGTATAATATTATTCGTTATTTATTTGATGTACTGGCGTTGATAAAATGTGTTCATGATATATAAATATGCTCTCAAATATTATTTTCTAAAATATAAAACATTAAAAAATATAATTATTCTCAACATGGATCTTCACAATTATTACACAGGGTAAACATCATAATATACAAAGTGTCTGTTTTGCAGTGAAATCCATGATTATATATTTATACATTTAATATTTTATTTTAAAATTAAATTGTTTCTCAATGAATGTGAATGTCATTGGTGAATAAACATGTGAACAAACATCCTCTGAAAAGAAATAATATTTCTTGCATAAACCAGAATGAGTGTTAATGAAACCATTCTTTTGCACAAATTTATATTTTGAAAACTAGAAAAATTCATTAAATTAATATATCCTTATCTTAATATTCATGATATATATAAATATTTTACATTACATATTTAGAGAAAAGGAAAATATTAATATATTATTTTTACATAAAAAATTCACATAAAAATGTAAGGATTTTCATAAAGGTGTCCGGGATTATCAAAACATTATATAGAAATAATTATACCTAGGATATATTCTCCACATAAATCATTAGTGTGATGGTTACATTTAAATATTCCATGGGATCTATTCATAATTTATAAAAATTATAATTTACAAAGAGTAAGGTCCTCACCCAGTAGCGCAGAGCCAGTGCATTATTTTATTACATTGGAATGTTTACAATAAGGATGTATCTTAAAGGAATAAATAGTTTAGTAGTTTCAGAAAACAAGATACACATATAAGTTCAACATTACAACATGAAATGAAATACATAATATGGAATCACTATGAATCCAAGATTATCCACACAAGTTATTCAAAATATTTATCTTCACAACCACTGTAAAATAAGTCATAAGAAAGGGGTGATCTATGATTCAGGGTAAGGGTATGTAATATAACATATGTTACCATAAAAACAAATAGAAGGCATGGTGAACAACTAAACACACTTTCCTTTAAAATTATACTTGAGTATAATATGGATGGAATGAATGCATATTAAATTTTGACATATAAGTGATCATAAGAGAATGAATCATAACCATTGATATTATAATAGTTGTATAATCACATGTTTTATCAATTACTAAAACCATATTGAGATAATTAAAAATTCCTGATATATGGAAAATATTTTCAATTCCTCATCCATGACGTCTGAATGTACAAGGGTAAGGCCCCAAACAAAACCCAATTGTGTTTTGTCTCAGGAGGAAAATTAATGAATAGGGGGTTTATAGTGGCCCCTACCCATCACATTATATGTCCAATTCATTCCTCATTTGAAATGGTCTAATAATAAACAATATGAACATATGAAATATCATTCCCCACTTTGTACATACACTAACGATTTCGAGTAGTATGGGGAATGGTATCAAGATTGTACATACATAGTCAAAATAATCATAAACCATTGAATAAAACATTTTAGCTGATGAGAATAATATATTAACTAAAATAATACATAAAATTGAATAGAGGTTTTAAAATAGAAAAAAATACTCTAACAAAATAACTGGGGATCTTTTGAGAGAAATACAATTTTACATTGAAAAGAATAATTATTTTTGAAAACAATATTCGTAAAAATACAAGTAAATTAATTTAAGTTTTACATGATGAATGTTTTGGTTTTAGAAGAAATTATTTTTTCTTAAAATAATTGATATAATGAACTTGAAAATAGGATATATTTTGAGAAATTCCCTTGAAGAGAGCTTGTTAATTGAGATTAATTGAGAAAGATCTTTATAAACCATTCAAATCCCCATAAAAAATAAAGATTCTAATTGGTACCCATATACAGATAATTAAAATAGATTTTATGGGGAGTAAGTAAGAATAATTAAGAATTTAATTTTTATTATGTGAGAAAATGAGAAACCCAAAAGAAAAGAGAGGATCGAGAAGAAAGCCCTTACCATGTTTTTGAATATATTATTCACATGACCATAAGATGCTGGATAATAAAATTAAATCCATTTTTTATTAAATGAATTACCTTATTTTTTTTTGATTTTGAATATTTTTTATAAGTCTATTTATGACTCTTTTATGAGTTATAAGTTAATAATTTATTACTTAGTATCATTTAATTCATTGGTTTTCAGGATAGGCGTAATTGAATATGATAATGGAAGATCATATGGAATGGGTATAATTATCAATAATTTAATTTATATGATATTTATAAAAATCTAGTATTGTAAATTCATATAAATATAATTTTGTTATATAGTGTGAGTATGAATCATTAAATAAAAAATTTAGTGATGATAATTTATATTTTAATGAGGGGTTTTCAATCACAAGGAACTAGTTTTTATCAATTATATAATATCATGTATAAATTATGGTTCAATAATCATTTTATAAGATATAATGAATATTTTTAAAACTGGTTCAGTAATAAAAAAAGGTTTCTTGAACATCCATGGAGAAAAAATTGAAGAAAAAACATTTTCGTGTATGAAGGTTGTAAATTGGCACCTCTCTGACAATGATTTCATTTATAAAATAAAATAGATGGATTGAAGAGATTAATAATGGATATTACATAAAAATTATATAATTTTATTATATATATGATACCTGAGTTATCATTATCAATTGGACATATGTGTTGATGTGATAATAATAAAATAAGGAACATAAAATCAATTAAAAATAAAAATGGAAGATGATTTTACTTCTAGAGTACTCCACCTAGAGAGCCTCCTTATGAGAAGAGGTTTTGGACTTTTGTAAAGAACAAGAGATCTAGGATGTGGGGAGAGACTAGGGAAGAATATTTCGGTAGAACATTGAAAATATTAAAGGCTTAGGTCAGGGAAGTGAAGAGGGAGTGAGGGGTGGGTTTTATAGAGGAAGAGAGGAATTATTTTTGAATATCATATTAATTATTTTATTATTTTTCTCAGTAAAATCCTCAATGTTTAATTATTTTGACCAAAAACAGTAATAGGTACATGTGGGTTTCATTAAATTACTATTTAAATTATCAATGACTTAATAACGAGGCATAAATTGATATATTTTTCATATTTCATAAATTATAGAGTCTCACTATTCACCAAAAATTCACGTATTTCAGAAAAATCGCAAAAATTCACCCTAAACTTTTTTGATGCATAAAATTATAAAATTAAATAAATATTATCCAAATAATTTTATTTATAATATTAATGTAGTATTTAAATAAAATCATTATTTACATGAAAAATTCTTATTTTAAATTTAAAAATAATTTTATAATACCTTCAAAAATTAAGTGAGGTCTCATAAATTATCCTAAAATAGTAGGAAACATTATTTATTGAGAAATTTTTTTTATTAAAATGAATATTATTTTAAATACTTTTATAAATTTAAATTTAAAATTAAATATTTATTACTCATAAAAATATCTACACTTAATTATTTATTTTTAAAATATTCACTATCATTTGTAAGGTTCTGTATTTTTATTTATACATACATGGGAGTGCTTTTCATTCATAAGGGTACATTACTATGAATAAGGGTATATTACTATTAATAAGGAAATGTTATTATTCCCCAAAAAATGATAAATGATCTAATCAGACTCTAAATATGTTACTAATGACAACAGTGTGTGTAAGTTTTTTTGAAATACTAACCACAAATGTGGAAATATTATGTTCACCAGCTAGGTTATAAATATTTCATATAACAAAGTGTTTTTTTAAGAGGCCCAGTGTTGCATGTATTTCATATTAAATTAATTTGTTAAACCTTATTGTGTTACATTGTTCCCACCATACATGAATTCCATTCTCAAAATTTACTAAATTTAACCTTATAAAAAGATTTTGGTAGGTTTTCATAATATGTTTCTCAGGATCGCATGTTACATCTTCAATTTTATGGTTTTTTCAAGGTACCTTTAACAAATGAGTCACTTGATTCCTTAACTATTGTTCATTATTTTCCTAAATATGGATAGGCTCTTCATCATAATATAATTCTAGTTCCATTTACATAACATTAGAATAGATTACATGTGTTGTGACTCTACTGTAATTTCTAAAAAATGAGGCATGGAACAGATTGTGTACCTTACAAAGGCTAGATATAATTTCCAAAGGATAATCCAGATCTATAATTCTCTTTGAATGTTCAAAATGGCCAATGTACCTAGGGCTCAATTTACCTTCATTCCCAAATCATATAATACCCTTCCATGGAGATAATTTTAAGAAAATATTATCTACAACTTTAAATTCAAAATCATTCCTTTGATTATCATCATATATCTTTTACTTTTTTATGATTCTTTGATAGGGGTTTGAATGTTCTCTAACTTCATTTTTGTTTCCTCCTCAAGATCTAGGACCAAAAGATTCATTTCACCAACTTTATCCCAATACGTTGGTACACGACATCTCATTCAAAACAATGCATCATATAGTTCCATTTGAATACTTAAATAGAGACATATATAGTGGGAAAACACCATCAGTGGTAAATAATGATCCCATATACCTTGAAAATAAAGTGAGAACGATCACAACATGTCTTCTAATTTGTGGATCGTCCTTTCTGAATACCCGTCAGTTTGAGGGTGATGAGATGTACCCAATCGAATCTCGATATCAAAATTATTTTGAAGACTTTTCCAAAATATTGATTTGAATAATGGATCATGATAAAATAAAATTGAGATATGTGGTTTATAAATTCTCACAAAATCAATGATATAGAGTTGTGCAAGGCGCTCTAGTGGAAAATCTTATATTATATCCAGTAAATGTTCAAATTTCGTATACTGATCCACAATTACACATATTACATTACACTTTCATGGAGTTATGGGGAATTGATTGAAATAAAAAATATTTGTTCCATACAAATTTTTTATATGAATATGTATAGGTTTCAGAACTAATCTATGATTTTTTGGTTCAGCCTTGACTTGTTGACAGACTAAACATATTGATACATATTTAGGAATTTCCCACTTTATGTTTTCCCACATGAAATTTTCATTTACATCTATATAATTTTTTTCTACTAGGGTGTATATTGAAATTTATGTATGTGCATCATTCAACATCTCTCTTTTCTGCTCTGGTATTGAGGGAAGACATATCCTCTTTCTAAATTTAAAAATTCTATCTCCACACACAAAATAATCCATCGTTTCATCAATCAAAAATTTAATTTTCTATTGAATATTCTCATCATCAGTCTATTAAGTTGTAATTATTTCAAAATATGGTTGGAAAACCAATTGAAAATAAAATGATGTTTCACTATCTTTGATAATTCTGGTATCTATCTTTATTAGATCCATGATTCCATTATCCCTTTAAATCCTTATTTTTTTCAAACACCATGATCATTCCTTCTAAACACATCATTTTCCTTATATTCAATTCATGGGTGGTAGTGTATGGAATAATCATAATTCTTGACTAGCTAAATCCATCACTATTACCTCATGTTGATTTATTTCTATGAGAAGATATATTTTTAAACTCTAATTGTTCATATATATCTCACAACTTTCTCCATAGAGAGAGTGTCTCCTTATATTAAATGATATAATTACAGCTTCAAACACTATATCATGAGATGGATTATATTTTTTCATGAATTTTTATGTTCATTGATTCATAGGCAATAACTCTATCATTATGTTTAAGGACCCACATCATTCATTGATGCATCACTTTATATCATAAATCCACCATTTCTTGATTATAGATTCACGATCAGAGAAATCACTAATATCCTATTCAATTATTAATAACATTCCTCAATTTTTTTGCCCATAGAAACATAACCGCATTTTTATTAATTTCATTCAATTGGTCAGATAAACGAGAAATGTTATGAAAAAATGCCAATAATACCCATGTATCCCGATAAAACTATAAACCTCAGTTACGTTTTTAGAGTAGTCCGTTACTGAATAGCCTATGTCTTTGCATGATAAACTATGATTCCATCCTTAGAGACAATATGACCAAGAAATGAGACTAACTAAATCCAAAATTCACACATTTTAAAATTCTAATATAATTCATTTCTTCTTAGAGTCTGCAGGTTAAAGCATATATGAGTCCCTTGATATTCATATCTTTTGGAGTATACTAGGATATTATCAATAAGTTCCAAAACAAATTCATCAAGATATTCCTTGATCACATTATTCACTAGATCCATGCTATCAAAGGGTGTATTAGTCAGTGAAAAGGGACTTACTAAAAAATATTAATGCCTATATCTAGTTCAAAATGTTGTCTTTGAAATATTTTATTTCTTCAAAAGAAACTAATGATATCCAAATTGAGAAAAAATGTTAGAAACATTTTATTCCCTGTTATGTTAATCCAATAAATTATTAATATAATTTTGGGGTATATGTTCATTATTTTAATATAATTTATTTATCTATAGTGAATTCATAGCTTATTGGATACATCATTCTTCTGGACATAGAGAACAGTGGCTCCCCATTGAGAAACACTTGGGGTGGATAAATCTTTTTTCACATAATCCCTCTAGTTGTTTCCTCAGTTCTACTAATTCTACTATGTCAATTATATAAAGAGTCATTGATATTTTCATTGCAAGAGAAAGTAAATCAATTGAAAACTAAATTTCTTATTCTAGTGTATGTCCAAGTTAATCCTTTGTAAATACATATTGTATTCCCTCAAGATAGGTATAACATAAATTTGAATATTTCATTCCCCAATCATTGATATTAATTTCTCATCCACCCCAATAATTGCATTCAGTAGAGATACTGGAGGTGGCTTAATATAAGAATCAGATGGTGTAGATTCTTCTCTAACGATAATGAATTTTACGTGTAAATACTCTGATTTTTCATGTATTTTTTAATTAAATATAATTATTACGAGTTTGAAAAAATTTACGTCACGTGATTCCAAGACCTCAGAATGAATTTGTAAACCTTTTTTAGCTACGTTCAGTAATGTAAAGGGTGGAATTTTCTATGTTTTGAACCGTTGCTCAGATTAAAAATATGTGGGCACCATTGAATCCAGAGTGCCAAAATTCGCTTAATGGAGGATACACTTTGACCACAATAGGTTTGGAGAACAATTAATGTTTTTGGACTTTTAAAAGAATAAAAAAAACAACTTAGTATATTTTTATTTTCTCTTTTATCTATTCCTCCAATAGACAAGAAGCAATGTGGGACCATTGATGTGTCAATCCAATAAATGGCATAACCTTTTAATCCTATGTAATTACATCATTGAGGAATTAGGAAGGTTCCTAATTAATGAGCTCCCATTAAATCCCATGAGTGTTAGGCAACCTCCCCTATCGTATTTATATAGAGAATGGGAAGAGGTATTGGAACTGCTTCGCCAAGAAATGATGTGCTGGTAATGTGCCCCAATGCCAACCCTTGGAGGATGAAGACAGTTTTAGTAGGAGGTGACGAGCACCACTGAACGGCGAACACCGATTCTTCCACATGTGAAAGCACTCCAACAAATTTATGAAGGGATTTATCTTGTTTTTAAGCTCCTTGAGATTGTTGAATTCTATATCTCCCTAATCTTACCAAGATAACCTAGAGGGAGTGGGTCAAACAAAGAAGGCCAACACCCTCCTCCTTTTTTGGAATTGATATATTCTTCGTGGGTATTTAATTTGGGTTGGAAGGAAGCTGAAAGCTGGATTACTGTGGCAGCTGGCAATGGACGACTGTGAAGGAAGTAGCGGTGCACCTTTGTGTGCCCTAAGAGTAGGGAGGAGTCGATGCCCCCATGACGCTAGTGGATCCAGCCGTAGAAGGGGAGGGTGGCGTGAGTAGCGCACCACCAGCGAGAAAAGGGCCGGAGCCGAAGCCGCGTCAGAGGGCGGAACCCGAGCCACCAGTGGGTTATACAATGAATGGGTGGTGCCCATGTGGTGCCACTGCTTCACAAGCCAAACCACATCCAGGACGTTTAGGCATTCAAAAGACCGGGGGTCTCACCCCCATGCTTCTTGGGCGAACCCCACCGCGGGCTGGTCCGGAGGGTATCCCTTTTGGGCCGGACAGCCCCATTGTGGGTCTCCCCCAGCGGGGCAGGCCACCCACTAGTGGGTTGGTCCGGACCTCGACTTAGTGGGATGATCCCATTGCGGCCCTGTTCAGCTGGGCTGGACATTGATCCGGATGTGTCAACCTGAACCGGGTCGGTCCGACCAAGTCACACAGGACAGAGGCCCCACCAGACCCAAAAACACATAAATGGCCATATCATGAGAACCAGACCTCCATTTGATGAACAATCTATATTTTTTGTATCCATGGATTTAGACAGTTATTTTATATAATCCCCTTGAGTTTTGGAGACAGTTGGAGTATGGCCGGGTTGGATCGAACTCGAATCTAACAAAGCCCTCGGAACTATAATGCTTATAACTCATAGACCATGCATCTAATTGACGTACCCTCTATCATGTTTGAACCCTTATGACATGGAAGTAGTTATTATTAATCCTTTTAGAGATTGGTGGTGGTTGAGGTATGAGAGATATCTTGATGGGAAGATTTTATAGAACTCGAGCACACCAGGTGCGAGGAATCCTATGGTAGGATATAATGTGAAAATAGATCACCAATATTATGCGAGTCAGTATCTTTCAATCTTCTGTGGGATAGATTCTATAAAATCTAGTGTGGGTCAGTGCTCAATGATCCTATGTGGGTAAGCGTATACCAGTCATGTGTGGGTGATCAGGGGTTAGTACATATTGATCTTATGTGGCTCACTAGCAGAGTATCATAACAGAATAAGAATATCTAGCTAACGAAGAATCATATGTACTATTGTACTTATGTTAGAACTAATTTTCAGCTGAGTCTTTTCACCTTCTTTGTGTTTTCATCGTGGTGTTACCTGTGTGTTACTACTATCATTGTTGTGTTAGCTATGTGGTACTTCTGTCTCCGTGGTGTTACCTGTGTGTTACTTTTACCTTTGTGGTGTAGTCTTAGTGGTATTACTTATTTGGTACTTCTAACATTGTTGTGATATATCTGTGGTGTTACATGTGTTTTACTTCTATCTCAGTGGTGTTATATTTGTGGTATGCTTACCTTCATGGTGTTATCTTTGACGTATTCTTCCCTCATGTATGAGATGGGTATTTCTTGATAACTGATGTATATGTATGGTAAGATACCTAAGTAGAGTTGATGTCTATTTCTTCAATATTTGAGATTGAGGAATTTCTTTGTGGTATTCCTTTTTGGAACTCTGGGAGACCTACGGGGGTCTCGGGGTCCCTACTGAGTATCATTATACACACCCTAGCATTGGCTACAACTGCACCTTGTTGTTTCTTCTGCAGATGATGAATAACATTGATCGCGACAGAGGGAGCTAGGACTGGACAGTACTCAGTGGTGGACCATTTGGTTTGACATGACACAGGGACTACAGATCCTGAGCTATACCTACCCTTCAGGAAGGATCCTGAGTGGATGGTCCAAGATCCTTCTTTCACTTTTTAGTTTTATTTGTAAATTTCAATGGTAATTTTTCTTTTCAGTGGGGCTTGTCATCCAGACCCATTACATTTAGTACACTTTCACTATAGTAGTGTAGGCACCATAAATTGGGAAGAATTAGTACAAACAGAAATCCATAGGTACTACCTTGTGAAGCACATTCATAGAGCCTCGTAGCACTGCAGCCGATGCAAGGCATACCCTCCATGAACTCGCCATAGAGAAAATAGGTTGGAGGCTCTGCGGACCCATTTGACATTCGCGAACCCACCGTGGAGCAAAGAGGTCGGAGGTTACGTGAACCCATTTGATGTTCGCAAACCCACCATGGAGAAATGATGTGGGAGGCTCCGATAACACCCATTGATGTTTGCAAATCCCCCGCTGAACAATGAGGCTGAAGGCTCCGTGGTTACAAAAAAATTCCACGTGGCTTCAAACCGAGCGAGCTCTGCTTCATGGAACCTCTTTCCTATAAATACTGGTCTCCCCTCTAGCCCAAAGGATGGATCCTCTTACCATTCACCTTATTATCTCCCAAATCGTGAAGTAATCTCTACTTTGTGATCCATGAGCTCTTCAAGGTTCTTTTTCATCATGAAGTGCCTCCCCCTTTGCATGATTTCAGCCCCTCCTCAAGGAGTGATTCCTTTAACATAGCCCACGGGCCTTCGCGAAGGAAGGGGATCCCCAAGGGGATTTGAGTCTTTATGGAGCACTTTTTCTTCGCAAAGCACCCTCTGTGCACAAGTGACCCACATGCTATGTTAGTGTTATTGTGCTTCATAATGCACATTGCATCACAATGCTATGCTTCACAAAGAACCCTTGCTTCACGATGTACTTGTTTACGAGGGCCTTTCTACTTCGAAAAGAACTTTCCATATACACCTATACCCTATGACTAGGCTAAGCCACTTCCTTTTGCAAAGCATTCCCCTTCTTGAATCCCATCCACTAAATGAAGCACCAACACATCCCAAGGCTTCTACCTATGAGCCCCTTTGTTGTGCTATTCCTTTTCCAGTGCGATCTTATAGATTTCCATGAATTTACTTCAAAGTCTCTTGGGAGGTGCTTCCCGTTGCATTTCTTCACCTCATGCTTCTTCGCATAGGAATGAAAATGGCTATTGATTCTTTCCATATCCACGCTAAAGTGTACCCGTCAATGGATCACTCTATAACTCCCATTCTCCATAGAATTGATGATGCATTCCCTTACCCAAGGGGTGAGAGGTATCCATTATGAAAGTCCTAAGGGGTGTGTAGTGAGCCCACCATGTACGAGCAGCATGGAATTAAACTACCAAGAATCATCGTCCTCAGCACATGAAGTTAAACTGTGACCTCACCCTATGCATCTTATGTGGGGTTCCCCACCATAGACATTATACGTTCCCACTGGTCTCCACGGGAGTGAAGTCATTCCTCACATGGAATGAGATCCTTTTTATTGGAGTGGCGTCTATCCTTAGGGAATGGAAAACCACCTTGGTGTAAGCCCTTATATCTTCTTGAAGTATTTAGAACCCATGCTCCCCCTCTCTTCCATGGTGCCAAATCCCTCTCCCTCTGGGTTTTGTCACCACCTGGGCCACCACCTCAGGAGTATGTCCCAATCACTATCACCTTGTGCTGATAAATATGTGTATGGCCCACACCACTTCCATGGATTCACCTTTCACAGTGTGGCCGTCAGGTTATTGCTGCCTCTTGTTCCTCAAATCGAGCTTGTCTCATGTGGGCTTAGATAAAGCAATGACCATGAACTCCTCTCTGGGCATCCTAGAGTGTAATCCCCAAAACCCCTCCTGAACTATGTATACTTTTATAATTACCAAGCCAAGGTATGTAGGAATCCTCCCTGATATTCAATCTCACCAACCATTGGTTCCAACCTTCTTTACTTTGGTTCCCACTCCATCTAAACTCTGTTAATTTCGATCCTTTCCATGGTAAGGTATGTAAGAAGCCTCCCCGAGGTTAAATCCCACCTACCGTTGGTTCCGACCCCCTTCACATCTGTTCACCAAAGCCATTAGAACTATGTGTACTTGTATCCTTACCAAGTCAAGGTACGTATGATGTCTCCTTGAGGGTCAATCACAATAACCATTGGTTCATACCACCTTCACATCTGACCACCTTCATCCCACATGTCTTTAAACTGCATGCCCCCTTTTCATTCTACAAGATGTTAAACTACATCCAACATCACAATCTATGTGGGATTTTATCCTTGTCTTCTAGACAAGGTACATTAGAGGACTCCCTAAGGATCATCCCCATTCAGTGGTAAGCAGTTGTGACCCCATCCAGCGCTAAGTCGTTGCTATCCCTAACCCAATAGAAAGACATTGTGGACCTAATGCAGTGGTAAGCCATTGTGATTCCATGTAAGTGATAAGTCATTTTCCACCAAAACCATGTGGTTGCTACTATCATCACTCTTATTGGGACCCATATTGCTCGTTCATCTTGGTGGAGTAATACCATCCTTAGGATAATAACCATATGTAATCCCCAGTATATCATTGGGTCGTTGTCATTGGCGCACACCTTGATAATAAACATTCCATCCAGAACTATGTGGACTTTCATTCCCCACAATGGGGATATGTAGGAGGTCTCATCAAGACCCAATCCCAACATCACCCTCACCCACGAGTCGACTCCATATCATTCTCCATCCACTTCATTTAACCATCCATTATTCATCTCGATCTTTAACTGGGCCACCACATCCCAATGAGATAATGAAAATTCATCTATTCACTACTCTTAACAGTAATCGGGTAACTAACCACGTGTTACCCCTGACATCAGTGTTTCCTCCTGGGGTTTCACCCATCTGGTCCACTCTAGTTACTATTCTTACCAGCCCAATCTGTCTCAGTTAGATGTTAAACACGTGACATAAGATGTGTTAGTAAAAGAATACTGAGGAAAAAATTGGATACATGCATGTGGAATATAATTCCCCACATTTGACATGGGATTCCTCAGGGATTCTGATCCCTCGAGAAGTCCAATAATTTAGGGAAGAAACCTTGACGTGCTAGTGTTCTAGCATCGAGACACGCCCATGATGTCCAATGTGACTACTCCCTTGACCAAAAGTTGCAGCCCTGACCAAACCCCTTGGAATGTCCCGATAAAAGCTATGTGATTAAAATGATTCCATGAAGAAATGACACTATGAATAGTTTCTTGAATAATGTCTTAGTCTATAAGGGAGACTCAGAATAGGTAATGAATTCCGAGGAGGAATCCACGGAAGGAAGAACCGACATCCCATCATCCTGTTTCGATTAAGGAGAAAACATCACTGAACAAGTGACAGATGCTTCCTACCTTCCAAAATCGGGAATGAAGGGCAACAGTTGTGCGCCCTCCACATACAGATGTTCGTGCCCAAGAAAAACCTTCAGAAACAAGAATTTTACTTCATGGTTGCTTCTTACTGTGTACACGGACTCTGTGTCTATACAGGTTAAAAACGTCATTCCTTCCGATTTTAGTTATACGCCTTTCTAGTGCTAGTTGCTAGCTCATGGGCTTTGGAAGGCGGGCGTGGGGTGGTCACGGCATGGGCCCCAAGGGACGGGTTGAGATATAGTGGTATCATAGGATTCAGTTCTACCAAAGAACTAGGACACTGGTCATTCCTATATAGCAATAATGATAGGTGCTATGAATACTTTTTTTTGGTTTGTGAAATCATGTTTTAGTGTGGCAGCCGATGTATCCAAACACTTGGACCTTGAATTATGATTTCCAACTTAGTTAATTGGAAACACTGATTTCATGTGTTTTTCAAAAAAAAAATTTATGGTATCTTTGAGTCAGCTCACTAGGTATTACTTATTGAATGTGGCGCACCTATATTCTTTAAGGATGTCGCCACATAGAAAACTAGCCAGGATTCCTATGTGAGTACACGATGATGGCCCACCATGTGATGACGCCACAGTGTAGGTCCCTCTTAAGGTGTTCGGACCTTCAAGCGGTGTACCAGCAGCACCACTGCCTGTTGGGCAGTAGTTTCCTATAGCCCCACCATAGAGTATGCATGTTGAATGAGCGTATTGCAAGATTTTAGGTGGCAGATCCCTCCAAGTTTCCAAGGAGAGATGGACCCACTGGAGACTGAGGACTGGATGGAGGTAGTAGTCATAGTTTTCCACCTGGTTGGGACACTAGCTAACCTTATGGTGATCCAAGTAGGAATTATTTTTCAAGAAGTAGCAGAGAGATGATGGATATTGATTCTCTAGATACATGACGAGGTGACCCTCATCTGGGAAGACATTGAGTGCTTTTTCAGGGTAGAGTTCACCTCATGGAATCTATGCTCAGTGCTTATACAAGAGCTGTTTCACTTACAGTAGGGAAGTGTGACTTTGGTTTAGTACTTTGTGAAGTCCACTTATCTCTCCCACAACTCCACTGACAAGGTAATATCCCATTCTTCAGGTCCCATACATTTAAGAAGGGTCTATTATGGGAGTTCATAGAATCGATGATATCGCTCAACATTCTAACACAGACTGGGGTGCTAGAGATGGCGTTATTGGTGGAGACCTATCTAGCTATGTTGGAATTGATAGAAAGATCCACCACAAGACGTCTGGTAGTAGAGTCATTAGTAGGCGGATGAAATAGGGGACCAAGACAGCAAGGCCTTCAAGTGGATTACCCTAGGATATAAGGATAGTGATGTAGGGATCATGGGAAAGAGGAGGAAATTTGAGGGGAATTCAGTGTTACTCGTGCAGCGAAAAGGGTCACCTGGAACGTGACTCTCAGACCCTCCACATGGATGACTAACAGATAGTCGAGGAACCGCCAAGTCAGAGGTTGAGATTTGATCAAGGAGGTATACAGTGAGACAACATACATGGAAGAGGATCGAGTTGTGTGACAGGTAGTGGGCGGCGATATGAGGTTGTACCACCACCACCTCCAGGTTGTCCACCTCGACCATAGGGATCGGGTGGACCAGGATGAGATCAGATCAAGGAAGTTGAGGCCTACAACCACGATGTTGTGTATATGATTAGAGGTTTTGTCTATGTCTACTCCACCTTTTCTTTAGTACTTATAGACACAGGTTTCAATCACTATTTTATTTATACATCCCTCGTTCGAAGCACAGAGATTCTGGTGAAGTCATTGGCTCGATCCTTGTGTCTAAAGACTCTAACGAGAGCAGATTTGATGATTACACACTGGTGCCAGTAGTGTGAGCTTATTCTAAGATGCGAGAGATTCAGTTGAGATCTTCTATTATTGGTTTCGAGGACTTACGACATCATTTTGGGTATGGACAGGATATCCACCGTCCATGCTCAGTTTGACTGTATTAGGCACAAAACACGGTGTGTTCATGAGGATGCAACAATGTTTTCCTTCATCAGAAAGAAGGGGAACTTTGAAGAACAGGATGGACATACCCAGAGGAGGGTGCGGCCGATCACACATGAGTGGGCCCGCCTTACCCTCGGGGTAGTTGATGTAAAGAGGTTGAGTTGTCTGCTAGTGGTGGACCAGTATGCTGATGTCCTTTTTGATAATATTCTAGGACTACCTCAATGTAGAGAGGTAGAAATTTACATATACCTATACCTCGAGACAACACCAATATCTACACTAGCATATTTCATGTATCTCACAGTGATTCGTGAGTTACAGGTACATTTGGAGGACTTTCAGGGGAATGGGATCACAAGGACTAGAGATTCACCGTGGAAAGCCTGGATTTTGTTCACCAAGAAGATATATGGGAGTTTGAGACTTTGTGTGGACTATTGGTGCCTGAACCAGGTGAACTTGAAGAAAATGTATCCACATATGAGGATTTATGATCTTTTCGATCATCTCAAGGGAGATTGTTGGTTTTCGAAGAATGAACTCATATCAGGATATCATCAGATTAGGGTACAAGATGAGGATGTGCTGAAGACGACCTTGAAATGTCAGTATAGCCACTATGAGTTTATGGTTATTCCATCTGACATGACTAATTCCCCCATAGTGTCTATTGTACTCATGAACAAGATCTTACATCCATACCTTGATCACCTTGTAGTGGTCTTCATTGATGAATCCTTGATTTAATCAACAAAGGAGGAGGATCATGACTATCATCTTTAGATAGTTATGGATATACTCCATGAGAACCATCTTTATGGTAGGATCTCGAAGTGCCAGTGCGGGATATGAGAGGTCCACTTTCTGGGAAACGTTATCTTGGAGGCCGGAGTTGCAGTGGATCTAGAATTGATAGAAGTTGTACTAGCTTGGGAGCCACCCAAGTGTATGACTAAGGTGCTGAGTTTCATGGGGTTGGCTGGATACTATCAATGATTCATGAATGACTTTTCTAGAGTTGTTTCAACCATTTCAGCATTGAAAAATAAGGGACACCCCTTCATGTGGGTAGAGAGATGTTAGTAGAGTTTTTAGAAGATGAGACAGAGACTAATGAGTGCCCCCATTTTTGGGCTAGCAGAAGGGGAATTGGGTATATAGTCTACTGTGACACATCAGGGAATGGACTTGGATGTGTCCTAATGTAGGATCAATCAATGATCTCTTACGGTTCATGATATCAGAGGATAAATTAGAAGCACTACGCTACCCATGACCTGGAGTTTGCAGTAGGGGTCTTTGTCATGAAGATGTGGAGACATTACCTGATGGAGGAATTTTTATAGTCTACTCTTATCAAAGATTCTCAGGTATATATTCTCTCAGAAGGACCTGAACTAGAGACAACGACAATGGATAGAGTTCCTACAAGAAAATGACTTCGAGATTTTTTATACTCATGTGAAGTGGAACATGGTAGCAAATGCACTCTATAAGAGGATTGGCCTACAGTAACAGAGTGAGACGATAGAACTGTAAGCTGAATTACAGATATCCTTTGTGGATAGAGATGGAATAGCTTACCTTCAGTATATGATTGTCACTCCCCCACTTCTTCAGTGAGTTCATGAGGCACAACATGGAGATATTGATTTCAAGTCTCAACAGGATTTTATTTCCCTAGGACATGAACTTGATGGATTTTCTGAAGGTGGGGAGCACATCATTCTCTTCATAGGATGTACCGTGGTACCGGAGGCACTAAGGGAGGAGGTGTTGATGGTGTTCCATACATCCTCTCATGAAGTATATCATGGTGTGGCAATGATGTACATGAACCTATGACTTCTGCACTGGTGGCCAGGGATGAAGACAATAGTGGCAGTGTTTGTTTCACGACGCCTCACTAGTCCGCAAGTGAAGGCTGAAAATTAGGTTCTAGCAGTCTTAGCGCAGCCAATAGATGTGCTGGAGTGGAAGTGGGATGGGATCTCCATGGAGATTGGGCTTCCATGTATGTCTAGGGGACATGATTCCATCGGGGCGATTTTTGACTGACTCACCTTGTCGGCCCACTTCGAACCTATAAAAGAGAAGGGTTCAGTAGAGGTCTTGGGATGCCTCTACATATAAGAAGTTGTTCGAATTCATGGGTTTCAATCCATGATCATCTATGACCGAGATACACATTTCACATCCACATTGTGGAGGGGATCACATGAGTCATTTGGGAATCAGCAACATTTGAGCGTCACCTTTCATCCTCAGAAGGATGGATAGACAGAGCAGACCATACACACACTGGAGTACATGCTTCGTTCTTGTCTCCTAGATTTTGGCCATAGTAGGGAGGATTAATTTCCCTTGACAGAGTTCGCATACCACAAAAAATATCACTCGGCCATTGGTATGGCACCATTCGAGTCCCTATACGGCCGACCTTGCAGATCACCTATATGCTGGACAGACCTAGGGGAGTCAGTACTTATTGTTCTAGAATTGGAACGGGCTACCACTGAGAAGGTTCAGATTATTCAGCAGTGGATGAAGACTGCATAGAGTAGATAAAAGTCTTGTGCTGACCGTATGCAGAGACATTTGAAGTTCTAGGAGGGGACCACATTTTCTTATGATTCTATCCTCGATGGGGACTAAGAAGATTTGGCCATGGAGGAATGTTATCACTATGGTTTATGGGAACATTTCTGATTCTTCAGAGGATTAGAGAGGAGGCATACATCTTGGAACATCCACCACAGTTGGAGAGGGTACACGACGTCTTCCACATATCCCAGTTGAGGATATATGTGCTCGACCCATCTCAAATAATCGACCATAGAGAGATGTACTTTGATGATGGGGTGATGTTTACAGAGGTTCTAGTAGATATTGAGGATCAAAAGGAGTGATTCCTTCATGGTAATTTGATACCTATTGTGCATGTTTTTTGGAAGCAGGAGAACCTCTATGAGAGCACATGGGAGCGGGAGGCTCATATTTGTGCTCATTACACCCATTTTTTTTTCCTTAGTTTATGATGAGGCTTTCAGGGATGAAAATATATAAGGTGGGGAGAATATAAAGACCCATATTTTCCATGTATTTTTTTTAAATTATATGGAATTATTATGAGTTTTAATAAATTGACGACGCATGATTCTGAGACCCAGTACGCTCAGAATTAATTTATGAACGTTTTTTAGGTACATCCAGTAAACACACAAGCAGTGTTTTTCCACTTTTGAACTGACAGTCGGATTAAAAATCTGAGGGCACGGATGAATCAGTGAAAAAATTCAAACTTCCACAGTATGTTTCCCTTTGAATAATGCAATAGCTTGCATTGTAAAAAACATCGAGATTCTAACACACTGCGACCAATCAAACTAGCCTTTATGAATAGTAAAACCCACTTTTAGAAATTTTAGAAATTTTATTTTTCAAAATGGACATCATTTTTGTATTTGGAATATCGAAATTAGCATAGGGTGAATTTTTTGTATTTTTCTGAAAACATTCAATTTTTGATTAGGAGTGAAAAACACTGCATTATTGGTCAAAATCAAATTTTTATTTAAATTATTATATATTTTATTTAAATTTATTTTTTGTAAAAATAGATACATAATAGCTATATAAGTTCTATGTAATTCATTTGATTCATTTTATAATTTCTACAGATATATAAAATGTTTTTTTAACTTTTTACTGTCTTTTACCCACCTCTTAGGAACATTTTCAAATTTGCATAAAACATAATTTTACCACTTTGGTGAGTTGAATTTCAAAAAACAAAGAGACACGGTTAATATCAGTAAGTAAAATTTTGTTCAATATTATTAAAGTAATTTTTGGTTAATAGTAACTTTTGACTTTTATTTACCAAAGTTAAAAGTAAATAGGGCAATTAAGGGTAAAAAGGATATCATAAATAACCTAAAACTTGTTATAATTCTATTGGATAAGTATAATTTGACCATAAACAACCTTAGGAATAAACTATGATCACCTTTGGTCCACTTGGATTAGATTAGTACATTTATTATTATTTTCATTAAAGATGATTTAAAAGAGTTAAATTAAAAATTTTAATAATTAAAAAAAATTTAATACAAGGTTACACATAATAAAAATAAAAATATTAATATTAATTAGAATGAAAAAATGATTTCCTATGTAATGGTATTTTATTTATAAATTTTATACATTAAATAATTTAATTTATTTAGGACACAATGATGATATAGTAATTACCTTAATAATGAAATATTAAAATAATTGATATTATAAATATCCAGATAAATGTAAATTGAGACTTTTGATAAATTAAAAAAAAAAATTATAGGTTAATATTACATGTTAGTGTTTTTTAAATAAATCTTATTCACAGTGATAAAGTTTTAATTTCTTTCAAAAAAATCAAATAATAAATAGTGTGAAAATTGGCATAATTTAGTTGGTAAAACAAATAATATATTATTAATTAATATAATATTCATAAAAATATAAGGATCAGAAAAAGGACATAGATAATGTTACATATATTAATAATGAACCACATAGGGTTCTCTTGGCTTGTTATAGTATGTTTATAAAACATATAATAAAAAAATACAAAGAAACATGGTAAATGCCAAACTATTTATCTAATAGTTAAATCTAAAAGATAAGGTTAATATGGTGACCTAAACCAGTCCAAAACCTTTTAGTTTAGTGGTGTTCGACCCATACCCACATTATCCTTAAAAATATCATTTTGAAGCAATTATAAACCGCAGATGATTTTATTATAAACTAATATTTCAAGATTTTCCTAATGTGACACTCACCTCTCAAAAAAATGGATACATCACCTTATCTTAATTTCACACCTCCAAAGACATTTGGATCGGCCAAACCCTTCCCAAATATCCTCCCAACATTCCTCCATTAATCCTAGATTCCTTTATTTTTCCATAAATCCATCCTATGAATCAAGTTGGATCAAATCAAATGGAAGAAACCAAAGAAGTGGTAAATATTTCATCACCTCTTTCATGTTCTTTTCTTCTTCAACATCCTCATTCATTGATGTTTACATTATAGAATACTAAATACAGTATATTCTATATAATTTTATTTTATTATAAAAATTGTACAACCATATTCATTATTCTATCCATCATATGAATGATGAAGTCACCATATGTGCGTACGTACGGCTTACCGTCTCCATGTCGTGGTGTAGTTTGTTATTCAAAAACATAATTTTTTGGATGGGTATAATAATGAGTGTAACTAATGTAAATAATAAATATAACATGTTAATGATTCTTTATATATGATACACCCTCCAATTACATTGGATTCCTCTATCAATATAATGATATTGACGCTCGTGCGTATGTACAGATTACCGTCTCCACGAACGCGATGTCATTCATTACCCATCATAATCATTCAAGAATAATTTTCATTTTATGATTAAAAATATTGTTTAGGAACTTAATATCATTCTGGATATGAATAAAATACATCATATCCATAAAAAATAGGTCTTACGTAACCATACATATAAAGGAATACTGATCAGTGAACACTTGAAATGATGGTACTACAAAAATATTATTAACAAAAAATATTGTAAGATCATGTATGATATCATATTTATGTATATAATTCATTTATAATTTAATAACATTTTTTAACTATTATATAAGATATTAACATTCCATCGACTAAGGAAAAGTACAAGGTAAGAGTTAATTTCACAATCACTTTATTATCTCAGGTTGTTTTTATATACGTATCTGTTGGGACCTCTTTATAATCAACATCCATATTTCTTCAAAATTTATTTCAAAATATTTTTACTATTTACTAGACTATGGGTTAACATCATTTATACCCTTTTTTGACTTTTATTAAATCATATGAACGGAATATTTCCATTGTTTTCCAAACAAGGTACTTTATGTCCTTTTTGACAAAATTGAGGTAAGAATGTCTTTTTTTAACTTATACGGTGGGTGTGGCTATTTTCTGCCATTATATCATCGTCGAAGCTTCACATACAAGATAATAAGAATAATTTAAAAATAAATGTTTTGAATTATAATTATATTACATTCAGATGATTTCAAAATAGAAATAGATATTTCTCTACGAAAAGTTTTTATTTCATCTATGTCAACATCTTTTGATGGATTTTAAGCTTGTTTGAAGTTAATTTATTACGATAAAAAACTTCCACAATGTGTTGATGTTTTTTTGATATTTTATACTATGGATGATTTATTATTACACCATTAATGGTATAAGAATAATGTATTATCATTTTGAATGTTATTTTTAATATGAATGATTATGTTATGTTTAAACCTTTTTATATTAGGAATGCATTGGACTTAGTAAGTGGCGGGTTGAGCTCGATATAGCTCCTCAATGTATCTAGAGTTCTCACGAGACAAACTAGTGTCTTGGAACAAGGACTTGAAAAATTATTATTTGTAGTCTTGGAATAAGGACTTGACTATGTGGTTATGATGTATGGAATTATGCATTACCTCATTATGAATATGGATATAGATATTTCATGTGATTATTCGACTGGTAAAATATCCATGCGGACAATTAAATGGTGTTATTTTATTTTATCTTTTCCATATTATACTGATGTTTATATTTAAAAGGCTTTTTTTATTCTTATACATTGATTTAAATGTTTATGCTTATTTATGAATGTTTCTGCTATATTTTTATCCTTACTGAGCATCTGAGATCACCCGTTTCTATGTTTTATTTTTCCCAGGAGATGAAGAAATATTTTATGGTAGACCTGCAGGGATAAGCTAAGGATATATGTGTGGTGAATGTGGAAAAAATGTTGTTGATGCTTTTATTTAATGATATAATGTAAAACTTATGAATGTATCTAGTACTTCCAAGGCTACTAAACTAATTGATATTTCAAGACATGATTCCTTTTATCATGCCAATGTTATGTAATAATGCACTGACTTTGGGTAACTGGGGTCGGGAAATTACATTTGGTATCAAAGGATTATTTGTATAATCCTTGGAAACAATATTTAGATAAACTTTGATTAGAGCACGTTACTCTAAGATAGACTTTTAGGATTGGTAAAGAAGATCTTACATGAATTTTTGTAATGTAGAGATTCTGTGAATTTTCCAAGAAATATATCCATTTCTGGATATGATTAGGTAGAGGTGGCTCTTGCACATATGTACCTAGGAGTGACAAATCTAACAAGGAGTTTTGGGCTTGACCTAGGGTAACCTGGTACATGATAAAAGTCCTTACATCACTCTTGGTTATGACACTCTCATGGGATATTCTTAGGATAATTCATATTTTCTTTACAAACCATTATGAAGGATTTATGAGTATATACCTTCTCACATAAAACATTTTTTATTATTGTGGATTATATCCATAAATTGTTCAATTTTTGTTAAATGTTTTATAAGTTTGGAATTATGTATTGCGGTTCATAAACTAATTTGGTGAATGCCATTGTTTAGAAATGCAGGCTAGTGGAAGGAATGGAAATAGTATCAAAAAACATAATGATTTTACGGATTTCCATCCTACTCAAGATAGTTATAGTGGAGCTGGTGATGCAACTGGTGCTGGTCAACTTATCACTATACTGGGACAACTCACTTAGGTTATGAGAAATTACCTTAGCTGTATATATTACCCTGATCGACAATGCGAAGGATATATGTAAGAAAACATCATGAGACAAACAAAACAAACCTATAATGGTAGTATAAATCCATTAGTAGCTGAGCAATGGATAAATTCCTTAAAGAAAATATTTCTAGCTTTGGGGTGTAGTGAAAGGGAAAAAGATTTCATGGCAGTTTCTCACCACATGATAGATTTAGATAATTGGTGGTCATTAATCCAAAACAAAAAAGAATACGAATAAGTATCAAACATGTAATGGAGTTAGTTTAAAGATATTTTCGTAGAAAAATAATTTCTCCATGACCATCGAGCGGATATAGAAAGACAATTTCTTAGCCAGATGAAAATGGTAGATGAGATTGTCGCAAAGTATGAGGCTAACTTTAGTAGGTTATCAAGGCCTAAAAAAGTTTATATACATAAATCAAAGAGTAAGAATGATCTATTATTTTATGGGTTAAAACCATTTCCCTATCAAGAATTAGTCTCACAATCCTTCTCATTGTACAAAGATACAGTCTCATGCGCTATCAAGAGATAAAATTAATTATCTAAGTCTTATAACTTTAAAGAAAATCAAAATAAGAATATATATTATGATCACTCTGGAAATGAAAATAAGGGGAATATGTGAAAATGGAATATCCATCCTATGGTAAATGTGGGAAGAAACAACCCGATATTTTTCTGAAGGGAATGTGAGTCTATTACAAGTGTGGTAAAAATGCCAAAAATCTTGTGATTTCAAGGGAAAGAAAGAGGTTTTAAATGTTTAATGATAAAATTATAGAGAAATGGTACATTATGCAAATGAATATCCTATGAACTAGGAGAAAATACCTTAGAAAAGATCAAGGGAGATTGTCCAAGCTTCTGTGATCACTACTGCTAATGTTGAATATCTGAATGATGTGTTGGCAGGTAATTTAATGGTTTACTCATGTTTAGCAAATGTTTTATTTGATTCTGCATCATCGAATTGTTTCATATCTTCCCATTTTACTATGAAAATTTTATATTTTCTATTTGACTTAACAAGGGTGTTTTCAGTCAAAACTCATAAGGGAAGTATCATCACAACAATGTTTTCTGAATCAGTTCCCATTAGGGCATATAAATTCTCTTTATCTACTGATCTCATCATCCTAACCATGATTGAATTTGATATAATCCTTGGAATGGATTATCATTAAGACCATGATACAGAAATTTATTGTAAGAAGAAGGATTTTACAATTTTCGATGATGATAAGGAGTACCATATTTTTATAGAAGAAATGTCACTACCTGATTATTATCTAGATCCAAACCCATAAGATCAAAGAAATTTAATTATTGGGTAGGAAGAGAATAAAATAATTATAGGAAAGGAAAAGAAAGTCCGAACATAAGAAATACCTATTGTGAAATAATATATCGATTTGAATACAGAGGATTTACCTGGAGATCCTCCAGAATGAGGAATTGAGTTTTCAATTGATTTAATTCTTAGTTCAAGGCCCATATCTTAGACGTCTTATAGAATGAACACTTTGGAATTACTGGAACTAAAAAAACAACTAGAGAAATTGAGTTATAAATGATTTATTCCCCCTATAATTTTTTAATGAAGATACCACTCCATTTTTGTTAAGAAGAAAGACAAATCTATGATGGTGTGCATTGAGTAGAGGTAGATCAATGTTATAAAAAAATGAACAAGTATCCCCTACCTAAAATTGATGACTTATTCGACCAACTTCCTGGAGCTCAATATTTTTCAAATATTGACCTTTGATATGGATTTCACCATTTTTTTTTGAAGAAGGATAATATTCTGAAAATAGAATTTCGAACCAGGTACGGGCATTAAGAGTTCATAGTAATGCCTTTTGGAATGACTAATGCATCCTCTGTATTCATGGATCTAATGAATACAGTTTTCATGAAATATCTTTATGACTTTTTTGTTGTATTTATTGATGATATATAGGTATACTAAAAATTCTACAAAGATCAAGAGAATCACATTTTCATTATTCTATAGTCTCTTAGAATAAATGAATTATATGGGAATTTTAGCAAGTGTGAATTCTAGAAAAAAGATATTTCTTTTCATAGCAATATTGTCTCTAAGGATGGAATCTATGTTGATCCTTCAAATACCATGGCAATCTATGAATGTCCAGAACTGACGATTATGATTGAGGGATGCAGTTTTATTTGTTTAATAGGTTGTTTTTGACGTTTCGTCCAAAATCTTGCCCGGTTGGCTAACCCATTAACCAATCTCACACAAAATAGGGTTAAATTTGTTTGAAAAAAAAGTGTGTGTCGAATGTTTTGAAAAACTAAAGAGAAGATTAGTCAATGCTTTTATCTTGACTCTGCCATCAGGGAACAATGGGTTGGTTATTTAGAGTGATGCTTCAAAAAAGGACATGGTAGTGTCTTCATGCAGAATGATGGTGTTATTGCCTATTTATCACGATAGCAAAAAATTCATAAGAAAAACTATCCCACTCACGATCTTGATTTAGTAGTTGTAATCCTTTATCTGAAGATATGGAGACACTAAATCTATGGTAAAAAATGTGAGATTTATACTAATCACAAGTGTTTGAAGAATATTTTCTCACGAAAATAACTCAACCTAAGGAAAATTAGATAGCTTGAACTACTCAATTATTATAATTTCACAATAAACTACCACCCAGGGATGGGAAACAAGGTGGAAGATGATTTGAGAAGAAAAAATCATGAAGTTTTAAACAATATGAGAGTTCAAAGGGATCTCATTTTCATAAATCTAGTAAAGATGGATATGAGAATAACCATGAAAGGTTAAACATTAATACTTTTTCAAAAGGTTTACAAACCATATTTGCTAGAAAAGATAAAATTTTCTCAGACTAATTATGAAGAGTTTCAATAGAAGATTAACGCTGTAAATGATGGGAGATTGAGTGACTTAATATATGAAGATGGAATTTTGAAATTTTGGAAGAGATTTTGTGTTCCCGATAGACCTGATCTAAAAAGATTATTGTTGGATGATGCTCATAGCTCTAATTCCTCTATACACCATGGGTGCACCAAGATTTATAGTTATTTGAAATAATTTTTTTTTGGGACAACATGAAGAGGGAGATTGCTGATTTTTTGTCAAGATGTATGGTTTGTCAATAGTTGAAAGCTGGAAGACAATTGCCTAGATGAGTCATACAACCTCTTCTAAACCTTGAGTGGAAATGGGATAATATTAAGATGGAATTTTCCATGAGTCTACCAAAGACACCTAGAAGTAATGATGCAATATGTGTCATTTTTGATCGTCTTTCCCAATCAACAAATTTTCTGGATATAAGAGAATATTTATGACATGAATCTCTAGAAAGACTATCTATTATTGAAGTTGTAAGACTCCATGGTGTACCCCTATCAATTGTTTCTGATTGAGATCCCCATTTGGCATCCATATTTTGGAAAAGTCTTTATAAGGCCTTGGATACTAAACTTTGATTGAGCACTGCCTACCACCCTCAAATTGATGGACAATCAGAACAGAATTTTCAAACCTTAGAAGAAATGTTCAGATCTTACTCACTAAACTTTCAAGGTATGTGGGATCAATTTTTACCTCTGGTAGAATTTTACTATAACCAGCTTGTTGACTTTCAAGTATTCAGATGGAACCATATGAAGCATTATATGGAAAGAGATGTTGCACACCGACTTGTTGAAATGATGCTTGTGATAGAAAACTCATAGGCCTAGAACATGTGGAGGAAACAATAGAAAAAATAAAGGTTATCTAAACCCACATCAAAATAGCTCAAAGTAGGTAGAAGAGCTATCCTAATAACCGATGTAAGGGATTGTAATTTCAGGAAGGATATCATGTTTTCTTGAAGGTATATCCATTGAAGGGAGTCATACAATTCAGTAAGAAGGGTAAATTAATTCCGATGTAAATCGTACCATTAGAAATTCTAGAATGATTTGGGGCAGTAGCTTACAGTTTTTCAATTCTGCCATGTCTCTCTAAAGATCATGATGTGTTCCACGTGTCACTGTTGAAAAAATACATGCCTAACCAAAAACATTTAGGCACCTATGAAGAAATTGATCTAGAACCTGATTTGTCTTATTTTCATGATCTTGTCAAGATTCATGATACCCAAGAACATGTGTTGAAAAACCGGATGAATCGTCTGGTAAAAGTTCTATGGAGAAACCATAAGATGGAAGAGGCAACATGGTAACTAGAGGAACTTATGATAAAGAACCACCAGAATATTTTTTTGCAGTGGTATTCTAGAAATTTAAGGACGAAATTATTTGAATAAGGGAATAATATAACACCAAAAGATTCCTTGGTACGTTATCCTTTGAATAACACAATAGCTTTCGTTGTATGGAACTTCAAGATTCTAACAGAGTGTGACCAATCAAACTAGCATTTAGGAATCGTAATACCCACTTTTTGAAATTTTATAAATTTTATTTTTCAAAATGTGTAATTCCCCAACCCCATAATCCTAGTGTTGGTACATTATTACATTACATTGGCATGATCACAATAGATCATGTCTCGAAAGACCTATTAGTTTAGTAGCCTTGGAAGTACTAGATACATTCATAAGGTTTACATTACATCGTAAAATGAAAAACAACAACACCATTGTTTCCATAGAACACACTCATATCCCCTCAGACTATCCCCGCAGGTCAGTCATAAAATACTTTTTCGCATCCTGGAAAAAATAAATCATAGAAAGGTGTGAGCATAGATGCTCAGTAAGGATTGAAATATAACATAAATATTTATAAATAAGCATAAACAGTTAAGGAAATGTATAAGACTAAAACAAAAGCCTTTTAAACTACAACTTCAATATAATAAGGAAAATATAAAACCAAATAATTCCACTTACTTACTCACATGGATATTATGCTAGTTGAATAATCACATGGAATATCAATAGAAACTTTTATAATGATGGAATTCATACTGCCAGAATTTAAAACCACATAGTCAAGGCCATGTGCCAAGAAAACAAATAATTTTTTTTCAAGGCCTTGTTCCAAGACACTAGTTTGTCTCATGATACCTACCGATCCATCGAGGATCTATAGCGAGCTCCACCCATCACATACTAAGTCCAATGCATTCCTCATCTGAAAAGGTTTAATCATAACATAAACATTTATATTAAAATTAGCATACGAAATTTGATAACATTTTCGGTAAACCATGAATGATGTAAAAATAACAGATCCACATTCAAACATATCACAAAACCTTCAATACAATATGGATGTTTTGTATCATAATAAATAAACTTCAAAAATGCTTAAAATCCATCATAGGATGTTGACCTAGATGAAATCAAAAACTTTTTATAGAAATATCTCTTTCTAAATTGAAATCATTTAAGAGACACATAATTATAAAGAAGACATTTTTTTGAAAATACTATTATAATTTTGTAAGGGAATATTTTACAATGTTATAACGATGGAAAATAGCCACACCCGCTTTGTAAGTTAAGAAAACAATCTATCTTAATTTTGTCGAAAAGGTAATAAAGTAACTAGTTTGGAAAACGACGGAAGATTCATTTAAGAACATATAAGGTAAAAAAATTGTATAAATGACTTTACCCCATAGTATAGTAAATAGTAAAAATATTTTGAAATAAATTTTTAAGAAACATGGATGTGCATGATAAAGAGGTCCCAGTAGATACTTACGTAAATACAACCTCGGATAATAAAGTGATTGTGAAATTAACCAATAACTTTTACTTATCCTTGGTCAAGTTTAGGTTAATATCCTGTATAATGGTGAAATAATTGTTTTTAAATTATAACAGAATCATATATATTAATATGATATCATATATGATCTTTTAACATTGCTTTGTTAATAATATCTTAGTATTATCGTCGTTTTGGGTGTTAACTGATTCGTTTTCCTTTTTATAGTTTGTTATATAAGTAATGTTTGTTATGGTTTGGGTGTATATTATTCATATTCAGAATGATATTAAGTCTTTAAACATTATTTTTAATCATCTAATGAAAGTTAGTCTGGAATGGATACGATGGGGAATGAATCTCATCGTGTTTGTGGAGACGGTAATCCGTACGTACGCACGAGTGACAATATTATTATTTTGATATTAAAATAATATATAATTGGATGGTATATCATATATACATAATAATTATCATGTTATATTTATCATTTACATCAATTTCACATCATTATTATAACCATCCAAATAATAATGTATTGAATAACAATTACACCACGACGTGGAGATGGTAAGCCGTACGTACTCACGTATAGTTACATTTCATTAAAAGGATGGATAGAATAATGAATATGGTTATGCCATATTTATAATAACATGATTTTATATATAATATACTATAATTATTATTTTATAATAGAAACAACAAAGAACAAGGAAGTGGAAGAAGAAAAGAACTTGAATGAGGTGATGAAATATTTACCACTTTTTCGATTTCTTCCTTTTGATTTGATCAAAAGGGCTCCATAGGTTTTCATTCAGACTAAAGGAATGACTCTAGGATTATGGGAGGATAGGTTAAAAGGGAATTTTGGTAGTGTTTTTCTAAGCCAAATGGCTTTGATGGTGTGAATTAGAGAGAAGGGGGAGTTCCCTTTTATAAGAGGGGTGAGGGACACCTTAGGAAAAGCTAGAAGTATTATTTTATAATAAAATCATTTTTAGTTTATAATGGATCCAAAATGAATTATTTAAAGGATAAGGTGGGTATGGGTCACAAAAAACTCAACCAATAGGCTTTAGACTGGTTTGGTTCACTATATTATCCTTATCTTTTAAAATTAACTCTTTGTTAAATAGTTTGACATTTACCATGTCTCTTTGTATTTTTATATTATATGGTTAATTAACATACTATATACTTCCAAGATAACCCCAAGTGGTTAATTAATGATACAAATATCATTATATAAGTTTTTTGTCCAAACATTAGATTTTTAGCAATAGAATATCAATTAATAATATAATATTTTTTTTTGAAAACTCTTTTATGTCAATTTTGACACTATTTGGTATTTTGTTTTTGCTAAATTTATAACAGCATTATTACTTCTAAAAGATACATATAACAAACCATAATATGTCATAGTAACCTAGAAAATTAGTGGAATTTATCAAAAGTCTCAAATTACATTTATTTGGATATTTATAATATCTATTATTTTAATCATTCATTAATACGGTAATTACTGCATCATCATTTTGTCATAAATAAATTTAATTATTTAATGTCTAAAAAATATAAATAAAATACCATTATGTATGAAATATTTTCAGATTTCTAATGAATATTTATAGTCAAATTTGTCTTATGTGTAACCCTATATTAAAAATGAATTAATTATTAAACACTGAATTTAAAACTTTAAACTCTTCTTTGAATTATATAATAATAATTTTCATAATCTAATACAAGTGGACCTAAAGGATGATATTTTATTCCTATGGGGTTTTTGGTCTAATTAAACTTATACAATAGAATTAGAGCATGTGATAGGGTAATAATAATATCATTATTACCGTTAATTACCCTATTTACTTTTAACCGTGGTAAAACAAAGTAGAAAGGTATTATTCACCAAAAATTATTTTCATCTTATTGAACCAAAATTTATATACTGATATCAATTATGTTACTCGAATTTTTGAAATTCAACTCACAGATGCGGTAAAATTATTTTTTATGTAAATTTTCAAATGCTCCTAGTATGTGGGTAAAAGACGGTAAAAGTTCAATAAAATTTTTATATATATAAAATTATTATAAAATGACACAAATGAATTACATTGAAATTATATAGGTATTATGTATCTATTGTGACGAAAAATAAGTTTAAATTAAATAAAAAATTATTTAAATAAAAATTCTGTTTTAATCTATAACTCAATGTTTTTTACTATTCATCAAAAATTTAATGTTTTCAGAAAAATACAAAAAATTCACCCTAAGATAATTTCGATATTCTGAATCCAAATATGAAGTCCATTTTGAACGATAAAATTTATAAAATTTCAAAAAGTGGGTACTACTATTCATAATGGCTAGTTTGATTGGTTGTGGTGTGTTAGAACTCGAAGTTGCGTACGACACACACTATTGTAAAATTTGAAGAGAAGCATATCGTGGATGCTTGGGGTGTTACATTCTACCCTCCTTCAAATAATTTCATCCTCTAAATTTCTAGAATATTACTGCCTAAAAAGACACAGGTGGTTCTTCATCATAAGTTCCTCAGGTTCCCACGTTGCCTCTTCCATATTCTGGTTTCTCTATAGATCTTTTACCAGAAGAGTCATCCAGTTTCTCAGCACTTTCTCTCTTGTATCAAGAACCTTGACAGGCTCTTTACAATAAGACAGATTGAGTTACAGTTCAAATTCCTCAAAGGTGAGTACATGTGTTGGGTCATGCATGTATTTTCTCAACAGTGATATGTGGAAGACATAGTGGACTTTGGAGAGACTTGGCAGCATTGCCAACGGGTAAGCTACAACCCCGATTTTTTCAAGAATATCGAAAGGTATGATGTACCTGGGACTCAATTTTCCCTTCTTACCAAAACGTATAACACCCATCCATGGAGATACCTTTAACAAAACATGATCTCCTACCTGAAATTCCAAATCATTCCTTCGGTTATCGGCATAGCTCTTCTGCCTACTTTGAGATGCTTTGATGTGGGTTTGGATTACATTCTCCTTTAAAATTGTTTCCTCCACATGTTCTACGCCTATGAGTTTTCTTTCACCAAAATCATCCCAACAGGTTGGTCTGTGACATCTCTTTTGGTATAATGCTTCTTGTGGATCCATTTGAATACTTTTATGGAATCTATTGTTATAGGAAAAATCTACCAAATGTAAATATTTATCCCACATACCTTGAAATTTAAGTGAGCATGATATCAACATGTATTCTAAGGTTTGAATAGTCTCTTCAGATTGTCCATCAGTTTGGGGGTGGTAGGCTGTGCTCAAACGAAGTTCAGTATCCAGGTATTTCTGAAGACTTTTCCAGAATCTTGATGTAAACAGGGATCATGATTAGAAACAATTTATAAGGGTACTCCAAGAATTCTTACAACTTCATTAATATATATTTTTTCTAAACGTTCAAGTGGTAAATCTTCCTTTATAGGAAGAAAATGTGCTGACTTGGTAAGATGATCAACAATGAACTATATTGCATCATTTATTTTAGGAGTAATTGGTAGTCCCATCACAAAGTTCATCATAATATTTTACCATGACCACTTTGGTATGTGAAGAGTTTGTGTGACTCCTCCAGGCTGTTTCTTTCTATCTTTCACTTGTTGACAAACCATACATCTTGACACAAAATCAGCAATCTCCCTCTTCATGTTGTCCCACCAAAAATGTTCCTTCAAATTTTGATACATTATGGTGATACCATGGTGTATAGAGAAATTGGAAATATGAGCATCATCCAACAATTCCCTTCTTAGATCATGTATATTCGGAACACAAAGTCTCTTCCCAAATTTCAAAATTCCATCGTCATACATGAAGTCACTCAATATCCCATCATTCATAGCTTTAATCTTCTTTTGAAAATCTTCATCACCGGTCTAAGAACTCTTTATCCTTTCTAGTAAAGATTTTTTGGAAACCATCTGATAAAGTATTGATGTTTCACATTCCATGGTGATTCCCATATCCATATTTACTAGATCCATGTATATAGGTTCCTTTTCAAATCTCATCTAGTTCAAAACTCCATGATCATTTCTACTCAAACCATCTCCCACTTTATTTGCCTTCCTAGGGTGGTAGTGTATTGTGAAATTATAATCCTTGAGTAGTTCAAGACATCTCTTTTGCCTCATATTGAGTTCTTTCTGTGAGATAATATGCTTCAAACTATTGTGATCATTATAAATCTCACATTTTCACCATAGAGATAGTGTCTCCAAATCTTCAAAGAAAATATTATAGCTAGTAACACAATATAATGAGTAGTATAGTTTTGCTCATGAATTTTCAGATGTCATGATGCATTGGAAATAACCCTATCATTCTGCATAAGGACACAGCCATGTCCTTTCTTCAAAGCATCACTGTAAACAACAATCCCATAAATCCATGATGGTAGAGTCAATATAGGAGAATTTACTAATCTTCTCTTCAGTTATAAAAAACCATCTTCAAACTCTTTTGTCCAAAAAAATTTCACCCCTTTACGTGTGAGATTGGATAATTGGTTAGCCAACTGTGAAAAATTTTGGACGAAACTTTGATAAAAACTGCTAAACCAATAATATCGTTTACCTCAGTTATACTTGTCAGTGCAGGACATTCATGGATTTTCATGGTCTTAGAAGGATCAATAGAGATTCCATCCTTTGAGACAATATGGCCATGAAAAGAAATCTCATGAATCTAGAATTCACACTTGATAAACATCCCATTTAATTCATGTGTTCTCAGAGTCTTCTGGATAATGCGCAAGTGATTTTCCAGATCTTCGTAGATTTTAGAGTATAACAAGATATCCTAAATAAATACCACTACAAATTCATCAAGATATTCCTTGAAAACTCTATTTGTTAGATCCATGAAGACAGAGGGTGCATTAGTCAACCCAAAAGGCATTACTGTAAACTCGTAATGCTTGTAACTGGTTCGTAATGATGTTTTCAGAATGTCTTCCTTCTTCACACACAACTGATGATATCCTGATCAAAGTTCAGTATTTGTAAACTATTAATCTCCATGAAGTTGGTCGAATAAATCATCAATGTGAGGTAGGGGATACTTGTTCATTATTGTTATATCATTGATATCCCTATAGTCAATGGACAACCTCATAGATCCATATTTCTTCTTATCAAAAAGGATAGGGGCCCCACAGTAAGAAACAATAGGGAAAATAAATCCCTTATTACTCAATTACTACAGTTTTTTCCTTAGTTCCACTAATTCTATAGTGTCCATTTAATAAGGGCTTTTCAATATAGGCCTTGAACCAGGAATTAAATCAATGGAAAACTCAATTTCTTATTCTGGAGGATGTCCAGGTAAATACACTATAAATACATCAACATACTCTTGCACAATAGGTACATCCTCTATTTTAACATTCTTTTCTTCACCCACAGTTGTTTTATTCTCTTCCTCCCCAATAATTCAATTTAGTTAAGCTACTAGTGGTGGATCTAGATAAGAATTGGGTGGTGATGATTATGCTCTAAAGATAAGGTGTTTTTTATCATCGTCATCAAAAATAGTATCCTCCTTTTTCTTACAATAAATTTTTTCATCATGGTCTGAAAGCCAATCCATACCAAGGATTATATCAAATTCAATAATGGGTATGACGATGAGACAAGCTACTAAAGAAAATTTATATGCCCTAATGGGGATTGATTCACAAAATATTTTTTCAATTATACTTCCCTTAGGAGTTTTTTTTACAAATCCCTTGTTAAATAAAATTGGAAATGTCTAATTTTTATATGAAACTGGGAAGTTATGAAACAATGATATGATCCAGAATCCAATAAAGCATTTTCTAAACATAAGGAAACCATTAAATTATCGACCACTATGTCTTTCGGAGCTTCCACTTCAGCAGTAGTGATAACGTAAGCTTGGACTTGATCCCTTGGACTTTTCTAAGGTAATTTACCTTGCCGCTTAGGAAATTCATTTTCCTAATGCCCCCTTTCTCTACAATTGTAACATTAAACATCGACAACCTCTTTCTTCCCCATGCAATCACGAGCTTTGTGGCCTTTTTAACCACACTTGTAATAGACTCCAATTCACTTCAGGCATGTACCAGGGTATTTCTTACCAAATTTATTGCAGGATGGATATTAAACTTTTCCCTTATTCCACTTATTTCCATTTCCAGACTGTTCAATATATTTCTTCTTCTCTTTCTTTTCTTTGAAGTCATAAGAGTTAGATAATTATTTTTCGATCATGATAGAACACAAGACAATATCTTCATACGATGAGAAGGATTTTGAGACTAGTGCTCGATGGAGAAATGGTTTTAACCCATTAAAAAATGATCAATCTTTCTTCTTCTGTTATGAATATAATCTACTGCATGCCTTGCTAACCTTGTAATGTTATCTTCATACTTTGAAAAATTCTCATTCTCCTTTTTCCTCAGACTCATAAATTGGCTTTCCATATCTGCTCGATGGTCTTGAGGAACATATTTTTCTAAGAAAATATCATTAGAATCCCTCCATTCCATATTTGATACTTCATCATCTTCCTTTGTGTTTTGAATCAGTGACCACCATTGATTAGCATCTCTAGTGAGGCGGTAAATTTCCATGAAAACGTTTTCCCTTTTGCTACTCCCCAAGGTGTGGAAATTTTTTTCTAAGATATTTATCCATTTCTCATCTACTAGTGGATTTGTACTCCCATTTAATGTTGGTGGTTGTTTCCTCATGAAGCGATCTAACATTAATCCTACAAGTTGTGGATTAGGGTGCTCTATTCTGGTAAAGTTATTATTCATCACCTGAGTGATTTGTCCTAGTATTATGATTAGCTTATCAGCACCAGTTGTATCACTAGCTCCACTATAATTATATTGAGTAGGAGGGAAATCCCTGCATGGAGTCTGTGCATTGATACGACTTCCATTCCATCCACTATGCGCCATTTCTAAAAAATGGCATAATCTAGATTAGTTTATGAAGCGAAATACATAATTCCAAGCATGTAAAACACCTAACATAAACCGAATAGTTTATGGATATAATTCATAATCATGAAAAAATATTTTCATTAAGGAATTATATACTCATAAACCCATCATAATGGTTTGTAAAGAAAATTAGAATTATCCTAAGCATATCCACCAGGTGTGTCATAACCAAGAGTGAAGCAAGGCCTGTTGTCATGCACCAATTCCCTATTCCAGTCTAGCTCAAAGTTGTGTTTTCAGAATTTTCCCCTAGGTACATCTGTGCCATTGCATCCACTAACTGCTCTTATATAGACAAGGACATATTTCTTAGAAAACTCAAAAAATATCTACAATACCAAATTTATAGGAACTTCTTTTATATTAATCCTCAAATTCTATCTTAGGGTAATGTGCTCTATTCAGAGGTTATCTAAAATAATATTCCAAAGATTGTACTAAACATCCTCTGATACCAACTGTAACACCCTGACCCCAGAATCCTAGAGTCAGTGTATTATTACATAACATTGGTATGGTCACAAAATATCATGTCCCGAAAGACCGACTAGTTTAGTAGCCTTGGAAGTACTAGATACATTCATAAGGTTTACATTACATTATAAAATGAAAAACTAAAACAAAATTGTTTCCATAGACCACAATCATATCCCCTCATACTATCTCTATAGGTCAATCATAAAATACATCTTAGCATCCTGGGAAAAATAAAACATTGAAAGTGGTGACCTCAGATGCTCAGTAAGGATAACAATATAGCGGAATCTTTCATATATAAGCATAAACATTTAAGTCAATGTATAAGACTAAAACATAAGCCTTTTTAACATGAACTTCAGCGTAATATGGAAAATTCAAAATCAAATAATTCCATTGACTTACTCACATGGATATTCTACTAGTCGAATAATCAAATGCAATATCAATAGCCACTTTCATAATGATGGAATGTATAATTCCAGACTTCATAACCACATAGTCAAGGTCTTATGACACGACAACAAATAAAGTTTTGTCAAGACCTTGTGCCGAGACACTAGTTTGTCTCATTAGACCTATCGATGCATCGAGGAGCTATAGTGCGCTCCACCAGTCAATTACTAACTCCGACACATTCCTCATATGAAAAGGTTTAAACATAACATAAACATTCGTATTAAAATTAGCATACAAAATGTCAATAATTTTTCTATAAACCATGAATGGTGTAAAAATAACACATCCACAGTCGAAAATATCACAAAAACTTCAATTCAATATGGAAGTGTTGTATCATAATAAATCAACTTCATATAATCTTAAAATCCATCAATGGATGTTGACATATATGAAATCAAAACCTTTTTTAAGAGAAACATATTTTTTTTGTATTTTGAAATCATTTAAGAATCACGTAATTATAAAGAGGAAATTTTTTAAAATATTCTTATAATCTTTATATGGAAGCTTTGATGATGTTATAACGGTGGAAAATAGCCGCACCTTCCGTATAAGTTAGAAAAACATTCAAACCTTAATTTTGTCAAAAAGGTCATAAAGTACCTTGTTTGGAAAACGACCGAAATATTCTATTCAAAACATATAAGGTCAAATAAGGGTATAAATAAATTTTCCCCATTGTCTAGTAAATAATAAAAATGTTTTGAAATACCTTTTTATGAAACAAGGGTGTGGATGATTAAGAGGTCCCGATAAATACTTATGAAAAAACAACCAGAGATAATAAAGAGATTGTGAAATTAACCCTTACCTTGTAATTTTCCAATTTTGAGGGTAGGTTAACCTCCTATATAATGGTAAAAAATTGTTATTAAATTATATCAGAATCATATACATTAATATGATATCATATTTGATCTTTTAACATTGCTTTCTTAATAATATCTTAGTATTATCATCGTTTCGGGTGTAAACTGATTCATTTTCCTTTATATGATTTGTTACACAAGTAATGTTTGTTATGGATAGGATGTATCTTATTCATATTCAGAGTTATATTAATTCTTTAAACATTATTTTTAATTATCTAATGAAAATTAGTCTTGAATGGATACGATGGGGAATGAATCTCATCGCCTTCGTGGAGACGGTAATATGTAAGTACGCACGAGCGACAATATCATAATTTAGATATTAAAATAATATATAATTGGATGTTATATCATATATAAATAACCATTATCATGTTATATTTATTATTTAAATCAATTACACATCATTATTATACCCATCCAAATAATAATGTATTGAATAACAATTACACCACGACATGGAGACGGTAAGCCGTACGTACGCACGTATAATTACATTTCATTCCAAGGATGGATAGAATAATGAATATGGTTATGCCAAATTTATAACAACGTCCCATTATATAGAATGTACTGTAATTATTATTTTATAATGGAAACGACAATGAAAGAGGAAGTGGAAGAAGAAAGGAACTTAAAAGAGGTGATGAAATATTTACCTCTTCTTCGGGTTCTGGCTTTTGATTTTATCAAAAGGGCTCCTTAGGTTTTCTTTCTGAATAATGGAATGCCACAAGAATGATGGTAGGATTTCTAATAGGGTATTTAGGCAGATGTTGGATGAGGAAAATGTCTTTGAAGGTGTGAATTAGAGAGAAGGGGGAGTGACCTTTTATAACAGGGGTGAGGGGCACCTTAGGAAAAGCTAGAAATATTATTTTATAATAAAATAAATTTCGGTTTCTATTGGCTCCAAAATTAATTATTTAAAACCTAAGGTTGGAATGGGTTGAAAAACAGTCAACTAATAAGTTTTAGACAAGTTTGGGTCACTATATTAACCTAATATTTTAAATTTTACTCTTAGTTAAATAGTTTGACATTTACCATGTCTCTTTGTAATTTTTTTATATGGTTAATAAACATACAATATATACATCCACGAGAACCCCAAGTGTTTCATTAATGATACAAATATCATTAAATAAGTATTTTTGAAAAACCTTATATTTTTAGGAATATAATATCAATTAATAATATAATATTTTTTTTAAAAACTCTTTTATGTCAATTTTGACACTATTTGGTATTTTGTTTTTGATAAATTCATAACATCATTATTAATTCGAAAAATATTCATCTAAACAACCTTAAAATGTCATATTATCCTAAAAAATTAGTTCAATTCATTGAAAGTCTCAAATTAGATTTATTTAGATATTTATAATATCAATTATTTTAATCTTTCATTAATACAGTAATTACTGCATCAACATTGTGTCATAAATAAATTTAATTATTTAATGTCAAAAAAATATAAATAAAATACCATTATGTATGAAATATTTTTATATTTATAATGAATATTTAGAGTCAAATTTATCTTATGTGTAACAATATATTAAACATTGATTAATTATTATACTATGAATTTAACACTTTTAACTCTTCTTTGTGTTAAAAAATAATAAATGTACTTATCTAATACTAGTGGACCTAAAGGATCATATTTTATTCCTAAGGTTTTATTTCGTCTAATTACACTTATCCTATAGAATTAGGATATGCATTAGTGTAATAATAATATTCTTTTTAGCATTAATTACCCTATTTACTTTTAACTGTGGTAAATAAGAGGTAAAAGTTACTATTCAACAAAAACTATTTTCATCTTATTGTACCACATTTTACTTATTGATATCAACTGTGTCTATCATATTTTTGAAATTCAACTAACATAACAGGTAAAATTAAGTTTTAGGTAAATTTTCAAATGCTCTTAGTAGGTGGGTAAAAGATGGTAAAAAGTTCAATAAAATTTTTATATATCTAAAATTATTCTAAACTGACTCCAATGAATTAAATTGAACTTATATAGGTATTATGTATCTATTTTCACCTAAAATAAATTTAAATAAGATAAATAATTATTTAAATAAAAATTCGTTTTTAAACTTTTACTCAGTGTTTTTCACTATTCTTCAAAAATTGAAACTTTTCAGAAAAATACCAAAAATTAACCCTATGCTAATTTCGATATTCCGAATCCAAAAATGTAGTCCATTTTGAAAAATAAAATTTATGAAATTTCAAAAAGAGGGTATTACTATTCATAAGGGCTAGTTTGATTGGTTGTGGTGTGCTAGAAGTCGAAGTTGCATACAACACATGCTATTATATTATTCAAAGAGAAGTGTACCATGGAAGCTTGGGGTGTTACAAAATGGAAATAATTTTTGAATTTGGAATATCAATATTTTCTTAGGGTGAATTTTTGTATTTTTCTGAAAACATTCAATTTTTTATGAATAGAGAAAAACACTACATTATTGGTTAAACCCAACATTTTATTCAAATAATTATTTATTTTATTTACATTTATTTTAGGTCAAAACAAATAAATAATACCTATATATTTTATATTTAATTCATTGGATTCATTTTATAATAAGTTTAGATATATAATTTTTTTTGAACTTTTTACCGTATTTTAACATCCTCCTATAAACATTTGTAAATTTGCATAAAACTTAATTTTACCACTTCTATGAGTTGATTTAACAAAATCCTAGAGTCACAGTTAATATCAGTATGTAAAATTTGGTTCAATAAGATGAAAATAATTTTTGATGAATGGTATCTTTTGAATTTTATTTACCACGGTTGGATGTAAATAGGGCAATTAAGGGTAAAATGATATAATAATTATCCTAACGCATGTCCTTATTATATTTTATAAGTATAATTAGACCAAGAACAACCTTAAGAATAAAATATAACCCTCTTTGGTCCACTTTGATTAAATTAGGACATTTATTATTATTTAATTCAAAGAAGAGTTCAAAGAGTAAAATTCAAAGATTAATAACTAATCAATTATTAATATAGGGTTACACCCAATATAAATTAGACTATAATTATTTATTAAAAATATAAAAATATTTCCTACATAAGGGTATATAATTTATAATTTTTAAATATTAATTAATTAAATTTCATTATGAAACAATGATGATGCAATAATTACATTAATAACAAAATATTACAATAATATATATTATAAAAATCCAAATAAATGTAAATTTAGACTCATGATACATAAACCTAATGTTTTAGGTTAATATTACATGTTAGGGTTGGTTAAATAAATTGTATTAAATGTTATAAAGTTTTAATGGCTTTAAAAAATAATCAAATACTAAATAGTGTCAAAATTGGCATAATTGAGTTTTTAGAACACATACTATATTATTAATTGATATAATATTCCTAAAAATCTAAGGATCGGCCAAAGGACATATCTAAAGATATATATATTAGTAATGAACTATATGGGGTTCACATGGCTTGTTATAGTAAGTTTATTAACCATATAATATAAAAAATCAAAGGGGCATGATAAATGTGAGACTATTTAACTATGAGATAAATCTAAATAATGTGGTTAATAAGGTTACCTAAACCGGTCCAAAAAACTATTGGGTTTAAGTTTTTCTACCCATCCCCATATTAGCCTCAAAATAAATCATTTTGGATCCATTAGAAACTAAAAATGATTTTATTATAAAATAATATTTCAAGATTTTCCTAAAGTGACTATCAATTCTATTTTAAAAGATTACTTCCCCTTATCTTAATTTCACACCTCAAAATCCATTTGAATCGGACAAACCCTGCAAAAATATCCTTCCAACTTTCCTACATTCATCATAGAGGACTTCCATTGGTCAGAAAGCCACCCTATGGAGCCCTTTTGATAAAATATAAAGGATGAAACCGAAAAGGAGGTAAATATTTTGTCACCTCTTTCTAGTTCTTTTCTTCTTCCACTTCCACTTTACTTTTTATTTACATTATAAAATAATAAATCCAGTATCTTATATATACTTTTATGTTATTATAAAAATTATACAACCAGATTCATTATTCTATCCATCATATGAATGACAAAAGTCACCATACATGCGTACATACATCTTACCGTCTCCACGTCATGGTGTAGTTTGTTATTCAAAAAATTCATTATTTGGATGGGTATGATAATGATTATAAATAATATAAATAATATATATAACATATTAAGTATTTTTAATATGAGATATACCACCCTATTACATGAGATTTAACCATTAATATAATGATATTGTCGCTCGTGCGTACGTACGGATTACCGTCTCCATGAACACGATGAGATTCATTCCTCATCATAAACATTCAAAAATAATTTACATTTTATGATTACAAATAATTTTTATGAACTTAATATCATTCTAAATATGAATAAAATATATCCTATCCACAACAAACATGGCTTACATAACAGAGCATATAACGGAAAATAGACCAGTTAACACTTGAAACGATTATACTACAAAACTATTATTAACAAAGAAATATTATAAGATCATATATGATATCATATTTTTTATATTATTCTTTTATAATTTTGTAACAATGATTTAACTATTATATAGGAGGTTAACATACCATCGACTAAGGAAAATTACAAGGTAAGGGTTAATCTTACAATATCTTTATTATCCGAGGTTGTTTCCACATAAGTATCTATTGGGACCTCTTTATCATCCACATCCATGTTTCATAAAAATTTATTTCAAAATATTACTACTATTTACTAGACAATAAGTTAAATTAATTTATACCCATTTTGACTATTATAAAATGGTTTGAAATGTATCATTCAGTCGTTTTCCAAACAAGGTACTTTATGAAATTTTTGACAATATTAAGGTATGAATGTCTTTTTTTAACTTATATGGTGGGTGTCGATATTTTCTGTCATTATATCATCATCAAAGATTCGCATAAAAGCGTATAATAATATTTAAAAAAAATATTTTATAATTATATGGATTTCAAATGATTTCATTATAAAAACATATATTTCTCAACAGAGAGTTTTGATTTCATCTATGTCATCAGTATTTGATAGATTTTAAGATTTTTTGAATTTGATTTATTATGATACAAATCATCCATATTTTATTTAAGGTTTTTTGATATGTTTGAATGTGGATGTGTTATTTTTACCCCATTCATAGTTTATATATAATTTATTGACATTTCTTATACTAGTTTTAATACAAATTATTATGTTATATTTAAACCTTTTCATATGAGGAATGCATTGGACTTAGTAAGTGATGGGTGGAGCTTGCTATATCTCCTCAATGTATTGGTTGGTCTTATTAGAAAAACTAGTGTCATCGCACAAGGCCTTGAAAAATTCTTATTTGTATCCTTGACACAAGGACTTAACTTTGTGGTTATGAAGTCTGGAATTTTGCATTCCATCATTATGAAAGTAGCCATTGATATTGAATTTGATAACTCAACTAGTAGAATAACCTTGTTAAATAAGTAAATGGAATTATTTTATTTTATCTTTTCCATATTATGCACGAGTTTATGTTTAAAAGGATTTTGTTTTAGTTATATACATTTCCATAAATGATTATTCTCTTTATGAATGTTACTGCAATATTGTTATCCTTACTGAGCATCTGAGCTCACCACTTTCTACGTTTTGTTTTTCCTAGGAGATGGAAAAATATTTTATGGTTGAACTTCATGGATAGGCTAAGGATATAAGTGTGGTCAATGGGGACAAAATGTTTTTGATGTTTTTATTTCATGATGTAATTTAAAACATATGAATGAATCCAGTACATCCAATGCTACTAAACTAATCGGTATTTCGAGACATGATCCCTTGTATCATGCCAATGTTATGTAATAATGCACCTACTCTGGGTTACTGGGGTCGGGGTGTTACATTCCACAATGCCAAGATTCGTTTAAGGGAGGCTACGCTTTGACCGCAGTTGGTTTGGAGAAAAAGTAATGTTTTGGGAGTTTTAAAATAATAATAAAAAGAACAAAGTTAATTTTAACTTTTCCTTTTATCTATTCCTCCAATGGACAAGTAACAACATGGGACCAGTGATTTTTCATGCCAATTAATGGCCTGAACATTGAATCCTATGTAACTACACCATTAAAGAATTAGGAAGGTTCTTAATTAATGATCCCCACATAAATCCCATGAGAGTTAGACACCCACCCCATATCATATTTATATGGAGCTTGGGGAGAGTAATCAGCACTGCTTCTCCAAACAATGAAGTGTTGGTATAGTTCCACAACACTAACAATTAGATGAATTAGATGGTTCTAGAAGGCACTAACGAGCCCCACCGAACGATGAACATAGACTCTTCCACATGTGCGGGCTCTCCATCAAATTCGAGGAAGGTATTTATCATGTTTTTAAATTCCATGATATTTTTGATTTCCTTATATCCCACATGTTACCATGCAAACATAGAGGGTGTGGTCCAAACGAACAGGACCAAAACCCTCCACCTTTTTTTGCAATTGATGTGTTCTATGAGGGTATTTAATTTGTGTTGGATGGAATATGGAATGATAGATGATGCCGGCAGCTGGAAACCACCGATCACGAAGGAATTGGAGGTGCACCATCATGCACCACTGGAGAAGGGAGAAGGAATAATACCTGCTCCACTAGAGGAACCAACCGCCGCTCGAAAACCGCAGTGGTTGCAGGAGGTGGCCGACACATCAGCCGGCTGCCGAATGGAAGGGCAGTGTGACCAGCACGCCACCGATGAAAAAATGTCCAAAGCAAAAGCCACGGTGGATGGGGGAACCCATGCCCCATGGTGATTTCTGTGTTGACTGGGTGGCACCCATGTGGAACCACTACATCGGAAATCGAACGGCATTCGGGTCGTTCGGGCATTCAGGAGACTGGGGTCTAACCCCGTGCCAGCTAGTGCAGACCCCACTGCGGGCCGGATCGACGGGCTACCCCCTTGTGGGCTGGGCTAGACCATGTCTTAGTATGTGGAGCCTGATAAATTCTATCCTAGCCGAGTCATAACCTGATCGAGATGGGTCGGGCCTGGTCATTCCGACCAGGTCAGACCGGACCCAGGCACTACCGGACCCAGAAACACATAAAGGGCTATATCTTGAGAACCAACAATCCGTTTGACGATCCTTCTACAATGTTGGGATCCTTGTTTAGAGACGGTCTTTTTGGTATACTCTACATGATGTTTGGAGACAGTTCCAGTATGGCTGGGTGGGATCGAACCCAAATCCAACCAGGCCCTCGATACCAAAACACGTATCACTCAAGGACCGAGCATTCGATTAATGCATCGTCTGTCATGTTATAACGCTTTCGACATTGAGGAGATCTGGGTTAATCATCTGTAGAGATTAGTGGTGGTCAAGGTAGAACCTATATCTCGACGATAATATTCTATAGAACTTGAGCACACCGGGTTGGGGAATCCTGTGGTAGGCTGTAATGTGAGGAAATAACTTAGATCCTGTGTGGGTCAGAATCTATCGATCTAGTGTGGGTCTGCTTCTATCATATCATATGTGGGTCAGCGCTCAACAATTTTGTGTGGGTTAGTGCATACCGATCATGTGTGGGTCGGATTCTGTGTGGGTCAGCGGGGGTTAGTACCTATTGATCCTATGTGGGTCAAATTAAATGAATCATAACATAATAAAATGATCTAGATTACGTCTAATTTTCTGTACTTCTATAATTTAGTTATACCTATTTGTGATATGATTCTTTTCACCGTAGTGGTGTTATCTTCACGGTGTTACATGGGTGGTTCTTCTGTCTTCATGGTGTTACCTGTGCGGTACTTTTATCTTGGTGGTGTTACCATTGTGGTGTTACCTATGTGTTACTTCTATCATCATGGTGTAGATATAGTGGTGTTGCCTATGGGGTACATCTACTGTTATGGTGATGTCTTTGTGGTGTTACCTACGTGTTACTTCTATCTTATTGGTGTTAAAAGTGTGGTATGTCTTCCATCGTGGTGTTACCTTTGTGGTATTATTCCCTCATGTATGAGATTTATATGTCTTGATAAATTAGGAATATGTATGGGCATATACCTATGTAGAGTTGATGTATATTTCTTCATGCTTTGAGATTGTGGTCTTTCTTTGTGGTATTTCACTTTTGAATCTCTGGGCGACCTACGGGGGTCTTGAGGTCCCTACTAAGTATTGTTATACTAACACCTATGCAGGCTACGCCCGGACCTTGTTGTGTCTTGTGCAGATGACGAACAACATTGATCGAGGTAGAGGGAGCCAGGACTCAATGGTACTCAGAGGTGGACAATTTGGCGTGACGTTCTATAGGGACGACTGATCATAATTTGTACATACCCATCTTGTAGGATCCTTAGTGGATGTTCCAGGAGATGTCTTTCACTTTTCATTTGTATTTGTACTTTTTTTTGTACTTTTAAATTTTTGATGGACTTATAATCTAGCCCCATTAAATTCAGTACACTTTTACTACATCAGTTTACTTGGTGGTTTATTCTTGTTTTGTTCTTGGACTGTGCGTCTGTACAGGTAAAAATCCAATGCCTTCCCATTTGTGGGATACATCTTTTGGGTGCTAGTCACTAGCCCCTTTCCTTTGGTAGGAGAGCATGGGTTAGTCACGGCACGATCCTTGAGGGAAGGGTTGTGACATTATGCCTTATCAAAAATCACAATTTAATTCTTCTTGAAATATACTTTCATAAAATATCTTGTATTCTAATCTATTCCAAGGATTATGTCTATGAAGGCTGTATGTATGATTATAAAATTAATAGATAAAGAGTATTTATATTCCATAATGGAGACTTCCAGACACATATTAGATGGAATGAGACTTCCCTTAGGGGTTTTGACTAACAACACCCTTGTTAAAGAAAATTGAAAATATCTAATTTTTAAAGATAACATGTAATATATAAATGAATAAGATAATATAGAATAAAATAATAAATTTTCCATTTTTGAGGAAATTATTATAGTACCAATCACCACAACATTAGGAAATTCTAATTCAGGAGTTCTGATTGCATAATCTTGGATTTTTTCACATGGACTTTTTTGGGGAATGATTCCATGTCACATAGGACAATCATTGTCAAACTATCCCATATCGTTTCCATTTAAGCATTAAACATTGGTAGAATATGTTTTCACACAGAGTTTGGATATTGGTGTCCCTTTTCTCTACCTTCTAACAGACTTCATTAACTTTTAAGCAGGCTCCTGGGTGTTTCCTTTTACAATTATCGCATGTTTGAAAACTCCGCATTTTATTCATCCCTTTATCTATTCCTTCCTCTACCACTCTCTTATTCTCATTCCTTCCATTAAAGCCATAATACATAGAAAATTAATTCTCTATCTTGATAGAAAATGAGACAATATTATCATAAGATGAGAGACATTGGGATAATAGTTCTCTTAATATTAATTGTATTAAAACATCAAATAATCATTCAATCGTTATTCTTGGAATAAGTATGTATTCCAAAAAACACCATGACAATCATGTGATGTTTTCCTCAAACATTACAACATTCTCATCCTCTTTTTTCCTCAGATTTAGAAACATCCCTTCCATATCTTCTCGTTGTTCATGAGGAATGTATTTTTTAAATAATATTTTCTTATAATCACTCTATTAAATATTTTCAATATCTTATTCTTCCATTGTGTTTTGAATTAGTTACCACCATTGATCATCATATCCCTATAGATGATAAACATCGATGACAGTCTTCTCCCTTTCATTACATACCAAAGTGAGAAATATATTCTCTATGGAAGTTATCCACTACTATAATACGAATGGGTTTGTATTCCCATTAAATGATTGAGGATAATATCGCATAAAGCAGTATGACATTGATCCTCCTTATTTTGGTTCATGATGCTTAATACGGGTAATGTTATCCTTCATTACCTGAGTTAGTTGTGCTAGTATATTTATAAGTTTTCTCAACACCAATTACATCATCATTAACTTGAATAATAGTGAAATCCCTACATGGGATACACTCATTCATGTGGTTCCTATTTCTTCCACTAGGCACCATTTTTAAATAAAGGAATATAATATATTCAATTATGAATCATAATAAATAATCTCACATAACATAATTTAAAATTCCATGCATCACTAATCCCATAATCGTAAACATAATTTCTTTGAAGAAAAAATTACTTTTAAATACATCATATTGTATTGTAAGGAAAATGAGAATTATCCTCTACAAATACCATAGGAGTGTCAAACTATGTGTGTAGTAAGGCCCGTTGTTGTGTTAAAAGTTACCCAGAGTCAATCTCAGAAAACGTTTTCAAAGTTGTCACTCATAGGTACATCTGTTCCAGAACAATTTCCACTTGTAAAATCTAGACATGGATGTATTTTATAAGAATATCGACATAATCTCATCCTTCCCCAAAAATATAGGATGTTCTTGTTTGATTGTACTCAATGTCTATCTTAGGGGTTTGTTCTCTAATATAAATTTTCTAAATATTGTTTCAAATTTTATACTAAATATCCTCTAATACCAACTGTAAATACCCAACCCTATTAGGCATTTGTCAATGGCTTATTTTATTACAATGGAACAATTACAGGAATGTTGAATCCTGAAAGAATGAATAGTTTTGTAGTTTTGGAAAACGAGACCGAAACATGAGTTCAACATTACTAGATAAAACTAAATACATAATATAAAATCCATATGACACCTAGATTGTCCTTATAAGTTTTTCATAGTATTCATCTTCACAAACTGGAGAAAATAAAACATAATAATGGGGTGATCTTAGATGCTCAATAAGGTTATGTAATACCTTATATTTTATAATGGAAATAATCACAGTTCATGGGGAACATATGAAAACACATGCCTTTAAAATATACATGGGCATAATATGGATTAAATGAATGATGATTAAATATGTAAACATAATTTATAATAATAGAATGAAACATATACATTGTTATTATACTTGTTTAATAATCACATGGAATATTAATTACTGATAAAATAAAGGTATTCATAATTCTAGACATTTGAAACAAAGCATCAAGTTATCATCCAAGACGTTTAAAAATACTAGGGTAAGGTCTCAACCAAAACCAAAATTTTCTCAGGCCCATGAGGCCTATAGATACATTGAGGGGATATATATGGACCAAACCATCACATTATATTTCTTATGTATTCATCATATGAAGCGATCTAAACGTAAAAAACACAAACACCAGAAATAACATTCCCCAATCTGTATATATACACAATAACCATTCTGAGTAGTTTGGTGAATGGTATCAAGATAGCCTATCCATATTTAAACTGATCATAAATTATTTAATGAAATATTATTTTATATAAACAAAAAATAATAACCACAATAATATACAAAATTATATATAGGTGTTGAAATAGAAAAAAATTGTTCTAATAAAATCGTAGAGGGGTTTTTAGAGAAATACACTTTTACATTGAAAAGAAGATTTCATTTGTAAAAATCATTGCATAAAATAAGAAATTAACTAATCTTGTTTTTTCATGGTGAAATTAGTTGTTTTAGAAAAATAATTTTAGATTATAATATGTGATAGAATGCACTCCAAACTAGGTATGAATTTGAGAGGTTCTATTAAATCAGGCTTGATTATCGGGAAGAGTTGAGAATGATCTTTATAAAAATTTAAATTTCCAATAAAATAATGATGGATTATTATTGGTAAAAATATATAGAACATTTAAAAAAATTAATAAGAGTAAATAATAATGATTAATAATTTAATTGTAATTAAGTGAGACAAATATTAACCTGAATGAAATTAGAGGTTCAGGTAGAAAACACATACCATATGTATGAATGTATTATTCACCTGAGATTAATGAAATGTATAATACAATTATGTACAATAATTATTTAATTCATACCCTAATTTACATGTTTTTGATTTTTAATAATTTCACAAAGTCCATTTATGACCTATATATGAGTTATAATGTACAAATTTATCACTCAAGGGTATTCATTTGAATGGTTTTCATGATTTTTATAATTATATATTATAATTTAAGATCATGTGGAATGGGTATAATTTTCTAGAATTGAATTTATATGTCATTAATGAAGATCCAGTATTGTGAATGGTTTTAGATATTATTTGGTTATTGTAACATCCCAAGTAAATAAAGTTTGACATTTTCATTTTTTTTAATATTTAGGGAATTAAATATTAATTTTAATTTAAAGGGAATGCTATGTTTGATGGAGTACCCAACAAGAAAGAATGGGTTTCTCTGAAAATCTCATTGTGCATATAAGGATGATTCATAATGAAAAATAATAAAATAATATTATTTTAAATAGAAATTAATTCCTAGCCATTGTATTGGAAGGAATGAAATGATCTAACTAAAATATTATTATACATGTTTGTAAAATGTAATTACATTTATCTAATAAATAATAGAGGCTTAAAATGATAATGAATTCAATTTTAAGCATAAATACTCTAATATTCATTAAAAGGTCGATTTATTGCCTTTTGATTGAGAACCCTTTTTATATCATGTTTTTGTCACCATAATATGTTATATTTGAAAAAATAAAATTCCTATTTATAATTGAGACATAAAAATTTACATTGGGGGAATTTTTGGTATTTTTCTGATAAAATTAATTGATCAATGAATAGTGAAAAATGTCGAATTTTATGTCGAAACTTTCATTTAATAGAATTTATTTATGTAGTTATATTATTATTTAAAATGGGTTTCAAGTGTAATTGGATTATATTTTTACCATTTAATCCAATAATGGTCATTGGATGCAATTTCACTCTTAAATTTGGAATAAAAAAGGTCAATATTTTGACGGGTATTATTTCTTGATAACATGCTATTTGATTTTTTGAAAACAAAAATTAATTATAAATTAATTTCTGCCACTTAGTTGTTTTTAATTTTTAAAAATAGATTCTATATTTGGAATCAGGAGGTCCAAATTGTGTAAATAATTAACTTTTAGTTTTAAACATTATGAATATTTAATTTAGTAAATATTTTATTTACCATCGATAAAGAGAAAATATGGTAAATAAGGATGAAAAATAATATTATTATAATATTTAATTACTCTTAAACTTGTCCTAAAAATATTGGATGAGATATTTCCAACCATTAGCATCCTTGGGCTGATTTGGGGACTCCATTGAGACACATGGGAGTAATAATGACCCGTTATATTAATTAATGTAATGTAACCACTAAAGTAAAAAATCATATATCTTTTAGTTAAAAAAATTTTATATACGGTTATATAAGTAATATCATCGACTACAAATATTCCTTTTTAATATAAAACAATTCCCTAAATCATGGTACATTATTTATAAATTGTATACATTAAATAAAAAAACATATTTTTGACACAATGGTGATGCATGAATTTCTTCATTAATAAAAAATTTACATAAATTATATTATAAATATTATAAATATTAAAATAAATTTATTTTTAATGTTTTTATTCTATAAATGAATTTTAGGGATTAAAATGACTTTTAATATTTGAATCAATGATGTTTTTTCGAAGTAATAATGTTGTTATATATTTTTTAAAAGACATTATATGAATAATTTAGAAATTGAAATAAATGAGTTTTTAAAACAATTAATATTTTATTAAATGATAAAATAATTCAAAATATCTACGATTCATCCAAATGGCTTAAATATTGTTATAAATATCATTAAAGATGCATTTTGTTTGACATGTATTATTATAGTAAATATATTAACCATATAGTATGAATATATAAGAGGACAAGGTAAAAGTTAAATAAGTTAACAAAGGGTTAAATGAAAAACTATAATGATTAAAATATATTCATACCCTATCCAATTATTATTAGAAGATTTTATTTCTACTAATATAGACCATAGAATTCAAATTAAATTTGTTTTAGAACATTTTAAATAGAAAATAAATTTGTAATAGAATAATACTATCTAACATTACTAAAGAGCCCCTCCTCCCTCTTATAAAAGGCCCCCAACTCTAACCATTGACTCACACCTCTCAAGCCACATGGATCATCTAAACATTTATCCAAGAAGCTACCAAAATCTATCTATTACTCATATAATCCTTCCCTTAGGCATGAAATAATTCGAGAAAGCCTTTTTGTTCAAACCAAAGGGAGTTACCAGATTTAATGGTAATGTCTTCCCTCATGTTATCTTCTTTTATTTGTCTTCTTCACTCTCTATGCGGTTATTATTAATTTTTTTTATATAAAAACTCCATTATAATAAATATAATAGGTTTTGGTTATGAGATTTATTTGAACTAAAATTCCAAACACCTCCAACTAATGGATACAAACATACTATTCCCATGGACATGGAATTACTGTCTCACGAAACGATGATTGTTCAATATTCTCAAACCATCACTTAATGTATATATTAATATTGAAATGTATTTATATGTGATATATATTATATTTAAATTTTCTAAATACTTTTGTATTTTTAATTTATATCATACCTTTATGGTTTCCAAAATGGGTAAATATGATAATTTATTTCGGGGAAGTGCATACTTCTGCCACCTCAAAGTGACATGACTCATTAATACCATACATGGATGGTGTAAAGGATGGTGTTAATGGAAATATTTAATGTAAATAAATAATGGTATTATACTGTAATAACAATTTACCTCTTTATCATTTGGTTTTAATTCATTAAAAATGAAAAAAAAAACGAAATGAATGTAGCGTTAATTCCTACATACGACTTACCATCTCCATGAATGGTGAATTTCATTTATTATATCTAAATGATGTGAATAAAAATAATTAAATATTTAATATAAATATATGAGATATATTATATCTAAATAATTAATATAATTCTGGAGATAATGGAATTTTGACCCCATGGACAATTTTTAATTATAACAAGTTCTTTTTTTATACAAGTTCCGAACATAGAAAAAACGTCCCATAGGAAATAAAATAATTAATGAATTGTTATAGAAAGGTAATAAGAGATATAAAAGGAATAATAATTTTAAAAATGGTTCATAATCAATTATAAATTAACATATGTTTGTTATTCTGGAAGAACAAGGAACATGTAATACAAGTCGGACATGATGTAAGGGATTTTCATCTCACTTTTTATTCTCCTGAGATTCATGCTACATTTTCCACTATTTTATTTTGTGATGTGTATTTACTTCCCATTATTGTATTCATTTTGTTATATAAATTAATTTATGTGTATTTACATCTTCATTGTATGATCCTTCTTTTATGTGGTGTATGTTTTGTAAGTTACAAAATTAGAATGGGAACTTTTCACCCTTCTCATTTAGTTAAAGACTCCTTTTATGTTATGCCTTTCAAATTTCCATTTTATTATATTGTAATATGTTCTTATCTATACTTATTATGATACATTTTATTTCCATCTGATGTGAGACCCTTTTCACTCTCATTAACTCATTATCTTAATTTTAAATCAACTTCATTATTCTGTCGAATTTCTATAAGAGAACTTCTTAACCCAATATCAATTTATTTTGGGTTAAACTTCAAATTCATTTTTATGTATTTCTATTAATATGTGTGAATTAATTCTAATTTTTTTACACTTAATATCCACTTATATTGGGTGTATTATTCATTTTCACACATTATTATGTCATTGATTTGTCCTTAATCTACACATAATATCAATGTAAGGGACTTTGTTTCAATTTACATTCCATTGAGTCATATTTGTTTTTATACACTAATTAACTTTTATATTATGTATATACTTCCCTTTGAAATATTATATCATGAATATCTTTATTCTAATGATATTATAAGCTTTGATTTATGTTATTCTTCAATTATTGGTATTCAAGCGTCTCTCTTTTGGTTACGAACTCTTTAACTAAAATATCATTTTAAATGTTTTAATGATTTATTCTTGTAAATCTTTCCCATTAATTTCCATGTTTTAAAATTTTTTATAAAAATTTATTTTTATGGATATTAATGTTTTGAAATTAAAATATATTTTTAAATCATTAATGTGTTTTGGGACATGTATATTAAAAAGTCACTTTATTTAATATTTTAAATGGATTTAAATATGGTTTGATAAAGCATTGATTATGTCAATGTCTTGAAATTATATATTGTGATTGCAATGTGGAAATGTTTTCTTTCCTTTATGCTTATTTTATGTGTTATTAATATGTTATGGTTATTGGACATTGTTTACATATATGAGTGGTTTTGTGATAAACTTAGGCTGGGTGAGCCTTAGTTAGCTCTACAACACATTAAGTAACATGACAGAATTAAATGTTAATGTTTCTCCTAAGAGATTTTGGGAATATAATGTGATGGGAATTCCAAACATAACACCTTATGTAACATTGACTACTGCAATGTAGGTTTGATATAGATTCCAAAAGTTAACTTTATGATTTATGATTTTTATATATTATTCATAAATCATATGATTTTGTGATGTATGTTAATTATATTATGGTTGATGATTGAGATGTATGATTTTTTTTTATTTTTATGTATTCATGTAATAATGTTTTCTTTATTAATTTATATCCCTTAAATAGATTTTTATGCTCATACCATGTTTTTGAAAGGTTTTACATATGACTTAAAGATGAATACGATCATGGATTGAATCACGGAAAAGTCATACTGTCTAAAACATGGAACTATACATGTTTATTTCATTATGAATTTTAATTTTATGAAAAAAAATGTATACTGAGTATAACAGTCTACATGTACTATTCTAGATTTAATGTATAAGGTATCACCTAATTCTCCAATGCTCTAAACTTGAAAAGATCCTCATTGTAAATTATTAACATAATTCATGATTATGTAATGTTAAAGGTCGTGTCCTTATAATTAGTATCCTATGTTGGTTTAGATAACTTTAGTGGTTAAGGTGTTATATTAGAAAAAGTGACATAACCCTATTGGTAAGCATAATATAAAGAGTCATAATTATTTTATAGGTGATAAATGGTTATTAAATTTTGGGATGAAAAATAAAACATATTAGATAACCTTTGATAATAAAATATGTTTTGGTTATTTTTGAAAAATTCATCTCATATTTGGGAATTTTATAAAATTATTTAGTTTTTGGAAAAGGATATCACGTAGACTGTGTTACAACCAATCACATCATACACAGCTTTGGTAAGCGAACCCACAACCGAAGTGTAATTGAGATTTATCGCTTACCACTGGCCTACGTCATGCCCCTGGTTAGTATGACTTATTCTTTTTAGTTAAATGATTTTATGGATCACTAAGAAGTTTATTTTGAGAATTTATGTTTTATCAAATTTAAATTCATAATATAGGAAAATGAATTGTTGATTAAGTGATAAGATATATTTTCAAAGATGTTCTCTCTTTTGGGGAATATTATATTCTTAAGGGAAATAGAATACTATGGGATTTCATTTGTGGAGTAATGGTTGAAATTTTATTTTTAATAAATATATGAATTTATTGTGGAATTATTCAAATTTGGGAAATGATTAACCTCTAATAGATAAGATTTGATTCAGTTAATTAATCTTCAGTATGAGACATTAAGAGTAGTTGTTGTTATTTGGAGATAAATGCTATGATTTATCATGAAATACTATGTGATCAAATTCTTATGAGTTTTTGGTCTCAATCATAGATTGGATTATGTTGAATAATTTTAAGTAAAATTTTGTATTGAATGGTATTTATTGAACTTTGTGTACTATTTGTTGAATTTTGGATATTTAGAGTAGTATTTTTTTAAGGGATTATCCTTTTGGGGGATTATATAATCTCTTACAAACCATTTTGGTTTTGGTTGAATTTTTAAAGGCAATGGAAATATGTAGTTCACCTTTATTGGATTATGTGATACTCTAGAAGTTTATTTTAGCCCTTTTTATGTGACCATGTCAGATTGAATAATCTTAATTGGGAGATAAAATGATTTTGCGGTAGGAATTTAGTAAAGGATGAAAGTCTACATGACAAGGAAGTATGTTTCCATATGTTTTTAGTTATGCTCATAAATAAATTCCTCAATTTTCTGAATATTAACTAAAAACAAATAAAAATCAGTTAAATTTTCCTTTTAGGGAATCAACAACCATCTAACCTAATACATTTTTGTAATATTCTAGTGGTTAACTTTCTCTTAATCATGTTTTTATAAATCAATTAGAACTTGATGGTTAGTTTCTCTTCCATATCCATGTTTTAATTGAATTCTATTATGGGTAATCTCGAGATACCTTTTTACTTATGATTCTTGTTGGGTACTGGGACTTTGCTGTGGAAGCTGGTGGGCCGGGATTTTAAAATTTTTCTACTTCACCGGAGTGACATAACCCTTTCAACTCCGACGATCTAGTCCCGACATGGTCTGAGGATCTCACAAGGTTCACTAGGAGCACAAAATTAAACTTGAACATTTACCTTGTTCAGAATTGACGTGCAGGATGCCAGTGATCGTTGCTTGAAGACTCCGATGTCGAATCCCACTAGATCGTCCACACACGCCTCGCAAATCCTCTTGCGCATCGTTCGTCAAGATTCGGGTGCTAACGCGGATCTTCGACGCCCACTTTGACGCAGCGATGATCACCACAAAACTAGTGTCTTCGATCCATGAAGGCAGAACTTGAATAACTTGATAGTTTGAGAGAGTCTCTCTCTAGAACTCAGGAGGAGAGAGAGGCTCTCAATTCCAACGGATGAATAGTTACCAGGGGAGAGCCTCTCTCTTAATATATATAGGGAATATCTAAAATACGCGGTAAGGGTTCCCGGCCCCCGTGTATTAAACATTCACTATATATATATATTATAAATAATTATTTATTACTGTACTAAAATATATATAAAATATATATATTATGTGATAAACATAAGTCCAACTCGACTCGCACCTCCTGATAATATTAAATGAACCCAAGATATAAATATCTGCCTGATTAATATTTTTCTATGTATTTACTTAATCACTCGTAAATACATTTTATAAATAAATTCAACGAATTATTCCAAACTTGAATAATAAACGAATTTATTTATTACTTGGTGATCCATAGGACTTGGATAATACCCGAACCACGTGGTGGGGCCCACCAAGCCCTATAATCCTATTCATCAAAATAGTGCAGATTGTCAAAGCGCTGTTGTGTGTGACCCTCTAGGCCATTATCTCAATAGCAGTGAATAATATCACCTACCTAGAGCAGGGTCTAGCAACCCATCGAGGCCCCTATAGAGATAAGGCAAAGTCAAAGCAATGACTGCCTTCCTACGAACATAGTCTGTGTAATCTAATCTCTTCGTTATCGATATCTCAATAAAGCAGAATGCATACTTCGTGTCATCATTCATTATTTGATTTATTTTGTTTGTCGATTTGTCCGGATGGTCTTACCTTCCACTACCATGGACATGGATTTAATGAAGGTGCAACCATCCTAATCAACCAGGCCCGAGATATCTCTTCCTAAACTCATAAGCGATAAATTCTCTCTTGATCATTCAATCAATGTCATTCCATTAATAACGTACCCGCTATAAACTACCTCACCACGACTTGTCTCCAATGGTTTTCTCCTTATATCAAATGTACGTAATTAAATGACATTCATTGATAATTATCTTATGTCAGGAGACCATTACACATGTTTGTAGATAGGAAGAACCAATGACACCAGAAATATGTGGTGTTCCTATTAAGCGGGTCTGTCCTCATGATCTAGATAGCTAGAGATCATCAAGTGCGAACTTCATGAGATGAAATCTCAATGCATATGAGCCCCCTATACCTGATGGTCACAAATCATCTGTGTACATTCAGAATGATGTAACCGGACCATAGGAAATTACTTTATGATTACTGTCATGGCATCTCAGGGTTCTCATTATAGCCTGGGACCTTCTATAACCATTTGATGTGACAGGTAATCTAAGGACATTTCCATTAATAAAGTGGATGCAAAAGTATCTACACTATCATGGAAAGATAAAAACATGTATAAAACAACCTGAATATATGTAATAGTAATCAAAATACAATATAAGTTGGGTCTAGGGCACCCAATTTCAACACTCCCACTTTCACTAGATCCAACTACTAACAGGTTTCAATCCGCTAGCTCTCACATGTGAATCATGCTTCTACTTAGAAATGGCTTTAGTCATGGGGTCTATCACGTTTTCCTCTATGCCTACTCTGCTAATTGTCACTTCACCTCTCTGAGTAAATTCCCTCAAGTGATGAAACTTCTAAAGAATATGCTTTGTCCTCTGGTGAGACATGGGCTCCATGGAAAGCAGCACTACATTAGTATTATCATAGTATACTGGAACAGGGTCTGCACTACTAGGTACAACACCAATGCCTGAGATAAAGCTACATATATAGACTGCTTCCTTTTCTACATTGGAAGATGTAATATATTCGGACTCTGCTATAGAATCAGCAACCACAGCTTGCTTTGAGCTTCTATAGATCACTGCACCACCATTCAGGCAAAAGATGTAGCCAAACTGTGATTTCATATCATCATGATCTTTTTAGAAACTAGCATCACTGTATACCCTCACAACTAGTTCCTCATCTTCTCTATACACCAGGAACATATCCTTAGTACGCCTCAAGTACTTAAGGATAGTTTTAACAGCTATCCAGTGCAGCTCTCCTAGATTGGCTTGATATCTACCCAACACGCTTAAAGAAAAGGTAACATTAAACCTAGTACGTATCATGGAATACATGATAGAACCCACTTCCGAAGCATAAGGGACTATACTCATTCTCTCAATCTCCTCCTATGTTTGTGGACACATTTTCTTGGAGATATTTACACCATGTGACCTAGGTAACAATTCTCTTTTGGATTGTTCCATATTGTTCCTTTTGAGTACCTTGTCAATATATGTACTTTGACTTAGGCCATACAACCTTTGAGATCTATCTTGATAGATCTTGATCCCTAGGATGTAGGCTGCTTCACCAAATTATTTCATGGGGAATCGTTCATTTAACCAAGACTTAACTGAATGTAAGACAATAACCTCGTTTCCCATGATTAATATGTCGTCAACATATAAAACTAGGAAAATGATAGCATTCCCTTCAACCTTTTTATAGACACAAGGATTTCTTTCATTTTTTACAAAACCAAAATCTCTTATGGCCTCATCAAATTGTACATTCCATGATCTTGATGTCTGCTTCAATCCATAAATGGATCTCTTCAACTTGCATACTTTATTGGAATTCTATGACTTAAAAAACCCTTTGGGTTGAGTCATATACACGTCTTCAACCAACTTCCCATTTAGAAAGGCAGTTTTGACATCCATTTTCCAAATTTCATAATCATGAAAGGCTGCTATTGCAAGAAATATTCTGATGCATTTAATAATTCCCACTGGTGAGAAGGTTTCATCATAGTCAATGCCTTGACGTTGTCTGAAACCCTTTGCAACCAGTCTTGTTTTAAAGGTATTAACCTTACCATCCATGTCCAGCTTTTTCTTGAATACCCAATTGCAACCAATGGGTTTTACATCAGCTGGAGTGTCTTCCAAAATCCAAACTTTATTTTGGTACATGGACTCCATCTCATAATTCATGGATTCTTACCATGTAGCATATTCTTTGCCTTCTACTATTTCCTTGCAGGTTATAGGTTCATCATCCTCAAGGAATATTATGTCACCTGACTCAGTGAAAATAAAACCATAACGCTATAGTTCTCTAACCTCTCATGTAGACCTATGCAGTATTTGTATCTCAGGAAAAATTTCTTCTTCCACTTTCTCTTGTGGAGATTGTTCCTCTACCAAATCTGGCACATCTGGAGCATTAACTTCATCGAAGTAAATCATAATCCCAATATTTTTAGTAGAAATTTGATCCCTTTCTAGAAATGTGGCGTATCTTTCCACAATGAATTTTCTATCTAAAGGGTAATATAGGTAGTATTCTCTAGTTTCCATAGGATAACCTATAAATATGCACTTAGCACTTCTGGATGCTAATTTGTCACTTGGTAAAGTCTTGACAAATGCCTCGCACCCCCCCACACGTATGTGTGTAAGATTGGGTTTCTTTCCATATCATAACTAATATGGAATCCCATTTGCAGCTTTAGTTGGTACTCGGTTAATGGTATATGCTGATGTATGTAAGGTGTATCCCCAAAAGGATAATGGTAGAGTTGTATGACTCATCATTGATCTAACCACATCAAGAAAGGTGATATTCCTCCTTTCACAAACACCATTCCATTTGTGGTGTATAAGGAGGAGTGAGTTGGGATACAATCCCACAATCCTTCAAGTGATCAATGAAAGCTTGGAAAAGATGTTCTCCACCTCGGTCTGAGAGAAGTTCTTTTATCTTCTTACCAAGTTGGTTCTCTACTTAATTTTGGTATTCCTTAATGAAATTAAAGGAATATGACTTATACCGCATTAAGTAGATATATCCATACCTACTATAATCATCAGTAAAAGTGATGAAGTATAGAAAACCACCCCTGCCTCTACTGGAAATAGACCACATACATCAGTATGTATTAATTCCAGTACTGCATTGGATCTTTCCCCCTTTCCTGAGAAAGGTGCTTTGTTTATATTTCCTTGTAAACACGATTGAAATACATCTAAGGGTTCTAACTTTACCGAGTCTAGATACCCTTCTTGATGTAATCTTTGTAATCGCTTCTCGTTTACGTGACCAGGCCTGAGGTTCCATAGGTGGGTGTTATTTGAGTCATGCTGGTTGTTTTTGTCATTGATATCCATTACTGATTTTTCTAGTTCTAGTATATATAAACCATTTTTAATATGTTCCATTCTATAACATATGTTATCCCTATAAAAAAGACAACTTTTATTTCCAAACATGAAATAAAAACCCATAGTGTCTAAACATGACACATGTATAATGTTTCTGGTAACAGACGGTACATAATAGCAATTGTTTAAAACAAGAACCAAACCAATTGGTAAAGTCAAGTGATAGTCTCCCACGACCAAGGCTGCCAGACTTGCACCATTTGCAGCTCGAATATCAACTTGTCCTTTTTCAATATTCTTAAACCTACTTGGATCCAATATATGAATACAAATGTGTGAGCCACATGCCGTATCCAATACCCAACTTGTAGATAAAGATAGATTGCATTCAATGACAAAAATACCTGAAGCAGAAGCAACAACTTTCTTTTTCTTCTCATCTCTACAATTCTTTTTCCAGTGGCCTTTCTTGCCACATCCAAAGCAGAATGCTTCCTGCTCATTACTTTGCCTCTGAATCATTGGATTCTTGGTGGGACGATGCATTGGTGTCTTTGTCCTTGACGTGGCCTTAGACCCCTTTTCCTTGCCCATTTTTTTCATGTTTACCATAAGGACAGATGAATTTGTGTTTTTCAGGTCCTTATCATCTTGGAGAACTAAAGATAGAAGATCTAGGATCGACTTTGTCGTATCATTCATATTATAATTGACAATGAAAGTCGAGAAGCATGACAGTAAAGAGGCAAGAATGAGATCCACTACAGGTTCTTGGTTCAGTTTGAAACCATGGGCTTCAAGGCTCTCAATATACCAAATCATCTTGAGTACGTGAGGACCGACTTGGTTCCCTTCTACTAGCATGCACTTATAAAGCGCACTTGAGATGTCATACCTTTCTTTCCTAGCCCTCTCCTCATATAGTTCTTGGAGATGTGAAAGCATCTTGTAGGAATCCTCTTCCTCATGCATTTTTTTCAATTGGATGGACATGGATGAAAACATGATGCATTGTACATCAAGCGCATCGTCTACATGATTTTTCCACTTATATTTTTCAGTCTTGCTTGATCCCTGAGGAGGCTCAGCATGAATTGGGGATTCCAGCACATATAACTTCCTTTCTTGGCATGTTACTATGCCCAAGTGCCTGTGCCACTCCTGGAAGTTATTTCCAGTCAGGATATTTTCTTTATCGAAGATCGATCACAGTGATAAAGTACTAGTGGTGTTGGTGATTGCCATTTTGAATCTATATCAGATAAACATTTAGCAGTTAGTACTTTTCTTGATTACCTTTTTACATTTTACGATTAATAAATTATTATATCATTTAATGTCTCCCACTATTTTAACATACCTTAATAGCACTCACTATTTAGATTCAGAATACTCTATCTCTTGAGCATTCTAGTGGCAAGTATCCTCGAAACATCCCTCATAGTCTACAAGTTAGGGCTACGACACTACTTGGAGGGATTCAAGGTAGGCGCTATGCTGGCCAACCACTTATTCTTGTGGTTCCTTGTATAGTTGAGTAATGTCCATGATTCTGGAATCTGAACTTGATTCCCTCAACCACTTTCCTCTAAAATGATAGACAGTAAGCTAAGGCTAATCCTTGACTATTAAATTTAGTTAAGTCAACCCATTTCTCACATGGAAACACCCCATTAGTAAGAGGCACTCTCAACTGAGGCTGATGAGCACCCAAACAGCCAGTTTTGTTTAGATGTGAGAAATGAAAGGCATTTTGACTTAATATATCTTTGAGGGATTTTTAAATATTAATTGATGAATATAATATTTTTCAATTTATTGAGTTCAAACTGGGTTTTCACGCTCACAACTGAACATTCAATAGAATATTTATTCATCAAAACTTTATGAATTTTCTCTTGTTTACTATCCTATGTGATCATGTAATAATCATACAGTCGCATAAAATAATAAATTGTGAATAAAGTAAATCAAGCATTCCGACTGGTCTTGAGAATTCTATAATGATTGATCAATAACTGATCGATCATCACCTAGGGGAATCTGTACCTGAGTCAATACATGACTCGTGTCACTACTAGCCCCAGTGCAAAGCGTCGAACTCCTGTCTGGACTACCGCCTCATTTTGGCGAGGTCTGCCTCTTAGATCATCATCAAATAAATTCAAATATACTTGAACGCAGTCGAGGGTGTCTGGGGTACAAAATAAAAGTTATGCAATGGACACATAGACCCTTATTCATATTTGAATTAAAAGATGATTCGTAGACCGTCATTTATCTAATTAAATATTACAATCATCACATGCATTGAATAAATAATTAAATAAATAAATACATGTCAGACATATACATGTCGGTCAATAGCTCAATACCAGTCGGGGTAAAAGCGCAAAAAAAATAAATTGCAATAAATTTAAATAATGCGAGGGTGTTCTAATAAATTAAATGAATTTGATTAAATTCAATTAATCTATTTTTATAGGTTCAATTTGTTTAATTTAATTTTAATTAAAAAAAGTAAATTAAATTAAATCATTAATTTAATTCTAAACTTAAATTAAATTAATATTTTTAGGATTAAAATAATTTAAACCTCTGAATTAATTCCAATTAATTTAATTTAAAAAACTAAATTAATTAAAATTAATTCAGTGGAGGTTACCTCTAACCGGAGAGGAGTCCGAAAGAACTGCGTACCACATTGGGATGTCATCCTGGAACCACTGCATGACCACGGAGTGACCGCAGCGTGACCGCGGCTTGACCGCGGCGTCCGATGATTCCCGCGACGGCTGCATCTCCTGGCAGCCCGCTGCTCCGACAAGCCGGCGAAGTTGCTGTCAGATCTGGCACGGGCTTGGGTCGGCCGGACGGAACCGGTCCGGTGCTGTGGAGGAGCCCGACAAGGGATCAGGGTAGCCGGAGGGTGTCGGTCCGGCGAAGCCTAGTGGAGGACGAGGCTGACGAAGGTCCGGGGCGGCCGAACGGAGCCGGTCTGGCACAGCCCAGAGGAGGAGGCCGGTGATGGGAGGAGGCCGCTGGGCAGGGAAGTCTGGCGAAGGGAGGCCAGTGCAGAAGTCGGGCGGCCAGTCAGAGGGAGCTCGGGGCGGAGAGGAGGAAGCCGGCGTGGGGTCTGGGTGGCCGGACAGAGCCGATCTGGTGGAGGCCGGCCGGCGGCGGTGCGCCATGGAGCTGGACCAGCGGAGGGGGAAGGAGGCCCTAGGGTTTTGGCCTCCCTTGGGGTGTCGCGGGAGAGAAGACACATAAGGGTCTTCCTCTCCTCTTTTTTTATTTTTTATTTTAAATTATTTTCTTCTTTAGAAAAAAATTGTCCAGACCCCTTTTTTATTTTTTTTAAAACAAAAAGGAGAAGATCCCATTTTGGGGTCTTTTGTTCTACTTTTTTTAATTAAAAGGAGGAACACCCCCATTTGGGGTCTTGGTCTTCTTCCTTTTTATTTATTTTATTATTATGAAATTATAATAAAATATTTATTATAAAAATAATAAAATATTTGTTATAAAATTTTATAATTAAAAATATTTTTGATGTAAATTCTCAATTTGAGATAAACATCAAATAAACCGAAAACTTGCGACGTCGATCCGATAAATTTTTTCAAATGATCGTATCCTGATCATTCGAAATCGAAATGATGCACGGTCGAATCCGAATGAACTGTTTTAACACCCCTAAAATAAATTTTATGTATTTTAATGTTTTTGTCTTAGAAAAACCATACACTCCTTATGATACCACTATTGGGTACCAGGACTGTGCAGCGGAAGCCGGTGGCCGGGATTTTAAAATTTTCCTGCTTCATCGGAGTGACATAACCCTTTCAACTCTGGTGATCTAGTCCCGGCTTGGTCCTAGGATCTTTCAAGATTCATTAACAGCACAAAATTAAACATGAACATTTACCTTGTCCAGAATGGACTTGCAGGACGCCGACGATCGTCGCTCGAAGACTCCGATGTCGAAGCCCTCAACATCGTCCACACACGCCTCCCAAATTCGCTTGCGTGTCGTTCGTCAAGATGCGAGTGCTAGCGCGGATCTTTGATGCCCACTTTGACGCAGCGATTATCACTACAAAACTAGTGTCTTCGAACCGTGAAGGAAGAACTTGAAGAACATTATAGTTTTAGAGAGTCTCTCTCTAGAACTCAGGAGGGGAGAGAGGCTCTCAATTCCAACGGATGAATAGTTACCAGGGGAGAGCCTCTCTCTTAATATATATAGGGAATATCAAAAATACGCGGTTAGGGTTCCCAGCCCCAGTGTATTAAATATTCACTATATATATATTATAAATAATTACTTATCATTGTACTACAATATATATAAAATACATATATTACATAATAAACATGATTTTAACTCGACTCACTCCTCCTGATAATATTAAACAATCCCAAGATATAAATATCTGTCTGATTAATATTTATCTATGTATTTACTTAATCACTCGTAAATACATGTTATAAATAAATTCAACGAATTATTCCAATCTTGAATAATAATAGTATTTATTTGCTACATGGTGATCCATATGACTTGGATAATACCTGGACCCCATGGTGGGGCCCACCAAGCCCCATAATCCTATTCATCAGAATAGGGAAGATTGTCATAGCACTGTTGTGTGTGACCCTCTAGGCCCTTATCTCAATAGCAGTGAATAATATCACCGACCTAGAGCGGGGTCTAGCAACCCATCAAAGCCCCTATAGAGATAAGGCAAAGTCAAAGCAACGACTACCTTCCTACGTACACAGTCTGTGTAATCTAATCTCTTCGTCATCGATATCTCAATAAAGCAGAATGCATACTTCATGTCATCATTCATTATTTTCTTTATTTTGTTTTTTGATTTGTCCGAACGGTCTTACCTTCTATTACCATGGCCATGGATTTAATGAAGGTGCAGCCATCAAAATCAACCAGGCTCGAGATATCTCTTCGAAAACTCGGAAGCGACAACTCCTCACTTGATCATTCAATCAATGCCATTCCATTAATGACGTACCCGATATAAACTACCTCACCATGACTTGTCTCCATGATTTTCTCCTTATATCAAATGTACGTAATTAAATGACATTCATTGATAATGATCTCAAGTCAGGAGACCATTACAATGTCCATAGATAGGAGAAACCAATGTCACCAGAAACATGTGGTGTTCCTATTAAGCGGGTCTGTCCTCATGATCTCGATATCTAGGGATCATCAAGTGTGAACTTCATGAGATGAAGTCTTAATTCTTATGATCCCCCAGCACCTGATGGTCACACATCATCTGTGTCCTTTCAGAATTATGTAATCGGACCATGGGACGTTATTTTAAGATTACTATCATGGGATCTCAGGGTTCTCATTATAGCCTGGGACCTGCTATAACCATTTGATGTGACAGGTAATCTAAGGAAATTGCCATTAATAAAGTGGATGCAGATGTATCTACACTATCATGGAAAGATAAACACATGTGTAAAACAACCTGAATAAATGTAACAGTAATCAAAGTAAAATATAAGTTGGGTCTAGGGCAACCACTTTCAACATTTCTTTCATTTAAAGTCATAGTTTTATTGACAATTTTTCCATGGTGAGACTTTCAATTTAGTATTTGAGACTAATTTTAAAATTATGAGGACACAATTTCCAAAATGGTGGAAGGATATAACATCCCAAGTAAATTAGGAATATGGAATTTTCATATTTATTATTATTTGTGAATTATTTATTAATTATTACTTCAAAAGGGTATTCTTTGATCAATGGCGTACTTGACACGCAACAATGGGTTTCTCCAAAAATCTCATTTTGGACATAGGGATGAGTCATAATGAAAAATAATAATATAATATAATTTTATATAGTACTAAACGCCTAGATGTTATATTGGTAGGAATGAAAAGAACAAACAAAAATATGATTATACATTTTTTTCAATGTCTTTACATTTATCCAATAAATTTTAGAGTCATAAAATGAGAATGAATCCAATTTTAAGTATATAAACTCTAATATTCATTAAAAGGCCGATTTACTGCCTTTTAAAGGTGAGCCCTTTTTAAATCTAGATTTCTCACTTCTATATATTCTATTTGAAAAAATTAAATTATTATTTATAATTGGGAGATAAAAATTTACTTTGGGTAATGTTATGAAATTTTTCTGATAATGTTGATTTTTTAATGAATAGCGAAAAATACCACATTTAAATTCAAAATTGTTTTTTCATCTAATTTATTTATATAGTATTATTATTTTTAAATGTTTTTAAATTATAAATATATTTTATGTTTACACATCAATACAATTATGGTCATTAGATGCAAATTCTCTTTTAAAATGGACATAAACCAAGGTCAATCTAACAATTGGTATTATTTCTTAAAAACACGCTTTTTTATTTTGTCAACAACAATTAACATTAAATTAATTTCCTCCACTTAAGTGTTTTGAATTTTTAAACATGGATTCCATATTTTAAATCAAGATTTCAAAATTGTGTAAATAGGTAACTTTTATTTTCATAAATTATGAATATTTACTTCAGTAAATATTTTCTATACAATTGTTAATGGGTAAATATGGTAAATAAGGGTGAAAAAAAATCTTATTATGATATTAAATTACAATTAAAATTGTCTTAACCCTATTGGATAATATAATTCCGACCATGGGAATCCTTGGTAAATTTGGGGGCCCCATGGAGCTTCATAGGATTGATAATGACACTTTATATTAATTAATTTATGGTAAAAACAAAAGTATCATAAACATATATATTTTTGTAAAATAATTTTTATATAGGGTTATTTATATAATATCATCAACTATAAATATTAACTTGAAAACTAAAACAACTTGATAAATTAGGGTAGTTTATTTATAATTTTTAGATATTAAATAAATAAACATAATTTTGACACAACGGTGATGCAGTAATTGTTTCTTTAATAATGGATTCTAATAAAAGATATTTAATATAATAAAATAAATTTTTTTGAAACTTTTAATTTCATAAATGAATTTTAGGGATAATAATGCCTTTTAATATTTTTATTAATGATGTTTTTTCGAAATAATCATGTTGTTATATATTTTTTAAAAGTCTTGATATAAATAATTTAGAAAATGACATAAATGAGTTTTTTAAAAAATTAATATTTTATTAAATGATAAAATAATCTTTAAAATATATGATTCTTACAAATGAGATAAATAATGTTATAAATGACATTAGAGATCCAATTTATGTCACTTGTAATTTAAAAGTTACTATATTAACCCTATAGTATGAATATATAAGAGGACATGATAAAATTTAAATAAGTTAACAATGGGTTATATAAAAAATGACAAGGATTAAAAAATAATCATAACCCATCCTATTTTTATTGGATGATTTTATTTCCACTTTTATACACCTTATATTCAAATTAAATATGTTTTTGACCTTCTAAAACTGAAAATAAATTTATAATAATATTTTCAATCATTACTAAAGAGCCCCTCCTCCGTCTTATAAAAGACCACCACCTCTATCCCATGCCTCACACCTCTAAATCCCCTTGGATAATAAAAAATCTCCTTCACAAAGCTCCCAACATCTCTATATTTGTACTAAAATCCATCCCCTAGTCAGAAGGCAATTCACGAAAGCCTTTTTGTTCAAACCAAAGGGAGTTTCCCGATTTAAAGGTAGCGTATTCCCTCAAGGGATCTTCACTTATTTTTATTATTCACTCCCTATGTTGTTAATAGTATATGTTTACATAACAAAAATAGTATCCTCAATAAACTAGGTTTTTTTTATGAGATTTATTTGAACTAAAATTTCACACACCTCTATCTATTGGATACAAACTTTCTGTTTCCGTGGACGGCAAACTACTGCCTCACCAAAAAATGATTGTTCAATCTTCTCCTACCACCTCTTATGGTGGCCATTAAGATGGAATTGTATTTATATGTGATATATATTATATTTATATTGTCTCTATGCTTCTGTATTTTTGATTTATATCTTACCTTTATGGTTCTATAATGGGTAAATTCGATAATTTCATTTGACGAAGTGCAGACTACCGCCCCCTCGAAGTGTTATGAATCATTAATAACCTAAGTGGAATGTATAAAGTATGGTGTGAATGAACATATGTAAAATATATAAAATATGATATTATAGTGGAATAATAATATACCTATGTATCATTTGGTTTTCATTCCTTTGAAAATGAAAAAATGAAATTAATGTAGCGTTTTTGCATAAGTACGACTTACCGTCTCCATAAATGGTGCATTTCATTTGTTATAAAAAAATAATGTAGAATATAATAAATACATATATAATATATCTATATATGAGATATATTATATCAAAATCATTAATATCATTCTGGAGATAATGAAGTTTTTTCCCCATGACCAATTTGTAATTATAACAAGTTCATCTTTGACGCATGTTCCAAACATCGACAAAATGTCCGATATGATCTCAAATAATTAACAAATTGTTATATAAAGGTAATAAGTGATATAAAAGGAATAATAAATTTTTAAAAGGTTCATAATCAATTATATATTAGCTTATGTTTTTTGTTCTAGAAAAATAAGGAAAATACAAGACAAGTAGGACTTAAGGTAAGGCGTTTTCATTTCACATTCAATTCTAGTGAGATTCATGCTATGTTTTCCAATATTTACTTTTGTGTGGGGTATGTACTTCCCTTTAATGTATTAATTATGTAATATACATTAATTTATTTGTATTTTCATCTTCATTTTATGATCCTTCTTTCAAATGTTGTATGTTTTGTAAGTTACCAAATTTGTAAGGTAACTTTTCACCCATCTCTTTTAGTTGAAGACTTCTTTTATGTTATGTATTATAAATTTCTATTTTCTTATAATGGAATATGTTCTTATATATCCTTATTTCAATACATGTTATTTCCATGTGATGAGAGAACATTTTCTCTCTCATTATCTCATTATCTAAATTTTAATGCGATGTCTTTAGGCTATCAAATATCTATATTAGAACATCATTACCCAATTTAAATTCTTTGGGTAAATATTAAACTTCTTTATTATGTCGTGATATGAGTATGTGTGAATTACATATGACTATTTTTCAGTTAATATACACTTATATTTGTTGTATTATTATTTTTCACACATAATTATGTCATTGATTTGTCCTTAATCTAATGATATGATCTGTGCACGGGACATTGTCTCAATTTATATTCTATTGAGACTTATTTGTTTCTATACACCAATTCAATTTTATATGGTGTATACACTACCATTTAAAGTATTTTATCATGAATTGAATTATTCTCATGATATCATAATCTTGGATTAATGTTATTTCTAAATTATTTGTATTCAAGTGTCTCTCTTTTGGTTAAGATTTCTTTAATTAAAATATCATTTTAAATGGTTTAATGATTTATTATTCTATATCATTCTCATTAATTTCCATGCTTTAAAAATAGTTAGGATTAATGTATATGGAAATGAATGGTTGAAATTTTATTTTTTTAACTCATTAAAGTGGTATGAGACACTTATATTCAAAAATATCTTTGTTAAATGTTTTAAATGGTTTTTAAAAAGGTTGTATAATTAATTGATTGTTTCAATATCTTGAAATGATATATTGTGATTGCAATGTAGAAATTTTATCTTTATTTTATGCCTAATTTATGTGTTATGAATATGATATGGTTATTGGACATTATTTATTTATACGGGTGGTTCGGTGATAAACCTATGGTGGGTGATCCAAAGATATGTATCCAATGAATTAGGTAATGTGATGGAGGTAAAAATTAATGTATGTCCTAATAGATTTAAGGAATATACTGTGATGGGTATTACAATCTTAACTCTCTATGTAGCTATGATATCTACAATTTAAGTTTGATATGGATGCCACAAGTTATCTTTGTGATTTATTATTTTTATATAGTATTTATAAATCTTATTATTTTGTGAGGTACGTTAATGATATTATGTTTTAAGATTGAAAAGTATGTTTTTTCTTATTTTAATAAATTCATGAAAAAATGTTTTTTTATTTATATAACTTTCTCAGATTTTTATTCTCAGCCAATGTTTTTTAATGGTTTTACCCAGGACATAAAGATGAATACGATCATGGATGAGATCAAGGAAAAGTCATGCTGTCTAAAACATGAAAGTTGACATGTTTCTTTATTTTAAGAATTTTTATTTTGTGAAAAAATGTATACTTAGTATAAGTGTCTACATTTAATATTCATGTTGTTATATATAAGTTATGAACTAATTATCCAATGCTTTAAACCTAAAAATATCATCAATGTGAATTATTAACTTAAATCAAGATTATGTAATGTTTATGGTTGGGTCCTTATAATTGGTATCAGACGTCAGTTTAGATAACATTAGTGGTTAATGTGTTATTTAAGAATAACTGAGATAACCCTAATTTTTATCATAATAGATTGATGCATAGTTATTTTAGAGGTGATAAATGGTTTTTCCATTTTGGGATGAAAAATGAAAGGTATTAGATAACCTTTGATGAGAATATATTTTTTTGTTATTTTTGAAGAATTTATCTCATTTTTGGGAAGGTTATAAAATTATATAGTTTTTGAAAATGGAAAAAACGTAGACCATGTGACAACCCATTGCATAGGAAAATGTTGTGGTAAGCAAACCCAAAACCAAAGTGCTATTACAATTTATCATATACCACTAGCCTACGAGAAGTCCCTGGGTAGTATGGCTTCTACTTTTTCATTAAATGATTTTATTGATCAAGAATAAGTTTATTTTGGAAACATATGTTTTATCAAATGGATATCATTAATATAGGAAAATTATTTATTGATTAAGTGAAAAATGTTTTTTTTGAGGATGTTCTCTCTTTTGGGAATATAATATTCTAAAGGGAAATAGAATAATGCGAGATTTCATTTGTGGAGTAATGGTTGAAATTTTATTTTGAAACAATATAGGTATTTATTTTGGAAATATGATAATTTATTAAATGATTAAAATATCATAGAGAATATGTGATTTGGTTAATTACACTTTAATACGAGACTTTAACAGTAGCCAATGTTATTTAGAGATAAATGTGAAGATTTATCATGGAAGACTATGTGATAAAATTCTTCTGAGTTTTGGTTTTCAATATTATATTGGATTATATTGAATAATTTTAATGAAAATTGTCTATTTAGTGGTCTTTTTTGATGTAATGCCCCATCCCCAGATACCCATAGTCGGTGAGTTATTACATAACATTGGCATGATCAGAAGGAAATCATGTCTCGAAAGACTGATCAGTTTAGTATTATTAAAAACATGATTCATACATAAGATCAAATTTACAAGTTAAAAAGAAATAAAACACGATTTTATTCCATTGGAAACATCCAAGCTTACTAAATAATGCCTGCAATTCACTCATAACTAACTTCTTCATATTCTGGGAAAATGAAACATAAGAAAGGGGTGAGCTCAAACGCTCAGTAAGGGTATGCAATACAGCAGAAGATTACATAAATATTAAGCATGTTGAATAATTGAAACCACTTTCCTTTACCAATAATAAAAAATGAATAATTTTATGGTAGGAATATGAGTTGAGTAAATAATTCCATAATATAACATAATCATTGGTATTCTACTAGTCGAATGACTACACGAACCATCAATATTATTTTCATAATGAGGAAATGTATAATGCCGGAAATTCCGAAACATTTGTCAATGCCTCGGCCAAGACATCTAAAAATGATTAAGGCCTCGGCCAAAACCATATATCAAATTGGGAAAGGGCCTAGACCAATTCCACGTCTAGTTGTCTGATGAGACCTACAGATGCATCGAGGAGCTGTAGCGGGCTCCACCCTTCACCTACTAAGTCCAATACATTCCTTATATGAAAAGGTTTAAACATATTATAAAAATTCGTATTAAAACGAGCATATGAAATGTCAATACATTAACCATAAACAATGAATGGTATAAAAATATCACATCCATAGTCAAACAATCACAAAACCTTCAATAAAATATTGAAGTTTTGTATCATAATAAATCAACTTCGAATAAACTTAAAATCCATCAAAGGATGTTGACATAGATGAAATAAAAACTATTTGAGAGAAATATATCTTTTTTTAAATAATTTAAAAGTCACATAATTATAAAATAAAACATTTACTTCTAAAATATCATTATAATCTTGTAATGGAATCTTAGAACATTTTATAATGGTGGAAAATAGACACACACACCGTACAAATTTAAAAAACATTCTTACCTTAATTCTATCAAAGATGTTAAAAAGGACCTTATTTGGAAAACAACAGAAAGATTCCATTATAAACTTATTATAAAAAGTCAAACAAGGGTATAAATTCCTTTAACCAATATTCTATAAAATAGTAATAATTATTTCAAATAAATTTTCATGAAACATGGACATCGATGAAAATGAGGTCCGAGCAGATAATTATGTACAAACAACCTCATATAATGAAGAGATTGTGAAATAAACCCTTACCTTGTACATTTCATTGGTAGAGGGTAGGTTAACCTCTTGTGTAATAGTTAAATAATTTTTGTTAAATTATACAAGATTCATAAACATAAATATGATATCATATATGATCTTTTAATATTGCTTTGTTAAAAATATTTTAGTATTATCATCGTTTCGGGTGTTCATTTACTCGTTTTCTTTTATATTTTTTGTTACATAAGCCATTTTTGTAATCCATAGGTTGTATCTTATTCATATCTAGAATTATATAGAGTACTTAAACATTATTTTTAATCATCAAATGAAAATTAGTCTTGAATGGATTCGATGGGGAAGGAATCTTATCGCATTCGTGGAGACAGTAGTCGGTACGTACGCACAAGCGACAATATCATTATTTTGATATTTAAATAATATATAATTGGATGGTGAATCATATATAATAATAATTATAATGTTATATTTATTATTTACATGAATTACACATCATTATTATACCCATCCAAATAATAATGTATTGAATAACAATTACACCACGACGTGGAGACGGTAAGCCGTACGTACGCACGTATGGTGACATGTCATCCAAGGGATGGATAGAATAAATAATATGGTTGTACAATATTTATAATAACATCATAGTATATAGAAGATACTGGATTTATTATTTTAGAATGGAAATAACAAATAAAGAAAGTGGATGAAGAAAGGAACTTGAAAGAGGGTGGTGAAACAATTACCTCTAATTTGAGTTCTTCCTTTTGATTTGATCAAAAGGGATCCTTAAGTTGGATTTATGACTAAAGGAAGGACTCTAGGATGAATTGAGGGTAGTTGAGAGTATATATGTTCAGGGGTTTGCCGAACCAAAAGGCTTTAAAGGTATGAATTTGAGAGAAGGGGGAGTTCCCTTTTATAAGAGGGGTGAGGGGAACCTTAGGAAAAACATAAAATGTTATTTTATAATAAATTTATATTTAGTTTATAGTGGCTCCAAAGTGACTTATTTAGAGGTTAAGTTAGGGATGGGTCTAAATCCATTCATCTAATAGATTTTAGAGAGGTTTGGGTCAATATATTATCCTTATCATTTATATCTAACTCTTAGTTAAATAGTTTGACATTTACCTTGTCTCTTTGTATTTTTATATTATATGGTTAACAAACATACTATATACATCCAAGAAAATCCCAAGTGGTTAATTAATGATACAACTATTAGTAGATAAGTACTTTTGCATAAAAGTATATTTTTATGAATATAATATCAATTAATAATATAATATTTGTTTTAAATACTCTTTTACGTAAATTTTGACACTATTTAATAATTGATTTTTGATAAATTTTTAATAACTTTTTTAATTCAAAATAAATTCATTTAATAAATTATAACATGTGATATTAACCTATAAAATTAGTGTAATTCATAAAAAGTTTCAAATTACATTTATTTGGATATTTATAATATAAAGTGTTTTAATATTTCATTAATTAGGTAATTACTGGATCACTATTGTGTCATAAATGAATTAAATTATTTAATGTCTAAAAATAATAAATAAAATACCATTATGTAGGAAATATTTTCATATATTCAATTAAAATTTATAATCGAATTTATCTTATGTATAACCCTATATTAAAAATGTTTTAGTTATTAAACTTTGATTTTAACTCTTTTAACTCTTTTTTGAATTAAATAATAATAAATGTCCTAATCTAATCAAAGTGGACCAAAGAGGTTGATATTTTACTCGTATAGTTGTTTTTGGTCGAATTATACTCATCCAATAGAATTAGGACATGCGTTAGTGTAATAATAATATCATTTTTACCCTTGATTATCCAATTTACTTTTAACCGTGGTAAATAAAAGTAAAAAAGTTACTATTCACCAAAAATTTTATTTATCTTATTGAAAACAATTTTAATCATTCATATTAACTATGTCTCTCTGACTTTCAAAATTCCACTCACAGAAGCGGTAAAATTATGTTTTATGTGAATTTTCAAATTCTCGTAGGAGATGGGTAAAAGACGGTGAAAAGTTCAATAAAATTTTTATATATCTAAAATTATTATAAAATGACTTTAATTAATTACATTGAACTTATATAGGAATTATGTATCTATTTTGATGTAAAATAAATTTAAATAAAATAAATTATTTTTTAAATAATAATTTGGTTTTAAACTATAACTTAGTGTTTTTCACTATTCATAAAAAAATGAAGGTTTTCAGAAAATTACAAAAAATTTAACCTAAGCTAATTTCAATATTCCGAATCCAAAAATGAAGTCCATTTTAAAAGATAAAATTTATAAAATTTCAAAAAGTGGGTATTACTATTCATAACAGCTAGTTTGATTGGTTGTGGTGTGTGTTGGAACTTAAAGTTGCGTACAACACACAATACTGTATTATTCAAAGAGAAGCGTACTGTGGATGCTTGGGGTGTTACATTCTCCCCTCCTTCAAATAATTTCGTCCTTTGAATTTCTAGAATATTACTGCCAAAAAAGACTCAGGTGATTCTTCATCATAAGTTCCTCTGGTTCCCACGTTGCCTCTTCCATATTATGGTTTCTCCATAGAACTTTTACAATACGAGTCGTCCGGTTTCTCAGCACTTTCTCTCTTGTATCAAGAACCTTGACAGGATCATCGCAATAAGAAAAATTGGGTTCGAGTTAAAATTCTTCAATGGTGAGTACATGCGTTGGGTCAGGCATGAATTTTCTCAATAGTGATATGTGGAACACATCGTGAACATTGGAGAGAATTGTTGGAATTTATAAATGATAAGCTACAGCCCCAATTCGTTCTAAATTTCAAAAGGTCTGATATACCTGGGACTCAATTTTCCCTTCTTACCGAAACGTATAACAACCTTACATGGTGATACCTTTAAGAAAACATGATCTCCTACCTAAAATTCCAAATCCTTCCTTCGATTATCGGCATAGCTCTTCTGCCTACACTGAGCTACTTTGATGTGGTTTTGGATTACCTTTACCTTTTCCATCGTTTCCTCCAACAGTTCTAGACCTATGAGTTTTCATTCACTAATATCATCCCAATAGGTTGGTCTGTGACATATCTTTCCATATAACTCTTCATATGGTGCCATCTAAATATTTGAATGAAAGTTATTATTATTGGAAAATTCTAATAGAGGTAAATATTGATCCAACATACCCTGAAAGTCAGGTGATCGGGATCTCAACATATCTTCTATGGTTTGAATAGTCTGTTCTGATTGTCCATCAGTTTGGGGGTGGTAGGCAGTGCTCAAACGAAGCTCAGTATCAAGGTCTTTCTGATGACTTTTCCAAAATCCTGATGTAAAACGTGGATCACGGTCAGAAACAATTGGTTGGGGTACTCCATGAAGTCTCACATCTTCAATAATATATAGTATTTCTAGACGTCCAAGTGGTAAATCCTCCCTTATATCAAAAAAATGTGTTGACTTGTAAAGACGGTAAACAACTACACATATTGCATCGTTCATTCTGGGATTCTTTGGTAGTCCCATGACAACGTCCATCGTAATATTATCCCATTTCCACTCAGGTATGGGAAGAGGTTTAAACACTCTTCTAGGCTATTTCCTTCGAGCTTTCATTTGTTTACAAACCATACATATTGAAACAAAACCAGAAATATCCCTCTTCATGTTATCCCACCAAAAATGTTCCTTCAAATTTCTATACATTTTGGTGCTCCTAGGGTGTATAGAGAAATTGGAATTATGAGCATCATCTAACAACACTCTTTTTATATCAGGTATATTGGGAACACAAAGTATTTTGGAAAATTTCAAAATTCCATTTTCATACACAAAGTCACTCAATCTCCCATCATTCACAACTTTAATCTTATTTTGAAACTCTTCATCATCGGTCTGTGAACTCTTAATACTTTCTAGTAAAGATGATTTTTCAACGATTTGAAAAAGCATTGATGTTTCACCTTCTATGGTTATTCCCATATCCATATTCACTAGATCCATGAAAATAGCATCCCTTTCAATTCTCATCTTGTTCAAAACTCCCGAATCCTTTCTACTCAAAGCATATGCCTCCTTATTTGCCTTCCCCAAGTGGGAGTGTATCGTGTAATCATAATCCTTGAGTAGTTCAAGCCATCATCTTTGCCTCATGTTGAGTTATTTCAGTGAGAAAATATATTTAAAACTCTTTTGATCAGTATAAATCTCACACTTTTCACCATATAGATAGTGTCTCCAAATAATCAAAGGAAATATTACAACTGCTAACTCGAGATCATGAGTAGGAGAGTTTTGATCATGAATTTTTAGCTATCGTGATGCATAGGCAATAACTATATCATTCTGTATAAGGACACAACCAAGTCTTTTCTTTGAAGCATTACTATAAATAAAAAACCCATTATTCCCTTATGGCAGATTCAATATAGTCTCATTGACTAATATTTTTTGAAGTTCTTTAAAACATTCTTCACACTCTTTTTTCCAAACAAATTTAACCCCTTTACGTCTAAGCTTTGTTAATGGGTTATCCAACCGGAAAACATTCTAGACAAAACGTCTATAATATCCTACGAAACCAATAAAACTGCGTACATCAGTTATACTCATCGATTTTGGCCATTCTTGGATTGTTCTTGTATTAGAAGGATCAATAGAGATTCCATCCTTAGAGACAATATGGCCATGAAAAGAAATCTCCTGAAGCCAGAATTCACACTTTCTAAACATCCCATATAATTCATGTCTTCTCAGAGTCTTCAATATAATGTGCAAGTGATTTTCATGACCTTCGTAGATTTTGTATTATACCAAGATATCCTCAATAAATACCACTAGAAAGTCATTAAAGACATTCCCTGAAAACTCTATTCATTAGATCCATGAAAACAGAGGGTGAATTAGTCATCCCAAAAGGCATTACTGTAAACTCGTAATGACAGTACCTGGTTCGAAATGTTGTCTTCGTAATGTCTTCCTTCTTTACACACAAATGATGATATCTAGATCGATGTTCAATTTTTGAAAATTATTTATCTCCAAGAAGTTGGTTGAATAGATCATCAATGCAAGGTAGGGGATACTTTATCATTATTGGTATAGCATTGATCTCTCTGTAGTCAATTCACAACCTCATAGATCCATCTTTATTCGTAACAAAAAGTACAGGGGCTCCCCATGGAGAAACACTGGGGTGAATAAATCCCTTATTACTAAATTCCTCTAGTTGTTTATTTAATCCCACTATTTCCACAGTGGCCATTCTATAAGGGGTCTTCAATATGGTCCTTGAACCAGGAATTAAATCAATAAAAAACTCAATTTCTCATTCTAGAGGATGTCCTGGTAAATATTCTGGAAACACATCAACATATTTTTTCACAATAGGTACAACCTCTATTTGGAAATTCCTTTCCTCACCCACAGTTATTTCATTCCCTTCCTCCCCAATAATTGAATTTTATTTGCACTACTGTGGGTGGTTCTAGAAAAGAATCAGGTGGTGATGATTCTGCACTAAAGATAAGGTGATCTTTAGCATTGTCATCATAAATAGTAACCTCCTTCTTCTTACAATAATGTTTTGCATCATGGTCTGAAAACAAATTCATACCGAGGATTATATCAAGTTCATTCATGGGTATGACAACAAGATCAGCAGATAATGAACATTCATATTCTCTAATGGGAATGGATTCAAAAAACATTGTTGCGATGATAATTTCCTTAGGAGTTTTAACTGACAACTCCCTTGTTAAATAAAATTGGAAATATCTAATTTTATTAGCAAACTGGGAAGAAATGAAAAAATGTGATGATCTAGAATCAAATAAGGCATTTTCTAAACTTGATGAAACCATTAAATTACCTACCACCACATCTTTTGGAGCTTCTACCTCAGCAGTAGTGATAGCATAAGCTTTTCCTTGATCCCTTGGCCTTTTCTGAGGTAAGTTTCCTTGATGCTTAGGACATTAATTTTCATAATGTCCCATATCCTTAAAATTGTAGCATTGAACATTGGTAGCATCTTTCATTCCCATACAATCACAAGCTAGATGGCCTTTCTTTCCACAATTATAGCATTATCCTTTTCCTTTTAGATAAGAACCAGTGTGCTTCCTTCTACAATTATCAAGGGGAGGGAATTCAATTCTTCCCTTCTTCCCTGTTTCCTTATTTCTTTTCCCAGAGTGTTTAGCAGATCTATTCTTCTCTTTCTTTGATTTAATGTCATAAACCACAGAGAATTACTTTTCTGAGTTGATTGCACACGAGACTATATCTCTGTATGATGAGAAAGATTTTGATACAAATGCTCAAAGGAGAAATGGTTTTAACCCATAAATGAAATGATAAATATTACTTTATAGGTTACAAATATAATCTTCTGCATGCCTTTCTAACATTGAAATGTTAGTTTCATACTTTGTGACTTTCTCATCCTCCTTTTTCCTCAGACAGAGAAATTGTCTTTTGATATCCTCTCGATGGTCTTGAGAAGAGTATTCTTCTATGAAAATTTCTTTAAACTCCCTCCATTCCATATTTGATATTTCATCATCTTCCTTTTTGTTTAAAATCAATGACCACCATTGATCAGTATCTCCAGTGAGGCGGTAAACTGCCATGAAATTTTTTACCTTTTTCTACTCCCCAATGCCTGGAATATTTTCTCTAAGCTATTTATCCATTGCTCAACTACTAGTGGATTTTTAAACCCATTGAATGTTGGTGGTTGTCGCCTCATGAAGTGATCAAACATTGATCCTCCACGCTGCGGATCAGGGTGATTCATATGGGTAAGGTTATTATTCATGACCTGAGTGAGTAGTCCCCGAATGATGATTAACTGATCATCACAAGTTGCATCACCAAATCCACTATAATTATCTTGAGCAGGAGGGAACTCCCAACATGGAGTTTGTGATTTGATACAGTTTCCATTCCTTCCACTAGGCACCATTTCTAAACAATGGCATACACTAGATGAGTTTATGAATCACAATACATAAATCCAAACTTGTAAAACACTCATAAATTGAACAGTTTATGGATATAATCCATAATCATAAAAATGTTTTATTTGAGGAAGTATATAATCATAAACCCTTCATAATTGTTTGTAAATAAAATGAGAATTATCCTAAGAATATCCCCCGGGAGTTTCCTAACTAATAGTACACCAAGGCCCGTTGTCGTGCACTGGTTCCCGTTCGAGTCTAGCTCAAAGCGGTGTTTTTAGGTTTTACCCCTGGGTACATCTATTCCAGAGCCACCTCTACCTTCTTGTATCCAGACATGGATGTATTTCTCAGAAAACACACAAAATCATTACAATACCAAAATTTTAGGAAGTTCTTCTATACTAATCATCAAAGTCTATCTTAGGTCTATGTGCTCTAATCAGAGTTTATCTAAATATAGTTTCAATGGTTTGTACTAAAATTCATTTGATACCAACTGTAACGCCCCGACCCCAGCAACCCAGAGTTTGTGCATTATTGCATAACATTGGAATGATCACAAGGAAATCATGTCTTGAAAGACCGACCTGTTTAGTATTATTGGAAACAAGATTCATACATAAGTTCACCTTTACAAATTTAAAATAAATACAACACAAATTTATTCCATTGGAAACATCCAATCCTACTAAATAATTCTTGAAATTCCGTCATAACTAACTTGTTCATATCCTGGGAACATGTAACATAAGAAAGGGGTGAGCTTAAACGCTCAGTAAGGGTAAGCAATACAGCTGAAGATAACATAAATATTACACATGTTAAATAATTGAAACCACATTCCTTTACCAATAATAAAAACGCATAATTTTATGGAAGGAATATGAGTTGAGTAAATAATTCCATAATAAAACATAATCATTCATATTCTACTAGTCGAATGACCACATGAACAATCAATATTATTTTAATAATGAAGAAATGTATAATGTCGGACATTCTAAAACATTTTTTCAAGGCCTCATCCAAGACGTTTAAAAATGATTAAGGCCTTGAAAAAAAACATATATCATATTGGTAATGGGCCTTGGCCAATTCCATGTCTAGTTGTCCCATGAGACCTACCGATACATCATGGAGCTATAGCGGGCTCCGCCCATCACTTACTATGTCCAATACGTTCCTCATATGAAAATGTTTAAACATATCATAAACATTCGTATTAAAACTAGCATATGATATGTCAATACATTAACCATAAACCATGAATGGTATAAAAATAGCACATCTACATTAAAACATATCACAAAACCTTCAATACAGTATGGATGTTTTGTATCACAATAAATCAACTTCGAATAAACATAAAATCCATCAAAGGATGTTGGCATAGATGAAATCAAAACTATTTGAGATAAATATCTCTTTTTTTTAATCATTTAAAATTCACATAATAATAAAATAAAAAATTTACATTGAAAATAAACGTAGAATCTTGTAAGAAAATCATCAAATATTTTATAACGGCAGAAAATAGCCACACCCACCGTATAAGTTAAAAAAACATTCTTACCTTAATTCCGTCGAAAAGGTTAAAAAGGGCCTCATTTGGAAAACAACCGAAAGATTCCTTTATAAACTTATTTTAAAAATTAAAACAAGGTTATAAATGACATTAACCCATAGTCTATAAAATAGTATGATTGTTTTGAAATACATTTTTAAGAATCATGAATGTGGGTGATAAAGAGGTCCCAATAGATAATTACAAATAAACAACCTTGTATAATGAAGATATTGTGAAATAAACCCTTAAATTGTACTTTTACTTGGTATAGGGTAGGTTAAACTCTTGAATAATAGTTAAATAATTGTAATTAAATTATAAAATAATCATATACATAAATATGATATTATATATGATCTTTTAATATTGCTTTGTTAATAATATTTTAGTATTATCATCGTTTCAGGTGATCACTTACTCGTTTTATTTTATATGTTTTGTTACATAAGTTGGGTTTGTTATCCATTGGTTGTATCTTATTCATATCCAGAATGATATCAAGTCCTTAAACTTTATTTTTAATCATCAAATAAATATTAGTCTTGAATGGATATGATGGGGAATGAATCTTATCGCATTGGTGGAGATGGTAGTCCGTACGTACGAATGAGCGACAATATCATTCTAGTGATATAATATAATATATAATTGGATGGTGTATCATATATACAGAATAATTATAATTTTATATTTTTTATTTAGATGAATAACACAATATTATTATACGTATCCAAATAATTATGTATTGAATAACAATTACACCACGACGTGGAGACGGTAAGCCGTACGTACGCACATATGGTAACATGTCTTCCAAGAAATTGATAGAATACTGAATATGGTTTTACCATATTTATAATAACATCGCAGTATATAGAATATACTAGATTTATTATTTTATAATGGAAATAACAAAGAATGAGTAAGTGGAAGAAGATAGGATCTTGAAAGAGGTTGGTGAAAACATTACCTCTTCTTCAGGTTCTTCCTTTTGATTTGATCAAAAGGACTCCTCAAGATGTCTTTATGACTAAAGGAAGGCCTCTAGGTTGAAGTAAGAGAAGTTGAGAGGATATTTGGGTAGGTTTTGGTCGATACAAAAGAATTTGAAGGTATGAATTTGAGAGAAGGGGGAGTGCCCTTTTTTAAGAGGGGTGAGGGGCACCTTAGGAAAAACTTCAAATATTATTTTATAATAAATTCATATTCAGTTTATAATGGCTCCAAAGTGACTAACTTATAGTCTAAGGTGAGTATGACTAAAAATAATTTCAACCAATAGATTTTAGACAGGTTTGGGTTACTATATTAACCTTATCATTTATATTTAACTCTTAGTTAAATAGTTTGACATTTACCATGTCTCTTTGTATTTTAATATTATATGGTTAATAAACTTAATATAAACATCCAAGCGAACCCCAAGTGGTTCATTAATGATACAAATATCATTAAATAAGTACTTTATCATAAAATTAGATTTTTAGGAATATAATATTAATTTATAATATAATATTTATTTAAATACTCTTTTATGTCAATTTTGACAATATTTAATAATTGATTTTTTTTAAAGTTATAAAAACATTATTAATTCAAAAAGAATTCTATTTAATCAATCGTAACATGTCATAGTAGCCTATAAAATTATTTAAATTCATAAAAAATCTCAAATTACATTTATTTGTATATATATAGTGTCAATTATTTTAATATACCATTTATTAGGTAATTACTACATCACCATTGTGTCATAAATAAATTAAATTATTTAATCTAAAAAAATTATTAATAAAATACCATTATGTATTAAATCTTTTTATCTTTCATATCAATATGTATAATGTAATTTTTCATATCTATAATGCTATATTAAAAATGTTTTAGTTATTAAACATTGATTTTAACTCTTTTAACTCTTCGTTGAATTAAATAACAATGAATGTCCTAATCTAATCCAAGTGGACCAAATAGGTTGATATTTTATTCCTATGGTTGTTTTTTGTTGAATTATACTTAGCCAATAGAATTAGGACATGTGGTAGGGTAATAATAATATCATTTTTATCCTTAATTACCCTATTTACTTTTAAACGTGGTAAATAAAAGTGAAAAGTTACTATTCACAAAAAATTATTTTTATCTTATTGAACCACATTTCACTCCTTGATTTTTACCGTGTCTCTCATATTTTTGAAATTACACCCACAGAAGTAGTAAAATTATGTTTTATGTGAATTTCAAATTCCCATAGGAGATGGGTAAAAGACTGTGAAAAGTTCAATAAAATTTTTATATATCTAAAATTATTATAAACTGACTCCAAGGAATTACATTGAACTTATATAGGTATTATGTATCTATTCTGACCTAAAATTAATTTAAATAAAATAAATAATTATTTAAATAAAAATTCGGTTTTAAACTATAACTCAGTGCTTTTGACTATTTATCAAAATTTTAAGGTTTTCAGAACAAATACCAAAAATTCACCCTAAGATAATTTAAATATTCCAAATCCAAAAATGAAGTCCATTTTTAAGGATAAAATTTATAAAATTTCAAAAAATGGGTATTACTATACATAACAACTAGTTTGATTGGTTATGGTGTGTGTTAGAACACGAAGTTGCGTACAACACAAGCTAATGTATTATTCAAAGAGAAGTGTACCATGTAATATTGGGGTGTTAGAGTTGAACTATGGGTACTGTATGTTGAATTTGGGAGATTAAGAGTAGTATTTGTTTTTAAAAAATATTTTCCTTTTTGAAGATTATCTGATCTAGTACTAACCATTTTGGTTTTTGTTGATGTCTAACGGCAAGGGAAATATATAGATAATCTTTTTTGGATTATGTGATACTCTTTAAGTTGATTATAGCACTTTTTAGGTTACCACTTCAGTTTGAATACTTATCAATTGGAGAAAAGATGGGTTTGTGGTAGGAATTTCGTAAAGGAAGAATGTTTATATGGAAGGTAAGTATGATTCCTTATTTATTTTGTTATGCTCATAAAAAATTCTTCAAATTTATGAAATGTAACTAAAAACAAAAATGTTTTCCGTTATCTTTTCCTACTGGGGAATCAACGACCATTTAACCCATCACAAGTTTGTGAATTTCTAGTGGTTAATTTTCTCCTAATCAGGATTTTTATCACTCTATTATAACATGATGGTTATTTTATCATCCATATCCATGTTTTCATGGAATCATAGTATGGGTTAACTCGAGTGACCTTTGTAATTTTCATTATTTCTTTTATAGTGATAGTTTTATTGACACTTTTTCTAAGGTGGGATATTCAATGACGTTTTTGAGCCTAATTTTAAAATTGTGAGGATGCAATTTCCAAAGGCGGGGGAGGATGTTACATCCCATGTAAATAAATAATAAAAAAATCATATTTATTAATATTGGTGAATTAAGTATTAATTTTTTTACTTTAACGGGGATGCTATGCTCAATGTCGTTCTTGATACGCAACAATTAGTTTCTATGAAAATCTAATGTTGCATATAAGGCTGAGTCATAATGAAAAATAACAATATAATATTAGTTTAAATAGTAGTTAACTCCTAGAGGTTGAATTGGAAGGAATGAAATAAAACTAACTAAAATATGATTAAACATTTTTGTTAAATGTATTTACATTTATCCAAAAAATTTTAGAGGCTTAAAATGAGAATGAACCCAATTTTCAGCATAAATAATCTAATATTTTTAAAATGCTGATTTACTGCCTTTTGAAGGCGAAACCATTTTAAAATTTTTTTTTCACTTAAATATTTTTTTATTTTACAAAATAAAATTATTATTTCAAATTGGGACATAAAAATTTACTTTTGTTAATTTTTTGGTATTTTTCTGTTAAATTTAATTTTTTAATGAATAGTGAAAAATACCGCATTATAAATCAAAACCGCCTTTTCATATAATTTATTTATAAAGTATTATTGTTATTTTAAATGGTTTTAAATTATAATTTCATTACACTTTTACCCTTTAATCCATTTTTGGTCATTGAAAGTAGTTTCGTTCTTAAATTGTAAAAAAACAGTGGTCAATCCTTTGATAGGTATTATTATATAAAAACATGATTTTTTTTACAACTAGAATTAATTTTAAATTAATTTTTTCCACTTATGTGTATTGAATTTGAAAAAATGGATTCCATATTTGGAATTAGCGGATCTACATTGTGTAAATAGAAAACTTTTATTTTTATACATTATTAATATTTACTTCAGTAAATGTTTTATTTACAAGGTTTAAAGGGTAAATATGTCAATAAAGGTGGAAAATAATATTATAATAATATTAAATTACCCTTAGACTTCTCCTAACCCTATTTTATGAGATATTTCCGACCATTGGAATCCTTGGTTTATTTTGAGGACCACATGGAGCCTCATGAATGTGGTAATGACCCATTATATTAATTAATTTAATGTAAAATATAATAGTTATATAAAAATATATCTTTTAATAAAACACTTTTATTCTGGGTTATATAAGTGATATCTTCCACTATAAATATTAATTTGAAAGCTAAAATTATCTACTACATCATGTTATTTTATTTATAATTTTATACATTATATAAATAAACTTAATTATTATTCAATGGTGATGCAAAAATTTCTTCATTAGTAAAAGAATCAATAAATGGTATTATTAATATTAAAATTAATTAATTTTGAAACCTTTTCTTCCATATACGAATTCAAGGGATAAAAATGACTTCTCAGATTTAAATTAATGATATTTTTCAAAATGATCATGTTGTTATATATTTTTTAAAAGTATTGATATGAATAATTTAGAAATCGGCAAAAATGAGTTTTTAAAACAATTAATATTTTATTAAATGATAAAATAATACAAAAAAATATATGATTCAGAAAAATATCATTAATAATGTTAAAACATTCATCAAAGTTCCATTTTTGGTTTCTTGTCATTTTATATTAAATATATTAACCATCTAGTATGAATAAATAAGTGGACCTAGTAAAAGTTAAATAAGTTTACAAAGGGTTAAATAAAAAAAATATAAAGATTAAAAAATATCAAAAACCTGTCCAATTCTTATTGGATGATTTTATATAAACTTATATGCACCTTATTTTAGAATTAACTATCTTTTGGACCTTTTTAAACAAAAAATAAATTTATAATAATATAATACATTCAAAGATTACTAAAGTGCCCCTCATCCCTCTTATAAAAGGCCATTAACTCTAACCCATGACTCACTCCTCTCAAGCCCAATGGATCATCCAAAATCTTCTCCAAGAAGCTCCCAAAATACCACTCTTCTTTATATAAGCCTTCTCCTTGGCACAATGCAATTCAGGAAAGCCTTTTTGTTCAAACCAAAGGGAGTTTTTTGATTTAAAAGTAACAACTTCCCTCAAGTTCTCTTCTTTTATTTTTCTTCTTCACTTACAATGATATTTTTATTCTTTTTTATATAACAAGAACAATATGTTCTATATAATAGGTTTTTGTTATGAGGACAATTTCAACTAAACTTCAACACAACACCATCTAATTGGTATGAACACAATATTTATGGGGATGGCAAAAAACTGCCTCATGGAACGATGATTGTTCAATATTATACTACCACAACTTCTGGTGGAAATTAAGATGAAACAGTATTTAAATTTGATGTATATTATATTTATATAGTCTCTATACTTTTGTATTTTGGATTTTTATTATAACTTTATGGTTTCCATAATGGGAAAGTTCGATAATTTCATTTGAGAAATGTGGACTACCGTCCCCTCAAAGTGTTATGACACATTAATACCATACATGGAACATATAAAGTATCGTGTTAATGAACATATGATTTATATAAAATATGTTATTATAATGGAATAATAATATACCAATGTTTCATTTGGTTTTAATTATAGTAAAAATGAAAAAATGAAATAAAAGTAGCATTCATGGGTTCATATAGATTACCATCTCCATGAATGGTGAATTTAATTTATTATATCCAAATTATATGGACTATTATAAATACATATATACTATATATATTAGATATATGTAACAGACAACACATTCATTAATGAAAATTCCTCTTGATCTAATTAAATTTCCTATTATGGGAAATGGTTATATATCATTTTCACTTCTTTTATCTTAGGGTTTTGGATTTTAATGTATGCTTAAGAATTTTGACCGTTGATAATATATTCTTTGAATAGTTATAACATGATTAGTATAAATATATGGAATTGACAAATAAAATTTACTCAGACAACAGAAGTGATGGCCTCATCAAATAGACATTCCCTATATTAATCCCATTTTTCCAAGCTCGGAATGGAGGTGGCATCATTGGGCTTCACTCGTGACAAACCACAAGCTGAGCTTCAACATGTTAAGCTCGAACGGAACCAACTACAGGAGAAGTTGAATTTTATAGAGATTACCACCTGTGCGATGTTATCTATGCCACTCTAGGAGTCTATCACCATCGCAAACCTTACCCTTCGGTCTTATGCAGTTATTTTAATGAGTTATATAACGTGTCCTTAGAACTATTATTATGTGCAATATTTTTTTTATATAATAATGACTATACATTGATTTTATACTGGTTTCATTGTAAGTAGTTATTTAAGAAAAAATATTAATTTTAGACAATATTCTACTAAGGTATCTTTTTTGATAAATTAATGTATTTTATAATTAACTAATATTTTAATAAAATATTATTAAATTACTTTTTATTTAGTATAAATGATCATATAATTTTTAGTAATACAATTGTAATATTTTTTTAAGGTTTAAAAAACATTTTTGTCAAAACCCATGAATTTTAGATAAGTTTCGGTTTTTTAAAGTAAAATTTACATATTTAAAAAATTATTTAGATAAAATTAATATTTTGTTTTGGAATTAGGATGTTCAAATTATCCAATGGTGAAATTTTCAAAATTTTCTGAGATAGTTGAATTGTTGGGTAAAAATTAAATATCGTTTAAATATATAATGTGATTTATGATATCATAAAACCCAATGGTGATGTAATAAAATAATATAAGCATTATTTTATATCAATATATGTTTTAACATTAAAATAATGTCATTTTAGGTTTGTTTGATTTATTTTAAAAGCATTAGTGGACCCTCCAAGACATAAGAATCATTTTGGACTTTTAAATTGATTTCCTTTAGAGAGTGACTATCCTCCAAATAATTAGCCCAATTATTTTAAGAAGTTAATACATTTTCATTATATAATATTTTGTTCAACTCCCCTTTGGAAAAAACCATGGGCAAAAACCAAGGTCTGGTTTGTGGTATTGATTAGTTTAATGTGTTGTGTCTTAATCCTAAATAATAAATAATTCCAGCTCCTTTCAAATATAATCTCACCCAAGCTCCCACATCCTCTCAGTCAAATCCTTTGGAGTTCATAAAACCTCTACATCCTCTATCTATAATCCTCCCAAGGTGCCTCATGCGGCCAAGAAGCCTCTCTCAAGCCCCTCCGATGCCTTCAGGATCACATTTCCTTTTAAGGGATATCTTCCTTTCTCTTTTTGACCAAATATAATTATCTTGTTATGCCCATTTTTTTCAATTACAAATGATGGGGTATTATTTAAAACATCTCACATACTAACCTCATTATGTTTTAATGATGATAGACCCATTTTCTCTCTCATTAATTCCTCTCATGTGCACTTTTTATCTTGTCGAAATTCCATAAGGAATTTCTATCACCTCAATTACATTCAAGAAATTATTTTATATTATAAATCTAAATTCTTTTTCATATGTTGGTATATTATGACACCATATCCTCTTAATGTCAATTTAATTTATAAATTATGAGAGACTCCATTTACACTCATCAACCATTTTTATGAATTTCTATTTGACGTCATTATGCTGCCAAAATTACACGAAACATTCCATCCCAATATCATTGTGTAGTGAATACCATACCCCCTCCTCTATCAAGGGTATTCAACTTTATGAAAATGTACTTGTTGATTTAGTACATACAGTTATGTATTTCCCATCTCTTATTCAGGGAATGAATTATGATGTCAATGAATCCATGTTGTATGATCTATGTAGTACACTTATGCATGAAATTAAATGATTATGAAGGGTGTGCCCTAATAGCGCTCCAATGAATTGGGTAAAGTATAGTATCATGATATTTCATCTTCAATGAGTGTTGAATCATGCTAATTCAAGTTCAAATAGGGTTTAATTTTGTTTCATGTTCAATGAGGGTTTACTCATTCTCCTTCTGAAATGAGTACTGGCTCATTCTAATACCATGTTAAATGTTGTTACCACATCTCCATGTTATGATTAACATGCATTATGATTCCTTTATGTTTATATTTATCTTCTGCTACATTAACATTCCTATTTTCTAACATTTATTTTTTCCTTATGATATTCCATGTTTATTCCCTTACTGGGATTTATAGCTCACCCATTTCTTATTTATGTCCTTAGGTTAACCCATGCAATGCTTAGTATGAGGCAATACAGTGGTCACGTAAAGGAAGTTTTCAACAAGTTGTTTATTTTTTTATTTAAGATGTTATGTAATGTTCCTAATATAAAAATACACTATAACTATTGATTATATATGTTTTATTAAGTGAAGGATTTATTTAATAATTTATGTTTAGTGTGTTGTGAAATCATTAGGGATAAGCATATTTATAATAAAAACATCCCTAAATTTTGGTGAGTATTATTTAAGCGGCTTATCAAGAAAATGAATCCATTTCTGGATATGAGAAGGTAGAGGCAGCTCTAACACAAATGTACCAAGGATTGGAAATTCTAACAAGGAGTTTTGGACTTGACCCGAGGTATCCCGGTACATGACAATGGGCCTTGCTTCACTCTATGTTAAAACACTCTTTGGGGATATGCTTCGGTAAATTCACAAGAATAGTATGAACCATAGTTAAAAAAATTCCCCTAAGAATATATTTTGGGAAGTAGATCATGGATAACATATATTGAAGCTTATATATTTAAAAGTTGGGGAGATAAAAGTATTTTTTATGTTATTCTTTTTTTCATTGGATCCCCCTTTTTGTTTAACTATTTAGGATACTCATCTTTAAGTATATAATGGATAGAGTAAAACCTGAATCAAAAAGTGAAAGTTAGGGTTATCACCCATAGTTCTACGCATTTTATTTATATCCCAAATGTTTAGTAGAACAATCCAAATACCACCAAAAACTGGGGAAGTAAAGATTTCAGTGAGTACAACAAATGGGGAAATCATTGAAACCAATGAATTTAACTCCTCCTCATTAATAATCGTTGGATTGAACTTCCCGGTGAAACTAATAATACTCTCTCTGGTGAAATTTTATGAAATTCATGGCATCGATTAGCTTATCCTTTATTGAGCCAACATAAATTTTTGTTAGAGGGAAATCACTCTCCATATATAGAATCAACCCCTGATTCTATACAAGTGAAAGGAGGAAGTGGAAACTTCTTTAGAACCTTCATCTGAAGCATGGATATTACGACCCTATGATCACGCTTATCTTGCTCAGATGCATGAGTCTAAGGAACAAACCTTCCTTGAAGACATACCTATGGTGATGGAATTCACTGAAGTGATTCGCAAGGAATTTCTTGGTCTTCCTCCTATAAGAGATGTTTAATTTTCAATTGACCTTATAGCTAGGGAATTTAAAATATCGAAGACTCTATATAGAATGGTTGTTTTAGAGCTTGTGGTGCGGAAGAAACTACTATAAGAGAATCTGGATAAAGGGTTTATACATCCAAGAACATCACCATGTGGTGAACCAGTTCTATTCGTTAAGAAGAAGGATGATTCAATGCACCATTTTATTGACTATCATGATCTAATAAAAATCATGATAAATAACATCAATCATCTGGCACGAATTGATGATTTTTTTATCAGCTAAATGGATCACAATACAACTCTAATGTGGAATTGTGGTTGGTATATTATCAGGTATGGGTGAAGAAAGAAGATATCCCAAATATTTCATTTTGTACAAGCTGTTGGCACTCTAAATTCATAGTAATTCCTTTCAGACTCACTAATTCTTCAATATTTTTTATTGACTTGATGAATAGAGACTTTAATGATTACCTCAACAATGTTGTGTTATTTTTTATTGATAATATTATAATATACTACAAAACCAAGGAGGATCATGAGGAGCATCTATGAACTGTACTAGAGACATTGAGAATGGATAATTTTATTGCAAAGTACAGTAATTGTGAGTTTTGGGTGAAGGAGGTATCATTATTGGTTCACATCATCCAATGTAATTAGATATCTGTGGATCCCTCCATGACAGCTACAATTGAGGGATGGAGGAGGCCAACATTGGTAACTGATATCCATAGATTCTTAGGGTTATCTAGATATTATCGACAATTTGTGAGAAATTTCTCATGATTTTCCAACCCTCTTACCAAGAAAACTCGGAAGGGAGTAAAGTTTTCTTTGAGCAAGGAATATGAAGAAAGGACCAAGGAGTTGAAAACAAGGCTTATCACTGCTACCGTGCTCACATTACCCACAAGTGGGGAACATTTTTTTGGATTTCAGTGATGATTCAAAGAAGCGTATGGGTTGTGTGTTTATGCATAATAACAAATCCATTTTCTATGCTTCATGTAAATTGATAGTTCATGAGCAGAATTATCCAACACATGATCTAGAGTTTGTTGTGACGATATTCAATTTAAAATTTTAGCAGCACTACCTCTTTGGGGAGATGTGTGAAATATACACGGATCACAAAAACCACTTTTAAATTTTCACACAGAATGAGTTGAATATAATCCAACGAAGATGGATTGAGATGATCAAAGATTATTACAGCTCAATCCATTACTACCCTGGGAAAGAGAACAATGTTGCATATGCTCTATGTAGAATGTATCCAGCAATCTTGTCATTGATGAGAATTGAGAAGGATCCAATTTTCTTTTATTTTATGAAGATGGACATGGTAATCATAAATAAGGGAAACCACTAATCCTTTCACAAGTTATTACTCAACAGTCTCTTTTTGAATGATTAAAGGATGATCAATGAAAGGCTGTGGAAATTAATTAAAGGGTGGAAGCTATCAGAAATGGGAAATCCTCAGAGTTCAAGGTTGACATGGATATAATTGTGAGATTTGGGTCACAATTATTTGTACCATCCAATCCATAGTTAAATAAGGATCTTCTAAATAAAGAAAATAGTTCAACCCTCTCTAATAAACCTGGGAGAATAATGATGTATCGAGATATCCGAGAAAATTTTTTGTTGGACAATATTAAATGGTAGATTTCTGAATATACATTCATGTTCCTATTATTTCAGCACGTGAAGGCTAAGAGGAAAAAGTTGATGTGGATGATTCAACTAATAACCATACCAACATGAATGTGGGAGAACATTACTATGGAATTTGACACTGGACTTCCAAGGACATCAAGAGGAAAAAAATCTATATGGGTCATTGTGGAATATTTTATGAAGGGTGTTCATTTAATCCTGATTTTAGAGGAATTATAATTGGATCAACTTGCACGGATTTACATAAAATAAGTTGTAAGGCTGCAGGGAGTACCACTATCTATTGTATCTGATCGTGATCCAAGGTTCACCTCGATGTTCCGGAAAAGTCTTTAACATGTTCAATGCACTAAACTGAATTTATGTAAGACCTATCATCCTCAAAATGATGGCCAATTTGAGTAGACTATTCAGTTACTAGAAGATATGTTAAGATAATTATTATGGACTTTCAAAAGAGGATGGGACCAGCATCTTCCACTGGTTGAATTATCCTATAATAATAGTTTCCACTCAAGCATCCTAATAGAAACATATGAATCCCTTTATGTGAAAATCTATAGAACAAAATTGTGTTTGGATTAAGTCAGTGTGCGTACACTGCTAGGGTTTGAACTGGTCGAAGAAATGGTGTTGAAGGTGAAGACCATTCTACATCATATCAAGGTAGCCCAAAGTCCACAAGAGAGTTATGCAGACAACAGTTGATGAGATATGGAATTTAATGTGGGAGACAAGGTATTTCTATGCATATATAAATGGAAGAAGGGTATGCGATTTGGAAATAAAGGGAAGTTAACACCTAGGTATATTGTCCCCTTCAAGATTCATGACCATGTCAGATATGTGGCCTATTGACTAGATCTTCCACCTATAATGGAAAAAGTACAAGTTGTATTTCTTGAATCCCTCTTAAGGAAGTATATACCAAACCCTTCACATGTACTCTCTTCAAAGATAGTACAGTTAATAGATGATATTTCTTATGAGTAGCAACTAGTAAAGATCATAGATCATAGAGAAAACGTTCTACAAAATTATATAATGCCCCTCGTCAAGGTGTTGTTGGGAAACCACAAGTTTGAAGAAGCGATGTGGGAATTAGAGGAAGTAATGAAGCAAAGTTACACATACCTATTTTTAGTGTGGGAAAATGAAATTTCAAGGGAGAAATTTCTTAATGGGGTAGGATTGTAATGACCCACACTTCCAATAATGAAAATTTATAATGATCTAATTAAATGAATTATTATTGGAAATGGTTATATAACATATTCACTATATTGGTTTTATGTTTTTGTATTTTAAAATACCCTTAAGAACTGTTACAGTTGTTAATATATTGTTTTAATAGTGATCACATTATTAGTTTAAATATAGTGATTTAACAAATCCAATTTACTGAGAAAAAGGAAGTGATGCCTTCATCCAGTAGACTTTACTCATACGAAGCACATTTTTCGAAGCTCAGAAAGAAGGTGGCATCATTGGGATTTACTCTTGACCAAGCCCAATCTTAGATTCAACAAGTTATCCTCAAATGGAACCACCTACTGGATAAGTGGATGTTGATAGAGATTACTACCAGAGCGGTGTTATCCAAGCTACCAAAGAGTCTGTCACCATCGCACACCATACCCTTCAGTCTTATGTGGGTGTTATAAGGGGTTATGTACCATTAACATAGCACTATGGTTATGGGCCTTATTTTTTGTATATAATAAAGAATATACATTAATTTTATTATTATTTCATTTTTAATTGTTTTTAAAGAACAAATAGTATTTTTAGTTAATATTTAATGAAGGAATATATTTTGATAAATTAATGTATTTTTTAATTAAATAATATTTTAATAAATAATTAGTAAATTATTATTCAATATTTATAAATGATTGTATAATTTATAGGAATTAAATTGTCATATTTATTATGGTTTGAAAGTCATTTTTGTCAAAACCCTTTAATTTACAATAAATATCTTTTTTTATTTTAAATGTAAAAATTAACATATATAGAAATGAATTTAGATATAATAAATATTATTTTTTTAATTATGATGTTGAAATTATCAAAGGGTAAATTTTTCATAATTTTCTATGACAGTTGAATTGTTTTGTAAAAATTAAATTCTATTTAAATATATAATGTGCTTTATGACATCATAATGACCAAATAGTGATGTAATAAAAGAAAATGAATATAAATTTCGACCAATATAAGTTTTAACATTAAATTAATGTTTTTTAGGTTTGATTTATTTATTTTAAATTTCCATAGTGGACCCTCCAATAATTATAAAACATTTTATCTTTTTAAATTGATTTCCTTAATAGTGTGAATCACCTCCAATAAGTAACCCTATTATTTTAAGGTGTTTTGAGATTGGACTTATATAATATCATTTTCCACTCCCCTTTGGGAAAAACCACGGTCTGGTTTGTTGTTTTGATTAGTTTAATGTGTGGTGTCCCGAACCTAAGTAATACAGATTTCCCTCTCCTTTACAATATAAACCCACCCAACCTCCCACTTACTATTCACTAAATGCCTTTAGATTTCTTAAAACATCTTCCCTCCCTTCTATATAATCCTATCAAGTTTCCCCATGCTCCCAATAAGCCTCTCTCAAGACCCTCTCAATTCTTTGGGATCACATACCCCATTAAGGGATTTCTACCTTTCACTTTTTGTCCAAATTTCATTATGTTGTTATTCCCTATAATATTCAATTTCAAATATTGAGGTATGATTTTACACATCTCTTACACTGCCATCATTATTATTGAATGATTATTGACCCCTTTTCTCTCCCATTAATTACTCCCACATACACTCATTACCAGGACGAAATTCTGTAAGGGATTTCTCTATCGTCATTTACATTTAAGCAATTATTTTATGTTATTATTCTAAATTCCATTCAACATGTTGTAATATTTTTCACCATGATAACCTTACATTCAATTTAATGTATAAATTATGAGATACCCCTTTCACTCTCATCAACCCATTATACGAATTTCTATTTGACGTCATTATGCAGAAGAAATTACACAAAAGTTCCATGCCAAAATCATTATGTAGTGAATAACATACCCACTAATCTATCAAGGGTATTAACCATAATAAACAAGTGATTTTTTATTGGGGACTAAAATTTACTAATTTCACATCTCTTATTCATGGAATTAATTATGATGTTAATGAATCCATATTGTATGATCTATGTGTAACACTTATGCATGAAATGAAATTATTATTAAGGGTGAGACAAATAGCACTCCAATTAATTGGGTAATATATAGTATCATGAAATGTCATGGTCAATGATTGTTTACTCATTCTAGTTCATGTGCAATGAGAGTTTACTCCTGATACATGCACAATGAGGTTTTACTCATACTCAACATGCGATTAGCCTTGGCTCATGATAATATCATGTTTAATGTTGTTTCTACATATCCATGTTATGATTTTACTTCATTATCATGCATTTCTGTTCATGTTTCTCTTGTTCTCAATTAACATGCCTATTGTCTAATATGTATTGTGTTCCTCATGTTATTCCATGTTTATTCCCTTACTGGGATTTGTAGCTCACCCCTTTCTTATGTATGTCCTCATGTTATCCAATGTAATGAAAATTATGAAGGAATGTAGTGGTCATGCAAAATAATTATTCATTATGTTGTTTTTTTATGTTGTTATGTAATGTTCATAAGCCCCAAAGACATTAGAGCTCTCAAACTTCAATGTTGTGTCAAGTGAAAATTTATGTAATAATTTATGTTAATTGTGTAATAAAAATATGGGTTTTCATAATATATGTGATATCTAAAACATTAATACAATTCCCGAGATAATGGACTTTTCACCCCATGGACAATTTGTAATTATAATAAGTTCATTTTTTAACGAATGCTCCAAACATCGAGAAAATGTACAATATAAACTCAAATAATTAAGTAGCTGTTATATCAAGATAATAAGTGATATAAAAGGAATAATAAAATTTAATATGGTTCTTAAGAAATAATAATTTATGTTATGTTTATTATTTAGGAAGAACAAGGAACATACAAGACAAGTCAAACTTGAGGGAAGGGGTTTTCATCTCACTTTTTATTCCCATGAGATTCATGTTATATTTTCCACTATTTCCTTTTGTGTTTTGTATTTACATCCCATGATTTTATACATTGTGTCATATACTTTAATTTATTTCTATTAACATTATAATTTTATGATCCTTCATTAATGTGGTGCATGTTTCGTAAGTTACCAAATTTGAAAGGGAACTTTTCACCCTTCTCTTTTAGTTAAAGACTTATTTTATGTTTTGTCTTATAAATTTCCATTTTCTTATGTTGGGATATGTTATTATATGTCCTTATTGATGTAAATTTTATGTACATGTGATGCTAAACCCTTTTATCTATCATAAACTCGTTATTGGAATTATAATGTGACATGGTTATGATGTCGAATTTCTGTAAGAGAACATCATAACCCAATTTCAATTATTTGGGTTCAAAATCTACTTCTTGATTATGTCATTCTATGAATATGTGTGAATGAACTATGATTGTTTTACACTGAATATCTACTTATATTGGGTGTATTATTATTTTTCAAACATAATATTTTCATTCATTTGTCCTTAATATAAGGATATGATCTTTGCAAGGTACTTTGTCTAAATTTACATTCTATTAAGACTTATTTTTTTAGAGAATAATTCACATTTATACCGTGTTCATATTTCCCTTTGATATATTATATTTTAAATCTTCTTATTCTTTGGATATTATAATCTTTGGTTAATGTAATTCCACAATTATTTGAATTCAAGTGTCTCTCTTTTGGTTAGGAACTCTGTAACTAAAATATCATATTAAATGTTTTAAAAATTTGTTCTTCTAAATATTTCTAAATAATATCCATGTTTTAAAAATGGTTTTAAGGATTTATTTACATGGACATGAATTTTTTGAATTTTAAAATTATTACAGAAAATTTAAAGTGGTATAAGATACCTTCATTAAAAAATATGTTTATTAAATGTTTTAAATGGTTTCAAAAATGGTTTGATAAAGAATTATTTATGTCAATATCATAAAATGATATATTGTGATTGAAATGGGAAATTTTATCTTTCTTTTATGATTTTTTGTGTGTTATGAATATGTTATGGTTATTGGACATTATTTACGTATACAGGTGGTTCTGTGATACACCTATGGAGTGTGAGCCTGAGATAACTCTATAATGCATTGGGTAACGTGATACAGGTTAATATTAATGTTTTTCCTAAGATATTTACAAAATATTCTATGATGGGTATTCAAAACGTAACCCTTTATGTAGATGAGATAGATACAATGTATGTTTGATATGGATGCCACATGTTAAATTTAGGAAACATGATTTCTATATGTTATTCATAAATCATATGATTTTGTGAGTTATGTTAATGATATTATGTTTTAAGATTGAAAAGTATGATTATTTTGATTTGTATGTATTCATGGACTAATGTTTTCTTTTGCAATTTTATATCCATTACTGAGCTTTTTATGCTCATCCCATGTTTTTAAAATATTTTCCACAAGACTTAAATATTAATAGGGTCAGGGATGAGATTATGGAAAAGTAATGTTGTCTGAAACATGGAAGTATACATATTTATTTTTTTAAAGAGTTTTTCTTTTATTAAAACAACGGATACTAAGTATAAGTGTTTACATGTAATATTCTTGTTTTTATGTATATATTATGACATAAATATCTAAATATCTAAACCTAAAAAGATCCTAAATGTAAATTATTAACTTAATTCAAGATTATTAAATGTTCATGGTCAGGTTCATGTAGTTACATAATATTAGTATGAATAAATAGATTAAATAGTTGGTGAATTTTTTTCGATTATACAGTAGTTTTTCATTCACAATGATCAAGTTTTGTTCAATTATATAATATCATTTTTAAATGATGGTTCAAAAATAATTAAATAAGTTATAATAAATATTTTAGAATCAGTTTCAACCATAAAAATGGTTTCAGGACTAGAAATTAAGAATTAATTGCAGATCAAAACTTCATCATCCACAATGGTGGTAAATTGGCACATCCAAGACAATGATTTATTTTATAAAATCAAAAGAGATGGAGTAAAGAGATTGATAACGATTATTAAAATAACATGATATAATTCTCATATATAAGTGATACTTGAGTTATCATGATAACTTTGATATATTTGGTGTGATGATAATAATAAAATATATAACTTAAATGAAATTAATTGGTTAAAATGATATGGATTTTACCTCTTGTGTACTCCTCATTGAGAACCTCCTTAAGGGGAGAGGTTTTGGTCTTTGGAAAGACCAAGAGATCCAGGTCTTAGTAAGAGACTAGAGAAGATTATTTTAGAAGAACTCTGATAATCTTTATGTCTTAGAGAAGTGGAGAGAATAGGGAGTGAGGGGTGTTTTTCTTGTGGAGGAGATGATTTATTTTTGAGTATATTATACATTATTTTATTATTTTTCACAATACAATAAATTGTTTTTTATTTTAGTTTCAAAAAATATTAATAGGTGAATGTGACTATGATATAATAACCATTTACATCATCCATGACTCATGGATGATTAATAAATTCATTTATTTACAATATTTAATAAATTAACAAATTTCACTTTTCACCAAAAATTCATGTATTTAAGAAAAAAACAAAAAGTTCAACCTAACCATTTTATAATGTGTAGAATAAAAAAATTTACACAATTTTATCAAAATAATTTTATAAATAGGTGAATTTTAATTTTTAAATAAAATCATAATTTACTTTAAAAATAAATACTTTAAATTTAAAATTGATTTTATAATACTTTAAAAATTAAATAATTTCTCTTAAAATAACCATAAATCATATGAAAACAAAATATTCATTAAGGAATATGTTTTATGGAAATGAATTTTAGAATTAATAAATTTATTAATTTTCAATTGTAATTAAATATTTATTACTCACAAAAGTGTTAACACTTAATTATTAATTATTAAAATATTCACCAATATTTATATGGTACCTATATTATATTTATACATACAAGGGTGAGGTTTTTATTGATAAAGTTCATTACTATTCATACGGGTATGTTACTTTTCATAATGATAAGTTATTATTCACAAAACAAGTAATTTTATCATATTAGATTCTAAATACCTTAATGATCATAAATCTATATATCAGATTTTCGAAATTCAAATCATAATAGAAAAAAAATTTGGTTTGTAGCTAGGTTATAACTATCTATTATAACAAGGTTCTTATTTATTAGGGGATCAATGTCGCATGCATTCAATATTGGATATATTTTTATAATCTTGGGGTGTTATATGGAGGCTCAAACTCTATCTAGAAAATTAGAGCAAATCTCAATCACATGCTGTAAGTAGTAAATCATCCTCAATTAAACTTACTTTATATGAGAAATTCACAAACATTATTCATTATAATAAACCAATTTTAATTCCAAAGAAAAATTTTATTTCAATCTTAGATTTTAGGCATTTGATTACCTAAAAATTAATAAATTCAATAAATAGTGGTTTCATTCCCACAACAATGAATATTATGGTCCCTTTTTCTTTTGTGGCCATCTTATTCATTTTTTATGAATCCTAACATGAATATTCATATAATCACATTAATTAATTTCTTATGAATCTATATATGAGAACATGTCACTATAACATTTTATCTTCCTCGTCAAAATCACATTCTTTAAAATATCAGATTCATGGATTAATGATATTTAATTCTTGGTGATAGGATATCTCAATATCATTATCTTTTATAATGGTATCAACCACTGAAGATGTTCAGATGTTAGGTGTATCTTTTGGAACCCAACCAATGATGTCGAGGAGAAACATTTATAATTTTGTAGAGCAGATGATGAAGATGAATACACCAATACTGGTGGATCATTATATCAAGGAAAATGAGATGGTTAACCTTATATAGAAATTATTATTAAGATATAGAATAATACCTTCTTCCACCATCACATATGGAACATTAAAATATACTAATTCTCCTTAATAATAGTTTTCATTACTACTACCTTCCGCGATTGAACTGGGTTTTGGTACTCAAAAATCCTTTGCATGCATACCCTTGTGCAACTATTTTTTCGACACTACGGTTCCAAAAACTCTTTAATTAATCACTTATTAATGTATGTGTAGCTCCTTGTTAACATGTACATTTTCATATAGTCACTCTCAAATGTTATACAACATCCCTTCTAAGTCACCCCCCACATGGTTGAACCCTATTCTCACATGTAGTGGATGTGGGACATTTATCTTCATATGTTGTTCAATATTTTTTTATTAAATCGAATTTAATTCTTAGTAATATTATGATGTATAAAATTCCCAATCCAATTAATATATCTTCCATTAAAAAATCATTTTTAATACTTCTTCGTAAATAAATAAACATATTTTAGCAAGTGAATAACACGAATATAATTCTAGGTTTTTGCAACGGGTTATTTGCGATGGGATCCCATCACAAATAAGATTTAGAAACAGGGTCTAGTCGCAAATAGACCATTACAGAAAACGTCATCGAAAAAATATTATTTGGGACATGCCCATCACAAATAATATTTTTTCGATGGGCAACATCACCATCGCAAATGAGTCTCTAATTATATATATTATATGTATGTAATTTTTTATGACAGGCCTGTTGCAAATAAATTTTGCGATGGGCCCGTAATCCAGTCACAAATTTTTTTTTTAATATATTTATTTAGACTATTTGTGATGGGCCCGTCGCAAATACTTTTTTTGACAGGCCCGTATTCCCGTCGCAAATACTTTTTTTAAAAAACTTATTTTGACTATTTGCGACAGAAACCCATTACAATAGATTCCATCACAAATAATAAATAATTTTTTTTAAAAAAATAACCTTAATAAAATTACGATTGTTAAAAATTTAATTTTAATATTATTAAAATCAATAAATATTAAAAATAATAAAATTCTCAATATTATCAAAAAAATATAAGAAAATAAGAAAATAATATTATTATTATTAGTAAAATAAATTAATATTAAAAAATATAATAATGAAAAAATATATTTAAAAACATTATGATTAATGAAAAAATAGTAATAATATTATTAAAATAATAAAAAAAATTATTAAAATTCTCAATATTCTCAAAAACAAATCATAAAATATTAAATATTAAATAATTTAATATTCACACTGATATAAAAGACATAAACTGTAAATAGATCATATTACAACACATGTTAAATTAAAACATTTTTAACATAAAATCTATCACATGCGAGGTCGTCTTCTGGAGGTGGTGGAGGCGCTGAAGGAGATGGTGGAGGAAAATCAATCCCAAAACTATGAGTCAGATGGTGCATGTACTCTATCTGCTCGTGATGCTTCTACTTCCATTGATTCATATCCACCTCATGCTGGTGATTCTATAGCTGTTGTTGCTAACACATCTCTTCTTGCTACTTCTGCAAACTCTCTATAAGGTTATTCTAAGCTCGGAACTGCTCCTAATATAGTGAGGTAGAAGATGATGCCTCTCCACGAGCTCCTCTCGAGCTGGATGCCGACATCGTAGAAGTACCATAATAAGTAACATGATTCACATGAGAGTTGATACTAACTACTCGACCCTTCTCAAAGCCATACTGAGTCGCCTACATCAATTCCACCTCATCGAAATTGGGGGCACTGGTCTGATCGGTCGCCTCGTCCTGACCCTCAGCCTGTGTCTGAGAGGTCGCAACCTCATATGAATCCTTTAATTCCAATTTGAAATTAAAATTGTTAAAATATTTTATGCAGCTAATTGTCAAACTGAAAAAAATAAGACTAACCAGAATCTGACGCTGGCAATCACCTCTAATCTCTCCGGTGGCTGGATCATTGTACATCCTCCGATAAACATCGTATTTTGTAATATTGGGATGCTTGAATGCCTATATTAATATAAAATAAACTGTTTATATTTGAATTTATATAAGGTTTTTTTAAAAAAAATATACCAGATGCTCTCTATGTGTACTGAATGTACGACTACCTGCTCGATGCGTCACCTCCTATCTCCCTCTATTATGTCACCCCAATAAAGGCCTCATCTGAAATCCACCACCCAACCAGTGTGCACATAATCCATCCCAAACCTGATATGAAATGTAATCTGGTTGGTGGTCTCTACATGTCACATTAAATACTTTCGCTTCTACTTTCTTAATTGCCGTCTTTCTCAAATTGTGCAAAAACTGACGCAAACGCTCACACATATCCATCTATCATGCACTATGGGTATCGTCACGGATGCTATCATTGATGGGATACCATAGACCCGATAAATAATTTATAATATCTTGTTATTAATAAAATAAATTTCAAAATATATATTATCTATTTACGTACCTTCCAATGATTGTACATTCCAAGATGCACATTAACGGGAATCTATTCCCATGTGATCTATAGCAGAGAAAAATAATTGTGCAAGATATCACTCCCCTGTCCTACAACTACATGCACAAAACTATGGAAAAGGAATAAATAATCAAACAATTAGTATATATATAAATAAATTAAGGAAAGATAACTAAAATATACAGGTTACCATACCTCCGAGTGTGTGGATCGAAGCCAAGATGTGGAAGTCGCTCGGGGATAGGGCCAAGAATCATCAGTCGCGTAAGACCGTTCCCCCTATGCGTACCTCCTAAACCACCAGTAGGATGATTTTCAGATGATCGCACATCCCCCTCATCCAAAGGTAGCTCTTCCTCCTATAACTCAAGATATAGATCAGAGTCCATCTAAAACACAAAATGATTGTTGTTAGCAGATAGGTGAAAATAACTATTAAATATAGATATATATTAGTTATGATCATAACCACCATTTAACTATGTCAATGTTCACCTTCATTATCATCATCATATCTGTCGATGTCAATGTCTTCATATTCCACCTCGACATCATCAATATCCATACGAGTTTCACTTTCACAATCAATTTTCATTTCAATTTCATTTGTAATATCAATAACATCTTCATCACCATCGACCCTTAATTGTGGGGTGTCATTATTGATATTCCCATTTTTTGTGTGAAAAAGATGGATTTTAAGTAGTCTCTTTAAAAATTTCAATTCCTTCTTACTCAGCAGAACCACATTCAGTTTGAGTAAATTGATTTTCTTGAGATTTCATTTTTATTATGCTCCACCAATCACACAGGTCTCTTGAAGTAGAATAATACTTTGCGTAATAAATTTTATATTCTTGTTGAGCCAGTAAAAATGGTTCATTTACTAAAAAATAATTTTTTATTTAATATCAACAATTCCATGAGTTGGATGAACACGCAAGCCTATCTCAGTATCCAACCACCGACATTTAAACATTGTTATGCAATTCTGTCCAAGATAACATAGCTCAATAATTTCATCCAGAATACTGTAAAAGTCAACTTTAGTTTCTCTATGATGCGATCATGTCAAATAAACTCAACTTTTCATTATTTTTTTGATTCCCCATATGCACGTGTGTGAAATAAAAAACCATTCACCACATACTAATTATAAGATATAACCATTTTTTATGGTGGGTTACTCAATATACACAGTCACTTATCAATTTTATCAGTATGTTGATACACTTGAAAATTTGTTAAACAATTATAAATATAATTAATAGTAAAATTAATTGATATTAAACCATCAATAATTCATGTTACCAGTTTTTGAAACAATTGAGAAAAAAAATTTCTCCGTTCATCAAGAGCATCTACTGTAATTTGTGAAATTTGTTTCTTGATATGATTATTATATAACCTTAAAATAAAATAATTTTACATACTGTATCAAAAATTATAGAATAATATATAGAATCACTCATAGTACAAATGTTTTCATTTCTTCACAGTTGAGCAGAACATAAGTATGAACTCTGTGATGTTCATCCAAAAAAAGACATCGTTCTTGAACTCCACTAAAGCTAAGATTTGGATGATTAAAAACTAATAATTGATTGTCCATTTAATCAAAAAATATTCACTAGTTCTATCCCATGTGGTTTTGTTTTGAGGGATATTTAGATTCAAAATAGTGAGAGCAGAAACCCCCCCCCCTTGAAAATAAGATTCATTAATTGAGCCTTTAGAAGATGCTTTGTTACATAATTTTTTCTTCAATTTCGGAATGCATCTCTCGAATGGGTACATGCCTCGGAACTGTATAGGACCTCTACATTTAGCTTCATGTCACAAATATAATATCATATGTTCATTGAGTCCAAGAAAGCTGGCGGAATGATTTTTTCCAGTTAACATATAATTACAAAAACATCTTCATCCAGTTTACTTAGCACATTATAGTCTATTTTCAATGCACAAATGTCTCAAAAAAATTTGATATGTCTGTTATCGAATCCTAAATCATAGAATTCATCAAACCTCTGTATCCAATCGACATAATTATTTCCATTATAACATGAAAATCATGAATTTTTAATCTGGTAATATGACCATTCTTAACACATTTTCCCAAATTGGAAGCATATCCATTTGTAAGTCTCAAATCTACAATCCAATGACTAAATAATAAGCGACTATCTTTGGACAGTGTATAAGATGCTTTTGGCTTCATTAACCTCTGTGATCTAACATTTTCAAATAGTTCATGTTCTGGTCGCCTAAAAATTTGGGAATGATATAATCTTACTTTTATAGTATCATTGGTATTATGTGGTGTATCCAAAACTGTATGAAATAAATAATCCAAACAGTTCTTCTCAATATGCATGACATCTTACATGTGGCAGACCGAAAAATCAGTCCAATATGAGAGATCCCAAAAAGTGCTTTGTTTTATCCAATTAAATTCTTTCCCAAAGCCATAAATTTTCTGTTGGTTTACAGTTGGCCCAAATGTGATGAGAGGTAATGAAAATACAAATAATTTTAACTTTGTACATGATATCATTTTTGGAGGTTCATCTCTTTTAATTGTGCCTTTTCTGAAATGATATTTTTTCTTTTGAAAAGGATGATCGGTTGGAAAAATCTATGATGATATTCAAAATAACAAGGTTGTTTCCCATTGATGAGCATAAAAGCTTTGTTCTCTTTCATACATTAAGGACATGATTTCATACCATGTGTACTCTAGCCAGATGACATGCCATATTCCATAAATTCACTAATCATCCACATTAATTTAGCTTTTAATGCGAAATTTTGTTTCGCAGCAACATCATATGTACTAACACCATTACTACACGATGCATTTAACTCATCAACAAATTTTTTCAAATAAACATCAATATATTTTCTGATTTCCTGAGATTAATAAGGTCAAAAATATATAGTTCTCCTTCATCGACATCCATGGAAGTAGATTGTTTGGAGTTATATAGACAGGCCAACATGAATACAGACTACCATAAGAAACAAACAAATATAAACAGTTGGTAGAAAGACCCAATCACACATTTCAGGCTTCTAAAGAAAATGATGATTGTAGATGATCAAAATGTTTTCGTGAATCACCATCACATTGATGATTTAAACTTTTACCAGTTCAAATATTGCATTTGTGCCATAAAATCATTGACACTATGTTATGAGACATAAATAAACGTTGCATCCTGGGTGTAAAGGGGAAATATCTCTACTGTTTTACAGGAATTTATCCAGACTTCCCTGGTTGAGATTATGTATACCTCGATTTTCCGCATGTGGGACAACTATCCAACAAATGACATTCACCAGAATATAAGATACAATCATTTTCCAATACATTAATCTTCTGATAACTAAGGCCTAGATTTGTAACCAACCACTTAATCTCGTAGTAATTTGCAGGAAACACATTTCCTTTATGTAACAATGTTTTAACCAATGAAAATATCTAATCAAAACAGTTGTTTGACATTGCATTGTCTAATTTAATATCCATAAATTTAACAACCGCTTCTAATTTGATTATATTGCAACCAGGATATAATGCATCCTCAGCAGACCTCAACCACTCATAAAATTCGGATGGTGCCAAATCATTAGTTAAATAAATATCATTGTGAGTTTCAGTTTGTTGAACATATGGACCTGGAACATCATATACTAAATTTTGGAACCGTGATGGATCCTGAATCAAGTTATTAGTATTTCTTCAGGAACTGTGTTCACCATGTTGATACCAAAAAACATATTCTGGTTAAAAACCAAACCGTAAAAGATGTCACCCAACCTTGTCAAATGTGTCAAACATTTTCAGAGCAGATTTTTTACAAGGACACTTAATTGGGCCTTCTAAAACATATTCTGGTTTTGATGATGCAAATTCTAAGAAAGTATCAACACCCTCAATATATATAGGATTTAAACTAGAATTATTTGGATTTCTGTAATGATTTATCCAAGCATGATCATCTAATAATGACTGATGTCGACTTCCTTTTTCTATATTTTTCTACAAAATATTAAATCATCACAATTTTTGAATTATTTGAAACTATAAAAACACTATATGAAAACAAAAGATAAATATTTACTACTACTTCTTAATAATTACCATTAACTAAGGGTGACACAATTTCTAGTGGATTAATGACTACTCATTTGTCTTAAGAGTCATATAATTGCATCTTTCTCACATGAAATCACAATGAAGAATCTGGTCATAGGTTTGCATATTCATTCTCGTATGCAGAAGAATGAATATGCGTATCTCCAACCAGATTCTTCATTGTGATTTCAGTGTGAGAAAGATGCAAGTAAATGTGCCGTCAGCCAAAAGAGCCCCCTTTCCGTCGATGAATTGTTTTCTTCCAACAATCACCGCCTTAAAACATTATAAAAAATGTGATCCTATGAATGCATATCTAATCTCATGCATACGATATTGAATATGCCTAATTAGTAGCACATTTTTATAATGTTTTGAGTCTGTGAGGGTCTAAAGGAGAAAATTCATTGAGCAAAAGGATTGCCGTCAGTCTACTAGAAATTGTGCCTTGTTCTTAAAATTTATTAAAATTTATTAAAATTTCTTTCTAACTATTCCTAACTGTTCCTAACTAATTATTACTAATTATTACTAATTATTTCTATTTATTACTAATTATTCCTATTTATTACTAATTATTTTTATTTATTACTAATTATTTTTATTTATTACTAATTAATCCTATTTATTACTAATTATTCATATTTATTGCGAACTATTCCTATTTATTAATAACTATAACTATTTATTACTAATTATTACTATTTATTAATAATTATTACTATTTATCACTAATTATTAATAATTATTACTAATTATTCTTATTTATTACTAATTATTCCTATTTATTACAAATTATTAATATTTATTACTAACTATTCATATATATTACTAACTATTACTAATTATTCCTAACTATTCCTATTTATACTTAACTATTCCTATTTATTACTAACTATTACTATTTATTCCTATTTTTTACTAATTATTCCTATTTATTACTATTTATTTATATTTATAACTTTTTATTACTAATTATTACTAATTATTACTAATTATTAATAAATATTACTATTTATTACAAATTATTACTAATTATTCATATTTATTACTAATTATTTCTAATTATTCTTAATTATTACTAATTATTCCTAATTATTCCTAATTATAACCAATTATTCCTAATTATTACTAACTATTCCTATTTATTACTATTTATTACTAATTACAGCTATTTAATATTAATTATTGCTAATTGTTGCTAATTATTACTAATTATTGCTAATTATTCCTAATTATTTCTTTTTATTGCTATTTATTTCTAATTATTTATAATTATTACTAATTATTAGTATTTATTAGTAATTATAAGTAATTATCAGTATTTATTACTAATTACTACAATTTATTACTAATTATTACAATTTATACTAATTATTGTTAATTATTCCTATTTATTAATAATTATTCTTAATTATTCCTAATCAAGAGTAATTATTACTAATTATTCATATTTTTTACTAATTATTCATATTTATTACTATTTATTGATATTTATTACTAACTGTTTCTATTTATTACTTATTATTGCTATTTATTGCAATTTTTTGCTAATTATTGCTAATTGTTACTAATTATGGATAATTATTGCTATTTATTAGTAATTATTAGTATTTATTACTAATTATTTCAATTTATTACTAATTATTTCAATTTGTTAGTAATTATTACAATTTATTACGTGTTATTAATAACTATTACTAATAATTAAAATTTATTACTAATTTTTACAATTTATTACAAATTTTTTCGATTTATTACTAATTATTGCTAATTATTGCTAATTATTACTAATTATTACAATTTATTACTAATTATTACAATTTGTAACTAATTGTTGCTATTTATTACTAATTATTTCTAATTATTTCTAATTATTACTATTTATTTCTAATTCTTCCTAATTATTGCTAATTATTGCTATTTATTTCTAAATATTGCTAATTATTCCTAATTATGGCTAATTATTGCTAATAATTAGTATTTTTTAATAAGTATTAGTAATTATTAGTATTTATTAATAATTAATAGAATTAATTACTAATCATTACAATTTATTACTCATTATTTTTTATTATTACTTTTTATTACTAATAGTTCTTAATTATTCCTAATTATGACTAATTATTACTGTAACACCCCAAGCTTCTACAGTATGCTTCTCTTTGAATAATATAGTAGCGTGTGTTGTACGCAACATCGAGTTCTAACACACCACAACCAATAAAACTATCCGTTATGAACAGTAATACTCACTTTTTGAAATTTATAAATTTTATTTTTCCCAATGGACTTCATTTTTGGATTCGGAATATCGAATTTAGCCTAGGGTAAATTATTGGTATTTTTCTGAAAAACATCATTTTTTTTGATGAATAGTGAAACCACTAAGTGGTAGTTAAAAAACTGAATTTTTCATAAAACATAATTCTACCGCTTCTGTTAGTGTAATTTTGAAAATCCGAGAGACACGATTAATATCAAGGAGTAAAATGTGGTTCAATGAGATAAAAATAATTTTTGGTGAATAGTAACTTTTTACTTTTATTTACCACTTTTAAAAGTAAATTGTGTAATTAAGGGTAAAAATAAAATTAATATTACACTAACACATGTCCTAATTCTATTGGACAAGTGTATCTTGACCAAAAACAACCTTAGGAATAAAATATTATCATTTAGGTCCACTTGGATTATATTAGGACATTTATTATTATTTAATTCAAAGAAGATTTAAAAGAGTTAAAATCAAATTTTATTTACTAAAACATTTTTAATATAGGAATATACATAAGATAAATTCGATTTTAAATGTTCATTAAAAATCTAAAAATCATTCTTTCAAAATAGTATTTTTTTTATAATTTTTAGAAATTAAATCATTCAATTTATTTATGACACAATGATGATGCAGTAATTACCATAATAGTAAAAAATTAAAATAATAGATATTATAAACACTCAAATAGATATAATTTGAGACTTTTTATGAATTAAACTAATTTTATAGGATAATAGGACATGTTAGGATTGATTTAATTAACTTTTTTCGAAGTAGTCATTCTGTTATGATTTTTTAAAAAAATCAATTATTGAATAGTGACAAAATTGACATAAAAGAGTTTTTAAAACAAATATTATATTATTAATTGATATTAAATTCCTAAAAATCTAAGGTTCGGCCAAGAGACTTATATCATGATAGGTGTATCATTAATGGACCACTTCGGGGTCACTTGGAGGTATATAGTATGTTTATTAACTATTTAAAATAAAAATACAAAGTGACATGGTAAGTGTCAAACTAATTAACTAAGAGTTAAAACTAAAAGATAAGGTTAATATAATGACCCAAACCTGTCTAACTTCTATTGGTGTAGTGGTTTTCTACCCATCCCCACCTTAACTTTCAAATAATCCACTTTGGAGCCATTAAAAACAAAATATGAATTTATTATAAAATAATATTTCTAGCTTTTCCAAAGGTACCCCTCACCCCTCTTATAAAAGGGAAATCACCCTTCTCATTAATTCACACTATCAAAGCCTTTTGGTTCAGCCACCCCTGACCAAATACACTCTCAACTTCAATCACTACATCCTAGAGGCCTTAGTTTTATCAGAAAGCCAACCAAAGGAGCACATTTGATCAAATTAAAAGGAAGAACCCGAAGAAAAGGTAATGTTTTCACCACCATTTTTCAAATTCATTTCTTCTTCAACTTCTTATTTCTTTGTTATTTCAATTCTAAAATAATGAATCCAGTATATCCTATATAATTTAATATTAATATAAATATGGTACCACCATATTCATTATTCTATCAATCATTTGAATGACATGTCACCATACGTGCGTACGTATGGCTTACCATCTCCACGTCGTGGTGTAATTGTTATTCAATATATTATTATTTGGATGACTATAATAATGATTTGTAATTCATATAGATAATAAATATAACATAATAATGATTCTTTATATATGATATACCATCCAATTAAATATTATTTTAACATCAAAAGAATGATATTGTCGCTCGTGCGTACGTACAGACTACCGTCTCCACGAACGCGATGAGATTCATTCTCCATCATATCCATCCAAGTCTAACTCTCATTTGATGATTAATAATAGTATCTAAGGACTTCATATCATTATGTATATGAATAAGATACAACCTATCCATGACAAACACGTCTTACATAACAAAAAATATAAAAGAAAACGAGTAAGTTAACACTCGAAACAATGATAATACTAAGATATTATTAAAAAATCAATGTTAAAAGATCATATATGACATCATATTGATGTATATGATTCTTGTATAATTTATTAACAATTATTTCACCATTATACAGGAGGTTAACCTACCCCCAACTAAGGAAAAGTACAAGGTAAGGGTTTATTTCGCAATCTCTTAATAATCCGAGGTTGTTTATATGTAATAATCTACTAGGTTTTCTTTATCATCCACATCCATGTTTCTTAGAAGTGTATTTAAAAAACATTTTTACTATTTACAATAATATGGGTTAAAGTCATTTATACCCTTTTTTGACATTTTATAAGAGGTTTATAAAGGAATCTTTCCGTCGTTTTCCAAACAAGGTGCTTTTAACATTTTTGACAGAATTAAGGTAAGAATGTTTTTTAACTTATACGGAGGGTGGATCTATTCTCCGCCATTATAAAATCTTTGAAGCATCCATTACAATCTTATAATAATATTTACAAAGAGAATTTTTTATTTTATAAATATATGACTCTTAAATGATTTCAAAATAGAAATAGATATTTCTTTAAAAAGAGTTTTGATTTCATATATGTCAACATCCTTTGATGGATTTTAAGTTTATTTGGAGTTGATTTATTATGATACAATGCTTCCATATTGTATTGATGGTTTTGTGATATGTTTGACTAAGGATGTGTTATTTTTATACCATTCATGGTTTATGAAGAAATCATTGACATTTCATCTGCTAGTTTTAATACGAATGTTTATGTTATGTTTAAACCTATTCATATGAGGAATGCATTGAACTTGATATATTACGGGTGGAGCCCGCTATAGCTCCTCAATGAATTGGTAGGTCTCATGAGACAAACTAGTGTCTTGGAACAAGGCCTTGGAAAAATCTTATTTTTAGTCTTGGCACGAGGCCTTGGCTATGTGGTTATGATAGTCTGCATTATGCATTCCATCATTATGAAAGTGGTTATTGATATTGCATGTGATTATTCAATTAGTAGAATATCCATGTGAATAAGTAAATGGGATTATTTCATTTTATTTTTTCCACACTATGTTGAAGTTCAAGTTTAAAAGGCTTTTGTTTTAGTTATACATTGCCTTAAATGTTTATTCTTATTTATGAAAGTTTCCGCTATATTTTTATCCTTATTGGGCATTTGAGCTCACCCCTTATCTATGTTTTATTTTTCTTAGGATGTGAAGAAGTAAATTATGAATGACATGCATGGATAGTATGAGGGGATAAGAGTGTGGACTATGGAGACTATGTTGTTGTAGTTTTCATTTTTATGATGTAACGTAAAACTTTATGAATATATCTAGTGTTTCCAAGTATACTAAACTAATCGGTATTTCGAGATTTGATCTTTCTTGTGATCATACCAGTGTTTTGTAATAATGCACCAACTCTGGGTAACTGGGGTCAGGGCGTTATAGTTGGTATCAAAGGAAGTTTAGTACAAACCTTGGAAGATAGATTTAGATAAACTCTGATTAGAGCATATTGATTTAAGATGGACATTGAGGATTAATATAGAAGAACATCATAGAATTTTGGAATTGTAGAGATTTTGTGAGTTTTCTGAGCAACACATACCTGTCTGACACGAGCAGGTAGGTGCGGCTCTTCCACACATGTACCTATGGGTAAAACCCAAAAACACAGCTTTGAGATAAACTCAAACGAGAACTGGTGCACGACAACAGGCCTTGATGCTCTCTTGGTTACGACACTCCTAGGGGATATGCTTAGGATAACTCTCAATTTATTTACAAATCATTATGAAGGTTTTATGAGTATATACTTCCTCAAAGAAAACATTGTTATGATTATGGATTATATCGATCAATAGTTCAATTTACGTTAAGTGTTTTATAAGAATGGAATTATGTATTTTGATTCATAAACTGATCTAGTTTATGCCATTGTTTAGAAATGGTTCCTTGTAGAAGAAATGGAAACCGTATCAATGCACGCACTCCATGTAGGGATTTCCCTCCTACTCAAGATAATTACAGTGGAGCTGGTGATGCAACTGGTGCTGATCAACTAATCACCATACTAGGACAACTCACTCAGGTTATGAATAATAAGCTTACCCGTATGGAGCACCCTGATCTACAACATGGAGGATCAATGTTATATCACTTCATGAGGCAGCAACCACCAATGTTCAATGGGAGTACAAATCCATTAGTAGCTAATTAATGGATAAATTCCCTAGAAAAAATACTTCAGGCTTTAGAGAGTAGTTAAAGGGAAAAAGTTATCATGGCAGTATACCGCCTCACTGGAGATGCTGATCAATGGTGGTCATTGATTCAAAACACAAAGGTAGATGATGAAGTATCAAATATGGAATGGAGGGAGTTCAAAGATCTGTTTTTAGAAAAATACCTTCCTTGTGACCATCGAGCAGATATAGAAACCCAATTTCTGAGTCTGAGAAAAAAGGAGAATGAGAATGTCACAATGTGTGAGGATAACTTTACAAGATTAGCAAGGTATGCTAGAGATTATATACGTAACCCAAGAAGTAAGATTGATTGTTTCTTCGATGGGTTAAAACCATTTCTCCGTCTAGCATTAGTCTCACAATCCTTCTCGTCGTACGAAGACATTGTCTCATGTGCTATCAAGACAGAAATGGAATTCTATAAGTCTTATGTCTTTAAAGAAAAGAAAGAGAAGAAGAGATCTGCGGATCAATCTAGGAATCTAAATAAGGGGGAAAAGGGAAAGTTTGAATATCCATCCTATGGTAAATGTGGGAAGAAACACCCCGGTACTTGCTTGAAGGGAATGGGTGTCTGTTACAAGTGTGGTGGAAAAGGCCACCAAGCTCATGATTTCAAAGGGAAGAAGGAAGCTTCCAATGTTAAGGGCTACAATTGCAGGTAGATGGGACATTATGCAAATGAATTTCCTAAGTGTCAGGTGAACTTAACTCAGAAAAGGCCAAGTTATCAAGGCCAAACTTTTACTATAACTACTGATGAGGTAGAAGATTCGAAAGACGTGGTGGAAGGTAATTTATTTGTTTCATGAAGTTTAGAAAATGCATTATTTTATTCTGGATCATCGCATTGTTTCATATCTTCCCAGGTTTCTATGAAAATTAGATATTTCCAATTTGATTTAACAAGGAAGTTGTCAGTTAAAACTCCTAAGGGAAGTATCATTGCAACAAAGTTTTGTGAATCAGTCCCCATTAGAGCACATAAATGTTATTTATCTGCTGATCTCATTGTCATACCTATGATTGAGTTTGGTATAATCGTTGGTATGGACTGGCTTTCAGACCATGATGCAAAGATTTATTATAAGAAGAAATAGGTTACGATTCTTAATGATGATGATAAGGAACACCTTATCTTTAGAGCAGAATCGTCACCACCTAATTCTTATATATATCCACCCACAGTAGCTCAACTAAATTCAATTATTGGGGAGGAATAGAATGAAATGACTATGGGTGAGAAAAGGAATGTTCAAATAGAGGATGAACCTGTTGTGAAAGAATATGTAGATGTGTTTCCGAACGATTTTCCTAGACATCCTCGAGAACGAGATGTTGAGTTTTCCATTGATATAATTACTGGATCAAGGCCTATATCGAATACCCCTTATAGAATGGCCACTATAGAATTAGTTGAACTAAAGAAACAACTAGAGGAATTGAGTAATAAGGGATTTATTCGCCCTAGTGTTTCTCCATGGGGAGACCCTGATCTTTTTGTAAAAAATAAATATGGATCTATGAGGTTATGTATCGACTACAATGAGATCAATGATATAACAATAAAGAACAAGTATCCCCTACCTCGCATTGATGATTTATTTTACCAACTGCATGGAGCTCAATGCTTCTCAAAGATTGAACTTCGATCTGGATACCATCAGTTGTGTGTAAAGAAAGAAGTCATTTCGAAGACAGAATTTCGAACCAGGTATGAGCATTACGAGTTTACCGTAATGCCTTTTCGATTGACTAATGAACCCTCTGTATTGATGGATCTAATGAATATAGTTTTCAAGGAATATCTCGACGCATTTGTGATGGTATTTATTGATGATATCTTGGTATACTCCAAAAGCTACCAAGATCATGAAAATCACTTGCGCATTATCCTGAAGACTTTGAGAAGACATGAATTATATGGGATGTTTAGTAAGTGTGAATTATGGCTTGAGAAGATTTCTTTTCTTGGCCATATTGCCTCTAAAGATGGAATCTCTATTTATCCTTCTAAGACCAATCCATTCCAAGAATGGACAGCACTGACGAGTATAACAGAGGTATGTAGTTTTATTGGTTTAGCAGGTTATAATCGACGTTTCGTCCAGAATTTTTCCTGGTTGGCAAACCCATTAACAAAGCTCAAATGTATAGGGGTTTAATTTGATTGGAAAAAAGAGTGTGAAGAATGTTTCTAAGAACTGAAGAGAAGATTATTCAATGCTCCTATATTGACTCTACCATCAGGGAATGATGGGTTCATTATTTATAGGGATGCATCAAAGAAAGGACTTGGTTGTGTCCTTATGCAGAATGATAATGTTATTGCCTATACATCACGACAGTTGAAAATTCATGAGAAAAACAATCATACTCATGATCTCGAGTTAGAAGTTGTGATCTTTGATTTGAAGATATGGATGCACTACCTCTATGGTAAAAAATGTGAGATTAATACTGATAAAAATATTTTGAAGTATATTTTCTCACAAAAATAACTCAACATGAGGCAAAGGAGATGGCTTGAATTACTCAAGGATTATGGCTGTATGATAAACTACCACATAGGGAAAGAAAACAAGGTGGCAGATGCTTTGAGCAGAAAAGATCATGGAGTTTTGAACAATATGAGAATTGAAAGGGATCCAATTTTCATGGATCTAGTGAAGATGGACATGGGAATAACCATGGAAGGTGAAACATCAATTCATTTTCAAATGGTTTCCAAACCAACTTTACTAGAAAGGATTAAGAGTTCTCATATTAATGATGAAGAATTTCAAAAGAAGATTAAAGCTGTGAATGGTGGGAGATTGAGAGACGTTGCGTATGAAGATTGAATTTTGAAATTTGGTAAGAGGCTTGGTGTTCCCGATATACCTGATCTAAAAAAGGAATTTTTGGATGATGCTCATAGTTCCAATTTCTCTATACACCCTGTGAGAACCAAAATGTATAGATATTTGAAAGAACATTTTGGTTGGGGAAACATGAAGAGGGAGATTGCTGATTTTGGGTCAAGATGTATGGTTTGTCAACAAGTGAAAGCTAGAAGGCTACAACCTGGAGGAGTCATGCAAACTCTTCCCATATCAGAGTGGAAATGGGACAATATTACGATGGACATTGTCATGGGGCTACCAAAGACTCCTAGAAGGAATGATTCAATATGGGTTATTGTTGATCATCTTACGAAGTCAGCACATTTTCTTTCTATAAGAGAAGATCTACCACTGGAACATCTAGAAAGACTATATATTAATGATTTTTTGAGACTTCATGGAGTACTCCTATGAATTGTTTCTGATCGTGATCCCCGTTTTACTTCAAGATTCTGGAAGAGTTGTTGGGAAAGAATCCCTCAAGGTAACATTGCAGTATTTTTGGGTTGATTGTGTTTGTTAACAAAGAAGGTTTTCATGGATATTTGTCGAGTTCCCAAGAAGTTGATGAAAATCCTTGCTGACAAAGAATGATGACAATGGAAAAGATGATCTGGAGGGGGTACAAAAGGGCAGTACAAGGTGGCACAGTTTCCCAGTGTTTTCCAAATTTTTAGGGTCCAAAATTTGGAATTTGGTGAGCATCGTGAAAATTGGATTTCCATGAAGAGAATAATTTAATATGGCAAAGGCATGAATTTCGCGAAGATAGGATACATGGTTTGGAAATCGCGAAGACCAGAAAAATGGAGGCGGTGAGTCTTCGCGATTACGTCATGCTTCGCGAACGACAGAGGCTGAAGAGCATCGTCGCGGTAAAGGGCTTTGCGAAGGAGCTTCGCGGCGAAGGCGTGAAGGAATGTTGATGGTGATTCTTCGTGACTACGTCAAGCTCTGAGAATGGAAAATTGCCGTGGTGCTTCGCGTTTTGGACAGAATTTTGGCTGAAGCTTTGGAGATTTGTGAATTGAGATGACGTGGCATTGACTTCGCATGGAAAGTTTGAGGGTCGGGGGAATAGCCTATAAATAGAGGCCACCCCCCTCAAGAGAAGTAGAGAGTATTTTCAGAGAAGATCATTCGCTCTCGATTTGCGAAGGTGGTTCGTGGAGCCAGTGTGCTTCCCAAAAGAGGTGCTTCGCGGCGGCTATTGTAGCTCTGCAAAACCTGCGAGCTCCGCGTTGGCTTACTAAGCTTCGCAAGGGCCGTTGCTTTGCTACGGATTGAGCATCACGAGAGTGCTTCGTGAGAGTGCTTCGCGAGAGAGCTTCACGAAAAGGAAGGAGCTTCGCGAAGGCTAGTTTGAGCATCGCGAAATTGGGAGCTTCGCGTAGTAGGGTACTTTGCGAAGGTACTTTCCAAAGGTAGTTTCCCATTGGTCAGAGGAAAAGTTCTATTCATCAGTGGATGAAAGTTGGACTTTAACAGAGTATCTATCTACAGTTGAAGATGCATTCTTTCATGCAAATGAAGAGACCTACTGGTCTATAAACTGTGAGTGGATTCCCTTCACAGAGCAGTGAACTTAGGAAGAGGAAGTAGGTGATCCTCTCCACCGGCAGTGAGCCAGAGAGAGAGAAATAGGGAGTGACCCTTGGGAAAGTAGTGAGCTAACCCTAAACCTTTCAAAGGCAGTGAGCCTAGGACAGGGTGACTATACCCGAACATTGTAATCCACAGCTAGTGAAGTTTAGTAAAAATGGTACGACCAGCAACTTGTCGGCGTATTCTCCTAGGACGTATCCTTTTGCGGTGAACCAAGTAAAATTGATGTGTCATGTGCATGCTTTACTTTCTGTTTACTTTGTGCAACAGGAAAGAGAGAGAAGAGTGTTTTCCTTAACAGAAAAACAAGATCAGAACGGGCGTTAATTTTAAATTAGTCATACCCTGATTCACCCCCCCTCTCAGGGTATTCATCCTTATGGACATAACAATTGGTATCAGAGGGAATGGTTGATAGTTTTTATTCTCTCAAATGGAGGTTACTAATTATAGAGGGATTCCGATCTTCGACAGATGTAATTTTCAAATATGGAAAAATCGAATGCAACACTATTTCTGATCTTTGGGAATGGATGTATTTTCAGCAGCTATGCATGGTATCACAATTGATATTACTAGTGGTGTATTATTAGAAGCTGAGCATAAAGAGTTGGATGCTGATTCCAAAGCAATCAATGCCTTAGGGGGAGCGCTTTCCAATCCCATATATACAAAGGTGGTGTCATTCAAAACGTCACATGCCATGTGGGAAAAGATTTTGAATATTTATGAAGGGGATACAAAAGTCAAAGAGGAAAAGCTGTAAGTGTTGTGGAATAAGTATGAAGATCTGAGAATGAACCCGAATGAGTCTGTTGATGCATTATTTGACAGGGTAAATGCTGTGGTAGAAGATATGCGGGGTCTTGGAGAAATTATCAAAGATATAAAAATTGTGAAGTGCATATTGAGAAAACTTCCACCTCGGTTCAATCCGAAAGTTTCCGTTTTAGAAGATAAAGATCCAAAAGAACTGACATTGGATAACCTTCACAACACTCTTATTGCATATGAAATGTGAAACGATGATAACGAGACTGTGGAAAAGGGGAAATCCAAAGAGGTGGCATTCAAGTCCATGAAGAAACTCACCATTGAAGATTCTAATGAAGAAGAAGAGACAGATGAGGTGATGTCATTACTCTCATCAAATCTGAAAGAGGAAGAGGAATGATTAAAGTTAAGCTTCCACTAGCATTATTTCGATGTGGAAAGGTTGGTCATCTTTCGGCAAGATGCCCCAAGAAATTTCAAGGCAACGATGATGATGATGATGAAGTTGAAATTCCTAAGAAGAAATATTCAGCCTATGTGAAAGGGACGAAGCAGGTCAAGAGAAATTTCTTCAAGAGGAAGAACCTTCTTTCACAAGAAATAGACAGTTCAGATGAGTCTGAGGATAAAGAGGTTGAGGAGTTTGAAAATTTAAAGATCATAGACAAAATGTTATGGTAGCGGTCGTCGGTAGTTCTCAGGAAAAGGAAGAAACTGACATTGGAGAAGAGGAAGAATAAGTGGAAGGAAGTGTTGATATGGAAGCCGAATTGGAAGCAGCTCTTGAAGAGATAGATGTTTGGAGAGCCAAAAAGAAGAAATCCAGTAAAGTGGTTTGTGATTCCAAACTCTATATGCAAAAACAGGATGAAGAAAAGTCAGAACTATTAGAAGAAATTGAAAGACTAAAATCCTCAACACCAGAGATCTCAAAAAATATTTTTGAGCATAAGCTTAAAATTGAGGAACAAAATAAAGAAATTTATTGTTTGATTAACACAGGAAAGGAGCAGGTCGGACGTATCAAAGAGATTGAAGAAGAAGTGGTCAGTCTGCGATGGAAAATGAAGGATCAAGAAAAACACTTGACCCCCAATGTGATATCAAAAAAGCAGGCCATTCAGAAGACAAAGAAGATGAAAGAGGAGGCTTGTAGTTCAGCAAGAGTGAAGTAGCAAGAAAGCTCAAATGCTACGGTTGATTCAGGGCTTGATAAGAATCAAAAATCGGTGGCAGTTAATGTCATTCCGCAAGCACCTGTCCCGAAATTGAAGGTTTATTTGGGCACAAAATAGAATCAGAATATTCATAGATCCCAAAGGGAAAATCGTAGTGCTAAATTATCACGAAGGAATGTATCCTATATCAGGTGTTATTGCTGTGGGAAAATGGGACACTCACAGAATGTGTGTTCCATAGCCAAAAGATATATAAGGGAACAAGAACAGAGATGGCAACCAAACAGAGAACGGTTTTCCATAACATATTTTGAAGGACACTGTTTTTGGTGCGGAGGATTTGGGCACATGTCTAGGTATTGTACTTCGACCATTTAGAGAAATGTGAGAAAGCAGAATCAAAACATTCGCAAACAGCAGGTCAATAAACCGACAGGTGAGTTAAAAACGAAGAATAGGTTTGCGGCTTTGCAAGATGAGGCTGGTCCATCATACTCTGAGAAAGAACAGAAGTCTCAATCCATGCCGAGTGTGAAACAAAAAGTATGGACCAAAAAGAAGAAAAATGAGAAGGCCGTCGTGGCGGAGATTTCCCTTAAAGCATCAGATCGATCTGGTGTTTGGATCCTTGACAGTGGTTGCACATCCCACATGACGGGTAATAAGGATCTTGTTACAGGCATCAGATATGACAAAGAAGGAGTTGTCAAATTTGGAAATGATGAAGGCCTAAAGATTGTTGGCTCAGGGAAAGCCAAGTATTGGGGAAAAGAGATGAGACGTGTTGATGTCTTAGTAGTAGAGGGTCTCAGTCATAACTTACTCAGTGTCAGTCAACTATGTGACTCTGGGCACTCTATCTAATTTATCGATAAGATGTTTGTTGTGAAAGGAAAAGATGGAGCAACTGTTCTTCATGGAAAAGGGTCAAAGGGAAATCTCTACCTTGTAGGTGGGGAAGAATATACATGTCTTTTATCCAGAGAGGAAGAAAACCAGTTGTGGAATAAGGGACTTGGTCATCTATGCCAACCATCTATGGAGGATCTCGTAATGTGTGATGCTACTAGAGACCTTCCCAAGCTATCACATGATCGCACTCATATGTGTGATACTTTCCAACAAGGGAAGATCATCAGAAAGACATACAGGCGAAAGGAACAGAAATCAACTAGAGTGATCGAACTAGTTCATGCTGATGTATGTGGACCTATCTCACCAGGAGCTATAAATGGGAAAAGGTACTATGTCCTTTTCATTGATTACTATAGCAGAATGGCCTAGGTATTCATCAATACCCATAAGACAGAGGTGTTCAGTTGCATAAAGCAGTATAGGAGGGAATCAGAAAAGATGCTTGGGTAGAAAATTTTGAAGTTTCGTACTGATAACGGTACAGAATTCACAAACAGTCAAGTTGAAAACTATTTCGATAAACATGGGATAAGGCAGCAAGTTTCATCGGTAAGAACTCTCCAACAGAATGGAGTGGTTGAAAGGAGAAATCGGATCATCAACAATATGGACAGAACGATGCTTATTGATAAAGACCTACCAGATAAATTTTGGAAGGAAGCAGTTTTGACAGCGGTCTATGTTTCGAACAGGTCTTTGTTGTGTCCAAAGCAAGATAAGACTCCATATGAACTGTGGTACGGAAATAATCCAACGTTGAAATACTTTAGAATCTTTGGAAGTGAGTTTTTTATTCTCAAAAAAGAAAATCATAGGATGTTTGAGGCACGAGGATATTAGGGGATATTCCTTGGATACTCTGGGAAAAGCAAAGCATATAAATGCTTCAACAAAAGGCTGGGAAAAATAATTGAGAGCAATGATGTCACTATAGTTGAAATGAACAGAATAATCAACGATCCAGTGAACAGTTCCTGGATGAAAGTGATGATGAGGTAAGCAACCCAAGGGGAGCAGAAGTGGCAGAAGCAGATTCAGAAGAAGATACTGATGATGAAGAAGAAACTGTCAAGTCTGTGTATGCGATGAAGCCAAAGAATCGAGCTGAAATTGATAGGTAGAATATCATTGGTGATCAAACAGCTCCAGTTGAGACTCGAAGAATTAAATCATCACAGAAAACATCATTTTTATCTCAAGTGGAGCCTAAATGTTTTTCCGATGCAGCTGAAGATGAAAACTGGGTTCAGGCTATGAACGAAGAGCTTGATCAGATCGAGAAGAACCATACATGGGAGATTGTTTCGAGGCCAGCAGACAAGAATGTCATCGGGACTAAATGGGTCTATCGCAACAAGATGAATGAAGATGGCACAGTGATTCGGAACAAAGCACGAATAATGTGCAAGGGGTACTCCCAAATCGAGGGAATAGATATCGATGAGACATTTACACCGGTTGCAAGGCTGGAGACAATCATATTATTTTTGGCCATAGCAGTGCAAAGAAAGTTCAAAGTGTTCCAGATGGATGTCAAATCCGCATTCTTGAATGGGGTTCTGGAAGAGGAGGTGTAAATTGAGCAGCCAGATGGTTTTCTCATTCATGAGGATGAGAACAATGTTTGCAGGATGAAGAAGGCATTGTATGGGCTGAAACAAGCACCAAGTACATGGTACTCAAGGATTGATCAGTACTTGAAGAAGCTTGGTTTTCAGCATGGAGGAGTTGATTACAATCTCTATTTCAGTAATGACAGTAATCAAAGGATGATGGTGTTGGTTTATGTCGATGACATAATATTTGGCGGATCAGATAAAGCTCAGTGCAGACATTTTTCCGAATTCATGAAAAATGAGTTTGAAATGTCAATGATTGGAGAGCTAACGTTTTTCCTTGGTCTACAGGTGACATATGGAAGGAATGGAACATTCATTTCTCAATCTAAATATGCCAAGGAGGTCCTGAGAAGGTTTGGAATAGAAAATTCCAAGGAGATGAAGACTCCGGTTGCCACCCGGATGAAATTATCGAAAGATGATGATGGAAAGACAGTTAATATCACAGAATACAGACAAATTATTGGATGTTTGTTGTACTTGACTACAATAAGGCCTGATATTGTTTTCGCCACATTCCTAGTAGCGAAATATCAGAGCAATCCCAAGGATAGCCACATGCTTGCAGTGAAAAGAATACTTTGGTATATCCAGGGCACAGTGGATTTCGGCTTGACATACACTGACAAATCTCAGACAGAGTTATTGGGATATAATGATGCATACTGGGCCGGTTCAGCAGATGATAGAAAATCAACGTCAGGTGGTGCATTCTATCTTGGTGGATTGTGTATTTCTTGGCTAAGCAAGAAGTAAGATTGCATTTCATTGAGCACCGCAGAAGCTTAGTATATTGCGGCCACTCAAGCATGCACACAGTTATTATGGATGAAGCAGCAGCTTGAAGAAATGGGAGTTGAAGTGAAGTCTCCGATCGGAATCATGTGCGACAACTCAAGTGCTATAAATCTTACCAAAAATACCGTCCATCATTCAAGGACAAAGCACATTGAGATTAAGTATCATTTTATCAAGGAAATGGTTGAGCAGGGAATCGTGAAGTTGGAGTATGTGCCTATAGAGTTACAGGTTGCAGACATTCTGACCAAGGCCTTACCCATGGAAGATTTTGAGAGGCATCGACTGGATCTGGGAGTTCAGTCGATTCCCCGCACATGAAATAGTGTGGATGTGGGACCTCCACCCACCACCCCCTCTCCCCGAGGTATGATGTTTTTTTCCCTAATGTGTTGATTTGTGTTCTCTACTCTGTTACAGACTATAAAGGAGTGACCTTTACGTTCATTGACAAAGGGGGAGAAAATAGTGTTTCTTAAAGGGGGAGAAAATGTGTTTGTTAAAGTGGGAGAAAATAGTTATTGGGAGACAGTGTGGCTTTTTGACAAATCATGACAGATACGGGGAGAAGCTGACCAGTGGAGCAGCCAGATAGGGGGAGAAATGAGATAGGGGGAGAGTAATAAATCTGACGATGCTAGAAGTGATCGATCAAAGCATAGATATCACGACAACTGAGGATCGTGATAAAAGCATAACAGTGGTGTTGGAATGATGGGAGAAGGTTTCCAGCTATCACGAATTGGGATCAGTGTGGTTCAACAATTGGTATCAATTTAAGAATTGGTATCAGGTTGGAATCGACAATTGGTGTCTTACATGAAGTGATTCATTGATGATCTTTTCATACTACTCTTGTTTCTCATGCCAAGAATTGCTCATGTGGGCTTAGAGTACATGTTAAGTGATTCCTTGAACGCTATCATAATCGCAAGAGGTGAATGGTGGTAGCAGGTAGAAGAAGACTCAGTGAGGTATCAAAGTGCAGAAAATCATTCTGAGCAGAGTTGTGAAGAGTTGTCCACAAACCCAAAGGGGGATATTGTTGGGAAAAAATCTCTCAAGGTAACATTTTAGTATTTTTGGGTTGATTGTGTTTGTTGACAAAGCAGGTTTTCAGGGATATTTGTCGAGTTCCCAAGAAGTTGTTGACAATCCTTGTTGACAAAGGATGATGACAAACAAAAGGATGATCTGGAGGCGATACAAAAGAGCAGTACAAAGTGGCGCCGTTTCCCAGTGTTTGCCAAATTTTTGGGGTCCAAAATTTGGAATTTGGTGAGCATCGCGAAAAGTGGATTTCCATGAAGAGCATAATTTAATATGGAAAAAGCATGAATTTCACGAAGATAGGATGCATGGTTTGGAAATCACGAAGACCAGAAAAATGGAGGCGGTGAGTCTTCACGATTACGTCAAGTTTTGCGAATGGAAGAGGCTGAAGCGCATCGCCGCGGTGAAGTGATTTGTGAGGGTGCTTCTCGGCAAAGGCGTGAAGGAATGTTGACGGTGATTTTTCACGACTACGTCAAGCTCCACGAATGGAAAATTGCCGTGGTGCTTCGCGATTTGGACAGAATTCCGTCTGAATCTTTGGAGCTTCGTGATTTGAGATGTCGTGGCATTGAATTCGCGCGGAATGTTTGAGGGTCGGTGGAATCACCTATAAATAGAGGCTGACCCCCTCGAGAGAAGTAGAGATAATTTTCAGATAAGATCATTCGCTCTCGATTTGCGAAGGTGGTTCGTGGAGCCAGTGTGCTTCCTGAAAGAGGTGCTTCGCGGAGACTATTGTAGCTCCGTGAAACCTGCGAGCTCCGCTTTGGAATACTAAGCTTCATGAGGGTCGTTGCTTTGCTACGGCTTGAGCATCGCGAGAGTGCTTCGTGAGAGTGCTTCGTGAGAGAGCTTCGCGAAAAGGCAGGAGCTTCGCGAAGGCCTGTTTGAGCATCGAAAAATTGGGAGCTTCGTGAAGTAGGGTGCTTTGCGAAGGTACTTTCCAAAGGTAGTTTCCCAGTGTTCAGAGGCAAAGTGCTATTCATCAATGGATGAAAGTTGGACTTTAACAGAGCATCTATCAACAGTTGAAGATGCATTCTTTCATGCAAATGAAGAGACCTACATGTCTATAAACTGTGACTGGATTCCCTTCATAGAGCAGTGAGCTTAGGAATAGGAAGTAGGTGATCCTCTCCACCAGTAGTGATCTAGAGAGAGAGAGAAATAGGGAGTGACCCTTGAAAAAGCAATGAGATGACCCTAAACCTTTCAAAGGTAGTGAGCCTAGGACAGAGTGACTGTACCCTAACATTGTAATCCACAGCTAGTGAAGTTTAGTGGAATTGGTACGACCGAAAACTTTTCTATGTATGCTCCTTGGACGTAGCCCTTTGCGGTGAAACAAGTAAAATTGTTGTGTCCTATGCACGGTTTACTTTTTGTTTACTTCGTGCAACATGAAAGAGAGAGAAGAGTGTTTTTCTTAACAGCAAAACAAGATCAGAACAGGCGTTAATTTTAAATTAGTCATACCCTGATTCATGCCCCCTCTCAGGGAATTCAGCCTTGTGGACCTAACAAGAGTCTTCATAAATCCCTGGATACTGAACTTCATTTGAGCACTACCTACCACCCTCAGACGGATGGACAATCAGAACAGACTATTCAAACCTTAGAAGACATGTTGAGATCTTGCTCACTTGACTTTCAGGATATGTGGTATCAATATTTACCTTTGGTAGAATTTTCCTATAACAATAACATCCATTCAAGTATTCGTATGGCACAATATGAAGCGTTATAATTGTGAAATAATTTTTATTAAATTATACATAAATCATATACATCAATATGATTTCATATATGATCTTTTAACATTGATTTGTTAATAATATCTTAGTATTATCATTGTTTCGGGTGTTAACTTGCTCGTTTTATTTTATATGTTTTGTTATGTAAGACGTGTTTGTCATGGATAGGTTGTATCTTATTCATATCCATAATTATATCAAGTCCTTAAACATTATTTTTAAATCATAAAATGATAATTATACTTGGATGGATATGATGGAGAATGAATCTCATCGCGTTAATGGAGACGGTAGTCTGTACGTATGCACGAGCGACAATATCATTCTTTTGATATTAAAATAATATTTTATTGGATGTTATATAATAAATAAATAATCAATATCATGTTATATTTATTATTTACATGAATTACAAATCATTATTATACCCATCCAAATAATAATTTATTGAATAACAATTACACCACGACGTGGAGACGGTAAGCCATACGTACGCACGTATGGTGACATGTCATTCAAAGGATGGATCTAATACTGAAATATGGTTATAACATGTCTATAATAACATCAATATATATATAATATACTAGAGTTATTATTTTAGAATAGTAATAGAAAAGAAAGAAGAAGTGGAAGAAGAAAGGAACTTGAAAAAGTGTGGGGAAAACATTACCTCTTCTTCGTGTTCTTCCTTTTGATTTGATCAAAAGGGCTCTGTAGGATGGCTTTCTGATCAATCTAAGGACTCTAGGTTGTATTTAGGGAAGTTGAGAGAGTATTGGGGCAGGTTTGGGCCGAACCAAAAGGCTTTGAAGGTGTAAATTAATTAGAAGGGTGAGTACCGTTTTATAAGAGGGGTGAGGGGCACCTTTGGAAAAGCAAGAAATATTATTTTATAATAAATAATTATTCGGTTTCTAATGGATTCAAAGTGAATTATTTAAAGGTTAAGGTGGGTATGGGTCGAAAACGAGCCATCCAATAGTATTTATATAGGTTTGGGTCATTATATTAACCTTATCATTAATTATTAACACTTAGTTAATTTGTTTCACTTTTACAATATATCTTTGTATTTTTATATTATTTGGTTAATAAACATACTATATACATCCAAGAGAACCCCAGGTGGCCCATTAATGATACACCTTTCATGATAAAAGACTCTTGGAAGATCCTTAGATTTTTAGGAATTGAATATCAATTAATAATATAATATTTGTTTTAAAAACTCTTTTATGTCAATTTTGACACTATTCAATAATTGATTTTTGTGAAAATCATAATAGAATGATTACTTATAAAAATGTTAATTAAATTAATCCTAACATGTCATATTAACCTAGAAAATTATTGGTATTTATAAAAAGTCTCAAATTACATTTATTTGGGTATTTTTACTATCAATATTTCTAATTTTTTATTAATTATGTAATTACTGCATCACCATTGTGTCATATGTAAATTAACTTATTTAATATCTAAAAATTATAAATAAAATACCATTATGTAGGAAATAGTTTTTTATTTCTAATGAATATTTATAGTTGAAAATCCAACATAAATAACCCTATGTAAAAATTGTTTTTCTAAAAGATATATGCTTTTGCCATTTTTGTATTTATTTTGACTTAATTAAAATAAAGTGTCCCTACCACTTACAAGTGGCTCCATGGGGTCCCAAAATCGACCCAAAGATGCCCATGGTCGGACATGTAACAACCAATAAGGTTAGGAAACGTTTTAGGGTAATTTGTTATTATTATAATATTAATTTGTAACCCATATATACCGGATTTACTCTTTAACCATGGTAAATAAAATATTTACTGAAGTAATTATTCAAAATGTCTAAAAATGTGTTTCTTATCACATTTAATGCAGGATGGATATTCAAATTTTCCCTTCTTCCCTTTATTTCCATTCCCAGATAGATCAGAAGATCTCTTATTCTCTTGCTTTGCTTTAAAGTCATATGACTTAGAGAATATTTTCTCTGTCTTGATAGCACATGAAACAATGTTTTCGTATGACGAGAAGGATTGTGAGACTCATGCTCGATGGAGATATGGTTTTAACCCATGAAATAAACGATCAATCTTACTTATTCGGTTACGTATATAATCTCCATCATACCTTTCAATCCATGTAAAGTTAGCCTCATACTTTGCGACATTCTCATCCTCCTTTTGTCTCAGACTCAGAAATTGTCTTTCCATATCTGCTCGATGGTCACGAGGAAAGTATTTTTCTAAAAATAGATCTTTGAACTCCCTCGATTCCATATCTGATACATCATCATCTTCCTTAATGTTTTGAATCAATGACGACCGTTGATCAGCATCTCTAGTGAGGCTGTAAACTGCCATGATTACTTTTTCCCTTTCACTACATCCCAAAGCCTGAAATATTTTGTTTAGGGAACTTATCCATTGTTTAGCTACCAATGGATTTTTACTCCCATTGAACGTTGGTGGTTGTTGCCTCATGAAGCAATCTAACATTGATCCTCCACACTGCGGATCAGGTTGCTCCATACAGGTAAGGTTATTAATCATAACATGAGTGAGTTGTCTCAGTATGGTGATTAGCTGATCAGCACCAGTTGTATCACCAGCTCCACTATAATTATCTTAAGTAGGAGGGAAATCCCTAAATGGAGTGCGTGCATTGATACAGTTTCCATTTCATCCACTATAATTCATTTCTAAACAATGGAACAAACTAGATAAGTTTATGAATCAAAATACATAATTCCATACTTATAAAACAATTAACATAAATTTAACTATTTATGGATATAATCCATAATCATAAAAATGTTTTCATTGAGGAAGTATATACTCATAAACCCTTCATAATTATTTTTAAAGAAAATGAGATTTATCCTAATCATATCCCTTGGGAGTGTCGTAACCATGAGTGCAGCAAGGCCCGTTGTCGTGCACCAGTTCCCATTTGCGTCTATCTCAAAGCGGTGTTTTCGGGTTTTACCCCTTGGTACATCTGTGCCACAGCCGCCTCTACCAGCTCGTATCCAGACAGGTATGTATTGCTCGGAAAACGCACAAAATCTCTACAATACCAAAATTCTCGGAAGTTCTTATATAATAATCCTCAAAGTCAATCTTAAATATATGTGGTCTAATCAAAGTTTATCTGAATCTGGCTTCCAAGGTTTGTACTAAACTTCCTCTGATGCCAACTATAACACCCCGACCCCATTTACCAAGAGTCGGTGCATTATTACATAACATGGCATGATCACATGAAAGATCAAATCTCGAATGAACGATTAGTTTAGTAGCCTTGGAAACACTAGATATATTCCTAAAGTTTTACATTATATCCTAAAAATGAAAACTACAACAAAATAGTATCCATAGTTCACACTCTTATCCCATCATACTATCCCTGCAGGTCATTCATAATTTACTTCTTCACATCCTGGGAAAAATAAAACATAGAAAATGGGTGATCTCAAATGCCCAGTAAGGATAACAATATAGCAAAAACATTCATAAATAATAATAAACATTTAAAGAAATGTATAACTAAAACCAAATCCTTTAAAACTTGAACTTCAGCATATAATGGAAAAAATAAAATGAAATAATTCCATTTACTTATTCACATGGATATTCTACTAATCGAATAATCACATGCAATATCAATAACCACTTTCATAATGATGGAAAGCATAATTCCAGACTATCATAACCACATAGCAAAGGCCTCATGCCAAGACTACAAATAAGATTTTCCCAAGGCCTTGTGCCAAGACACTAGTTTGTCTCATGAGACCTACCGATGCATCGAGGAGCTATAGCGGGCTCCACCTGTCACAAACTAAGTCCAATGCATTCCCATATGAAAAGTTTTAAACATAACATAAACATTCGTATTGAAACTAGCATAAAAAATGTAAATACTTCATCCATAAACCACGAATGGTATAAAAATAACACATCCACAGTCAAACATATCACAAAACCTTCAATACAATATAGATGTTTCATATCATAATAAATCAACTTCAAATAAGCCTAAAATCCATCAAAGGATGTTGAAATAGATTAAATCAAAACTATTTTTTAGAGAAATATCTCTTTTTATTTTGAAAAAATTTAAGAGTCATATATTTATAAAATAAAACATTTTCTTTGAAAATATTCTTATAAGCTTGTAAGGGAAGCTTTGATGATTTTATAATGGTGGAAAATAGCCGCACCTACCATTTAAGTTAAAAAAACATTCTTACCTTAATTTTGTCGAAAAGGTTAAAAGCACCTTGTTTGGAAAATGACGGAAAGATTCCTTTATAATCCTCTTATAAAAAGTCAAACAATGGTATAAATGACTTTAACCCATATTCTTGTAAGTAGTAAAAATGTTTTGAAATACATTTCGAAGAAACATGGATGTAGATGATAAAAAAATCCGAGTAGATTATTACGGATAAACAAACTTGGAAAATGATGAGATTGCGAAATAAACCCTTACCTTGTACTTTTCCTTGGTTGAGGGTAGGTTAACCTCCTCTATAATGGTGAAATAATTGTTATTAAATTATAAAAGAATCATATACATTAATATGTTATCATATATGATCTTTTAACATTTCTTTGTAAATAATATCTTAGAATTATCGTCGTTTTGGGTGTTAACTTACTCGTTTTCTTTTATATGTTTTGTTACATAAGATGCGTTTATTATGGATACGTTGTATCTTATTCATATCCATAATGATATCAAGTACGTAAACATTATTTTTAAATCATCAAATGATAATTATACTTGAATGGATACGATGGAGAATGAATCTCATCGCGTTCGTGGAGATGGTAGTCCGTACGTACACACGAGCGACAATATCATTCTTTTGATATTAAAATACTATATAATTGGATGGTATATCATATATACAGAATCATTATCATGATAAAGTTATTATTTAAATGAATTACAAATCATTATTATACCCATCCAAAAAATAATATATTGAATAACAATTACACCATGACGTGGAGACGGTAAGCCATACGTACGCACGTATGGTGACATATCATTCAAAGGATGGATATAATAATGAATATGGTTGTACCATATTGATAATAATATTACAGTATATAGGAGATACTGGATTCATTATTTTAGAATCAGAATAACAAAGAAAGAAGAATTTGAAGAAGAAATGAATTTGAAAAAGGGTTGTGAAAACATTACCTCTTCTTCGGGTTCTTCCTTTTGATTTGATCAAAAGGGATCATTAAGTTGGCTTTATGATCAAACTAAGGCTTCTAGGTTGTAGTGAGGAAAGTTGAGAGTGTATTTTTTTGTGGTTTGGACGAACCAAAAGGCTTTGAAGGTGTGAATTAATGATAAGGGGGACTGCCCTTTTATAATAGGGGTGAGGGGCATTTTTGGAAAAGCTAGAAATATTATTTTATAACAAATTCATATTCATTTTCTAATGGATCCAAAGAGTATTATTTAAAGGTTAAGGTGGGGATGGGTCAAAAAATACTCAACCAATAGAATTTAAATAGGTTTGGGTCATTATATTAACATTATATTTTAGTTTTAACTCTTAGTTAATTAGTTTGACACTTACCATATAGTTAATAAACTTACTATATACCTCCAAGCGACCCCCAAGTGTTCCATTAATGACACACCTATCATGATATAAGTATCTTGGACGAACCTTAGATTTTTAGGAATTTAATATAAATTAATAATATAATATTTGTTTTAAAAACTCTTTTATGTCAATTTTGACACTATTGGGTATTTTGTTTTTGATAAATTCATAACAGCTTTATTACTTCAAACCAAATTTATATAACAAATCCTAATATGTCATATTAACCTAGAAAATTAGTTTATTTCATAAAAAGTCTCAAATTACATTTATTTTGATATTTATAATATAAATTATTTTAATATTTCCTTAATTAGGTAATCACTACATCACCATTGTGTCGTAAATAAATTAGATTATTTAATGTCTAAAAATTAAAAATAAAATACCATTATGTTGGAAATATTTTTAGATTTCTAATGAACAATCAAAGTAGCCATTATGAATTGTAATACCCATTTTTTTAAATTTATAAATTTTATTTTTCAAAATGGACTTCATTTTTGGATTCGGAATATCGAATTTAGCCTAGGGTGAATTTTTGGTATTTTTATGAAAAACTTAATTTTTTTGATGAATAGTGAAACTACTAAGTTGTAGTTAAAAAACTGAATTTTTCATAAAACTTAATTTTACTGCTTTTGTGAGTGGAATGTTGAAAATCCGAGGGACACGGTTAATATCAAGGAGTAAAATTTGGTTTAATGAGATGAAAATAATTTTTTGTGAATAGTAACTTTTTACTTTTATTTACCACGATTAAAAGTAAATTGGGTAATTAAGGGTAAAAATAATATTAATATTACCCTAACACATGTACTAATTCTATTGGACAAGTGTATCTCGACCAAAAACAACCTTAGGAATAAAATATTATCATATAGGTCCACTTGGATTAGATTAGGACATTTATTATTATTTAATTCAAAGAAGAGTTAAAACAGTTAAAATCAATGATTAATTACGAAAACATTTTTAATATAGGGTAATACATAATATAAATTTGATTGTAAATATTCATTAGAAAGATAAAAATATTTCCTACATAATTGTATTTTATTTATAATTTTTAGACATTATATAATTTAATTTATTTATGACACAATGATGATGCAGTAAGTACTATAATAGTGATAAATTAAAATAATTGATGTTATAAACATCCAAATAAATATAATTTCAGACTTTTCATGAATTACACTAATTTTATAAGATAATATGACATGTTAGTATTGATGTAATTAACGTTTTTTGAAGTAATCATTCTGTTATGAGTTTTAAAAAAAATCAATTATTGAATAGTGACAAGATTGACATAATAGTGTTTTTAAAACAAATATTATATTATTAATTGATATTAAATTCCTAAAAATCTAATGTTCAGACAAGAAACATATATCATGATAGTTGTAATATTAATGTACCACTTGGGGGTCGCATGTAGTTATATAGTATGTTTATTAACTATATAATATAAAAATACAAAGTGACATGGTAAGTGTCAAACAAATTAACTAAGAGTTAAAACTAAAAGATAAGGTTAATATAATGACCCAAACTTATCTAACTTATACTGGTTGAGTGTTTTTCGACCCATACCAACATTAAACTTTAAATAAACAACTTTGGAGCCATTAGAAACCGAATATGAATTTATTATAAAATAATATTTATTGCTTTTCCAAAGGTGCCCCTCACCCCTCTTATAAAATGGCATTCCCCCTTCTCATTAATTCACACCATAAAAGCCTTTTGGTTCGGCCAAAACATGCCCAAATACTCTCTCAACTTCCCTCACTACAACCTAGTGGCCTTCGTTTAATCAGAAAGACAGCCTATGGAGCCCTTTTGATCAAATCAAAAGGAAGAACCCGATAAAGAGGTAATGTTTTCACCACCCTTTTTCAAATTCATTTATTCTTCAACTTCTTCTTTCTTTGTTATTTCCATTCTAAAATTATGAATCCAGTATCTCCTATATACTGTAATATTATTATAAATATGGTACAACCATATTCAGTATTCTATCCATCCTTTGAATGACATGTCACCATACGTGCATACGTACAGCTTACCGTCTCCACGTCGTGGTGTAATTGTTATTCAATATATTATTATTTGGATGGGTATAATAATGATTTGTAATTCATGTAGATAATAAATATAACATGGTAATTATTATGTATATATGATATACCATCCAATTAAATATTATTTTAATATCAAAATAATTATATTGTCGCTCGTGCATACGTACGGACTACCATCTCCACGAACGCGATGAGATTCATTCTCCATCGTATCCATCCAAGTCTAATTCTCATTTGATGATTAATAATAGTTTCTAAGGACATGATATCATTCTGGATATGAATAAGATACAGCCTATCCATGACAAACACATCCTACGTAACTAAACATATAAAAGAAAATGAGTATGTTAACACCCGAAACAAAGATAATACTAAGACAATTTTAACAAATCAATGTTAAAAGATCATATATGACATCATATTGATGTATATGATTCTTTTATAATTTAATAACAATTATTTAACCATTATAGATGAGTTTAACCAACCCCCAACCAAGGAAAATTACAAGGTAAGGGTTTATTTCCCAATCTCTTCATTATCTGAGATTGTTTATACGTAATAATCTACTGGGATTTCGTTATCATCCACATCCATGTTTCTTCAAAATGTATTTCAACACATTTTTACTATTTACAAGAATATGGGTTATAGTAATTTATACCCTTGTTTGAATTTTTTTTAGAGGTTTATAAATGAATATTTCTGTCGTTTCCAAACAAGGTTCTTTTAACCTTTTCGACAGAATTAAGCTAAGAATGTTTTTTAACTTATATAGCGGGTGAAGCTATTCTCCGCTGTTATAAAATCATTGAAGCTTCCCTTACAAGCTTATAAGAATATTTTCAAAGAAAATGTATTATTTCATAAATATATGACTTTTAAATCATTTCAAAATAGAAATAGATATTTCTTTAAAAAGAGTTTTCATTTTTTCTATGTCAACATCCTTTGATGGATTTTAAGTTTATTTTGAGTTGATTTATTATGATACAATGCTTCCATATTTTACTGATGGTTTTGTGATATGTTTGACTATGGATGTGCTATTTTTATACCATTCATGGTTTATGATGAAAGTATTGACATTTCGTATGCTAGTTTTAATACAAATGTTTATGTTATGTTTAAACCTGTTCATATGAGGAATGCATTGGACCTAATAAGTGACAGGTGGATCCTACTATAGCTCCTCGATGAATCGGTAGGTCTCATGAGACAAACTAGTGTCTTGGAATAAGGGAATGGAAAAATCTTATTTGTAGTCTTGGCACGAGGCCTTGGCTATGTGGTTATGACAGTCTGGAATTATGCATTCCATCATTATGATAGTGGTTATTGATATTTCATGTGATTATTTGATTAGTAGAATATCCATGTGAATAAGTAAATGGAATAATTTCATTTTATTTTTTCTATACTATGTTGAATTTAATGTTTAAAAGTCTTTTATTTTAGTTATACATTGCCTTAAAAGTTTATTCTTATTTATGAATGTTTCCGCTATATTTTTGTCATTACTGGGCATTTGAGCTCACCCCTTTTCTATGTTTTATTTTTCCCAGGATGTGAAGAAGTAAATTATGAATGACCTACAGGGATAGTATAAGGGGATAAGAGTGTGGACTATTGAGATTATGTTGTTGTAGTTTTCATTTTTATGATGTAATGTAAAACGTTATGAATATATCTAGTGTTTCCCAGGATACTAAACTAATCGGTCATTCAAGATATGATATTTCTTGTGATTGTACCAATGTTATGTAATAATGCACCGACTCTGGGTAACTGGGGTCGGGGCATTACAGTTGGTATCAGAGGAATTTTAGTACAAACCTTAGAAGCAATATTTAGATAAACTTTGATTAGAGAACATAGGTTTAAGATGGACTGTAAGGATTAGTATAGAAGAACATCCTAGAATTTCGGTACTTTAGAGATTTTGTGAGTTTTCCAAGCAATACATACCTGCCTGGATATGAAGAGGTAGAGGTGGCTCTGACATAGATGTACCTAGGGGTAAAGCTCGAAAACACTGCTTTGAGCTAGACTCGAATGGGAACTGGTGCAGGACAACGGGCCTTGCTGCACTCTTGGTTACGACACTCTCGGGGTATATGCTTAGGATAACTCTCTTTTTCTTATAAATAATTAAGAAGGGTTTATGAGTATATAATTCCTCCGCGAAAACATTTTTATGATTATAGATTATATCCATAAAAAGTTCAATTTGTGTTAAGTGTTTTATATGTATGTAATTATGTATTTTGATTCATAAACTGATCTAGTTAATTCCATTATTTAGAAATGGCACCTAGTGGAAGAAATGGAAACCATATCAATGAACTCACTCCATGTAAGGATTTCCATCCTGCTCAAGATAATTATAGTGGAGCTGGTGATGCAACTGGTGCCGATCAGCTAATCACCATACTAGGACAACTCACTCAGGTTATGAATAATAACCTTACCCGTATGGAGCACCCTAATCTGCAGTGTGGAGGATCAATTTTAGATCGCTTAATGAGGTAACAACCACCAATGTTAAATGGGAGTAAAAATCCATTAGTAGCTGAGCAATGGATAAGTTCACTAGAGAAAATATTTCAGGCTTTGGGATGTAGTGAATGGGAAAAAGATATCAGGGCAGTTTACCGCCTCACTAGAGAGGCTGATCAATGGTGGTCATTGATTCAAAACATTAAAGAAGATTATGAAGTATCAAATATGGAATGGAGGGAGTTCAAAGATCTGTTTTTAGAAAAATACTTTCCTCGCGACCATCGAGCAGATATGGAAATGCAATTTCTGAGTCTGAGACAAAAGAAGGATAAGAATGTCACAAAGTATGAGGCTAACTTTACATGATTATCAAGGTATGCTAGAGATTATATACGTAACCCAAGAATTAATATTGATCATTTCTTTGGTGGGTTATAACCATTTCTCTGTTGAGAATTAGTCTTAAAATCCATCTCGTCGTACGAAGACATTGTCTCATGTGCTATGAAGACAGAAAAATAATTCTCTATGTCTTATGACATTAAAGAAAATAAAGAGAAGAAGAGATCTGATGATCAATCTGAGAATGGAAATAAGGGGAAGAAGGGAAAGGTTGAATATCCATCCTGTGGTTAATGTGGGAAGAAACACCATGGTACTTTCTTGAAGGGAATGGGTGACTGTTATAAGTGTGGTGAAAAAGGCCACCAAGCTCGTGATTGTAAAGGGAAGAAGGAAGCTACCAATGTTCAGTGCTACAATTGCAGGGAGATGGGACATTATGCAAATGAATTTCCTAAGATTCAGGGGAACATACCTTAGAAAAGGCCAAGGGATCAAGTCCAATCATATGCTATCACTACTGCTGAGGTAGAAGCTCCAAAAGACGTGGTGGCGGGTAATTTAATGGTTATCTCAGGTTTAGAAAATGCATTATTTTATTCTAGATCATCGCATTGTTTCATATCTTCCCAGTTTTCTAAGAAAATTAAATATTTCCAATTTGATTTTACAAGGGAGATAGCAGTTAAAACTCCTAAGGGAAGTATCATTGCAACAAAGATTTGTGAATCAGTCCCCATTAGAGCACATAAATGATCTTTATCTTCTGATCTCATCGTCATACCTATGATTGAGTTTGATATAATCCTCGTTATGGACTGTCTTTCGGACCATGATGCGAAGATTTATTGTAAGAAGAAAGAGGTTATGATTCTTGATTATGATGATAAGGAACACCTTATCTTTAGAGCAGAATCACCACCACCTCATTCTTATCTAGATCCATCCCCAGTAGCTCAACTAAATTCAATAATTGGGGAGCAAGAGAATGAAATGACTATGGGTAAGGAATATAATGTTCAAATAGAGGATGTACCTATTGTGAATGAATATGTATATGTGTTTCTAGACGATTTACATGGACATCCTCTGGAACGAGAAGTTGAGTTTTCCATTTATTTAATTCTTGGATCAAGGCCTATATCGAAGACCCCTTATAGAATGGACACTATAAAATTATTTGAACTAAAGAAACAACTAGAGGATTTGAGTAATAAGAGATTTATTCACCCTAGTGTTTCTCCATGGGGAGCCCCTATTATTTTTTTTAAAAAGAAAGAGGTATCTATGAGGTTATGTATCGACTTCATGGAGATCAATTCTATAATAATAAAGAACAAGTATCCCCTACCTCGCCTTGATGATTTATTTGACCAACTACATAGATCTCAATACTTTTAAAAGATTGAACTTCGATCTAGATACCATTAGTTGTGTGTAAAGAAGGAAGGCATTCAGAAGACAACATTTCAAACCAGGTACGAGCATTACGAGTTTACAGTAATGCCTTTTGGACTGACTAATGCACCCTCTGTATTCATGGATATGATGAATAGATTTTCAAGGAATATCTCAATGAATTTGTGGTGGTATTTATTGATGATATCCTGGTATACTCCAAAAGCTACAGAGATAATGAGAATCACTTGTGCATTATCCAGAAGACTCCGAGAAGACATAAATTATATGGGAAGTTTAGCAAGTGTGAATTCTGGCTTCATGATATTTGTTTTCTTGGCCATATTTTTTTAAAGATGGAATCTCTGTTGATCCTTCTAAGTCCAAGGAAATCCACGAATGGTCAGCACTGATTAGTATAACTGAGGTACGTAGTTTTATTGGTTTAGCAGGTTATTATCGATGTTTCGTCCAGACTTTTTCCCGGTTGGATAACCAATTAACAAAGATCATATATAAAGGGGTTTAATTTGTGTGGAAAAAAGACTATGAATAATGTTTTGAAGAACTGAAAAGAAGATTAGTCAATGCTCCTATATTGACTCTACCATTGGGGAATGATGTGTTCGTTATTTATAGTGATGCATCGAAGAAAAAGGACATGGTTGTGTCCTTATACAGAATGATAGGGTTATTTCCTATGCATCACGACAGTTGAAAATTCATGAGAAAAACTATCCTACTCATGATCTCGAGTTAGTAGCTTTGATCATTGCTTTATAGATTTGGAGGCAATAACTCTATGGTGAAAAATGTGAGATTTATACTGATCACAAGAGTTTTAAGTATATTTTCTCACAAAAAGAACTCAACATGAAGAAAAGGAGATGGCTTGAATTACTCAAAGATTATAATTGTATGATACACTACCACCCGAGGAAAGCAAACAAGGTGGAAGATGTTTTGAGCAAAAAATATCATGGAGTTTTGAAAAATATGATAATTGATAGGGATCCAATTTTCATGGATCTAGTGAACATGGACATGGGAATAACCATGAATGTTGAAGCATCAATTCTTTTTCAAATGGTTGCCAAACCAACTTTATTAGAAAGGATTAAGAGTTCTCAGACTAATGATAAAGAATTTAAAAAGAAGATTAAGGATGTGAATGATGGGAGATTGAGAGACTTTGTGTATGAAGATGGAATTTTGAAATTTGGGAAGAGGCTTTGTGTTCCCGATATACCTGATCTAAAAAGGGAATTTCTGGATGATGCCCACAGTTCCAATTTCTCTATACACCCTAGGAGCACCAAAATTTATAGAGATTTGAAGGAACATTTTTAGTGGGACAACATGAAGAGGGAGATTGATGATTTTGTGTCACGATGTATGGTTTTTCAACAAGTGAAAGCTGGAAGGCAACAACCTGGAGGAGTCATGAAACCTCTTCCCATACCGGAGTGGAAATGGGACAATATTATGATGGACTTTGTCATGAGGCTATCAAAGACTCCTAGAAGGAATGATTCAATATGGGTTATTGTTGATCGTCTTACCAAGTTAGCATGTTTTATTTCTATAAGAGAATATATACCACTGGAACGTCTAGCAAGACTATATATTAATGATGTTGTGAGACTTCATGGAGTACCCCTATCGATTGTTTCTGATTGTGATCTCCATTTTACTTCTGGATTCTGGAGGAGTCTTCAGAAATCCCTGGATACTAAACTTCATTTGAGCACTTCCTACCACCCTCAGACAGATAGACAATCAGAATAGACTATTCAAACCTTAGAATACATGTTGAGATCTTTCTCACTTTACTTTTAGGGTATGTGCGATCAATATTTACCTTTGGTAGAATTTTCCTATAACAATAGCTTCCATTCAAGTATTCAGATGGCACCATATGAAGCGTTATACAGAAAGAGATGTCGCACACCTATCTGTTGGGATGACGTTGGTGAAAGAAAACTTGTAGGCCCAGAACATGTGGAGGAAACTATGGAAAAGGTGAAGGTAATCCAAAATCACATCAAAGTAGGTCAAAGTAGGCAGAAGAGCTATGCCGATAATCAAAGGAAGGATTTGGAATTTCAAGTCGGTGATCATGTTTTCTTGAAGGTATCTCCATGGAAGGGAGTCATACGTTTTGGTAAGAAAGGTAAATTGAGTCCCAAGTACATCGGACCTTTTGAAATTCTAGAACGAATTGGGGCTGTAGCTTACCGATTGGCAATGCCGCCAAGTCTCTCCAAAGATCACGATGTGTTCGACGTATCTCTGCTGAGGAAATACATGCCTGACCCAACGCATGTACTCCCCTATGAGGAATTGGAACTGGAACACGATCTGTCATATTGCGAAAAGCCAGTCAAGAATCTTGATACGAGAGAACAAGTACTGAGAAACTGGACGACTCGTCTGGTAAGAGTCTTGTGGAGAAACCATAAGATGGAAGTGGCAATGTGGGAACCCGAGGAACTTATGATGAAGAACCACCTGAGTCTTTTCATGCGGTAGTATTATAGAAATTTTGAGGACGAAATTATTTGGAGGAGGGGAGAATGTAACACCCTAAGCTTTTACGGTACGATTCTCTTTGAATAATGAAATTGCGTGTGTTGTACGCAACATCGAGTTCTAACACACCACAACCAATCAAACTAGCCGTTATGAATATTAATAACCAGTTTTTAAAATTTATAAATTTTACTTTTCAAAATGGATTTCATTTTTGGATTTAGAATATCGAATTTATCCTGAGGTGATTTTTTGGTATTTTTCTGAAAAACTTCATTTTTTTATGAATAGTGAAACCACTAAGTTGTAGTTAAAAAACTGGATTTTTCATAAAATGTAATTTTACTGCTTCTGTGAGTGGAATTTAAAAAATCCGAGAGACACAGTTAATATAAAGGAGTAAAATGTGGTTCAATGAGATGAAAATAATTTTTGGTGAATAGTAAATTTTAAATTTTATTTACCACGGTTAAAAGTAAATAAGGTAATTAAGGGTAAAAATAATATTAATATTACCCTAACACATGTCCTAATTCTATTGGAAAAGTGTATCTCGACCAGAAACAACATTAGGAGTAAAATATTATCATTTAGGTCCACTTGGATTAGATTAGGACATTTATTATTTAATTCAAAGAAGAGTTAAAAGAGTTATAATCAATGTTTATTTACTAAAATATTTTTAATATAGGTTTATATAGAAGATAAATTTGATTGTAAATATTAATTAGAAAGCTAAAACGATTTCCTACATAATGGTTATTTATTTATAATTTTTATACATTATATAATTTAATTTATTTATGACACAATGATGATGAGTTAATTACTATAATACTAAAAAATTAAAATAATTGATATTATAAACACCCAAATAAATATAATTTGAGACTTTTTATGAATTAAAATAATTTAATTGGATAATATGACATGTTAGGATTGATTTAATTAACTTTTTTCTAAGTAATCATTCTGTTATGATTTTTACAAAAATCAATTATTGAATAGTGTCAAAATTGACATAAAAGATTTATTAAAAAACATATTATATAATTAATTTATATTAAATTCCTAAAAATCTAAGGATCATCCAAGAGACTTATATAATGATATTTGAATCATTAATGGACCACTTGGGGGTCTCTTGGAGGTATATAGTATGTTTATTAAATATATAATATAAAAATACAAAGTGACATGGTAAGTGTCAAAATAATTAACTAAGAGATAAAACTAAAAGATAAGGATAATATAATTACCAAAACCGGTATAAAATCAATTGGTTCAATTTTCTTTTCACCCATAACCACCTTAAAATATAAATAATACACTTTGGAGGATTTAGAAACCGAATATGAATTTATTATAAAATAATATTTCTTGCTTTTCTAAAGGTGCCCCTCACCCCTCTTATTTAAGGGCACCCCACCTTCTCATTAATTCACACATTTGAAGCCTTTTTGTTCGTCCAAAACCTGAACCAATACTCTATCATATTCCCTAAATACAACCTAGGGGCCTTAGTTTGATCATAAATCCAACCTAAGGAGCCCTTTTGATCAAATCAAAAGGAAGAACCAGAAGAAGAGGTAATGTTTTCACCACCTGTTTTCATGTTCCTTTCTTCTTCCACTTCTTCTTTCTTTGTTATTACCAATCCAAAATAATAACTCCAGTATATTATATATAATTTGATGTTATTATAGACATGTTATAACAATATTTCAGTATTCTATCCATCCTTTGAATGACATGTCACCATACGTGCGTACGTACGGCTTACCATCTCCACGTCGTGGTGTAATTGATATTCAATATATTATTATATGCATGGTTATAATAATGTTTTGTAATTCATGTAGATAATAAATATAACATGATAACGATTGTTTATATATGATATACCATCCAATTAAATATTATTTTCATATCAAAAGAATGATATTGTCGCTCATGCATACGTACGGACTACCGTCTCCACGAACGTGATGAGATTCATTCTCCATCGTATCCATCCAAGTGTAATTCTCATTTGATGATTAATAATAGTATATAAGTACTTGATATCATTCTGGATATGAATAAGATACATCCTATCCATGACAAACACGTCTTACGTAACAAAACATATACAAGAAAATGAGTAAGTTAACACCCGAAACAATGATAATGCTAAGATATTATTAACAAATCAATGTTAAAAGATCATATATGACATCAAATTTATGTATATGATTCTTGTATAATTTAATAAAAATTATTTCAACATTATACAGTAGGTTAACCTACCCCCAACCAAGGAAAGGTACAAGGTAAGGGATTATTTCGCAATCTCTTCATTATCCGAGGTTGTTTATACGTAATAATCTACTGGGATTTCTTTATGATCCACATCCATGTTTCTTCGAAATGTATTTCAAAACATTTTTATTATTTACAAGAATATGGGTTAATGTAATTTATACCCTTTTTTGACTTTTTATAAGAGGTTTATATATGAATCTTTCCGTCGTTTTCCAAACAAGGTTCTTTTAACCTTTTCGACAGAATTAAGGTAATAATGTTTTTTTAACTTATACGGTGGGTGTGGCTATTTTTCCCCGTTATAAAATCTTTGAAGCTTCCCTTACAAGATTATAATAATATTTTCAAAGAAAATGTTTTATTTTATAAATATATCACTCTTAATTGATTTCAAAATAGAAAGAGATATTTCTTTAAAACGAGTTTTGATTTCATCTATACCAACATTCATTGATGGATTTTAAGTTTATTTGGAGTTGATTTATTATGATACAATAATTCCATATTGTATTGTTGGTTTTGTGATATGTTTGACTGTGGATGTGTTATTTATATTCCATTCACGGTGTATGAAGAAAGTATTGACATTTCGAATGCTAGTTTTAATACGAATGTTTATGTTATGTTTAAACCTATTCATATGAGGAATGCATTGGACTTAATAAGTGACAGGTGGAGCTCTCTACAGCTAGTTGATGCATCGGTAGGTCTCATGAGACAAACTAGTGTATTGGCACAAGGCCTTGGAAAAAACTTCTTTGTAGACTTGGCACGAGGCCTTGGCTATGTTGTTATGATTGTCTGGCATTATGCATTCCATCATTAAGAATGTGGTCATTGATATTGCATGTGATTATTTGATTAGCAGAATATCCATGTGAATAAGTAAGTGGAATTATTTCATTTTATTTTTGACATACTATGTTGAGGATCAAGTTTAAAAGGCTTTTGTTTTAGTTATACATTGCCTTAAATGTTTATTCTTATTTATAAAAGTTTCTACTATATTGTTATCCTTACTGGGAATTTGAGCTCACCCCTTTTCTATGTTTTATTTTTCCCAGGATGTCAAGAAATAAATTATGAATGGCCTGTAGGGATAGTATGAGGGGATAAGAGTGTGGACTATGGAGACTATGTTGTTGTAGTTTTAATTTTTATGATGTAATGAAAATCTTTATGAATATATCTAGTGTTTCTAAGGCTACTAAACTAATCAGTCTTTTGATATTTGAGCTTTCTTGTGATCATGCCAATGTTATGTAATAATGCACAGACTCTGCGTAACTGGGGTCGGGGCGTTACAATTACTAATTATTCATATTTATTACTTATTTATTACTAATTATTAGTATTTATTACTAATTATTAGTTTTTATTACCTATTATTTCAATTTATTACTAATTATTACAATTTATTAGTAATTATTACAATTTATTACTAATTATTACTAATTATTACTAATTATTACAATTTATTACTAATTATTAAAATTTATTACTAACTATTACAATTTATTACTAATTATTACAATTTATTACTAAATATTACAATTTATTACTAATTATTACAATTTATTACTAATTATTACAATTTATTACTAATTATTACAATTTATTATGAATTATTACAATTTATTACTAATTATTGCAATTTATTACTAATTATTACTAGTTATTACTAATTATGACAAATTATTACTAATTATTACTAATTATTACTAATTATTAGTGTTTATTAATAAATGTTACTAAATGTTACTAATTATTAGAATTTATAAGAAATTATCGCAATTTATTACAAATTATTACAAATTATTACTAATTATAACAATTTATTTCTAATTATTAAAATTTATTACTAATGATCAGTAATTGTTACAATTTAGTACTAATTATTACAATTTATTACTAAATATTACAATTTATTACAATTTATTGAAATTTATTAGTAATTATTTCTATTTATAACTAGTTATTAAAATTTATTACTAATTGTTATAATTTATTTCTAATTATTACAATTTATTAATAATTATTACAATTTATTACTATTTAATGAAATTTATTACTATTTATTACTCATTATTACTATTTACTACACATTATTACAATTTATTAATAATTATTACAATTTATTACTAATTATTACAATTTATTACTAATTATTACAATTTATTACTAATTATTACACTTTATTACTAATTGTTACAGTTTATTACTAATTATTACAATTTATTACTAATTTTTACAATTTATTACTATTTATGACAATTTATTACAATTTATTACTCATTATTACTATTTATTACCCATTATTACTGTTAATTACTCATTATTACGATTTACTACTATTAATTAATAATTATTAAGATTTATCACTAATTATTAATATTTATTATTATTTATTACAAATTTTTATTAATTACTTCAAATTAATTATCTACATTACTAATTATCATTAATAATTATTAATTACTACTAATTATTAAAAACTAGTACTAAAATTTTCAATTTATTAGTATAAATAAATACTCATCACAAAACAATTTAAATATAATTTAATTACAACAAATCATCAATAATAAAAATTAACATAAAAAAATGGAAACATGATCTAAGAATTGAGAGGAATGAGAGGAAAACGGATGTGGGTATATATAGGTTAGAATATTTGTGAGGGGACCCATCTCAAATACCTACACTAGCATTAATTAATGTCGGTAGTTAAAAAGTTATTTGCGACGGGTCCCGTCGCAAATTGTCCCTTCTGACACACCTTTTTCCACATGATGAAATCTCATTGCAAAAGCTATTAATCACCGCTTAGTATTTACGATGGGGCCCATTGCAAATACTTCACTATTTGGGATGGTGGGATCCCACCGTTGCAAATAATCTTCACGCGGATTGGCACGCTACCCGTGCCAAACTTTTTGCGATGCCATATGAAATCCAGTCACAAATAATTCATTATTTGCGACGGGTCGTTACCGCCGTCACAAATAACTTTTTGGATGGACTTATTGGGACGAGATTTATTCCCATCGTAAAAAGTCTTTCACGAAAAGTCCTTTTTCCCGTAGTGTTATTATTATTTTTAATTATTCATAAAAAACAATACTTCATGGAAATATATATTTTCAAGACCTCCACCTTTGTTATATTGTAAAAACAAAGGAAAGTTTTTTCAAATTTTAATTAATCTTTTATGGATAATTTTTCATGAATGATATATAGTGTCATGAAATTATTTCATAACTGTTATCAATGAAACACCAAATAATATCATCCGACCAAATCAAATATACACACATTTTTTAAAATGGATGAAAATTTGGGGCACAATAGTTGTGTCTATACATAATATATAAATTTACAATATATATATACACAGACATTAAATGATACATTATAACATATATTCATCTTAAATTAATCCTTAAAAAATTATTTCATTTGATGGTAAATTTTTTTATTAATACATGACTATTCTAGAAAAGTGTTGGACTTCTAAAAAGGGGTGAATCAATGTTTGTTAATTAATATTAAATCCTTCAAATTGTTTAGTTTTCATGACTATTCGAAACACAATTATATTCTTGAAAAAATAGTAATAAAGTACAACGACACTCCATTATTTTCTTAGTTCAACTAAACTGTGACCCATCCAAGGATGATACATTTGACAATGTTTCTATGTATAAAAAACAAATTAAACTTAATTTACAATGTTTTTTAGACCCACACAACATCTAAGATAGAAACCACTCACAAGATAATAAATAATTTCTCACTTTCTCAATAATAATTCCCTTACGCTAAATAGTACAACTTTGATCTCCTAATAAGAAAAACAAAAGGGTGATACCATAATCTATTCATGAATACATGCTACCAATGTAAATGTTGATTATATCTTATTAACTTTCATACTATTTGGATTTATGTATCTATTTCATCCAAACTAATATGAGTTTCTAGAAATATCTCTTCGGAATTCAATTCGAATTCAAACATTAATTATTTATTTAATCCATGACTGCCAACCTTTATTCCTGAGATGTGATGTTGATTTATAGTTCAAATCCTGTTTTCCATGTTGTTTTTGATTATGAAACCTTTTATTACCCATTATTAAATTGATATATATAAGATATTGTGATGTATTATATCTCTTTATCTCATTTCTTGGCATTCATGTGTTACGAATTTTGATAATATCAAAAAATATTAACTCAAACTTAATGTGATGAATATAAACCACCATTATATTGAATATATTTTTATATACATCTTTATTAACAAAAATATCACCTTTAAAAGATAAAAAAGTATTTATTCCCCTATAAATTTTAGTATTACCATCCTATAATTTTTTTATATCACCATACACAGTATTTACAAAACAAATGATCACTTATTTGATGATTAGTATGTGGAATTAGTAACCCAATTAAACATGTTGTTATAGAAAGAAAAACATGATCTTATCAAATTATTTATAAAAATAAAGTCTATGAAATTATAAATTATTTGTTCCACCTAATGAATCAATAGTACTTAAAAACCGCAATTATCTGTTTGAAATCGTACACCAAATCATCAAGTGAATCGAGATGAGTCACCTACTAGATAGAAATACTCAAACAAACACATTCGTGGGATTTTTTTGTCTTGTTGTCTGCAAATTTCAATTGATTTGATACACACTCTAATTTAACTAACCATTTATAATATCTTTACTTGAAAAACTGATACATTATAGTGGTGTTATTATTTCTAGAATAATGAACATAATTGTTTTAAGATTTATTGAATGTGGCTTATTATATGTAATAAAAATATAAGAATTCCCATCAATCCCTAATTCTTTATGTTATTCTTTTATCATATAAGTATTCTGTATGATTTACTAGAGGATATTTATTATTTTTCTATTATAAATAGTGATATGAATTATTATGTATAGATCACTAAAGAAATATAAAAATAACCAAGATATAATACACCACCAAACCATGAGTTCTCATGGTTTTGGAACAATAAAATTTGTATTTATTTTTACTAATAACATTGTTTTTAATTTTACATTGTTGAAAGACATAAAATCTATCATTATATAGTAATAAAATAGTTTAATATTCACAATATTTATATTGTTTTCCATTGGTTATATTTTATTCCAATTTATTTTATATATAATAATCCGAATGTTTTGTCTAATTATTTTGGATATTGTATTATTCCAATGATTTTACAATAATCAAAAAAATATTGGCCTTTTCTATCATCAACCATGGATAACATTGTCAATGTAAAAATTAATGGTGTCACAATATTCATATTTTTCATTTAAAACCATTTCTATTTTATTTTAATAATAATTATATATAGATATATAATTCTCAAGAATTTAATTTACAATTGGAAAACCACAAAAAGTAAAAAATCATTATTAAAAGAAATATTTATTTTAGTCATTATAAAATTTCAAAACACCATTATTTGAGATCTATTTATTGCTACATAGGTTATTTCATCAACAAATATTACCTCATACTTTCATTGATAATCTTTTTTCTTATTTTCATGATTTTCTCCACCCAGTCCATAATTAATTCCACCATTGTTAAAGTATTGATCGAAGCTACATTATGATGTTCATGGTGATTTTTATCAATCTTTTTTAAACTATATTCAATTAAGGGACTATTTTCACAAATTAATTAATGATAGAACTATATCTATGTTTATTATACACATAATTTTCAAAGTCTAAATTCTGAAAAACAATGATTAATCATATTTAAAAAAACCATTATCTTATTTCATTCACAATAATGGAAAATAATAGTGTAATAGTTTCCAATATTTTCAGATGATAAAATATCTCATTAATATCAATAAATGTTTTAGATGTATACATTATAAATTAATCATGGATTTTATTAAATAACCACACCAGCTTCATCAAACAAGTTTAAAATTCAATGTGTCTCACGTAATAGTCTTATCATCTATCCCTATGAAAATTTACACAAATTAATTCCTATAACATTTTTCAGTATCTCCATTCATGCCACTAATCCATCTATATTCATTATTATTTCAAGTTTTGTGATTCATGAAAATTATAATAGATATTTAATATTTTGTAATTTATATGAGGATATCCTCTCAAAAATGATGTCTTCATCATTAATTTCACTTACACTTTTTTACTTGTTCATTATTAAAAAACAATATACAGAATCCATAGGATATAATCTCTCATATGAATCAATATTAGTCCCATTATCCCTTCTTAATATTCTTAAATTAGTTATTCAATCCTTTGGAATTATATTTCTATTTTTACATGTAATCAATTCATTTTATACAATAGAAACATATTTACAATAAAATAATTTTTAATTATGATTATGGTATAATTTTTATACCATTATATTTGATTAATATCCATGAAAAATTTCATAATAACATTTTATAATAAAATATTATGTGAAAAATATTTTTATTGATAATTAATAACATAATTTTAAATATAAAAAAGTTTGACAATGTATGATTCATTAAATTATATATCATATAAGGGGTTTTATTCACACTCAAAAATAACAGACATCAATTTGTTATATAAAAAAATGTTATAAAAAATAACATCCAAATACTTTATGTAATGTATTTCTTAGTGAGCATCATTTGGATAATATTATTATCAATATGTTTTCATTTTTCTACTACAATATTTTATTTAGTATTTATCACAAAAATTATTTATTTTTTATTCAATGTTTTTTAGATACTATCCAAATTGTCTATTTTCCAATTCCATGCCATTTTTGGTATAATTATTCCTGATATTATTTCAATGTATCATTTTTAATACTCTCAAATAACTAATAATAATATTTTATATATGATTAATCACCATCAACCATTCTATCTATGTAAAAAACATTGATTTAAAAAGAATAATATGATTGATAGTGTGTATAACACATAACCCAGAGCATTAAAAACCAAAAGGTATTATTATTTAAATATTACCATTATATCCTTGCTATAAAATTGGTGGGTATGAACATTTTTAGGAACAATATTAAAATAATTATAATTTGAAATGTAATGTAATACTAAATAAGTACTAATTTTTGGCTTAAAATAATTATATACTTCCAAAATACATTTTCCCTGTAATTTTTTTTATATTTTCTGTGCAGAAATTATTATTACATTATGTCACTATTGATTTTTTTTATTTTCTACAAAATAATTTAAAATAATATTTGAATAATAAATTTATGTTGAAATTCAATGATTTTTGTTTGAATGGTTGAATTTTCTAATTAATAGAGAAAAATAATGTTTTTTATTGAACAATTTTATTTTCCAAAATTTGAATGTTCCATTTTTTTTCAAAATTTTTAAATGTAGAACAAGTAAAATATACTTATTGATACTATAATTTACTTCAATGGAATTAATTATTTTTAATTTTTTTTAAATCCATCTTATACTTGAAAATGAATTATTCTTATAACAAAAATTAGTTTTAATTTTTTGTTTTAATATTTGATTAATTTAATATAATTATATAAATTGCATTAAGAAAAATTGATTCTATATTTTAAATCAGTTGGTCAATGTTTTATGAATTGTTACATTTTATTTTTAATCATAATATTTGGTAACCACTTTAAATAATTGTTACTATAGTAATGGTGCATCATGTAATTATGGTTAAAAATAACATTATATGTTACAAAAATTACCCCAATGATATTCGATATACCAATGTATTAATGGATGTTGTAAATTTTTATTCATGTTTTTAAATATTTTAATCATTTTCCACGATTCATTTATTTTTTATTAATAATATTTATATGAATGATTAAGTAAAAAATATCACAGTCATGCTTTTAAAATTGCTATTATTTTTTGAAAAAGATAAAACAAATTCAATTATATTATTAATTTCATATTTTAGGGATAAATTTTAATTTTTTGATGATAATTTTTTATAAATTTTATGTTATAAAATAATTACCTTATGTGCTTATGTAACACCGACACAATATTTTTTAACTAATGAAAAAATATTTAAAAATATTTTAATTTTTTTTCTAGTGATTTACAATGAAATCTGAATATTAAATATATATATGAGATATTTAAGAATTTTGAAGAGTTTTTATTTAAATTATATATTTTTCATGATGTCTTTATAGTCAAATTGAATGAATATTTCCAGAAATGAAATTATTGAAATTTTATGAAAATTATTATTTTACTAAATTACATTAATTTAAAATAAATTCATGAAAGAGGAAAATTATGATTATAAATGAAAAAAATATAATCCCTCATCCATATATGAGAACATTATTTCCTTATATGCAATTTATTAAGAGATTAAAATTGAAAATGTTGTTAGATTAGTTATGGTTTAAAATGTATAACGAGGGAATTGAATAAAAATATAAGCTTTATAATACTAGTTAAAATATTGTTAAATTATTTGATTGGAGATATTTCAACCATATAAAACGATACAATATAAATTATTCATGTATTTTACCAACATAACATCAAAATGATTTTTTTACAATTATTTTTTTAAATTCCCTATGAGTCCTTTCATTCAATATAATAATGTACCACCTCACCCCTATAATAAACACTAATAGAAAATTATATATCATTTAAAACATACCAAAGAATATTATATGAATATTTATCAACATTTTTTATGTTCATTCCATCTCAAATGATCTAACCCATGTCTATTAAGAAAATATCTAAATGATATCTTTTGATGTAGTGGTAATCATCTTTACCGACTCCATCCAAGTAATTTCTTTTCTAACACTATATAAATATTTTTTAGACATGATAAAATAAAATAGTCATTATATAAAATATAATGGGATGTTATTACTATTAGTTTATATCCATTTTCAATTTATAATTCATCTTAAAAAATGAAAAAACATCATTCATGCGTACATACAAATTATTGTAACTTTGAGGTCATAAATTTATTTTAATCACCACATTACATGGATTTTTTTTTAATATTAAATTGACGATTTTTTGGTAATATTTTATTAATAGATTTCTATAATTTTAATATCATATATACCATCTTAAATTCTAATCCATTTAAATAGATAATGTTGAAAAGGAATACGTGTGGACTACCACCTCCATGAAGCGATGCAAACCATTTTTGATATTTTATTTACATAAAATGTTAAAATGATAGATATAATGGATATATATTATATTTATATCATGAATAAAATTAAAAATATTATGTAACCATATTCAATGTATGATTACAAGAACCCCCAATCTAAAATATCCATGAAAAAATAATGAAGTTAACACAAAAAATCTTTTATAGTAATGAGGAATTGATAGTGAAAAGGTGATAATATGTTATACTAGGATCATATATGTTATTAGAAATATTAATTTTGTAATGGAAAAAATTAATAACATATTTATAACTATTGAACAGAATGTTAAAGGGAATTCAACTAAGGGTAAACATGAGGTAAGTGGTTCTTAACTCAATTTTTATTCATTGGGTAATTCTTCTACTACGAAGACTATGTTATAACATTGTTATGTGGTAGATGAAATATAAATGTGTTATATTTTATATATGATTTCTTTTTTTATATATTTTATATATATAATCACTTCATTTATAAATTCTCAAATCAATTATATGATCATTGTAAGAGGTTTTCATAACTCAATCTCCCATGATTGGGTTATATTACTACATCATAAATTCCATTATGTAGAAATATGTTTAAAATAAACAATTATTGTTTTGAATTATATTTACAATTTTATTGTGTGGATTTATGTTTTCATGAATAATAAATTTATTGGTTAATTATCACATTAATTATATTGTAAATGATTTTACCTCAATTCCCACACTATCAAAAAGTATTTGGTATTATTAAATGAATTTTTTTATGGAGTTCATATACATGACATTAGAGGTATTTAACATGAATATGTAATTTTTAATTGTGACTAATGTTTTAATTCTTTTATACTCTTTCAAGGGGTTACAATTTGAATGTTACTAAATATATAGTAATTTATTTTATATTCTCGTTTTGGGATATCTTTTATTTTCATTGAGGCATTCACATAATCTACCCTTTATAAACATGGTCTATATTCTTATCATCTATATATATAAATAAATTCGTTTCATTCTTCCAAAATTACTTCTATGGTTAATGTGAATCATGGAAATATATTTTAAATGAAAAACCCTTTTTATTTCACTTTTCAATTGGGTATATTTTTCATCAATATATATAATATTAAATATTGTTTTAAAAAAGTAATTTTTATTTCCCAATTACTTTATTAAGGAAATTATATGTTATCCTCGAAAATTTACAAGATTTCAATGTAATATTTTTTTTTTCAGTGGATAGTTTTCATATATATTCTAATAAAGAAAACATTACTGTTTTTTTAACATGTACAACACTAAAATTTAGTCCATCCACTGTAATCACTTTAATCCCTTTATCTTTTATATGTGTTTTCTATGGATTTACAAAGAATAATATTTAATGAAATCATAGTTCAATATTTGTCTTATATTTTAATTATTCTTTATATAGACCTAATTTTATTAAAAAATATATATTTATGACGAATTGTTTCTTATATTTTATCTATTATTATTTTTTTTGTTAATTAACATTCTCTTTAGACATTCACTTAAATTTTATCAATTGATATTAATTTTTTTAATATCCACATTATTTATATCATTTATATGAATATTTCATAAAACATAAAATATTTCTACATATGGTCTATTTCAAACAATAGTATTTAACTAAAATTTAAAATATTGATATTTTGACTACATTATTATATATAGACATTTAATGAAAAGTAATATTTTTTTTGAATTAATTTGATCAGTAAATTTATGTGGAATATATTGGAAACCTAGTGATGGGTGGCTCTTAGAAATATATATCTCCCTAATTAATCAATATATTTCATTTGAAAAATTAGTTATCCAAAATATTTAAATTGGTTTTTTGTGTATCCTTACCCCTACATTAAACAATGTCAGACAAAAGACTTTTCGGTTGATATTTAATGATGTATGTGATTAAGAAATACAATAATATTGTTTTCCTTCATTGATAATAAAATTATTATTATCTGTGAGATTTATTTATTGATATTATCCATATATAATATGTTTTCTAATATAATTGATTAAATTCAATGGGTTTCCAATAATTTAAATTGACATATTTATTAAACCATATTTAGTAAAAATATATTCCATTACAATTAACCCATGTTCTGCACTTGAGCGTACCTTATTCTTTTTTCTATTCCCCAATATATATTAATTAATCCATTTAATTAGTTTAAAGGATTCTATGAAATAGATTTTTTATATCATATATATATATTTTATATGTAAAATTGGATCATATACATATTTGATATTTGAAGACTAGAAAATGGACCAGTTCTTCAGGATAAAATCCCTTTTATCTTCTTTAATTTTACAATGTTGAAATTAAATCTGGGTTACTAATGTTGGGGTTGTTATAGTAAGTATCATAGAATGTTAATAATAATCCTTGGGAACTACAATTATGGAAATATATTAAGAAACATAACCATATTATATACATTGTGTACATTTCCCAAAGAACATATTTTTATGATTGAGATAAGGTTACAATAATATTTAATTATAAAATAAAGATTAATGAGTATAATTTTATTATAAGATTAATATTATAGATACCCCTTATGAGGTTTTATTTTTTGGATATACTATAGAGATATTTTTGGAGTTTTAATAGTTTATTGAGGTATATGTAACCCTTATGCATAACATGTGAGTTAGTGAGAAGGACATTTGATGAATAATGACATTATATTTTTTGGACATAGGTATAATGTTATTGAAAACTATTATGGTAAATATGATCATTGATGGTAAGGTAATAGGTTTCAATTAACATTAAATGATTTTCTGTAAAGTAATACAGGGTATAGAAAATGATAGTTGTTATAATGTGATTTGAAGAATAATTTAATTTTTTACAGATTTCAATATTTTTTGGCAACATTATTGTAATTATATTAATATTTATTTTCAAAAAAATCAACACACACATCCGGAAGAAACCCATAGCATCTATCATGACCATAGGGAATGATCCCATAATTAATTGGAGATAATAGTGAAACTCCAACTTCTTAAAAAAATTATTTCCAACTTTGTATAAGATATTTTACATAATCAATATTACCATTAAATATTATGTTTGTTTGGTGTTTAATTTTTTCATGAGAAATATTTTTTTTTGATTTTAATGTTATTGGTAACATTTACTTGGTTTTAAGAAGAAGACACTATGATGGTTTGAATATCACTTTGGGTCCTTTTATAACCTATTAATATGTTAATTATATTCTACTAGATTGTGTTATTTATATATATATTTATTGTTATGAAGTAATTGATTTAAAATGTGTTGTTTTTAATTATATTTATAATCAATATAATGATCAAATTTTAGGTTAGAATCTAAATCTGATTCCTGCTATTATTGTAATGTTTAGTAAATTATATTATTATACACTCATTAATCAAGTAAATTAATGAAATAGTTTGGATTGTTAAATTTTTAATTCTATGTATCTTTTAGTATTGACATGTTATTTAACATGCACATTTATTATGAATGAATGTTAAAAATTTACTGAATTTCTATTAAAAAACAAAAGATATCCATTGGAATTAAAACAATCCTTAATGTCGATGTCATAGAGGTTCATTGGTGTTTTGGGTTTTTTATTTTTTGAATAACCTAAATTTATCATTTATTGTTACTATAGAAGTACTAATGAGAAAAAGAATAAATCCTTAGTATAATGGATTATAAATTTTCAATATTATCTTACCTTATGATAAAAAAATAATTTTCGATAAAATTTAAAGAATATATGTATTGATTGATATCCTTTTCTGGATTCTATAATCCCTCATATGTTGCATTTAATAGTTCAACCATTAAGAAACATCCCAAATACTCATTCGTAGAAGAATGTAAGAGACTATGTTGAAAAATTATTAGAGTATAAGAATTTATTTTTCAATTATGTATATTTCCTTATGATTTTGGTATATAAATTAAAGTAAATAACCAACTCTATGAAAATGAACATGAAACAACCATGTTATACTATTGTGATAATTTCTAAAATTTTAATGTAATTTAAAACCTAATGAAATTTATGGGTTTCTAATCCTTAACATTCTCTTGACCATGTTTGATATCACCATCTATTAGGATTTTAACATTATTTTACTCAACAATGTAAAAATTTTAACATCCCACCAATTTTTTATGATTTGTAATCTTATTTTTTTGTTATTTTATAATACATTTCTATTTCAATTTTAATATATTTTTGAGGATGTTTTATATAAAATATTTACAATGATGTATTTCCCATAATAAAATTTTCAAATGGCAACACCATTATTAACATGTAATAGTTAAAATTATAGGGGAAAATTAGTTATTGGGGGGGTACTACCTAGTAATTTTGAAAGAATAATTGGCTCGATAGTATTTCCAACAAGTAACATTGAGTCTAAACAGATAAAAAATTATTATTATTTAAATATGAATATTATAATATAGAAAATTTAATTGGTCTGTATGAATAGGTTCAACCCAATTATGAAAATATTTTAATGGTATTTATTTAAAATTAAAATAACAAGGTATTTAATTTCAAGTAAAATAATTGTATTTATCAATATTACATTTCCTACAAAAATAAATTTATTTTACAATTTTTTATGGGAATTATAATTATTTTCTACCACATTTTAAACCTATTAATTTAAAATGAAAGAATTTCTGAATTCAACATATCAAAATTAACATAGGTTCACATTTGGGTATTTTTTTCTATAGATTGATTTTCTTATAATATTGAATAAATGATTTTTATTGAAAACTGTTTTTTTTGTTTCAAAAATTTAAATATTAAATTATTTATTAAAAATCATTAAATGTTAAAGTAATAATCATATATTTTGAGTAATCTAATTATGTTTGTTGGAATAAATTTTAAATATCAATTTAGTATAAAACTATTTTAAAACATAAGAAAAAATTTTATGTTGAAATAACATTATTGTGTTTTTAATTTTATTCTTATTATAATTTCATCCACCTATAAAACTTCAATCATGAAAATGGATTCAATATTTGAAATGAGGATATCCAAATATGGTACATATTTTTTTTTTATATATTTTTTATTATGAATGGAATCCATAGTAAATAATTGTCACCATGGTAATGGTAAATCTTATAATTAAAGTCAAACATAACATGATATAGTCTCAAAATTACCCCAACATTTTCCATTACACAATTTTATTATTGGAGTTCAATATTGAAAAACAAATTTTTTAATATGTAAAATTGGTTCCATAGATTTTTGTTTTGAACAATTATAATATTTATGTGAATTAAAATGTATAATATTTATCTTTATTAAATATAATATCTATAATATAAATTGAAAGTTATAGAAACATCTTACATTATCTTATAATTTTTTACTAGAGGTATAAATGATTTTTTTTATAAAAAAATTTATTTTATATTTTTTATTGACTAATATATCATAAATTCATTTGAAACTCATATACATCAATTATTTAATTAACATATATATAAAATAATATATTTAAGAACATCTAAATGTGATATTTTATGGGTGATTTACAATGACCCATGAATTTAATTAATATACATGTATTATTTTTTGGTCGTTTTAAATGACTATTTAAAATATCAATTTTTTTCATTGATGTAATTAAATTAAAATTAAATGAATATGGAAAAAATACATTATTGATATTTTATGAAAAATAAAAATTCAATAATTATTTGAAGATCCTAATTATATTTCTTGAGGAAAATTAGGATCTAAAATAGTCAAACATGTTACCGTTATCCATTTATGAGAACACTATATATTATATGTAAAATATTATCCCTTTAATATTGAAAAATACTTTGTGATTGAGGTTAATAAATTTGGATGATAGAGATAAAATAAAATATAAGGATCCAAATATCACATACACATATCCTAATTTTACAAATTAAACACATTTTAACCTTAACCTATATTATCTTCGAAATTATGGAATCGTTGTTCCTCCATCCCATGAAAATTAATTTATTATATTTAATTTTTGTTTATTTCCATCTGTGTCCATTCATTCATTATAAAATGGAATCCCCCTTCCCATATTCTATAAAAAAATTAGAGACTCTTTGGTCGAAAAAACCCTGAAAAAGGATTATTATCAACACCATTTACCATGTTTTGGAGGTTATGCCTTTCTTAAAATTCCAACCAATTGAACCTAAAGAGATGATAAAAAAGATCTCTTTTAGGGAAAATATAATCATCGCTACTGACTCTTGGAAATTTATTTATTATTTAACATCATATACATATATTTTAATATTAATAAAATAATAAATCAGGTATCATTAAACTAGTATGATGTTATGTTATTACTGAATAACCTTTTTCATCAATTTTCTATCTTAAATAAACCAACAATATAGAGGATGTGTATGAATGACTTACTATCTCCATGTAGTGGTGTAATTAATATTTTCATCACCATGTTACATGGATAGTTATTAATATCAAAATAATTAATCTATATATATAGTATTTATGTCATAAATAAAATTATAGAATTATAATATTATATATACCTTCTTAAAATCTAATTCAATGTAAAATTTTAACATCACCCTTTTGGGATTATGGACTACCAGATCCAATAAGTGATGTGACATGTTTTTATGTTTGGATTTAGATAGTAGGTATTACATATAGATTTAATAAATATATATGAAATTTATACAATGATTAAAATTCAATAGATGATGTAAAAAAATAAATGTACGATGATAGTATGTCCCATTACACAAAAATATATGAAAAAATGCAGTTAACACACTATGAAATTATAATAATCAAATAATGTGGATTGATATGTGAAAATATGTTAATTAATGTTCATATATGATATCAATAATATTAATATGTTCTATTATAAATCAATAACATTTCTAAGACCACTATGAGGAATATTAAATCACGTTTAACTAAGGGGAAACATAATATAAGGGGTTTCTTAACTTAATTTACATTCATTGGGTTATAATTATACTTGATTCACTATATTATAGCATGATATTTGGGGAAACGACCTTGGATTTTATTATCTTTTCTTTACTATTGTTTTACTATAATTTAATATTTCTAAGCATAATAACAAAATAAATAAATTTTCAAATAACTCATATGATCTTTATAAGGGTTTTCATATGCCAATTTCCATTAAGTAGATTATATCACATCATTAATGATTCGATTGTTTCATGATTATGTAGAAATGATATTTTATTGTTTTATATTTTCTTTACACCTTTATTATATGGATTAATATTTTCCACACCTAATCACTTCATTTATTAATTCCCACATCAATTATATGATCTTTGTAAGGAGTTTAATTTAAATATCCACTACATTGAGAAATGTTTTTTACAGTGCAGTTGTTAATTTTTTGGTGTTGTATATACTAAAACATTGAACTATTTAATTTTAATATATATCAATTAATTATTATTGGACCTTCAATTAATATTTATTCTTTCAAGGAATTATAATTTTAATGGTACCAAATAAGTAATAATTTACATTACAATCATAATTTTTAGTTTAATTTTATAATTATTTAAGATATATTGTAAACTATCTATATAAGAATCCATGTATTTTCTTATCCTACAGATATTAAAATAGTTTTCAAGTTTTCTTCATAAATTTCAATTATTTTCACTTGAATCATGAAAATATATTTTTAAATGAAAAGTCGATCAAAATTCACTTATTGATCATGTAAATATTTATACGATATCTATATTTTTGAAATATTCATTACAAAAGTAATTTTTATTATTGATTTTAATTATTATGTAAAAGATTGGATACTTATTTTATTTCACATGGTTTTTATTGGTGTCTTTAAAAATATATCATTAAAGGTAAATTTTCACCATGTTAATAAAATGTAAAAAGAAATAACTTATTTGTAATATATATTTCATTAAATGAACATCCTTCCACCAGAACCATTTCATACTTTTGGACTTCTTAAACACGATTCAAATAATTTTACATGTAAATTTTTTATTGAAATATTATTCTAATATTTATCATCCACTTTAATTATTTATCCAATGGATATAAGTTTATTACAATACCTATATTTCCTAAGAATAATTAGTCATCTCTTATATTCTGTTAAATTTTTTTCTGTCACTATCCTTCACTTGAACATTTCATTTTCTTATGATCATTATAAATTAAATTTATCTTAAATAATAAAATTCATTTTATCATGAATAAGAGTATTATATTACACTTTTACAAAATGTGTTTTACATTTAATTCATTTGATTTTAAAATAAAATATTAATATTTATGATTTATTACTCAATACGTACATTTATCAATAAGAAATATTTTTTTATGAACTAAATTGATCATACATATTACGAGGAATTAATTAGATATTCAATAATGTGTGGCCCATAAATTTTATTTTCCATAATGGAACGACCGAACTCATGAGACAAAGGAATTAGACTAATTTATTAAATGGTTTTGTATTTATGTCTACACATAATATAAATTGTCTTATCATAAGGTATTTATAGTAGAGATATAATGATGTATAATATAATTAAATCTAATATTATTCTTTTGATTCATTTAATATTTTGTTATTATTACCCATGTGATTATGGAATTTATTTTATACATGGATGTACTTTATAATAATTTTATTGACTAAATGTCATGTGTTCCTAGTGAATTACCTTGTCATATTGATAATTACTTATATACTAATAGTAGATTCCATTTTTATTAAACATTTACAATTAATGGAGCCTACTCTTATTCTATTTTTTATGTAAATATGATGAATAATTATTTTAATGAGTTTTAAGGATGTTGAGTTCTCTGTTTTGTTAGGTATTAAATTATATTTCCAATGTAAAATGAGAATCAAGTATGTATATGGTTCCTCGATGATAATAAACTAATATTTTATTTAAAATACAACTCCACTTATATATTCCAATGTAATAAATTAGACACAATTTTTGGATTACTTGTGTTAAGACTATTACAATCCAACCATAGTCACTAATGAAGAGTAAATAATACCTATTTTCATCAAAATCCCCTTGGTATATCTGCCCAAAAAATTCAATATACAGTAACCCAAATAGCCATGTATTTTATTTTCTTTCACATGGAATATCATTTGAAAAATCATTCATTTTTCTAAACATCATGTATATGAGTACAATCCAATATACAATTAAGAATTTAATTATATTCTTTATTAAAATATAACAAAAGAATTAATGCATTCATTTTTAATGAAATTTATTCTATCATTGGTTTACATATTCATAAGATTGTATGAACATGAATTATTATTTAATATTAAGGAACATATCACGCATTGTGTGTTTTCCTACCATCTATAATGTATCCTATTTTCATTATCATTTTCTAATTGATTCATGATTTTTTTCACATCCTTTTAAAGTTTATTTTATTACCTATCCTCAAAATATAATATGTCCTTCTCAGATTTTTATGTATTAAATCTATTTTAGGATTATTATTTTGTAATGAACCCTTATGATATATTAGATCACCACTTTTTGTTTTATTTTAAATTATCTGAAACATATTTGATGAGAAATGCAAAAAAGTTTATCTTAAAAATTAGAATGAAATTATTTTACAAAAACCAAAAAGGTTTTTCTTGATTCATTTTGATCAATATATATTTAAATTATTCTTAAATAACATATTTTTTTTAAATGTAAGTATTTTTAAATCAAAATATATCCATTAAAATAAAAAATATTTTTAGGTGAATTTATGTGTTACATTATTTCTACTACCGTGGCATTCTGGTTCTCTAATATATTAATCTTGTTTATTAAAGTAGCATAATTTTTAGTGAAAAAAATAATTGTAGTTTTCTTTTGATCATTCACCCTTAACACATTGATCATCATGATCATCCATTGAGCATTTTTTAGGGATCCCCATGCCTCTCATTTCTTATTCCTATATCCATTTAGACTATCTTAATGAAAAAATATTATAATAAGAAAAATTTCTAGCTCTACTAGGTTTTCCCTCTTTACAATAAATTGTCATTCAAGATATTTAATATTAATTGATAATTTAGTCATTTTGTTAGACAATATTATGATTATTTAAATCTACTCACAATTTTTAATCTATATCAAAACAATCTATAAAATGTTTTTTGGCCTTTTCAATTTATATATTTAATTTTATGGTCTAGATCATCATTTATAACTTAATTATATTATATATATATATATCACATATTCATGTTCCACATAACAATCCTTCTTTATTATAACCATGTAATCTTATATTACTTTAAATATAGCCACTAATAATATATTTAATTTATTGTATTCTTTGTTATTTTCTTCTCATTTATTTGATTTATCAAATAATTTATATTTTAATTTTATATCAATATAGAATTAACTATTAAAGTTTTTATAATTCTAAATTTCCAACACATTCAACTCCTCAATGCTATTACACTCTTAAGAATGAAAAAGAAAATTTTTAGAATGTATTTTTAGATATAAATTTTCATTAAATTCACATATTTAGAAGAATTATTGCTAAGTGTATCATCATCATTATAATATCGAAACGTCACAATATAATTAGATGATGTAAGCATAACATATCCACATTAAAATAAATCATGTGTAATTTCCCCATTAATCATTATTTCTCCATTATTATATGTAATGAATGAAAATAAAATATATTATCAAACATATTTTCTAATATGTTTTCTTATAATGCTATCATTTTCATTTTATTAAATTTTATATCCATATATCTTTCCACTTTTATGGAATTTCAATTTTTTAGTTCTCATGTTGAAATAAAAAATTATAAAATGATAAAAACCAGTTGATATTATCAGTAGTTATATTACCTAAAGTACCAAACCATTTTTGTTATATTGAGAAGTTGTTTTTCCCATGATTAGTTCCAAAAAAATTAAATTCATTAAGTGTTTCACTATGATCTTGAAGGTCCTCATATATTAAAATAATTAATCATATAATATATTAATAGTGTCTTTTAGTGAATCATCAAATGCATACACATTTTCAATGAAACTTTTATTATATTTACCATAATATTGAGTGACCTCTAAATATATTTGTTAAATTATCACACATGGAATATGCTTCATTACACTATATAACATTCATATAGTCTAACCTAACCAAATCTCCGACTAGTGAATATTTCTAATTCTTCCAACATCGAAAAATTTATTTGCTGAAAATTATAATCCCTTTATCATTCAAAATTTGTAAAGACCTGGAAATTCTGTGGAATTTTTTTTCTTAAATACATGGGAATTTTATGAGTCTGCAGTTTCTGATAGTGCTTCATTCTGAGGCCTGGAATGCCCGGAATCAATTTATGAAGTTTTGTTCTTGTACCTTCTGTAAACATAAGAGCAAGATTTTATATCTTTTGAACCAGTTCTTAGAACAGAAATCCGAGGGCACCGTTAAACATGAAATGTTGTTGATTTCTTGGTGTGACCACCACAGAAATATCATTTTAATGATAATGGAAGTTAGTTTTCAGTGTTTTTAATTTAATTAAATAAAAATAAAAGTGTCACTTTATTTTTATTTGTGGCTGTTTAATCCTCTAAGGGGAGGTTAGAGGTGGGGCGCACCCACACATAACCTCCCTTGGGAGGATATTATTTTATTGGGTCCCACCCAATGTTTAACAGCTTTTGTAATCAAAGAGGTGGGGCCTAAAAGGGGTTTAACCCCCTAAACTCCCCATAAATGGGGGAACTCTTGAACTTCCCCATAATGGTGCCAATTCACCCCAAAAGTAATTAAAGGCTTCAATTAATTAATTTTTGAAATCTTCTAAAATCATGTAAATGATTAAAATAATAGTGAGCCTATTATTTTTGGGTTTACATAATCTTTTTGTGAGCTTAAGAGAGGACTTGGAATAATTGAGGGAACTTCATCTTCTTGACGAAGAACACGAAGAACGCCCCTCACCTCGGAAGAATGATGAACACCATCTTCTTCCTTATTCAACCGGGTAAATAAAGTGAAGCATCGACACCCATGAAGTATGCCGAAAATGTCATCTCAACTCGTATTCTACAGGCTCTCCTCCTCTAACATTGACGGAATGGCGACCACCTTCCGCAACTTCATCAACGATCACCGAACTCGATGCAGGGGGATTTGATTTGTTTTATGTATGAGTTTTATTTCCAATCTTCTTCAATCAAATGTTGTTTGAGATAATATGTTTTTTAAGAATGTAATGAGGAGGGATCAGACTGCACAAACACAGTGCGACCCTCCCCCTTTGATTGATCACGTTTTTGGGAGACGGAGTAGCACAACGGCGATGACGAAAGAAAGAACCACGATGGAGAAACACGACCAGCAACGAACCGGCCGTGAGAAGAACTGGCAGCGCAAGGAACTCTGGGTCATTGTTGGAGCGCGGACCCATCGTGCTCCATTGAGGATCGGGGTGTGGCCAAGAGGGCCATGGTGGTGCCAGAGGGGCGCGACACTGTCGCACCACTCCCAAGGAAGAAGCCCAAGCCACGAAGGCCGCAGTGATAGGATGGGATGGGCGCGGCGCCGTCACGCCACACCTGAGTGGAACCACGACCAAATGCCATGGTAGACGGGAGAGGACGGAAAGCTGAGCCGGCCGCCAGTGGGTGCTCGACATGGAGGGACCCTTAGGGTCCTACGGTTCACCGAACCGATTCTAGGCACCGGTTCCTTCGGAAGTCGGGGGGCGCGGCACCCCCCCACCGTGGCTGGACTGACCATGCGGGCCGACCAGCCATGCCACGCAGGCTTGCCAGCCAAGCCATGGGGGCCTTCCAGCTGGGCTAGGACACCCATGAATCTAGCCTGCCACCAGGCCGAGCCACCCCATCAGGTCGGGTCGGACGCACGGACCGGGTCGAACCACTGTACGAACCTGTTTAACCTGAAATCACTTTTTCATCTGTATATTGGGCTACGGGTGTCCGATCGACGAACCATCTATGAAGATGGAAATATCAGAGCAAGATGGTTCTTTAGGTAGACCCCACTTGAGGTTTGGATGCTCTTGGGGTACAGACGGGTTGGTTTGAACATAAAATCCAACCGGGCCCCTGGAACGGAAATGCCAATAACTCACAGACCGGGCGTCCGATTGGCGCACCGCGTATCGCGTTTGGTTCCTTATGATGAGACAATACTACGGGATACATAAAATCAAGACTTTGGGGTATTTGATGTATCAAAACTTGTCTCGAGGAGTGGACCCTCCCAGAATCGAGCATTCTGTGTGCAGGAACCTTATAACTGGCTACAACTGAGAAGATTGGATCCTACGCGGACGTAATACTGTACCAAGATCCTCTGTGGGTTCGACAGTGATGATAATTTACTTGGACTTTATTTGGGTTCCACAGAGATGACTTCTGTACTGGGATCCTCTGTGGGTTCGACAGCGATGACTTCTGTACTAGGATCCTCCGTGGGATCAATGGCGCTGATACTGTTCCAGGATCCTACATGGGTTCAACAGAGGAGATGATTCAGTGGCTACACCTAATCTTCTCTACCCCTCTATATGAGTTGCATACCTGGGTGAGCTGAGTCTTGTATTTTAGTTTTTAACATTGAGATTACTGACTTTACTTCTTTTGTGTAATGGGTTGTGCTTGGGCTCGAGTGTTGGAGCCAGACTGTGTTTGGTAACATAGGTATATGTATGGGAATATACCTAAGTAGGGATGGTTGATACTTCATGATTGTATCTTACTACTGTGGTTTATCCTTAATGGATTCAGGGAGACCTTTAAGGGTCTTGGGGTCCCCTACTAAGTATTGTTATACTCACCCCTGCACGGGCTTCACCATCACCTTTTTGTGTTCTCTGCAGATGACGGTCAGTAGTGATGGAGGCTAAGGGTGACGGACCAGAGGCTGCTCAGAGCTAGACTAAACAGGATGTACCTGGAGGAAGAGTTGTTTGAGATTTGTACCTACTCTTCAGGTTAGATTTCCAGTGGATGAACTAAGAGTTATTTTCCCTTTTTTACTTGTACTTGTACTTGTTGTTTATTTGGGTTTGTATACTAGCCCACTTACTTTCATCACACCTTTATTGTCTTTATTAGAATTTTTTTCTTCTACTGCATTTGTTTAGACTGTTTGTGTTACATATTTAAAGGCAATGCCTTCCTATTTTATCATGGATTCGCCTTTGGTGCTAGTCGCTAGCCCATGGCCTATGGATAACAGGCTTGGGGAAGTCACGGCACAGACCCTGAGGAAGGGTCATAACAAATTGGTATCGTAGGAGTCGGTTCTACTATATAAATTGAACTATAATTCTTTTAAAGGAAATATTGTTATGTGTTTTGTGTGTGGTTATCAGTTTATGGAAACCTGTGTTGGTGCGGCGGCTGATGTATCCATACACTAGGACTCTGACTTCTGATTTCTAACTCAGTGGACGGAAACAGTGATTTTATATATATTTACTTTGAAATTTTATCTTCAGGATTACTTTGCGTCAGCTCACCAAGTATATTTTTTTGACCACGACGCACCTATTTCATTTCAGGATGGCCACACGTACGCAGCCAGCTAGGGTTCGGAGTTTTGTACGAGATGGTATCCCATCGAGTGACGAGGCCTCGGTGCAGGGCCCCATCACAGTGGAGTTACTAGAGGTACCATTACCTAATGGGCCACTGATACCACCAGCTCCAGCAATATAGAGTGCACACCTTCTCAATGAATTGCACGAGTTCCAGTGCTAGACGCTACCCAGGTTCAAGGGAGAGATGGAACCACATGCAGGTGAGGATTGGCTGGAGGCTGTTGTGAGATTTTTTAGATTGGTAGAGACACCAGCCGACCTCATGGAAATCCATGCTACGAGTCTCCTGCATGTAGGAGCAGGAAGATGGTGGAGCCTGATGCTCCAGGTGCATGACGAGGCATTACTACTCTGGGTAGACTTCGAGAGTCTCTTTTGGTCAGAGTTTGTTCATGCTACCCTTCATGTGGTGCGGATACAGGAATTAATGCATCTGTTGCAGCGTAACATTAAGCTAGTTCAGTACTCAGCGAGGTTCAACAACCTCTCACGCTAATCCACAGATATGGTATGAGACCCATTATTTAGGGCTCAGACCTTCAAGTAGGGGCTCATGCATTAGATCAGGGCTTCGATGATCTCCCTCAGCATCCCGACGCAGGCGGGGGTGCTGGAGTGAGCCCTTCTTATAGAGAGTTTTCATGCTGAGCAGTCACCAACAGCGAGACCCACCACATGGTGACACATTGCAGAGTCTTCTATAGCTGACAGTAGACAAATGTTGCAGAGGTCCAAGCAGACTAGGCCATTAGGTGGGTGAACCCATGATACAGGTTTGGTTGTGTAGGAAACACGAGACAGATCCAGCCATATGAGGAGCAGATAGTTCTATGAGTGTGACGAGCAGGGTCACATGGCTCGTGACTGCCCGAACCACCATACAGAGGATCAACAGACAGTAGAGGGACATCCCATGCAGAGGTAGAGGTTTGACCATGGTGGTCCGTAGGGAGATGGCGGATGTGGTAGAGGAGTTGGCCGAGTAATAGGTTGTGGACGACATTTCGAGGTCCTTCCACCACCACCACCAGGTTGTCCACGCCAACCATAGGGAGCTGGAGAACATAGTTGGGCTCAGCTCCAGGCAGTCGAGGCCTATTACCACGGTGCACCTGAGATGATTCAAGGTACTATCTGTGTCTACTACACCCTTGTTGCAGTTCTTATAGACACAGGTGTGAGTCGTTCTTTTATTTCCATTTCCTTCATTTGGAGCTTGGAGATTCCTACGGAGCCATTGGCTCAATCATTATGCAAAGAGACTCATACAAGAGTAGACTCAATGATTACACACTGCTTCCAGCAGTGTGAGTTTACTCTATGAGGCGATAGCTTTGGCTGGGATCTCCTCATAGAGGAATAGAGGCCTTACGACGTCATCTTGGGTATGGACTGGTTATCCATAGTTCATTATCAGATTGACTGCCTAAGGTGGAAAGTGTGGCGTGTCTGCGAGGATGTGATGAGGTTTAACTTAATTGGCAAGAAGGGAGCCTTTGCAGAGCATGATTGAATTACCTAGAGGAGGGACAACCGATCACAAATCCGTTGGCTAGCCTCATTCTCAGGGCGGTTGATGTGCGGAGTCCGAATTTTCCTGCTGTGGTGGATAAGTATGCAGTTATATTCCTTAATGATGTTCCAAGACTACCTCCTCGTAGTGAGGTAGACTTTTACATTAACTTGTAACTCGAGACGACACTGATATCCACTCCAGAATATCGGATGGCTCCTGTGGAGCTTCACCAGCTACATGAACTGCTGGAGGACAGGTAGGGGAAGGGATTTATCCGACCCATTGCTTCACCCTAGGCATTTCCGATTTTTTTAGCCAAGAATTTGGATAAGAGATTGCATCTATGTGTTGATTATAGATGCCTGAATCAAGTGACCGTGAAGAAAAAGTACCCACTCCCGAGGATTGGCGACCTCATTGATCAGATGAATGGAGACCGATGGTTCTCGAAGATAGATCTTCGGTTGAACTATCACCAGCTCAGAGTACATGATGAGGATGTGCGGAAGACAACCTTCAGATGCTGGTATGGACACTACGAGTTCCTAGTTATTCCATTCAGCATAACCAACGAACCAGCAATTTTCATGGGACTCATGAATAAGATATTTCATCCATAACATGATCTATTTGTGGTAGTCTTCATCGATGACATTCTGATCTACTCAGCTACTGAGGAGAAGCATGCCTACCATTTTCTGGTAGTAATGGACACACTCCATGAGCACCAGCATTATGGTAAGCTTTAGAAGTGCCAGTTTTGGATCTGAGAGGCACACTTTCTGGGACATGTCATCTCAGAGGCTAGAGTTGTAGTGGTTCCAGGAAAGATCGAGGCAGTACTTTCATAGGAGCCACCAAGGAGTGTGACAGAGGTACAGAGTTTTCTGGGACTGGATGGGTACTATCGGAGATTTGTGCCATACTTCTCCAGTATTGCAGCACAACTTTTAGCATTAACAAAGAAGCGGAAACCCTTCATGTGGTCGGAGAGATTCCAGTAGATCTTTCAGGATCTGTGGCTGATGTTGACTAGTGAACCCATCTTGAGGCATCCAGAGGAGGGCCTAGGGTACGTAGTATACTGTGATGCATCAGTGACCGGACATGGGTGTGTCTTGATACAGGAGCAAGCAATGATCGCTCATGATTATCAGTATTTGAGACTGTATGAGCCGAACTACGCTACCCATGATGTGGAGTTAGCAGCATTGGTCTTCACCATGAAGATGTGGTGGCACTATCTGATGGGAGAACGTTTTATAGTCTACTATGACCACCAGAGTCTTAGGTACATCATCTCGCAGAAGGACCTGATCCTGAGATAGTGGATTTGGATTTAGTTCCTCTAGGATTATGAATTTGAGATAGTCTATACTCCTGGGAAGGGGAACATTGTAGCATATTCTCTCAGTAGGAGATCAGGCATTCAGTTTCTAGGAGAGGTGACATAGCAGCTGGCTGCGTTGCAGATATCCTTTGTGGGTAGAGATGGAGCATCCTTTCTACAGTCATTCATAGTCACTCCTTCACTTCTTCAGTGAGTTAGGGAGGAACAACATGGAGACAGTGATTTTGAGATGTGACGTGATCAGATATCCATAGGGAAGGCACCTTATTGATTTTTTGAAGGTGGGGAGCACATCATTCTCTTCAGAGGACGTACCCTGGTTCCAGTTGCACTTCAGGAAGAAGTGTTGAGGGAGTTCCACACATATCATTTAGCGGTACATCTAGGAGTGGCGAAGATGTATCAGGACATCCGATGATTTCACTAGTGGCCAGGTATGAATAATGGAGTAGCAGGGTTTGTCGCACGATGCCTCAATTGTCAGAAAGTGAAGGCGGAGCACTAAGTTCCAACAGGATCAGTTCATCCTTTAGAGGTACTAGAATGGAAGTGGGATGTAATATCCATGAATTTCATGATGGGGCTTCCACGTACTTTCAGGATTCATGATTCAATATGGGTGATCGTTGACCAACTCACTAAGTCTTCCCACTTCCTACCGATCAGAGAGCAGGGTTCAGAAGAGATCTTGGGATACCTCTACATACGAGAGATTGTATAGCTTCATGGTGTTCCATCGATGATCATATCTGATCGAGATTCTCGTTTCACTTCCCAACAATGGAAGGGTTTTTAGGAGGCTTTCGGGATGTTGCTTCGCTTAAGCAACGCCTTTCATCCTCAGACGGATGGTCAGAGTGAGATGACCATTCAATGTAACATCCCAATGTTTTCTGAAAATGAATTGAAAATTCTTGAAATTTTGTTTAAGGTATATATTTATAAGTATCCTTTAAACATAATTTTATTTCTTCTATGATTTGAATTTCAAGAAACGGTCATCTACAATTGGGTTCAGTATGTTATTTAGAGTCTGATGAAACAAACTTGTTTTTTTGGTGAATAGTAACATGCCCTTATGAATATTAATATGAATAGTAATATGAACTCATTAATAGTAAATAATAATATTATTTTATTTTCCCATGGAAATAGGATAATGGGATCATAATTAATTTTCCAATTTCACAAGAAACTAGTTGCATTTAAATATTGTTATTTTTCGAATTTTTTGTGACCTTATTTAAAAATTAAATTAATAATATTTAGAAAATTATTTTTGAAAAATTGAGTTCATTTTTGAATTCTACACATCGAAAAATGGTTGGGGTAAAGTTTTGGAATTTTTCTGAAACTCTTGAATTTTCGGTGAATAGTGAAATACGATAAAATACCGTATAATCAATTTATCGGTAAATATGCACTATTTATGACATCATAAGTGATGAAAGGACACTTGCCTCAAACTCACTTGATATTTTCACTAATTAAGGCCACTTTACTTGAGATTATTCATAGTCTTGATAAAAATATTATAATAATAATTAAAATAATCTAAAATACCTCCCCTCCTCCACTATAAATATCACCCTCACTCCCCTCTTCCTCCCACACCTCTCAAGCCTTGAGAATTGTCTAATTTCTTCCAAATTCCCTCCCCAATATTCTTCCCCGCGTCCTAGAGCTTCTGGTCTCACCAAAATACCAAAATCAAATCCCTTAAGAAGGATCTCAAGGAGAAGAGATCAAGAGGTAAACATCCTCTTTCATTTTCATTCTTTCCTTCCATTTTATGTTATTATCTTCCTTTCCCTTTGTCTTTTGTTGGGATATTTCATTAAATATTTCCCCTTACTGTCCAAATTTTGTATGAATGATGAGATATTCCATTCCTCTCATCAATCTTGTTTTTATGAAATTTTAAGAGACGTCGTTAGGCTGCCGAATTTCCGTAAGAAATTTCTCATGTTTTCTTTATTTCATGATTCCTTTTCTTATTCCTTCACCCCCTCTTATCCAAGAGGCATGAAATTTCCAGAATCATGTATATTCTGTATGTTTTCATGTTCATGGAAAATTACAAATCATTATTCCTATCCTCTCTCACTTATTTAAAGAATCAAAAAAACATTGTCCATTTGTGTCGAATTACCGATATCATGGACGATGTATTTTCAATTTCCATTAATTATTTCAAGTCTGGTCATGAAACCATTTATATGGTTGAAACAGGTTATAATATATGTTTTATGACTCATATATTGTTCTACAATTATTTTGTACTCATGATTAAAATTTATAAGACTAAATGAAGTTGTAATTATCAAAGAACCACTTAAATGATCTAAACGAACATAATTAATGTTTTAACTTATTAATAATCATCATATAAAGAATCAATGTGATAAATGGTAAAATTTATGGTACTAGAAATATGTAAATACTACTCCATTCCAATTCTGGAGTTTCACTTCCGATCAACAAGAACGATTCATCATGAACTGATTGTGAAAATCACAAAAGAACTCACCCAAAATAATGCAAGGAACAAAATACTAACACATAAGGGGTGAAATGAGGTTATGAAATGACCATATAAGATGTTATAAACATGAACATGTTTTTATAAAATACTAATAACACTCTTTTAACCATTATACAGGAGGTTTAAACAATTTTGAAGTAGGACAAGCCTAAGGTAATGGAATTCTTAACCCGATTTCCATTCTTTGGGTTAACCTTCTACTTTATAATTTATGTGCTATTTAAACTGTTTGTGTGATGGGTTCTGTTTATATTATGTTTAATTATGTGTATTTACAGAGTATATATATATTCCATCCACTAAATTAAGTCTCACTTCATGTATATGATGTTTATAAGGGACTTTTCTTCTAAAACCCTCTTTTAAAATTCTGTTTTAAAAGATTCAAAGGCAATGTTTTTAGGATATTGTTTATGTTGTGTGATTATGTTTTGGTTATTGTGAATTGTTTATGATAAAGGGTGGGACCTATATTTCCCTCCAATGCATTGGGTATGAGTAAGTTGGAGGTCGGCCGTATGGTTACTCCAAGTGTAACTGTGATGGTTACACAAAGTAAGGTAGCCGTGAGGGTTACAAATTTTAAGGTAGCCAAGATGGTTACGAGATTATGTAAGTAATGCCCCAATATACCTCTATGATTATAATTATGTTTGTGTTGATATTGTTTAAATCTCATGTTACACAAAGTAAGATTTTATGGGTGGAAATCATGTCTTTTGAAAATGTTTTCATACGTCATGCGTATTCATGGACTAATGTGATTTTTCCTTCTTTTTCATACCTTACTGAGCTTTTGTGCTCATCCCAAGTTTCTAAATCATTTTCCACAGGTTAATGGATGATTAATACAAGGAAGGAAGACATGTTAAATGTTGAAGAATTTTCAAGGAGTCTTGTTTTGTGTTTTAATGTTTTATATTCTGAGGAAAATGGAAACTGATTTTATGGTATCCACTATGTAACAATGTGTAATGTTATGAATGTTTTGTCTTAATTCTCTAAATATATAAACTTGAAAAGATCCTCAATGTAAAATGAAGTGTTTTCTTGATTAAATTGATGATTATGTATGAAATAAGTGTGGGTCCTTATAGTTGGTATCAGAGGTCGGTTTAGAAAACTTTAGGGATTTGGAGTTCTTGTGAGACACGTGATTAGTCCCTATATCAATTATTTCAGTTAAATCCTTGTTTTATAACATTTTTTAGGTCAAGTAGTGTCGGTTACGAATGGAAGGAGAAGGATCTCAAACAACATTCCTATCTCTTCCTGATGACATGATTGCAATAATTATTGCAAAGTCATCTTTGGATGATTGTGAAACTTTTTCTAGCATACAACTCACTTGCAAGCAGTTTTTTTGAGATATCAAACACCTCCTCTATACCTCGTTATCATCATGGATCATGGGTTGTTTTTAGACAAATACTATTTTCACAATATTCACATAATTTCACGAAAGGTAAATATTGTCAAGGTATTTTCAAATATTTTACCTTATCACAAGAATTTGAAGCATATTATGATTTTAAAAATGGTGCTGAGGAAGGAGACCCTTGCACAACCTATTTATATTTTCTTTTAAAATATAGTATCACATCACATACTTATGGTATTTTAAAAAGACCAATAATAGAAAGTTTCAACTCAATTTCGGTCTGACTATTTTATAGAAATCATGTTTTATCAGATGTTTTGGAATTATATGTCATACATGATTATTTTCCAAAACTGTTTTTCTGTGAACACCCATATGACCCATGTTGTACGAGGTGTATTTGGATGGAGGAAGCAAATGATTTTGAAGGATCTCAAAATAATTGTTGTAATGCGTGGGACTTCTACCTATGTGAACAAGATGACGATGAAACCGAGTGGACACCTTGATCAAGGTACCCTCACTTGATTAATAAGTAAATAAAATTGCGAGGAAGCAATTTCAAGAAGGTGGGGATAATGTAATATCCCAAGGTTTTATAAAAATGAATTGAAAATTCTTGAAATTTTGTTTAAGGTATATATTTATAAGTATCCTTTAAACATAATTTTATTTCTTCTATGATTTGAATTTCAAGAAACTGTCATCTACAATTGGGTTCAGTATGTTATTTAGAGTCTGATGAAACAAACTTGTTTTTTTGGTGAATAGTAACATTCCATTATGAATAGTAATATGAATAGTAATATGAATAGTAATATGACCTCATGAATAGTAAATAATAATATTATTTTATTTTCCCATGGAAATAGGATAATGGGATCATAATTAATTTTCCAATGTCACAAGAAACTAGTTGCACTTAAATATTGTTATTTTTCGAATTTACTGTGACCTTATTTAAATATTAAATTAATAATATTTAGACAATTATTTTTGAAAAATGGAGTTCATTTTTGAATTCTACACATCCAAAAATGGTTGGGGTAAATTTTTGGTATTTTTCTGAAACTCTTGAATTTTCGGTGAATAGTGAAATACGATAAAATACCGTATAATCAATTTATCGGTAAATATGCACTGTTTATGACATCATAAGTGATGAAAGGCCACTTGCCTCGATCTAACATGATATGTTCACTAATTAAGGCCACTTGATTTGAGATTATTCATATTCTTGATAAAAATATTATAATAATAATTAAAATAATCTAAAATACCTCCCCTCCTCCACTATAAATATCACCCTCACTCCCCTCTTCCTCCCACACCTCTCAAGCCTTGAGCATTGTCTAATTTCTGGAAAATTCCCTCCCCAATCTTCTTCCCCACGTCCTAGAGCTTCTGGTCTCACCGAAAGACCAAAATCAAAGCCCTTAAGAAGGATCTCAAGGACAAGAGATCAAGAGGTAAACATCCTCTTTCATTTTCATTCTTTCCTTCCATTTTATGTTATTCTCTTCCTTTCCCTTTGTCATTTGTTGGGATATTTCATTAAATATTTCCCCTTACTGTCCAAATTTTTTATTAATGATGAGATATTCCATTCCTCTCATCAATCATGTTTTTATGAAATTTTAAGAGACGCCGTTAGGCTGTCGAATTTCCGTAAGAAATTTCTCATGTTTTCTTTATTTCATGATTCCTTTTCTTCTTCCTTCACCCCTCTTATCCAAGAGGCCTGAATTTTACAGAATCATGTATATTCATTATTTTGTCATGTTTATGGAAAATTACAAATCATTATTCCTATCCTCTCTCAATTATTTAATGAATCAAAAAAACATTGTCCATTTGTGTCAAATTATCGATATCGTGGACGATGTATTTTCAATTTCCATTAATTATATCAAGTCTGGTCATGAAACCATTTATATGGTTGAACCAAATTATAATATGTGTTTTATGACTCATATATGGTTCTGAAATTCTTTTTTACTCATGATTCAAATTTATAAGACTAAATGAAGTTGTAATTATCAAAGAACCACTTAAATGATCTAAACGAACATAATTAATGTTTTATCTTATTAATCATCATCATATAAAGCATCAAAGTGATAAATGGTAAAATTTATGGTACTGGAAATATGTAAATACTACTCCATTCCAATTCTGGAGTTTCACTTCCGATCAACAAGAACGATTCATCATGAACCGATTGTGAAAATCACAGAAGAACTCACCCAAAATAATGCAAGGAACAAAATACTAACAAATAAGGGGTGAAATGAGGTTATGAAATGACCATATAAGATGTTATAAACATGAACATGTTCCTGTAAAATACTAATAACACTCTTTTAACCATTATACAGGAGGTTTAAACAATTTTGAAGTATGACAAGCCTAAGGTAAGGGAATTCTTAACCCAATTTCCATTCTTTGGGTTAACCTTCTACTTTATAATATATGTTCTATTTAAATTGTTTGTGTGATGGGTTCTGTTTATATTATATTTAATTATGTGTATTTACAGAGTATATACATATTACATCCACCCAATTAAGTCTCACTTCAAGTATATGATGTTTATAAGGGACTTTTATTCTAAAATCCTCTTTTAAAATTCTGTTTTAAAAGATACAAAGGCAATGTTTTTATGTTATTATTTATGTTGTATGATTATGTTTTGGTTATTGGGAGTTGTTTATGATAAAGGGTGGGACCTATATTTCCCTCTAATTCATTGGGTATGAGTTAGATGGAGGTCGGCCGTATGGTTACTCCAAGTGTAACTGTGATGGTTACACAAAGTAAGGTAGCCGTGAGGGTTACAAATTTTAAGGTAGCCAAGATGGTTATGAGATTATGTAAGTAATGCCCCAATATACCTCTATGATTATAATTATGTTTGTGTTGATCTTGTTTAAATCTCATGTTACACAAAGTAAGATTTTATGGGTGGAAATCATGTCTTTTGAAAATGTTTTCATACGTCATGCATATTCATGGACTAATGTGATTTTTCCTTCTTTTTCATACCTTACTGAGCTTTTGTGCTCATCCCAAGTTTTTAAATGATTTTCCACAGGTTAATGGATGAGTAATACAAGGATGGAAGACATGTTAAATGTTGAATAATTTTCAAAGAGTCTTGTTTTGTGTTTAAATGTTTTATATTCTGAGGAAAATGGAAACTGATTTTATGGTATCCACTATGTAACAATGTGTAATGTTATGAATGTTTTGTCTTAATTCTCTAAAGCTCTAAACATGAAAAAATCCTCAATGTAAAATGAAGTGTTTTCTTGATTAAATTCAAGATTATGTATGAAATAAGTGCGGGTACTTATATTCAGACTCTCGAGGACATGCTCTGTACATGCTCCCTTGACTTCAGTCATAGCATGGATGATCACTTACCCTTGGTAGAGTTTTCATATAACAACAGCTACCACTCCACCATTGGGATGGAACCTTTCAAGGAACTTTACAACCAACCTTGCAGATCGCCTCTATGCTAGACTGACCCATGGGAGTTAGCTCTTATGAGACTAGAGACAATGTAGGCTACAACGAAGAAGGTTCATATCATCCAGGAGCGGAAGAAAACTGCACATAGCAGGAAGAAGTCCTATGATTATAGGAGATAGATACCACATGAGTTTTAGGATGGTGACCACGTATTTCTACGGGTCTCACCTCGATGAGGTCTATAGAGATTTGGTCGAGGCGGCCAAATATCTTCATGATTCATCATACCATTCTAGGTCCTCAACATAGGAGGCGAGGTGGCTTACTGCTTGTCTCTTCCATCTCAGTTGTATTGAGTGCACGACATCTTCCATGTATCTCGGCTGAGGAGATATGTTCATGACCCTTATCACATCATCGACCACAAGGAGTTGGACATCGATGATGGAGAAAATTTCATGGAGGATCCATTGGAGATTGAGGATCGACTGAAGGGGGTCCTATGTGGATGGAAAATACATCTGGTGTGCATTTCCTGGCAGCACGGGAACCTCTAGGAGAGAAGATTGGAGCGGGAGGGTCAGATGCGTGCTGAGTACCCCCATTTGTTCCCTTAATATGAGTTGTAGCTTACGAGGATGTAAAGCCCTGAGGTGGGGAGATTGTAAAGATTCTAAAATTCCATGCAAATTTCTTTCTTAAATACCTCGTAATTTTATAAGTCCGCTGTTTCTTGATGGCACTTAATTCCGAGGCCCGATGTTCCCAGAGTCATTTTCTGAGGTTTTGTCTGAGTATGTTTAGTAAACGCAGGAATGAGATTTTATATCCTTTGAACCGGTGCTCGGAACTGAAATCTGAGGGCACCGTTGAACTCTCAGCGTCGGTGATTGTATAGTGAGACCATAAATGCCATTTCATTTTAACGAGAATGAAAGTAAGTTTTTGGGGTTTTTAATTAAATTAAACAAAAATAAAAGTGTTACTTTATTTTTATTTGTGTCGGTTTAATCCGCCCAGGGGAGGATAGAGGTGGGGCCCACACACACATAACCTCCCATGGGAGGATATTATTTTAGTTGGACCCAACCAATGTTTACCACCTCTTGTAATCAAAGAGGTGGGGGCCACACGAGCTTTAGCCCCTTGAACTCCCCATAAATGGGGGAACTCTTGAACTTCCCCACAATGGTGCCAATTCAACCAAAAATTAATTAATGGCTTTAATTATTTAATTTATGAAATCTTTTGAAATAATTTCAACAATTAAAATAATAACAAGTGTATTATTTTTGGGTTGGCATAATCATTTGGTGGAGCTTAAGAGAGGAATTGGAAGAATTGAGAGCACTTCATCCTCTCAATGAAGAACACAAAGAACGCCCCTCACCTCCGAAGAACGATGAACACCATATTCTTCCTTCATCAAAAAGGGAAAGAAAGGAAAGAACCTCCACCCATGAAGTATGATGATGAAATCATGTCGACTCATCTTCTTCGAGCTCTTCCTCCTCTGACATTGACAAAATGATGACCGCCTTCCGTGACTCCGTCCACGATCACCGAACTCGAGGTAGTGGGATTTGAGGTTTTTTATGTATGAGTTTTATTTCTGATCTACTAAGTTCAAATGATGGTTGAAATATTCTATTTGTTATCAATGTAACGAGGAAGGATCGGACCACACAAATATGGCCCGACCCTCCCTCTTTGTTTGATCACGTTTTTTGGCAACGGCGGCGGCGTAACGGTGCTGTTGGAAGAAATAACTGCGGTGAAGCAACATGACCGGAAACACGCTAGACGCAAGAAGAACCGGCGGCGTAAGGGCCGCCAGGTCACCAGAGGAATGCAGTGCTATCATGCTGTACAGAGGATCGGGCATTGTCCAAGTGGGTTGTGGCAGTTCCGGAGTGGAGTGGGGCCGTCACACCGCGTACGAGGAAGAATCTATGGCCACGAAGGCCGCAACGGTCAGACGGGATTGGGGCGGCACCATAGCGCTGTGATGGAGAGGAACTACAACCAAAGGCAGCGGAGGACGGGAGAGGATGGTCAGCTGATCCATCCACCAGCAGGCTCTCCATAAGGCGGGACCCTTCGGGTCCTGCGGCTCACCGAACCAGTGCTAGGCGCTGGTTCCTTCGGAATCCAGGCGGCGTGGCTCCCCGCCAAAGTGGCCAGCCTGGCCACGCGGGCCGGCCAGCCAGGCCACATGGGCCAGCCCTCCGGGTCAGGCCGCCATGTGGTCCGGGCCGCCACCGGGCTGGGCCGCCCCATTAGGTCGGGTTGGACCCACCGACCGTGTCGAACCCCTGTCCGGACACGTTTAACCCGAAATCACTTTTTCATCCGTATATTGGGCTATGGGTGTCCAATCGACAAACTGTCTACGGAGAAGGAAATCATATAGAAAGACAGTTATTTTGGAATACCCCACATGATTTTTTGATGTAGTTGGGGTACTTCCGGGTTGGTTTGAATCTAAAAATCAACCAGGCCCTTGGAACAGAATTGCCAATAACTCACAGATCGGGCGTCTAATTGGTGCACCGTTTGACGCGTTTGGTTCCTTATGATGAGACAGAAATATAGAATTCATCAACTAAATACTTTGTGGTTGTTGATGTATTGACACTTAGCGTGATGATCAGACCCTCCTGGAATCGAGCGTGTTGTGTGCGGGAGCCTCATGACTGGCTGCGACTGAGATGATAGTATCCTACGTTGACCTAATACTATACCAAGATACTCCATTTTTTCAACAACGATAATATTGTACCAGGATCATCTGTGGGTTCAACAACAATGACTTCTGTTCCGTGATCCTCCATGTGTTCTATAGCGATGAATTCTGTACTGGGATCCTCGGGGTGTTCAACCGCGCTGATAGTCTTCCAGGATCCTACGTGGTTTTGACAGAGGAGATAATTTTTTTGTTACACCTAATCATCTCTACACCTCTACATGAGTTGTATACCTATGTGAGATAAGTCTTTTCTTTAATTTGTTAACATTGATATGATTGACTTTACTTCATTTATAGAATGGGTTGTGCTTGGGCTCTAGTGTTGGAGTTGGACTGTGATTGGTAACTTACGTATATGTATGGGCATATACATAAGTATGGATGGGTGATACTTCGTGATTGTATCTTACTATTGTGGCTTATCATTAGTGGATTTTGGGAGACCTTAAGGTGTCTCGGGGTCCCCAACTAAATATTTTTATACTCAACCATGCATGGGCTTCGCCTGCACCATGTTGTGTTCTGTACAGACGACGGTCAGCAGTGATCGAGGCTGAGGGTGACGGACAGGAGGCTGCTCGAAGCTGTACTAGATGGGGCGCTTCCTAGGGATGAGTTGTTTGATATCTGTACATACCCTTCAATTATGATTTCTGGTGGATGATCCAGGAGTTTTTTCCCTTTTTACTTGTACGTGTACTTGTAGTTCAGTTGGGTTTGTATATTGGCCCACTTACTTTCAACACACCTTTCTTTTCAATATTAAAACTTTTCTCATATACTTCTTGGGTTCAGACTGTGTGTGTGTTACAGGTTTAAAGGCAATGCCTTCCCTTTTTATCAGGGATTCACCTTTGTTGGTAGTCTCCAGCCCCTGGCCTATGGAAGGCGGGCTTGGGTTAGTCACAGCACGGGCCCTGAGGATGAGTCATGACACAATCACCCTCATAAATCCTAAGGATATAAAACAACTTATTGATATAATTTTGTATATTAAATGACAGAAAAAATTAACATTCCACTATAATATCATATTTATTCACCCTAAGTGATAATGACCTAAAAAAAGTGAGTAATGGTATATCAATTAAAATTAACTACTTTTTTAAGTATTATTAACATAACATTCATTCGTCCCAAATTTATAAATCATTAAAATATATGAAATTTAGATTTTGAATTTTTCAGCCACATTGGGAAATTTGTTGGTGTATACTGACAATGATGTTTCAATGTAGAAAAATAAACTAACTAATAATCATGTAAAATGCTAAGTGTAAGATAATTTCCCATATTAATTCATAATATTTCCTTATTTAATAACTAACAACTCTCTTACTTAATAATAACTCATTACCACTCAATAGTCATAATTAAAAAACATAAATCAGAAATGTGATGTGTTATCTATTTTTAAAGTAGTAATTTTCACTATTTATTAGAAGATTGATGATTTAAAATAATTATTTTTTATATATCAATGGATATTTCAAAAATATCCAATAGGTAATTATTTTCTATCAAAATATATATAGAATTTTCTAGGAATTATTATATTTTTCCAAACCATCATCATAAAAACTTCTCTCTTCATCGATTCAAGCGATTTTGACAAATGTTTAAAAAATATAATTTTTCTACAAACCATTAGGATAATTAAAATTTCATTCCCTATTATGTGATGATTGAATATGAGAAATATAGACATTTTTAACTCTTTATCTCATCCAGGTCCTTAATAACCAATTAATTTTAATATTTTCGAATTCAATAAACACAACCACATTACAGTGCATCATTTAATGTTTTGAAATATTTTCATTAAAAAATTAATCGCATTTAAAATAAAAGATAAATTCATATTAATAAATAATAAATTATTTCATGATAAATCCAATATAAATTTATTTGATGAATATAATATATCATTTCTTTAATATAATTGTGTAATCGGTTCTCTCTTAACCTCATTAGGTGTATTTAATTGATGTTGCTATAAAAAATGAAGCACACCCCATATGAATAAATATATTTATCAATAAATAAAATTGTTTTTCTATGTGAACTAATTAGTCTAAAACATAATATTCTAAGTCCTCCCTTCATGGCTATATCCTATATAGAAAATCCTGGTGTCATATTTTCAAAAAGCAATATACATTTTTCTTTTTTATATTCAGTCAACTATGTGACTCTGGGCACTCTATCTGATTTACCGAGAAGATGTGTGTTGTGAATGGAAAAGATGGTGCAACTGTTCTGCATGGAAAAGGTTCAAAGGGAAATCTCTACCTTGTAGGTGGGGAAGAAGATACATGTCTTTTATCCAGAGAGGAAGAAAACCAGTTGTGGAATAAGAGACTTGGTCATCTATGCCAACCATCTATGGAGGATCTCGTAATGTGTGATGCTGCTAGAGGCCTTCCCAAGCTATCACATGATTGCACTCATACATGTGATACTTTCCAACAAGGGAAGATCATCAGAAAGACATACATGCCAAAGGAACAGAAATCAACTAGAGTGATCGAACTGGTTCATGCTGATGTATGTGGCCCTATCTCACCACAAGCTATAAATGGGCAAAGGTACGATGTACTTTTCATTGATTACTATAGAAGAATGGCCTAGGTATTCATCATTACCCATAAGACAGAGGTGTTCAGTTTCATAAAGCAGTATAGGAGGGAATCATAAAAGATGCTTGGGTAGAAAATTTTGAATTTTTGTACTGATAGCGGTAAAGAATTCACAAACATTCAAGTTGGAAACTATCTCAAGAAACATGGGATAAGGCATCAAGTTTCATCTGTAATAACTCTCCAACAGAATGGAGTGGTTGAAAGGAGAAATCGGATCATCAACAATATGGCCAGAACAATGCTTATTGATAAAGACCTACCAGATAAATTTTGGAAGGAAGCAGTTTAGATATCGGTCTATGTTTCGAATAGGTCTTTGTTGTGTCCAAAGCAAGGGAAGACTCCGTATGAACTGTGGTACGGAAAGAAGCCAATGTTGAAATACTTTAGAATCTTTGGAAGTAAGTTTTTTATTCTCAACAAAGAAAATCATAGGAAGTTTGAGGCACGAGGAGATGAGGGGATATTCCTTGGATACTCTGGGAAAAGCAAAGCATATGAATTCTTCAACAAAATGCTGGGAAAAATAATTGATAGCAATGATGTCACTATAGTTGAAAATGAACAGAATACTCAACGATCCAGTGAACAGTTCCTGGATGAAAGTGATGATGAGGTAAGCAACCCAGGGGGACCAGAAGTGGCAGAAGCTGATTCAGAAGAAGATACTGATGATGAAGAAGAAAGTGTCAAGTCTGTGTCTGCGATGAAGCCAAGGAGTCGAGCTGAAATTGATAGGCAGAATATCATTGGTGATCAAACAGCTCCAGTTCAGACTCGAAAAATTAAATCATCACCGAAAACATCATTTTTATCTCAAATGGAGCCTAAATGTTTTTCCGATGCAGCTGAAGATGAAAACTGGGTTCAGGCTATGAACGAAGAGCTTGATCAGATCGAGAAGAACCAGACATGGGAGATTGTTTTGACGCCAGTAGACAAGAATGTCATTGGGACTAAATGGGTCTATCGCAACATGATGAATAAAGATGGCACAGTGATTCGGAAAAAAGAATGACTAGTGTGAAAGGGGTACTCCCAGATCGAGGGAATAGATATCGATGAGACATTTGCACCGGTTGCAAGGCTGGAGACAATCAGATTATTTTTGGCCATAACAGTGCAACGAAAGTTCAAAGTGTTCCAGATGGATGTTAAATCCGCATTCTTGAATGGGGTTTTGGAAGAGGAGGTTAAAATTGAGCAGCCAGATGGTTTTCTCATTCATGAGGATGAGAACAATGTTTGCAGGCTGAAGAAGGCATTGTATGGGCTGAAACAAGCACCAAGTACATGGTACTCAAGGCTTGATCAGTACTTGAAGAAGCTTGGTTTTTAGCATGGAGGAGTTGATTACAATCTCTATTTCAGTAATGACAGTAATCAAAGGATGATGGTGTTGGTTTATGTCGATGACATAATATTTGGCGGATCAGATGAAGCTCAGTGCAGACAGTTTTTCGAATTCATGAAAAATGAGTTTGAAATGTCAATGATTGGAGAGATAACGTTTTTCCTTGGTCTACAGGTGAGATAAGGAAGGAATGGAACATTCATTTCTCAATATAAATATGCCAAGGAGGTCCTGAGAAGGTTTGGAATGGAAAATTCCAAGGAGATGAAGACTCCGGTTGCCACCCGGATGAAATTATCGAAAGATGATGATGGAAAGACAGTTAATATCACAGAATACAGACAAATTATTGGATGTTTGTTGTACTTGACTGCAACAAGTCCTGATATTGTTTTCTCCACATGGAAAGCAGCGAAATATCAAAGCAATCCCAAGGAAAGACACATGATTGCAGTGAAAATAATACTTTGGTATATCCAAGGAACAATGGATTTCGACTTGACATATACTGACAAATCTCAGACAGAGTTATTGGGATATAATAATGCAGACTGGGCCAGTTCAGCAGATGATAGAAAATAAACGTCAGGTGGTGCATTCGATCTTGGTGGATTGTGTATTTCTTGGCTAAGCAAGATGCAGGATTGCATTTCATTGAGCACCGCAGAAGATGAGTATATTGTGGCCACTCAAGAATGCACACAGTTATTGTGGATGAAGCAACAGATTGAAGATATGGGAGTTGAAGTGAAGTCTCCGATCAGAATCATGTGCGACAACTCAAGTGCTATAAATCTTACCAAAAATACCGTCCATCATTCAAGGACAAAGAACATTGAGATTAAGTATCATTTTATCAAGGAAATGGTTGAGCATGGAATCATGAAGTTGGAGTATGTGCCTACAGAGCTACTGGTTGCCGACATTCTGACCAAGGCCTTATCCAAGGAAGATTTTCAGAGGCATCGACTGGCTCTGGGAGTTCAGTCGATTCCCCGCACTTGAAATAGTGTGGATGTGGGACCTCCACCCCCACCCCCTCTCCCCTAGGTATGATGTTTTTTTCCCTAATGTGCTGATTTGTGTTCTCTACTCTGTTACATACTATAAAGGTGTGAACTATGGGTTCGTTGACAAAGGGGGAGAAAATACTGTTTGTTAAAGGGGGAGAAAATGTGTTTGTTAAAGGGGGAGAATATAGTTATTGGGAGACAGTGTGGCATTTTGAAAAATCATGATTGATACGGGGAGAAGCTGACCAGTGGAGCAGCCAGATAGGGGGAGAAATGAGATAGGGGGAGAGTATTAAATCTGACGATTCTAGAAGTGATCGATCAAAGCATAGATATCACGACAACAGAGGATCGTGATAAAAGCATAACAGTGGTGTTGGAATGGTGAGAGAAGGTTTCTAGCTATCACGAATTGGGATCAATGTGGTTCAACAATTGGTATCAATTTAAGAATTGGTATCAGGTTGGAATCGACAATTGGTGTCTGACATGAAGTGATTCATTGATGATATTTTCATACTACTCTTGTTTCTCACGCCGAGCATTGCTCATGTGGGCTTAGAGTACGTGTTAAGTGATTCCTTGAATGCTATCATAATCGCAAGAGGCGAATGGTGGTAGCGGCTGGAAGAAGACTCAGTGAGGTATCAAAGTGCAGAAAATCATTCTGAGCAGAGTTGTGAAGAGTTGTCAACAAACCCAAAGGGGGAGATTGTTGGGAAAAAATCCCTCAAGGTAACATTGCAGTATTTTTGGGTTGATTTTGTTTGTTGACAAAGCAGGTTTTCATGTATATTTGTCGAGTTCCCAAGAAGTTGTTGACAATCCTTGTTGACAAAGAATGATGAAAAAGGAAAGGACGATCTAGAGGCGGTACAAAAGAGCAGTACAAGGTGGCGCCATTTCCCAGTGTTTTCCAAATTTTTGGGGTCCAAAATTTGGCATTTGGTGAGCATCGTGAAAAGTGGATTTCCATGAAGAGCATAATTTAATATGGCAAAGGCATGAATTTCGCGAAGATAGGATGAATGGTTTGGAAATCGCAAAGACCAGAAAAATGGAGGCGGTGAGTCTTCACGATTACGTCAAGTTTCGCGAATGGAAGAGGCTGAAGCGCATCGCCGCGGTGAAGGGATTTGCGAGGGTTCTTCGCGGAAAAGGCACGAAGGATTGTTGATGGTGATTCTTCGTGACTACGTCATGCTCTGCGAATAGAAAATTGCCGTGGTGCTTCGCGATTTTGACAGAATTCCGGCTGAATCTTTGAAGCTTCGCGATTTTAGATGATGTGGCGTTGAATTCGCGCGGAATGTCTGAGGGTCGGTGGAATTGCCTATAAATAAAGGCCGACCCCCTCGAGAGAAGTAGAGATAATTTTCAGAGAAGATCATTCGCTCTCGATTTGCGAAGGTGGTTCGCGGAGCCAGTGTGCTTCCCGAAAGAGGTGCTTCATGGCGGCTATTGTAGATTCGCGAAACCTGTGAGATCCGCGTTGGCATACTAATCTTCGTGAGGGTCGTTGCTTTGCTACGGCTTGAGCATCGTGAGAGTTCTTCGCGAGAGTGCTTCGCGAGAGAGCTTTGTGAAAAGGCAGGAGCTTCGCGAAGGCTTGTTTGAGCATCGCAAAATTGGGAGCTTCGTCAAGTAGGGTGCTTTGCGAAGTTACTTTCCAAAGGTAGTTGCCCAGTGGTCAGAGGAAAAGTGGTATTCATCAGTGGATGAAAGTTGGACTTTAACAGAGAATCTATCTACAGTTGAAAATGCATTCTTTCATGCAAATGAAGAGACCTACAGGTCTATAAACTGTGACTGGATTCCCTTCACAGAGCAGTGAGCTTAGGAAGAGGAAGTAGGTGATCCTCTCCACCGGTAGTGAGCCAGAGAGAGAGAAATAGGGAGTGACCCTTGGGAAAGCAATGATCTGACCCTAAACCTTGCAAAGGCAGTGATCTTAGGACAGAGTGACTGTACCCTAACATTGTAATCCACAGCTAGTGAAGTTTAGTGGAATTGGTACGACCGAAAACTTGTCTGCGTATGCTCCTTGGACGTAGCCCTTTGCGGTGAACCAAGTAAAATTGTTGTGTCCTGTGCATGGTTTACTTTCTGTTTACTTCGTGAAACAGGAAAGAGAGATAAGAGTGTTTTTCTTAACAGCAAAACAATATCAGAATGGGTGTTAATTTTAAATTAGTCATACCCTGATTCATCTCCCCTCTCAGGGTATTCAGCCTTGTGGACCTAACAAGAGTCTTCAAGAATCCCTAGATACTGAACTTCATTTGAGAACTGCCTACCACCTTCAAACAGATGGACAATCAGAACGGACTATTCAAACCTTAGAAGACATGTTCAGATCTTGCTCACTTGACTTTCAGGGTATGTTGTATCAATATTTACCTTTGGTAGAATTTTCCTATAACAATAACATCCATTAAAGTATTCAGATGACACCATATGAAGCGTTATAATTGGGAAATAAATGTTATTAAATTATACATAAATCATATACATCAATATGATGTCATATATGATCTTTTAACATTGATTTGTTAATAATATCTTAGTATTATCATTGTTTCGGGTGTTAACTTGCTCGTTTTATTTTATATGTTTTGTTATGTAAGACGTGTTTGTCATGAATAGGTTGTATCTTATTCATATCCAGAATTATATCTAGTCCTTAAACATTATTTTTAAATCATCAAATGATAATTATACTTGGATGGATACGATGGAGAATGAATCTCATCGCGTTAATGGAGACGGTAGTCCGTACGTACGCACGAGCGACAATATCATTCTTTTGATATTAAAATAATATTTAATTGGATGTTATATCATATATAAAGAATCAATATCATGTTATATTTATTATTTACATGAATTACAAGTCATTATTATACCCATCCAAATAATAATTTATTCAATAACAATTACACCACGACATGGAGACGGTAAGCCATACGTACACACGTATGGTGACATGTCATTGAAAGGATGGATCTAATACTGAAATATGGTTATAACATGTTTATAATAACATCAATGTATATATAATATACTAGAGTTATTATTTTATAATATTAATATAAAAGAAAGAAGAAGTGGAAGAAGAAAGGAACTTGAAAAAGGGTGGTGAAAACATTACCTCTTCTTCGTGTTCTTCCTTTTTATTTCATCAAAAGGGCTCCGTAGGATGGCTTTCTGATCAAAATAAAGACTCTAGGTTGTAGTGAGGGAATTTGAGAGAGTATTGGGACAGGTTTGGGCCGATCCAAAAGGCTTTGAAGGTGTAAATTAATGAGAAGGGGGAGTACCGTTTTATAAGAGGGGTGAGGGGCACCTTTGGAAAAGCTTGAAATATTATTTTATAATAAATAATTATTCGGTTTCTAATGGCTCCAAAGTGAATTATTTAAAGGTTAATGTGGTTATGGGTCTAAAACCAGTCAACTAATAGTATTTAGACAGGTTTGGGTCATTATATTAACCTTATTTTTAATTATTAACACTTAGTTAATTTGTTTCACTTTTACAATATATCTTTGTATTTTTATATTATTTGGTTAATAAACATACTATATACATCCAAGAGAACCCCAGGTGGCCCATTAATGATACACCTATCATGATAAAATAATCTTGGTAGATCCTTATATTTTTAGGAATTGAATATCAATTAATAATATAATATTTGTTTTAAAAACTCTTTTATGTCAATTTTGACACTATTCAATAATTGATTTTTGTGAAAATCATAACAGAATGATTACTTATAAAAAGGTTAATTAAATCAATCCTAACATGTCATATTAACCTAGAAAATTATTGGTATTTATAAAAAGTCTCAAACTACATTTATTTGGGTATTTATAATATCAATATTTATAATTTTTTATTAATTAGGTAATTACTGCATCACCATAGTGTCATATGAAAATTAACTTGTTTAATATCTAAAAATTATAAATAAAATACCATTATTTAGGAAATATTATTTTATTTCTAATGAATATTTATAGTTGAAAATCCAACATAAATTACCCTATGTAAAAATTGTTTTTCTAAAAGATATATTCTTTTGTCATTTTTGTATTTATTTTAACATAATTAAAATAAAGTGTCCCTATCACTTACAAGTGGCTCCATGGGGTCCCAAAATCAACCCAAAAAAGCCCATGGTCGGACATGTAACAACCAATAAGGTTAGGAAACGTTTTAGGGTAATTTCTTATTATTATAATATTAATTTTTAACCCATATTTACCGGATTTACCCTTTAACCATGGTAAATAAAATATTTACCGAAGTAATTATTCAAAATGTCTAAAAATGTGTTTCTTCCCACATTTAATGCACGATGGATATTCAAATTTTCCCTTCTTCCCTTTATTTCCATTCCCAGATTGATCAGAATATCTCTTATTCTCTTGCTTTGCTTTAAAGTCATATGACTTAGAGAATATTTTCTCTGTCTTGATAGCACATGAAACAATGTTTTAGTATGACGAGAAGGATTGTGATACTAATGGTCGACGGGGATATGGTTTTAACCCATAAAATAAACGATCAATCTTACTTATTCGGTTACGTATATAATATCCATCATACCTTGAAAACCTTGTAAAGTTAGCCTCATACTTTGCGACATTCTCATCCTCCTTTTGTCTCAGACTCAGAAATTGTCTTTCCATATCTGCTCGATGGTCACGAGGAAAGTATTTTTCTAAAAACAGATCTTTGAACTCCCTCCATTCCATATCTGATACTTCATCATCTTCCTTAATGTTTTGAATCAATGACCACCATTGATCAGCATCTCTAGTGAGGCGGTAAACTTCCATGATTACTTTTTCCCTTTCACTACATCCCAAAGCCTGGAATATTTTCTTTAGGGAACTTATCCATTGCTTAGCTACCAATGGATTTTTACTCCCATTGAACGTTGGTTTTTGTTGCCTCATCAAGCAATCTAACATTGATCATCCACACTGCGGATCAGGTTTCTCTATATGGGTAAGGTTATTAATCATAACCTGAGTGAGTTGTCTCAGTATGGTGATTAGCTGATCGGCACCAGTTGTATCACCAGCTCCACTATAATTATCTTAAGCAGGAGGGAAATCCCTACATGGAGTGCGTGTATTGATACGGTTTCCATTTCATCCACTATAATCCATTTCTAAACAATGGGACAAACTAGATCAGTTTATGAATCAAAATACACAATTCCATACTTATAAAACAATTAACATAAATTGAACTATTTATAGATATAATCCATAATCATAAAAATGTTTTCTTTGAAGAAGTATATACTCATAAACCCTTCATAATTATTTTTAATGATAATGAGATTTATCCTAATCATATCCCTTGGGAGTGGCGTAACCATGAGTGCAGCAACGCCCATTGTCTTGCACCAGTTCCCATTTGAGTCTATCACAAAGCGGTGTTTTCGTGTTTTACCCCTAGGTACATCTGTGCCAAAGCCGCCTCTACCAACTCGTATCCAGACAGGTATGTATTTCTCGGAAAATGCATAAAATCTCTACAATACCAAAATTCTCGGATGTTCTTATATAATAATCCTCAAATTCAATCTTAAATCTATGTGCTCTAATAAATGTTTATCTAAATCTGGCTTCCAAGGTTTGTACTAAACTTCCTCTAATACCAACTGTAACACCCCGACCCCATTTACCTAGAGTCGGTGCATTATTACATAACATGGCATGATCACAAGAAAGATCAAATCTCAAAAGGCCGATTAGTTTAGTAGCCTTGGAAACACTAGATATATTCATAAAGTTTTACATTACATCCTAAAAATGAAAACTACAAAAACATAGTAGCCATAGTTCACACTCTTATCCCATCATACTATCCCTGCAGGTCTTTCATAATTTACTTCTTCACATCCTCGGAAAAATAAAACATAGAAAATGGGTGATCTCAAATGCCCAGTAAGGATAACAATATAGAGAAAACTTTCATAAATAATAATAAACATTTAAAGAAATGTATAACTAAAACAAAAGCCTTTTAAACTTGAACTTCAGCATATAATGGAAAAAATAAAATGAAATAATTCCATTTACTTATTCACAAGGATATTCTACTAATCGAATAATCACATGCAATATCAATAACCACTTTCGTAATTATGGAATGCATAATGCCAAACTATCATAACCACATAGCCAATGCCTCATGCCAAGACTACAAATAAGATTTTGCCAAGGCCCTGTGCCAAGACACTAGTTTGTCTCATGAGACCTACCGATGCATCGAGGAGCTATAGCGGGCTCCACCTGTCAAATATTAAGTCCAATGCATTCCCATATGAAAAGGTTTAAACATAACATAATCATTCGTATTGAAACTAGCATACAAAATGTAAATACTTCATCCATAAACCATGAATGGTATAAAAATAACACATCCATAGTAAAACATATCACAAAACCTTCAATACAATATAGATGTTTCATATCATAATAAATCAACTTCAAATAAGCCTAAAATCCATTAAAGGATGTTGACATAGATTAAATCAAAACTATTTTTAGAAAAATTTCTCTTTTTATTTTGAAATCATTTAAGAGTCATATATTTATAAAATAAAACATTTTCTTGGAAAATATTCTTATAAGATTGTATGGGAAGCTTTGATGACTTTATAACGGTTGAATATAGCCGCACCTACCGTATAAGTTAAAAAAACATTCTTACCTTAATTTTGTCGAAAAGGTTAAAGGCACATTGTTTGGAAAATGACGGAAAGATTCCTTTATAAACCTCTTATAAAAAGTCAAACAAGGGTATAAATGACTTTAAACCATATTCTTGTAAATAGTAAAAATGTTTTGAAATACATTTCGAAGAAACATGGATGTAGATGATAAAAAAATCCAAGTAGATTATTACGTATAAACAACCTTGGAAAATGATGAGATTGCGAAATAAACCCTTAACTTGTACTTTTCCTTGGTTGAGGGTGGGTTAACATCATCTATAATGGTGAAATAATTGTTATTAAATTATAAAAAAATCATATAGATTAATATGTTATCATATATGATCATTTAACATTTCTTTGTAAATAATATCTTAGATTTATTGTCGTTTTGGGTGTTAACTTACTCGTTTTCTTTTATATGTTTTGTTACATAAGCTGTGTTTATTATGGATACGTTGTATCTTATTCATATCCATAATGATATCAAGTACTTAAACATTATTTTTAAATCATCAAATGATAATTATACTTGAATGGATACGATGGAGAATGAATCTCATCGTGTTCGTGGAGACTGTAGTCTGTACGTATGCACGAGCGATAATATCATTCTTTTGATATTAAAATAATATATAATTGGATGGTATATCATATATACAGAATCATTATCATGATATATTTATTATTTAAATGAATTACAAATCAATATTATACCCATCCAAAAAATAATATATTGAATAACAATTACCCCATGACGTGGAGACGGTAAGTCGTACGTACGCACGTATGGTGACATGTCATTCAAAGGATGGATAGAATAATGAATATGGTTGTACCATATTGATAACAATATTACAGTATATAGGATATACTGGATTCATTATTTTAGAATCAGAATAACAAAGAAAGAAGAATTTGAAGAAGAAATGAATTTGAAAAAGTGTTGTGAAAACATTACCTCTTCTTCAGGTTCTTCCTTTTGATTTGATCAAAAGGGATCCATAGGTTGGCTTTATGATCAAACTAAGGCCTCTAGGTTGTAGTGAGGGAAGTTGAGAGAGTATTTTTTCATGGTTTGGATGAACCAAAAGGCTTTGAAGGTGTGAATTAATGATAAGGGGGACTTCCCTTTTATAAGAGGGGTGAGGGGCACCTTTGGAAATGCTAGAAATATTATTTTATAATAAATTCATATTCAGTTTCTAATGGATCCAAAGTGGATAATTTAAATGTTAAGGTGGGTATGGGTCGAAAAATACTCAACCAATAGAATTTAAATTGGTTTGGGTCATTATATTAACATTATATTTTAGTTTTAACTCTTAGTTAATTAATATGACACTTACCATATAGTTAATAAACTTACTCTATACCTCCAACCGACCCCCCAAGTGGTCCATTAATGATACACCTATCATGATATAAGTCTCTTGGATGAACCTTAGATTTTTAGGAATTTAATATAAATTAATAATATAATATTTTTTTAAAAAACTCTTTTATGTCAATTTTGACACTATTGGGTATTTTGTTTTTGATAAATTCACAAAAACATTATTACTTCGAACCAAATTTATATAATCAATCCTAATATGTCATATTAACCTAGAAAATTTGTTTAGTTCATAAAAAGTCTCAAATTACATTTATTTTGATATTTATAATATCAATTATTTTAATATTTCATTAATTAGGTAATTACTACATCACCATTGTGTCATAAATAAATTAGATAATTTAATGTCTAAAAATTAAAAATAAAATACCATTATGTTGGAAATATATTTAGATTTTTAATGAACAATCAAAGTAGCCATTATGAATAGTAATACCAATTATTTTAAATTCATAAATTTTATTTTTCAAAATGGACTTCATTTTTGGATTCGGAATATCGAATTTAGCCTAGGGTGAATTTTTGTTATTTTTATGAAAAACTTCATTTTTTTGATGAATAGTGAAACTACTAAGTGGTAGTTAAAAAACTGAATATTTCATAAAACATAATTTTACCGCTTCTGTGAGTGGAATGTTGAAAATCCGAGAGACACGGTTAATCTCAAGGAGTAAAATGTGGTTCAATGAGATGAAAATAATTTTTGGTGAATAGTAACTTTTTACTTTTATTTACCACGATTAAAAGTAAATAGGGTAATTAAGGGTAAAAATAATATTAATATTACCCTAACACATGCCCTAATTCTATTGGACAAGTGTATCTCGACCAAAAACAACCTTAGGAATAAAATATTATCCTATAGGTCCACTTGGATTAGATTAGGACATTTATTATTATTTAATTCAAAGAAGAGTTAAAACAGTTGAAATCAATGATTATTTACTAAAAAAAATTTAATATAGGGTAATAAATAATATAAATTTGATTGTAAATATTAATTAGAAAGATAAAAATATTTCCTACATAATGGTATTTTATTTATAATTTTTAGACATTCTATAATTTAATTTATTTATGACACAATGATGATGGAGGAATTACCATAATAGCGAGAAATTAAAATAATTGATGTTATAAACATCCAAATAAATATAATTTTAGACTTTTTATGAATTAAAATAATTTCATAAGATAATATGACATGTTAGTATTGATGTAATTAATGTTTTTCTAAGTAATCATTCTGTTATGATTTAAAAAAAAATCAATTATTGAATAGTGACAACATTGACATAAAAGTGTTTTTAAAGCAAATATTATATTATTAATTGATATTAAATTCCTAAAAATCTAGAGTTCGGCCACGAAACATATATCATGATAGGTGTAATATTAATGGACCACTTGGGGTTCCCATGTAGGTATATAGTATGTTTATTAACTATATAATATAAAAATACAAAGTGAATGGTAAGTGTCAAACTAATTAACTAAGAGTTAAAACTAAAAGATAAGGTTAATATAATGACCCAAACCTATCAAACTTCTACTGGTTGAGTGTTTTTCGACCCATACCCACATTAACCTTTAAATAAACAACTTTGGAGCCATTAGAAACCGAATATGAATTTATTATAAAATAATATTTATAGCTTTTCCATAGGTGCCCCTCACCCCTCTTATAAAATGGCATTCCCCCTTATCATTAATTCACACCTTCAAAGCCTTTTGGTTTGGCCAAAACATGCCCAAATACTCTCTCAACTTCCCTCACTACAACCTAGAGGCCTTCGTTTAATCACTAAGACAACCTATGGAGCCCTTTTGATCAAATCAAAAGGAAGAACCCAATGAAGAGGTAATGTTTTCACCACCCTTTTTCAAATTCATTTATTCTTCAACGTCTTCTTTCTTTGTTATTCCCATTCTAAAATAATGAATCCAATATCTCCTATATACTTTAATATTATTATAAATATGGTACAACCATATTCATTATTCTATCAATCCTTTGAATGACATGTCACCATACGTGCGTACGTACGGCTTACCGTCTCCACGTCGTGGTGTAATTGTTATTCAATATATTATTATTTGGATGGGTATAATAATGATTTGTAATTCATGTAGATAATAAATATAACATGTTAATTATTCTGTATATATGATAAACCATCCAATTAAATATTACTTTAATATCAAAATAATTATATTGTCGCTCGTGCGTACGTACGGACTACCATCTCCACGAACGCGATGAGATTCATTCTCCATCGTATCCATCCAAGTCTAATTCTCATTTGATGATTAATAATAGTTTATAAGGACTTGATATCATTCTGGATATGAATAAGATACAACCTATCCATGACAAACGCGTCCTATGTAACAAAACATATAAAAGAAAATGAGTATGTTAACACTCGAAACAAAGATAATACTAAGATAATTTTAACAAATAAATGTTAAAAGATCATATATGACATCATATTGATGTATATGATTCTTTTATAATTTAATAACAATTATTTAACCATTATAGATGAGTTTAACCTACCCCCAACCACGGAAAATTAAAAGTTAAGGGTTTATTTCACAATCTCTTCATTATCCGAGATTGTTTATACGTAATAATCTACTGGGATTTTGTTATCATCCACATCCATGTTTCTTCGAAATGTATTTCAAAACATTTTTACTATTTACAGGAATATGGGTTAAAGTCATTTATACCCTTGTTTTACTTTTTATTAGAGGTTTATAAAGGAATATTTCCGTCGTTTTCCAAACAAGGTGCTTTTAACCTTTTCGACAGAATTAAGCTAAGAAAGTTTTTAACTTATATGGAGGGTGAAGCTATTCTCCACTGTTATAAAATCATTGAAGATTCCCTTACAATCTTATAAGAATATTTTCAAAGAAAATGTATTATTTCATAAATATATGACTTTTAAATGATTTCAAAATTGAAATAGATATTTCTTTAAAAAGAGTTTTGATTTTATCTATCTCAACATCCTTTGATGGATTTTAAGTTTATTTTGAGTTAATTTATTATGATACAATGCTTCCATATTTTATTGATGGTTTTGTGATATGTTTTACTATGGATGTGCTATTTTTATACCATTCATGGTTTATGATGAAAGTATTGACATTTCGTATGCTAGTTTTAATACAAATGTTTATGTTATGTTTAAACCTGTTCATATGAGGAATGCATTGGACCTAATAAGTGACGGGTGGATCCTGCTATAGCTCCTCGATGCATCGGTAAGTCTCATGAGACAAACTAGTGTCTTGGAACAAGGCCATGGAAAAATCTTATTCGTAGTCTTGGCATGAGGCCTTGGATATGTGGTTATGATAGTATGGAATTATACATTCCATCATTATGATAGTGGTTATTGATATTGCATGTGATTATTCGATTAGTAGAATATCCATGTGAATAATTAAATGGAATAATTTTATTTTATTTTTGCCATACTATGTTGAAGTTCATGTTTAAAAGTCTTTTATTTTAGTTATACATTGCCTTAAAAGTTTATTCTTATTTATGAATGTTTCCGCTATATTTTTATCCTTACTGGGCATTTGAGCTCAGCCCTTTTCTATGTTTTATTTTTCCCAAGATGTGAAGAAGTAAATTATGAATGACCTGTAGGGATAGTATAAGGGGATAAGAGTGTGGACTATAGAGATTATGTTGTTGTAGTTTTCATTTTTATGATGTAATGTAAAACTTTATGAATATATCTAGTGTTTCCAAGGCTACTAAACTAATCGGTCATTCAAGATATGATCTTTCTTGTGATTGTACCAATGTTATGTAATAATGAACTAACTCTGGGTAACTGGGGTCGGGGCGTTACAGTTGGTATCAGAGGAAGTTTAATACAAACCTTAGAAGCAATATTTAGATAAACTCTGATTAGAGTACATATGTTTAAGATGGACTTTAAGGATTAGTATTGAAGAACATCCTAGTATTTCGGTACTTTAGAGATTTTGTGAGTTTTCCGAGCAATACATACCTACCTGGATATGAAGAGGTAGAGGCGGATCTGGCACAGATGTACCTAGGGGTAAAACTCGAAAACACCGCTTTGAGCTAGACTCGAATGGGAACTGGTGCAGGACAACGGGCCTTGCTGCACTCTTGGCTACGACACTCCCGGGGTATATGCTTAGGATAACTCTCTTTTTCTTATAAATAATTAAGAAGGGTTTATGAGTATATAATTCCTCAGAGAAAACATTATTATGATTATGGATTATATCCATAAAAAGTTCAATTTGTGTTAAGTGTTTTATATGTATGGAATTATGTATTTTGATTCATAAACTGATCTATTTAATTCCATTATTTAGAAATGGCACCTAGTTGAAGAAATGGAAACCATATCAATGAACTCACTCCATGTAGGGATTGCCCTCCTGCTCAAGATAATTATAGTGGAGCTGGTGATGCAACTGGTGCCGATCAGCTAATCACCATACTGGGACAACTCACTCAGGTTATGAATAATAACCTTACCCGTATGGAGCACCCTAATCCGCAGTGTGGAGGATCAATTTTAGATCGCTTCATGAGGTAACAACCACCAACGTTAAATGGTAGTACAAATCCATTAGTAGCTGAGCAATGGAAAAGTTCACTAGAGAAAATATTTCAGGCTTTGGGATGTAGTGAATGGGAAAAAGTTATCAGGGCAGTTTACCGCCTCACTAGAGAGGATGATAAATGGTGGTATTTGATTAAAAACATTAAAGAAGATGATGAAGTATCAAATATGGAATGGAGGGAGTTCAAAGATCTGTTTTTAGAAAAATCCTTTCCTCGCGACCATCGAGCAGATATGGAAATGCAATTTCCGAGTCTGAGACAAAAGAAGGATGAGAATGTCACAAAGTATGAGGCTAACTTTACAAGATTATCAAGGTATGCTGGAGATTATATACGTAACCCAAGAAGTAATATTGATCATTTCGTTGGTGGGTTATAACCATTTCTCTGTTGAGCATTAGTCTCACAATCCATCTCGTCGTACCAAGACATTGTCTCATGTGCTATCAAGACAGAAAAAGAATTCTCTATGTCTTATGACTTTAAAGAAAAGAAAGAGAAGAAGAGATCTGATGATCAATCTGGGAATGGAAATAAGTGGAAGAAGGGAAAGGTTGAATATCCATCCTGTGGTTAATTTGGGATGAAACACCATGGTACTTGATTGAAGGGAATGGGTGACTGTTATAAGTGTGGTGAAAAGGCCACCAAGCTCGTGATTGTAAAGGGAAAAAGGAATCTACCAATGTTTAGTTCTACAATAGCAGGGAGATGGGACATTATGCAAATGAATTTACTAAGAGTCAGGGGAACTTACCTTAGAAAAGGCCAAGGGATCAAGGCCAAGCTTATGCTATCACTACTGCTAAGGTAGAAGCTCCGAAAAACGTGGTGGTAGGTAATTTAATGGTTTCCTCAAGTTTAGAAAATGCATTATTTGATTCTAGATCATCGCATTGTTTCATATCTTCCCAGTTTTCTAAGAAAATTAAATATTTCCAATTTGATTTAACAAGGGAGATAGCAGTTAAAACTCCTAAGGGAAGTATCATTGCAACAAATTTTTGTAAATCAGTCCCCATTAGAGCACATAAATGATCTTTATCTTCTGATCTCATCGTCATACCTATGATTGAGTTTGATATAATCCTCGTTATGGACTGTCATTCGGACCATGATGTGAAGATTTATTGTAAGAAGAAAGACGTTATGATTCTTGATTATGATGATATGAAACACCTTATCTTTAGAGCAGAATCGCCACCACCTCATTCTTATCTAGATCCATCCCCAGTAGCTCAACTAAATTCAATAATTGGGGAGCAAGAGAATGAAATGACTATGGGTGAGGAGTGGAATGTTCAAATAGAGGATGTACTTATTGTGAATGAATATGTAGATGTGTTTCTAGACGATTTACCTGGACATCCTCCAGAATGAGTAGTTGAGTTTTCCATTGATTTAATTCCTGGATCAAGGCCTATATCGAAGACCCCTTATAGAATGACCACTATAGAATTAGTTGAACTAAATAAACAACTAGGGGATTTGAGTAATAATAGATTTATTCACCCTAGTGTTTCTCCATAGGGAGCCCCTATTATTTTTGTTAAAAAGAAAGATGGATCTATGAGGTTATGTATCTACTTCAGGGAGATCAATTCTATAATAATAAAGAACAAGTATCCCCTACATCACATTGATGATTTATTTGACCAACTGCATAGAGCTCAATACTTTTCAAAGATTGAACTTAGATTTGGATACCATCAGTTGTGTGTAAAGAAGGAAGACATTCAGAAGACAGCATTTCGAACTAGGTACGGGCATTACGAGTTTACAGTAATGCCTTTTGGATTAACTAATGCACCCTCTGTATTCATGGATTTGATGAATATATTTTCAAGGAATATCTCAATGAATTTGTGGTGGTATTTATTGATGATATCTTGGTATACTCAAAAAGCTATAGAGATCATGAAAATCACTTGCGCATTATCCAGAAGACTCCAAGAAGACATAAATTATATGGGAAGTTTAGCAAGTGTGAATCCTGGCTTCATGATATTTCTTTTCTTGGCCATATTGTCTTTAAAGATGGAATCTATGTTGATCCTTCTAAGTCCAAGGAAATCCATGAATGGTCAGCACTGATTAGTATAACTGAGGTACGTAGTTTTATTGGTTTAGAAGGTTATTATCGACGTTTCGTCCAGACTTTTTCTCGGTTGGATAACCAATTAACAAAGCTCACATGTAAAGGGGTTTAATTTGTTTGGAAAAAAGACTGTGAATAATGTTTTGAAGAACTGAAAAGAAGATTAGTCAATGCTCATATATTGACTCTACCATTGGGGAATGATGCGTTCGTTATTTATAGTGATGCATCGAAGAGAGGACATAGTTGTGTCCTTATGCAGAATGATAGGGTTATTGCCTATGCATCACGACAGTTGAAAATTCACGAGAAAAACTATCCTACTCATGATCTCGATTTAGTAGCTGTGATCATTGCTATGAAGATTTGGAGGCACTACCTTTATGGTGAAAATTGTGAGATTTATACTGATCACAAGAGTTTGAAGTATATTTTCTCACAAAAAGAACTCAACATGAGGAAAAGGAGATGGCTTGAATTATTCAAAGATTATAATTGTACGATACACTACCACCTGGGGAAAACAAACAAGGTGGTAGATGCTTTGACCAGAAAGTATCATGGAGTTTTGAACAATATGAGAATTGAAAGGGATCCAATTTTCATGGATCTAGTGAACATGGAAATGGGAATAACCATGAAAGGTGAAACATCAATTTTTTTTCAAATGGTTTCCAAACCATCTTTATTAGAAAGGATTAAGAGTTCTCAGACTAATGATAAAGAATTTCAAAAGAAGATTAAAGATGTGAATGATGGGAGATTGAGAGACTTTGTGTATGAAGATGGAATTTTGAAATTTGGGAAGAGGCTTTGTGTTCCTGATATACCTGATCTAAAAAGGGAATTTCTGGATGATGACCATAGTTCCAATTTCTCTATACACCCTAGGAGAACCAAAATGTATAGAGATATGAAGGAACATTTTTAGTGGGACAACATGAAGAGGGAGAATGGTGATTTTGTGTCAAGATGTATGGTTTGTCAACAAGTAAAAGCTGGAAGGCAACAACCTGGAGGAGTCATGAAACCTCTTCCCATACCGGAGTGGAAATGGGACAATATTACGATGGAATTTGTCATGAGGCTATCAAAGACTCCTAGAAGGAATGATTCAATATGGGTTATTGTGGATCGTCTTACCAAGTCAGCATGTTTTCTTGCTATAAGAGAATATATACCACTGGAACGTCTAGAAAGACTATATATTAATGATGTTGTGAGACTTCATGGAGTACCGCTATCAATTGTTTCTAATCGTGATCCCCATTTTACTTCAGGATTCTGGAAGAGTCTTCAAAAATCCCTAGATATTAAACTTCATTTGAGCACTGCCTACCACCCTCAGAGAGATAGACAATTAGAATAGACTATTCAAACCATAGAAGACATGTTGAGATCTTTCTCACTTTACTTTTAGGGTATGTGGGATCAATATTTACCTTTGGTAGAATTTTCCGATAACAATAGCTTCCATTCAAGTATTCAGATGGGAAAATAAGGGTTGTGCGTGAAATACTTGAGATGGGAATGAAAAACAGTGTGGTACGTGAAATAGTGGAGTGAAGATTTTCACACAGTGTTTCAGAATAAAATCGAAAATGTGAAGGTAATCCAAAATCACATCAAAGGAGGTCAAAGTAGGTAGAAGAGCTATGCCGATAATCAAAGAAAGGATTTGGAATTTCATGTCGGTGATCATGTTTTCTTGAAGGTATCTCCATGGAAGGGAGTCATACATTTTGGCAAGAAAGGTAAATTGAGTCCCAAGTACATCAGACCTTTTGAAATTCTAGAATGAATTGGGGCTGTAGCTTACCGATTGGCAATGTCGCCAAGTCTCTCCAAAGTTCATGATGAGTTCCACGTATCTCTGTTGAGGAAATACATGCCTGACCCAATGCATGTACTCACCTATGAGGAATTGGAACTGGAACCCGATCTGTCTTATTGCGAAAAGCCAGTGAAGAATCTTGATACGAGATAACAAGTACTGAGAAACTGGACGACTCGTCTGGTAAAAGTCTTGTGGAGAAACCATAAGATGGAAGAGGCAATGTGGGAACCCGAGGAACTTATGATGAATAACCACCTGTGTCTTTTCATGCGGCAGTATTATATAAATTTTCAGGGCGAAATTATTTGAAGGAGGGGAGAATGTAACACTCCAAGCTTTTACGGTACGCTTCTCTTTGAATAATGTAATTGCGTGTGTTGTACGCAACATCGAGTTCTAACACACCACAACCAATCAAACTAGCCGTTATGAATAGTAATACCCAATTTTTAAAATTTAGAAATTTTATTTTTCAAAATGGACTTTATTTTTGGATTTAGAATATCGAATTTATCCTAGGGTGAATTTTTGGTATTTTTCTGAAAAACTTCATTTTTTTATGAATAGTGAAACCACTAAGTGGTAGTTAAAAAACTGGATTTTTCATAAAACATAATTTTACCACTTATGTGAGTGGAAATTCAAAAATCCGAGAGACACAATTTATATAAAAGAGTAAAATGTGGTTCAATGAGATGAAAATAATTTTTGGTGAATAGTAAATTTTAAATTTTATTTACCACGGTTAAAAGTAAATAAGGTAATTAAGGGTAAAAATAATATTAATATTATCCTAACACATTTCCTAATTCTATTGGAAAAGTGTATCTCGACCAGAAGCAACCTTAGGAGTAAAATATTATCATTTAGGTCCATTTGGATTAGATTAGGACATTTATTATTTAATTCAAAAAAGAGTTAAAAGAGTTAAAATCAATGATTATTTACTAAAACATTTTTAATATAGGTTTATACAGAAGATAAATTTGATTGTAAATATTCATTAGAAAGATAAAACGATTTCCTACATAATGGTTATTTATTTATAATTTTTATACATTATATAATTTAATTTATTTATGACACAATTATGATGAGGTAATTACTATAATACTAAAAAATTAAAATTATTGATATTATAAACACAAAAATAAATATAATTTGAGACGTTATATGAATTAAAATAATTTTATAGGATAATATGACATGTTAGGATTGATTTAATTAACTTTTTTTGAAGTAATAATTCTGTTATGATTTTTACAAAAATCAATTATTGAATAGTGTCAAAATTGACATAAAAGATTTTAAAAAAAACATATTATATAATTAATTGATATTAAATTTTTAAAAATATAAGGATCATCCAAGAGACTTATATAATGATATGTTTATCATTGAAGGACCACTTGGGGGTCTCTTGGAGGTATATAGTATGTTTATTAACAATATAATATAAAAATACAAAATGACATGGTAAGTGTCAAACTAATTAACTGAGAGATAAAACTAAAAGATAAGGATATTATAATTACCAAAACCGGTATAAAATCAATTGGTTCAGTTTTTTTCACCCATAACCACATTAAAATTTAAATAATACACTTTGGAGGATTTAGAAACCGAATATGAATTTATTATAAAATAATATTTCTTGCTTTTCCAATGGTGCCCCTCACCCCTCTTATTTAAGGGCACCCCACCTTCTCATTAATTCACCCATTCAAAGCCTTTTTGTTCATACAAAACATGCACCAATACTCTATCATCTTCCCTCAATACTACCTAGGGGCCTTAGTTTTATCATAAAGCCAACTTAAGAATCCCTTTTGATCAAATCAAAAGGAAGAACCTGAAGAAGAGGTAATGTTTTCACCACCTGTTTTCATGTTCCTTTCTTCTTCCACTTCTTCTTTATTTTGTTATTACCATTCTAAAATAATAACTCCAGTATTTTATATAAAATTTTATGTTATTATAAACATGTTATAACCATATTTCAGTATTCTATCCATCCTTTGAATGACATGTCACCATACGTGCGTACGTACGGCTTACCGTCTCCACATCGTGGTGTAATTGTTATTCAATATATTATTATTTTTATGGGTATAATAATGTTTTGTAATTCATGTAAATAATAAATATAACATGAAAAAGATTCTTTATATATGATATACCATCCAATTAAATATTATTTTCATATCAAAATAATGATATTGTCGATCATGCATACGTACGGACTACCGTCTCCATGAACGCGATGAGATTCATTCTCCATCGTATCCATCCAAGTCTAATTCTCATTTTATGATTAATAATAGTATATAAGAACTTGATATCATTCTGGATATGAATAAGATACATCCTATCCATGAAAAACATGTCTTACGTAACAAAACATATACAAGAAAATGAGTAAGTTAACACCCGAAACAATGATAATACTAATATATTATTAACAAATCAATGTTAAAAGATCATATATGACATCAAATTTATGTATATGATTCTTGTATAATTTAATAACAATTATTTCAACATTATACAGTAGGATAACCTACCCCCAACCAAGGAAAGGTACAAGGTAAGGGATTATTTCGCAATCTCTTCATTATCTGAGGTTGTTTATACGTAATAATCTACTGGGATTTCTTTATCATCCTTATCCATGTTTATTCGAAATTTATTTCAAAACATTTTTATTATTTACAAGAATATGGGTTAAAGTAATTTATACCCTTTTTTTACTTTTTATAAGAGGTTTATATAGGAATCTATCCATCGTTTTCCAAACAAGGTGCTTTTAACCTTTTCGACAGAATTAAGTTAAGAATGTTTTTCTAACTTATACGGCGGGTGTGGCTATTTTCCGCCATTATAAAATCTTTGAAGATTCCATTACAAGATTATAATAATATTTTCAAAGAAAATTGTTTATTTTATAAATATATCACTCTTAATTTATTTCAAAATAGAAAGAGATATTTCTTTAAAAAGAGTTTTGATTTCATCTATATCAACATTCATTGATGGATTTTAAGTTTATTTGGAGATGATTTATTATGATACAATAATTCCATATTGTACTGTTGGTTTTGTGATATGTTTGATTATGGATGGGTTATTTTTATACCATTCATGGTGTATGAAGAAAGTATTGACATTTCGTATGCTAGTTTTAATACGAATGTTTATGTTATGTTTAAACCTATTCATATGAGTAATGCATTGGACTTAATAAGTGACGGGTGGAGCTCGTTATAGCTTGTCGATGCATCGGTAGGTCTCATGAGACAAACTAGTGTATTGGCACAAGGCCTTGGAAAAATATTATGTGTAGACTTGGCATGAGGCCTTGGCTATGTTGTTATGATTGTCTGGCATTATGCATTCCATCATTAAGAATGTGGTTATTTATATTGCATGTTATTATTCGATTAGTAGAATATCCATGTGAATAAGTAAATGGAATTATTTTATTTTATTTTTGACATACTATGTTGAAGATCATGTTTAAAAGGCTTTTGTTTTAGTTATACATTGCCTTAAATGTTTATTCTTATTTATGAAAGTTTCTGCTATATTGTTATCCTTTCTGGGCATTTGAGCTCACCCCTTTTCTATGTTTTATTTTTCCCAGGATGTGAAGAAATAAATTATGAATGGCCTGTAGGGATAGTATGAGGGGATAAGAGTGTGGACTATGGAGACTATGTTGTTGCAGTTTTAATTTTTATGATGTAATGTAAATCTTTATGAATATATCTAGTGTTTCTAAGGCTACTAAACTAATCGGTCTTTTGATATTTGATCTTTCATGTGATCATGCCAATGTTATGTAATAATGCACCGACTTTGCGTAACTGGGTCGGGGCGTTACAATTACTAATTATTCATATATATTACTTATTTATTACTAATTATTAGTATTTATTACTAATTATTAGTATTTATTATGTATTATTTCAATTTAATAATAATTATTTCAATTTATTAGTAATAATTACAATTTATTACTAATTATTACTAATTATTACTAATTATTACAATTTATTACTAATTATTAAAATTTATTACTAACTATTACAATTTATTACTAATTATTACAATTTATTAATAATTATTACAATTTATTACTAATTATTACAATTTATTACTAATTATTACAATTTATTACTAATTATTACAATTTATTATGAATTATTACAATTTATTACTAATTGTTGCAATTTATTACAAATTATTACTAATAATTACTAATTATGACAAATTATTACTAATTATTACTAATTATTACTAATTTTTACTAATTATTACAAATTATCTGTATTTATTACTAATTATTACTAATTATTACTAATTATTAGTGTTTATTAATAGATGTTACTAAATGTTACTAATTATTAGAATTTATTAGAAATTATCGGAATTTATTACAAACTATTACAATTTATTACTAATTATAACAATTTATTTCTAATTATTAAAATTTATTACTAATTATTAGTAATTATTACAATTTAGTACTAATTATTACAATTTATTACTAAATATTACAATTTATTACAATTTATTAATATTTATTAGTAATTATTTCTATTTATTACTAGTTATTAAAATCTATTACTAATTATTAAAATTTATTTCTAATTATTACAATTTATTAATAATTATTACTATTTATTACTATTTAATAAAATTTATTACTATTTATTACTCATTATTACTATTTACTACACATTATTACAAGTTATTAATAATTATTACAATTTATTACTAATTATTACAATTTATTACTAATTATTACAATTTATTACTAATTATTACACTTTGTTACTAATTGTTACAATTTATTACTAATTATTACAATTTATTACTAATTTTTACAATTTATTACTATTTATGACAATTTATTGCTCATTATTACTATTTATTACCCATTATTACTGTTAATTACTCATTATTACGATTTATTACTATTAATTAATAATTATTAAGATTTATCACTAATTATGAATATTTATTAATATTTATTACCAATTCTTATTAATTACTTCAAATTAATTATCTACATTACTAATTATCATTAATAATTATTAATTACTACTAATTATTAAAAACTAGTACTAAAATTTAAAATTTATTAGTATAAATAAATACTCATCACAAAACAATTTAAATATAATTTAATTACAAAAAATCATCAATAATAAAAATTAACATAAAAAAATGGAAACAAGATCTAAGAATTGAGAGGAATGAGAGGAAAATGGATGTGGGTATATATAGGTTAGAATATTTGTGAGGGGACCCATCTCAAATACCTACACTAGCATAAATTAATGTCGGTAGTTAAAAAGTTATTTGCGACGGGTCCCGTCGCAAATAGTCCCTTCTGACACACATTTTGCCACATGACGAAATCTCATTGCAAAAGCTATTAATCACCGCTGAGTATTTACGATGGGGCCTGTTGCAAATACTTCACTATTTGGGATGGTGGGATCCCACCGTTGCTAATAACCTTTGCGCGGATTGGCGCGCTACCCACGCCAAACTTTTTGCGACGCCATATGAAATCCAGTCGCAAATAATTGGTTATTTGCGACGGGTCATTACCACCGTCACAAATAACTTTTTCCATGGACTTATTGGGACGAGATTTATTCCCATCGTAAAAAGTCTTTCGCGAAAAGTCCTTTTTCCCGTAGTGTTATTATTATTTTTAATTATTCAGAAAAAACAATACTTCATGGAAATATATATTTTCAAGACCTCCACCTTTGTTATATTGTAAAAACAAAGGAAATTTTTTTCAAATTTTAATTAATCTTTTAAGGATAATTTTTCATGAATGATATATAGTTTCATGAAATTATTTCATAACTGTTATCAATGAAACACCAAATAATATCATCCGACAAAAATCAAATATACACACATTTTTTAAAATGGATGAAAATTTTGGGCACAATAGTTGTGTCTATACATAATATATAAATTTACAATATATATATACACAGATATTAAATGATACATTATAAAATAAATTCATCTTAAATTAATCCTTAAAAAATTATTTCATTTGATGGTCATTTTTTTTATTAATACATGACTATTCTAGAAAAGTTTTGGACTTCTAAAAAGGGGTGAATCAATGTTTGTTAATTAATATTAAATCATTCAAATTGTTTAGTTTTGATGACAATTCGAAACACAATTATATTCTTGAAAAATTAGTAATAAAGTACAATGACACTCCATTATTTTCTTAGTTCAACAAAACTGCGATCCATCCAAGGATGATACATTTGACAATGTTTCTATATATAAAAAACAAATTACACTTAATTTACAATGTTTTTTAGACCCACACAACATCTAAGATAGAAACCACTCACAAGATAATAAATAATTTCTCACATTCTCAATAATAATTCCCTTACGCTAAATAGTACAACTTTGATCTCCTAATAAAAAAACAAAAGGGTGATACCATAATCTATTCATCAATACATGCTACCAATGTAAATGTTGATTAGATCGTATTCACTTTCATACTATTTTGATTTATGTATCTATTTCATCCAAACTAATATGAGTATCTAGAAATATCTCTTTGGAATTCAATTCGAATTCAAACGTTAATAATTTATTTAATCCATGACTTCCATACTTTATTCATGAGATGTGATGTTGATTTATAGTTCAAATCCTGTTTTCCATGTTGTTTTTGATTATGAAACCTTTTATTACCCATTATTAAATTGATATATATAAGATATTGTGATGTATTATATCTCTTTATCTCATTTCTTGACATTCATGTTTTAGGAATTTTGATAATATCAAAAAATATTAACTCAAACTTAATGTGAGGAATATAAACCACCATTATATTGGATATATTTTTATATACATCTTTATTAACAAAAATATCATCATTAAAAGATAAACAAGTATTTATTCACCTATAAATTTGAGTACTACCATCCTATAAATTTTTTATATCACCATTCACAGTATTTACAAAACAAATGATCACTTATTTGATGATTAGTATGTGGAATTAGTAACCTAATTAAACATGTTGTTATAGAAAGAAAAACATGATCTTATCAACTTATTTATAAAAATTAAGTCTATGAAATTATCAATTATTTGTTCCACCTAATGAATCAATAGTACTTAAAAACTACAATTATCTGTTTGAAATCGTACACCAAATCATCAAGTGAATCGAGATGAGTCACCTACTAGATAAAAATACTCAAACAAACACATTCGTTGGATTTTTTTGTCTTGTTGTCTGGAAATTTCACTTGATTTGATACACACTCTAATTTAACTAACCATTTATAATATCTTTACTTGAAAAAGTGATACATTATAGTGGTGTTTTTATTTCTTGAATAATAAACATAATTTTTTTATGATTTATTGTATGTGGCTTTCTATATGTAATAATAATATAAGAATTCCCATCAATCCCTAATTCTTTATGTTATTATTTTATCATATAAGTATTTTGTATGATTTACTAGAGGATATTTATTATTTTTTTATTATAAATAGTGATATGTATTATTATTTATAGATCACTAAAGAAATATAAAAATAACCAAGATATAATACACCACCAAACCATGAGTTCTCATGATTTTCGAACTATAAAATTTGTATTTATTTTTACTAATAACATTGTTTTTAATTTTACTTTGTTGAAAGACATAAAATCTATCATTATATAGTAATAAAACAGTTTAATATTCACAATATTTATACTTTTTTCCATTGGTTATATTTTATTCCATTTTATTTTATATACAATAATCCGAATGTTTTGTCTAATTATTTTGGATATTGTATTATTCCAATGATTTTACAATAATCAAAAAAATATTGGCCTTTTCTATCATCAACCATGGATAACATTGTCAATGTAAAAATTAATGGTGTCATAATATTCATATTATTCATTTAAAACCATTTCTATTTTATTTTAATAATAATTATATATAGATATGAAATTTTCAAGAATTTAATTTACAATTTGAAAACCAAAAAAAGGTAAAAATCATTATTAAAAGAAATATTAATTTTAGTCGTTATAAAATTTCAAAACTCCATTATTTGAGATCTATTTATTGCTACATAGGTTATTTCATCAACAAATATTACATCAAAATTTCATTGATAATCTTTTTTCTAATTTTCATGATTTTCTCCACCTAGTCCATAATTAATTCCACCATTGTTAAAGTATTGATCGAAGCTACATTATGATGTTCATGGTGATTTTTATCAATCTTTTGTAAACTATATTCAATTAAGAGACTATTTTCACAAATTAATGAATGATAGAACTATATCTATGTTCAATATACACATAATTTTCAAAGTCTAAATTATGAAAAACAATGATTAATCATATTTAAAAAACCATTATCTTATTTATTTCACAATAATGGACAATAATAGTGTAATAGTTTCCTATATTTTCAGATGATAAAATATCTCATTAATATCAATAAATGTTTTAGATGTATCCATTATAAATTAATCATGGATTTTATTAAATAACCACACCATCTTCATCAAATAAGTTTAAAATTCAATGTGTCTCACCTAATAGTCTTATCATCTATCCCTATGAAAATTTACACAAATTAATTCCTATAACATTTTTCAGTATCTCCATTCATGCCACTAATCCATCTATATTCATTATTATTTCATGTTTTGTGATTCATGAAAATTATAATAGATATTTAATATTTTGTAATTTATATGAGGATATCCTCTCAAAAATGATGTCTTCATCATTAATTTCACTTACACCTTTTTACTTGTTCATTATTAAAAAACAATATACAGAATCCATAGGATATAATCTCTCATATGAATCAATATTAGTCCCATTATCCGTTCTTAATATTCTTAAATTAGTTATTCAATCCTTTGGAATTATATTTCTATTTTTACTTGTAATCAATTCATTTTATACAATAGAAACATATTTACAATAAAATAATTTTTAATTATGATTATGGTATAATTTTTATACCATTATATTTGATTAATATCCATGAAAAATTTCATAATAACATTTTATAATAAAATATTATGTGAAAAATATTTTTATTGATAATTAATAACATAATTTTAAATATAAAAAAGTTTGACAATGTATGATTCATAAAATTATATATCATATAAGGGGTTTTATTCCCACTCAAAAATAACAAACATCAATTTGTTATATAAAAAAATATTATAAAAAATAACATCGAAATACTTTATGTAATGTATTTCACAGTGAGCATCATTTGGATAATATTATTATCAATATGTTTTCATTTTTCTACTACAATATTTTATTTAGTATTTATCACAAAAATTATTTATTTTTTATTCAATGTTTTTTAGATACTATCCAAATTGTCTATTTTCCAATTCCATGCCATTTTTGGTATAATTATTCCTGATATTATTTCAATGTATCATTTTTACTACTCTCTAATAACTAATAATAATATTTTATATATGATTAATCACCATCAACCATTCTATCTATGTAAAAAACATTGATTTAAGAAGAATAATATGATTGATAGTGTGTATAACACATATCCCAGAGCATTAAAAACCAAAAGGTATTATTATTTAAATATTACCATTATATCCTTGCTATAAAATTGGTGGGTATGAATATTTTTAAAAACACTATTAAAATAATTATAATTTTAAATGTAATGTAAAACAAAATAAGTACTAATTTTTGGCTTAAAATAATTATATACTTCCAAAATACATTTCCCTATAATTTTTTTATATTTTCTGTGCAGAAATTAATATTAGATTATGTCACTATTGATTTTTTATTTTCTAAAAAAGTATTTAAAATAATATTTGAATAATAATTTTATGATGAAATTCAATGATTTTTTTGAATGGTTGAATTTTCTAATTAATAGAGAAAAATAATTTTTTTTATTGAACAATTTTATTTTCCAAAATTTGAATGTTCCATTTTGTTTTCAAAATTTTTAAATGTAGAACAAGTAAAATATACTTATTGATAATATAATTTTCTTCAATGAAATTAATTATTTTTAATTTTTTTTGAATCCATCTTATACTTGAAAATGAATTATTCTTATAACAAAAATTAGTTTTAATTTTTTGTTTTAATATTTGATTAATTTAATATAATTATATAAATTGCATTACGAAAAATTGATTCTATATTTTAAATCAGTTGGTCAATGTTTTTTGAATTGTTACATTTTATTTTTAATCATAATATTTGGTAACCACATTAAATAATTGTAACTATAGTAATGGTGAATCATTTAATTATGGATAAAAATAACATTATAAGTTATAAAAATTACCCCGATGATATTCGATATACCAATGTATTAATGGATGTTGTAAATTTTTATTCATGTTTTTAAATATTTTAATCTTTTTCCACGATTCATTTATTTTTTATTAATAATATTTATGTGAATGATTAAGTAAAAAATATCACATTCGTTCTTTTAAAATTTCTATTATTTTTTGAAAAAGATAAAACAAATTCAATTATATTATTAATTTTTTATTTTAGGGATAAATTTTAATTTTTTCATGATAATTTTTTATAAATTTTAAGTTATAAAATAATTACTTTATGTGCTTATGTAACACCGACACAATATTTTTTAACTAATGATAAAATATTTCGAAATATTTTGATTTTTTTTCGGTGATTTACAATGAAATATGAATATTAAATATATATATGAGATATTTAAGAAGTTTGAAGAGTTTTTATTTAAATTATATATTTTTTATGATGTCTTAATAGTCAAATTAAATGAATATTTCCAGAAATGAAATTATTGAAATTTTATGAAAATTATTATTTTACTAAATTACATTAATTTGAAAGAAATTAATGAAAGAGGAAAATGATAGTTATAAATGAAAAAAATATAATCCATCATCCATATATGAGAACATTATTTCCTTATATGCAATTTATTAAGAGATTAAAATTGAAAATGTTGTTAGATTAGTTATGGTTTAAAATGTATAATGAGGGAATTGAATGAAAAGATAAGCTTTATAATACTAGTTAAAATATTGTTAAATTATTTGATTTAAGATATTTCAACCATATAAAACGATACATTATAAATTATTCATGTATTTTACCAACATAACATCAAAATTATTTTATTACAATTATTTTTTTAAATTCCCTATGAGTTCTTTCATTCAATATAATAATGTACCACCTCACCCCTATAATAAACACTAATAGAGAATTTTATATCATTTAAAACATAATAAAGAATATTATATGAATATTTATCAACATTTTCTATGTTCATTCCATCTCAAATGATCGACCCCATGTCTATTAAGAAAATATCTAAATGATATCTTTTGATGTAGTGGTAATCATCTTTACTGACTCCATCTAAGTAATTTCTTTTCTAACACTATATAAATCTTTTTTAGACATGATAAAATAAAATAGTCATTATAAAAAATATAATGGGATGTTATTAATATTAGTTTATATCCATTTTCAATTTATAATTCATCTTAAAAAATGAAAAAACATCATTCATGCGTACATACAAATTATTATAACTTTGAGGTCATAAATTTATTTTAATCACCACATTACATGGATTTTTTTTAATATTAAATTAAAGATTTTTTGGTAATATTTTATTAATAGATTTCTATAATTTTAAAATCTTATATACCATCTTATATTCTAATCCGTTGAAATAGATAATGTTGAAACGGAATACGTGTGGACTACCACCTCCATGAAGCGATGCAAACCATTTTTCATATTTTATTTACATAAAATGTTAAAAGGATAGATATAATGGATATATATTATATTTATATTATGATTAAAATTAAAAAGATTATGTAACCATATTCAATGTATGAGTACAAGAACCCCCAATCTAAAATATCCATGAAAAAATAATGAAGTTAACAAAAAAAAGCTTTTATAGTGATGAGGAATTTATAGTGAAAAGGTGATAATATGTTATACTAGGATCATATATGTTATTAGAAATATTAATTTTGTATTAGAAAAAATTAATAACATATTTATAACTATTGAACAGAAGGTTAAAGGGAATTCAACTAAGGGTAAACGTGAGGTAAGTGGTTCTTAACTCAATTTTTATTCATTGGGTAATTCTTCTACTACGATGACTATGTTATAACATGGTTATGTGGTAGATGAAATATAAATGTGTTATATTTTATATATGATTTTTTTATATATTTTTTATATATAATCACTTCATTTATAAATTCTCAAATCAATTATATGATCATAGTAAGAGGTTTTCATAACTCAATCTCACATGATTGGGTTATATTACTACATCATAAATTCCATTATGTAAAAATATGTTTAAAATGAACAATTATTGTTTTGAATTATATTTACAATTTTATTGTGTGGATTTATGTTTTCATGAATAATAAATTTATTGGTTAATTATCACATTAATTATATGATATTTGTAACTGATTTTACCTCAATTCCCACACTATCAAAAAGTATTTGGTATTATTAAATGAAATTTTTTATGGGGTTCATATACATGACATTAGAGGTATTTAACATGAATATGTAATTTTTAATTGTGAATAATGTTTTAATTCGTGTATACTGTTTCAAGGGGTTACAATTTGAATGTTACTAAATATATAGTAATTTATTTTATATTCTCGTTTTGGGATATCTTTTATTTTCATTGAGGCATTCACATAATCTACCCTTTATAAACATGGTCTATATTCTTATAATCTATATATATAAATAAATTCCTTTCTTTCTTCCAAAATTACTTCTATGGTTAATGTGAATCATGGAAATATATTTTAAATGAAAAACCCTTTTTATTTCACTTTTCAATTGGGTATATTTTTCATCAATATATATAATATTAAATATTGTTTTAAAAAAGTAATTTTTATTTCTCAATTACTTTATTAAGGAAATTATATGTTATCCTCAAAAATTTACAAGATTTCAATGTAATATTAATTTTTTTTTTCTGTGGATAGTTTTCATATATATTCTAATAAAGAAAACATTACTGTTTTTAACATGTACAACACTACAATTCAGTCCATCCACTGTAATCACTTTAATCCCTTTATCTTTTATATGACTTTTCTATGGATTTACAAAGAATAATATATAATGAAATCATAGTTCAATATTTGTCTTATATTTTAATTATTCTTTAAATGGACCTAATTTTATTAAAAAAATATATATTTATGACGAATTGTTTCTTATCTTTTATCTCTTATTATTTTTTTGTTAATTAACATTATCTTTAGACATTCACTTAAATTTTATCAATTGATATTAAATTTTCTTTTAATATCCTCGTTATTTATATCATTTATATGAATATTTCATAAAACATAAAATATTTCTACATATGGTCTATTTCAAACAATATTATTTCACTAACATTTAAAATATTGATATTTAGACTACATTATTATATATAGACATTTAATGAAAAGAAATATTTTTTTGTGAATTAAATTGATCATTAAATTTATGTGGAATATATTGGAAACCTAGTGATGGATGGATCCTAGAAATATATATCTCCCTAATTAATCAATATATTTCATTTGAAAAATTAGTTATCCAAAATATTTAAATTGGTTTTTTGTGTATCTTTACCCCTACATTAAACAGTATCAGACAAAAGACTTTTCGGTTGAGATTTAATGATGTATGTGATTAAGAAATACAATAATATTGTTTTCCTTCATTGATAATAAAATTATTATTATCCATGAGATTTATTTATTGATAATATCCATGTATAATATGTTTTCTAATATAATTGATTAAATTCAATGGGTTTCCAATAATTTTAATTGACATATTTATTAAACCATATTTAGTAAAAATATATTCCATTACAATTAACCCTTGTTCTGCACTTGATCGTACCTTATTCTGTTTTCTATTCCCCAATATATATTAATTAATCATTTAATTAGTTTCAAGGATTCTATGAAATAGATTTTTTATATCATATATATATTTTTTATATGTAAAATTGGATCATATACATATTTGATTCTTGAAGACTAGAAAATGGACCAGTTCTTCAGGATTAAATCCCTTTTATCTTCTTTAATTTTACAATGTTGAAATTAAATCTGGGTTACAAATGTTGGGGTTGTTATAGTAAGTATCATAGAATGTTAATAATAATCCTTGGGAACTACAATTATGGAAAAAATATTAAGAAACATAACCCTATTATATACATTGTGTACATTTCCCAAAGAACATATTTTTATGATTGAGATAAGGTTACAATAATATTTAATTATAAAATCAAGATTAATGAGTATAATTTTATTATAAGATTAATATTATAGATACCCCTTTTGAGGTTTTATTTTTTGGATGTACTATAGAGATATATTTGGAGTTTTAATAGTTTATTGAGGTATATGTATCCCTTATGCATAACATATGAGTTAGTGAGAAGTACATTTGATGAATAATGACATTATATTTTTTGGACATAGGTATAATGTTATTGAAAACTATTATGGTAAATATGATCATTGATGGTAATGTAATATGTTTCAATTAAGATTAAATGATTTTGTGTAAAGTAAAACAGGGTATAGAAAATGATAGTTGTTATAAAGTGATTTGAATAATAATTTCATTTTTTACAGATTTCAATATTTTTTTGGCAACATTATTGTAATTATATTAATATTTATTTTCAAAAAAATCAACACACACATCAGGAAGAAACCCATCGGATCTATCATGACCATAGGGCATGATCCCATAATTAATTGGAGATAATAGTGAAACACCTACTTCTTAAAAAAATGACTTCCAACTTTGTATAAGATATTTTACATAATCAATATTACCATTAAATATTATGTTTTTTTGGTGTTTAATTTTTTCATGAGAAATATTTTTTTTGATTATAATGTTATTGGTAAATTTTACTTGGTTTTAAGAAGAAGACACTATGATGGTTTGAATATCACTTTGGGTCCTTTTATAACCTATTAATATGTTAATTATATTCTACTAGATTGTGTTATTTATATATATATTTATTGTTAAGAAGTAATTAATTTAAAATGTGTTATTTTTAATTATATTTATAATCAATATAATGATTAAATTTTAGGATAGAATCTAAATCTGATTCCTGCTATTATTGTAATGTTTAGTACATTATAATATTATATAGTCATTAATCAAGTAAATTAATGAAATAGTTTGGATTGTTCATTTTTTAATTCTATGTATCTTTTAGGATTGACATGTTATTTGACATGCACATTTATTATGAATGAATGTTAAAAATTTACTGAATTTCTATTAAAAAGAAAAAGATAACCATTGGAACTAAAACAATCCTTAATGTCGATGTCATAGAGGTTCGTTGGTGTTTTGGGTGTTTTATTTTTTGAATAACCTAAATTTATCATTTATTGTTACTATAGAAGTACTAATGAAAAAAAGAATAAATCCTTAGTATAATGGATTATAAATTTTCGATATTATCTTACCTTTTGATAAAAAATTAATTTTGGATAAAATTTAAAGAATATATGAATTGATTGATATCCTTTTCTGGATTCTATAATCCCTCATATGTTGCATTTCATAGTTCAACCGTTAGAAAACATCCCAAATACTCATTCGTAGAAGAATGTAAGAGACTATGTTGAAATATTATTAGAGTATAAGAATTTATTTTTCAATTATGTATCTTTCCTTATGTTTTTGGTATATAAATTAAAGTAAATAACCAACTCTATGAAAATGAACATGAAACAACCATGTTATACTATTGTGATAATTTCTAAAATTTTAATGTAATTTAAAACCTAATGACATTTATGGGTTTCTAATCCTTAACATTCTCTTGACCATGTTTGATATCACCATCTATTAGGATTTTAACATTATTTTACTCAACAATGTAAAAATTTTAACATCCCACCAATTTTCTATGATTTGTAATCTTATTTTTGTGTTATTTCATAATGCATTTCTATTTCAATTTTAATATATTTTTGAGGATGTTTTATATAAAATATTTACAATGATGTATTTCCCATAATAAAAATTTCAAATGGCAACACCATTATTAACATGTAATAGTTCAAATTATAGGGGAAAATTAGTTATTGGGGGGGTAATACCTAGTAATTTTTGAAAGAATAATTGGCTCGATAGTATTTCCAACAAGTAACATTGAGTCTAAACAGATAAAAAATTATTATTATTTAATTATGAATATTATAATATATCAAATTTAATTGGTCTGTATGAATAGGTTCAACCCAATTATGAAAATATTTTAATGGTATTTTTTTAAAATTAAAATAACTAGGTATTTAATTTCAAGTAAAATAATTGTATTTATAAATATTACATTTCCAACAAAAATAAATTTATTTTACAATTTTTTATGGGAATTATAATTATTTTCTACCACATTTTAAACCTATAAATTTAAAATGAAACTATTTCTGAATTCAACATATCAAAATTAACATAGGTTCACATTTGGGTATTTTTTTCAATAGATTGATTTTCTTATAATATTGAATAAATGATTTTTATTGAAAACTGTATTTTTGTTTCAAAATTTTAAATATTAAAATATGTATTAAAAATCATTAAATGGTAAAATAATAATCATATATTTTGAGTAATCTAATTATGTTTGTTGGAATCAATTTTAAATATCAATTTAGTATAAAAATATTTTAAAACATAAGAAGGTATTTTATGTTGAAATAACATTATTGTTTTTTTAATTTTAATCTTATTATAATTTCATCCACCTATAAAACTTCAATCATGAAAATGGATTCAATATTTGAAATGAGGACATCCAAATATGGTACATATTTTATTTTTATATATTTTTTATTATGAATGGAATCCATAGTAAATAATTGTCACCATGGTAATGGTAAATCTTATAATTAAAGTCAAACATAACATGATATAGTCTCAAAATTACCCCAACATTTTCCATTACACAATTTTATTATAGGAGTTCAATATTGAAAATCAAATTTTTTAATATGTAAAATTGGTTATATATATTTTTGTTTTGAACAATTATAATATTTATGTGAATTAAAATGAATAATATTTATCGTTATTAATTATAATATCTATAATATAAATTGAAAGTTATAGAAACATCTTACATTATCTTATAATTTTTTAGTAGAGGTATAAAAAAACTTTTTTATAAAAAAATTTATTTTATATTTTTTTATTGACTAATATATCATAAATTCATTTGAAACTCATATACATCAATTATTTAATTAACATATATATAAAATAATATATTTAAGAACATCTAAATGTGATATTTTATGGGTGATTTACAATGACCCATGAATTTAATTAATATACATGTATTTTTTTTGGTTGTTTTAAATGACTATTTAAAATATCAATTTTTTCATTGATGTAATTTAATTAAAATTAAATGAATATGGAAAAAATACATTATTGATATTTTATGAAAAATAGAAATTCAATAATTATTTGAAGATCCTAATTATATTTCTTGAGCAAAATTAGGATCTAAAATAGTCAAACATGTTACCCTTATCCATTTATGAGAACACTATATATTATATGTAAAATATTATCCCTTTAATAGTGAAAAATAATTTGTGATTGAGGTTAATAATTTTGGATGATAGAGATAAAAAAAATATAAGGATCCAAATATCACAGCCACATATCCTAATTTTACAAATTAAACACATTTTAACCTTAACCTATATTATCTTCGAAATTATGGAATTGTTGTTCCTCCATCCCATGAAAATTAATTTATTATATTTAATTTTTGTTTATTTCCATCTGTGTCCTTTCATTCATTATAAAATGGAATCCCCTTTCCCATATTCTATAAAAAAATTATAGACTCTTTGGTCGAAAAAACCCTGAAAAATGATTATTATCAACACCATTTACCATGTTTTGGATGTTATGTCTTTCTTAAAATTCCAACCAATTGACCCTAAAGAGATGATCAAAAAGATCTCTTTTAGGGAAAATATAATCATCGCTACTGACTCTTGGAAATTTATTTATTATTTAACATCATCTACATATATTTTAATATTAATAAAATAATAAATCTGGTATCATTAAACTAGTACGATGTTATGTTATTACGGAATAACCTTTTTCATCAATTTTCTATCTTAAATAAACCAACAATATAGAGGATGTGTATGAATGACTTACTATCTCTATGTAGTGGTGTAATTAATATTTTCATCACCACGTTACATGGATAGTTATAAATATCAAAATAATTAATCTATATATATAGTATTTATGTCATAAATAAAATTATAGAATTATAATATTATATATACCTTCTTAAAATCTAATTCAATGTAAAATTTTAACATCACACTTTTGGGATTATGGACTACCATATCCAATAAGTGATGTGACATGTTTTTATGTTTTGATTTAGATAGTAGGTATTACATTTAGATTTAATAAATATATATGAAATTTATACAATGATTAAAATTCAATAGATGATGTAAAAAAATAAATGTAGGATGATAGGATGTCCCATTACAAAAAAATATAAGAAAAAATGCAGTTAACACACTATGAAATTATAATAATAAAATAATGTGGATTGATATGTGAAAATATGTTAATTAATGTTCATATATGATATCATGAATATTAATATGTTCTATTATAAATCAATAACATTTCTAAAACCACTATGAGGAATATTAAATTATGTTTAACTATGGGGAAACATGATATAAGGGGTTTCTTAACTTAATTTACATTCATTGGGTTATAATTATACTTGATTCACTATATTATAGCATGATATTTGGGGAAACGACCTTGGATTTTATTATCTTTTCTTTACTATTGTTTTACAATAATTTAATATTTATAAGCATAATAACAAAATAAATTAATTTTCAAATAAATCATATGATCTTTATAAGGGTTTTCATATGCCAATTTCCATTAAGTAGATTATATCACATCATTAATGATTCGATTGTTTCATGATTATGTAGAAATGATATTTTATTATTTTATATTTTATTTACACCTTTATTATATGGATTAATATTTTCCACACATAATCACTTCATTTATTAATTCCCACATCAATTATATGATCTTTGTAAGGAGTTTAATTTAAATATCCACTATATTGAGAAATGTTTTTTACAGTGCAGTTGTTAATTTTTTGGTGTTGTATATACTAAAACATTGAACTATTTAATTTTAATATATATCAATTAATTATTATTAGACCTTCAATTAATATTTATTCTTTCAAGGAATTATAATTTTAATGGTACCAAATAAGTAATAATTTACATTACAATCATTATTTTTAGTTTAATTTTATAATTATTTAAGATATATTGTAAACTATCTATATGAGAATCCATGTATATTCTTATCCTACGGATATTAAAATAGTTTTCAAGTTTTCTTCATAAATTTCAATTTTTTTCACTTGAATCATGAAAATATATTTTTAAATGAAAAGTCGATCAAAATTCACTTATTGATCATTTAAATATTTATATGATATCTATATTTTTGAAATATTCATTACAAAAGTAATTTTTATTATTGATTTTAATTTTTATGTAAAAGATTGGATACTTATTTTATTTCACATGGATTTTATTGGTGTCTTTAAAAATATATAATTAAAGGTAAATTCTCACCATGTTAATAAAATGTAAGAAGAAATAACTTATTTGTAATATATATTTCATTAACTGAACATCCTTCCACCAGAACCATTTCATACTTTTGGACTTCTTAGACACGATTCAAATAATTTTACATGTAAAATTTGTTATTGAATTATTATTCTAATATTTATCTTCCACTTTAATTATTTCTCCAATGGATATAAGTTTATTACAATACCTTTATTTCCTAAGAATCATTAGTCATCTCTTATATTCTGTTAAATTTTTTTCTGTCACTATCCTTCACTTGAACATTTCATTTTCTTATGATCATTATAAATTTTATTTATCTTAAATAATAAAATTCATTTTATCATGAATATGAGTATTATATTCCATTTTTACAAAATGTGTTTTACACTTAATTCATTTGATTTTAAAATAAAATATTAATATTTATGATTCATTACTCAATACGTACATTTATCAATAAGAAATATTGTTTTATGAACTAAATTGATCATACATTTTATGAGGAATTAATTAAATATTCAATAATGTGTGGCCCATAAATTGTATTTTCCATAATGAATTGACTGCACTCATGAGACAAAGGAATTAGACTAATTTATTAAATGGTTTTTTATTTATGTCTACACATAAGATAAATTGTCTTATCATAAGGTATTTATATTAGAGATATAATGATGTATAATATAATTACATCTAATATTATTCTTTAGATTCATTTAAAATTTAGTTATTATTACCCATGTGATTATGGAATTTATTTAATACATGGATGTACTTTATAATAATTTTATTGACAAAATGTCATGTGTTCCTAGTTAATTACCTTGTCATATTGATAATTCCTTATATACTAATAATAGATTCCATTTTTATTAAACATTTCTAATTAATGGAGCCTACTATTATTCTATTTTTTTTATGTAAATATGATGAATAATTATTTTAATGAGTTTTAAGGATGTTGAGTTCTCTATTTTTTAGGTATTAAATTATATTTCCAATGTAAAATGGGAATCAAGTATGTATATGGTTCCTCGATGATAATAAACTAATATTTTATTTAAAATATAGCTCCACTTATGTATTCCAATATAATAAATTAGACACCATTTTTGGATTAATTGTGTTAAGACTATTACAATCCAACCATAGTCACTAATGAAGAGTAAATAATACCTCTTTTCATCAAAATACCCTTGGTATATCTGCCCAAAAAATTCAATATACACTAACCCAAATAGCCATGTATTTTATTTTATTTCACATGGAATATCATTTGAAAAATCATTCAATTTTCTAAACATCATGTATATGAGTACAATCCAATATACGATTAAGAATTTAATTATATTCTTTATTAAAATATAACAAAAGAATTAATGCATTGATTTTTAATGAAATTTATTTTATCATTGGTTTACATATTCATAAGATTGTTTTAACATGAATTATTATTTAATATTAACGAACATATCTCCCATTGTGTGGTTTCCTATCATCTATAATGTATCCTATTTTCATTATCATTTTCTAATTGATTCATGATTTTTTTCACATCCTTTTAAAGTTTATTTGATTACCTATCCTCAAAATATAATATGTCCTTATCAGATTTTTATGTATTAAATCTATTATAGGATTATTATTTTTGTAATGACCCCTTATGATATAATGGATCACCATTTTTTGTTTTATTTTAAATTATCTGAAACATATTTGATAAGAAATACAACTATTTTTATCTTAAAAATTAGAATGAAATAATTTTACAAAAACCAAAAAGGTTTTTCTTGATTCATTTTGATCAATATATATTTAAATTATTCTTAAATAACAATTTTTTTTTAAATGTAAGTATTTTTAAATCAAAATATATCCATTAAAATAAAAAATATTTTTAGGTGAAGTTATGTGTTACATTATTTATACTACCGTGGCATTCTAGTTCTCTACTATATTAATCTTTTTTTATTAAGGTAGCATAATTTTTAGTGAAAAAAATATTTATAGTTTTCTTTTCATCATTCCCCCTTAACACATTGATCATCATGATCATCCATTGAGCATGTTTTAGGGATCCCCATGCCTCTCATTTCTTATTCCTATATCCATTTTGACTATCTTAATGAAAAAAATATTATAATAAGAACAATTTCTAGCTCTACTAGGTTTTCCCTCTTTACAAAAAATTGTCATTCAAGGTATTTAATATTAATTGATAATTTAGTCATTTTGTTAGACAATATTATGATTATTTAAATCTACTCACACTTTTTAATCTTTATCAAAACAATCTATAAAATGTTTTTTGGCCTTTTCAATTTATATATTTAATTTTATGGTCTAGATCATCATTTATAACTTAATTATACTATATATATATATATCGCATATTCATATTCCACATAACAATCCTTCTTTATTATAACCTTGTAATCTTATATTACTTTAAATATACCCACTAATAATATATTTAATGTATTGTATTCTTTGATATTTTCTTCTCATTTATTTAATTTATCAAATAATTTCTATTTTAATTTTATATCAATATAGAATTAACTATTAATGTTTTTATAATTCTAAATTTCCAACACATTCAACTCCTCAATGCTATTACACTCTTAATAATGAAAAAGAAAATTTTTAGAATGTATTTTTAGATATAAATTTTCTTTAAATTCACATATATAGAAGAATTATTGCTAAGTGTATCATCATCATTATAATATTGAAACGTCACAGTATAATTAGATGATGTAATCATAACATATCCACATTAAAATAAATCACGTGTAATTTTCCCATTAATTATTATTTCTCCATTATTATATGTAATGAATGAAAATAAAATATATTATCAAACATATTTTCTACTATGTTTTCTTATAATTCTATCATTTTCATTTTATTAAATTTCATATCCATATATCTTTCCACTTTTATGGAATTTCAATTTTTTAGTTCTCATGTCGAAATAAAAAATTATAAAATGATAAAAACCAGTTGATATTATCTGTAGTCATATTACCTAAATTACCAAAACATTTTGGTTAAATTGAGAGGTGGTTTTTCCCATGATTAGTTCCAAAACAATTAAATTCGTTATGTGTCTCACTATGATCTTGAAGGTCCTCAGATATTAAAATAATTAATCACATAATATATTAATAGTTTTTTTAGTGAATCATCAAATGCATACACATTTTCAATGAAAATTTTATTTTATTTCCCATAATATTGAGTGACCTCTAAATATATTTCTTAAATTATCACACATGGAATATGCTTCATTACACTATATAAAATTCATATAGTCTAACCTAACCAAATCTCCCACTAGTAAATATTTCTAATTCATCCAACATCGAAAAATTTATTTGCTGAATATTATAATCCCTTTATCATTCAAAATTTGTAAAGACCTGGAAATTCTGTGGAATTTTTTTCATAAATACATGGGAATTTTATGAGTCTGCAGTTTCTGACGGTTCTTGATTCTGAGGCCTGGAATGCCCGTAATCAATTTATGAAGTTTTGTTCTTGTACCTTCTGTAAACATACGAGCATGATTTTATATCATTTGAACCAGTTCTCAGAATAGAAATCCGAGGGCACCGTTAAACTCGCAATGTTGTTGATTTCCTGGTGTGACCATCATAGAAATATCATTTTAATGATAATGGAAGTTAGTTTTCGGGGTTTGTAATTTAATTAAATAAAAATAAAAGTGTTACTTTATTTTTATTTGTGGTTATTTAATCCTCCAAGGGGAGGTTAGATGTGGGGCCCACCCACACATAACCTCCCTTGGGAGGATATTATTTTATTGGGACCCACCCAATGTTTAACAGATCTTGTAATCAAAGAGGTGGGGCCCAAATGGGGTTTAACCCCCTGAACTCCCCATAAATGGGGGAACTCTTGAACTTACCCATAATGGTGCCAATTCACCCCAAAAGTAATTAATGGCTTCAATTAATTAATTTTTGAAATCTTCTAAAATCTTGTCAACTATTAAAAAAATAGTGAGTCTATTATTTTTGGGTTCACATAATCTTTTGGTGAGCTTAAGAGAGGACTTGGAATAATTGAGGGAACTTCATCTTCTTGACGAAGAACACAAAGAACACCCCTCACCTCTGAAGAATGATGAACACCATCTTCTTCCTTATTCAACCGGGTAAATAAAGTGAAGCATCGACACCCATGAAGTATGCCAAAAATTTCATCTCAACTCGTATTCTCCAGGCTTTCCTCCTCTAACATTGACAGAATGACAACCACCTTCCGCGACATCATCAACGATCACCAAACTCGATGTAGGGGGATTTGATTTGTTTTATGTATGAGTTTTATTTCCGATCTTCGTCAATCAAATGCTGTTTGAGATAATCTGTTTTTTAGGAATGTAATGAGGAGGGATCAGACTGCACAAACACAGCCCGACCCTCCCCCTTTGATTGATCACGTTTTTTGGAGACGGAGTAGCACAGCGGCGATGGCGAAATAAATAACCACGGCGAAGAAACACGACCAGCAACGACCCGGCCGTGAGAAGAACTGGCAGCGCAAGGAACTCCGGGTCGTTGTAGGGGCACAGAGCCATCGTGCTCCATTGAGGATCAAGCTGTGGCCAAGTGGGCCATGGTGGTGCCGTAGGGGAGCGACACTGTCGCACCACTCCCGAGGAAGAAGCCGCAGCCACGAAGGCCGCAGTGATAGGATGGGATGGGCGCGGCGCCGTCACGCCATGCCTGAGAGGAACCACGACCAAAGGCCATGGTAGATGGGAGAGGATGGAAAGCTGAGCTGGCTGCCAGTGGGTGCTCGACATGGAGGGACCCTTCGGGTCCTATGGTTCACCGAACCGATGCTAGTCACCGGGTCCTTCGAAAGTCATGGGGCGCGGCACCCCCCCACCGTGGCTGGCCTGGCCATGCGGGCCGACCAGCCATGCCACGCAGGCTTTCTTGCCAAGCCATGGGGGCCTTCCAGCTGGGCTAGGACACCCATGAATCTGGCCCGCCACCAGGCCGAGCCACCCCATCAGGTCGGGTCGGACGCGCGGACCGGGTCGAACCACTGTACGAACCTATTTAAATATGATGAATAATTATTTTAATGAGTTTTATGGATGTTGAGTTCTCTATTTTTTTAGGTATTAAATTATATTTCCAATGTAAAATGGGAATCAAGTATGTATATGGTTCCTCGATGATAATAAACTAATATTTTATTTAAAATATAGCTCCACTTATCTATTCCAATGTAATAAATTAGACACCATTTTTGGATTAATTGTATTAAGACTATTACAATCCAACCATAGTAACTAATGAAGAGTAAATAATACCTATTTTCATCAAAATACCCTTGGTATATCTGCCCAAAAAATTCAATATACACTAACCCAAATAGCCATATATTTTATTTTCTTTCACATGGAATATCATTTGAAAAATCATTCAATTTTCTAAACATCATGTATATGAGTACAATCCAATATACGATTAAGAATTTAATTATATTCTTTATTAAAATATAACAAAAGAATTAATGCATTGATTTTTAATGAAATTTATTCTATCATTTTTTTACATATTCATAAGACTGTATGAACATAAATTATTATTTAATATTAATGAACATATCTCCCATTGTGTGTTTTCCTATAATCTATAATGTATCCTATTTTCATTATCATTTTCTAATTGATTCATGATTTTTTTCACATCCTTTTAAAGTTTATTTGATTACCTATCCTTAAAATATAAAATGTCCTTCTCAGATTTTTATGTATTAAATCTATTATAGAATTATTATTTTTGTAATGACCCCTTATGATATAATGGATCACCATTTTTTGTTTTATTTTAAATTATCTGAAACATATTTGATAAGAAATACAACAATTTTTATCTTAAAAATTAGAAAGAAATAATTTTACAAAAACTAAAAAGGTTTTTCTTGATTCATTTTGATCAATATATATTTAAATTATTCTTAAATAACATAATTTTTTTAAATGTAAGTATTTTTAAATCAAAATATATCCATTAAAATAAAAAATATTTTTAGGTGAAGTTATGTGTTACATTATTTCTACTACCGTGGCATTCTAGTTCTCTACTATATTAATCTTTTTTATTAAAGTAGCATAATTTTTAGTGAAAAAAATATTTATAGTTTTCTTTCGATCATTCCCCCTTAACACATTGATCATCATGATCATCCATTGAGCATGTTTTAGGGATCCCCATGCCTCTCATTTCTTATTCCTATATCCATTTTGACTATCTTAATGAAAAAAATATTATAATAAGAACAGTTTCTAGCTCTACTAGGTTTTCCCTCTTTACAAAAAATTTTCATTCAAGATATTTAATATTAATTGATAATTTAGTCATTTTGTTAGACAATATTATGATTATTTAAATCTACTCACACTTTTTAATCTATATCAAAACAATCTATAAAATGTTTTTTGGCCTTTTCAATTTATATATTTAATTTTATGGTCTAGATCATCATTTATAACTTAATTATTCTATATATATATATATATCGCATATTCATATTCCACATAACAATCCTTCTTTATTATAACCTTGTAATCTTATATTACTTTAAATATAGCCACTAATAATATATTTAATGTATTGTATTCTTTGATATTTTCTTCTCATTTATTTAATTTATCAAATAATTTCTATTTTAATTTTATATCAATATAGAATTAACTATTAATGTTTTTATAATTCTAAATTTCCAACACATTCAACTCCTCAATGCTATTACACTCTTAAGAATGAAAAAGAAAATTTTTAGAATGTATTTTTAGATATAAATTTTCTTTAAATTCACATATATAGAATAATTATTGCTAAGTGTATCATCATCATTATAATATTGAAACGTCACAGTATAATTAGATGATGTAATCATAACATATCCACATTAAAATAAATCACGTGTAATTTTCCCATTAATTATTATTTCTCCATTATTATATGTAATGAATGAAAATAAAATATATTATCAAACATATTTTCTACTATGTTTTCTTATAATTCTATTATTCTCATTTTATTAAATTTCATATCCATATATCTTTCCACTTTTATGGAATTTCAATTTTTTAGTTCTCATGTCGAAATAAAAAATTATAAAATGATAAAAACTAGTTGATATTATATGTAGTCATATTACCTAAATTACCAAAACATTTTGGTTAAATTCAGAGGTGGTTTTTCCCATGATTAGTTCCAAAAAAATTAAATTCGTTAAGTGTCTCACTATGATATTGAAGGTCCTCAGATATTAAAATAATTAATCATATAATATATTAATAGTGTCTTTTAGTGAATCATCAAATGCATACACATTTTCAATGAAAATTTTATATTATTTCCCATAATATTGAGTGACCTCTAAATATATTTCTTAAATTACCACACATGGAGTATGCTTCATTACACTATATAAAATTCATATAGTCTAACCTAACCAAATCTCCCACTAGTAAATATTTCTAATTCGTCCAACATCGAAAAATTTATTTGCTGAATATTATAATCCCTTTATCATTCAAAATTTGTAAAGACCTGGAAATTCTGTGGAATTTTTTTTCATAAATACATGGGAATTTTATGAGTCTGCAGTTTCTGACGGTGCTTGATTCTGAGGCCTGGAATGCCCGTAATCAATTTATGAAGTTTTGTTCTTGTACCTTCTGTAAACATACGAGCATGATTTTATATCTTTTGAACCAGTTCTCAGAACAAAAATCCGAGGGCACCGTTAAACTCGCAATGTTGTTGATTTCTTGGTGTGACCATCATAGAAATATCATTTTAATGATAATGGAAGTTAGTTTTCGGGGTTTGTAATTTAATTAAATAAAAATAAAAGTGTTACTTTATTTTTATTTGTGGCTGTTTAATCCTCCAAGGGGAGGTTAGATGTGGGGCCCACCCACACATAACCTCCCTTGGGAGGATATTATATTATTGGGACCCACCCAATGTTTAACAGCTCTTGTAATCAAAGAGGTGGGACCCAAATGGGGTTTAACCCCCTGAACTCCCCATAAATGGGGGAACTCTTGAACTTACCCATAATGGTGCCAATTCACCCCAAATGTAATTAATGGCTTCAATTAATTAATTTTTGAAATCTTCTAAAATCTTGTCAACTATTAAAAAAATAGTGAGTCTATTATTTTTGGGTTCACATAATCTTTTGGTGAGCTTAAGAGAGGACTTGGAATAATTGAGGGAACTTCATCTTCTTGACGAAGAACACAAAGAACACCCCTCACCTCTGAAGAATGATGAACACCATCTTCTTCCTTATTCAACCGGGTAAATAAAGTGAAGCATCGACACCCATGAAGTATGCCAAAAATTTCCACTCAACTCGTATTCTCTAGGCTTTCCTCCTCTAACATTGACAGAATGGCGACCGCCTTCCGCGACTTCATCAACGATCACCAAACTCGATGTAGGGGGATTTGATTTGTTTTATGTATGAGTTTTCTTTCCGATCTTAGTCAATCAAATGCTGTTTGAGATAATCTGTTTTTTAGGAATGTAATGAGGAGGGATCAGACTGCACAAACACAGCCCGACCCTACCCCTTTGATTGATCACGTTTTTTGGAGACGGAGTAGCACAACGGCGATGGCGAAAGAAAGAACCACGACGAAGAAACACGACCAGCAACGACCCGGCTGTGAGAAGAACTGGCAGCGCAAGGAACTCCGGGTCGTTGTAGGGGCGCGGAGCCATCGTGCTCCATTGAGGATCAGGCTGTGGCCAAGTGGGCCATGGTGGTGCCGTAGGGGCGCGACACCGTCGCACCACTCCCGAGGAAGAAGCCGCAGCCACGAAGGCCGCAGTGATAGGATGGGATGGGCGCGGCGCCGTCACGCCATGCCTGAGAGGAACCACGACCAAAGTCCATGGTAGATGGGAGAGGATGGAAAGCTGAGCTGGCCGCCAGTGGGTGCTCGACATGGATGGACCATTCGGGTCCTACGGTTCACCGAACCGATGCTAGGAACCGGTTCCTTCGAAAGTCATGGGGCGCGGCACCCCCCCACCGTGGCTAGCCTGGCCATGCGGGCCGACCAGCCATGCCACGCAGGCTTTCCTGCCAAGCCATGGGGGCCTTCCAGCTGAGCTAGGACACCCATGAATCTGGCCCGCCACCAGGCCGAGCCACCCCATCAGGTCGGGTCGGACGCGCGGACCGGGTCGAACCACTGTACGAACCTGTTTAACCCAAAATCACTTTTTCATCTGTATCTTGGGCTACAGGTGTCCGATCGATAAACCATCTACAAAGATGGAAATCTCAGAGAAAGATGGTTCTTTAGGTAGACCCCACTTGAGGGTTGGATGCTCTTGGGGTATAGACGGGTAGGTTTGAACATAAAATACAACCAGGCCCCTGGAACGGAAATGCCAATAACTCATAGACCGGGCGTCCGATTGGCGCACCGTCTATTGTGTTTGGTTTCTTATGATGAGACTAAACTACGAGATACATCAAATCAAGACTTCGGGGTATTTGATGTATCAAAACATTGCTCGAGGAGTGGAACCTCCCAGAATTGAGCATTTTGTGTGCAGGAACCTTATAACTGGCTACTACTGAGAAGATTGGATCCTACGTGGATGTAATACTGTACCAAGATCCTCTGTGGGTTCGACAGTGATGATAATTTACCAGGAATTTATTTGGGTTCGATAGTGATGACTTCTGTACTGGGATCCTCTGTGGGTTCGACAGCGATGACTTCTGTACTAGGATCCTCTGTGGGATCGATGGCACTGATACTGTTCCAGGATCCTACATGGGTTTGACAGAGGAGATGATTCAGTGGCTACACCTAATCTTCTCTACCCCTCTATAAGAGTTGCATACCTGTGTGAGCTGAGTCTTGTCTTTTAGTTTTTAACATTGAGATTGTTGACTTTACTTCTTTTGTGTAATGGGTTGTGCTTGGTCTCGAGTGTTGGAGCCAGACTGTGTTTGGTAACATATGTATATGTATGGGAATATACCAAAGTAGGGATGGTTGATACTTCATGATTGTATATTACTACTTTGGTTTATCCTTAATGGATTCAGGGAGACCTTTAGGGGTCTTGGGGTCCCCTATTGAGTATTGTTATACTCACCCTTGCACGGGCTTCGCCATCACCTTTTTGTGTTCTGTGCAGATGACGGTCAGTAGTGATGGAGGCTGAGGGTGATGGACGAGAGGCTTCTCAGAGCTAGACTAAACAGGATGTACCTCAAGGAAGAGTTGTTTGAGATCTGTACCTACCCTTCAGGTTAGATTTCCAGTGGATGAACTAGGAGTTATTTTCCCTTTTTTACTTGTACTTGTACTTGTTGTTTAGTTGGGTTTGTATACTAGCCCACTTACTTTCATCACGCCTTTCTTCTCTTTATTAGAAGTCATTTCTTCTACTGAATTTGTTTAGACTATTTGTGTTACATATTTAAAGGCAATGCCTTACCATTTTATCATGGATTCGCCTTTGGTGCTAGTCGCTAGCCCATGGCCTTTGGATAGCAGGCTTGGGGCAGTCACGTCACGGGCCCTGAGGAAGGGTCATAACAAATTGGTATCGGAGGAGTCGGTTCTACCATATAAATTGAACTATAATTCTTTTAATGGAAATAGTGTTATGTGTTTTGTGTGTGGTTATCAGTTTAGGGAAACCTGTGTTGGTGCGGCGGCTGAAGTATCCATACACTAGGACTCTGACTTCTGATTTCTAACTCAGTGGACGGAAACACTGATTGTATATATGTTTCCTTTGAAATGTTATCTTCGTGATTACTTTACGTCAGCTCACCAAGTATATATTTTTGACCAAGGTGCACCTATTTCATTTCAGGATGGCCACACGTACACATCCAGCTAGGGTTCTGAGTTTTGTACGAGATGGTATCCCATCGAGTGACGAGGCCTCGGTGCAGGGCCCCATCACAGTGGAGTTACCAGAGGTACCATTACCCAATGGGCCATTGATACCACCAGCTCCAGCAATATAGAGTGCACGCCTTCTCAATGAATTGCATGAGTTCCAGTGCTAGAGGCCGCCCAGGTTCAGGGGAGAGATGGAATCACAGGTTGGTGAGGATTGGCTGGAGGCTGTTGGGAGATTTTTTAGATTGGTAGAGACACCATCCGACCTCATGGTGATCCATGATATGAGTCTCTTGCATGTATGAGCAGGCAGATGGTGGATCCTGAAGCTCTAGGTGCATGACGAGGCATTACTACTCTGGGTAGACTTCAAGAGTCTCTTTTGGTCAGAGTTTGTTCCAGCTACCCTTCATGTGGTGCGAATACAGGAATTAATGCATCTGTTGTAGGGTAACATGAAGGTAGTTCAGTACTCAGCGAGGTTCAACAACCTCTCACGCTACTCCACGGATATGGTATGAGACCCATTATTTAGGGCTCAGACCTTCATGTATGGAATCATGCATGAGATCAGGGCTTCGATGATCTCCCTCAGCATCCCGACGCAGGTGGGGGTGCTGGAGTGAGCCCTTCTTATAGAGAGTTTTCATGCTGAGAAGTCACCAGCAGCGAGACCCACCACATCGAGACACATAGTAGAGTCTTCTATAGCTGGAAGTAGACAAATGTTGAAGAGGTCCAAGCAGACTAGGCCATTAGGTGGGAGAACCCATGATACTGGTTTGGTTGTGCAGGAAACACGAGACAGATCCAACTATATGAGGAGCAGACAGTGCTATGAGTCTGACGAGCAGGGTCACATGGCTCATGACTGCCCGACCCACCATACAGAGGATCAACAGACAGTAGAGGGACATCCCATGCAAAGGTAGAGGTTTGACCATGGTGGTCCGTAGGGAGATGGCAGACGTGGTAGAGGAGTTGGCTGAGTAATAGGTTGTGGACGACATTTCGAGGTCCTTCCACCACCACCACCAGGAGGTCCACGCCAACCATAGGGAGCTGGAGAAAATAGTTGGGCTCAGCTCCAGGCAGTCGAGTCCTATTACCACGGTGCACCTGAGATGATTCAAGGTACTATTTGTGTCTACTACACCCTTGTTTCAGTTCTTATAGACACAGGTGTGAGCCATTCTTTTATTGCCATTTCCTTCATTTGGATCTTGGAGATTCCTACAGAGCCATTGGATCGATCATTATGCAAAGATACTCATACAGGAGTAGACTCAATGATTACGCACTACATCTAGCAGTGTGAGCTTACTCTATGAGGCGAGAGCTTTGGCTTGGATCTCCTCATAGAGGAATCGAGGCCTTAAGACGTCATCTTGGGTATGGACTGGTTATCCACAGTTCATTATCAGATTGACTGCCTAAGGTGGAAAGTGTGATGTGTCTACGAGGATGTGATGAGGTTTACCTTCACTAGTAAGAAGGGATACTTTGCAGCGCAGGATAGACTTACCCAGAGGAGGGGCAACTGATCAAAAATCAGTTGGCTAGCCTCATTCTCAGGGCGGTTGATGTTCGGAGTCCGAATTTTCCTGCTGTGGTGGATAAGTATGCAGTTATATTCCCTAATGATGTTCCAAGACTACCTCCTCACAGTGAGTTACATTTTTACATTAACTTGTAACCCAAGACGACACTGATATCCAATCCAGAATATCGGATGGCTCCTGCGGAGCTTCACGAGCTGCATGAACTGTTGGAGGACAGGTTGGGGAAGGGATTTATCTGACCCATTTCTTCACCCTAGGCATCCCCGATTTTTTTTGCCAAGAAGGTGGATAAGAGATTGCATCTTTGTGTTGATTATCGACGCCTGAATCAAGTGACCGTGAATAAAAAGTACCCACTCCCGAGGATTGGCGACCTCATTGATCAGATGAATGGAGACCGATGGTTCTCGAAGATAGATCTTCGGTTGAACTATCACCAGCTCAGAGTACAGGATGAGGATGTGCGGAAGACAACCTTCAGATGCTGGTATGGCCACTACGAGTTTTTAGTTATTCCATTCAGAATAACCAACGAACCAGCAGTGTTCATGGGACTCATGAATAAGATATTTCATCCATAACATGATCTATTTGTTGTAGTCTTCATCGATGACATTCTGATCTACTCAGCTACCGAGGAGAAGCACGCCTACCATTTTTTGGTAGTAATGGACACACTCCATGAGCACCAGCATTATGGTAAGCTCTCGAAGTGCCAGTTTTGGATATGAGAGGTACACTTTCTGGGACATGTCATCTCAGAGGCTAGAGTTGGAGTGGATACAGGAAAGATCGAGGCAGTACTTGCATAGGAGCCACCAAGGAGTGTGAAGAAGGTATAGAGATTTCTGGGACTGGCTGGGTACTATTAGAGATTTGTGCCAGACTTCTCTAGTATTGCAGCATAGATTTTAGCATTGACGAAGAAGCGGAAACCCTTCATGTGGTCGCAGAGATTCTAGTAGATATTTTAGGATCTGTGGCTGCAGTTGACTAGTGACCCCATCTTGAGGCATCCAGAGGAGGGCCTAGGGTACGTAGTATACTGTGATGCATCCGGGACCGAACATGGGTGTGTCATCATACAAGAGCAATCAATGTTCGCTCATGATTATCAGCATTTGAGACTGCATGAGCAGAACTACGCTACCCATGATGTGGAGTTAGCAGCATTGGTCTTCACCATGAAGATGTGGTGGCACTATCTGATGGGAGAACATTTTATAGTCTACTATGACCACCAGAGTCTTAGGTACATCATCTCGCAGAAGGACCTGATCCTGATATAGTGGATTTGGATTGAGTTCCTCCAAGATTATGAATTTGAGATAGTCTATACTCCTTGGAAGGGTAACATTGTAGCATATTCTCTCAGTAGGAGATCAGGAATTTAGTTTCTAGGAGAGGTGACATAGGAGCTTGCCGTGTTGCAGATATCCTTTGTGGATAGAGATGGGGCATCCTTTCTACAGTCTTCCATTGTCACTCCTCCACTTATTCAGTGAGTCAGGGAGGCACAACATGGAGATAGTGATTTTGAGATGCGACGAGATCAGATATCCACAGGGAAGGCACCTTATTGATTTTTTGAAGGTGGGGAGCACATCATTCTCTTCAGAGGATGTACCATGGTACCAGTTGCACTTCAGGAAGAAGTGTTGAGGGAGTTCCACACATCTCCTTTAGCGGTACATCCAGGAGTGGCGAAGATGTATCAGGACATCCGATGATTTCACTAGTGGCCAGGTATGAATAATGCAGTAACAGGGTTTGTCGCACGATGCCTCACTTGTCAGAAAGTGAAGGCGGAGCACTAAGTTCCAGCAGGATCAGTTCATCCCTTAGAGGTACTAGAATGGAAGTGGGATGTAATATCCATGCATTTCATGATGGGGCTTCCACGTACATCCAGGAGTCATGATTCGATATGGGTGATCGTTGACCAACTCACTAAGTCTTCCCACTTCCTACCGATCAGAGAGAAGGGTTCAGTAGAGATCCTGGGATAACCTACATACGAGAGATCGTACAGCTTCATGGTGTTCCATCTATGATCGTATCTGATCGAGATTCTCGTTTCACTTCCCAAATATGGAAGGGTTTTAGGAGGCTTTCTGGATGTAGCTTCGCTTAAGCACCGCCTTTCATCCTCAGACCGATGGTTAGACTGAGATGACCATTCAGAATCTCGAGGACATGCTCTGTACATGCTCCCTTGAATTCAGTCATAGCTTCTAGGATCACTTACCCTTGGTAGATTTTTCATATAAAAACAGCTACCACTCCACCATTGCGATGGAACCTTTCAAGGAACTTTACGAAAAACCTCTCAGATCGCCTCTATGCTAGAATGACCCAGGGGAGTTAGCTCTTATGAGACCAGAGACAGTGTAGGCTACGACGAAGAAGGTTCATATCATCCAATAACGGAAGAAAACTGCACATAGCAGGAAGAAGTCCTATGATTATAGGAGACGGAGACCACATGAGTTCGAGGATGGTGACCATGTATTTCTACGGGTCTCACCTCGATGATGTCTATAGAGATTTGGTCAAGGAAACCAAATATATTCATGATTCATCATACCTTTCTAGGTACTCAACATAGTAGGCAAGGTGGCTTACTTCTTGTCTCTTCCACCTCAGTTTTATCGAGTGCACGACATCTTCCATGTATCTCGGTTGAGGAGATATGTTCATGACCCTTATCACATCATCGACCACAAGGAGTTGGACATCGATGATGGGAAAAATTTCATGGAGGATCCATTGGAGATTGAGGATCGATAGAAGTGGGTCCTATGTGGATGGAAAATACAGCTGGTGTGCATTTCCTGGAATCACGGGAACCTCTAGGAGAGAAGATTGGAGCGGGAGGCTCAGATGTGTGCTGAGTACCCCCCATTTGTTCCCTTAATGTGAGTTGTAGCTTACGAGGATGTAAAGCCCTGAGGTGGGGAGAATGTGAAGACTCTAAAATTCTATGCAAATTTCCTTCCTAGATACCTAATAATTTTATAAGTCTGCAGTTTCTTGACGGCACTTAATTCTGAGGCCCGGTGTTCCCGGAATCAATTTCTGAGGTTTTGTCTGAGTACGTTCAGTAAACGTAGGAATGAGATTTTATATCTTTTGAACCGGTTCTCGGAACTGAAATATGATGGCACCGTTGAACTCTCAGTGTCAGTGATTATTTAGTGAGACCATCACCGCCATTGCATTTTAACGAGAATGAATGTTAGTTTTTGGGGTTTTTAATTAAATTAAACAAAAATAAAAGTGTTACTTTATTTTTATTTGTGTCGGTTTAATCCACCAAGGGGAGGATAGAGGTGGGGCCCACACAAACATAACCTCCCATGAAAATATATTATTTTAGTTGGACCCAACCAATGTTTACCACCTCTTATAATCAAAGAGGTGGGGCCCACTCGAGCTTTAGCCCCATGAACTCCCCATAAATGGGGGAACTCTTGAACTTCCCCACAATGGTTCCAATTCAACCAAAAATTAATTAATGGCTTTAATTAATTAATTTATGAAATCTTTTGAAATCATTTCAACAATTAAAATAATAACAAGTCTATTATTTTTGGGTTGGCATAATCATTTGATGGGGCTTAAGAGAGGAATTGTAAGAATTGAGAGAACTTCATCCTCTCAATGAAGAACACAAAGAACTCCCCTCACCTCCGAAGAACGATGAACACCATATTCTTCCTTCTTCAAAAAGGGAAAGAAAAGAAAGAACCTCCACCCATGAAGTATGATGACGAAATCATGTGGACTCATCTTCTTCGAGCTCTTCCTCCTCTGACATTGACGAAGTGATGACCGCCTTCCATGACTCCATCCATGATCACCGAACTCGAGGTTGTGGGATTTGAGGTTTTTTATGTATGAGTTTTATTTCTGATCTACTTAGTTCAAATGATGGTTGAAATATTCTATTTGTTATCAATGTAATAAGGAAGGATCAGACCACAGAAATATGGCCCGGTCCCCCCTCTTTTTTTGATCACATTTTTTGGCAACGACGGCGGTGTAACGGTGCTATTGGAAGAAATAACTGCGGCGAAGCAACGTGACCGGAAACACGCTGGACGCAAGAAGAACCGGCGGCGTAAGGGCCTCCAGGTCACCATAAGAATGCAGTTCTATCATGCTGTACCGAGGATCGGGCATTGTCCAAGCGGGTTGTGGCAGTGCCGGAGTGGAGTGGGGCTATCACACCACGTACGAGGAATAGTCTATGGCCACGAAGGCCGCAATGGTCGGACGAGATAGGGGCGGCGCCATAGCGCTGTGAAGGAGAGGAACTATAGATGAAGGTAGCGGAGGACAAGAGAGGATGGTCGGCTGAGCCATCCACCGGCAGGCTCTCTATAAGGCGGGACCCTTCGGGTCCTGCGGCTCACCGAACCGGTGCTAGGCGCTGGTTCCTTCGGAATCCAGGGGGCGCGGCTCCCCGCCAAAGTGGCCAGCATGGCCACGCAGGCCGGCCATCTAGGCCATGTGGGCTAGCCCTCCGGGTCAGGCCACCATGTTGTCCGGGCCGCCACCGGGCTGGGCCGCCCATTGGTTCGGGTTGGACCCGCGGACCGTGTCGAACCCCTGTCTGGACACGTTTAACCTGAAATCACTTTTTCATCCGTATATTGGGCTATGGGTGTCCAATCGACAAACTGTATACGACGAAGGAAATATTAGAGAAAGATAGTTATTTTGGAATACCCCACATGATTTTTTGATCCAGTTGGGGTACTTCCGGGATGGTTTGAATCTAAAAATCAACCAGGCCCTTGGAACAGAATTGTCAATAACTCACAGATCGAGCGTCTGATTGGTGCACCATTTGTCGCGTTTGGTTCCTTATGATGAGATAGAAATACAGAATTCATCAACTGAATACTTTGTGGTTGTTTATGTATTGACACTTAGCTTGATGATCAGACCCTCCTAGAATCGAGCGTGTTGTGTGCGGGAACCTCATGACTGGTTGCGACTGAGATGATAGGATCCTACGTTGACCTAATACTATACCAAGATACTCCATTGTTTCAAAAAAGATAATATTGTACCAGGATCATCTGTGGGTTCGAAAACAATGACTTCTGTACCGGGATCCTCCATGTGTTCTATAGCGATGAATTATGTAATGGGATCCTCGAGGTGTTCAACCGTGCTGATACTCTTATAGGATCCTACGTGGGTTTGATAGAGGAGATAATTATTTTGTTACACCTAATCATCTCTACACCTCTACATGAGTTGTATACCTATGTGAGATAAGTCTTTTCTTTAATTTGTTATCATTGAGATGATTGACTTTACATCCTTTATAGAATGGGTTGTGCTTGGGCTCTAGTGTTGGAGTCGGACTGTGATTGGTAACTTACGTATATGTATGGGCATATACATAAGTAGGGATGGATGATACTTCGTGATTGTATCATACTACTGTGGCTTATCATTAGTGGATTTTGGGAGACCTTAAGGAGTCTCGGGGTCCCCAACTGAATATTTTTATACTCACCCATGCACGGGCTTCGCCCGCACCATGTTGTGTTCTGTACAGATGACAGTCAGCAGTGATCGAGGCTGAGGGTGACAGACAGGAGGCTACTCGAAGCTGGACTAGATGGGGTACTTCCCAGGGACGAGTTGTTTGAGATCTGTACACACCCTTCAATTAGGATTTCTGGTGGATGATCCAGGAGTTTTTTCCCTTTTTACTTGTACGTGTACTTGTAGTTCAGTTGGGTTTGTATACTGGCCCACTTACTTTCAACAAACCGTTCTTTTCAATATTAAAACTTGTCTGATATACTTCTTGTGTTCAGACTATGTGTGTGTTATAGGTTTAAAGGCAATGCCTTCCCTTTTTATTAGGGAATCACCTTTGTTGGTAGTCTCCAGCCCCTGGCCTATGGAAGGCGGGCTTGGGTTAGTCACAGCACGGGCCCTGAGGATGAGTCATGACACAATCACCCTCATAAATCCTAAGGATATAAAACAACTTATTGATATAATTTTGTATATTAAATGACAGAAAAAATCAACATTCCACTATAATATAATATTTATTCACCCTAAGTGATAATGACCAAAGAAGTGAGTAATGGTATATCAATTAAAATTAACTACTTTTTTAAATTTTATTAACATAACATTCATTCGTCCCAAATTTATAAATCATTAAAATATATAACATTTAGATTTTGAATTTTTCAGCCACATTGGGAAATTTTTTGGTGTATACTGACAATGATGTTTCAATGTAGAAAAATAAACTAACTAATAATCATGTAAAATGCTAAGAGTAAGATAATTTCCCATATTAAGTCATAATATGTCATAATTTAATAACTAACAACTCTATTACTTATTAATAACTCATTACCACTCAATAGTCATAATTAAAAAACATAAATCAGAAATGTGATGAGTTATCTATTTTTAGAGTAGTAATTTTCACTATTTATTAGAAGATTGATGATTTACAATAATTATTTTTTATATCTCAGGGGATATTTCAAAAATATCCAATAGGTAATGATTTTCTATCAAAATATATATAGTATTTTCTAGTAATTATTATATTTTTCCAAACCATCATCATAAAAACTTCTCTCTTCATCGCTTCAAGCGATATTGACAAATGTTTAAAAAATATAATTTTTCTACAAACCATTAGGATAATTAAAATTTACATTCCCTATTATGTGACGATTGAATATGAGTAATATAGACTTTTTTAACTCTTTATCTCATCCAGGTCCTTAATAACCAATTAATTTTAATATTTTCGAATTCAATAAACACAACCACATTACAGTGCAGCATTTAATGTTTTCAAATATTTTCATTAAAAAATTAATCACATTTAAAATAAAAGATAAATTTATATTAATAAATAATAAATTATTTCATGATAAATCCAATAGAAATTGTTTTGATGAATAAAATATATCATTGCTTTAATATCATTGTGTAATCAGTTCTCTCTTAACCTCATTAGGGGTATTTAATTGATGTTGCTATAAAAAATGAAGCACACCCCATATGAATAAATATATTTATCAATAAATAAAATTGTTTTTCTATGTGAACTAATTAGTCTAAAACATAATATTCTAAGTCCTCCCTTCATGGCTATATCCTATATAGAAAATCATGGTGTAATATTTTCAAAAAGCAATATACATTTTTCTTTTTTATATTCAGTAAAATTCAAAAAATATTTTTCCCTATGTATACTAATATTACCTAATGGCGATACATATATCCCTATACAGATATAATTTTGGTTCAATAAATGTATCAATGTAGTCTACTTTTGACACTCTGATTAAACCTTCTTTAATATACTCCAATATTTATGAAACTCCAAACCATAATTTCCCAATTATATATATAGTATTTTTAATTATTTTATTATATATTTTTCTATAAAAACCATAAAAAATTAATATACATAATCATGTTAATAATTTTAGTATTATAAATATATCATAATTATAGGAATTTTAATGAAATTATATATATTGTAAAATAAAATTGTGTTACTTTTTTTATTAAATAGATATATTATTTGATGATAAATTCAAAATTGATAGAAAATCTATTGGGAGTTGTTTATAATATGAATTTTTATACACAGAATAATACAACATATGAATCACTATGAAATTGTTAGAGAATGTGTGATAAGGGAAATCCCTTATATTATACATCAAGCAACCAGTATCATTATACCATGAAACTAATAGAGACAATGTGGTTTTTTGTTGGACACTTATACACAATACCCATTTTTTTTAAAATTATGTAGAATGATTTTGAAATTGATCACGAGTATTTATTAGATTCAATTTATTAAAAAAACTTTTTCTGATTTCTGAAAAAGTAAATTATATCTATTAAATTAATAATATGATTATTTTTGAGACATTATAAAAAAGTTCAATAATTACATAGGATTATAATTTTGGTTTAGTTATGGGTAAAAAATATTCTATAAAAAATTATTAAATGGTTATTTCATACGTTATGGATAATTGGATGAGTTAAATTAATGAAGAATATGGATGGGATTTATCAAGGCTATTTATAGACCACATGCTATTAATATGGAGAGTTTTTTTACTTTAGAAACACTAATTAGTTAGGATTCATCAATATATCATGTTTAGAAGTTATGTTTTGTTAGTAATAAATTAAAATTAAATTTTTTACATGGTTTAACATAGGATATAAAAAATAATATGTTTAAATGTTTAATAATTAAAAAACATGCATCTATAAGTGGAATTCATGGTGATTAAGAAATTAAATATGAAAATGATGTTGTCATGTGCCTTTTTTTTTTGAAAAATAATTATGAATTTGTATTTATAATCTATACATCTTTTAACATAAATCCCCTCACAAATCAACCTTGGAATATGGATAGGGTGATACTTAGCCTATGGTGACATCCCTAAGACAATGAAGTTTTAAAATAAATTCAAAGGGATTCAAAAAAAATTGGTGGATGATTTCACTTTCAAAAAAAGAAATCCACCAACCCATAAGATGTAACCAAAATTAGAATTATATGATGTATGAAGACAACGAAATTAAACTTAAAGAATGGACAAACAAACAACAATATCCGAGTACAAATAGAAAACCAAATCTAACCTAAAATGTCAAATACACGAAATACATCATTTTAGAAACTCCCAATATAATCTAATATCCATCTTCATAAAAAATTCCCAATGAATCAAAAAGGTTCCCTAAAAAACTTTGATCGATTTCATTTACAACGTCATAGTATAAATTATCTTCAAATAAACAACAATTACCAAGTATAGGATTATTTTAATATCAATAGGATTTCCGGAATTAAATCCCCACATACACTAATAATATAGAACATATTTATAATTTTTTTATAAAAAAGTTAAAAAAATTTACAATATTTTATCTCAAAGAGAAAACAACATTCAAAACCAAAATGTTCACAAGTAATAAAACATAATAAGTCATTAAAAACATTTATCGAATCAATTTTTTATACCAATTCAATATATCCACACATAAACACATGATCTCACGATGGACATATCAAAACTCATGAGTGGTCTCTGATTAGTCTACCATGTTGTCACATGGTAATAATATCCCATGTGATCCAATGGAAAATTCCTCTTAAATATGGTCACATGAATGGAAATGAACCCACTGAAAAATTATATTCCAAAAACCATTCCAAATCCACCATTGAAGAAATTTCTCTAAAAATAATATTTTATGGAAAAAAAGTATCAATAATTGAAAACATTCCTACAAACATTATCAGAGGGTTCAAAAAAAAACTACATTGTTAAAATCATAAATTCAAAATCATGAACAAAAAATTCATTCAAAAAAAAATTACCAATATGAAATGTATCATAAAACCAACACTAAATAGGTTTTCTATCCAAAATCAAACATTAAATTTAAAATTAAATTAAAATAATTCATCTATTTGACACAATCCCTTTGAATTATTAAAATAGGAGTTGATGGATAATCCACCTACCTTATAAATATAGAATAAAACGATGAATTACAAAACAACCTTCAAAAAACTGGCATGAAACTCCTAACATCATCCTTAGATCATATTCCCAAAAATAAAAACAACCATATATCACTATGATTGAATCCTAATGAATGAATTTATCCCCAGCATATTTGGTTCACTATTCTACGAGAGTGATGGTGAAGAAATATAAATAAAATTATTATGAAATAGAACTTTCCTATGGAATGTGATCCTCTAAAACTCTTTTTTCTCCTTGGAATCATTCTTGGATCTGTTGTAATTCTCTCCATGGCCTCGGGAGGAAGATTAATTCATGTTATAAAATTTTTAGGGGAAAAAATAGTCATGTATGATAAATAAGATTACATCCAAAAATTTATGTTGTAATTATTAGCAGTTCATTGTTAGGGTTCATGTTTTGTAAATGTTTAAGCTAAATATGAACTAGAAACTACCTCTTAATAAACCTTAATAGGTGGGATTGCACTGTTATACCAAATGCGGACCATTCAATATATTCCCCGTTTTTTCAGACACATATAGTTTATATTGACAACCCACATGGTTTTCAAAAAAAACATTCACTAAATAGTATGCCTATATAGTACCAACTGTTTAAATTTCATCGTTTCATGGGATTTATTTCATGGTTTCTACTGACTGTGGTAAAAACAATACACCAAAAAAGCCCCTAAAACTTTTCAATACTTATAAAATCCCCTGAAAACATTACTCAAACATCTCACATATTGATAATATATAAATACTATCTATTTTACCTTGAAATGGGGTGGTAAATTATCCTAAATATTGAAATTTCTATCCATAGAATTTAGAAAAAACATGTTGCATTGAAATAGCTACAACCATTTCTCCACCATTTTCATTTCATGATTCAAAATTTATTTATGAACATGATTTCATTTCTAAAAAACCCACATTATTATTATAATGACTTAGAGTTTTCAGAATTTTTTTTCTAAATAATTGTAAATTTTTTTAGAGTAGGTTGTGGGACAGTGTTTGATTATGAGGCCTAGTGTGCCAGGAATAGTTCATTGAAAAATGATATGTTATTAATATCATGTAGAAACTTTTTTCTTGAAAATAGTGGAATGAAACATAAATAGACGACCATATCAGAAATCCAAATGAATAGTTGGGTTTAGAGAAGCATCATTACCTTAGATGATCTTTAATATCAGTCAGTGTGGGTTGATATTGAAAGATTTTTTTGGAGGAAATTATAAGTAAAATAATCATATAAATCTTATTTTATTTAGAAATACTAATAACTATTGAATTGATACATGGACTGGAAACATAAAACCACTATTGAGTTTATAATGTTGTTTTTTCCCTTGCATAAAAATAAATATTTTTAGTGTGGGTCTTCTATGGAATAACCCGAAAAATATGTAATCATCATTAAATAATTTAATGATTAACTATTTTTTTGATGTGTAGATGATTTAATATAAATGAATAATTTTAATGAAATCCCAACATTATCTGTAAAACTAAAATAATTCTAGGGAATCGTTAGTGGGAGCATAAATGGATTTCCCTTAGTGAATAATGATGAGGTCATGGATTTAGTATCAACACATGATGAAATCAAAGGATCTTTACAATGATTATGGTGAATCACCGTTCCTCATCGGCTTTTCAACCCAACAAGATGGGTAATTTATTTTCTTCATTATCTTTTCCCCAATTTTTAAAATATAATGAGAAACATAGAACAACCAACGTGAATGTTGATCTATGGTTAAATCATTCTTTCTAGATAGATAATTAATTCGAGTTGATTATCAAAGGTGATTCTATTTAGAGAGTAATTTAATATCCTCTTTATTCTCCATTATAAAATGAACAATTTAAGGCCATCTAGAAAAATGTCAAGATACATTATTTTGGAATTACTACACATTTATATCCTTTCCTCAATCATTTTGTATTCCTTGTTCATTAGGAAAAATGAAAAGAGTATCATTGTGTCTTTGATACGTGACACAATGATCCGAGATTGGGGTTCTGACATCGCAACATCATCACAATGGTTTAATTTAGAATATGCACTAAAAATGACTTAATAAAGTGTACCATGGTGGTGTAATGTAGTGAATGGAGTAGTGGATCTAGTCGGGTTCAGGTGAAGCGTGAGGTGGAAAGTGGGTTGCCAGCAGGCTGGCCGGCACCGGAGGGGGCACACAGGCTGGTGGGGGTTTGGTCTAGGTGGAGTTCAAGGTATAAGTGATGCTAGTGTGGTTTCTGGTGGTGTAGTGTATGGCCATATACCAAGGGGGACCTCTTGGGAGCCCGCAGTTGTGAAGGTTGTGGCGGTAAATAGGAAAGCGATGAAGAGGTGGACCTACTTGGTTGGGTTTGCATTGAGGCCACAAAGGCATAGGCCGAGTGGGAGGATGGGGATGTGGTGGACATCCACATTGGCCATGCTGGTGTCGTGCTGACTGGGAGCATGCAGGTGAGTTGTTCACATGCGAGATAAGGGGGTTGACCCACATGAAGTGGGCTGACATGGATTGACCTGGCCGAAGCCCCATGGGATGAGAAAACCAGGAACAATTGCCCATACAGGAGATGGCCTAGTGGGCTAGTCTGAGTTGGTTGACCAGACTAGGTCAGGTAGGCGGGGTGGGCAGGGTCAGACCTAGACCGTACAAGGGTCTTACTTTTTTAGTAAAATGGATTTAACATTAAAAAATATGTTCTATTTGTTGAGATATATACAACATTAGGACCCTCAAGATAAGGTGGTCCATTTAGATGGCTTGGTGGGGTTTTATTATCGACCAGTAAAGGTATAGAGTTTGACTTATTTCTTTCATAGATGGTTTGGTAAAACATTACATCCACATTACTAGATATATTCCCATCTAGATTATGAGTCTCATATAGAGTTTTAGTATCCCTCCTTGTGACTGGAGCGACTCTCAATCACCGATGGTTGTGTTTTATGTGAATTAATGTGACCTCTGAATACAAGTCATTACTCTTTCATCCACTGGGTTTTATCTATATGGTTGTCATTATTCTCTATGATAGATTCCCTATGTTACATGCTGCATCGTTAGGGTTCTCAGTATTCTCTAATAAGGATCCCCTACATTGTTGGATAACATAGACCATGTTTTGATTATTCTATAGGAAGGATACACTCTTTGTATACAATGTTTTTTGTCTAGTTAATTCCTTATGGTAGGGGCCCAAATTATTTGGACTTATTTGGAATAGTCTCTAATGAAATCATTGCTTTAGAGGTGAGTTATCCTTGAATGAGTGTTCCTCAAACATAATCCCGTGGATGATGATTGGTTGTGGATTACCACTTTACTTTGTGACTAGTTATAAATATGCACATATGTCATTAGTTTATGTGTTATGAACATATATATGTAGAACTAAATCCAATAATAATTGCCAAATTTTCCTTTGTATATTTTTCTTTTTGGTTTCTTGGTGCCTTAGTCAGAATTCTTTTACTCACCCATGCATGTAATTTTCCATCACGTGTCATGTATTGTGCAGACAATCAATACATTGATAGTGTTCTAGGTGGACTAGGACTATGTGGTTCTTAAATTTATCATAAAGACAAGGTTTTCTCTTATGTATTCATGTAGTTGTACTACAATTACCATTCATACTGGGTTTTTTGGGAATGAGTTTCAAGAACATATGCATTCACTTTTACAGACTATTTTCTTTGTTGGGACATTATTCTAACCATATTTACATTCCAATTTACTACTAGCATACTCTATGGTAGGAATCTTAATGAATGCATGCATTTTTACTTGATGTTTTAACATTTATGCATTTTCTGCATGTATATGTCTGCATGTGTATAGGTACATAGGTAAATGAATCCCATTTGTGGGTATTCCTACTTGGTTCTAGTCACCATCCCCTAGCCTATTGGAAGAGTAATTTGGATATTCACTATATGGTCCCCTATAGGAAGGGTTGTGACAAAGTGGTATAAGAGGGGGTTGGTTCTTCATAATGATTGGGAGTCTGTGAGGCTGGTTTGGGGAGAAATGTTATGTATTTTGAGTTCATATTTCAGTAAAGGGACTCCAGCGTTGGTGCAGTGACTAACATATCTATTCACCAGGACTCTTGAAACATATTTATTAACATACTACCTGAAATCATAGGTTAAAGGGGATCAATGGAACATGCATAATATATGATTTTGTGTGTTTTCCCGTTTAATTCATTAGTCATCTCACCATGTATACTCTATGGTCTATTATACATATTGATTCATTTCAAGATGCCTATAGGAAGAAAATCATATAGGGATCCATTACAAGATCATGAAGATAATGAACATAGTGACGATGTATTGGTATATAGACCTATTCCAGATATACTCCTTTTACTGGGGATAGAACCTCCAGGTGGTTCAGTAGTGATACCACCACCCGTCGAGGTGTAGTTACACCCATCACTACTGGTTGGGTATTCACATAGGTTTAATGCATTTCTTGAATTCCAATGGTAGAGAACTCCCAGGATTCCGTGTGATGTAGACTCCTTGGTAGTTGAGGATTGTTTGGAGGCAGTTACATGTTTATTAAAACATGTGATGATTCATTCCGACCAGATGGCAGTCCTAGCTGCGAGTCTTCATTAGGGGATAGAGGGGAGATTATGGATCTTAGTAACCCGAACACATAATGCTAACCCTCTCTATGAGACATAAATCGATCATAACTTTATAGGGTATGGGTATCAAGAAATGTTGTGATTAGTGCGCCTCTAGGAGCTCTTGCGTCTCCAATAGTGTAGTCATATTGTTGTTCAATACTCAAAGTTGTTTATTGATCTTTCTTGCTACTCCACAAGAAAGGTGTGATACCGTTTCATCAGGACTCGGACCTTTGAGAAGGGGTAATTTCAGGATATTTTGGAATACAATATATCCCTTAGCATTCATACATATGCTGGGTACTGAATGGATCTCTACCACAAGAGATATTTCTAGCGGAGTAGATGCTATGTGTGGGAGTTTCGAGCATACATCAGGTGATAGATACTTCGATAGTAGGTATCCGATGGTAATATAATGAACCCATGTGGGTCTTGGAATAAATAAGATGACCCCATAACCCCAGGTCAGTGGTTCAGGTCTCCTAGGGTGGCTCAAGTTATCCCAGAGGTAGGCAGCATTACCAGTGAAGTGATTAGAGGAATATAGCTCATGATTTCCCGACTCGACATATTCATTATTGGGTGATAGTCATTGGACCACCATGGAAGAGGCATAAAACTGATAAGGGTTGTCCATAGGTTAGAAAACATGAAATATTAGATGGTAGAGTAGTAAGAGTTGGGTGGAGGTTCAATGTGTTACCACCTCCACCCCGAGGTCTTCCCCACCCGGCTCATAGAGATGGTGGATGTAGACGAGGACAACTGCATGTGAATGGGGATTTTACCACAGTGCTCTGGAGATGATACAATGAATGATCTATGTATTTTCCACATTATATGTAGTTTTAGTAGTCCTATGTACTAGTTAGTATTTTTATTCCATGAAACTTGTTCGATACTCAGAGATTTCGATGGAACGATTGAGTACCCTTACATTAAGAGACTCATTCGAGAAGGGATACGATGATCATACACTAGTGTTGACCACGTGAGCATACTATTATAGGTGAGTGTTTCTATTAGGATCTATTAGCAGTGTAAATGAGGAATTATGATTTCATTCAATTGTGGTCAAGATATCATTTTTCCATGCCTCGATTGACTATTTTAGGAATAGAGTGAGGTGTGTCTACGTTGATGAGACTAGGTTATCGTTTTTTGGTGAAAAGTTAATGCTTGTAACAGAATATGAACCTACAAATAATTGGGTGTAGATGATTACTCATCATTTGACTTTTCGGACCCTCGATGACATGGATGATATGAGTCCCCAGTTTCCCACAGTGTTGATGGAATACGAGGATAACCTTCCCAAGGATGTTCCAAGATTGGCTCTACACTGGGTGGTAGACTTATGTATTGATCTAATCCCTTGGATGACACCAATTTATAAAAATTCATATTTTATGGAACCCAGAGAGCTTTACGTGATGATGGTACAATTGGAAGACTTGCAGAGTAGGGGCTTCATGAGACCTAGTGTTTCACCATTGTTAGCCTTAAATTTTTTTACATGAAGGAAGACAGGTGTTGGAGGTTATTCCTGGCCTTACGGAACCTGAAAAAGTTTACCATGAAGATCCAATATCTACTACCGAGGATTCAATACCACTTCAATTATCTGAAATGGTTGCGATTGTTCTTGATGATAGACCTATAATCGGGCTATCCGCATTTTCCTGTATGGGATGAGGATATACCGAAGACAACCTTAAAATTTCGGTATAACAACTATGTGTACTTAGTGATATCGTCTAGAATGATGAATTACACACAAGTGTTCATGGGTCTTGTGAAATCGATCTCCTAGCCTTAAATAGACTGGTTCATGGTAGTCTTTATTGATTACATTTGAGTGTACTCTCTGTCTTAGGATGAGGACACGATACACTTGAGGATGTTCTGGGACACACTCGGAGAGCACTCGATTTATTGGAAATTCTCAATGTTTTAGTTCTCGATTCGATAGGTCCACATTCTCTGACATGTAATTTCAAGGGCTAGAGTCACAGTGGATCTGGTGAAGATTTTGGCGGTGCTTTAAAGTGAGCCATCAAAGAGAATTATCAAGGTGCGGAGTTTCTATCGTTTTAATTGGTAATATATGAGGTTTTTACCTTAACATTCTAGATTGGTATCAACTTGATGGATTATACATATAAGGGAAAACCTTCCATATGAACATATAAGTTCCCTCATTGCATTTAGTAGTTGATGCAAAGACTGACGAGCATTCCCATCATGAGACTAACTGAGGAGGGAGTCAGGTACGTAGTGTTCTATAATGCATCAGTGACCTAGATAGGGTGTTTCCTGATGCATGGTCAATAGTTTATTTTCTATTGTTCGTGCCAGTTGAGATAACATGAGCATAACTACATGACCCATGATCTTGAGCTCGCGGTGGTAGTCTTGTCATTGAATATGTGGTGACACTAACTGATTGGTGGGAAATTTATCTTCTACTAAAACCACAAGAGTAGCATTTATATTTTATACCAAAAGGATATAATATTGAGATAATGGTGATGGATGGAGTTCCTCTAAGATAATGACATTGAGATTGACTATAGCCTTCGGAAGGGGAATGTGGTGGTAAATACTCTCCCATGAAAATCCAGTTTTCAACTAAAAAATGGGGCATCATAGCAGTTGGAATCAATGAAGATATGTTTCCTGGATGGATATGGATAAACATACCTCTCATCAATGGTTTTCACCCCTCTAATATAATAGTGATTTAGTGATGCACAACTCAGATATACTGACTGTGAGAATTTACAAGAACATATGTTCACCAGGCATGCCACTGATATATATTTGAATGGTGGGGAGTGCATTGTTCCATTAAGATGATGCAAAGTGGTACTAGTGGAATTATTGGTGGTGGTCTTGAGGGAGTTCTAAAAATCCCCTTTGGTAGTACTTCTATGTGTGGAAAAGATATACACGGACCTCTGATGTTAGTTTTTTTGGTCAATGATGAAGAAGGTAGTGACAGAGTTTGATTCTCGATATCTCACATTTCAACAAGAGAACACTGAGCATCAGGCTCCAGTCTGTGAGGCCCAACCCATTAAGGTTCCAGAGTGGAATTGGGATGGGATATATATGGACATCATGATGGTTTTATCACTCACATCTAGGGGAAAAGGTACCATATGGGCGATCATTGGCCGACTCACCAAGTCATCCCACTTCTTACCTATCTGGGAGAAGATATCTTTATAATGAATGATACATATTTACATTAAAGAGATATTTCATCTCCATTTAGTCTCTTCAAGTATAGTTTCTTATCATGACGCTCACCTTACATCCCAATAGTGGAAGGGATTATAGGACACATTTATCACTCATTTGCAATTGAGAATGTTGTTTCACCTACAGATGGACCACCAGACTAGGAGGATTATTTACGTATTGGAAGGTATTATATGGGATTTATTGTTATATTTTATTATTGATGTTTTGAGATTTTTTAATGGGTGATAAATTACTTGAGTGTGGGTTCTATGATGAAATATTAATCTACATGAGATTAGATGGGATCTGAAAACATATATTTGGGCTCAGTACCATCACCAGTTTGGGAATCCCATGGTTTGGATTTCAGAAATGTTAATTCATAATGTGGGGAGAATTTAATGACATAGATTTTCCTATTTTTTTAAAAAAAAATTATATAGAGAATGTTTGATAAAAAGAGTTGTGATAGTGTGATACTTATAGGCCCAGTGTACTATTAATAGTTTGCTGAAAATTAATATTTTTTTAGTTTCACGCGCACATTATTTTGATGAAAAATTTCAATATATATTATATGGGAGAACAAATCAAAATTCCGAGGGCACAGTTGTGTTCAGAGCAGCGACATTGCATTAGGAGATCCCTAAACGTGGTCGGTGGATGCTGAAATTGAACGATAGTATTTGGAAGAAACCATAAATAAAACAATTATAAAAAAATTATTTTGTTAATTGTCCTAATAACTAATGAACTGAGACTCATATTAGAATTTTGAGAACATAGTTGAATTCATAATGTGGCGTTTTTCCATGAACTGAATAAACCTCATTCGGCATGGGTCTTCAAGGGAATAAAACAAAAAGGATGTAGTTGTCATTACATAATTTAAAGATAAAATAATTTTCTGATGTAAAAATGACTTCCATTAAAATAAACCACATGAATAAATCTCATGGCTAGACACATAACAGTTTGAATTTTATTGAATCACTAGGGAGAGAATGGAGAATTTTCCTTTAGAAAATGATTAAAATTTCATGGATCAATGATCAGTGAATGATGTAATCAATGGATCCTTCCAATTAACGTGACACAACATTATTCTTCATGAGTGTTTGACCTCAATGGGGTAGGGTGTTGTTTTTCATTATTATCTTTTCCCAATTTTAGTAAAATTTAATGATGAACGTAGAACAAACCACAAAAATGTTAATCCGTAGTTAAATTATTTTTTCAATATGGATAATTTAAAAGAGATTATTATTGGTATGGTTATATTTATAGAATATTTATATTTCATATTTTTTATTCATTATAACATGAATGAATCATACCTGACAAAAACACAACCAATATTCATTATATATGTGTTCATGTGTATTTATCTCTTTCCCCCAATTTTTCAGCATTCCTCATTGTTCGCGAAATATGATCAGCTTATTTTCACACCTTTGAGATATGGGGATACGATGTCAGATTGGGGATCCAACACCATAATGACATTGGGGAGGTGTGACGTTGAAGGTGTGGCATGAATCTCTTGAGGCTGATATTTAGGTGGCACAAGGTCGCACACAAATAAGTGTCTCTAGCCTTGTTTAGGTGAATAGTGGGCCACCTACATTGTATGTAGTAGTTGATGTGGCATAGGGGCCGATAGGGAGCTAGTCTAGGCAGAGTGAGAGGTAAATAGGTCATCTTAAGCCTGGACGACATGTGGAGTGCGAGGCCTTAGTCCATGCGAGACCGCATGGGATCCTGTATTTGTATAGGTCGCGGGTGGTGGATGGGGAAGCAACGATAAGGGGTTTTGTAAGTAGCTAGGTCAATGTAGAGACTGCAAATATAGAGATCACGTGAGAGGCTACAAACATGGTGGACTTCCATGATGACTGTGTGGATTTTGCGCACAATGTTGGGTCATCCGCGTGTTGGAGAAATGGTTGACTCGCACATAGCGGGCCGAGCGTGACGGACCGGGCCAATCCATCAGCCTAGAGGCACAGGTGCACTGGCCCAGTAGGCTGGGTTGGGCTTGGATGGTCAATCATACAGGGTCAGGATAGTGGTTCCAGGTCAGGACAGACACAACTCATACCTAGGTAGAATGTTATCACTAAAATGGTTGTAACATTCAAACTTCATGTTCGTTATTGAGCTATATGTGGCAATGGGACCCCCGTGAAATTATGGTCCTTTTGAGTTGTATTGGTAGGATTTTATTAAGTACCAACATATGTAGTGAGTTTCCCTTGGTTATTTCCTTAAGGGATTTTATGGCATTACAGAGACATCACTGGATAGTAGTCCCCTAAATAGGCTGGATCCCCGATCGAGTTGCAGTATCCCTTCATAGGACTAGAGAAAAACCTTATCATCTCTTATGGTGTTTTGTGGAAATTGAAATGACCTATGAGAAAAAGGATTTATTCATCCATGAATTGGTCTGTATATATTGGTTTGTTGGTATTTACTTAGAAGGGTCCCCTACGTTATGAGCCGCACCGGTAGGGTTTTCCGTATTCCCTATGATGGATCACCTACATTGAGGGATAGTACAAACTATATTTTCAGTATTGTATTTGAAAGCTCCCCTCACTATATACCATGATCATTGAACAGTATATTCTCTTTGGGTAGGGCCCAAATTAGTAGAACCTCTTCTCATGTGTCTCTAATGACATCATGTTTCATGGAATTAGTTATACGAGGAAAACCATTCCACAAGTTGAATATTGTGTTTGATGTTTGGTTCTCGACTACCTATTTACATTATGGATATTTATGATTATACCCAAATATCCATTGTGTATTATTTATTAACATATTCCTATGTAGAGATAACTGTACTATTCTCTTATTGTTTTTCCATTGTGGATTCATGGTGTCCTTTGAGTATTTTTTTACTCTCCAATGCACTTGATTTTCACACATGGGTCATGTATTATGAAAACAATTGTTGATTCAACAGTGTTCTAGGTGGAAAAATACTAGGTGGTTCTAAGAGTGATAAAATAGATTTGGTGTGGTCCCACACCTTAGATAGCTATCATACACCTACCCTTAAGGTATGGTTTTTTGTGGATGATATTCAGGAACATCTACATTTACTTTTATAGACTCATTATTTTGGGGGGGTTGTATTATAACCCTAAGTACATTATAGTGTCCTATTATCATACAACGTCTTTGGGATCATAGTGTATGTAATATTTTTTTAATTTGAGTTTTTTGATTTCATTATTTTGGTCTTAAGATGTTTTCATGTGTATAGGTACGTAGGAAAATTCATCCCATTTGTGGGATATGCATACTCGGTGCTATTCTACTGCCTGGGCCTATTAGAAGCGGTCTGGGTGTACTCATGCCGAAAAAATCATTAGGAAGTGTCGTGAAAAAAATATTTATATTACCATTTATGTATTTTGTTTCCTATTCACAATCTATAATGGAACATGGACTAATGTACGGTCTGGATCTTGTTAAACATGATCTCATTTAATTACATTATTACGATCTGGTTTATAGATCTCCAATTAAGATACATTAAACACATTATGTGTTGAACTAAAAATGTTCCCTAGGAAAACTAACATACCACATAACAAATTAATTCATTTATATCCAAAGGGAAATTGTATCGAGGGGATTAAATGCACTTCATCCCACAATAATGAAGTCTGATCCTTGGATATATTCTCAATAATATATGCTCACATTCCTTGAATTAAAATTAACCATGATGTTTATTTTCATTGGAATTTTGAATAACATTTACCCTCTCCATCATATTTCTGACCAAATTAATCTTCTCTATTAAATCTTGCATAATTCTTTTTCCAACGTGTGAAATCTCACTAGTTTACACCCAAAAAAAGAGGGAAAAAATAGAACCTATAAAATGTTTTGAAAGGAGTAATATGTATCAAGGCATGATTTTTGTTATTGTATGAGAACTCCAATAATAGTATTCTCTCATCCCATGAGCCAAAAAAATCCTTTACCAAATACCTAAGAATGTCCTCAATAATATATATTATCTTCTCGAATTTTACATGCACTTGAGGATGATATGACATGATTACACTCAACTACAACATACAGGATTTCAATACAGTTATTCAATAAATGATACATTAAAACATGGTCTCTATCTAATAATTTCAAAACTATTATTCCATACATCTACTACATAGGATATATTGATTTTAGAAAATTACATCACTATATGAGATTCATCCATAGGGGTGAAATGAGATAACTTAGGGAGTGTATCCACTATCACAGATATGGAATCATGTTTCTGAACTATCCTTGGTAGTCTTATTAAATAACAATAGATATCTTCTAAAATTTCTAAATGGGAATCAGAAAAGACGTCAATATACCTATTGTCCACTACTGTTCTTCGTTAACATGTTGACAAGTGAGATATCTCATAACGAACTCATTCATTTATATTTTAATGAGAATACAAAAAAATTGTTATTTTCTATACTTATACATACTTTTTATTTTATGATGAACTGCCCAAATGGAATGGTTTAATGAATGAAGGAGTTGATCCTAAAAATCCAATGGCACCAAAATATGATTTCAGCACCACATCACTAATATTATTTAATGATTATATCCCTTAATCATAACCTAGGAACAGTGTTTTGACACCATAGTAATAAATTATGAATCTCATGTATGTTCCTCTTTAACATTTTATTCAGAATCATGAATAAAATAAATTAGAAAGAAAACCATAACACTACATTGGTCTTCACAATATATGTACATGTTGGCTATCATTGATATTATGTTCCACTGATCCAATGATTCATTAGCTAAAAGTCTATATAAATTTCAACTAAATGTATATACCATCAAGATCCTTTTAGAATGTTTATAAATTAAATCAATTTCATTCTTTTAAATATACTCCATACACCTTAATTTCCATTGATTTAAAATTATATTTGAGAAAATATCATTCATGAACATATTTTTATAAAACATCATTCTTTATATCTAATATTCTAATGAAGCCATGTATTCATATCTTAGACCACAATATCTAATTCCATATCACTTATTGATTAGTACCTCTCATGAAACTGTAAATTTATTGACCCATAATAATCAATATGATCTTACTACATGATAAAAAACTACAACTCGGATCCAAAAGCATCATAATAAACCATATAACTTTGTCTAGATTCGGAAAATTTCATCACCGATGATGTTGTAAGGTTAAATTTAAGCTCGATAAAAGAATTTTGGAATTTACTATTACATTGGAATTGAAACACTTTCCTTTTAAAAGATATCATTGGTGAATCTTATCATGAAATTTCATGAAAACAAATTCCAATAATAACTAGCCAAAGCTGGAAAACTAGGTATCTCAAAGAAATTAATTGATTGTTTTCAAGATATCACAACCTTTATACATACTAGATTAATAAAAACAAAATTTATATAGATATACTATCAAATAAAAAAATCCTAATATCTTCAAAAATCTCACATTGATATTTTTTTATACAGATGATGATCTTGAAAGATATTCAACACTATAGCCAAGTGGTTCTCATGCTCTAATGTTTTCCTAGAATACACTAGTATTTCACCCAAAAAAACCACTACAAGAGAATATAGAATAATTTTAAATATATAATTCATCAAAGAAATAAATTCATATGGTTTATTCACAATACAAAAATTAAAAACCACATACTCTTAATGTCCATATCAACAATTGGATGCTATTTTTAGAATATCCTCCATCTGATGCCACAATTGGTGATATCCTATGTGCAATTCAATTTTATGGAATAACCTGAATCCCATAAATTGAACAATAAAATCATCACAGTGTGGTAGAGTATTCGAGATTACCTTCCATAAAATAAATATTTAATAATAATATATGAAAAACATAATAGTTCAATCCATATTCTCCAAAAAATTATTAATGATTCCCATAGAGAAGTACTAGTCTAGAAGAACCATTTTAATTCCAACTATTCAAACAATACATTAAATTTACATAATTATATTAGTGTCATCTAATTATATGGATGTGAGATAGGACTTTTCCCTAGTAGGATATCAATCATAAACACTACATCTCTTTTGGCAGCATCCATGATAAATTATTAGAAAACACAGCAGCAAACTTATCCAACATGGTTGTGAAACTAAAAGTTATTGTACAACACATGATGTGGGGATGGAATATTGTTAGCTAATTAATAAAAATTATTAATTCATCATCATCCATCTTAATCATAGATAAATATCAAAAACAATCATCCCTATCTATATTTATTTAACAATCACTTCTAATAAATGCTCATCATTATTTTTTGCTAAGAGGAGTTTGAAGTGTCAAATCGGATAGCATAATATCCATATAAAACCCCAGAAGATAAATAGAATTACATAAAAATTAATGGGATGAACCCAAATGAAATAAATATTTCATAAGGTTAGAATTAAATATAATTTTACCTCTCATGGCAGATGGTCTCTGTTGATATTCCCTAATCACTTTCTTAGCTCCATATAATTGCTTACTTAGTTAACTTTTTTCTTTAATACCTCACGGATACTTCTATGGAGAAGGGGTCATGATATTTCTATAATTACCATGGTTTCTTTTTTTATATAGAATAAATCTATTCTGAATAAGTCATATTGTTGAAGCATATGATGCCTGGGAATTATGATATATATCCCTATCACATGAATTTGTATCAGTATAAAAATAGTAATTAAGAGTCATCATATAGTTGGAATTATTATATTCTCTATGTGGTTTCATAAAATATATCTTCATATGATAAATTTATCCTGAGAAAAATCGGCATGCTTTAATCATTGGTTTAGGAGGATGATTCGTTATCCCCTCTATATGATTCAGAGTCATTTCCCCACCTTGGAAATAGGATTCCATCTTCCTCTTATTCATAGATTTATTGTCTGAAACATTTCCCTAGGAATCAAAATTCTTCCACCACCCATGTTTGCTAATATATTTATTTACTATAGTGTATCACTATTGACCATCTATATATAATTTTTTATACAAAGAACGTCGATATTTAAGGGAATCTTCTTCATTAGTCCATATTTAAACATGTGAGAAACCGTTGAATAACTTGCAACTACATTATGTGAAAATAAAAATAAATTACTAAATTCTGCAGCGTACTCTAACATTGATATATTCTTCTACATTATAATGAATGTGTCAAATTTTATAGAAATTTAGAACCTGTTAGCATATAAATTTTTGTTGACCAAATTTTAAAAATAGTTAGATTCAATAACTTGGTTTAATTTCTCCTAACATAAAAAATCCTACCACTAGAATGTAAGATCCTCTAACATTTATGTTTAAAACATCACCATCAACTTAGCATGTTTTTATATGTAATTAAGGATTCGATTAATCATATATAACCACACATATTCTTTCTTTGACTCTATATCACTTTGAAAGATGGGTGGATTTTTCTTTTGGAACTAAGCCTTGGGATCCACCTACCAAGGGTTTTGCATACAATTTCCACTTCCAACAACATCATATATTTGAACAATACTCTGAACATGTAATTGGTTCACTAGTGTTTCATGTGTAAAATCATTCACAACATCCCAATATATTTTGTTCCTATGATTCCTACCAAGTGATGATTTTTATAACAAAAAAAATAACTATTTAATCTCACTCTCTATAAAATTAAAGCATAGAAATTTCAAATTTAAAATTTTATAAATATCACTGAAATTCATTATAATATTCATAAACATATATTTTTGAAACCATTTTTCAAGATTGCACCGTGATTTTGGGAAATAAAACCATTTTAATCTATTTTAAAAAATAAATTCTTTTTTAGTAAATCATAAATAATTACTAAAATTGTATTGATCATGCATAGTGGAATGCCATTTATCTTTATTCATGACATCCAATTATTATCATACGTACTGTTTAATAACTTGTTATAACACATATAAGTGTCTCAAAAAATTCAAATATTAAAACATTATTGTAACATGATATTGAGCATAGATAGTTTTTCTCTGACCTTTTATGCATTATATTTCAGGTTCTTGAAATTATATATTCTTCCTACCATCCCAATAGATAGACTAAATGAAAACCCATATCACGTTTTTAATAAGATGATACCATTTGTAACATCTCCCCACTCACAAATTGGTTTGGGTATATGTGAATGGTTACATTGGACCTTAGGTGACGTCCCCAAAAAACCAAAGGCTGTAAATGAATTCCAATGGATTCATTACAATTTGGGGTTGGTTTTCCCTTTGAAACTAAAACAACCAAACATTAATATAAAAACAAAAATAAAACTCTATGATTCATGAAAAAATTAAATATAACTAAAAAATATCATAACTGTCACAAATATCAGATTAAAAAGTGGAAACCAAAACCATTAAAACTTAAAAAAGAGATCAGTTCACAAATCCTCACATGATCCTTGCCCCAACTAGAAGAGAAACCCTCTAGGAATCAAGACATATCAATAATTAAATAAAATACCTTTCCATTACTTGTTTCTTTATAAATAACTTCTCAAAACACAGTAGTTCCCAAATATGGTGTGGGTATCAAAATAAATGTATTTCCCAAATAACATATTCACTCACACTGCTACCATAAAGCATGTTAGAATATTTATATAAATGTTTTTAAGATAATTTATAATAGTTTATGTAAAAAATAAAATAGTTTTCAGAAACCAAATAGTTACCCAGGAATGAAACAAATCATGTCATTAAAAATAATTCCCAAATCATTTTAACATATCAATTCCAAACATCAACACAACCACACATGCTTGCCCAGGTGATAGTTCCATACTAATGATAAGTATATTATCAATCTAATAAGTCATAAAAATGTAATAATATACCATGTTCCCAATTAGAACACTCCCATTCCATTGGATCATGTTAATGAAAATGAACTCACTACTACGATGTATTCCAAATTCCAGGCCCATGCCACTATGGAAATTAATTTAAATAAAACATTTATATTATTGTAAAAAATATATTCAACTGAAAAAAAATTCTATAAATATTTCCCATGCTTTATAACTAAACAAAAAATTTATAATCATAATTTTAAAATCATGAACCAAAAGTAATTTCTAAAAGACCACCTTATTTACCCATATTGACAAAACTAACACTAATGTGATTTCCCATCAAGAATCAAACACAAATTTCATAATTGAATAATTTAAATTTAAATAATTTAAATTCAATCGATCAAGATATAAAAAAGATGAGTTGATAGATATTCCACCAACCTCAAAAATTTTGGTGAAAAAGATGAATGTCATGAAAACTATCAAACCCCATCTTGAAACTCCCAAACTCGTATTTTGACATCTTCAAAAAATTGAAAACACATCTCATAATTATTTACTTACCATATCTTTAATAGATATACAATAGATTATATCCATGATTCCTATATAGGTATGATGAATAAATATATGGAAACCATTGAATAACTAGAACTTATAGATGTATTCAGTCTTCCAAACCTCTTTGATTCACCTAAGAATCACTCTCAAATCGAATATAATGGTCCCAAAAACCAATGGAAGGAGGGAAATTAATGTTATGGAATATTTTGGGGAAAATGATTCATATGAGTTTAATTATATTAGATCCATAAATTTATCATCTAATTTTTAACATTTAATTTTTAGGGCGAATGGTTAGTGTGACACCCTGAGTTTTTGTGATGAATATTTTTTGAATAAATTATTTTTCATCGGGGTATTGTGTCTCATGATGTCAAAAACTCCATTCACATGAAACAAACTTTTCATGTGTTTCTCAACACAAACTTTTCTTATTTTACCCACAACACTGACTTGACATTGTTTACATGGAACAACGACATGGTGTATGTTACAAACAACATCGACTTGGAATATGTTACATGCCACACCAATGTTTCAATGAAAGATCATTTTATTGTTATAATTATTTTAATTAGATAATTATAACATCGACATTAGAAATAGTAATATTTATAATAATAAATAATTTTCAAATATATTTTATAATGGTATTATAAAAAAAATATATTGGTAGTAGAAGATATAAGTTTTGATAATGTCATTCAATGTTTAAAAATACTATTTTCCCATATAAACTACATTTAATGTAGATAAGTGAAATATAAATTTAAATAAAGTGATAAATTTAATTGGGTAAAATAAAATTTATTTTTGAAATTATACTATTTAAATTTTATTAGGATGTATTTTTTCTATAAAATATCATTTTTTGATGTATAGTTAAAAATACAAGATTATAAATCAAAACTTCTTTTCCATATAATTAATAAATTTATCCAAATTATATTTTAATTTGGTATAATATAATAATTATATCATAATTAAATCTATTAATCCAATGTAGGTCATTGAAATCAATTTCATTTTGAAATTAGATATACAAACATGACAACCTTTTTGATGTTTTCACCTTAAAAACCGACAGTGTCATCCCATCAACATGATTAATTTTTAATCAATTTTTACCACTTTTGTGATTATTATTTCTATAAATGGTTTCCATATTTTTAATAATAATAATTTATTATATCTAATAAGGTAAACCATGTTATTGAACATAAAAAATAGGGAATGTGATTAAAATTAATTACAACGGTTAAGAGAAAATACAGGTCAATAATGTACTAAACCATATATTTAAGACCCAAAACAACCTAGAAAAATTTCTTGAACCAATTTTACTAACCTCATAATTTCTTTCTCCTTACATTAATTATTTTTTTAATTTATAAATTTTTTATTTAAAAATATGGGTACAAATAACTCGAATACTAAAATGCTACATGTGACCTCTTCCTTCCATATAAAAGCCACCACCTCCCCCTCTTCATCACACCTCTCAAACCTATTAGGATCGATCATACTATTCCAAATAAAATACCCAACATAACACCCTTACTTCTTAGAGACACCATTTTTTCATAAATAATTCAATGAATTACTTTTGGCACATTCCTAAAAGAGTTACCCAGTTAAGAGTTATCATCTTCGCTCAAGCTCTATTCTTTTACATTCTTTATCCATGCCCTACACATGATATATTCAATTATAATATAAAGTTGAAGTATCATAAATATATAATGTTTTTTATGATATATTTTTATAAATAAAGTTAAACACAATTCCAACTTATGGATAAAATATATTTTGTTTACGTTTACAGTGAACTACCGCCTCACGAAATGATGATTGTTCATTTTTCTGTTACCACACCTAATGGTAGAAATTATGATGCAAAATATTTTTTTATAAGTAATATAATATTTTTATTATGTATTTAAGGTTATGTAATCCTTTTACAAAAAATATATCTATACATTCTACTTGGTGTAAATATGATAATTTCATTTCTCAAAGTGTGGTTGACCGCCCCCTCAAAGCGATGTGAATCATTCACAAACTACGTAGAATGTATTATGGATGGATATTTTGAAGTAATATTATATATATTAAATACAATTCTACTAAAAGTAATATATATATATATATATATATATAATTATATAGGTCATTTCCATTATTTCTTTTAACATGATAATAAAAACATAAACATCATTCTTGCGTATGTACGTCATATCATCCCCATAAACAGTGTATTATATATTATACATCTATATTCTATATATCAATATAAAAAACATTAATTAATATACATGATATTTATATCATTGTGTAAATTAAATAAATCATTCTATATTTATAAGAACCAATGATATATGAAATAAAGACACATATGAAGAATAAAATGAATACTACCAGAAGTGAAAACATAACACATTATTGTTAATAATTGGGTAATATAAGTTCATAATAAAGCCATATATGGTATTATATATAATAATTTGGTTCTTTTAATGATTTATAATAAATTTATAGTTTTTATATAAATGGTTTGTATGAGAATGAAGTGATTCAAGACACAAGGTACATGGATTTTATCTCAATTTGTTTACATGAGATACATGCCATGTTCACCACTCTTTCCTTTTTCATGGTGTATATACTCTCTATAGATGTATTATATTATTATTATTATAAAATTTATGGGTAATTACATATCCATAATATGATCTTCCTTTTCTGTTGTTTATGTTTCAAAATTTACCATGTCGGTAAAATATTTTTTCATCAATTTACCTTCTTTGAGAGAATGTCATGTTATGAACATATATTATTATATGATGTGTAAATACTAACATTGATATGTTATATAATGAATCTAATTACATTAATTAAATTTTAGGCATCATATAATTTTATTTTCTTACATGGGGAGTATGGTTGGATGTTACCCTATTATGAGAGGTTATTGAAACAATCTCAACACATATCATGATTTTTTATGTTTATGATTATTTTGATGAAATATTATGATATATATCACAATAAAATTTATGATTTTTATTCTAATATATATATTCATTATATATTCATTTATTGGTTCCATTGTTACACCCCTCTACCCATACAATATTTCAGAAAGTGTTTTTGAGACATGCCGACATTACCATCTCTTCTGTAATAAATTTGTGTTTCATAAAAACCATGTTTCCTAAAAAGAGTTTACATTAATATTACACTGTATTCATAGATTAATTAATATACATTTTTACCCCTATTGTCTTTTAACGTTGTTTTCAAATGAATCTTTTTGTGTTCCAAACGAGGAGTTTTTCAACCTTTTTACAATAAAAAAGTTATTTTCATTTTAACTCAAACGACATTTACCAATTTACAAAAAATCATTTATGCAATGTTTCCTTTGCATGTTTAAAATTTTAATGTTATAATGAAATTTTTTTAAAAAATAGTTTTGAAATAAATGGTTTTCATAATGTTTTCATTTTCCTTTTCTAAAAATTGAAGGATAATATCTTTCAAAATATTTTCAAGGTTCCTTTATATTTTATCATTTTGAGCATTATTTTTATGTTTGTAGAGTATTTTTAAATAAATTTATTTCCAAATAATTTCGTGCTCCTTTTATAATTTTTGAAGCAAATTTTTTTTCAAAAAATTATAAATCTATATTTTTATGTCTTCAATAAAAAAATGTTACCAAAAGGTTTTAAAATATATCTTTATAAGAAATTATTTTTATTTTCATGAAAATGGTTTTCAAAATGTTTTTATGTTTTAAATAGAAAATTTCAATGATGAATGGATAGTTTTCTGAATACAAGTTTTCAAAACATCTTTATAGGTTATTTGCTATCTAAGATGACCTCTATTGATGTTACACATTCAATTATATGAAATGATCCAATAAATCCATTAATATTATTTCATTAATGGTTAATTATTTGATGTAATTATGTTTATGAAAGATGTTTCTATTCAATGGGTTATATTTTTCTAAAACCTGCTTATTTTTATAGGTAGTTATTATGGAACCAAAATATTTACAACAGGTAATGATATGATTAATTATTCATGATGCCTATATCATTTTATGGGTTATGATTTGATTATTTTTAATTATCTTATAGATCAAATATGTATGATTTTTATATGTATTTGGAATGATCTGCATATCCCGATAATGAATTGTGTAATGATGGATGACTCTTGAGGATGTATGTTATTTGTGAACCTGATTTCATGATCACAATGTTATGCATGAACCACATTTCATGATAACAATGTTATGAGTGAACCTTATTGTGGGTTCAAAATGTTATTAAGGGAAATAAATTTTTGTACATAAGATTATACATTAACCTAATTACATGTTCACTATGTTATGTGTGAATCTAATTACATGTTAATAATGTTATTAATGGTATTTTTTTTATGCCTATAGGTTTATGTGTGAACATAAATACATGATTAATATGTTATAAAAAACATATTTTCATTTATACAAGTTAATGTGGGGGCATGATTCCATGTCCTTAACATAATTTCTGAATATGTATATACTTATATATGTACACAATTTTGTAAACTAATGTGAATGCCACAAATAACATGAATTATTCCTATTTTTTCTTTAAGGAAATACAATCTTTATTCTATTATGATCAACATATTATGAACTTCCATTCATTATTATTTTCTAAAATATGATTGTATGACATTTTAATGTTGTTCTCATGATCTATACATATTTTTTCATGCACCAATTACTCATTTCCATTACGTACCCTTATTGATCATCTCAACTCACCCGTTTTTTAGGTTTAATTTTCCAAGGTTATAATGAATATATTTTAGGTATAATTACTAATGGTGGAAATCTCTATTAGAGATATTAATGATATTTCACTAGGTTAAAAGATTTTTTTCCATGTATCAAATTAGAATAATCTATTATAGTCATAAGGGGTTTGTTTTTGTAATTTTCTAAATATTCATCGTAAATTATGTAATATACATATATGATAAGCCTTGGTATTTAAAGTTGTTATCAATGTGAGGTTTTTTAGACCATTGGATTATATAATGAATAAGAATTAGTGATATCTCTAGGTATATTTCTAAAGATATTCCTAGGTTTTTATTTAAGGATAAGTATAAGAATGAGTTTACATTTAGGAAAATGAAATGTCATTTTGGTATAAGATAGATTGAGTGGTTTACTTGAAATACATCCCTACCTGGATACTAATAGTGTATATGGATATGGAATCGATGTACCTAGGGGTAATAACTCCTAAAATATTTTTTAGGCCAATCATAGGGTAATCTGGTACATGATAATGATTCTTTTTTGACACCTAGTATGACACTACCTTGGGATATGATTTTAGAATTCACAAACTCTTTATGAACCATAATTAAGGATTTAAATTGATTATGAATATGGATAATATAGATAAAACTAATATTTCATAGATTAATTAAGTATGACCCATGATTAAGAACCCTATAAGTAATTTTAATGATTATATTGTATCCCGATATGATTAATGTTTCTCATACCATTCATTATTGTTTTATTCTGTGGAGAGAAATATAAAAAACATCATTAACATTTAATGTTTTAGATGTTGAATGTATGGAAATTTTGGAAATAGGTTTCCCATGTGGATATCACATAAATGGAATTTTTATGGTGGTATGAGTATTGGTTTTACTTATGATGATAAAGAGTCCTAAAAATGTGAAACGTATGTGGTGTTATAATAGTATTGATTACATTAAATGAACGAATCATGCATAAATTGAATTTATGGAACCTTAATACTTGATTAAAATTTCATATTATTGGAATGAGTTATTAAGGAATAATTATACGAGAGATGAGTAATGGTTTCATAATAATGTTCTATTAAGTAAGTCTTTAGGGTTTGTAATTGAATGATTATATTATTTTTGTAAAATTTATTTTTTAATATAATTTAATTTTCATTGATTTATAATATTTCACAAAGTCAAACATTAATTTCAATAGAATCATAATTAGAATACACTACGTTACAATAACCTCAATTCTATTACACACAAAATAATCTTGGCATACATTACACAAAACATTACCTTGGTATATGTTACAGAAAGCACCAACATGGAATGAGTTACACACCACATCAATGATTCTATAAAACTCTGTTTCATTATTATATTTATCAAAATGAGATAATTTCATCCTATTAATTTAATATAGTAATATAAATTTTAATAAATATTTTTAAAATATTTTTTTATAATTTTTTATATAAATAATACATGTTGATAATAAAGGATATAATTTTTTGATAATGTCCTTATCTGTTTAAAAATAATATTTTTTTCAAATGAATTTCTTTTAAATTTCTAATATGAAAAATGATTTTAGAATCATTTACAAATTGAATTTGATTAAATAGGAATCATTTTATTAATTTACAATGTCAAAGTTAGTTGAGGAATTATTTTGGGAATTGTTATGAGAAAATTTATTTAATAATGAATGGTAAAAAATAGAAGATTTAAATTCAAAATTTCCTTTCCATCTAAGTTAGTTTTGACATAATAAAATATTTTAATTTAGTTTAAATGATTAATTATATGATATTATTATCAATCAATCCAATTTAGGCCATTGAAATCAATTTCAATTTGAAATTGCATATAAAAACATAGATTTTTTTGAATGTTTTTACTTTAAAAACCTGCAGTGTCATCCCATATGAGGGAAAAAATTTGAATTTTTTTCCTCTTGTGTGATTATAATATTGAAAAATGGATTTTATATTTTTAATTCTAATAATTTATAATATCTAATACGATCAACAATTGTTTTACCAAAAATACTAGTTAATTTTATTAAAATTACTTACAACAATTAAGAGAAAATTTTTGTTAATAAAGTACAAGACTTTATATAATAGACCGAAATGACATATAGACCAGTAAACTAGACAATAAAATGAAATTATTCATTTATGAACTATAAATTAATTATTTCAGATTTTTTTATTTCTTTTTTTTTTTTGCTAAAAATGAGGGTACACCTAACTATTTTTAAGAAATGTCAATTGTATACTTTACCTTCACAATAAAAGGCCACCACCTCTACCTCTTCATCACACTTAATAAAATACATAGGATTGTCCAAGATCTTACAAATTCACTTCCCAAAATTCATTCCATCTTTTAGGTTGGAATAATGAAGGAGTATCCCAAAAGGGGGTGAATTGGGTTTTTTTGGTAAACATAGATAATTATAGATTTTGAATCCCTTTGTGAGTTATATGGATATAAAAATTCTTTTCTATAATGAATATGTGATGTGAATAAAAAAATGAAATTTTTTTTTACTGTGGTTTGAGGCATAAATATCCCATCGTCCACTCTGCAAATGCTCTATCTATGAGGATTGTGAATTACACTACAATTGTACTTCTATCATAAGACCTCACATCCCCAACTCAACAAAAACCATTGTCACCATTACAATAAAATCTAAACATAGGTGATTACATTTCATTTATATGTAATTGGTTATCCCCATCTAAGAGCATGAATATGATACACCATCATAATAGATTATTAGAATTTGATACACAAACAAATCAAAAGAGTTTGTTTGGGTGATTCAATTTTATCCTCACAATTAAAGAGGAAGTGACTAACATTAGATGGATCTTACTACTCAAAAATGAAAGTATTAAAGAATTTATATATATATATATATATATAATGTGATTTTTATTTCAAAATGATCTTGAAATAAAATATGCAAAAGACTCCTGAAGTAATCTTATAGTTTTAAGAGATTGAATAAGCATATATTCAATGTTTAGCCTCTTTTAGTTAAAATCCTTCATTGTAGCAGTACAACCTTATGAACATACATTAATCATATAAATAATTTTTTCTATTGAATAGATCCATGAAAATATCTAGAATGATCATATAAATTAATATTCTAATTGATTAGGGGAGTCATAACTTTCCTTAAGAACATGTATTATTTTATTCGATGAACATGGTTATTTTAATCCAATATAATGGGAATTGAATCGTTGTAATATTCAATAAAGACGGTTTAATAAATATTAGATAAAACAACAAATTTTGAACAACACTATAGAATATACAATTTAAGGATTAACTTTATAGCGTAGGGTTCCATTACATAGCATAGTGTTCCTTTACCTAACATAGGATTCCTTTCTATAGAGTAGGGATCATTTGAAAATCATATAGTTTCTACCAATGTATGGTTCATTTTCCATACATTAATTTTTATGTAATTTAAGGAACAATGTAATGTATGGATGATGATCCATACATACATGCTTTTCTGCATGAAATTAAAAATGTAACATTGGTTAACCAAACATTCAATTTCACAAAAATATGATATGAACAATGTTCCTAAATCTCAATATATTGTTGATATTCGATGTAATATTTGATTCCTGATCATAGGTTTTTCAATCTATACACATAATATTAACAATTGCATAGGGATGATGATTTGTACGTGCAATTACCGAATGTAGGGTTTAAACAGTGTTTCCAGAATACATATCGTAGATTGAATTGCCTAAAAAATATAAATAAAAACTTTATGTATATTCTTAAAACATTATTAATGTAAATTTTATAGAAAAAAAGAAGGGTATTAATGTGAATCAAAATCATCATATAATATGTAGTATTTTATTGAAAATACATTCTCGTTAATATACCCTTTTTGATGATAAAAAAACCATAAAATATCCACGAGAGAGAATAATATTTTTAAACATTAAAACCATATTTTATTTTCCAAAAAACTATTTCTATTAAAATTTTATGTACCGAATGATTCTAAAATATTAATCACCTTTTAGAAATTTCAAAAAGAATATTTGAAATATATAATGATATAAATCATAGTAAATATAGAAAAGAATATTAAAGGGATTTTATAGTCTACTCATAGAAAAATAAGACATATTATATGAAAATATATAATTAAAAATGACTCGATAGTTAATGTAGTAAAATTTATATAAAATTAACAAAATATAAAAGTTATGAAAATTAATGTAGATCAAAGGTTTTAAAAACTATGAGTACATCCAACCATAATATTTTTATGTCCTTAAAATGTGCAACTTGGATCTGAAGGGGTTTTTTATCAGATTCTCCACAAGTAGTAGTTTTTTAATCAAAATGGGATTGTTATAAAAAACCTGCATTTCAAGCATCTTCACAAACAGACTCTGAAAGTGGTTGTTTAAAACCTACATCCATTTAGGTATCATATTCTTTAATCTTGACCATTATTTATTCATTCCACAAATTCACCTTAATGAACACATTCATAGACTATTTTTATTCAATAATGGCTTTTAATCTCTCTATGAATTGCTGAATGAATGGTCAAAACTAGGAATCACTTGAAGTCATCGGACAGATTAAATCACTACAATTATCTAGAATAACATTCATAGGATTAATATCACACTATAGAGTGTGTAGCCTATTATTAAATTAATTCATTATAGAAGTTATTTTTTCAAATATATTTTTCAATATATGATAAGTTGGTTGAGGTTTATAAGTCAAAGCCTGATGACTATCTTTGATGGATTGTTAATATCATCCCAACAAAAGCATTAACTCATTAAAACCATACATCTTTATATATTAATCTTTAAAATATTATAACTCTATGACAAAATTAGTGATTAATTCATCATGATAATTCACTAAAAATAAATTTTCAATAAAATATTTCATTTGAGTTTGTTGGGTTTAAAATTAATCTCCATGGAATAGGTGAAATTATTAGTTCCTTATACTTATTTTTCTCATATTTTAAATGTTATTCCAATTACAAGTTCTATATTTATATCCTCATTCAATTTGAAATAAATTTTACTCATATGATTCTTAAGAATTGTAAATAATATTTCTCAAAGTATGGTCACATTCAACCAAATCAACATTCAGATCTCCATGACCTTCTACAATAGAAAAATTAGTTGTAATAATAAAATGTTTTTCAAGGGTATGAATGTATTCCCTATGTACATTGTTATTATGAGCCTTTTTATTGACAAACATTTTCACTTGAGCCTCTTGATCGACTACATTTTAAGCATCAACAAAAAATTGTTGGATATTGATTTAATTATTCTTCTTTTAACAAGATGATCATCCATGGGTCTAGATTTTGTCTCTGCCTCAGACCATTATATTATAGAATAGACATATGGATCATCTTCCACTCCCCATGAGCATCTGATTGTATCTTGTGATATTTTTAGCTCCAATAGGTAGAAGACTATTGTAGGAGTTCCTCCAAACGTATCGTAATTTCATAAAATTCAATTCATTTAGAATGTTTTCATGATGAAATCTGTATATGAGATTCATATTTAGGATTATTCATATTATGAGAAAAAACTGAAAGGATTATTCCATAATTATATTAATCTATATTTTATTCTGGGTGATAGCAATGACTTATATAAAATATCATAAAATGAGGACAATTGAACATAATTTGGTTCAAAAAATGAAACTGAACGTTTATATTTGGGAATAAAACTTTTTCTACCTTATCTTTTATCACAAATATTCCAGATCGAGTAAAAAACATAATGACTATCCTAGTTGGATTAAGGTATTTTCATCACTTTCTTAATGTTTATTATTCTAAACAAGGAAAAAATAATTTCATATGTCTTATACTTTTCATCCCCAATATTTTCTAAATCAAAATTGTAACCCCCCCTAATGGGGAATGAACAACATATTATCTATATCCACTGAAGAAGGTGAAACTTCTGTATGGTAAATCATAAGGATCATAATGTACTCATCAATTAAAATATTTAACATTAAATTCCTATTGAACACATTTACTTATATGTCCAACATCAAAGGAGAATGATCATATACAAAATCAAAGTTGTTCCCTAAAAATCTAATAAATGTCATTAATGAACGAGTGTTTCTATCTAAATTATAATAATCAATCACTTTACCTTGCATATCTTTGTAAAACTTTACTAGCTATTACATAGACACACCCAACTAAAAAACATGAGGTATTCATGGTGATTCCATTTATGGAGGTTTTTATTGATTTTTTATAGGTTTAGGGTTTCAGTAAACTAGAATAAGAGTGGTTTTTTAAGCCGAATAGATGTGAAACATATATGTGGAAGAATGATGATAGGTTTCTCGTGCCAATTTAGAATGTACTAATTACATTGGTAATTTTTAAATTCTAATAAAAATATTTCAAAATGAAATTCCTTTTTAAAAATAATCCATATGTACGCTATTAAAATAAATAGAAATAAATATTTAATTATAACTTATACATATTATTTATGATAAAAACAAGGATATTTACATTTTTCTAATAAATATTCATTTAAAATTAAATAATACTAAACCCACATAACAAAATCAAAACATCCACTGGAAATTGGTTTAAAAAAATATCAACTAATTGATATTATTATTTAATAATTATAATGATATATCCTTTTTATGAATGCGATCTCTCATAAAATAATGATTTATGTTAATATGATTTGTCTAAGAGTAACTAATCAGATTTTTTGAAATATTTATATCACTAGTATTATCACATAAAATAGGTATACTATTAAAATTTATTCAAAATTCTAGTAGTGTGTTTTTTCATTTATAATTCATGTGTATAAAAACTAGTGGAATAATCATGTCATGAATCTACTACTAATAGTGAAATTGAGTGTTGTTTCTTATTTGACCATGATACTAAATATTTTCCTAAATCATAATAGGTTCTTTGAGGCTCATTTTAAATATAATGTATAACCTCAAATTTCATCATCTTAATATGATATTAAATTCAAATTAGAATTTTTTTGTCTAAATAAGACATTGAAAAATAGTTCCTCTTAAATATTAGAAAATTATATTAACATGTATAAGGTGATATTATTATTTATTATTCTAAAATATAGGGGAAACAATTATATAAAACATAATGTTCTATCTATAAGTAGTATGATACAACAAATAACCAATCATACCCCATTTTAGCATATTGTCAACTGGGTTTCTTACTACATCCAAATCATGTTTTATATTGGTACACATAGGATTTGTGTCAGAATTTATGTTCTCTTATTAAATATTTTTTAATAAATAAATCATATATTTAATTGTATTTAAAACATTTTCATAGTAATTTTGGTAAATTTTAAAACCTAAAATAAATTTAGTTCTCCCATCGTACTCATTTTAAATTACTTTTGTATTAGTTTTGAAAAATCATTATAATTATTTTTATTTCATGATCCAAAAATAACCTCACCAACATAATTTTTTACAAAACAATATTAATTTTTTTTCATAAAAAGTATTGGATCTTCCAATCCAACAGTAAATCAATTTTTCAAAATAAGATAACTTAATATTTCACACCAAGATCTTGGCTATTGTTTAATTATATATAGGGCTATAGTATGTTTAAAAATAATCATTGGTTTATGATGGATTTCAAAACCATGAGGTTGATCAATTTTAACTTTCTCCAATAAATATTAATTTAAAATTAATATTTGATATCCATATGATATAATTTAAAATTCATATGTTATGTATATGGTATTAGTATTCCGATGGACTATAATCCTACAATAGAGGAAAATGTTTCATAATAATATATTCCTTCTTCTTGATTATATATTTTAGATTCTACTATATCTTTATTTCTAGTTATGATCCCTTGATTATTGGGTTTATTTCTAATTCCCCATGTGGTTCTTAAAACTTGACAATTTACTGGTGCTTCTACAAATTCCCAAGCATCATTTATATTAAACTGGTTTTCCTATTGTTGGGTTTCCATCATCAAAATGTCATATTTTTAGGGTTATTAATTTCACTCAGTTTATAATTGGTAGTAAAAGTGAGAGAATTTATATAGGATTCAGACATTTCATCTTATTGTAATTCTTGTGTCTAGGTTTTATATAACAATTTCAAAATTATGTTTCAATATAGTTCAATACTATCTAGGAATGACACATTCAGGTTCCTCAATTTCATGTTCCTATGAAATGGAAAAAATTTTATGAATATCATTTTCAAAATTAACATTTGGGGTTTCAATTCATATGTTTTCAAGTGAGTTTGTAAATACAAATGTTTGATATTTTTCTTTAGGGAAAGGGTATGATTCATCGAAAATCACATAAACCGATTCTTCAATAATCCTTGACATATTATTAACCAATCTATAATATATAGGGGTAGCAGAATATGTAAAAAAGAATTCCTTTATCATATTTTGGATCTATCTTACCAAGGTTTTCTGGAGTAATTATGATATAAAACATACATCCTAAAAATTTTAAGTACTTTACATTAGGTTTTATGTTATTCGAATGTTTATAGGATTTCCTCTTGAAAATATTTCTTATTAAAACTCTATTCATGATATACAAGGTTGTGCTTTTATAACCTACCTAGATATAGGTAGGAAGTCTGTATTCATTCAGCATAGTCCTTTCCTTCACTTGAATAGTTCAATTTATTCTTCCAATCGATCTATTTTTTGAGATGTTCTTTGGGAAAAGAAGGTGTTTTTAATACCCAAATTTGTGAAAAAATAATTAAATTCATTATTAATAAATTATCTACCATGATCACTTCTAAATGAAATTATATAATTCCATTTTCATTTTGAACAATTTTATAAAAAAAATTCAAAAACACTAAAAACTTGACTTTTGAGTTTTTGAAAATAAACCCAAAAAAATAGAGAATAAACATTATCTAAAACATAGAAATATCATTTTGCATCCAAATATACTACTTTAGATGATTCAAAAAAATCCATGTGGATCTGTTATAGATGATTAGATATTTCATTTTTTTAATATATTTAATTGATGAACTGTGTTTTTTCTAATTTGGTGTGTATCATAGAATATATCATTTTCAAATTTAAGACAATTTCAATCCAAAACTATCGTTCTAATAGATAATTTATATAAATAATAAATATTTAGGTTCCCATGTCTTCTATGCCAAATCCTTGAATTATTTTTTTGGCAGTTAAACTATTCACTTTCAATTTAGACATGGAATTAAAATACAAAGTATACACATTTCTAGATCTTGGTGATCTAAATTTAAGAAACATATCTTTAAATTCTTAACACGAATTTGTATAAAAATCAATATGAAAATCATCAACACAAGTTTGAGAAATACTTATCATTTTTTTCTTTAGTCCCTTTGCATAAAGTATATTTTTGATTGATATATTATTTCAATCTTCTACCATTGCAACTCCAAAAATATTTCCTTCAAAATTATAACCAAAACTGACTAGTCCTATATCAATTTTAGTTATTATATGAATGTTTGACGAGTCTCCACTCATTTTTATAGAACATCCACTACCCGAATATCATATATACTTTCACTTTTTAAGTCATGTTTTATGAAAAAATAATTAAACCTTTGTGTATTTTGGAATCCATATTTTCTTGGGTTCTATAGTGTTTGCAAGAAATGATCTAGGATTATAGATCTCCTCTATTTTTCTATATTTCATATCACTTGATTTAGAAAAACATTGATAAATAAATGATCTTTTAATACAACTAATTTTATAATTTTTTAAATGACTATTATTAGTTACATGACATTTTATTAAACAAAAATGATAGGTAGCATTTTTCGAATTGGTCACAAATTAATTGTTAATAAATTTTGATTTTTTAGTAATGATTCATATTCCAAATATTAATCTTTTAATGAAATTATTTGTAATAACTTAATTTTAATCTTTTTAGTCTCTGGTAAAAGTAATTTTTTACTCTTATAAGAATATACATCATCCTTCCATTCTATAATAATTTTTTGATGATCAATTCAATTTTATATAGATGCTTTTAAATATTCAACTTATTTTCAATGTTGTATTAGTAGAGTGTCTCAATCACTTAAAAGATCATGACAAATATTTTACAATGATTAATAAAAATTTGTTAGAGAATAATATTTCTCTTATAACATGGAATAGTATTAATATAGTTGTTAATTTGAAAAACAATCCATTTTAGAATCAGAAGAGTAATAAGTTTGTTACATTATATCTACATCCATTAGGTACATGTTGGTATTTTGTTTTTGTGTCTATTAATATAAATCATATTGGGATGTTAAAATAGAGTCTTTATATGAAATCCATATAAAATTCATTGCTTTTTTTTCATTATGCATGTAATTAGTAATTTTTTGAAATGTTATTTAATTTAATTTTCTTTCATCTTTTAGTTGGGTTCAATCAGGATTTATGTGACCCAACATTTTTCAATTAATAGTGTCAAAATGTCTAGGATATTTTTCATGCTACCTGAAGTATTTTTTAAAGATTATTTTCTATTGTGTATTTTTATGAAAATTCTATCCCATTAAATTTTTTTATCTACGGATTATAAATGATTTTTGGTTTTAGTATCTTCAATTGATTTTAATATATGTTTCTAGCATGTCACATGAAGGGAAATACTTTCCCTTTTCCCTGTACTCATTTTATTTTAATCATTATATTGAATTTCATCTTCTCACATCATCTGGGTTTTGATTTGTTCTTTCATTGTTATATTTTTGATAGGTGGTGATTATAGAATAGCTGTAGATATAACATTCCACTAAGAGGGTAGTACTCTGAGTACGTATAACGCATAATCAGATTGACTTATGGGATCTCACAAGGCAGTAATATTGTTAAAAATCATTGTGGACTTTATATTCATCTATGTGATGATTTCACCATCAATCATTGTAATATTTTTAAACTCTAGTTTATCTATACCATAACTCATTTTTCTTTTATTTTTTATTCCTTCATTAGAAACTGTAATAGATTTCCCCATCTCATAGGAAGTAATACATTATGAAACATAATTAAAATCATCTATTATAATTCCAAAAAATAATAGAATTCATTTTTATTCAATTATTATCATATTCAAATTCTATACAGCATTGAATGTTTTAGTTTTTTTTTGGAATCTTATATGTAGTAATTATCTTATAATAGACATTGAATGCCTGATTCTTGTGATTGAAAATCCTTCGAGATTTTCAGTATTCATAATTTTCACAATTAATGTAAGGATTAGAATCTATAGACATCCCTACATTCACATCATGCATTGAAATATTATTTTTATAGACCTTATACTTTTTTCTTTGAAAAGATTTATCTCAAAAGATCTCATTTGATACCAATATTTAGGTCAGAATAATACAATGTAACATAAGAGGAGGGGGTGAGTTAGGTATTTTTTATAAACATAGAGAATTATATATTTTGAATAACTTTTTTAATTATACTGATATGTATCATTGTTTTATATATTCAATATGAGATGTGGATAAAGAGAGTGATTGTACACATAAAATTTATTGTGGTTAAGGGCACAAAGATACCCTAGTCAATACCACCAATGCTCTCATGGTACTCTAATCACAAGGCCTAAAATCCACAAATTATTACATGTTGTTGAAACTGTTACAAAAAAGGATACACACAGAGCATTCTTGTTCTTTTACAATGGAACAATTATCCACAACATAGATTAAGAATAAAATTCTCCACCACAACTCAGTATGAGTATATGATAATCTTACAAATAAAAAGTATTGGAATTAATAGTTCTGGTGGATCATTAGATTTGAAGCAGATGTAATGGAAAGCATGTGGATCTTCTACTTTATAAATGAATGTATTCAATAACGAATATTTTAAAGTGTTCCTAGTTGCAAAATGATCTTCAAATCAAAGTATCAATAGGATCCATAAGCAATATTATTGTAGTAAATGGTTGAACTAATATATCTCCAAATTTTATCATTATTTATTATAGATCCTTCATTGTAGTGAATCTAAAATTAAAAAAAATACTTCTATCATATAAATTTCATTCTTTTTATTGAGTAGATCAATACAATATATCTGAATGATCATAGAAATTAAAATAATAATTGATAAGGGGAGTCATAATATTTGTTAATAACATTATTGAATTTCTTCGATAATGATGGTTCTTTTAATTCGACATAACAAGGATTAAATAATACTAATATTTATTCCATAAAATTGTATTAATATCATATAAAATAGTGAATTTAGGACTCTGTAATTGGATATTCAATGTAGCATTGAACCGTGTAGAATAGGGTTGCTTTTAATAGTTTATTGTTTCTTTCGGTATTATTGTGTTCCTCTACATAGCTTTGGCATCTTTTGAATAGCATAGGGTTCCTTCGAACACATGGTTCCTTATCTAAACTTTCATATGCAAATAAAGTATGTATGGAAGTATCCTAGGGATGATGATCCATACATTCATCATTTTCAGCATAAAATACCAAATATAACATTGATTAACCATATATTAAATTTCCTATATGATGGGTATGAAAAGTGTTTTGATATTTCAATATGGTGTTCATATTCTATGTCTGTTGATTCTAGAACATAGGGTTTCCAATACATATTCTCAATATTCATCATAGTGTAGGGATGATAGTCCATACATTCCATTACAAAACGTCGGGTCAGAATTGTTTTTCCAAAACACATCTCGTAGCTTGCATTCCATCAAGAATATAAATACAAACATGATATGTATTCTTAAAACATTCTTAACGTAACATCATTAAAAATAATAAAATGGTATTTTTTAGAATCAAAATCCCCATTTAATATTGTGTATTATTGAGACAATATATTCCCAACAACTTCCTACCTGAAGCCTCTATTTTTTATAATAATATCCAAGGTATCCTCTAATCACAAACCAAAATGAATTACCAGATTAAGAGGTAACATCTCCTCTCAAGATCCTTTATTTAATTTTACATTCTCTAACATCTAATATCTCTTTGTTCCATGATTTTATAACATAACCCTATCCCAAATATACATTTATATTTTTATGATAATTTTTCTAACTAATATGACACACACCTACATCTAATGGGTACGGAACAAACTGTTTACATGTACGGTGAAATACCACCTCAAAAATTGATAAATGTTCAATTCTAATTTACCACCTCTCATGGTGGAAATCATGATGGCCATAATGTTTATATATTCTATATAAAATTATTATTATGTATTTAATATTTTTAAAATATTTTTACATCTAATATTATTATTCTTTCAACTTAGAGAATGTACGCTAATTTCATTTGAGGAAATGTGTACTACAACTTTTCATTGGGATTTGAATCGTTCACACACTACACGAAATTTATTAAGGATGATTCTAGTGAAATTATATGATATATATGAAATAATAATTATATAGTAATTAATATATATATATATATACATATAAATTTAATTTCCATTCTTTCTTTTAATAAGATAATTAAATTGGAAACAACGTTCATGCGTACATATATCTTACCATCTCCACAAACGATGTATTCCATTTCATAAATATATATTATAAAAACAATTAAAATAAAAAAAATATACATCATATTAATATCATGGTGTAAATTATGAAAATAAAGAAATAAATGTTGGGTCAAAATATATAAAAAATTAAGACACATGTGAAGAATAATGAAAATATAACACAAATTCAAACCTTAAGAGAGAATTGTTAAGAAGAGGGAAATATAAGGTCATAATAAAACCAAATATTTTATTAGATATATGAAATTTATTCTATAAAATTTTTATAATAAATTTATGTTAAATGTATATGTGGTTTGTCTGACTATAATGTGTGTGAAGACATGTGGTTAGCGGATTTCATCCTCAATTTTATTTCATTGAGATACATGAATTGTTTACCACACATTCAATTTTCATGGTGTTTATACTTCCCATGAATATATTATAACATTAATATTATAAAATTTATGGGTAATAAAATATCCATTCATCGATCTTCCTTTCATGTGGGTTGTTTTTCAAAATATACAGAATCAATTTGATAGTTTTGTTTCAATTTAGATTTTTTGGGATACATTCCTTCTTCTTCCCCTAAATATTTATGAGTATATAACACCTTTGACATGTTATATCATAAATAAAATTTAATTCATGATATTGTAATCTTTTTTTAATGTCATTTTATTACATGTGGATTATTGTTCAAAGTTACCATGTGGTAAGAGTTTAAGGAAACAATCTCATTACTTATTGAGATTGTTTGTGTTTATTCATCTTTTGATGAATTTTCCATCCCTCAAGAAAATCAATTAAATTTAATCCCATATGAATATTTATCTTTTATTCATGTATTGGTACCATTGTTCTACCCTTTGGTACATGCAATAGTTATGATGTTGTTTTATGAAATCTTGACTATACTTTCTATTCGGTTAGAAATATATGTTCCCTAAAATCATTCTTTTTATAAATTTGGTTTCCAAGAATGTTGTACTATTAATATATAATCATTAAAATACATTATTACCATTATTGATTTATCAATGTTATCAAATGAATCTGTTATCTTTCTAAATGACTAATTTTTCTACCCTTTTTTTAAAAGAAATGTACTTCTTTACCTCATAATGATTACAAATATTTAACAACCTCCAATTATATTAGGCATCATTTTCATGTTTAAAAGGTTAATTTTATAAGATTTTTTTAAAAAAATTATTTTCAAAGAACTGGTTATCAAAATGTTTTGTATATCCTATTATATATTTTAATGGAAAATTATTTTTAAAATTTGTTTAAGATAATTTAATAAGTTTTTGTGAAAAATTGTTTTCATAATGATTTCAAGAATTTATTATTTGTTTTAAAAGTGTTTTCAATATAATGGTTTTCCAAACTATTACAATATCATTTTCTCTCTTTTCAAGGGAAATGGTTTTTAAAACATTTTCAAGATTTCATTATATATTTTCCATTGAAAAGTATTTCCATTTGATTTGAAATCATTATATATAATCATTCATGTGATGTTCATGAAAATGGGTTTCAAATGGTTTTTATGTTTTAAATAGACCTTTTCTGATAAGAGAGAATATTTTACTGAATAAATGTTTTCAAAATATCATTCCAATTTATTTTCTATCTAAGGATACATCTATTTATGTTACTCGTTAAATTAAAGGAAATGATCCAAAGGTTCCATTGTTAATGATATGATTAAATGTTCATGATTCCTATATCATTCCATGGGTTACGATATAATTATTTTTTAGAATACTATGGTACTTGTATGTATGATTTTATTATATATTTGGTTAAATCATTATCTCCCTCCAAGATATTGGGTTACTATCGAAGACTCATGATAATTTATAATATGCATAAGTCTGCTTTCATGTTCACAATTCTATGTGTGATCTTGATTACATGTTCTCAATGTAAAGAGTGTACCATATAATGTATTCACAATGTTATTGATGAACCTGGTTTCATTTGTATAACTTTATGTGTTAAATTGATTACATGTAGACCATATTATTCATGATCCTAATTACTTTGTCACAATGATATTCATTGACTTGGTTTCAGGTCAATAAAGTAATCCGTGAACCATATTAACCACTCTTAATGTTAGGCATAGTCCTACTTATATATCCACAAGTTGATGCGGGGGGGGGGGGGATTTCATATCCTTAAATTAGTGAGTGAACATGTTTCCAGATAATCATGTTTGCAATGTTATAAGCAATTATGAATTACAAAATTTCAATGTCTTATTAATATGTTATTATTTTATGACTTATACACTTAATTATTTTATGATCCATGTCTTATGAGCTTTTAATATTTAATATTATCTATAACATGCAAGGTATTATATTAAAATTTTATTCTCAAATTATATACCCTTTTGTTGATGCTTTTATAATAAATTTCCATTATTTACCATCACTGAGAATATGAGTTCAACTATTTTTTTCTTTCCTTTACATAGTATATGAAGAATGTTTTTGTTTATGTACTATTGGTGGAGTTCATTATGGGAGATATTGAAGATCTTTCACCAGGAGAAAATATTTTGTTTTCGTGATTCCAAAGACACCACACTATTATGGCTGGATCACAAATTTAGGAAAATTGTGTTCCCAGAATTGTATTCCCCTCTATGAAACCATAACAGTTTCTCATGGGCATCAACATGGTATAGAAAAATCCTTTTCCAAACCATGCACCTAGATAGTGTCCAATATTTCAGATTCATTGTTCTTATGGTGGTGTTTCACAGTTTCTACTAATAGTTACCAAAACATGAACCTCTATAAAAGCACAAAAAATTTAAAAGTCCTCTAAACCACCTAAAACATAACTCAAATACTTAATATATTTATAATTTATAAATTAATGGTCACTTATCCAAAACTTCGGGTGCAACACATCATGTTGAATTTTTATGAGTGTTGAAAATGTTTTTAAAAAAATATAATTTTTTGGAAAATATTTATATAATATAATATTTTTTTAATATTTTTTTTATTAACAATAATAAATTATTATAATGAAAATATGTAATTTTATTAAATTGTTATCTTTATATTTTATTCAATTTTATATCTTTCAAATAGAAAGTTATGACAACAATAATTAGTGATATGATTTAAATGTAAGGGATATCTTTGACAAAAAATTGACTATTCACTAAGGGTTATTGATATGTGAGATGATCATAGGTGACCAATTAAAAATAAAATCAGCTTATTGAATGAATAAATATCATAGATAAAAAGGATTTGATTGATATATTTAATGAAGAATATGTGAATGTATGAAAAATAAACAATGTGATAGTCATCGACGGATTAATGCAGATAACTTTTGGGGAGTGAAAAGGTGTTGTATTTTTAAGAAATATTCCAATTATCACAAAAATATTTTATCCAAATCTAATTTAAAAAAATTATATATTAGAATAATAATTAATTTGATTTCAATTTATGAATGACTTACACCACATGTAATAAAATAATGAACGTAATGGGTGGAACAATTTATCTTAACAAGGTTAGACACCAATATAGAATATTATGTTCTTACAATAATTCCTCTCATATATAATATAATAAATTCATCATCTCACAGATAGAAAATAGTTGTTATGTGATGTCCTTATACACCTATAGTAACGTTGGATCGATACCAACCTATAATATATATAATGGTGCATCTTTTGTTTCATTAAAAAATTGTTCTTTAATCGGTATAAAAATGTTATTGAATGAATAGAATATATCTTTTTCATTATTATTATATTGTTTTACTACCTTATATTCTTCCAATATAGTGGATAAAACATGGTCTCGATTTCCATCTCAGCTGACCATATATTTAGTAAAATCTATTCCCCTAGATTTATTAACTCAAACATGATCCCCTATGATCAAACTGAATAAAATTAATACTCAATATTTTAATGGATTAACATAAAAATTTGAATAATTCATAGTAGTTTCTCTCTATCATCATTTTATTCATTATTATTCTTCTAAAACCACTAAAGATGGTAGAATTTTATGTTCATTTTATTTACAAAACATTTATACCCTTAAAATAAATATTTGGATAAACTAGATACTAATACTTGAATTCCATTTAAGTATTTGATTTCCTCCTAATTTATAACTCCAAACCCGAAGTTCATGTAAGTTATATTATTTCATTTGTTCTAATTTCTATGTATTTCACTAGTGATTATATTTTATATACTTTTTTATATATAAAAAATCATTCAAATCAATATGGGTGATCATCGAATTTTTAACAATTTGTAAAAATTGGATGTCACACATTATCTGATTTTTTTCCTCAAATTCTTGTTTCCTATAAAATTATATTAGTACCCTTCCAATTTTATTAATCATTTTCAATATTAGTTATAGTAGTTCTCCATTAATATTTATATACTATAATTTATATATTTTCAACTCAAAAATAATATCCCACTACCTATTTCTTCTCTATATTCCACCTACTCAACCAATTCTCATTCCATTTTAACGTACTCAAAACATATTGAACATCATATAAAGAAATATAATGATCAGTAAAAAATAAAACTCCATTATTTCATATCAAAATATCTATTAGTAGGATAAATAATTATCTATATTAATTCAACATGAATCACAACTCATTGATATATATATAATATAACACTCATATATGGTAGTAAAAGAAAATACTAATAAGGTAGTAAAAGAATGTAAATTGTGAATTTGAAATATTTTAATTTAAATTTCATAAAAATAGTATAAATATATTTTTTCATATTCTCATCCAATATTATATAGCTCATGATTTACTTAGGAATGATAAAGTAAGAATTTTATTTAAATCATGTTAATATAACTTAGGAAATAAGTTATTTTAATTATATCATCTGAATTAAATTCTAGAAAATTATCATTTCTTCTAGAAGAATTGTATAAATTATAGTATGTCATGAACTCAAACACTAATAATATGTTATATGTGTCCATTAAAATTCCATTATACACCATGTAGGTCATACATGACTACCTAATGTCTCATTAATCACAAAATTATAATCAAGAATGAATGTCTAATAATAGGACTAGAAAATAAGTTTTTACCCCTCTCAATATCTTAAATAAGTCTCCACAAGTTATAGGATTAACAAAATATAGTAAATATGTCTCAATTTTGTTTCACACTATTATTTTATGTGCCTGTTTTAAGTCGTACATGAATTATGAAAGATAATAGACACTCATATAAGTATTTTGTGATATAATCCAAATTCATACAGATCCCTCAAAAGTCATATAAATTTCAATATAATTCTGACAGAATAAGGAATTTCAAATTTTGTCTTTGAAAAAAAAATTAATGTTTTGTCAAAGTAAGTAAATATTGATTCCATTTAACATAATTAACACTAAAAATTTCCAATCAATTGAATTTTTTTAGTAATATTCCATACTTACTCGAACCACCTAAGAAACATTTCAAACATTTTTATTACATAAAATACTCAAGATATGGTATTTTTATAAATTCAACAACCTTTAAACTTTATCTTCAATAGAAAATATTTAATAACCCTATTATAAGTGAGTGTTTCAAAATAAATATTAAAATTATGCATTAAATCATAGTAGGAAACTGGGATATATCCTCCAAAAATATCATATAGATTTTATCGTATTCAAATATAACATCTTCATGTTGATGAAACCAACATCACCAAAACTCCATTGAAATTTTATTAACAACTATAAACAAATAATTTCATTTCATTCCCATGAGGAATGGAAAAATAAATATTCAAATGCTATGGATTCACTTTGAAGCTATCCATCATGATATTCCATGTATTATAAGGATATCCATAACTTCTCGATTTCTATTTATAGTTTTAGTATGTCAATATTTTCTCAAAACATATTCATCACATATTTATATTTTCTTATCATCATAGTATCATTATTAATATTGAAGAAAATATTAAATCCTATTATGGTAATATTAATTAATACGTTGTTTTCATAGAATGGTAGGAAAATCATGGGTATATATCTGTGTATAAGATGCATTCAAATACCCATTATTATTAAAAAATTCAAATGAAAATAGATTACAATGATCCTATTAAAACAATATCCTATCCAAAAAAATAAAAATTTCATCCCACATTAAGATATAGTTATAATCATGATTTTAAATATTTCATAGAAATGACTTGTCAAATATTAATCTATAATTTTACATGGGAAATCATTTTTTGTAAATTTAGTGATTTATAACCAAGACATCATGGATATCAACATACATTCTACCTTGTGGTTCCCAGTTGGAATTAATGTCTTTGTGTTCATGAAAAATGTTTTCAAAATATTTCAATAAAATTCATTCATCCTATAAAAAACATAAAATCAATCAATTGAGTTATTTTTTATATTTACATTTTATAATATAGTTAACACTACCCACATTGTAACCATATTTATTATATAAAATTATAGAAAAGGAAATGTGATTGTCAAACCTCATCTTTTTCAATTTTTTAAGGATGTCTAGAATTAAAGATTCTACATAAATCAATAAATATATGGTTGCATAATCATTTTTATAGCACCCCATCTAGGAATTGTTTTAATTCATAACAATGGTTAATAAAATTTTGAATCTTATATGATTTATTATACATCCTGAATTATAGTGGATATATATTTGATAGAGATTATATCAATTGATAAATTGCCTCTAATTACCAACATTTATGAATTATTATACTGATATTGAAATTAGGTGATTATTATTAATATTTATACATATTTTAGTAGGTTTCAGTTATGCATCAAAATAATATAATATACTTTTTAATATCATTACTTATTGGAAGGAAAGTCATTCCTCTACACTAATGATTTTTGATATTTTTGCATTTTAGGAAGCATGGGTTTATTTGATTTTTTGTATTTTTTCCTCTAAAACATATCATTATAAAATTTATCAATATATTGATTTTCAATCCATTTTATCTTTTCCAAAATCAAAGTGGTAATGACCAAGGTTTTTTTATTTTTTTCCCTCAAATCAAGTCATGCATGTTCTATATCATGTTGCGCATTAAACAAAAAACTAAAATAAAACTGAGGTATATACAGATTATAAATATTTAATATGCTTTATAATGATTCCTTTTATTATTATGTATTAATATAGATAATCGAGTTATGAAATATATTAATATATATTAATATATATTTTTTTATTTTATGAAAATTTATGTAATCAACTATTTTATTTAATAATATTTATTTTTATGTGCTATAAGTAATAAAATATTTAACTACATATTCTATAGTTAAATAATTATGTTATTATAGTATAAAAATGATTGATTAATTGACAATTTAACAGTTCATTATTATTATTTTTAATAAGGAAACTATTGTTTTAAAAAATAATTTTTTTCCAATGAAAACATTTTTCAATATGATTATTAAATTAATTTTTAAAAAGTATATATTTTATATGGAAAAATTGAAAAAATAAACATTATATTTTAATAAGATAAAAATATATAAACTATAAAGAATTATTTTTCTTTCATAAAATATTTCTTTTTATGTATAGAGAAAAATGTCACTTTTACATATAATGAACAATTTATGAAATTGAATGTGTGTATGGGTGAAATAATTATCTTAGAAACCATTTTATTGAATAAAAATATATTTAATTAATTATTATATAAATATAAAATTATATAATTTGGATTAAATTCATGTAATTATCATTTTAGAACAAGAATGATATTTTTCATAAAATATGGTTTTTAATTAATTATTCGATTGTTATTTTAAATTTGATTTATAATAGTTTTTGGAAATAAATAAAAAAAATCGATTTAATATTTTTAATCCCTAAATCCAAATTATATAATAAATACCACTTCAATTTTTTCCATTGAGGATAAATTACTATGGTAAATAAAAGTTTCTTTGTAATATAAAAAATGGTAGAAATGGACAACGAATGATGTAAAAGGTATAACATGTCCGAAAATGGTTTCAGTTGAGCGTACGAGGTGTTACATTTCCCTGGATATTCAACAGTAAATTTTTTTAAAATTTTGGATCCATATTTCATAAGTGTGGCATCCCATTATTGAGCAATATTATTATTTTCAAAAAAATAATATATTTTAACTTATAAGGGGATCGCATCCCCCCTTTTCCCCTCACACATAATTCCCATATGATCAGTACCAAAATCTATGAAAATCTGCCCTAACCTCGACATACACCGTAAATCAGATTTTGATATTTTAAAATTCTGATACATAAATTTATTATCACCATTATTAATGGTGATAATCCAATAAGGTTCATAGTAGTTCATAATCTCCCTCTCTATTATCTATTTATTTGTATGAACTTCATAATTTTAAAATTAAATTACAACATCATAAAATAATATAATTAAAAATATTAGTATCCTTCTATATTATTATAAATATAGAGAAATCACGAAGATCCTTTTAATTTCTGATACAAAAAATTAATATTTTAATAGTTTCTATGTGCAGTGTACCTCCTCAACTAATAAACAAATTCATTTATCATTACCTCCATTAGAGGATGGTAATAAGGTTTTTCTTATAGAAAAAAATATTTTTCCGATCATAATAAAGTCATAGTAATACAAACTCAATATAATATTAATTATATAAAAGTTAAATTATCAATATAAACGTAACCATCTTATATAAGAATGATAAGAGGAAAACAATTTTTTTATTTTATGAAATTTTTTTCAATCCATAAATTGTTCACTTATTTTAAATAATTCATGAATATAACTCTAAAAAAATTAAACTATATCATTATTACTCTTTGATAATGATATTTAAACTTATTCACCTCATAATAATCTATCATTATTATTATATTTAAATTTGTGTTGATTTAATGACATACATGAAAAATATTATAAAATTATTTCATGTATATTTATGATAACATAAATTATTTTTTAATATTATATATATGATTAAATAATAATTTTTATTTTTTTTGGAAAGGATAAATTTGTATTTATCCATCTAATTAATAAAACACACATCAAATGTTAAAAAACACGAAAACAGTATTGTTGTCAATTTCCACTTTTTGACAAAGAAGATAGTACTAATGAAAGGTAGTTTAAATATACTAAATCTCATAAAAATATCTATTATTTTAAAATTAATTATTTTTGGAAATCTGAACATTTTATGAATAAAAAATATCATCATCACTCAAAATAAAATACTATAAACCATTAATATTATAAGAACATAAAGCGGGAAAACATTAAAAAACAAACATATATATATATAAATTGAATGATTATAAATAGGTATTATATTTGGTCATATTTATGAAAACATTTTATATTTATTTTTTTAGTAAATACTATTTAGTTATTCAAATTTGTTTGGGCAAAGTGAAAAATGAATTCAGATTATAGTAATAATTATTAATCTCAAATAACAATCTTCGATATGTGTTTTTCAATATGTTACTAATTTCATTGATATGTTTTACAAGATCCTTATTTTATATATTATATTAGTAAATGTTTTTCATTAATGCAATTTACAATAAATTTAGTGGTCTAACATTCAATATGTTTTTACCTAAATCCACCTCATTTTTGAATGGGTTTTTATAACGTTCTCAAACACATAGTTATAAATATTATTTTAGAACATATTTCATATAAGTTGGAACAATTATACTGTATAATGTTATTATATGGTATTTTATCTTCAATTTTGGGGATTTTCATTTTCTCTACATATCCCTTGTTTTAAATTCTTCTAACATCATGAAATATGATGTCTAAATGTATGATTCCAAAATGAAATATATTTTATTAAGTTATATTGATATTTTTGTTATTTTACTTATAATATTCTATTTAATAGTTTGTTTAAAATTTCATATGAAGTTATATATTTTAATTTTATAGAAAATTCATCTTTTGTTTCACTATTTCCAACATGATTATCCTCTCAATAAAAACTATATAATTATTAATAATGAACACCATCTAATTATATAAAATATCATTAATTTACATGTTTTCACTTTCAAAACATTTTACCCTTAAACTATTTTTAAATCCTTGTTTTTTTCACATTATATTTTCATTAAAATTTCCATTAACAAATGTAAGGGATATTTTTTATTACTTCTTTAATATTGGGTGTTTCATATAAAGGAATTAAAATATATTCAATTTTTTTTCCATCCATTAATAATTTATTTTATCTTCTACTCCACAATCCATTTCAAAAACCTTTATATCATTTCAAATATTTATTATGGAAATCTATGTTCCTAAAACAAAAATAGGTTTTTCCAATGTTTTTACATCACTTTTGTTGAAAATTTGAGGTCATTTTCCTGTATTTGTTCCGATTTTTTTATACAATAATTTAATTCCCATGATCTTTTCAAAATAATGGCATTATTTCCATCTTTTAGTTGTTAAATAATATTTTTAAAAGATTATTTTTAAAAAATTACTTTATGATTTCAAAAATTTACCATTTTATTTTATATGTGATCTAATATTTTTTGATTACATTAACAATATTTTATAAAAACACGTTAATTATTTCATATATATTTTATTCTCAGTCATTAATTTATTTTCTACATGGAATTAAAATTTCATAAACTACCCAACACATTTCCTTTTAAAATAAAATTTTTGGTGAATGAATTTTTTGTATATATAGTTTACATTTTTTACATTAATTTTTGTGATACCATCTAAATTTAAAAGGAACTAATTACATTTTTTTAAATGGTATTGGAAAATACCCACTTTTTATTATGAAAATTATATCATATTTTTTCCATGATTTAGTTGAAATCCTAAAATGGAAAAATGTATTATAGTAAAAAATTACCATTATAATTTCATGACTCATTGTCCATATGGCCCGATACCATCTAAATATATATATTTTAGAACATAGTTAATTTATTAAACATGTCGGAGATAGTTCCCCATTTTTGAAACATTCATGTTTTAAAGGGATTTATTTTAATGGTTATGGGATTATGATATAGAGATAATAATATTTCATAAATAATTATTCATTAAATGATTGTTAGAGTAAAATAAATTTCATTAATAACCTTGAAAAGTTACTTTGTGAAGTGTATATATTTCTTTGGATAAATATTTGTGAATAAATGATTGAAACATTAATATATCATTGGATTAATATATGTGGCATAAAAGTGATAAATTGGTTATATATATTAAAAATCAAATAAAGGTTCTATTTCTTACTTTATGATTGATAGTTGATTTATTATTAATTTTTTCTTATAAATCAGAAATTTTATATTATGATTATTATTTAATCAATTTATTTTTAGTTAATGAATTCACTTGAGGTTATTTTTAAATGTATATATTAATAAAATATAAAATTGATTGATTAGTTATATGTTTAGTGTTTTTCTCTTTACACTTAAAATAAGAACAAAAATTATATTAATAACAACATTTCCCAATGAAAAAATATTATATCAATAAATTATAATTTTATTTAAACGAAAAAAATATATATATTCAATTTTTATATTGAGAAAAAAAATTTCATTTTTTGATTTATAATATTTTTATTATATTATAAACTACTATTTATATTTTTCTAAAATAAATACTTTTATTTGAATAGTGGAAATACTGGGTTTATAAACACCATGACAATTTTGATATAATTTGTACTTAAGTATGGAATATAAATATCTAAAACCAATTTAGTTGTAAAATATTTATTATATAATGGGAATTATAAATTTATAAATTATTAGTTTATTTTTTAAAAAATAATTATCATTTATGAATATCTATGAAATCTGTGTAAAAAATATTCTTCAATTCTTCAAATATTTATTATTTTAAGAAATAAAATTCATTAAATTGCATAGGAAAAAAGTATTTACTATTGTAAAAATAAAAATTGTAATATACGTAACCTAAGATGTAACGAGCATAAAAAGTAAGAAATGAATGAGTGGTTGAGGTGTGGATCAACATTACCTCTTCCACATTCAATTGGTCGTTTATTTTTAGTCACATTTATTGAGATTTAAACTGAATTATAGAAATTTGATGGTTATTTACTAAAATTGTAATCCATTGTAAAATATAAAATTGACTCTATTCTCGTCATATACCCTAATAAAAACCCTATATTCCTCCAAAATTTTACACAACCAATTCCTAATGTACATAATCACCTTGAATATATTGGTCTGTTTTGAATATATTTTCCCTCAAAGGATAAACCCATTAAAAAATAGTGACAATCATTGAAGTTTGGTATATGTTTCTAACCCCTCATTCTATTTTTTATCATTTAATGTACTCTATGTTTTTTTAAATTTAATTACACCTACATAAAATGATAACTTCACTAACTATACAATTCTTATATATTATTAAAATTATGGTGAGATCGTTTTCAAACTAGTAAATTTTAAATCTAACAAACCAAAACTGTGAGTTGTGAGTGTGTAGACTATAATATACACATACAAAAATGTGTTATTTTTTAATTATTAATTTTTTTCTATGTTATAGGAAAGTATGTTATCTATAAATCTGGTATTTATGATAAGAATAAGGTTGTGTTAATAAACTTTTTTAGTATATTAATAATATAAAGGGTAAAAATTCAATATAAAGTTTAATATCTTATAAAAGACAACTAAGAAGAAAAAAATTATTCATACTATGAAATTGGTTGTTTCTATCCTATATTCTGCATGATAATTATTAAAATTTTGCGTTAAACTAAAAGAAACTAAATTGAATATATTAAAATAATCTAATAATTATATTGAATAATAAAAACCTCAAAATCATCCATTAATCATGAAAAGATCTTTTCTAGGTCTTCCCGACCACTTAGTTGAACAATGTTATAATATAATATCACACAATATTATAAATACATAATTACTTGTAAAATATGATATAAATTAGTATATAAGTATTTATTATAAATTATGAATCAATATTTATTAAATTAATAGAGATAGAAACCTATGTATATTACAAATCCCTAAAAATATCATTTCATATTTAATCATCCTTGATTAAGACTAAATTTATCATTAAAGGAACATTAAAATTCATAACTAAATATAAATCATACATTAATATAATGTAAAATATTTAATAAATGTTAATTATTATGAAGGAAAAATAATATAACATCCCCAATGAATCTATAATAAAACATTGAAATCATCAACACCCAATGTTATAATATGAGTCAGAACTAACTCATATATACAAATGTGTTATTGGGTGTTTGAAATGATTATAAAATGTGATGAAAAATAATTATAGTAATGAATAATTTTAATAGTCTTGTAGTTAATAAAATAAATTTTATTATTCATGAGGTTTCATGTTAGTGAAGAATGAATCAATACAAGGATAACAGATTTTATGTAAAATTTCACTATTTGAGACATCATTTGTAATATTCACCTTATTTATTTTTTTGATTTATATTGTGAATAATTGAGTTATTATTTCATGAGATACCTTTATTCATTTTAATATAACATAAATATAATTCTATCCCTTTCATGATATTTGGATTTAAATTATTTTCTGGTTATAACAAATTCTATTAACTCAAGAATTATACACTATGTTATAATTTTTATTCATAATCATATTTCGTATATATAGGTGAAATTTTATTCAATTATTTTATTAATATTTCATTTATCTCCAATTATATGGATATATAATTATTATTTCACAAAATCCCCTTTTCAAATGTATTTTACATCATAAAATATGTTGTATATTAGGGGCCATGATTACTCATATACATTTAATTGAGTTATATTTTTTATTTTGAACATTATACATAAATTTTCTCATTATAATTTTATTTAACATTATATAGGATGTTTAATTTTATATTTATAGGGATGTTGTTTCCTATTATTAAATGATTCACACTTGATTATTCATTTGATAAAAATAATAATTTAACTAAGAATAAATTTTTATCTCATAATTTTCCCTTCATTTTGAGCCCATATTTCCATCTAACACAAATTTCATACAATATTTATCTTTAATCCTTGTATGTATCAAATTTTTGTGTATTCAAACATTTATTTATAACTATTAAAGGATATGTTTTTTATTTATTGTAGGATTTAATTTTTAAAATTAAGAATTTTATTTTACTGAAAATGTTTTATAGTATTTCAAAATGAAATTTTTTAATGTTACCATCCAAATTCTATTATGATTTCCATATATTATTTAATAGATATATTACGTATGTTTCACTTAGTTAAGGGAAACAAATTTTTTCCCAAATTTTTCACATCCCCTTTTTGAATCAATATAATCATTTTTAAGTCCTCTAATGAACGAATAATTTTTTATGATAAATGAATTTGATATTTATGAACATAAACTTTTTGAGATATTGAATGTATATTGAGGTTACAATGTTTATATTTCCTTTTAAATCATTCAATTCACATTTGTAAAAAAATAATTTTTAATTTGACTAGTAACCACACCTTTTAAGAGAATTATATCAATTTTTTTAACAATACATTAATTAATTAAATTAAATTTTAATTTTTATTAGTAAAAAATTCATTATCCTAGAAGTACTTTTTCATGAAGCACATGGTAAATAATATTTTGTAATTCTCTTATGTGTGATTAAAATTTTGGTATCTATTATTTGTATTTGTGATTTCAATTTCTTCGATACCATATTGAAATTTTGTGATGCGTATTTTTCTTCACATGTTTTATTCATTAATTTTTAAGGGTTTTTTCGTATAGTACTCTATGTATCAGTGATTGATTTGTGGGGTCAAAAATCTTCCACCAATGATTTTTTAATGGATTAATAAATTATGATACAAACATTTTGAAAACTAAATTCTGTTTACAACATGTTGAATAAACATTATGGCTCTTGAAGACATGCTTTTTTGGAGTTTTTTTGTTTTATAGTATATATCCAATTAGCATTTCCCATTTCAAACATAATTAATGAAATTTTTATATATTTTATTCCGATGCATGGGAAAGTTATTTGTTCATATTAAGAATAAATGTCATTTTTTCAAAAATAAAACATTGGATTTTTTAATTAAATATATATATTGGGATATATAATATTTAACTACATTATTTATGTTAATCTTGTTTTCTCATAACCTAAATCATGGGAATTTTATTGGTTCTACACATTATGTGTGGGATTTGTTATTTGAAACACGAATCTCGAACATTTTTTTTGTTTATGAACTGAAGCATTGGAATTCCCCTTTTCTAAAACATGATGTGTGTGGATTTTGGTTGTTTTAAACATGTGGTGTGAGAATATTTTTTTCACAATTTGAATCATGTGAAAGTTTTTTATTGCAACATGATTTATTGGATTTTGTTTCACAACCCGATGCATGCAGATTTCATTTCACAACATGAATCATGCAGTTTTTTCTCAATATAATGATGGGAGAATTTTGTTTGATGAATATATAGACCAAGATAATTGTGTCATGTCATCCTTAATTCCACTGAAATGGTCTCCCAATCTGGTCAGTTATGAGGCCTCAAAAGCGTCTCCATGTATACTAGAGTATTTTGACTATCAACGAGGGAGAAGGGTATGATAGTGTGAAGAAAATACCCTCATATCACAGTAAAAACATCATAAATAACTAATTATAATACATATAAGTAAATAAATAGAGTTATAGAGCATAATATAAAAAATATAATTTTTTTAATATTAAATTAAAATTATAACAACCCCAAACAACTATGTCACATATAAAACAATGGTCACCAACTACTCTGACCATTAAAATAACGAGTAAAAATGAAACTAAAATAAATTTATAGGACTCCACTTCTATCTTCATGTTAGAACACATAACCAATCTTCAAAACAAATAACTACACCATCCCTCTCCCAAGAAACAACAAGTAAAACTCTTATCGGCCATGCATCTTAGGTACTCTTCTGTATCCGCCATGAAACTATTCTCAACTTTAAAAGAATGCATATGGTCTACATGAGTTCTTAGGTTCATTTGAAGGGGTGTGAAATATTATCAGTAGCCCATATCAATGATTAACCTATTAAATACTCTTCAATATGTGTATAAAAAAAGAAATATTTTTATCCTTGCTGAGATAAAACAAAAAATATAAGTAAAGCCAATAAACATGAATGCAATGTTGATGCTCAAGTTTGTAATCCCAATCAACTGATAAACAACGTCCATGGATATCCAAATCTATATGAATATATATTTTTATTTCCATTCAAGAATATATATATATATATACATATATATATATATATTTGAATATTCATTATTAATGTGAATGAAAATGATATTAAATCAACCAGTAGTCTATATTCATGTCTGTAATACCATTTTCCGAGACATCTAGTGCATGGGAATTGTGTTTAATGTAGTTCCAATCATATCATTTATCATTTTTTCGATCTATGTTTCTATAATAACTATCAACATATATCTACATCAAATAATTATGAAGATATCAATATGAATGATACATCACCACAAGGGTAGTCATCTTAAACCTAGGATCACCCATACACCCCTCCAATCACTGTAAAGACTGGTTATAGTGAGGTACATCCTAAAATCCTAAATTTTTGCACTAATATAGATGGAATTCACCCCCTCCCATGTAATTCTTGTCAAATTTCTTATCACTATTTTCTATTATTTAGGAAGCCACGACATTTAGAATTCAAATAGTACCCAAGGGGATTATGATTATGTTGTTTGTATAAAGAAATCAATTGCGAGATTCCATTCCCCGAACAAGAGTCTCTAGTAATGGAGATCGAAATAATACCTTTAATCTAGAAGATCATAATCTTTTTGGATTTCAAATTATATGAGTATGTCATTCCCAACAATACAGTAAAAAACCCAGTTAGAGAGAGATTAATAATCACTATCCCAAACACAAATGATGAGATAATAATAATTCTATATCGTCCACAAGGCAAGGTGAGAATAGTGATCCATATTATATAATAAACAGTGGAGAGTGGAATCATCCTCATCACATATCAAATAGAGGGTAACAAAATCATCCTCATCACATATCAAATATTGAAGAGCAGAATCAACCTCATCACACGAGAGAGTGAAATCATCCCTCGGAATCAATTGTATGGAATCCTTGCCTATATATCATAGAAATAGTCATAATAGATATATACAAGAAAAAAACCCTGAAAAAACCAAAAGTACAACAATAATAATACTTAAATGATAAGCATAATGGTTCGGGTGAGTAAATATGTAGATATAGAAAAATATGAAATATAACATGAATTAGAATCTGTATAATAGTAACACATTTCTGAAACTCCACTAGTGAATCCTCAAAACACAACAGCTGAATCTAAAAAGTTATTTATGTGGAAAAATACTCATAATATACTATTAATGAATATAATTATGTATATTATGTTATATGATATGAAAAACTATAGAATGGCTAGTAGTGGAGGTGTACATGGTGTGTAACCCAAATGTTACACCTAGTCATGTACTCCTGTATGTATATATTGAATAAAATTTCAAGTAAATAGTGTTTAGATCATGTACATTGTGTTTAACTTACATAGAGTACATGGTCTTGTACCTTGAACATCCTGTCTATGTACTTTCCATGGACGTGCACATCTACATGGCTTGCGACCCATACATGGTCTGGCCATTTACTCCACATGACATGGTCTACATACATGGGCGTCCTGATTGAGTACTCAGCTACATAGCCAAATCCCAGTATACAAAATTTATATCTAATACATGGTGCATACATTGAAAATATCATTTTCCCCAAATGGTAGGAATAATCGACATGTTTTCCATAAACCACATGTCATGTGGGTGGGCTTTCCCAAACTAAGATCCCCCAAATCACCATAAAACCCCAAATTTCATCCAAATATCAGTAAATGGACCCTCATGGTGTCTCTAGATATCATATATGAGGATTAAAACATGAAATAAACAAAATGGATTTATGGAAAATATTATAAATGGTCAATATTTGTGTGTAATCCTTCAAAGTTTCATATATTTTCTAGTCTACAGATGTTGCACGAAAATATGATTCCTTCTAGTGTCTATGGTGGAACACCTATTCCAACATATATTTATCTCTCTCTCTCTCTCATTTTCAATCTCTTCCATGATAATTGGATGCCACAAAGGGCATATGTGAGAAGCTAGAGGTGAGAAATAATTGAAACTGAAATTATAAATGTAAAGAAAAAATAAAAAGGGGATAGACTGTAATCAATGCCCAACCATAGTTTATGACCCTCCTTAGAAAAATTCCCCATTACAAACTGAATAGAGGAAAATAAATATCAATTCAACACCTTTATCCAAGGATCTAGATTAACAAACCAACTCGAATAATTTAATATTGAATTTACTAAATGTTAAATATTAATTATTATACTAAACTTTATACACCTTGAAATTCCAAAAAAAAAATTATCCTTGAGTAAACACCCATTTGAGGTGCCAAAAAGTGGTCAGAACTATTATTCGATATCATTTACTAGGATAAAATTACCATTTACCCTTAAAGGCATTTGAAAGTTATAAATTAATGTTTCTTCTAAAAACATTAGTCTTGAAAAACAATGGTCCTTAAAATATCCACAATATAAATCTTCCCATCCCCTGGAAGCCTTATTGGTAAGACTACATAACATGATCTAAACCTGAGCATATTCATAACCAGTAATCTTGATTGTCTAACCACCAGCCTCATAGAATCCCCAACTATCTCTTATGTGGAAATAAATTTATCTAAGATCGATTAGGTACTACACACCATAGGTACACCCTTATCATCATCTTAAAAATACTATGGCACCAATGCGACATGGAAGGATCCAATAACTAACTAACAAGGAGGTTCACCACCCTCAAATGGTAAATGGCTCACTCCCCACGCTATTGCTTACCACACTCCACTCCTCAAGTGAATCCCCAAAACTTTCTTTTTTTTACCAATAAAGATATTTGAAAAGAATATAATCTCATTGGAGGGAAATATCTCTCTCAAAATACTCAAGAGTATGTCATGATAATTTATGATCTTCCATAATTAGGAGTACACTAAAATATCATCGAAACACATGAACATATCTCTTTGATTCACACCCACTATCCTATCAGTACCAATCCAATATTTAATTATGGGTCAATCTTAATATAGAACCAAATCCAATATCGATGTCACCTCTTCCATAGAGATACATTTATCATTTAACCTTAATTATTGAGCAATCATGCCTATGAAAAGTCTGGAAAATATCAGTCCTCAACTCACACCCTTCAACTCATCAATTTATGATTAGAAAGTTACCCCATGAAACTTGTCTAGGCTATTATCAACCAACCCATAATACAATGATTTATTCATTATGAGGCTAAGATGTCCAGGATTAATGATACATTTGTTTAATTAAGCCTAAATACCCTAGGTAACACTGATTAAAAAACAAAAACCTTACATGAGCCACAATTTTTCCTCAACCACCTACCACCACACATCTTTCAAGTCATGAGAGTATGCTTACAAATTTAAAACATTATTAATAACTTAAAGAAATGTTGATGAGACTAGTCAATAGAATAATAATTTCCTTCTTAGAAATTATTGATACAAAATCTCCCTAGGTAATTCAAATAATATGAAGGCATCAACAATCCAATGACAGAAAAATTGAGCACCTAACATGACTTGATCTCTATATATATGTTAAACTATGATCAATACATGAAAAATGAATCTAATAAAATGGTACAGCCTCTAAAATGAATGTATAACTCCCAAAAACCTAGTATCGACCTATAAAGTTCTCTATTCAAACTAAGGGCCTCTATGTCTCTCATCTAGTATTATAGAGCATGTCTCAAAATAGAGTCAGAAGTTGTGTCCACCTATACTAATATATATAACCTCTATAGAGAATTTAATGATCACAATGACCAAAATGGGTCAATATGGAAATCAAAACTGACAAGGGACCTTGTAATCCCCAAGCATCCATACAAGGAACTACTCCCAAAAGGTCACAATACTATCATAAAAGAGGAATTGAACTAACACACACTAGAATATGTGTGTGGTAATACCCCTAGAGGTACATTTCATAATATAAGTCTTGTTATACATGAGAATAATACTCATCAATCTAACTACATAACTGTGACCATATAAAGTACACCTGACTAGGTGAACAATAGAATTTAATCATGTTAATTATTGACCTATTACGGTCACTGCAGATCCTGTTAATGATGGTTGATCCATCATCCTAACAACCAAATTTCTCAATAATGATCCTCATAACCTTCCTTCATAAATAAATATATATATATATATATATATATCACTACACACAAATTAATAGGCATCATTAATCAGTAATAATCCTATACTAGAATGCCTATATGATTTGAATCCTATGTGCCATGTATAATGGATGAGATACCGTAATATTTCTTTCTAGGAGTCAAAATATATACCTAAACACCTTCCAATGGTCTAAAATACATTAATCTACAATGAATCATAACAACCACATAATATGTGTGTCACTCAAGTTGAAAATTATATAAAAATGTAACATTGTAAATCATAATTGAAATCCCTTATCCAAGGAAACCAAGAATACATATGAGAAAAGTGTTCTCGAAAAATTAGTATGATTTTAATCATATGTTTCGACACACTACTAATAATATATTCTACTATATCTAAAATAATTTTGGTAATTAAAATAAAACATATGATACAACTTTTTGGAATCCCATCTATATTTCTACTATGATGGTTCCCAAATCAAGTTTTTTATAAGGCCTCAATAATGTATCCATATATGCCAGAGGTTTCCAACATGGAGTTTTGTGCTATAGTGTGATTTTACAGAGACAAATCCCTTCTATCAAGGTAATAAAAAAAATAAATAACTATGTATCACATATAGTAGTAAATATATTGAGTATGTAATTAGTAAAAAATATGAAATAGAAAATTACATAACACTAAATGAAAATTATATAAAAAGCATAATAGTTGTGTCATACCTAAAACACTAGTCACGCATCCGTCTACCATAATGATATAAGGGTATAATAGAAACTAAAATAATGAAACATGGCTCTACTACTTACTCAAATCCAAAATAAATACCCAATATCCATATAATGTCAAACTAAAATAGCCTAATAAGAAGAACCCACCATGGAAACTACACTCAATCATAAACCTCATAGACTCAACACTATCAACCGTAAGACAATGTTTAACTTAAAAACATACCTAAGGTATACAACACGCGAAGGTGAATGTGAAATGGTGAGACAAAATCACAATAGGAGACCCAAAAGATTAACCTATAAAACATTCTATAATTAATATATAAAAATAAAATATCATCAACTTAGAGGTTAAATAACTAAGAAGATATGTAAATACAATAATTTGGAACCATATTCAATCTCTAGTTATGTAATCCCGATTAACAACAAAAGTGACAAAATTTTGTCTGTATCTATATTTCTATGCATTTATAGACACATACGCATACTTATACAAACATATATATAATATTCATGAGTTAATTTAATGAAAATATCATAAAACCAATCATAATTAGATTCTTGGGTCTACTATCCGGGTGGCATAAGGATCCTATGTATGGGAATTGAGATGGACATTGTGTCACTCAAGTCGTGTCGAATCATATCAATTGATGTGTCAATAATCCCAATTTACATATACCATCTTTATCTAATTCCATATACATCTCTAAACAAACTTTCTAACAAAATGGAGCTAATCATCCTACAATTGGGTTCACTTGTACTCGCCTCCAATCACTATAAAGAAGGATTCTGGAGAATTATATCCTAAAATCCAATTTTTGGTCACTCAGATAAATTCCATGATTCCCACTCTATGTAAATCTAGTCCAACTTTTGATCCTGTGGTCACATTTTATAAGCAGTTCTGATATTTTGAACTCAAATAAAACATATCGTTTTGAACCTTAGGTGATCTGTAAGTATAACATACCAGTGAGTCACCGTTCCCGACCATGTGGTCTCTAATAAGGGAAGAAAGACTAATTCCTATCATCTTAATGATCATAATCATTTTGGGTATCCAATTTTATGACATGATATACCAAACATTGTGGTCAAGTAAGCAATCATGTAGAGGTTAATCATCCCTATCATAGTCCATAAGTATAGTAGAGAATAATCATCCACTATAGAAATGAATAAGTGTAAGGAATAATCAACCTCATAATATTTAAAATAGATGAGACCAAATCATTTTCATCACATATCTAACAAAGGTGAGTGGATAATCCTTTCACACATCTAACTGTGGATAGAAGAATCATCCTATTCAAAAGGGAGATAAGGATCATACACGAGTATTAACAATATAGAAGATGAGAATGTATATAATATTCATAGGATAATCATCCACATTCTACAAAAAACCTATTTAATTCTAAAAAATAAAATAATCAAAATAGATAAACTCTTAATAGGTAGTTCCATGGTAGTACCTCTGGGTATGAAAATAGTATACTAATAATAACATGTCTCAGAATATGGATCCCAAGAAAACATTACTGGGAATAAAAAATGGAGATAGATATGTATTATGTCATGATCAATATGCTATAAACGAGAAAAATAAATGGCTATAATCGATGAATCATATATAACCATATAAAAGATTTAAAATTGCATGAATATGGGTCAATAAAAATGTGAATGGCATGGCCTTAGGTACACCATGTCCATCGGGCTGTGGATGCTTCTTTTGATAAAACTATAGTTTTGTGACGGTTATTTTTTATCTATATATATATATATGAAGATATTACGAGGCATAGTTGTGGGAAATGAATTATTATATTAGATATTATATAAAAAATGAATGAAAATCTATATTGATGGAATCTAATTCTTAAAATTTGGTCATGGAATTAAAATAAAGGACCATGAATGTCCTAGGAAAACACCTTCCTTATTGAGTTTTTTACATGAATAGTGTAATCCAACATAGAATATTTTTACACATGTAAATATATAAAATAACTAGGTGGTTGAAACTTTTTCAAATATGTATTTCCTTAATTTAAGCACAATGTCTTCATTAGTAGCTCTCAATTACCACACCTCCCTATTGAACGATAACATGAAAGGAGTTGTTCACTCTTAGATTTTTAAAATCCCATAGAATTAAAGATCATTAATTGAATATTTAATTTTTTATTAAATAATTTTTTAGGACCATGGGTTCCTAGATCCTATAATTTTTTGGTATAATCGAAAGGGTAAGGATGGTCGAACACCTAAACCCACCACTACTTGTGTAGTCGCACTAGATTAAAAGTCTATCATGAGTAATAAGGTGACCTCGCTACCCACTCTACCCAAACCCTACATACTAGATATGGTTCAGTTAATCATCAGGGAAGCCAATGGGTCCCTCATTCCAAATACTATGATGTAATATTACTTGGGATCTTTAAGGTATACACACATGTGAAGGTATTCATCACAGGATTCTTGGATGAAAGTGTAATGTAGAAATCCTAAATGGGATCCTCAATAGAGAAATTAAATTTGAATTTCTACACATGATCCTAAATAAAGAATGTATGGGTGGAATCCCAAATGGGATCCTCAAATTGTATTAATATAGAGGAATCATATAGAAAATACCTAGAACAACTGATCTCTCAGTCTCAATGCCCATAAAAAAGATCAAACTAGGGAGACATCCAGAAGGGAAAATATAAAATACCATTGTTCAAGATAGATAGCTCATGGATCATCATAGAAAATGTCTCACTCTCTATATACATTATATGTAATTACTAGTTGAATGACATATTTATTTAACCAATAACTAAGAGTACAGTAGAGTTTCCATAAATAAACAGGAGTGTTTCATTGTCAAGATATACCAGAATAGAGACTCATAATAGAATAATCAGGGTTCAAAGTCAAAATATAATCAAAATATTTTCAAAGAAAACCTTGAAAGGGTAGAAAAGGAGGCATACAAGACATGTGTACCCTCGTATATATTGTATTCCCGCAACAACCCACATTGCTGTGTAATTCTTCCTATAAATTATATCTAAAATCCCAATTTCCCATAATTTACAATACATGGGGTACCTATTTATTTAACTTGTATATATTATCTATGTACTCTTCCTGATGGATTAAATCTACATGGCATGTGACCCACAAATGGTCTGACCATGTACTCCACATAACATGTTACCTTTAAACTGGTAGACTCATTAGGTACTTGACAACACTGATGAGTAATATTACATTGGGTATATAGTTTCTATATAGTGTGCACATCAAATAGGTCATATTCACTGAAGGAGAAGAACACATTATGTGTGTTCCTTGAAACACATGATATGTAGAAGGGTTTTCCAAAACAGGAAAACCAAAATCTCTCTGAAACCCCCTATTTTCACCAAAAAGGTAGTATACCGACCCTCAATATGTTATAAGAAATAATTTATGGGGATTAAAACATGAAAAAAGTTTTGTGAATTCATAGGAAAAAATAAAAATGTCCAACCTTTTATTCAATATGTGGATGTGTCACTCATTTTCATAGACTATAGTTTTTTCATGATGAACCAATATGTCCCAAGCTTTTTGGTGATACCCCTATTTAAGTTTCTCTCTCTCTCTCACCCTCTCTCCTCCTCTATCATTTTCAATCTTTTCAACATAAAGGAAAATACACATGGGACACATGATAGAATACCAAGGGGAGAAAGAAATAAAATGAAAAGAATAAATGAAAATGAATAAAATAAAGGAAATGAAAATATGGTTTAAAATAGGGATGATGCCTGAAAATAGTCTATGCCACACCTAAAAAAACAACTCTGTTCTGGACTCAACTATAGGGTAAAAATCCCAATACAATGCTCTATTAAAAACATTTCGCTAAATGAACCATCTCAAATAAATTAATATATATCTTGTTAAATATTAAATATTAATTATTCTTCTAAAATTCAGAGATCTTTTAATTCCACCAAACTGTTTTCCTAGGGTAAACAACTTATTCCTGGAATAGTATAGTGGTCCTGAAAATTATCCATGTATTTTTTCTTGGAAAAATTACAATTTTAATCCACTCAACCATTTCATGGAAAAACATTAAATTTATACAAAAATGTCAGTCTTAAAAAACATGGGTCCATAACATAACTATATTTTTTGATAACATGATGTAAATTTTGTATTTCAAAAAATTATGTTTGGTAATATTAGTTTTTTTTCAAGATGAATCGTATTCATTTTAATTGTCAAAAATATTTTGTGTGGGAAAATTTAATATTTGTAACATGATGTGTTTTAAATTCTTGTTCACAACATGAATATTGTGAAGTTATCTTCCCAACATTATATATGGGAATCGTGGTTGTGCGCAACTTGAATTGTGGGATTTTATGTTCACAACATAAGTCGTAGAAATTATGGGTTTTCATAGTGTCATAATTTTTCAATACTTATTTTTCATCAATATTCTTTTTTCATTCATGGTTTCATGTGTATGTTACATTTCAAATCCACATGCATTTGATTTTTATCTCATGGATTGATTTTATTGAACATGATTCCACACACTTTTGATACATGTATTACATTATTGATAAGAATATTCCATAAATTATGATCTATATCATAGAATATATAACATTATAATTATCGTTGATGTTAAATATAGACAATTTATAGATCAAAATTTAGCACATTTAGAGTTACTATACTTCCTTGTTTTGGGAATACATTAGTTAAATTTTACCTTGGGGAGTTTCTTTGTGAAATTGGATAATTTTGGAAGAGAGAGTGGAATTCCATTGTTAGTGAAAGATCCCCACAAACATTTCTTAATGTAAACCCAAAATATACCATAAGAATTTATATCATTTTTTGAGGTTATTGGATGAATTCAATGGTGTTCCAACATCTTTTACTGATTAATTGAAGCATAGATTGAAGATCATAAAATCCCGCATTATGTGATTCTAATCCTGATTGGTTTAATCCGTCATTCTATCACATCTCTACTCTTTTGAAAGGATGATCTATTAAATGGGTGATGGATCTAGAACTAGATTTTCATATATCAAATACATTTAATTTTGGATATAGTTCTGGGATCTAGATCATGTTCTGTATTATGTAATTGAATATTCCACCTCAATTAGAGGATTTCTATTGCTGAGCGTTCTTCACCAATATTAAGTCATGTGGTCAAAATTCAGTTACTATAGTCATGATTTAAAATTTCATGTATGTATTATTAAATTTCAATTAGAATGATTGATAACTATGTCTTTAATGAATAAATTAACAGGCTAATTAATCTATGGAATCATGGAATTCATTAATTGAGTATCAATGTATTTATGAGAAGTTTTCAACAAGAGATAATTTATTTTGTTAATAGTTATTATGTAATTAGTGGAATTTGGTTAATTAATTGGCTAATTAATTAATGGATTATTATTATTATGAGATTGATAGAAGATTAGGATTCAGTATTTACTCAATTAATATGATTATGAATTAATTAAAAATAGAAATCATGATATGATTGATATGACCATAATGGTTTAATGGGTTATATGATTTGAATATTGTGAAATCGTTTAATGGTGAGTTTCTCATAATACTCCATTTGATTAAATTATTTAACCATGACTTTTTTGATATTTATATTCGTATATAATGATATGAAAAGTTGTTTAATGTTGACTAGCCTTTATTGAGGTATTATATGTGATATATGTGTGTTATTGATTGATATATGAGTGTGGAAAAAGACTGGGGATCCTAATACCCATAAGTGATAAATTAGTGTGGGAAAGGGAATGAGGCTCCAAATTCCTATGTGTGATAAAAGAGAGTGGGACAGGGACATAGGATTTATATACCCATGTTTGATAAATGAGTGTGGGTCATGTAATGAGTCTCCAAATACCCATATGTGACAAAAAGTTTGGGGCAAGAACTGAGGCTCCAAATACCCTTGTGGAATTGAGGTATGTGATTAGAAAATAGGCTCTAAATACCCATCCAATATTATTTTCTATATATTCTTTTAACACTGCTAGTGGTAGCCAACTGAGTTTTACGCACACACTACATGGGCTACCTGATCAGTACCCAAATATAATTCATTTTTATAGGACATGATATGGGGAATGGCTGTATGATATATGGTTTAGTTAGGATAGAGAATTTATAGGAGAATTGGTAATTATTTTGTGACTTAATAGTGAGTTTTAGTGTGTCATTATTTTGGTTTTTACTTTAAACGTTTCACGTATTTGTCTTGATATATCTCCTTCTTCTTTTTTGAATATTGTATTTTGTCTTTGGTTATCATGTAATAAATATATTTTTCAGGTTATTGTTATAACATTTGAATATTATTTATTTACATCCATTGTTGTGATGTATTTATAAAAAGGTATAGTATCCACATGACTGATATTAAACCCTCGTCACTTTTTGGTAGCCTATGAATAATTGGGAGGTACCCCTATGGTCATGATATAAATCGAATCTGGGAATAGGTGTGTGGTTCCCGTGTTGCGATGACAGAAAGTGGTATCAAAGGAGTTTCTTTTTCATTTATTTCAAAAAATATGGGGACCATATATAAACTAATAGGAAGATTAGGGAATTTTTTAACATCTCTTCCATGGGAGTAGGTTTCCCATGTGTGGTTGTTGTTGACATGTACCCAAGGGGGGATTGATGTTATTATTTTGATCAATTATAGTTGGATTTTATTTCATCTTTGGTGATGCAACTATTTTGTGATGCGATAATTGTTTTTTATATTTTTAGATATTTTACTCATGGATCAAAAGGGAATTATAGTTTGGTATTCATGCATCATTCTATCCACTCAATAATCATTGTGACATGAATCATTTTTTAAACACATGGGTAAACATGTTTTTTGGAATACTGATATATTTTAAATGATAATCCTATAATATGTAAACATTAATGAATAAATTCATCCTAATGTGAACATAGAATATCTAAAATGAGGTAATATGTGAATAATTGGGTTTTTATTGATACTTTAATAATAATATAGAGTTAACCCTTTTTTATCCATGACCTATCTGTTTGATTTTTAAGGCTCGTGATAGTGCCACAATTTTCACCGTGGGGAAAATAAGTTGGGAATGATTTTTCATGTATTTATGAAACTAAATCTTGTAAAATGTATTAATTTATTATAAAGATTCATCGGATGTGAGTTTTATATTGTAGAGAAACTCGTCCATGACGACTCTTTGGTGATAGAATGATCATAGGTTATAGATATAAATGATCCACCATTAGTGTATGGTGATGCACTATTATTTATGGGTGAAAGAGAAAATTAGAAGTTCCACGAAAATATTTGACATATAATTTAATTTATAGAGAGAGAACCATATTGAGTTGTAAATATTATGTTAGACTTGAAGAGGAATTTTAAGTTGTAGTGCCTTCCAAAATTAGCCGATGAGGGTAAAACATTGGTTGACGAGTTTTATATTGAGTCCATCAAAACAATACCATACTTTTTTATGAAACCTGCATATAAATGGGTCATTTTTTACTTTATATGTTACAATGATTAGAGAGGTTCTTGTGGTATGATTTGGAATGGACTGGATAGGCGGATGGTGTCGTATGGAAGCTCTATCTAGAAAATCATCTTGATCACTTTTATCCCAAGACACTAATATAGTTAAGAGAAGATTCGTTCATGTGGTTGACTCATGGAATGTGTGCATGATAAACTGTGATTGTTATTTTGCTGAAATGATACACTTATCTCCAATGCATGAATTGGATATGATAGATATTGAATTTTGTTTCTAGTAATGGATTCAATTTCTTATTCATCTTAATTATAATATATTTCAGTCGATTTTGTTTCTAAATTGGTGTATTAGGATGTCATATCTGATGGGAACCTAAAATAGGTTTGTAGTGGGGGATATGAGGTTTGATCTAGATTGTTAGGGCTCCTATTTTCTGATGGTATGAAGTGTTGTTATGATAATTTCATCTATAACATTGGAAATAAGTGTGGTGAGTGAAAGGATCAGTTACTCAGGATCTGACATCACTGATTTTCCACCTATGCGGTGTGCCTGGACACATTATAAGGAATAGTTCCTGACCACTGGTAGAATGATGATCTTATGACAGTATAGGACATCTAAAGGGGTTTTGTATGAGACCATGAAATTTGGGTAGTAATGGATCATCTATGAAGAATCGGACTATGGATGGGGATTCTTTTACACCATATCAGTCTAGCAGTTTTAGTTCTACTGTATGTTTTGGTAGAGGTAGTTTATCTGGTTGTTTTGGTAATTTATGCTAGTATTAGTATAGTGTTATAGCATAGGGGACTCAGACTAAATCACAAGGAAGAGGGGAAAGACATTTGGATGTATTTAAACCTACACTTATGGATTGAGAAATTTTATAATTGATTGTTTGAGGTATAATTCTTATAAATTATAATCTTTCTGGCACCTTATATGAAAAATGGTACCCACATTGTTTTATATCTATAAAACATGTGAATAGGATGAGTCCTAAAATAGAATTGGTGAGCATGGTTATCAGAATAAATACATTGTTAAGAGCACAATAGAGTGACATCTATTTGTTCATGGGGTGTTCTATTAAAGTAGTAGACTGTTAGCTTCTTATGAGATCTTTATATATAGGATATGGCAGGCTTATACATAATTTATCATACGGGGTGGTTATTAGCATTCTAAGAGAACATCAATTTTTAACACATGAGTGTATCATTTATATCACCTGAGGGTGGAAATTATATTCACCATGGAGAGTGGTATATATAAGAAGGCCATGTAAGGAATGTTCATCATAAAATAAGGGATCTAATAACCATGTATTCATTTAATTTATTCTACAACGGAAGTGAAAAGAATTATGTATTTACACCCATAGTGGATAGGTTCTAGGATTTGATTTTTGAGGACTTCACATATATTCCACATGAGAGTGAGGTGGAATTTTCAATTGAGTTCATGGTGGAGGGTGAGACATTTTCCATTACACCATAAATAATGGAACAAAAAATGCTTCAAGATATTAAGACTCTACAAGAGTATTTTATGGAAAAGGGCTATACCCATTCTACACTATCCCCTTTGGATTCTGTAGTTTTTTTATAAGAAGGTTGATGAGACTATACTCCTTTTTGTTGATTATCAGAAGTTGAACCAGATGAATATGATGAACTGGTATATATTGATGATCTTTTAGACCTATTTAGAGGGGTATTTTTTTTCTCTAAGATCAACAATGAAATCAGAGTTTCACTAGTTCTTAATTTGAATATATGATATACATCAAAATTCTTTTAAAAGAGGGAATGGAACTTATGGGTTAGGTATGATGTTGTTCTCTTGAGTAATACAACAACATTTTTTATGGAATTCATGAACTGAATATCCTTCACATACCTGAATTAGTTTTATATAGTGTTTGGATTACATTTTGATGTACTCCAAGACTCATGATGATCATTCCTAACAACATGAAACAATATTTATTACATTGAGATATACTATTTTATACATAAATATATGTAATATATAATTATGGATTCTTTAGATACATTTTATTGGTCACATCATCTCGGTGGAAGGTGTGTTAACATAACTAGAGAGATTAAATGATTTTATTTGTTGGGAGAAACCAAATAATTTTTTAAATATCCACTATTTTCTTAGATATGAGGGATATTATCGAAGTTTGACCCCTAAATTTTATTGTTTGGATAAACCAATTTCTGGAATAACGAAGAATGTAGTTATGTTTTTATGGTCTTGAGCATGTTATAATTCCTTCCAGGAGTTGATGACGAGCTTCTAAAGACATGAATCCTAATCCTACCTAAGCTATCTAAGTATTCGATGGTAATTTAGTATTCATTAGGGATAGATTTAGAATATTATAGATGGAGGGACATATAGATGTGGAATATGGGTAATGTAATCTCATTCCAAATGAATGAAATAAACCTTTTAATGACATGGGGTTATATATAGTGATTTATTCATTGATGTATTTGTGACATTATATATTGAGAAAAATTTTTACTCTATATACTTAAAAAAAGATCATAATGTATATCTTTCTATACGGTGATATGAATATCTGGATACGAATATAGATTGTTTATATGAAATAATTCTATTTTGATCTATCATATATAGTTGAGAATGGAAAGAGTGTAATTGACACAGTAATATATAAAACTGTTACTCAGATAGTTCATGAGTCTTATACAGAGTGGATGTTGATGTATTTTCGGGACAAGATACATGTTTTGGTTTAGGAGGGTTTAGAGAAGATGGATTTCTTATCAGTTTTAGTTGAGTCCCCACTTTTGATCCATGTGAGGGAGTGGTATTATGAGAATTCAAAGTGCTTTTCCTTGATGGTAATCATTGAAGGTGGGTAGTGACCTTCTTATTGGAGATAGATGTTGATTATATCATCTATATGAGGAATCATGCTATTATTCCAAATAGTATACTAAAGGATTTGATGCATGAATTTCATGCCTTGAAGTGGGTGGTTCATCCACATGTGACCAAAATGTACCGTGATAAATGACGATTTTTTTGCATCCAAACATGAAAATGATGATATATGGGATCATGACATGATGCTACACCTATCAAAGTTTCCTTTCCAGACATCAATGACCATGTGGTTTACTACCTCTATTTCCAATTCCATAATGGAAGTGTGATGGAATTAATATTGACTTCATGGTGGGATTCCCGAGGATGATTCATATGAATGGTTATTTTTGGGTAATTGTGACCATTTTACTAAGGGAGTGAAATTATTATCAATATGGAATCATTATTAGTGATCCACATAGGATATATTAATATTATAGAGATAGTTCATCTCCATCGGATGCCATAGTTTATTGTATTAGACCATTAATCACAATATGCATAATTCTTCTAACATGTCATATAGAAGGCTCTTGGTAAACATGTTTTATTGAGTACCTCATTTCAAAAAAAGACTAATGGTACATCAGAGTGTACTTAACATGTTCCTTCGGATATGACTCAAGAATGTTTCTTGAATATGGTGGGTCTTTAGTGAATCACATAAACATATTTGAGTTCTACAATAACAACGATCATTAGGCGATGATTCATATGGAACCATATGAGTATCTTTATGATAGGACATGAAGATCACCTATATGTTGGATATTGATAGGTTATTCATAGTTTTTGCGGTTTAGTCTCATGTAGCAGATGTCATAGAAGGTTCAACAGATTCATAAATCTATGGATACTGCTTTGGGTATGAATAGGTTTTATATTGATAGACATTGACAACCCCTAGAGTATATATTGGGTAATCGTGTCTTCCATTGGGTGTGACCTATATTGGATCACAAATATATTTGAATACAATGAAATTTGGAACTATGGATTTCTAGAATATTTGAGGTTATGGAGAGAACCAGGATGGTGGAATGCTAATTAGAACTTCAATATCGGTAGAGATATAAGCAATGTGTTTTTAATGTGTCCCATTTTATGGTTTCAACTAATCCATTCTAATGTGATTGATGTTGATGATGTTCAGATTATGGCTGATAAGTCCTTTGAGTAGAATCATAAACATGTTATGGATAAAAATAATAAAGTGTTCTATATAAGGACTATTCCAATAGTTCATATATTTGGGAAATATGTATTTTTTTAAGAGGAAACCTAGGAAGGATAAAGAATATATGTGGCTCAATGAACATACATTTTTCTCTCATAATCTAAGAGATTCATAAAAGTATAGCTCATGTAAGTGTTGTTAAAAGGTTGGGAGACTGTACGATCTCTCCCTTTTTTAGTTGTATCAATATCATTTATAGGTTCTTATTTTTCTTGACTGAAATATATCATATTTTGTTTTAACATTGATATTATTTTGTGAAATTTTAGAATTTATTGAGGGATAGGGGAAGTGCACCATTAGTTCACAATGTTTCTAAAATGTATGCCCATCCCAGAAAACATTGTGAACCCAAATAGACATTATTTGTATTGATAGAATACGGTTTTTTAAAACAAGATCACTATTTGTAGTAGTCATTTGACACCCCTAGCTAAGGTGAAATGTTAGGACACACATTTTCTGTAAATTGTGCACCCTTTATAGGATACATTGTCAATTAGTTTGGTTGTATTGAAACTTATATTAAAAATTACAGAAACCACCAAACCTCACCCAAATTCAACCCAACACAACCTTGAATGATTTATCTCAAATTTTGAATTTCATGGACAGATTCCATTGGCTTCCAACATCATTTACTGATGAATATAATATTATAATATAGATCTTCACCTCTCCTAGTAAGATATTCTCATCTAAATTGGTTTCCTCCCTCTCTCCGATAATTTTCTCACCTTTTGAAGGTATTTTTTCCTAAATTATTGATCGATCTAGATATGGGTTTAACTAGATCTATTTTTTTATTTTTGTTCTAGGTTTTGGATCAAGATAATGTTCATCATTGTTCAGTTCATCATTCCACCTAAATTATAGAATATCCATTGGTGTGTGCTTATTAGCAAACTTGATGTATTTGGTCTAAATTCAATTCAAATAATAATAAATTCTAATTGAGTGTGTGTTTTTTGTAATTTCAATTGGAATTTAATAAAATCAAATCTTTATGTGATTAAATTATTAGGTGAATTATTTTTTTGAATCATGGGATTCATTGGTTGATTTTATATGTAATTGTGAGATTATTTGAACCTGAGAAAATTTATATTGATATTTTTAATTACAAAAATGAAGGAATACGATTAATTAATATGTTAATTATGTAATGTAATGATATGATTTTTTATTAATGGGAAATTAGGATCTTGTACTTTTTCAATTAATGTGATTATAAATTAATTGAAAATGGGAATCATGAGATGGTTTATTTTAACTTTATGGGATAATGTGTTATATGATTTTTATATTGAAAAATAGTTTAAGGGTTATTTTTTCATAATATTACATCTGATTAAATTATTGAACCATGATTTTATTATACATAAAATGGAATATCATGATTTTGAAAGAGGGTAAATGGATATTAACCTTTATTGAAGCTATATATATGATATATGTGTCATTGATTGATAATGGAGTGTGACAAATGTGATGAGTCTCCAAATAACTATAAGTGATAAATGAGTGCGGGATAGGTACTGAGGCTCAAAATAACCAGGTTTGATAATAGAGTGTCAGAAATAGACTGAAGCTCCAAATATGTATGTGAGGGATAAAAGTGTGGGATAGGAAATGAGTTCCAAATTCTCATATGTGATAAAATGTGTGGGAAATGGAGATATTCTCCGAATACTAATTTTTCATTGGGGTGTGGGAATGGGTAGAGAACCCAAATACCAATGGGGTGTTAGGCATGACGTTCTATGCTAGTGATATTGGCATTAGACAATTATTCAAAATAACCATGAAGAGAAATGGAATGAAATGTATAATAAAATTTCATGTTTTTTAATTTATTGTTAATTCATAATGAGATATGGTTCAGACTCAATAATAGGCTGATGTAGGTATTGAGGAATCATGCTTCCCTATGAAACCAGTGGTGTATGAATTTAGTTAATGAATAATGAAGATGATAACTATTTAATTTATGAATAGTAATTTATAATTTATACTAATATATACACTATTATTTAATAGTCGGTGTTTTAGAATTCTTTGGATGTGAACCATTGTGTTCTTATCAAACCCAAATCAGGATTCAATTTTTTTCTTCAAATATAGATAATGTTTGTAGAAAAGGATAAAGGAAAGGTCCTTGTGTAAGATGGATGACTCTAGACATAACATGAATGGGGTAACCAATGATGGTGTCAGGACACACTTGGCTGTTTCTATGTGTCTTTATTTTGGATTTCAGTTTTCTGTTGACACATATTTGGCATGACTCATAAAATTTTATATTTAATATTGTATTTTAGTTTTAGTTATCATGTGATTCTGGTATTAATATTTTCGTGGTTATATTTTGGCTTTTATTTATTTACATATGATTTTGTGATACCTTGATAAAGATGTTAGGGTCATCCCATGATTGTGATTAGAATATTTTCATATATTTAGTAGCCTTTGGTGTAACACCCCGATCTTCCATGGTACACTTCTCTTTGAATAATACAGTAGCGTGTGTTATACACAACTTCGAGTTCTAACACACCACAACCAATCAAACTAGCCGTTATGAATAGTAATACCAAATTTTTGAAATTATATATATTTTATAATTCAAAATGGACATCATTTTTGGATTCATAATATCGAATTTATCCTAAGGTGAAATTTTGTTACTCTTTGGATAACTTTAATATTTTGATGAATAGTGAAAATTACAAAATTTTAATTAAAAACAACGTTTATAATTGAAATAATTTATATTGATAAATTATGAATTTGAGTGGTTTTAAAGTATATTTAGAATATATTTTTACAATTTTATAAAATTTTTGTTATTGGACATAATTTCACAATTAAAACGAACATAAACAAGTATCAATCTTTTGATAGTTATTATATCTTAAAAACACTCTTTTTGTTTTGACAGTGGGAATTAATTTTAAATTAATTTCTGCCAATACTGTGTTTTGAATTTGGAAAAATGGATTCTATATTTGGAATCAGTATATTAATATTGTGTAAATAGGTAACATTTATTTTTAGACATTTTGAATAATTACTGCGGTAAATATTTTATTTACCACAGTTAAGGGTAAATCCGGTAAATAAGGGTTAAAAAATAATATTATAATAATACAAAATTACCCTAAAACGGGTCCTAACCTTATTGGTTGATACATGCTCGACCATGGGCATCTTTGGGTCGATTTTGGGACCCCATGGAGCCAGTTGTAGGTGATAGGGACACTTTATTTTAATTAAGATAAAATAAGTACAAAAATGACATAGGCATATATCTTTTAGAAAAACAATTTTTACATAGGGTTATATATGTTGTATTTTCTACTATAAATATTAATTAGAAATATAAACAGATTTCCTACATAATTGTATTTTATTTATAATTTTTAGATATTAAATAATTTAATTTATATATGACATAATGGTGATGGAGTATTTATCAAAATAGTGAAAAATAAAAGACATTGATATTGTAGATACCCAAATAAATATAATTTGAGACTTTTTATGAATAAAAATAATTTTATATGTTAATATGACGTGTTAGGAATGGTTTAATTAACTGTTTTAGAAGTAATCATTCTGTTATGATTTTTACAAAAATCAGTTATTGAATAGTGTCAAAATTGACATAAAAGAGTTTTTAAAAAAAATAGTGTATTATTAATTGATATTAAATTCCTAAAAACCTACCGATCGGCCAAAAGTCTTAAATAATGATAGGTGCATCATTATTGGACCACTTTGGGGTCTCTTGTATGTATATAGTAAGTTTGGTAACCATATAATATAAAAATACAAAGAGACATTGTAAAAGTGAAACTAATTAACTAAGAGTTAACACTTAAAGATAAGTTTAATATAGTAACCCAAACCTGTCTAAATTCTATTGGATGAGTGTTTTTAGAGCCATACCCACCTTAATACTTAAATTATAAACTTTTTATCCATTATAAACCGAATATGAATTTATTATAAATTAATATTTCTAGCTTTTCCAAAGGTGCCCCTCACCCCTCTTATAAAAGGGCACTCCCCCTTCTAATTATTTGACACCTTCAAAGCCTTCTGGTTCGGCCAAACTCTGCCCAAATACTCTATAAACTTCCCTCACTTCATCCTAGAGGTCTTAATTTAGTCATAAAGCCATCCTAAGGAGCCCTTTTGATCAAATAAAAAAGAAGAACCCGAAGAAGAGGTAATGATTTCAACACCCTTTTTCAAGTTCCTTTCTTCTTCCATTTCTTCTTTATTTGTTTTTACCATTCTAAAATAATTAATCCAGTATCTTCTATACACTGTAATATTATTATAAATATGGTACAACCATACTCTGTATTCTATCCATCCTTTGAATGACATGTCACCATACGTGCGTACGTACAGCTTACCGTCTCCACGTCGTGGTGTAATTGTTATTCAATATATTGTTATTTGGATGGGTATAATAATGATTTGTAATTCATGTAAATAATAAATATAACATGATAATGATTCTGTATATATGATATAACATCCAATTAAATATTATTTTAATATCAAAAGAATGATATTTTCGCTCGTGCGTATGTACAAATTACCGTCTCCACGACGCAATGAGATTCATTTCCATGTTCACTATTCATCGACGATTATAAAAATATATATTACTAATAAGTATGTAATATATGACATAATAATTCTACTAGATATATATATATATATATAAATGTATTTATGTACATACATATATCTTATTCACTTACTTCTGTTCAATACTATATGAAAACAGAAACAACGTTTATGCGTACGTACGGACTACCGTCTCCATAAACAGTGTTTTCCATTTTATATATATGTCTATTATACATATTTATATTCTAAATATATATGATATATTTATCATGTTTTATTTTCTGGAAGTATTTGAATCATGATCTATGTGATACAACCAAGAGTGACAAGTTAAAACAAGTACGATAAAGAAAGTGATTATTACCCGAAATGTTATCTTAACATGGAAATTATTATTAAATGGGTAATATAAAGTCATAAATGAATCATGTATGATATCATAAATATTAATATGGTTCTGGTATAATTTAATAACATACTACGATCTTCGTACAGGAGGTTAAACGTACCCTCGACTAAAGGAAAGTGCAAGGTAAGGGGTTTTCATCTCACTCCTTATTCCCGTGAGATTCATGCCATATTACCACTCTTACCTTTTATGACGTGTATGTACTACCCATAATTGTATTCTTTGTGTAATACACTGTAATTTATGTGTATTTACATATTCATTTTATGATTCCTCTTTCATGAGTTGTATGATTCATAAGTTACCACATTGGTTAGGGTTTATTTCGCAATCTCTTCATTATCCGAGGTTGTATATATGTAATAATCTACTAGGATCTATTTATCATCAACATCCATGTTTCATAAAAATGTATTTCAATTTTTTTTACTATTGACAAGAATATGGGTTAAAGACATTTATACACTTGTTTGACTTTTTATAAGAGGTTTATAAAGGAATATTTCCGTCATTTTCTAAAAAAGGTCCTTTTTATCCTTTTGAAAAAATTAAGGTAAGAATGTCTTTTTTTTAACATATATGGTGGGTGAGTTTATTCTCCACTATTATTACAACTTTTAAGATTCCTTCACAATCTTATAAACATATTTTCAAAATAAATATTTTCTCTATAATTATGCGACTTTTAAAAGATTTAAAAAAAGAGATATTTCTCTCAAATAGTATTTATTTCATCTATGTCAACATCGTTTGATAGATTTTAAACTTGTTTCAAGTTGATTTATTATGATACAAATCATCCATATAGTATTTAAGGTTTTGTGATATTTTTGACTATGGATGAGTTATTTTTATGCCATTAATGGTTTATGATTAAAGTTTTGACATTTTGTATGTTAGTTTTAATACGAAAGTTTATGTTATATTTCATGCTCTTCTTAAGATGAATGTGTTGGACTAGTATGTTCCGGGTTGGGGACTGGTAAAAGTAAGCCCTCCAGGTTGGTGTCCGGTTATTAGAGGCACTCTGGGTTGGTGTCCGATTATTAGAGGCACTCTAGGTTGGTTTCTGGTTATTAGAGGCACTCTGGGATGGAGTCCGGTTACAGAGGCTCTCCAGGTTGGGTTCCAGTTATAGTTATCCCTTAGTTATTGGCGCGAGGCCTCGACACAGAAATTAATGTTCGACATCATGCATTCCATCATTATGAAAGTGGTTAGTGATATTTCATGTGATTCTTCGATTAGTAGAATATCCATGTGAATAACTAAATGGCATTATTTCATTTTATTTCTGCCATATTATGCTGAATTTCAAGTTTAAAAGACTTTTGTTTTAATTTTATACATTGCCTTAAATGTTTATGCTTATTTTTGAATGTTTCAGTTGTATTTCTTACCCTTACTGAGCATTTGAGCTCACCCCTTTCTATGTTTTATTTTTCCCAGGATTCCAAGATGTGTAATGTGATTAATATGCAGGGTTAATCCAAGGGAATAATGGCGTTCATAAAGATTATTTATGTTGTTTTGTACGTCTTAAAGTGCAAATGTAATATTCATGTATGTGATCTATTTTTCCAAGACTACTATACTGATCGGTCCTTCGGGACATGATTCCTTCTAATCATGCCAATGTTTTAAAATAATGCACCGACTCTGGGTAACTGGGGTCGGGGCGTTACAGTTGGTATCAGAGGAATTTTAGCAATAACCTTGGAAACTAGATTTAGATAAACTCTGATTAGAGCACATAGCCCTATGATAGACTTTGAGGATTATTATAGAATAACTTCCTATAATTTTGGTATTGTAGAGATTTTGTGAGTTTTCCGAGCAATAAATCTGTGTTTGGATACGAGCAGGTAGAGGCGGCCCTAGCACAGATGTACCTAGGGGTAAAACCTGAAAACACCGCTTTGAGCTAGACTCGAATGGGAACTGGTGCATGACAACGGGCCTTACTGCACTCTTGGTTACGACACTCCTGAGGTATATTCATAGGATAATTCTCATTTTCTTTAAAACCCATTATGAAGGACTTATGAGTATATACTTACTCAAAGAAAACATTTTTATGATTATAGATTATATCCATAAAATGTTCAATTTGTGTTAGGTATTTTACAAGTTTGGTAATTATTAATTGCAATTCAAAAACTAAACTAGTTTATGCTATTGTATAGAAATGGCGCCCATTAGAAGGAATGTGAACTCCCGTATTACGTATGATCCAAAGACTAATAAGGATCATATATTTCGTGGTCCTAATCCAGAATTTAGAAGTGAAATATTTTCCCACGTATTATCATCATATGAAGAAATAATATCATGTGTTGATAAGATGAGTAAAGAATTCTCAGAATCCTTTGTCTTTTAAGGGAAACAAGAGAAGAAAATGATGGAAGAGAGAAATATGGATAATGGGAATGGGGAAGATAAGAATTTTTCCATATGTCATAACTGTGGGAAGAAACGTCCTGGAACTTGCCTGAAAGGAATGTGAGTTTGTTATCAGTGTGGAGGAAAAGGGCACAAAGTACGTGACTGCAAGGGTAAGAAAATGGTTTCAAATTTACACTTCTTCATTTGCAAGGAGTTTGGACACTACGCGAACCAATGTCCCAGTCATCAAACTATGCCGCAAATGATGCTATTAGATAATAATCAAGTTATGATACTACCACAGATGAAGACGAATGACTAGTGTCCTTATGTTGTTATTTTAGAATTATTTCATTTAAGCGTTGTATCAATGATGTTCTTGAAATAAATAAGGATTGTATTGTAGTACTATTTAATTATAGATTTGAGATTTTATGGTAATAAGAAAAGTGACTCTACAGTGAGTTAATTTTTTTTGGAAATTACATGGTTGAAGGAAAGATAAACCTTAATATGGTCATAATATTGAGGTAGTGAATTTGGAATAAGAGATAGTTGATTTTGGTAATTCAGGATGTTGCGGGGTTGTAAAATAATATATGGGGAAGGTGTTCACATGTTATTACCTGGAAAAAAGGATCCTCATTATGTTTAACTTCCTTGTAAATTTTGGACTATGAGTTTGTATAACAGTATTTTGGATAAGCCTAATGGTTGGAATGGATTAAGTTTGAAAGGTTATATTTTTTATTTTTATAAAAGGACAACACGCAGACCGTGTGATGACCCATCGTGTCGGACAAAGCTACGGGAATCGAACCCACAACCATAGTGCAATTGGGATTTATTGCCTACTATTGTGCTACATGAAGTTCCTGGATGGTAAAATGTAGTTTCTTTACATAAGGGGTTTGATATGTGAATTATAAATTCATTATATTTGGAATCCTATACGATTAGGATAAATAGAGTATTTTTTATTTGTATTATGTTTTGGGGTGAAAGATGAGTTTGTGGTAGAAATTTATTAACGGATAAAACTCTAATTATAAAGTAAGTATATCTCCTTATGATCTTAGCCAATCTCATAAATAAATTCCTCAACATTAAGAAAAGGAACTTAGAACCAAAATGTTGTGCTAGATGGTACCTTATATCATCACTAATTTATGGCTTTGGGATTGTTGGCCTTTTCATAACCATGTTCTCTACCACTCTCCATCAGATAATTGACGGTTAGATTTCTCTTCCATATCCATATTTTCCTACATGGAACCCTAGTATGTGTTTTTTTGGTAATCTTCATAATTTACACTCTTTATTTTAAATATAGGCCTCATTAATTCATTTTTTGATGTGGGATTTCGACTAAGATATTTTGAAACGTCAAAAATGTGTTATCCTAATACCTTATGTTTTGTTGAACCGATGGTATTTTAAATCATCATAGATTGATGAATTTAAGGACCTTAATTTTAAAATTGTTTGTGATTGATGTCCTCAATCACTACCTATAAATATTTACGTCTTTCCTACAATTATATGTCTATAATTTCCACCGATGTCCTCCTAATCGAGATCATAATTTTGTGGTGACCCTTTCATTTCTTTTTTCATCTTGTTAAGACTAAATTTTATTAACCAAATTTACGTTGTGGGTTTTTTCACAAAGATAGTTTCTATTTTCAACCTTTATTTTCAAAAAACAATATCAAATTGCGAGGATGAAATTTATTTAAGGAGGGGAGAATGTAACACCCCGAGATTCCATGGTACTCTTCTCTTTGAACAATACATTAGCGTGTGTTGTACGCAACTTCGAGTTCTAACAAACCACAACCAATCAAACTAGCCGTTATGAATAGTAATACCTACTTTTTGAAATTATATATATTTTATATTTCAAAATGTACTTCATTTTTGGATTCGGAATATCAAATTTAGCCTAAGGTGAAATTTTTGTACTCTTCGGATAAGTTTAATATTTTGATGAATAGTGAAAATTACTAAATTTTAATTAAAAACAACTTTTTTAATCAAAATAATTTATATTGATAAATTATGAATTTGAGTGGTTTTAAAGTATATTTAGAATATATTTTTTCCATTTAATACAATTTTTGTCATTGGACATAATTTCACAATTAAACAGAACATAAACAAGTATCAATCTTTTGATAGTTATTATATCTTAAAGACACGCTTTTTGTTTTGACAGCGGGAATTAATTTTAAATTAATTTCTTCCACTACTATGTTTTGAATTTGAAAAATGGATTCTAGATTAGGAATCAGGATGTTCATAATTTTTAAATAGGAAACTTTTATTTTTAGACATTTTGAATAATTACTGCGGTAAATATTTTATTTACCATGGTTAAGTATAAATCCGGTAAATAAGGGTTACAAAATAATATTATAATAATAACAAATTATTCTAAAAAGTGTCCTAACCTTATTGGTTGATACATGTTTGACCATGGTCATCTATGAGTCGTTTTTGGGACCCCATGGAGCCCCTTGTAGGTGATTGGGACACTTTATTTTAATTAAGTTAAAATAAGTACAAAAATGACATAAGCATATATCTTTTAGAAACAAAATTTTTACATAGGATTATATATGATTGATTTTCGACTATAAATATTCATTAGAATGATAAAAATATTTCCTACATAATGGTGTTTTATTTATAATTTTTATACATTAAATAATGTAATTTATATATGACACAACGGTGATGCAGTAATTACCGTAATAGTGAAAAATTAACATTATTGATATTGTAGATACCCAAATAAATATAATTTAAAACTTCTTATGAATTAAAATAATTTTCTAAGTTACTATGACATGTTATTAATGATTTAATTAATGTTTTTAGAAGTAATCATTCTGTTATGATTTATACAAAAATCAATTATTGAATAGTGTCAAAATTGACATAATTTTTTTTTTAAAACAAATAGTATATTATTAATTGATATTAAATTCCTAAAAATCTGAGGTTCTACCAAAAGACATATATCATGATAGGTGTATCATTAATGGACCACTGAGGGGTCTCTTGGATTTATATAGTATGTTTATTAACCATATAATATAAAAATACAAAGAGACATTGTAAAAGTGAAACTAATTAACTATGAGTAAATACTAAAAGATAAGGTTAATATAGTTAAAAAAACCTGTCTAAATTCTATTTGTTTAGTGTTTATCGACCCTCCCACAACATAAAATTTAAATAATAAACTTTGGAGCTATTAGAAACCGAATATGAATTTATTATAAATTAATATTTCTATCTTTTCCAAAGGTGCCCTCACCCCTCTTATAAAAGGGAACCCCCCTTCTCATTAATTCACACCTTCAAAGCCTTTTGGTTCAGACAAAATCTGCCCAAATACTCTCTAAACTTCCCTCAATTCATCCTAGAGGCCTTCCTTTAGTCATAAATCCATCTTAAGGAGCCCTTTTGATCAAATCAAAAGGAAGAACCCGAAGAAGAGGTAATGATTTCACCACCCTTTTTCAAGTTCCTTTATTCTTCCACTTCTTCTTTCTTTGTTTTTACCATTCTAAAATAATGAATCCAGTATCTCCTATATACATTAATATTATTACAAATATGGTACAACCATATTCAGTATTATATCCATCCTTTGAATGACATGTCACCATACGTGCGTACGTACTGCTTACCTTCTCCACGTCGTGGTGTAATTGCAATTCAATATATTATTATTTGGATGGGTATAATAATGATTTGTAATTCAATTAAATAATAAATATAACATGATAATGATTCTGTATATATGATATACCATCAATTTATATATTATTTTAATATCAAAAGAATTATATTTTCGCTTGTGCGTACGTACGGATTACCGTCTCCACAACGCGATGAGATTAATTTCCAAGTTCACCATTCATCGACGATTATAAAAATATATATTACTAATAAGTATATAATATATGACATAATAATGCTACTGTATATATATATATAAGTATTTATGTACTTACATATATCTTATTCACTTACTTCCGTTCAATACTATATGAAAACCGAAACAACGTTTATGCGTACGTACGGACTACCATCTCCATAAACGGTGTTTTCCATTTCATATATATGTATATTATACATATTTATATTGTAAATATATATGATATATTTATCATGTTTTATATTCTGGAAGTATTTAAATCATGATCTAAGTGATACAACCAAGAATGACAAGTTAAAACACATACGATAAAGAAAGTGATTATTACCCGAAATGTTAACTTAACATAAAAATAATTATTAAATGGGTAATATAAAGTCATAAATGAATAATGTATGATGTCATAAATATTAATATGGTTCTGGTATAATTTAATAACATACTACGATCTTCGTACAAGAGGTTAAACGTACCCTCGACTAAAGGAAAGTGCAAGGTAAGGGGTTTTCATCTCACTCCTTATTCTCGTGAGATTCATGCCACATTACCACTATTACCTTTTTTGTGGTGTATGTACTGCCGATAATTGTATTATTTGTGTAATAAACTTTAATTTATATGTATTTACATATTCATTGTATGATTCCTCTTTCATGGGTTTTATGTTTCGTAAGTTACCAAATTGGTAAGGGTTTATTTCACAATCTCCTCATTATCTGAGGATGTATATAAGTAATAATATACTGAGATCTCTTTATCATCCACATCAATGTTTCTTAAAAATGTATATCAAATTTTTTTTTACTATTTACAATTATATGGTTTAAAGTCATTTATACACTTGTTTGACTTTTTATAAGAGGTTTATAAAGGAATCTTTCCGTCATTTCCAAACAAGGTCATTTTTAACCTTTTGACAAAATTAAGGCAAGAATGTCTTTTTTTAACATATACGGCGGGTGGGTTATTCTCCGCTGTTATTACACCATTGAAGCTTCCTTCACAATATTATAAATATATTTTCAAAATAAAGGTTTTCTCTATAATTATGCGACTTTTAAATGATTTAAAAAAGAGAGATATTTCTCTAGAATAGTATTGATTTCATCTATGTCAACGTCCTTTGATATATTTTAAACTTGTTTCAAGTTGATTTTTTATGATACAATTCATCCATATTGTATTTACGGTTTTGGGATATTTTTTACTATGGATGAGTTATTTTTATGCCATTAATGGTTTATGATTAAAGTTTTGACATTTTGTATGTAAGTTTTAATACGAATTTTTATATTATATTTCATCCTCTTCTTAAGATAAATGTGTTGGACTAGTATGTTCCGGTTTGGGTACCGGTAAAAGTAAGCCCTGGGGGTTGGTGTCCGGTTATTAGAGGCACTCTGGGTTGGTGTTCGGTTATTGGAGGCACTCCGGGTTGGTGTCCGGTTATTAGAGGCACTCCGGGATGGAGTCTGGTTATAGAGGCTCTCCGGGTTGGGTTCCGGATATAGTTATCCCTTAGGTCTTGGCACGAGGCCTTGACACTGAAATTAATGTTCGGCATGATGCATTACATCATTATGAACGTGGATAGTGATATTGCATGTGATTATTCGATTATTATAATATCCATGTGAATAACTAAATGGAATTATTTCATTTTATTTCGGCCATATTATGCTGAATTTCATGTTCAAAAGACTTTTGTTTTAGTTTTATACATTGCCTTAAATGTTTATGAAAATTTTTGAAAGTTTCTGCCGTATTTCTTACCCTTACTGAGCATTTGAGCTCACCACTTTCTATGTTTTATTTTTCCCAGGATTCCAAGAAGTGTAATGTGATTGATATGCAGGGTTATTCCAAGGGAATAATGGCGTTCATAATGATTATTTATGTTGTTTTGTACGTCTTAAAGTGCAAATGTATCATTCATGTATGTGATCTACTTTTCCAAGACTGCTAAACTGATCAGTCCATCGGGACTTGATTCCTTGTAATCATGCCAATGTTTTAAAATAATGCACCGACTCTAGGTAACTAGGGTCGGGGCATTGCATTTGGAATACGGGTATGTTCTCTTGAGATCATGTGATAGACCAGCTTGTGGCACCAGTGTGTTATACCTAGGTTGCGATGTCAAAAATTGGAATCGAACAAGTGTTCTTTTATTTTTTGTTTTTTCTTAATATTTTTGATTGGTATATAGGTTAATTTTTTTATTCAATACACGGTTATGATATTCTTCATAGGTGTTGATTAACCATGTGTGGGGGTTAAACCAAATAACCTCATGTGGGATTGTTGTTATTGTTTTGTAATCTTAATATTGGATGATATTTCACTTTGGGTGATTCATTTTTTTGTGATGTGATAAATATTTGTGATATTTTCTATTATTTCACTCCAGGAATATTATGGAATGAGAGTTGAGAATTTATGATTTATTCTATTAAATTGATATTTATAATGAAATACCTTGTTTGAGACACACATGGTGAAAAACAGGTTTTTTGGAAATTTTTTTACTTTCAAATTATTTTCCCTATGAGTGTAAAAATAAGGTAAAATGGTTCTAAATGAGAACATAAAAGTTGTAAAATGATGAAATATTTGAATATATGGGTTTATAATGAGACTAGAATAATGATAATGAGTATACCATTTTTTAACCATGAACTAGATGTTAGATTGTTAAGGGTAGTGATAATGCTCTAGATATGACTGTGTGGTGAAGAATGGTTGGATCAGATGCCATGGATTTGTGTAAATAAATATTTTTAGAATTTTTATGGTTTTTTAATTTATCATGGGATGTGTTTTTCTCATTGTTTTGATATGTCTCCTTGACTACTTTGTCGATAGGGTGACCAAATATTATTTCTATAAATGATCCTCTAGTGGTGAAACCACTTCCAAAGATAGACAATGGATAAGGAGTCAGAGAGCAGTTCAGTTATACTATTTTTTCATTTCATATAGTATATGGAGAGAGACCCAAAGACAGTTGTGAATTTTATATGATACATGATAAAGGAGTTTTAGTTTCATCACTCTCTGAAATTTACTAGTGGTGGTTGGAATTAGGACATGGAGTTTTGGATTGATTCCATCAAAACTATACTTGAAAATTTAGATACTTCTTCTGATAATATGGTCATATTAGTAGTTTATATGTTGTGAGGATCAGTGAAGCTCTGGTGGTTTCATTAGGCTTAGAATGGGAAGGCAATTTTTATGGTTTGGAATGAGTTTTAGGAGAAGTTCATTGTGCAAGTTTATCATCTTGAAAATGATATTGGATATAGTTGATGAGATCATGATGTTGACTTAGGGATGTGTCTATGTGATGGATTATGATTATTGTTTTACTAACATAAAGATATTTTATCTTATGATGACAGTTAATGTGATATATATGGAATTATGTTTCTATGAATGGATTAAATGTGATATTATTTCCCTAGTTAATAACATTTGTTTGAAATTGTTTTTTGAGGTGATGGATCATGCTATCCAATATAAGTGGAATGTAAAATAGGATTCTAGTGGAAGACATGTTGTTTCTTTTTGAAAGTACAATTTTATTTCTTGTGAGGGTTGGATGTGTAACTATTATAATTTTGACCAGTAGTTTGGAAAGAAGAGGGGATATGGGGAAAGAACAATTACTCAAAGTCTTACTCGAGTGCATTTCCACTAGTGCGGTATTTCGGGACACATCCATAGGCATGGTACCTGAAAAAATTTAGAGTTTTGATCACGGGGAAGGATAATACATCCATAATTGTCTTATAGTTACCCACATCATGTAGGTTCTGATATAAAATCAAGGAATAACAATAGTGACTGAATGAGATCTTATACCCTGTATCAATCTAGCAGTTTGAGTTCATCAAGCTTTGGTGAAAGAGGTAATGAAAGTGGTGCTAATGGGGAAGATTACCCAATTCAATAGAGTAGTTAACTCGGTAAACTCAGACACCATCACAATGAATAGGGGTAGGATAGTAACGTGAAGATTAGCGTACAACAGTGAAATGTGAGGCTAGACAATCATTAGTTATATATAATCTTATTAGTGTTTCTATGATTTTTAATACATTAATACACATTGGTGCCTCTTATTATTTTATATATGCGCAACTTGTGAACTGGTTGAGTCTGTTAGTGGAGTGGGTGAGCATGGCTATAATGATTGATACATATTTAGAGTAAGATCGAGGGGAAATTTTTTCTATGAGAAGTTATCTCGAGGTCGTAGTGTATTAGTTTCCATGAGATATTTATATTCATCAAATTTGATGTTTAAATTTAATTTTAGACATGGACTAGTATGCATTATACTAATCCCAAATATATTGTCACTATTGTAGCATGGATTTTATGTCTTATGAGTGTGTCAAATATATTCACTGCGGAGAGAGGGATATCCAGGCATGCTTTGTAGGGCTATTTAATTTGTAACTAGGGAAGATAACCTCCCATGTTGTAAGTTTGTTTTTTTGATTATTAGGGTGAAAATTATTATTTCATTCCACCGAATCCATGGTACTAATTTTTGGTAATGTGGATGACATAACATGATAGATTATACCCATATTCTAATCTTATTTCAACCTATTATCATTAATTATTATCACTTATCATTACCCTTACATAGAATTTTCTCTCATAGATTTCTAATGTTTCAATTACCTAGGTTATGATGTTGTGAAAAGTGTATAATATATTTAAGAGATTACAATGTAGATATTTTTTGGGGTATGTGGAATATATGTTATGGATTAAATATTTTCTCTCATAGTGAAACATAAACCATTAGTTAAATGGGTGTGAGATATTTTAGTTAATATTTTTTCATTTTCCCCTAAAATAGTAAACATAAAAGGAATTGGGAATGTACAATAATGTAATATTTTCATTAATCTATGTAATTAGATTGTCAACAATTTTGATTTTTTAGTTTTTTTAGAATAGTGTGTAATTTTTTTTATTATGATGTTATCAATGAATTATAATGTAATATTTAGAACTTTTATCAAAGACTGGTAAGATATTATTCACCAGAATTTCTACAGTATAAATAACATGTCTAGTTTATAGAATAATTATTTAATAATTTTGGGATTACTATTGGATTAATTTTTTGAAAACTATACAAATAAATATATGTATATGAAAATATCAATAATTTTTTATAAAGTGATGATATTTATATTATAAAAAACAACCCCACTTTTCATATTAGAGGTGGTTGTAAGTGCTATAAGATATTTACCTAGCGTTAATAACCATGATTAGGGTGTTCTATGTAATAATTCTATCATCTTTTTGTTTAAGAAAAAGATGGCAAAAAATACACCTGGTTTAAATATCCTAGTTTTTATTCATTTAATAAAAATGTTAAAATTTTAAACCATTTTTATGGTTTTCTTTCATGAATACATTAAAGTATTATGATAGGATGTATGAGAGAAAAATTTATCCTTGTTATATTTATGATATTTATAGAACAAACCCAATGTGAAATAGTTAAAATGAATGTATCATATGTTGAGATGATAGTTACTTTGTAGAATATGACTTATGATAGAATTTCTATATTCATATGATTAATTACCCAAATTTCGATTAATATCATCCAAACTTTTTAGGTTCTAGTATTTTTTTGAATTAGATAATAAAAATGTTGAATATAATGATATACATAGAAACCAATACATCTAATAATTTAAAAGGGGACCGTAAAAAAATTATTGAATGTTTTATTCATTACTATAAGAATATGAGTTACATTATCTCACATAAGGTAGAAAACATGATAACCTAAGGGAACAATTTTCTAGATATTGCTACACATTTTTATTTACTATAGATATTTATCTGTGATAATTTTTATTATTCTAAAACTATGAGGATTATGGGTGACTTCTAGAAATTATTAATTAGTATTAATTCAATTATATTTTAAGAATATATTAAATATATTAAATATATTTTAGATTGTTTATTAAAATAAGGTTATAATATTGTGGATAATTATTGAATAAGACATTATTGTGTTATAGATAACTCTATGGTTTAATATTTATATTATGTTATGGTAATAAAGTGTAGGTTTGTTTTTAAAATGTAATATATATATGGTACCAGTAACTTTTGGATTGATAGTTGATTCATGATATTTGTTGTTTGGTTTATTACATTTTAGGTATTATGATATATATTTTTTACATTGGTACTATATTAACTACTGACTAATATATTTGAGGATGAATATAAGAGATAATTTTTATAATAATACATGATTTCATATTTCATTAATATCATAGAGATTGAAATTATCTTAGGAAAGGTATGTTATAAAGAATATATGATAATTGTATATAAAAACATGGTTACATGATTATATGAATTGATAATTTTTTTCATAAATGATTTGAAAATTTATATATCCTAGAGTGTAAGGTAGATTTACTATTAATGTTATATCCTGAGTGATGAATATGTGATAAATACCCTCAACTACCATCATTCTTTGATTGAGGAAACTATTTCATTGCATATGGGAGAATGTAAAGTACCATGATTTTAATATATGTTTTCCATTGATTAAATCAAATATGTTTTTAACCGAATTTTCTTGAAAACCATAATATATAAAAATACAAAATATATACATATATATATTCACAATTTTACCACTAATATATTCGTCGAATTAAAAAGTTTGAATATGATTTAAAATATTATGAAATATATTAATATATATTTAAATATATTAAATACTTTATAAAAAAATTAATTAATTAATTATAGTAATTATGAAAATATATTTTTATTCATTTTATTGTAATTAAATACTACTATTTAAATCACTATAAAATACTTATGTTAATGTAATATAATATCCATTCACTAATGAGAGCTTAATTAGTGATTCACTAAAAATATAAATGTGAATAACTAGTATTTTAAAATAAAAATTCAAAAAAAATAGTTCTAAACTATAAATTAAAATAGTTTTATAATATTAAATTTATATATTTCAAAACATTTAATGGAATAAAGAAATTTCATTTTTGGTTTCTAAATAATAATATTAACATAGAAAAAATGATTTGAAAAATATATTAATATTCATTTTTATTTCAATTGTGGATTTTTCCACTATTATGAATATTATTAACATTATAATATTATCAACACATATGTATGCTATATAAATTTTTGAAAAAAATTAATTGAATAAATATAATTTCATAAGTGAAATTATTATTTATAAAATATTGAACATGGTTTCAAAAAATTATTAACATTTCATAACATGCACATGAGCCACAACCATGTTGGTGATCTCTCTCTATGTACATCCACGAGGCCCAGGTTCGAAACTTGGTTGAGGCAAAATACTATGGTACTATAGTAGTACTGTAGCTGACACTGTAGCTGGAACTGTGGAAGTACTGTGCGAGTACTGTAGTAGGTATTTTTTGGTACCATATCAGCCGATAATATTCACCATGGGCCACTGGTTGGGGCTTGGAGACCTTATAGCCTTCGGGCCACCCAGGCCTTTTAGTCAGTATGTCTTTCGGGCCACCATTACGTCCTTCTGTCCACCTCATGGACTTCTGCTCACAAGATCAATGTAGTTTCCCCAGACAGACTCAACAAAAAAAAGCAACCCCAAAGGAGGATTCAGAGCAAGGAGCACTCACCATAGTAGAACACTATTGAAAAAATGACCTATACCCATGGTTCAAAACCGTGGGTATATCCCGCCAAACCATGGGTATAGGTTATACCCACAGTTTTGGGAACCGTGGGCTGGAACGACGTCGGTATAGGGGTATCAACCTATACCGACGGTTTTGGAGAACCGTGGGTATAGGGGGGGGGGGTCAAAGTGTGCACCATGACTGTACAACATGGCACACAACAGACCCCATGGTTTGAAAACCGTGGGGTATTTAATTTCAAATAAATCACAGGAGGTGGGATTTGAACCCACACTCCACCTGTACCTCACGGCTGCGCAACCAACCAGGCTGTGAATTACTTCTATTATTTATTAATACATCAGCTTATATATATTAATTTAATTAACACGGTGTACATTCAAAAACGCTGCCAAGGGGAATCGAACCTGCATCCAAGGCTGCGCCTCTCGTTCGCGCACCACCAACAGACCAACCGACCTAGAATTTTTAATTGGTTTTTAACAATACATATATGGATATATATTCATATAGTCTACATCAGGTATTTAAATTCATAAAACGTGGACCGCAGGATTCCTCCCCGATTCTTAGAGACGCGCCTCCACTTGTAACCAACCATGCTAGACGAATTCTGAATATATAAATTTATATTTATATAAATATATTAAACTAAACAGTAAAAAAATATATTCCCACCAAATTTTTTTACTTTCCCGCCTAATTTTCATACCCCGCCATAATCTATACCCACGGTTCTCCAGAACTATGGGTATATGTCTTAAAAAAAAACCCATATACCCTTGATTCTCCAAAACCATTGGTATAGGCATTTGGAAAATACCTTATACCCACGGTTTTGGAGAACCATTGGTATAGGTGTCCTATACCCACAGTTTTGGAGAACTGCAACTTGGTATAGGTGGCCTATACCCATAGTTTTGGAGAACTATGGGTATAGGTTCACGTACTATACCTATACCCACGGTTTTGGAAAACCATGGGTATAGGGGTACCATATACCCCCGGTTTTTTTGAAAAACTGTTGGTACAAACCTATTTTATAGTAGTGGAACCAACAAATTTGGAAGAATGGGAGGGTATGGAACCAACATCAAGAACATCTCGTGCTTTCATGGACATCTTAGCCGGATGACCATTAAAATGTGGAGAGCAACCATCATGATGCAAATGATGGGGAGGGGAAGTTCCTTGTAGTTATTTTCTGGTTGAATTTCCTTTGTCCTTCGTGTCATGTAATGTCTCTTAAGTCTACGAACCATGAAATATCAAATCCATAGGGCCTTGTAAGGGTTCCTCATCATCTCTCGATTGGGGGGTTATCAAAAATCAATAAAAATGATGGCCATTGGGCCATTCGGGAATAACATGAATACTCTTTTTTCTAAAATATTATTCTTAATATGTTTTACTATTAATCATCTAAAATTAATTTTCATCACCTGTCAAAATTGAAAATAAAATATAATGTATTTATAATTTCTTATTATTACAAAGTAATTATGTAATAAGTAAAAACTTTCAGAATAAAGGATATATTACCTAGGTAAAAACAGATTAACATGGTAAAACCCAAAATGGAAAAATTGAGTAACCTAACTGATACAAATTATAATAATTATTATATATATTTTCAATTTTTTAGGTTTAAATGGACCATATATATTCACTACACCAAAATTTATCTATTTTGGTTTTAATTTCAATGATACTAACATCCCATTGTTGAAATAGTTTGAAAATTTACAAAAATAACATCCCTATCAACTTATGATTGTGGATATCCCATACTCACGTCTTATCAAACCAAATTTTTTTATTTTCTTATAATACTAAACTAAAACCTATCCTAAACATTCATATACACCTTAAATAGAACCATATTATCTCAAAAATAAATCTATCAATGTTTTAACCCCCTCCACAATATAGATAATCAATGAAACAAGCTATAAGTTTATAACCTCTATTTATCATTTCTAATTCTATTAATTCACTCTTAATTTGTCATATTTGATTAAAATATGTGATTTCTTGCAATATATATATTTATGGAATCCTAATTAACCACTTCCAAATAAAATATAAATTGAAATAAGAACATATATAAACTAATATCAAGAACAGGGGATCATTGAATAAATAAAACCTTCTTAAAATAACTAGTTATTAGATCAGGGTAGACATGGAGAAATCCCAAAAAGTGTTCATCATATTCTATTTCTAACTAATCACATTGATGAATACTATAAGGCCCCAGCCTTAAACCTTACTTAATCTTGAGTTATTAAAAGATTACACATTCAGGATATTTTTAGGTTTAGAGTTTTAGAGAATTAGATCATGAAACTAGCATTACATTCCAAATTTTAAATAATTGGATACATAAAAGACAGTATTCATTCTTCCCATCAACGGAAACATATTTAAAATAAAACGTGGATTCTTTCTTGACACTTCCTTAACACTATCATCACATCATGAACCTTTCCCTTGACCTGTGAAAAACATTTCCAAAAAACATGGGATGAGCATAAAAAGCCCAGTAAAGGATACACAAAGAAGGAAAACTGTTAGTTTTTCAAAAACAACAAGTAAACCATGAGTACTTAACCAAAGTAATACTTTCACCTTTATGAAGTAGTAAAAACTCTTCACTGAATAAAAGATCATTACTTACCATTTTGTAACTAAAAGATTACTGTAAAACCCATATAAATAACAAATAACATATAAAGGTATCTTGGGACATAAACATAATTAAATGGAATAACCATACGGTCAACATCCACACATACTTAATTGAATATCCATACATCCGACTTCCATACCCAATGCATTGGAGGTTATAATGTAACCACCCGTCCTGGTATTCACGGCACCAACCGTCATATGGTTTATCACGTAACCACCCGTAAAATGTCTAAGTACCATAATTACAGATAAAATGTTTAAAATATAAACATTTCAATAATAAAATTTCATTTGAAATCACAATAACAAGAAATATGAGCTTTAAAAGGAATGACATAAAACAGTGTACTTAAAAAGAAAGAGAGGAGTAGGATCCCTTACCTCGGGTCCGATTTGACTCGATCATTCTTTAATCTCCTGAATAATATCCTTGAGTTAATTTCTAATTCCATAAGAACCTTTTTCAAGTTCATTATTCCTTTTATATCACTTATTACCATGTCATGAACACTATGTTTTTATTTAAGTTAATAACGGTCGTTTTAACGATCATTGCTACTTGAGAAAAAACTAAACGCATTATAATTACAAGTTGTTCATGTGGTAAAATATCCATTATATCCAGAATTGTCTTCATGATGTAGATATCATATATATCATATATATTCAGTATATCCATGTATTTATAATATTACATAACATTTAGAGTTAAGATATGAAATGCACCGTTCATGGAGACAGTAAGCCGTACGTACGCATTAACGCTACATCTAGTTCTATTTCATATTTAATGGAATTAAAACATAATGATACATAATAGTATTTTAATTCCAGTATGGTATCATATATAATATCATTAAATATATCCTTTATACGTACCATATATGGTATTAACGAATCAAATTACTTTGAGGGGGTGGTAGTCCGCACTTCCAAAAATGAAGATATCACGTATACCAATAATGGAAGCCATAAAGGTATGCCATAAATGAAAAATACAGAAGCTTAAGGAAAACATACACATATTATATATCATATATAAATATAGTGACATCATAATGGCCACCTTTGATGGTGTTAAAAGAATATGGAACAATCATCGTTTCGTGAGGCAGAAAATCGCCAATCACAGAAACAGTATGTTCTTTAACCATTAGACGAAGGTGTGTGTAAGTGTTGCTAGAATCCTTATTATAACAAAATCATAGTATATTGAAGATAATGGAGTTATTACAAAACAAATATATAAAATGAGTTTAGGGGGTTGGAGAAGCAAAATAAAACAAAAGGACTCAAGTGAAGACATTACCTTCAAATTGGGTAACACCCTTTGGTTTGAGATCAAATGCTTCCTTGGGAAGACTTCTGCCCAAAGTGAGGCTTCAAGGAGTTATAGAGGGATGTGGAGAGACAAAATGGGCAGGAGTTGTCCGAGCCAAAAAATTTGGATGTGTGGGTAAGGAGGTAGAGGTGGGGGCCTTTTATAAGAGGAGAGGAGGGGCACTCTTGAAAAGTAAATAAATGTTCCTTTATTTTAGAATGAGTTTCAGATTTTAATGGTCCCACATTTCTGTGTTTCGAGGATAAGCTGATAAGGGTTCTAAATCAACCTATCAAAAAAGTTTTGGACAAGTGTAGGTCATATATTTTACATTATCTTTCTATTTTATTTAAATAGTTAAATAATGAGGTCATCGGTGCATCATCATGATGTCATAAATAATTTAATTTATTTAATGTATAAAAATTATAAAAAAAATACTATGATGTAGGAAATAGAATGATATTTCCAATTAATATTTGTAGTAAAAAATGTGACTTGTATAACACCATGTAAAAATTGTTTCAGTAAAACATCTCATGTTTGTGTCATTTTTATTTTAACTTTAAATAAAAAGTTATTTATGTCATTTTCTTATCAATGTTGCTCCATGGGGTCCCTAAGTTGACCCATGAATTTTATTGGTCGGCCATGACACATAAAATGAGTGTAGGACATGTGTATAGGTCATTTCATATTATTAAAACATTATGTTTACATTAAACTACATTAATTACCTCTAATTGCGATTAATAAACTCAAATGTTACTATTCACCAAAAAATTATTTTAATCCCATTGAACCACATTTTACTTCTTAATGACAACAATTTATGTCGGATTTTAGCAATTCAAAAGACAAAGGTGGAAAAATTTCATTTAAACGGAAAATCGGTTTTTATAAGTACCACTTAGTGGTTTCAATATTCATCAAAAATTGAAGTTTTTCAGAAAATTATCAAAAATTCACCCTAAGCTATATTTGATATTCCAAATTCAAAAATGATGTCTATTTTAAAAAATTCAAAACATATAAGTCACATTAATTAATTTAATAATTAATTCCCTCTGTCAGAACAAATAGAATGTTTTTATGAAACACTATATATCAAAAGATTGACACTAGTTTAAGTCAAATTTCAAAGTGAAATTAATTACAATGACCACTATTTGATTAAATTGTAAAAATATATTCTAATTTCACTTTAAAACGAATTAAAAAGATGATCTAATCATATAAATAAATTAGATTGAAAAGATGTTTTGAATTAAGATACAACATTTTTCACTATTCATTAAAAATTGAACTGTTTTGGAAAAATACCAAAAAATTTACACAAAGTAAATTTTGATGTCCCGATTCTAAATAATAATTCTACTTTGTCAAATATAACACATAAAATTGTCAAAAATTGGATTTAAAAGTGGTTCGCTATCAAAAGGCGGTTAATCAACCTTTTAAAGAATATTAGAATGTTTACGCTTAAAATTGGATTCATTCTCATTTTTAATCCTCTAACATTTATTGTAAAAAGTAAAAAAAATTCAAAAACATCTATAATCATTTTGTAGTTAGTTTTATTCATTCCCACCATCACAACAACTATGTGATAAATACCATTTAAAATAATAATATTTTATTATTAGAGTGCAACATAAGATTTCCAAGAAACTCGTTGTTGCGTATTGGGTACGCTATCGAGCATAGAATCCCCTTTAAAGTAATATTAATATTTTATTCACAAATATGTATAAATATAAAAAATTCATATTCTTTATTTACCTGGGGTGTTACATCCTTCCCCCCTTTTGGGAATTGCATCCTAGCAATTTTAAAATTGATCTTGGAAACATCCTTGAAAGTCCCACATCGGAACAAGAGTCAGTAAAACAATCACTTTAAAATAATGAAAGATAATTACAAAGGTCACCCAAGTTAACCCATACTAGGATTCCAAGTGTGAAAATATGGACATGGCTGAAAAAAAAAGGGTCGTGTTCTGATGGAGAGTGATAGTAGACATGTCTACGAGAAAGTTAACCATAAGAAAATCAAAAACTTGTGATGGATTAAATGGTATTTGATTCCCCAGTAGGAAAAGTTATTAGACAACATTTTTGTTTTAAGTCACTTTTTATTAAGGAATTTATTCATAAGGAAACATAATCACTTATCATGTTGACTTTCAATTTTTACTAGATTCCTTAATCAAACTCATATATTCTCCAAAAGATGAGTATTTAGGAAGACTTGTTCGCATTAAGAGTACTATAATCAATTTCTAGAGAATCACCTTATCCACAATAAAGAACTATATACTTCCCATATCTTTAGACCTTAACCAAAACCAAAACCAAAAAGGCTAGCATAAGATCAGATAATACTCAAAAAGGATAACCCTTTATAAAAAGAAAATCTATTCTTAATCTCCAAAATTTGTCCAACAAAACCCAAATTTCAACAAGGACCATTCGATAAACAATTTGTCCATAAAAATTCTTCAAAGTAATCCAAACTAAGATTGAAACCCAAATATTTGAAGGATTTAGTCACATAGTCTTCCAAGTTAAATCGTAATATTTATCTCTTAACAACATCAGTTGCTCTTAATGTCTCGTATTGAAAAGTAATTAACCTAATCACATATCCTCCATGATAGGTTAATAAATTTCCATAGATAACCCAAAATCAACTTACTCTTAATTCATAAAATTATCTAACTAAAATGAATCAGTCAAACTAACTAGGGACTTCATGTAGTCCAGTGGTAGGTGATAAATACCACTCGCACTTTGGTTGTGGGTTCGATTCCCGTAGCTTTGTCCAACGCGACGGGTTGTCACACGGTCTGCGTGTTGTCCTTTTTATAATACTCCAAAAATAACCCTAACATGTTTTAACCTCAATAGTTTCCTTATACCTCTCATTTTCATCCAAATTCATTATGATCTCAACATCTTAATTCTTGAAGTCTTATTTCACCACCATAAGATAAAATAAAATTATTCCCCATATGAATAACAGCATACCTTGATCATAGAGTCCACTCGGTTTCATCATCAGCTTGTTCGCGTAGGTAGACATCCCATGCATTACAACAATGATTTAGAGATCCTTCAAAATCATTGGTTTCCTCCATCCAAATACACCTTGTACAACATGGGTCATATGGGTGTTTACAGAAAAACAGTTTTGGAAAATAATCATGTATGACATATAATTCCAAAACATCTGATAAAACATGATTTACATAAAATAGTCGGACAGAATTTGAGTTGAAACTTTCTATTATTTGTCCTTTTAAAATACCATAAGTATGTGCTGAGAGACTATATTTTAAAAAAAATATAAATAGGTTGTGCAAAGGTCTCCTTCCTCAGTACCATTTTTAAAATCATAATATGCTTCAAATTCTTGTCATAAGGTAAAATATTTGAAAATACCTTGATAATATTTACCTTTCTTGAAAATATGAGAATATTGTGAAAATAGTATTTGTCTAAAAACAACCCATGATCCACGATGATAACGAGGTATAGTGGAGGTGTTTGACATCTCAAACAACTTCTTGCAAGTGAGTTTTATGCTAGAAAAAGTTTCACAATCATCCGAACATGACTTTGCAATAATTATTGCAAGCATGTCATCAGGAAGAGATAGGAATGTCGTTTGAGATCCTCCTCCTTCCATTCTTAACCGACATTACTTGACCTAAAAAAAGTTATAAAACAAGGATTTAACTGAAATAATAGATATAGGGACTAATCATGTGTCTAACAAAAACTACTAATCCCTAAATTTGTCTAAACCGACCTTTGATACCAACTATAATGACCTAGCCTTAAACCTTACTTAATCTTGAGTTATTAAAAGATTACACATTGAAGATATTTTCAGGTTTAGAGTTTTAGAGAATTAGATCATGAAACTAGCATTACATTCCACATTTTAAAAAAGTGGTTACATAAAAGACAGTATTCATTCTTCCCATCAACGGAGACATATCTAAAATAAAACATGGATTCTTTCTTGACACTTCCTTAACACTATCATCACATCATGAACCTTTCCCTTGACCTGTGAAAAACATTTAAAAAAAACTTGTGATTAGCATAAAAATCTCAGTAAAGGATACACAAAGAAGGAAAACTATTAGTTTTTCGAAAACAACAAGTACACCATGAGTACTTAACCAAAGTAATACTTTTAATTTTTATGAAGTGGAAAAAACTCTTCACTGAATAAAATATCATTACTTACCATTTTGTAACCAAAAGTTTACCATAAAACCCATATAAAGAACACATAACATATAAAGGTAACTTGGGACATAAAAATAGTTAAATGGAATAACCATACGGTCAACTTCCACACATACTTAATGGAATATCCATATGGCTGACTTCTATACCCAATGCATTGGAGGTTATAATGTAACCACCCGTCCTGGTATTCACAACACCACCCGTCATATGGTTTATCACGTAACCACCCGTAAAATGTCCAAGTACAATCATTACAAATAAAATGTTGAAAATATAAACATTTCAATAATAACATTTCATTTTCAATCACAATAATAAGAATGATAAGCTTTAAAAGGAATGACATAAAACAGTGTACTAAAAAAGAAAGAGAGGAGTAGGATCCCTTACCTCGGGTCCGACTTGACTCGATCGTTCTTTAATCTCCTGAATAATAAACTTGAGTTAATTTCTACTTCCTTAAGATCCTTTTTCAAGTTCATTATTCCTTTTATATCACTTATTACCATGTCATGAACACTATGTTATTATTTAAGTTAATAATGGTCGTTTTAACGATCATTGGTACTTGAGTAAAAAATAAATGCATTGTAATTACAAGTTGTTCATGTGGTAAAATATCAATTATATCCATAATTGTATTAATGATGTAGATATCTTATATATCATATATATTAAGTATATTCATGTATTTATAATATTCCATAACATTTAGAGGTAATAAATGAAATGCACCATTCATGGAGACGGTAAGACGTACGTATGCATGAACACTACTTCAATTTCTATTTCATATTTAATGGAATTAGAACATAATGATACATAATAGTATTTTAATTCCAGTATGGTATCATATATAATATCATTAAATATATCCTTTATATGTACCACATATGGTATTAACGAATCAAATCACTTTGAGGGGGCGGTGGTCCGCACTTCCTAAAATGTAGATATCGCGTATACCCATAATGGAAGCCATAAAGGTATGCCATAAATGAAAAATACAGAAGCTTAAGGAAAACATAAACATATTATATATCATATATAAATATAGTGACATCATAATGGCCACTTTGAAGGTGTTAAAAGAATATGGAACAATCATTGTTTCGTGAGACAAAAAATCGCCAATCACAGAAACAGTATGTTCAGTTACCATTAGGCGAAGGTGTGTCTAATTTTAGCTCGAATACTTATTATAAAAACATCATAGTATATTGATGATACTTGAGTTGTTACAAAAGAAATGAATAAAAAGAGTTTAGGGGGATGGAGAAGCGAAATAAAACAAAAGGACTCAAGTGAAGACATTACTTTAAAATCGGGTAACACCCTTTGATTTGATCTCAAAGGCTTCCTTGGGAAGACTTCTGATAAAAGTGATGATTCAAGGAGTTATAGAGGGATTTTGAGAGTACAAATGGGCAGGGGTTGTCCAAGACAAATGCTTTGGACGTGTGGGTAAGGAGGTAGAGGTGGGGGCCTTTTATAAGAGAAGAGGAAGGGCACTCTTGGAAAGTAAATAAATGTTACTTTATTTTAGAATGAGTTTCGGATTTTAATGGTACCAAATATATGTGTTTCAAGGATAAGGTGATAAGGGTTCGAAATACACCCATACAATAGGTTTTGGACATGTTTAGGTCTTATATTTTACATTTTCTTTCCAATTTATTTAAATCGTTAAATATTGAGGTCATCGCTGCATCATCATGATGTCATAAATAATTGAATTTATTTAATGTATAAAAATTATAAAACAAATACAATGATTTAGTAAATCTATTTATCTTTCCAATTAATATTTATAGTCAAAATTATGACTTGTTTACCTCCATGTAAAAATTGATTTAGTAAAACATCTCATGTTTGTGTCATTTTTATTTTAACATTAAATAAAAAATTATTTATGACATTTTCCTATCAAAGTGGCCCCATGGGGTCCCCAAGTTGACCCATTAATATTCTAGGTCGGCCATGACACATCCAATGACGGTAGGACATGTTTCTAGGTTATTTCATATTTTTAAAACATTATTTTTACCTTAAACTACATTAATTACCTCTAATCGCGATTAATAAACTTAAATGTTACTATTCACCAAAAAATTATTTTAATCCCATTGAACCACATTTTACTTATTATTGAAAACCATGTATCTCGGATTTTTTAATTTCAAAACAAAAAGGTGGAAAAATTTCATTTAAACGGAAAATAAGTTTTTATAAGTACCACTTAGTGGTTCCACTATTCATAAAAAATTGAAGTTTTTCAGAAAATTACCAAAAATTCACCCTAAGCTATATTTGATATTCCGAATTCAAAAATGATGTCTATTTTACAAAATTCAAAACATATAAGTTAAATTAATTAATTTAATAATTAATTCCCGCTGTCAGAACAAATAGCGTGTTTTTATGAAACAATATATATCAAAAGATTGACAGTAGTTTAAGTCAAATTTCAAAGTGTAATTAAGTCCAATGACCACTATTTGATAAAATGGTAAAAATATATTCTAATTTCACTTTAAAACAAATTCAAAAGATAATATAATAATATAAATAAATTAGATTAAAAAGAGGTTTTGAATTAAAATACAACATTTTTCACTATTCATTAAAAATGAACTTTTTCGGAAAAATACCAAAAATTTACACAAAGTAAATTTTGATGTCCCGATTCTAAAGAAGAATTTTATTTTGTCAAATATAACACATAAAATTTTCAAAAAGTGGTTTTAAAAAATGTTCTCCACCAAAAGGTGGTTAATCAACCTTTTAAAGAATATTAGAATGTTTACGCTTAAAATTGGATTCATTCGCATTTTTAATCCTATAACATTTATTCTAAAAAGTAAAAAATATTTGACAAACATATATAATAATTCTGTTGTTAGTTCTATTCATTCCCTCCATCAGAACAGCTATGTGATAACTACCATTTAAAATAATATTATTTTATTATTAGAGTGAAACGTAAGATTCCAAAGAAACTCGTTGTGTATTGGGTACGCCATCGAGAATAGCATCCCCTTTAAAGTAATATTAATATTTTATTCACAAATATGGATAAATATAAAAAAGTCATATTCTTTATTTACCTGGTGTGTTACAAATACTCATGAAATATAATGCTTTTATTGCCCTCACATCTTCACAATATTCTCCTAAAATGAAAAAATGTCATCTAGCATTCACAAGGAAAAAATTCAACAGGTTTATAGAGGGAATCAATGATCTTCAATTTGATCATAGATCCATCTATAAATAAATCATTTAACATTAGTTTTGTTGTATTAGGGGTTCTACAATATTTAAAGATTACACAAACCATTCTCAACCACCCTATCACCTTCTATATGCCTTGATTACAAAAAAGTTGGTGGAAACTAAATTAGTAACTCCAACAAATAATCCAAAGAGAATGATTGAATTGGCCCTACTACTACATTCAGAGTCTATGGAGAGTTATGGACTAAGAATACAACATTTTTTGGAATGAGTATGACTATATGAACCATTACAACATTCAAATGTACATTCCTTTTCAAAATCCATATTCTAAAATATCTCAAAAAATTCTAAATCATACAAATTAAAATCTAAACACAATGAAAAATTGATCACATCTTAAACCAGTCCTAATATAATATTTCCTCTATAAGTCCACTTAAAAATAATTAAATATAAAGCAGTGTATATGTGCTCAAAAGTTTATTTAAATAAAACACAATTCTATAAAACCATTTAAATATCTAAATATTAAACTATCCCCTAGAATAAGGAACAATGATTTCCAAATATTATATATAACATTTTTACTTGATAATTATATATTAATTTTAATTTTTTTTACTCTAATGATGTTGGTTAACATTTTAACGTATGTAACATCAATATTTAATCACATCATGTTACCTAAAAATAAGTGGAATTAGTTCCCATGTTATTACCCCATCATAGAGTCATTTCAATAATTCAAATTAGTAAAAATATTTTTTGAAAACATTTTAAAAACTATTCTCATTATAGTAAAACATTACTTTCATAAAAAAAGTGAAAAAATATGTCATATGGAGTCACATTAAAATAGTAAAAAGGATATTCATGACCCATAAATCCCTGTCAAATTTGAAATTAATTTTAATTAACCATCATTATTGGAATTTTGAATTAATAAGAGATAATACATTGTTTTTCCAAATTTTTACCTCTATGAATGGTTTTACCACATGATTTTTTAGATTGTGTGAAAACTATGATTGTTTAATTGGAAAAAACCTATAGTTATAGCATGTTATTTTGTCATGGTATGACATATTTTGAAATCCCACAATTATCCTCTTGATTTCTATTTATATTAATCCCAAAATGAGGAATTTCCCAAATTATGACATAAGGCCCCCAAAAACTCATAAAGGACGAAACCCATAAAAGAGCATCTTGGGAGTAATCATTTGAAAACCAAAATTCAAAACATAAAACTTGATCACCCATGTTAAATTGAGTTTAAACAAAAAGATGAGTTATCAATTCACTTCCATGTACATAAATCTTAAGATTATAAGGATCTATTTCATGTTTATCATTAAACCCAAACAATAATGATGGATTATATCTCATTGTGTTAATAATAATACCATATAAAATTTCCAAACCACCAATGTTACCCCTACCCTTTTCCCTAATCATGTTCCCAACCCCATGGGTGGAAAACTTCCCTAGAAAACCAAACCCACCTTTTCTAAATGATTTCATCAATCACACAATAAGATTCATATAGAGACGCTATAAAATTACTCTATATGATGGATTATCTTGATTATAATGTAGACAACTGGAAGATTAATATTCCATCAAACACAGTATAATGATAACAAATAACATGAAACATTAAAACATTGAAATGATAAAAAAATTAAATTATTTCTTATAAAGACAAAAATCCAAAACAATGTACTAAAATGTTGAAATATTTAAGAGGGGTCAATAGATAGAAAAACTGAATCGATCTATGATCCAAGTAAACCACATCCTATATGCGACTCCATGTTACAATCACAAATAAATACCCATATATATTCTAATAGAGGGAAGTAGAATTCCCCCAAAGTAGTAAATACCAACACTTCATTATAATACATAAAGACTAGATACAAAAAAATATTAAAATAAATGTTTTTATATAATTACAAATAAAATAAAATTAATAATATTAATTTCATTTTATAATAGATTCCATGAATGCTAGTTTCTAAAAAAGTTGTATAAAATTGTATTTAATATCTTTACCTGGTGTGAAAATGCTTATCTTCTAAATATTCCTTTGGAAAAACCAATATCATATTACTGTTTTCATTTCAAACTAAACCCAAAAAAATTATCTATATAGGTTTGTTTAAAATATGATTCTATGTCATGTCAATCAAATTATTATCATTTCAATGAAAACTATCTCTATATAATGAAAATATTTATATAACCATAAATTATGGAGATACTAAAAAGAAAAACAATCTAAAAGGTGTTTAAAAGATGAAATGCGAAAGGAAATATTTACAAAAAGTAATAATTGAATATCAAGGCTCATTCATAAAGGAACCAATACATTATAAGTACAATCATCGCAATAAGTAAGATACTCACTTTATAATTTAACTATAGATGTTGTATAACATAAAATATATGTTATGAGGAATTATCATTGTTACTAATGGGATAATATATATATTTTCATAGGTGGAATGAAGAGATAGTATGTTTTATATTCATACACTTTAAGCCCTATATTTTTTCATCTATCCTCATTGGGGTAACCTCTAATATCTTAATAAACGTCAACTGTGGGTTTTTAATATATTATTAATCTTAAATAACTTAGAACCTAATTCCTTAGTTAAAAAATTGTTCCCCATATTTCCACATCAATCTTAACACAAAAGATGTGATACATTCACTATTAATTAATCACATGATATAATAAAACATAAGAAATATGTCACAATATATATTACCCATCCAACCCAATCACCCTCATAAAGAAGAGAAACATTCAAAATTGACAATAATCAACTAATTATTTTATCATTTGGAGTCACACAACCATGAGTACTATATACTCAATGCGTCTCAAAAAGAGTGTACCTATAATAATTGAAATTATTTTTTCATAATGTAACAATTTGGAAATCAAAATTTGTTACTAGTAATGTAATATATAATCCATTTTTTAAAAAATTGAAAATAAATGTAAATATAAAAAACACATAAATTCTATAATGACATATTGATAATTATATAAGGAATTCATTAAAATAAACTATGTAACCAGAAAAAATCTTATAACATGGAAAGACCACTAAGTTTGAAACACATGGAAATATAAATAATATATATTTAAAGGAATTAAAAAAACACCCCTTAAGAAAACAACTATTTTTAATTTTTTTAAAAACATTATGGTTATCAATTTTTATTTACAATGAATGTTGATTCATGTTATAAAACTCCCCCATTATTTGAAAAGGGTATCAATGGAATATAAGATGGACTATTATTAAAGCTATGATATGTAACTTATATTATATTCCAATATCTATCAAAGCATGTTTCAATGAGCCAAACATTTTAGAAACTCTAAAATAAATTTAATATAATTGAAAAACAGTCATTAATTGATTAAAACATGTGGCTATTAATGAGTACCACAAGGATAGGTTGTGATAGGATAATTACAACCCCTAAAATTAGAAAAATAACCGTTATGATGATCCAAGATATCCCAAATGTACAACATTGACACTATAGTTAGAGGAATGAAGAAGATACTAGAATAAATATAATGCAATGAAATGTATAATGAAAAAAATTACTTATACCTGATTATTTGGTGGAGAAATAAAAAATAAATAATTAAAGTCATACAATTTATGGTGTGGAGGATAATTAAATCTATTAAGAGAGTCCACAAAGTCCTAAAGATCAAAATATATGGAAAATAAGATAATAATAAAAGTTCAAAAGAACCCCCATTGATCAAAATTTCAATAGACAATGGGGTTTTATGGAATACCAAAACAATTAAAAAAATGGTATGTTAACCATGCGACATCTTATGAATTCACATGGTGTGGTATCAATGTTTATTATCCATCCACAGGATGTGTGCTAACCAATTATTAAATTTTCAATACCTCACAACAAACCCTCCATACTGTTGAACATTATTGTTGCGTAGGTAGCACTAAGCATGTACTAATCATTCTCCCATGTGTATTTTTCCAAATATTAATGTTTTAACTTTCTAGACCAAAAAACTCTTGTACTAAATTAAATTTTATAAAAATAAAAATATATTATATTTGTGACATCATGGGTTTTATTTAATTTGGGTCATTGTTGGTTGAATAATATTTTTCTTAATGACATTATGTATGTGGTTAATTATCTTCTTGGATCATAGTCACTAAACTTATACAACTTATATAATTACTTTTCATATTATTCTCCTTCATTGAGGATATTGAGTGATTTCTATGCACCATGATCCATGGGATAGGCCAATGATAATTGACCTCATGAACCATATTCTTCAATAGATATTTAAATGTTATTATTTTATAGAACTTGTGGCTTAATAAATATTCATAGGGGAAATAATTAATGTTATATGTGTACACTGATTCGACTATATTCATGATTTATTGAAAAATAATTTTGTTATTCTCTATAATAAAGATTATATAAACATGAAAATAATCATTTTATATGGACTAAACATTATTCTTACTATATTAAAAGTCACATAACCCAAACCCTAAAACTAAATATTTTAATAATAATTTTAGTGTAACCATTTTTATTTTTATTTTTTAGGACTTCTTTATGTATTATAATGTTTCATTATATGATATTTTTCATGTAATCTTTAATTAATCCAAAATATTTCATTCGAAAATCATCAACACTTAAAACCCAGAAGTGTACATTATGAGGAGGACCACATTTAAAAAATTATCGTATAATTTATCCACAAAAATGACCAATATTTCATTATTTGGGGGATAAATTTACATTTAGTATTTTATATAATTATTTCATGAAAAAGAATCAAATACTATGTAAATTTATAATTTATAGAAATTATAAAAGTAATGTATAATTATTTTACACAACATAGAACTGAATTTAGTGAGTAATTTCAAATGGAGATCTCCTTAGCATAGAATTGAACCAATTATATGGTTATTATAACGAAAATGGGTTATCTTATAATGTATATAATAATAGTATGATTTTAAATGCCTATTTTTATTCTAGGTTTCAAAAGATTAGAATTAACAGTGATGAATATTTGGAATGATGTATCTCTATAACTTTTATTTAATTTAATGATGAGAAAAATATGGATACGATGTTTTTACTGATGATTATTCAAGTCCTATCATTTAGGAAATGGGTTTCTTCATTCCAACACTTGTTTACATTGACATTTTATATTATCCTTTCCTGAAAGAAGAGAATCTATTAATTTATGGGATACTATCACCTAATCTGATTCTTGGGTTTGAACATCTACTGAAACATGGTATAATGGGATTATTTGAACAAATGTTCAGTGAATATCCTGATTGACCATGAGTTTACAATACTATATTGGAATATGATGACTCCCAAAAAAATTAAAATACTAATAAAAAATATGTTTTATGATCTTACAGACCATTTTATGTTATCTAATATTGACCAAGTGGACCTAATATTCTATTTTGTGTTGATAACCCTCCACTATATTAAGAGGTTCATCATTTTTATCTATGTAACTATGCTAAAAAATGTGTCCAAAGGTTTTATTTCCCTAAATTAATTCAAAATTGACCAATCATTCTTTTTTTATACAAGACATGATCAGGAAAAACCATCATTCTAAAATGATGGTGTGAACATTAGAAGGATGTTGTAGATGTGGATATGGATTTCCCTATTTTTTGGAATAATTTAATCTATTCGTATCTTATAGGTCCTCCGATTATACAATGTAATTTCATTAACATTCACTGAAATAATTTCTACTATTATATCAAATATTGTGAGCCAAGTTATCTTCAAACACATATTTACCTTCTTTCATGAAACTTAAAAGAGTTAGATTTCATCGATAGAATCATGGGATGTGACACTACACTTTTATTATATTCATAATATTGTTGATTTAAGATTAATTTGTAGATAAAATGATGGGAAATTAAATATTTTCAGAACTTTCTATTGATACACCTTCAATAAACTCTTAGGTAAATCATTCATGAAACATTTACAATGCTGTATGAGTTTAGTTTTTGGGTAATTCTTGGATTATACATGGTTTGGAGAACCACACACACAAAACAATATTATATAAATTATTTTGAGAAAAATAATAAAATTTTTATATTGCATAATACATTTCATGATTTAATATTAGTTGTGTATTATGTAATTTTTATAAGATCCATATTATAATATAAATAGTTGTTAGTTTGTTATATATTAATATAATTATTCATTAAAAAATAATTGTGTTTGTATAATCAATATATATTCTTATTAAATAATAATATTTTATATATATTCCACAGAAGTTTCATTGATGTGTAATTGAAAATTTAAAATTAATGGTTCATAAAATTTTTTAGGGGAAAGTTCTATTTTTGGAGGGGATAACAATTCATCATATTCTCTTTGATTTTGGTTAAGTAATTATTCTCCATTTAACTAATTTTGAGTGTAACTAACTTAATATTAATTATCTTGTTCATGATCTATAACAATATAATATTCTTCTACATTGGATGGGTGAAATGTGATGGAATTGACTTATTTGAAACCAATAATTTGAATTTTTTATTCCCTATAGGAGGTATAGCGATTATATGGTTGTTTTTATGACTAATGGATGAGTAATGATATAACTATAGAGGTTAATAGGTTCATGGATCTATTTTTTGGTGTTTACCTTTGGATTGCATGACTATAGTTGTAGTTCTCTTTTTTCACAAGACGGTTGTAAATTTCTTTTCAAACATAGTGGGACTATATTACAAGGACCTATATATGGTTTGATTATTTCCATTATGGGACATGAGATTTTGCAAGCTTCCACCTAGGACATCTAGAATAAATTCTAGGACTTCTTGATAACATTAGATTTTATTTTTTTCTAATAAGACACTTGATATATCTTAATATTGAAAATGGAAGTTAGAAACTATTTGAGTTGGTTACCTTGAACCAATTATATTAGTTATCGATTCAATGTTTTCATAATTGATGAATCTTTTTATCACAATACAAATATTCTATTTATTGATGTCTGTATATGTTCATTTCATAACTGTATATACTGAACTAAAATTCTAAGGATGTTTCTTTCCTTGGTGAGAACCTAAAGGTACCTCAACTGTTTTATTGAATACACTTCTATGGTAATATGATATTGTCATAAAGGATGAAAATTATTTTGGTTATCTCTGGTTGGATATAGATAAGACCTTGAGACACCCTCTCATATAGTTATTCATGGTGATCTATATTAGAAGTGGTTATGAGAATAAACCCATTAATCATAAATATATATTTCTATGTTCCATTGGATGTTCGTATATGCGGATGTCTGTATTTTTCATTGGATTTATTAGGTTATAATTAATTTATATATTGACTCAAGTACAAATATATAGAGATGATTACCATGATATCATATTTTTATGGTGAGGTAGGATATAATAGGGGTGTTAAGAGCGATATTTCATTAATGGATAATATGGGAAGTTATTTATCCCTTGTGTCTTCTAAAGGAAAATGATATTATAGTCTTTCCAATAGAAATTTAAATACCTGTATAAATACATCTGTTTAGTGTTTGGTTAGAAATTTCATTTATATAAAAATAGTGAATGACGATTCGACTATAGAGGTTGAGGGAAATGGTATGAAATTGGTTAATTTGATATATCGAAAAAATGATTATATTACATGGTAAACATTCTTATTTGTCTGATATCATTGAAACATTAACATATTTATATATTGAATCAACTACATCATAGATGATGAATTAGGACATTAAGTGTTTATTTCAAAATCCACTATCAATGAGGCCTAATGGGTCACAAACTATATGTATCCAAAATCTCAATTATATTCACGTATAGAATTAAAAAAATATAATAAATATTTTTTTTTTCAGTTTTGTCGATCATCATAATTTAATCCCTTTTTTTCAATATAATAATTGAGTTAAAATATAATAATTTTTTCCTTGATCAGCTGACATACATTTTAATATATTTAATGTAATATAATTTAGTGAAATTTATTTATTCAATAGTTATTATTTGAGTGTTAGTCAATACCGATGTTTGAAATTTTACAAGGAGTAATTGTCTATTTCGAAATGGTATACATGAAATTTATTAATTTTCATAGTGTGATTAACATTAAAAGGGATTAACAATAATAATAATTTTGAGATTTTTCTTGGGTACATCTTTTAATTTTTATATAAGGAAAGGGATTGTGTGTATTTTTCAAACCCTAATCACGATGTAATAAATTTCCATTTATAACACATTCCTTAATCATGCTCGTTGTCCATAAGGGATAAATAGATACTCCCATGACCCTCTAGTGAGTGATATACATACTAATAGTTCTCTTCTCTCCCCATCCCTCAACCGAACAACATAAAATTAATAATTATTCCTTCTTCAGTATGAAGTTTAATACAATAAACCATGAAAAAAATATAGATTGGATATTCTAGATCATGTTGATTCTGAAGTGATGTTTGAGATCTTGTAGAATTTTTAGATCTACATTATCATGAATCTACACATGTATCATGTAATAAAACAATTATTTGATCACATCTAATCAATCATATTATCAATAAAGCGATATTTCCAAATTAATGTAATTTTATATTTTCTTATATAATAATTATTTCATACATGTAAATATCCCCCTCTTCTGATTTTCATAATATACTAATGAAACATAATATTTACATTGGACATGAAATTTTTATTTTACAATGAAATCATGCATTGAAAATTATCACTAAAATCAAGGTTGTAAAAATCATCATTGGTTACTTCTTTTATGCCAATTCCTACAAGTGGTATATGAGTGGTCATATTATTAATTTATAATTATTTATTATTAATTATTTTATTCAATGGGTTTTCATTCTGTGTTAAATTTATGAATTCATTTTAATATATGAATATCATTATCTCTTTCTTGCATCATTATCACTACCATAAATAGTAAACAGTTAAGGTTTAGAAAAGATGAATCATACGAAAAACACCAAATGATGGTTCTAAAGGTGGTTCATACAAAAAACCATAGTACATTGTGTGTACTGCATATGGAAAATAAATTTTTTAAAGCCTATATCTCATGTTAATGTCATATTGATCTAATTAAATTATATATAATATCTGAAAATAATGAATTGATATGTAGATTAAAATATACTTGAACACTACTTGAAGATATACATGTTGTGTAACAACAATATATGATATGTAGTACTTTATTTCTCATGGATTAAAATATAGGGTCTCTTAGTATTCCATGTATTTGAAATATATCATATGGACATATAAGATGTCTAACACTGAGGAAAATAATCGTGTATCGTATACACACACACACACACCATGTACCTCAAACACCTTTAAATTATGAAACACACCCCATCCTTATGTGTGTGGTGTGGACATGGTTATAAGAGATTATACATTATGTACTATAGTATGAGATATTTATTCAATTAGATATATTGTGCCATGTTTTTTTACAAAAAAAAATTAAATATATATTCCAACATATTTATGTTTCCCCTTATATAATTTGTTTAAAAAATTATACGACATGTCATAAGATTGATAAGTGTATATTAAATATGTTTCCAAGATAAAATTTTCAAAATTTAGAGAAATTATCTTCTCGTTACTCATGGGTTCTTATTAATTTAAATGAAATTAATTTTTTTATAAATGTAAATGTTGTGGTGAGTAATGTCTTCTTGGTTGGCATTTAGAAAAAATGAATTATTTGAATTAATTACCGGGTATTTTTTCATAATTAAAGAAATATTTGATGTAATTGAAAAGAAGAATGAAAATATCTTCACTCTAATTGATGTTTAGATGATCAGGTCATTATAATATCCATATGTATATGATTGAATTATTATTTTTATTTTGCTTAAATTAAAATTGATGCAATGTGTGTCTTCTACTCCCCATGAATTGGTTTGTCTCGCTATAGTTTATAAAATACCTTGGATCCCATCACCGAAAAATGTGTTAAATATTATTTATATTCAATATACCTAATGGGTAGTGGTGTTTAATATATAGAAGATGAGGTAAAACTAATAAAATAGATTCAAAGGAGTCAATGTGGAAAGTTATAACATAAACTAATAAAAGATTCAAGGTCCGTTCACCTTCATTAAATTATTATATTATAATCCACACGTAGAAATAATGACTATATAATATCATGATAATTGAAATTTTTTTATTTTAATTGTTAATTTTATAAGTTATTTGATGTTCCACGATCAACGAATATATTAATTATAAATAATGCATGATGTAATAATATAAAACCTGATTTTCAGAAATTGTTTTATCAGAAATTGTTAATCACTTACACAAAATCCAAATAATATAAATAATACTTGTGAAATGATAAAATGGAATTTACATATATGCATAAAAATAAATGAAATAAATTATTATTTTGGTATGTTCATCCACTTTTAGAGTTAGAATCATACTCATAGGTCAATGTGCTAGATCATCCCATGCTTTGGTTCTTTCAATTATCATGGATATTTTATCCTGATGTTTTGGGTTTTACTATGATAGATAATGTAAAGGGGTTAATTAACAATATGTATATAGTTTAACTAAATGGAAATTGTTGCAAAATATTTGAAACAATATGTCATGATTTGGGAGTCCACTGAACAAACCATCGAATGATAATTCCATGTAGTTACCAGGTTACACCTACCTAAAAATCATCAAATAATAGTTTAGGACCATTTATTGGTTATGAATATAGGGTATATAAATACATACTAAAAAAATATCTATGTAAGATTATATTTAAAATGGATAGTGTAAGGTATTGGATTTAAAAAAATATTCTGAGATTAATGAAATTTAAATAATTTACAATTTACTAAAAAAATTTAATCTAGAAAAGTACTAAATATATACTCATAATTTATATAAATGTACAATCAAATGTTCTTGAATATATCAATTTCATCCACATTAGAGAAGGTTACCATTCACAATTGCGTTAATTTACATGAATCATGTAAGCACTTACACATTATACAATACAATGAATGTGAGTTATATGTTTTTGAAACCACACAACCAGAGTACATATCACAATTTTCTAGTGTGGAATATGTACCTATATATTTAAGGTATATGAATAAATAAATCAATTCTCAATGTTTCTTATTATCCCACATAAATAATGATATTATAAATTGATATGGGGATACAGATGATTGTAGAATCATTTATCACATTTTGGTCATTATCTTGTTTAAATGTGATTTGAAGGACATGAGATCTCAAATATAATGTTAATGTGCATTCATGGATTGTTAGTGCCAACCAGGGAAATTGTTGAAATAAGTATATTCCACATTGAGCTTCTATACATCATGGGTTTTAATATCCCTAATGTTATTTGTGTAGATTTCATGTACCCCAGCACCCAAAAAATATTCAATTTTTATTGTGAATTATAATAAGATAAATAGTTTGAATAAATTTTTAGAATCTTATTACATTAACTTCCCATGTAGATAAATTCAAGGTATATAAAAAATATATAGTCCATATGATAATTTTGAAGATTAAGAACAAGTAAAAGGGTTTTTATGATCATTCCATGTCTATATATTTGGATCACCATAATTACATTACGAAGAAAATCAAGAGGAAAAGAATGAAATATGACATTAAATGTTTTTCTTATGAAAATTAGATCCACTAGATGTTTAATTTTACCTAGATAAAGAAAAATGTGTAAGAATCATTGGAATTTATAATATATTATTATATTTATATATCTATAATTTGGCTATAAAATATTTTATGTGATTCCCACATTTTATATAAATAATGGAAGAAAATATATTTTAGAATATTTCCTTATATGAGGTTGATTCAATGTATTATAATTGAATGCCTGTAGAATATGTAGACATTAGATAATATCATATCTCATTTAAAACAACATTAATTTTTTATAAATGAATTTTTATAATATGTTAACTACTACTAAAAAAAATTTCTTTTCATTTTAGGACTTGGATGGACAGATTTTTTATCTTTTTAGGGTTAATTATTTTTAGGATAGTATATGTTAAGGTTTGGAACCATAGTTTAGCAATAAATATGTATTGAATTACAAAATAAATATTAACATTTGATAATGAAAAAAATATTCATGACTAATTTATCACTATGTTGTGGAATCCCCATATTTATATCATAAACAATTATTAGTTAAAAATATATATCAATATGGTTATGTTGTCTATTTTGATCAAAAGAGACATGAATGATGATATAATTTTTTAAAAATAAATATAACCCCAGCAGTATCTGGAGGTCAATTTTCAATGGCCACAAAGAATCAAGAATTCGTCTACACTATTGTCTGTAGACCTTTTTTGGAAGAACCTTGTTGTGGATTATCATGCCTTATTAATTTTAAAGACTAATTGAGTATATATGGTTTTATATAAATTATTATGTAAAATATTGATTTTTTGAGAACTTTTAGGAGTTCAATTACGAGGATTAGAATTAGTTTGATAAGAAGATAATGATAATTTGGTCAGACCGAGGTGGATAGTTTATTTACGAAGACATTATTGAATTTATAAAAAGTAAAATATTTTATCTTAACTCAGTCCACCTTATAAAAAACAATGGAATGTTTTTAATGACAAGAAGAACCATACACCATTATAAATTATTGTATCGATCATTTTATATGAAATAATATCCCTATATTCTTGGAAATATTCATTATTGAAACAACTTTTCGTACTAATATTTGTATTATCCATTGTAAAAAATGGTATTCCCTTTGGGTTATAGAGTGGAATGAAACTTGTATTATCATATTTCAGTGATTCGGGTTGTATCGAATTTGGATAACGATATTTCAGGAAATGAACTATCACTGGATGGAAAACACCATATCATTATGTGGTATCCCAAGGAATCAAAGGGGTATTATATATGTCTGTATTATAATAAATAATATTTATTATAATCTTGTCCATCATCAAGGAGAGGGAGAATATCCCCAAGGATGATAGATGGATAAAGATTTACATTGATAATTTTGATACTCAATATTATCATGATTTTGTGTAGATATATATTTTAATGTTCACCATAGAAGACAATGTTCGCAAAAAAATGTGTTTCATTATATCACTATTGAGATAATAGTACTAGAGAGATGTGGTTTTCAAGAAACTGTTGATGGTTCATCTTTATTGGTTGATAATACATATACACTTTCACATATAAAGGATTAGTAGATCTCAAAAGATAACCTATTTAATGATACAATGTATTCAATAATGTATTGCATGTATCTAAAAAATCTTTGAGTTTTGATTGATAAAGGGTTGATGTATGTCTCAGTGATTATAAATGGTTTTTGAAGAGAAAAATGGACCTAGAAGGAATATAAAATACCTTAAAATCAATCATAGTGGAAAAAGGATTTATAAAACATAAAAAAATTTACTATGATAAAGCCTTTTGATTAGTTTACAAGATCATTTCCATTATAATATTTCAGGCCATAACATTTTTCCATGACTGTGATATTTATAAAATTATTTTCCAAAAAACATTCAATAATTGGAAACATTTAGAGGATTTTCTTATGAAACTAAATGAATAGTTTCTTACACTATGAAAACTAAAATTATTTGAATATTGTATATAACTATTAAAAGATTAATGAAAGAATCTAGTCATCTAAATATAGTTTGATGAGTCCATAAAAGAATTTTTTTCATTAAGAATGAAAGTTAGACAATTTATTAAAAAAATTAAAAGTAAGAAATTTTTCAATGTATTATTAATTGATAACATATTTCAAATTAATAATGATATAACATCCTTAATATATTTATTTTAATTATTTATAATTTTCTTATTTATTAATAAAATAGGTTAAGAAGAGTGTATTATATGGACAATTATCATGCATTAAAAATACTGTAGGCTTCTTAGACTAAATCAATGTACATATATTAAATGTATAATAGAGAGATTTTGTATAGAACAAACTCGAAGGTCATTAAATCTGGTATAACATGGTTTACATCATTCCAAAAAAAATATAAAAAAGAAGAGGAATGGAAGAGAAGGAGAAAGATTATATAATCTTTTATGATATGATCTATCTTGTTTTAAATGTTATTTATTATGATTGATGATTACAATTATTTGATAATGGTAAGTATATATCATTTATATATTAGTGAATCAAATTAGACTATTGGTATTGATATCATTATGTTTATGAGGAGAACTAAGGATGTATTCTTAGGGTCTATAGTTCGTGAAGAGAAATAAAATATGGGTTATAAATATGATATCATTAAAATATATTTGATTTATCTAATGCCTCTATCAAGATATGAATTTTTTCTCAATGAGGGATCTATAAGTGGTAAGTGTCGGTGAAGATAGTTTTTAGTGATTGTATTTTGAATCCCAAGTACATTTTTGATTTGTAAATATTGATGTATGTTGTAAAGATTCAAAATTATGTGAAATACCTTGATCTTGAAACTAGCAATAATGAATCTGTCAGTTTTTATTATGATAACTCTTCCATATTAGAACTCTCCAAAGAGTTTGTGTCACACAAAATGATAAAGAACATACTCTATAAGTTTTATCTCTTGAAAGATTAATCTCAATGATGTATAGTTATGGTGAGATGTATATCCATGGATGGTAATTTAGTGGATATACTTTTAAAGTATTTAACTCATTAGAGTCAAGAGAGTAATTTGAGAGATAATGGAGTGAAATTTTACATCATTTCTCACTTATGAAAGTGGCAGTATGATGGATTAAATTTTACAGAAGCTAAATTCATCATATTTCATTAAATATTTTCATTATTAATGAAGATTATTATTGTATAATTATTTTTTCATTTCATGAAATTGTTTTTTGATAATGGAATATGAATATGTATCCCATTTAATGGTCATTTTTGTTCCCCTAAATGATGAGAACTTAGAGGTTCCACAACAATGTTCATGAATATTTTTCTTTAGGCATATGAAATTATCTGATGAGATAGAGATGATAAAAAAATTAGGGAAATGCATCTCAAAAGATATTGATACACATACTCATGGTTTTCTTCCATAGTAACCTTGAACTATTAGGGTTATGACTATAGAACTGTTAATATAAAATCCACATTTCTAGGATTCATTAGATGTTCTTATTTGATGATGTTTATATTGATGCATCAAAATTAATATTATTGTTAATGGATATCATGACTCATGAAAATGTGTATATTGATGGAAACCATAATGGAAAATTCTCACGGTGTGGAAGGATATGTTGGGAGCATTATGAGTGATATTATGTTAATGGATAATGTTAGAAAAGATTTATCAATTCTATCTCTTGATGAAAAATGATATCTCGGACCCATTGATGAGAATTTTACCTCCGACATTAATCCAAAGACATTATGTTCAGTAAGATAGCATGATTTTAGAATTTGGAATAGTGATACATAAAGAATATAATGTAGTGTTTATGGTAAACAATCATTATGATATTAAACATAATAATAAATAAATTATATAAAACAATAAATTTTTGTAAGATGTTGGATACTATTAAAACACTCACAATATTCTCTATGGTATCATTGATGTATTTAGAGACAATAACCATGGAATTTTTTAGTTACAATGAAATCCACTAAAAAAGAGGAATATAGTGTTATATAATAATAATATCAATAAACTCAGTTAATGTAAACAATTAAATTTAACCACATATAATAAAACAATTATTCAGGTTTTGATGATCTCTACAATTAAATAATATGTTACTCAAAATTATAAATGATTTAAATAATTGTTGTGATTTATTTATTTTAAAATTTTGTTGAATATAATATTTTTATATAATTTTCCGTTTAATAATGTTGTGGTATTTATTTTTAAAATACTAATTATTCATGGATTGGAAGATATATATATGATAAAGAGTTCTCAAAGGTTACTCTTCTTGATTCAAACATTATAAATTATATTTAATAATATTCATAATGTGTTTCACATGTCAATAGACTAATATTATTATTTAAATTTTTATTTACTGTACGGAGAAAAATGAATTATTTTGTGGGTAAATAGCTTTTGTGCAATTCCCAATCCCGAAACCACCTATAAAAATAATCTAATAATAAAAAATTAATATTCTCTATTATTTTTTGAAATAGATATTGAGATACTCTATCAAGACCTATAGATATATATTCAAGCCTTGATTACTCTTCTCTCCTCCTATATGAAGTTATTTTGATATCATCATGATTTATTCCTGCTATGAGAATAATTCAATTATAGTCAACAACAAATAATAAAACAATTAGAATCAGTTATTCTTGAACTAAATGAATCTATGATGATGTTTAAAAATAATAGTCCATGTGTGAATCACCACTATAGAGATTTTTTACATGGATCCTATAGATAAATAATGGTTCTCTGAGTTGTAGTCAATTGATGCATCATAGAGGGAATTATTAGTCATTGTAATTCATTATGTGATAATAAATTAACATATATTACTTGTAATGATACACCTATTATGGTTACGATATTTCACTCTTTCCATTTAGTCTACAGTTCTCATTCAATATGACAATCATATCTTGTAATTAAATGTTCATTTTTAAATTATTACTCCAAGATGATTTTTATATACTATGAAAGGACACTTCCACAATGCTGAGAACGAATAGAAACATTATGGAAATAAACATACTCTATATTTAAATCGTTTTCCTTCCCCCAATGGGGTCTCTTTTTATACCAATTCTAGATTACATGGGTTAAAAATAATACATCTTTTACTAATTAATGAATTTCCATCTAGCATCATGCCTGATAATATCGTTGGTTGATTAGACCCATCCTTATGAAATCTATAATAATCATACGGGCATTAGAAACATCCTTTATGATATTGTATATATAGGGATGATATATTACATCATCACTCATGGGTACTCTACAATGAAGGATTAAAACTGATTAGGGTACATCATGACCCGTGGTAATATATCAATATTGATCAATCCAATGAGGCTTCAACCCCTTTAAACATTCCAGATATTTTTCTATGGTTGTGATTTTCCATTAAGGGGGGTTGAGGAACCTATGTTATCATACATATATATTAAATAATTTTTTATTAATATTCAATACATATCATAAAAAACAATACATTTAACCATAATGATCAATACAATTTGGATACCAGATTAATAATCATTTTATTTAATGAATAATAATAAATATCTCCAAATAAAATCCTTCCAAAATTTACAATCTTTAAAAAAACCTATACTCCATTCATTTCATCAAAACATGCGGAATTTAATCACAAGAATGGGAGATCATAGATGCTTGGAAAGGGATATCATAAGAGATATCAATCAATTGTCATAATTGACCATATTTTGGGCATATGTGAATAATAAAATGATTTTAACTAACTCTAATCATAACCAATGATTCTAAAATATTTAATTGAAAATTTATGAATAAATATTTGTCACAAAAAATATATACGTCTAATGTTTGTAGAATCCTTCACAATCAATCATAATCCAAAAAATATATATATTGACTATAAGGAAATATTTATTTTATTAACATATGTATAGAAAATTATATCCATAGTCAAGGTTCACTCCCAAGACCATCATTGTGGAAAAATTACATCAATAGAAAATTGTATATATTCATTTCCAAAATTATTTTAGGATTAGAATCCATTGACATAACTATATAATATCTTATATTTTTACATATCAATATCATTACCTAGTATATACACATTATATTTATCATTATCCAATTCTTTGTAGGCCTATATAGTTTCGTTCCCAAAAATCATATAATTAACACCATAAATATGTGTTCCATACGATCAAAAAATAATCATCATATCATCATATCATAACCCTTTTAATATATTCATGTTTCATAATAATTCATCATTCTATCATATAAATTCCTATGGAAAACATGTTAGTTTCATAAGGGTGTCATCATAACCTAAATAACCAAAGGGAACGAAATGGGGTTCATTAAATAAAATTGAAATTATCATCATTAAAAGCCATCTAGATATAGAATGGGGATAGAATTATAAGATCATATACTTTGTGAAGTATAAAAATCAATAAAGGACTATTATATATATATAATCTCTTTAGAATATTATTTAAACCATTCATCTAATACATGTTAATTTTTTTATTTGATTAGATAACTAATAAATTAAAACTTATTGAAAATTATTTTTCGGTTAAAATAACCATAAATACATTTATAAATATATTTAATGAAAAAAAATGTTTATGATGGCTCTGAAATATATTCTTTTTATATTAATTAATATAATAAATTCCATTCACACATTAATAAAAACACAAAAAATTCTTGTTCATAAAAAACGTGTGAGAGATTATTTTTTAAACATTTTTAAATAAACTAAAACATATTCAAATTTGTAATTATTTAATATTTAAACTATGGTTAAGAGAATTAATAAAAAAAATTGATCACTATATGAATGATAGAAAAATTTTATCGATAAATGAAAAAATAAGGTTAGATATTCATTAAAAAATATTTTCATGATTATTTTATATACCATGAAGTCATAATTATAACTAATACAGAAAAATTATATGGACTACTAATGGAGAATAAAATATATTATAAGGACCAATCCTTAAAACATTAAATAATATTAAATTAAATGAATAATTTACATTGAGTATCTTTTCATGTTTAGAGTTTTAGAGAGTCAGATCAAAACTATTACATTGCAAAATATTACATCTCAAAAATACAATGTAGACACTCCTACTCAGTTTCAATTTTTTTCACAAAATAAAAATGATTCAAAAAAAGAGTCATGTCTAATTACATGTTTAAGAGAGAATTAATTTTCCTTTATCCCATACTTGGACCAATTCAACATTATGTCCTGTGAAAAACATTTCAAAAACATGGGATGAGCATAAAAAGTTCAGTAAGGGATACAAAAAGAAGGAAAGCTGTTAGTTTTTCTAGACAAAATTTAAACCATGAATACATTATCATAATTAATACTTTTAACTTTATTGAATTAGTAAATAATCTTCACTGAATAAAAGATCATTAGTTACCCATTTGTAATCAAAATATTACCATAAAACACATATAAATAACACGTAACATATAAAGGCAACTTGGGACGTAAAAATACATAAATGGAATAACCATACGGTCAGATTGAACACATATCATTAAATGGAATAGCCATACGACCGACTTCCATACCCAATTAATTGGAAGACATATTGTATCCACCCGTCCTGGTATTCACGACACCACCCGACATTTGGTTTATCACATAACCACCTGTCAAATGTCCAAGTACCAATATAAAATCATAACACATACATCAAATTTAAAGGATTTTTTTTCCACATTTCAATCACAATATATCACTTAAAAATATTGACCTAAAAAATCCATTTTGAAATCCATTTTTAAAACCAAAAATATGTAAAAGAGTATAAGGTATCTATTTTCTTTTAAAAACATTACGGCTTGTTGAGGAAGCCAAAGATCAAATAATACTAGCGGTGGTGGAAAAGGTTGTTGTCACTGCTTACGTTAAAAGTAACATTCATTTTTGTGGTTTTGAAAAATGATTCATAGAAAAAGATTCTTGTTGAAATGTCAATTTTGTTTATACAACATATAAAATAAAGTCGTGTATTAGAATAAAATATGCCTTAATGAATGCAGATTAAGACAAAGTCCCTTACCTCATTTCCAACATGACTCGATCATTCTTTAATCTCCTGAATAATAAACTAATGTTAATTTATACTTTATTAAGAAACTTTTTCATGTTTATTATTCCTTCTGTATCACATATTACCATTTTATAAACATTACGTAATCATTTAAGTTAATAATATTCGTTCTGTCGATATTTGGTACTTGAGTCAAAAATGGACTTCTTATAATTACATGTTGTTCATGTTGTCAAAGGATCATTTTATCCCAAAATATATTCATGATATGGATATCATATATATCATATATATCTTTCATATACATGTATTTATAATAGTACATAACATTTAGAGGTAAGAAATGAAATGCACCGTTAATAGAGACGTTAAGCCGTACGTACCCAAGAACGCTACATCCATTTATATTTCATATTTAATGGAATGTAAATTTAATAATACATATATTACTATAATTATAGTATGGTATCATATATAATATCATTAAATCTATCCTTTATACGCACCACATATGGTATGAACGAGTCATATCACTTTTAGGGGGCGGTAGTCTGCACTTCCTCTAATGAGATTATCACGTTTACCCATAATGGAAACCATAAAGGCATTATATAAATGGAAATTATAGAAGAATAAAGAAAAAAATAAACATAATATATATCATATTTAAATAAAGTTCCATTATAATGGGGACTATGAGTGGTGGTAGGAGATAATCGAGAAATCATCGTTTCGTGAGGCATTAGTTTTCCTTCCACAGAAACATTATGTTCTTCATCTATTAGGTGGAGTTGTGTGTATGTTTAGATCGAATCCTTATCATAAATAAATCCTAGTATATTGATGATACTGGGTTTGTTACAAAAGAAAGTAATAAAAAGATTTTAGGGGTTGGAGAAGTAAAATAAAAGAAAACAATTTAAGAGAAACTATTACCTTTAATTTGGGTAACTTCATTTGGTTTGAACCAAAGGACTTCTTGAAGTTCCTTCTCCCTAAGGTAAAGATTATAGGAGGATGAGAGGGATGTAGAGAGCTTAATTGGGAAGATTTTCGTCAATCCAAATGGCTTGAGTGGTGTGTGGAATTGGTTAGAAGTGGTCTCCTTTTATAAGGGGGAGGAAGGGCTCTTTAGGAAAAGTTTGAAAACATTATATTATTATAAACATATATTCAATTTCAAAAGGACCAAAAATCATTACGGTCGAATATAAGATGACTCATACTCGAAATAAATTCATCCAATCAGAATTGGAAATGTTTTTGATAATATTTTAATGATTATAATCTTATTTATTTAAATCATTTATTAATGAGGTAAATACTGCATCATTATTGTGTCATAAATAATTTAATTTATATGATGTCTAAAAATTATAAATAAAATAAAATGATGTAGAAAATATTTTTATCTTCCCAATAAAAATTTATATTCTAATGTGTAATTTACATAACCCCTTAATAAAATTAACTTACTAAATGATATTTGCTTTTTGTCATTTTTGCCTTTACATTAAGTTAATTAATCTAAATTGTCATTATCACTCCCAACTGGATCAATGGGATGCCAAAGTTAACCCAAATATGACCATGGTAATAAATGACTCAACCAATAAGGTTTGGACAAATGTTTATGTAATTTTGAATTATTATAATATTTGTTTAACCTTGAATTTCCATATTTACCTTTAACCACGGTAAATAAAAGTCAAACGTTACTATTCACCAAAAATTATTTTCATATTATTTAACCACATTTTTCTTCTTGATACAAACCATATATGTTGGATTTTTTAAATTCAATTCACAGAATTGGTAAAATTTCATTTAAATGAAAAAGTCAGTTTTTTAACTACTACTAAGTGGTTTCAATATTCATAAAAAATTTATGTTTTTCAGAAAAATACCAAAAATTAAGCCTAAAAATTATTTAATATTCTGAATTCAAAATTTAGGTCTATTTTTTCAAATTAAAAACATAGAAGTGTCATTAATTAATTTTAAAATTAATTCCCGTTGTTAAAAAAATAGCTTGTTTTTAAGAAACAGTAACTATCAAAATATTGACACTTGTTTATTTCAAATATCAAATTAAAATTAATTCCAATTTCCAAAATTGGATTAAATTGTAAAAATATATTATAATTACATTTTAAAACCAATTAAAAATAAAATCTAACCATATAAATATATTATATTAAAACATATTTTTGAATAACAATACATTATTTTCACTATTCAATAAAAAATGAACTTTATTGAAAAAATTCCAAACAATTATACAATGTAAATTTTGATGTCCCAATTCTAAAGAATGATTTTATTTGGTCATATAGAATTTATTAAATTGACCATATCTAGATTTAGATAGTGTTCTCCATTAAAAGACGATAAATCGTCCTTTTAATGTACATTATGGTTAAAACTAGATTTATTCACAATTTATGCCTATAACTACTATTGGATAAATGTAAATACATTTAAAAAACATGTATAACCATATTGTAGTTAGTTTTCTTCATTCCCACCAGTAAAACCACTAGGAGTTAACTACCATTTAAAAAATAATATTATATTATTAGTTTGCAACATAAGATTTCTAGGAAACCCGTTGCTGCATATCAGGTACGCTATCGAACATAGAAACTCTTTTAAAGTAAAATTAATATTTAATTCCCAAATATTAATAAATATGAAAATATTTTATTCTTCATTTACCTGGGATGTTACATCCTTACCCCCTTTTGTAAATTGCAACCTCTCAATTTTTATTCACTTATCAAATAAGTGGGGGTATTTATCCCTCATAGCATTATTATAATTCCACGTTGCCTCATCAATCATATGGTTTTTCCACAGAACATATACTTGGTAAATTACCATATTCCGAAACACTTTCTCTCTATGGTCAAGAATCTGAACCGGTTGTTCTTCATAAGATAGATTCTCATTCAAATGAACTACCTCTGGACTCAAATCATGAGATGGATCTGGAATATACTTTCTCAACATCGAAACATGATAAACAATGTGTACCTAGGACAAACTTGGAGGTAAAGACACTATGTATGCCACTGATCCATATTTCTGTAGAATTTCATAAGGTCCAATGAACCTCAGACTCAACTTTCCCTTCATAACAAAACGCATCACACTTTTCCATGAAGAAACTTTGTAAAGAACATGATCACTTACCTCAAAAGAAAGATCCTTCCATCGGTTATCTGCATAACTTTTCTATCCACTCTAGGCTGTTCTCATGTGCTTATGAATCAAATAAACTTTTTCTACCATCTCTTCTACCAATTCTAGTACCATCCGCTTCCTTTCACCTACTTCATCCAAAAAATATGGATTTCAACAACGCTTTCCATATAATGCCTCAAATAGAGCGATCTGTATACTGGAATGAAAAGTTTTATTACATGAAAATTCAACCAAAGAAATATGTTGGTCCCAAAATCCCCGGTAATCTAGTGAACACACATGTACCATATCCTCCAAGGTCTGAATTGTTCGTTCTGACTACCCATCTGATTGAGGATGAAAAGCTATACTAAAATTAAATTCTATACCCAATGACTTCTGAAAGACTTTCCAAAAGCTAGAAGTGAACCTGGGATCACGATCAGATAAAATAGAGATGGGAACTCCATGCAACCTAAATATCTATTTAACATACAGCCGAGCAAGTTGATCTAGAGACAAAGAATATCGAATAGGAAGGAAAGGAGAAGATTTAGTCAATCGATCAACAATAACCCAGATTACATTACTACCTAGAGATGTCTTCGGAAATACCACAACGAAGTCTATGGATATATTTTCCCATTTCCACTATGGCACCGGTAAAGACTGAAGCATCCCTTTCGTTAACTGCCACTCTGCTTTAACCTGGTAACAAGTCAAACACTTCACAGTATAATCAGCAATATCACTTTTCATTCCATCCCTCCAGTAAAACTCACGATGATCTCTGTACATCTGATTACTGCCAAGATGAACTGAATACAGATCACTATGAGCATCACATAACAAATCATTCGTCCGGTGTGAATCACAAGACACACATAATCTCTTCCCAATCCTCAAAACACAATAATTATAAACGTTAAAATTAGACAACATACCCTTCTAAACCAACTCCACCTTTTTCTGCAACTCACTGTATTTTATCTACCCTTTCTTTATTCTGTCTGATAGAGATGATTTAACAGACACCTGAAAGAAAACAGAAGACTTTCTTACACCGAAAAATTCTATAAAAAAGTTTATCAAATCAAAAACAAAAGGATCTCGTTCTGAATGTAGCATGGCTAATGAAGCATTACTTTTTTGAATCAAAGCATCTGCCACTTTATTTGATTTTTCCAAAAGTTAATGGATTGTGAAATTATAATCCTTGATTAATTCCTACCATCACCTCTGTCTCATGTTCAATAATTTTTTAGTGAATATATACTCTAAACTTTTGTGATCAATATATATTTCAAACTTTACTCTATACAAATGATGTCTCCAAATTTTTAAAGAAAAAATAACAGCTGCTAATTCCATATCATGTGTAGGGTAATTTAACTCATGGGTTTTCAACTGACGTGAAGCATAAGCAATTACCTGATCATTATTCATAAGGACACAACCAAATCCTTTCAACGAAGAATATCTATAGATAACAAACTCACCATTTCTGAATGGTAGTGCCAAAACTAGAGCATTCACCAATCTCCACTTCTATTCATGAAAACAATCATCACATTATTTTGTCCAAATGAACTTAACACCTTTTTGAGTTAACTGAGTAATTGGACTAGATTACTGTGCAAAATTTTCAACAAACCTTCGGTAATAACCTGACACACCAATAAAACTACAAATCTTGGTTGTATTTGTCAGTATTGGACATTTTTCAACAACTTTTGTTTTAGTAGGATCAACCATTATGCCATTTTTTTTAAACAATGTGACCAAGGAATGAAATTTGTTGAAACCAAAACTCACACTTGCTTAATTTCCCAAATAGTTTCTTTTCTTTTAAGGCTTGCAATAAAACCATTAAATGACATTCATGTTCCTCCTTAATTTTGGAATAAACCAAAATATCATCAGTGAACACAACCACAAACTTATCCAGGAACTCACGGAAAATCCTATTCATAAGATCCTTGAATACAGCAGGTGCATTGGTTAAACAAAAAAGAATAACTACAAATTCATAATGGCCATATCTAATACTAAATGAGGTCTTCGGAACATAGAATTCCTTTACTTTCAACTGATGGTACCCCGAACTCAAATCAATCTTCGAAAAATACTAATCACCCTTGAGATGATCAAAATAATCATCGATACGAGGCAAATGATACTTATTCTTTACAGTGATGTTATTCAATGCTCTACAATCAATGAAAAGTCTCATTGAACAATATTTCTTTTTATGAAAAAATTCAAGAGCACCCCATGGTGATGTGCTAGGTCGAATAAAACCTTTATCTAATAACTCCAACAATTTCTTATTTAACTCAAAAAGATCAATTTGAGCAATTCGATAAGGGGGTTTTGAAATTTTCTTAGCATCAGAAACTAAGTCAACAGTAAATTCATCTTTCCAATCATGTATAATACCAGGAAACTTATCAGGAAAATCATCAAGGTACTCATTTTCCACTGGCACATCATTAAACTGAACAGTTCCTTTATTTTCAACAATATGTGCAATGTAACATTTTTTCCCATTTTTCACTAGTTTCTCATATTCCTGATATGTTATCAAAATAAAGGGTTCATTCTTGTCCAGAAAATGTAAATATTTCTAAAAAGAAACCTCTTTATCTCAGCATTAAATCTTAGCATGATAAACATAAATCCAATCCATGCCCAAAATAACATAAAACTCTAACAGATGAAAAACAATAAGGTTCGAAGGTAGATTCTTTCTGCACACAAGGAAAAGAATGTTCTTATGTTTTTTTTTCTAAAAATTTATTCCAGGAGTTTTTACTGTAAGTTCTATATTCATATCTTGAGATGGAATTCAAAATTCACTAGAAAACTTATCATAAATGGAAGAGTTTTTAGACCCTGAATCAAACAACACATTGGCATAATATGAATAAAAAACAGTGTACCTGATACTACATCATTCGATGACCCAACATCTGCTGAAATCATTGTGAAGGACTTCACCACCCCTTGAAGCTTGTAGTATGGATTCTTTCCATCAGTTGAGTTCTTATGTGGACACTCGTTTGCATAATGGACCATTTTGTTACACTTAAAACATCGTATCGATGGAATCTCATTGCCTTCTTGTTCATCCTCATTATATTTACGAGAAATATGACTAGACTTCCCACACTGGAAGCACTTTCCAGACATTGATAAACATTCATTAGGTGCTTTTTACCACACTTATCACAATTTGGATATTTAATTTTTTTACCTCCAGGATTCTTTGATGAATACTTCCCCTTTGCCTACCAACTGGACCTCTTATTCTATTGTTTGTCAAAGAACTCTTGTTCATTGGAAAACTCTGTTTCCATCTTCTCTACACATCGAAAAAGTTTTTCATAAATTTTAAACTCACAAGAGGCTAAGGCTCTTCGATATCGTGGCTTCAGTCCTGTGTAAAATCTATTTATCTTACTATAAAGATCTTAGATAAAATTTGGTGCATACCTTCCCAGTCAAGTGAACATTGGTTCATAAGCAGCCACTGAGCCATATTCCAGTCTCAATTCTAGGAATTTTTTTCCATCGTAAGATGAACCACCTTAGGAAAAAATTTCTCAAGAAACATACATTTGAATTAATCCAAATCAATAACATCAATCTCCTCACTACACCTGATAATTTTCACCATTGACCACCACTAATCAGCTTCACCTTCCAAATGGTAAATAACAAGACTAACCTTTTGATGTTTTAAACAACCCATGACATCAAAAATATTTTCTAGTGCTTTAATCCACCCTTCTGCTAGCACAGGGTCAGGTGATCCTCTGAATGATGGGGGATGCTGCCTCAGGAAATTCTCTACTACAGGCATGCTTCTCTATGATTGATTAGGATGATCTCATCCATGGATACCACCACCCATTATAGCTTGAGTCAATTGTGCCATCACTACAACAAACTGCTACATTCCGATTCCGACCATCTCTGGTTGCTGATTTGGAAGGTTATCTGCCTCATGATGTCGTCCCTACATAGATACAATGTTTCCACATTGGAAAACCATTCCGAACACAGAAATATCTTAGGCGAAGCAACATGGTAATATGTAAATGCTATATCATTTCAATATTAACATAATTTAATTTATGGACATTTATTTAACAATATCGTAACTCCTAATGTTATCTAAACCGACCGCTGATACCAACTATAAGGACCCATCCTTAAAACATTACATAATCGTAAATTAAATGAATAATTCACATTAAAGATCTATTCTGGTTTAGAGTTTTATAGAGTTAGATCATAACTATTACATTTAGAAATATTACATCTCAAAAATACACTATAGACACTCCTACTCAGTTTCCATTTACCTCACACACAAAAACACTTCAAAAAAAATAGTCATGTATAATTCCGTGTTTAAGAGAGTATGAATTTTCCTTGATCCCATACTTGGACCTATTCCACTTTATGTCATTTGATAAACATTTTAAAAACATGGGATGATCATAAAAAGGTCAGTAAGGGATACACAAAGAAGGAAAACTGTTAGTTTTTCAAGACAACAGGTAAACCATGAATACTTTATCATAGGTAATACATTTCACATTTATGAAGTATTAAATACTCTTCATTGAATAAAAGATCATTACTTACCCTTTTGTAATCAAAATATTACCAAAAAACCCATATAAAGAAAACATAACATATAAAGGTAACTTGGGAGATAAAAATACATAAATAGAATAACCATACGATCGACTTCCACACATGTCACTAAATGGAATACCCATATGACCGACTTCCATACACAATGCATTGGAGGTTATAACGTAACCAACCATCCTACTATTCACGGAACCACCTGTCTTTTGGTTTATCATGTAGCCACCCATCAAATGTCCTTGTGCCAATATAAAATCATAACACATACAAAAAATTTATAGGAAAGAAAAAATTTACACATTTCAATCAAAATATATCACTTAAATATATTGACATAAAAAATACATTTTTAAAACCATTTTCAATACCAAAAATATGTAAAATAGTATAAGGTATTTATTTTCATTTAAAAACATTATGGCTTGTTAAGGATGCCAAAGTTCAAATAATACTCACGGTGGCGGAAAAGGTCATTGTCACCGTTTATATTAAAAGAATCATTCCTTTTTTTCGTTTAGAAAAACACTTCGTAGAAACATTTTCCCTTTGAAATGAAATGGGTTTTTATACAACGTATAAAATAACGTCGTGTATTAAAAAATAATATGCCTCAATGAAAGGAGATTGAGGCGAAGTCCCTTACCTCATGTCCAACTTGACTCGATCGTTATTTAATATCCTGAATAATAAACTAAAGTTAATTTCTAATTTCTTAAGAACATTTTCAAGTTTATTATTCATTTTATATCACTTATTACCATGTTATAAACATTATGCAATCATTTAAGTTAATAATGTTCATTCTGTCGATATTTGGTACATGAGTCAAAAATGGAATTCTTATAATTACATGTTGTTCATGTGGTCAAAGTTTCACTATATCCATAATGATATTAATGATTTGGATATCATATATATCATATATATCTAGCATATACATGTATTTATAATAGTACATAACATTTATAGGTATGAAATGAAATGCACCGTTCCAGGAGACAGTAAGTCGTACTTACACATGAACGCTACTTCCATTTCTATTTCATATTTAATGGAACTAAATTATAATGATACATAGTAGTATTATTATTCTAGTATGGTATCATATATAATATCATTAAATCCATCATTTATACATACCACATATGGTATGAACGAGTCATATAACTTTGAGATGGCAGTAGTCCGCACTTCCTCTAATGAGATTATCACATTGAAACATAATGGAAACCATAAAGGCATGCTATAAATGGAAATCACAGAAGCATAAAGATAAAAATAAACATAATATATATCATATATAAATATAGTACCATCATAATGACCACCATTAGAGGCGGTGGGAGATTATCGAACAATCAATATTTCTTGAGGTGTTAGTTTTCCATCCACAGAAACATTATGTTCTTCATCCATTAGAAGGAGGTGTGTGTAAGTGTTGTTAAAGTCCTTATCATAACGACATCCTAGTATATTTAGGATATAGGTGTTTTTACAAAATAAAGGAATAAAAATTGTTTAGGGGTTTGACAGGTAAAATAAAATAAAACAATTTAAGAAAATCGTTACCTTTAATTTGGGTAACTCCGTTTGGTTTGAATCAAAGGACTTCGGAAAGTGCCTAATTCCTAAGGTAAGGCTTATAGGATGAGTATAGGGATGTAGGGATATTAATTGGGTAGCGTTTGGATGAGGAAAATGGCTTGAGTGGTGTGTGTAATTGGTTATAAGTGGTCTCCTTTTGTAAGGGGGAGGAGGGGCTCTTTAGGAAAGTGTGAAAACATTATTTTATTATAAACACATATTTGGTTTCAAAATGTCCAACAATAATTAAGGTCAAAGATAAGATGACTCGTATTCGATATAAATTCATCCAATCAGAATTGGACGTGTTTTGGATAATATTATAATCATTATAATCTTATTTATTTAAATCATTTATTAATGAGTTAAATACTGCATCATTATTGTTTCATAAATAATTTAATATATTTGATGTCTAAAATTTATAAACAAAATACCTTGATGTAGAAAATATTATTAGATTTACAATGAATATTTATAGTCGAAAATATAATTTATATAACCCCTTCTAAAAATTAATTTACTTAATGATATTTGCTTTTGTCATTTTGCCTTTACTTTAAGTTAATTAATCTAAATTATCATTATCACTCTCAAGTGGCTCAATGAGGTCCCAAAATCGACCCAAAGATTCCCATGGTCGTAAATGACTCAACCAATAAGGTTTTGACATGTTTGTTTGGTAATTTTGAATAATTATAATATTCTTTTAACATTGAATTTCTTTATTTACCTTTAACCGCGGTAAATACAAGTCAAAAGTTACTATTCACCAAAAATTATTTTCATCATATTGAACCAAAGTTTACTTCTTGATAATAACCATGTATGTCGTATTTCTGAAATTCAATTCAGAGAAGTTTTAAAATTTAATTTAAATGAAAAAGTTAGTTTTTAACTACTTTTAACTGGTTTTACTATTCATAAAAAATTGAATTTATTCATAAAAATTCAAAAAATTCAGCATAATAATTTTTTGATATTACAAATTCAAAATTTATGTCTATTTTTCCAAATTGAAAACAAATTAGTGGCATTAATTAATTTTAAAATTAATTCCCATTGTTAAAACAAATAGCGTGTTTTTAAGAAACAATAACTATAAAAAGATTGACACTTGTTTATGTCCAATTTCAATGTGAAATTAATTCCAATGACTAAAATTGTATTAAATGGTAAATATATCTTCTAATTACAATTCAAAACCTTTTAAAAATATAATCTATCCATATAAATATATTATATTATAACATATATTTGAATTAAAATAGAATATTTTCACTATTCAATAAAAAATAATCTTTATTGGAAAAATTCAAAAAATTTACAAAAAGTAAATTTTTATGTCCCCATTCAAAAGAACGATTTTATTTGGTCATATAGAATCTATTAAAGTGACCAAAACTATATTTAAAAAGGGTTTTCCATTAAGAGGCGATAAATCGTCGTTTTAATGTAAATTATACTTAAAACTAGATTCATTCACATTTTTAGCCTCTATATTTTATTGGATTAATATAAATACATTTAGAAAACATGTATAATCATATATTTGTAGGTTGTTTCATTCCCTCCAATAAAACGGCTAGGAGTTATCTATGATTTTAAATAATAATATTATATTATTAGTGTGCAACATAAGATTTCTAAGAAACCCGTTATTGTGTATTGGGTATGCTATCGAACATAGCATCCCTTTTAAGGTAAATATATATTTAATTCAAAAATATTAATTAATATGAAAATATCTTATTCTCCATTTTCCTGGGATGTTATATATATGGTGTTTAATATACTAAAAAAACCTAATTTACCTTAATATTAAATTTTAATTAAAAATATCAAAAAGTAATGATATTGTGACATAAGACACCTTAAACAGGTTTATTCATTCTCCATACACATTACAATATCCTATTTGTTATGAAAAATACTTTTGATTTGATATTTATCTTTAAAAAGAAGATATAATGATCCAAGAATAAATTTTATATGTTTATTTATATTATCCTAAGAGATTATTGAATTAATTGTTTGAGATAGAGGGCTTTTGATGTGTGAGAAATTGAAGAGACATGATTTTATTTTATACAGGAGGGAAAGGCACACAACACATTTTTAAAAATATCATAATATTTTAGTGACTACCTCAATTCAAGTGGTTTTAAAATTTCAAATATTATAATATAGGAAGGCTTATGACTAAATACCATCAACTAGTCAATTTTAATCAGTAGTTTCCAGATATTTTTTCCTTATCACATTGGATAACCTTTTCATAATGCCTGGAGAAATTATGCAATGTTTTTTTACAAACAATTTAATTTCATTGGAATATTTCATTACATGCATAATTGAGTTTTATCTAACCATAATACAATTCCAATATTATTATTTAAATATGATTATTGTATCCTTTTCATTAAACATCATGGTTATAATATGAAAAAATCATTTTTAAAATTTTATATAATGGTTTTATATAATAAAAATCTATCAGTAAATAAGAACATAGTTTGTTATATTGTATTTATATACATCAAAATTATACTTCCACTCAAAAATTAATTTTCATTTCATTTTGTGAATAATGAATAATTTTTTTTGGAAAATTTATTTTATAATAAAGACAATTTTTTGAATCAACATGTCAAAATTATGTAAGGTTATATTGTTTTTATTATTTGGAAAACAAAAATAATTTGATGAAGAGTGAACATTATAATTTTTATAATAATCGAAATTTTATATAAAGTATTTAAAATTTTACATTTGGTTTGAAATTTTATTAAATGTAAAATTAGTTCAATAAAAAAATAAATAATTTTATTAAATGTTTTGAAAATATATTTATTATACAATTTTGATATAATTTTTTTTAAACATTTAAAAGATTATTCATTTGAAAACTATTTTTTATTCATGCCTACACATTTTTTTAAAAATAAATTATTATTCTTCTTTGAATTGAATTTATAAATATATATTAATCATTTTTAATAATAATAATTATCATAATATAACAATTTGAACGTAATTTTTTGTCAAAATTAATAAAAAATATTGGATGATTATTTACTATGGTTGATGTTTAAATGGATAGATTTGATAAAAAAACTAAGATAAAAAAATATAATAGATGAAACTAGGCCAAATAGACCAATCACTCGAGCCAAAAAATTACAGTGTGGGGAAAATAAATGTAACCAAAAACGTATTTAATTTAAGAAAATAAAGATAAAAACCCATAGTAATATGTTGGAAAAAAAAGATAAAACTTTTCCACACTGGATAAACATGAATAAAGTAACGACTATAGACAGAAAACCCATATGTTACCATGTGTCACAAAATATCTATCCCAAAACAAAATAGAAATGTAAAGAGAAGCCTACTTGATATAATAATATCCTCCTTTCTCTTAAATACTGCATAATAATTTCAACATCCTCCCATGGGAAGAAGTAGTGTGCTACTAACAAATTCTAATAGGATACCACCAAAAGAATCTATAATAGCTCTAATAACAAGAACGAAAACATCCAAGATTTAAAAAAATCATTTTTAGAAGATGTTTTATAAATAATAGAATTTTGAATACATTTTTTGAATAACTTTTTGAACATTTAAAAAGGGAATACCACATTCTCCAATGAAATTAAAAAATATTAAAAATATAAAATATATAAATACACTTGTGAAAAAACATCCATCAAATAAAATTTCATCAAACAAACATCTTTAAACAATAATGATCCTACCATTTGAGATCTAGATTATGTGTAAATAGGTACTAGACACTCATATTCTAAACAATTCATAATGATAGATTAAAACTAACATCATTTCCTTTCATTGACCATCATAAAATATTAGTTCACCTCAACGTTGTGTCTCACACAATAGGAGAACCCATGCCTCTATCTCGACATAACCAAGGATCGTGTTATGCAATGTTTTTCCATTTATATTTTTAAAAACATGTTTACATTTTTATAGTCCAATTTTATATCCAATCAAACCTTCATCAGGGTTTGAAAGTCTATAATTTGTTTTAAATAAATTCAATTATATTTACAATGAAAAACACATTTTCAAACATAACGCCTTGAAATTTTAAATTTCAATACATGTAATTAAATTTAATTTCTCATCCAACCAATAAGAACAATAAAACTTTTATTAAATATGAACACTTGAATAGATAAAATGACCTCAAGAATATAGAAAACATAACGTCCACTGTCAATAGTGTTTGAAAACCACGAGATCCACCATTAGATGACAACTCATGACCAACTTCAAAAAATTATTGGAAGAAAACACTTTCCTATAATAAATACATACAAAAAGGTTCCACAACATTGAATGAGATAAAACAAAAATTGATGGATTACTATGAAAGATGATGTGCATGACCCTACCAATAAATTTATATAATGAATCGATCCGTACAGAAGAATACACCTAAAACTGAATCTAATAAGTGCTCTACTTGAGTGGAAAAGTCTTCTAGATAGAATAAATCCTCAAAATCATGTAGGGAAGTTTAAATATTAGAATTTGAATTATTACATGTAGTGTAATCCAATTACACACCCGGAATCTCTTTTAAATCATTTTGTATTGAAATATATGTCTCCTCAAATGAAAAACATTATTTTTCACATTACATGATATTTAAAATCTAATGATGTGGATTATAAATCATAGGAAGAGGCTGTCATGAATTACATGTAGTGAAACGCTACTACCAGACATGTAACTACCCAGTGAATAGAAAAACAATCCAAGGTAGAATCATTAATTTCCTAAAATCATTGAATTTTCCATTACATGTATCCTACCAATTCAGGTACAAAAATTTAACCTCAATGAAAAAGGGAATACAAATACAAATATCCAAAAATACCCAACCAAATTTTTATGGGGGCTTTAAATGCCCTACTATCTTCAAGTATATAATCAATATAGTATTTGGAGATTACATTTTTTTGTGGTCTTTGTTTATAATATTATTATCTTTTCAATGAGAAAGGAAGGGAATTAAATAAAAATATGATTATAGTGATAAAACTCTATATAGTTGATTTATTATGAATTTTTCTACAAATAGTTTAATATATTGTTTATATAATTTAAATGGATAAAATATCTACGAATTTATCATGGTCTAAATTTTTTAATCATTTCCCTAACCAATGATTTGGACAAATATCCAATGATTTTTTTGGTTTTTCATGATATTATCAATAAATTTTATGGAATTTATCATTGATGACTAATATTATTACCATGTGACATAGAATAGAGACAAATTCCATTAAAAAATGATTGTGAGGAAAATGAAAATGAATAAAAGAGAATGGTATTCAGGGAATCTATTCATTCATTACACTATAATATATAATATTTTTTAATAATTATTTATTCTTTGAATACGGTAATTAAATTTCGTTCAATTATTCATGACGTTGTAGTAGCTATTAGTTATTTAAAATTAATGTTAATATGAAAAATTTACCAACTCATGATTTAGAGTAAGCTATAGTAATTTATGAAATAATTTATAAAGTTGTTGTCTTAATAGGAAAGCATGAGACATATATTCTGATAAATTCTTTTTTTACTTTTTTTAATTACATATAAGGAGATAATTATTCATTAGTAGATATGGTTGGTATTTTTTAAATATTAGGACTTCTCAATATAGTTCCACCCTAATAAAATAAAATAAGTTTCCCACAAATTTATTGAAAAGGACCATGATAGCTGATCTATGATTAAGATCACTAAAGATCAAATATTTATGGTTTTTTTAATAATGGGTCAATAAATCATGGTTCAAAGGAGGAAATATTATCCCATCAAAATGAATATAAAAATATATATCCCTTTTAGGATTAAAAATGAATAGGAGGATATTGTAGAACTACATAAACATTTCTGAACTATTCAGGAGTTTAACCTTGATTGTGATGGAATTATACTGTTCAAGAACATTTTATGTGTTATATCATACCATATTTGAAGAATTAATTTTTTTATAAAGATTATAGTTCAATTTTTTGTATAAATCTTTTAAGTGTGATGATTTATAATGAACTGAATTAATATTTCTGATATAATGAAATGAAGATATATATATATTTATAGTTATTTATCTCAATGCATGGTATGTTAGAAATTATATTTAATTATACATAAGTCTATTGGGATTGTAGAACCCTTATATATAATTTAATCAAATTTATATAACATCACAATGGATTTTGTCGTTAGACCCCCCAAAACTTCTAATGGTTCTAACACTATTGTTGTTATAGTCAATCACCACATTAAATGATCACACTTTATTTATATTAGATATTATTTACCTCTATAATATATTTCTATAATATTCATTATGAAATTGGTAATACTTAATAGAGTATCACATTCTATGGTATCTAATTTGGATCTACAGATTACCTCATTGTTTTGTTTATTGCATCAGCATGCTCATGATATAGAGTTATATTTCACACTAGGTTACTATCCTCATAAACATGGTCAATTTGAGATAACCATTAAATCCCTATGGGGAGTATTGTAAGCTTTTCCAATTTATTTTTATGGGTTTTTGGGAAAAAAACATTCCTCTAATTGAGTTTTTATAAAACAATAAATATCAAAGAATCATAATAGGGGATTTTTATAAAACCATCTATTGTATGAACTGTAAAAGACCAATATAATAGTATGATGTTAGGAAAATAATTATATAGTGGAATTAGATATCTAAGGGAATGAAAGAGAAATTAAGATCTATTAAACAATATATCATGGCATTCCATAGTTGAGAGAATAGTAATGCTTCCAATCATCAATGTGATAAACAATTTGGTGTTCATGAGGAAGGTTTTCCAATTATATGAACATTGGAATAATGATACATGATTCATAAATAAGTTAAATTATATTCCTAGTTATATTTTACATTTCAGGATTCTTGATCAAGTAGGGATTGTATATTATCACTTGGTACTTCCACTGAACATATCTAATATTCATGATATATTCCTAGTATCTCTATTTTGGAAGTAAACACTTGAACTTTAAATTGTACTGGACTCAGTGATTTTATCACTAGAGAACGATAGATATAAGGAATAATATTCTGTGGAGATTCTGGATCATATGTTATATGTGTTATGAATCATGACAAGTTACATGGTTAATGTTTTATGGTGAAATCCCTATTTTGAAGATAAACCATGGGAACCTGATGATGAAATTAGGAATATGTAAGTCCATTTATTTTATTACAATTAAACTTTTACAAGGAAAAAATTCATTTTAAGTTAGCGTAATGTAACCGTGTAATATTTTACTATATATTATTCTTGAAATAAATTTAATTTCCTCGATATCTTGTTTTACATAGAACCACATGAATTAAGAGACCATAAATATAATTTATAATATCTTTTTAAACATGATGGATATAACTTAGTTATTAAAATCGGTATTATGAATAGGAATGACCAATTTTTAGAACATATTTATTATATTTTTACATAATGAATATATATTTATTAATAAGAGTAATTTTTTTTATTAATTTGTTAATAAAAATCAAAAATAAATTTCATCTAAAAAAAATTTCATTTATTTTTTTGAAAAAATAAAAAAATTAATTCTATCCAATTTTATAAAATACATTTGAAAAAATGGAATTCAGCTTTTCATTCAACCTGTAAATATTGTCTTATAGTGACATTTTTGAAATCAAAAAAAATGATTGATTTTACAACGAATAGATATAATTACATATTTTAAAAAATCATTTTTGATTAATGTACTTAAAAAATTAAATTTTGTTTTAACAAATTATAAATTTAAAATCAATATTTTTTTTATTATCATTCCATTTTAGTTGATGGGAATCAATTTTTTTTTTTTGAATTTTGATATAAAAATATCTTACACCTTTGAAGTACTTTTCATTAGGAAACTATCATTCAAAATGTAGTCACATATATTTTTAAATTAATTTCTTCAATATTCATTAAATTTCATTTTGAAAAATAGATTCTATATTGAGAATAAAAATAATTTATTTTATATTAAAATATAAAATTTCATTTCCCTCGTAAGGGATCGAAAAAATGGAATAAATTAATTAATAATGTTAAGGTTAAAATGGTTTTTCGGGATGCTAAACATCAAAGATAATGTATAAAATTATAAATTCCCAATTCCGATGTTATGGACATATTAAAAATTTATATCATTTTGGGTTTGATAATGATCAATTTTATGATCCCTTTAAAAATATATAATGGCATTACATTTTTATCTTTTCAAAAATTACATGTGTGTCTTCTACACCAATTTTAAAAAGGAAAACTATATCTTCTCTTATTGTCACATAAAAGGAAATCAGATTATAAAATCCATAAAAACATATTCCTTTCATACCCTCTCACTTACTATAGGAAATAATTTTATTTTTAAGCCCACTTAATAATATTTTAGGAGAAAACCTAATAAGGATGTTTATAGAATTGGTATTGTTCTTAGCCAAGTGTTTTTATTTCATCATCAAACTCATTCAAATATTAATGAAAATTTTAAATATAAAAAAATAAAAAACTACCTTATTATGAGATATAATTAGTTATAATTATTATCATGTATCCATATCCTCTTCCATCAAATGGGAAATGAAATTGTTAATCCAGTGTATGGTGGACTACCACCTCATGAACCATTGTAATTCATTTTACATCACATCTGATCACTGATGGGTATAATGATTTATTTATTTTATATATAGGATCCATTGGAAATAATTTATACAACTTTAATTATAAAATAAATTCAAGCATCATAACATCCAATCTTTTGGAAAACGATAACATTTATAGTGTGTATAGTGGACTACAACCTCCATGAAGCAATGTGATTGATTTTTCATTTTATATTGAAATGGATGGTAATATATATATATAATTAATATATATGATATATATGATATTATCAGGATTCTCAAAATTTAAATTAATATTTGTATTTTGTTTCTTCTGTCATTTGAAAAAATGAAAATGGTTTTCATGAGTTTGTGTGGACTATTATGTCTTTTGTAATTCCCCAACCCCAGTTATCCAGAGTCGGTGCATTATTACATAAAATTGGCATGATTACAAGAAAGATCAAATCTCGAAATACCGATTAGTTTGGTGGCCCGAGAATAACTGGATACATAAATAATGTTTATATTTTATCATAAAATTAAAACAACAACAATATAGTCTCCATATTCTACACTCTTATCCTCTCATACTATCCCTGCAGGTCATTCATAAATTACTTCTTCACATCCAGGGAAAAATACAACATAGAAAAGAGGTGAGCTCAAATGCCCAGTAAGGATAACAATATAGAGGAAACTTTCATAAATATTAATAAAAATTTAAGTCAATGTATAACTAAAATGAAAGCCTTTTAAAATTGAACTTCAACATAGTATGGAAAAAATAAAATGAAATAATTCCATTTACTTATTCACATAGATATTCTACTAATCGAATAATCACATGCAATATCAATAACCACTTTCATAATGATGGAATGCATAATTCCAGACTATCATAACCACATATCCAAGGCCTCGTGCCAAGATAAAAATAATATTTTGTCAAGGCCTTGTGCCAAGACACTAGTTTGTCTCATCAGACCCACCGATGCATTGAGGAGCTATAGCTGGCTCCACCCGTCACATATTAAGTCCAATACATTCCTCATATGAACATGTTTAAACATAACTGTCATGACCAGACCCTACCCGGGCTCGAGCCACAACTACCCCATGCCCGCCTCCATAGGTCAGGGGCTGGCGAACAGCGCCGAAGGCACAATAACTCGGGGAGGCCTTTGCCTAAGAACCTGTACACACACACACAGCAAACTCAATGCAAAAGTGCAGAGTAAAAGTAAAGACAAGCAAAGAAAAGGAAAGGGAAACTGCTACATATATATACCACAAAGAGCATCGACCTCTACAAGTATAAATAAAGCTAAAGGTACACTGAAAGGTAATGGGGAAAAACACGCACCCAACCAAAAAGTGCCACAACCCGGCAACAGGTAAACAAAAGAAACTGCTGAAGGGTCTCCCACCTGGAACCCGACCACGACCACCGCACGCGGTCTAAGCTCCCAAGCTCCTACGCTCCACTGAAGTCACGCTCCACCTGTCTGTCATCTGCAAGGGCACACCAAGTGCGAGTAAAGACCAAGCAGGGGTGAGTATAAAAATACTCAGTAGGATACCCTGAAGGCTCGGGGGAGCAACAAAAGGAGGTACCGAAGGGTGAGCAGTAGAGCGAACAGAAAAGTAAAGGAGTACAACAGAGAGTGTAGTAAAGAGTCTAGCTCAACCCAACAAGAGGAAAGAAGGTAGACTCAACCAGACACAAGGAGCTGGAAATGGTGAGAATGTGAACTTCTCGTCGAGTCTTCTCTACCTATAGTAGGATAGTAGACTCGTCCAACCGTGAGAAGCTAGACACGGAAATCACGTGGCATACCCCGAGCGTCTTCGCCTCTCCTGGAAGGAGAGTAGCCAAACCCAAGAAGTGGGTGCCGGAAACAAGGTATATACATATGTATGCTCTGTCAAGAAGCTCTAACAAACTCGTAAGGGGATATCCATCCCATAGCTCAGCCCAAGAAAGAGTATCCAAACCCAAGAAGTGGGTGCCGGAAACAAGGTAGGGTGAACCACCACTAGAGCACCTTCCTTTCTCCACATTTAACAAGATCTCGCAAGAGTCTCCACAAAACCAAACGGATTGCACCATTGTAATCCTCGTGAAAAAACTCGCGAGATCGACTACTTACTCGCCTCAAACGGATATCCGACGAAAAAGTCACCAACACCGTCTCACGCCCGAACGACGTCCTGTGATCCTGAGCCCCAGCCCCGAAAACAGTCGGGCGCATCGCACCATTGAGATCCCCTCGGGAAAACACATCAAAAGCACTACTCACTTGAGTTCAACAGATATCCAGAGAAAAAGACGCATCCCGGCACACCGTACACGAGCGGTGCCACGTGGGACCCACAACCCGGTCCCGAAACTCAATGAACGGATCGCACCATTGCGATCCTCTCAAAATAAAACACACAAGATGGACTATCCACTTGTCCAAAACGGTAGCCCGATTTTAAAGTTGGAAATCACTGTCAACTCCCAAAACGGCCCTCGCGGGGCCTGCACCATCGTGCGGAATTACAGCGGGCAGACTGCGCCAATGTGTTGCCCTCGGAAAAACACCCAACATCGACTGCTCGCACGCCCCGAACGGACGTCCGCGAAAAAAGACGCTACTAGCTGCACGCAGCTCAAAAGACGGGCCGCGGGGCCCGCGCCTCATCTTCGGCCTCAATGCCTGAAATCGCCCTGGAAACCTCCGCCTCGAGGCAAGGGTCCCAACGCCACTGACAGCGCTCAAAACGGACGTCGGACGCGTCCGTGCCGTCCAAAACAAGAATCTCGGGGATTACGCTTGTCCATTTAAGGACACGCCACACCTCCGCGACCCCTTGTTTTGGGAATTAAAAATTCCCGAAACCATCTCAAAAGACCGTCTCTGTGCCAGGTCCGCGCCACCGCAGACGACGCGCAAAACGGACACCCGTAGCCCGAAATACGGGCGTCCGAAGATTTAAAAGGGGTCCGGCCGGTCCTCCCCGCTCAAGCCGACTCGCTCCGGCCGGCCCGCTAGGACTGCGGCCCAGCCGCCTCCCATGGATCACACTGCCCGTGCCGTGCGGGCGGTTCTTCCACCAACCAGTCGACAGGCCGGTCGGCCTTTCCACGCGGAGACCCGCGTCGCGCGGGTCTCTGCCCAGCCGCGGGGTCGCACAGCGCGACCCCGGCCCTCCTCTCGCCGGCTCCCGCAGCCGGTGCCCTCAGCCGCCGCCGAAGGCTGCCGCCGCCTCCCAGAAGCTCCGCTGCCGCCTCCTCCGAAGCCCCTAACGACCGCCTCCGCCCTGCTCCGCACCGCGCCGCCCTGCGTGCCGCCTCCTCTGCCGAGCCGCGCTGCCGCTCGAACTCGCCGGTACCCAAAAACCTGCAAAGTTCGGCGGATCGTTGCGGATGCCACGGAGCTCGGAATTTGAATCCGAAAGATGCATTGGATAGGTAATTTACTCTAATATTCATTCGTGGGATTCGTTTGAAAATAAGAGAGAGTTTCAATAAAATTAATCGAGTTCAATGTAGGTGCGGTGAATGAAAACTCAAACGACAAATCCTACCTCGCGGGGCTTCGCCTGAAGCTTCACGACGATCCGCCGGCCACCACGCCTCGCCGGAGCTGTCTCGCCGGAGTCTCGCCGGAGATGGAGGAGGTGGAGGGAGAAGAGGGGCTTCCAGGGGAAAGGGGAATGAGAGGAGGGAGGAGGGTGTGTTAAGCGTTTAAATAGAAAACGCTTAACCACCCGCTCGTCGGCCCGGACCTGAACTCTCAGCAGGGTCCAGGATAAGTCTCCAATAAGATAAAAACAACCTCCCGGGAACAACAACAGTCTTGGAATTTTAATCTGAGATCCCGTTCAAATGTTATAAAATTTAACGTCCGAAGTCGCTAAATTACTGAAACGCCCCTGGGGACATTTTTCACAAATGGCTCGCGCCCGCGAAACGTATACCCCTCCTAGGGTAAACGGCACATTCTGAACACGACGGTGCCCTTGGTTTCCCAATCCAAGCCACTGTTTAAGAGATACTTGCGTTTCAACATTAAACGAATTAATTTAATTTATTTATTCTTTTAACGTTCTGGGAGCGGGTGAGGGGTCCAAACATCCCTCTTTGACATGTTTTATGTCGCTCCTAGGGTAAACACACCATTCTGGACCCATACGTACACTCAGATCCTTGATCTGGATCACTGTTTAGTAGTTATCTCATTTATTTGGTGTTTCCAGTGTGAACGCACTGGAAATTTAATTCCGGCCACTCCGGGGCTTGGAATCGCATTCCTTCTGAAGGCACTGCTCTGGAATATTATCAAGAATATTCCAAAGTCTTTCTCAGCAAAACCTAGGTTCTTACATCATTCCATCCTTCAATCTTTTCATCCCCCAAAAGCAAAACTAGGGAGAAACACAGGGTACTAAGCCCACACCTGGCTTTCCCATACCTAGAAGAACCCACACACAACTCTCCGTCACCACACACTGACCAACGAGTTGATCCATTCATGCGAGGTCGGCCCGTGCCGATGTCATGCACCCACTCCAGACTTTGGGGTTAGGGTAAGGTGGTAGGGTACCTCACCATCCCTTTTCACGGTCTCACATGGCTCGAAGGCCCTCGGGGGTAGCTCACCTCCCTGGTCAAACCTCTACGTCGCACGCCGCGACTGGAATCACCGCCCGGACCTGAAACAAGGCATGGTGATTCCCTCCTTCAGAATGTCCATATGGTGAAACACCCAAGGATATCTAGTCATGCATGATTTCATAGTCGATGCTCTCTTATGCACTCAAAAGGAGAAGGAGTTAACACCATCGACTAAAGGAAAAGGTGTCACACCCTTTTTCTTTACCAACACAGGGTTACACCCGACACCCTGCGTCACCCCGGTAACACGTCAAACAAGGAGCAGGGAGGAAAGCATATCACACACAGAGTCTAACAATTCTACTGCCGAAAGGTAGAATAACTGTAGAGCATACCTCTTATCTCCTCATGCTCTACAGGATCGTAGACATCCAAAGCTCGCGGCTGCCCGTGGTCCCAACTGTCAGCTCCCAGAGCCTGACGTGGACCACCTAGTGGTGATGGGAAGACCTCGTAACGTCGTCCGCCACTACCAGCTCCTCCCGCTCCTCTGCTACCACCACCTCTCTTGGTACTACTCCGATCACGGTGCTGCCTCTGTCGTGGTGGTGCACCCGCTGCTTGCCCGAAGCTCTCAGCAACTTGGGTTGGGCAATCTCGTGCCCAGTGACCTCGCCCGTCACAAGCATAGCACCGAATCTCTCTGGGCTGCACTGGTGCCCTCCGGTGCCACTATGGTGTACGACCTTGCCCCGGAGTCCAGTTTTCAGTAAGCCACATGCGTCGAGGTTTGTCTTGCCAACGCCGACTAGCTGCGGCAGACGTCTCGGCTCCAACGTGCCTGCTGCCACCACCAACACTAGAACACGGCAGGAACCTCTCTGTCACCAGAGCCTGCTCTAGCACCCCGACATATGTGGAAATTCCCAAAGGTACAATGACAGCATGAATCTCTCGGCTGAGACCCTGCTCAAACTTCCGCGCCCAGAGGTTGTCGTCATGGACCAAGTCCGGGTAAAAGCGTGCACGGTCTGCAAAACTAGTCGCGTACTCGGCCACCATCATCCCTCCCTACTGAAACTGCAGGAGCTCCTGAATCCGAACAGAGCGCAAGCAGGAGGGGAAAAACTCCTCATGAAACAACAACTGTAATTCCTTCCATGAAATTGAAGACTCGCCAAGAAACTGAGTCACCAGACTCCACCAATGCCAAGCTGCTCCACAAAAAAGGGTGGCTACCAAAGCCACTCTCTGATCTGTCGGCGTCTGCAAAATCCTGAAAAAGCGAACCACTGCCTCGAGCCAAACCTCTGCTGCCTGAGGGTCTGGCTCACCATTGAACCTCAGCAGTCTCTGCCGTTGGAACTCATGGAGCACGATCAACCTGCGTTCAAGCTCATCCTGATCTGCTGAAACTTCCTGCTACTCAACAGGTGGGGGTGATACTACCGGCCCACCCGGAGAAAGGGGCTCACATGATGGGTCCTGGACTGTGGCCTCGTAGCTCACAGGGTTGTCGTCATGAACCAAAGCTGGTATCCTGGCTGGCTGTCCTCGTGGAGACATCCTGAAAATTATCAAGGGGTTCCGCAGTCAGATGAGCATATATGTATATACCAAAAACAACAACGATGGGGAGCTAACTCAAGAAGGACAGTCAAGACTCAGTCCTATGTGATGCACAACCAAATTTTCCCTACAATAAGTTTCTCAGCATGACGAGTCGACAAGAGGGTTATCAAGGTCCTGGTGAATGGATACGTCGGCTGCCGCACCATCACTGGACTCCCTGGCGTGAGAGCAACTCTCGAGACACGTTAACACTGTTGCCCTAAATCCCAACCAATTCCACTTCTAGGGATGTCCAAACAGTGTCCCAAGGAACGAACCACCTTTGATACCAATTTGTCACGACCCGAACCTACCCAGGCTCGAACCGCAACTACCCCAAGCCCGCCTCCATAGGCCAGGGGCTAGCGACCAGCGCCAAAGGCACAATAACTCGCGGAGGCCTTTGCCTAAGCACCTGTACACACACACGCAGAAAACTGAATGCAACAGTGCAAAGTAAAAGTAAAGACAAGTAAAGAAAAGTAAAGGGAAACTGCTACATATATATATACCACAAAGTGCATCGACCACTACAAGTACAAAGAAAGCTAAAGGTACACTGAAAGGTAAAGGGGCAAAACACACGCCCAACCAAAAAGTGCCACAACCCGGCAACAGGTAAACAAAAGAAACTGCTGACGGGTCTCCCACCTGGAACCCGACCACGACCACCGCTCGCGGTCCAAGTTCCCAAGCCCTTACGCTCCACTGAAGTCACGCTCCACCTGTTCATCGTCTGCAAGGGCACACCAAGTGCGGTAAAAGCCCAAGAAGAGGTGAGTATAAAAATACTCAGTAGGATACCCCGAAGGCTCGAGGGAGCAACAAAAAGAGGTACCGAAGGGTGAGCAGTAGAGCGAACACAAAATTAAAGGAGTACAACAGAGAGTGCAGTAAAGATTCCAGCTCAACCCAACAAGAGGAAAGAAGGTAGACTCATCCAGACACAAGGAGCTGGAAACGGTGAGAAGATGAACTTCTCGTCGAGTCTTCGCTACCTATAGTAGGAGAGTAGACTCGTCCAACCGTGAGAAGCTAGACACGGAAAGCACGTGGCATACCCCGCGCGTCTTCGCCTCTCCTGGAAGGAGAGTAGCCAAACCCAAGAAGTGGGTGCCGGAAACAGGGTATATACATATGTATGCTCTGTCATGAAGCCCGAAAAAACTCGTAAGGGGATCTCTGTCCCATAGATCAGCCCAAGAAAGAGTAGCCAAACCCACGAAGTGGGTGCTGGAAACAAGGTTGGGCGAACCACCACTAGAGCACCTTCCTTTCTCCACGTTTAACAAGATCACGCAAGAGGATCCGCACAACCAAAAGGATTGCACCGTTGTAATCCTTGCGAAAAAACACGCGTGATCGACTACTTAATAGCCTCAAACGGATATCCGACGAAAAAGTCACCAACACCGTCTCACGCCCGAACGACGTCCCGTGATCCTGAGCCCCGGCCCCGAAAACAGTCGGGCGCATCGCACCATTGAGATCCCCTCGGGAAAACACGTCAAAAGCACTACTCACTTGAGTGCAATGTGTATCCGGAGAAAACGACGCATCCCAGCGCACCGCACACGAGCGGTGCCACATGAGACCCACAACCCGGTCCCGAAACTCAACGAACGGATCACACCATTGCGATCCTCTAGAAAAAAAACACACAAAATGGACTATACACTTGTCCAAAATGGTAGCCCGGTGATAAAGATGTAAATCACCGTCAACTCCCGAAACGGCCCTCACGAGGCCCGCACCATCGTGCGGAATTACATCGGGCAGACTGCGCCAACACGTTGCCCTCAGAAAAACACCCAACATAGACTGCTCGCACACCCCGAACGGACGTCTAAAGAAAAAGTCGCTACTAGCTGCACGCAGCTCAAAAGACGGGCCACGGGGCCCGCGGCTCATCTACGACTTCAACGCCTGAAACTGCCGTGGAAACCTCCGCCTCGATACCAGGGTCCCAACTCCACTGACGGCGCTCAAAACGGATGTCGGACGCGTCCACGCCGTCCAAAACAAGAATCTCGGGGATTACGCACGTCCACTTAAGGACACGCCGAGCCTCCGCGACCACTCGTTTCAGAAATTAAAAATTCCTGAAACAATCTCAAAAAGACCGTCTCTGCACTAGGTCCGCGCCGCCACAGACGACGCGCAAAACGGACGCCTGTAGCCTGAAATACGGGCGTCCAAAAATTTAAATGGATGAGGGGGACCCTGTTCGGCCGGACCGGCCCGGTCCGGCCGGTCCACCCCGCTCGAGCCAGCCCGCTTCGGCCAGCCTGTCGGGACTGCGGCCCAGCCGCGTCCCACGGATCACACTGCCCGCGCCGCGTGGGCGGTTCTTCCACCGACCGGCCGACAGGCTGGTCGGCCTTTCGACGCGGAGACCCGCGTCGCGCGGGTCTCTGCCCAGCCGCGGGGTCGCACAGCGCGACCCCAGCCCTCCTCTCGCCGGCTCCCGCAGCCGACGCCCTCAGCCGCCGCCGAAGTCTGCCGCCGCCTCCCAGATGCGCCGCCGCCGCCTCCTCCGACGCCCCGGCTGACCGCCTCTGCCCTGCTCTGCACCGCGCCGCCCTGCATGCCGCCTCCTCCACCGAGCCGCGCCGCCGCTCGAACTCGCCGGAACCCGAAAACCTGCAAAGTTCGGCGGATCATTGCGGATGCCACGGAGCTCGGAATATGAATCCAAAAGATGCGTTGGATAGGGAATTTACTCTAATACGCATTCATGGGCTTCTTTCAAAAATCCGACAGAGTTTCAATAAAATTAATTGAGTTCGAAGTAGGTGCAGTGAATGAAAACTCAAACGACAAATCCTACCTCGCGGGGCTTCGCCCGAAGCTTCGCGACGATCCGCCGGCCACCATGCCTCGCCGGAGCTGTCACGCCGGATTCTCGCCGGAGATGGAGGAGGAGGAGGGAGAAGAGGGGCTGCCAGGGGAAAGGGGAATGAGAGGAGGGAGGAGGGTGTGCTAAGCGTTTAAATAGAAAACGCTAAACCACCCGCCCGTCAGCCCGGACCCGAACTCTCAGCAGGGTCGAGGTTAAGTCTCCCCTAGCATAATAACCACCTCCCGAGCACAACAAAGGTCTCGGAATTTTAATCCATGATCCCGTTCAAAAGTTATAAAATTTAACGTCTGAAGCCGCTAAATTACGGAAACGCCCCTGGGGCCATTTTTCACAAACGGCCCGCACCCGCGAAACTTATACCCCTCTAAGGGAAAACGGCACATTCCGAACACAACAGTGCCCTCGGTTTCCCAATCCAAGCCACCGTTTAATAGATACCTGCGTTTCATCATTAAACGAATTAATTTAATTTATTTATCCGTTTAACGTTCTGGGAGCGGGGGAGGGGTCCAAACATCCCGCGCCGACAAGTTTTATGTCGCTCCTAGGGTAAAAACCCCATTCTGGACCCATCCGTACACTCGGATCCTTGATCCGGATCACCGTTTAGGAGTTATTACATTTATTTGGCGTTTCCAGTGTGAACGCACTGAAAATTTAATTCCGGCCACTCTGGGGCTCAGAATCGCACGCCTTTTGAAGGCACTGCTCTGAAATATTATCAAGAATATTCCAAAGTCTTTCTCAGCAAAAACTGGGTTCTTATAATAACAAAAACATTTGTATTATAACTATCATATGAAATGTAAATACTTCATCCATAAACCATGAATGGTATAAAAATAACACATCCACAGTCAAACATATCACAAAACCTTCAACACAATATAGATGCTTTGTATCATAAAAAAATCAACTTCAAATAAGCATAAAATCCATCAAAGAATGTTGACCTAGATGAAATCAAAACTCTTTTTAGAGAAATAACTCTTTTTATTTTTAAATCATTTAAGAGTCATATATTTATAAAATAAAACATTTTCTTTGAAAATATTCTTATAATCTTGTAAGGGATGCTTTGACGATTTTATAACGGTGGAAAATAGCTGCACCCGACGTATAAGTTAAAAAAACATTCTTACCTTAATTCCGTCGAAAAGGTTAAAAAGAGCCTTGTTTCGAAAATGACGGAAATATTCCTTTATAAACCACTTATAAAATTCAACAAGGGTATAAATGAATTTAAACCATATTCTAGTAAATAGTAAAAATGTTTTGAAATAAATTTTTAAGAAACATGGATGTGGATGATAAAGAAGTCCCAGTAGATTATTACATATAAACAACCTCAGATAATGAAGAGATTGCAATATAAACCCTCACCATGTAATTTTCCTTGGTTGGGGGTAGTTTAAACTCCTGTATAATGGTGAAATATAAACCCTCACCACTGATATACTTCACCCTCCAAACGGTAAATAATAAGACTAACCTTTTGATTGTATGAATACCCCATGACATCAGAAATCTTCTCTAGTGCTTTAATCCATCCTTCAGCTAGAACAGGGTCAGATGATCCTCTGAAAGATGGGGGATGTTGCCTCATGAAATGTTCCACCACTGACATGTTCCTCTGTTGTTGATTTGGCTGATATGGTGCATGGATACCACCACCATTTATCGCTTGAGTCAACTGCGCCATTACTGCAAAAAACTGTTCAGTTCCAATTCTGACTATCTCAGGATGCTGATTCAGAATGTTATTTCTTTTTGTATGCCTTCCTAGCACTACTTCCCTGTATCCTCTGCGGAAAAACATTCTAAACAAACATTTTTCAAATTAAGAAACATGGTAATATTCAAATTCTATATAATTTCAATTTCACCATAAAAAAATATTTTTGGATTATCATTTAATAAAATTCTAACTCTTAAAGTTATCTAAGCCGACCACGGATACAAACTATAAGGCCACTGCCTTAAACCTTACTTAATCTTGAGTTATTACAAGATTACACATTGAGAATCTTTTCAGGTTTAGAGTTTTAGAGAATTTGAACATAAAACTTGCGTTACATTCAACATTTAAACAAAGTGGTTACATAAAGATAGTACTCATTTTTCCCATCAACGGAAATATATTTAAAATAAAACATGGATTCATCTTGACACTTCCTTGACACTATAATCTTATCATGTACCTTTCCCTTGACCTGTGAAAAACATTTCAAAAAAACATGGGATGAGCATAAAAATGCTCAGTATGGGTTATAAAAATATTGAAAGGAAATATAAGTTCATATATACATAAGAATGAAATCATACATTACCCATAAAACATAAGCACTTTAACATACCTCATCAAATCATGAATAAATCATAGAAATCATAAGACATAAAGGTAACTTGCGACATTCATAACATTCTTACGTAGGGAGTAACCCTCTCGGTTACGTTTGGAATACCCGTCACAGTATATTCCCTAAATCTCTTCGGAGAAACCTTAACGTTTCACTCCATCACGTTACCCAGTGCATTGGAGAGCTATATCGGGCTCACCCGCCCTTAGTTTACCACGGAACCACCTGTCTTCATAACAATGCCCAAGAACCATAACATAATCGTATCACATAAAACATGCATAAAGGAAACATAATATTTCCACATTTCAATCACAAGATATCAATACAACACATTGATATTATAAAACAATTATCAAAACCATTTTAAATACCAAAATAAAAGAAAAGTAAAACATGGTGTTTATTTTTCATTTAAAAAAAGGTATGGCTTGTAGAGGAATCTGAAACTCAAATAATGGTCACGGCGGCAGAGAAGTCATTGTCGTCGCATACGTACGACAAAAACATTCCCTTTTGTCATTTTGTAAAATTCTTCATATAAAAAATATTCCTTTTGGATAAACATAAAAGTCAAAGGGGTTTATACACCATATAAAAGAAGGTTGTGTATAAAATAAAATATGCCTCAATGAAAGGAGATTGAGATGAAGTCCCATACCTTGGGTCCGACATGACTCGATCGTTCTTTAATGTACTGAATAATAAACTTGAGTTAATATCTACTTTCTTAAGAACCTTTATCAAGTTCATTATTCCTTCTATATCACTTATTACCATGTTATGAACATTATGTAATTATTTAAGTTAATAACGGTCATTTTAATGATCATTGGTATTTGAGTCAAAATATGCTCTTTGTAATTACAAGTTGTTCATGTATCCATTATATCCAGAGTTATAATCATGATGTATATATAATATATATAATATATATCCAATATATACATGCATTTATAATATTACATAATCATTTAGAGGTAAGAAATGAAATGCACCGTTCATGGAGATGGTAAGCCGTACGTACGCATGAACGCTACTTTCATTTCTATTTCGTATTTTATAAAATGAAATTATAATGATATAAAGGTGTATTATAATTCCAGTGTAATATCATATATAATATCATAACTCCATTCTTTATACATCCCACATATGGTATTAACGAATCAAATCACTTTGAGGGGGCGGTAGTCCGCACTTCCTTAAATGAAGATACCGCGTTTACCCATAATGGAAACCATAAAGGTATGAACAAAATGAAAAATACAGAATATTAAGGAAAACATAAATATATTATATATCATATATAAATATAGTTTCATCTTAATGGACACCTTTGAAGGTGTTAAAATAATGTTGAACAATCATCGTTTTGGGAGGCCGAAATTCGCCATCCACGGAAACAGTATGTTCTTTAACCATTAGATGTAGGTGTGTGTATGTGTAGCTCAAATACGTCTTATAACAACACCCTAGTATATTTAAGATACTGTAGTTGTTACAAAAGAAATGAATAAAAAGAGTTTAGGGGGTTTGAGAAGTAAAATAAAACAAAAGACTCAAGTGAAGACATTACCTTAAAATCGGGTAACTCCCTTTGGATTGAGCTCAAAGGCTTCCTCGGGAAGACTTCTGCCCAAAGTGAGTCTTCAAGGAGTAAGAGAGGGATGTGGAGAGACAAAATGGGCAGGTTTTGTCAAATCCAAAGGCTTTTGAAGTGTGGGTAAGGAGGTAGAGGTGGGGGCCTTTTATAAGAGGAGAGGAGGGGCACTCTTGGAAACTAAAGAAATGTTACCTTATTTTAAAATGATTTTCTGATTCAAAAGGTCCCAAATTGATATAATTAGAGGGTATGGTGATAAGGGTTCGCAAACAACCCATCCAATAGGTTTTTGACATGTGTAGGTTATAGATTTTACATTTTCATTTCATTTTATTTAAATCCTTTATTAATGAGGTAATCGCTGCATCATCATGATGTCATTAAATAATTTAATATATTTAAAGTATAAAAATTATAAAAAAAATATAATGATGTATGAAATATTTTTAGCTTTCTAATGAATATTTATAGTAAAAAATCTGACTTGTATAACCCCATGTAAAAATTGTTTTAGTAAAACATCTCATGTTTGTGTCCTTTTTACTTTTACATTAAATAAAAAGTTATTTATGTCATTTCCCAACCAATGTGGCTACATGGGTTCCCCAAGTTGACCCATGGATTTCCTTGGTCGGTCATGAAAAATCCAATGATGGTAGGACATGTGTCAAGCTCATCTCATATTATTAAAACATTATTTTTACCTTAAACTACACTAATTACCTCTAATCGCGATTAAGAACTTAAAAGTTACTATTCACCATTTTTTTAATCTCAATGAAACAAAATTTACTTCTTAATGAAAACCATGTATGTTAGATTTTTGAAATTCAAAACCCAGAGGTGGTAAAATTTCATTTAAACGAAAAATCAGTTTTTTAAGTACCACTTAGTGGTTTCACTATTTATCAAAAATTGAAGTTTTTCAGAAAAATACCAAAAATTCACCCTAAGCTATATTTGATATTATGAATTGAAAAATGATTTTTAATTTAAAAAATTCAAAACATATAAGTTCCATTAATTAATTTAATAATTAATTCCCGCTGTCAGAGAAAATAGCGTGTTTTTATGAAACAATAAGTATCAAAAGATTAACACTAGTTTAAGTCCAATTTCAAAGTGAAATTAATTCCAATGACCACTATTAGATTAAATGGTAAAAATATATTAAAATTTCACTTTAAAACCAATTCAAAAGATAATCTAATCATATAAATAAACTAGATTAAAAAGCAATTTTGATGTAAAATGCAGTATTTTTCACTATTCATTAAAAAATGAACATTGTCAGAAAAATACCAAAAATTCACACAAAATAAATTTTCATGTCCCAATCATAAAGAATAATTTTATTTTGACAAACATAGCTTATAAAATTGTCAAAAGATATATTTAAAAATGGTTTTCCGTCAAAAGTCAGTAAAATAATCTTTTAAAAATATTAGTGTATTCCATGCTTAAGATTGGATTTAATCTCATTTTAAGCCTCTAAAACACTATCTAATTCACTAATAGACATAGATAAAAATATCTATTATTCATTACTTACTTGGGATGTTAAAACATATGTTATCGAACATACTGTTCCCTTAAAATCTAGTGGTGTTACATTCTAATAATAATTATTAAATTGCATCCTCCCAATTAGAAATTTTACATTGAAAATAAATGGTTTTTATTTTAAAATTATTTTTCTGGAAACCATCATCATATTAAGGCTTTAGAAAAATGATCTCTTAAAAAAGGTAAAGGAAAATTTAAATCTCACCAAAATAATAGGTTTCAAAATAAGAGAGTATTATTTGGAAGTGAAATCTTAGAAATAAAAAAAGAAATATTACTATCATACTTTAATAGAGAGTAATATATAACATGGACACTTACCATTATCCCAGTTTGTGAGGTCATGACCAGTGCATCCAAAATACATAAGTTCTAATCCGGGTGGAGACATAATATACGGGGATTGTAGTAGTACTGTAGCAGGTACTGTAGTAAAAACTATAGAAGGTACTTTTTGGAAATGTAATAGCCATAAATATTCATTTGTTTGGGCTATTGGGAAACTGATTTGGGAATCAGGTCCTCTACGGTCTTTGGGAAAGCTAAGGCATTCGATCAGTATGGATTTTTGGCCACCTCATGGCATTTTTTTCACCTAAAGGCCTTTGATCCACCTTAATGCTTTTGGGCCACCTAAAATTGAGCTCAATGTAATAGGATGACTCTAGAAGGAGAAAACATTAGATGAGGATTTAGAGTATGTAAATTCACTACAAGATAAGCTAAAAGATTGGGAATAATGGGAGGGTATGGATATTCCATCAGGACTAGACTATGCATGCATGAGAAGCCTAGTTGAATAGTCATGAGAAGGTGGAGAGTTGGCACTGTGATGTAGTAGCTGGTGAGGAGTATTTCATGTAGTTATAGTCTAGATATTTCTCATAAGACCTACATGTACTGTAATATATAAGCCTTTGGGCCTTGTAATGGTTCCCCCTATTCCCTTTAAAGGATGATTATATAAATCAATTAAAAGAAGGGTCTCAGGCCAATTCGGTGATATTTTAAAAATATATTAATTTATCTTTATTTAATTTTAACAGATAATGTTACTGGTTTATAATACTTTTACTAGAGTTGAGGCTTTTTCATATTTTATATAAGGAGAATAGGGGAGATATAATAAAATTGGGTTTTATGGTTTCACCCATTAAACAATTTCCACTATAAAATTATATGTTTTCTCAATGTGTCAATAAAATTAAAGAATATGATATTTATATTAATCATATATGATATTCAAAATGAATATATCCTTTATCTATCATACTATTAAATTAAAAAATCTATGTTATACAAAATAGGTTAACACATATGCTAGTAGTACGTGGAAAAAAATGTCAACATTATATTCTGGGTTAAAGATTTGCATCATTGTATGATGTGATGGGTTGTCACCCAAACTATGGGTTGTATTTTTTTTATAAATCTATATTCATATAATTTTTAAAGAAATTATTTAAATAAATATAATTTATTAATCAATAAATAATGGTTTTTACCAAAAACAATTATTTAAAATGCTTTATTTATCAATCCAAAAATAAAATAACCCAAGATTCATAATTCTTTCATGGAGCCCTTGGTAATCCAGTGATAATGTCCGTATTAATTTAACAAATTTCTCTATGAAATGGAAATCCTTAAAAAATTATTTCCTGAATATGTAAAAATCATTTTTACACGATGTGTAAAAATTTCTTCGTTATTCCTCAAATTATTTTAATCCAAAATATGGTCGGAACATGTAATCCAATATATATAAAAATATTAATCTACTAACCTCATATAATTTTCAACTAAAATCATTTCAAAATAATTTATCCAAATAAACCTCCAATAATATTGAGATCCAAAAAATTCAAAACATGATTATTGAATTCACAAAATAATCTTACCATTAATCTCCCAAAAAACAAGATGTCTATATTAGTCAACGCATAACAAAATTTCCAATACACTTATAATGTGTAATATTGAAACATGGTAATAATTATAATTATCCTAAATCATTATTGAAGACATGACTACTTCATTATTTCTTAAATAAAACGTTTATTATTTTATTTATTTAATAAATAAAAAAAATCTCAACTCCAACAATGTTATAATGAAGATCATTTTATAAAAGTATTTAATATTCTCAAAGGTAAATAATATTTCAATTCAACATTATGATCTTGAATCCATGAATATTTTAATAGATATCCTTCCTTCAAACATGTGTTATGAAAAATATAAACATTCCATTGAAACACTTTACATAGTCATGGAAAATATTTAACATATTCCCTAAATTAATTAAAGATAAATTAATGCAATAAAATACTTATACATTTGAGAAATCATATAATGATAATTTAATACAACATATATCATGAATCTAAATCACATGAAAAAATTCATTGCCTTTCTGTTATATCAATAGAATACTCTTGACCTTGATTCCTTAGCTTTTTTTGATTTATATTACCTTGACTCTTTGTTCATTCGTTTTCATACTACCACATCTCCTTAAAGATGAATCATTACACATTTACATATTCATTCATCAAATTTCAACCATGATCCTAGTGGATATTATCTCCTCAGATGTAATAAAATCACATTCCATTTCGACATATATTAGGGTACTTCATTCCATAATGATCATATGAGTGAAAATCCATTATTCCCTTCATAAATATATCATTATTTAATCAATCAACCAATTTTTTTTATAGTTTTTTCATATATATAAGACTCAAAAAAATATTCTATTTCTTTATGAAACATGATATTATATCCATATTTAGGTTGATAATGATTTGAAAACTAGATCCCTTTAAAAAAAGATTAATCATATCAATAAAACGGACCATAAAATTTATGCTACGTAAGTTATCTGTGGAATTCCATTATAACCTTTTAAAGTTATATTCATACATAGAAACATTATCACCCACTTTATATTTCATAATTAATAAATGTATCTCTATATCAAGTCATTATTATCATGGATAGTATGTTTCCATTGAATTTTCCTTAAAATCCTACCATTCCATGTTTTTTATTTCTTCAACCTCCTTAGTGTTAAAAATCTATTAAAACCATTGATTCCAAACAACATGTTTATGATAAAATACAGTAGAAAGCATCTCTTATTCATTACATCCCATTGAAATAAATATATTTTCTATGTAACCTTTCCATTTTATAGATACAAATGGATTAATATATATAGTAAATGATAGAGGATGATGTCAAATGAAGTTGTCTAATATCTTTATTCCAAGTTTTAGATCAAAAATAATCCCCATATAAGAATTTTTGTTACTGATAACCTAAGTCATCTATATCTGTATAATTATAATTTTTTTTATCTCTAGATGTAGTTCATACTCCCAACATATCTCCAACTTTATCTTCGATATCAATCATATGAGGGATATTCCTACAAGGATTACATGCATTGATACAGTTCCTACACCCTCTTCTATAATTTATTTCTATATAGTGTCATATTTATATTAGATCATTACATTATAAAACATAATATATAATCTCAAAACTAGTTATCATAAATTTGGAATTTTGTTAAAAATAATTTCTATATATTATTCTTTGTTTCTTTTAATGTATTTTAAAATTATTTGATAATGTATCATTCTATAATATATATTTTATAAAATCATGTTCTATATATTAAAACTGAAATTCATTTGATTACTACTGTAAATCCCCTATCCATTTTAGCCTATAGTTAGTGGTTAATTTATTAAAATAGCAAACTATACTGGGAATCTCATCTCGAATGACTGAAATGTATAGTTGTTCTGTAAAAATATATATATATTATAATTTTTTTTGAAAATTGAAAATATTAAATAAATAGATAATCCTTTGAGGACAACAGTATTCTCTTACCTTTACCTTAAATTTCAATAAAAATAAAATTATTCAAATCCTAGGAAAAAATATAACATAATAATGGGATGTGCTCGGATTCATAGAAAGCATATGTATACTGAGGAAGATATCATAAATGATAACTAGAAATTATTTAAACATAAATTAAAATAAACACATTCCATTTAATCAATAACGAGATACTAAAATTTCTAAAATAAAATAGTGTCAAATAATTCGATATAAATAATAAGATGATATGTAAAATTGTTCCATGGATATTAATCTAATCAAAAAATATAACTAAAATAATTAAGTAATGTCATTATTATATAATTTAAAATACCAAACATCTAAAACACACTATCAAGGACTCACATAAGATGTATAAAATTAAAAAAGGAAACACCTCCGCCAAAACCCAATCATGTTTGTCTCATGAGAAATAATGATGAATTGATGGGATATAGCTTACCCCACCAATCTTTTATTAATTTTAATTAATTCATCATATCGAGTGTGTGATAAAAAATAAATATATAAATTTTCATATAAACTATAATATGAAATGTAAATAAATTTCTTAAATATGTAAACATAATGATATCCTCTCTAGAGTAATACAGTCAGTGGTATCAAAATAGTACAACCTTTTTTGAACTAATCATAAATTTTTAAAAAATATTTAATATACTATCATAATATATCGACCTTAATTAATTATAATATTCAAAAATGGATATTTAAAAATATGAAAATACTTTTAAAGATATCACTGATAATTATTGAAGAAAATACCATTCCCCACAAAAAAGATAATTTTATTAAAATTCTAATTAGTTATAAAAGAAAATGACATTATATAAAATAATGATGTAAACATGTGAATTATGTATTAAAGAATTTTTGAATAATGACTGTGGTAAAATACACTCTAGGAGTATATGATTCTATAACATTCTATTTTTCTTTGAGTTTGAAAATTTATAAAGAAACATTCATAGAAAATGAAAACATATACCATTCATTACATTTTTTAAAGTTGATACGTTTTTCAAAATGAAGAAAACATTTATAGAATAATATTAAAAAAATTAGAATAATATTTTTAAATCATAGACTTGTGGAAAAAAAATTTAAAAAAAATTAACAATAAAAATTTTAAAACAAATTTTTTTATAAATATTATTTCATTTTTGTGAGAATTAATAAAATTTATAGAATATGTGTCTTAACTATAAACACAATAGATTTAAATAAAAAAATATATTAAAAATTAATATAATAAATAATATTAGTATTTCATATTAATGGAACTATTATTTTAACCTGTAGAATATAAAGTATGTTAATAATTCAATTTCCACAATATAATCAGTCAAATCATATACACCATTATAGTAATTATTATGAAATGAAAAATTAAATACAATGAATATAATAATATAAATTATATGATATATAATATTTATTTATTTTATCCAAATGGTATAAATAAGTGGCCAATAAAGAATATATCTCAAAAAATGAAAAGTGAGATGGGAACCCCTTACCCCAGACAACAATTTTGTTTTTTAAAATTAAAATTCATTTAAGAACATATATATAAAGTTTTTAATTCATTATAGGACAATATTAATATTTATAATAACTTATATGATACATTTATAACTACTTATCACCCATTCATTAATATTATTTCATTATTTTCTTTGTTTCACATGAGTTTGTTTCACTGTTTCATAATCAGTTCACTTGTGTATAATTATGTATTTTCTTATAAAGTGGAAATAATATATTGAATTTAATTTTGTTAAAGAAAACTTATAATGTTAAGTGGTTGAATATATAAATTGAATTTCTTACATGAGGATAATTTTTTTGATGAAATGTTATTGATTAATATTGAGTTATATTTGGCGGATTTTACGACCATCAAAAACTAGTTTCTTTTTATTTAATATTATGTTTACATATTAATTATAGAAAATTAAATAGGTTATTATATACATATTATAATTTTGTTTAAAAATAATTATACTTTTATGACCAGCCAGGAATGTGGTAATGGAAAAATAAAAATCTTTTTCCATGACGACAGTTAACTGACATAATTTAGACAATTATATTTTTTAATATAATAAGAGGTGTTAATAGATTAAATGGATATAATATATTAAATTAAAAATTAAAAAATTAAATTATATAAATATAAATTTATTTATTTATCCTTGATGTATTTAGGTGGAAAAGATAAATCAGTAAAATAAAAAAATTATGTGAGGTTTTTTGAGAAAGTTATCTCTCGAATATCACCTCCTTGAGGGACCCTTTAATGAGCACAGAATTGGTTTTTGGATGAAACCATATGAAATTTTATGAGGGGATTATGGTAATGATATGTTTTGGAAGTGACATGATGATCTTCAGTGATTTTTATGAGAAATGAATTTTTGAGGAGTGGTCTTTGTACATGAGGGGTGAGTTTATGTGATTGAATAATGATTGTTTTATATATATAGAAAACCATATTTGGGTGGAGTTAATTATAATATATGTTGATAATTAATGTTTAAATTTATTGTTAGTTTCTATAAAAAAATATAAACCACTTTATTTTTTATTATGTTTTTATGAATTTTATTCATTAACATTATAACGTTAACATGTTGCATTATTTCACCTATACTGCTGCAAATTATATTAAAATAAATTTTTTTTGTATTGAAATTAAAATGCCTATATAACCTATTGAATACCTCCATATTATAAATGTATAACCAATTTTTCCTGATTTAATTTATAGAATATATGAAAATAAATTGTCACCTAGTTATGTTTATAACACATGAAACATATATTTTAAGGATAAAATTGTGGTTATCAAAATTTCAAACCATGAATTACAATTAAAATACATAATTTATTATGTCCTGACATAAATAAATTTTTATCATGAATAATTATTTATAAATTAAAAATTATATTCATATAATAATAATTTTAGTAAATTTATTGTATTTTGTAAAAAATGTATTTTCACTTTTTTAACCCAAAAATCAACTTTTATAGAAAATTACCAAAACATTATCCAATCTTTATTTTGATGGGATGACTTAAAAAATTTACGTTGTATAATAAATTTTTTAAATGTATCAAAATAAAATTATATTTTTTTACAGAATACGATATTAATCACTTTTTGAGGAAAACATATATTCCATGAATAAAATGACTTTACAAAAAACAATGAATTCATTTTCAAAGAATTATTAAATTAATAAAAAAATATAAAAATTAATGTTTAATTAATAATATAGTTCATCATTTATATAATAACCCATTTTGGATGGGGTGGTATAGGTGGTTGGTGGATTATTGGGTGGTCATGGTGTCAAGTCCTTGGGCTAGCGATTTGCATTTTTTCTCTTCCATGAATCTGTGTCTCTTTCACGACTGTACCCATTTTTTATGTAATCATATGCACAACCATATATTTTAATGTATAATTTATATCAAGCATATTAATATAATAATTTTTGGGAGTTTTTATTCTTCAATTTATATAAAAAAATATATCCAATATAGTATATTTTTAAAATCTCATGGTTTTATATTTTTCAAGAATAATAATTTTAGTTTTGATATCAATTTACTCAAACTAATAACATATAATTTGTTTTCATCCTTACTCCCCATAAGATTAAATTTTTTTGAATCCATGAATGAATTAATTGAGTATTATAATATCAACAACATTCATAGTACCAATATTAGTTTTGTCATCCTATTTGAACATTCACAGTCATCATGCCCTAGTTATTTAAAAACATGCATGCACATAATAAATTTATTTATATCGACTAAACTTTATATCTAAAACTAGTAATGTTTATTTTATTTTATTGGTGTTTCCCTTTGATCAAATATCCCTCTTTATCTCATTAACACGTTAGAATTTAAAAATCAACAATTATTTAATCATTTCCAATTCAATTTATACTAGGATTATCAATCATTATTATATATTTATTGAACCATTCCAATAATTTTTTTATCCCCATAATACTTAAATATCAACAATATAATCTCTTCCACTTTTGATAAATAATCCAACCCATATATATATATATTTTATATTTAATTAATAATCAATATCTATAGACCACAAATATAAAAAAAATTACATTCATGATAACTACTTGATGTATCATATTATCAACAACCATTAAAAAATTCCTAATCCTCAGAGTTTCAAAAATTATTTTCAATTTTTAAATTTTCATAACATATCATTTTATATAAAAGGGAACTTATTCTAACATAAATTTGATGCTTTATTCCTAGATAACATTTTTGATAACTAATTGTCATCATGGTTTTCCTCTTCTATAGGGTACATAAAATTTGATGAAAATTTTTTTACAAGTAATTAAATAAAACACATAAAATCTAATTTATCATAATATCGAATTTTCTATTGTCAAATACTTCTTCTAATTAGTGGAATCTGATTTTAGATTTGCATATAATGGACATTAATTTAATATAATCATGTTTTATACCCTTAATAAAATATATTTTTTTGTAAATCAAATATTTTAGGGAAATATATTTAATTCTCTTATTTTAATGAAATAAAAATAATTCCACATTCTATAGATGACCAAGACAAAATTCATGTAATCTAATAGAAATTAAATATTGTAACGATATTTATGATATAGATAATTCCCCAAAAATAAATATTATATAATAAAAAACTCTTCCCAATCCGATTTTTTTTTGTTTCTATAAAAATATTATGGGCCTCATAAATTCATCGAATCATGTAAAAATAATTCATATTCAGAATTTTATGTTTAAAATTTACATTAAATTTGGAATTTATGATATAAAGTTTTTTATATTATTCTCTATAATACTATTCATGAATAATCCAAATCTTGCTCAAAATTATTTTTTTATCTAGGATGAAATCTAAATTTTTACTTATCTATTGAAATTGAATTTATATTAATTTTTCAAAAATAAAAATAAATATCTTTTTCATTCTACTAATTTTAGAACATCCCTAATCGAAACCAATGAGAAATCATATTTCACAATGTACAAAACATAAATTTCTAAGAATAATATGCTTGGAATAATTATCTCAAAGTAAAAAATAAAAAATTTCTTATTAGATATAAAAAGGGAATTTATATTTATCAATCTAATTTGGTGGAAGATAGATTTAAAAATTCATAAATCTGCAATATAAATAACTTTTCACACAAAAATATAAAAAAATTTGATTTATATTAAGAATAACATTAACATGGCACGTAAAATTTTTTATAAACAACAAAACCAGTGGTGGTGATGTTCCAAAAGAATTCATCTATAATGTAATTAGATATTTATTTTTTATTGTTTATCTAAAATAATATTTTTTTTATATATCCCTAAAATAAACCTAACATCAAAATTTTGATATTCAATAAAAATCAAAATTGGTTGAATAAATTTAATTCAGTTACCTCAATGAATATTCCACACAACCAAAATCGTAATACTGATTTATAGTGTTTTCCATTTAAAATGAATGGTGATGCCCTTGTATGGACATGTTTTTGCATTTTTCATATGATCTACTAGTGTCATCTATTTATGATAATGAGAGGTGTTTAATTATGAAATTGAGTGAATAAATATATATCCCAATAAGATTTATATATTCACAATGAAAACATTTTTTCCCTAAAATTTTATAGAATATAATGTATTTAACTATCATCAATAATTTTTATAATGTTGTTCACAATGTATTAATTTATCTCTTAACCATCATTCATTGATACTATAAAACTCAATAATTTAGAGCCTCTATTTCATGACATGATTTATTTTCTATACATACAACAATTTATCAAAAAAATTATATGGATTTTTTATCATAAAAAAATAAAATAAATGTTGTAAAATATTGTTTATCCCATATAGTCCATAGTCATCACGAAATTTAGTTTTAAATATTCTCTATCTAATGATTAAAAATTTAAGAATGTTTTATACAAAAAAAAGAATATTCATATTATTTCATAGTATTATTATCCTTTACATATATTATCTATTATAACTCAATAATTAGTCAATATAATCTTTGTATGATCTAAACACTATATTAAATATTTATTTTAATTTTAAATTCAAAGTCAAACATACATATCATTATTCAATAACTTAAAATTTACCTTCATTAATTTAATCATATTTGGATATATGCATCACCTTATTAAAATATTAAATAGATTTTGAAATGTGAGATGAATAAATCCATAAGTCACAATGAATTATAGGTGAACAAAAAAATTTATATATTTATTGAAAATGACATCATGTTTAGTTGGAATACGGAATATTATCAATAAATGGAAACAAATTATCTAAATAATTATATATAATTTCATGAAAAAAGATCAAAAAGGAAAATAATGGTGTTTAATGATGTTTTCTCCCACATATATATAAATATGTTCAATATTTTTACTTATCTTGAGAAACCATGATATTTTTAGAATGACCGTGACCACCATCGATTGCCTATTTTTTTACTTTCCATTAATTTTTCTTTATCATTCAACCATAATCACTTCGAATTTGACTTAAACATGGTTTTAATATTCAATATTTTATCATAAAACTCTATTTTTTCCTCTAGTTTTGTGAAAATACATTAATCCATTATATGGATGGATTCCCACTATCTTATATGGATTTTAATGTTAATATCTATTAATGAGAAAATAAAATATACTAATTTTTATCAAAACCATAATATTTTAATTTATTTGAGATAAATGATGATATGGTTTTCTATACACCAGTTTATATTTTATTAAAAAAAGTTAAAATAATATTTAATCATGAAAATATATTTTAAACATCAAAATATATTTTTTTCTTATTCTATTTGTTAAATAAACACTTTACTAACCATTTATCACCCTTTAAATTACCTGATTATCTTAATTACATGTTTGGATGAATGTGGTTTAAATGTTATAAAAAATAACACACCACATTAATCCCAATAACTTTTTCAATGTTAAAAAAATAACCAAAATATAAACAACATTATTTAATAAGAAATAACAACAAAATAAAAAGGAATCATCCTTGAAAAACATAATATAACATCCCAGGTACATAAATAATATTACATTCTAATGTTTATTAATATTTGTGAATAAAATGTTAATACTTATTTAAAGGGAATGCTATGCTTGATGGCATACCCAATACGCAACAATGAGTTTCTTTGAAATCTTACGTTGCACACTAATAATATAAAATTATTATAATAGATAACACCTAGCTATTTTATTGGAGGTAATGAACAGAAATAACTAAAAAATGATTACATATTTTTGTCAAATATTTTTACATTTATCCAATAAATGTTATAGGCTTAAAATCCAAATGAATCCAATTTTAAGAATAAATACTCTTATATTTTTAAAAGATTGTTTTACCGCCTTTTGATGGCGATCCTTTTTTAAATCTAACTTTTGAAAATTTTATAAGCTTTATTTGTCAAAATAAACTAATTCTTTATGATTGGGATATTGAAATTTACTTTGGTTAAATTTTTGGTATGTTTTCGACAATGTTCATTCTTTTTAATGAATAGTGAAACATATTGCATTTTACATCAAAACTGATTTTTCATCTAATTTAAATTTATGGATATATTATCTTTTTAATTGGTTTTAAAGTTTAATTAGAATATATTTTTACAATTTAATTCAATGGTGGTCATTATAATTAATTTCACTTTGAAAATCGACATAAACAAGTGCCAAACGTTTCAATGATATTGCTTCCAAAAACCCGCTATTTGTTTTGACAGTGAGAATTAACAATATGATTTATTAATGAAACTTCTTTGTTTTGAATTTGTTAAAATGGACATAATTTCTGAATTTGAAATATAAAATATAGCTTAGAATTAATTTTTGGTATTTATCTGATAATGATTTTTTAATGAATAGTGAAAAATATAGTTTTTAATTCAAAACTACCTTTTCATCCAATTTATTCATATATTTATATTGTCATTTTAATTATTCATAAAGTATAATTGAATTATGTTTTTATCAATTAATAAAATTTTCTTTCATTAGAAGTAATTTCACTTTTCAATTGGATGGAAAAACAAGTCAATCTTTTGATAAATTTAACTTCTTAAAAACCCGTCTTTTGTTTTGACAGCGAGATTTACTTTTAAACTAATTACTACAATTTATGTGTATTTAATTTGATGAAATGGATTCCAAATTTTGATTCAGATAATCCAAATTATTAAATTAAGACTCTTTTGTGTTTGGACATTATGAATAGTAATGACGGTAATTATCTTTAATTATCGTGTTTAATTAGTAATCGGGTAATTAAGGGTAAGAAAATAATATCATAAAAATATAAAATGACCCCAAAATGTGTCCTAATTCAATTTGTTGTGTCCTGTCCGACCATGGGATTCCTTGTTCCAACCTTGGGACCCCATGGAATCACTTTAGTGTGATAGTGACCTTTTATCATATTTTTTTAAAGAAAGGAAAATGTAACCAAAGTATGTAACCCCTAAGTAAAATAAATTTAATTTTGTCTAAATAAACTCTCTATTAGACTATAAGTAGTAATTGGAAATATAAAAATATTTACTACATCATGATATTTTTTTATAATTTTGTGACATTAAATAAATTATTTTATTTATGACACCGTGATAATACGGTGATTACCTCATAAATGAACGATTTAAATAAAATGAGAAGATAGGGTGAAATATAAGTCTTAAACATGTCAAAAACCTATTGGATGGGTTTATTTCTAAACCTTATCACCTTATACACGAAATATATCCTTTTGGGACCTTTAAAATCCGAAAATCATTTTATAATAAATTAAAATTTTATAACTTTCCAAGAGTGCCCCTCCTCTTCTCTTATAAAAGGCCCTCACCTCTACCACCTTACCCACACATCTCAAGCCTTTGGCTCAACCAAAACATGCCTATTTTATTTCTCCACATCACTCTATTAATCATTGAAGCCTCACCTTTGGCAGAATTCCTTTCAAGAAACCCTTTTGGTTCAAACCAAGAGAAGTTACCTAATTTAAAGATAATGTCTTCACTTGTGTTCTTTTGTTTTATTTTGCTTCTCCAAACCCCTAAACTATTTTTATTCCTTTATTTTGTAACAAAACCAGTATCTTAAAAATACTAGGCTGCTGTTATTTGAAGTATTCTAGCTACACTTACACACATCTCCGTCTAATGGTTAAAGAACATACTGTTTCTATTGATTGTGAATTATTGCCTCACGAAACGATGATTGTTCAATCTTCTTTTGACACCTTTCATGGTGGCCATTATGATGTCACTATATTTTATATAATATATATATGGTATTTATTTTTTCCATATGCTTCTGTATTTTATATTTAAAACATACCTTTATGCTTTTTATGTTGTGCAAATGCAATAATTTCATACGAGGAACTGTGGACTACCGCCCCTCAAGTGATGTGACACGTTCATGCAATACATGGAATGTATAAAGAATGAAATTAATTAAATTTTGTAACAAATCTAAAATATATATTATACTGGAATTATAATATATATATATATCTCAATTATTTTTAATTTCATTAATATGTCAATAAATGAATGTAGCGTTCATGCGTACGTACGACCTACCGTATCCATGTACGGTGCATTTCATTTTTTTATATCCAAAAGCTATTGAGTAGTATAAAATTAATATGTACTGGAAATATAAGATATTTAAATCATTAATAATATTCTGGAGATGATTTACTTATAACTACATGGACAATCATTTTCAAACAAGTTCATTTTTGACTCATGTGCCAAACATCGACAAAAATGTCTGATATGAACTCACATTATCAACCCATTATTATAACATTATAATCTGTGATATGAACAGAATAATAATCATTAAAGTAGGACCTTAATTAATTATAAACTAACCAAAGTTTATTATTCAGGAATATAAAGAAACGAACAAGACAAGTCAGACTTGAGGTAAGGGATCCTACCTCTCTCTTTCTTTTTAAATACTCTATTTTATGTAACTTACTTTAAGCTCCACTTTATTATGTTGGGGGATGTTATTTTATATTCCTATTGTTGTAAATTTTATTTTAATATTATGAGAGACCCTATTTTATCGCATCAATCCATTTTTTGATGTTTTATGTGGAGTCATTATGCTGCAGAATTTTCAAAAGGGGATTTTCATCTCACTTTTTATTCCCGTGAGAGTAATGCTACATTGGCCACTATTTCCATTTGTGTGGTGTATGTACTGCCAATTATTTTACTATTTGTATAATATAATCTCATTTATTGGTAGTTACATCTTCATTGTATGACCCTTCTTTCATGGGGTGTACGTTTCGAAAGTTTCCCAAATCGGTAAGGGAACCTTTCACACTCCTCTTCTAAAAAGACTTATTTTGTTATGTATTTTAATTTACATATTTTTATTTTGGGATATGTTCATATATATAATTATTGATGAAAATTTTATTTTCAAGTGATGAGATACCATTTTATCTCTCATCAATTAATGTTATGTGTTTTAAAGTGATGTCGTTAGGCTTTTGAATTTTACCAAAGGAACTTCTTAACCCAGTTTCGATTTCATTGGGTTCAACTTGTATTTATTGAATATGTCATCCTATGAATATGTGTGAATGACCTCTAGTTGTTTTACCCTTAATATCCACTTATATTGGGTGTATTTATATTTTTCACACATAATTATGATATTGATTTATCCATAATATAAGGATACCTTCTTTATAAGGCATTTCATCTCATTTTACAATTCTATTGAGACATCATTGTTGTTATGCACCAATTCACTCTTATATGGTGTATATACTATCCTTTGGAATAATATATCATGAATCAATTTATTCTCATGATATTATAAGGTTCTAATTAAATGTTATTCCTCAATTATTGAACTCAAGTGTCTTTCATTTTGTTAGAAACCCTTTAACTAAAATATCGTTTTTAATGTTTTATTTATTTATTCTTATAAATATTTCTCATTAATATCCATGTTTTCAAAAATGGTTTTAAGGATTTATTTATATAGATATTAATGGTTTAAAATGTTAAAAGCATCAAAGTGGTATGGGACGCTTTGATTCAAAATTCTCTTTATTAAATGTTTTAAATTGTTTTGAAATTGGTTTTTAGAATGGATTCATTATTTCAATATCTTAAAATGTTATATTGTTATTACAATATGAGAATGTTATCATTCCTTTATGCTTAAGTTATATTCTATGATTATTTTATGTTTCTTGGGCATTGTTTATGAACAGGGGTTGTTCCGGGATAAACTAAGGGCGGGTGAGCCCGATATAGCTCTCCAATGCATTGGGTAATGTGACGGAGTAAAATGCTAAGGATTCTCCGAAGAGATTTATGGAATATACTGTGATGGGTATTCCAAACATAACCATGAGGGTTACTCCCTACGTAAGAATGTTATGAATTCCTCAAATTGCCTTTATTCCTTATGATTTCTATTGAGTTGTGCATAAATCTTATGATTTCATGAGGTATGTTAAATTGCTTATATTTTATGAGTAAAGTACGATTTCATTGATTCTTATGTATACATGGACTGATGTTTTCTTTCAATACTTTTATAACCCTTACTGAGATTTTCTATGCTCATCCCATGTTTTTTAAATGTTTTCACAAGACATAATGTTGAATAGGGTCAAGGATGGGATCAAGGAAATATCAGGCTGTCTAAAACAAGGAACTTGACATGAATCTTTTGTTCAAGAGTTTTTATTTTTGTGAAAACAATGAAAGCTGAGTAGAAGTGTCTACTTTGTAATCTCTTAGATGTAATAGTTATGTTCTAATTCTCTAAAAATCTAAACCTGAAAATATCCTCAATGTGAATTATTCATTTAATTATATAATAAGTAATGTTTAAGGCTGAGCCCTTATAGTTGGTATCATATGATGGTTTAGATAACTTTAGAGGTTAGATTGTTAAGTGAAAAGTTTTTTATAACCATAGTGGTTATTATATTAGATAGAGTCATTGTTATTTTTTAAGGTTGGAATGAGTTTGAGATAACTTGGATAACTATAACTTAGTGTTTATCTTCCTCTTTAGTACAAAATGATTTTGTTGATATACTCACACTGACATTTTCTGTTTTAGTAAATGGATGGATCTAGCAGGCACCAAAGTGAAAATGGGTTTGAAGGTAACTGTGGTGGTTCTCTGATTAAGAGACTGGATGAAATGGGGGATTCAATGAGAAATCTTGTGGTTATTCTAAACCAACTATTAAGTGTCATGATCAACCACTTGAACCTTGGTGAGTTCTCTAATACATCATGTATAAGAGAACCAACTCGACATAGAAGTTCAGGAATTAATTATAAAGGTAACCATTAGGGTTTATATGATCCTTATTTTGAGGTGATTATGGGTTATTATACGTTATGATGGAATATGAACGACATGAGATAAACTTGGGGTTAAATTATGTTATGGTTATTTTTGAAGATTTTATCTCATTTGGGGTAATGTTTTTAGAATTATATAGTTTTGGAAAAAGGACAAAACGTAGACCGTGTGACAACATGTTGCGTCAGACAAAGCTATGGAATCGAACCCACAACCAAAGTGCGACTGGTATTTATCGCCTACCACTGGACTACATGATGTCCCTGATTAGTTTGACTAATTAATTTTTTTAGTTGGATGTTTTTATGAATCAAGGGTAAGTTGAATTTGGGTTATCTATGGAAATTATTAACCTATCATGGAGGATATGTGATAGGTTAATTACTTTTCAGTATGAGACTTTAAGAGCAACTAATGTTATTTAGAGATAAATGTTAATTTGTACCTTGGGTGACTATGTGATTAAATCCTTCAAATATTTGGGTTTCAATATTAGTTGGGTTTACTTTGAATAATTTTAGGGATAGATGTTTATTGAATGGTCTTTGTTGAACTTTGGGTTTTGTTTGACAAATTTTAGATATTAGGAGTTGTTTTTCTTTTTGTAAAAAAAATATCCTTTTTTGGGTATTATCTGACCTCGTAATAAACATTTTGGTTTGGTTTTGGTTGAGATCTAAAGACATGGGAGATATATAGTTCTCTTTTTTATATTAGGTGACTCTTAAGAAGTTGATTATAGTACTCTTAATGCGAACAAGTCTTCCTAAATACTCATCTTTTGGAGAAAATATGAGTTTCATTAAGGAATCTAGTAAAAGTTAAAAGTATACGTGACAAGTAAATATGTTTTATTATGATTTAGTTAAACTCAAAAACAAATTTCTCAATGAGGAGTAATATAAAACAATAATGTTGTCTGTTAACTTTTCCTACCGGGGAATCGAATACTGTTTAACCCATCACAGGTTTGTGATTTTCTTGTGGTTAACTTTCTCGTAGACATGTATACTATCACTCTCCATCAGAACAAGACCATTTGTATTCTCCTATATTTCCATATTTTCATACATGGAATCCTAGTATGGGTTAACTCGGGTGACCTTTGTACTTCTCTCCCTTTCTTTTAAAGTGATAGTTTTACTGACTCTGTTCTGATGTGGGACTTTTAAAGAAGTTTCCAAGCCTAATTTTGAAATTGTGAGAATGAAATTACCAAAAGGGGGGAAGGATATAACATCCCAGGTAAATAAATAATATTACATTATATTGTTTATCAATATTTGTGAATAAAATTTTAATACTACTTTAAAGTTAATTCTTTGCTCGATGGCGTACCCAATACACAACAACGAGTTTCTTTGAAATCTGACGTTGCACACTAATAATATAATAATATTATAATAGTTATCTCCTAGCTTTTGCATTGGAGGGAATGAAATGAAATTATTAAAAAAAAATTACATATGTTTGTCAAATATTTTTACATTTATCCAATAAATGTTAAGTGCTTAAAATCCAAATGAATCCAATTTTAAGAATAAATACTCTAATATTTTTAAAAGATTGTTTTACCGCCTTTGGATGGTGACCCTATTTTGAATATAACATTTTAAAATTTTATATGCTATATTTTTAAAAATAAACTTATTTTTTATGATTGGGATATTGAAATTTACCTTGGTTAAATTTTTGGTATCTTTCTGATAATGTTTATTCTTTTTAATGAATAATGAAAAATATTGCATTTTACATCATAACGGATTTTTCATCTAATTTAAATATATAGTTAGATTATTTTTTAAATTAGTTTTAATGTTTAATTAGAATATATTTGAACAATTTAATTCAATGGTGGTCATTAAATTAATTTAACTTTGAAAATGTACATAAACAAGTGCCAAACTTTTCATAGATATTGCTTCCAAAAAACCCGCTATTTGTTTTGACAGTGGAAATTAACTATATGATTTATTAATGAAACTTATATGTTTTTCAATTTGTAAAATGGAAATCATTTCTGAATTTGAAATATCAAATATATCTTAGGGTTAATTTTAGGTATTTTTCTGATAATGATTTTTTAATGAATATTGAAACATAGAGTTTTTAATTCAAAACTGCCTTTTCATCCAATATATTTATATATTTAGATTCTCATTTTAATTGTTTTTAAAGTATAATTTAATTTTTTTTATCACTTTATAGTATTTTGTTCATTTGAAGTAATTTCATTTTTCAATTGGATGTAAAAACATGTTAATCTTTTGATAAATTTTACTTCTTAAAAACCCGTCTTTTGTTTTGACAATGAGATTTACTTTTAAATTAGTAACTACAATTTATGTGTTTTTAATTTTATGAAATGGATTCAATATTTTGAATCAGAAGGTCCAAATTATGTAATTAATACTCTTTTGTTTTTGGACATTATGAATAGTACTGATGGTAATTTTCTTTAATTATCGTGTTTAATTAGTAATCGAGTAATTAAGGGTAAGAATATAATATCATAAAAATATAAAATGACCCCAAACATGTGTCCTAATTATATTGGTGGTGTCATTTCCGACCATGGTATTCCTTGTGCCAACCTTGGGACCCCATGGAATCACTTTAGTGTGATAGTGTCCTTTTATCATATTTAAAAAAAAGGAAAATGTAACCAAAGTGTGTAACACCTAAGTAAAATAATTTTCATTTTGTCTAAATAAAACATCTCTTAGACTATAAATAGTAATTTTAAAGCTTAATATAATAACTACATCATGATATTTGATTATAATTTTTAGAAATTTAATAAATTATTTTATTTATGACACTGTGATGATGCGGTGATTACCTCATAAATGAACGATTTAAATAAAATTAGAATATAGGGTAAAATATAAGTCTTAAACTTGTCACAAACCTATTGGATGGGTGGATTTAGAAACCTTATAACCATATCCTCGAAGTAAATCCTTTTGGGACCTTTAAAATCCGAAAATCATTTTATAATAATGTCATCTTTTATAACTTTTCAAGAGTGCCCCTCCTCTTCTCTTATAAAAGGCCCCCACCTCTACCACATTACCCAAACCTATAAATTCATTGGCTTGGCCAACCCCTACCAATTTAATCTCTCCACATCCCTCTATTAATCATTTAATACTTACATTTACAGAATTTTCTTCAAGAAACCCTTTTGGTTCAAACAAAGAGGAATTGCCTGATTTATTGGTAAAGTCTTCACTTGTGTTCTTTTGTTTTATTTTGCTTCTCCAAACCCCTAAAATATTTTTATTCCTTCCTTTTTTAACATAACCAGTATCTAAAATATACTAGGATGTTGTTATGTTAAATATTCTTGGTACACTTACACACACATCCATCTAATGGTTAATGAATATACAGTTTCTGTAGATAGTGAATTAATGCCTCACGAAACGTTGATTGTTCAATATTCTCTTAGCACCTTTCATTGTGGCCATTATGATTTCACTGTATTTTATATATGATATATATGGTATTTATGTTTTCCATATTCTTCTGTATTTTATATTTAAAACATACCTTTATGCTTTTCATGTTGTGAAAATGCGATAATTTCATACGAGGAAGTGTGGACCACCGCCCCCTCAAGTGATGTGACTCGTTCATGCAATACATGTAATGTCGAAATAATTAAATTAATGAACTTATGTGACATGTGAAACATATATATTATACTGGAATTATAATATATAAATCTATCAATTATTTTTAATTGTATTAATATGTCAATGAAATGAAAGTAGCGTTCATGCGTACGTACGGCCTACTGTCTCCATGAACGGTGAATTTCATTTCTTTTTATCTCCAACTATTATGGAATAATATAAAATGAATATGTACTGGATATATATTATATTAAAATCATTAATACTATTCTGGAGATTATTTACTTATAACTACATGGACAATCATTTTCAAACAAGTTCATTTTTGACTTATGTACCAAACATCGACAAAAACTTCTGATATGAACTCACATTATTAACCAATTATTATAACATTATAATATGTGATATGAACTGAATAATAAAATTTAATGGATGAACATAAGAAATTATAAATTGACCAAATTTTATTATTCAAGAATATAAAGAAACGAACAAGAAAATTCGGACTTGAGATAAGGGATCCTACCTCTCTCTTTCTTTTTAAGTACTCTTTTTTATGTAACTTAATTTAAGATCCACTTTCTTATGTTTGGGGATGTTATTTTATATTCCTATTGATGTAAATTTAATGTTAATATGATGAGAGTCCCTATTTGATCTAATCAATCCATTTTTGGAAGTTTTATGTGGAGCCGTTATGCTGCCGAATTTTCATAAAGGGATTTTCATCTCAATTTATATTCCCGTGAGAGTCATGCTAAACTGGCCACTATTTACTTTTGTGTGGTATATGTACTTCCCACTATTTTACTATTTGTATAATATAATCTCATTTATGGTTAGTTACATCTTAATTTTATGACCCCCTCTTTCATGGGGTGTACGTTTCGAATGTTTCTCAAATCGGTAAGGGAACCTTTCACACTCCTCTTTTAAAAAGACTTATTTTGTTATGTCTTTTAATCTACAAATTTTTATGTTGGGATATGTTCTTATATATCCTTATTGATGTAAATTTTATGTCCAAGTGATGATATACCATTTTATCTCTCATCAACTAATGTTATAAATTTTAAAGTGATGTCGTTAGGCTGTCGAATTTTACCAAGGGAACTTCTTAACCCAATTTTGATTTCTTTGGGTTCAACTTTTAGTTATTGAATATGTCATCCCATGAATATGTGTGAATGACCAATGGTTGTTTTACACTTAATATCCAATTATATTGGGTGTATTTAAATTTTTCACACATAATTATGATATTTATTTATCCTTAATATGAGGATACCTTCTTTATAAGGGATTTCATCTCATTTTACTATTCTATTGAGACTTCATTGTTATTATAAACCAATTCAATCTTATATAGTGTATATACTGTCCTTTTGAATAATATATTATGAATCCCTTTATTCTCATCATATTATAATGTTCTGATTAAATGTTATTCCTCAATTATTGTATTGAAGTGTCTCCCATTTTTTTAAAAACCCTTTAACTAAAATATCGTTTTAAATGTTTTAATGATTTATTCTTATAAATATTTCTCATTAATATCCATGTTTTCAAAATGGTTTTAAGGATTTATTTATATCTATATTAATGGTTTAAAATGATAGAAGCTTCAATGTGGTATGGGACACTTTGATTCAAAAATATCTTTATTAAATGTTTAAAATGGTTTTGAAAATGGTTTTTAGAATGGATTCATTATTTCAATATCTTAAAATGTTATATTTCTATTAAAATGTGGTAATGTTATCTTTCCGTTATACTTAAGATTTGTTGTATAATTATGTTATGGTTCCTGGGAATTGTTTATGAATACGGGTGGTTCCAGGATAAACTAAGGGTGGGTGAGCCCGATATAGCTCTCCAATGCATTGGGTAACGCGAAGGAGTTAAACGCTAAGGTTTCTCCGAAGAGATTTAGGGAATATAATGTGATGGTTATTCCAAACATAACCATGATGGTTACTCCCTACGTAAGAATGTTATGAATGACTCAAGTTACCATTATGCCTTATGATTTCTATTGAGATATTTATAAATATTATGATTTAATGAGGTATGTTAAATTTATTATGATTTATGTGTAAAGTATGATTTCATTGATTCTTATGTATACATGGACTGATGTTTTCTTTCCGTATAGTTATTACCCTTATTGAGCTTGTTATCCTCATCCAATTTTTTTGAAATGTTTTCACAGGACATTAAGTTGAATAGGGTCAAGGATGGGATCAAGGAAATGTAAGGCTGTCTAAAACAATGAACTAGACATGACTCTTTTGTTCAAGAGTTTTTATATTTGTAAAAAAAATGGAAGTTGAGTATATGAATCTACTTTGTAATCTTTGAGATGTAATAGTTATGTCCTAATTCTATAAAACTCTAAACCTGAAAAGATGCTCAATGTGAATTATTCATTTAATTCAATAATAAGTAATTGTTAAGGCCAAGCCCTTATACATAATGTTAGAAAAAATTATAGTATTAAAAAAGAATATTCGTTTTTGATTAAAGAAACTATAAACAAAAATATATAATTTTTTAAATGATTGAGGTAAGAATAAATTATAAGTTAATAAATATATATAAATTGAATCATAAATAGAGAGAAAAATACTATTATATGTTAATTTTATATGTTCTATAAAAAACCAAAATATTGTATATAAATAATTTGTTAAATAAGTTATGGAGATCGAAGGAAAATCTATACATCCAAATATTCTATTTCAAATAAAAAATAAATAACTACTTGTATATAGATATATTGTTTAAATTAAAAGTAATTTAGGGGAAATATTAATATTTAACATATTATTAGTCATTTAGATCCATTTTTTATTATTTTTAAGTAATTACATGCCGATATGAGTCATTATAATATATGTATTCCTTTAATTCATGTAAGTATTTGGTATTGTGGTAGTATTGATAATTTTTTATGAATAATAGATCACAAATATTTACAAATTAATTTGGTCTTCATTGTATTATATGTTTTAATTTTTTTATTCTAGGGTAGGTATAACTACATCTTCAAAACTGAGTGTTCTATTGTATGTTTACTCATGAAATTGTTATTATCCTTTTAGATTTTTTATAATAGGTATTTAAATTTATTTTTTACTATTCAAAAATCATAATCATAACAAAAAAAGAAAATTAATAATATGTTTTTTTATTTCTTGGTGCCATTAGAATACACAATGAGAGGGGTATAATGGTATCAAATTATTTTTCATTATATATATATATATATATATATATTAAAATATGAACATGTCATGAAAAATATCATAAAGTAGTGACAAACAGATGTTAATGTTAAAAATAAATAGATAATATTTTAGTCACCTGGATCCCCTAGATAAGATTCATTCAAAGATAATATACAGATAAATATACTTAATAAAAAATTAAAAAATAACATTGTTATTAATAAAATATTTAGTCATCGATACATCAATCCTAGGACCAATTCCTAAGAAATTTTTTAGTTTGGTACAAATATTCTTAAAGAGTCACGATATTTACCAATATTCATACAATAAATTGAAATTTATAAATAAAGTTGTCTTATTGGAAAGTTAATAAAAGAAAAAATTTCTATAATAACAATTAGCTCAGCATGTTCACTTTAATCCGTAGCATAATAATTTACGAATATTCATGTCCATTTACATCCAATAATAAGTAACATAGATATTTATATTACATCTAGTTATCTAAAATTCTTTTGACTAGCCATATATTTCAATAATCCTATATCAATTATCATTTTTTAAAATAAAATTGTTATATATCCTGATGAATATTTTCCTAGAAAAATTGAAAAAATAATTTGTAGAATTTATTCCAATTTATTAATTTTATTCTTCCATAAATGAAACATGTTTAGAGACAAAATAAAAATCACATTAGACCATTTAATATTATATATAAAAAATTAATGATTCATTATTACTTCAATTTATATTCTTTTTTCAAATCTCATTAATATTTGGATTGAAATAATATAGAATTATTCTTTGGATTTTACAATATTGTTAAAATATTTAATCTAAAAAAACATATATTATTTTTTTGTATTAATATTTCATCTTTCGCTAGAGTGGTATACAATTATTAAATATGAAACAAGTTTAACACACATTTCAATCATGCACTACACCATATTTCACATATGTGGGAAATTTAGAAATCATGTAATTAAAAATATTATCATTAAAATAAAACTAAAATCACAAAATTAAATTTTAGTTATTAATAATTTGAACAAATAATTTTTTATGAAATAGTCATTTCCCATAATTTATTCATGTTATGGAATTTAAAGGTGAATGTATCTCTTATGCTTTTTGGTGAACATTCCTTTTTCACATCTGCATATTATTAAAACATTATATGAATTCCATAATCTTACTAAAGCACAAAAGAAATTATTTATATCAAATTATTAAACAAAAAAATTATATGCAAACATCAATATTTGAATCAAATACAAAAAATTAATCATCAATTATTTCACAAGAATCAATAATTCCCCACTTGATATTTTTTTCACAATTTGTTGCGAAATATCTTTCAAACATAAATAGAACAAAAAAATCATTAATATAATATATTATGAAATATTAACTAGATTTTTGTACTAAATTATTTTTTCAATTACGATATCTTATCATAAAACATCTGTCATTTTGACAGGAAGAAAACACCCCTATCATAATCTCTCACTACGAAAAATTATAATAAAAATCTACTATTATATAATTATTACACTTATCACCCTAAAATTAATGTAATCCCCTATAACTTATTCAATCATTGACAATGAAATTCAATGGGTAATAATTTAGTTTTTTTATCAAGCTTTAATCATTATTGGAAAACGTATTCCAATACAACATTAATGATGACACAGACACCATATATAAAAATTATAGAATAATAAATATCCTTTATTTAATAAAAACATTAAAATCATAGTGATTCTCTTTTTACATTTTTAATATATTATAATATTTAGTTTTATCACATTCTCTCAACAACAACTAATGAGTACTTACCCCAAAACAAATTTTTAATCCTTTATAATCAATTAACTCTATATTGGCCCCATTATCCATTAAATGTGTGATAAAACACCCTCTATAAATTTTTGAGAGATATTTGTCAATAAGAATGTTTTATGGGCGCAATTTAGACTACAAAAAGGAAACATATTTTAGAAACTCTAAAAATATCATTTATTTAATGAATGTTATCTTTGGTGTCCAATATTTTATATGTTACCAAATGATGAACTCATTTGTTTTTCAATAATCAGTATTACAAAATATTTATTATTTATGTTTTATATGTGAGCTATATAACCATGAGTCATTCATACAAACCTAATAACATGATTTCATAATAAAAAATTGACAATCAATTTTGGAGAGAAAAAATCTAATAATATTTACCATGTACACCATGATGTGGTATCCAGAAAAAAAATCCAACACAAATAATGAAATATTGACATTCACAATATTATGATTTATGTTTTTGTTTATGAAATTAAAACTCATAAATATTCACAATATCCTCAAAAATTTGAATAAAATAAATTAAAATTCTTTTTAAATACAATAACTTCATATTTAAAATAAACCATGTTTCCCTTAACCAATCACAGGGTTTTATATTATATAGATATTATTAAAAGCCAATAATACTGATTCGAGCCCATAATTTTTTTTCTAATTATCTGATCAACTGCTCACTTTAATTGGTATTATCATAATCCATAATTTCTATAAATCATCATATTTTAATGGAAGATCAAATAGATAATCATCTTCATATAGAAACAATATTTATATAATTTCATAGTGAGATAAATTATAATTTTTAAATGAATATGATGAATCTATATCTATTTCTCAGTGTTCTGTAGTTTATTAATTATTAAATTATAGGTTTCCCTCTATTTAAAAAATATGGAAATATGATATATGAAAAAAAAATGAAATTTGGATATATATTTTACGGTAATCTATTTAATCTTGTTATCCTTATCTAATATGATTTACAATGATGTATTTTGAATTAAATCATCAAAAAAATAATCTATATAAAATATTAATATATTTTTCAATGTAATTATAATGTGATAGTTTCCAAGTTATAAAATTATAGGGTATGTTTTGAGGAAATCAAATTGACTAATAAGAAAACTAGTAATGATTTTTTTACAGTGTGTAGTAATAGTAAAATGTAGGGTCTTTTAGAGGTACATTAATTTTTATTACTATTTTTTAAATGATTTTTAGAAGAATTCCAAAAAATATTGATTCATAAAAATTTCAAATTTGGGTTATTTATATAAGAATTATCATGTATAATTTTGAGTTTTACAAAATCCATGTTTCTAATGAATTTTGAAGGGATTTTTAATTCAAAAATAAGATCAATGTAGAAATAGTGAATGAATTTAAATACATATAAAATCATAAATTCATAAATATGAATAAATATTTATCTATTGATACATTATATTAGGTCAAAAATATATATAAATATGAAAATATCATGTGTATCAATCAAATTATATAGTAGAAGAATATTTGATTGATAGTTTAATGATAAGAAAGATTGATTTCATACGAACCATGAAATTTTATTTTTTATAAATGATCATTAAAACCAATATATTGAATTGGAATTTATGTATAAGAATAGAAAATTATTAAATATATACAAATTTCCTACAAGATATAAATTTATTGAATTATTATGTGGAAATAAGTACCCAATTTGTTTATATTGTAATTATATGGTTCAAAAATATGTTTTATTTTTTTTATAAGAAATTAAAATTATTAGTTTTTTTGTTTTATTTATTTTACTTGGTAAGAAGGATATAATTAAGGAAATAATTATATAGGAATTATCTTAGGGATAATTATAATAATTCTTTCTGAAAATATTGATTTTTTCATTGAATAATTCCAAATACCAATTTTTAAACATTATTTTCATTTCATGAAATTAAAAACATTATATTTTTTATTTTATTTTTAAATTTCATTAGTTGATTTTGATTAAAATTACTCTAATAAATTTAACTAGAATAGGGATTGTATTTCAATTTGTTTTAAAATTAGTTTAAATCATTAAAATTTATTATTTTGAAAATCTATATTTCTTTGCATTATATGGGTTTAATTTTAAAATGAATTCTACAAATGATATGAATTAAATAATATATAATTAAATAAAAATATGTAATAAACGTAATTAACATAATTAAACAAGGTAATATTATTTTTTGGTCATAATGACTTTGAAAAATTCTAAAAATATGTCAAAGGTATAATGTAAAAATAGATTAGTTATGGTTCAAACTTAATAGATAATGGTTATCACTAACCTAAAACATTCCTTATTTAATTTATATTATTAGTCATAAAAATGTATATTCATGAATATCAATAAGGTATTTCATATCATTATTTTTTTTAACCCTTGGTTGCCTTTCAGATGATAACTTATATTTTATTCCCATTAAACACTATTTTTTCGTTAAATTTAATAAAATATTTTGATGATTACATTAACTTATATATTTCCATAAAATTATTAAACACGTTATTTTTATTCTTTACCAACAAATTCATTGAAATCCATTTATTACTTTATTTCAATGAAAAATGATTTTTTTTAAAAAAAATTGAGCAATGTACTAATAAATTTGTTTCTCTTGAATTTATATTATTATAAAAAAAATTAATTTCTTTTTATTGTATAATTTTAACATGGTAAAATATATTCTAAATTTTGAATCATAATATAAAAATATTCTTATAATTAATTTCTTTGGTCTTAGAACTATTTTATGTGGGGGAAGATTTTAATTACAATGGTTAAAGTTCAACTGAATTTAGTATTGGTAATCTAAAATGTAATGCATAACTTTAATCAAAAAACCACATTAAATATGATTACGTGTATTTAACATTATCCTATGGACATATTATATTATAATTGAGTTTTCCATTATATAAATTTAGAGTATTTTTATATATATTATATAACTGTTTCTCTAATTGTAAGTGTTTCCATCAACTCACATATAAAATGGAACAACCACTACACTATTAATCAAACAATTTGAGAATTATAGTTTATGTAATCCAAAACCGAAGACCGTTAAAAAATCATTCTCCATATCCAGGATTTATTTTTTCATAATTCAATTTTTAAAGGTATTATGGTTTAAAAAATAATTTTTTTCTAAAAAATTGGTATGCATTTTCTTAGTCGGATTCGAAAACTTGTAATAGTGGTGAATTGAGTGTGCAATTAAAATTTTTGTTATAAAATTTATTAACAATACTGATAATTTTACAAAAACACTAGTAAATAAAAATAGTATATGTATATAATTTTATCATTCATTAGTATTATAAAAAATGTTGTCAGAACATAGTTATAACTAGTTTAATAAACTTTTATCTTTCAATACAGTGTTAGACCTGTGAAACACCATATATAATTCATGTATTAAATTTAATTATCAATTTCTTATTTATAAATATATTAATAAAAACTAAAATATATTTATTTTAAAAAATAAGAGAAGGAAAAAAATCCAAATAAAATAATAGGTTAAATATAAATATTAGAACAAATAATTTTCACATAGAAAACAGTCATTACTATGTATATTATTAAATTATAAATAAATACAGAACCTAAATATGGTTATTTCAAAAAACAATATTACATAGGTACTCAATTATACATAAAACATATTTTATTGATCTAAATTGTATAATAGATTGAAAAAAATGACAAAAAGAGTGTATAAAACTCTTCAATCTAATAATTTTCTAGTTTTAAATAGAAAAATAGAATTTCAAAAACAATATAAAATGTAAGATAAATGAGTGAGATATTGAGTAAGAGAGAGATAGAAATGTAGGATATGAGAGGTTGCATACATATCATAATATTGAACTTCCGTTGATTATATTACACTGCATATTTACTATAAGGTCCATAATTGAGTTAGAACTATGATTTTAACAAAACAGAGTATCATGTAAGCTCAATAGAAAAATTAATTGGGGCTCAGAAAACACAAATATACACTATATTCACCAAAATTAATTATTTTAATTAGATTATTTTAATTTTAATTATATACTTTATTTAAAATAGATAGTATATTATATTCAATATTGAATCCTCACACTCATTTCATCATTAAATTAATTAAATCCTTAATCAATACTTCATAATATATCCATCGATTATTAGAATATACTCCAATGATTTTGTTTTAGAAGGTAAAATGAAATTCACATAAATCAATTTTAGTTCTGAATATATATATTAATAGTGGATAATTTTAACTATCACATGGAAGAAACTTGACATGTTTGGTGCATTTGTTCATATAGTCACTTATTTCATTCTAACAATTGCCACATTACAAACCATTATTAGTTAATGACATAAGAAAAAAATTATCACTGGACACATTGTAACAGACTTTTTCACCTGGTAGAAAGAATCCTTAATATGTTTGGTTTGGTACATATATGGTTTCTAAGAACTCAATGTGCGGTACATTCATGAAAATTTTTGAGTCACCTCATCTGACATACAATCACATGAAAGCTATTGTAGTCAATTAGAGTAGAACATGTAGTCACACATAGATATTCACATAACCATCATGTCTAGTAGAGTTCTTTAACATAGTTGGATCTATGGTTTACTAATTTTTCATTTTTCAAAAAACCAATTCAGTTTACTGATACATGGAATTCATTAGTTTCATAATAAAAATGATTTTATATTTTTTAAATAATGATGTGATTTTCTATATCATAATAATTTATTAAAAAAATTAATATTATTTCATTTTATACCTATTTTAAATATTTTTTCGAAAATTATAAAATAATAAATCAATAATATTTCATATAAAACATTTTTTTGTTAACTTAATAACATATATTCATCCATATTTTATCAAATGTTAATAGAAGCTTTCATTTTTCTGAATAATGGAATACCACATCACAGACTAGTGTAATTTGTTTCTATTATCTCCAATGACATCTATAAATATTTGATGGATTTATTATATATAAATGATATTTATAAAATAAAAATAGTTATATAAATATAATAAATTTCATACCTTATTACCATTCCATCCATCACAAATTGATAATGTCCTTCATCGGTAGATATAGAATAGCTCTTCCGTAGAGTGATGTGACTTATTTTTATTTAAAACATCATATTTATAACTTTATTTATATAAATAATGTTATATTTAATAACTAATCATTATTATATAAATATAAATTAATAATTATCATATTAACAACAATTTAATTGAAAATTAAATCTGATACTAAATGCATATCTGTCGAATAATGTCTACAGGATTGTCATGTAGTTATTTTTTTATTAAAATTTATTAATGGATGGTTTAAAAGTTATGTTAATAAAAATTTTCTAATTATATTATTATTATTATTCTGGAGAATACAGAATAATGTATTCTTTGACAGTTTTCATCTTACCAATGTCATTATAGACATATGAGTTGAATATCATCAAAATAATTGATGTGAACATAATTTATTAAGTAATTGTATATAATGAATTAATTTTGAAAATAACCTGAATAATAAACAGTAAATGGTTAATATGAATTTAAATCATTAACATATGTTTACTTTTCTATAATATAAATAATTTAGATGACTAGTCAAACTCGACATAAGGGACATTATACTTCAAAAACATCATGTTAAATGTTTTAAATATTTCATTTCAAAATTATTTCTTTCTTTATATAAATTCTTAAAAAAAATTATATGTATTTATACGGAAAAAATGAATTTTATAGGAAATTTTTTGTTTCATTGTACTTTATTTTTGGGGTCCTTTAAAGAAATAATTTTAAGTATTTTATATGGAATGTTTTGACTTCATTTAGAGAAGTGAAAAATGAATATTCAATTTCAAGGTATAAAATTTCATTCATTTTCCCCACTATAATAACAATTCTACTATTTAAGGATTCTATCAAAACATTTCATATATTTTTTATGAAATACCCTAATTCTCTAATTTTTTGGGTATTATTAAAAGGGGTTTAAATAGAATGGGCATTTCAATATATTTTATTATTTTTGATGTGGGGGAAATATATTTTTGTTTAAAGGAAATATTTAAGGTGTTATTATTATTTTATTGTTCGTAAAAATTATGTATAATAATTGTGGATCCTCGTATAGCACCAGATATTGGGAAATCCCATTATAAAACTACAATGCATTTTGTGAAGAGAGAGAGTTAATATATTATAAGTTCCTCATAACTCATTACTGTAATTTCCTAGTAGGTTATTCCATTTTTAATGGTGATTGAAAGGTTGATATAAAACCTATGTCCAAAGATATCAATATATCATTTCTATAAATAATAATTGTATTTATATAGAAAATATGGATTACAAACAACATTGTTTTGATATTTTGTTTTAAAGGATTGATTATCCATATTATGGTTGAATGGAATGTTTTTTATAATTTTTTTTCATTGAATCTCATTTTTTTTAAAGAAACCCTCATGAATATGATTTTGGTTTTGTGTTTTCTTATAGAATGTTTTGTGAAAAAACTTGGTCCATTAAGATATTTTTGCATGTAAGTAAATCATTATCTAAGATCAAATATGATTATATTAAGAAAAAAACTAAATTATATTCATATGATTTTAAAATTGATTTAAATTTTTATTTAATTATTTTTATGTGTCCCTTACTGAGTATTCTATTTTCATATTCCATTTTTAAATATTTTTCTCAAAGTTTAAGGCTGAATTAGAAGAAGTAAGTAGTCTATATGAAAGTCTATAATAATTATTATTAGAATATAATGTCTTTCATTAGAAATTTTTAATATGTTGAAAAAATAGGATACTGAGTGGTGGTGTATTGTTTTTCATATAGAGGTTTTTTATGTAGTAATTACTAATTAATTATAAAAAACGTCAAACTAAAATTATACTAATAAGGTAAAAGAGTAAAAAATATGTTTTCAGTCATTTTGAATGGGATGTTTATGGTATATTTACTTATTGATTGTATTTCATAACAAGACATAAGTATTCATTTTATTTTATTTAATTATTAGTCCTTAATAATTATTTTTGGATGATTTGATTTCCCAGATGAATTTTTTTTTGTTCGAGAGTTTTCAGACTCCTTTATTTCTATGTATGGTTAGTGTGTAGGGTTTGAAGGTAATCCATTCGAACTCTTAACTAAATAAAATTACATGTTTATTTTGATCTTTTATGGTTTTCTTTTCTATATTTACACAGAGTTTGTTTTAAACCATTATGTATTTGAAGTAACTTTCTGAACTTGTCGGTGTTTTATGACACCTATTACACATCTTACACCTGGTTAGATGAAAACTTCTGTTAATCATGTGATGTTGTTATCATTTTTTTAGAGTTGTTTTGCAACTGTGCATATATCCCCATAAGCCATGTGTGTCATGGATTGGGTCTGAGGTTAATTGCATGAATTACCTACGTCATGTGGATTAGATGTCCCAAATGTTCAAGGGGTGTTGGGATGATATAGTAATCACTTAATGGTTGGATAAGGGTTTGGGAAAAATATTCAACTATTTATCGCACCAAAATTCATAAAATCCCATGTTTCCATGTTTACCCCTCTTTTTTTAAAACCCCATATGACCCCTCTCCTCCGACATTTGTTTGAACAGACCCTTGGGGTCTTTATGTGGATTTTTCCTTGATCTTATTTCTTTATTTGATATTCTTATAGACTACAAGGTAATATATATATTTTTTGGTTATTTTTATCATCCACCCATTTCACCTAGTTTATTTATTCTCTCTTGGATAGGGTTCCTCATAGATCATCCCTATGGATATTTAGGTGGTTTTGGATTTTAATTTATTCTTTATTTGGTTGTGAATATTTGTTCATAGTCAATGTTATTCCATCATATTATGTATTTTTTTTGACACATTGTTGAGGCATTTGTTTCCATTCGTTTAATTTTTAAAATATTCTATATGATTTTTGAGTATTATAAAGAAATATTAGTGATGTATTTTTTTATTATGATTTATGGTGGCTTGGTATGTTGTATGTTGGGGAAAACTGTGTTTTCAATGTAATAATATGGTTGTTCATATATGTGAAAAATATATATGAATGAATTTTTTTTGACACATTTTCATGTGCTTTTCTAATGTATTTTGGTATTTAAACTAATTCATTCCTTTAGGAGTTTTGATAAATGACGAGTGATCTATGGAATTATAGTTTTAATTTGTTTCTTTCTTCATTATAAAAAATTTCCATTGGTGATACATCATTTATTACATTTTGATAATTCATAATATTCATGGTAAAACCATTAAAATTCATATGTTTGTTCATTTATATACAAATTTGATACGTGTTGGACTATACGTGCTTGAGCTGTACATATAGATGTATACATCTATATAAATGATAATCTCATGGTTGAACATTTTCTAAAGCCATGATATTTCTCAAATAGATTCAAAATTTATTGAAAATATTTTCATTTTACATTAAATCACAAAAAATATTTTTTAAAGGTTGATATTTTTAACCCTTATTTTAGAGTCTTGTTTAGATGCATGGAATTGTGTGCCGTCTAAATATTTCTTTAATGTTCCATTTAGAAATTTGGGTGGTGTTTCTTTGAAAAACATATTGAAAGGAACATTTTTCACAAAATGAAATTATTTGGACAATTTTTGTTATTTATGGAAATGGGTAGGGAATATCGGTGTGTTACCATGAAATGAATTTGGGTTTTAAATAATAAGTACCATTTAAAATCATGGAGGTTTAATATGATGGCCACCATAAATTTTAAAAAACAATTTGAAATAAAGAGGTTATCCTAGATATATTTTATTAAAAATGGATCTGAAAACCCATTTGGTGTGTTTGATTTTTCCTTGGAATGTAATTTGGAACTCTTTTTTTTTGTAGGTCAATTTTAAAATTCATAGATTTTTATGTGTGACAGGAACATCCATGTTTTTCCACCAATTAAAGATTATCTTTATATTGATGTTTCTTATGATTGATAATATCATGGACAATAGAATCTGTTGGTTATGGTTAATTCTAAGCATTTGATAACTTACGTTATTTTCCCATTTATAAAATTATAATGGGTCCTATAAGTCATCTAGATTATTGAGATATGGATATAATATAGTTCTTGATGTGATTTTTTGACCCCCCATTGCTAGTGAATTTCAAGGGTGAGTGTTCAACTAGTGTTGGGCCAGTTGAGCATCTAGGTTGGTAAGAGACTATGGAAAACATCGTATTCTAGATGATGGATTTTAACATAGTGTATTTATGGTATTCTGTTAAAATGTTTAGAAAAATCCTATGAGTATAATATATATTTCTTTTTAATTTTCATTTTATACATTGTTTCATGTTTTGTTCTTTATTCTACTTAGTCTAATGACATTTCCCTTTCTCTCAATATTTATTTTACTTTTATATAACAAGTTTTTTATGATTAGTTTCATTTCTCATGGGTTAATACATATTTTTGATTTATATATTCATTTATTGATTTTTTATTTTTGGAAACAAATGGTAAGTAATTTAAAAGATAAAATACAATTTTCTCTTTATATCATTACAACAATGTTTATGGAATATTTTGGAAATAAAATGTATATATTCTCTTTTTCTAACCGTATTTGGTATTTTGTGATCACACTCTACATGTTCCACTAGATGTTAATATAAATTAGTTGTATTTTTAGGATATTTTCCTTTTTATCTCTTAGATAAGGCTGTAATTGTTTCAATGATAGATACCAAGAGGATACATATATATTGAGTAATGTTTTGTATTCATTTTTATTTTGGATTTTGTTCATGGATTTTTTGGTTGTTTTATTTTATTCTAGATTGATGTTTTATACTATTTTTATGTACTCTGATATATCTCATTAAGCTGATTATCAGGTGAAATCATCCATAATAAATTATTTGTGATTCACTAATGGTTATTGTCAAAATTTGGGAATATGGGAATGCCTTTGGTCATTTACATGACTAGTCTTGACTAATTAGTTCAATGTTTTACATAGGATTGTAAATGGATAAATTTTATCATATAAACCTTTATTATTTTACTTCCAGGTAGATTAGAGACCGTTCAATTAAAAAATTTATTGGGGGAATATGATGGGTTCCATTAACTATGCTCTTATAAAGATTAATTTTCCAAATATATTTGAGTTATATAATTTATTTATTATATTGGAATTATTTTGTTGGCTCTTTTTTTCATTTGATGAGTTTTCAGGTTTTGGGAGAGGAAAATAAATCATATTCAATGTGACGTGGTGTTCTTTTAGTGAATAATAAACCATATGAAGCATAAATCCAATGTCCATTATTCTTCTATGTGTATCTTTCTTCTTATAGAATGGAATGTTAAACCATATATCCATGTATCCAATGACCACTATTACCCTTTTTATTGGTTTTGATATGATTTATGATATTGTATGTGGTTTCAGTTCACATTACTATGATTTGGAAATATAAATAATTTGTGCAGTTATGTTTTTAATTAAAATGGTTTTTAGATACCATTTTATAATTTTTCTTGGAAAAACTAGTTTTAGGATCTAAACCAAATGAATTATAATGGATTTATAACATGTTGATTTGATGTGAAAAATGAAATTTTATTTGTATTGTGATTGTAGTAATTGAATTGGTTTTAAATTGGAAAAAAGTTTTTAAAATTTGTAAAAAGTAATAGGTAAGATTCAATTTAAATGTGTGGATTTTATTTTATTTTTTTATAATGTATTGTGTGCTTTATATTTTAATTAGTAAGTTTTTTTGGTTCAAATGATTTTGATGTAGAGTGTTTTAAAAGTAGGAATCATTGAAATTTCCCCAAATGTGTATTAGGATTCTATTTATATTGTCAAGCATAAATGAAATCTTGTTGGAGTGGTAGTGTTGGGTTTCTATAACTCATTTCTGGACTTCCATGGTAGTTTAGGCCCTCTAATTACTGAATTATGGAAAATGAAATTTTAAAGTGTTTTCCCAGCTTTTGGAACTCCAAGAAACCTTAAAGAATAATTTTTTGTTCTTTATTTTTTCGGCCTTGTTTGGATCACTGAATAGTGATCGCTCCACCCTTATTGAATTATGGGATGACCAGGGAGGTCAACAAGACAAAAAAAATCAGATATTATATTCTTATGTAGGTGAATATGGTAAATATTGTAGAGCTCATGTATGGTAAGACTGTTTAGTGGAATTATAATTCCTATTTTGATAACTTCAATGATTTATTTCATTTATATTTTTACTAGTATTGATATATATATTTATATTTCATCTATTTTATAGGTTATTAAGTGATTGCTTATTTATTTGGATCTCTTATCCAACAATGTCTTGTTTAGGATGTTGGTTAATGAGGCATTTATAGATGAGTTGGTTTCTTGATGGAATCCTATAGTGGTTGGAAGTTCAATCTATCATGGTTCTGTTAATGATGTCATATATGTTTAAGAGTGTGAACTAAAAGAACCTATTTTTGTGGAGTTTTAATTGTCTGTTTTTAGTTCTAACCGAATGTTCCATTCAATTATATGATTCAAATTTTGTCAATTGGGAAATTCTAGTACATCCAATCATTTCAATATGAATAAAATCCATTAGTGTTGAACGATGGGAATCACCATAAATTATATGAGGCTGATATTTTGTTGAATAAATAAACACCAATATATGTCATCACCCAAAAATCCCTTAATCAAAAATATTTTATGGTAACCCCCAATTTGGATTTACTTTATTATCATTTCTTTCATTTTCCCTTATTCTATTTTTATAATCATATCTTCTATCAATGAAATTTTTTTATTATTATTAAAAATTCGTGAGATTATTTGGATAGTAATGCATCTTATGTGATTATTAGTTTTGTTTTGGTATTTATTTCTCTTAAATTTTCTATGGTTTGGCCATCTTATGTTGGGATTCTAGTTGATGTAATAGTTATTTCCAAAATAATTGGAGACCTACTAGGGATCCTCTTTTCATTCTATAACTAGTAGTATTTAAACTATGTAGATATAGCTCATACTAGAGTAGATAGTGATATTTTATTTTAAATTATGATTCTATGTCTTATTCTAGAGGCTCTCTATTTTTCATGGATTATAAATATTATTTTTACAAAATTTATTATGTGGAGTTACAGTGTGGCCATTCGGTGTTTTCTAAGACCTAATGAAAAACCAGAACATGGTTACCAGAAAACATGAATCATGTGTGCAAGGGATTATGTCATTTTCAAAGAGTTGTTTTATAGATTTTATAGGGTTTTAGAAAATATGTGGAGTTCCCCATAGTCCATGTGGGGAATCGAATGGGATTGATATAATCCGTATAGTTAACCTAAGATTTAAATCACCCAAGGACCAATGGTGGGTGGGGGGGTTCATGGCCCATAAAGTGGCTAGCTCATGGTTGATTTATATCATTGATAACTATGTGTAAAAAACATTTGTCAAGGATAGATTATTAAAAGCCTAAAATTCCACATTTTTCACACATATATTAAAAAACCATTTTGATGCCTCACCTTCAACATTTGTTTGAGAAACCCCTTAGGATCCTTGGATTGAAACCTCTGCATTCCTCATCCATGGGATGATGCTTCTCTATAACTCTAGAAAATATTTATCTTCTTTTTATGTCCATTATTCTCCTCCTCTCTTATTTACCTATTTTTTATTTATACTCTTTAAGCTAGGGTTAATCTTTTATTAACCCTATTAAATTTTTTATGATGTGGTAATGAAATGTCATTGATATAAGGGTGTTATAATTGTTTCTTGATACATCTTATTCCTTATTACATGTTTTCATTATTATTTCAAGATGTTGAGTAAGGAGTTTCCACTAATTTTAAGTTCAAAACAATCCCTATGAATCTTGATACTTATAAATGATATGTTTATGATGTTCTTCATCCATTCAATTTGATATGATTATTTTTTATGGCATTCAATGTTAGTGGTTTAGTGAAAATGGGATTTTCAATGGACTTTTATGGTTAAATATATAAATATTAAAAGTATATATATTAAATGTCATTGATAAAATATGAAGTATCAATTCGAATGTGATTGGGTGTTTTAAAATGAATCTAGTATTTTTTTTTGAGTTTTGATAAAAGCTAATTGGTTGGTGGATTTTTTATTTTTATGTGGAGTTGCATCATTATATTATTTTTTCTCTTGAGGTTATTTTATTTTTACATTCTGATGCTTCTTCATAGTCATGATAAATCATTTCGAATTATTATGTATGTTCATTTATATAAAAATTTTATATGTGTGTGTTTATATGTATACATCTTGTATATTCAAATTTCTCCATATATATACATGTAATATCAATAGAACGACCATTTTATAAAATGTTGATCTTTCTAAATTGGTTTCAAAATGTTTTATAAACCATTTTCATGGTTTTTAAATCACTCCAAATCCCGTTTATAGGTTTGGAGTTTGAAAAAACATGTTTTAGATTCTACTTTTGAAAATTGTAATTATGTCACTTTAATATATTTAAATAAATTAAGGTTTAGTATATTGGGGGTTGTGACTCTAAAAATATAATGATTGGAAAATTAGAACACATTTACTGAATTTGAATGATTTATTTGGTTTGTATAAAATACTATGGATTAATTTTTAGATCCCTATAAAAGATTTGGGGTGTAAATTGTTATGGGACGTTTGGAATCTAAGGAAGTCATCATAAATGTCACCTTGATTTTTGAAATAGTTATTGAATAAAAGTGTTTTTTCATACAATTTAATTACTAATAATTTATGTGATAGTATGTTTGGAACATTTAATTTTTCATGGAATGTCATTTTGAACTCTCATTATGTGTATTCCTAGTTGGAACTCATGAAATGCATTCTATTTATTGGAAACCAACATGTTTTTTATCTAGTAAGAGAGGTTCTCCGCATGGAAGATGTTTGATAATGGTAAAAGGAACGCATGATTGCATATCTGGGATATGGTTAATGAAATACTATGATGACAACCTAACTTTGAACCTTTATTCTATAATTATTAGATCCTATACGTCCTTTATATAGTCACTATACAATTACTATTAGGTTATCAAAAAGAGTCCCTAGACCCCTATTGGTAGATGAATGTCCATGGTGGGTGTCAACTTGGGTTAGGATAGTGGAGTATCCATATTGGTTATTGACTATGCACCAAATAATATTCTAGATGATCACTACAAATGAATTATGTTAATGTCCTCCTATGGAGATATTTAGAACGTCCCCGTTACTATTATGTGTATTTTCTTGTACAGTTCTTTGGGTATTTTGTTTTTTGTTTGCTTCACTTATGTTTCCTTTACTTGTGTAGTTATATTTTCATTTGTAATTTCTTTTCTATTGATTTACCATACTAATTATTACTAGATTGATCACCTTTAGTTAATAAACACACATGGTTTTTAGATTACATATTTAATTATGTTTTGAATTTGGGTTTCGAATTGCGGAAACTATTTTAATGGAAATCTAATATTTTTCAAATGTGTATTTTTTGAAAGATATTTTTAGTTATTTAAAGTAAAAACAATAATTTAAAATTTTTTAATCTAAGAATAATTAATACAATCTTTAGATAAATTATATTTATTTATTTATTTAGTTTTTACCTACTGAGTTTTAGTACACTCATATTTCACTAATGCCTTTCGAAAAATGTAGACTTGTGTTGTTTAGAGGGTTTGGTTCTTGTTCTAGTTCTCTATTGTGAGAGGATTCCCATTACCGATGGAATGTGACTATTATGTCACATATAGATCATTCCTTTTTAGTTTATAGTATTTATTTGGGTTTTGTAATTGTATTTTTTAGTATATTTATTAATGTCTTGTTGGTTGATTAATTATATTATTATACACTATAATTTATTTTTTGTTTATATTTATTTAATAAAATCATCCACATTGATTTACATGTTAATCCTTGAGGTTTTTTGTCAGCCCATTTTGATTGAGTATAACTTTTAGTCCCTTACATGGGCTTTCTTAGGTGGCCAGTTTAAGTTTTGACTTGCTCTATTTGATGACATGTAAGCGATGGAATGGTTAAGATAACATTAGAGAGTATAATTAAAAAAATTCAATGAAAAACATGTTCAATGGTATATGATGAAAATCTAATCTTATTTTTTGGTAATATAGAAATTTAATTGTTTCCCTAGAATAAAATATCTATCTAGATAATGGAATGTTGATGTTGCAGTGTGATTGATAAACCAAGGGGTAAGAAATCAATAAGGGTGGATTGGGTATTAACTTTATCATCCTTGTTAAACTATGTGTAGTCCCAAAACAATACAAATTGACAAAAACACTTGGGGTAATGACTTTTTTATTTCATATTATCTTTATAAACCATTTTGAATAATGAGATGATCGAACTTGAGGAAACATTTAATAATCCATTGATAAATGGGATAAATAATAAGATTCGTGTATTTATATGAACAATGATCCGGATATGTTTAATGTAATAGGAACCCTTTAGATGTTTTTTGTGATTGGAATTCTTTCGGGGAATTTTATTGAGATGAGATAGGTGTTTAAGGTATTGGGAAACTCTATGTGAAACACGTGTAGAAATTATTTGAGGAATAATTACTTTAATTTTTAGTACTTAATGTATAAATTATTTATAACTTTTTGGAATTAAATGATATTTGACAATGAGATAATAGTGTATAATATATTTTTTATCTTAATCACAACCAAGAGATTGAATAATGATTTGGTGATTAAGTGGTTAGACATATTTGAGAAGAAGAACACAATATTATTTTGGAACATTATCATATTAATGTAAGTATAATATTATTTTTTTATGAGATTTTATTTGAAAAAAAATGTTGAATGATCTATTGAAATCATATATTATTTTAGAGGGTCATTTTGGTAAGTTAGGATATTTATGAAAATGAATAACATGTATTTTAGATATATTATATTTTCATATATATATATATATATTGGTATTTGAAATATTGATTAACTAATGTTGTATTGAGGAAGATTTTAATCTTTTCTCAAAATATTATGTGATCAAGTCCATTTGATATTGGTTTTTCTATCATATATTAATTTAATGATCTATATATGAAATATTCTTCTTAAGGATGTTAATATTCAGGTAGATTTTTCCCTTTGGGGTATTTTCTTACATTTTATAAACAACATTGATTTTGACTAATGTAAAAATATATATAGAATAACATTATTATGTGTTCTATTATAAGTATATTTTAGAGTGTCATGCTTTGGAAAATCAGCTTAAATACTCGTCAGTTATAGAAAATGATGTGATTGTGTTGGAAATTGATTGAATTATGAAACTCCACCTGTGATGTAAGTATATATCCGTATATTTTTAGTCATATATTAAGTTAATTCCTAAACATTATAAAAATTATCATTAAAAAATTATATTAATACCATAATTTTTAATGAATTTATGGTATTTTTCATAACATATTAATTTATGGGTTTTTTATCATTTACTTACTAATTCTAATTAACTTTCTTATGATAGATGTTCTATAAAACTATTAACATTATTTAGTCATTATATTTTCTACACAATGTCCATATTTTCAATTCCCACAAATGTTGATCTATTTGGAATCTTTTTAAAGTGATATTCCATTTAACCTTCAGAATTTGCATTCCATATGAGGAAGTGGAAGGGTTAATAACCCTTTTATGATATATGTTTTCAACATAGGTATTTTCAATTTCTTATCCCCTGATTATAGATATAATTATAAAATTATGAGGTTTAAATTTTTTAAATGGAAAGAATGTCACACCACATTAAATTGAAAAAATCATTTTCCTCGATAGCGTATATGACATATAACATAAACATTAAAAAAACTAAAATAATATTATTTAAACAAAATTATTTTAACCTAGACAGTTAAAGGGAGTTTTTGAATAATAATAACAACATTTTTAAATATTTAAAAATGACCTACTCAATAAACATTTATAGCTTAATACAAAAGAAATAAGGGGTAAATTTTTTATAGTCAATATTTTCATTAGATATACTTTTTTTATAAAATTATTTATACTTCATTTTTTGAAAAAAATTTATAACTTGTTTCAACCAAATTAGTAAATTTATTAAATTATTTTTTTTAAAATAATCAATTAGAATATAAAATTTAACATAGGGTTAATGTTTCTAATTTTATGAAATGTTTTATTTTTTTAAGTGATTAATTGAAATTATGATTTTCATTGAAAAATATCTATTAATTTCTAGTATTTACATGTCATAATTTACATTATATTGGTTATTAAAATAATAAGTTCATTTGGCTTAAAAATTATACGATAAATTTAATTTTATTCAATATTATACTATAATTTTTTATAAAAACATTTTTTACTAAAAAAGTAATTTTTCATAAAAACAGCTTCTCCTTCTATTTTATGGATATAATTTTACATTAAATTATATTAATTATATTAACTAAATTTGATAAATTTTACTTTTATATTTTTATGTGTAAATAATAATATAATTTATCATTTTCATCATAATTTTTGGTCATAATGAATTTCAATGACATTAAAACTCAGTTTTCATAGATAAGGTAAAAAGAGGATTACCAAGGGTTAAACTATTTTCATAAGGAATAATATAACATAATCACATTATATAAGCCTATTTTATTATTTTTTATTAAAAAGATACATTTATAGAGTCAAATTATATATTTTTGAAAATTAAATTCAATTCTGGAACCAATGATTGACTTTTGAGAATATAAGTTATATTTAATTCAATTAGGTGTATTTATTAATAATTATCTCCATTATTTGATGTGATTCATTTTTAATTATCATATCACATGGTATATAGATTTAATTTTATTTAATGAAACAATAAATAATTAACTAGTATGAGGATTATTAATTAAATATAAAATATTGCCTTACTTTTTTTCCATAATGTTCTTGGAAAAATTAAATGGTTAGTCATGTGATTGGCCAGTCTTCTGTCTCCAATATAGTAACATAGTATATATTTCATAACTTTATATCATGGCTATGTTTAAAATCTTAATTATTAAACATTAATGGTACTTTTTCTTTCTAATTATTTTTTAAATTATTGAATAATATTCTCTTTAACCACAATCAACTTACCCAAGTCATTTTTCATATATATGGCATATATCATCAAAAAAATCCACCTTAAAGCTAATATATTATGAAGTAGATTATATAAAATGGTATTAAATAAAATTGAAAATTGAAAATTTTGAAATGGTTTTTAATAAAGTAAATACTAAAAATAATCATTTTATTTTAAAAAATAAATAGAATACATGATGATTCAGACTTGGGTTAAGGGAAACATTACTTTAAAAACCTATTTAAAACGTTTTAATTATATTTTATTAATATTTTTCATCCTTGTTATTTTAATTAACCAATTAATTTTTTTATATTTTTATTTTGAAATAATTTATTTATAAAATATATTTTGTTATTTTGTTCACATTATTTTAATATTTTCAAATAGTTTTATTTTAATTGTTATAAAGGGGATTCTTAGAATTTTCACAGAAAAGGTATAAATGAGTGTTTTATTTTAACATATATGGCATATAATTTGTTTCTTACAGTCATGAGAATTATTTGATATTTTTTATCCTTTACAGTCAATTGTAATTTTTTCATTGAAATCCCCTCATTCCTTGTGTAATTTGGATTTTTCAAAAATCATTTAAATGGAATTAATTTTTTTTATAATAATGCTTTTATCTAATGGGTGAAAAGATGATTTTTAAAATCAAAACGTTCATTTTTTATAATTAGGATATATTTCCTTGAGATTATATGTTTTTTAATTGAGCCTGATATAGTTTAATGTAATATGTCAGCCCAATATTACTCTCAAATTTATTTGGTAAAGAGATGCGGTTAACCATCAATATGATTATCCAAAGTGATCATTGGAATTTAGATGGTAAATTATTCAATTTCCAATGGTGATTGTAATATTGATAGGAAAATTAATTCCCAAGATACCTGTATGAATTTTCAATAATTTCTAATGAATTATTAGAGAAATTTGTGGAAATAAAATGTCAATTATAAGGTCATTTGATTTAATAGAATGATTAAATGGTTTTTGAAAAAAGTGATGTTTTTAAGAAAATAGTTTCCAATGGTACTCATGTTTTCTAAAGGATGCCTCATGATTATGATTTTTTTCTATTATGATTTATTTTAAATAGTTTTTTGAAAAACATTGTATGGTAAATATTATTTCAAATGTGTGTTAATGATAATTTAATCTCATTGTTTATTATGCATAAAAAACCATCTGTTATGATCTTGGGGTTTTAAATTTAACTAATGGGTTTCTATATTTCTTATTATATTTCCATTGAAGAAAATTTGGGGCTCATATAATGATTTTAAATTGTTTTTTATTTAAGGTTTTGTAATAACAAAGACTATTTGATGTTTAAAATCATTATTTTAACATCCCAGTTCCGAAAGCCACGTAGAGGCTTCGTATACCCGGTTGGTCACATGGCTTCAAGTGCATTTACCCAAATGCCAGAGGCTACTGACTAGCAGCGAGGGCCTTGGGTGTGATATTGGGGAAACTATGCCTTCATTGGTAGAGTACACAGCGGAAGTAAACATTAAGAAGCAACGGAAATAGAACAATCCATACACAAGTAAACTGTGGAAGACTAAAGAAATAAAAAACTGGAGCACACACATATATATGAAATGATGCATGATACATATGTCTAGGAAAGCTGCCAAACAAGTAAAAATGATTTAATATACAATTTTACCAAACCGAAGTACAAAAGAAAGGTAAATAGATAAACTCATCAGCATTGCATGCCATAGATTGGTCCCATTCTCTTCTCCTCTAAAGAAATCAAGTACCAGAAGTCGAAGGGTGTTTTCCCTTGTCTTTACCTACAACAACAATGTCTGCTTGGGCCAAAAATAATTTCACAAAAGGGTGTGAGACTAAATCCTAGTAGGCAACCATCCGAAGATCTGTGCCTAATAGTCAATGAGTATATGGCAGGTAATAATACAGTAAGCAGTAACAGTAAGAGTAAACAGCAGGAAGTAATAGGAAGTTATACAATAGCAATGAATCCACAACCAACAACATCAGTGAAGCGACAACTAACAAGCAGGAAACCCTATAGTCCTATCCAAGAAGTACAAAAACCCTCTGGGAAGTGCACTCAGCCTAACCCATCTTGTTTGGTAATACAAAACTATGAGACTCTCTGGGGAAGCACACTCAGTCAATTCCCCTAAGAGTCTAGGCTAGTTAGGGACTCTCTGAGGAATATAATGTGGTCTAACCCTCTTAGCCCCAAGGTCTAGAGACTCTCTACGTAATCTATCTCGGTCAATTCCTCCAATAGCCTCAGGTATACCATGGACTCTCTGAGGAAGCTCACTCGGTAAATTCCCCATCTTTCCTAGAAAGGTTCATAAAAAGATTCAAACAAAGTAAGACTCTCTGAGGAAGCTCACTCGGTCTACCCTCCTGTAGTCTATAATATCCAAGACTCTCTGGGAGCTAACTCGGTCCATCCCCTATAGTCTAAAATATCTAGGACTCTTTGAGAAGCACACTCAGTCTATCCCATATATTCTATAGCACCAAGTTATCTCAGTCCCATGCCATTCAGTGCATAATAATGATATAAGGCCAAAGTACACCTATAGAGCTACTTGGATAACCAAAGTACACTAATAAGGCTACCTGGCTAAATAGTCTACAGGGCAACAAACATGTTATGAATTTCACTCCAACATATAATCACAAATCATTGAAACATGTGTAACATCAAAAGGAAAACAAGACCCCAAAGGTCATAAACAGAACACAGCATGGGAAAAAAATCCAGGAACAACAAAGTATCCTCTAACATGATAAATTTACCTCTATGCAAGCATACAAGAAAGGCAGGAAAACAACAAGGGAAAGACATTAAACACACAATACCCTTTTCATGGATATTGGTAAAATTTGTGCATAAAACTCACAGATGTTGTACGGTAAGGCACAAACCACCTATCCCGATCCAAGGAGATCGATATACTTGAACCCTATCAACTAATTACACATTGAACATCGTAGATCTGAGAAAGCGTCCAAAATGATCAAACCATGATAACTTAAGAAGGATGAAGAATTGGAAAACAAGGCTATAGCAGAAGGGATAACTCACCATTGCGATTCTAATGCAATCGATGGTGCTCGAATCGGAGAACGGATGGTGGAACTATGTCTCATTGAAGATCCACAGATTCTCGGCACTCTCGGATGAACATGACCTAGAAGAAGACATTTTTCTCGATTAGGCGCGACCGCGGTCGGTTTAATGAAAAAAATGTACACATTATGTACTTTTAGAGTACACTGCGTTTAGTGGGTTTTTTTGGTACTCTGACAAAATTGGCCTCCATGTCACCCCTACACCCCGTGTGTGTGGCCCGGACGTTCCCAGTACACAGCTTCCAGCGAGAAAATAGTATACGACGTGTACTTAGAAAGTACATGGCATGTACTTGAAAAACATCCCGAAACATTATTTTTTTCAAAAACTCCAGAAAAAGGAAAGGCATACCGAAAACGAAGATCCGGTTTCTTAGAAACTTCCCCCATTAAATAAAATTTCCCTGAATTTCTTTAGTGAGGCGCAGAAGAAGAATCCCCAAATAGCTCTGGCCACTGTGATCGTACATCGGCCTCCCTCTCCCATGTCTCATAATGTAATCACTCGTGCTACCATAGCACCCGTACCGGAGGAGCAGACTGGACATGAAGAACCTTCGTACTACGATTGAAAATCTGGATAGGATTCTCCTCAAATGACGCATCTGCTTCGAGCTTAACTTACTCAGGCTGAAAGACATGAGATGGGTCTGAAAAGTAATGTCGGAGCTAAGAGATGTGGAAGACATCGTGAATGGCTCGGTACCTCTAGGGTAGCTACAACCGATAGGAAACCAGCCCAACACTCTCCAAAACCTCAAATGGCCCGACGTACCGTGGTGAAAGCTTACCCTGTCTTCGAATCCTCTTGTGTCCCAACCTCGGTGCGACACAAAGAAAAACCTGATCTCCGACCTCGAACTATAGAGGTCGCCTATGCTGATTAGAATAAGACTTCTGTCGAGACTGTGCTGTAGCCATCCTCTTCCGAATCAACTCTATCTGCTCAGAGGTCTCCAGAACAAATCGAGGTCCTAGAAGAGCTGCCTCTCCTACCTCCAGCCAGCATAAGGGTGATAGGCATGGCCTACCATACAGATCCTCGTATGGTTCTATCTGAATGGTCTCCTAAAAACTATTGTTGTAGGTGAACACCACAAGAGGAATATGCTTCTCCCAAGTACCAACGATGTCTAGAATGCAATCTTAGAGCATATCCTCAAGCACCTAGATCGTGCGCTTGGACTGGCCATCAGTCTGGGGATGGTATATTGTACTTAAAAGCACCTGTGTACCCAAAGCCTTTTAAAGTCCCTGCTAGAATCGAGAAGTAAAGCGCACATCCCTGTCTGAAACAATGGAGTGTGGAACTCCATGTATACTTACGATCTCTCGGATGTACAGTCGTCCCAGATCATCAACAATGAAGATCTTCTGGATCGGCAATAAGTGTGCAACCTTCCTGTGTTTTTCAATGACAACCCAAACAACATCATTTCCCCGAGGCGACCTCAGCAACCTGGTCACGAATTCCATCGCGACATTGTTCCACTTCCACTTGGGAATGGGTAACTGTTGTAAAATCCCTACTGGTCACTGATTCTCTGCTTTCACCTGCTGACAAGTAGAACATCTAATGACAAAATTAGAAACATGTTTCTTCATACCTAGCAACCGGTAATGGTTGTGTAGATCACGATACATCTTGATGATGCCAGGATGAACTTCCCAAATTGAGAAATCAAAATCCCACATCAGCTCCTCGCGTATGTCTACTGCAACCCATACAGATCCCTGGTAACACAAGATCTCATCATCACCCACTGTCCATCCAGGAAGAGCATCCCCTCCTAACACACTCTCCTGTAAGACTAAGGCCACCAAATTTGATAGCTGCCTCATCTGTACCCAATCAAGAAGGGTAGAGTTAACAGCCACAGAAGATAGGATAGTCTATCCATGCCTATCGTGCACTTCCACGTGAATCTCAGAGAATAGAGCCATAAGCTTCCACTCACTACTGGCTTCCTGAACTGCCTGAATATGAGTTCATCTACTCAATGCATCTACCACTGCATTGCCCTTTCCCGACGTATAGGCGAGCTCGAAGTCAAAGGATTGTAGGTACTCAACCCACCTACACTGTCGCAGATTCTGATCACACTGAGTGATGTTATACTTGAGACTCTTGTGATCGGTGAAAACCAAAAAGTGATCTCCAAGAAGCTAGTGTCTCCAACAGCGTAAGGCCTGAACAACAGCTTCCAACTCCAGGTCGTGTGTAGGGGAATTCCACTTGTGTGGCCTCAACTGCCGAGACCCATACGCAATGACACCATCTCCCTGCATAATCACAACTCCTACCCCGATACCTGAAGCATCACAGTAAACAGTGTATCCCTTTCCTAGATCTGTAAAGACTAGTATCGGTGCAGATGTCAACCTCTCCTTCAGCTCCTGAAAGGATGATTCACAAGAATCGGACTATAAAAACTTTTCCTCTTCTGGGTCAGACCTTTCAATGGTGCTGCTAGGTGGGAGAAGTATTGAATGAAGCGTCTTTAGTATCCAGACATCCCTAAAAAACATTTTACTTCAAATATGTTCTTCGGATGCTCCCAGGAAACTACAACTCTCTCTTTATCTGGGTCCACAGATACTCCAGCCTCTGAGATGACGTGACCCAAGTAGTGAATCTGATCCATCCAAAAGTGGCACTTTGAGAGTTTAGCATAGAGCTGATGCAATCTTAGTGTACTCATAATGATCTCAAAATGGGTATCATGGTCGTGCCGAGTACAAGAGTACACCAAGATATTGTGCACGAAGACCATGACAAAGGAGTCCCAGTACGGATGGAACACTCGGTTCATCAGTCCCATTAAAACTGTTGGAGCTTTTGTGTGACCGAATGGCATGACTGTATACTCATGTAGTCCATACCTAATCCGGAAGGATGTAAGAGGTATATCTAAGGCCTAAAGTGAAACTGATGATAACCGGACCTCAAATCGATCTTCGAGAACACCTGGTCTCCTCGAAGCAGATCAAAGAGGTCATATATCCTCGGAAAGGGATATCGGTTTTGACCATCAACTGGTTCAGCTTCTGATAATCCACACAAAGCCAAAGGGCACTGTCTTCCTTCTTTACAAACAGGACAGGCGAACTCCATGGAGAAGTACTAGGTCATATGAAACCCTTTGTCTGTAACTCCTCCAGCTGCTTCCTGAGCTCTTGCAACTCAGGTGTAGCCATCCTATAAGGAGGAATGGACACTGGTTCTGCTCCGGGCATGAGCTCAATCGAGAATTCTACATCACACTCCGGAGGTAAACCTGAGAAGTCCTCTAGAAATACATCCCTGAAACGATCCACCACTGGGAAAAAGTCTAACTGCAAAGTCCATTGATCATCCAGATAATGACTGGAAATATGGGCTGTAACATCCCCTAGCCCATGATTCTCTGGTCCAACTCTGCCCTCCTAGACATCCCACTTATCTTTATAAAGGAATGATCCGTCCTCTGGTGATATGAAACTAACCATACGGTGATAGCAATCGACTACAACCTGGAAGGAAACCAACAAGTCCATACCGAGAATGACGTCATAGGACGACATCTCTAGGACATAGAGGTCTCCTATGAAGTGACACCCCACAACCTCAAGAGGGAACTCTCTACACTGACGAACACTAGATGTAATCATTACCAAAGGCGTGTCAAGAGTCAACAAGTCGACAGAAAAAAAGATACGGAGTCCAAGGCTCTCCATAACTGCAACATAGATAAAGCTATGGGATGCACCAGTATCAAAAAGAGCTAAAGATAAAACTGAGGCTACTAAGATCGTACCTAGAACTATAGAAGGGTTGGGATCTTTCTCCTGATAGGTCTACTCCACGAAGAAAGACTGGCATTTACCACGACCCTGTGCCCCTAGCTGACTAGTCTGAGCTGATCCACTCTACTGTCGCTGATGACCTGGTGACTGACCACCACGGTCGCGACCTCCACCTTAGCCCAAATGGTGGGATAAACTCCATTTCCCAGACTGTTGGGAAACTAGCGAAGCATCTCTAGAGAGTTGGGTCATAAAGGAACCACTACCACTAGATGAAGGTGAGAAGATGTGATAGAAGTGCAGAAGATGGCCCGTCTTGTCACAAGATCGTCACTCTATCAGATCTCTCTGGCACTGAGGCCTGGTGTGACCACTTCTACTACACTGGTAGCAAACAACCTGGCTGCCAGAAGACGTATCCCGTAAACCCCTATATCCCCGAGAAGGCTCTCTATGACGCTTCCTACTGACCGTATGAGGAAAAATAGCTCTGGATATCGAACCACCCTCAGCCACTGCTCTAGAATCCCTCAGATTCCGCTCAGTAGTCAGCACCTGGTTTATGATTGAGGATATAGAAATCAAATGGAAAATATTCACCTGGAAATAGATCTCATTCCTGAGACCATCCTCAAACTTCCTAGCAAAAAACAACTCATCACCTGCTAGGATCGATGTGAAATGCAACATCTAAGTAAAACGGGACGAGTAATCCATTACAGAGAGAGTACCCTGGTGAAGACTCATAAACTCCCAGGCTCGATCGTCCCTCAGGGTCTCTGAATAGAAGTAGTCATAGAAGGTTCATTGAAACTCATCCCATGACATGCCCTGCTGGCGTCCTGAATGTGGGATCACCTCCCACCACCTTTTGGAAGTGTCCCGGACGATATAAGTAGCCACCGTTACCCTTTTCCCATGAGGTATCTCTAGGAGCTCGAAGATAGTCAGGGTGGCCTCAAACCACAACTCTGAAGCTAGGGGTCCTCCATCCCCTGAGAAAGTAGGAGGGTGCTGCTACTGAAAAACCCGCATCAACACAGCCATCGACGGGGTAGGAGGCGGCGCTCCATGAAAAGTACGCATCATCCTCAGTAAATCATCCCTGAACTATGCATTAGTGCCTACAATGGGTATAACTACTGGTTCCAGGGCTGGAACAGCAGGAGCGTAAATAGGAGGTCCCTGATCGGCCATATCTGGTGTTTGATCACCATCTCGAAACTGATGCACGACTGGAGGACATCTCGGAGGAAAAGCTATGAAAGATCAAATGTGCGCCTTAGATCAGGATTAAAAAGGATTGAAAAAACATCATTACAAAACGGGAATAGGGGAATGAAACTATCAAGTTTTACAAAACACGACTACACAGCATGAATAAATACTAAACGGTGTGTACTTTTATCCATTAACATGGGTGTTTACTCCTGCCAGCACTGTTCATGTAACACCCCAAACTACACAGTGTTTTGTTCCCATACACTTCGTTTACTTGAACTCTAAACCCCTACCCGAGTCTCCTTACACGGCTAACCCACTCATTCCAAACTAACCCTGGACTACACGGCGTGTTCCCTAGGGACACAGCGTGTACTAGACATGGTCTTAGCGGCTTGTGTTGTTAGTTACATGGTCGTCTACACGAATTCTCTTAAATGGTGTGTTCTAAACAAACACAAAATGTATAGGATAAGAAAACACCGAACCGTGTTGTTCGTGACACGGGCGGGTACCTGGGACAAAACTACACAGTGTGTTCATTACACACAAGGCGTTTTCTACTCAGTCTTTCCCAGCCCATGTAGTTAGTGACACAGCCGAATACATGGCTCTAATCTATAGGGAATGAACCTACCATACACAACATGTTATTCAAGTCATTTTTCACGACACAATTTTTCTGCTCACATGGTCAGTGACACGACCTGAAAACTACATGGAGTGTATCAAGAAAGTACATGCCGTGTATTCTGGGTTTTTCTGGGTAGTTCCTTAGAAACTACACAGAAGCAAAGAAAACACAGAAAAAAAGGCAAGGGGGTGTCAAATTCTGACCCGCGAGGGCCTATACTCCCCATGAATCAAAGCATGGAATCTCCTATAGTAATATATAAGGAAAAGCAGGTTAATGATCCACCAATTTCCATTTCAAGAGGGCCCATAACACCTCAAAAACCAAAACATGGCCTTCATTTTAATCAAAGTATGTTACAAACAACACCTTAACAAAGAAATAGAGATTCTATCAAGCATCTATCACAACATCATTCATAATCTACAAAAAGTCTATCACAACAGCATGAAATCGCTGATACACCCTAGATGGCATGGAAAGAATGCATGTCATGTGATTTATAATAAGTGACTACATGATGCATGAGATGGAATACCCTAATCTTATCGGTTAGAGACAAAAATAGAACCTTAATATCAAAACAATAACAGAATGAAGCATGTGAATCACTCTAGGTGATATCATAACAACCGTAAAATCACAAAACCAGAAACTGCAATAATAGGGTAGTATGGATTTTCTCAATACATGGGTTAACTACTCCCGGGTACAACTTATTACCATGTACCGAATCTGTCCAATCCATGGATAAAGTCTCCAAACAGTAATGCAAGAGAAAATAACCTCATCTAATACCACTTTTTAACGTCCCAGTTCTGGAAGCCCCCCAGAGGCTCCCCGTACCCGGTTGGTCGCATGGCCTCAAGCGCATTTCCCCAAATGCCAGAGGCTGCCGACTAGAAGCGAGGGCCTTGGGTGTGATAGTGGGGAAACTATGCTCTCATTGGAAGAGTACACAATGGAAGTAAACATTAAGAAACTATAGAAACAGAACAACCCACACACAAGTAAACCGCGGAAGACTAAACCAATAACCAACTGGAGGACACACATATATATCAAATTATGCATTATACATATGTCTAGGAAAGCTTCCAAACAATTCACAATGCTAGAAAATACAATAGTACCAAACCAATGTACAAAATAATTGTAAATAGATATAATCCTCAGCATCGCAAGCCATAGCTTGGTCCCATGCTCTCCTGATCCAATGAAATCAAGTACCAGATTACGAAGGGTGCTTCCCTTATCATTACCAGCAAAAACAAAGTCTGCTGGGGCCCAAAATCATGGTACAAACATGGTGTGAGACTAAATCCCTGTAGGAAACCACCCAAAGATCTGTGCCTAACAGTCAGTGAGTATATGGAAGGTAATAGTATAGTAAGCAGTAACAGTAAGAGTAAACAATAGGAAATAATAGGAAGACATAGAATAGCATTGAATCCACAGCCAACAATAGCAGTGATGCAATAGCTAACAAGAAGAAAATCCTATGGTCCTATCCAAGAAGTACCACAACCCTCTTGGAAGTGCACTCATCTTAACCCCTCTGGTTTGGTCATACGAAATTATGAGACTCTCTGGGGAAGCACACTCGTTCAATTCCCCATGTAGTCTAGGGTAGTCAGGGACTCTCTGGGGAGGATCACGCAGTCTTAACCTCTTATACCCAAGGTCTTGAGACTCTCTAAGGAAGTTATCTCGGTCAATAACTCCTATAGCCTCAGGTATACCATAGACACTCTGAGGAAGCTCACTCAGTCAATTCCCCCTCTAGCCAGGAAAGGTTCTTAAAAAGATTCAAACAATGTAAGACTCCCTAAGGACGCTCACTCGGTCTACCCTCATGTAGTCTATAATATCCAAGACTCTCTGGGAGCTCACTCGGTCCATCCCCTATAGTCTAAAATAACTAAGAATCTCTGGGAAGATCAATCAATCTACCCCTTATAGTCTATAGCACCAGGTTCTCTCAGTCATGTGCCAGTCAATGCATAATAATGCTATAAGGCCAAAGTACACCTATAGAGCTACATGGATAAAAAAATTACACCTATAGAGATACTTGGATAAACAGTCTACATGGAAACAATCATGTTATGAATTTCACTCCACCTTATAATCACATGGCATGTAAATAGGTGTAACAGCCAAAGGCAAATGAGACCCCAAAGGTCGTAAACAGAACACAACATGGAAAAAAAATCCAATCACAAAAAATTATCCTCTAACATGATAAATTTACCTCTACGCAAGCATACAAGCAAGGAAGGAAAACAACAATGGAAAGACAGTAAACACACAATACCCCATTCACATGTATTGGTGGAATTTGCGCATAAAACTCAAAGACTTTGAACGTTAATGCACAAACCACATACCTCGATCCTAGGAGATCGATATACATGATCCACGTCGACTGATTCCCCATTGAACATCATAGATCTGAGAAAACATCCAAAACGCTCAAACCACGATAACATGAGAAGGAAGAAGAATTGGAAAACATGGCTCAAGCAGAACGGAGAATTCACCGTAGCAATTCCAACCCAATCGACGATGCTCGAATCAGAGAACAGACAGAGGAACGGTGGCTCGTCGAAGATCCGTGGATTCCTGACACTCTCGGACGAACCAGGCCTAGAAGAAGATGTTTTCCTCGATAAGGCACGACCCCGGTCTGTTTAATGAAAAAATAAATTACACATCGTGTACTATTAGAGTACACGACATGTAGTGGGTTTTTTCCATACTCTGCCAAAATCAACCTCCACGTCACCCCTACACACCGTGTGTGTGGCCTGAACACGACCAGTACACGACATGGAGCGGTAAAAGAGTACACGATGTGTACTCCGAAAGTACACAGTGTGTACTTCAAAAACTTCCAAAAACTTTATTTTTCTCATAAGCACCATAAAAAAGGAAAGGCATATCTGAAACGAAGATTCAGGTTCTTACAATGATGATAATTAATGAAATGAAATTGAAGGTCTTGGGCACATTGTTGAATCACCAATAATGTTATCTTATAAACTTCCATATAAGATCGACATGAGATAATTTTAGCTCATGAAATTCTTCTCTTTATTATCAAAGTATCTTTTTATGAGAAATTTTTATCACAAAAACAAAACCATAAATACCTTGTTAGATATAAAACTTTTCTCGATGTCTAATTGACACTGAAGATCATTTTTTTAAGAATCCGAAGTCAAATACCTCTTGATCTTCTACAAGTTATTCGAAAGATAGTTGGATTTTCAACCATTTAAATATGGCTTCTAGCACTGAGTCTTGATGACTTCATCAACATCCTAATGGTCGATGATTATCTGCTCTGTCAATCCATAAATAAAAACTATGATCAATCTCATGGAACCAAAACATCTATCTCTAGAATACTTGGAGAGATAAGAGGATAAATTGTATCTCACTATTGAGCTATGAATTGTTTTTTTGGTATCTAATCACTCTTCTATTTTAGACTGAATTAATAAATATCCTAAAATATACAAACATTGCATTTATTTTTATAGAATACTATATAAATTAATCATTATTACTACCTTAATGAATCATAAAAAACATTCATATATTCTTATCTCTTTCCTATAATATAATAAATATATTATGTGATTAAAATGAGACATTAAATTGACTCTTCATTCCTATAAATAATTAATTAACCTTGAATATTCTAAATTAAAATTTATTCAAATAATATATTACTAAATAAATAAATTAAATATCATTTATTCATTTCTAAAAAATTATAAATTCATTTATTCCATTGATGATCATACTACCTTGGAGAAAACTCGAACCCTAGTGGTTGGGCAGACTATATCAAGGGATCCTATTCACCATAGTAGGGGAGACTTTAAAATAAGATTTTGTGTCTGATTCTATAGGTTGGTATCTCGATTGTAGTGAATACTATTCATAGAATAATAGTGATATCTAAAAACTCATCATTTTCCATATAGTGATAATGACTTTCATATCAAATATAACCAATCTATAAAGACCCACTTTGTAATCTAATCTCTTTACATTTAAATAACTCATACGATATGATGCACAACCATGTAATCTTCCATTTCATTCATTATTATTTATTGATCTAAATAGTAGGATTTACCCTTCAACACTGTGGACATGTATTCAAAATTTTACAGACATTATCATCATTCATGCTTAAGATACATTATTTACATACCTTGGAAGCGAAAAATACTTTCATGACCATTAATCTAATTTCATTCCACCAATGACCCACCAAACATAAGCTACCTCAACCTAATTTTAGTATCATGGTATTTCGTTACATAATGTGTTTGGTCAAATGGGAAGCATTTGTAAGTATCTCAAATCGAGAGTATAATACACATATCCAAATATTGGAACAGACAATGACACCTAAATCATGTAGCGTTCCTATTTTAAATTCTATCCTCGTGATCTCACTACTATAGATAACTAAGTGAGAACATCATGAAAAGAAGTTTCAATAATTATGATCCCCTAGTACCAGATATTCAAAAATATATTGGGTCTAATCGGTAAGACTTTTCTAGACTATATTACCATTGCTTATGATTAATTTAATAGTATCATGAGGTTCTTATTATAGCATGGGATATACTGGAACCTTTTGATATGAAAATTAATATATTATTGTTATAATTATATAGAGGACATAGAAATATCAATACTACTATAATAATTATATATCATTTATACCTAACATTTCTATCTCTCACATGATTTATATAATTATTTTGTTAAGTGATATCTTTGGTTTCTAATCCTTCGTGGATTCTTCTACATGGCATTTTTATTATATGTGACCTCACCTACTTGAGTAAAACCTCTAAATAGATAGAATCCCTTAGAATATCCCATTTTAAATTGTCAAAAGTTAACATCATAGCTAATGATAAAATAATAATTTACATTATTATTATTCCTTACTTTCTTCGTGTGATACCATGAATGGTAAAAATTCATTATTTAAAACTACTTCAAATCTACATGAGAGGATGAAATTTAATCAGTATATATAGTTATAGTTACCACTTGATTGTATGAGATTTTCCCTCTTATCATCATAGTGTTACTATAGTACTAGATCACATGGATCTAAGAAAGACTAGATTATGTCACATGAAAAATAGTATGATTTCTTACCCACATAATAGGAAGTTATATTTGGAACATTTTCCAGTTCCATGAGATAGTTTTGACGGCATCCTTTGTAGTTCTCTTAACTATAACTGAAATATTTCTACTATAATGTATATCATGGAAATATCAATTTTGAAACATATAATGGAAAAATTTATTGATCTATTTCCAATGCATATGTAACTAAAATTACCTCATTAATCAACCACTATGTCAAAGACATGTCACTCTAGAGAGAAATATTCCATGTGTCGTTGGCAACAAATTGTTTATTGAATTTTTTAATCATTTATATTTTAAAACCATGTCACTATATGTATGATTAACATAGTATAAGAAACTATTAGATCTACCTCAGTAGATCATGTTCTCTAGAATATAAGTTCATACTATATGTTAATGAATACAAAAAATAGTATTTCATTTTCATCGTAAATAACATGAAGACCAATATCAGTTTTCCAATGATTCCGAACATATTTTACCTATAAAACAATAGTTCTCCCACTATCCTCTGGTATACACACAAAATTTATTCCCTCTTAATGAATATTCCATGATATTTTTTCTTTACATAATCATATCCTGAATTTTAGTAACATGGAACCTTTTTTAATATTCTAGGATATGGACATACCTTTCTAGTTGTGTCCTATAGACACCTTCTATAATTGTTGGTCATGAAATACAATGCTCAATATAATGATAGTATATATTATCAAGGATATTAATATTGTAATGTATTTTATCATAATTTTATTTTGTAAAAATATATTCTTATTGGCACTACTCTTAGGCCTTCCATGAATAATTTCAATTCAATATCCATCACAATATTCAATTTAATAAGCCACATTTCAATTTAATAATAGTAATCCTTTATTGAATTTTAATTTATATTTCCTATCATAGGTAAATTATATATATATATATTTCATATAAGAATTGTTTTTCACGAAGAATAACAAAACTTCAGTCGAGGTGAAGTCAACCCCTCATTATGTTTTAACATTCTTTTGTAGTATGTGTCTCTAGAATATTCACATTCAACATGTTCTTCTTGAACTAGTTCCTATGAAAACTACATGTGCATCTCTATATTTTACTAAACCTAAGTCAATATGGTTCCCACTAACTCTTGTGGAGACATGAACACTTTTATAGAAATGTATTGTATTACATGACTTCCACTTTTCAATTATAGGAATTTATGTAATATTCTATGAAAATTATGATAATAACATAGATTCACAATTTGTATAGATTGATGCATGACTGTTTATATCCAAAAAAACTCTTTCCTTCTAAAAATATGTCCAATGATATTATATATTTTCAATGTATTGTAACTCTTATGATTTGATATTTTAATGATAGTGGGAATACATTTATGGGATACCACTATTGTTTTCGGATCACGTCTTGAAACAAAATTCATGTTTTTCAAGTTAAAAAATTGATACACCTTATATAATTCCTTGGAAGAATAAATTGGGTATTTTGGAATTTATCCATTATAAATATTATTAATTAATATTAGAAATTAATAAACAATCATCAATCTTATCAATAAACATAATCAACATGAGGTATATAATGTAATGTGTCATAAAGAATTACTTCATGCTATATTATATTCCCCGATTAATGATTGGTCATGATATTCTTCGGAATGTAGCCCAAAGAAACTCATATCTTCTAAATATGTGAATATCATATATCACATTTCCATTAAATAATGTAATAAAGGAATATAATAATGTATATTTACCACTAGCTTACCCCTTGAATGGTATACACTCTCTTGTTGATCAAATATCCAAATATTTGTGGATTACCTATCTTTCTATATACTTCTTTGTCAAAAACTAAATATATAAAACTATAATAAAGAAGGTGGTTACCTTTTCTTATCTAAAAATGGATGATCCAGGATTTCCACTTATATCTTTACAAAATGACGAATAATATTTTAACAACTAGGTAAATAAGTCATACATTGTATATTCATAACATATTTCCAATGATTCATGTAACACTGAATTATTTGTTGAGTATGAAACACCATAAAAACATTCACTAAGAAATCCTGTATAGTGTCATGTTGTATCCAAAGAACATGTGAGATAAATATTTTTTTATAATCAATAATAGTTTTATAAGAATCATTCAATAGTAAATATATAATTTTTCTTCTTCTCATCGCTGAACATGGAATCACCCTTTCTAAACTTCTCAAAGACCACAACCTACTTTTAGTAATGATTCTACACAAATATGGTTATTGTAAATCAATGAACATATTTGATGGGCATAATGTATCAAATACAAATAATTTAAAACTATATCATTAAATAGTTTAATATACCTAATGAAAAAGTGGTAAATTTCTTCTTAAATTCTGTTCATTGAGATAAAACATCCATATATTTATTTCATGATTAGAAATGTATGTAACCATATATTTAATAACTAACTTCATTTTATTAAACGACGTTGCAAATTTGATTTTTGTGTTACACATTCAATTCGCCATTTTCTTATATCCTTTAAATTTATTCTCCATTTGAACTAATGATTATTTTTTCATTAAATTATTATATATTGGGGAACCTTACCTAAAAAATGTAATGAAGTGTTAACACAATAATATCCTTTTTTTAAATTAAAACAAGACTATATGAAATGGGTAAAATGATATGATAAGGGTATCCTTTTAAAGATTATGATCCATAATTAAATTTTCATATTCCTAGTGTAATTATCACCAAATTCACATCTTGCATCAATTTATCCTTGAAAGCTTCTCATAGATGAGACTTCGTGTTATATCATCAATGTATAGATGTATTGAATACAACTGTCATTAGATGCTAATAATAACATTATGAAATAATCATCATACTCTTAGAACATGAGTCTCCAATTAGCCAATTTCTCACCCTCGCTTAAAAGAGGTGTCTTAATATGTATTGGGACACCAACCCCATAAATATTAAATATCATAGTATTATATGCAAGAAACAATAATATTCTTGGAAATTTATATCAGTGTTGAAATTTAATTTGTCTAATATTTAACACAATATTTACTGTGGTATAAAAATACATTTTTACCCAAAAAAATAAATATAATATTTTTACATTTAGTCTCTATTACCTATTTAGAGGGTTTAAAAACTAAATTTAATGATTAAATTAATACATCTACTTTTTCAAATTCTAGGAACCCTTAGTGATAGATTTAGAATATTATATCACTTGATTAATCTTGTGGGAATGATCTCTAAATCATTCCTTATAGTCTTCACACTATGGTCACGACACTACACTGAGGATTCAAGTTACGTTTTTGACTTTCCAAAAACATTAACTCACGATTTCTTGATATGTTGAGTAAAGTAACATATTCTAAAATCATAAAATTATTTAATCGACACATTCATCTAAAATGATAGTTAATTTTCAATGGATAAACCTTCATACAAATTATATTGTGAACCCATCGCTCTTATAAGAACTCCCATGATGTAATAAGGTCCCTCATCTATAGCTGACGGAGCACCCCGAACACCTGGTTTTGTACAATTCCAAATGATGGAATGGTAGTTAATACTTAATATTTCAACAAGAGTTTTATTATTTTTTAGTGACAAAATGATATAATTTTATATCTAATTAGATTGTATTAATTTATTTAATTCACAACTTGCCAGGCCATAAATATAAAACCTTTATTACTTGAAATGTTCATTTTATCATTGTTTGCTTGTTTGTTATTCTATGTGGTATGGAGTAAAGTACATAGTTAGAAAATTATAATACTTAAAAAAATAACATGATGATGTTTTCATTAGTCAATAATAATTGTTGATCTATTGATTGTTTAATGGATTAACATATTCCTTATTGTTCGTACCTTGATTAATGTTTCTTGTGACTCGATTTGTGGTGCTTTCCCATAAAATATATAAAACTTCAGTTTTGTGTGTATCCATAACATGACATGAAGTACATATCATCATGTCACATCTTTAAACAAAAATAATTAAACCTGGGCTGTGGGGTCTAAGGAGTAAAAAATAAAACTTTGAAAATTGACTTACATGCCATTATATACATAATTATTCCTGGACAACTCGCTGATCATCATATAATAAAATATTTATTACAAACCACCATTGAAATAAATAATAAAATAAACTAAACAAATATACAAGATTCATCTCCCATTCATAGGCTGATTATCAGTCATATATAAATTCAACAAACATATTTAAAATAAATTTAGTAATAAAATCTCACATTCACTAAATAATTTCAGAGCAGAATCTGCTGAATTAAAAATTCACTCATATTTTAAATTCAATTTCTTTCATTCTTCCCTATTAATTAAATTAATTTTAAAAATAATAATTATAAAAAATTAAATAATTTAATATATCACAAAAATTAAATTATTTTTCCCACATAATTAAAATAATGTTATGAAATTAAATATTAATTTTTCATTAATTTAAATTTTAAAAAATGAAATTTATAATTTAAATAAAAATTAATTGTTTAAAAGTAAATGGGCGACAAAAAACCTAGGAATGGACTGTGTGGCTTAGGATGAACCTGTGCAGGCCCATTTCAAGTCATGAAAACCCAATGCAGTGGGTTTTCTGGGATGGTCAAGCCCACAAAAGCGTGTTCCAGGATGGATGTAACCCCACCCTCTAAACCTACTACATACATACTCATTAAAAAATGAACCCAAAATATAGTTTGTCAAGATTTTTTACCTCGCATGGGGGGTCACCTGAGGTGCCGAAAGTGGTTGGTCATCGTGCATGGTCATGATAGAGGTTCGGTGGTAGGGGAATCTAGACATGGAAGGTTGCATCAAGGTAGATGGATTCAACTTAGGGGTTTTAGATGCACAGGTGACTATAGTCGTGATAGCCATGCTACAAGGGCAGAGGTATGAGAGATCTACCCAAGGGTATATGGTATGTAGTTGATGCCTGGGTGTAACAAGATGAGGTTTGGCATGGTCGTAATATGATGATGATGGTGCAATGCGGAGATTAGAGTGTAGGGATATGCCAGTGTCCTAATACGATTCAATGGTGATAACATGGATAAGGTGACTCTGGGGTCCATAGATTTTATGGATTGACAGGGTGGAGGAAGGATCTTCTAATGACCCAAGATTATCCTAGATGTATATTAAATTACATTATAGGAATACATAATCAATAACACTACTACACACCCAAAGATAGTATTATTTTAGTTTCTTTAAAAAAATGGAACAAATTCTTCTAAGATGGTGGCTGATTTTCAACATTTCCCATAAATATATTCTCCTTTATTTTTCCTACATAAAACCATTATTTATATCTTGTGGAAAAGTAAACATAAAAAGGGGTCCGATTAAATTCTCATAATGTGTAAACATCAAAAATATAAAACAAAACATAACAATAATAATGTAAAAACATGAACATAACTTTTGAAAATCATACCATCTATAACAAATATCAAAATACCGAGTCATTAAATAAATCCTGGTAGTATATAAGTCATAAATAATAGTGCTACAAGATCCTTTAGAAAATAGTATTGGCATAAAATAGGGAATCATGAAGAACACCTAATCATAGATAATAAGTTACATATTAGCCAAGGACAATTACCGAGACCATTATAGCGGGAAAATTCCATTACTGAACTGAGTTTACCCATCATTCAAGCCATGTGTTACTGATCTATATTTACTTTTATTGTTAGCCCTGTTTTAATGATCCAAATTTATTTATCATTACAGTCATGTATATATCATGAGATAAAATTATTTATCCAATGCATTGTAGGGAGATATTTTTACCACATATATCTTAATGAATTCATTATTACGTGTTCCACAAAAAATTTAAATCAGTCGTCATAACATAACCCAAGAAATCAAATGGGTCTCTTAAACACAATTTCATTATAGAATAATCCATATAACACAAATGTATTCATAAATAGAATTAAATAATAAAAACAATCATACCACAAGAATAATAGGAATAAAAAGATAACTGTGTTTATTGAATTTCATCATTGATGGAAAATAATTTTTATAAAACACTTCAAAATAATTTTTGAAGAAAATATCCTTTCTCTTTTAAAAACCTTTATTCTCAAAATGTCATGATATTTTGAAACAAAATAATTTATATGAAAATTAATATGAAATCATGTAAGGGATGCTTTATATAAATTATCTAATATGAAAACGTAAGAATCTGATCATTTTTTATATGTCAAAGAAACATTTTCCTCATACTTTTTCAAGAAAAGTCATAAATAACTGATATTGAATAACACCAAAATATTCCTTTCATACCGTTTAATAAAAATTCAATAAAAGGTAATTTTGACTTTAAAAAAATTTAGAATAATATTATGATTATTATATATATAGTAATGTTGGACGTGGATGATAAATATAACACAGTAAATACTTATGTTTAAACAATCTGATTTAATAATGTGATTGCAAAATTATCACATACAAGAGGTCCTCTATCCTTTATATGTTTCCAAACCACATTTAATGTTATTTAAATGATGCATTTACTTATTCTAGAATCATATTAATTATTATAATATCATATATGATCATATTATCATTCATTTGGCCATAATATTTCATTATTACTAGTAATTTGGATAAAAACTGCTTCATTTTCTTATGCATGTTTTCCCACATATGTTCTGTTTCACATTCATAAGGCATATTTATGTCATTACTAAATAATATTAAAATAATTAGTATCATATTAAGTTATTATTTATGTTTTTATAATCATTCATTAATGGATATCATGTATAACGTATCAAATGGCATCATGAAGAAGACATGTCATATGTATACATGACAGATGAAATCATTATTTTAAAAATGAAATGGTATCGAGGTGAATAGTATATATACTATTTCACAATAAAAACCATGTTATAATAATCATATATAATTATTATTTCCATATTTATACCAACCCATGTCATGTGGTGGTGAAAAAAGATTACCCCACTACATAGAAAGGGTAAGTCGTACGCTCGCACGCATAATGATTTCATATTTGGTAGGATGAATAAAAGGTAGAATATGGTAGATAAATATTATTAACAATATCTCAAAAAATTGACATTGGATTCATTAATTTTTAATTTAAACAACTCATAAAGTTGAATTAGAAGAATAAATAATTTCAACGAATCGGTAGTGAAGATTACCACTTCTTTGATGAGCTCCCACTAGTTTTTCTCTTAATATCAATAGAGTTGGTGTTTTGAAAAGTCCATAACCTCAAAATCCTTAATGGGGATGTTTATAATAGAAATGCGAAGGTTGTTTCCAAGATTTAAGGCTCAAAGTGAATTTAAATGGTGTGGGAGGCTGTTCCCTTTTAAAATTAAGGTGAGGGAACATTAGAAATCTCCGAATATATTAATTTATAATAAAATAAAACCACATGAAAAAGAAAAAAATTGTCATAATAAAAAATAAAAGTTGATATAAAATTATAATACCACTGACCAATAAATATTGAAATGTTTTTATATAAATTTAATCCTTATCATTTTAATTTAATAGTTTGTTATTCTATATCACTTTAACAAGGCAATCAATTAGGTCAATCTAAAAAAAGTGAAATACTTAATTTTTTAATGTTAATTAAATAATGAATAATTTATATAGATAATTTTATAGAATTTCAAAATTATTATATATTTTTTTAAATGTTTTATTATTTTTAAATAATTTAATAAAACATTTTTTCGACAAAGCAACAATAGTTTCAATTCTAACACTTTTAAATTCTTAGGTTTTTTAAATATTTTGGTAAGATTTTTTCTTCAAACTAAATATTTTATATTATCCTTATGTGTTCAAGGTCATCTATGAAATTTAATAGACATATGAGTTAGCTTAAATTATATTAATTTGAATAAATATAATAACATTAATTTTATATTCCCATTAATAATATAATTACCACATCTGTATTGTTTAATTATTTAATATACATATTTATTTTGTAGAATTAAAATTAAATTGTTATTATAAAGTTAAATCTAAGGGATTTGACTATAATAAATTTATTATAATATATCTGCATTAAAAATAAATCATTTAAAGGTTATACTCACAAAAATATGAATGTGAAAAGTTTCAAATCACATAAAAATACAATAAGTTTTATAATATCTTATATAAAGCTCAAAATGGTCCATAACTAGAAACATGGATGATTATTATCAGTCTATACTCAAAAAATATGGTTCAGTCAACTGTATTTTTCTTTTAAGGGTCACTATCTTTTAAATTAAAATTCGTGTAATAATTTTTCATCAACTAAATAATTTATGCATCATCAATATATAAACCATTAAAGTAATTTTTACATTCCTAAAAACTAAAAATAAATTACCATGTTAAATTAAAATATTTTAGTTTTAATTTGAGTACTTATATTCAAACATATCTTCATTTTTACATTATTTAAAAAATGATATGTTATTTCAAACACTAATATGACATATTTTAATTCTAATGTAATTTAATATTAAATATACAATAATATCTCTCAAATGGCACAAAAACGTCAAAAATAAATTTATATAATGGAATTTTATTAATTATTAGAAAAATTACCACTTATATTCATATATACCACCCATTTCATCATATGTGAACTCATAATAGATATTAAAGATAATGAAAATGTCACTTGTGTCTTTTTTGATTTAAATATTATTTAAGTGATTTTCATGGAAAAGTGTCCATTAAATGAGATAATTATGATCTATAAGTATTAAGGGTTGAATTAAACTCTTCAAATAAATTATTATCATTTGATTGGGTCATTTTATAGTCATAGTTATTTTATTTCTAACATAAATTACTTAATTTACCTTGTACTAGGGTAACAATATTTACAATGGTTACTATTTATATTGTTAAAAAATAAAAGGGTCCTACATGGAAAATTTGGACCTCCTAAATCTAAATTTGATATCTATTTTTCAAAATTCATAACACATATGTTTCATAGTTAATTTCAATATAAAAGTAGAAATCTTTAATGAAAACAGTTAATATTTGACTATATTGAAAAGTTTACTAATATTTCTCTTAAAAATAGGGTTTTATATTATTCCACCAAAAAAATGAATTTATCCCTCAAAATTATTCTAGTTTATAAAAGGATTAGTACTTGAATGTATTTTTTTCATAGAAACCCATATCCAAAAAAGTAATACTAAAACATCATTTTAAAAAAGGAATAGTGGAAACAAAATTGTTACCCAAAGTAACTAATCACTAGGTTTTCACATAGGATAACATAAGTGATAAGTGAAAACATGGGTTTAGAAGAGATATATATCTATCAAACTATGATGAAGATTGATAGAAAACACTTATAGGAAAAAAAATTAACAATAATAAATCCATATATCTATGATGATCTAAGGGACCATTTGATTCATTTGATTAGAATGTACTAGGATAAATTTATTTGTTTTGATGATAAATTACCTAAATTTGAAAAACCTGAGAGAAAGTCTTACTTGATTTTGATAAAATCTCACAATTTCTCATGCCTTGAACATTTTCATTTCATATTTTATTCAATGAAATGAATTGGAATTATTGATTCCTAAAGCATTAGCAGATAATGTGGACTATAGATAGGATGATAGGTCATTCCATCTATCTTTAGAACATGTTATCACATATGCATAATTCCACCTAAGTTGAGATAATAACTTCTTATAAAAAACTTCTTCCAATGATTAAAATAAAATTTTCAACAATATATAACCTTACCATCATTCTAAAATATGAAAATACAAAACATTAGATAGAGGTGAACTAAATTGGATTAATTTTTATCTCCCATATCTCATATGGAAGTTGTTTGTTGTATAATTCCAAAAATTTGACTACGTTAATCATCTATTCTCATGAAACATAATAACAACATGAATTACTGTGTAATATTTGTGAAAACATTAATGTTGTCAAATATTACCTATTTCAACTTACTAAATCTCCAAAAATTTCTATTTTCTCAAACCATGATAATTTTTTTCATTAAATTAGTTTTGGTTCATTAATACTATGAGAGATATCATTATCTCTTCATCCTATCATTATGAAAATATCTTGTGATTTAAAAAAATATTTCAATCGCTTTTCATGGATTCTGGTACCTCACACATATGGAAAACCACAATGGACCAATACATAGATATTTCAATAATCTATAATACTATAAAAGAAATTTTATTACCTTATTAGGGAACCACATTACATAAAAACATAATCATTCAAACATTTAATTATCATACTCAACATCAGTAATAGTGATTTCATGTGATTTTTCTATTTCTATGGACTTTAGAGGATTTTGACATCGATCATCATTGATAAACCTTGGAATATTCCATTAGTTATCATAATTCCTTATATTCTTGAACATTTAACATTGAAGTTTGGGTGGTTAATTCATTATTCCATTTTGTTATTCACATTATTAGTTAAATTTTTTTCGTTATTTTGGAACTCATCTATCGAGGACCTTAATTCCACACATAAAATATTTTCTATCCCCTTTAAGAAAATCTCAATAATGTTTATTTAAAACTTTGATTATTAAAAACAATCATCTTATTTTCAACATTTTTTAAGACTATTCCATAAATGTCATCTTATGTATCTTTTCCAAACCATGAAATTGATATGTATTAAGAACATACATTTATACCTTTATATCACAACACATAATCTCTTCATAGATAAAAAACCTCTTATAGATAAATACCTTCTAAGACATGATTTTAATCCACTGAGGAATCGATGAAATTTTCTTTCACGTTGGATGATAACTCCATAAGAATACCATTAAAATATTGTTAAATTTTAATTGTATGTACCAACAGATTTATAATCCTTTTTCTTAATATCAAAGAACTCATTTTCCATATTTTATTTAAAGAATACGAGGAATTTAATACTTTAAAAAATAGGTTCATTAACATGACTCATTCCATGGTTTAAATTTCATCTTATTGCCTTGTATTCATGATTAGAGTCTACCACTGGTCCTCTTTTCCTTCTAAATGATAAATTCCAAAATGAATTTTTCATGTTATCAACAAGAAAAGATAGAAAATATATTTCTGATTATACTTATACATTTTTTAATAATATGTGGATTAGAAGACCCCTAGAGATAAGGTGGGCATTTCCTTATAAATGTCTTAACATAATCTTGTTCCCTTCTCTAATCATTTGGAAGTCCAAAAAGATTCATAGCTTGTGCAAGTATTGTGATATGATTTTTCATTATAGCTCCCAAAAAATTAATTTTATAGGAATAATATCAATTCCTTTCTTATTCCATTGATCATTAACACAGTTTCGTTGGGTTACATAAAGTGCCTAAAACAAAAAAAAGCGTAAGAGGAAAAAATCATACTATAAAAACAACATAATCAAGGGAAATTTGTTTCAATCACAAACATCCTAGGTTTAATCCATGGTTATTCATGATCATTACCATAATTCTTGGGATATCACTAAATATTTCATAACCTAGTTTAAAAATGTAGACTAAACCTTCACTCAGATATCTACTATAATGAACTAAGAATGAAATGCATGAAAATTACATTAATTTTGTGGCATACTTAATACAAGTTAAAAAAAGATGCCCAAAGTCCCTATTAGTTTAGTGTATTTAAAAATTAATAACATATTCATATTACTAGCTGGAATATCATAAAATTATCCCATAATGATCTTCCCCTTTAGTTTTCCTACCTAAAACCTTTCTTTATATCCTAGAGAAAAGAAAACATAAAAAATAGTGAGCTAAAATTCTCAATAAGGGTAAACAAATAAACAATCAAACAAATCATAACCATATGAATGTAAAATAATTAATATGTCTTTTAAAAATCATACCATGTGTAAAAAAATTTAAATCTAGAGTCACGAAATAAATATTAGTAGTTCAAAAGCCATAAATCCTAAAATAACATGATCCATGAGAAAAAATAACATTGGCATAAAAATAGAATTTTGTAAGACACATAAAAATATAAAATAATATCCATATTATCCAATTACCTTTTCCAAGATCATCATTGTGGATAATTTCCATTAATAAATTGAGATTACCCCTCATTTTAACCATGTTTTTTCTGAACTGGATTTACAAGCCATTTTAGCCCTGTATTATGGAATGTGGTTTACTTTTCCTTATATTCTTGTAAATATAATGAGATATAAATAATTTCCTAATGAAATGTAGGTAGATATAGGTCCCAACCATTTCATAATTTTTTAATTCTAATGCGTTCCACAAAAACAAAATTCATTCGTCATAAAATAACCCGAGGAATAAAATGAGGTTCTTAAAAAATATTCAATCAAAACATAATCCATATAAAAAAATGTATTTCATAAATAGAATTCCTTCATAAACACAATAAAACCATATTAATAATAGGTATAGAAAAATTAAAAAATTGAAATTATTTAATCTTATATGTAAAATCATTTTAATATAACACATGATATTATTTTACGAGGAATATATCTTTTCTACGTCAAAATATTTATCATTTCTCAAAATTACCCAAAATTTTAAAAGAAAATAATTTATTTAAAAAAATCTGGAAATAATATAAATGAAGAATCATAGAAATAAGGCATTATGAAAACCTAAAAATATTCCAATATCTTATATGATAAAAAATATTGTCCTCGTACTTTTTTGAGAAATGAAAAAAAGTACTTCGTATCGAATAACGATAAAAATATTACATTCATTGTTTTTAATAATAAATCAACAAACTGTAAATTTGAAATCAAAAAATTTATAAGAATTTAAATATCATAACATATATCAGAAATATGGACGTGGATGATAAATATACACAAATAAATGCATACGTATAATCAATCTCAGATAGCAATGAGATTTCGAATGTATCACTTATCATTGGTCTACTATCCTTGGTAGTTATATAAACCTCTTGTATAATAATTTAAATGATATCAGTAACATATTAAAAATTCATTTTCATTTTTAGGATATCATATATGATCATATTATCATTCGTTTTGTAATATTATTTTATTATTAATAGTGATTCAGTTATAAGTTGTTTCATTTTCTTAGGCATTTGTTTTCAAATAAGATATGGTTCTTCATCTTAGTCATAATTTATATATTTTTAAAATAATATTAAACCAATAAATATAATATTTATTTATTCTATAAATTTATGTAATCATTATTTAATGGATTTCATTTATAACTAATCACATCACATCATGGACAGGATATGTCATATGTATAGAGGAGTGATGTTGGCATTCCATTAATAATGAAATGGGTTTGAAGTGGATGGTATATATATTGTAATCGAATAAATAACATGTTATAATAACAATATATAGTTATTATTTATATCATTATAATCATCCATGTCACGTGGTGGTGAAAAATATATTACACCACAATGTGGAGATAGTTTTTTGTATGAATGCACCCATATTGATTTCATTTTTTTGTATGATGGATTGATGTTGGAATATAGTTGTTTCATATTAATTTATATATATCAGTATAAAATTTATATTTGGTTAATTAATTTATAATGGAAACAACTCATGTAGTTTATATAGAATAAGAAATAATTTGAATTCATCGGCAGAGGAGATTAACTCTTCTTCGATGAGCTCCCACTAGTTCTCCTATTAAAGGCACTAGAGCTGGTCTTTTGAGAAGACCATCACCTCTATAATGTGACTATGAATGTTTATAAGGGAAATGGACAGAGTATTGATTAGATTTGAGGATCAATTTGGATTGAAATTGTCGGGTACGATGTGCCCTTTTATAATTGAGTTGAGAGTCTCATTTGAAATATTCAAAAATATTAATTTATAATGAAACAAAAGCTCATTAAAAACATCCAAAATGACACATTTTCAATGATGATGTGAGATAATTTTTTAATATCATCATATAATAAATAATTAACAAGTTTTTATGTATATCTAATCATTATCCTTTTAATTTAACACTTAGTTATTCAACATCATTTTAAAAGGGTAACAAGTAATTCAATATTATAAGGGTAAACTATTTACATATTTAATGTAATTTAAATAATAAATGAATAATTTAGATCATTTTAATCCAAATTATAATATTTATTTATTTTTTAAATGTTTTATTGTTTTTAAAAAATTTAATTTAACATAGTTTTAAAAAAACAGCAATAATTTCAATTTTGACACAATTCAATTCTATTATTTTTTAAATTATCATGATAAGATGTTATACACTAAAAACATATTTTATTATATACCTAATGGATCTATTTAGTATATTAAATGTAATTTACATATTAATTAGACCGAATTATTTTTATTTTAATATTTTTAATAACATTAATTTTATATCCATTAATAAAATAATTACAACATCATTATTGTGTAATTAATTAATATACATATATATTGGGTTAATAGTATTAATAAAATACTATGATGGTAATAAATCTATTGGTTTTTTTAAATACTTTTACCTGAATACATCATTTGGTAAACCAATCATTGAAAATCCTATAATTATTAAAACATGAATGTGAAAGGTTTAACAGCACTTTAAATAAAATATTATAGGTGATATAATATCTAATATAAAGAACCAAATTTTCCATAACTAAACCCTTGGAATATTAGGGTCAAGATATACTTGACCAATAATATTTGTTCAAGTTTTTGTGTTTTTTGTGGGTTATTATCGGTTTAATAAAAATTAGTTTAGTGATTTTTCATCAATTAAATAATTTCTGCACAATCAATATGTAAACAATTAAGGTAATTATTTCTTTATTTAAAATAAAAAAAATAGCATGAAAAAAATATTTTATTTTTAAAATGGTTATTTATAGTCTTATTTATCATCTTTATAACCTAGTTTTAAATATGATTTATTATTTAAAACATTAATGTGATATGTTCAAATTTTGATTAAATAAAATATTTCAAATACTATAATATCACCCAAATGGCCCTAAAACGTTAAAAATAAATTTATATAAGAGAAATATTTTTATTATGTTAAAATTTATAACATATCTTTGTAGATAATACCCATTTTTTATATTTAGACACATAATAGATATTAGAGATAGAGAAAATTACAATTGTGACTTTTCATTGATTTAAATATCATTGAAGTCATTTTCATATTCAATTGTCCATTAAATGAAATAATTTCAATCCATATGTGTTAAGGGTCTAATTATATTAATCAAATATATTTTTTTCATTTTTTTTTCATTTTATAGTCATTATAATTTTATTTTTGATCCTAGATTACATTATTTACCTTTTGTTATTGTTACAAAATTTTCAATGGTTACTATTAATATTTTTTAAAAATAAAAATGAAATATATAAAAAAAATTTGAATTCCTAAATCCAAATTAAATATCCATTTTTAAAAATGAATAAAAAATATGTTTCAAAAATAATTTTCATATAAAACTAGTAAAATTTCATGAAAAACTAATTGTTTTTAAAAACCATATTTAAATGAAATGTTTTCATAAATAGTTATTATATAAATTATTTTTAAAAAACAAAAATCAATAATAATTAACTATATAGAATTTAAAACTAATAAAAACATAATTCTACTATGTAATGACCTTAAAAGAATATAATGATCTCAATAAAGAAAATAGTGTTTTCACTTTTCATAAAAAATGTAACATATTAGAAAAATACCAAAAAATCAACCAAATTAATTTTTTATATTCTTTATTAAAATAAGAAGAATATTTTTTTTATATTTATTTCAAATAAAGTTCCAAAAATTTATTTAAAATTGGTTCTTCATCAAAAGGTTAAAAAACATCATATTTGAAAAAATTCTTCTATTATCAAAAAATGAATTGGTTCTTATACCATGACTACAAAACATAAAGGATAAATTTTAAACAATATATTGAATATATTAAATTTATTTCTCATTATTAAAATCCAACAACAATGAATTTATGAATTTATAGACTCAATTATTTAAATTTAAAATATTTTTTAGAAGGAAGGTAATTCTATTCAGACCTTACATTATAATGACTAGGTTATAATTTTTAGTGGTTCATTAATGCTCTGTCTAACATTAAATACATTCAATAAAAAGAACATGAAATATTTTATAACATAATCTAAAGATATATTTAAGTATATCATAAGATATGTTGGTCTTTCGTATAATGCAAGCTTATCATGGTGTAGTGTACAACATATGGAATCAAAAAAATAGAAAATATGACTCATAAAAATATATCGGTGTTATAGATCTTCCAAATTTTGTGTGATATGAGGGATGAAGAAGCTACCCCGACATGAGTTGTTACCGACTCAGTGCCCCCTCGACCACTCGATGGAGGAAGGGGGTTCTCATTCTAGGTCAAGCCATCAGTGGCCCTTGGTCAGGCAATCAAGATGGTCGATAAATTATAATATACAATCATAGGGTCGAGGGGAGGTCAGAAATGATTTTTTAGGTGGGTTTGGTTGTATATCAATGACACGGGAAAATGTTCAGTTATGAACATTTCTATTGGTAAATGCAGGGAGGAATAGTAGGGTGGGGGTACTTTCATAGGAGGAGACAAGGTGGGGACACCCGAAAAATATTTTATATAACATTTTTTTATAAACATAATGTTTACCATAAAAAACTAATAATTTACCAAATTTCCATCCCACCAACCTTTTTTATAGTAAAAAAATCTCAAAAAACATTGTAGGTATTGTAAAAATTAATTTTATTATGACTCAGTAGTAGAAATTATGTTTTGATAGAAAATAATATTGTAGACAACTAAGTCTCACAGGAAAATGATGTATTTCAAGAATATATTTAAATCAAATATAAAACATAGAATGGTCGCAGATTGGTCATTTTGTGTCATATTCAATATATTTATATAGTTACGGGACTAAAATGATTTCCTTTATATATATTAACACAAATTTAATGTTTTAATTAACATAAATTCATCACATGATTTTTTATAACAATTTAAGATTCAAAGGGAATACCAGAATCCCCAAAATGATATGTTAAAATTTTCGACCACTGATAGACATGTTCTTATCATCATCAATGAAAATTAACTCATTATTATCCCAATAATCATTGTGTTATAATTTTTAAGTAAAAAAGCATAAATACCTGGTTAGATTTGAAGCTAAACTCTACGTATGCTCATTTTCTAGTGATTTCTTCTCAAAGAAACCAATGTTGAATCTCTCTATATCATCCAAACATTCATCAAAATCCTAAATGAATTTTGATCATTAGAATCATGGTTCATGCATGGAGGTTAGAAAAATCCATCAATATCCTGATGATTACTACTTCTATGTTGCATTGATCCCCAATGAATTACTATGATTGGGATCCTAGAACTAGAGAATCTCCCTCTATGAAAAGGGAGAGAGCTGCGTAGATATAATCTATAACTATTGAGTAGTGAATATTTTTCAGGATGAGAGATCTCTTTTTGATATGTATTGAAATCATAAATATCTTATATAAACTCCCATTACCTAAATATTAAATTATCACAAAACAAATGATATATTATGAAAACTATAATGTGTCATAAATATGATTTATATTAATAGTTACTTTCTTCTAATATAATACCTATCAAACATGATAATACCTGATCCATTAACTTGAATCATAGTTCATGAAAATATTAAATAATCTATGAGTGTTTTAAAATAATATTTTCTCAAATAATATGTTGAATATATAATAAATTCAATACCAATATTTAATAACATATATAAAATAAATCTATTAATTACTTTGGTGGTCGTACAACAATGGTAAACCGTAATTGATTGATGGCTACCACCTTGTCCAAAACTCTTATTCCCTAGAATAAGGAATACTTTTGAATACACTATTGTGTGCAACCTTCTAGGCCCTTACCCCGATAGTTGTGAATATTATTCATTGACAAAGAGAATGATCTAGCAACCCATCATATACCCAAATGAGAATGAATATCAATAGAAATGTAAAACAATATACGAACACATGATATGAAATATAGTATATTTTTCTTTTAATGTATCTTAAAGATAAACACACACCTGTTTCATCATCATTTTCTTTCATTATTATTTTTCAATATGAGTAGAGATATTTACCATTGACTACCAAGGCCATGGATTTCTAAAGGAACAACCATCCTGATCAATAATTCTAGAGATAAATTACTTCTACAACATATAAGTGGAAAATCATTTCATATAAACTCAAATTATGTCACACTACTAATGATTCCCCAAACACACAACAAATCACCAGGATTTCATTATCATGTTTTTTACATTGCCAAAATGTTCCAGATCTAATTGATTACATTGGTGATTATATAAAGTTAGGATACCAAAACAATAGTTCCTAAATATGAAGATGTAATGATTCCAAAAACAGGTGGTGTTTTTATTGGTGGGTTTCTCCTCATGATCTTGCAATTGAAGATCACAATATGTGAGATTCATGTGAAGATGTCTCTGTCACGACCCATCCCAGTGGGGCCTGAGCCGCAACTCCCCAAGCCCACCTCCAATAGGCCAGGGTCTGTTGACTAGAATTAAGTAGGCATGCTACTAACATGGGAAGAATTTCCTATAACCTATACACACGCACACACATCTCCAAGCCCACGAAGCTGAAAAGTAAAGAAAACTAAAAATGGAAAATATACTTGCTTACACTAAAACTTAGCCACAGAGTACGACAGGATAGTAAAGTGCAAGAAAGTAAATCCTTGGGCCAAAAGTACAATCCCACCAGAAAGAAAGACTATAACAAAGTCCAACTTGTAATGAAAGGTACTGGGACTGTAATTTCTAGCCGTATGAACACACCTCAGCCTGCCTGATCTCACTGAGCATCGTCTGGTCCTGGTCCACCTAGAATCATGTCATGGGCTCACTCGTCTGCACAAGACATGACACGTGCAGGAAAAACCTGTGCAGGGGTGAGTATAACAATACCCAGTAGGACACCCCAAAACCAAAAAAGTAATACAACAAGGGAAAAATACCAAAAAAAAATATACAATCAGCTCTACATAGTATATGTCTACCAAACATATAATAAGAATATCCAGATATACTCATACACGATCAACTACTGCGAAACCACCACTAAGAACCAGCTCGAAGATTCCACCAAGCATGCAACCGGGAGAACATACTCCTAGGTATAAAGAGAGAGATTCGAAGTGCTCATTCTTGGAGAACACACTCCACAATTAATTTGAGAACATGATGCTCAGATGAGGATCACAACCAAGCCAAGAGGTGATTCTGACAACTTATTCTGAGCTAATCCCGTAAGCTGAGGATCGACGCCCGAGTAATGTTGGTCACGTCGATACCAAGAACACTACATAGGGTTCCAGTAATGAATAAAGGATCCGGCTCTAAGTCTCATTGAGGGGATTCCAACAACTCTATTCAGGAAGTTATACAGAAGGGATCATACTCATGTATAAAAGAAATGACACCAGAACCTTCAGGGGATAACCAAGGGTTCGAACCCTATGAACTAGTCCACGTCATAGAATACAAGTGGCTCAATCCATGAAGAAAAGGTTACACAGCGTGTAGTATGGTTACACGCAGTGTTCCTTGATCCTGGGTACTGGCCATGTAAACGGCCCGTGTCATTCATCCAATGCTATGTAAAACCAAACTACATGGCTTGTAGAAAAAGTACACACTGTGTTCCTTGACCCCGGGTACTGCCTGTGTAAATGGCCCATGTCATTCAGCTTGTTGGATAGAAATCAACTACAAAGCATATAGAATAAACAAACACCGTGTCCGAGCACTAGAGGCTTGCCTCGTGTACGTTGGCCATGTGCCCGTACACGGCCTATGTCCGTGTCCGTGTCGCTAGCCCATGTGCCAGTACACGGGGTATCCCGTGTATCTGGTTGGGTATGGCCTGAGTGGGGTATACACGGCATGTCCTTGGCCGTGTACCCAACCCGTGTCCATGTACTCTCGGAGTACATGCCAGGTGGTTCGCCGACGAACACACACCGTGTAGCCTATACTACACAGCGTGCAGTCATGAAATTTCCAGAACATCATCTTCTTCCTCGTGCTTCGGCCGATCTTCCGGATCCAAGATCTCTTGTCCGTTCATCCCGATACACCATGGACTGGTTCGGTTCGTCATATGTACACCGCAACAGGTGTTTTCAGCCTTTAAAACCGATCATATACCTTGAACGATCCATCTGCAGAATAACACCCGAAAACTCAAAACTCTCGATCGGCTCCGAATCGTCTACCAATATCCTTGCCGCACCTCCGTTACACCACTTCGGGGTTGGATCCGCAGTTTTGGATAGTTTCATCGGAGAATGGATGCACAACGATCGGTCGTTCATCGCCCCATGAAGAACGTGAATGACACAGCAAAGAACACGAGAATTTGGGGAAGAATAACACAAAAAAATCGGGAGGGAAGAACCTCGATCGATGTTCATGTCGATCATGGTCTGTCACCGTTAGAATGATGAAAGAAACCAAAACAATTTCCAAAATCAAATCCCCATGATTCCTGAGAAATCCCATCCTATAGGATCAATCGATCCATTGGCTAATCTATTTGTTGATTAGTCCGTGTTCGTTTTGGAATTAAAAAAACAGGGAATAAATCACAAACAAACATCCTACCTGGATTCAGTAGTGTTCGTCAGTGATGATCCGGTTGCTGCGTCATCATCATTGTGTTGGGAGGTTTTCTCCAAAGCCTCCAGATCTGCCAAGGGTTTCAGGGTTGTGATGTTTGCATCCCTGGACCCCTGCGCTAATCTTTATTCAAAAAGGATAAAGATATCTGCTGCAACAGATTTAATAAAAATATTTTTAATTAAATATTTTATTACTGTCACGTCCAAAACCTAGTTGTTACTACTAGCCAGCGCCAGTTGAAGTTAGGCCTTGCCTAAGGTAAAATCGCTGCACTGAATGCAATGCTGCCCTTAGATTTCTGATCTGAGCACCCATACAAGAGTTATTACACTTTTTATTAAAACCGCATGCGTGCATTATTTAATTATTAAATTAAATTCAAACATTTGTTCCGGTCTCACCGGGCCTCATAACTGAACGTCGTCTTAGAGCCTGGTCTCGAATTAATTCCCATATAATATTAAAATAATACATAGAAAAATTCGGGACATTACATCACACCCACCTTAGGGATTTTATGCCCCCGAAAATCCAAAACAAAGGATACTAAAAAAGATGTGGGTACTGCACGTGGATCTGAGCCTCCCGCTCCCACGTGCTCTCCTAAAGATTCCCGTTCTGCCACCAGACACGCACTAAGGTAATAACTCACCCAAAAATGATCTTCTCCTGTTGATCCTCGATCTCTAGTGGGTACTCTACAAAGGTCGCCCCATTGTCGATGTCCAGCTCACCCCAGTCGATAACGTGTGATGGATCGTGCACATACCTCCATAGCTGCAACACATGGAAGAAGTTATGTACCTAGTCCATCTGAGGAGGTAGAGCCAAGTGATACGCCACCTCTCCAACTCTACTTAGAATCCGAAAAGGGACAACGAACCTTGGAGATCGCTTGAAGCCTCGGCCAAATCTCTGCAATCCCCATCGAGGTGAGACCCGAAGGAATATATGGTCTCCCTCCTCGAACTCCAAGGGCCTCCCCCTCCTGTGAGCATAAGACTTTTTCCGACTTTGTGCAGTCTTCATCCGTTCCTGGATGACCGACACCTTTTATATAGTAGATCTCACCATCTCTGGGCCCATGAGTGTTGACTCTCTTGGGTCAGTCTTGAAAAGTGGTGACCTACAACGTTGCCCATACAGAGCCTCGAATAGTGCCATACCAATAGTGGAATGATAACTGTTGTTGTAAAAAAATTACAAAAGCGGTAGGCGATCCTCCCAGCTATGACCGAAGTCAATAATGCAAGCTCAAAGAATATCCTCTAGGACCTGGATGGTCTACTCTGTCTGACCATTAGTCTGGGGATGAATGTTGTGCTCAAGCGTAACTAAGTCACAAAAGCTTCTTGCAATCCCTTCCAAAAACGGGATTTTAAATGAGAATCACGATCTGAAACGATCGTGGATGGAACTCCATGAAGTCGAACTATCTCTTGCACGTAGAGGCGCCCCATGATCTCTTCTGAACTCTGTGCGCATATGGATAGGAAGTTGACCGACTTGGTGATTCAATCAATGATCACCCAGATGGAATCATGTCCCCTGCACGTATGTGGTAAACCCTTCACTAAGACCATGTATATCTCACCCCACTTCCACTATGGCACCTCAAGGGGTTGAGCCAAACCTACTGGCAGATGGTGTTCAGCCTTTACTTGCTGACAAGTAAGGCACCAAGAGACAAACTCTACCACACCCTTCTTCATTCCTGGCCACCAGAACTGACGTCGGAGGTCCTAATACATCTTTACTATTCCTAGATACACCACAAAAGGGGATGTATGGAACTCCATTTGAACCTCCTCCCACAACTCCACTGGTACTACCATACACCGTTTGAAAAGAACAACGTTCTCCTCACCTTCTAAATATCCATCAGCATCATTTACTGTGGATATCTAAGCACGTAGAGTCTCACAGCTAGAATCCTCACGTTATGCTTCCCAGAATCGTTGTAAGAGTGGAGGGGTAAAAAACATAAACTGAAGGTAAGATCCCTCATCTCCATCCACGAAGGATAACTGTAAGGATGCTAACTAACTCGTCACCTCATCCAGCTACTGCGAAATGGATTTCCCATTGAGAGAATCTTCCACTACGTTCCCCTTCCCAGGAGTATAAATGATCTCAAAGTCGTAATCCTGGAGGAACTCAAGCCATCACCTCTATCTCTAATTCAGATCCTTCTGAGAAAATATATATCGTAAACTCGTGTGATCATAGTAGACGGTAACCCCCTCTCCCATCAGGTTATGCAACCATATCTTCAATGCAATGAATACCACTGCTAACTCAACATCATGGGTCGCGTAGTTCTGATATTGTGGCCTCAACTGACGTGAGACATAGGAAATCATCGCATGCCTCTACATCAGGATACAACCAAGCCTGGTTCCTGATGCGTCGCAGAACACTGCGTACTTAACACCCTCCTTCGGTAATCTAAAGATAGGGGCGCTCATCAAACTCTGTCTCAACTGCTGTAAAGCCTGCTGGCATCTCTCGTTCCACATGAAAGGTTGCCTCTATCTGGTCAAAGCTGTCATGGGTGATGCAATCCTGGAGAAATCAAGGATGAATCTCTGATAGTAGCCTGCCAACCCAAGGAAACTCTACACCTCCATCATGCTCCAGGGTGGCTCCCATGCTAGCACTGCCTCCACCTTGGCTGGGTCAACTGCTACACCATCTTATGAGATGACGTGTCCCACAAAGTGGACCTCCTATAACCAGAACTGACACTTCGAGAGTTTCTCATACAACTGGTGATCTTGGAGTGTGTCCAGAACCATCATTAGGTGTCTCTTGTGCTCCTCCTCAGATGCAGAGTACACAAGGATATCATCGATGAAGACCACTACAAACAGGTCAAGATAGGGCTGAAAGATCCGGTTCATGAGTCCCAGGAACACTTTCGGGGTGTTCGTCATGCCGAAGGGAATCACCAAGTACTCATAGTGACCATAGCAACATCTGAAATCCATCTTCGGTATATCCTCATCCCGTACTCGCAACTGGTGATAGCCTGATTGGAGATCAACCTTCAATAACCATCATTCCCCTCTTAGCTGGTCGAAGAGGTCATCGTTCCTCGGTATTGGATACCGGTTCTTCAAGGTCCCCTGATTCAAGTTCCGGTTATCCACACATAGCCTCATGCTCTAGTCCGCCTTCTTGGAAAATAGCACTGGGGCCGCCCAGGGTGAAACGCTGGGTCTCACAAAGCCCTTCTTCTGCAAGTCGTCCAGCTGCACCCTCAACTCACGAAGCTCTGCAGGAGCCATCCAATATGTCGATACTGATATAGGTGTCATCACGGGTTGCAACTCAATGCAGAAATCTATCTCCTGATGGGGAGGTAGCCCTGGGACATTCTTCGGAAGGATGTCCTCGTACTCAGCCAGTACTGCTAAAAACTATAAACTCATAACATATGATGTGCATAGGTCTATGCTATCCAACTGATGTGAAAATGGTTGTGCCCTCCCATGCATGAGTCCATCCAGCGATGCCTTGGTCTCTCTTTCACCGACAAAAGAGAACCTCGTTCCATCACTGCGGACACACCACACCCTTCACCTAAAATAGGCGATCTAGGCATGAACTGTGGATAGCCAATCCATACCAAGAATGATATCTTAAGGCCTCGACGCTACCACCAAGAGGATCCAACCGAAACTCTCACCTTTAAGGGTAAACTCACACTGTCTATAGAGGTGTCTAATCCCTGAATCTTCTCCAGTCTGTGTTTCTAAGCGTAAGGGTCGAGTCAACAGCTCAACTAGAATCTCAAGGTCTCGAAAAAGATAAGCTGCCATAAAGGAAAGACTAGCACATGTGTCTATCAATACGGTAGCCAAAGTAGAAAAGACACAGATTGTACCTCTAATAATTCTAGGACTACCTGGGTCATAAGCCTCTGCCGCCTGCAGCTGTCCCTGCCTCTGTCCACCAGCTCCCTAAGCCTAGGGTGGACCTTCTGGGGTGGTGGTGGTAAAAGATAAAAACATCAACCACATCCAGCTGCTCTACTAGCTCCCCTACCATGTCCTCCACCCCACGGATCTTTTTGCTTAACACATTGCCTCTACCTCAGTGGTCCATCCACTACTACCGTGTTAGTAGTACGACGGGTCAGAAAATCCTGAGCAAGATGTCCCTTGCCATCACATGAGTAGCATCACCTCTCTTGAGGTAGTCTGGATGCGCCCTGCGAACCTTGTACGGTAGATCCCCTGTCCTGGGATCTCCTTTGAAAATGTCTCCCATGCCTGGGTCCCTGATGACGGCTCCCTACTACCGAGGTCTCTGCTCTAGCTCGCCCACTACTAGCATCTTCCGGCTGTCTATGCTCTGCCAAGAATCTCTTAGCCACCAAAGCCCGCTCGAGCACCCCCGCATAAGTAGAAATTCTCATAGGGATGATTCTAGCTTAGATATCTCTACGAATTCCCCACTCAAAAGTCTGAGCTTTGAAGTACTGATCTCTGACCATATCCATCAAGTACCACGAGATGTCGGTAAACCTCGATGAATAGTCAGCCACCGTCATGGTTCCCTGCTGGAGATGAAGAAGCTCTTGTATGTGTACTGCTCTCAGGGTAACCAGTGAAAACTCCTCTCTGAAGATATGATCAAACATCGACCATGAATGTGTCACCTCGTTGTGGGACTGGATAACCAAACTCCACCGTCGTCCTTTCGAGCCCTGAAGAATGCTCGCGGCTAGGATCATCATCTGGTCTGTTGGTGTCCTGACCAAACAAGAGACTCTGGAAATTGCCTAAATCCAGTTCTCTGCTGTATAAGGGTCAGGCTTGCCTCTAAACCTGATGGGTATCTCTCTCTGAAACTAGTGGAGTGTGATCCGCCTACGCTTCTCCTCCACTGGCACAACATGCACTAAACACTGCTCCATAGGTGGTAGGATAACTGGCACACCACCTGGTGGTATAACTGGGGGATCCGGTCCCTATATAGAGGCTTCATCACTGAGGGGGTCATCCTCGTGATTGAGCTTCTGGATCCAAGCGGGTGCACGTCATGGAGGCATCCTATTAATGAAACAAGATGTATCTCAGTCAGTGAGTATATCTAGAGAGTTGAATCAAAAAGGACATGGAATCCACAACCAATTCCTATATGATGCACGTACCATTATTTTCCCCCGCAACTTGTGTTCCCATGTTCATAGTCAAAAAGTAGGTTATCAGAGTCCTGGTGTATAGATACGTCAGCCGCCCGCATTGACACTAGGGTCCCTGGCCTGAAATCCGAACTCGAAACACTTAACACTGCTGCCCCAAACCAACTCACAGACTCTCGGTCCTAAGGTAGAACTGACCAGCTCTAATACCACTATGTTATGACCCGTCCCAGTGGGGCCCAAGCCGCAACTCCCCAAGCCCGCCTCCAATTGGCCAGGGGCTGGTGATTAGCACCGAGTAGGCATTGTACTAACATGTGAGGCATTGCCTATAATCTGTACACACACACACACATCTCCAAACACACATAGCAGAAAAGAAAAAACTACTAAAAATGGAAAAGATTCATGCATACACTAAAATCCAACCACAGGGTATGACAGGAATGTAAAGTTAAAGAAAGTAAATCCATTGGCCAAAAGTTCAAGACCACTAGAAAGAAAGCCTGTAACAAAGTCCAACCTGTTTGGAAAGGTACTGGAACAGTAATATGTAGTTGTAGGAACACACCTCGGCCCTCCTGATCTCACTGAGCACTCTCTGGTCTTGGTCCACCGAGAATCCTGTCAAAGGCTCGCTCGTATGCCCAAGACATGACACATGCGGGCAAAGCCAGTGCAGGGGTGAGTATAACAATGCCCAGTAAGACACCCCGAAACTACAAAGGAAATACAACAAGGGAAAAATACCACAAATAAAGATACAGTCAGCTCTACATAGTATATTTTTGCTGAACATATAACAAGAATATCCAAATATACTCATACACGATCGACTACCATGAAACCACCACTGAGAACTAGCTCGAAGATTCCACCAAGCATGCAACAGGGAGAACATACTCATAGGTTTGAAGAGTGAGATTAGAAGTACTCGTTCTGGGAGAACACATTGCACAAGTACATTTAGAACATGATGCTCAGATGAGGATCATAGCCAAGTCATGGGGTTATTCCGACAACTCAGTCTGAGCTAATCTGCTAAGCAGAGGATCGGCGCCCGAGTAAATTTGGCCACATCGATACTATGAACTCTACCCAGGGTTCCAGGAATGAATAGAGGATCCAGATCTAAGTCTCGTAGTGAGGATTCCAACAACTCTATTGAGGAATTTATACTGAAGGGATCATACTCCTGTATAAAATAAATGATACCAGAACCTTCAGGGGATAACCAAGGGTACAAACCCTAATAACTATTGCAAGTCACAGAACACAAGTGGCACAAGACATGAAGAAAAGGTTACACTACGTGTAGTATGGTTACACGTCGTGTTACTTGACCCCGGGTACTGCCCGTGTAAACTGCCCATGTCATTCATCCAATGCCGTGTAAAACCAAACTACATGGAGTGTAGAAAAAGTACATGCTATGTTCCTTGACCCCGAGTACTGCCCATTTAAATGGCATGTGTCATTTGACTTGTCAAATAGAAATCAACTACACGATGTGTAGAATAAACACACTCTGTGTTTGAGAACCAGGGGCTCTCCCCGTGTACGCTGGCCATGTGCTCGTACACGACCTTTGTCCATGTCTGTGTTTCATGCATGTGTGCCAGTACACGGGGTATCCTGTGTATCTAGTCGGGTCATGCTGGGGAGGGGTATACACGACATGTCCTTGGCCATATACTGAACCCATGTTTGTGTACTCCCAGAGTACACGCTAGGTGGACCGCTGACGAACACACACCGTGTAGCCCATACTACACGGTGTGTAGTCGTGAAATTTCCAGAACACTGTCTTCTTCCTCACGCTTCGGCCGATCTTCCGGATCCACGATCTCTCGTTCATTCGTCCTGATACTCTAGGGATTCGTTCGGTTCGCCATATGAACACCAAAAATGGTGTTTTCAGCCTTTAAAATTGATCATATACCTCGAACGATCCATCCGAAGAAAAACACTCGAAAAATCACAACTCTCGATCCGCTCTGAATTGTCCTCCGATATCGTCGCTGCACCTCCATGAAATCGCTTCGGGGTTGGATCTGCAGTTTGGGATCGTTGTGTCATAGAACAGATGCACAAAAATCCGTCATTTATCACCTTGCAATGAACGCATGGAAGAACGCGGGAATTTGGGTAAGAAGAACACAAAAAAATTGAGAGGGACGAACCTCGATCGGTGTTCGTGTCGATCTTGGTCCATCTTCGTTAGGAGGTTGAACGAAACCAAAATAATTTCCAGAATCAAATCCACACGATTCCTGCAAAATCCCATCCCACAAGAATGATCGATCCTGGGGCTAATCTGTTCATGGATTAGTCTGCGTTCATCATGGAAATCAAAAATCGGGAAGAAATCACAAACAATCATCCTACCTAGATTCTGCAGTATTCTTCGGCGATGATCCAGTTGCTGCATCGTCGTCGCCGCGTTGGGAGTTTTTCTCCAGAGCCTCCAGAGCTGGCAAGGGTTTTAGGGTTGTGAGGTTTTTAACCCTGGACCCCTGATCTAATCATTATTCAAAAAGTATAAAGATATCCGCTGAAACAGATTTAATAAAAATATTTTAAATTAAATATTTTATTACGATCACGTCCAAAACCAGTTTTTTCCACCTGGCTGCGCTAGTTGAAATTATGCCTCGCCTAAGGTAAAATCACTGCTCTGAACGCAATGATGCCCTTGGATTTCTGATTCGATCACCCATTGAGATGATATTCCACTATTTCAGGAAAATCGCACGCGCGTGTAATTTAATTATTAAATTAAATTCAAAAATTTTTTCCGGGCTCATCGGGGCTCAGAACTGCACGCCGTCTCAGAGCCTGGTCTCGAATTAATTCCTATATAATATTAAAATAATACATGGAAAAATCCGGGACATTAGAGTCTCAATGTGTAAGATCCCCTAATACCATATATTCAATCATATACTATATCCATCTAGTAAGATGAATCAAGAACATATGACCATTGTTTAATCTTAATGTTAATTTATCTCAAGGTTCTCATTATAGTTTTGGATCATCTATAACCTTTTGATAAAATAATTAATTTATGAACATTAACCTTAAATAGTATACTTATCAATATATAAAATATTAATATAAATATAAAAAATGTATATCTAACTGTATACATGATATGGTAATCAAAATAACTTCAATTTTTTCTTGGTCCCCAACTATTACAACTAAAACATGTCTCAATCTACAAAAATAATACTGTGTAAATATGAATTCATATTTAATGTGTCCAATTATTAATATATTTGTTTTTATGATATATTTATGAACTATTTCTCTGAAAAAAAACCTAAAATTCAATGAAATGTATGAAATTTAACTCCTTGTTATAAATCATATAGTTTTTGGTTGTATAATATATGTTTACTTAAAAAATGTCTCTCATTTATTGAAAAGTAATAATAAAAATAGAAATATAAGTTCAATTTCCCAAAAAAAATTAGTTATGGTGGTATAAGAAATTTTTTCATTTATTTTCCAAGACATAATAATGGTTTTACAAATGAGGATGAGCAAACAGAAAATAATACTTATATGAAATGGAAGAAAGATAAGAAATTTTTTGATCAAAATAGTTTGTTTTCAATGTTAAATAATGTGATTTTTGAAATTAAGATAATAATATAAAATATTTTTATAGAGTAATAATACATTCTTTTATGTGACAACCATAATGCACAAAACATGCATGGTGTATGTTTAGAAAATACATAATAAATATTCATTGAGTGATGATGAGTAATCTAAAAGATAAACTGAACATAAAACGATAGAGGAAAATGAGTGTTTTTTGAGTTGATGAAAAACATCCTAAAATAAATTAGCTTTCTAGGAAGTAATATGAGAATAAAAATTGAAATAAGGATGATTTACTCAATAAGAAATATGATTAAATTTAAAAACTCAATGTTGACAAACTAAAAAATATAATAAAAGAAAAAGGGTTGGAGAAATTTTAGGAAGGCATGTATTAAAAAATATATTATTGAAAACATAATCTAATCATGGTCTCAAGTTTTTGAAAAAACTATATTCAACATAATAAATTTGAATACATTTATATTTGAGCCATATAACGAATCATCTATAGCTAAACATGTTTTTTTCCAAAATAAAGTTCAATCTTAATCCCACATAAATAAATATATTGAAAATTTTATTTCATCTAATGGTATATATTCTAGTTTTATGATTGGAAATTATTGTCAAAAAAAATTATTATAATTGTACTCTAATTTGAAAAGAAGTTGGGGAGAATGTGAATAAGAACACATCCCATGATCGGGAAAAAAATCAATTTATTTTTGAATATAATTAATAATTTCAATCATGATATTTTTTTTTAAAAAAGAATTTTTCTTATGGAATATTTGGGTATAAATCATATTCTGAAAGGTATAATATGTATTTTTTTAAGAGTAATAAATTAAAACTCATATATATATAAAAGTTTTCTAACCAGAAATTATCCATATCATTACACCCAAAAACAAATTTTTTTATTTTGAATAAATTTATAGATAATCATAATGACATGATCATTATGATTCTTCAAATATAACAATACTTCCTTTAAAAAAATCCAAAGTAGTTAGGTTAAAGTAATAATTATGAAATGGAAAAAAGTTTAAGCTATTATTAAGATATCATGTAAATCCTGAAAAAAGAAGAAATCTATGGATTACAGATGGTAACTATTCACCTCACATGAATGGAGTCACAATAATCATAAATATCACAAAAGGTCATGATATTGGATTAGTTACTTATTAAATTATATTTCATTGATAATATAAATAATGGGTATAGATGTGATTAAATAATATAATATGATTCCCATTGTATTTTTTTGTTGATGGGATTAAAAAAAATAATTAGAGTTTTATATTACTCTGAAAATATGAGATTGAAGTTATAATTTGGAGAAAACATTCATCATTTTAAATCTTATGTATGTAAGAGTTATCAAAAATGGAAGAATAATTAGTGGTAATCCTTTTCAAATTTACATTATAAGTGATTCATTCCATTTTAGTAATGGATAAGTTTACACGTTTTGGAATAACATATATGGTCATCTTTGTTTGTGTTTTATTATAATGATATCAATATAATTATCCATTAGAAGAATTCCCAGAGTGAAAATAGAAAGGATTACTATTTTTTGGAATTCCATATATCCAAAATGATAGAGTATGTCATAATAAAATCAATATATCGTTCACTATGAAATGTGAATTAATTCATTATGATTCATTATATTTTATGAATCATATTTTTACCAAAGATTTTCTCCACTCACATTTTTTCACTGATGACTTGACCAGGATGAAAAAATTACCATTTATATAGAACACATGTTATTTTTTAAAAATAAATAAACTAAAAGAGATGACGAAAATGAGAAATATTTATTTTATGATTGATTACTAGTAGTGATGCATATAACATAGTAAATTATTGTATGTCATATCTATGTAAACAAGGAAACAAAATAGAGTAAATCAATTCTTATACTCCCTATAAATACATATTTATTCACATGAAGAAGAAAATATATATTAAAATGGTATAAAAATAATGAATGAATAAAAAAACATAATATTATATCGAGGGAAGTTACTTTATCATTAATACATGTCTATAATAGATGATTGATGAGGATTCAGTCAAATATTACTACCAATGGGATGTGGTGAAAGATAAAACTATTTTTATGTACATAAATATGTAGGGAAGTGAAATATAGATAAATATTAAAAATTTAATTTATGAATGTCTGAGGAAAACTTTTACAATATATTTTTATTGGCTATTAATAACATTTTAGTGGAAAAAATCATAAATAATATATTATAATAGATATCACACTATAATGATTTTATTATTATTTAAAATAAATTTAATTTCATTGAGGATTATGGCATAGATATTTATTATTTTAATGAATATAGCATACTGAATTTAGAAAAGGTGACTATTGATAAATTTTGAACTATATATAACCATGATTATGTCGATTAATATCAAAATATTAATGAGGATGGTGGTTATGGAGAATTAAAGATGAAAAATAATATTAATATAAATAAAAATAACCCTTAAAATTTTATTGGAAACCCAGCTAAACCAGTGAATACTATTATAAATCAAATGCTAGATAATAAAATAAGACTAGTTTCCAAAAGAGATGCATATTCTATTGATGATAAAATTGAGAATTTAGAGTGGATAAAATTTTAAAATTATGATATGTAACATATTAAAATGAATTATTCTCATGGTATTGTTTCTAGAAATAATGTAATTAATATATTTATACCCATATGGGAATTCATATAATTGATAAGTGATAAAGGAGAGATTTCAAGAAACAAGTCTATATTATTATGCATGTCTATTTTACAGAAAATGGTGATGTATACAACAAAATATCTTATATAAAAAGTTGAGTATATACTGATTCTATTATATATTTTGGAAATTAATTAGAAAAAGTAGTATAAATGTAAAGACCCGTAAATTTAAAGGGAAATTGTTTTTAATTTTCTTTGGAATTCTATGTGTATGCAGTTTTTAACGGTGCCTGATTCCGAGGCTCGGTGTGCCCAAAATAATTTTCCAAAGTTTATCTCAGGTACGTTCAGTGAAAAAACAATTTGGTATTTCTAAATTTTGATCTGGTGCTTGAAATTGAAATCTGAGGGCACCGATGAAACCATAACACTAGTAATTTCTTAGGAACACATTTCCTGAAGGTGCGTTTTCTCGGGGGGAATTGTTAAAAAAATTGAAGAATAAAAATATAGTTGCTTTACAATTATATTTTTACTATACCGCTAGTGGTTTAAGTGTTAAGGGAAAGGAAGTAGTGAGGAAGTTGGGGTGGGGCCCACAAGATCCCCCACCTCCTTCAATTTCCCTAACACCCCATTAAATCCCACTCTAGATATTAATTTTGTAACTCATCCACTATTCTACATTAATGCACGCCAATTATATGCCTAATTAATTTGACAACACAAGTTAATTAATTTGGTGATTTCCTTTTGAATTTTGAAAAAATGTTGGCATGAGTATTGAAATAAGGAAAAGATTTATTTTATTATGGTTGTTTCATTGTGTGGAGTTTGGGGAGAGAATAACCAATGTCTTGAAGTTCTTCTTCTTCCTCGTAGAAGAACACGAAGAACACTGACATTTGGTTCATCTTCTTCTCATGGCAGAGAAAGGGAGATGCCACCCCTTCCATGGACGTTCACCGTCAACGTACAAGGAGCCTCACCCACAATGCCATTTTTTTCAACACGAACTTCCTCGAACACCCTTGAGGTTGGGGTTTTTTTACGTTCAAGATTAATTTACGTTCTTTGATTATGTTTATTAAGCCGCCTGTTATCAAGATAACGAGAGGAGGTCGGACCGCACGAACACGGACAAACCTCCTCCCCATGGTTGTTAATTTTTCACTATGGTTTGGAATGGAGGCGGCGAGGTGCCATCGCACCGCGCGGGAATGAGGGAACCACGGTCGGAGCAGGCCGCAACAATGGAGCGCGGCGCCATCACGTTGTGCCATTGAAGCTGAAAGAGGTCGCGACCGAAGCAGGGCCACAGCGGAGGGGTCCAGCATCGTCGCGCCGCAACAGAACATCAAGGGGTCGCAGCCGGGGAGGGCCATAGTGGAGGGGCATGGAGCCGAGGCGCCGCGCCGGTCGAAGAAAGGCCGCGGCCTAAGGCGGTGGCGGCGGTGGTCACCAGTTGGCGGCGGCCAAGCACGGCTGGCCGCCGTAGCTCCAAGAGGTTGGACCCCTCACGAGTCCAGCGGAGGTTCACAAGGTCGGTCGTTTTCCGATAAAACCAGGGGGCGTGACCCCCTGGTTCATTTAGGGTGGACGCCGCTAGGTCCACTATTCCACAAAAGGGGTGGTGCTCCTCCATTGTGCCCACTCGGTCGCGTGTCGAGCCTCTGTCACCCGTGCCAGGCAGGACCGGACGCACCGTGTCGGACCTCCCGCACAGGGCCAGGATGCCCGCGCTAAGCCGGACCCCCGCATCGGGCCGGGCCGCAATGGCCCAGCCGGTCCGCACCCTATTGGGAAGGACTTGGACCCGGGTCGAGCCGACCTATGGTGTCTTGGGCCGGGTCGGTCTGGGCCCGAAACCCCCTAAAACCGGACATATTCGTTCAAACGCCTGTAACTTGGGCTACGCACCTCCGATCGACGCACTGTCAGTTGTCATACGATCCTTGGATCGAGATGGTTGTTTTGGTATATTACACTCAAGGTTTAGGATAACTTTGGGTATGGACGGGTTGGTTCAAACATGAAAATCACCGGGAACTCGGAGCGGAAACACTTATAACATGAGCTCCGGACGTCCGATTGAGGTCCCGTCAAATTTATTGGATTCCTCTCAGTGAGACGGTTCTTTTGGATTAATCCGATCAATGTTTGGACACAGTTGTAGTATGGTCGGGTTGGTTTTGACTTAAAAACCAACTGGGCCTCTAGGACGAAAAAGCCAATAACTCTCAGACCGGGCGTCTGATTGACGCACCGTCTATCATCTAGTGTTCTTATTGACGAGACAAACTTTAGGGTACATCAACTACAGAATTTGTGTCAGTTGACGTATCGACCCCCATGGCTCATGGAGCGTTCCCTCCTGAAATCGATCATGCTGTGTGTCGGAACCTTAGAGTTGGCTGCGACTGCGACGACGAGGACGACTACAGGATGGGGATCCTCCGTGTGTCCGACGAGGATGACTACCGCACTGGGATCCACTTTGGGTTCGGTGAAGATGACTACTATACTAGGATCCTCCGTGGGTTAAATGAGGATGACTACCATACTGGGATCCTTCATGGGTTCGACGAGGACAACTACCGTACTGGGATCCTCTGTGGGTTCGATGAGGATGACTACTGTACTGGGATCCTCCGTGGGTTCGACTACCGTGATGGGATCCTCCGTGTGTTCGACAATGATGAATTCTATACTGGATCCTCTTCGGGTTCGGCAGTGATGAATACTAAAATTGGATCCAACGTGGGTTCGACAGAGGAGATGATTCAGAGGCTACATCTAATCATCTCCACCCCTCTTCGTAAAAGAATTCCTGCATGAGATGAGACTTGACATTAAATCATTATCTTTGATGTGATTGAATTGATATCCTATGTGGATTAATTTATGATTTCCTATGTGGATTGGGTCGTACTATCCTGTGTGGATTAAGTTATACTTTCTTGAGTGGACTGGATTGTACTTAAGCTCGTGAGTTGGTGCTGAACTAGATTTGATGACTTAGGTATATGTATGGTAATATACCTAAGTAGTGTTGGATGATACTTCGTGATTGTATCATTTAATTTTTGTTTATCTTTTGTGGATTCAGGGAGACCTTCAGGAGTCTCACAGTCCCTACAGAGTATCATATACTCACCCCTGCACGGGCTTCGCCCGCACTACGTTGTGTTGGTTGCCGACGACGGACATCACTGATCGTGGTTGTGGCTTGTAGAGCTGGACGGTACCTGAAAGAGAATCTCATGATGAGATGTTACCCGAAGGTGGATATCACAACTAGTCGGTACCCGGAGGAGATGAACTAACGTGGAGTGATGTACCTAACTTCAGGTAGGAATCCAGAGGACGATCCAGGGGCGGCTTGTCACCATTCAGTTGTTCTCCTTTGAGTTGTACTTTACATTCAGTTGTAGATGTACCTTTCTTTTGGACTTGTATTTCTGGCCCCATGTACTTTCAGCACATTTGTTTACTGCTTACATAGTTTTTACTTCAGCTTGTGTACTCTGTGGTGATTATTTACTTTATAAAGGCAACACCTTCAATATTATCGGGATTTACGCCTTTAGTGCTAGGCGCCAACCCCTGGCCTATGGAAGGGGTGCTTGGGGTAGTCACAACACGAGCCCCGAGGACGGGTCGTGAAAAATTGGTATCAGGGGAGTTCAGTTCTACCGCAAAACTCAAGACTATGATCTTTCTTCTATGTGAAGCAATATTGTTAAGGGTATTGAGTGTGGTTATTAGTCCAGGGAGTCCAATGTTGGTGTAGCAGCTAACGTATCCATACACCAGGACCTTGACTTCTGATTTCCGACTAAATGCATGAAGACATTGATTGCATGTGTGTTTCAAAAGTTTTCTTTGTGATTACATTGTGTTATCTCACCAGGTATACTGTTTTGACCATGGCGCACATGATTCTTTCAGGATGGCCCCACAACGGCAGTCAACAAGGGTTCTGAGCTTTGTGAGAGATGACAGCCCACCGAGCGACGAGGCCTCGGTGCAGGGCCATATTATAGTGGAGGCACCGGTGGTACCTCTACCCGTCGAGCCACCGATGCCAGCAGCCCCAGCTTCTGAGTGTGCACGTCGCCTTAGTGCAATGCGTGATTTTCAACATCAAAGACCACCCAGGTTCTATGGGGAGATGGACCCTCAGGCATCTGAGGACTGGCTGGAGGCTGTTGTTCATGTTTTCATGTTAGTGGGGACACCGTCTGACCTAATGGTGATACTTGCAGTGAGTCTCCTGCACGTGGAAATAGGCAGATGGTGGAGCCTGATGCTCCAGGTGCACGATGAGGCATCACTTCTTTGGACGGACTTTGAGAGCCTCTTCTGCTCGAAGTTCGTCATAGCCACCCTCCATGTGGGGCGCATTTAGGAGTTACTACAGCTGCGGCAGGGCAGCATGACTGTGACCCACTACACGGCAAGGTTTACTGATCTCTCGCGCTACTCCACAGATATCGTACGAGACCCGATCTTCAAGGCCCAAACATTCGAGTAGGGACTGAGGCATGAGATTAGGGCTTCGACGATCTCCCTCAACATCCCGAAGAAGACATGGGTGTTGGAGAGATACCTTCTAGTAGAGAGTTTTCTCGCTGAGCAGTCACCAGCGGTGAGACCCTCTGTAGGACGACCCATAGCGGAGTCTTCTACAGCCGGCAGTAGATAGCTGATGTAGAGGTCCAAGTGGGCCAGGCCATTAGATGTGCAATCTCAGGATGCAGATTCAGTTGTGTAGGGCACACGAAGGAGAGACAGCCACTAGAGGAGCAGGCGGTGCTATGAATGCGGTGGGTAGGGTCACATTGCTTGAGACTGCCCGACCCGCCCATCAGATGAGCTGCAGGCAGTAGAGAGACCTCCTCGGCAGAGGTTCGACCGTGGTGGTCAACATAGAGTAGGCGAATGGGGTAGAGGAGATGGCCAAGTAGCAAATGGTGGTAGATGCTTTGAGGCCCTACCACCCCCACCACCAGTATGACCACCCCAACCGCAGGGAACAGGTGGATAGGGGAGAGCTCAACTTCAGGCAGCTGAGGCTTTCGAAAATGGAGCTCCAGGAGCAGATGGACAGGAGTGGTACTAGCTCCAGACATGGGGAATTTTGTTCATGTTGCTTCTTGCCATTTTTATGTTTTGTGTCTTTATACCTTGAGGTGCAGTAATAAAAGACACTTGTTCTTGTGACTATTGTTCCATGTCCTTTTTATGTAGTTGATACTAAGAGGTTCCAGTTTAAAACTGTTGACTTGACACTCACTTACGATATTCCTACTGGAGGAGACCTAGTGACCACAGACTCCTGCCGATAGTGTGACTCGACCCTTGGAGGTGAGAGTAACGGTTGGATCTCTTGGAAGTAGCGTCGAGGATTTAAGACGTTATCCATGGCATGGATTAGTATCATTCATGTCAAGATTGACTTTATTAGGCAAATAACGTGGTTCATCCAGGGGATGAGACCGTATTTATCTTCTCGGCAAAGAATAAATCTTTGCAGATCATGTAGGACTACAGAAGGTTCAGGTCATCCAAGAGCGGATGAGGAAAACTCAGTGCCGATAGAAGTCTTATGCCGACAGGAGGCGGAGACCACTAGAGTTTGAGGATGGTGCCCACGTTTTCTTTCGGGTCTCACCTCGATGGGGATTACGGAGATTTGGCCGAGGCGGCAAGTTATCTCCTCACTTCATCGGACTATTCTAGGTCCTGAATACGGTAGGTGAGGTGGTTTACCGTTTGACCCATCCACCTCAGTTGCACCAGGTGCACGACGACTTCCATGTATCTTAGCTGAGGAAATACGTGCATGACCCAATGCATATCATCGACCATGGGGAGATGGAAATTGACGATGGGGTGACTTTTGGAGAGGTCCTCGTGGAGATCAAGGGTCGACAGGAGCGGGTCCTGCGTGGATGGTCGATTCCTCTATTGTGCATTAGGTGGCAGCATGGAAACCTCTAGGATAGCACTTGGGAGAGGGAGGCTCAGATGCGTGCTCAGTACCCTAATTTGTTTCCCTAGTTTGTGATGTATCTTTACGGGGACGTAAAGCCCTGAGGTGTGAGTAATGTAAAGACACATAAATTTCAAGGGAAATTTTTTCTTACTTTTCATTAGAATTCTATGAGTACGCAGTTTCTGACAGTGCCTGATTCTGAGGCTGGGTGTGCCCGGAATAATTTTCCAAAGTTTAGCTCGGGTATGATCAGTGAACGAATGAGCGGGTTTTGCTAACTTTTGATCTGGTTCTCGGAATTGAAATTGGAGGGTACCGATGAAACCGAACTGCCGGTAATTTCTTAGGAATACCTTTCTTGAAGTTGCGATTTCTCAGGAGGAATTGTTAAAAAAAATGTGAAGAATAAAAATATAGTTGCTTTACAATTATATTTTTAATATACCGCTAATGGTTTAAGTGTTAAGGGAAAGGAAGTTATGAGGAATTTGCGTTGGGGCCCACACGAGCCCCCACCTCCTTCAATTTCCCTAACACCCCATTAAACCCCCCTCTAGCAGTTACATTTTTAACTCATCCACTCTTCCACATTAATGCACGCTAATTATACACCTAATTAATTTGACAACACAAGTTAATTAATATGGTGAATTCATTTTCAATTTTGAAATTTTTTTGGCATGAATAATAAAATAAGGCGAAGCCTTATTTTATTATGGTTGTTTCGTTGTGTGGAGTATGGGGAGAGAATAACCAAAGTCTCTAAGATCTTCTTCTTCCTCATAGAAGAACGCGAAGAACACTGACATGTCGTTCATCTTCTTCCCGTGTTGGAGAAAGGGAGATGCCACTCCTTCCACGGATGTTCACCATCAATATAAACAGAGCCTCACCTACGACGCCATTTTTTTTCACGACGCGAACTACCTCGATCATCCTTGGGGTAGGGGTTGTTTTAATTTCAAGATTAATTTACGTTCTTAGTTGACGTTTATTAAGCCGCATGTTATAAAGATAACGGGAGGAGATCAGACCGCATGAACATGGCCAAACCTCCTCCCCATGGTTGTTAAATGTTTCCCTATGGTTTGGAACGGAGGCGGCACGGAGCCGTCGCACCACGCGGGAACGAGGGAACCGCGGCCTGAGCGGGCTGCAACGAAGGAGCATGGCGCCGTCTCGCCACACCGTTGAAGCTGAAAGAGGCCGCGACCGCAGCGGTGCCACGACGGAGGGGTGCGGCGCCGACACACCACGCCTGTGGAAGAAAGGTCGCGGCCTATGACCACAACGGCGGTGGTCACTAGCAGGCGGCGACCGGGTACGGCCGGCCGCTGGAGCTCCAGGAGTCGGGACCCCTCACGGGTCCCGCGGAGGTTCACAAGGCCGGCCAAAAGGCCGGCCGTTTTCCGTGCAAACTAGGAGGCGTGACCCCCCGGGTTCAATTAGGGCGGAGCCCACTGTGTACACCATGCCGAAAAAAGGGGCGGTACTCAACCTTTGCACCCGCTCGGCCGCGTGCCGAGCCGCGGTCACCAGTGCCTGGCCGGGCCGCCCGCGCTGGGCTGGACCCTTGCGCCAGTTGGGAGGGGCCGTGCCAGCCGGGCCGGGCCGTGCCCTGTTGGGAAGGACCCAGACCCGGGTCAGGTCGACCCGGTTCGAGCCGACCGAGGGGTCTTGGGCTGGGTCCGTCATGGCCCAAACCCCCTAAAACCGGACAGATTCATTCAAACACCCGTAACATGGGCTACAGACCTTCGATCAACGAACTGTCAGTTGCGATGCGATCAATGGATCGAGACGGTCATTTAATTATATTACATTCAAGGATTCGGAGAACTTTGGGGACATCCTGGTTGGTTCGAACACGAAACCAACCAGACCCTCGGAGCAGAAACACTTATATTTTGAGCTCCGGACATCCGATTGATGTGTCGTTGACTTTATTGGATTCATCTCAATGAGGCAGTTGTTTTTTGGTGTACACTGCTCGAATTTTGGATGTAGTTAGAGTACGGTCGGGTTGGTTTTGACTTAAAAATCAACCGGGCACTTGGGACGAAAAAGCCAATTACTCTCAGACCGAGCGTCCGATTGACGCGCCGTCTGTCGCGTTGTGTTCCTATTGACGAGATGAAACCTTGGGATAAATAAACTCTAGAATTCATGTCATTTGATGTATCGACTCCCTTGGCTCATGGAGCGGAACCTCCCGGAATCAAGAATGCTGTGTGCGGGAACCCTAGAGCTGGCTGCGACTGCGACGATGAGGACGACTACCGGACTGGGATTCTCCGTGGGATCGATGAGGACGACTACCGAACTGGGATCCTTTATGGATTTGATGAGGATGACTACTGTACTCAGATCCTCTGTGGGTTCGACTAGGAGGACTGCCGTACTCAGATCCTCTGTGGGTTCGACGAGGATGACTACCGGACTGGGATCCTCCATGGGTTCAATGAGGATGACTACTGTACTGGGATCCTTTGCAGGTTCGACTACCATGCTGGGATCCTCTGTGGGTTCGACGACGATGACTTCTACACTTGGATCATCCGTGGGTTCGGTAGTGACAACTACTAAGCTTGGATCCTACGTGGGTTCGACAGAGGAGATGATTCAAAAGCTACGTCTAATCATCTCCACCCCTCTTTATAAAATAATACCTGTGTGAGGTGAGTCTTGACTTTCATCCATTATCTTTCATGTGATTCACATGATATCCTATGTGGATTAATTTACGCTTTCCTTTGTGGATTGGGTCGTACTATCCTATGTGGATTACGTTATACTTTTTTGAGTGGACTGTATTGTATTTATGCTCGTGAGTTGGAGCTGAACTGGATTTGATGACTTAGGTATATGTATGGGCATACTCCTAAGTAGTGTTTGATGATATTTTGTGATTGTATCTTTTCAATTTGGTTTATCCTTTGTGAATTCAGGGAGACCTTCTGGGGTCTCGGGGTACCTACCGAGTATCTTATACTCACCACTGCATGGGCTTCACCCGCACTACATTGTGTTGGTTGCAGACGACAGAAATCACTGATCGTGGTTGAGGCTTATAGATATAGACAGTACCCGAAGGAGGATCTCACGATGAGACAATACCTGGAGGTGGATATCACGACGAGTCGGTACCCTGAGGAGATAGACGGACATGGAGTGATGTACCGACCTTCAGGTAGGAAGCCGGAGGATGATCCAGTGGTGGCTTTTCACCTTTTAGCTGTTGTCCTTTGAGTTGTACTTTACTTTCAGTTGTAGCTGTACCTTTCTTTTGGGCCTGTATTTCTGGATCCTTGTACTTTCAACACGTTTTTTACTGCTTACTTAGTGTTTACTTCAGCTTGCTTACTCAGTGGTGATTGTTTACTTTTTAAAGTCAATGCCTTCACTATTATCGGGATTTATGACTTTTGTGCTAGTCGCTAGCCCCTGGCCTATGGAAGGCAAGCTGGGGGTAGTCACGGCATGGGCCCTGAGGACGGGTCATGATAATAAATGGATGTGAAATATTATTTTCTAAATGGATGTGATGAAGAATAATCTTCTATTGATGAAATTTTTGGATATATCATTTATAATGATGTTACAATGAGTTTTATCTTATAAAATGATTTTTATGGATTAAAACATGCCCCCATATAAAGGTACATAGAGTTGGATGAGATCTTGAAAGAAATGAAATTCATCACTGGAATCATTGATAGAAACCGATATGTGATGGTGATGGGAAAAAAATTATTCTTGTTTTTATAGTATATATCAATGAAATAAAATTTACTAGTGATGTAAAAATTTCATCTTAAAAAATTTATTGTAAATTATGAGGATTTTATAGATGTATATTCTAAGGAAAATTAAATTCTGATTTGTTCTTATATGTATTTTAAATTGGGAATATAATTTTTATATCCTAAAGAAAATAAATCATGGAATTGTTAATGATATTTATCATGGAATACACTTCAATTTTTTATAAATCTATTGACTTTGGATAAAATATATGAATATAAATTAAAGGGAAATAGTTTAATCATGTTAATCAGAATGAATACATTAATTTTATTAAATTTAATTACTATCATATAATATAATGTTTTTTGTGACCTTGTTTGAAATATGTATTTATGACCCAATGGTATAAAAAATGATGGTTTTCATATTGACACACAAATATATTAAGGTCACATTGAATTATAGGATAAATTACCAATGGTGATGTAACCTTGAGTTTTGAACCAACAGTGATATTGATTGGGATGGGGGTGATGATGAAAAGAAATTATGAGAAAATAAATATTTTTTCTTGGAGATTGTTATGTAAGTTGTAAATAAAAAAATTAATAATTCAATTAATTTTAGTTATATAGTGGATTAATATTTTTTAACTCTTTTTGAATCGACCTAAACACTATGAATGAAAAAAATAATAAAAAACATAAAAGTTATTATTATAATAATTTAGAAAATTATGTTTGATAATCAAATTTTAATTAAGTTATCTTATAAAATATTCATTTACATAAAAACTAAGAATATTATTATTAAATAAAATTTCAATATGAAGGAAGAGTAAATATGTGATTTTATCCTGAAATATATTTTAACATTAGATTAAATTGTAACCATTTTTTTACCAAAAACTGAATGGGTAAAATTTTAATTGGTAAGGAATAAATTTATTGACCCACATTTACCTCTTACATTATATAATATTTCAAGGCAATTTAATTCATTGTAAAAAGTTATAAAAGAATATTAAATGAGATGAATCATTTATTAGATGTTTAATAGATTAAAAAACTGGTTTTATTTTTAAGAGGGTATAAATTTTTGGAAATTTAAATGGAGAGAAATACATACTAAAAAGAAAGAAATTACTTATTATAAATGGGATAACATTACCATTTTTAAAATTGATTTATTAAAAAAGTTTTGTTAATATATTTATATTAGAGAAACATTTTCCAGTTTTTTTGAGTTATTAAAATAAATAAACATTAAAACCACTAATATAGTATATAGGTAATTTGTTTTAGGTTATTATATTTTATTTTATAATCATTCTTGAATAATAAAAAAGACGATGAGAATATATTTTTCTGTAATTGAGTTAGATAATGTTATGTTGACATTATTTCAAATATTTTGTCAAATGTTTTGGAATTTAAAGATATTAAGATGTAATACTCCCATATATAATATTATTGTTAAATTTAAAAATTTCATACAATATATCATAGAGGATATGTATAGCCATATGGAATGGAATACTAAAAAGTACTATGAAATTAATATTAACCATAATGATCGATAAGAGTAACTTATATGATACATAATAATAACCCAATAATATGTAATAATATGACTTTCTCCTCACATATTACATAAGAATAAATTTGGGGATATAAAATATTAAGCTATTTTCAATGGGTTAAATAAGATACTTATTGATGTCATGAATGATTAAATAGGTGTGAGATTAACAACAAGATCAGTGTAGGCACCAAACAGGAGGGGATCATGTATCTGACTTCCTTTTCCAATTACTCAATATAACAATGAGTATTTAACAACCATGAGTAACTAGACATTTCGTTTCAGCTAGTATTGTAAGATGTATTGATGTTTTACCAATCAAAAACAGACTATATAAATTAAATTAAATAAAAAATGGGAACATGATATGTCCTATATTTGTTTTTCAAATTTTTGCTTCAGACCATGATTTAGTTATCACCCAGTAATGGATTATCCACTATAATATATTTTTTATTATAATGCCTGGTGTTTCTCACATAAAAATATATTATTATAGATTTTTTTATTATCTGAGTATTCTATGACTTCTATATCTTGAATTATAATAGACTTGTCTATATAACAACCCACAATTTTCATAGCTTCCATCCATTATCTTCCAGTATACCCTGAGTTCCATTGTTTATATTAATTTCATCAATATATTTTCATGTGTTTATTTTATGTTCACTTATGCAAGTATATATCTTGTTTTGTACTTGATAATTCATTACATAGATAATATATATTATTCGACACAATGTCCTCTCGTACAATTTTTTGTATACATTTAAGGATATTCACTTAAATAACCATTGTTTTAATCGCAGCTTCCATGGAATCCAAAATTACATGGTTTCATTTTTCTTAAAACCCCGAAACATCACATTATTATGAACAATTACCAATATTATATATGAGAGACATAGTAGGTTGTCTTTATGATCTATTTTATTCTTCTATAACATCTTCAACATCGAATAATTTTAATGTCATCTTCCTATCCCTTGTACATTGATTATATAATGAACTTATTCCTCAGAATAGACTTATATGAGACATATTCATCTAAATTAAGAGTGAAATTCAATAGTTATCAGAACTATATACTGTTACACCCTAGTTATCAGTTAAATCTATCATAGTGTCAGGTGTCAATACATACACAACAATATTAGTAATATTATTTTCATTTACTCTCACAAATTAAATTGAATTAAATAGATCACATCATTATCAATATCCTCCTACTGTGAGGGAGGAATTATTTTTATTCTCATAGTGTGAAGAAGGTATTATAAAACATTTCTTGTGAGAGGCACAACTATTCTTCACCTTTAGCAGAAAAATGCCACCTTTGTTGAATGTATTTTGATATTGATTACTAAAGCACAATTCTATAAATTATCATTGAATGTACTAAATGTGTTCAGATGAAATACATATATTGAATAATTTATAATGTATATAGATAAATTTTAAATGACAAATATTAACCGCTTTTCCATTTTTTCCCTGCTTTTAACACATAGTATCTAATTTTAGTTACTTATATCTTCATATCATAAAAATAAAACCTGAAACACTACATTATCAAATAATGATTTTTATTTAAAAATAATAATATTTAATAATTATCAAAATTAATTTCCTAACATTACATTTTTAATTTCATCATTACCTACTGAAGTGCACTGTGTTGCATTTGTTGTCAATGAGGTATGTTGTTGTCAAGGAATGAATGGTTGGATGTCAAGGAGGTTTAATATGTGAATGACAAATGATGTGATGGTGATGAAGGAGAATTGCCATGGTACTTAGAGACATGTCACTTAGGATATTCACTAAGTGACATAGGATGTTGTGGTTGAAACATTCTCTATGCAATATCAGACGATTGTAGAACTGATATTAATGTTTCAATACTTGTATCAAGATGATACTAAGTGACAACACTTGAAGAATGAATGATGATGGAGCATCATTACATCATAAGATTGTTGAACTGGTCTTTAAGTTCTAAGAACTTGTATCAACTGGATACAAAGTCACAACAATGTTTGAAGACCATGCATTGTATTGACAATGCATGAGGAGATGAAGATGATCCATCCAAAAGTTCTAAGTGGATGAAGTGGTTTAATGAAGTCCATGCACTATCACTTAGTTCATGTGAATTTGAAGAAGTTCCAATTTGATCTCTGATTAGATCAACAAAGATAATTGAAGAAGTTATTTGATTTAGGAGTTCGGTTGATGAAGATCCTTGAGAATTCTCTCCTAAGTAGAAAATGAGATGATGAAGAAGAATTATAAATTGAGGAGTTGTTTCTAATCAAGAAGATTAATGTTTGAATTCTCAAGAAGAATTGAGAAGAGGAAGAATGGCTTGAAGGGCTTGGCATTTGGCTTATACTCATAGGAGAACTTTGTATTTGACAAAGTCTTATTCATGCCTTTGCCAAAAAATATGGCCAGCCATGGGCACCTTGAGGGTTCAACCCCAAGGCATGGGCGCTAGGCACCACACACATGGGGGAACCCGTGGGGCGAGCCCAGGGCGGCAGGACGCACCCAAGACACCGCATAGGCATCGGGGGCACGCCCAGAGGAGCGCGGTAGGGGCGCATGAGCGCACCCGCGAGTGTCAGGCAGTGCATGGTGGGCGCTAGAGCGCGCCCGCAGGAGGCGTGAGTGGGCGCAGAGCGCGCTCGCAGGAGAACACGGTGCGGGGCGGCACCGTGGAGGAGGAAGTTCAATTGAGCTGAGGTTGGCACGCGGTGTTTGATAAACCGCGGAAATTCCGCGTGGCGATTCGATGTGGGACGAAAAATTTCCCCACAGATCAGATCTGAGCCGTCTGTCTCATCACGCGCTCGATCTCCGCCGCTCATCGCATCGCGCCGCTCCGGTTCAAATCCAGGCCATCCGATGTCTTTCATTCGTCCGATCGAACGGATCCCGGTGCATCTTCTACCTCGAGCTCGACCGAGGCACCAGCGACGTCCCCGCTGAACCAGGCGCCTTCCCGACGACGGATTTTGAGTTCCTGGCTATCTTTCTCGAAGCCGAAGGCACCATTGTGCTCGTCTCTCCGTAAGGAACATATACATGCAATAAAATATGCATGCACACGTTGGATGATGAATTCGGTCGAGGCTGAGGCAAACGAAGTTGCCGAGGCTTCATGGGTTCGTGTTTTGCATGGAATAGAAGAGAAGAGGTCGTGCATGCGTTCTAAGTCGCATGCACGTGAAGAAAATAATAAATAAAAGAACCCGCGTTGAAACAGAGGAACGAAATCAAAATTTGGAAAGATTTTGAAGATCCGAAATCTTCGGTGATTCAAGATTTAACACGAGGATGGAAAGAGGCATCCCTCTGCCTATATAAGGAGAGCTCGAGGCTCTCATTGTGTTTGCTGAATCATTGTTGAAGATCTGAAGTCCCGCGAAGCCTCGGTGCTTAGCGAAGAACAGCCTGCGCGCACCACTTGCACGACAGTGAAGCCCGGAGCCATCCCTTGGCTCTGTGTGTTCCTTTTGCGCACCTCTTGCGCGAAAGAAGAGAAAGGGAGAGTCCCCTGCGCGCTACCCCTTTGCGCGACAGGAAGGAGAGGTTTGGCTGCGCCAAATTGCGCACCCCCTCTGTGCACCGCGGCCCCCTGCGCGGTAAGCACTTGTGTGCCCGCGGTGTTGCACCGTGCACACCCAAGGCAGTGGCCCTTGCACCAAGACCCTACGCGGCTGTTGGAGAAGGTGTTGGCCACGACTCAAGCATACCCTTGCGCGCCACCTTGCCCCATTGAGAAGGCCGAGCCTTTGTGCTTGTGTGTCAAGTGAAGGAACCCTACGGGATAGTGTGTGTGCATAAGTGGAGAAGGACATATTCGGGTGTGTGTGCAAGAAGGGAAGGAAAGGCCGTAGCCTTGTGCAACCAAAGGAGACCCGAGGACTTAGTGCATTTTTGTGTGCATTCTTGAAGAGTGAAGACCACCACACTTTGTGTGTGTGTGCATTTGAAAAGAAGGCCGAGGATAGCTTGTGTGTGTGAAAAAATAGTGAAGGCCAAATATACACTCATTGTGTGTGTGAAAATCAAAGAACAAGTTGTGTGTGCAAAACAACAAAGTGGCCGAACCTAGTGTGTGCACTAAAAGTGTGTTCACCTAGAAGAAGAAGAAGAGGACTCACACAATGTATAACACACATTTATGTGTGTAATCAAAATGAATTAAACATGTGAAGGAAAAGAAGAAAAGGTGGGTGTGGTAAAAGTATTTACACCCATTGTGGGTTTATCACACCAAGGAGAAAAAGGAAGTGCATGCATGCATGCATTCACATGAACACGTGAACAAATCCAAATCCGGTTGTGTGCATTTGAGGAGACCAAGACTTGAAGATCTTGAAGAGATTTGAGAAGGCCATGCAGTCAGTGCATGAGGATGCAGAGATTCCATGCACCCAGTGCATGAAGTTGATGTGAAGTGAGACTGGACCAGACTGAGGTTAAAGACATCAGTTGTCTGAGTATTCAGTAGTTGGAGAGAAGCCAGGTCATCCTGAGAAGAAGGAGATAAATCCTAAGCAATACGAGAAGACCTGTTCATCACAAGTGAGCAGAGGTACAGAGCAAGGCCAGCTGCCTTTATCCCAGGCTGCTGAAGTTACTTGAAGAGCTGAATAGAGGAGAAGAGCTACTCGTGTGACTTGAGGAGCCAAGAGAAGAACCTGTGGGACTCAGGGAGAGGAAGTCTTCAGTGGGATTCTGGAGCAGGCCAGTGGGACTCTGGTAACACTATGGGACGCGGTATAAAAACCCCCTTTGGGACTCAGGAGAGATACAGTGGGATGCTGTATCGACCATTGTAATTCTAACAAGTTATAATGGAGAAACCATGTTGGGGCGTATAACCAACATGGCAAGGACGTAGTCCTTTGGTGCCGAACCTTGTAAATCATTGTGTACAGTGCCTTTACATTTACTGCATCATTCGTGGAAAGGTGAGAGATACAAGAAGAGTGGATCGAGGCTTTAACCATCCATAGAGGTTTAATTGATAATGAATCAATTAGTAAAAAGTTTTAAGGGATCACTGATTCACCCCCTCCCCCTCTCAGTGATTCACACTGATCTGGGCACTTCAATTGGTATCAGAGGGAGGTTACCTCTAAAAGATCCAAGGGAGTCTTTATGAAGTGCAGATTTGAGGAAATGAGTGACCAGCCTCAAATGGAGATATCTGCCAAGACTCGGAAAAATAGAAAGAAGAAACAGGCCATGAAGATGAAGAAAGCCTTTCCTAGCTGTGATGAAGTTGGAACAATGAAAGATCTTCAAAGTGCAATCGAATATCTTCAGAAGACAGTCCCCAAGAAAGTGGCAATGTGTATAGCTACAGGCATCCTTGATCTTCAAGAAGAAAAATTACAGCTAGAAGAAGAAGCCAATACCATGGAAGATCAGTTGGCTAAAAGGGTTGGCATAACCAACACTCTCAAAAAGCTGGTGAAGGCTAAAGATGAAACTGTTTCTCTTTGCAATGAAAGATATGAAGACACTGCTGAAGAATTGCAAAGAAGCCTTTCTGAGAAAGAAATCTTTATGATAATGATCAAAGAAGTTTTCCATGCACTAGAGAAGTTGCACAAAGTGTCAATGAATGTTAGAGATGCTCAACTCGAAGACAAAGTCAAAATGGTGAAGGAGCTTGACAATTAATTGCTAGAAATGAATAAGGTGCATGAAGACCAGATGAAGCAGCTGGAAGATAAATGGGAAGGAAGGATAAGAACTATTGAGGATGAGAAGAACTCTCTCAATATGAAATTCTTAGAACTGGAGGTGATATTGAAAAATCTGCAATCACCCAAAGCTGAAGCCTCCCAGTCAGCTGAAAGAAGAAATGTTGCTACTGAAGTGAGCTTTGAGAAGGATGATTCCAAAAGGAGGACATCCTCTAATAAAAGGGCAACATCTTCTAAAAGGAAGGTACCATCCATCCCATCTTGTACTAATGCTTCTAATTGTGTTTCCACAAAAAGTACAGGATGGAAGAATAATTCCAAACAAGTATGGATGAAGAATATGAAGAAAAAGAGCTCTCCTGAAACAGCACAACAAGTCAAGAAAAGTACCCTACAATCAGAAGGACTCAAGAGGTCAAGATTTGTGGGTCAGTGTGGGTGTTGTAACAAGTATGGGCATTGTGCAAATGATTGTTGGTACAATCCTCTCAATGTGAAAGCACAAAGGACGCCCATGCCAAGGGGGAGCAAGCCAGAGGAAAAGAAGCAGCATCCACAGGTCCAGAGACATATGTTTACTGCAAATAGATTTGGATTACTTGACAACATCTGGGATGATTGAAAAAGTGGTCAAAAAGATACATGTCAATCTCCAACTGTATCCAGAGCTAAAAAGAAGAGAAGATCACTGAACCTGGCTAAAATGGAATCCTTGGGAAGCAAGAAGAAAGTTGAAGATGCTCCCAAGAAGATTATGAAAAAGGAAGAGAAGTCCTTGGAATCTAAATCCAAGAAGGGTGATGCATCCATAAGGACCACCAAGAAAACATGCTTCTACTGTGGAAAGAAAGGTCATACCATGGATCTTTGTGAACAAGCCATGGAACTGAATAGAAGCAGGCTGAACTCAAAAAGACAATCAATCCAGAAGAAGCAGAAGGGATTGATTGAAAACAAGTTTCCTAATAAAGGTAGCTTGAAAGCATCAAAAGAACCATGTGGAACTTCCACAACTGAGGCCACACTCCCAAGTGACTTACTTGTCATATGGCCAAATCAGTTGCAACTTTCCAAAGATCTACAAAGAGCTGAAGATGAAGTTCTGGCAATTGCTAAGGCAAAAGGGATGAAGAATATTTCACATGAAGATGTGTTGAGATCCACACCAGCACAAACATTATTGAAGATCAAATATGCAAGTGTGAAGAATGGTGAAAATGGGACATCTCGGTTGAGAGAATCTTCTCAACCTTGTTGTTCACATTGATGAACCAAGGAGGTTCCATCTTATTCCCTTATACTTCTGGTATTTACATGTGCTAACATTGCAGCGAATTGAAGATAATTATCACTCTCATCTGGAGAGTGGTTTTGACAGAATGGAGTGCACCCCTTGAGGGGGAGCCAATCTGAAGAAGATGGGATTATTAGATTAATACCATCTTGAGAAAAGTGAAGGTATTCCAATCATACTTTCATCCCTTGATTCTTAATTTCATTCATCATGACAATTAAGGGGGAGTATTGATTGAAGTCAAATGGATGAAAGGGGGAGCTTTATCTTTGCACTGAACTTTCTAATGAGTTTTGTGAAGTTGTGCAGGATTTAGCAAATTCATTGTTATATCTGAAAAATTTCAAACCCCTAAGCATTATCTCACATGTGTAGAGAATTATGGACATATTTGAATTCCTTGGTCATATCACTCTTGTTTTCTACACCGGGTTAGCCCAAGTTGACTTAGAGTTGATTTACTAAAAGTTCTTTGCTAAAGAGAACATGTGACATCATCTCTCTCTCAGTGTTTTTCAAGAAAATACTTTTATTAAGGAGGAAGAGATTTTTGAAAGAGAAACACACCACACCTTTGCATTTGATTGCCAATAAGGGGGAGAAAATATTGGCACACATATTGACCCATTCATATGTGCTGAAGAAGTGTATTGACAACAAATACAAAGGGGGAGATTGAAGTGCACTGTGTTGCATTTGTTTTCAATGAGGTATGTTGTTGTCAAGGAATGAATGGATGGATGTCAAGGAGGTTCAATATGTGAATGACAAAGGATGTGATGGTGATGAAGGAGAATGGCCATGGTACTTAGAGACATGTCACTTAGGAGATTCACTAAGTGACATAAGATGTTGTGGTTGAAACATTCTCTATGCAATATCAGACGATTGTAGAACTGATCTTAATGTTTCAATACTTGTATCAAGATGATACTAAGTGACAACACTTGAAGAATGAATGATGATGGAGTATCATTAAATCAGACGATTGTTGAACTGGTCTTTAAGTTCTAAGAACTTGTATCAACTGGATACAAAGTCACAACAATGTTTGAAGACCATGCATTGTATTGACAATGCATGAGGAGATGAAGATGATCCATCCCCAAGTTCTAAGTGGATGAAGTGGTTTAATGAAGTCCATGCACTATCACTTAGTGCATGTGAATTTGAAGAAGTTCCAATTTGATCTCTGATTAGATCAATAAAGAGAATTGAAGAAGTTATTTGATTCAGGAGTACGGTTGATGAAGATCCTTGAGAATTCTCTCCTAAGTAGAAAATGAGATGATGAAGAAGAATTATAAATTGAGGAGTTGTTTCTAATCAAGAAGATTAATGTTTGAATTCTCAAGAAGAATGGAGAAGAGGAAGAATGGCTTGAAGGGCTTGGCATTTGGCTTATACTCATAGGAGAACTTTGTATTTGACAATGTCTTATTCATGCCTTTGCCAAAAAATATGTCCAGCCATGGGCACCTTGAGGGTTCAACCCCAAGGCATGGGCGCTAGGCACCACACACATGGGGGAACCCGTGGGGAGAGCCCAGGGCGGTAGGACGCACACAAGACACCACATAGGCGTCTAGGGCACGCCCGGAGGAGCGCGGTAGGGGCGCATGAGCGCACCCGCGAGTGTCAGGCAGTGCATGGTGGGTGCTAGAGCACGCCCGCAGGAGGCGTGAGTGGGCGCAGAGCGCGCCCGCAGGAGAACATGGTGCGGGGTGGCACCGTGGAGGAGGAAGTTCAATTGAGCTGAGGTTGGCACGCGGTGTTTGATAAACCGCGGAAATTCCGCGAGGCGATTCGATGTGGGACGAAAAATTTCGCCGTAGATCAGATCTGAGCCGTCCGTCTCATCGCGCGCTCGATCTCCGCCGCTCATCGCATCGCGCCGCTCCGGTTCAAATCCAGGCCGTCCGATGTCTTTCATTCGCCCGATCGAACGGCTCCCGGTGCATCTTCTACCTCGAGCTCGACCGAGGCACCCGCGACGTCCCCGCTGAACCAGGCGCCTTCCCGACGACAGATTTTGAGTTCCCGGCTGTCTTTCTCGAAGCCGAAGGCAACATTGTGCTCATCTCTCCGTAAGGAACATATACATGCAATAAAATATGCATGCACACGGTGGATGATGAATTCGGTCGAGGCCGAGGCAAACGACGTTTCCGAGGCTTCATGGGTTCGTGTTTTGCATGGAATAGAAGAGAAGAGGTCGTGCATGCGTTCTAAGTCGCATGCACGTGAAGAAAATAATAAATAAAAGAACCTGCGTTGAAACAGAGGAAAGAAATCAAAATTTGGAAAGATTTTGAAGATCCGAAATCTTCGGTGATTCAAGATTTAACACGCGGATGGACAGAGGCATCCCTCCTCCTATATAAGGAGAGCACGAGGCTCTCATTGTGTTTGTTGAATCTTTGTTGAAGATCTGAAGTCCCGCGAAGCCTCGGTTCTTAGCGAAGAACAGCCTGCGCGCACCACTTGCGCGACAGTGAAGCCCAGAGCCATCCCTTGGCTCTGTGTGTTCCTTTTGCGCACCTCTTGCGCGAAAGAAGAGAAAGGGATAGTCCCATGCGCGCTACCCCTTTGCGCGACAGGAAGGAGAGGTTGGGCTGCGCCAACTTGCACACCCCCTCTGTGCACCGCGGCCCCCTGCGCGGTAAGTACTTGTGTGCCCGCGGTGTTGCACCGTGCACACCCAAGGCAGTGGCCCTTGCACCAAGACCCTACGCGGCTGTTGGAGAAGGAGTTGGCTGCGGCTCAAGCATACCCTTGCGCGCCACCTTGCCCCATTGAGAAGGCCGAGCCTTTGTGCTTGTGTGTCAAGTGAAGGAACCCTACGGGACAGTGTGTGTGCATAAGTGTAGAAGGACATATTCGGGTGTGTGGGCAAGAAGGGAAGGAAAGGTCGTAGCCTTGTGCAACCAAAGGAGACCCGAGGCCTTAGTGAATTTGTGTGTGCATTCTTGAAGAGTGAAGACCACCACACATTTTGTGTGTGTGCATCTGAAAAGAAGGCCGAGGATAGCTTCTGTGTGTGCAAAAATAGTGAAGGCCAAATATACACTCATTGTGTGTGTGCAAATCAAAGAACAAGTTGTGTGTGCAAAACAACAAAGTGGCCGAACCTAGTGTGTTCACTAAAAGTGTGTTCACCTAGAAGAAGATGAAGAGGACTCACACAACGTATAACACACATTTATGTGTGTAATCAAAAGGAATTAAACGTGTGAAGGAAAAGAAGAAAAGGTGTGTGTGCTAAAAGTATTTACACCCATTGTGGGTTTATCACACCAAAGAGAAAAAGGAAGTGCATGCATGCATGCATGCACATGCACACGTGAACAAAGCCAAATCCGGTTGTGTGCATTTGAGGAGTCCAAGAATTGAAGATATTGAAGAGATTTGAGAAGGCCATGCAGTCAGTGCATGAGGATGCAGAGATTCCATGCACCCAGTGCATGAAGTTGATGTGAAGTGAGACTGGACCATACTGAGGTTAAAGACATCAGTTGTCTGAGTATTCAGTAGTTGGAGAGAATCCAGGTCATCCTGAGAAGAAGGAGATAAATCCTGAGCAATACGAGAAGACCTGTTCATCACAAGTGAGCAGAGGTACAGAGCAAGGCCAGCAGCCTTTATCCCAGGCTGCTGAAGTTACTTGAAGAGATGAACAGAGGAGAAGAGATACTCGTGTGACTCGAGGAGCCAAGAGAAGACCCTGTGGGACTCAGGGAGAGGAAGTCTTCCGTGGGATTCTGGAGTAGGCCAGTGGGACTCTGGTAACACTGTGGGACGCAGTATAAAGACCCTCCTGTGGGACTCAGGAGAGATACAATGGGATGCTGTATCGACCATTGTAATTCTAACAAGTTATAATGGAGAAACCATGTTGGGGCGTATAACCAACATGGCAAGGATGTAGGCCTTTGGTGCCGAACCTTGTAAATCCTTGTGTCCAGTGCCTTTACATTTACTGCATCATTCGTGGAAAGGTGAGAGATACAAGAAGAGTGGATCGAGGCTTTAACCAGCGATAGAGGTTTAATTGATAAAGAATCAATTAGTAAAAAGTTTTATGGGATCACTGATTCACCCCCTCCCCCTCTCAGTGATTCACACTGATCTGGGAACTTCAATTTGTATCAGAGGGAGGTTACCTCTAAAAGATCCAAGGGAGTCTTTATGAAGTGCAGATTTGAGGAAATGAGTGACCAGACTCAAATGGAGATATCTTCCAAGACTCAGAAAAATAGAAAGAAGAAACAGGCCAAGAAGACGAAGAAAGCCTGTCCTAGCTGTGATGAAGTTGGAACAATGAAATATCTTCAAAGTGCAATCGAATATCTTCAGAAGACAGTCCCCAAGGAAGTGGCAATGTGTATAGCTACAGGCATCCTTGATCTTCAAGAAGAAAAATTACAGCTAGAAGAAGAAGCCAATACCATGGAAGATCAGTTGGCTAAAAGGGTTGGCATAACCAATACTCTCAGAAAGCTGGTGAAGGCTAAAGATGAAACTGTTTCTCTTTGCAATGAATGATATGAAGACACTGCTGAAGAATTGCAAAGAAGCCTTTCTGAGAAAGAAATATTTATGATAATGATCAAAGAAGTTTTCCATGCACTGGAGAAGTTGCACAAAGTGTCAATGAATGTCAGAGATGATCAACTCGAAGACAAAGTCAAAATGGTGAAGGAGCTTGACAATTCATTGCTAGAAATGAATAAGGTGCATGAAGACCAGATGAAGCAGCTGGAAGATAAATGGGAAGGAAGGATAAGAACTATTGAGGATGAGAAGAACTCTCTCAATAAGAAATGCTTAGAACTGGAGGTGATATTGAAAAATCTGCAATCACCCAAAGCTGAAGCCTCCCAGTCAGCTGAAAGAAGAAATGTTGCTACTCAAGTGAGCTTTGAGAAGGATGATTCCAAAAGGAGGACATCCTCTAATAAAAGGGCAACATCTTCTAAAAGGAAGGTACCATCCATCCCATCTTGTACAAATGCTTCTAATTGTATTTCCACAAAAAGTGCAGGATGGAAGAATAATTCCAATCAAGTATGGATGAAGAAGATGAAGAAAGATAGCTCTCCTGAAATAGCACAACAAGTAAAGAAAAGTACCCTACAATCAGAAGGACTCAAGAGGTCAAGATTTGTGGGTTAGTGTTGGTGTTGTAACAAGTATGGGCATTGTGCAAATGATTGTTGGTACAATCCTCTCAATGTGAAAGCACAAAGGAAGCCCATGCCAAGGGGGAGCAAGCCAGAGGAAAAGAAGCAGCATCCACATGTCCAGAGACATATGTTTACTGCAAATAGATTTGGATTACTTGACAACATCTGGGATGATTGCAAAAGTGGTCAAAAAGATACATGTCAATCTCCAACTGTATCCAGAGCTAAAAAGAAGAGAAGATCACTGAACCTAGATAAAATGGAATCCTTGGGAAGCAAGAAGAAAGTTGAAGATGCTCCCAAGAAGATTATGAAAAAGGAAGAGAAGTCCTTGGAATCTAAATCCAAGAAGGGTGATGCATCCAGAAGGACTACCAAGAAAACATGCTTCTACTGTGGAAAGAAAGGTCATACCATGGATCTTTGTGAACAAGCCATGGAACTGAATAGAAGCAGACTGAACTCAAAAAGACAATCAATCCAGAAGAAGAAGAAGGGATTGATTGAAAACATGTTTCCTAAGAAAGGTAGCTTGAAAGAATCAAAAGAACCATGTGGAACTTCCATAACTGAGGCCACACTCCCAAGTGACTTACTTGTCATATGGCCAAATCCGTTGCAACTTGCCAAAGATCTACAATGAGCAGAAGATGAAGTTCTGGCAATTGCTAAGGAAAAAGGGAAGAAGAAGATTTCACATGAAGATGTGTTGAGATCCACACCAGCACAAACATCATTGAAGATCAAATGTGCAAGTGTGAAGAATGGTGAAAATGGGACATCTCGGTTGAGAGAATCTTCTCAACCTTGTTGTTCACATTGATGAACCAAGGAGGTTCCATCTTATTCCCTTATACTTCTGGTATTTATATGTGCTAACATTGCAGGGAATTGAAGATAATGATCATTCTCATCTGGAGAGTGGTTTTGACAGAATGGAGTGCACCCCTTGAGGGGGAGCCAATCTGAAGAAGATGGGATTCTTAGATTAATACAATCTTGAGAAAAGTGAAGGTATTCCAATCATACTTTCATCCCTTGATTCATAATTTCATTCATCATGACAATTAAGGGGGAGTATTGATTGAAGTCAAATGGATGAAAGGGGGAGCTTTATCTTTGCACTGAACATTCTAATGAGTTTTGTGAAGTTGTGCAGGATTTAGCAAATTCATTGTTATATCTGAAAAATTTCAAACCCCTAAGCATGATCTCACATTTGTAGAGAATTATGGACAGATTTGAATTCCTTGGTCATATCACTCTTGTTTTCTACACCGGGTTAGCCCAAGTAGACTTAGAGTTGATTTACTAAAAGTTCTTTGCTAAAGAGAACATGTGACATCATCTCTCTCTCAGTGTTTTTCAAGAAAATACTTTTATTAAGGAGGAAGAGATTTTTGAAAGAGAACCACACCACACCTTTGCATTTGATTGCCAATAAGGGGGAGAAAATATTGGCACACATATTGACCCATTCATATGTGCTGAAGAAGTGTATTGACAACAAATACAAAGGGGGAGATTGAAGTGCACTGTGTTGCATTTGTTTTCAATGAGGCATGTTGTTGTCAAGGAATGAATGGATGGATGTCAAGGAGGTTCAATATGTGAATGACAAAGGATGTGATGGCGATGAAGGAGAATGGCCATGGTACTTAGAGACATGTCACTTAGGAGATTCACTAAGTGACATAAGATGTTGTGGTTGAAACATTCTCTATGCAATATCAGACGATTGTAGAACTGATCTTAATGTTTCAATACTTGTATCAAGATGATACTAAGTGACAAAACTTGAAGAATGAATGATGATGGAGCATCATTACATCAGACGATTGTTGAACTGGTCTTTAAGTTCTAAGAACTTGTATCAACTGGATACAATGTCACAACAATGTTTGAAGACCATGCATTGTATTGACAATGCATGAGGAGATGAAGATGATCCATCCACAAGTTCTAAGTGGATGAAGTGGTTTAATGATGTCCATGCACTATCACTTAGTGCATGTGAATTTGAAGAAGTTCCAATTTGATCTCTGATTAGATCAACAAAGAGAATTGAAGAAGTTATTTGATTCAGGAGTTAGGTTGATGAAGATCCTTGAGAATTCTCTCCTAAGTATAAAATGAGATGATGAAGAAGAATTATAAATTGAGGAGTTGTTTCTAATCAAGAAGATTAATGTTTGAATTCTCAAGAAGAATGGAGAAGAGGAAGAATGGCTTGAAGGGCTTGGCATTTGGCTTATACTCATAGGAGAACTTTGTATTTGACAAAGTCTTATTCATGCCTTTGCCAAAAAATATGGCCAGCCATGGGCACCTTGAGGGTTCAACCCCAAGGCATGGGCGCTAGGCACCACACACATGGGGGAACCCGTGGGGCGAGCCCAGGGCGGCAGGACGCACCCAGGACACCGCATAGGCGTCTGGGGAACGCCCGGAGGAGCGCGGTAGGGGCGCATGAGCGCACCCGCGAGTGTCAGGCAGTGCATGGTGGGTGCTAGAGCGTGCCCGCAGGAGGCGTGCGTGGGTGCAGAGCGCGCCCGCAGGAGAACACGGTGCGGGGCGACACCGTGGAGGAGGAAGTTCAATTGAGCTGTGGTTGGCACACGGTGTTTGATAAACCGCGGAAATTCTGCGAGGCGATTCGATGTGGGACGAAAAATTTCACCGTAGATCAGATCTGAGCCGTCCGTCTCATCGCGCGCTCGATCTCCGCCGCTCATCGCATCGCGTCGCTCCGGTTCAAATCCAGGCCGTCCGATGTTTTTCATTCGCCCGATCGAACGGCTCCCGGTGCATCTTCTACCTCGATCTCGACCGAGGCACCCGCGACGTCCCCGCTGAACCAGGCGCCTTCCCGACGACGGATTTTGAGTTCCCGGCTGTCTTTCTCGAAGCCGAAGGCACCATTGTGCTCGTCTCTCCGTAAGGAACATATACATGCAATAAAATATGCATGCACAAGTTGGATGATGAATTCGGTCGAGGCCGAGGCAAACGAAGTTTCCGAGGCTTCATGGGTTCGTGTTTTGCATGGAATAGAAGAGAAGAGGTCGTGCATGCGTTCTAAGTCGCATGCACGTGAAGAAAATAATAAATAAAAGAACCTGCGTTGAAACAGAGGAAAGAAATCAAAATTTGGAAAGATTTTGAAGATCCGAAATCTTCGGTGATTCAAGATTTAACACGCGGATGGACAGAGGCATCCCTCTGCCTATATAAGGAGAGCTCGAGGCTCTCATTGTGTTTGTTGAATCTTTGTTGAAGATCTGAAGTCCCGCGAAGCCTCGGTGCTTAGCGAAGAACAGCCTGCGCGCACCACTTGCGCGACAGTGAAGCCCAGAGCCATCCCTTGGCTCTGTGTGTTCCTTTTGCGCTCCTCTTGCGTGAAATAAGAGAAAGGGAGAGTCCCCTGCGCACTACCCCTTTGCATGACAGGAAGGAGAGGTTGGGCTGCGCCAACTTGCGCACCCCCTCTGTGCACCGCGGCCCCCTGCGCGGTAAGTACTTGTGTGCCCGCGGTGTTGCACCGTGCACACCCAAGGCAGTGGCCCTTGCACCAAGACCCTACGCGGCTGTTGGAGAAGGAGTTGGCCGCGGCTCAAGCATACCCTTGCGCACCACCTTGCCCCATTGAGAAGGCCGAGCCTTTGTTCTTGTGTGTCAAGTGAAGGAACCCTACGGGACAGTGTGTGTGCATAAGTGGAGAAGGACATATTCGGGTGTGTGTGCAAGAAGGGAAGGAAAGGCCGTAGCCTTGTGCAACCAAAGGAGACCCGAGGCCTTAGTGCATTTGTGTGTGCATTCTTGAAGAGTGAAGACCACCACACATTTTGTGTGTGTGCATTTGAAAATAAGGCCGAGGATAGCTTGTGTGTGTGCAAAAATAGTGAAGGCCAAATATACACTCATTGTGTGTGTGAAAATCAAAGAACAAGTTGTGTGTGCAAAACAACAAAGTGGCCAAACCTAGTGTGTGCACTAAAAGTGTGTTCACCTAGAAGAAGATGAAGAGGACTCACACAACGTATAACACACATTTATGTGTGTAATCAAAAGGAATTAAACGTGTGAAGGAAAAGAAGAAAAGGTGTGTGTGCTAAAAGTATTTACACCCATTGTGGGTTTATCACACCAAAGAGAAAAAGGAAGTGCATGCATGCATGCATGCACATGCACACGTGAACAAAGCCAAATCCGGTTGTGTTCATTTGAGGAGTCCAAGACTTGAAGATCTTGAAGAGATCTGAGAAGGCCATGCAGTCAGTGCATGAGGATGCAGAGATGCCATGCACCCAGTGCATGAAGTTGATGTGAAGTGAGACTGGACCATACTGAGGTTAAAGACATCAGTTGTCTGAGTATTCAGTAGTTGGAGAGAAGCCATGTCATCCTGAGAAGAAGGAGATAAATCCTGAGTAATACGAGAAGACCTGTTCATCACAAGTGAGCAGAGGTACAGAGCAAGGCCAGCAGCCTTTATCCTAGGCTGCTGAAGTTACTTGAAGAGCTGAACAGAGGAGAAGAGCTACTCGTGTGACTCGAGGAGCCAAGAGAAGACCCTGTGGGACTCAGGGAGAGGAAGTCTTCCGTGGGATTCTGGAGCAGGCCAGTGGGACTCTGGTAACATTGTGGGACGCAGTATAAATACCCTCCTGTGGGACTCAGGAGAGATACAGTGGGATGCTGTATCGACCATTGTAATTCTAACAAGTTATAATGGAGAAACCATGTTGGGGCGTATAACCAACATGGCAAGGATGTAGGCCTTTGGTGCCGAACCTTGTAAATCCTTGTGTCCAGTGCCTTTACATTAACTGCATCATTCGTGGAAAGGTGAGAGATACAAGAAGAGTGGATCGAGGCTTTAACCAGCGATAGAGGTTTAATTGATAAAGAATCAATTAGTAAAAAGTTTTAAGGGATCACTGATTCACCCCCTCCCCCTCTCAGTGATTCACACTGATCTGGGAACTTTAATTGGTATCAGAGGGAGGTTACCTCTAAAAGATCCAAGGGAGTCTTTATGAAGTGCAGATTTGAGGAAATGAGTGACCAGCCTCAAATGGAGATATCTGCCAAGACTCAGAAAAATAGAAATAAGAAACATGCCAAGAAGATGAAGAAAGCCTGTCCTAGCTGTGATGAAGTTGGAACAATGAAAGATCTTCAAAGTGCAATAGAATATCTTCAGAAGACAGTCCCCAAGGAAGTGGCAATGTTTATAGCTACAGGCATCCATGATCTTCAAGAAGAAAAATTACAGCTAGAAGAAGAAGCCAATACCATGGAAGATCAGTTGGCTAAAAGGGTTGGCATAACCAACACTCTCAGAAAGCTGGTGAAGGCTAAAGATGAAACTGTTTCTCTTTGCAATGAAAGATATGAAGACACTGCTGAAGAATTGCAAAGAAGCCTTTCTGAGAAAGAAATCTTTATGATAATGATCAAAGAAGTTTTCCATGCACTGGAGAAGTTGCACAAAGTGTCAATGAATGTCAGAGATGATCAACTCGAAGACAAAGTCAAAATGGTGAAGGAGCTTGATAATTCATTGCTAGAAATGAATAAGGTGCATGAAGACCAGATGAAGCAGCTGGAAGATAAATGGGAAGGAAGGATAAGAACTATTGAGGATGAGAAGAACTCTCTCAATAAGAAATGCTTAGAACTGGAGGTGATATTGAAAAATCTGCAATCACCCAAAGCTGAAGCCTCCCAGTCAGCTGAAAGAAGAAATGTTGCTACTCAAGTGAGCTTTGAGAAGGATGATTCCAAAAGGAGGACATCCTCTAATAAAAGGGCAACATCTTCTAAAAGGAAGGTACCATCCATCCCATCTTGTACAAATGCTTCTAATTGTATTTCCACAAAAAGTGCAGGATGGAAGAATAATTCCAAACAAGTATGGATGAAGAAGATGAAGAAAGATAGCTCTCCTGAAACAGCACAACAAGTCAAGAAAAGTACCCTACAATCAGAAGGACTCAAGAGGTCAAGATTTGTGGGTCAGTGTTGGTGTTGTAACAAGTATGGGCATTGTGCAAATGATTGTTGGTACAATCCTCTCAATTTGAAAGCACAAAGGAAGCCCATGCCAAGGGGGAGCAAGCCAGAGGAAAAGAAGCAGCATCCACAGGTCCAGAGACATATGTTTACTGCAAATAGATTTGGATTACTTGACAACATCTGGGATGATTGCAAAAGTGGTCAAAAAGATACATGTCAATCTCCAACTGTATCCAGAGCTAAAAATAAGAGAAGATCACTGAACCTGGCTAAAATGGAATCCTTGGGAAGCAAGAAGAAAGTTGAAGATGCTCCCAAGAAGATTATGAAAAAGGAAGAGAAGTCCTTGGAATCTAAATCCAAGAAGGGTGATGCATCCAGAAGGACCACCAAGAAAACATGCTTCTACTGTGGAAAGAAAGGTCATACCATGGATCATTGTGAACAAGCCATGGAACTGAATAGAAGCAGACTGAACTCAAAAAGACAATCAATCCAGAAGAAGCAGAAGGGATTGATTGAAAACAAGTTTCCTAAGAAAGGTAGCTTGAAAGCATCAAAAGAACCATGTGGAACTTCCAGAACTGAGGCCACACTCCCAAGTGACTTACTTGTCATATGGCCAAATCCGTTGCAACTTTCCAAAGATCTACAAAGAGCTGAAGATGAAGTTCTGGCAATTGCTAAGGCTAAAGGGAAGAAGAAGATTTCACATGAAGATGTGTTGAGATCCACACCAGCACAAACATCATTGAAGATCAAATGTTCAAGTGTGAAGAATGGTGAAAATGGGACATCTCGGTTGAGAGAATCTTCTCAACCATGTTGTTCACATTGATGAACCAAGGAGGTTCCATCTTATTCCCTTATACTTCTGGTATTTACATGTGCTAACATTGCAGGGAATTGAATATGATGATCATTCTCATCTGGAGAGTGGTTTTGACAGAATGGAGTGCACCCCTTGAGGGGGGGCCAATCTGAAGAAGATGGGATTCTTAGATTAATACCATCTTGAGAAAAGTGAAGGTATTCCAATCATACTTTCATCCCTTGATTCTTAATTTCATTCATCATGACAATTAAGGGGGAGTATTTATTGAAGTCAAATGGATGAAAGGGGGAGATTTATCTTTGCACTGAACTTTCTAATGAGTTTTGTGAAGTTGTGCCGGATTTAGCAAATTCATTGTTATATCTGAAAAATTTCAAACCCCTAAGCATGATCTCACATGTGTAGAGAATTATGGACAGCTTTGAATTCCTTCGTCATATCACTCTTGTTTTCTACACCGGGTTAGTCCAAGTAGACTTAGAGTTGATTTACTAACAGTTCTTTGCTAAAGAGAACATGTGACATCATCTCTCTCTCAGTGTTTTTCAAGAAAATACTTTTATTAGGGAGGAAGATATTTTTGAAAGAGAACCACACCACACCTTTGCATTTGATTGCCAATAAGGGGGAGAAAATATTGGCACACATATTGACCCATTCATATGTGCTGAAGAAGTGTATTGACAACAAATACAAAGGGGGAGATTGAAGTGCACTGTGTTTCATTTGTTGTCAATGAGGTATGTTGTTGTCAAGGAATGAATGGATGGATGTCAAGGAGGTTCAATATGTGAATGACAAAGGATGTGATGGTGATGAAGGAGAATGGCCATGGTACTTAGAGACATGTCACTTAGGAGATTCACTAAGTGACATAGGATGTTGTGGTTGAAACATTCTCTATGCAACATCAGACGATTGTAGAACTGATCTTAATGTTTCAATACTTGTATCAAGATGATACTAAGTGACAACACTTGAAGAATGAATGATGATGGAGCATCATTACATCAGACTATTGTTGAACTGGTCTTTAAGTTCTAAGAACTTGTATCAACTGGATACAAAGTCACAAAAATGTTTGAAGACCATGCATTTTATTGACAATGCACGAGGAGATGAAGATGATCCATCCACAAGTTCTAAGTGGATGAAGTGGTTTAATGAATTCCATGCTCTATCACTTAGTGCATGTGAATTTGAAGAAGTTCCAATTTGATCTCTGATTAGATCAACAAAGAGAATTGAAGAAGTTATTTGATTCAGGAGTTCGGTTGATGAAGATCCTTGAGAATTCTCTACTAATTAGAAAATGAGATGATGAAGAAGAATTATAAATTGAGGAGTTGTTTCTAATCAAGAAGATTAATGTTTGAATTCTCAAGAAGAATGGATAAGAGGAAGAATGGCTTGAAGGGCTTGGCATTTGGCTTATACTCATAGGAGAACTTTGTATTTGACAAAGTCTTATTCATGCCTTTGCCAAAAAATATGGCCAGCCATGGGCACCTTGAGGGTTCAACCCCAAGGCATGGGCGCTAGGCACCACACACATGTGGGAACCCGTGGGGCGAGCCCAGGGAGGCAGGACGCACCCAAGACACCGCATAGGCGTCTAGGGCACGCCCGGAGGAGCGCGGTAGGGGCGCATGAGCGCACCCGCGAGTGTCAGGCAGTGCATGGTGGGCGCTAGAGCGCGCCCGCAGGAGGCGTGAGTGGGCGCAGAGCGCGCCCGCAGGAGAACACGGTGCGGGGCGGCACCGTGGAGGAGGAAGTTCAATTGAGCTGAGGTTGGCACGCGGTGTTTGATAAACCGCGGAAATTCCGCGAGGCGATTCGATGTGGGACGAAAAATTTCGCCGCGGATCAGATCTGAGCCATCCGTCTCATCGCGCGCTCGATCTCCGCCGTTCATCGCATCGCGCCGCTCCGGTTCAAATCCAGGCCGTCCAATGTCTTTCATTCGCCCGATCGAACGGATCTCGGTGCATCTTCTACCTCGAGCTCGACCGAGGCACCCGCGACGTCCCCGCTGAACCAGGCGCCTTCCCGACGACGGATTTTGAGTTCCCGGCTGTCTTTCTCGAAGCCGAAGGCACCATTGTGCTCGTCTCTCCGTAAGGAACATATACATGCAATAAAATATGCATGCACACGTTGGATGATGAATTCGGTTGAGGCCGAGGCAAACGAAGTTGCCGAGGCTTCATGGGTTCGTGTTTTGCATGGAATAGAAGAGAAGAGGCCGTGCATACGTTCTAAGTCGCATGCACATGAAGAAAATAATAAAAAAAAGAACCCGCGTTGAAACAGATGAAAGAAATCAAAATTTGGAAAGATTTTGAAGATCCGAAATCTTCGGTGATTCAAGATTTAACACGCGGATGGACAAAGGCATCCCTCTGCCTATATAAGGAGAGATCGAGGCTCTCATTGTGTTTGCTGAATCTTTGTTGAAGATCTGAAGTCCCGCGAAGCCTCGGTGCTTAGTGAAGAACAGCCTGCGTGCACCACTTGCGCGGCAGTGAAGCCCGGAGCCATCCCTTGGCTATGTGTGTTCCTTTTGCGCACCTCTTGCGCGGAAGAAGAGAAAGGGAGAGTCCCCTGCGCGCTACCCCTTTGCGCGACAGGAAGGAGAGGTTGGGCTGCGCCAACTTGCGCACCCCCTCTGTGCACCGCGGCCCCCTGCGCGGTAAGCACTTGTGTGCCCGCGGTGTTGCACCGTGCACACCCAAGGCAGTGGCCCTTGCACCAAGACCCTATGCGGCTGTTGGAGAAGTAGTTGGCCGCGGCTCACGCTTACCCTTGTGCGCCACCTTGCCCCATTGAGAAGGCCGAGACTTTGTGCTTGTGTGTCAAGTGAAGGAACCCTACGGGACAGTGTGTGTGCATAAGGGGAGAAGGTCATATTCGGGTGTGTGTGCAAGAAGGGAAGGAAAGGCCGTAGCCTTGTGCAACCAAAGGAGACCCGAGGCCTTAGTGCATTTGTGTGTGCATTCTTGAAGAGTGAAGACCACCACACTTTGTGTGTGTGTGCAAATCAAAGAACAAGTTGTGTGTGCAAAACAACAAAGTGGCCGAACCTAGTGTGTGCACTAAAAGTGTGTTCACCTAGAAGAAGAATAAGAAGAGGACTCACACAACGTATAACACACATTTATGTGTGTAATCAAAAGGAATTAAACGTGTGAAGGAAAAGAAGAAAAGGTGTGTGTGCTAAAAGTATTTACACCCATTGTGGGTTTATCACACCAAGGAGAAAAAGGAAGTGCATGCATGCATGCATGCACATGCACACGTGAACAAAGCCAAATCCGGTTGTGTGCATTTGAGGAGTCCAAGACTTGAAGATCTTGAAGAGATTTGAGAAGGCCATGCAGTCAGTGCATGAGGATGCAGAGATGCCATGCACCCAGTGCATGAAGTTGATGTGAAGTGAGACTGGACCAGACTGAGGTTAAAGACATCAGTTGTCTGAGTATTCAGTAGTTGGAGAGAAGCCAGGTCATCCTGAGAAGAAGGAGATAAATCCTGAGCAATACGAGAAGACCTGTTCATCACAGGTGAGTAGAGGTACAGAGCAAGGCCAGCAGCCTTTATCCCAGGCTGGTGAAGTTACTTGAAGAGCTGAACAGAGGAGAAGAGCTACTCGTGTGACTCGAGGAGCCAAGAGAAGACCCTGTGGGACTCAGGGAGAGGATGTCTTCAGTGGGATTCTGGAGCAGGCCAGTGGGACTCTGGTAACACTGTGGGACGCAGTATAAAGACCCTCCTGTGGGACTCAGGAGAGATACAGTGGGATGCTGTATCGACGATTGTAATTCTAACAAGTTATAATGGAGAAACCATGTTGGGGCGTATAACCAACATGGCAAGGACGTAGGCCTTTGATGCCGAACCTTGTAAATCCTTGTGTCCAGTGCCTTTACATTTACTGCATCATTCGTGGAAAGGTGAGAGATACAAGAAGAGTGGATCGAGGCTTTAACCAGCCATAGAGGTTTAATTGATAAAGAATCAATTAGTAAAAAGTTTTAAGGGATCACTGATTCACCCGCTCCCCCTCTCAGTGATTCACACTGATCTGGGCACTTCACCTACCTTGAATCAATAATTATAAATCATATTTAGAAAAAAAAGAACCCCCTCAAATGTTAAAATTGATATGATTAAAAATAAGCATTTTCAAAATGTTACATGAATCAACATGTATAATCATTCATATTAAAGGTTTTAGAGTATAATGTTCTTCATTATTATCACTAGGTATATTTATAATTAAAGATGTATTTATTCAAATATTTTCATAATTATACATAATTAAATTACTTTTCTACTACATTGGTCTTATTATCCAATATCTTGAAAACCAAAAACACAATTCTTAGAGCTTCAATAAATCCCCATTATTATATTTTTTTAATATTTATAACATTTAATAAAAGATATAGTAACATAAAATTTATTTTCATCTCAAATAAAACTAATGTAATCTATTTATTATCACCTAAAAGGTAAGTATAATTACGTGATATGAATTTACATCACACATAAATCGATTTGGATAAATTATGGATTCAATTATGTGGTGTGTAACATATCAAAATATTGATACATTTTTCTTTTCTTCAAATTCTCTAATATGGTTCATCATTATGGTGTGTAGATTTGAATTTAAATACATACCAGAAGTTGACTATGCAGTGTTTGGATGCACCAACATTGTCAACTTAATATATTAACATATATATCTTGAATTCTCATCTTTAACCCTTCAATTATGAAAATATTAACATCTGTAATAGAATTTTTTTTATTGGATCAATTCATATATGTGGGGGAATTTGACTACAAGGATTCAAATATTTAGAAGGAATATACATAATGCTAATATATACATTTTCAAATTTTAATATTACCTTATTTTCAAACCATGGATATTCCTGTATATCGTCATCCGATGTAAATAATCCAAAAACATGTGAAAACCCCATAATGAACTTATAAAACATTCTTAAACACATAACTATAATTATAGAAAACATTGTCTATATGTGAACTCGCTATTTTGAGTTCATTAATATAAGACATATCACATCTTATTTTACTAATCAAATTTTTTTATTAAATTGTGATTCACTATGGTTTTCAATATCCATATACAATAGCACAACATGATGAGACTTTCCAAACTTTTGGGTCCTAAAATTCATTAGTAACGTGTTATTTACCTCTATTTATAATAGTTATTGATGTTGTTATCCATAGCCATCAAACATTTTATTATTGAGTATTATAAGAAATAAAGGAACAAGTCCTTCATCAAATTTACATATTTATCAATTATTATTATCTAATCGATTATTTTACATATAGTGATACTAGAAATCTATCAATCATTTCATTTTAAGAAGACACACCATCAATCACCCTTACTATGTGTCCATCTTGGTAGTAATTAATGAAGCCTCATTATAAAATCATTATTGTAATCACATATTGTTTGGTTAGAGGATACTCAATCATTCACCTATAAAACTAGCTTTGCATCATGAAAATGATAGTGGAAATAATAAAATATTACTATTGATTATACAATCAACTATAGGGTACATAAATCTCTCCTTTTTATTTAATTATTCAATTATAAATAAACTATAAATATTAAATTCATTATTGTCCCACTAATTAACAATGAATGAAATATTAGGGAAACATTTCCCTCTTTACTGTAAGGTTTCTATCATCTACATGAAAGAAAAAAATATTCTCTAATTGTTATTCCACTATTACTAAAGATGATATGAACCATATTGTTCTTTATCTTGAGACAGTTTTACACTAGTCATAGCCTATATGGAATTTTCTAGTGTATAAAATATGATTTCATAACCTAGATAAATTAAATTAAATTTTTTATTGTAGTGGAGCTCACTTTTTAGTTTCTGTGAGTTTTAATGAATTATATTGTAAAAAAATTACAAATATGAACTTGTATTCTAAAAATATAGTATCTCAAGCACAAGAAATAATCTTTCATAGTTATATCATACAAACAATTCCCATTAATATATAATACAATTAACCATTATAACAATAAAAGGAAATCAAATATCATACCTCACAGTTCATAATGATTTTTATTCCTAGATTTCCAATTTTTATATGAATTTTTTAAAAATATATCTTCTATCATTAACTTATTTAACATCTCCAAATTAATTGGTGTACTATATACTTCATCCTAATTTAATTATTCTAGAAGAAATATACCACACATAATTTTGATAATATTTCAGGACAATATAATTAAAAAATGAATATCGATGATATTATCACTCAATTCTGGTTTGAAAATAATATATCATCAGCGTCAAATCAATTTTTAAATAAAAAATAATTTTATAAGGGGTTGATCTGGACTCAATTAGATCATATGCTATAAAATTTATATTATAACTTCCCCTTAATGTAGATTCAATTTTTGTGAAGAAAACATTTTTCATATGTTCTACACTTTTGAATCCACTTTACGTTTCAATATTTCGTCACATCTGGGTTGAATGTTTTTGTTCTTATTGTCATTTTATATTTTATCTAAAATGTTATTCTATGCATGGGTTAAAATAGTGTTTTTATTACCTATTGATTTCTCTAAATTATATTATCTGGTTAGATATTATGTCCATATAATCAATATATCATTGGTTATATTCACTTATTTCACCAAAGGTTTGGAATTGTTCGTTATAGAATGTGATTTGTAACTAGAATCCACATTTTCATTATCTTTATCAATTTTAACTCATTCCTACAAGGTATGAATTTTGTAAAATTATTTAGAATTTTTCAATGAATGCTTCTTTTTCAAGACATGATTTATTTATTCATTGAATTACTCTTCTTGGGTTGCTTTTCATTCTCTTCATTATATACGACTTCTACTATTTCACCCTTTTAATGCATATATTTTATTTAATTATTTTTAGATTATATATTTTACAAGTATATATTTAATTTTCATGTATTGATTACAAGTTTTCATAATTTTTCCAATCATATGATAATATAATAACCTTAATCCATAGGATTGACATCCTAGTTATCTACCTTCACTGTCCTCTATGGAGTACCATTCATTTTTTATGTATTTAGTTGAAAATGGTTATTCTTTATTTTTTTATTCTTCTGTTGTAGTCAATTATTCATTTTTACGTATTATGTATAATTGATTAGAACATATAATAAATAAAACCATTTGTGACTATATTTTTCATGAAATTAATTTCAATTATAAATAAACTCATATATATTTTTTTACTGTAGGTTTCTCTTAATTTGTGATTTGAAAGACAATTCCATAGGGTGGAATCAGTATCCTATGTTGAGACCTTCAATTATTGACCATTATTACATTTATGTTTTTACTTTTTATGCAAACAAAACAATGTTCTTAACCCACCATAAACATATATAGTATCTAATGGTCCACTTTTATTTATTTGTAGTCTCAATATGTCCTAATTTTTATTCATGTTATTTTTTCATTATTTTACCATTTAAATTGTTTATTGTGTGAAATTACTTTCAAAACTATTATCAAATATACCATTTATTATTTGGAATGTTTCCCATTATTTTTACAAAACCGCATTTTAATAGAAGTGATTTTTTATCACTTCTTTTCCTAAGTGATTCAGTACAATCATTAATTTTGGAAATGTGAGTGTTAGACTTCCATGGGATTGAGGTGGAAGATTTTATAATAATTCTGAAATAGTATTTACTATAATAAATATTGAATATATAGAAAAAAATTATTCTTAATATCCAAAGGTTAAACACTATGATAATTACAAACTAGATATGTTTTGGGTAAATAAATTTCTATGTTCGTAGTTTTCAATAATTTCCTTCCACTATAATGGATTTGAAATTCAATAAGACGTATTTTATAAACACAAAATTTATATTAAACATATCCACTACATGGAATATTTATTGGAATGAAACCATAATTGATCCTTTCATAAAAAATATTCTTTGAAATTTATTATCTATCAATGACATATTGTGATGGAAAACTGATATTGTTTAACTCCTCAATTCAAAATATTTTTAGATTTTTTTGTATTCCATCCTATTTATACAATAAATTAAACATGGGATAATATTCTTTAACTAGGTTTGGTTTCTGAAAAAATACATCCTTGAAAAAAAATATCACATATTAAAAAACATCATTAGTAACAAGTATTAAATAACCGTAGACAATAGTGTAAAAGAAATTCAATTTAACATTCAATTAAATGAATAACTATACTAATAATTACACATATTTTAATTAAATAAATATATGTTAACTCATTATTAAATATATCTTTATATAATGGTTCATCTCTTTTATTCATAAAATTTATTTTTTCAACATTTTCCTCTTAAATCAAATTATTATTCAGTATCATCGATGACAATTCAAATTTTGAATTTAGAAGAGTAGAAAAAAATATCTATAAAATGAATCCCAACATCAAACAAATCATGAAATCAGGATTAGTTAATACAAATGAAATATAGTGTGTTTCCCAAATATATATTCTAAAATGTTACATTGTCTTGGACACTAATTCAGATACCCAATATGAAAGGTGTAAATAATTAAGGTGTCGAATCATGGATTGGAATCTTTATACCAATTTACATATTATCATATGAATCATTAACTAACATGGCTAATTAAATATTTATATTCAGTTCCTGATGATGGATATATTAATATGTTTCCTATTTCATCCTGTAAACATGTAATTAAAGATATTTATAAGCACTCTATATTTTTTAAAAAACCAGAATAAAGGCCATCACAATTAATTGATTGGTTTTTCATCTCAATCATGGATTCATGACAATGTTATGATTTTAATTACAATGGGTGGTGTTTACAAAACCAATACTATCTCTCATAGTTTTTATAATGCTCGAGTTTTATTGTAATTATCTTTCGAAAATCATAATGGAATTATCATGATAGATTCACACCATAATATCCAAGTACACATGTATTTTCATAGTTAATATGAAGTCCATAAAAATAATTGAAGTGTTTATTTATGGTTATTAGATGTTAGTAGATCATTGGTGTGATATAGGATACTTCTGTCCTATGATAACATATCTCTATGAAATCAAATGATTCTCCTTCAAATATCATTTAATGATCAATTATATTTAAAAACATAGTCAATGATTTAAAAAAAATTCACATTATTTATGAAACATTAATATATTGTGTTCTTTAAACCCAAATACAGTTGATTATTATAAAATATTGACAGTATTATATAAGAATTTTAATAAATGAAATATTTACTATATATTTTATTCTTCATAATATTATGTAACCACGACTATTTGAAGAACCTCTTCCCCTTCCCTATTATTTTATTCATTGATGATCTAAACGCTAACATAATAACATCTTTAGTTTTATCTTCATCTCCAACACTTCTATTTAATATTTTACACAACACATAACTACTACTCTAAATTTCTCAATACTCTAGAACATACTAACTCAATACCACAAATACATAGTAGTAGAGATAATATTAATTTATTTTACTATAATAATTTTAAGATAATTAAATTTCTCTTATAATAATTGATATTATTATATATACAGAGAGAGAATATTTCTATTCTTCATGAAAAACAAGTTGTCATAAAATATACATTTCAATAAAAATGACAATTATTTTTCTTTATCTCAAAATATCTATATCATAAAAATTGATCATTTTTTAATTACTCAGTTGTCTATAATTTCCTTATCTTCTCATATAAAATAAATACTTCAATAGAAATATCTATCTTCAACCATTTATATCAAATATCGATAAATAAAAAACACATTTATATATCCATTGGTCTTTTCTTCACTACAAGTAACAGACCATAGTTATTCATCGTAACTAATAGTTTTATCTTAATAAAACACTACTGGATACCATATATTTGATGATATTTATTTTAATATAGGTGAAGGATAATATTCTCAAAAAATTGGTAGATTTAACATCTTGACATTGTTCATTATGAACCAATAAGTTATCTTGCATTCAATTTTCATAGAAAAAAACATTAAACATAAAAATGATATAAACAAAAATGATCAATTTAAAAATTTTAAAATATTTATCTAGATACACATTTATTATTTTATTTTTTTCCCATGTCAATCTGTTGTGGAATCATTGAGAAAATTAAAATTTATCAGTTAATTTAATTAATTAAATATCGCATTATATATAATTCAATATCTAACAACCCTAAATCTAGTAACCCAGAGTCAATATTTATCTTATAACATTATAACATGATATAAGAGACCACATATAATAATATAAAATAAATTAGTAATCATAGAAGATTTGATATGCATAATATTCTCACATAATATTCATAACATGAAATAAAACATAAAAATATGATGATAATTTTATTTCTTATTCTATTATATTAATGAAGCCATTAATAGTTCACATTTAGGTAACCTGTGTGAAGGAAAACATAATTTAAGGTGATATTAGATGTATGGTAAGGGAAATCGCTCAATTTTTTCTATCATTTGATAAATAAAACATAAACAATATAAATGAAACAAATTACAAAAAAATATTACATATAAATAATCTTATGAAATATATATTTATCCTTGGATGGTGGAATAATTAAAATAATCATATAGATAACAATAACTAATATTATAATGATTCAAAGAATAAATTTTGAGGTTATAATCTTTCTGTCAAGTCATTGATCCAGGATATATTGCCAAAATATATAAACCCTATTCCATATACATAATCATGTTTCTCTTATGAGGCCGAACATGTAATCAATGGGGTTTGACAATAAAATCCATAAATTACTAATTCTAATTTATTTCTTTTATTAAGGAAATAAATTATAATAATGTAGTTAATCAAAATAAGCATTATTAATAATAAACAGTCATTCAAAATATCAATATTTTCCCCAATTAATAAGTAATGAAATAGAGTCATAAACCATACAAATAAATAATTTGGATTGAATAATTAGATTATATATCTTAAATAATAATAATAATTAAAAAATTTTTAAATGGGAAAAAATACCGTCAAAATAACATTTTTTCCATTCATTGAAGACATGAGAAAAATAACTTTTTATTTAAATTCCATTTCAAATAATAAAATTATGTAAATTGTGATAATTAATATCTTAGAGAATAAATATGTAAAAAACTAATGAAATCAAAAATTAAAATAAGAGTTATAAAAATGGATGATTTTTTTCATTCAGTAAATATTAAAAAATGATTCATTTCACCAAATGGGTTAAAAATCAAAACTATCAAATTCAGAAAATAATAAGAATATTAATTTTAAATAACTAAAAAGAAAGTCAAATGTAGTTGAAAATTAAATCAAATAATCATATAATTATAGAATATATCAATCATTAATTTTATTATATAATATGGGCATGGAATAAATAATTAAACAAACATGATATGTGATTGAATTTTGGTAAAAACGAATTCTTGATTACATGAAGAAATAAATAGTGAAATCTGAATGTAAAATATTTAAACACTATTAAAAAAAATTAATGAAAAAATAAATTAATATTAAAAAATATAATGATATTATAATCAAATTTAATGACAGTTTAATAATATATAATCTTGAATAAAATTGTTATTTTAGAATATACCATTACCATATATTCTCACCCATTAAAATACATTATAAATTCCTATAATATAAAAATAAATAAATTCATTACATAAATATGGAAATTATCCACGAATATTCCATTTTTATATTCCATTAAATTTAATTCTTTATAATTATTTATATAGAAACAAATTATGTTAATTTATTTATATCTGTTTTGAGGAAGTTTAGTTTATAATCATAAAAAACATCATATTTTCCCATATTAAAAGGGTTTAATATTCATAATCTAAAAATAAATATACATGAAATAAATTGTTGGTTATATAATAGTTTTTTAGAAGAGTCCATTACATAATTTCCTGAAAAATGAAACACGTCAATTCATAGGGACAATAAAACGTACATATACATAAACACTATTTTCTTTTTTTATAGTTAATGAAAATATAATGAAATATTTATAGTATTAATTCTTCTGAATTAAAATCATATTATTTTTATTATTTTAATTATCTAAATTAAACCGCATTACCATATTTGTGAAGTATACATAAAAAATAAATCATGTCGCATCATGGAGGTGGTAATTCGCACATACACTAAGGAAATGTGATCACAAAAAAACAAATTGAAGGTTAATAAGGTTGGTCATATATAATAATCATAGAATAACTATTATATCATTAATATAATACATAAAAATTATAAATATCATAATAACAAACCATAAGTGTGTTGAGTAAAAATGAAATGCGTTACATCGTGGTGGTAGTAGTCCATATATATGCATGGGTGATGATTTTATAAAATTTTGATTGAAACGATGAGGATAAAAGTTTCTCCATGAATATAATAAAATTTATGTATTTTTAGGATACATATAGAAGTTTAATATCCTATTTTTAAAAAATTATGGATTTAAAACAATAATAAAAATGAAATTACTTGGTTAGGAGTTTTAAAAAATCACAAAGAATCCCACTTGATCTTATTCCATAGTCCACCTTATGAATGTATTTTTGGAATAATATATTATCAAGGACATCAATGTGGAATCTAGTAAGGTATATTATTTATTTTTTTGTGATCTAATTTCCTCAAAATGGGAGAATAATATTGGGATGGAAATTCCCTTTTATAAGTGATGTGTGTGGAAAATCATTTAAATACTCATTATATTATTATATTCTCTATTTATTACTCATGAAAAGTCTTATATATGTTTTTTCTAAAAATTAGGGATAATTTTGTATATTATAAACCAATAGTTCTCTGAAATGTTTCTGAGCCATTATAACCCTATTATTTTAATTTTATCCTCAATTTAACCCATTTTAACCATTACCATTGGAATGAATTGTAGCCATGGTTAATATTCATTATGAATAAAAATGAAATTGATAAGGTTACAAAATTTATATATTATTATTCCAAATATAAAATTAATTTTATAAGATTAAAGTTATAAGTTTAGTAAAACTTACATTTACAAAGAACACGTGTTAGGAAATGAAAAATGGTGTGTAGACAAATGTCTTTTGAGTGAATTTTTGTTATATAATAATATCATAAAGAGTATTGATTAAAATGGATCTAATTAAATTATTAATTTTAAAATATTATTAATGTGGCATTAAAACCAATGAAAATAAAAAACATCCATTAAAATAATAAATTAATTTAAATGATCATAATTGTAATTTTTTAGAATAAAAATAACTATGAATAAAAAATTTCTTATATAAATTTCAATATTCATAATAAAATATTAAAATAAATTAGATTAAATAATATTTAAACATTTAATTTACCAAAATATATTCATTATATTCAATGTTATTAAATTATCTTGATAAATTAATAAACTGATAATATTTTCAAGCTCGTTGTTGTGACTACTCCCATTAAAATTCATTGTTTCCAAAAGAATTAAAAATTGCGTACTTAGTAAATATTAAAATAATAATTTTAATAATAAAGTAAATTTTAAAAAAATTGAAAAAATTATTTCAAATTATTCACAAAAAGAACCATTTAATCCCATTTTTTATAATTAATTATTATATAATTAAATAATTTTATACTTATACTATTCATTGTAATAAAAATTAAATGAATGTGAAAACAATTATTGAATTTGGAGTGACCCTTCTATTTCGTACATACCTATTACAACATTTTAATGATAATGACAGAAAAGTGTAAAAAAAAAGGATACCAAGGTTTAGAAACTTCGTAATATTATGGAAACATATAAATGTGAATAATAAAATAAAAAAAATTATTTATGTCCTTCTTATCTAGCCTCTTATTGTAACTCATGTTCTCCATAGTAAAAGTATCAACCTAAGGATATATATAAAAAAGGGTTGCGATAAAATACAATTAAGAGGATGAATAAGAGACATGAAACATGGGTACGAAGAATCATCCTCATCATATTCAAATAATCGGATCATAATCCAAATCCGGAGAGGAAGAATTGGATAATGTCATTGAATATGGCAGTGCATAAAAACGAAACATCATGTCCTATCAGTCAAATAACACAAAAAGTTGTGAATAATTATAGAATCATGTTCACACATATTTCACATTATGTCATGAGAATCATCACATTACCCAATGTATTAAAGATTTATATAATTTTTTATTCACCCATCACATCATAAAATTTACATGCATTATAAATTTCTGATCACAACTACCACATCATAAAAATTAAATTTTCATGCATTCTACATAGATCATTTATCGATCATGGAAATAAAATAACCCATGAAAATAAAATGTTTTAAATTAATAAATCATAAAATAAACAAAATTTTATTTACAATGATAAAATATGTAATATGATGCTTTTTATCAATCGTTTTTTAGAAGAAACTTTATCATGAGAAGTAAAAGATATGTTTCTTATAAATAAGTGATATTGTATAAAAATATTTGAATTTTATATAAAACCATATTAGAGACGTGTATATCTCTGAAAATAAAATGTAAGAAAAAAAATGATATTATATAAAATTTAAAAGAACAAGCTTTGTAAAAATGGAGTCAAAGAAAGAGAACCCCATAGAAAGGGTTGGGTTAGAGATTCACTTTCCCTTATGCCTTAATGATTTAATCCCCATAAAATCCTAAATAATACTTTTAATTTATTTAATTTATGCATCCAAAAACATTTAAACCAGAATTTGATTCATTAAATTTTTATCAACTTTATTTAAGGGATTTTTTATGAGTTATAGTGTTGAATTTTTTGGTATTGGATTGTTTATTTTTTGATTTTCAGGATCGGTTCTCTTGTATATGAGTGTGGAAGATCATTTAAAATGGGCATGATTCATTAGAATTTAAATTACATGTAAATAATAAACATAAATATGTTTACTTTTTATTATATTTCCTTCTTATATAGTATGAGGATGAATCATTAAAAAAATAGATAATGAAAATGATTTGTATAATTTGGTAGATTTTATGACCATTATGAGATTCATTAATGTTTTCTACATAATGATTATATATTGGTTCCAAAACACATTATGACTTATAATATATATAATAAAATTTTATTTAACCATTTTTAGGGTTTTATGACCATCCATTACTGTGGTTGTGAGACACAAAAATGCTTCCTTCTTGTTGGAGGTAAATCGAAACACCAAAGGTGATATTTTCATTTTTTTAATAAAATGAAATGGAAAAGGATTATAGATGAATTATTCAATTATAATAATAAAATTAATGTATATTACTGATACTGGAGCTATCAATCCTCTTTAATGGGTGTATGTAGGGATCAGATACGAAAAAAATGAAGTTGAAATGAAAAACAAATAAGATTTTACCTCATGATTTTCTCCTCCTTCAGAACCACCTTATTGAAAATGGTTTTATATTTTGGTGAGACCAAGAGCTACAAAATTTGGGGGATTGGTTGAGGAAGATTATTGGGTTTAATATGTTGCAGGATCATATCATGGATGATTTGAGGATAATATGTTGTGATGGTTGGTATTTATAGTTGAAGAGAGGGGTGTTTTATTATTATTCAATCCATTAGTCTGTTATTTTTTTCATAAGATTATGAATAGTTTTAGAATTATAAATAATTATAATAATAAAATGATGAATATTTCTAGATTCTAGGCTTATATCAACCATATATCATGTATGAAAAATAATTAATATATTTAGCTTTTATAGTAAATTATCGTATTTGACTATTCATAAAAAATATTAAAATATTAAAATATTAAAAAAATTCACCAAGTTATTTTTTATCTGTATAATTAAAATATGAAATTAATGTTATGCAAATAATTTTGAAATTATTAGAAATTCATATTTTATTCCAAATCAAAATTTACATTGGAAATACTGATTTTATAATTATAACTTATTATCTATGAATTAGAAAAATAAATTATGGTCTCATAATATTATCTTAGAATCATTAGAAAACCAATATTTAATTTATCAATTTTTTTAAAAAAATAAGTTTTCTGTTAAATAATTATATTTATTATAAAATTATAAATTGACATTAATATATTATAATAATACCAAAATTTAATTAATAACATGTAAAATATTTACTTACTTATAATGTGATTTAATTATATCATCTTATCATTTATAAGTTTCCTAAATTTTATTTATACTTTTATAGATGTGGTTACTGATCAATTGGTTGGATTAATATTTCTAATGGCCACATTATTATTCTAATGGTCGTGTAAGTATTCAATCGGGATAGGTTCCTTGATTTTGATAAATAACTCCTAATTCATGTATTATTCATTCATATAGTTTTTATTATATTTTAATATTGGTTTTACGTGGGTTATATTATATTCTATAACTATAATAAGGTGACTTACATTTATAAAATTTTGGTTCTTTATATTCTTCCCCCTTATGAAATTACACCCTAAAAAGTATTTTACAAATAATGGTGAAAACAATTGATGGTACTAATCCTTTCTGACATCATCCAATTTCGATGATGCCTCTTCAAATTTATGGTTCCACCATTGTATATTGACCTGGTGTGTTGTTTTCTTGCACAGAACATTATCTCTATAATCAAAGATCGTCATAGGGCCATCCTCATAAGAGGGGCCATTTCCTACCATTACCACCTATGGATTTGATACATGTGAGTGACCTAGTAAGTAATTCACCAATATTTATACATGGAATAAATAATTTACCCGAGACATGGTAATATGAAGTGGTACTTGATAGGCCATAAATCTGATCTGATGAAAAATCATGAATGGGCCAATGTACCTAGAACTTAGGTTTCCTTTCTTCCAAAATCTCATGATACTCAAAAACAGATATATGTAGAAGAATACCATAATTCCATGTTTAGAATCTAGGTCACATCCATGATTTTATGAAAATTTCTTTGGCCTAATTTATGATACCTTGATATTTTTGTTTCTTCTGGAAATGGGGATGACCATATTTGTTTAAGGTTCAAACATTCCAATCGGTTTATAATGGGTATACTCGTAGAACTGAAAACAACCAATGATTCATTATCCATTTGGACCAACTTTCCAAAGGTAGGTACTCTTCAGTTTTGGACCAATGATGCCTAAAAATATTCATTGGTCGATAGGACGGAGGGACAGGCTAATCACACCTTATTGGGGGGAATTATTGTATACTACTGGACTCTCTTATTGATTTAAGTTATGATAACGAATCCTTATTAATTCACCAAGTGTGAAAATGAGTTTTAGACTTGGAAAATGATTGGTTGATATCTATTAGATTTAGAGAATATTTTATATGTATTTGAGGATCTTCATCGATAGAGAATCATCCATATGTATTGGATATTCTTAGTCAATGGTATCGTTCAATATATTATATAGAAATATCATGGTCACTTTGATGACCATACTAGTTTTAAAGCCACTTAGTGGGGAATTTGAAGGTTCTAATAATTTAGAATGTCATGGATTATTTTAGAGTTGGGATCGTTCCCGTAGATGGGCTACCTATGTATCCTCATTATGAATGAATCAGAACCCACATAGTTCAATTATAAGGATATAGTTTAACGTCATATGGTACAGAAAAGAATAAATGAAATATGGTCATGAACCTTATAAAGGATTCCTACGTACTCTAATTTTAAGGAATAGATCAATGTCTGCATAGTTTTGGTAATGAAATATTGGGTTTATGCATGGTTAATGGCCCAAGAAGAGATTTCTTGATTATTTTTTACACTCTATGCTCACCTGAGTCATGCTCAGTGTGAGAAAAATGAGGTATCAATAAACTTGATGATCATTCCACGAAAGATGCAGTTATGAGAAATGATGTGGGGATTACGTATGCATGACTACCCAAGTAGATGAAGACCAGGACTTATTTCAGGAAAGAAACCCAGGAGCAAGGTCCATAAAGGCGTTTTTACTTTATAGAGATTTGGAGTTTTAACTTAAGGATTATTACTAATAAGGATACCCAAATTAAAAGGGACTTGTAATGTGTGTCATACTCCTAGGAAGGAGGCCTATTTTTAAAGGAAATTATGACTAGGGCTTTCTCGTGAGAACGAGGCCCAGGTTAAGGGGACTTGTAACTAGGGTCTTGCCCTAGAGAAGGAGTCCCAAGTAAAAAGATATTCTCATCTCATAGGATAAGGTTATATAGGAAACCCCTAACCTTGGTGACATAAATCTTGTATGTCACGAGGTTTTGGGAGAGGTTCTCACAGAATTCCATTCAGATAAGGAATCCAATAATGTAACTATTCCCTAAAAGGATTTGAGGAGGGTTTTGAAGGCTATTTCTTGACGAGGTGAGGTGAAATTGAGGAAAGGGGGTGACTAGGAAGGAGGCGTGAAAGTATCATTTTGGCATGCATGTCCTGGTCGCGTAGGAAGGCTTGTGTGACATGAGTCACCTTGGGCGATGAAGAATATATAGGGTAATACTTCGATGACATTGAACTCAAGCCCTTAGTATCATCCCTAGTGGCTTTTAGAAGTGTGGCGTGCAAGTTCCCTTGAGAGGGTAAGGTGGCGTGCAAGTTTTATCATTTCACATAAGGGATGGACACTTAAGCCCACAAGTATTGATGATTTCTAACACTTAGGACTTATTCTTCCACTTTAGAGCTTCCCTTCTAGGTAAAGAATTACCTTAGAAGTGTTCGAAAGATGTCATATAATGACTTGGGCGACCAGAGCTTGAATCTGGGTATTGGAAAATTCATTTTTCGAAATTGGGGGCCCACAGGGGCTTTTTATAGGCCACTGGGCACCTTTGGGTGAAAAACATAATAGGGTGCCCAAGTGACTGGCACGACGCACATGAAACTTTTGTGACTCCCTCCAACTGGGTTTCTGGTCCATTCCGTTGTCAATTTTTGATGATCTTCAAAGGGTGACCCTCATTGTGCTCATAGTATTCCCCTTTACCATTCATTGGAATATGTGAGGTAAATGAGCATAAAAAAATCCCCCCCCTCAGAGTTGGATTTGAAAAATGAAAGATGATTAGACTCTGAGGAAAAAGAGAAACAAGGGTTTAGCGGCACGCAGGTTTTAGGAGTGTAGGTTGCGGGGTCGTCTATATATATGGGCGTCACTTTGCGCAAACCATCATGCCATCTCTTGCAAACTACTAAAATATTCTTACCTAATCAAATGGGCCTAGTAAGCATAGTTTGATATTTTCTAGGATTATACAAACAAACCCCACAAACATTGCCTCCTTTTGTTTCTCAAAATTGACTAAATCATACCAAATGTACGTCTAGCGAGATAGAAATCGACTTTTGATCAAAGTTCCTTTTATAGGTTCCCAATTTAATGAGTACCCTATCTCTTGTTGGAAGTTTAAATTCATTCATGTCGGACATAAAAACGAAAATTTTGAAGGCCTAATAGTTTTTAGTGAATGGATTAAAATTGACTCAATTTCTTGATAATTTGTCTGAAAACATATTACTACATTCAAGTATGGTGGGAAATGTGTAAAATATGACTTTAGAAATTTTGAATCCGAGGGATGATATGAAAAAAGGGATAAAGGCATTAGAGGAAGTATTTATTAAGAATGAAGTTACCATTATTTGACAAACCCGTTAGGGGGTTGAATTATGAAGGGCCACTTAAGGACAATGGCTGCATAGTAAAATAATAGAATCTTTTGGCTGATAGGTCCGTTATGTAGACTACTTATGCAAGGCCACATAAGGGCACGTGCAACATAGTCAGGAAGAAGAACTGTAAAAAAATTTATATTTCTATTGCTCAAAGCCAGTGAAAGATTATGGAGATTCAAATTTCTCAAAGCATAGAGTATGTTGTATGGAGAGAGGTACTTGAATATGGAGAGGATATTCCCAATAAAGATTGTCAAAGAATAGAATTAATTTCACTCCTACGAAGGTCTTAACCAAACATAGGGAAGGGAAATATAAACCCTAGACATGACTACATTCATATCATGAAAAATAGTATGGGACAAATATGTTAAGGATGGATGTTTTTGTAGATCCATACATATCTTCGTTAAGACCAATAAGGACAAAAGAGGGTTTCCCCCAAGAATGAAGCTACCACTATTTGAAAAACCAGTTAGGGGGGTTGAATTATGCAGGGCCACCTAATGGCATTGGATGCATAGTCAAATAATAGCATCTTTTGGCTAATAGGTCCGTTATATAGACTACTTATGCAAGGCCACCTATGGGAATGTGCTGCATGGTCAGGCAAAAGAATTCCCAGGTATTAGACATTTTGTGATTAGAAGTCAAGAAAATGTTTATGGAGATCGGGAAGTATTTAATATTAGGAGTATGACACATAAAAATGGGTTTTATTCAATGCATGAAGGAGATACATAGACCAATGTTGACAATAATCACGTTGTGGATGGGTCCTAAATTGAGATGTTGGAATTCACTACACATCTCATTAGGATGAGAATCAACCCATACACAGTTCTTGAAATACAATTTAACGTCATGTGGGATGAGAGTGTATGAGATCTTAATTTAGGGTCATAGATATCAGACCATAATGAGGGAGACAAATTGTGTGTTTGTTATAAGCTTGTTGTGAATAAATACCAGTGTTTTCATACCACATTCATGTGCTCACAGGGGGAATTTTCAGCCAAGGGGATGAAAGTGTATTTTGTGGTTAGGCCCAATGACTTGGTGCTATATTCGAGGGATTATCAAACAGTCCTACGAATCCCATAGGGATTTGAATCAACCCATAAAAGGATCTTGAAATACCCTCTATAAAGATTTGGTTCATGCATGTGAAGGGTGAAAGGGGAATTTAGAGCAATTACGGTTGGACCTAAGATTAAAGGTTTGGGAATTTCCATGTATGCACGTAGTCCTTGGAATATGACATGATTGGATATCAATGTCAATAATGATTCTCTCTCAGGTGAGGGTATCAGAGACTATTTTAGTTTATTGTTATACAGGAAAAAAGTGCAAATAGTTTAAGGTCATATGCATGGACACATGTTGTACAGTTTAGCGTCACGTAGCTGGGACGTATTGCTATACAGTTTAATGTCTTGAGCGAGGACAATGGGGGACTGTATATTTTAACGTCATATAGAAAGGATGATGGTGCTGCACAATTTAGTTCCATGTAGCGGGGACAAAAGGGATGTACATAGTTTAACGTCATGTAGGACGATGGTGAACCAATGTGAAGATATTGGTTTCGGGGAGGGGGGGGGGGGGCTTCACGGATCAACATCATTTGAGATAGTGGTGAACCGACATGAATATATTAGTTTGGGGCTTGAACCTCGAGAGGTTGTCTACATACCCAGCCTAGAAGGCAAGGATCAAAGTCTGCATTGTTCGATTGAGAATGGATTGGTGATCAAGTTGTACATGTGGACAACATCCCGAAGATGGTGTTGGGACATACGAATGATTAGAGGCCAAGAAAGGGTATTATGTTTGAAGATTACTCTAAGATCACATGAGTCATGATCCATGTGAGAAACAAAAGGTAGCATCAACCCTAACGATGCACAATTTAACGTCATGTGGGAAAAACGGTGTTGTACAGTTTAGCGTCATGTGGCTAGGACATATTGTTGTGCAGTTTAACATCATGAAGTACATGTGCACAGTTTAACGTCATGTAGGACGTATTAGGGGACGTTTTCATAGTATAAACGTCATGTAGGATGAACATGTACAGTTTAACATCATATAGGACATATAATGGACTGTTTACAGTTTAATGTCATGCAGGACAATGCATTTTTGTTACATAAAATACTTCTTCAGGAATATGGAATTGGTTGGAGTCATGATTAGTTCTCCATTCATTGAGATTAATGAATAACCTCCATTAGAGTACACCTTATGTATTGAATAAGGTCCTTCCCACTTTGGCTCATGGTTTGGTGGTTTCTTTCCGGGTATCATTGGAGTTCTGAGGACCAATACCAATTCTCCTTGAATGAATGAATGATGATGAACTTTTTAATTGAAAGCACGTGCTATTCGATTATGATAGACTTCCAAGTGGTGAAGGGTGCACAATAATTTTTCATCAAATCCTTCCAATTCATAAAATTGCTTCTGAGACTGTTCATCTATGGATGACTGATCATAAATGGCTACTCGAAGCGAAGGTAATTTAACCTCAATGAGAAACACATATTTTGTTCCATATACCATTGAATATGGAGTTGACCATGTAGTAGTGCGGGTGGTGGTCCCATAAGCCCATAAAGAATTAAAAAGAACATCAGGACATGATTTCTTATCTATATCCACCAGCTTTTGTAGTATGTTTGAAAGAGTCTTATTGAAGTCCTCTATAAGGCCATTGGTCATTGCATGATACTGAGATGAATGGTTGGATTTGATGTTCTATTCTTGATAAACTTTCTCACATTGGATGAACAGAAGTTGCTTCCATTGTCTGTTAATATGGTATGAGGGAAACCAAATCTGGTAAGGATGTTAGACTTTACGAAGATAAAAATTCCTTTAGAACTATCTTCTTTGAGAGGTATTTCCTGTGCCCATTTGGAAAAGAAGTCAGTAGCAGTAAGAATATACTTATACTGCTTAGATGTAGCCAGAGGATAATGTCCTACTACATCCATTACCCATGTGGAAAATGGACATGGGTATTTAGTTGTATGAAGCATCTCTGGGGGTTGATGAATTAAGTTTGCACATACATGTCAAGAATGTCACTTCTTAGTGAAATCAACACAATCTAGACTCATTGAAGTCCAGAAGTATCCAAGCCTTCGAATTTGACCAGAAATTCTATGTCTAGACTGATGGGCACCACAATCTCCTACATGAACTTCACTCATGAATTCCATTGTCTCTTCACCATCAATACATCTGAAGATAATTCCATCAAAACATCACTTGTAGAGAATTTTTTTGGTGATCTGGGCTATCATAAAGACTAACAATGACCACACGTCACCAGACTTGTTTATTCCCAACTTTATCACGTTGGAGTGTTCCATTTTGAAGGTATTCCCTGATAGGTGGCATCCATCCTATAGTTTGACCATATGGTTTAGAAATTGGAGTGATTTAATTGATTTCCTCTGTTATGATTTGAACAAAAGTTGAAACTACATGACTGTGGGAAATACTGATGATTGTTTCGTCCTGGTTTGGATCTTCCAGGGTTGTGGCTACATTAGCTAGTGCATCATCTGGGACATTTTTTGATCGCGGGACATAAGAAAATGTCAGATCTGAAGTAAATTATGACATTAACTCTCTAACATAACCACACAAAGGGGTTAACTTTTCCTTTTTGATGGAATAATCCCCATTTATTTGATTGATTACCAAATCTGAATCACCTTTTACCTTCAAGTGAGTCATATGTTCCTGAAGATCCAATTCCAAGCCAGCAATTTGAGCTTGATATTCCTCTTCAATGTTTGTACTCCCTTCCAACAATAAGAAGGAATAGGGTAGCACTTACTTTTCAGGGGAAATAAGCATGATTCCTAACCCAAATTTTTTGAATTTAGGATCTTCCATTTTCATCCCTATTGAACTTCTAGAGGCACCATCAAATTACATTTCCCATGTTTGAGGATTATATTTAATATAGAAGGCTTACTCATCAAGAGGTTAAATATTTAAATATGTATCTTCCATTTATGGTAGTTCATCATGGAAATCGACCAGATCTTGGCCCTTTATTTCCTTTTCAGACACATACTAGATATCAAACTACTGAAAAATAACTTCCCACCTTTCTAGACGTCCTTCAAGCATCGAACGACTATGGATAAATTTGAGCGGATTATTGTGAGATACCAATTGGACCTCATGATGTTGCAGGAAGTGCCTCAATATCTGAACCGCAATGATTACTGGAAGGTATCACTTTTCAATACCTTAATATCGAGTTTCTGCCTCAATCATAGTCCAACTGAGATATCAAAGGCTATTTTCATTCCCAGCAACATTGTTTTGTGTAAGGAAGGGACCTAGTGATCGCTCTAAAGCTGTCACATAAAGAATAACTGGTCTTACTTCAATTGGAGGCATTAATACTGATGGACTCAAGGGATTTTTCTTAAGGGTATCAAATTCCTCTTAGAAATATTTTCTCCATTGGTAGGTAACTCCCTTCTTCATTAATCTAGGGAAGGGTAAACATTTTCCTGCCAAATTGGCAGTAAAGCACAAAATATAGGCCAAGTGTCCTCGAAGTCATCTAAATTATTTCAAATTTATAGGAGGTGACATACCATGGATTGATTTTTTTTTCTCAGGATCAACATCAATACCAATATAGCATACAAAAAAGCCATGAAATTTTCCTAATGTTACGCAAAAGCACATTTCAAGTGTTTCATCTTTAAATTGTGTTGTCGAAGTTTTTTAAATATGATTTCTAGATCTGCCATGTGATTAGAATTTTGTATGTATCTATGATCCAAATCATCCACATAACATTCAAAAACATTTCCTAAAAAGGGTTTGAAGATATGGTGTATGGAGCATTGATACGTTGCAACTGCATTATTTAGGCCAAAGGGAATTACCTGGTAGAAAAAAACACCTTGAGTGGCTCTAAAGACTGTAAATTACTCATCTTCTAGGGCCATTCGTATTTGATTGTACCCAGAATAACCATCCATGAAGGAAAGTTCTTCATAGCCAGGTTTTGCATCAATTAAGAGTTTTGTGATCGAAACTGGAAAATCATCCTTGGGAAAATGCCGATTAAGATCTCCAATGTCAATTAAAACTCTAATTTATACATTCTTCTATTTCATAAGGAAAATATTGGCCAACCATTTGGGATATTTAACTTCTATTACTAGTTTATCCTAGATATTCTTATCAAAATCAGTTTCAATTTTGGAGGCATAAGTTGTGTGTGTTCTTCTTGCCACTTGCTTGAATCCTCAATGTTCTTCTAGAAAACCCAAATGATGAGTGGTAACATCGGGATAAAGACCTGAAATTTTTGTATAACTCCAAGAAAATACATGTTGATTTTTCTTTAAAAATGAAGTATTCATTTCTTGATCTTCAATATTTATGGATTCACTAATTAAATTGGGGCATGGATCTTCTTTTTCACCCAGATTTATTTCTCTGTGTTCATCCTCAATGGTAGAGATACCCTCTTAAAATTCTCGAGGAGCATCCATGATATCTTCTTCTTCTTCTTCAATATATGTTACTTCTTCTATTTCTACTTGCATTGTATATGATGAAGCATAATTTCCATGGTCATGGGAGAAGTTAAAATTTGAACATCTTGGAGAAGAGGCTTCCATTTCTCACGCTATTATTGATGAAGGGTCTTTCTGGGGTGATAGAGAGGAGATGATGGATTGAGAATTGACATCATTGTTTTCCTCTGGTATTGCTATACATTCTTATGATTTTTTTGATGAAGTATAGAATTGATGAATTTTATTGGATGAAATGAAGACATCTCCATTTAAGCTTGCATCACTGCTTGGCGAATCAATAATTTCAATCATGTTGTCTGGCATGATTGTCGTAACTGAAATTATGGAAGTTTCTATATGAATGTTTGGATTTAGGTTTGTCCTGTCAATTTGACTGATAGACAACACATAATCTGTACTCACATGTATGAATGGGTTTACTTGAATCTTTTCCAAACCACATGGAGAATTAAATTTGGTAACCTTATTTTCCATGGATTTTTCCATTCCCTCCATGTGATAAAATCCTGCCTCAATGTATTGAGATTCAAACCATCTGAATGGGGATTTGTCACCATACAATGTCCCAATTTAACCATTGAAACAATATTTGAGACATTGATGGTATAAAGAATGTACGACCGGATGTTGATGTAACCAAGGCCTTCCAAGAAAAATGTTGAAGGTTGGGTCCTAACAAACAACCATGAAATCTGAATTAGATACAACGTCTCTAAACTGAATTTTGAGTGTAATTTTTCCTTGTTTGTTCTTCTCATATCCTTGCTACATCAAAGCATAAGGAGATAAATCTGATTCTGTGAGGCCCAATCGACGAAGTGTACAAATAGGAATGAGATTAAATCCTGATCCATTATCAATTAAATATCATTAGATGTCTATATCGATGAATTTCACAGCTAGATACAATGGTCTGATATGTCCATGTACAACATCATCTTCATCTTCATTTGTTAAAGATATCACTATATGGAATTCTGTAGGATCATTCTCTATATGGTAGACTTCAGCCCCAACAATTTCAGTTTCAAATTCTTGAGGACTTGACAAAGCCTCAATAAGCGACTCCTGAAGATCTTTTGTTAGATTCAAGGAATCCAAAAATGATAAGATGGCTGGTAAATGGGACAAATGTTTCAAGACATCAAACATTTTGTATAATGGTCTATGTTTCCCATGATGGAAATTTGGTTTTTCGGGTTCCTTGGAAGATGATGCATTAGTTATAGATGCATCTCGTATTGGGGTAGGAGTTGGAAAAATTCTTGGATACTGTAGATTAGACCGACTAGGTCTATCTATTTTTTGAGAGGAAGAAGGGGTGACCTATAACCGGTCTTCCAAAATAATGGTGTCAGGACCGAATCTACCATGTGTGGAAGAACATTCTTGTTCCTATTGAGCCCACTGAAAAGCTATTCCATGAGTTTCTTCCACATATACAGTTCTAGCAGGTGTAGGATTGAAATAGCGGCTTCCGGAATATCCACACCTTCCCTTGTATCCTTGTCCTCTGTCTCTTCCTCTAATTACTCTATTAGATACAAGGAACTTAGGCTCATCATAATCGAAACATTCATTGGCATAAGGATCTGTTAAATGAATCATGTTAACAGAACCACAAATCAACTAATTATCTGATGAAGTTTCTGTATGATTACCCAGTTCAGGTTGTGCCGTTTGGTGGGTTAGTGCCCCTGCATTTGAAGAAAATGTCATAAAATCTTACAGAGTCAAAGACAACTAAGGATTTGACATGAGCTCACCTTCTTCTAACTGTTGTTCTTTCTTCAAAATACGTTGCTTCTTTAAGTATTTTCTTTCTAATGAAGTGGTTTTTTCTGTGGTATTCATAGGATAAGACACAATTGGTTGATTAAATTCTATTCATAATATGTAATGATTTCAGTTGATCATTTTCCTAACCATCCAATCAGAATTATTTTTTTCATTTTTACTTTTGTTTTCATGCCACTCGCCTTCTTCCTCTAGATCAGTAGCAGTAACACATGCTACCTGGGCTGAATAACCTTTCAGTTTTACCAGTCCAGAGTCTACCAATATTTCAGGAGGTCTTTAAAGAAAACACACTCCTAAATGGGATGCCCCAACATTTAATGAAATGTAAAATAGTTTGAGAGGTCTTCGTCACCTTCCTTGTTCTTCCTTTTGATCCTTGGCAACTGAACCAGATTGTTTCTAGAGCCGAGATGAAGTATCCAAGAACTTGTTTATTACAGAAAGAATAAACTTTGTTCTTCAAATCATCAAAAAGTTTATTCCTTTCATCATTTTGATCATCATGATGATTCGGCCATTTTTTTGATGCTCAAGAGGAGGATCCCTTCGATATGATGACGGTTTTGAAGTGGAAGCAGGTACATGTGCTTGTTTAAGTGTAACTGTAGCAGTCTCTACTTTCCCTATTCTCTTTCCTGGAACTAATGAAATTACATGAGTTTTAGCCTTAGTCTTTGTAAGAGATTTTTCTATCTGTTGAGCGATTGAAGTAAGGTCTCGAAACCCTCTATTGTATTTCATAGGGATCAATGGTGTGTGTAATTCATCACGCATAGTTTCCACACATATTGGCAAAAATTATTTTGAGGGAGTGCTAAACATAAGGAATATGTTAATCCCTTCTAACAAGAAATGAAATATGAAACTCTTTCATTTTCCCTTTGCATAAAATTGGTAAGATCGAAAAATGTTGTCTTTTACAATGATGAGCTTAATTGAAGAAGAAATATTTGACAGAGATCTTCCCACCTAGTAATTAACCGAGATTGAAAACGTGTATACCAAAAAAAGGTAGGTCCTTGTGATGACTGCACAAAACACCTGAGCTTAACTGATTCATGTTTTTGAGTAGTTCCCATCATAGAATCACAACGAGAGACAAAATGTGTTATGTGTTGTTCTGGATCTCCTGAACCATTAAAAATTGGGAATGTTTTATACTCAAAATATGATGGGGGAAGGATTGCATCCACCCATTCTTGGTAAGCTCTCTTTTTAGTTTAAACTTTTGCATTCTTTCCTTCCATATCTTCTAACCGAGATGTTAATGACTCAATGGTAGTCATTAATTTTTGAGGAACATCTGGTAGAACGTGGTTTTGAGAAGGTGATATAAATGAAGTTTGGATGGCTGTAATGACTGGTACTGCCACTGATAGTAGTATTGGTGATTGTTGTTGCATATCACCCATAATATTAGACCATTGAGGGTGTACTTGTAATGGGGGATATTCTTGATCCATCCCATTATCTATAACAAATTACCATGATTGAATAACACTATCATGCTTAGGAGGAAGACTAACTTGAATTAGTTTTTCATTTAACCTCCTTAACTCCATTATTTCTTCTTCTTGATGTGCGAACCTTTCCTCTAATGAGAGTGATATTCGTTCTCAAGAGGCAGGGTGGAATTTATCTTGACCTTAACCCTTTTATTTGGCATATGCCTTTCTTGAGTATAGAAGGGCATTACCCAAAGCAATGTCTTTCCCCTGGGCAACCAACTGTCTTCTGGTACACACACCTCCTTCATTCATTTCTGTGTCTACAACCTCTTGAACAAGAACTTCTTCACCTAATCCCTCTGAGGGAGCCTCATGTTTTGGGGGATTAATGAAAACGATATTGATGACATTTATTGATTCATAATGCATTGAAACCCTTCTGTCAGCTCTTGTGTGATACTGTCTTCTTCGATGACCTTTGTGAGACATTGCCTTTTGTTTGTTTGATCTCTCAAGAATTTCTTGATGAACCATAATTTTGAGGGAATCTATTGATATTTCGGCCATGTGTTCCTCTTGTAACTTATTCCATAATCAAGAGAATACTAACATTCATTGAGGAAGATATTGAGAATTAGAAAAAATCCCTAGTCCGATGGACTGGGACTTTTTCTGTTTTTTCTACTCAACTCCTTGAATCCTGTCTGTTTATCCCACGGGTTGGATTAAAAGAGTCCCCAGTCTGGAAATATGAGGAGGCTCTTGAGCTGATAAATCTAAATCATTCTTAAAAGCTCTCTAGATTGTGTAGACTTTAGTTTGGAAATTAACCAGATGCATCATCCGACATCCACTCAAATCGCCTAGCTCAGATGATCATTAGATTATTTCTGACAATTCTTTCACCTAATGATGTGCATGCTCTAAACGAGAAGTTTTTTTTGATATTCTCATTTTCTTGATACAAGAGTAACTTGATAACATGTTCTTTATATTCCTGACTTTGGGAATAACTAGTTGAGGAATGTTCTTGGGAAAGCCTTTGATTACGCACAAAACCAGTTAGATGTGGCCAACCATGGGCAATAAAATTGCATGAGACCAATTTTGACAGGCTTTGTTGGATGGAGAGAATAGTGAAATGCAATTCTCCATGAACACCACATCCCCTAATATGAATAGCATATAGGGCATTAGTAATTTACTATAACAACATTTTTAATGCACCAAGGCCTGAACGCTGAAGGGATCTCTGATGTTTTTCAACCTTTGGATGTCAGGAAACTGAGAAAGATGCCAAGTCAATTTGGCATTGCAACCATTCTATTATCTTTCCAAGATTTTGATATTCATAATAATATAATATTTTGTCTTTTAAGTTACAAAGAGTTTTCTATATGTTGAGTCGAATATCATGAATAAAATCAACAGTCAAAGTTTCTGGAATATCATATTGAGAGTCAGTTGAAGGCCAAAACATGACTGGTATTTCACCATTCACCAGTTGTTTTCTCATATTCAGCACTTCCTCTTTATCATTTGATGATGATTCATCTACCTGATTAGACCAAAGTGGGTGCTTATTTGTTGCTTCATCATATTCAACAAGATTGGTAGAGAGTTCATTTTTCAAATTAGATGATGAATGACCCAGTGGTGGTTCGGATAATGACCTACACCCATGGCTATCTTCTGATTCATTATGTATTTCACTTGCTAGCGGTAAGGCATCATACAGAAATGGCTTCGCATATTCAGGTTCCTCAAGATAATATGGATTACTCATTACTACATTGTCCATTGTAGAATTTTCCATGAAATGTGAATTACTTCTATGGAGAGGAGTTTCATAGCTAAATTCATCATCATGGGGAGGACCACCATGGTGGGTAACAACAAAAGATGAAGCCTCTTGCTCCTTGGTCTTCTGGCCACACAGAGAGTTGTCGTGGCTCTTATATGAAGATAATAAATCAAGATTGACCAAATTTTCATGAAGCAAGACTTAATGAGGATGTGTCTGATGAAGTCCTTCAGAATTATTGTTGTTACATCACGAATCAAAAAATGAGAGAGGGGAATCTTGAGTTGCAATAGACAATTGTTAGAGGGATTCAAGAACTCCATAATTGAGAAAGGCCTTATTGCAGATTGGATCTTGATTTTTCAAATATACTGGATGTGTCTTTTTCTTGGAAACCTTCTTACTCACTGTGGAAACTACTTTTTTAAAAAATTGTTTATTATGTGCAGGTGTATGTGCCTTCTCAGGAGGGATGGCCAGGTTAGACTGATTATATCCATTTACATCGGGTGTATGTGCCTGACTTGATTGTTCATATGAAATGGGGGAGTATGCCCCACGAACCTCATGGATTGGAACATAGGTGTGTATCTGCTCCGAAGTGACAAGTTGTTGAGTCACTCCACTAATAGGGATAGATTTTTGTTTCTTTCTTGTGATCCTGCTGAAGTTATTATAATATTCTGACAGGTATCTAGAATATGGGAGAAGTTTGCTTATGCTCTTTCACCATTGTCAGAATGTGCTTTGTGACTTCAGCTACTGGAACGGGAATATATTTCCATTCTATGTATGGATTAGTTTTGTGTCCCTTCTCCTGTCCTTCTTTTCCTATCAGGGATTTTTGATAGTACTCATGTGTGGGGGTAGAAAGTTGTGTCTGCCTCGTGTTTGTCATTGGAGCATTCCAATCGACATCTATGAGTGTTTCCAAACTAGAATATTGGTTAGCTTGATGAATCACAAGTGCATGTTCTTACTGATTGTTCTCTACCAAATATGATTGATGAAATTCCTTCAAAATTGGCAGACGAGACTGCTGGAAGAATTGATGAGTGTAAGTAGGTGTATATGCATGTTTACAGGTGGGTACCACATTTGATTGGAGAGCTTCTTTGGATGTTGTCAGACAAGCATGCTGACTGGGTGATGAATTATAAACAGGTGTGTGTGCCAACATATATTACTCCACCGGAATTGCCTAGCGATATTTATGTGTTACTGCCAGACGAGTTTGATGGGCAGTGAAATCAGTACGGAAGGGTGTATATTCCCGCTCATTGATTGGAATCAAGTTTGAATGATGGACTTCTCCGGAGGGGCCAGAGGTAAGAACCTACTACCAATTGGCCTAATTTTTCTTCTGATGGTTCGTCTTGCATGATCTGGTCTGAGGAACCAGAGTCGAACGCCTAGAGGATATACAATCATCATGTTGAGGGTGCAATACCACACGAGTCTGGAGGCGATTGTTGGTGGGAGTCCTTAGGAAGGGCTCATGTCTTCTTTAACCGAGGCCTTGAGTGACCTTTTCATTCAACTCTCTGTAATATGGGAGGGAATGGTTGTTGCGTTCTGGGGATAACCTCCCGAAATGGTTGGAGAAAGTGGTTGGCACCACCTATTTCCTGACCACTGGTTTTCACTGTCCGGACAACCTGGGTGAGTTGTAAAATTATAGGGCTTGTTGAGTGACCTCCAGAGTCGGGATGGTACTGTGTTGAGGGTATTCACTCACTAATTCATTTGATACCCAACCTTGAAGATTATGATTAGGTGATGTCATTTTCAGAGCGGATGAGGATCCAGCAGGAGTAGCGGCCGATTCATTCACAACTGTGAATTTTAAAGAATCCATTCTGTGATGTAAAGAGATCTTGGAAAAGAGTGCATGTTTGATATACTAGATATAATCATGATATGTTTGGCAGGACTACATTGTTTGGATGAGCACATATGTCATTAATTGATTTGTTTTCCCTCATATTGAGTTTAATAGGGTCCCAACAATTAAGTAAAACATCATTTATCTTGGTTGAGGATCCATGCCAGGTTCGCCATTTTTTGTTTCTTCTGGAAATGGGGATGACCTTGTTTGTTTGAGGTTCAAACATTCCAATCGGTTTCTAATGGGTTTACTCATAGAACCAGGAACACCTAATGATTCTTTATCCATTTGGACCTACTTTACAAAGGGAGGTGCACATTATTTGTGGACTGATGAGGCTTTAGAATTTGTATTGGTGAGAGGATGGGAGGATAGGCTCATCACAACATATGTGGGGGAATTATTTCCTACTATGGTAATCACTTATAGATTTAAGTTATTTTTACGAATCCTTTTTAATTCCCCAAGCATTAAAATATGTTTTAGACTTGGAATTCAATGATTGATATGTATGGTATTTAGAGAATCTTTTATATGGATATGAGGTTCTTCATCAATAGAGAATCATCCATCTGTATGTGATATTCGCAGTCAATGGTATCCTTCAATATATTATATAGAAATATCTTGGTCACTATGATGACCATTCTAGTTTTAAAGAAACTAAGTGGGGAATTTGATGTTTGTTGTCATTCAGAAAGGCATAGATTATTTCAGAGTTGGGATCGTACTCGCAGATGGGCTACCTACGTATCCTCATTAACAAGGAATCATAACCCACGTAGTTTGTTTAGAAGTATATATTTTAACGTCATATGTGGTGGAAAATAAATAATCAAAGATGGGATTGAACCTTATAATGTCTTCCTAACTACTCTACTTTTAAGGCAGAGATCAAATTCCACGTAGTTCAGGTAATGAAATATGGTGTTTATGCATAGTAAATGGCCCAAGATGATATGTCGTGATTATTTTTTACACTCTAAGATCTCGTGAGTCGGGCTCGGTGTGAGAAACAAGAGGTATAAATATACAAGAAGATGGTGCCATGAAAGGTGCATTTATGAGAAATGATGTGGGGATTACGTATGCATGACTTCCCAAGAAGAAGAAGACCAAGAATTATTTCATGAAAAAAACCCAGGACCAGTGTCCATAAAGGTATTTGTACTTTATGAAGATTTGGAGTTTTAACATGAGGATTACTCCTGAGAAGGAGACCCAAATTAAAAGGGACTTGTAATGTGGGTCTTACTCTTGAGAAGGAGGTCCAATGTTAAAGGAAATTATGACTGGTGATTACTCCTGAGAAGGAGGCTCAGGTTAATGGGACTTGTAACTTGGGGCTTACTCCTGAGAAGGAGTCCCAAATCAAAAGATCATATCATCTCAAAGGATGAGGTTATATAGGAAACCCCCAACCATGGTGAAATAATTCTTGTATGTCACGAGGTTTTGGGAGACGTTCTCACAGAATTCCTTTTAGATAGGGAATCCAACAAAGGAACCATGCCATAAATGTCTTTGAAGAGGGGTTTTATGGATATGTCTTGAAGAATAGAAGGGAATTTGAGGAAAGGAGGTGACTATGAAGGAGGCGCGCTAGTATCATTACCCATCACTGTATATTCCCTAAATACCTTAGGAGAAACATTCATGTTTAACTCTATAAAATTACCCAATGGATTGTAGAGCTATCTTGGGCTCACCTGCCCTAGGTTTATCACATAACCACCTGTATATGTTACAATGACCAAGAACCATTAATTATTCATAACACATAAAAAATTCTGAATGGAAAGACAACATTTCCACATTTCAATCCCAATATATCATTTAAATATATCGACATAACAAATCCACTATAAAAACCATTTTCAAAACAAAAATACGCAATAGAGTATATGGTATTTATTTTCCTTCTTAAAACATTACTACTTGTTAGGGAAGCCATAGATCAAATAATACTTATGGCGGCAGAAAGGTTGTTGTCACCACTTAAGTAAAAAAGAAATATTATTTTTTTCATTTTGTAAAACGCTTCATAGAAATATATTCACTTTGAATGAAATAAAAATTCAATGGTGTTTATATAGAGTATAAAAGAATGCTGTGTATAAAAAAATATCCCTCAACGAAAGGAGATTGAGACGATGTCCCTTACCTCATGTATAACATGACCCATTCGTTCATTAATATCCTAAATAATAAAATAAATTTATTTTATACTTTCATAATAACATTTTGATGTTTATTATTCGATTTATATCACTTATTACCAAGTTTCAATCATTATTTAATCATTTATGTTAATAGCAGTTTTTCTGTAGATATTTGGTACAAGAGTAAAAAACGAACACCTTATAATTACAAGTTGTCCATGTGGTCCATATTCCACTATCTCAAAAATTATATTCATGATTTAGATATCATATATATATTTTATATCTAGTATATATATGTATTTATAAAAATAAATAACATTTGGAGATAAGAAATGAAATGCACCATTCATGGAGATGGTAATCTATACATATGCATGATCACTATTCTCATTTATATTTATTTATTTAATGGAATTAATATATAATTATATATAGTTATATTATAATTATACTATAATATAATATATTACATCATTAACTATATCCTTTATACATCCCACATATGGCATTAACGAGTCATGTCATTTTTATGGGACGATAGTCCGTACTTCCTCAAATTAAATTATCGTGTTTACCCATTATGTAAACCATAATGGTAGGATATAAATGTAAATTATAGAATCATAAAGAAAATATAATCATAATATATTGTCATATTATTGGCCACCATGAGAGGCGATAGGAGATAATCGAATAATCGTCGTTTCATAAGGCGTTAGATTTCCATCCACAAAAACAGTATGTTTTTTACCCATTAGATGGAGGTGTGTGTAAGGGTAGATAGAATACATATCATAACAACATACTAGTATTTTTAGGATACCAATGTTGTTATAAAAGAGAGTATTAAAAAGTTTTTAGGGGTTGTGTAAGTAAAATAAAAGAAAAGTAGTTAAGAGAAACCATTGCTTTTAATTTGGGTAACTCCCTTTTGTATAAACCAAAAGGATTTCTTGAAGTGCCTTATGCCTAAGGTAGGGCTTCTATAGGAGAATAGGGATATTGAGAGCTTATTTGGTCTGGGGATAGACGATCCAAGGGGCTTGAGAGGTGTGTGGAATGGGATAGATGTTAGAGATGTTTATAAGGGGGCAGAGGTTCTCTTTAGGAATGTTTGCAAATATTATTTTATTATAAACTTATCGTTAGTTTATAAGGATCAAAAACTCATTAAATTTGAATATAAAATGACTCAAGATCGAAATGAAATAATCCAAAACAAAATCGGACAATTTTTGGTTATTTGTTTACATTTATAATCGTATTTATTTAAATCATTTATTAATGAGGTAAATATTGGATCATTATTGTGTCGTATATAATTTATTTAATCTCCAAAAATTATAAAATAAATACCATAATATAGGAAATTTATTAATATTAATATTTAATATTTATAGTCGAAAGGATAAATTATATATCCCCTTGTAAAAATTAATTTACTGTAATATATATGTTTATTCCATTTTACCTTTACTTTAAGTTAATTAAAATAAAGAGTCATTAGCTTTATTGAGTTTCTCCAGGGGTCCCAAAATCGACCTGAAGATTACCATGGTCATAAAGGACTCAACAAATATTGTTAGGACAAGTGTTAAGGTAATTTTTTATTATTATAGTATACTTTTTACCTTGAATTACCCGATTTACCTTTAATAGCGGTAAAAAAAAGTCTAAAGTTACTCTTCAGGAAAAATTATTTTCTGCTAATTTAACCAAATTTTACATACTAATGACAACCATGTGATTCTTATTTTCAAAATCCATTTCATATAAGTAGTAAAATTTCATTTAAATGAAAATTCCATTTTTTAGCTACTACTTACTAGTTTGACTATTCATCAAAAATTGATGTTTTTCAGAGAACATCCAAAAATTAAGCCTAAGATATATATGATATTTCAAATTAAAAAATTATGTCTATTTTACCAAATTCAAAATAGATAACGTTACTTAATTAATTTAATATTATTTCATATTTTCAAAAAAAAGCGTCTTTAAGAAACAATAACTATCTAAAGATTGGTAGTTATTTATGTCCTATCTCAATGTGAAATTAATTTCAATGACCAAGATGGGAATAAATTTTAGAAATATAATATATTTACGATTTAAAACTAATTAAAAAAATAATCTATCCATATAAAAAAATTATATTAAAATGAATTCTTGATTGGAAATACATTATTTTTCACTATTCACTAAAAAATGATTTTTTCAGAAAAATACCAAAATTTTGGCTAAAGTGAATTTTTATGCCCGGATTCTAAAGAATAATTTTATTTTTTCAAATAGAACATATAAAAGTGACTAAAACTATATTTAAATAGGTTTCTCCATCAAAAGGAGGTAAATCGTTCTTTTAAAGAATATTATAGTATTTATGCTTAAAATTAGATCACTTCACATTTTAAGCCCCTATATTATATTGGATAAATGAAAAAACATTTAAAAAATGTATAAGAAAATTTTAGTTAGTTCTATTCATTCCATCCAATACAATATCTAGGCATTAACTACATTTAAAATAATATTATTATATTATTATTGTGCAACATAAGATGTCAATGAAACTCGTTGTTGTGTATCGGGTAAGCCATCGAACATAGAAACTCCTTTAAAGTAAAATTAAAATTTAATTCACTAAATATTAATTAAAATTAAAATATACTATTTATTTATTTACCTGGAATATTATATTTTCCACCATTTATTCAACCTCTTCATGTCTTAGAAGCTTACATTCACTAAATTCATCTCAACACATCATTTATATAAGTAATTTCAAATAAAGGGTATCATTGGGATCTATTTGGATGCTTGATTGGAAACTAATGTTGTAAGATACCTTGATAAAATGTATATTTTTTTCCCATTCTCCCATTATGTTCATTAAAAATTTTACCAACATTTATTCATGTTTTTTAATATTCCACTTTGATTGGATGTCATTTTGAGGATGATAGGCCATTTAAATATTTATCTCAGTTATTTTATGATGTTAGATACATTTCTTAAACGTCGAGGTAAATCTTGAATCATAATCCAATAAAATTGATAGTGGAAAACCATGATATGTTATCACTTTTCTCATATATATCAATTCAATTTTATTTATTTAGAAGAACTATATGATTGTGATAAAGTGAGATGTTATTGTGATACAGTACACAACAACCCATATAGAATATTATTCATGATATCTTTGGATGTATGATAAAAAACTCCATATTGATGTTTTCCCATTTCTATTTTGGTATGGATAACAGTTGAATAATCCCCAAAGAATTTTTTCTTTCATACTTCCCATTATGAGATACCACAAAAATTGATGTATATATAGTGATATCCTTGTCCATATTTTCCCACCAACAGTTCTCTTAGATATCATGCCACATCTTTATTCTTACTAGTTGAATAAATAATGTTTTTCTATTTGTGTCAATCATAATATCCTTATTTATCACTAGATCATATGGTACTTATCATCGTGAACCAAATATTACAATTCATTTCTCATCAATTTTTAACTTTTTGGATTTCCCTCTTTCTGATATCCTCTACATTTATTTGATTATAAAAACCATTAAGTTGAGAATAAATGATTTTTACCATGAGGGATCGTCAGAAAAACAAATTTAGAAATTATTAATGTGGTTTTTCTTTATGGATTCATATTTCCATCCATTAAAAGTCCATGAATATTGGATCCATATCAATTATCATCCTTGATAATGTAGTAGGATTCTTTCTACATAAAGCATATGCCACATTATTTACATTACCAGGATGGTAGTGGATTGAGAAATAATAATTCTTGGTGAGATATAACCATATAATTTTGTTCATGTTAAGATTATATATTATAAATATATATTTTAGGCTCTTATGTTCGTTATATATTTCACACATATCCCCATTGAGATAATACCGCTAGATTTTAAATGATAATATCATAACATCCAACTATTGATCAGGTGTGGGATCGTGTTTCTCTTGAATTTGTATCTTATTTAGGGCTTGGTATATCACTTTATCTTTGTTTCAATAGAACAAACCCTAATCCCTTCTTTAATGAATAACATTATACCACATTGTTTTCCAAAAATTCATGTATAGTGAGTATTGTATTGGTGATTATATTCTTTTTTATCAGTTTGAGGTACTTGTAATATTCAATGGTTGAGAATAAAATTCTCCCTTCTGAGTCAGCTTGCTCTGTGAGATTGAAAATAAAGAGATGTTCTTTTCTAATCACTGGAAATAAACAGTTATACCATCGAATCTAAGGATATTTTTTTACAGATATTACCTTGGGACACTATTCATTAACCATTATCTTGTTAGGGTCATTAGATATTCCTTATATTATAATATCATGTCCAAATAAATATACTTAATCCATCCAAAACTCACATTTAGTATACTTGGCATATATCTTATCACGTTAGAAGGCCTTTCGCATGGTATTAAAATTCATCCAATGTTACTCCTTTCTATGGGAGTATGATAGAATATTATAAATAGATACTATGACAAATTTTGGGAGGTAATATCTATATAATCCATTATTTAATTCAATTAATATAAATAGAAAATTAGTGAGTACAAATGGAATCACTATGAACTCATAGTTTTTATACCTAATCTAAAAGAATATGTTAGGAATACATCATTTCTCATCTTTATTTGGTGATATCCTGACAAAAGGTACACATTATATAAATTCATGTCCCCATGAATTTCATCGAAAAAATTATTCTATCTAAGAAATGGGATAATTTTTCTTTAACATGATTTTTTTGAGATCATGATAATCAATTCAATGGTGCATTGATCCATCATTATTATAGAAAAATAGTATATGTTGAACCCACCTTGAAGAACTCGGGAATATAAAACCTTGTCCATATTCTCGTATAACTGATTCATTAGTACCTAAAACCCAATGTTGGTCATTCAATAAGTTTTCTTCGATATAGGCAGATATTTATAAATATGTTCAACTGAGAAATAAACATCTCGATTAGGAGGAGGACTAGAAAATATTTTGGGGAACACATCTATGTAAACACTCACATTCGGTATGTCATCAAGAAAAAATCAATCCATTGTCTCAACTATATGATCTACATATAATTTCCAATAATGTAATAATATCCAAATTTGAGGTGATGATTCTAAAGAATATTAATCATCCTCCATTCACATTTACAGAATTTGAGGATGCATAGGTATGAAAAGAAATATCTCCACATTTCAAAAATTGATTTTGGCTTCGCATAAAGACAAATGATCCTTTCTCAATATAGAATTATCCACTTCAAAAGTACGTAATTCAAGATTCTCATGTTGGTTGATTCTAAGAACATTAACTGAGGATGATTTATCTACATTGGATGTAATTATTTTCCTATTAGATATTCTCACAGATAAATCACCTCCATAGTTTTAGGTGGAGTTTGAGTAGTTCTACTACAACAGTAGGATATGAATGAATGTGTAGAACTATAATGAAATAGTACATTCTATATTATTGAATGAATAAATAGTTTTCTTCTCAGAAAATAATCTTCAGGCTCATCTTGAGTAGTAGTGATGGTATATGACTTCCCTTTCTCCATTTCCTTTAGTCAATTTTGATGTTTATTACCATTGAAGAACAGTTTTTTAACCCCTTGATTTCATAGTTGCTTTACGCCCTGTAGTTAAAGAATTGAACCTTGGGTGATGCTATCCATTCCTCCCCCAAATTTTCCTTATTCCTCAGGTCTCTTTAAAACTCATGAGATTAGTGGAATTCTCTCAAACACTTATATAATTTTCCCATCCCTTTGAGGAAATTCCCAGGATTATTCTTCCCACAATTTGGACATGTGGACGGTTGATATTTTTTTCTATCATTCTCATTAGATCTCCCAACTTGAAACTTGATCAATGGTTTCTTCTCAACATTTTCATGGTACCATTCACAAAACATCATATCCACTATAATATCATATTGATAAACTTATTCATAACTCCCAATGTTTTGAATTTCTAGATCCTTTTGAAGGTGTGATTATGAACCACTATATAATATATAAATTCTTTTATCATTGTTGATAAAAAACCCAAAGTGTAATTCACAAGGCCTGTAAATTTTTATTTTTATGTCATTACATATTCTGTTTCCTTTGTTTCTTGACCTCTATAAATTCTCACTCTATATTTGAATGATGAATTCTAAGGAAATACTTTTTATGAAATATTATCATGAATCCATACCACAATATCTCTCCAATATCAACCACAGGATTCATGTTCTTAATTAACTCTCACCATTGGTTGACCTCTCTATGAAGAAGATAAATGGATAGAGTTACATTCTCCATCTCAAAATACTTAAGCATTGAAATAATATTATTCATTTCCTTTTCCAACAATTCTGTGATGAATGGATCAGAAGAACCACTAAATGTTGGTGGATGTTGTTTTATGAAGGACTCGATATCTAGTTTCTATAAAATTAGGTGGAGGGGGATGTTAAAAAAATTTCAGGTTATTGTTCATAGCCTAAGAAAGCTGGTTATGCATCACTATTTATTTTGATCCCCACCCCCAAGAAATTTCGTGATGTCATTCAAGAAATCATTACATTATCCCTCACATCGGTTGTTGGCCTATTTTTTCTACATTCCCAACATTTTCTAAAAAATGTAAAGGATTGAATCAAACTATTGTCATCCAGTCATGAATAAATAAATTATTCAATAGTGAATTTAATTCTAAATTCATATCCTCTAGGATCCATATATTTAAATTTTTTTGTAAAACAAATCTTTTTAGATGCTTATATATACATAGTCTCATAAAATGGGTTACTAGTAAGAAACTCATATCTGATTTTGAAAAATAACTAAATTCTGCTTTGATAACAACTATTTCACCCCTTATTTTTCATATATAGATATTACATCATTTAGTACAAAGAAACCTAAAATAATTACACTACTAGGATCCAAATGCCTAGTTTATTTGGACATTAGGACCATTCATACCTTTTACATAATAATACATAAACATTTAATTAATTCATTCCATTTATACAAATTAATATCCACCGTGTTCTCTATAGTACATGTAACACCCCAAGCTTCCACGGTACACGTCTCTTTGAATAATACAATAGCGTGTGTTGTACACAAAATTGAGTTCTGACACACCACAACCAATTAATCTAGCCGTTATGAATAGTAATACACACTTTTTGAAATTATATAAATTTTATTGTTAAAAATGGGCTTTATTTTTAGATTTGGAATATTGAAATTTTCTTAGGGTCAATTTTTGGTATTTTTCTGAAAACATTCAATTTTTGATGAATATTGAAACACACTAAGTTATAGTTTAAAACAGAATTTTTATTTAAAGAATTATTTATTTTATGTAAATTTTCTTATGTAAAAAAGATACATCATACCTATATATGTTCAATGTAATTCAATGGAGTCATTTTATAATAATTTCAGATATATAAAAATTTTATCGAACTTTTTACCGTCTTTTACTCTCCTCCTAGGAGCATTTAAAATTTACATAAAAGATACTTTTACCACATCAGTGAGTTTAATTTCGAAAATACAAGAGAGAAGATTGATATTAGTAAGTAAAATGGGGTTCAATAAGATGAAAATAATTTTTGGTGAATAGTAACTTTTTACTTGTATTTACCAAGGTTAAAAGTAAATAGGGTAATTAATGGTAAAACTGATATTATTATTACCCTAACACATGTTCTAATTATATTGGATAAGTGTAATTAGTCCAAAAAAACATTATGAATAAAATATGATCCATTAGGTCCACTTATATTAGATTAAAACATTTATTATTATTTAATTCAATGAAGAGTTAAAAGTTTTAAATTAATAGTTTATTAAATAAACCATTTTTAATATAGGGTTACACATAAGATAAATTAGATTATAAATATTGACTATAAATCTAAAATTATTTTCTACATAATGGTATTTTATTTAAATTTTTTAGATATTACCTAATTAAATTTATTTATGACACAATGATGACGCAATATTTACCGTATCAATGAAAGATTAAAATATTTGATATTTTAACTTTCCAATTAACTGTAATTAGAGAATTTTTATGAATTTCAATAATTTTCTAGGTTAATAATACAGGTTAGGGTTGGTTAGATGACTTTTTAAGTAATAATCCGGTTATAAATTTATCAAAAACAATATACCAAATAGTGTCAAGATTCACATTAAAGAGTTTTTAAAACAAATATTATATTATTAATTGATATTCTATTCCTAAAAATATAAGGCTCCGAAAAAGGCCCTAAGTAATTTTATATATTTAATTAATGAACCACTTTAGGTTCACTTGGAAGTTTATAGTGGGTTTATTAACCATGTAATATAAAAATACAAAGACACATGGTAAATGTCAAACTATTTAACTCAGAGTTAAATCTAACAGATAAGGTTAATATAGTGACTCAAACCTGTATAAAACTGATTTTTTGAGTGTCTTTCGACCAATACCTACATTATAATTTAAATTTTTTATTTTGGAGCCATTAGAAACCGAAAATTATTTTATTATAAAATAATATTTCTAACTTTTCCTAAGGTGCTCCTCACACCTCTTATAAAATGGCACTCACCCTTCTCACTAATTCACACCTTCAAATCCATTTGGCTAAGCCAAAACGAACCCAAATACCCTATAAACTATCATAAATTAATCCTAGAGGCTTTATTTTTATCATAATCCCAACATAAGGACCCCTTTTGATCAAAAAAGAAGAACCTGAAGAAGCGGTAAATATTTCATCACCTCTTTCAAGTTCCTTTCTTCTTCCACTTCCTCTTTAATTGTTGTTTCCATTATAAAATAATATCTCCAATATCATATATATATAGTAATGTTATTATATATATGGTACAACCATATTCATTATTCTATCCATCCTTTTAATGACATGTCACCATATGTGCGTACGTATGGCTTACAGTCTCCACGTCGTTGTTTAATTGTTATTCAATACATTATTATTTGGATAGTTATAATAATTATATGTAATTGTTTTAAATAGAAAATATAACATGATATAGATTATGTATATATGATATACCATCCAATTATATATTATTTTAATATCAAAATAACGATATTGTTGCTCGTACGTACGTATAGATTATCGTCTCCACGAACGCGATGAGATTCGTTCCCCATCGTATCCATTCAGAACTATTTTTCATTAAATGATCAAAAATAATTTTTAAAGACATAATATCCTTCTGAATATTAATAAGATAAATCTTTTCAATAACAAACATTACTTATGTAACAAAGCATACAAAGGAAAACGAATCATTTAACTCCCAAAACGACGATAATACTAAAATATTATTAACAAAGAAATAATAAAAAATCATATATGATATCATATTAATGTATATGATTCATGTATAATTTAATAACAATTTTTTCACCATTAAACAGGAGTTTAGTCTACCCTCAACCAAGTAAATGAACAAGTTAAGGGTTAATTTAACAATAAATTCATTATCCGAGGTTGTTTATACATAATTATCTACTAGGACCTCATTATCTTCCACATCCATGCTTCTTAAAAATTTATTTCAAAACATTTTTACTATTTACTATACAACGGGTTAAATTAATTTATACCATTATTTGACCTTTTATGTTTTGATATGAATCATTCCGACATTTTCCAAACAAGGTACTTTTGGACATTTTTGACAAATTTAGGGTAAGAATGTTTTTTTCAACTTATACGGTGGGTGCTGTTATTTTCCACCGTTATAACATCGTCAAATATTCCCTTACATGTTTATAAGAATAGTTTCAAATATTAATGTTTTCACTTATAATTACATGAAATTTACTTGATTCTAAAATAGAAAGAGATATTTCTCTAAAAAGGTTTTGATTTCATCTATGTCATCATCCTTTAATTGATTTTAAGTTTGTTTGAAGTTAATTTATTATGATAAAAAAACATCCACATTGTATTGAAGGTTTTGTGATATGTTTGAATATGGATGTATTATTTCATAAAATTTATGGTATATGGATAAGGAATTGACATTTCATATGCCAGTTTTAATACGAATTTTTAGGTTATATTTAAACCGTTTCATATGAGGAATTAATTTGACTATGTAAGTGACAGTTGGAGCCCGCTATAGAACATCAATGCATCAGTAGGTCTCACAAGACAAACTAGTGTCTTTGCACAATTCTTTGACAAAATCTTATTTGTAGTCCTGGCACATGGGCTTGACGATGTGGTTATGAAAGTCTATAATTATGCATTCCATCATTATGAACGTGGAAATTGATATTTCATGTGATTATTCGACAAGTAGAATATCCATGTGAGTATGTAAATGGATTTATTTTGTTTTATATTATTTATATTATGATGAAGTTTATGTAGAAAAAACGTTTGTTTTTGTTTTATACATTGCCTTAAATGATTATGCTTATTTTTTAAAGTTTCCACTATCCTGATATCCATACTGAGCATTTCAGATCACCCCTTTCTATGTTATATTTTTTCCAGGATGGAAAAAAGTATATTATGACTGACCTAAGGGATAATCTATGGGATATCAGTGTTGTCCCTGGAAAAAATGTTTTTGTAGATTTCCATTTTATGATGTAATGTAAACCTTATGAATATATCTAGTACTTCCAAGGATACTAAACTTATCAGTATTTCGTGACAAGATATTTTGTATTCATGAAAATGATACATTATAATGCAACGACTCTGGGATTCTGGGGATGAGGAATTATAGTTGGTATTAGTGGAATTTTTGTACAAACCTTGGAATCTAGATTTATATAATCTCGGATTAGAGCACATTACTGTAAGATAGAATTTGAGGATTAGTATAGAATAACATCCTAGAATTTTGGTTGTGTAGATATTTTGTGAGTTTTCCAAGAAATATATCCTTGTATGGATATGAGCAGGTAGGGGTGGCTCTGGCATAGATTTACCTAGGGGTAAAACCCGATAACACTGCTTTGAGCTAGACTCGAATGGGAACTGGTTCATGACAACGGGGCTTTCCACACTCATGGTTAGGAAACTCTTGGGGGGTATTCATAGGATTATTATCATTTTTTACAAACCATTATGAAGGTTTTATGAGTATATACTTCTTCAAAGAAAACAATTTTTATGATTATGGATTATATCCATAAACTGTTCAATTTTGGTAAGTGTTTTACAAGTTTAGAATTATATATTTCGATTCATAAAATAATCTATTTAATTCCATAATATAGAAATGGCGCATAGTGCAAGTAATGAAATTTTATCAATGTACGCACTCCATGTAGGGATTTCCATCCTACTCAAGATAATTATAGTGGAGCTGGTGATACAACTGGTGTTGATTAGCTTATCACCATACTTGGATAACTCACTTAGGTTATGAATAATAACCTTACCCATATGAAGCACCCTAATCCACAACATGGAGGATAAATGTTAGATTTCATAATGTGGTAACAACCACCAAAATTAAATGGGAGTAATAATCGATTAGTATCTATGCAATTGATAAATTCATTAGAGAAAATATTCAACGCAGTGGGGAGTAGTGAATGGGAAAAAGTTTTCATGGAATTTTACTGCCTCACTAGAGATGCTGATCAATGATGGTCATTAATTCAAAAATTAATGGAAGATGGTGAAGTATAAATTATGGAATAATGGGGGTTTAAAATAAATTCATAGAATTTTTTTTCCTCATGACGATCGAGTGGATATAAAAAGTCAATTTCTAAGTCTGAGGCAAAAGGGGGATGAGAATGTCGAAAAGTATGAATCTAACATTATAAGGATAGCGAGGCTTGCTGCAGATTATATACGCATCCCATTAAGTAATATTGATCATTTCTTTGATTGGTGAAAACCATTTCCCCATCGAGCATTAGTCTCAAAATCCCTCTAATCGTATGAAGATATTGTGTCATATACTACCAAGACATAAAAATAATTCTTTATGTATTACAACTTTAAATCAATGCAAGAGAAGAAGAGATCTGTTGAACACTCTAGAAATGGAAAAAAGGGGAATAAGGGAAAGGTTTAATATCCATCCTGCATTAAATGTGGGAAGAAACACCCTGGTACTTTCCTGAAAATAATGGGAGTCTGATACAAGTGTGGCGAAAAAGGAAACCTAGCTCATGATTTCAACAGGAAGAAAGTGGTTGTCACTATTGAATGATACAGTTGTAGATTAAGGGGGAATAATGAAAAAGAATTTACTATGTGTTGGGGAACATACCTTAGAAAAGGCCATATGATCAAGGCCCATATTATGCTATCACTACTACTGAGGTTGAAGCTCCAAAAGTTGTGGTGGCAGGTAATTTAATGGTTTTTCTCAAGTTTACTCTATGCTTTATTTGATTCTGGATCATCGCATAGTTCCACATTATCCTAGTTTTCAAATAAAATTAGATATTTCCAATTTTATTTAACAAGGGAGTTGTCATCCAAAACTCTTAAGGGAAGTTTCATTTCAACAATCCTTTGTGATCTAGTCCCCATTAGGGCATATAAATGTTCTTTATCTGCTAATATCATCGTCATGAATATGATTGAATTTGATATAATCCTCGGTATGGATTGGATTTCAGACAGTGATGTGGAAATTTATTATAAGAAGAAGGTGGTTACAACTTTTTATGATGATAAGGAGTACCATATATTTATATTAGAAACATCAACACCTAATTATTATCTAGATCCACCCCCAGTAGATCAAATAAATTCAATTATTGGGGAGGAAGAGATTTAGATAATTGTGGGAGAGGAAATTAATGTTACAATAGAGGATGTACCTATTGTTCAAGAATATGTTGATTTGTTTCCAGAGGATTTACATGGACGTCCTCTAGAATGAGAAATTGATTTTTCCATTGATTTAATTCCTGGTTCAAGGCCCTTATCAAAGACCCCTTATAGAATGTCCATTGTGGAATTAGTGGAACTATATAAACAACTATATGAATTGTGTAATAAGGGATTTATTCTCCCTAGTGTTTCTCCATGGGGATCCCATGTCCTTTTTGTTAAGAAGAAAGATGGCTCTATGTGGTTGTACATTGACTATAGGGAGATCAATCCAATAACAATAATGAACAAGTATACTACACCTCGGATTAATGATTTATTTGACCAACTTCATGGAGCTCAATACTTTTCAAAGATCGACCTTCGATCTGGATATCATCAGTTATGTGTGAAGAAGCAAGACATTCTGAAAACAGCATTTCGAACCAGGTATGGGCATTATAGTTTTACAGGAATGTGTTTTGGATTGACTAATGCACCCTCTGTCCTCATGGATCTAATGAATAGAGTTTTCAGAGAATATCCTAATGAATTTGCAGTGGTATTTATTGATGATATATTTCAATACACCAAAAGATATGAAGATCATGAAAATCACTTGCGTATTATCTTGAAGAATCTTATAAGACATGAATTATATGGTATGTATAGAAAGTGTTAATTCTGGTTTCAAGAGATTTATTTTCTTGGCCATATCATCTCTAAGGGTGGAATCTTCATTGATCCTTCTAAGACATGATCAATCCACGAATTTCCAGTACCAAAAAGTATAACTGAGGTACACAGTTTTATTGGTTTATTAGGTTATTATCCGCGTTTCGTCCAGAATTTTATACGATTGGATAAACCATTAACCATGTTCACCTGTAAAGGGTTGAAATTTGTTTGGAAAAAATAACATGAAGAATTTTTTGATTAATTGAAGATAATATTAGTCAATGATCTTATATTTACTCTACCATCCAGGAATTATGGGTTTGTTATTTATAATGATTTTTCAAAGAATGGACATGGTAGTGTCCTTATACAGAATGATAAGGTTGTTTCTTATGAATCACGATAGCTAAAAATTCAGGAGAAAAACTATACTACTCATGATCTTGAGTTAGGAGATGTAATATTTGATTTGATGATTTGGAGACACTCACTATATGGTGAATAATGTGAGATTTATACTAATCACAAGAGTTTGAAGTATATTTTCACATAGAAAGAACTCAACATGAGGCATAGGAGATGGCTTGAACTACTCAAGGATTATGATTACATGATACACTACCACTCGAGGAAGGAAAATAAGGTTGTATATTCTTTGAGTAGAAAATATCTTGGTGTTTTGAACAAGATGAGAGTTGAAAGGGATCATATTTTCATGGATATAGTAATGATGGATATGGGAATAACCATGGATGGTGAAACAGTAATGGGTTTTCCAATGGTAGAAAATCCAATTTTACAGGAAAGGATAAAAAGTTCTCAAGTTTATGATGAAGTGTTTCAAAAGAATATTAAAGATGTGAATGATGGGAGATTGACTGACTTCATATATGAAGATGGAATTTTGAAAATTGGGAAGAGACACTGTGTTCTTGATATACCTGATATAAAAAGTGAATTGTTGGATGATGCTCATAGTTCCAATTTCTATATACACCCTAGGAGCACCAAAATGTAAATAGATTTGAAGGAAAATTTTTGGTGGGACAACATATAGAGGGATATTTCTGATTTTCTGTCATGATGTATGGTTTGTCAACAAGTGAAAGCTGGAAGGCAACAACCTCGAAGAGTCTTGAAACCTCTTCCCATAACTGAGGGGAAATGGGATAATATTATGATGGACATTGTCATGGGACTACCAAAGACTCATAGAAGGAACGATGCAATATGGGTCATTGTTGATAGTCTTACCATGTTAGCACATTTTCTTTCTATAAGAGAATATTTACCACTTGAACGCCTACGAGGAAAATATATTAATGAAGTTGTGAGACTTAATGGAGTACCCCTATCGATTTTTTCTGATCCTGATCCACATTTTACATCAAGATTCTGAAAAATTATTCTGAGATCCCTGTATACTGAACTTTATTTGAGCACTGCCTACAACCCCCAAACTAATGGACAATAAAAACGATCTATTCGAATCATAGAAGACCTGTTGAGATCATTGTCATTTGACTTTCAAGGTATGTGTGATCAATATTTACCTCTGGTAGAATTTTCCTATAATAATAGTTTCCACTCAAGTATTAATATGGAACTATATGATGCATTAAATGGAAAGAGATGTCACACACAAACCTGTTGGGATATTGTTGGTGAAAGAAAACTTGTAGGCCTAGAACTAGTGGACGAAATGATGAAAAAGGTGAAGGTAATACAAAAACACTTCTAAAAAGCTCAATGTAGGCAGGAGAGCTATCCTGATAACTGAATTAAGAATATTGAATTTCATGTAGGAGATCATGTTTTCATAAAGGTATCTCCATGGAAGGGTATTATAGGTTTCAGTAAGGATGGAATTATAAGTCCCAAGTACATCAGACCTTTCAAAATTCTAGAACAAATTGGGGTTGTAGATTACAGTTTGGCAATGTCGCCATGTGTCACCAAAGATCACGATGTATTAAATGTATCACTGTTGAGAAAATACATGCCTGACCAAACGCATGTACTCACCTATGAGGAATTAGAACTGGAACGTGATATATCTTAATTCAAAGATCCTTTCAAGGTTCTCGATACAAGATAACAAGTGTTGAGAAACCGGATGACTCATCTGGTAAAATTTCTATTGAGAAACCATAAAATGGAAGAGGCAATGTGGGAACCTGAGGAACTTATGATGAAAAACCACCTGAGTCTTTTTATGTGGTAATATTATAGAAATTAAAAGGAAAAAATTATTTAAAGTTTGAATGAATGTAACACCCCATGATTCCACATAATGCTTCTAGTTGAAAAATACAATAGTGTGTGGTGTACGCAACTTCGAGTTATAACACCCCACAACCAATCAAACTAGTTGTTATGAATAGTAATACCCACTTGTTGAAATTTTATTAATTTTATCATTCAAAATGGACATCATTTTTGGATTCAGAATATATAAATTAGCTTATGGTTAATTTTTGGTATTTTTGGAAAAAAAATTCAATTTTTGATGAATAGTGAAAACACTGATTTATAGTTTAAAACTGTATTTTTATTTAAATAAATATTTATTTTATTTAAATTTATTTTATGAAAAAATGGATACATAATATCTATACAAGTTCAATGTAATTCATTGGAGTTGGTTTGTAATAATTTTAGATATATAAAAATTTAATTGACCTTTTCACCGTCTTTTACCAACCTACTAAGAAAATTTTTAAATTTACATAAAACATAATTTTACTGCTTCTGTGAGTTGAATTATGAAAATTTGAGAGACATGGTTGATAAGAGTAAGTAAAATGTGGTTCAATAAGAACAAAATAGTTTTTGGTGAATAGTAACTTTTTACTTTTATTTACCACGGTTAAAAGTTAATAGGGTAATTAAGAATAAAAATGATATTATTATTACCCTAAAAAATGTGCTAATTCTATTATATAATTGTAATTAGACCAAAAATAGCCTTAGGAGTAAAATATGATCCTTTAGGTCCACGTAGATTGTATTAGGACATTTATTATTATTTAATTCCAAGAAGAGTTAAAAGTGTTAAATTAAATGTTTATTAACTAAACCATTTTTAATGTTGGGATTCACATAAGATAAATTCGACTATAAATATTAATTACAAAGAAGAACGAAGAACTCTGACCTTCTCCCAATGAAGAACGAAGATAGAAGAACACCTAACTTCTTCAACTTCTTCCTCGAAGCTTCAATCATTGAGAGACATCTTCGACGACCGACTTCCACAACTCTATCAACTAACAATGATTGACGATCAATTGTAGGGGTTGTTTTGTGTAATTCTTCCTTCCTTCTCTCATTTCATCAAATGAATGGAATTGTTGCGATGGATTATAATAATAATTAAAGTTCAAATTTCTTCCCCTTGATGAACCAATTGATATCACCATAAACTCGGAGGGTGCAGGCCAACCCAACATTTCCCGACCCCTCTGTCGATCCTGTTTATGATTGAACATCAGCTTGGTGATGAAGCAATAAGGTGACAGATGTGGTGATGATGAAGGTCGTGCTCTCGTGGCCTCCGCGAACAGCACCGCCCCAACAGCGCTCAGGTGCTCCGGGCTGAACAGTGGTCCTACGACTGAGCCACCCTAGCCACACCACCACCGGCTAGCACCACAAGGTGCATGGCTGCACGCCTCCCAGCCACCGTACCACGTGGCCGCGCGCCTCCCGGCCGCAATCCGTCCTTGTTGCACCCCTCCCGGCCACAAAACCGCCTAGCCGTGCACCTCCCACCCACTGGCCCTCTTTGCCGCATTCCTCCCGGTCGCTGAACCGCCTAGTCGTGCACCTCCCGACCTCCCCGGCCCACGCTGGCCATGCCCTTCCCAAACCGGCTGCCAGCCAGCCTCTGGGCGTGCCCCGCGCGCCTCCCCGAGCTGGACCCATTGCGGCCTCCCTGCCGAGTCGGTGACCCGGCTCCCTCGCAACCTCCCGGCCAAGCCGACATCTCCCCCCTCCTCACGGTTCCCAGTCCGAACGAGCCCCGACTGCGCCCTTTAGACCGAGCCACACCGGGCCACACTCCAAAAGTGCACTGGGCTGAACCGGCCCCAAGCCCAGGCCGGACCGCTCTCGCGGCCTGCTGGGCTGGGCCTAGTGAGATGGGCCAAACCCAACAGGACGAACCACTCAACAGGCTAGGCCAGACCCATCGGGTCAATAGTGGTGACCGAACAGGGTTAGCTCAAATTATGTCAGGTCGGGTTAGTCCGACATGGTCGGACCGGACTCGGGCCCACTATTGACCCTTTACATTCTTTGTCCATATCATTGGCACCGGACGATCGTCTGACGATCTGTCAGAATCATTGGAAATGTTGGACCGTAGATGTCCCTTTGAGTATACCCCACTGGAGATCGGGGTTTAGTTGAGATACGGTCAGGTTGGATCGTACACAAATCCAACCTGGCCCCCGGGACTAAAAGGCCAATAACTCGTTGACCGGTCGTCTGATTGACGCTCCGTCTATTGCGTTGAGACCCCTTTGACGTGGCGAACCATTGAGATAATTTTTCTTGGGACTTCATGTCAGTTGATGTATTGAAACTCGGCTTGAGGAGAGGACCCTCCTGGAATGAAGGATGCTTTGTGCGGAACGCTGTAGCTGGCTATGCCCTGGCAACTATTCCTGGATCATTTGTGGGTTCGACAGCACTGACGACTATTCCTAGAATCAGTGTGGGTTCGATAGCACCGACGACTATTCCTGGATCCAATACAGATTCGATAGCTCTGACTAATGTTCATGGATCCTATATGGGTTCAACAATTCAAGCTTCTATTCCAGAATCAACTGTGGGTTCGACAGAATATTTTTTCCTCAATCTTGTCCGGGTTTGACAGTTCTGATTTCTGTTCCTGCATCCTAGGTGGGTTCAACAGAATAAAACATTTAGTGGCAACATATGATCATCTCTATCTCTCTACATATGTTTTATACCATTGTGATATTATTTAATAACTCTTGTGTTTTACTCATGATTGATATAGATTACAGAATAACTTAGGTGTATGAATGGGCATATACCTATGTAGGGTTATCTGTTGATTTCATACATTGTTGTTTATCCTTGTTGGATTTTGTGAGACCTTGAGGGCCTCATGGTTCCTACTGAGTATTTTTATACTCACCCCAGCATAGGCTATGCCTGTACCTAGTTGTTTTGGATTTAAATGACAGACATCGCTGACCATTACTAAGTGTATGAGGACTAGACGGTACCCGGAGGTGGACCTCATGATGAGTCGATAACCGGAGGAGACTGACGAAAATAGAGTGTTCAGGAGGGTATTTGTACCTACCCTTTAGGTAGGATCCATTGTGGATGATCTAGGAGATTCTTTCCATCTTTCAGTTGTTTGACCCTTATCAGTTGTACATGTACTTTATAGTTGGCCATGTATCTCTGGCCCTTTTACTTTTCTGTACACTTTTGTTATACTGTTTTACATAGTGTTTTTCATCCGTCATGTACTCTATTGTGTGTGTTTTTAGTTATAAAGGCAATTACTTCCCAGATTTATAGAATTATGCCTTTGGTGCTAGTCTTCGGCCCCTATCCTACGGAAGGAAGGCTTGGTGTAGTCATGACACGGGACCCGGGGAATGGGTCGTATCAAATTGGTATCAGAGGAGTCGGTTCTACCACAAAAAAATAGCACAATATTAATTTTTTTCTGTGAAGCAATAATGTTAAGGGTACTGTGTGTGGTTCTCAATTCAAGGAGTCCAGTGTTGGTGCGGCGACTAATGTATTGATACAGCATGACCCTGACCTCTGATTTCCCACTAAGTGCATGAAACACATATTTTGTGATTATTTTGAAGACTCTTCTTTGTGATATCTTTTTAGTTACCTCACCATGTATAACTTATTTACCATGTCACACCTCTTTCATTTCAGGATATCCCAACGTAGATAGCCAGCCAAGGTTCCTAGTTTTGTACGAGATGGAATCCCACCTAGCGAGAAGGCCTTTATGTAGGGTCCTATCATAGCGGAGGCACCAGCGGCACCACTACGCATTGGGCCACCAATGCCACCATCTCTAGTAGTAGAGAGTGCACACCGCCTGAGTGAATTATACGTGTTCCAGTGCTAGAGTATGCTCAGGTACAGGGGAGAGACAGACCCATAGGTAGCTAAGGATTGTCTAGAGGCTGTGGTGAGACTCTTCAGACTAGAAGGGACACCAGCAGACCTTATAGAGATCCTTGCCGCATTTCTCCATCAGGCAGTAGGGGGAAAATGGTGGAGCCTGATACTCTAGGTGCGTGATGAGGCGCCACTTCTCTAGTCATAATTCAAGAGCCTATTTATGGTGGATTTTATCCTAGCCACCCTACGTGTGGTGAAGATACATGAGCTACTACATCTATAGCAGGGTAGCATGACAGTAGCTCAGTACTCAGCAAGTTTCACCGACCTATCATGCTACTCCACATATATGGTGTGGGACCCATTATTCAGGGCCCAGACCTTCAAGCAGGGGACAAGACGAGACATTAGGGCTTAAATGATCTCCCTCATCATCCTTACATTGGTGGGGGTGTTGGAACGAGCCCTCTTAGTGGAGAGTTTCCTTGCTGACTAGTCACTAGCTGTGAGACCATCCACTGGGTGTCATGTAGCATATTCTTCTGCAGCTAGCAGCATATAGATGTCGTAGAGGTCCAAGCAGACCAGACCATCTGGTGGACGACCTCAGGACTCGGGGTCAGTTGTGTGAGTCACACGAGACAGAGCCAGACATTTGAGGAACATGTAGTGTTTCACATGCAGCAGGTAGGGTCACATGGCTCGTGACTGTCCAAACCACCGTACAGATGATCAACATATAGTTGAGGGACCTCCCAAGAAGAGGTAGAGGTTAGATCGAGGTGATCTTCAAGGCATATGTGGATGTGGCAAAGTAGTTGGTCATTCAGCTGGAAATGGATGGCGTTACGAGGTGTTACCACCACCACCACCACATGGAGGTCCTCCCCGGCCATAGGGAGTAGGTGGACAGGGGAGAGCTCAGCTCTAGGTAGTGGAGGCTTATGATCACGGTGCTCCAAAGATGATTCAATGTACATTTTGTGTCTACTCCACCTTGGATGTAGTTCTTATAGACATAGGTGACATTCACACTTTCATTGCCACTACCCTCGTTCGGATCATGGAGATTCTGACGGAGTTGTTGGCTCCATCCTTACGGCTAGAGACTCTTACATTAGCAGACTCGATGATCACATACTAGTTCTGGCAATGTGAGCTTAATCTAGGAGGTGAGAGTTTTGGTTGGGATATCCTCACAGCGGCGTCGAGGACTTAAGACATTATCTTGTGTATGGACTGGTTATATATAGTCTATTCTCAGATCGACTATATTAGGGACAATGTATGGTATTTCCAAATGGACGGGACCACATTTACCTTCACCGACGAGAAGGGAGCTTTCGCAGCACATGACATACTTACATAGATGATGGTGAAACCGATCACTCATCAGTTGGCCTGACATATCCTCGGAGAAATTGATTTGTAGAGTCCGACATATCCTGTAGTGGTGGACCAGAGCGCGGATGTTTTACCTGATGATGTTCCAGGACTACCTCCTCACAGATAGGTGGACTTCTACATTGTCATGTACCCCAAAACGGCACCGATATCTACACTAGAGTATCGTATGTCTCCCACGGAGTATCATGAGCTGCAGGTACAACTAGAGGACTTGCAGGATAAGGGAATCATCCGACCCAGTGTTTCTCCCTAGGTAGCCCCGATTCTGTTTTCCAAGAAGGCGAATGGAAGCTTGAGGTTTTGTGTCCACTACTGTCGCCTTAAAAAGGTAACTGTGAAGAAAAAGTACACACTCTTGAGGATTGACGACTTCTTTGATCAGCTGAAGGGAGCACGGTGGTTCTCAATGATAAATCTCAGATCAGGCTATCACCAGCATAGTGTTATATATGGGGATGTGTAGAAGATGAACTTTAGATGTTGGTATGGCCACTACGATTTCTTGGGTATGCATTTCGGCATAAGAAATTCTCTAGTAGTGTTCATGGGAATCATGAACAGGGTATTCCATCCATACCTCAATCACATTATCGTTGTCTTCATCGACGACATTATGATCTACTCGATTACTGTGGAGGAACATGCCTACCATTTGCAGGTAGTATTGGACACACTCCGAGAGCACCAACTTTATGGTAATCTCTCAAAGTGCCATTTTTGTATCCGATTGGTTCAATTTATTGGACATGTCATGTTGGAGGCTGGAGTTGCAGTGGATCCAACAATGATTGAGGTGGTACTTTCTTGTGAGCCACCCAGGAGTGTGATGGAGGTTCAAAGTTTTCTTTGTTTGGCTAGATATTATCGGAGGTTCATACCAGACTTCTCCAGTGTTTCAGCACCACTATCAGCCTTGACGAAGAAGGAGAAACCCTTCGTGTGGTTAAATAGATACCAGCAGAGCATTAAAGAGATGAGGCATAGGTCAAATAGTGCCCCTATCTCGAGGCTTCCAGAGGAGGGTATAGGGTATGTAGTATACTATAATGCATCAAGGACCAGACTCAGGTGTGTGCTGATGCAGGGGAGAGAAGTGATCAATTATGGTTCTTGTCAGCTGAGAAATCATGATCATAACTACACCAAACATAACTTGGAGTTAGCAGTAGTGTTCTTCGCCTTGACGATGTGGTGACACTATCTGAGGGGTGAGAATTTCATAGTCTACACTGACCACCAGAGTCTCAGGTATATCTTCTCTGACAAGGACCTGAACCTGAGACACCAACGATGGCTTGAGTTCCTCAAGGACTATGAATTAAAGATAGTCTATACTCATGGGAAGGGGAACGTTGTAGTAGATATACTCAGTAGGAGATCTGGTATACGACAACTAGGAGAGGTGACAGAGCAGCTGGCTGCTTTACGTATATCTTTCGGAGACTAAGATAGAGATGATTTCTTTTATACCCTTACAGTCACTCTTCCACTTTGTTGAATCAGGGAGGAAGAGCGTGGAGATGCTGACTATGAGACACAATGTGCTCAGATATCCATAGGGAAGGCACTTGATGGATTTTCTAAAGGTGGGTAGCACATCATCCTCTCCAGAGGACATACTATGGTGTCAGTGTCACTTCAGGAGGAAGTGTAGAGGGAGTTCCACACATCCCCTCTAGTTGTACATCCAAGTGTTGTGAAGATGTATCAGGACCATCAATGACCGCACTGGTTGCAAGGTATAAAGAAGGAAGTAGCATAGTTCGTCTCTCGTTGCCTCACCTATCAGCAAGTGAAGGGGGAGAATCAGGTACCAGCAGGCTTGGTTCAGCCTTTGGAGGTCCTAGAGTGGAAGTGGGATGTGATATCCATGTATTTCCTAATGGGTCTTCCACATACGTCCAGGGGACATGACCCTATCTGGGTGATCATTGACCGACTCACCAAGTCGCCCCACTTCCTACTGATCAAAGAGAAGTGTTCAGTAGAGATATTAGGGAGCCTCTATGTACAATAGATTGTGTGGCTACATGGAGTACCTTCATCTATCGTCTCCCATTGTGATGCATGGTTTACTTCCTGGAAATGGAAGGGGATGAAGGATGCTTTCAGGACACAACTTCGTCTGACCACTCCCTTCCATCCTCAGATGGATAGTCAGAATGAGCAGACTATTCAGACCTTTGAGGAAATGTTGCATGCTTGAGTCCTCAAAATCAGTCGTAGCTGGGAGTATCACATACCTTTGGTGGGGATTTCCTACAACAATAGTTATCACTCCACCATTGGGATGACACCATTTGAGGCATTATACGGGCAACATTGTAGATCACCCTTGTGCTTGAATGACCCTGGGGAGTCAACACTGGTGGGACCAGAGATGGTACGAGCTACCACAGAGAAGGTTTAGATTATACAAGAGTGGATGAAGACTACAGAGAGCAGGCATAAGTCGTATGCTGACATGACACAGAGTCCTCTGGAGTTCAAGGATGGAGACCACGTCTTTATGCGAGTCTCACCACGATGAGGTTTACGGAGATTTGGACGAGGCAAAAATTTATATCTATGTTTCATCTGACCTTTTTAGGTCCTCAGAAGCATAGGCAAGGCAGCTTACCACCTGTATCTTCCATCTCAGTTGAACTGAGTGCATGACATCTTACATGTATCCCAGCTGAGGACATACGTGCATGACCCTTCTCACATCATCAACCATGGGGAGATGGATGTCGATGATGGGGTGACTTTTACAGAGGATCCATTGGAGATTGATGATCGATTGGAGTGTGTCCTTCATGGACGGTTGATACCTCTAGTGCTTGTTTGTTGGTAGAATTGGAATCTCCAGGAGGGAACATGGGACTGGGAGGCTTAGATGTGTGCTCAGTACCCCCATTCGTTACGTTAGTTCGTGTTGTAGATTACGGGGACATAAATCCCTAAGGTGGGGAGAATGTGAAGACTTGAAATTTCTGTGGAAAATTTTTCCATAAATACAAGGGAATTTTACGAGTCTGTGAAAATTGATGACACTTGATTCTAAGGCCCGGTGTGCCCGAAAACAATTTATATTGGTTTTTTCAGGTACCTTCAGTAAACGTATGATTGGGTTTCTATAATTTTTGAACCGGTACTCGAAATTGAAATCTGAGGGAACCGTTGAAATCGTAGTGCCAGTTTTTGCTGAAGGAGACTTTTACCTCGACAGCAGTTGGTCAAGAGTAGAGTATCAATTTTCAGTTTTCATGGAAAGTAATAAAATAAAGTGAGTTTTCACTTTATTTTATTAGAGCCACCATGTGGGTGTTTGGGGGTTGAATCCTCCTAATGGGAGTTGGAGGTTGGACCACCACACCTTAACATCCCATGAAAGGTTATGGTGGTGGGGTCCACCCGAACATATCCTTCCACGATAGGTTACTGCGTGGGGACCACACAGGGCTTAACCACCCTATTGACAGAGGAGAGTAAAACCTATCAACTCTCCCTCATTAATCAGGGAGAGCCTCTTCACGTACCCTAATTAATTCTTTATGCCAACCCCTTGAATTAATTATGGAAAACCTATCTAATTAATTTATTTCTCCATTGGAATTTCGTGCCAACATATAAAATAATAGATAATCTATTATTATTTTTTCTTGTCATTTCTCATTCGGTTGGAACCTTTGAGAGGAGATCATGGGAGAATTAGTGTTATCCAATGAATAACCCCATCTCCCAATAAATAACGAAGAATGATGAACAACGACCTTCTTCGACTTCATCCTCGAAGCTTCAACCGTCGAGAGACGTCTTTGACGACCGCCTTTCGCAACTCCGTCAACGAACAATGATCGACGATCAACAGTAGTGGGTTGTTTTCTATAATTCGTCATTCCTTTCCTCTTCTTCAAATGTAAGGAATTTCTAAAGTGGATTTAAGATTAATTGAAGTTCAACATTATTCCTCTTGATGAACCAATTGATACCAACCTAAACACAGAGGGTGGAGGCCAATCCAACATGGCTCAACCCCTCTTCTGATCTTGTTTATGATTGAACTCCGTCTTGGCGATTAAGCAATGAGGCGACATAAGCAGCGACGACAAAAGTTTGTGCTACCCACGACCTCCGCAAATTGAGCCGCCCCCGTGGCGCTCCAGTGCTTAGTGCCAAACCGCGACCCTCCAGCCGAGACACCACTACTGTACCGGTGCTGGCCTATGCCGCCAGGTGCCTGGATGCCGACACGCCTTACCACATGTCATCCGAATAGCGGCCCTCCTGGCCACGCACTGCTTTGCCGCCGCCGGCTGGCCGTGTGCCTCTTGGCCACTTGCCCACTTGGCCATGCACCTCACAGACTCCAAACCACCTGGACACACGCCTCCCAGCCGCGCAGGCCCCAATTGGCAACAACCTTCCAAAACCGGCCTCCGTTCACGCCTCCCCATGCCGGCCACCTTGCGGCCTCTCAGTCAAACTTGTGACCCAACTCCCTTAGGGCCTCCCGGCCGAGCCGGCCCCCCCTCCCCCCTCAAGGATCCCTGGCCGAACCGGCCCTAGCCACGCCCTCCGGACCGAGCCGCACCGGGCCATGCTCCCATGGTGCACCATGCCGAACCGGCCCCGAGCTCGGGCAGGACCGCTTTCTCAGCCGGCTGGGGTGGGCCTAGTAGGCTGGTCCAAACCCAATGGGTCGGCCCACTCAATGGGCCATGCTGGAACCTTCGGTTAAGCACGGGTCGACTCGAACCAGGTCAACCCAGACTAAGTCAGGTCGGGTCGATCAAACTGGGTCAGACTGGACTTGGGCCCACTATTGAACCTTTACTTTCTTTGGCCATATCTTTGGCACCAGACGTCTATTTGACTATCTGTCTACAATGATGGAAATCTCAGAGCATAGTAGCCCCTTTGAGTATACCCCACTGGAGATCAGGGTTTAGTAGAGATACGGCCTGGTTGGATCGTACATGAATCCAACCGGGCCCCCGGGACTAAAAGGCTAATAACTCACAGACCATGAATCTTATTGACGCATCGTCTGTTGCATTGAGACCCCAATAACATGGAGGACCTTTGAGATACTTCTTATTGATATTTCATGGATGTTGATGTATCGACACTCAGCTTGTGGATCAGAACCTCCCTGAATCAGGCATGCTTCGTGCGGAACCCTATTGCTGGTTGTGCACTGATGACTATTTATAGATCCTGTGTAGATTCGATAGCACTGACAATTGTTCCTAGATTCTATGTGGGTTCGACAGCACTAACGACTGTTCATGGATCCCGTATGGATTCAAATGCTCTGACTACTATTCCTAGATCTAGTGTGGGTTTGACAGTTCTGACTTATGTTCCTTGATCCTATGTGGGTTTGATAGAATAACTGTTCCGGGATCTTGTGTGGGTTTGATAGTTTTGATTTATGTTTCTATATCCTTTTTGGGTCCAACAGAATAGATGATTTAGTGGCTACATCTAATCTTATCTATCTCTCTACACAAGTTGTATACCTATGTGAGCTAAGTCAGTAAATCTTTTGTTTTCTTCATGATTGAGATGTATTACTAGATAAAATAGGTATATGTATGGGAATATACCTATGTGGGGTTATATGTTGATTTCATACCTTGTGATTTATCCTTGTTGGATTTTGGGGGACCATGATGGCCTTAGGGTCCCTAATGAGTGTCGTTATACTCACCCATGCATGGGCTATTCCTGCACCTTGTCGTATTGGATGAAGACGACAAACATTGCTGACCTAGGATGAGTGTACAATGACTGAATGATACCTGGAGGTGGACCACACAACGAGTCAGTACCCGAAGGAGACTGACAGACATGGTGTGGTGAGGAGGTTATCTATACCTACCCTTCAGGTAGGATTCATGGTGGATAATCTAGGAGCTTCTTTCCACCTTTCATCTATTTGTCCCTTTTCAGTAGTACGTATACTATACAGTTGGGATTGTATTTCTAGCCCCTTTTACTTTTTATTAGTCTTTTGTTATACAGTTTTACTTAGTGTTTTGCGTCCAGCTTGTACTCTGTTCTGTATGTTTTCAGTTATAATGGCAATGCCTTCCCAGATTTAAGGAATTAGACCTCGGTGCTAGTCGCCAGACCCTGGACTTTGGAAGGCAGGATTGGGATAGTCACGACACGGGCCCTGTGGAATGGGTCATGACAACAATGATGATTCCATAATTACCTTATAAATCAAAGACTAAAATAATTGATATTATAAATATATAAATAAATGTAATTTGATACTTTATAGGAATTACACTAATTTTCTAAGGTTAATATGACTTTTTTCGGTTGGTTAGATGAATTTTTTTTGAAGTAATAATGCTTTTATGAATTTAGAAAAAACAAAATACCAAATAGTGACAAAATTGACTTAAAATTATTTTTAAAACAAATATTGTATTATTAATTTCTATACTATTTCTAAAAATATAAGGTTTGGATAAAAGTCATAAATATTATTATATATGTCATTAATTATCCACTTAAGGTTTGCTTGGATGTTTATAGTATGTTTATTAACATTATAATATAGAAATACATAGAGATGTGGTAAATGTCAAACTATTTAACAAAGTTTTAAATATAACAAATAAAGTTAATTTAGTGACCCAAACATGTCTAAAACCTATTGATTGAGTGATTTTAGACCCATCCCCACCGTATTTTTTTTTAATAAATTACTTTGGATCCATTAAGAACTAAAAATGATATCATTATAAAATAATATTTCTAGATTTTCCTAAGGTGCCTCTCACCCCTCTTGTAAAAGGCCACTCCCCCTTCTCTCTAATTCACACCATCAATGTCATTAAGCTCGGACAAAAACTACCCAAATACACTCTCAACTATTCTCCATTCATCCAAGAGGACATCCTTTAGTCATAAATCCAACCTAAGGAGCCCTTTTGTTCAAATAAAAAAGAAGAACATGACGAAGAGGTAAATATTTCATCACCTCTTTCAAGTTCCGTTCTTCATCCACTTTCTCCTTCTTTTTTCCATTATAAAATAATAACTCCAATATATTTTATACACTATGATGTTATTATAAATATGGTACAACCATATTAATTATCTTATCCATCCTTTGAATGACATGTCACCATATGTGCGTACGTACAACTTACCTTCTTCACTTCGTGGTGTAATTGTTATTCAATACATTATTATTTGGTTGGGTATAATAATTATGTGCAATTGTTGTAAATAATAAATATAACCTGATAATGATTCTATATATATGATATACCATCCAATTATATATTATATTAATATCAAAAGAATGATATTGTCACTCGTGCGTAAGTACGGATTACTATCTCCATGAACGCGATGAGAATCATTCCCCATTGTGTAAATTAAAGACTAATTTTCATTAGATGATTAAAAATAATGTTTAAAGACTTCATATAATTCTGAATATGAATACGATACATCCTATCCCTAACAAACATTATTTACATAACAATTCATATAATGGAAAATGAATCAGTTAACACTTGAAATGACGATAATACGAAAATATTATTAACAAAGCTATATTAAAAGATCATATATGATATCATATTAATGTAAATAATTCTTTTATAAAAAAATTAACAATTATTTAACCATTATAAAGGAGGTTAACTTACCCTCGACCGAGGAAAATAACAATATAAAGGTCAATTTTATAATCTCTCCATTATCTGAGGTTGTTTATACATAATTATCTAATGGGACCTCTTTATCAACCACATCCATGCCTCTTATAAACGTATTTCAAAACATTTTTACTATTTACTAAAAAATGGGTCAGAGTCATTTATACCCTTATTTTACCTTATATGTTTTTAAATTAATCTTTCCATCAATTCCAAACAAGGAACTTTTTGACTTGTTCGACAAATTTAATGTAAGAATGTTTTTTTAACTTATACAGTGGGTGCGGCTATTTTCTGCTATTATAACATAGTTGAAGCTTCCCTTATAAGCTTATGAGAATATTTTCAAATATTTATGTTTTCTTTTATAATTATGTTACTTTTAAATGATTTCAAAATATAAATAGATATTTCTCAAAAAAGGTGTTTATTTTATCTATGTCAATATCCTTTGATGGATTTTAAGTTTGTTTGAAGTTGATTTATTATTATATCAAAACATCCATATTGTATTTAAGTTTTGTGATATGTTTCACTGTGGATGTGTTATTTCATACCATCAATGGATTATGGATAATGTATTGCGATTTTTTATGCCAGTTTTAATATGAATGTTTATGTTATGTTTAATACTTTTAATATGAGGAATGCATTGGACTTAGTAATTGATGGGTGGAGCCCACTATAGCTCCTCGACACATCTGTAGGTCTCATGATACAAACTAGGTTCTTGGCACATATACTTGACCAAATCTTATTTTTAGTCTTGGTACAAGGCCTTGACTCTATGGTTATGAATGTTTGGCATTATGCATTCCATCATTATGATAGTAGCTATTTATGTTTCATGTGATTATTCAACTAGTAAAATATCCATGTGATTAATTAAATGGAATTATTATGATTTATATTTTCCATATTATGATAATTTTTATATTGAAAAGGATTTTGTTTTAGTTTTATACATTTAATTAAATGTTTATGCATAATGATGAATGTTTCCAATCTATTGATATCCTTACTGAGCATTTGAGCCTACCACTTTCTATGTTATAATATTCCCAGGATGTGAAGAAGTATATTATGATTGACCTACAAGGATAGTATACGGGATCTCAGTGTTTTTGATGGAAACAATGTTGTTTTAGTTTTCCATTTTATGATGTAATGTAAACCTAGTGAATGTATCTAGTACATACAAGGCTACTAAACTAATCGGCCTTTCAAGACTTGATCTTTTTTTATCATGCCAATGATAAATAATAATTCACCCGATATGGTCTTCTAGAGTCAGGGCGTAATAGTAAAAATATTCACCTAATGAAATATATCAAAATAGGGGGTGTGGTAAAATACCAGTAAGAGGATGAATAAGAGACATGAAAAATGGGTGATCATATGAATCATCCTCATAGTACAAGAAATGAAACATAATAATAATCATGAGATGAAACATTGGATAAAGTCATGGAATATGGAAATGCATAAAAATGAAACATCATGTAATAGTGGTCAAATACTACCCAATATTGTGATAAAAGTTATAATAATATTCATTAATATATCACTTTTTCTCTAGAGATTCATCACATTACCCAATAAATGGGTGTTCTTTATAATTTTGTGCACACCTGTAACATCATAACACTTAATTGAGCCATATAATTGTGGTTTCACCCACTACATCATAATATTTACATTATTAAGCATGAAAAATAGATAGTATATCAATCATGGACATGAAATAACATTTATAAAGGAATGAGATTAATTTTAAAAAATAATAAATTTATATAAATTTTAGTTACCAAGAGAAAAAAGAAATAAGATTCATATAATCTATCATTATTGATGAAGAGACAATATCATGAGTAAAAAAATATGTGTTTTTTTTAAATGAAGAGTTCTTTGGGAAAAATTATTCCATTTTTCATGAATCTAGATTGGAAAAATTTATAACCTAGAAAATAAAAGGGTTGGAAAAAATGATATTTATATGAAAATAAAGGAACATCTATACTATAAATGGAGTGGAAGAGAGAAACCCAATAAAAATAAAGATGGGTTTGAGAATACCCTTACTATATAACCAAAAAAATTTCATGCTAATATCATGGGCAATAAAATTGTATTCATTAATTTACATATCTAAAACCTTTTATACATTAATTCGATTCATTATAGTATTATTATGATAATTTATAGTGTTGTTTATATAGTTATAAAGTTTATTTATGTCATTCATGAGTATCTATTTTCTTGGTTCTCATGATCAGTTCTATTCTATATGTGGGTGAAAGTTCATTTCAAATGGTAGTGATTCAATATAATCGAAAAAAATATTATTAATGATAATAAATAAGTGTATTTTTTATTATATGTCTTTTTGTTATATGTTATGAGGATAAATAATTATAATCATTGTTAATGCAGATGATTTAATTTAATTGGTGGATTAATGTAATGACCTAATATTTTTGAATAATAATTTTTTTTCTAGAAAATGTATGTAATATTATTTTTTACTCAAAAAACTATATCCCTTTATTAACAAATTGAGTATAATTGAAATGAGACCGTTAGATTTTGATTGGTATATGACAATTATTGAATATAACTATTGGAAACTATACAAATAATGTTAATATTATTCATTATAAACAGAAATGATAATGTTTATTTTTGTAGAAAGAAGAGTCGATGACCTCATCTACTAGATCAAGGCCATATGAATCCTATTTGTCAGAGTTTGGGAAGGAGGTGGTATGGCTGGGCCTCACTCTAGACTGAGCCCAAGCTGAACATCAACACATTAAGCATGAATGGAATCACTTATATAAGAAGTTCAAGTGGATAGAAATAACAACTCGGGAAATGTTTTCTGAGCCACCCCACGATTCTATCACCATTGTACACCTTACTCTAAGGTACTTTGCCAGCATTTTAATGGATTATATAATGAGGCCTTAGCTACTTTTTGTAATCACTTAGTAAAAAAAATTATTATTTCATCACTGTTGTTTTTATAATATCTTTTCTTTATAATTTATTTGTTTAAGTAAGAAAAATTTGATAAATTGATTATATAAGATAAAAGTATACTTTTCAGAGAATTCTCATACATAGAGAATTAATATGGTAAAATTAAAAAAAAAATTGAATTTCAAACATCAAAATTAACCTAGCCTAATTTATTATAAGTTCTCTAAGTAGTTTCAATTTTGATGAAGAGTATTTTATGAATAGTATTTGAAGAATAGTTTTTTCCATGAATTGTGAAAAAATATTTTATTATTAATTAAATTTTCCTATTAAATGATTTTAAAAAAATATATACATTGTCAAATTTGGGTGAATAATTTCCTTAAATAAGATCAAAAAAATTATTGAATAGTAACTTTACCATATATAATTTTAATATTACACTTATGATTGGTAATTTTACTAACGGAAGGGTAACATTACCTATGGACATATAAATATTTCATAGTCATCTTAAGTAGTAATGTGATATAGTTATGTCATAGTATAAGTAAATAAATATTTTTGAAAATATTCGTTATGTATTAGTATATTATTTATTTTATAAAATTTCAAATGGAATTTATATTAATAAAATGGTGTTCAATTTTTAATTCTATAAGTTTAAAAATGGTTTGGGTGAATTTTTTGGATTTTTCATAAATAGATGAATTTTTAGTGAATAGATAATATAGAGTTTGGGGTTTTTGGTTAGATTAATGACATCATAACTGTTTCATAATTATTTAATGAGAAATATAAGAAGATTTTTGGACTCTTATAGATTAATATATAATTATAGGATTCCCAAGTGACCAATACTATGGGAAAATACCATGTGAAATAACATGGTTTTTGAAATTCCACTAATGAGTTATCTTTTGAAATTAATAAAATATTCCCTCAATTTTTCTATAAATACCCATTAATTAATAAATTTACATTCATTAAAAAATAATTTTCCACCAATTTATAGTAGTTATAACTCACATTTAGTCCTCTCAAGGTTTCCTCAAGTCCCCAAGGTTCCGATCATATAATTTTAGAAGTTAATTTTCAAGGTAAGGAAATTCATAAAGTTCTCTTTCCTTCTGAGTTCTATTTTATGTGGTATGTCATTAATAATTCACTAAAATATTCTTATTTACATAATATTCTTTCCCTATACTATATTATTAGTCAAATTTTAATGTTTTACCTCATTCCAATCACTTTTTAATGTTTTACGAAACCATGATCTATAGTCGCTATGCTACAGAATTGTTTTCTCAAAATATACTTTTTTCTCAATAAATTCTCATATTTTATTTATGTGAATAACCAAAACTATTTCATTTATTTGGATAATCATAGAGGAATAATTATGATATATTTTATTTTGTAATTGACTTATCTAAATCCCTCAATCCTTTCCATGGGTAATAAATGACATTATGATCATGTTTTTAAGCGCATTATAGAACATCATTATTTTGATATGAAACACATTTCTTTTATTTTATATGGGTTATTTATGAAATGTTTTATTAACATAAAATTGGATCACATGCATATAAATACATATTAATGGGGTGACCTGATAGTGCACAAATTAATTGGTTATATAAATTAATCTTACTAGATAACATGTTTTAAATAACTTGCTGAATAACTATGTTAATTTTTATTACACCGTAGGGATGGAACTTGGTTATATGATTATGAATGTATAAATTAAAGGTTGTAAGCACATATTCATGTTATTTTCATGTTATTATTCATGTTACTTTTATTATTGTATTCCACATCCTCTATTTCTCATGTCGTTATTTATTTCATCAATTTCTTATTGATATCACAAGTAAACAGTTTTTCTTGTTTTCCCTTACAGGGACTTATACTCACCATATCCTTTTATATATGTACCTATGTTATGAGATACAGTAATTTAACATAGGATGAACCTATGATGAAATAGTACAAGTGTATTAGAAGGATGATTTTTGTTTTCAGGCATTATGTTCTTGATTTCCATGACACTATACATTTAAGATCCTCTGTTTGTAATATGTAATGAAATGTTATGTAATAAAAAGGTGAAATTTCATAGTTGGTTTCAATTTATAGTTTAGATATTTGTGGAAAAAGGATATGAAAACATTATTAATAACACTTTATAAAATTTTAAATATAGGGAAACTTCCTAGTATTTTGGTGAAATGTTATGTAAGTGGTTTGCGAACTAATTGTTCCTAATTTGTATTTGATTAAGTGGATGTGGCTCTGAAATATATGTATCTTGGGGTGGAACCCAAAAACCCACTTAGATCTAGACTCAAATAGGAATAGATGCAGGAAAAAAAGGCCTTTTTGAACTCCTAGTTTGACACAACTGTGGGATATGTTTAGTACATTAGATGATTTTTATGATTCATTGTGAATGATTTATAGGAAATGTAATTATTGATATTGACTAATATGTTTTAGCTTCATGTATTATTATGTAACAAAATTTTAGATTTATAATATTCTTAGATGAAACATGTTTCTTACTAAGGTTTTATTATACTAAAAAATGGATCGAAATAGGAGGAACTATGTGAATGGTGACCACAATGGTCCATGCATTTATGTCCCTCTGATGGAAGCAGGAATGGATATTTTCATGAGAAAGATGAAAATATGACCCATGTTCTGGGAAATAACATAAATCATGATGAGATATAGATTTCAAAAAAAATGAAACGATATTCTATTGGATTCTTTATGAGTCAATGACAACCAACGTTCAGTGGATCTACCAGCACTTTGATTATAGAATAGTGGATAAACTCTATAAAGAAAATAATTTTTGTACATCATAGTTTTGAACAAGATAGTGTCACTTGGGGTATTAATCTCTTACAAGGAGAAGCTAATTAGTGGTGAGGATTTATTAAAAACACGAGTTCTAGATAGGAGATGTATGCTATGGAGTGGGAAAATCTCAGGTGGATCCTCTTTAATATGTATTTACCTCATTTGATGAGAACAACAATTGTAAGAACCTAGATCTTCTTCTCAGGTATGTTTTCCATTTTATTGGTGTTTTGGAAGAAAAAGAGGATTTTATGGAAATATCATAATTACATGCTATGTACATTATTAATACACGTGATGTACTCATTTACCATGGGTAGCCATGTTCTGGCTGTGTAACTGTCGAGCAGACGGTCGTGTGTGGTTACCAGGAGAACACCTAATGCGGTGGCCAGTAAGGGTAATTATAGGCCATGGACTTTAAAAAGTACATGCCATGTAATTTTTTTCATTAAACATACTGGGATCACATCTGATGGACAAAACAAATATCCTCTCATCCTAGTTCATCCGAGAGTGTCCATATGGCATGGATCTTCACTGAGCCCCCTATCGAGCGTCTATTCTCTTATTTGACCGTTGCGGACTGTGTTAGGATCACCACAATAAACTCTTCCTTCTTCAAGAGCTTTGTTTCCTAATTCCTCCTCTTTCTCATGTTATATCCGGTTGAATATTATAGATGTTTTTGTAGATAAATGGTGTTCATGGGAGATTCAAGGCTTGAAGTTCACTTATAATGAACCTGCAATACTGATGTAGGTGGTTTGTGCCTTTACGTAGAAATCCTTTGAGTTATATGTACAAATGTCTTCAATTCCCTTGATCGGGGTATTGCGTGTTAATAGTTTTTACCCTATAAACATCCTTCTATGATTTTATGCTTGAGTAGAGGATAATTGAATTTAAATAGGGTCAAATTATATTCATTGGGAGTGATTCCTATGCATGTTTTTATTATGACTGTTTGGTTCTACTTAACCTGTTAGGCTGCATTGTTTTTTCCATTCCAAGTATTTTAGGATGGTGTGATTATTTATCTGACAAGTTTTTATGTTGTAGACTATTATACAAGTAGTTCTTGAGGTTTACTTTTTCCACTATGTATTTCTATGCTTTTTGACTTACACACGTCCATGAGAACCGGGTGTAGTAGACCGTTGAGAGAATGGACATGAGGGCTTCTTAGGAGGGTATGTTTTTACTATTACGATGGGAGACCATAGGGGAAATTGATGTAAGTGCTTCCTCAGAGTGTCTATAGTTCCGAGACGCAGGAAACTGGGGGAACGAGACATAAGTGCATCACCAGAGAACCTTTCAGTTACCGATTTGAGACTATATGGGGAATTAATGGTGATTACATCCTCAAAGAGTATGTAATAAAGCGGAACCAGAGGGGTTAGACTATGTGTACTTCCTAGTGGGTCGCTTGTGTTATCTAGGTACGACTAGAGGGGATTAGGCTATGAGTACATCACATATGGTTACATGTTAGTGATTATCTTCTTACTTGATGTGTGGTGTTTGAATGCTTTGAAACTATAGGATTGTTTACTCTTGTTTACTTCATTTTTACTGCATATTTTTCTTATTGTCTACCATGCATATTCAATCACTGTTAGGTATAGAACTCTTGGTGGTTTCCAACTAGGATTTAGTTTAACAACCTATTTGGGTAATGCTTTTGGGCCCAAACATATTATATTGACGCAGGTATAGATAAGGTAAAGAGACCTTATACTTCAGGTACTTGACTACTTTAGAGATGGAGAGGATGGGACTAAGATGAGGCTTTCAATGCTGAGGATTTGTTTACTGTTTTCTTATGTACATTGGTTTAGTATTGTATATCAGCATTGTGACGTGTTTGGATTCTTTTATAGACATATGTATCATGCATAATAATGTATGTTCTCCAGCTTCTTATTACTTTCAGTCTTCGGTTGTTTACTATTGTATTCCATTATTACTACTTCTGATAATGTTATGTGTTTCTCATCTACTATGTTACTCTTCCAATAAGGGAATAATTTCCCCACTATCACACCCAAGATCCTTGATTCTAGTCAGCAGCCTCTGGCATTAGGGGAAATACGCTTGAGGTCGTGTGACCAACTACGTACTAGGTGCCTCTGGGTAGCTTCCAGAACTGAGACATTACAAAGTGGTATTAGAGGAATTTTTTTCACATGACATACTATTTGAAGAAAATATATATGAATAGTAAAGAATATGTACTTGGTAATAAGTTATTCTCGGGAGTATCTAACCTGTGTACAAGGAAAATCCAATCTACATTGTTTATTGCATGTTTTCTAGTTTTTCAATTTTACAGTTGATTTGATTTTAACCATTGGTTGGTCACATGTTTGTGCTATTATTGTTTATGTTATTGAGGTTTTATATCAGTTTCAACCCGATACGATGAGGTTATTCCATCCCATGCATCATATAATACCTTTCTAGGAATTACATGTCATGCATTATTACCATGTCATTTAGGGTGCAATAGTGATATCATGTTGTAGTGATAGGTGATGTGCTAGATATTTATGCGTTTGTGATATATGTATTGATAAAAATACATGTCATTTGATAGGGTATTGGTTTTTAGGGTTTTGTTTGAATGAATTTCAAACATTGGTTCTTGAGGTGTTATGGGCCCTCATGGATCATAATTTTTTGAATTATTGATCTATTATTCTTTTTTATTACATGTATATGATGAAAAGCATAAATTCATGGAGAGTATGGTCCCTCACAGATCAAAATTTGGGACATAAAGATTCGTTTCAGAGTTTTTATTGTTTTTGGTGTAGTTTCTAAGGCATACTATCTGGAAAAATCACGAATACACGGTGTGTAATGTTGAATACACACCATGTGTTCCTATGTTCGGGGAGAAACTGTTTTTCTTAAGTACACGTCGTGTACCGAATTTACATGTAGTGTAGTCTCTTAGAGTGTCTCATACTGTGTGGGCATAGATATAGGTTTTTTAAAACATTGGTACGACACACTGTGTATCGGATGTACATTACGTGACGTAAAACTGTGTTACTGGCTGTGTCTCTAACAACATGGGTCGGTTGAGTATTTTCTAAAACATGTCGTGTCCATATGAAACATGTCGTGCAGTATAGCCTGGGTATCCAGTTGTGTAACAAAAAACATGGGTCGGTTAAATCTTCTTGTACCTGAAAGATCTGGAATAAACACACTTTGTAGAGTCAGTCATGTGTTCTCCCATGTAACTAACTACACAGGAAGTTGAAACCTAAGTAGTACACGCCATGTCCATCTAGAACATGTCTTGTAAGGTGAGTCGTATAATCAGCCATGTGACTAACAACATGGGTCGGTGAAGTTCATATATTACATGTCATGTTTGGAACTAACACTCCATATAGTATTATTCTAGGAGAGCCGTGTGGCTTAGCTGGGTAAGAGAACTCGGGCCGTGGAAGAGGATTCAAGTACACACCATGTGTTAGGACAAAATTTCATGAGTATGGGTTGTTACACGGCCTGAGTTGGTAGAAGTACAAGCCCATGTGATGGCTTAAGGGAACATGTCATGTAGACAATATGCACACTATGTATCTATGTTTTAAAAAGCTTTAATGATTTCTTCCACTTGTTCCCTTCTTACTCTTTTAGATTCCATTCATTAATAATCTTGATCTAATGTATGTGAATGACCTTTCAGAGTCGTTCCACTGAGACGTCCTCTGGTTGTACACCAGTTTCAAGGCGATGATCAGACACTAGACACGGCTGGTTTGGGACTACCAAAAGATCCTCTAGTAGTGCCAGTCTTGGCACCAGCCGTCATTTTTGACATAGGTGTTAATGCAATGTTTCGAGAGGGATTCGTTAGTTTCATGAAGACCTTCCGATGAGTACCGTATCCTACCCCTTTTATGGTAGAGTTGGCATGGGTCTCTCAGCAGCAGCATCCACCCACTTTCACTAGGAAAGGAAGACCTCAAGCTGCAGGGTCATGGTTTGAAGCCATGCTTCCCGTCTTCGAGCTTCTAGAGACACCTCCAGAGATGTTGGTGAAACTCACGACATACATGCTTCGAGATTCCACCAAGAGATTGTGGGATGTGATCTCATAGGTGGGACACCAGCAGGTTATTGCTTGGGATGACTTCCAGTGTGATTTTTATGACTAATTCTATCCATAGAACTTGAGGGCCTATAAACCCCAAGAGTTCATGACTCTGAAGTAGGGTACTCTTTAAGTTATGTAGTATTCTTCTCGTTCGACTAAGCTGTAGTGATTTATGACTATTCATATAGTTGATGGGTTATTTCATGCAATGAAGTTTGTGGATGCTCACAAGAATGACATCCAACATCTAGTGAACATATTATGGTTGACTTCAATCACATCTATTGACAACCAGGAGTTGATCATAGAGAGAAATTTGAGGGATTCTAGAGTTGTGAGCCAGGGCAGTTCGACATACGGAGTTATTATCCCTCCCACTGACAGTAGGAATCACCACATGGGGACTTCGCGTGGTGATCCAAAGAGGCAAGACACTTATTTTGGTATCCAAGTAGTGTGCTACCAGTTCAGGAAGAGTGGGAATATGAGGCCACCTTGCATGAGATACCCAGTAGAGTTCCGATAATATAGAAAAATGGGTCATTTTCAGCGTTTCTCTCAGATCTTCTACCCAGAAGATGGTGATAGGGGGTCTTCAATGACTCCTCAATTAAGAGAATCCCCACAAGTTTCTCATCATTATGTGATCTAGAGTTCTTTTAGCCATTCTGGCCGAGATGGATTTTGTGGTCATGGTAGTTAGTCACCAGCTATTCAACAGAAATAGGGTAGATCAGCTTAGAGTGGTCAGGATGGGTCACAGGGATGCGATGCAGGTCAGACTTTTGTAGTGGAATAGACCCACCATGAACAGGATCCCAGACCCTCTACATTTCAAGGTACGATCCTAGATGCCTCAGTTTTAGCTTCTTCTCTTTTTGATATATGGGATTCCCATAGCATGATATTTTTTTTCTATTGTAGTGAGACTTGGGCTCTATATATTTAGTTCTATTGATTTATTGATATCAGACACTCTTTTGGGGACTAGAACGACTAATGTACATCATTTCAATGAGTTCCCTATAGAGGATGATGGGTGCCACTTCTTATGGGACATTAATGTCCTAGAGATGATAGGATATGATTTCATTATAAAAATGGATGGTCACTTCCATTCTAGGAAGTTATTAATTGTTATTGATGTAGGGTGATTTTCATATCACTAAACAGAATATTGTTTCGTCATAATAGATAATGGTATGTCCAGGAGATTAGAGGAGGAACCGAGCATCATGGGTTGTGATGAGTTACAACATAGATTGCTAGTATCTACCTGGATGACCTGGGGACTTCCAAGATGGAATTTCCTCTAGTGGTGGATCGTTTCAGTGATTTCATTCCAAATGACCTTTCAAGTTTGCCTCTGGAGTGAGAGTTGGTCTTTTCTATTGAGCTTCTACCAAGAGCAGCACCGGTGCCCAACCCTTCTTATAGGATGGCTACACTAGAGTTACAAAAGCTTGGGAGGTAGTTGGAGGAGTTGCAGGAAAAGGGTTTTAGTCGACCCAGTACTTCTCCTTGGGGTTTTCATGTTCTGTTTACGAAGAAGGGGGACGATACCATCAGATATTGCATGGATTATTGGATGTTGAACCAGATGATGGTCATGAACCGATACCCCATACCGGGGATTGATGATCTCTTTGATTAGCTTCAAGGAGACTAGGTGTTCTCGAAGATAGACTTGAGATCCGGTTACCATTAGTTGTGTGTTAGTCCATCTGATATACCTATTACTTCTATTCAAAGTAGGTATGGTCTATATGAGTATGTGGTTATGTTGTTCGGTCCCACGAATGCGCCGGCAGTGTTCATGGTACTGATGAACCAAGTGTTCAATCCATACATGGATTCTTTCGTGGTGGTTTTCCTAGACGATATTTTGGTGTACTCTCACACTCGACATGACCATGCTACCCATATTGAGATCAATTTGAGTACACCGAGAGGGAATCAGTTATATTCTAAGCACTCAAACTACCACATTTGGATGGATTAGATTCACTTCATGGGTCATGTAATCTCAGAGACAAGAGTATCAGTAGACCTAGTGAATGTGAGAGTAGTAATTTTCTAGGAGTAGATCAAAAACATATTTATGGTACTGTGTTTTATAGGACTAAATTGGTACTACGGTCATCTAATACTTGACTTTTCACCCTCAGAAGTTCAACTGACAGGCCTGAATGAGAATGGTAAAAAGTTCTTGTGGTCAGATTCTCGTGAGTCAGCCTTTGAAGAGATGAAATAGAGTTTTTCTTCAGCACTGATACTATATTTTCCATAATCAAGAAAGAGCTATACTGTATAATGTGATGCATCAGGTATCTGTCTTGGAGTTGTGCTTATGTAGGAAGAAAAAGTTGTTTCCTTCAGGTCTCGGTAGTTGAGGACACATAAGAGAAATTACCTGATGCATGATCTTGAGTTGGCTGCAGTTGTGCATGCCATATGCTATTGGAGACATAATCTGATGCGAAAGAATTTTTTGGTTTTCACGGACCACAAATGTCTTAAGTATATCTCCACTCATCAGGAGTTGAATTTCAGACAGTGAAGGTGGGTTCCGTACCTTTTGTATTTTGAATTTGAGCTTGCCTACATGCTTGGGAATGTCAACACAGTGGCTGATACATTGAAAATGTGGACTCAGATATAGGTAGTTCAGTAGGCCAACTGTGAGTGATAGCTTATAGCTCTTTTCTTTGAGATGACATTGGAGGTGCACAATAGGAAGGGGTAGTCATATATATCATATGTAGCTGTTACCTCTACTATTTTTGATCGAGTGAAATTGAGGAAACTATCATATTTTGAAGGCCTAGTCCAGAGAGAAAGTGTGATGGGAGAGAACCCCATTTCTGGATGGACCATAGGCAAACATGAGATCTTCCAATTTCAAGGCGCGTGTGGGTGTCAGTAGAAATACGTGAGGAGCTGATGTAGGATTTTAATTTCACAATTTTTCCAGTTCATCCTGGTGTCACAAAGAAGTATCATGATCTACACCATCAGTATTGGTGGCTAGGAATGAAGAGAGATGTTGCTGGATTCATCATGAGGTGTTCCACCTTTCATAGGTGAAGGCATAACATCAGTGGCCTGAAAGGATTTTGCAGTAGTCACCCATTCCTGAGTGGAATTGGAATGATGTAGTGATGGATTCTGTGATAGGTTTTCTAAGATTTTTTTTGAGAGAATGATGTTTTTTGGGTTTTCATTGACAGGATCATGAAGGTTTCTCACTTCTTTCCGATCAAGGAGACTTTCAGTGTTGATGATCTGGGATGGTTGTACATCGATGGGATAGTACATCTACATGGAGTTCCACAAATTTGTTATTTCAGATAGGGATTCATGCTTTTCTTTTTTGGTCTGGTAGGGATTGTAGATGGCCTTGGGTACTTAGATACTTCTGAGTACAACTTATGAATCCCAGAGAGATGGCCAGTCCAAGAGTACCATTCAGGTGCTTGAGGAAATGAATTGTGCATGCATATGTGATTTTGGAGGTTCATGGGAGATGCACATACCAAGTGTGGGTTTTCCGACATCAATAGTTTTCAATCACCAATTCAGATGGATCCTTAAGAGGCTTTGTACGGCATGCCATGCCATTCACCCTTATGCTAGCTAGAGGCAGGAGAGGCAGCAATGCTGGGACCTCGTCTTGTCCAGGAGACCACAGAGCAGATACAGTTGATTCAGAAGAGGATAGCTACTACACAGTCTCAAATGAAGTCTTATATTGATCAGTGGAGATGACCTCTGTAGCTTGAGGTCGGGGATCTGATTTTCTTTCATGTCACACCAAGGTTGGGGAATAGGAGGATTATGAGACAGGGTATGCTTTCACCGAGGTAGGTTAGGCCATTCGAGGGTTTTTAGAGAGTTGGGCCAGTATCATATAGGTTTCAGTTAACTCAACGGTAATGAGCTATGCATGATGTCTTCCATGTTTCTCAACTATGACATTACTTCTCAGACCCATCTAATATTTTTTAACCTATGGAGGATGAATTAGAGGTTTATTCCTCATTCTAGGAGTATCCTATCTGCATTATTGTTCGTAGTAAGAAGGTTCTACATGGCTGATATGTTCCTCTGGTACGAGTGCTATGGAAGCATGGACGAGTACAGGACCAATCATGGGAGAGGGAGGCTCATGTACGATCATAGTGGCTGGATCTGTTTGAAGATTCTTCTTCTACACCGCCTTGCATGGGAAATACTGTGATGAATTTCATTAAGGGGGTAAGTTTGTAAAAACCTTGATCTTCTTCTTAGGGATATTTTTCTTTTTCTAGTTTTTTTAGAAAAAAAGAATTTTCTAGAAATCTCTTAAGTACATGCCTGATACTTTATGAGTACAGGTTGTGTACTCGGTTACTGTGGGTAGCTATGTGTTGGTCGTGTAACGGCCGAGCACAAGACCATGTGTGGTGACCTAGAGACCACCAAATGTGAGGGTCGGTAAGGGAAATTACACGCCATGTACTTCTAATGGGCACATTGTGTACTTTATTATTTTTCATTAAATGTACCAGGATCACGTCTTACAGACAAAACACCTCTCTTCTCGACCTAGTAAATCCAAGAGTGTCTGTACGGTGAAGATCTTCTATGAGACGTTGATTGATCATCCGTTCTCTGATTGTAAAGTCTTTGATTGAATTGGGATCGTCTCGGTAGTATTTTCCTTCTTTTAGAGCTTCTTTTGTTGATTCCTCATCTTTCTCATGTAATATCTGGTTGAATATTTTAGATGTTTTTGTAGATATATAGTGTTCTTGGGAAATTATAGGCTTGAGGTTCACTTATAATGATCATTCTACACTAATTTAGGTGGAATGTGCCTTTTCGTAGATATTCCTTGATTTATATGTAAAAATGTGCCCAATACCCCTGATCGGGTTATTTTGTGATTATGGTTTTAGCCCTATAAATTTCCTGATGTTCTTTTATGCTTTATTATAGGTTAATTGTTTGTGAATAGGGTCAATTTTAATGACTTGGATGTGTTTCCCATGAATGTTTTGTTTATGACTATTTGGTTCTTCATACCATATTAGGCTGCCCTGTCTTTCCCTTGCATAGTATTGTAGGATGATGTGATTATTTATGTGACATGTTGTTATGTTATAGATTGTTAGCCACATAGTTCATGAGGTTTACATTGGCAACCATGTATTTCTATTCTCGTTGACTTACACAGGGCTTTGACACCCTGGTGTAGTTGGCCATAAAGAGAATGGAAGTGAGGTCTTCCCCATAGGTTCTGTTTTTACTATTACGATGTGAGGCCATAAGGGGAATTTACCTAAGTGCTTCCTCATAGTAACTATAGTTCCTCGATCCAGGCCACTGGGGGAATGATATCTAAGTGCTTATCTAGAGTGATTTTTATTTACTGATATGAGACTATAGGGGGAATTGATGGTTAGTGCTTCCTATAAGAGTTTGTGCTAAAGATGAACTAGAGGGGTTAGACTATGTGTACTTCGAAGAGGGTCTCTTGTGTTTGCTAGGTGAGACCAGAGGGGATTAGGCTATGAGTACATATCCAAGGGTTTCCTATTTGTTGTGATCTTCTTACTTTATATGTGGTGTTTGAATGATTTGAAATTGTAGGATTGTTTACAGTTCAGTACTTCCTTGTTTACCGCTTCTTTTTCTTATTGCCTACCATACATATTGACTGACTATTTGGAACATATTTCATAGTTGTTTCCTACTGGGATTTTGTCTCAAACACTGTTTGGGTCATGATTTTGGGCCCAAACATATTATATTATTACAGGTACAGATAAGGTCAAGTTCCCTTCTACTTCATATACATGACTACTTTGGTGCTATAGGGCATGGGACCAAGCTGAGTCTTGTGATGCTGAGGATTTCTATACTGTTTTCTTTCGAACATTGGTTTAGTAATGTATTTCTGCATTGTCGCGTGTTTGGCTTCTTTCCTAGACATATGTATATTGCCTCATTATGTATGTTCTCAATCTTCTTATTACTTGTAGTCTTCCGCTATTTACTATTGTATTCCATTATTACTACTTATGATATTGTTATATATTTCTCTTCTACTGTGTTACTGTACCAAAGATGGAATAGTTTCCATCTATCACACACAAGACCCTCACTTCTAGTCAGTGGCCTCTTGAATTAGGGGAAATTCACTTGAGGCCATGTGACCAACGGGGTACGGGGCGCCTGTGGGTGGCTTCAGGAACCGAGACATTTCAAAAATGGAGAAGGAATTTTTAGATCTGAAGAAAAATAGGAATTAATCTGTGGGATTATATTATATTAACTTCACAAGGCATTCATGTTACACCTAAAATTGTATCATGGATCCTACATGGAAGGTTGAAATTTTTTTCCGTGGACTAAGAACTCATATTCGGAAGAATGTAGCCAGCCAGGACTATGATAGTTATAAAGAGATCCTGCCGAGTGCTATAAAATATTACCTCGAGTTATATGAGACATAGTGGTCAAACAATTATAATAAAAAGAATATATTAATAACGTCATGATTGGGGGGGATCTATGATCACATAATAGGTTGAAAAAAGTGCAACATACCACATGTAATAAATGTGGGAAGAAGAATTCAGGGAACTGCATGCTTGGGAGAGGGAAGTGTAAAAATGTGGAATAGAATGCCATATTTCATGGAATTTTTATAATGAGGTGAAGCCTCATCTTCCCAAATATAATGAAAAAGGGATGCTAGTGCAGGTCCCGTATAACATCTAATACTTGAAGTTTGGATAGCTTGGGAACATTTCCAACATTTCTCCCAATCTAAATGCATTGGAGGGGAATCAACAACACCCTAAATATAGGCCAATGGATGAGGGATTTATGTCTTCTATTACAATAGTTAATGTTGAATCATCAAATTTTATTGTTGTAGGTATTCTTATTGATATCTCAAAGATAGTAATTACTTTGTTTGAATTTAGTTCTATGCATTCCTTTATATCCTCCATGTTTTGATAGAATTTTGAATCAATCCCAGAATAGATAAAAGTAGATTTATTTGTCAATTCTAATAGAGGGATTATCAAATAATCCACAGTATTTTGAAAATCCCATATTTACATTAGTGCTCACAATATTATCGCTAATCTAGTAGTCATTCCCATGTTGGAATTCAAAAATATACTTGGGATAGAGGATCTATGAGTGTATAATGATAATATCAAATATAGAATCAAGAAATATCATTAGTCTTTAATGGGAAACATACATTTATCTTCCAAGGAGAAATATCCCAACCGTATTATTTTGTAGAAGAACCTCCTATAGCCTTCATTATTGAGTTGTTCGGGGATAAAAAAGAAGGAAATGAGTTAATAAGAATAGAAAATTTCAACATATATTAGGAATACATTGATGTATTCTTGGGGAGTTACCTGGACCTCCCACTAAAAGAGTGGTAGATTTATCCAATGAACTTCTACCTTGATCTCATTTGACAACAAAAACCCCATATAGAATAGAAAATATGGAGATAGAGGAATTAATGAAATAACTCAGTGATCTTTTTGAGAAGGGTTTTATGTCACCAATTGGGTCTCCTTATAGGGCTATTGATGTCATTGTGAAGAAGAAGGATGAATCAATGCGTCTATGTATGGATTATAGTGAATTGTATGGGATCACATTGTAGAAAAAAACCCACTTCCATGAATTGATTACTAATTTGACCAACATCATGGGGCTCAATTATTCTCCATGATTTGTCATTGGTAATGTTATAATCAATTAGGGTGAATAAAGAAGATATTATAAAAAATGGATGTCGATAAATATATGGGTACTATGATTTTCTTGTTATTCCCTTCATATTGACTAAATTTCCTTCTATTTTTTTAAGTATTTGACAAATATAGTATTTAAGGACTACCTTGAACACATTTTTGTAGTTTTTAGTGATGATATTATGACATATTCAAAAACGTAGGAGGAGAATGAAGATTACAAAAGGGTTATATTATAGACTCTGAGGAATGAGAGGTTATTTGGAATGTTTTGTTAGTGTGAGATTTGGCTACAGTAGGTTTCTTCCATGAGGAACATTGTAACCTGCAATGGAATCTCAGTTGACACTGCAATGCCAATAGTTATAGAGGAATTAACTCATCGTACAATAGTAAATGAGATTAGTTTTTTCTATGGAATAGTAGGATATTATAGGATGTTTGTGAAAAACATTTCACAAATTTCTAATATCTTAACCAAGTATACTAAAATAGAGATCATGTTTATTTGGGCAAAGGATTTTGATTAATGCTTCCAAGAGATGCAGAATATATTGTTCAATTCACCTATGTTAAATAATCCCTCATGTGGAGAATAATTCGTTATATTTAGTGATTCATATCTGAAATGGATTGGGTGAATATTCAGAGATAATGACAATGTTATTTCATATCCATCTCAAAAGTCGAAAACTCCAGAGTAGAACTATCCTACACATGATCTAGAGTTGGATGTAGTTTTTTTCTCTGAATATATGGAGGCACTATCATTATGGGGAGAAGTGAGATATATACATAGACCATTAATGTTTGAAGTATATTTTCACACAAAATTAATTGAACATTAGATATTACAGATGGTTGGAACTTCTTAAAGACTATGATTGTTTAATAAATTAACATCATTAAAGAGAAAAAAATGTCACTGGCAGATTATACGGAGGAGACCCTGTTGCGTTAAAAATGATGGGGATTCAAAGAGATCGTTTGATCAATTTCCTTGTCAAACTGGAAAAGGGAATTGTATGGAATGTGACATAATCAAACATATTCAAAATTATTACATAACCATCATTACTAGATAAGATCAATAAAGATAAAAAGAAATATCCTTTATTACAGAAGAAAATTGAGGCTGTGAAGAGTGGGATGTATCCTAAGGTCAATATTGATCAAGAAGGAGTACTAAACTTTTATACAACACTATGTATTCCATATTTTCCTGAAATAATGATGGATCTTCTGGTTGAATATTATAGCTCCACATTATATTTTCATCCTTAAAGAAAAAAATATAGGGACCTTCATTATCATTATTATTGAGATAACATGAAAAGCGATATTGCCGACTACACTACTAGGTTCATGGTATGTCAGAAGGTTAGGGTAAAGAGATAGATTTCTAAAGGGGTATTAGAACAACTACCCATACTAGTATGGAAGTTGGACAATATGACTATGAACATTGTCACTCGCCTCCCAAGAACATCCAAAATAAATAATGTGATTTTGTCTATAGTCGACCGTCTCACCAAGAACAAACATATTATCACTATTCAGGAAGAATTATATCTCGATCAACATGCTAGGATTTATGTAGTAGAAGTCGTAAGGCTGCATGTGGTACAACTCTCCATCATTTCTGATTGTGACCAAATGATTACTTCAATATTCAGGTGAAGTCATCAACATGCTCTAGGTACTGAGATGAATATTAGTATGGCCTATAATCCCCAAATTGTTGTCCAATATACAAGGACTATTTAGACACTTGATAAAATGCTGAGAACAATTTCAGTGGAAGTCAAAGGTGGACTGGGTCAAGATCTACCATTAGTTCAGTTCTCTTCAAACAACAGTTTCCACTCGAGCATTAAAATTGAAACCTATGAAGCTCTATATGGAATGCGATGAAGAACATTTACTTGTTGGGATGAAGATTGTGAGAGAAGCAGTATTGGTATAGATCTTGTGCAAGTGATGACAGAGAATATCATACAATCCGACAACACATTAATGCTTCTCAGAGTCAACAGAAGAGCTATGCAGATAAATGTGGAAGGGACATGGAGACTTATGTTTATGAAAAGGTATTCCTCTGAATTTATCAATGGAATTGAGTTATAAGGTATGGAATGAAAGGAAAACTCATCCATAGATACATTTCCCCTAACAAAATCTTTAATCACAAAGGGGTAGTGGCCTATCGTCTATCACTTCCTCCAAATATAGATCATGTTCATGATGTATTCCACATTTCCCACTTTAGGAAGTACATTTTTGACCCTTAACATGTATTGAATCCTATGGTGGTGTAGTTGGAACATAACCTCTATTATTAGGAGCTTCCGGTGGAGATCTTGGATCATATGGAAATGTTATATGCAATAAGACTGCCAACTGGGTTAATGTGTTTTGGATGAACCATGTAAATGATGAAGCCATGTGGGAACCAAAGGATACTATGAGGCAAAAGTACACAAATATTTTCTCTTCTGAGGGTAAGAGATTCAATTTCGGTGATAAAATTTATTAAGGGGGTGATAATTTATTGACCCCAACATTTTGAATAATAATTGTTTCTTGAAAATGTATGATATATTATTTTGTACATACCAAAACTATTTCCATTTTTTAGTGAAGTAGTTATAATTGAAATGAGACCCTTGGGATTCGACTGTTATAAAATCATTAGATAATATGACCATTGGGAACAATACTCATAATATTAAGATTTGTTATCATAAATTGAAATAATAATGGTAATTATTACTGAAAGAACAAAAGATGGCCTCATCTAGTATAATTGGGTCAAACGAAGCACATTTTTATGATCATTGGAAGGAGATGGAATAGCTGGGCATTGCTCCAGACCAAGACCAAGATGAACATCAACACATTTATCATGAATGGAATCTCATAAAAGAGAATTTCAAGATGATATAAGTCACCACAATGGAAATGTGTTCTGTGCCACCCCAAAATTCTATCACCATTTCCCACCTTACTCTTACTTCATATGTATATGTTACAAGGGATTATGTAATAAGACCATATTTATATTGTATAACCCCTTTATATAAATAAAATACTAATTTCATAATTCTTGTTTTATGAATTGATTTTATGAATAAACTATATTTTTAATTAACAAAATTTTATATATTGATTTTAGTAGTAAAAAATTTACTTTTCAATGATTTGTTATAAATGGATAATTATTATGGAAAAATAGACATTCGTTTTGAAATTCAAATGTAAATATTAATGAAAGATGGAGTTTAAGACGTTTTATTAGAGATTTTAATTTAATGAATTGTATTTTATGACTAGTATTTGAAGAATAGTGTTATTCATGAATTGTAAACAAATATTTTATTATTATATAACATTTTCAGTGAAATTATTTTTGAAAATCTGATATACATGGTAGTAACTAGGGTGAAAATTGGGTTCAATAAGATCCAAACAAATTTTTGGTGAATAGTAACTGTACCCTTTGGAATAGTAATTTTACCCATATGAATTATAATTTGACCAATAAGATAGTAATGTCACGTAAGGAAATATAAATATTTTTTAGTTATCTTATGTGGTAATGTGATATAATTATATCATAGTAGAAGTAAATAAAAATTTTAGAAAATATTTGTTAACTATTAGTGTTTTATTTATTTACTAAAATCTAAAATGAAATTAATATTTATAAAATGGATTTCACTATTGAATTATAAACATTGAAAAGTGGTTATGGTGATTTTTTGGTATTTTTTTCAATCATTTAAATTTTTGGTGATTAGTAAAAATAATGTTTTTTGTTATTGGTATATTTGATGACATCAAAACTGTATCGCAGTGATGTAATGAGTATTATAATATTTTTTTCGAATATAATGGTTTAAAATATAATATTACGTGTCCTTTGTGATCAATACCCTGGGAAAACCAATGGTATTGTAAATACCACTAATGATGTATCCATTGAAATTAATAAAACATTCCCTCACTTTTGGAATAAATACCCAACCGTTATTTTATTTAATTTCATTAAAAAATCATTCTCTAGGATTTTCTTCTAATAATAACTCCCAAGGACTCCTGCCATGGTTTACTCAAGCTTCCAAGGTCCCAATCATAGTGTTTTAGATATTACACTTCAAGGTAAGGGAATTCTAAAACATCCCATTTCCATCAAAATTTTCTTTTATGTGTTTGGTCATTCAAGTATCCATACCAAGTTTTTATTTAAATTATATTATGACCCTTCACTATATTATGATTCTTTTATTAATGGGTGATTCATGTCCCCTCTCTTATTAATTTTTACTAAAACCATGTTCCATAGTCGTTATGCTGCAAAATTATTGTCTCAAAATATCTCTCTTTTTCACAAGAAATTATCATATTTTATTTTTGTTAATAAAAAAACATTTTAATTTCTACGGATTTTAATAATGACATAAAATGGACATATTTTATTCTTGAATCTACATACATAAAAACATCATTCTCATTTTGTGGATTATAACTGACATAATGTTTATGTTTTTGTGCACTTTTTAGACCATCAGGATTTTGATATGGAACCGATTTCTTTCATTTTATTTGGGTTTTTATGAAAAGATTTATTATTATATATGTGTCACATATGAAAATAAATACATATTATGATTTCACACTGATAGTTTTCTAATGTATTGTGTAACATCCCAGTTCTGGCTGCCACCAAAAGGTGCCCCATACCCGGATTGTCACATGGACCTAAGAGCTTTTCCCCAAATGTCAGAGGCATCAAAATAGAATAGAGGGAATTGGGTGTGACATTAGTAAAACTAATACATCATTGGTAGATTAATACAGATGAAATAAATAGTAAACTTTAGTGGAAGGGGTAATACCATACAACGAAGTAAACAGCAGAAGACTGAGAGTATAAACAACTTCATCGTATATATATCAATAATGATCCATGTCACAAGTTTCTAGTAAAGTATCCAAACAAGTAAAAAATATATAAATACAATACTGAAACCAAAATAAAGAAAATAGTAAACTCCAACATCATCTCAGACCTTGGCATGGTCCCGTGCTCTGTAGCTAGAACAACAATCATGTACCTAATGTAGAAGGGAAATTTCCCTTATCTGTACCTGAAACCATAAAATCTTTCTGGGTCCAAATGCATGACCCAAATAGTACTTCAGTATAATCCTAGCAGTAAACCACCCAAAAATATATGCTTAAGTTTTAGTGAATATATATTTTAGGTAATAAGAAGAAATGAAATAAAAAACTAAGGATTACTCAAAAGTAAAGAATCCTACAGTTTTCAATTAAATTATTTTACATTTATTAATTCTTCACACCATTGAGAAATGTAACCATATGTTCAACCATAATACATGTATCCACCAATATAATTTATCAAATAGACATCTATAAAGACCACCTAATTATCATGTAATATCAAGCCTAGTCGTGTGCTCTTGATTAGAAGACTCACCACAACCATTCAATTATTCTCAATAAACCTTTGGGAAATCGCCCATGGTCTATCCAATTTTGTTAAAAAAAAGCTCTAATCAAATTCGAAAAACCACTTGGGAAGATCTCATGGTCAATACACATGGGTCCACATGGAATCAAATAATTCATGCATGACCTCTGGGTTTATCCCACAGTCAATATACCCTGGGTCAACATAGTATAACGAATCATAAATGAATTCTGGATAGATCTCACTCTCAATACCCCATAGGTAATAATCTGCACCAATTCTCTCACAGTACGTTGTAAATAAATGTATAAACCCCCAAAGTTTTCCTAGTATATGGATATCACGGTCCATTGGATAATCAGCACACATACAAGATTCATTAAAGGCTCCACATTAAATCCAATCTATAACGTGGATCAACATTAATGAAATCCTAAAAATATGCATCACATATAACCAATCAACTCTCTCATAAACAAATCCAGGGATGGAATTATGGCATGACTCATAAAAATCCAAGGCCAAGTGGCCAATAATCATCAAACTAGGGAATATACCCATGGTGTGTCCCGTAAAAAAGGCAAAATAATATTATACATAGGCAACAACCCTTAATCAATTATCCAAGCAATAAATTTTTTTAAACATGGTGAAAGTCTAAAATATGCAATACCCCACATGTGTATTGGACACATTAAACATATATAATCTGAAGAAAATCAATGAATGGCATAGACCACCTACCTCAATGTTGTACAATGAACACTCCTTAATGTTGTCCTAGAATGAAGCAGATCTTCAAAAAGGGTAAAAATGATCGACCCTTGATAACTCATGAGAGATAAAAAAATCCATAATATATGCTTTTGAGGAAGAGGGAACTCACCAGTGGGAGTCTAATGCACCTGGTGACATCTCAATTGGGGATCAGACGTTGAAACAAGAGGCACTCGATGATCTTAGGTCATACCTCTCTCTCTTGTACGAAACACAGGGAGAAGAATATGTTTCTGGATGTGAGATGTGACTCTACCCTGATATAACAAATAAATATAAAATTACACAATGTGTTCATTTATTGTACATTCCATGTACTAGCCTCAAACATCCCATTATATATGTGGTCACCATGGTCACCCACATAGCCATGTACTTGTCCATTATAGGGTAGATACACGACCACCTGTAACAAAAGGGTACACGACTTTAACTGATGTGTACACATTTTGTACATTGAAAACATCCAATTTCTCCCTTTTTCCTCATGATAAATCCTAAATAGAAATTCATACCAAAAAAATATTATAGTTCATAGATACATCCCCCCTTAAATAATTTCAACCCCTAATTTACTTTCCAATAATAGAAAATAATAATATTCAAACAAATATTCACATTGTGATCGTACATTGGCCTCCCTCTACAATGTATCGACTTGTAAATGTGCATGCAGCCATAACACCCAAACCAGATTAACAGACCAACCATAGAGAACCATCATGCTATGATCCACAATCAAAAGAGGGTTCTCCTGGAATGATGAATCCACCTCTAACTCAATCTAATTGGGTTAAGAAAAGTGATACGATTCTAAAAAAGTAGTGGCGTAGCTGAGAATCGTTGAAGTCATCATGCAAATCCTACTACCTCTGATGAAACTGAAATTTATAGGCCACTGGCCTGACTCTCTCCAAAACCTCAAATTTCCAGACATATCTCATAGAATGCTTACCCTATCTCCTATTCATTATGTCTCCCAAACTCAGGGTGACACATAAGAAAACCATATATCCAACCTCAAACTCTAGAGGATTTCTCTGTCGATCAACATAAGAATTCAGGTGAGACTGTGTAGTAGCCTTCCTCTTTCAACTCAACTCCATCTTCTCAGTGGTGTCTTAGAAAATAAGAGGTCCCATCATATCTTCCTCTCCTACCTCTAGCCTACATAGAGATGATCAGCATGGAATATAGTATAAATCCTCATAAGGTTCCATCCAAATCATCACATGAAAACTCTTATTGTATGCATACTCTACTAGGGGTATTTGTATATCCCAAGAGCCTCTAAAATCCAGGAAACATTCTCGGATCCATTCCTCCGACACCTGAATCATGCACTCTGACTGGCCATCTGTTTGGGGAGGGTATGTTGTACTCAGAAGTACCTGTCTACTCAATGATCTTAGTAGTCCCTGCTAGACCCAAGAAGTAAAATGGGAATCCTTTTCTGAAACTATAGAGTGTAGAACACCATTAAAATTTATAATCACTCCTAATTAAAACCTTCTAAGATAATCAACACTGTAGGTTTCCTTCATCCGAATGAAATATAGAACCTTCGTTAGAAATTCAATAACTTAATTTGTATCATTCAATTAAGGTTTCCTCTGTAAACCAGTCACTAAATCCATCATGAAATCATTAAACTTCCACTATTGTAACACCCCGTGATTTCATAGTACGTTATTTCTTTAAATTAATTCAATAACTTGCACTACACGCAACACTAAGTTCGAGCACACCACGACTTACCAAACTAGCCGTTCAAAAGTGGTTATGGATAATATTAACTGAATTTTAAACTATATAAAATCCTTAAATTTTTTGAATCCATATTATGAGTTTCATAGACATAATTTAAGAACTAATACATTTTTTTCAGATAAAAGAAGGATTTTTAAAAAAATGCAGTTTTACCACCTTTTAATGGTGAACCCATTTTAAATCTAATATTTGAAACTTTTATATATTCAATTTGACAAAAATAAACTTCTTCTTTAGAATCGGGACATAAGAATTTAGTTTTAGTAATTTTTTGGTGTTATTCTGATAACATTCATATTTGGGTGAATAGTGAAAAATTCTACATTTTAACTGAAAAGAAATTTCTTAATCAAAATAATTTATAGTGTTGAATTAAAAAATTTAATGTTTTGGAAGTAAAAATAGATTATTTTTTTACCATTTAATCTCATTCTGGTCATTGTAAGTAATTTCACTTTGAAATTGGACACAAAAAATGTCTATTTTTTGATAGTTAATATTTCTTCAAAATACGCCTTTCGGTTTTGTCAATGGGAATTAATTTTAAATTAATAAATTCAACTTCTAGGTTGAGAATTTGGTAAAATAGACTTCATTATTTATTTTGGAATATCAAAATTAGCTTAGGGTGTATTTTTGGTATTTTTCTGAAAACATTCAATTTTGGATAAATAGTGAAAAAACACTGAGTTATTGTTTAAACCAAATTTTTATTTAAATAATAATTTATTTAATTTAAATTTATTTTAGGTAAAAATAGATACATAATATATATATTTTCAATTTAATTCATTTAAGTCATTTTATAATAAGATTTGATATATAAAAATTTTATCGAACTTTTTACGGTCTTTTACCCACCTCCTAGGAGTATTTGCAAATTTACATAAAACTTAATTTTACCACATCTGTGGGTTGAATTTCTAAATTCTGAGAGCCACGATTAATATCAAGGAGTAAAATGTGGTGTAATAAGATAAAAATACTTTTTTTCAGAATAGTTACTTTTTACTTTTATTTACCACGGTTAAAAGTAAATAGGGTAGTTAAGGGTAAAAAGGATATTATTATTACCCTAAAAAATGTCCTAATTATATTTGGTGAGTTTAATTCAACCAAAAAAAACATTAGAAATAAAATATTACCCTTTAGGCCCACATGGATTAGATTAAGACATTTATTAATTTTTTTAAAGAAGAGTTAAAAGAGATAAAATCAATGTTTAATGACTAAACCATTTTTAATATAGGGTTATACATAAGAAAAATTTGACTATAAATATTCATTGGAAAGATAAAAATATTTCCTACATAATGGTATTATATTTATAATTTTTAGATATTATATAAGTAAATTTATTAATGACACAATGATGATTCAATAATTACCATATTAATGAATGAATCAAATAAATGGTATTATAAATTTTAAAATAAATATAATTTAAAAGTTTTTATGAATTCCAAAAATTTTATAGGGGAATAATACATCTTATAATTGATTCAATTTATTTTTTTGAAGTAATCATGCTGTTATTATTTTAACAAAAACAAATACCAAATAGTATCAAAAATGACATAAAATAGTTTTTAAAAAACATATTATATTATTAAATGATATAATTGTACTAAAAATCTAAGGCTCGGTAAAACGACTTATATAATAATATATATGACATTAATGAACCTATTTAGGTAATATTGTCAGTTTATAGTATGTTTATTACCCATATAGTGTAATAATACAATAAGACACGGTAAAAGATAAATTATTTAACTTAGAGATAAATCTAAATGATAAGGGTAAAATGGTAACCTGAAGTTGTATAAAACCTATTTGTTGAGTGTTTTTCGATCCATACCCACCATAGACTTTAAATAATACATTTTGGATCCATTATAAACCGAATATGAGTTTATTATAAAATAATATTTTAATTTTTTCCAAAGGTTCCCCTCACCCCTCTTATAAAAGGGCACTTCACCTTCTCTCAAATTCACACCTCCAAAGCCATTTGGCTCGGCCACACTCTGCTCAATTACTCTATCGACTATCCTAACATCATCCTAGTGGCCCTAATATATTCATAAATCAATCATATTGAGCCCTTTTGATAAAATCAAATGGAATAACCCAAAGACGAGATAATAATTTCACCAGCCTCTTTCAAGTTCTTTTCTTCATCCACTGCTTCTTTCTTTGTTATTTCCATTATAAAATAATAACTACATTATCTTATATATACTGTAATGTTATTATAAATATGGCAAAACTTTATTCACTATTATATCAATCTTATTAATGATAATGTCACCATGCAAGCGTAAGTAGGGCTTACCGTCACCACGTCGTGGTGTAATTTGTTATTCAACACTATGTTATTTGGATGGATATAATGATGAGTAATATGTATATAAATAATCAAAATAAAATTATAATGTCTCTATAAAATAAATATACCATCCAATTCCACACTATTAAGGAAATTATATTGTTTCTCCTGCGTACGTACGGATTACCGTCTCCACGACATGATGAGATTCATTTCCACGTTCACCATTCATCAACGATTATAAAAATATATATTAACAATAAGTATATAATATATGAAATAATAATTCTACTGGATATATATATATATATATACTTACATATATCTTATTAACTTAGTTCTGTTCAATATGATATGAAAACGGAAACAACGTTTATGTACACGTAAGGACTACCGTCTCCATAAATGGTGTTTTTCATTTCATATATATGTATATTATACATATTTATAATATAAATATATATGATATATAAATCATGTATTTTATTCTGGAAGTATTTAAATATTGGTCTTAGTGACACAATCAAGAGTAACAAGTTAAAACACGTACGATAAAGAAAGCGATTATGACCCGAAATGTTAATTTTACATAGAAATTATTATTAAATGGGTTGTATAAAGTCATAAATAAATCAGGTATGATATCATAAATATTAATATGGTTCTTTTATAACTTCATAACATACTAAAATCTTCATATAGGAGGTTAAAAGTATGATCGACCAAAGGAAAGTTCAAGGTAAGGGTTAATTCCTCAATCTCATTATTATCCGAGATTGTTTATGTGTAATTATTTACTGGGAAATTTTTATTATCCATGTCCATTTTTCATAAAAATGAATTAAAAATGAATATTTTGTGGATTTTTTAAAGTTTATCTTTATCAAGATCATAATTTTAAATTTTTTTATGATTTATATTTCTAAATCATTTTAATTAATGTCCATGTTTTCCAAATGATTTTAAGGACTTATTTATATAGACATGAATGTTTTGAAATGATAATTCTTTTCAAATGATTCAAAGTGCTATGGGACACTTTGATTAAAATATCTATTTTAAATTACTTCCTTTATAAATGTGTGACTTTTAAATGATTTTACAAAAAAGATATTTCTCTCAAAATGTTTTACTCAATATTTTCAACTATGTCAGCATCCTTACTGGATATATTATTTTTGATTGAGGTTGATTTATTATAATACAATATTCCATATTGTATTGAATGAGTTATGATATGTTTGACTATGGATCATCTATTTTTATACCATTCATGGTTTATTGTTAATGTATTGACATTTCGTATGCTAGTTTTAATACGAATACTTTTGTTATGTTTCAACTATTCACATCAAGAATGCAGTGGACTTAGTAAGTGACAGGTGGAGCCCACTATAGCTACTCAATGCATAAATAGGTTTCATGAGACAAACTTGTGTCTTGGCACAAGGCCTTGACAAAAATTTTATTTTTTATCTTGGAACGAGGCCTTGACTATGTGGTAATGATGTCCGGTTTTAGGCATTCTCTTATTGTGAATTTAGTTATTACATGTGATTATTCTTCTAGTAGAATATCAATGACCATGTTTATATGGTAATGATTCATTTATTTTTACCATATTATGTTCAAGATTATGTTTAAAAGGGTTTTTTATTACACAACTTGCATTAAAATTTTATAGCTTCCACTAAATTATTTACCCCTACTGAGCATCTGAGCTCACCCCTTATGTTTTTTTACCAGGATTCCAAGACGTGTATTATGATTGATATGCTGGGTCAAGATAATGGGAGAAATGGAATTCTCAAAGAACTATCTATTTTTTTTATGATTCAAATTGTAATGTAATGTTAATTTATGTAATATATTTTCCAAGACTGCTAAATAGATCGGTCCTTCAGGACTTCATTACTTGTAATCGTGACAATGTATTAAAATAATGCATCATCTATGGGTAACTAGGGTCGGGGCATTACAGTTGGTATTAGAGGAAGTTTAGATATAACCTTGGAAACTAGATTTAGATAAACTCTGATTAGATCACATTACCATAAGAATGACTTTGATAATTAGTATAGAAGAACTTCCTATAATTTTGGTAATGTAATGATTTTTTGATTTTTCCAAGGAAATACAGTTCTGTCTGGATACGAGCAGGTAGAGGCGGCTTTGGCACAGATGTACCTAGGGTTAAAACCCGATAACAATGCTTTGAGCTAGACTCGAACAAGAAGTGGTACACGACAACGGGCTTTGTTGCACTCTTGGTTACGACACTCTCGAGGGATATGCTTAGGATAATTCTCATTTACATTACAAACCACTATGAAAGGTTTATAAGTATATACCTCCTCAAAGATTTTTTTTGTGATTATGGATTATATCCATAATCTATTCAATTTACGTTAGGCATTTTAATTGTCTGGAATTATGAATTGTGATTCATAAACTGTCATAGTGTATGCCATTGTTTTGAAATGGCGCCCAGTAGAAGGAATGAGAACTCCAACAATACTTATGATCCAAAGAGTAAGAATGATCATATCATTCACAATAATAATAAAAAATTTAGAAGGGAAATAGCCTCCCATGTATTCTCAACATATGAAGAAATAGTATCATTTGTTATTAAGATTAGTAAATAATTCTTTGAATCATATGTCATTGAAGGGAAGCCAACGAAGAAAAGGATGGTAGAAATAAAGATGGATAAAGGTAAATAAGGATCTTCCAATATGTGAGAAATGTGGAATGAATCACCTTGGTAAATTCATGAAGGGAATGAGAGTTTGTTATAAGTGTTGAGAAAAAGGACACCAAATATGTGATTTCAAGGGTAAGAAAAAGTTTTCAAATGTAAAATGATTAATCTGCTAGGCATTGAGACACTACGCAAATCAATGTCCCATTCATTAGAGTATATCTCAAATGATGTTATTGGATAATAATAAAGTTATTATACTATCAAATATGAAGAAGAATGACTAGTGTTCTTATGTTGTTATTATAGAATTATTTCATTTGAGTGTTGTATCAATAATATACATGTTATATGAATTATGGAGATAAATAAGGATTGTACTACAGTAAAATTTCATTGTGAATTTGAGATTATATGGTCCGGATACCAAGGTAGTAATTTTGGAATAAGAGATGGTTGATTTTGGTAATTCAGGATGTTGCAGTGTTGTAAATGAATACACGATGAAGGCATTCAGATGTTATTGCCTAAAAAAGATCCTCATTATGTTTAACTTCCTTATAATATTTGGATGGAGAGTTTGGATATAAGTATTTTGGATAATTTTAAAGGTTGGAATGGATTAAGTATGAAATTGGATTCTATTGTTAATGTTATTTTTGGATTTCCATAAAAAGGATAATCCGGAGGTCGGGCGACAAACCGTAATGTCTAGTAAGGCTGCGAGACTTAAACCCGCAATTGAAGGAAGACAAGGGTGTATCACCTATCACTCACCCATGTGATGTCCTGTATTGAATAATGTAGTTTTTTAAAGGGTCTGGTAGTTGGATTATAAATTCAATTTTTTTGGAAACCTAAACGAATAGGATAAATAGAAAATTTTATATGTTCTATTATCTTTTATAGTGAATGATGAGTTTTTGGTAGAAATTAGTTGAAGGAAGAAACTCTACTTGTCAAGTATATATATACATACATACATACATACATATATATTCCTCTTATTTTATGGATATATTAATTATTAAACTCTAGGGAAGGGATCTTAAAACCAAAAATGTGTTATCCTAAAACCTTACGTTTTGTTTAACCGATTGTATTTTAAATCATCATAGATTTGTGGCCTTGAGGCCCACAATTATACAATTGTTTGTGATTGATGACCTCAATCCCTCCCTATAAATATTTACGTTTTCCCTCCAATTATGTGTCTCTAAATTCCACCAAAGTTCTCTTAATCGAGATCATAAATTGGTGGTAACTTTTTCATTCCCCTTTTCCTATTATTAGGAATAAATTTAATTAACCCAATTTCTGATGTGGGTTTTCCCACAACGGAATTTTCTATTTTCAACCTTTTATTTTAAAAGAACAATTTCAAATTGTGAGGACGCAATTTATTGAAGGAGGGAAGAATGTAACACCCCATGATTTCATAGTACATTATTACTTTAAATTAATTCAATAACTTGCACTACACTCAACACTGAGTTCAAGCGCACAATGACTTACCAAACTAGTCATTCAAAAGTGGTTATGAATAATATTAACTGAATTTTAAACTATATAAAATCCTTATAATTTTGGAATCCATATTATGATTTTTATAGACCTAATGTATGACCTAATACATTTTTTTCAGATAAAAGAATTATTTTTTGAAAAATTCACTTTTACTGCATTTTAATGGTGAACCTTTTTTAAATCCAATAATTGAAAATTTTATATATTCTATTTTAAAAAATAAACTTTTTTTAGAATCGGGACATAAGAATTTAGTTTCAATAAATTTTTGGTGTTTTTCGGATAACTTTCATATTTGGGTGAATAGAGAAAAATACTACATTTTAACTGAAAAAAACATTTTTAATAAAAATTATTTAAAGTTTTAAATTATAAAATTTAATGGTTTGGTAGTTCAAATCGATTATATTTTTTCCACTTAATCAAATTTTGGTCATTGTAAGTAATGTCACTTTGAAATTGGACATAAACAAGTGTCAATCTTTTGATAGTTATTATTTCTTAAAAATACGCCTTTGGTGTTGACAATGAGAATTAATATTAAATTAATAAATTAAACTTATAGGTTATGAATTTGGTAAAATAGGCTTCATTATTTAATTCATAATATCAAAATTAGCTTATGTTGAATTTTTGGTATTTTTATGAAAACATTCAATTTTTGATGAATAGTGAAAAAACACTGAGTTATTGTTTAAAACAGAGTTTTTATTTAAATAATTATATTTTTTAAAAAATTTATTTTATGTTAAAAGAGATAAATAATATATATATATAAGTTAAATTTAATTAATTGGAGTCATTTTAGAATAAGATTAGATATATAAAAATTTTATCGTACTTTTTAACGTCTTTTTTCCACCTCCTATGAGCATTTGAAAATTGACATGAAACATAATTTTACCACTTCGGTGAGTTGAATTTTGAAAATCCAAGAGACATGGTTAATATCATGGAGTAAAATGTGGTTTAATAAGATAAAAATAATTTTTGGTGAATAGTAACGTTTTACTTTTTTTTACCACGGTTAAAAGTAAATAGGATAATTAAGGGTAAAAACGATATTATTATTACCCTAACACATTTTATAATTCTATTGGATAAGTGTAATTCGACAAAAAACAACCTTAGAAATAAAATATTACCCTTTAGGTCCACTTGGATTAGATTAAGTCATTTATTATTATTTTGTTTAAAGAATAGTTAAAAGAGTTAAAATCAACGTTTAATGAATAAACATTTTCAATATAGGGTTATACATAATATAAATTTGACTATAAGTATTCATTAGAAAGATAAAAATATTTCCTATAAAAAGGTTTTTTATTTATAATTTTTATAGATTAAATAATTAAATTTATTAATGACACAATGATGATGCAGTAATTACATTATTAATGAAAGAATCAAATAAATGGTATTGTAAATATTAATATAAATATAATTTAAATATTTTTATGACATCCAAGAATTTTATAGATGAATATTACATGTTAGGATTTAGTAAATCTATTATTTTTAAGTAATAATACTGTTAATATTTGAACAAAAAACAAATACCAAATAGTGTCAAAATTGACATACAATAGTTTTTAAAATAAAAGTATATCATTAACTGATATAATGGTCCTAAAAATCTTAATATCGTCCAAAATACTTATATAATAATTTATATGACATTAATGAACCAATTGGGGTTTTATTGGTAGTATATAGTATGTTTATTAACCATATAGTGTAATAATACAAGAAGACACGGTAAAAGTATAATTATTTAACTTAGAGTAAAATCTAAACAATAAGGTTAAATGGTAACCTAAACTTGTCTAAAACATATTGGTTGAGTGGTTTTCGACCCATCCCCACCTTATAATTTAAATAATACATTTTGAAGCGATTATAAACCGAATATTAATTTATTATAAAATAATATTTTATGTTTTTCCAAAGGTGCCCCCACCCCTCTTATAAAAGGGCACTTCCCCTTCTCTCAAATTTACACCTCCAAATCCATTTTCTCCACAAAAATCTGCCCAAATAATCTCTCATCTATCCTATATTTATCCTAGAGACCCTCCTTTAGTCATAAAGCCAACTTAAGGTTCCCTTTTGATCAAATCATAAGAAAGAACCTGAAGAAGAGGTAATAATTTCACCACCCTCTTTCAAGTTATTTTCTTCTTCCACTACTTTTTTCTTTGTTATTTCCATTATAAAATAATAAGTCCAGTATATTATATATAATGTGACGTTATTATAAATTTGGAACAACTTTATTCATTATTCTATCCATCTTATGAATGATAATGTCACAATGCATGCGTACGTACGGCTTACCGTCTCCACGTCTCGTGGTGTAATTTTTTATTCAACACTATGTTATTTGGATGGATATAATTATGAGTAATATGTATATAAATAATGAAAATTACAACATAATGTGTCTATATAGTTAATATACCATCCAATTCCACACTTGTAAGGAAATTATATTGTCTCTTGTGCGTACGTACGGATTACCATCTCCACGACATGATGAGATTCATTTCCACATTAACCATTCATCGACGATTTTAAGAATATATATTACTAATAATATGTAATATATGACATAATAATGCTACTAGAGAGATATATATATATATTTATATATATATTTACTTACATATATCTTATTAAATTAGTTCCATTCAATATGATATGAAAACAGAAAAGTGTTTATGCGTAGTTAAGGACTACCGTCTCCCTAAATGGTGTTTTTCATTTCATATAAATATCTATTATACATATTTATATTCTAAATATATATGATATATAAATAATGTTCTATATTCTGGAAGTATTTAAATCTTGTTCTATGTGATACAGTCAAGAGTAAAAATTTAAAACACGTATGATAAAGAAATCGATTATTACCTAAAATGTTAATTTAACATTGAAATTATTATTAAATGTGTAGTATAAAGTAATAAATGAATTATATATGATATCATATTTAGTAATATGGTTCTATTGTAATATAATAACATAACTCAATCTCCATAAATGAGGTTAAACGTACCCTCGACTAAAAGAAAGTGTATGGTAATGGTTAATTCATCAATATCATTATTATTCGAGATTGTTTATGTGTAAGTATTTACTGGGACATTTTTATCATCCATGAACATTTTTCATAAAAATGATTTCAAAATGAATATTTTATGGATTTTTGAAAGGTTCTCTTTATCAATATCAAAATTATAAATTTTTTAAAAATTTATCATTCCAAATCATTTTAATCACTATCCATGTTTTCAAAATGATTTTAAGGATTCATTTATATGGACATGAAGGTTTTGAAATGATAATTCTTTTCAAATGTTTCAAAGTGGTTAGGGACACCTTAATTCAAAAATATCTTTTAAATTACTTCTTTATAAACGTGTGACCTTTAAAAGATTTTACAAAAAAGGATATTTCTCTCAAACAATTTTACTCATTATTTTCAACTATGTTAGCATCCTTTACTGGATATGATTTTTGATTGAGGTTGATTTATTATAATACAATATTCCATATTGTATTGAATGAGTTATGATATGTTTGACTATGGATGTTATATTTTATAACCATTCATGGTTTATGGTTAATGCATTGACATTTCATATACTTGTTTTAATACGAATGTTTATGTTATGTTTCAACTATTCATATGAGGAATGTTTTGGACTTAGTAAGTGACAGGTGGAGCCTGCTATAGCTACTCGATGCATCGGTAGGTCTCATGAGAAAAACTAGTGTCTTGGGACAAGGAATTGACAAAATTTTATTTGTAGTCTTGGCATGAGGCCTTCACTATGTGTGAATGATGTCCGGTATTAGGCATTCCCTCATTGTGCAATTAGTTATTACATGTGATTATTAGACTAGTAGAATATTCATATGCATGTTTATATGGTAATGTTTAATTTATTTTTACCATATTATGTTTATGTTTATGTTTAAAAGGATTTTTAATTACACATCATGCCTTAAAATTTTATAGCTTTCGCAAAATTATTTACCCTTACTGAGCATTTGAGCTCACCCCTTTCTAGTGTTTTATTTTACCAAGATTCCATGAAGTTTATTATGATTGATATGAAGGGTTAAGATAAAAGGATAAATGGAATTCTCAAAGTACTATCTATGCGGTGTTTTATGTTTCAAATTGTAATGTAAAGTTAATGTATATAATCTATTTTCCATGATTGATAAACTGATCGATCCTTCGGGACTTGATTCCTTGTAATAATGTCAATGTATTAAAATAACGCACCGACTCTGGGTAACTGGTGTCGGGGCGTTATAGCTATAGAATGGGTAAATTCTGTAAAATCCCTACCACTCACTGAGGCTCCACCTTCACATGTTGACATGTGGAATATCTCATAAAAAATCTGTTGCATCCCTCTTCATACTTGGCCACTACAGATGGTGTATATGTAGATTCATCTAGTGACACTCGGATGAACTTCCCAAACAAAGGAAGGAAAATCCCACATCAACTCCATATTATTATATCTCGACACCCATACAAACCCATGAAAATAAAAGAGCTCATCATTGCATATGGTCCACCCAAGAGTAGGGTTCTCTCCTAACACACTCTCAAGTATGACTAGGGCTTATGAATATGAATTCTGCCTCATTCTCACTCGTTCCAGTAGAGTAGAGGTAACAAATATAAATTAATGAAACGTCTGCACCTATCTATCCTAAACTTACAAATGCATCTCAGAGAATAGAGCGATAAGATTCCACTCACTATTGGCCCACCGAACTACCTGTATTTGATTCCTCCTGCTCAACGAATCAACCACTATGTTTCCTTTCCTAGTTATCTAGGAATGATCAATGAAAAAATACGAACGGTACTTAATCCTCCTTTGTTATCTCAAATTATGATCATTCAGAGTAATGTTAAACTTGGATATTTTGTGGTCAGGGAACAACAAAAAATGCTCTCCCAGAAGATATTGTCTCAAACAATGCAAAGGATACAAAACTGTAACTAACATGAGATTGTGCGTCCATTAATTCCTCTCATGTGGCCTCAATTGCCGAGACCTATATGAAATGACTCCTTCCCCCAATATAATAACTTCTCTCAGCCTTATCACTGATGCATCATAGTAAAGAATATAGCTATTTCCTTTCTCTAGAAAAATAAGTATTGGGCATGAATTCAATCTTCCTTTCAGCTCTTGAAAGGATGAATCACAAGAATCTTGCAACACGTACTTTGTACCATTCTTAGTCAGGCCTATCAGCGGCACTGAAAAGTGTGAAATTTCTTGTATGAAGTCATTTTAGAAACCATATATCCCAATAAAACTCTATACCTAAAATAAATTCTTCATATACTCTAATGAAAATATTTCTCTTATATTCCATCAATCTACTAGTACTCTAATATTTGAGATAACATGACCCAATAGGTGAATCTGTTCCATCCAAAAGTATAATTGTGAGATCATATCATATAAATGATTCTCTCTTAGTGTACTAAAAATGATCTCAACATGGGTATCATGGTCTTGTTGAGTGAGAGAGTTTAGAAAGATATTTTCCACAAAGACTACCACAAATTAATCCATTTAAAGATAGACCACTATATTCATCAGTTCCATGGAAACATCTGTCACATTCATGGGACTGAATGGAATAACCATATACTCTTATAGACCATACCTACATCAAAATGATGAATGAGATATATATGATGGTCTAACACAAAACAAAAGATAAACAGATCTCAAGTCAACCTTCGAGAACACCCAGTATCCTTGAAGCTTATCAAAGGGATCATAAAGCTCTGGGAAGGGATATAAGTTATTTATCATCAAATTGTTAATCTTTTGATATTACACGCAATTTATGATGGTATCATCTACCTTCATCACAATTTGGGTAGGTGAACCCCAAGAAGAAGTACTTGGTTAGATGAAACCCTTTTCCTGCAACTCCTGGAACTGCTTCATGATCTCCTGTAACTCAAGTGTATAAATCCTATAAGGAGGAATTGAAATTGGTTCTGCTCCTATCACAACCTCAATAGAGAAATATATATCTCCCTCCAGAGGTTAACCAGAAATGTCACATGAAAAAACATCTATAATACGATCTATCACTAGAGGAATTTATATCTGTGAAGTCCTATGGTCTTCCAGATATAGACAAGAAATATGAGATGTAATTACTAGAAACCCATGATGCTTCGGTCCATCTCTTCTTTCATAGACATCCCATTTTCCCTTATTTATAAAATACCCCCCTCTCTGGTGACATGAAACTCACTCTACAGTGATAATAGTCAACAAAGACCAAGAAAGTGACTAACCAGTCCATTTCTAGAATGAAGTCGATGCCTATCATCTATAAGACATATAGAACCTACACAAAGTGACACCCACAATCCTCACGAGGGAACTCCTTGTACTGTCATACAGTAGCCGTCATAATCCCCAACAGAGTTCCTAGAATCATAAAATCCTTAGATGTAATGATACAGAGTTAAAAAGCTAACCACAATGAATTTAGATATAAAACTATGTGAAGCCTCTATCAAAAAGTGTAGAAGCTAAAACTGGGGAGACAAGAATCGTACCTATAACCATAGAGGTTCTGTGATTCTACTACTGTTGGGTCTGATCCAGTACAAAATTTTGACATTTACCATGATCCTGCAACCCTGTCTTACTAACCTGAGCCGATCCACCTTATTGTCACTGAAACACTATAGCCTGACTACCATGACCATGACCATCTTATTGGCATGAACGGCCTGAAGAACTATAGTTCCCTAATCTAGGTGAAAATATTGGTCATTCTTTTTAACCTAGAGTCATAGCCAACCCCATATCACTAGTAGTTGGTCAGATGTACTAGAAAAAATGAAAATATTGACCCATCTTGACGCTAACTTGGCACTCTATTGGGTCTCTCAGGCACTATGGTCTTGTGTTCCCACTCTTCCCACACTGGTAGCACCTAACCTAGCTACCTTTAGACACATCACTGCTACTGGAATCACAACACGAAGGCTCCCTACTGCGCTTCCTTTTGTCAGTCGAATGATTATTATCCCTCGATGTTGAACATCCCTGGATCACCGCTCCCAACTCCCTCAGATTGTGTTTAGAAATTAGTGCCTCATTTATATTATCTATCACTGAATCCATCCCAATAACTTTCACCTGTTATCAAATTTCATACCTAAAACCATCCTAAAATAACCATTACAAATATAACTCATCACCTCCCAGAATAGGTGTGATGTTCTGATGATCTGTGAAATTAGAATAATACCCCGTCATAGAAAGAGCGACTTTCTCCAAATTCATGAACTCTTAGGCTCGATCGGTCCTCAACATATTGGGGTAGAAGAATTCATATAATGTCCTCTATAACTCCTTTGAATCCATATTCTAATGACCCTCCACCTGTGAGATAACATCCCACTATCTATTTGAAGAATCATATATCATATACATAGCACACTTCACCCTCCTCTTGAGAGGCATCACTAGATGATCATAGATTGAAATCATGGACTCCAACCATGAATATGCATTGTGTGGTTCTACATCCCAAAATTAAGTGGGAGGATACAGCTACTGGAAATCCCGCATTTGATATTATTTAGATGGTGAAGGATGCAGTGTTCCATAAATATTATTTAATATCCTAAAAAATTATTCCTTGATCTATTCGTCATCACCTGTGTCTGGTATAACAACTGGTTCCAAGATAGGCATGATGGGAGGATCTGCTCACAGTCCCTGATCTACAATTTTTATTGTCTGGTCATATCCCTATATCTGGCATACAACCAGATGGCGTCTTATTGGTATGAATCTACAAGGTCAAGTACACACCTTAGTTCTGTATTATCAAGTACAACAACCTATAAGACCATGAAAGAAAAAGGAGAAAGAGAACATTCAAGGATTACAAAACATAGCTACACAGTGTGTATAAACTCTGCATCGCATTTTCCCTTATGCATTAAACATGGAATGTACCTCTGCTAACCCTAGTCATGTAACACCCCTACACATGGCATGTTCCCCTTCTGACAAGATGTGTAATTGAATTTTACCTCCTACCCATGCTCTTTTACATGGATATACAACACTATTCTCCCCTGGGTAACACTACATGGAATGCTTACCGCAGATATGGTGTGCTCTACTTTTCTTCTAACCACTCGTTTCATTAAATACATGGTCCGAGACATGGTCAACTCTACATGGTGTACATGAACTATACACGGTAGGTACAACCTATATTTCATCCACCCATGTTGTTAGTCACACGTCCAGTCACACGGTCCATACAACATGGTGTGTAATCCTAGTACACTACATATTATACTAATGATTCCCTACCCCATGTTTCTATTCACATAGTCAATCACATGGTTTATGGCTACTCTAAGTGTACATATTGAACAAAACATGTACGTATGAAATGTTGTTTCTTCCAAAATAGAAGAACATAGGGCTTCTGTTCATAACCCCACCTGCCATGCTGTCTAGGATTCTGGATAGTATGCCTCTAAAAACACTCTAAATAACCTAAAACCAATAATTTAATCAATTTCATGACATATTGCAACCCGTGGAAGACCATACTCCCATGAATCAATGTCTGAAATAATATTTTACATTAATACTCGATAAAATTCAATTAATGTTGAAACATGATCCACCAAATTCCAATCCAGGAGGGCCCATAATACCTCAGGGACCAAATTTTGGCATCCATCAAAATGAATCATTACAAATTAAAATACCCTATCAATATAGAATGTATTCAATCACGACATCTATCAAAACAGCATGCATATCAATAACAATATATATCATAACAGTAAGAAATCAATAATGTATTCTAAATAACATGAAAATAATGAATGACATATGATCTTTAACAAGCCCCTATTTGATGAGTGAGATAGAATACCTTCATCTCCTCGGGATTCTATATAAATAGAACCACTATGAAATATACAAACATCAAAAAACAAGTGTTTCACTCAAATATGAAATGAAATCATCTGGAACAATTATAAAAACAGATAATTTCAAATAATTGAGGTAACATTTCATATACATGTTCTTGTGTCAGCTAATCCTAGGTAAAACTTATTACAAACTACCTATTCCTTCCAATCCCAATTTATAGGCATGAAATTGTAGAAAAGGATGAAAAAACTCCTTTGATACAGGTTTTTTATGTCCCAGTTCCTGGGGAATCCCAAACGTTCCCCGTACCTGATTGGACACATGACGTCAAGTTCATTTCCCCAAACAAAAGAGGTTATAAAATAGTAGGAAGTTACTTGAGTTTGATTATTGGGAAACTAGAGTGACATTGTTGAAAAAAACCGTAAATAGTAGGTTATGTAGTAATATCATACAACAAAGTAAAATGTAGAAGACAGATAATATAATAATATATAGAATATATGTAAATAATTATTCACGTCAAAAGTATCTATAAAACTAACCAAAATAATTCAAAATGAATGAAATACAATCCTAACACCAAAATATGGAAAATAATAAACTCCAACAGCATCACAAGCCTCATCATGGTCATATGCTCTCCATCACTAACAACAATCATGTACCTGAAGTAGAAGGTTGATTTCCATAATCTCTACATGCAACCATATAATCTATTTGGGTAACGTAGAATGTATCAAAAAGGGTGTTTGATGAATTATAATATTAAACCACCAAAAGTAATGTTGCTAACTATTAGAGAACATATACAGTCGGTAATAAGATGAATTGAATCAATAAACTAAAGAGTACTCAAAAGTAATAAATATTATAGTTTTCAATTACATTCAATTTCATTTATTAATTATTTATACCATTGAATAATGTAACCATGGGATATAGTCGAATCTATGTATGACTAGGTATATTATTAAAAATAGAAATCTCAAAATACATCTTAACAATAAACTTATATAGAGTCCAAGATATCTTTTTTTCTAGGAAGACTCTTCACAATAATTAAATTATTCACAACAACCCTCTGGGAATGCTATCACGGTCTTACCCCTTTGGTTTTAAATATATTTAATTAAATTACAATTTCCACCTGGGTAGATCTCATGGTAAATACCCCTTGGTCAATATGGCATCAAATAATTTATACACGGCCTCTTTGTAGCTATCATGGTCAACACCCCCTGGGTCAACATAGAACAAAAATCATAAACAACCTCTTCATAGCTCTTATGGTCAATACCCCTAGGTTTAAAATATACACCAAGGCCCTAATGGTCCTATATAAATAAACATGGGAACCCCCCTTAGTTTCCTAGTCTATGTCTCTCATGATCTATTCGAATATAATCATGCATACAACATTCATTAATGAATCCACATGAAATCCAACCAATTATATTTCTCAAAATAAATCAATGAATAAAAAGCTGGAGTCACATATATCCAATCCACACCATCCTAAACAACTCAAGGTGGGGAAACATGGTATGCCTCATAAGAAACATAGGCCCAATGACTTATAATATTCAAACAGGGGAACAAACCCATGGGGTTTCCCATAAAAATTGGTATACAATCTTATGCATACAAAACAACCCTTAATCAATCAAGGAAACCATAGGGGGTATTAAATAGGTTATAAATCCAAAATATGCAATACCCCAACATAGGTATTGGGAACATTACACATATATAATCAAAATTCAATCGAATAAAATAAGAAACCAACTACCTTGATTTTGTACGATGAACATTTTTGAATGTCATCCCAGGAATTGGCCTAGAACGACATAGATCTTAGAAAAGGGTAAAATGATCAACCCTCGATCACTAAAGAGAGATGAAAAATCAGGAAATGTCTATCTATGGGAAGTGGGAAATCACCAGTGGGAATCCAATGCAACTGGAATCGTCTTAATCAGATATAGGATGGAAAAAAGGGAGTATCTTGAAGATATTAGGCCGTACATCACTCTGTATTACAAAACATGGGGTGAAGAAAGTGATTCAGGATGTGAGATATATCTTCCCACCAATATAAAAAATAAAAAAATTATACATCGAGTCCATTTAACATACATGATTTGTACTAGAATCACCTGTCACCCAATTTAGACGGTCTGTCAGGTCACCCACACATCCATGTACTCAGCTATTACACAGCCAGTACACGACCACCCACAGAAAATGGGTACACTGATTGTACTCATGTGAACATGGAATAAACTTAAGATTACACAAATTGTACATAGAGAATTTTCAAATTATTATTTTTACTTAATAGAAACCGAAAATAAATAACCATACCTAAAATAAAGATTCAGGTTCTTACATTTAGGTAATGAAATTAATATCTAATGATGACATGTTTTACAATACCATGGAAAATAACCATGGAAATTTTTATAACACCTTGGGAATGATCCTTTGTGAAATGCATATGAATGTCTAAATTTAACGTTTTATGCATATATACAAGTTATAATTAATGTTATATTTATTAGGATATGCCACTTATTCCATTTTGCGTGTCTTTATGTATTTCATAATGTTCATATTGGTATCACAAGTAAACTATTTACCTTGTTTTCCCATACTGGGCCTTCCGCTCACCCTCTCCTTTGATGTATGTCCCTAGGATATGAGATGCAGTAATTGAAATTAGTATGAACCTATGATGATTCCTTATAAGTAGATTATAAGAAGTTTTTATATTTTCAAATATTATGATAATGATTTTGAATACTATAATCTAAAAATTTCCTCTATTTGTAAAATGTATTAAATATTTATGTAATAAAAAGGAGGGATGCCATAATTTATGACCATTATGTTATTGTATCATTTAATTTATCATCATGATAATATATTGGTTCAAAAAAATATAAATTATAATATGTATAATTAAATTTCATTTAATAACAATGATAGTTTTATGAACATCCATGAAGGCGGTATTGTTAAATGAAAATGCATCCTCCCTAGTGGTGGTAAATTGAAACACCACAGATTATAATTTGATTTTATAAATAGAAGAAAACTTGATGAAAATTGATGATGAATTATTTCTCTATAATAATAATATTATATTATATAAATATTTTTATATGTATCATTTCTTTTATAAAGGTTAAGGAAAGAATACCATAATAAATTAAATAAAACTGAAATGAAAATAAAAGTAGAAGAAAGGGGATTTTTTCCTATTGAATTTAACCTCTTTGATAACCTCCTTGGGGAAAGGGTTTTGTATTTTTATAAGATAAATACATCCAATATGTGGGTTAGGGTCTAGGTAAGTGTATTCGGTAGAACATGGACAGGGATCAATGTTTAGTAGTTTTGAGGATAAGATGTGTGGAGGGGTGTTATTTATAATTTATAAGAGACATGTTTTCTCATTATTATATTCATTAGTTTATTAATATGGCTCAATAATATGATTTTTTGAGTGTTATCACAAAATATATTTAAATAATGGAGGATATCTTGAGATTTTGGGCTTAAAATGTCTATACAGTATATATGACTCAATAATTTGTTTATTTTACCTTTATATTAAGTTATCATATTTTTCTATTGACAAAAAATTAATTTATTTCAGAAAGATATGAATTATTATCACTAATTAGTTTTTGAGGTGTAGAATTAAAAAATTTGTTCCATTTTATAAAAATAATTTTTTAAATATAATAAATTTAATTTTTATATTAAATCACCATTTTGATGGAAAATACTAATTTTAAAATTATAAGTGATTTAATAAAATTTTTATAAAATAATTAAGTTCTCATAAAATTATATTGTTATCTTAAGACAAAAAAAATTAGTTTTATAATCTATTTTATGAAAATAAATTTTCATTCAAATAATTATATCAGTAAAAAAATAATAAGTATACATTTTTTTTATAAAAATACCTGCAAATTATTAATAATAATTAAAATATTTAATTTATCATTCTCTGATATAATTATATTATATTATCATTTATAATATTCATAAATTCTATTAATAATTAAATTTATAAGGATATTATTCTTTTGTCAAAATTATTATTCCTAATCATCAGATTTTTATTCTAAAGGTCATATTAATATTCCACTGGGATTGGATCCTTATATTCTAGAATTAACTATTATTTTATTTGTTCTTCATTTATATGGTTTTTAGTCTTTTATTAAATTTATTTAATTTTGTTTATAATATATGAAATTATTATTTGAAGGGGGTTTAGATTGATAAACTTTGGGTCACTATAGAATTAATTATTTACATTAATGAAATAATTTCTACATATATTTTATACTTATATTATTCTGATTCATACATTTCCACCCACTAGGTAGGTTATAAAATATATATTCAAATAAATGTATTTAATGATTCATTTAAACATTAGAATACATTTTGTACATTCAATTTAACATTTTATTCATTTTAAGGTAATAAAAATATTGGTGGTTCTATATTATACTATCCATGCATAAATTTTTTTCATTAAATTTCAATTCCTTTTGAGCATCTCATGAAAATTTAAAATATTTTATTGTGGATTCCAATTTCAATGATAATACTAAAGAACATATTATTTCATATATAATCTATATATATACCTTTATATTTCTACCCATTGTGAATGTGTATCAAAATGAGTTCCTTAATAATTGATTAATACATTGCACATTTAAAACTATGTTTCATTTCATGAGTTTGTGGAATTATAAAAAATTATAATAGCATTATTCCTTTTTACATTCAAAGAAAAATTCATTCCACTGATTGAGTATTTTAACCAGATTGAACATATTATTCTAACGATGAATGACTATGTGGAATTTTTCCTTCTTAATGTATGAAAATATAAATATGTTGGATCATAAGATCTAAAAAAATAATGTCTTGTTATTTCACATGAGTAATAAATAATTTGAAAATGTTGTGATAATAATAATTATAAATGAACCTTATAATGAATTTTTTTTATTTTAATTCATAAATAACCAATAATAATAGATATAGAATGTCTATAATAATTTAAAATTTTAATTATTATACCATTGGATCAAAATAGATTAATTTATTCTACACATACTAAATTTTGAATCCTAAAATATAATTAAACACCCAAATTTAGGATTATGTCAAATTGAAACATAGGTATAACAGTCATATATGTAATTACAGAATAATTTTCCATCTTAATATATATTTCTCAATAAATTCTCATTTAATTATGATTAATACTGATTGTATTGATTAGATATTACTATTACATTGTACCAAAATATGATTTGTTTTCCAAAAAAATATAGAAATGTGTATAGATATAGAATACAAAAGTATGAGTATAGATGAAAAGTTTCTTCTATAAAATTAATGGTATTTCAAATTAATATGTTTTAATTTAATAATATTATCCTCCCACACCTATAATTTATTAAGGTAAATTCCTTTGATTTCTATGGACTTAATTTATGTGGTTTCTCATATACATATACTTCAAACACTGAACATTGGTCTCTTTATTATTTCCATTTATATCACTCAACTGATTTCCATTCTCTCTGTACACGAAATTTTTTTTTATTACCTTCAATTAATAACTAGGGTATTTCATTCCACAATAATCACACTTGGATGTTTTATCCTTCCATTAATTTCCATTCCTCTTTTCTTTCTTCTTAGATTATAGTCACCATCATCTTCTCATGATTTCATTTAAAAATATATAACACCATATATAATTTCATTATCTTTTGGGAACATGATAAATTATCATAATATGATGAAAATATTTTATAGATTAGTTTTCATTAGTGTATTAGATTAATCCCATTAAATAAATAGTAAATATTACTAACTATGGTCAGACATATTCATGAGTCAGGAAACCCTTGTGTTAAATGTTTTTAGAATATATAAAACATGTCTATAGAAAGTGGATTATAAAAAGATAATGAAAAACACTACATGAATCCAAATCTAAAATTTGTAAAAAATAAAGAGTAATTAATGCCCACCTAAAACTGGCCTCCATAACTTCTCTTCTAGATAGAGATTCACCAACATAGTTGGCCTCCATATAAGCATGAGTGATATCCAACAGAACATTCTTACAGAGTTCAACATAATAAATATATGATGGAGGCATTCTCCCTAAAAAATTCAAAGATAGAGTTTTAACGATATGGGAAGAATTAGTAGATTTAGAATCTTGCCACTAGTGCCTCCAATAACAATGGACGTCATATATAATTGCATTAATCATTTCCCACAATCCCACATCAATGGAAAAACCATTACCTATATAATGAATGAAACCACATTTGACAAATATCCATTGAGTGTGGGAGACACCACCAAATAATAGGGTCCTAGTTTACCTAACATTGCCCCATCCAGATTCACATTTAACCATAATATGATCAATATAAATCATCAAATGGAATTTTGTGTCAAGGGATTCATGACTCAACCTATGAGAAAAAATGATTTAAAATAAAATAAACAAGGAATGCATTCTTAATGGAACCTCATTACATTTGTTATGAATCCATGACCTCTAAGTATAAAAAATCCTTTCATGATTTGACATAGGACCTATTGATTTATTACTAGAAATTCTAGAAGTTTAAGACAATAAGAAAAATTTGGAACCCTATATTCTAAAGAAGCTTCTTCACAAGAACCCTTCATTTCCATATTTTATAGATCAGAAAAAATTGTGATGGACAGATTCAGGGCCTTATGAAAATCTACATCCATTATATTGTTGTATTAATACCATGGAAACATTATTTATAAATGTACCAAGAGGTGAAATTTCACATGGAATTTGGTGTCAATATTAATATATCAGTATCATTATAAAGATGTTTCTTGACAGAATCCTAATATGAGAAAAAACAAATACCTACAAATAACAATTTCGGTGAACATTTTCAATAGCATAATTGTTAATGGAGAGAGGCATTGTACTTATTTCACTTATAATATTATTCCACAGTGAACTATTCCATATATTGAGGTTGGATAGTTTTCAAACCATTCACATAAAAAATTTCATATTATTATTATAAGAGAATTTAAGGGAGAGAAATATAGATTATAGAACACACATGTAGTATCCCTGAAAAAATGATGATATTAATATTTTGGAAACAAATTCCAAATTGGGGTCAATAGCAGTAAATAAACATGAATGAAATTTTTCTGATTATTGATTACAATTTCTCCCATTTTAGTGGGAGTAACACATTCCATCAAATTAATAGTAATTATAATACATTTAGTTATATCTAGTCAAAACAAAATCATTATCAAATCACGAATCTCTTTAAAAATAGTTCTAATCCATTTTAAAATTTAAAAAAAGTAAACAAAATAGAGGTTATATCTATGTTACAAGAGAAATTACCACCTATTGAGACATTTGTGTCCCCATCCATTTCTCCATTTGAGAAATGATCATAGAATAAATATTTTCAAGATAAAATCCTACAGATTTTATCTATTGTCAGGGAACTCTATTATAGTATAAATTAAAGTAGTATTTTTTTTCATTCCATGTGTTCTAGAATCCTTGTTATGTTTTCAGATAGTAATTACACGAACAAAAAAAATAACTTATTCAAAATTATTCATTTTCCATAGATTTCAACACAATGATTGAAAATATTTTCAATGCATGATATTTTTTCCCCCTATATGGATAGAATGATGAATATTATTAGCAGAAAAAAATTTCTAAGGGAAAAATATATTCAATCCATTAATTATTTTCAAATATAAATAATCATATACATGTAATTTATGGAAAAAAACTATGTTAATCATTTCCTAGAGAAAGGATAAGGCCAGATTTGGGTACCCCCTTACTAACATTAAGAAATATATAGAAAATCTTTTAGGGAGTTCTAATAATAATATTAGAAATCTTGTAACTTTTCAGATTGATATTGACCATCTTAATTATAGAATCCAGAACACCATAATTTATTAAAATTGAAAAATTAAATATCCATTTTATTATATCAATGGCCCTATAAATTTCATGGTTAAGGGAAAATATATCATCATTGACCTTCCTCTTCATAATAATCACACAATTAGATGTAATGACCAGAAGATTCTAAAAGATCGTTCAATGGGGAAATCCAATATTATGTGACATTATCTAGACTCTAGAAGTATTACCCTACCATGAGATAATGTATATGATCATATTTTTCTGAACTGTGTTTCCAATTTCAAATAACGTAAATTACATTTTATCATGATCTTTTGAATTTTATGGAATCAGAGCAATAAATCTGAAATTATGACCAAAATTCATGGATGCATTTTTGATGAACTCTCTCATGCCATATGATGACCCCCTAAAGCACACATTACAAATTGAACATTATTTTTTGTTAACCCATTCGATCCTACCACACAATTATTGTTTGATAAAAAAGGTATCCTTGACTTCCTTATCCTTGATATCCTTAATTAAAATCATATTTTTCGAAGCATAAATTGTTTTAGAAATATTATTAAGCTTTTTTCATTTGAAATCATCCCCTTTTTATGTGTTTAGGCTTTCAATGTGAGTGACCAATTTTTTTTGAAATATTGCTTTTATATATGAAATTGGATAGATTAATTTTTAGGTAAGATAACCCTCGATTACTTTTCATCTCCATACACATGTAACAAATAAATTTCAAATTTTTATCTCCCTCTTGTAACGATATATTATTTTATTCATTCTAAGTTGATCTTTTATTGAGACAAGAAATTTCATCAACATCAGAGAGTTCATAGATATCGTATATAGAATGGGTAAATGAATTTCTATTTGAATTTTAACAATGTAAATGTTCTTTTTATAAACACTAATATTTTTTTCATATTGAAATAATATTCCAACATACATTACCAGATAATTTTTTAAACATTCATAACCTTGTTGGATATAATTTTAAGTGGGATTCTATAATATTGAAACCAAAATTAATTAATGATAACTTCTCTACATGAAAGAAATATGGGACTTTAATTTTTGGATGTATAAGAAAGGTGACATGACCTTATTTTTATTGTACACATGTCCATCAAATTTAGGTTGTGATCAGAGTGTCATTTCGGAAGGACAATACCAAAAACATCTATTAGATTATTTCATTTATTACTATAAATAATAAATCTATCCAAATTTCTGGATTGCATCACATTGTGTTTGTACTTAATCCATGTGTAGTATTTTCCATCAATTAAAACATCAACTAGATTATATTTTTCAATACAAGATTTGAAATCAGATGCTATCAGCATGTTTATGTAAAAAGCCATTTTCTCATCCGGTCAAAGAATAGTGTAAAAAATCACCCATAGTCACCCATTTATTGGTAATAATATTATATAAAACTTAAATATCTCTCTACAATTCACTATTTTTGAAATAATATTTTGTGTCATCGACAAGGGATAGAGAAATAATAAGTCCTTGAATTCCATTCTAAATGGAGTCAACAACTAATTTTTTCTAATATTGTGAACGATAATACTATCATGCATGATGAACAAGATATTCAGAGCCTCACATTCAGTTGATTTCTATGAGATAAATAATTAGGTAAAGGGATCCAAATCGAAGGCATTCCATTTATAAAATTTCAATTTTTAATATGAAATACATGTCATTATAGTTTTTTGGCCATAATTAAGTGTATAAGGGTTATGATCATGGGAGAGTTCCCAATACCTGTGAGGATATCTTTAAAAACAATTATTTATTAAGAGTTTTGTTTCCTCTAGTTTGTTGTATTCACTTTTATTAAAAACCCTTTTTTCTTCCATATCACTTTTCCTTTTTTTCTTGTCAATTATATTTTTAATGAATTCCTCAATCTCCTCGGAGGGGTCAAAAATAGAATAAGGTAGGGGTTGTTCCTCACTACAATCATACCACATGTGACAATAATGTTTAGTGAAATTACTTGGAGAATAAAAAATTCTAAAATATGCGTCCATGAAGATTTTTCTCTTGGTAAATGTTTTTTCGATAATTTGAAACAAAATTTCTCCCCCACCGGCTAATGTGGAAATTTCAAAATATTATCATTAAATGTATTAAGGGAATCCACTTTTTCCATTCCTTATACATCTTCTTAGGAACCATTAACAACATTTGTTGCCATATGATAAAAAAATCTTCTTCAATTGATTTTCTAGACAATTTAAGAGAGGCCCTGATAAAAAACCAATCCCAATGAAGCTGCTCCATATAATTTTAATATATATATATATATATATATTTCTATCTCATATAATCCATAATAATGATCCCTATATTTAATTTAATTGGAGGCCATCATATATTTTTATATCCCCAAGAATATACACACTACACTGGATTGAGGAGATGACTCAAACTTCCCCACACGAGGTTGTTTTCAACAATTCTCATTCGTAGTTGTAGGAGCATAGGCTTCCCTTTATAAGAAACCTTATAAACCTACTAAATTATTAGATAAACTGAATTAGTATATTGGAACATTGTAATCATATCACTCTTAATGAAGAAATATAACCAAAATACCCATAGAAATAACTTTTAATATATTTATTCATAGAACATATTAAGGATCCATTGAATTGGAGTTTTATCACATCCCCAAGTCATTGTTTTTTTCATGAAATCACTCATCCTTGGTTAATATAATGAGCATCCTTACATGGAATATAATATAAATACCCTTAAATATAAAATAATTCCTTGAACTATATCATGAATAAGTTTCTAAATTAATTAATTTCACCATAAACTCAAAGAAACATTATTTATTTATTTCATTGAACATTACTAAACCATTAAAAACAATTTGTTTCAATAAAAATATCATTTAATCATGATAAAACTATATAAAGAAAATGGGTTCCCTACCTATTTCTTCGATACAAGATAAAAAGGTCAAAAATCGATTAATTCCATGAATATATCATTGAAACATGATTAACACAATGAAAATAAATGGAATCTATAACAACTCCTTGAAACATAATTATCCCTTATGAAAGAAATTTTTCCTTAATAATATATTTGAAAAATTATTAGCCTCTGGAATAGAAAAATTATCCTTGAAAATATCTTTGAAAAAATATTAACTAATGGATAATAAATTGGTTACTTAGAAATAACATTGTAATAATTATAATCTATTCAAAGAGAGAATGAGGATGTTGTTATTAAAAAATATCACTAACATAACATAATAAACAAAAAACATATTGTTGATATAAATACCAATAATGGATTATTTAAATATTTTTTGAAAAAAAAGCATTTTTAATTTTAAAATTACTCATAAAAACTAAAAATTCACAAAATATTGGGAAAATAATTTTATTTTCAAAGTACATTCAAAACATGTTGTGGAATACACATGTAAAATTATAAACATTAGTTATTGAAAATCAGTTCATTTCATTAAATTTAAAAATGAAAATATATTTCTAAACATTTTGAAAATATATTAAATTGTGACTGATTTGGAAGAAGAAAATAATTTTAATTTTAAAATATTTTAAAAGAATATAAAGGATCATGTCAATTGAATTTAAAATATAATTTATTTTTATGAATGAATTTTTTTTAAATCATTTTAGAAATCATGGAGATGTATGTTGATGATAAACTATCTAAATGAATACAAATGACTAGTATCACATAAAAAATACTTTCTAGATGATCCTTCAACAAATAACAAAAAGAAATTAAATATAAATATAAATAATATATTTTTCCTATATTTTTTACATTTGGATATTACATAAATTATGTTCGTCACATATCATTAATAAGGTATAAGATTTCAAGGTCCCATGGGCATGGAATTAATTTTAAAAATATATTTAAGTTATTAAAATAACATGCATGTAGATATCATGAAAAAGATAAATAACACTCTAATGGGTAACATATTTGAAATAAATGATAAATTCTTATTCAGAATCACTAATTTAAATCTGGTCTTGACATAACCATTTTCGGCATCAATCATTTGTGAAAATGTTTTCACAGAAGAATAATTTATAATATTTATTAATAAAAATGATTTATTTTATATTTTTTTATTTAATTAATAAACCTGATATTCTATGTAAACATGGGTTTTCCATAAATATGGGTTTAGATGTATATTTTAGGATTGACATGGAGTATTGGAAAGGATCCTATTGAGGATTATTGGTTAACGATGTCAGATCAGTGTGGATCAAGGTTCTTTAGGCCATCAATGTTCATTGATCTCTCTAGTGACGACATCACATGGAATTTATTCATTAGTGATCAATCCAAAATAAAGATAGGATGTATGATTTTTTGAAATCCCATTCTTTTATATTATCAATATCAAATTAAGATAAATTACATGACCAAGAATTGATTTATATATCGATGGTATACTTAATTGAATGATATTTTTTGTTTGATTAATTTTATCCCTCTTCATTTTTATGAATCTATAACAACAGATCATTGATGAATGGCCATAAAATGATGTTTATTTCATATATCATATGAATTATGGACATATCCCTATTTTTATTTAAAATTCATTATGGTTATTTTCATTGATCATTCTTTTGATTGTTACCTGATATATTCTCATTTTCTGATCGTTATTCATCAAAACATGTCAATGCTATAAGTACATCTAGAAATGGGTTGTTCAATTCGAGGATCAGTGAAAATTGATGATGATTTGAGGAGGAAGGATATGATATGATATCAATGATTTCCTTCCGTTGATGGATACATGATAGAGTCTTGATGTGATGTGGAATAGCATCATGGATTGGTTTTAGACATGATTAGAGGAAAATTTTTGATATTCAGGTGATCGAAAGTTCAGTTTATCTTAGATCCATAAATTGTAGTGAAGAAAATGGATTTGGTGACATAAAAAACTTTAGGGAGATAATGCTAATGGATATTAAAATTTTAGGTTAAACTACATGTCATCATGGATCACTTATCGTGTAGGACATTATGACTCAGATGCTATGTTTCATATTGTAGGTTAAAAATCACACATCATGTGACACATTAATATTACATGAGAAAATTTATTGTTGTATTTAATTGTAACTTGGAGGATACATAAGAATTATATTGGATAAAATACCTGAACATGGTCTAGTGTAAACAGGCTTGACCATATTTTAAATGCATAGTTTATGGGGACCTATAAAAAATGTTTATTATTTAAATATGTTTTGTATATTTATATTTAAATTTCTATTGAATAATAACCACATATGATGATCTTAATGGTTTTACATGATTTTTAATAAATTTTACACATCGTGTACCCCCATTGAGGGTTATTGGATCCCTTTTTTATTTCTTTTGTACTAATATCGGTTGGGAGTGTCCCCTCATTCCATCCCCTTGAAGGTATAGTTTACAATTCTATTGACATATTATGATTTTTATCATTTTTGGTGGATCAGACATTTATAATGTTTGTTATCCAATTATGAGACTTGAGTGTGATACTCTATCATTATAATCTCCTAGGAAATGGTTCTGGAATATTAGTGACTGATTATAATAAGGAATTTATCCTTCATCAATATGTATATTTTAGTAGGTTTTTGGTATCATAAGTGTATGATCGACTACATTGGGTCTTGATCCAATTTGTGTTTGTTAGTTCCCTTCACGACCTGTATAAAACACCCTATCAGAATATACATTAATTTATAAACTATTAATATTTTTTTGGGGGGTGCCCAATGACCATTTTTTCTTTTGTGAGTGTCTTCTTAGAAATCATTTGTCATTATGAAGATTATATTTGGATGATCATTATGTAATTATGAATATAATTTCTAGCAATTTGGTCATAACCACATGGAGGCATTGTGTCATTCTAATTTATATCGAGGAATCTTATTTCAATATTTTATTGTATTACTGTTATGAAATTACTATTCATGGTGCTTTTTGTATAGTGTTTTCGGGTTGTCCAAAATGGAATTGTATTTCTAAACCATGTATGGGCTCGTCCTGCACATGTCGTGTATTGTACAGATGATGTCCAATTGGATGGTGTCCTTAGAGTATTGGAAGTGATTGGAGAATTTAATGATTTTGAAAGATTGAGGTGTTTTCAAGGTGGGTTAATTTTATCATATTCCAAAACATTGTATTAGGTTATACAATATACAGTATTTCATTTTCCTTATAATTGGCATTATTTTATCCTTTTCATAAGATTATATTTTTTACTCAGATTATGTTTTCATATTTGTATACAAGAATTTATTATGTTGTCTTACATTTTCGGATTGATTGTTCAAGAAGATTTTTTTCATTTCTATATGAAAATAATGAAAATTCTTCCATTGTGTGTTGTATATGTACTCATCATCGATTCCTAATCCCTATATATTGGGGATGGCTTATGGTATTCATGGTTTGGATTATTTTTTTGGGGTTGGGACAAAGTTTTATCGCTAGAGCCATTTCCACCATATAAATTGAGTCTATAAGATTTATTTCTCAAAATAGTGCTATGTGTTTTGAGTTCAAATTTCCAACTAGAGACTGCGATATTGGTGCGGAAGCTGATGTATCCATACACAAGAACTTTGATGACATTCAATTCTACCTGGTACATGTATTCATTGGTCATAGGGAACACATTGTTACATGCATCATATAGAAATGGATTTTGGTTATGATATACTTCTTTAGTCTTTTTATCATATATTCAGTTTGACAAATAAGCATCTTTCTTATTTCTGGATTCCTCTATGAAGACATCTATCCATGATTACTTTGTGTTGTATAAAGATGATATAATGAGTTATAGGGCTTCAATAGATGGGCACATACCTGTGTTAGAAACTACGTGTGGTTTTCAAGCTATACCACCAGCCATTTAGTAGAATATATCATTGGATGTGGAAGTTGAGGAAGAAAGTAGGCCCTCTCTACTACATGAGTTCAATAGGTGGTAACCTCTCATGTTTTCAGTAACACCTCGAGTCTTTATTAACCTTTTTAATACATTAAATTTTTATTTATGTATTTAAATGAACTAATTGAAAATTTTCTTTCAAAATACATTTGTATTGACCATGTTACACAAATAAATCACTTGACATTAATTACACAGAATAATGACACGGTGTACGTTACACACAACACTGATGTTTCTATGAAACAACATTTTATTATTAAAATTAATTTTTTGACATAATTATAACCAAGATATTATTGTTAGTAAAATAAATAGAAATTAAAAATTTCCTAATATTTTCCATAATGTTATTTCATAAATAAAATTTTTTTATAACGAAATAATTATTTTTCCGTAAATTATTTATATATTTAAAATAAAATTTTCTCCAACAAACAACATTTCATGTCCATCTATGACAAAAATTAAAATTAATTTTTGAAAATTTTTGAAATGTAATTATATTAAATGAATTTAAAATTTTAATTTATATTGTCAAATTTATCTTAGGGTGAAATTTAGGTGTTTCTCTGAGAAACATTCTTTTTTGATGAGTAGTGAAAAATATTAGATTTTAATTCAAAACTGCTTTTTAAAATAATCTGTTTATGAGGTTAAATTAATTCCAAATTTTTTTACTAGAATAACTATATAATATTAGTATCATTTAATATAATTTATGTTAGTGAAATCAATTTCACATTGAAATTGGATATAGTAACTTATCACCTTTTTCAATTTTTTACTATAAAAACCGATGTTGTCGACCCGACTACATGATTAATTTTATATTAATATCTTCCACTTATGTGAATAATATTTAAAAACGTTGATTCCATATTTGGTCTCATAATAATGAATAATTTTTAATATGTTCAACTTTTTTTTGATTAAAATATATTAGTGAAATAAATTAAAATTAATTACATCAATTAATGTAAAATTAAAATTAACAATGGGATAAAAATTAAATTTGAGACCAAAAACCACTTAGAGACTGATACAACACCAATTTATTCGAAATTATTCGTCCATATAACTTACATTCTTGAGTATTTATTGTTTGGTATGACTATTTTTAGGTAAAACTATGGCTACACCTTACATTTTTTCAAAAAATCCAACTGTTTCCTTTCCTTTCCCTATAATGGGACACCAACTGTTCCTCCACATCTCGCCTCACAAACCAAATATTATTACACAATATCTTCTTAATACACTTTCCAGAATCCCTCTTGTACTTCTCGAATCATCTCCTTGGAATGAAAGCATCCCAAGGAGGCCTTTTGGTACAAACCAATCAGAGTTACCCAATTAAGAGGTAACGTCATCTCTCAAACTCCTTTTATAATTTTATATATGCAACCCCTAGAATATAAATATTATTTTAATTTATAATAAAAATAATACCCTCAGTATAATAGTATGTTGTTATAATAATGGTTCTAACTACACTTATACACCTCCATCTAATTGAAAACAAACAAACTCTTTAAGTGTATGGAAAACTATTGCCACAATAGATGATGATTATTCATTTCCCCTTTAGATCATCTCATGGTGGAAATTATTATGGAAATTCAGTTTATTTCTTTCATATATTATATATATTATCTATTTAATATTATTTATTACTTTTACAAAACATATCATTTTACATTATATTTTGTGTAAATATGACAATTTTTATGAGGAATTGTGGACTACAGTCCCTCAACGAGATGTGATTTGTTCACAGAATTCATAGAATTTATTAAGGATGGTTTTTGGGGTTTATATATTATATATATATAATTATAATTTTACTATAATTATATTGTATAAATATTAACATATATAATGACCCATACTTTATATACGTTGTTAATACTTCAAAATTGAAGTACACTTATTACAGCATATAACAAAACCATGAAAGGACCGTATAGGTATACTGTCTTTAGAAACTGGGAAACATAAACAACTAGTTCAAAAATCATCTATATTGTCTCCCATTTTTCATCATATCTAGACTCCATTTTTGGAATATCTTACTTAATAACCTTCTTCCTGACCTGGGTAATGAAAACATACAAAAGGGTGAGCTCAAATGCGTAGAAAGGGTAAAAAAATAAACATCAATCACATCATATTCATAAGAACATAACATTTTGTAAATATTAACCACAAAAAGAGATCATAATTTCATAACATGGGATAAATCATAGTAGTGAAATTTAATACCAATAATCATAACGTAAAACATGAAACTTTGTGGAAAACACGCATAATCATAGAGAATCATTTTATAGTAGTCAAGACTCATAGCCAAGACTATCTTTGCGGCAAAGTCCATTTCTGAACCGATTTCACTCCTCATTTCAATCATGTTTCACTGAACCGTATTAACCTGCCATTCCAGCCATGTCTATATCATGAGATATAAATCTTTACCCAATGCATTGGAGGGAGAAATATGTCCCACACATCTAATAATGATACCATTCTTATGTGTGCCACAAAATAAAAAAACATACATCATTACATAACCCATGTAATAAAAATGGGATTCTTAAACATCGTGACATTATAAAATAATTCATATAAGATAAAGGAAGTCATAAAAATAATTCCATCACAACATAATCAAATAAATTTAATAATAGGGATAGTAACAGAACCCTATATTATCTTAGATGGAAAATATTTTTGATAAAACACTTGAACTCCATTCTTGAGGAAAATAACCTTTCTACTTCAAAAACATTTTCCTTTCGTAAAACATCATATAATTTTGAACTAAAAGATATTGATTAAAAATAAACTTGAAAAATTTTAAAGGAATCTTCATGGAAATAATGTTCTAAAAATACATTCACGCCTTATAAGTTAATAAAAATTCTTCACGTACTTTGGCTGGAAAAGTCAAAAATTACCTCGTACGAAAAATGACAAAAGATTGCTTTCATATCTTTTAATAAACAGTCACCGAAGGGTAAAATTGGATTTAAAAAATTGTAGGTGGATTGAAATAATATTAAATATTGGGGAAACATGGATGTGGATGATAAATATTCCCCATTAAATTCTAAAGTGTAAACAATCTCGGATAAAAATGAGATTGTGAGATTTTCCCTTACCATCGGCCCTATTTGATTTGTAAGTGTCTGAACCTCCTGTATAATGATTTAAATAATGTCATTGACTTATTCTATAATCATACTAATTATTATGATATCATATATGGTCATATTCCTAGCTTCTTATTAGTAATATTTCATTGCTACTTGTTATTCGGGTGTTTTTTACTTTTTGTTCTTATGCGTATTTTGTTGAATAAATTCTTATTCTTATTTTTTAGATTATAGATACCTCATTTACAGAATGTTATTAGTGTAATATATATCATATTAATTCATTAAATTCATTTATATAACCATTATTCAATGAAGAGCATGTGGAACGAGTCACATCACATCGTGGAGACGGTATTCCGTACGTATGCACAAGCGATGATATCATTCCCATGATCGTGGAATAGTATTAGAGTGTTTGTACACTATTTCAGAATCAATATCACTTTATAATAATCATATATAGTTATTATTTATACCATTATACCAATCCAAGTAAGGTGGTGGTGGAAAATAGATTACACCACGGCGTGGATACGATATTCCGTACGTACGCCCGTGCGGTGATTTCATTTTCCGTAGGATGGATAGATGGTGAAATAGGGTTGTTTCATACCTATAATAACATATCAATATATGAGTGATAATGATGTTTTTACTTAATAATGAAACAACTAAAGACGAAGAAGTGGAAGAAGAAATAAAGTTGAAAGAATCGGTAACGGACATTAACTATTCTTTGAAGCACCTCTTTGAGACCTCCTTTTATGGAACTCAATTTAGTCATTGAAGAATACCAGGACCTCTAGGATGTTTCTAGGGAAGTTTATAAGATACTTTTCTTGGGTTTGTTCGAGCTTGAAGGCTCAAATAGGTGTGAGGAAGAGAGGGAGGAGGTGCCCTTTTATAAGGGAGGAGAGGGGCACCTTAAAACAAACTAAACATATTATTTTATTATAAAGTCATATTCGGTTTTTAATAGCTCCAAATTGATTTATTTCGAATATAAGGTGGGGATGGGTCTAAATAATCTCATCCAATAGAATTTAGACATGTTTAGGGTTCTATTTTAACCTGATCATTTATATTTAACTTTAAGTTAAATAATTTTACTTTTACCGTGTCTTTTTGTTTTCTTACACTATAAGGTTAATAAACTTACTATAACAAGCCAAAGGAACCCAAAGTTGTTTATTATTAATATATATAACCTTATCTAAGTAATTTCACCGAACCATAAATTTTTAGGAATAAAATAATAATGAATAATATAATATTTGTTTTAAGAACTATTTTATGTCAATTTTGACACTATTTGAAAATTGATTTTTGTGAAAAGCATAACAGAAGTCATAGTTCGAAAAAAGTTAATTAAATAAAAAATAACATGTCATATTAACATAGAAAATAATATTAATTCATAAAAAGTCTCATATTATATTTATTTGGGTATTTATAACATCAATTATGTCAATATTTCATTAATAATATAATTATTGCATCATCATTGTGTCATAAATAAATTAAATTATTTAAAGTCTAAAAATTAAAAATAAAATACCATTATGTATGAAATCTTTTTTTCTTTATATTGAATATTTATTATCTAATTTATCTTATGTATAACCCTATATTAAAAATTATTTACTTATTAAACATTGATTTTAACTATTTTAACCCTTATTTAAATAAATTAATATTAAATGTATTAATCTAATCCAAGTGGGGCTAAATGGTTATATGTTATTCCTAAGGTTGTTTTTGGTCGAATTACACTTATCCAATAGAATTAGGACATGTGTTAGGGTAATAATAATATCATTTTTACCCTTAATTACCCAATTTACTTTTAACTGTGGTAAATAAAAGTAAAAAGTTACTATTCACCAAAAATTATTTTCATCTCATTGAACCACATTTTACATACTGACATAAACCATGTCTCTTTGATTTTTGAAATTCCATTCACAAAAGCGGTAAAATTATGTTTTATGTAAATTTGCAAATTCTCCAAGGAGGTGCGTAAAAGAAGGTCAAAAGTTCAACAAAATTTTTATATATCTAAAATTATTATAAAATGACTCCAATGAATTACATTGAACTTATATAGGTATTATGTATAAACATTGACCTGAAATAAATTTAAATAAAATAAATAATTATTTAAATAAAAAGTCGGGTTTTAAATAGTAAGCCAATGTTTTCACTATTCATCCAAAAATTGAACGTTTTCAGAAAATTACCAAAATTTCACCCTAGGATAATTTCGATATTCCGAATCCAAAAATAAAGTCCATTTTGAATGATGAAATTTAAAAAATTCCAAAAAGTGGTTATTACTATTCATAAAGGCTAGTTTTAATAATATTTTAATAGCATGTCGTTGTTTAGTGAAACTTGGTATGGCGTACGACGCAAGCTATCGAGGAAGGTCGCGATTGCGTGTAAAGAAATCCATGACAGTGTTGTGTGTAGTGAAATATCCCTTTGATGATTTATATAACATAAAAACAAATATTTCTCATAAAAGTCTCGGGTGTTACTTTTTACCCCCCTTAAAATGAAATTCGCCATCGAAATTCATCACTTTGTAACAAACAGATGAGGATACCTCTCCCTCATCATATCCTCAAGCTCCCATGTTTAATCTTCTAATTGGTGGTCCATCCATAAAACATTCACGAAGCGAGTGGTCTTGTTTCGTAGGAATTTTTCACTATGATCTAGAATCTCTATCGGCTGTTCTTCATAAGAAAGATTTTGCTCCAGCGGTACAACTTCTGAGCTGAATGCATGTGAAGGATCAGGTTTGTACTTTCTCAGGAGAGATACATAGAACACATCGTGAACTTGGGAGAGATTCGGTGGAAGTGCTAATCGGTAAGCTACCTTCCCAACACAATCCAATATTTTGAAAGGACCAATATATCTAGGGCTCAGCTTTCCCTTCTTCACAAATCTCATTACTCTCTTCCAAGGGTATATTCATAAGAACACTTTATCACCCACATCAAAATCAAAGTCTTTTCTTTGGTTGTTGGCATAACTTTTTTTTTTGACTCTGAGCTGCTCTTATGTGATTTTGAATAGATCAAATCTTTTTGGTCATCTCATCAACAAGATCAGGTCCTAATAGCCTTCTTTCCCTACTTCATCCCAGCATGTTGGAGTCCCACATTTCTTTCCATAGAGAGATTCATAAGGAGCCATATAAATACTGGAGTTAAAGCTATTATTATAAGAAAATTCATCCAAAGGTATGTGTTGATCTCAACAACCTTTGAAATCTATAGAGAAAGCTCTCAAAATATCTTCTAGAGTTTGAATTGTCCTCTAAGACTGACCATCTATCTGAGGATGATAAGCAGTGCTGAAACTCAAATCTATATTCAGAGTATGATAATGAATTCACCAAAACATTGAGGTAAACCTCTAATCCCGATTTGATATAATAGAAAGTGGTACTCCCTGCAATCTTACCGCTTCATTTAGATATATCCTGGCAAGATGATCTAGAGAAAAATCCTCTCTAATAACAATGAAGAGTGCAGAATTTGTAAGACAATCAACTATAACCCAGATAGAATTATTGTCTTTGGGTGTTTTAGGACATCTAGTGACAAATTCCATAGTGATGTTTTCCCATTTCCATTTAGGTATGGGTAATGGGGTAACATTCTCTTAGACTTCTGTCTCTCAGCTTTAACTTGCTGAAAAACCAAGCATCGAGAGACATATTTAGCAACATCTCTTTTTATGACATCCCACCAGAAGTACTCTTTCAGGTCCCTATACATCTTCATGCTTCCAGGATGAATAGAGAATGAAGAACTAGAGCCTCATCCAGCAGTTCCTTATTTAATCTGGGGATGGGAGGAACCCAAACCCGATTTCTGAACTTTATTATCCCATCACAATCAAGGTTCAATTCAGGAACATTTCTCACCTTCTTTTGTAAATCTAAATTTTCTTTCTATGCCTTTTTAATCTTCACATGTATAGATGGTTGAACATTCATTTTATAAAGATATTACTTTTCCCCTTTCATTATAATACCATGATTAATCCTTTGTAAATCCATAAATATTGGATCTTTTGTGATCCTCATCATGGATAAGCTAGAATGGTCTTGTTGACTTAATGCATCTTCCACCTTGTTTGCTTTCACATGGTGGTAAAGAATTGAGCAGTCATAATCCTTAATTAGCTCTAACCATATTCTTTGGTGTATATTCATCTCCTTTTGTGTGAAAATATAATTTAACCTTTTATGATCAGTATAAATGTCACAACTTTCTCCATTAAGATAATTCATCCAAATCTATAATGCAAAGATTACCGCAGCTAACTCAAAATCATGAGTTGGGTAATTTTGCTCATGGATTTTCAACTGTCGTGAGGCATAAGCTATAACCATATCGTTTTTTCATAAGAACACACCCCATCCCCTTCATGGATGTATCAATGTAGATCAGAAACCTTTCTCCACTACAAGGAAGTGTGAGTACAGGTGCACTGGATAACCTTCTTTTCAACTCCTTGAAATTATCTTCACATTCCTCTGTCCACAAGAACTTAACTCCTTTTCGAGTAAACCTAGTGAATGGATTAGATAATCGTGAAAAATCTTTCACAAAAGGTCGATAATATCCATCCAAACCAAGAATACTTCAGATCTCTGTTACTGTTTTTCGTCTCAACCATCTTTCGATAACCTCTGTTTTTGCTGGATCCACAGTTATCCGCTCTTTTGAGATTATGTGACCCATAAATGAAACTTTTTGAAGCCAAAATTCACACATGGTAAATTTGGCATAATGCTTCTCCTTTCTCAGGGTCTTCAATATAATTCTCAATTGATCTTCATGTCCTTCCTTGACCATTGAATAGATAAGAATTTCTTCTATAAAGACTACCACAAACTGATCAAGATAGTCTCTAAAGACTCTATTCATCAGATCCATCAAGATTGCAGGGGAATTAGTAAGACCAAATGGAATCACTATAAATTCGTAGTGTCCATACCTTGTACGGAAAGTCGTCTTTGGTATATCCTCCCTTTTGACCCTTAATTGATGATACCCTGAACGAAGATCAATCTTAGAAATGTATTGAGCTTTGTACAGTTGATAAAATAATTCATCAATGTGTGGGAGAGAATATTTGTTCTAGATAGTGATCTTGTTAAGTTCTCGATAATCAATGCAGAGTCTCATTGATCCATCTTTCATCTTAAAAAACAGAACAGGTGCTCCCCAAGGTGACGCACTAAGGTGTATGAATCCCTTATCAAGATTCTCTTTGAGTTTCTTCTTCAATTCCTGCAACTCAATTGGGGCCATTATATAAGGTGTCTTTAAAATAGCCAAAGCACCCAGTACGAGTTCTATTGATAATTAAACTTCACAATTTGGTGGAAGACCCGGAAATTCCTCCAGAAAGACATCATCAAAATCTCGTACAATGGGAATATTCTTAATCGTGAGTTTCTCACCAAACATTTGAGATAAATAACCTCCATTTAGTGGAATTAGGACCCATAATATAGAAGAAATTTCCACTTGAATGTTATGTTCATCATTGCATCGATAGACAATCATATATTGATCTACAATATGAAATGTGACTTCCCTTCTGTGGCAATTGATATGATCTACATATAGAGAAATCCAATCCATGCCAAGAATCACATCAAATTACAATATAGGATGGATCACAAGATTTGCATGAAGCACTTTCCCACAAACTTCAATCGAAGAAGAATTATAAACTTTTGTTGTGACTGTTGTGCCATTAGGGGTTGTCACAGCTAACTCGACATCTAATTGTTGAGGTAATATGGTGATACCCTTAGAAAATTATTCAGAAATAAAAGAGTAGGTGGATCCAGAATCAAATAAAACATTTTCTACTTTAGAGTGGATGGTAAGTGTACCTTTCACCACTTCGTTATCGTACTCCACATCGCTGATAGAAATTTCATGTGACTTTCCTTTGTCTTAAGCCTTAGGAGTTTTTTGGAATCAATCATCATCAACAACCCATGGATTAGGGCATTGATTAGCATAATGCCCTATTTCTTTACACTTGTAACATTGAAGTGTAGGAGGTGCACTCTATGTAGCCTTTTCTTTGATCACATCACTAGACATCTTATTCCCATCATTTCATCAGTCAAATGACCGATGACCTTCCTTTCCACATTTGAAAAATTTACTTGTCCCTTTAAGACAACTCTCTCCATGTTTCTATCCACACTTTGAGAATAAGGGAAAACACATCTTCTTTTCAGTGTGCTCTTTAGATTTTCCTTTGAATTCCATTTTCCTCTTATTATCAAACCCATATGAATGATAGGTTAGTCAAATATCCATCTCAACTTTGAGATCACATCGAATGATTTCCTCATAGCTACTGAAGTCCCTTATGGTTAATGCCCGTTGAATGCATATTTTTAAGCCACTAATGAATCGATCGATCTTACTCTCAGGTTGGATAATAATACCAGAAGGGTACCTTGCAAGTCTTGTAAATGTTTCTTCATAGGTACCAACAGATTCATCATCCTTTTTCTTCAGTTAAATAAACTACTTCTTCATCTTTGTTTGAAGAATATGAGGGATGTACTTATTGAAAAATAAGTTCTTGAACTTGTCCCATTCCATGGACTCAATTTCATCTCTTTTCCTTCTATTCTTGATAAGATTCCACCATTGATCAACATCTACTTCCAAAACGATAAACTACTAAGATGACTTTATCATGTTCAGAACATTGAAGAACTGAATATATTTTTTAGTAGTACTAATCCATTGTTCCACAAAAAATGGATCAGTAGACCTGTTGAATGAAGGTGGATGCTACCTCATGAAAGATTCAACAGAATTTTGCTCCTTCCTTTGCTCGTTTGGATGTCCTGCATGATTTATAGCTTGAGAAAGTTGTGTGAGCATGGCTATAAGGTTTTGCATTCCAGCTCCCATAATGTTTGGTTTCTCAAGGGGACAATCATTGCATTGCCTGTCACATTCCGCATTAACACGGTTCCTTCGGGTTCCAGCAATTAACTAAAACCAAGAAGAATAGTGTGAAAAACACTAATTATAATAGAAAAAACACATAATCAAGAATTAAATTTCACACTTAAGGTCTTATCATAGGTTGTTCATGTCCATTTCTAAAACACTAAGATTGTGTTCTATGCTTAGACTAATCCTTAGGGTTCTTACTAAGGCTTTCACAACCTTGTTTCCAAATATTGACTATAACTATCCTTTAATACCAACTACAACAACCCATAATTTACATAAATTGTTAATACATAAAAATAGAAGTACACTTATTACAACATATAACAAAACCATGAAAGGAACTTATAGGTATAGTGTCTTAAGAAACAAGGAAACATAAAAAGCTGGTTCATAAATCATCTACATTGTCTCCCATTTATTTCATCATATCTAGAGTCCCTTTTGGTATATCATACTTAATAACCTTCTTCCTGACCTGGGGAAATAAAACATACAAAAGGGTGATCTCAAATGCTCAGTAAGGGTAATGAAAATAAATATCAATCACATCATATTCATAAGAACATAACATTTTGTAAATCTTAACCTGCAAAAGAGATCATAACTTCATAACATGGGATAAATCATAGCAATGAAATGTAATCCCAGTAATCATAACATAAAACATGAATCTTTGTTACATACACACATAATCATAGATAATCATTTCTTAATAGTTAAGACTCATACCCAAGACTATCTTAGTGGAAAAAGTCTATTTCTGAACCAAGTTCACTCCTCGTTTCAGTCCTATTTCACTGAACCGGATTAACATATCCTTCCATCCATGTCTATTTCATTAGATATAAATGTTTACCCAATGAATTGGAGGGAGATATAGGTCCCACCGATCTCATAATGATACCATTCTTATGTGTGCCACAAAATCAAAAAAAAAATCATACATCATTACATAACCCATGTAATAAAAATGGGATTGTTAAACATCATGAAATCATAAAACAATTCATATAAGATAAAGAAATTCATAAAAATAATTCCATCACAACATAATCAAATCAATGTAATAATAGGGATTGAAACAGAACCCTATATTATCTTAGATGGAAAATAATTTTGATAAAACATTTGAACTCCATTCTTGAGGAAAATATCCTTTCTACTTAAAAAACATTTTCCATTCTTAAAACATCATATAATTTTGAACTAAAAGAAGTTTATTAAAAATAAACTTGAAAAATTGTAAAGTAAGCTTCATGGAAATAATGTTCTAAAAATCCATTCATGCTGTATAAGTAAACAAACATTCCTCCCGTACATTGGCCGAAAATTTCAAAAAGTACCTCGTACGAAAAATGACAAAATATTAATTTCATATCTTTTACTAAAAACTAACTAAATGGTAAAATTGGATTTAAAAAATTGTAGGTGGATGGAAATAATATAAAATATTGAGGAAACATGGATGTGGATGATAAATATTCCCCAGTAAATTCTGAAGTATAAATAATCTCAGATAAAAATGAGATTGTGAGATTTTCCCTTACCTTAGGTCTAATTTGCTTCGTAAGTATCCGAAACTCCTGTATAATGATTTAAATAATGTCATTTAGTTATTATAGAATCAAACTCATTGATATGATATCATATATGGTCATATTCTTAGCTTCTTATAAGTAATATTTCATTGCTACTTGTTATTCGGGTGTTTATTACTTTTTGTTCTTATGCGTGTTTTGTCGAATAAATTTTTATTCATGTTTTTTAGATTATAGATACTTCATTTCCAATTTTTTATTAGTGTAATATATATCATATTCATTAATTAAATTTATTTATATAATCATTATTCAATGAAGATCATGTAGAATGAGTCGCATCACATCGTTTAGACGGTATTTCGTACGTACGCACGAGCGATGATATCGTTTCCATGATCATGGAATTGTATTGGAGTGTATGTATACTATTTCAGAATCAAAATCACGTTACAATAATCGTATATTGTTATTTTTTACACCATTATACGCATCCAACTAAGGTGTTGGTGGAAAATAGATTACACCACGGCGTGGAGATGGTATTCCGTACGTATGCACGCACGGTGATTTCGTTTTCTGTAGGATAGATAGATGGTGAAATAGATTTGTTTCATACTTATAATAACATATCAGTATATGAGTGATACTGATTTTATTACTTCATAATGAAACAACTAAAGAAGAAGAAGTGTAAGAAGAAATAAAGTTTAAAGAATCGGTAACGGACATTACCTCTTCTTTGAAGAGCCTCTTTGAGACCTCCTTTTAGGGAACTAAAATTGATCCTTGAAGAAGCCAAGGACCTCTAGGATGTTTCTAGGGAAGTGGATAATATAATGTTTCAGGGTTTGGTAGAGATTTAAGTCTCAAAGTGGTGTGAGGAAGAGAGGAAAGAGGTTCCCTTTTATAAGGGAGGAGAGGGGCACCTTAGAAAAAACTAAACATATTATTTTATTATAAAGTCATATTCGGTTTTTAATAGCTCCAAATTGATTTATTTAGAATATAAGATGGGTATGGGTAGCAATAATCTCATAAAATATAATTTAGACAAGTTTAGGATCCTATTTTAACCTTATCATTTATATTTAACTTTAAATTAAATAATTTTACTTTTACTGTGTCTTTTTGTTTTCTTACACTATAAGGTTAATAAACTTACTATAACAAGCCAAAAGAACCCCAAGCTGCTTATTATTAATATATATAACCTTATCAAAGTCATTTGGCATAACCGTATATTTTTTGGAAAAACATAACATTTAATAATATAATATTTGTTTTAAAAACTATTTCATGTCAATTTTGACACTATTTAGTAATTGATTTTTGTGAAAATCATAACAGTAATATTAGTTCTCATAAGGTTAATTAAATCTATACTAACATGTAATATTAACATATAAAATTATTGGAATTCATAAAAAGTCTCAAATTAAATTTATTTGGTTATTTATAACATCAATTATGTCAATATTTCATTAATAATATAATTACTACATCATCATTGTGTCATATATAAAGTAAATTATTTAAAGTCTAAAAATTACAAATAAAATAACATTATGTAGGATGTATTTTTATATTTATAATGAAAATTTATAGTCGAATTTATCTTATGTATCACCCTATATTAAAAATCATTTACTTATTAAACGTTGATTTTAAGTATTTTAACCCTTCTTTAAAACAATTAATATTAAATATCATAATCTAATCAAAGTGGCCCTAAATGGTCATATTTTATCCCTAAGGTTGTTTTTGGTCTAATTACACTTATCCAATAGAATTTGGACACGTGTTATGGTAAAAATAATATCATTTTTACCCTTAATTACCCTATTTACTTTTAACCGTGGTAAATAAAAGTAAAAAGTTTCTATTCACCAAAAATTATTTTCATCACATTGAATAATATTTTACTTACTGACATCAACCGTGTCTCTCAAATTTTTAAAATTGCATTTACAAAAGTGGTAAAATTATGTTTTATGTAAATTCGAAAATTCTCCTAGGTAGTGGGTAAAAGACGGTCAAAAGTTCAATAAAATTTTTATATATCTAAAATTATTATAAAATAACATCAATGAATTACATTGAACTTATATAGGTATTATGTATCAATTTTTACCTAAAATAAATTTAAATAAAATGAATAATTATTTAAATAAAAAGTCGGTTTTTAAATAGTAACCCAGTGTTTTCACTATTCATCCAAAATTTAAAGTTTTCAAAAAAATAACAAAATTTCACCCTAGGATAATTTCAATATTACGAATCCAAAAATGAAGTCCATTTTGAAAGGTGAAATTAACAAAATTCCAATCAGTGGATACTACTATTCATAACGGCTAGTTTTAATGATATTTTAATAGCATATCGTTGTTTAGTGAAACTCGGTATTGTGTACGACGCAAACTATCGAGGAAGGTCACGATTACATGTAAAGAAAGCCAAGCTAGTGTTGTGTGTAGTGAAAGATCCCTTTGAGGATTTATATAAAATGAAAACAAATATTTATCATAAAAGACTCACGTGTTACAACATATATTTCAATTTCCTTCATTCTTTCAATATGAAAATAAAAATTGAAACAACGATCATGCATATGTATGGATTACCGTCTCCATGAATGGTGTATTCCATTTCATTCTTATATAGTATATAGAGTATTATATTAAAAATATATGTAGTATAATGTATATTTATATCATGGATTACATTATTGAATCCTAATTTAGGTATATGTACCAATGATATAACAAATTAAGACACATACGAAGAAAAAAATGAATATTACCTGAAGTGAATCAATAACACAGGATAGTTAAAAAGAGGGTAATATAAGGTCATAATAAAACTATATATGTTATTATATTTAATAATAAGTATATTAATAATATTTATAATAAATTTATATTTATTATACAGTTTTTTGAATGAATACAACAAGATTCTGGACAAAATGTTATGGGATTTCATCTCACTTTTTATTTCAATGAGATGCATGCTTTATTAACTTACCGTTCATTTTTTGTGGTTTTTATAAAACCCATGGATTTATAAAATTATTATTATAAATAAATTTATGAGTATTTATATATCCATTTTATGATCTTTCATTCAAGGTGTTTTGGTTTCAAAATTTACCAAATTGGTTAAATAGTTTTGTCTCAATTCTACTTCACTAAGAATCATGTTTTTTTATTCATGTAAATTACTTTTTGTGGTGTATATACATCCATTTTACACTTATTTTATGAATTAACATATTTTTATGAAATTTTTTTCTTTGGGTAATTTTACTTTCTCACATGGAGAGTATGATCCCAACTAACCAGGTAGTTAGAGTTTATTTAAACAATCTAGTTTATTTTGGGGATTAATAGTGATTATTTTAATTTAATTAAATATTATGGTTAATACCTCATTTAAAATAATTATTTTTGTTATCCTCTCTAGATTCAAGATATCCTTATGCATTAGTACTAGTTTTTCACACCATGGTACTTCATGTAATTTTTTTTTGAAATATGACCATCTATCTCATTGGATAAAAATATATTTTATGTAAAAAAAAGGTTTTAAAAAATGGTATTGAAAATTCATTTTAATCCTATTTCATATAAAAAAATTTTGAAAATGTTTCAAGATTTTCAATTCTTCATTTCTAAAATTAAAATGTGTTTTTTCAAAAAAAAATGATTTCAAATGGTTTTATGTTTTGAAATCAATTATTTAATAGTAAAAAGATATTTCTATCTATATTTTTCTTAAAATATCATTAAAATTTATTCCCCCAAAAAGATAACATTAATTTTGTAATACATGCATTTATGGGAAATATTTCATTTTTTCTATTCAAATTTTTTCAACGAATTAATTTTGTTTTAATTTAATGATTTTTATGAAACCTATTTTTCTTTTGTGGGTTATATTTTTTAAAACCCACTTCTATTAATGGGATATTTTTATAATGAAATGATAAAGAAGCTTGTCTCATTCCACAGTATATGATATGATTATATTTTTATAATACCCATTTCAATTTCATGGGTTATGATATTTCTATTTATGATTTTGTGGAACATGTATGTAAGATTAGATTATGAGATTTATGGGACTTATATCTCCCTTTAATGCATTGGGTAATGATTTATATCTTATTAGATATACATTTATGAAATAGAAAATGGTCATGATTCAATATTACAAGGATAGGATGAGAATTGAACTCCATTCAGGTTTACATGTCTAGAACTAGGGGGAACTATGTAAAGTGATACAATACTAGAATGGGGTGTGAACCGGGTTTAGTAATGGTATTTGTCCACTATAACAGTCATTTCACAAATATCTTGATTAATATGGAAAACATTTTATATAATTCTATGCAGGAAAAATTAAATGTTTAATTATTCTATATTTCATTCATGACTTATGTTCATTATATCGTTTTGATTCATATAATATGAATATCCATGATTTATTCCACGATTCATCTATATTTTATTTGATATTCAGGGTATGATCTTCTATTTTCTAGATCATTTTATCACACCATTATGCTCATTTTTATGCTTAATAATCACTCATGTCTCACATTAATGATAAATTGATATCAAACCCTTTCATATTTCTTACCACATTTGATGAAGATATGTATTATGTTTGATGTTTTTAATAAGGGGGATAATAATGAAGAACCTAGTGGTAGATAATGTAGATCCCATATGTATCAGTGTTTATGAGTCTGTGTTTCCAATTGAACACCACTAATATGGTCATTGGGAATCTGTTGTATAATGTTTTATGTAATAGGAAAATGTTATTTATTTTTAATGAATGAAAATTGTGGGTCACTATAGCCGGTATCAGATTAATGGTTTAGTTATCCATTTTAATCTAGGATAATAAAACCTAAATTATAACCTTAAGGACATGTCTAAGGATAATTATAAGGATAAATACAAGAATAAAAACATTTCCTGAAATATTGGTAAAGGATTGAGTGGGTTGCTTCTAGTAATACATCCCTGTCTGGATAAAACTAGTGGATGTGGCTCTGGCACATATATACCTAGGTGTAACAACTCTTTCAGTATTTTCTTGGACTAAATCTGGGTAATCTAGTATATGATAGTGGGCCTTGCGGCACACCTATTTTGACACTCAAAGGGGATATTCCTTGGTAATTCACAAACTCTTAATGAAACATCTAGAAATATTTAAATGGAAGCTTCCTATCAATAATCTTATATAAACCTAAGGTGTCATGGATTTAATTAATGTTTCATAATTTATATATTCTATATGTGAATTTTCATGAGTATGTGGTTCCTATATATGATAAATGTTTCTCACCATATTAATTTTGATTTTAGTAAATTGTTGGAACCCAAAGAGACCGTGTTAATAGTTATTACAATCTAAAATGAAAGGATTTTCATATAGAGAAATTTAATGCTAGTGGAGTAAAATGAAAAAGATTTTTAATATTCTCACAAACATTTCTTAAGCTACGAATCAGGGTGGACATCAAAAAGATAAAAGGAGGGAACAACATTATGCTGAGTCTTTCAGGGGGAAACTTATAACATCATTTGGAGGGTATTATGATCCACATTTTAATGAACAATGTATCAGTAATACTGAAAATATATTTCCAATTTCTTGGTGTTCAAATAATTAGAATGGCATTTTATATGTTTAATGGTCAGAAGGTGAAGTATATTAGTGGTGTACTCTAATCTAGAATATGGAGCAACCTTCTGTGATTGAATATATTGATGGTAATTAGTTTAATAGAGTAATTTTCAATTAATATATTCCTTGAATTCTTCTTATAAGTATGTAGAAAGAGTTCCATAAGTAGAATCAAATGGATGCATAATTTACTCGTACCTACAAGGATAATTTCATGATAAATGTGAGGTATGCTTCAGGAATTATCATCCAACATGAAAGTAATGTTAATAGGTTGTTCAATAGCTTGAGGGGATGTCATATAAGTGAGATACCAATATGATACATTAGTAGTTATGATGATAATATGCACTATAAAATAATTGTTGAAATGGATTTTGGAGTCATGTATCAACAAGGTGGGTTTGACATGAAAAGGAAGCTAGAGTAAAAAAGATAATCGAAAATCCATAAAGAAAAGAATTTTATCTTCCTACTATTCTCTATATGTGGGAATAAAATTTATGAATTTTTATTAAGTGTTATATAAAATTTTCTATGTGTGGAAAGGACGGTCACAAATAAATTGACTATCGATATAATGGAATTACATTTTCTCAAAATTCTAATGGAGCGAAAGTAACACAGAATGCACCTCCCATGATTCAGAGATAAATGTGTAAGGAGAATGAGCATGATGTTAACCACTACCCAAACAGAAGGTCATGTGATGATGATCAGAGTCAACATACACTTATGCTTATGGAAAAATGTAAATATCATAAAATTCATAAACTGATGAAGTGTGAAATGGTGATATAATGATAGTTAAACATACCATCCACTATAGAACATATAACTTTGTATTTGATTCTCGATCTAACTAATCTTTCAAACATATTGAATTTTTTAATGGTGTTATGATTCCTCCAAAATAAATATATGTGGAATTTTTATTTCTATTCCGTAATGGAATTATGAGTACATTTTTGGTCTATGATTCTTACTTGGTTAATGTTTTTTAGAATGTTCTTCCAGTAAATGTTGATATTTTTACTTTTGTTGAATTTGATGTCATATTAGGCATGAATTGAACATGTTTACATAAATCCCACATAAAATGTATAGGAAGGGATGTTAAATGTGATATTTCAAACCCTACTCTGATCATCCATCAATGTGATGATATGTCTGAACATCTACGGAGATGGAATCCAGTGTATGGGTCATAATTCCCATTCAAAAGGATAGTTTATCTCAAATGGTTGTGGAGAAAATCGACATCGATGATATGCCTATCGTTAAGGATTTTATTGATGTATTTCTAGTAGAGTTTTATAATATTACAAAAAAATCATGATGTTGAGTTCTCAATAATTCTCAAACATCATTCCACAAAAATTTCAAAGACTCCATACAAAATGGATCTAATTGAGTGGTAGGAATTAATAAAGATATTACAAGAAAACTATGATAAGGGATTCATTAGGCCAACTGTGTCACCTTAGGGTACACCCATAAATTATGTGAAAATAAAATATGGAACAATGAGACTATTCATTTATTATCAGCAGTTGAACATGATCACAATTAAGAAAAAGTATCATATTCCCCATATTGATGACTTATTTGATCAACTACATAGATATCAATACTATTCCATGATTAACCATCATTCTGAATATAATCAATTGAGGGTTAAAAAAGTTTTTATACCTAAGATAGCATTCTGTAAAAGGTTTGGGAACTATAAATATATAGTGATTCCATTTGGTTTTACTAAGGTCCCTGATATCATCATTTATTTTATTATTACAGCCTTTAGAGATTTCAATTATCAGTATGTGGTAGTAATTCTACATAACATACTTATCTATTCAATGAGTAGGGAAGATAATGATGATTACATGATAATTGTACTAAAGACCATAAAGAAGTATAAGATTTAAAAAAAAGTTTAAAATGACTGATTTTTTTTCAGAAACAGGTTTCATTTTTTGTCCAATTAATATAAAAGATGGTATAGTTATAGATCTATTTATGATTAAGGCTATCTAATGATATCCTAGAACAACCATAATGACTGATATCTGTTAAAGTTTTGTTTTAGTTTGATGTTGAAAACATTTTGTGGAGAAGTTTTCATGAATATCTAATATTATGAGCATATTACAATAGATGGGTGTCATGTTCATATGGGTAGGTGAATGTGAGGAATATTTCAACGAACTAAAGATAAGGTTATTCAGTGAACCTGCTCTTTCATTACACTATAGTGTAAAAGAGTATGTAATAATTATTGGTGCATCCAGGTAGGGGTTGAGATGGGTTATTATTCAGAATAACATGGATATAGACTATTCCTCATGATAGTTGAAGATTCATGAGAAAATTTACCAAACTCATCATTTGGATATAGAATTGATATTTTTCGCATTAATGATATAGAGTCTTTATCATAATTTTGGAAAGTGAGATATATAAACGGATAAATTTATTAAATATATAATCAAACAAAAGGATTTGAAGATTACCTCAAGAATATGGTACGAGTTTATAATGGATTATGACTTCTCGATACATTACCACCTTGGGAAGGAGAACAAGTTTTATGATTCATTTAGTTGTAAATATCATGCTAGATTATCCGTGATGAGGATCCCTAAATATCATGTATTTCTCCATTTTCAAATGATGGAGAAGTAAATCCTAAATGAACGGGAAAATCATATGTTTTACATATGAATGTTTAATCTTCAATCCATGTTAATATTAAGAAGGAACATATGGTTGATTTATATCTTCCAAATAATGTTAGAAATGTTCCATATTTTAACTTTGATTAGGATGGAATGATAAGGTTTAGGAACAGATTATGTGTTCATTCTATACTAGATTTGTTGATAAAGATATTAAAGGATTATCATTGATCATCATTCTTTATTCACCTTGAATGTACTAATATATATAAGGTTTTGAAGATATACATATAGTGGGTTGTCATAATGAATGATATCACAATGTTTGTATCTTGGTTCTTCATATGCAAACAAGTTATTGTTCGACGAAAAAATTTTAAAGGGATGCTAAATACATTACCTATAAATGGATTAAAATGGTAGAACATAACTGTGGATATTTATTTTGGACTAACCCAAACATATATAGGGATTAATGTAATATTGGTGGTAGTCGATCACCTTAAAAATTCATCACAATACATAGCTTTAAGAAATGACATCTCTTTGGATCAACTTTACAGGATATATATTAAGGAAGTATTAACTTTTCATAGAGTAACACATTTAATTGTATCATATTTGGATTTGAGGTTTAGTTAGAAGTTCAATTAAATACACCCTAAATAAATAGACACATAATTGAGTATCATAAATACTTATAATCCTTATACATATGTTCAGTGTAAAAGAACAATTAAATCCATTAAGGATATGTTGAGATTTTTTTCTCCATATTTCGATGGTGGTTGGGATCAACACATTCCTCAGTTATATTTTCCATACAAAAATATCTTAAAATTTGGTATTCATATAGCACCATATGAATATTTCTATGGGATGAAATTTAAAGATCAAACATGATGGGATGAGTTTAGATAAATAAAGCTATTGGGACCTGAGATTGTTGATGAAATGGTCTAGAATGTTAGAACAATTTAATAGCATATCATGGTATCTCAAATCCCACAAAAAATAAATAGTGATAACCAAGATTATTTTCATTAATTTGAAGTCAGTGAAAATATTTTTCTACCAATATCACCATAAAATAAATTTATGTGGATCAGAATGAATGGTAAACAATGTCTTATGTATATTGGTCGCTTTGAAATTATAGATCATATCGAGACGATAGCCTGTTATTTGGTAAATACCCAGAATCTCTATCAATTAACTGATGTGTACCATGTATCTATATTGATAAATTAACTAACATAACCTTAACATGTACTATAGTTAGAGGTTATACTATTGGACTGGGATCTGTTTGATGGAGAATAACTAGTTGAAATTTTAGAAGGATTACAGAAAGTTCTATTAAAAATTTATAAAAACCTGATCAATGTTTTGTGAAAAATCACCATAATGAGTAATATATGAGAGAATTTTAGGATAGTTTTATCCATATGTATCCATATTTTTTATATCTAGTGATTATTTTCAAGGGGAAAAACATGTTAAGGGTGTCGAATGTAACACCTAATTCTTTAGGGGCAATTTTTGAATAAATTATCATTTCAATTATGTATTACAACGCACTAAGTCATACATTACATTCACATGTCATGGAATTGGGGTTAGTTACACTAAAGATCTACCTAGCGTTTTTTATATGAATATCGAATTGATGTATGTTATACACAACACCAATAATTTTATGAAACATCATTTTGTTGTTATAATTATTCAAATAAAATAATTATAACAAATATGCCAAAATTAGTAATATTAATTAAAATAACTAAATTTGAAATATTTTTAAAAATGTATATATATAAATAATTATTATTGTTTAAAATATATATAATTTTTGGTAAATTCTTTATATGATTAAAAATATTATTTTCTCAAACAAACTATATTTCATGTCCTTCTGTGAAAAATAATAAAATTAATGCTGAAACATTGAGAAATATAATTTACTAAAAAAACATAATTATTTTATTTTTAGTGTTGAAATTATCTTATGGTGATATTTTGGGGTTTCTTTGAGAAACATCATTTTTGGATGAATATTGAAAATACAATATTTTAATTCAAAACTTCTTTTAAGTATAATTTATTTATAATAATAAATTATATTTTAAATTTTCTTAAAAGACTAATTAGAAAATATTTTTATCAATAAATAAAATTTATGTTATTTATATCAATTTCATGTTGAAATTGGATGGTAAAACATAGAAAACATTTTAATGTTTTTACATTAAAACCACACACTGTCGACCAAAATGTGGGATTAATATAAATATAAATTTTAACACTTATGTGATTATAATTTTTAAAAATGGATTCCATCTTTAATAAAACAATTTATATTTTCTAATATTTTCAACCATGTTCTTTAAAAAAAATTATTAGTAAATGTAATTGAATGTAATTACTTAGACTATGGTGAAATAATTCCTAAGGTTAAAATATTAAATTAAAAACCCAAAAGACATAAAAAGGTGTAAACCAAAAAATTTATGAACATTATAGTTATATTAACCAACCATTATTGAATTATATATGTTTTTAACGATTCAACTTATCAAGTCCAATAAAGGTGTCTCACATTTAGTTAATCTATATTTTAAAATAGTTATAATAAAAATCTAATGAATATATATTATATTTAAATAATTGTTTAAATTATTTATTGATTGTATATTTTTAATGCCCAAATATATAAAAATTAAGACACATGGGAAGAAAAAAATGAATATACCTGATGTGAAACCTTAACATCAGATTGTTACCAAGAGGGTAATGTAAGGTCAAAATGAAAATATATATGGTATTAGATTGAAAAATATTGTTCTTTAAAATATTTATAATAAATTTATACATAGTTTAAAAGTGTTTTTAATGAGTACAATGATAATCACGATACAAGGTTAGGGGATTTCATCTTGTTTATTATTTTTATGAGATGCGTGCTTTGTTCACCTCTCATTCCTTCTGTATTGTTTTTATAATTACCACAGATGTATTCAATGATTCATATAAAAAAATATGGATATTTAGATATAAAATCTGTTATCATTATTTCATGGGGTTTAGGTTTCATAATTCCTTAAATCGGTAAAATGGTTTCTTCAAAAGATTCATTCTTTGAGTATCATGTGTGGTTATGCACCAAAATTTTAATTCAAGTTTTATATACGTACACATTACCTATTATATAATTAATATAATTATTTTCATTACGTTTATGCTTTAATAAACTTCATTTTCAGACATAGGGAGTATTATCCCAAGTAACCAATGGTATGATTTTTTTGAAACGACCACATTGCATGTTGAGGTTGTTAATTATTATGATTCTTTGATTAAATATTATGATCCATATATCTGAAGTAGTAATAAATTTTATTCTCAGCAATTTTTTCAAAAAATACTCAGGTATTATTTCAATTTTCCACTATTTCGAACATAATATAATGATTTTAAAATAAAATATAACTTCAAATATATTTGGCCAGAAATTTATTATATTCAAAAACCTTGTTTTCAAAATACATATTAAAAATGATTTCAAAAGATATTTTTAGGCCATTTTATTTAAAATTAATTTTAAATCCAATTTATTATATTCAATGATTTATTTATATGTTTTCAATAAATTTTTAAATTAAAATTTTTTTCAAAAGTTTTTAAATATTAAAAATAAATTTTAAATTTGGAAAGAATATTTTCCTCAAGAATTATTTTTAAAAGATATTTAAAAATTCATTCCCATAAAAGAGAACATGAATTGGTGTTACACATTCCTTTATATGGAAATTACTTAGTCTTTCTAATCATATTATTTCCTTGAATGTATTATTTTTTATGGCATTTATGTTTATGAAACCAGTGTTTATTTCACAGGTTATATTCATTGGAAACACGCTTCTTTTCATGGGTTACGATATTGATGAAATGATAATAAAATTCATGGTTTATGATATAATTATATGTTTATAATATCAATTTCATTTAATGGGTAAAGATATGATTATTTTCAATATTTTGGAACATTTTTGTATGATTTCATTACGATATTGTTAGGACCTCTATCTACCTCCAGTACATTGGGTAATGATTTTTATCTTATGGGATATGCTTGGCTGGAATATGAAATGAAATTGGTTTAGAATTATTTGGATGGAACCGGAAAGGAGCATGGCTCAGTATTATATGGATCAAAAATGTAAAGAACTCAGTTCAGTAATACGAGGTTTGAATGAGGTGTGATCATGGTTCAGTAAATGACTTTGTCCACTAAGATGGTCTTAGAAGTAATTCCATGACTACTATATAAATCATTATATATGCTTACAAGTAATTGACACTGCCATGTTTTATTCCAATGTTATGGTTTCAAGTATTAGGTTCATTGTTTCATTATTATTCATGTCTTATGAACTACCGTGATTTTTTCCATGATTCATGTATATGATATTTGAAATATAGTGTATGGTATTCAATTTTTATGATCATGTTATCATTCCTTTATTCTCATGGTTTTGATTAATATCCCCTCTATTTACTTTTAATGAGTATTTGAGATCGCCCCGTTTTATGTTTCCATGTATCCCAATGCACTAGACTAGTATGGTCTTTGGGAATCAATTGTACAATGAATTATGAATTCCAAAATTCATATGTAATATTAATGTATGAAAATTAAGGGATGATATATTCTGAGGAAATCTATACCCTTAGTTTCTGAGGACTATTAGAAAAATCCACTAGTGTTTTCGATTTAATAATGATGCATCTAGGTTATATAAAATTAATTCTAATGAATCTTCTTCAAAGAAATGTTTGGAGATGGTGGACTGTAGTGACTCAGTCACATGTTGAGAAATATACTTTCAACTAATTTATTGAGTGTCTCTTTATGGAGGTGTTTTATTCACCCATGTTATGATCATTATGCATATATGATCTTCTGCATCAATAGTAAGGAAGTTTGAATATGGAAGAGTCTTAAAATTGGTTTACTAATCACCCACAACACTCTATGGATATAGGAGGTATCTGTTATTCATATCATGAATCATTGAGTAATTATTACATAGAAATATATAGGATTTTTTTTGAAATATTTATGTTTTCCCATATATCTTATTATGCTTGAGCGGGCATTGGTGGTACAGGGATTCATGGTAGACCATGAACATGTTCTAGAAGCTGGTATTGGAAATCAAGGTCAAAAGACCTTGACATTAGATATCGAATTTATTTAGTATAGATTTGGGAATACCAAATGCTTCATGAAAGGATCCTAGCATAGATTACTAGCTATGAATGACTATTAGAATGATTCCAGTCATTATAGGGATATGAAGTATTTCTCCTATGATGGATAAGGACATCATCCATGATAATTTCTGACCCAGCATATAGATGATAAGGATATAGTCTAGGGACCACTAAGGAATTGATAGTGGTTGGAGAAGTGTGTTTTGTATGGATGTAGATGTAAAAGGGGTTCCTATAGAGAATGAGGAGGTCATCGTAGGTTTGGCCTATTATCACCCCCTATGTGGACTATGATAGGCTAAGGGAACAAGTGGTCAGGGATGAGGCCAGCTGCTTGCTATGAAGGATTGTGATCTTGAGGGTCCATAGATGATATATGGTAAAATATATGAATTTTCTACATTGTAAGTAGTATTTATTGACACATTTGTGTGTCATAAATTCTTTAAAATATATCTAGTTCACAACATATATATTATGGTTCAACCTATAGGTTGACCATTGTACTTGGTGAATTTGAAATAAGTTGAATCAATGATTGTGAATTTTTTTAGATAGTGACATATACCATAGAGAGGAATTTCTTTGTATGGGTTCTATTTCTATAAATTATGTGGAATTAATACAATATAATTTTTATGGACTACATATGCATTGTTCATTTCTTGATTGACTATTTCAAGAAGAGATTTTTCTATGTCTGCAGTAATGGAATGAGGTTTTTCTTTGTTAGAGATGTGAAAAACATGGTGTATTATGAAAAGATCATGTATAGGAGAGTGAATATTATTACACATCATCTAGATAGAATAAATCTTGTAGATGTTAATGCAATGGGGGAAAAGTTCACAATGGTGGTGGAACATTATAAGGATGTTTATATTAAGGATGTTTCAAGATTACATCCATGATGAGACCCAGACTTATATATTAAACTACTCTCAATGATGTCCCTCAAATATAAACTGAAAAAACAGATGGATCCTTGAGTGGTTTGTTAGCTAAGAGGGAAGTTAGTGGACTGATAGGATAATGTATTTGTGTAGCATATTGATTCCCCTTAAAACGACCTATTGTTTTTCTCCATGAAGGTGAATAAGATATCAAGGTTACCTATGTATTAACAAAACATATAACATATGACTATGGAGAATAATTATCCAGTATAAATGATTTATGACCTATTCAAATAGTTGAGAGGGGTATAATAGTTCTCAATGACTTAAATCATATCAGGCTATCACCAGCTATGATTACTGGATGAGTATATACCAAAGGCAAACATTGGATGTATCTACTATCAATATGAGTAACTAGTGATTCCATTTGGAATAAAGAACTCTACAATATTAATTATAGGACCAATGGACTTGTCCAGTCATGCTTTTTTCGTCTAGTTTTTTGTGGTATTCATTGATGATATCCTAGATTACTCAATGTATGTGTATGAGAAAGCAAGAAACAATGGGATACGCCTAGTATAAGGCCCCAGCCTTAAACCTTACTTAATCTTGATTTATTACAAGATTCCACATTGAGGATATTTTTGGGTTTAGAGTTGTAGAGAATTAGAACATAAAACTTGCATTACATTCCACATATAAACAAAGTGGTTACATAAAGATAGTATTCATTTTTCCCATCAATGGGAACATATTTAAAATAAAACATGGATTCATTCTTGACACATCCTTGACACTATCATCATATCATGTACCTTTCCCTTGACATGTGAAAAAATTTCAAAAAAACATGGGATGAGCATAAAAAGCTCAGTATGGGTTATAAAAATATGGAAAGGAAACATAAGTTCATATATACATAAGAATGAAATCATACTTCACCCATAAAACATAAGTACTTTAACATACCTCATCAAATCATGAATAAATCATAGAAATCAAAAGGCATAAAGGTAACTTGAGGCATTCATAACATTCTTACGTAGGGGGTAACCCTATTGGTAACGTTTGGAATACCTATCATAGTATATTCCCTAAATATATTCAGAAAAACCTTAAAGTTTCACTCCTTCGTGTTACCCAATGCATTGGAGAGCTATATCGGGCTCACCCGCCCTTAGTTTATCACGGAACCACCCATCTTCATAATAATTCCCAAGAACCTCAACATAATCGTATCACATAAAACAAGCATAAAGGAAACATAACATTCCCACCTTTCAATCACAAGATATCAATACAACACATTGATATAAAAACATTATGAAAACCATTTTCAATACCAAAATAAAATAAAAGTAAAACATGGTCACGGCAGCGGTGAAGTCATTGTCACCGCATACGTACGACAAAAACATTCCCTTTTTTCGTTTAGTAAACGCTTCGTATAAAAAATATTCCTTTTGAATAAATGTAAAAGTCAAAGGGGATTATACACCATATAAAATAAGGTTGTGTATAAAACAAAATATTCCTCAATGAAAGAAGATTGAGACGAATTCCCATACCTCGGGTCCGACTTGACTCGATCGTTCTTTAATGTACTGAATAATAAACATGACTTAATTTATACTTGCTTAAGAACCTTTTTAAAGTTCATTAGTCCTTTTATATCACTTATTTATATGTCATGAACACTATTTAATTATTTAAGTTAATAACGGTAGTTTTAACGATCATTGGTACTTGAGTCAAAAATAAACCCTTTATAATTACAAGTTGTTCATGTATCCATTATATACAGAATTGTAATCATGATTTATACATCATATATATCTAGTACATACATTCATTTATAATATTACATAATTATTTAGAGGTAAGAAATTAAATGCACCGTTTATGGAGACGGTAAGACGTACGTACACATGAACGCTACTTTCATTTCTATTTCGTATTTTATAGAATGGAATCATAATGATATAAAGGTATATTACAATTCCAGTATAATATCATATATAATATCTTATTTCCATCCTTTAAACGTCCCACATATGTTATTTAACAAATCAAATCACTTTGAGGGGGCGGTATTCCGCACTTACTTAAATGAAGATATCGCGTTTACCCATAATGGAAACCATATAGGTATGCCCAAAATGAAAAATACAGAAGCTTAAGGAAAACATAAAAATATTATATATCATATATAAATATAGTGAAATATTAATGGCCACCATTGAAGGTGTTAAAAGAATGTTGAACAATCATCGTTTTGGGAGGCAGAAATTCACCATCCACGGAAAAAGTAAGTTCTTTAACCATTAGATGTAGTTGTGTGTAAGTTTAGCTCGAATACTTCTTATAACAACATCCTTGTATATTGAATATACTAGAGTTGTTACAAAAAAAATGAACAAAAATTGATTAGGGTGTTGGATAATCAAAATAAAACAAAAGGACTCAAGTGAAGACATTACCTTAAAATCGGGTAACTCCCTTTAGTTTGAGCTCAAAGGCTTCCCTGGGAAGACTTATGCCCAAATTTAGGCTTCAAGGAGTAAGATAGAGAATTTGAGAGACAAAATGGGCAGGGGTTGGCCGAGCCAAAGGCTTTGGAACTGTGGGTAAGGTGGTAGAGGTGGGGGCATTTTATAAGAGGAGAGGAGGGGAACTCTTGGAAAGTAAAAGAAATGTTACATTATTTTAAAAGGAATTTCGGATTCAAAAGGTCCCACATTGATATAATTCGAGGTTAAGGTTATAAGGGTTCTAAATCCACCCATCCAATAGGTTTTGGACATGTGTAGGTCTTAGATTTTACATTATCATTCCATTTTATTTAAAACCTTTATTAATGAGGTAATCGCTGCATCATCATGATGTCATAAATAATTTAATGTATTTAAAGTCTAAAAATTATGAGATAACTACTATGATGTAGGAAATATATTTATCATTCCAATGAATATTTATAGTCTAAAATATCATCTATGTAGACAAAATTAAAAATGTTTTAATCAGGTGATACATTCTTGTTATATTTAATTTCTTTAAAAAAAAGATAACAAGTCACATTCCACAAAAGTGATTCCATGGGGTCCCCAAGTTTGACACAAGACATCCCATGGTCGGACATGAAACAACCAGTAGAATTAGGACACATTTTGGTGTCATTTTTTTATTAATATGATATTATTTTATTATCCTTAACTACCCGATTACTCATTAATCAAGATAATTAAAGATAATTATCGTCGTTACTATTTATAATGTCCAAAAACAAAAAAGTCTTGATTAAATAATTGGGTCCTTCTGATTACAAATATGTAATCCATTTTACCAAATTACAAACACAGAAATTGCAATAATTGATTTAAAAAGAATTCATGTTGTCAAAACAAATAGCAGGTTTTTTTGAAACAATATCTATGAAAAGTTTGGCATTAGTTTATGCCCAATTCCAAAGTGAAATTAATCCTAATGACCCCCATTGGATTAAATGGTAAATATATATTCTAATTTAACTTTAAAACCAACTCAAAAGATAATCTAATCATATAAATAAATTAGATTAAAAAGCAGTTTTGATGTAAAATGCAGTATTTTTTACTATTCATTAAAAAATGAACATTGTTAGAAAAATACCAAAAATTCACACAAAGTAAATGTTGATGTCCCAATAATAAAGAATATGTTTATTTTGACAAACATAACTTATATAATTGTCCAAAGATAGATTTAAAAATGGTTTGCCATCAAAATGAAGTAAAACAATTAGTGTAATCCATGCTTAAGATTGGATTTATTTTCATTTCAAGCCTCTAAAACACTATCTAATTCATTAATAGACATAGATAAAAATATCTATTATTAATTACTTACTTGGGATGTTACATACTTCCCCCCTTTAGAAAATTGTGTCCCCACAATTTATTTACTTATCGAATAAATGGGGGTACTTATCACTCATTGCATATTCAGATTCCCATGTTGCCTCTTCCATCATGTGGTTTTTCCACAAAACCATTACCTGATTAATAACCTTATTTCGTAACACTTTCTCCCTGTGGTCAAGAATCTGGACTGGTTTTTCCCCATAAGATAGGTTCTCTTCCAGCTGAACTACCCTTGGACTCAAAACATGAGATGGATCTGGCATATACTTTCTCAACATCGAACCCTGAAAAACATTGTGTACCTGAGATAAACTCGGAGGTAAAGCCACACGGTATGCAACTGATCCAACTCTCTCTAGAATTTCATATGGTCCAATGAACCTTGGACTCACCTTTCCTTTCTTACCAAATCGTATCACACTTTTCCATGGTGAGACTTTGAGAAAAACATGATCACCTACCTCAAAAGATAGATCCTTCCTCCTATTGTCTGCATAACTCTTCTGCCTGCTCTGAGCTATTCTCATGTGTTTCTGTATTAGCTGAACTTTCTCTACCAACTCTTCTACCAATTCTAGTCCCATCAACATCCGTTCACCCACTTCATCCCAGAAATCTAGAGTTCGACACCGCTTCCCATATAATGCTTGAAATGGTGCCATCTGTATACTAGAATGAAAACTGTTATTATATGAAAATTCAACCAAAGAAAGATGTTGGTCCCAACTTCCCTGATAATCCATCGAACAAGCTTATTGCATATCCTCCAAGGTCAGAATTGTTCGTTCTGACTGCCCATCTGATTGAGGATGAAAAGAAGCAATAAAATTTAATTCAGTATCCAACGACTTCTGAAGGAATTTCCAAAAGTTAGAAGTGAACCTGGGATCACGGTCAGATACAATGGAGAGAGGAAACCCATGTAACCTGACTATCTCTTTAAGATACAAACGGGAAAGTTTATCTAGGGAAAAATTATCTCGTATAGCAAGGAAATGAGCAGATTTAGTCAAGTGATCAACAATAACCCATATTGCATTATTACCTTGAGATGTCTTCAATAATCCCACAACAAAGTCCATGGATATATTCTCCCATTTCCACTCTGACACTGGTAAAGGCTGAAGCCTCCCTATCGGTAACTGCCACTCTGCTTTAACCTGCTGACATGTCAAACACTTCACAGTAAAATCAGCAATATCTCTTTTCATTCCATCCCACCAGTAATACTCCCGAAGGTCTCTATACATCTTAGTACTTCTAGGATGAACTGAAAACGGAGAACTATGAGCTTCACATAACAACTCTCTCTTCAACTGTGAATCACAAGGCACACACAATCTCTTCCCAAATCTCAAAACAGAATCAATATCAATGTTGAATTCAGGAAACCTACCTTTCTGAACCAGCTCTACCTTTTTCTGTAACTCACTGTCTTGCTTTTGTGCTTTCTTGATTCTGTCTAATAGAGAATATTTCACTGATACCTAAAACAAAACAGAAGAACTTCCTGCACCAACAACTTCTATGAAAAATTTCATCAAATCCTTCACCAAAGGATCACGTTCCAAACGCAACACTATTAATGAAACATTACTTTTTCAACTCAAAGCATTAGCCGCTTTATTTTCTTTTCCCAGATGGTAATGAATTGTACAATCATAATCCTTGATTAATTCTAGCCATCTCCTTTGTCTCATGTTCAACTCTTTCTGAGTGAATATATACTTTAAACTTTTGTGATCAGTATTTTTTTCACACTTTACTCCATACAAATGATGCCTCCAAATTTTTAAAGCGAAAACAACAGCAGCTAATTCCAAATCATGTGTAGGGTAATTTACCTCATGAGTTTTCAACTGACGTGAAGCATAAGCAATTACCCGATCATTCTGCATTCGGACACAACAATGTCCTTTCAATGAAGTGTCACTGTATATAACAAACTCACCATTCTTGGAATGTAGTGCCAAAACTGGAGAATTCAGCAATCTTCTTTTCAATTACTGAAAACAATCATCACATTCCTTTGTCCAGATAAACTTAACACCCTTACAAGTTAGCTTAGTCATTGGACTAGATAACCATGAAAAATTTCTAAGAAACCTTCAGTAATACCCTGCCAAACCAAGGAAACTTTGAATCTCTGTTACATTTGTGGGTCTTGGACATTCTTCAACAACCTTTGTTTTTGATGGATCAACAATTATCCCATCTTTATAAACAATGTGACCAAGGAACGAAATTTATTGCAACCAAAACTCACACTTGATGAATTTCCCATACACTTTCTTTTCTTTCAAGGTTTGCAAAATGACCCTTGAATGTCTTTCATGTTCTTCTTTACTTTTAGAAAACACCAAAATATCATCAATGAAAACCACCGCAAACTTATCCAATAACTCATGGAAAATTCTATTCATTAAGTCCATGAATACAGCAGGAGCATTGGTTAGCCCAAAAGGCATTACTACAAATTCATAATGGCAATATCTTGTACGGAACATGGTCTTCGGAACATCTACTTTCTTTACCTTCAGCTGATGGTACCCTGATCTTAGGTCAATCTTTGAAAAATACTGAGCTCCCTGGAACTGATCAGACAAATCATCGATATGAGGAAATGGATATTTGTTCATAACGGTGATATTATTCAAGGCCCCATAATCAATGCAAAGTCTCATTGAGCCATCTTTCTTTTTAACAAATAAAACAGAAGAACACCATGGTGATGTGCTAGGTCGAATGAAACCTTTCTTTAATAAATCTTGCAATTTATCCTTCAACTCTAAAAGTTCAATTTGAGCCATTCGATAAGGGGGTTTTGAAATTGGATTAGCATCAGGAACTAAGTCAACAGTAAAATCTACTTTTTGATCTGGTATTATTTTAGGCAACTCATCAGGAAAAACATCAAGATACTCATTTACCACTGGCACATCATTAATCTAAACAGTTCCTTTATTTTCAATGATGTGTGCAAGGTAACATTCATTTCCATATTTTACAAGTTTCTCGGCCTCTTGATATGTTATCAATAGTATGGGTTCATTCTTCTACACAAACTGAAAGTCTTTCTGAAAAGAAACTTCTTTAGATCTACAGTCATTCTTATCATGGTAAATAGAGAGCCAATCCATACCCAAGATAACATCAAACTATAATAAAGATAAAACAATAAGGTTTGAAAGTAGGTTCTTTCCACAGACAAGGATAGGAAGATTCTTATAAATTCTTTTTTCCTCAACATTTCCCCCAGGTGTTTTTACCAAAAGTTCAGGAGTCATTTCTTGAGATGGTATTCCCATTTTACTAGAAAAGGGTTCAGAGATGAAAGAATGTGTAGTCCCCGAATCAAACAACACACTGGCATAATCTGAAAAAATAAACAAAGTACCTGATATAACTTCATTTGATGGTCCGACATCTGCTAAAGTAGTTGCAAAGGATTTCAACACCCCTTTCTGCTTGTAGTCTAACTGCATCCCATCACTCAAGCTCTTTGTCAGACACTCGTTTGTATAGTGACCCTTCTCATTGCACTTAAAACATTTCACTAACTGTAAATCAAATTTTGTCTTACCTTCACCTTGATCTTTTTCAGTGCAATCATGAGCCTTATTTCCCATATTACCACATCGGTAGCACTTCCAAGAATTCAGAAGACATTCCCCAGCATGCCTTTTGCCACATTTATCACAATCTGGAAACTTAGATTTCTTACCATCATACTTTTTTGAAAAATTCTTACCTCTAACCTGCCACCTTGGTCTCTTCTTCTATTGGCTGTTATAGAACACTTGGTCATCGGCGAACTCCATTTCAACCTTCTCAGCATATCGAACCAGCTTTTCATAACATTTAAACTCAAGAGAAGCTAATGCCCTTCAATATTTTGGCCTTAATCCTGAGTAAAAACGATTGATTTTACTATCAAGGTCTCGGATAAAATTTGGAGCATACCTTGCCAATCGAGTGAACCCTTCTTCATAGGCAGCCACTGAGTCTTCCACTTTCCTCAATTCCAAGAATTTCTTTTCCATCCTTTGTCGAACAGCCTTAGGAAAATACTTCTCAAGAAACATATCTTTGAATTCATCCCAGTCGAGAGCATCAATCTCATCAGCATCCCTGATATTTTTAACCATTGACCACCACTGATCTGCTTCACCCTCCAAACAGTAAATAGAAAGACTAACCTTTTGATTGTCTGAACACCCCATGACATCGAAACTCTTTTCCAGTTCTTTAATCCACCCTTCAGCTAGCACAAGGTCAAATGATCCTCTGAATGATGGGGGATGTTTCCTCATGAAATGTTCAACCACTGACATGTTCTTTTGCGGTTGATCTGGCTGGTCTCGTGCATGGATACCACATCCATTTATCGCTTGAGTCAACTGCTCCATTACTGCAACAAACTGTTCAGTTCCAATTCTGACCATCTCAGGATGCTGATTCGGAAGGTTATTTCCTTCTGTATGCCTTCCTAGCACTGGTTCCCTATTTCATCTGTAGAAAATCATTCTGAAAAAACATGTCTTAGATGAAGAAACATGGTAATCTTCAAATGATATATCATTTCAAAAAATATATATATTTGGATAATCATTTAATAGAATTATAACTCCTAAAGTTATCTAAACCGACCTCGGATACCAACTATAAGGACCCAACCTTAAACCTTACTTAATCTTGAGTTAATAGAAGATTCCATATTGAGGATCTTTTTGGGTTTAGAGTTTTAGAGAAATATAACATAAAACTTGCATTACATTCCAAAAAAACATGGGATGAGTATAAAAAGCTCAGTATGGGTTATAAAAATATGGAAAGGAAACATAAGTTCATATATACATAAGAATGAAATCATACTATACCCATAAAACATAAGTACTTTAACATACCTCATCAAATCATGAATAAATCATAGAAATCATAAGACATAAAGGTAACTTGAGGCATTCATAACATTCTTATGTAGGGAGTAACCCTCTTGGTTAAGTTTGGAATAACCATCACATTATATTCCATAAATCTCTTCAGTGAAACCTTAATGTTTCACTCCTTCACGTTACCCAATGCATTAGAGAGCTATATCGGGCTCACCCACTCTTAGTTTATCACAGAACCACCCGTCTTCATAATAATGCCCAAGAACCTCAACATAATCGTATCACATAAATCATGCATAAAAGAAACATAACATTCCCACTTTTCAATCACAAGATATCAATAAAACACAATGATATAAAAACATTATGAAGATCATTTTCAATACAAAAATAAAATAAAAGTAAAACATGGTATTTATTTTTCTTTTAAAAAGAAGGTATGGCTTGTAGAGGAAGCAGAAACTCAAATAATGGTCACGGCGGCGGAGAAGTCGTTATCGCCGCATACGTACGACAAAACCATTCCCTTTGGTCATTTAGTAAATGCTTCATATAAAAAAAGATTCCTTTTGAATAAACATAAAAGTCAAAGGGTTTTATAAACCATATAAAAGAAGGTTGTGTATAAAACAAAATATGCCTCAATGAAAGAAGATTGAGACGAAGCCCCATACCTCGGGTCCGATATGACTCGATCGTTCTTTAATGTCCTGAAAAATATACTTGAGTTAATTTATACTTGCTTAAGAACCTTTTTTATGTTCATTATTCCTTTTATATAACTTATTTCCATGTCATGAACAGTATGTAATTATTTAAGTTAATAACGGTCGTTTTAACGATCATTGGTATTTGAGTCAAAAATAATCCCTTTATAATTACAAGTTGTTCATGTATACATTATATCCAGAATTATAATCATGATGTATATATCATATATATCCAGTATATACATGCATTTATAATATTACATAATCATTTAGAGGCATGAAATCAAATGCACCGTTCATGGAGACGGTAATCCGTACGTACGCATGAACGCTACTTTCATTTCTATTTCATATTTTATAGAATGGAATCATAATGATATAAAGGTATATTATAATTCCAGTATAATATCATATATAATATCATAGTTCCATCCTTTATACGTCCCACATATGGTATTTAACGAATCAAATCACTTTGAGGGGGCGATAGTCCGCACTTCCTTAAATGAAGATATCGCGTTTACCCATAATGGAAACCATAAAGGTATGCACAAAATGAAAAAATATATAAGCTTAAGGAAAACATAAACATATTATATTTCATATATAAATATAGTGACATCTTAATGACCACCTTTGAATGTGTTAAAATAATGATGAACAATCATCGTTTCGGGAGGCAGAAATTCTCCATCCACGGAAACAGTATGTTCTTTAACCATTAGATGTAGTTGTGTGTAAGTGTTGCTCGAATACTTCTTATAAAAAAATCCTAGTATATTGAAGATACTGGAGTTGTTACAAACGAAATGAATAAAAAGTGTTTAGGGGGTTGGAGAAGCAAACTAAAACAAAAGGACTCAAGTGAAGACATTACCTTAAAATCGGGTAACTCACTTTGGTTTGAGCTCAAAGGCTTCCTCGGGAATACTTCTGCCCAAAGTGAGGCTTCAAAGAGTAATAGAAGGAATTGGAGAGACAAAATGTGCAGGTTTTGGCCGATCAAAAGGATTTGGAAGTTTGGGTAAGGTGACAGAGGTGGGGGCCTTTTATAAGAGGAGAGGAGGGGCACTCTTGGAAAGTAAAAGAAATATTACATTATTTTAAAAAGAATTTCGGATTAAAAAGGTCCCACATTGATATAATTCGAGGTTAAGGTGATAAGGGTTCGAAATCCACCCATCCAATAGGTTTTTTACCAGTGTAGTTCTTAGATTTTACATTATCATTCCATTTTATTTAAATCCTTTATTAATGAGGTAATCGTTGAATCATCATGATGTCATATATAATTTAATTTATTTAAAGTCAAAAAATTATGAAAAAAATACTATGATGTAGAAATATTTTTATATATCCAATTAATATTTATAGTCTATAATATCATCAAGGTAGACAAAATTAAAAATGTTTTAATCAGGTGATACATTCTTGTTATATTTACTTTCTTTAAAAAAAGATAACAAGTCACTTTCCACAAAAGTGATTCCATGGGGTCCCCAAGTTTGGAACAAGACATCCCATGGTCGGCCATGAGACAACTAGTAGAATTAGGACACATGTTGGTGTCATTTTTTTATTATTATGATATTATTTTATTATCCTTAACTACCCGATTACTCATTAATCAAGATAATTAAAGATAATTACCGTCGTTACTATTCATAATGTCCAAAAACAAAAGAGTCTTGATTACATAATTTGGACCTTCTGATTCCAAATATGTAATCAATTTTACCAAATTCCAAACACAGAAATTGCAATAATTTATTTACAAATAATTCCCGTTGTCAAAACAAATAGCGGGTTTTTTTGAAACAATATCTACGAAAAGTTTGGCAGTAGTTTATGCCCAATTCCAAAGTGAAATTAATCCTAATGAACACCATTGGATTAAAGGGTAAAAATATATTCTAATTTAACTTTAAAACCAATTCAAAAGATAATCTAATCATATAAATAAATTATATTAAAAAGTAGTTTCGATGTAAAATGCAGTATTTTTCACTATTCATTAAAAAATGACCATTGTCAGAAAAATACCAAAAATTCACACAAAGTAAATTTTTATGTCCCAATCATAAAGAATAAGATTATTTTGACAAACATAGTTTATAAAATTGTAAAAAGATAGATTTAAAAATGGTTTCCATCAAAAGGTAGTAAAATAATTAGTGTATTCTATGCTTAAGATTGGATTTATTTTTATTTTAAGGCTCTAAAACACTATCTAATTCATTAATATACATAGATAAAAATATCAATTATTCATTACTTACTTGGGATGTTACACCTAGACACACTGTATGAGAACCTTATTTATAAGATTCTCATGAAGTTTCATTTATGTATTCAATAGGTCTATTTTCGGGAATAGGTCATCTCATATGTAAGAGTAGTATTAGTCATGAAGATGGCTAAGGAAGTGCTAGCTTAGGGACCACCTATGTGTTTAATATAGGTATGGACTTTAAATGAGTTATTTGGGAACTATCAGAGGTTTGTACCTTATTTCTCAAAAGTAGATACCACATTGACAGTTTTGACCTAAAAAGGTGAGTATTTTTTATGGGAGTTAATGATCTAGAATTTAATTCATTAGGGAATTAATAGTTCAATGATTTCTCACTTATTGAGGTTTTTAGAGGTGGGGGTCGAGTACGTAGCATTATGCATTGCATGAGGGATCAATATTAGTTTTTTACTGATGAAGAGATGGTTGTTGATTGAATATGTTTCATGTCAAATGAGACAACATGTGTTGAACTATTCAATCCATTTTCTCGAGCTAGAAGTGGTAGTCTTCACACTGAATATGTGGTGATATAACCAAATGGGTGATCTATTTATATTTTACTCTATCTACAATAGTCCTAATATATCTTATCTCAAAATGGTATTAACATGAGATAGATGAGAATAATATAGTTACTCCAAGACTACCACTTTAATATTTTATGTACTCTTGGGATGTGTATTTTTGTGGAAGAGAATCTCTGAATAAAATCTTTTTCGTAGTTTTATTCCAACATTCCAGAGTTTTTAGGATCATTATTGTTATCTATATTTATGAGGGATAGTGATTCATATCAACATTTGATGGTTTTCGTGGATTAAATTTTACATCATGTTAGAGATTCTCTGCATGGAGATATATACTATGAGAAAATTTGTACTCAGATATTGACTTGATATTTTCAGGATGGATATTCTAAAGGTTGGGATCATGTTATCCTTTTTAAATTCCATAGGGTGGTACCAATGACATCTTGGGAGTAGGTGATGTAGGAGTTTCAAAAATCCACTTTAACTGTATATCTAGGAGTTGTAAAGATGTAATGGGACCTCCAACATCAGTGTTTTGTGGGATGGGATGAAGCATTGTGCCACATTTTTCCACTTAAATCCTCATATATTCCCACCTGAAGGATTGAGCATAATCTTCAATTAGGTATAGATCAACCCCTATATAGTGGAAGTGGGATGGGAAATCAATGAACCTCATGATTGGGTTAACATGTATATACTAGTTATACATTTCCATCTAGATGATCATAGAGAGAATCAAAAAGTTGTCGAACTTCTAATCCATTTGAGAGTAGAGCTTTGTAGATATCATGGGAAGATTGTATGTGTAGAATATAGTATGACTCCATGGATTTCCATCAATGTTTTTTTAGATAATGAAACATTCTTCCCATGAACATTATAAAGTTTATTGATGTAGACAATTTGGAATATGTTATTCTTGTTCATGCTGTTTCAACCATAGAATGATGGCCAGATTGAGTGGATGATTTAGGTATTCAATGAAATGTCCCAGGCTCTCAAGTTGGATTGTGTGCATATATGGGAGGATCGTTTAGCCTTGGTTGAGTGTATGTATAATGACTACTACTATTCCACCACTAGTACAAAATAATTTGATTCCTCGAATGGATGACCCTATAGGTCATCACATTATTGGACAGTTCCAGGAGAGTTAGAATTTAGGGGACAATGATAGTGTGAGGTACTACATTAAGTTTGTAGTCCAGGAATAGATGAGGAATGCACTTAGCCATCATAAGTTCTATATAGAGTTATTATATTACCCACTAAATTTTAAGTATAAAGTCCATGTGTTCCTAAGGGTCTCAATGTGATGTGGATTCTAAATTTTTGTATGGGGAGGAAAGTTATCTATGAGATTAATTGTCCTATTCCAGATTCTACATAGTGTTTGAGAGGTTCTGTATCGCATAACTCGACCACTGTAGTTGGTCTAGGTACACAACATCTCTCACAAGTCCCAACTAAATGGGTACATGAATGACTCATTACATGTTTACAACTAAGGAAATATGGACATCGAGGACAGATCACCCATTATTGAGTACGTAATGGATAGTGATGATTGGCTAGAGTAGATCATTTATGCAGGATCGATTCATCTTTTTCATGTATGACTCCAACATTTGAATCCATAGGAGATCACATGGGACTAGAAGAACTTATTTACATCACAGTAACCTCATATGTTTTTGTAGGTGTTTCTCTTTTTATGATGAAATGAATAAATTTTGAGAGAAGGTAATGAATACAGTATTTTTTTTATTTAATTTATATAATATATTGATTAATTTTAGATCATGATACTAAGATGGTGTGATATTGAGAGACATTGTGTGTCCAAAGTTATATATATATATATATATATATTAAATATAATGATATCATAGGAGTGCAATTTTCTAGAGAAAGTGGAATAAATTTAAAATAGGTATCGTATTAGAAATTTAAGGGCACTATTTAGTAAATAATTTGGTTTTTATCATGGGTGTGTCATAACCCTTTTTGGAATATGGTGTTTGGGAAAATCTTTTATAGAAGAATACTTAATATCCTAAATTAAATAATTTTTTAATTTTATGTTTCATCGATGCAACGACCTACTCATCCATTTATAAATGGTTATTCCTCATCCAGAGTGTTTACCTTAGTTACTAGGATTGATATAGAACTTTGGAGTGGAAAATATGGATTATACTTGTCAGAGGACATCATCTCATGATGGATTGAGGATCATTGTGCTGTTGGATTTTTCGTATCAATCAAAATATGGAAACACATGATCTTTCATTATAATAATTTGATCGAAATTAAATGTAAAAAGTTTTACTTATTGAAATCAATAATGTTATTTTAACCCAATAAAATGCCAACCAATTCCACGAACAAGATTTTATTCACAACAATTGATAGATTTAATCGAAGGATTTTTATATTGTTTTATTATCCATATTTGTTAGTATGAATCTATAAAAATAGATTGAGGACTAAAAACACATAGATTTTATGATAACACAATATGAATTATGGATTTCTCCCATGGTTATTCACTTTTTTATAATTGGTATTTTCATGGCCTTATGGTTCCATGATAACACAATATTTTCTTATTTCATGGATATTATTTGGAAAAAATAATAATATCATATGTCAGAATTATGATGGATGATGAAATTAATGTATCATTAATGAATGTGAATGATTTGAGGAGGAATGAGACCAGATAATAATAAAGATTCCATTCTCATGAAAAATATGAATTTGTGATTCCAAGTGTCTATAGATCATATTGAAAACACATTTTCCAATTGGATCGAGGATAATTATATATCAAGTGGGTGATGTAAGGGTTTCATGTACTTGGATATATGGATTCCCATGAGGTTGAAATATCATATGACATAGAGGGAAATTCAATGAGGACCCCAGAAGATCCATAAATTTTTAGGATACAGGGATTGTGATCCCTGATCACATGCCATGTGGGACCCCCTTGCTACACACTACTATTTCTGCGAAGAGTTATATATTACACACCATGAGACCCTATGACATGCATGGTGATATGATTTTAGTGGATCATTATGTACCTCACATGTTACACGGTCACAGAAATGGTTAGAGTATACCATCACAACAAGAGTACATCGACATGGTTCGTTCTACACAGGTATGGGCAGATTATATGGGCCGATTGCTGGGTAATCTCAACACGTCATGTAATATTCCAAAATTTAATATATATTTATATTATCATGTTGGGTTTGGGTAGTGCCCCACCATATGTATGTGGGTTTTATGGACATGTTGTGTACTCCCTTATACACCCAACATTCCCCATTTCAGGGTGGTTTGATCCATTTTATCCATCGTTTTAGACCAGTATCAGTTTAATGCATTACCATAGTCAAAACACATGGGTTTAAAATATTTAATTAAATAAAAATCTCAATATTTCAATCCTATCTATAATATGATTCTCATATTATGATTGAGATTTCATACTATGAGACTAGAATGTTAACCTCAATCTTTTTTTAACCTTGGGTGGGTACTGTGGAATTGGAATAACCAAATTGAGTAAGGATTTTATACTCCAAGTAGGTGGATACATTTGTAGGGTCTTTGTTATCTTAAAATTATGTTTACTTAAGTAGTGGGTTGATCCAGGTTGGGTTCTTGGCATCCCCCAATGATCATGGGCATTATCTATTATCTCTGAGGAGGATCATTGCTTCCATTATAATCGAGTTCATTGAAGTTTTATTGTATCCCTATAGTGGCATAGTGTCTTATCCATGTTTATATGGGTTTCATATTTCTATTTAGTATTATTTTACTATAATGAGAAAAAAAATTCATGATTATTCTTGATTATTGTATTTAGGATTTCATTCTTGATATTGTTATACTCTCCCCTACATGCACATTGTCAGTACGTGTGTAATTTTATAAATATGAAATACTATTAGATGGTGTCGTAGGAGACCAATGAGAGCACATACCATAGAATAAACATGATTTAATGGTGTTATTTTTAGGTTGTTTAATTTGATCATTTTTCATTCTACTAGAACAAGTTGAAATATTAGAATATTTGGGGTGTTCGTTCATTTGAACATTTTTTATCACATTCAATACTTTAGTATCATACTAGGATTGTGGGAACTTAGATGTATGAATGTAATGGTTTTGGTTTATTTTAATTTTTTAATTTTTTTGATCTTACAAAAATCTATGTGTGTTTAGTAAAATTATTTTAATGCCTCAGATAGGTGTCATATGTCTACTCAGCACTGGTCAGCAATCCCAATCCCACATGTGGCGGGATTGGGGTATTCAAAAATCAATCCCCATTGGTCTAGGTCATTATATAATACATTTGATCCAAATTCATAATAAGAGGAGACCATTAGATATTTGTTTTAGGAAATTAATATAAATTTATTCACACCAACATAACATTTCACATTATCAATCATGAGAGAGTAGATATTGTAACATAACTCCCTTTCAACTTTTGTAACTCATCAATCGTAATTCATATAAATGGAGAACAATAATTGATACATTAAATATAATTAAAATAATGTTTTCATGGAATTTCATGTCAAATGGAATTATATATAACTTACAAATTAGAATATTTGTGTATCATAAATGTGTTTCTCAAAACAATTTAATTTGAGATGAATAACTATTATAGAGGAAACCCATTGAATTTGAGAATTAATCAATTAATCAATAATTTATATCAAATTAAAATTTATAAATAACAAGTCTAAATAAAAAAATGAAAATAAAAAAGTCATTACACAAATAATCAATTAATATCAAATTAAATTGAGCAGTGATATGACCCATTAAAAATAAATTGAGTTATGATATTCATTACCACTTGGTTTCTCTCATATCAAATACTTTTAGTTGATAAAAATTCAAATTGACCAAAAAATAATAGGATATAAGAGTTATACATGAAAAAAAGTAAAAAGGGGTAGTATATACACCACATAATATAAATAAATAGTAAATATACTATATTAATCAGGGAAATAAAATCTGAAATTAGAATCTCTTACATCATGTCCATATATTATTATTATGTACATCAACTCTTATATATAAAACATAAATAAATTAATTAGTTCATAAAGAACCTTTTTCACGATTAATACCTTTTCATTAAATCTGCTAAATTTCTTCTATTTATTGATGAATTAAAATACATAAATAGTTATGTTTACCTTAGGAGTTTTGAGGACCTTTGATTCATTGTTTTAAAACGACATCATTGTGTTGACCAAGGCCAAAGAAGTCATTATTTAAAAATCTAAAAAAAATAATCCAAAAATATTTATTGTATTTTTTCATAAATTATTAATTTAAAAACAATTAATTATAATATTTAAGAAATTTGATCAATGTTATGATCGTGAAGTTGGTCGGTCAAACGTATGCATCGAAATGATTCATTTTTCAATGATATTTATAGAATATAATTATGTAGTATTTTGTATTTATAGAATGATAATAACTTTATAATTTATTTTTTATTTAAATAAATATACTTATATATATCTTTATTTCAATTTAGCGGTGATAAAAACCACAATGCTTCATAGAGGTTCTAGTCCACAAGTACACGAATGAAATCATCATTTTTTCTATGTGTGAATGTGTATAATATATTATATTTTCAGAACAATACATATTCCATTAATATCGTTATGATTTTATATATAACCCATATATTCAATATCATTATACATATCACATTCCATGTAAATTGTTATTGAAAAAATGAATGACATCGCTTATTGGAGAGGTTGTCCACTGTGCACACTAGAGCCTCTATATTAACGCAAATAGAATAAAAAAATAATATGGTATACGAGAAATAATTACTCTATAGGTATAAATAAGTTAAAAATATCATATAAATACTCCATACAATTAATATTATAACATTCCATTTGAGGTAATGATTGAAAATGAATGTTATTAGATCCCAATATAGTTGTCCATCGTACACACTAATGATGATTTAACATCATATTTGACGTAATAGGAAATATATTTCAGTTATGAAGTTTTTATAATAATATAATAAAAGAATTTTGATTAATATTTATCCTAAAATAATATATGATTAATATTTTATAGAGGAGGAAGAAGAAATAAAAGAAAAATTCATAGTGAGAAAATTTTCCTCTTCTTGGTACAAATAATTATGATTAAATATAAAATATACCTTGAATTAATTTTCTTCCAAAACATGATTATAGGGGCTGGTTATTGAGTTTTGGAATTCATATGGGTAGGTATTTTCTAAAAGAAATGGTTTTATGATTTTAGTTTTAGAGGACAGGTGGTGAACTTTTTTAAGTGAAGTTGATGACATGTAATATTACAAAAAAAGGTGTACCCAGATTTTTTTGAATGACATTAGGCTCAGAAATAAAAAATATATCCATATAAATTGTAATGGTTAAATAATTTAATAAAAAAATTGACATGTTATTAGGTTATTTTTATCCTTATATTTTTAGATTAACATCCCATAAACATGTGTTTACCTTAACCGCATGAATTATTTATTAGTTTTCTTACTATTATTTAGAATGAAAAATAATGTTAACCTTATTATATTATTTTTAATTATTCTCATTAAAAATATTTATTATCTGTTCCAAAACTCAATACATATAAGTAGGAAAATTTATTTTAAAACATACACTAATTAGGAGACAAAAAAACAGAATTTTTATGAACTATAGTTTTTGATCAATGGAAGATTTTATATTAACTCTATGTCTAATAGTTATTATTTCATGTAATATAAATTACAATTTACTGAAATTTTATAATTTAACTTATAAAATTCTATATTTATGAATATTTTAATCATTTATAAAGGATAAACCAATTGTACATAAAAATAGGTTTCTTAAAAATACTATTTTGATTTAAAATATATTGATATACTAAAATAAAATATATATACGATTCAAAAATATTTTAGTGCATTACATATAACAAATAATTAAATATTTTATTTTAATAAATATTTATTACATAATGGGATTTCTACATTAAAAAATTTATTGAAAACAAATTTATTTATTTTTACAAAAATCATTACATTCGTTATTCTCCAAAATATTATTTTATGAAAAATATAAAATTTCCCCCAATCAAAATTATAATATTAAAATTTAAAAAACATGGTTAGTTTTATCACATTAAATTTATTAAATCTCCAATAAAATAGTTTTATATTTTCTCAAAAATATTCTACAAAACAAATTTTGATAAAAATATTTGATTTATGATTAAATAGCTTTATTAAAAATTGATTGATTATATGCTATTAGTTTTTAAAATATTTATATTGAGTATGATATGTATATTTATATATTTAAAAAATTATAAAATAATATTCATACCAACCAATTTAGAGGCCATTTTTAAATGGTTATATATATAGTGGGTGTTTAATGGTTGGCAATGCATATCGAATATGCTATTGAAAAATTTTAAATTTTCTTAAAACTAATGGTCTTACAATATACCCCTTTAGTAAATTTACTCCTTGAAATTTTATCATTTTCTTAGTAAAAATTGTTTGGAATTTTTAATGTACATGATTTAGAAACACACATCGTAAAAGGGTTCATAGAACATTTCTTTATAAGAGAGAAAATTATGTAAAATTGGTATATATAATAACACATACTAGGTTTCCAAATAAGATTACATAGATGGGAAGTGTTGATATAGACATGGGAGAAATGTTTAATTTCCAAATAGTGATGATGGGAGATAGAGATCATTATCACATTTAATTTAATGATCATGATAAAAAACCACCAAACCATAAAAAAGCGAGGACTGAAAAAGGTCATTGATATCATCTGAAATAAATGTAATAAGAAAAAAAAATTTAGAACATTCTCTTAGATTTGAGTAAATATTTTTCCATATATACTTATTATATAAAGAAATATACTTATTTGGAAATATTAATTTAAAAATTTATTCAATTTCCACCAAAATATCATACTTCTTAAAAAATGATGTGTATTCAAGATGAATATATTTCATGGATGAGGTTTTCAAATCCACATTTAAATGACTATATTTTCTTAGAATGGATAATAAATCTATTCCTCCTATATTTATATATTAATTAAAATTAAACTCTTATAACATGGTATGATAATTCCTAAAATTAATAAACCTTTATATAAATAAGTAATAACATAACCTCAAAAATTTAATAGTATTACCCAATTTAAAATTAAATCATTCCATATATAAATTTCCTTATATCACAAAGAACCTTAATAATCAGAAAAATAAATAATGTGTTAACATAAATGGATATAAAATACTTTTAACTACCCAATCCATAAAAATATAGAGATATTCTTCTAAAATGACATTAATCATTTAATTATCAAATATTTTTTCAATCTCAGGATTATATATCTGATAAAAAACATATTCTTGTAATTACTATAATTGGAATGATCATATAAACCCTAATGGTTCTAAATACATAAAAACAAATATATGTAGTAGGTAAATAAATAATTCACATTAATTCAAGTCATTATATATAATTCAGATAAAAAACATATCCCCAATAGTATTTAATCACATTAGATTACATTACTTAAAAACAAAATCAGGATGTTTATGAATTTAAACTTATGATCAACCTTAATCATATAAAATTTTGATTGTATAAACATATATTAAGATAATATTATTCTAAGACATAATAATCTCAAATGATACATAAAAAATTCCTTTGATACCAACTATAACATCCCAGCACCCATAATCCTTGATCGTGAGATGAAAATCCAAAACTCCACATTTCAATCCTATATACTAAAGAAGGTGACACAATATTTTCCATCTATACCATACACCATAAAACGAAAAAATCTTTTATACTGATAAAGGTGATAATATTATTATAATACATGATAATCTTAAATGATAAGTAAACATACGATCGACCTTAATCATATAAACCTGATTATTTTATTGAATTAAGAAAATCTATTAAAAAATAATTCAGATGTTTCTCAATGATAATATATCCCACTTAACCAATATTTTATAAATTCCCATTAATTCACCATCATCATCTATTTTCATTCCTTACTATAAATAATTTATTCCACATCACCCATGATAAACTAGTTCAAAGAAATCACAATAAGGTATAGATAAAATACATGGTAAGGGTAAAACATGCATTAACAATTTAATTCTATCAAGGAGTACAAGAGCACCATAATTATATGATGGCATGAAAAAAGAGACAGAAAATACCATAATATTAATCATACCCATCCAAACATGGATAATAAAACAAGTTAAAATGTCATTAATACATAACAAAAGATATATTCACTAGAATTTATAATCATGAGATATATGAAATTTATCTTTATATTAAGAACCATTATAATCACATAAAAAGGATAGATAGATCATATTGGTCCCATGGAACATTATCATTATACAACTCTTCCAACACCCTTACAATTTCAATAACCATATAGCCAAAACCAATTATAAATATACAGAAAAAATAATCATTATTCAAATCATTGGAGGGTTATCATGTACCCACATATCCTTGGTTTATCACCAAACCACTCATCCTTATTAAAAAAACATAACCAACCTTCATTTTTGGTAATATAACCACCCATCATTAAAAATTTCCCACAAATCATATCTTGAATAATCCTTATAGGGATTTCTTTTCATGATTAACTTATAGAAAAAAACATTAATGTTTTTATTACTTGGATAAACCATCGAATACAAATAAGTAACATGATAAAATCTTTGAAACATTATAAGACTGCTGAAAAGAAATACTTTTATTAAGAAACCCATTGAACCATAAAACACCCATGGAAAAGAAATGGGTTATGGGAAAATAAATTTAAAACATTATTAAATTGTCGAAAAGAAATTGATTCTCTTAAAATAACCTTAAAACAAGTTTAAAATTAGGAGATGAAATATGTTCTGTAAAAATTTCATTTTCATGTGACTAAATCATAGAAAAAATGATTTCCATGAAAATCTCATTAAAACATGATTAACTAGTAGAAAACAATAAGTTCCATAAAAATCTATGTTATGTAATCATAATCAAACCAAATACAGAACCCGGATTATATCATTACCAAATATCATAATTAGAACATATATATAAATAAGGGTTTATATGAAAATAGTATTAAAATATCAATGAAAACTATTTTGAGAAAAAATTACATTTTCTAGAATTTGACATTTAAAACAAAAAAAATCGCAAAATACTAGGAAAACAATTTCCACAATAATCAGAATCATATATAAGATACTTCAAGGAATATAATTGATATTTATAATGTTAAATGTTTTCATCTAATAACTATTAAAAATAAACATTCTTTTCAAAATATTTTGAAAAACAGAATGAAAAGAAACCAATTTAGGAAATGTTATGAAATCACCTATTAAAAATATTAAAAATTGAAACTAATAATTTAAAATTGTTATATGAAATATTTTTTTAGAAAAGAAATTTGAATACATTTTAGAAAACATGTATGTAAAATAAAATGATAACTTATCCAATTGTAAATAAATATTAGTATCACTTACAAACACCATTCTTGATATTTATTAAATCAATAAGGGGTGAAATCAATATTAAACATGTGTTCTATACTCATAACCATATAGGAATAAAATATATTTCATAAAATAATATCACATTACTTCTATAATAATATCATTAAACATAGTCATTAAAAAAAGAATATTGCAACTTAAATACCTTTCTACAGTGGTGACATTATATCATATGCCCTATAAAAAAATAACATGAAATGATACTATAAATATTCATAAAATATAATTTCTTGATTTAACATTACAAAGGGATTTATATACTCCTCACGTGGGTATATAGGTGTGCATCATAATTTTATGTCTCAAATCATTTAAATTAGAAAGGATTAATCGCTGGAAAAATCATGCCATTATATATGATAATTAATCAATGAATTGATAATGTATGTGAAATGTAAATAAATGTAAATGATGCTAAAATAGAAAATAATATATTAAAAAAAATATTTACTTCCATAATCAAAGAATATAAATTAAAATGAACATTTAACTTAATTTATTGAAATGAAATTGATTAATGAACATATTTACCATATAAAAACATTCAATTCAAACCCTGTTGGAATATATAATTCAAAATAAAATATAAAATACCATTATCTATGATGTATTGATTATATAATATCTACAATTATAATTATATAAACCATTAAATATGAATATTAGTGAATATAAGATATGCCTCATATAAATAAATACTGATATGAAAAACCCTTACCTCAATCCCTGAAATTCAATCTATATCTATTATCTCGGGAATAATTAAAATAAATAATTTATTGGATTTGTTAAGAACCATATTAATTTATAGTACCCATTACATAAAATAATTATTTTATTTATTTTTAATGGATATAAAAAATACTTAATCAGTTCATTCCACATTGGGTTTTTGAGAAAGTTCAGTCCATTTTTAAAGAATAGATTTAGTGTGCTCACAGAGGTAAAAGAGTTCAATGTTTCAATATCTTTATAATAATAATCAAGAAATAATTACCATATTTTTTCATAAAAGATAATTTTGAACCAACTCGTAAAAATTTCTATGAAATTTGTTTATGAAGAATGAACTATGTAATGATCATGGAGATGGTAGACAACACATACACATTAGTAAAATTTACATTTATGATTGATCATTTAAAAAAAATTTATGTAATGTTTTACCTTTAAATAATTATGATTACATAATAAATAACATATTATATATTCAAATACATACATATATATATATATATATATCATTCTTGATATGTGGTGAAGAACAAAAAATAACATCACATAATAGAGTGTGTAGTACACATGTACACAAATGAATATATCATTTTATAGAGTAAGAAATAATATAATATATTGAATTTTCATATTGATAATTACTTGTGGAATAAAATTATTATTCATTTTATAACACATATAGGAATTATATTTATCATTTTTACCTTCCATTTTAATCATTAGTGAAAAATAAATCATATATATTATCAAGGAGGTAGTTTATCATACAAATGAGTGATGTTATAATATCTCCTACAAAATGAATATTAGAAAGGTGAATATGATATAATAACCCTATATGAACAATTGTGATGAAAAAATTATATATATACTTCAAATAATTCATTAAAAAATTTAGTGAAAGGTTATAATGAATGTCAAATGATATCAGTTCGTGAGGTGGTAGTCCATCATACACTTGAATTATAAATTTGTTTCCCAATTTCTATAATGGGAGATGGAAAAGGATTTCTCCGTTATTATAATACATTATCTTGTAATTATTAGTTAAATTTTTTATTATATGACAATATATAGTTAATTTTAAATGTATTTGGAATATAAAACACAACAATAACGCATAGTTTAGAAATTTACCTCTTCTGGAGCTACCTCTTCAAGATAAAACCTAAATTATTCGTAAACTAAATTTTTGACCATATAAAGGTATGTAGGATGAAGGAATAGAAGTTTTTAATTTAAATTAAAAGGTATTTTATGAACCAAAATGGTTTTTATATGTGAAAATATAGGATGTTGGTGGCCTTTTACATGCGAGATGTGTGGAACACTAGTAATGTTTTAATTGAAAAAGGCGTGCCAAAATCTTTCACATTTAAAAAGTATAAAAAGTCCATTTTTGAGAATCTAAAATTATAAGGCCGTTATATGTCCATAAAGTATCAATTAATCAAATTTATTAGTCTTCATTACAATTATAATCTTAGTTTAACCCCTAGTAAACTGGATTTTTACCTTAACTATAATAATTAATTATTATTATTTTTTGTATTAATTTCCATAAATAATTATTCTGGACATATTTGATAATATAAAATATTATGATTCCAAATATTTAATAAATTTTTCCAAATTAATTTTAAATATGTGTAAAAAATTAATTTAAAACTAAACTTGTAGACGCAACAAAAAAGAAGCATTTCGAGAAGTATTTTTTCAGTAAAAAGAATATTTCATATTAACTGTTTAACTAATAATAATAATTTTATGAATATAAATTAAAATTTATACATATATAATCTACATATTTCATATAAAAATACCAATTTATGTATTATTTTATTAAATTAAAATGTATAAACATTGGGCATATTGAAACAATTTTTAAAACATTATGATTTTGAAACACAACAATAAGCATATACAAGATTACAATATTTAGGTGATTGATATTTAATTATATTAATTAAATATAACTAAATAAATCCTATGTCACTTAATAGAATATTCCAATACTTTTTTTAAATTTTATATTATTTAATTTATAAATTACAAATGAGTTTTTATAGGAAGAATGTTATTTTTCACTATTCAAAAAATAATAATCTATGTTTCCCCTAAAATTCCAAAAATATAAATATAAATTAATTATTATAGGATGATTTTAAAAGTTATTTTAGTTTTATCATGTAAAATATCTAATATTTTTCATATTAAATTATAGTATATTTAAAAAAGGGAAAAACCAATTTCTGATGATAACATATTCTGGAAGAAAAAAATTACTTTACTAAAAATTTATAGAATATTTACTAAGAATTTAAATAATAATTATATTCAGTTATAAATATATAGATATATATCTCAAAAATTATTTAATTCTTTTAATAACATTAAATTTAAAGACTAGTTTATAATTATTGTATATTTATTTGGGACGTTAATGCTTAGTGTTGTGAATCGAAAACACTATCATGCATTGTTTTCTTTTATAAAATCTCATTATTTTACAATTTTCTATTTATATACTTCTCAAATAATGAAATATCATTCTAGGTGACTTATTTCAGTATTATACTATCAATAAATTAGTATTTCCATTAAATGATAGAGGTTTATGGGTCTTGATCTGGTCAATAAAAAATGAATTATGATTTTATGAAAAAGAATATTCCATATGAGAAATTATAGTCATCATTAACAAACATAATTTTTAATAAATAATCAAAATCAATTCAGCTCCAACATAATTAATGTAGAATATATCATAATGTAAATCACTTCATGGATTGTGGGAGTTAAGACATAATGCATTACATTATTTAAGATCAATTTAAATATAATAGAACACACTAGTTTAGCTCATAACATTATGAATTAGATAATATAATTCTATATAATGTTCAATTCCTAACAATTGTTGAATTTTTTGTGAAGATAATATCGTAATTATTAAAATATTATATTTGGTAATACATTAATAATATATATTAAATTTGGAATCCATCTTAAATATTTATAAAGTTCTTGTGAATGAACTAGAGAATGTCACTTTAGAGTGTCAATCATGGTAGAGAGTGAAACCCTCGGGATTCTCCTGGAGTGTCGACTAGGTTAATAACCAATAAAACCACATTTGGGGTTTTTAATTCCTAGGTGAGTATGTATAAGATCATATATCTACATTTTTAAATCCTTACACATTTGTTATTGAATATAATCCCATACTTATAAATTATAAAAAAATTAGAATATTTTCATATAAATAGTCTTATCCAAAGATTATATGAGTGCTTTATCTTCTATGATCAATCCATTTACATGTTCATGATCTTAATTATCATTCCAAAATCATCACATATAAAAATTATAACAACATTGACTCACAAAACCCATGTTCGGTGATTATCTTACTACATATTCCCAAGATACATTGGATTTTATAAGTCATGAGAAAATATTTTAGTAGACATGGGAGAATAAATATATATAGGATTCACACATGAAATTTTAAAATATGAAATATAACATAAAATTATAGTGTAAATATTATTATTTCTTATATTATATCGTTTCAATCATTCATAGATCACATCATAGAACAATGGGGAAAGGAAAACTTATTAAAGGATAAGAAAAGATTCTCAAAAAGGTAAAGCGAATAATTTAAGATACAATAAAATATACAAAGCCTAGATAATATGAAATAGGTAAAAAATAATATATTTTATCCTAAAACTAATATTAAGGATGTTGAGTATATATATTGAGGTACTTACAACATAAATAATCATATGGATAACAATAAGAAACTGAATAATTATATAATTCATAATTTTTGACCTCATAATATTTATTTCACAATTTTATTCTGAGATGTATTATCAAAATGGGAAATTCATGTTCTATATACCCAAAAAAGGTTTCCCCGTGAGACCTATCCAGAAATTTGAGGACTAATAATAGACCTCCATCACATTATACTTCTAATACTTTCATGTTATCAAATAAATAATTAAAAATATAAAATATAATAACTATAAACATTCAATAGAAAATATCATAAATTTTTTCATTTTTTCATTAACTAATAAATAAAAAAACCTAATCATAAGACACATTGAAAAATTATGTATATCATATCAATATAATTCCTCTATAGTAAATCATGATCACCATCAAAGTACATTGACTGACTAAAAGTTATTTTTTACTGAAAAATAAAGTATGAAACACCACACCATCCCTTCAAGGAGGGGGAATGTGATGGAGACCCAAGGAATCCCCTTGGACAATGCTTTTACACTCAACAGGAAGAGAATCTAGACTATCATAAATCAAAAGCTCATCCTCCTATCTAGCCAATCTAGCCAAAGAGTCTGCTGTAAAATTGGTTTCCATCCAACTGTGATGAACAATGTTCCCCTAATGGGTCTCTCCTTTGAATAGTCTAATGAGGTAAGTTAATTCCCAAGGAACCACATGTTGTCCCTGTATTTCCTTCACAAGGACTTCAAAATCAGATTCGATATCATCCACTCAGAAACCCTTCCTTCTACAAACCATCATTCTGGAAAGAAGGGCATGCACTTCAGCTCCCAATGAGTTCCCCGGACCGTAATAAGTGTTGAATTTGATATGTACCGACCCCCATGAGTCTCGTAGAACCCCCACCCCTCATGACCCCTTCCATATAGGAACTGTCCATGTTCGGTTTCAACCCACCGTTATGAGGTTTCCAACGAATCCAATGACCATTCCCTCTACTCACATTATGTGGCCAATTGATAATGTTGCGAATGGAAATTGAGGCCTGCCCTCCCTTCACAAGTGATGCCAGATCGGCTATAAGATATTTAAGGTGAATCTTCATGAACAAAAGAGATCGACTGTCACCCTTATGCACACTGTTATGCACTTCACAAATGGTCCAGCATATAGCTGCTAAGATAATTGTCCGAGCAGCTCGCTCTAAGGAATTTGTCTCCGTCCTATGGACCTATGCACCGAGAAATCCTTGCTTGGAAAATGAAGCATGATCCTTGACTGGATGTGGACTGACGAGAGACCAAAAATAAGAAGTCGAATGGCCCTAGAGGAACAGATGAATCGTCGACTTCGTGCTGGGTCTCACACAACAATAGCAGCGGGATGCTAAATATATACCCTTTTCCGTGCTGGGTCTCAAAGTACATTGACATAGATTTAAATTCCTTTTAATAATCAATAATTCTGTTCTTTAAGAACATGAGAAAAATTATCCCATTCTTTTGATAAAATTTTAAATGTAAATTATATTATATGGAAAATTTTATATTATTTGAAAATAACAATAGAAACATGTAAATGGATATTCAAATTAGTGAAATGTAATGATGGTGTGATGTTTTGATCATTTGGAAAACATTAAAACAAATATTTCTTTAATATATGTTATAAAATGTAAAAACATACTTGTTGAAAAAACGAAAACAATAACACTTTTAAACTATTATAAATTACGTCAATTCTTTTAAAACATTTGTTAATAAATTAGTAATATAAAATACCATTAGTGAACATATTTTAATGAATAATAAAATTGAAAATAATTTACATTATCCAAAGATAAAATAAGGTCATGTTTTCCCAAAAACATTTTCTATGTCACATTGACTACCAATTAGGGGAAAATTAAAGAAAAACATATAATCTCTATAGATAAAGAGAGAATAAAAATGATGTTTTAAAAGATAAATAGAATATAACTTCTTTCAATGTATTTTTAAACACAAAATATACGTAAGAAAATATGAATATTAGAATAATCTCATACTTAGTATTCTCCCTTGGCCAGACATGTTCCAACCACTTATAGAATAAAATTATATTAATTATTAAAATACATAATAACTTTTTGTTTTTTTATACACATATCATAATCCATATTATTTTTAATTATCCTTAATTATATATTTAATAAAATTAATATTCTTATGTTGAATGTTTTGAGGATGTTTAGATTATAACTATAAGAAAACATAAGTAGATCAACTATAGTCAAAGGGTCTCTCTCTCCATGATATATAAAATATTTCCCATTAAATATTTGAAATGTTTATATATTAAATGAAATTTAGGAAAAAATTGTTATATAATGTTAGGAAATATAAAACGTTTCACCCCATGGAGACTTTAGTTTATACATACACATGAGTGATATAAAATAAATGACATAGTTTAAAGAAATAAAAAAAAAGAAAGTATCAAATTTTTGAAACAATAAAAAGGTGATCTCATATTTACATGCATAAATATTACCTCATATTAGATACATATGTATTATATATAATTATTATCCACTTTATGACTGTGAAGGATAAATTCCTTTGTTACGATAAAATTATAAAGATGTGGTACATAGTGGATATATATCTTATCCCACTATGTTCTTCAAAACTATCACACCTTTTAGACATATCAAAGATAAAATATATATTGAAATATTTGGAGAAAGGTATAATAATTAAATGTGAGTTCATAGACTCTATAAGGGTAAATAATGATGATATCAATGATAACATAAACATAACATGAGAATAAGTGAATGTAAACATGAACTTATTATTTTCAAACAATACCCAATTTTTTTGATTGTAATAATTTGTATTTGAATAAATCTCATCAGTTTAGAAGACATTAAACATAAAGGAATCATAGAAAATGTTCTAGAAGTGATTTAAAGTGAATCTTATAGGGTTATAAAAGGGTTGAATAAAGTTATTTATATTCATAATCATTGAAATATTTTTTCAAGTCTACTCACAATAAAATTTATCACATTTTAGGCTTGGTCAAGGACATGTGTGTCTACTTAATCATTGGGATAACCTCTCATATACCCTCTTTTAGGATTTATATAACCCCTCATGTACCCTCTTCTCAGAATGGGATAACTTCTTCTATGCCATTTTAGAATATAAAATATTAATATTTACCTAATTAATTATAGTAATAAAGCATAGACTCTCATCATACATTCGTAATCCATTAATATGTCTTCCATAATTAAAATAGTTATCATTTCATTACATCTTAACCCATGGATAATAAAGTGGGATACATGATTTTTTCAGCACCATAATCATTAAACATATAGTGAATGAATATGAATGATACCATAGAATAATATCACTATCTATGAATAAGTGAAATCAAAGGATGCTATCATATTTTAAAATTTATATTAAAATATTTTTCTATTATTATATAAGGAAAATTCAGTATTCATTTTCAACTAACATTTTTCATATATAAATATATAAAATATATCGAGGAAAAAATATTCATTGAAATAAACTATGTTGATATGTAATGGTAGATTTAATACAATAAGTATTCATGGTGGTGGGAAAATTTTCATTCGGTGTATATTCAAATAATTATTTATTTCACACCATTAGAAAGTGTATCTTTTTTCAAAATAGATAACAAGAATATTTTTAAAACAATTATTTTAAATGGAAACATGGATAAAAATAACATTAAATATCATTGGATAATAGTAAAAAAAAATTAAAACATTTTATTGAAAATATTTCCATAAAAGAAAAATACTCACAGTAGAAAAGAAAACATATTATGGTTTATTTAAAAAAGTGTATTAAAGTTTTGAGTATATATAGAAAATAAAATGTATATAAAATATAAAATAACTATATAAAAATATATAAAAATAAAATAAATATACTTTTATAGACATATATCATATAATTTCATTATTATTAATATAATAATAATCAATCATTGTAAAAATGGTATTACAATGTAATACCACTACCTCAATCGTGGATTTCGTTTTAAGTGCTCTATCCAATAGTATAAATATTTTAAATTTTCATTATGTATATAATATTACCATATTCATACATATAATAAAATATTTATTTTAATTAAAATTTTAAAAACTTATTTATTTCTTTATATATATATATATTTATAACCATTTATTAGTGTAAGAGATATTAAAATGAATTACCCAATTCCTTGAGATGGTATTTCATCCATACACATGAGTTTTCTGTTCCTTTTCTAATTAAAAGAAACAAAGGAAGATTAAAAATTATTTTATTATTGAAAATTATATATAATTCCATTAATATAATATAAATTTATTTTATTTATTATCATATCCATAAATGTCTGTCGGTGGTGGAAAATATTTCATATCTTTGTGCGGTTGAACTAGTCAAAACATATGCATGGGCAGAATTATCATTTCACATTTTTTGTAAAAGTATAAATCCCAATTATTTTTGGAACCAATCATATTAAAAATATTCAATTTACATCATTACATTTATTATATGCAACACCGAGATGAAATGAACTGTGATATGATGAAAATTATAAACATGAACATTGGAATTGTGATATAAAAGTTAGGAATAATAATATTTGAATTAGAATAATATCCTCACATATTGACGTTTTATTAAAATTTATGTATCTCATAAAAGATAATATGCTATTTTTATATTAGTGAATTAGTAAAAAAACCTTTAAAACAGAGAATTGAATTTTCATTAATTTTGTGAAATGAAAACGATTATTTTTAATTTTATAATTATTCTAATGATTTTAAAAAATATTATTAACAAATTAATTTTAAAATAGATAAATTGCACATATGATTTTAATATAATTCTATGAAACTATAATAAGTTGGTTAATGATTCATATTATTTATTATTATTTTAAAATATGTATTTTTCTAAAAAGTCATTATTTTAATTTAAAACTAAATTACCAATATTTAGAAAATTATTTTAAAAACATAGATAGTTTTTTAGAAACATACCCATAAAAAAACGTTTGGATGAATTTTTAGTACTTTTCATAAATAGTTCCAGTTTTTGTGAATATTGAAATTCTGTAATTTACCATATTAGATAAATACAAGAGTTATTTTTCATAGACATTGTTTGGATGATGTACTCTCAATTAGTTCAAACATAAATGAACTATTTAGTATTCCATTTTACATGAATCATAACTATTTATTGCCTTGAGCAAAAATAATATACAAATCAAAAAAATAATCCAAACACACCACTCTCCTCCAACATAAATACCAACTATCATCACCCCTTCTCCATATAACTTTTAACAATAGTGTTTTTCTTATATTCTACCCAATTAAATTCTCAAAAATCATACCCACATCATGGTCTCATTTTTCACACCAATAGCCAATCCCATGTGCCTTATAAAGGTTCTCAAGGATACACTATACAATATGTAAAATCATCTTTCAACCATTTTTAGGTTCTTTTAATTTCTGTTCTTTTTTTATGTTCCCCTTAACACTTATATCAAATGAAACATCATTACTTCAAAATAATATATATATTATAATTATACTATGTTAATGAAAAATCCACCATAAATTATCTTCCCTTCCCATATTGTTCTAAAATGAAAACATCATCGTAGAGGTGTCGATTCATAACCCTCAAAAATGATGATTTTTTTTTCAATTTACTAAATTATCTCATGTAATAAAACCATTATAATGGTTAAAAGGTTTTTTAATTTGTATACTAAACATTTTTTAGTTCTATGGAACCAGTATATAAACATAATTTTAATAAACAAAACAAAACTACATTGTGATAACGGATAAAACACCAAAATAATCTAAATGGTTATCATTAACCTTTTATCAAATTAATATTCCTAATTTCTAGAAAAAAATCATAAATAAGACAATTTAATCTTTAGTATGTTCATTACTAATATATTACAACAATTGTGGATATCTATTCCTATTATTCGTGATTTTTCACTCATATATGAAAGAGAATGAATAATGGATATCAAGGAAAGAAAAACTAATGAATGATGAAATTGTTTCTTATAACTATTCAAAAATTATATAAATGAACCTAATAAAATTATAATAAATAAAATAAATTTGGAATAGGTTCTTAATTAGATTATTAATAATTTAATTATATTATATTTTATATTATGTCAATGTGTGGAACAATATATAACATATGGTATGGGTTTATCTACGAACCATCATTTTTTCCCTTAAGGTTATGAATTATCATTATTTATATGACTTTAATTTTAAATTATTATTAATTAATTATCATGAATTATGTGTATATGTTTCAAACACATGTATGAAGATCCATTACTATTTTACTAATGGGGAAAAACCTTTTTTAAAGATTCATTTTAAATTCCCTATGACAGGGAAGAATGATTTAAGTGAACTCAATAATTTCGTACCAATTTCTAATTACCCTCCATAATATCTTTTAATCTACAATTATTTTTCATAAATAACAGATTTTATCATAAGAAACAATCATTTTTCATTTTAGGTTTTCTGAAAACAATTATTATTTTGTTCTCTTTAAATATTCTTTAATATTTTCCCTTAATCCGCAATAATATGGCTCATTTGTAATGCTTATTCTCATATTTTTTTACTTGTTTTCACTCCAGTTAGAAATAATTTATCATGATATATTCTATCTTTATCTGATGAATGTCCAAGAATGATTTAAATCTTTTCATTCATGAACACAGTAATGATATCACCTGTGGTTACAACTTATTAAAAAATTATTCCTTGTGTGTGGTGTAGGTACATATCAATTATATTTTTAATCATTATTATTTTAGGATTTTATTAAATATTCATATTTATTGTATCTGGTAAATGGTTATTGTTATATACCTATATTTTTACACACAAATTTAACTTTTATTGTTGTTTTAACTATGGAAATATTGATGATTATGTTTCCTCTAATCAATATAAATATTTTGGTAGGTCATATTTTTACTTAACTAAATATATGTATGATGAATGAATTATAGTTATAGTTACAGTTCAATTATAGACAGTTCACTGATTCATCTATATGTCTAAGTAGCCAAAATGGTTAGCGATAAGCACTTCATGAAAGTTTATATGTAGATTTATAGATTTTTCAACCAACATACATTAACAATATAGATGGTGTAATGTTTCATGTTCCATATACATTTATTTATAATAATTTTGAATAGTATTAATTCAGTATTCACTTATAACATTCCATTATATTTTCAGTAGGAAAAAAATATATAGATAAATATTCATTCTTAGTGTATTGATGGGATATGTTTTTATTTAGTAATTTTCATTTCAATAATGATTATGAATTTTTGTATATTTTTTCTGATTAATTATTTTTGATTCCATTAAAGAGAGTTTTAGCTCAACCTTTATTCCTTTTCCATCAATATTTAATGAAGATAAAATAATTTAATATGTGTCAGTGAAGCATTTTATTTTCCTTTTTTTATGTTTTATGCTTAATTACAAATGTAATAAGTGAACCCTGTATTTTTATAGTTCCTTCATGATGACTGAAAAAATCAATCCATGGTGATAGGATATCATGTATCTATTTCATAATAATTAATTTCCCACTGACTCTTATCTTCTAGGGTTTGGGAGGCTACATTCTGTATCAGATAATGTTTGTATAATTCTTGTGAGGTAGATGTTATGTAAATATGAGTATTATATTAATTCCTAATATTATATTCTTGGCTCAGTAGTCTTGATGTTTATGATAGAACATAACATGTTTCATTATTTATTGATAAAACTGAAAGGAAGAAGGGTAATCAATACCCATAGATGGTGTATGGATTCCCCTACTGAGCAAGTCAACCGAGTTAGTGTCGAAAAAGAGAAGATCATGAATATATTATGATAGCTTACTCATGTTATGAGGAATAAGCATGTGACACATATGTTGGATCAATTCATGTGGTAGAAGGCCCATCATTTAGTGCGACTAATAATGCATTAGTAGGTCAGAAGTGGATTATCTCTATTAAAAATATATTTATATCATTTGGATGAAATGAAAATTAAAATTTAGTAATCATAATGAGATTAACATCAAAAGTGGTTGTTGATCCATAATAATATAGAGGATCAATTGTAAGACATGTAATAGATAACTTCTATACAAAAATTCAACAAAAATCGCATTCATTGAGATCAATGAATTGAATTAATGAGAAAATACCTTAGTAATAATGAAAAGATAGAAGACTGTGTTATAGATTATAAGGATACCTTCAAAATACTATCCTTTTACATTATAGATTAAATATGTGATTCTAAATAAATTATCGATCATTTCATTAATGATCATATGCTATGTCTCTCGAGGGAACGGTCCTTTCAAAAAATTTCATTGTACAATTAAATAGTATTATGTTCCATCAAAACAGAGAAGGAAATTTTTATATCTTCATTGATCATAGGAAATCAATATAAAATTAGGCTTCTAATTTCCATGGAAATGTTTAATCCTTAAATAAAATAATGGATTGAATGAATTCCCATTATGAAAAATTTGTTGAAATTATCATCCCGAAAAATGAATTAAATGTTTTGGTGTTTTTTCAATGTGCAGGTAAAAATTCATTAGAACTAATTAATGGAAGGTGAAGAGAAAAATAATTGATTTCCAATGATTCAACTTTACTAAAATGTTGCATTATTTAAACAAATCTTTATATTTCCAAGGTAATATACCATATAAGAGGCCAAGGGGATATTTTTAGGATTATTCAATGACTACAGTAGAAGTAGAGGTTCCCAATTTTAGGATTGGAGTTACATTAATCATATTTTCAAATTTATAAAATTATTTATTTGATTCTAGGGAATCACCATCTTTTTTATATACCACTTTTACCTTGAAAATTGGATAATTTTGTTTTGAATTGAAAAGGAATTTCTCATTCATAATTTCTATGGGAAGTCACATTGCAACAAAAATATGTTTGGTAGTTCCAATTATGTCATTTAAATGGGTTTTTCTGACCATATAATCATACCTATGTTTGAATTTTATATAATCAATAGTATGGACTATATTTCAACATATGTTTCAAAAATATATTTCAATAAGAAGGAATTTACAAATTGTGAGGATGATATAGAATCCCATCTATTTAATGATGAAACATAATCATCTAATTATTATTTATATCCACCATCAACTGGTTTACTAAATACAATTCCTGGGGGGAAGTGAGAACAATGTCTATTGGTGAATAATTTAATATTAAAACATAGCATGAACTATTTTTATTGGAATACATTAATGTATTTTAGGAGGAGTTACATGAGAACCCCCTAAATCATGAAGTTTATTTGACAAATAATTAAATCTGAGATGAAATAAAAATATCAAAGAATCTTTATAGAACGTCCACTGTGGAATTAGGGGAGCCAGAGAAACAAATAGAGGTATTGATTAATGTATAATTTATTCACCATATTATTTCTCTATGGGGGACCTATTATCTATGATAAAAATAAATATTGAACCATGATAAATTTTATTAACTACAAATAAATCCATGTTATTGTAATTAAGAAAAAGCATCATATTTCTCTTATTGAGTAATTATTTTATCAAATTAATGAATTTCAAAAAAATTTAAGATTTACATTCATTATGGTTATCATAAATTGTGAGTTAAAAATGATGATATTCCCAGGACATCATTTCTAATGATTTATATAAATTATGTGTTTACGATAATTTTATTTAGATTAATTATTCACCATCATTTTAAATTAATCTAATGAATAGTGAATTGAAGGAATATCTTGATTTTTTTTATTATTCATTGATGATATTTTTTTCTATTCTAATACATATTTAGACATTGATAATCAACTACATATCATTCTTGAGACTCTGAAAAAGAATTGACTTATAGATAATTTTGAAACTACAAATTCAATATTTAGGAAAATTTTTTTAGGGATATTTTATCACAAAGAATGGAATAAAACTAGGTCTGATAAAGATAAATTCAATCCAAAAGTTGTCTACATCTATAAACATAATCAATGTTTGTAGATTCATTTGTTTAGAAGGTTACTATTTTAGTACCATTTAGAATTTTCCAAATTGGATTACCTATTAACCAATAACACATATAAAGGGGATAAGACCATATGGAAAAAAATGTGCATAATGTTATGATGGATTGAAGAGACAATTATTCAATACTCCCATTTTTACTCTAACATCAACAAATTATGGGTTGTGATATATAGTTATTCATAGAATAAAGGAATATGCTTTTTCCTTTTTAAAATTGATACATATATTTTATATGTATTAAGAAATTATAAGACTTATGAAAAACATTATCTAACTCAATATCTTGAGTTATTAGTCATAATCCATTCCCTAATTATATAGAGGAACTATATCTATGGGGAAATATGTGAGATATATATTGATCAATTTTTTTTGAAATATATATTTACATATAAATAAATGAACATGAGGAAATGACCATTTCTTGAGTGTGTCTAAGATTATGATTTCTCAATAACCTACCACCTATGAAAAGAAAATAAGAAAGCTGTTGTATTAAGATAGAATGATCATGGGATTTTGACACAAATAAAGATTGAGAAAAATCAAATTTTCATGGATTTAGTAATGATGGATATGTAAATTGGTATGCATGGTGAAACATTACTCTTTTTTCATATGATTACTAAAAAATCATTACTAGAGAATTGAAAAATTTCTCAATCTGATGATGATAATTTTCCATAGGAAATAAATACCGTAAAGGATAGTGAATTAGAAGATGTCATGTATGAGGATATAATTAATAAATATTAAATGAGGTTATGTGATTCATAAATACATAATCTAAAAAGGAACTATTATATGATGAACATAGCTCACATTTGACTATATACCTAGGTAGTACAATGATGTATAAGTATATAAAGTGATGTCTTTGGTGAGATAATATGCAAGATGTAAATTGGTGGGTATGTTTCTAGATACCTAGTATGTCATCATGTAGAGCCAACAAGATATCATTGTAATGGATTCTTTCAACCTTTACATATTCCTAGATGGATGTCATTTGTAATTACTATGGTATTTTTAATGGGATTATCAAGGACCCTCTAAAAGAATTTTCTGATATGTGTTATTCTTGATATCCTTATAGAATTGGAAAATTTTCTAGCTACAAGAAATTATTTAAATTTTTATCTCATAGAAATAATATATATTAATGAATTTATAATACATCATGGTAAACCTCAATTGATTTTTTCTGATCGAGATCCATGTTTTACATAAAAATTCATAATTCATCATGAGAAGTATATTGATAATGAGTGGCCTTTAAGAAAAACATGTCATAATCAAACTGATGGACAATACTAATAGCCTATTAAAAAATTAAAAGTTATTTTGAGATCATGCTCACTTGAATTTCTAGGTATGGTGGATCATTATTTTCATTTGGTAGAATTTTCTAACACAAATTGATTCAATTTTATAATTAAAACAGTGATATTTAATGAATTATATGAAAATATATTTTGTACTTCAACAATATTGAATGAGGTTAGTGAGGGGAAATATTTATTCCCACAAAATATTGATGAAACAATGAAAAATTTAAGAATATTCAAGTTAATATTAATGCATTCTGAATTAAAAAAATATATTTTTTGAAGTAGTTTATGACATTATTTTTTATTTCAAGTGGTGTATCATGGATTTTTTAATGTGTTTCTATGGAATGGATTCATAAGGATTGGTAAAAATGGAATCCTAGACATGGGTACTTCATAACATTTGAAATTAAACATTGAATTGAATTCAAGATTTCCAATTATAAATTACATTATGTCTCCCAAATATCCATGATGTATTCCATATTGTTGTATTAATGAATTAAATTCTATACCAAATGCATGAACTCACTTATGAATATATAGATCTGAAAACATGTTTTTCTTACTATGAGGAGCTAGTAATTATTCTTAAAACAAGGGAAGAAGTATATATAAGTCATTAAACTCTTCTGTAAAATGTTCATTGGAGAAACCATAAAATGGATGAAGCAACATAAGAACCTGAGGATGTCAGGAAGAAGACCTACATCATATGTTTAGATGGAAAAAGTCATAATGAATCTCAAGGATGAAATTTCTGATTGATGGGAATAATGTTACACATTTCTAATTATGGTATGTATCATCTAAAATAAATATAATTAACTCCAAAAATAATATTACATCCAACAACGAGCATTACAAGAAATTATATACTATTAAATATTAACATGATTAATGGAATAATGATGGGACCTTTAGGAATAGTAATGTGAGCATTACAATAATAACCTCATCTATGAAATTATAAATATAATTAAGGAATCTTATAATTGAAAAATGATATATTTACATAAAAAAATAAGTAAATTAATGGTTTAAAATGATAAATTAGTTGTTATTTTTTTCAAATTTTAGTGTTTACATAATTTTTTTTAAATAAGATAAAGATTTAATAGAAAATTATTTTTCATAAAATAGATTAATAAAATAATATTTTTTTTCATATTATGATTGTAAGATTATTTTTTGAGCCATTATTAAATTTTATAGTGTCATAAAATCTTTAATAATTATAAAATTTGTATGAATTAAATAAATATTGATTTTAATTAAACAAATATTTTACCATATTTAAAAAATGACATTCAAAAAATAAAGTTCATTTTTCTAATATAATAATTGAATATTTTTTAGGGTTTATTAATAGTATTTTTCTAAAATAGTTAACTATTTGGGGAATAGTGAAATATAGTAATTAAAATTATTATATAAATACATGAATTATTGATCCATAGACAACGTTTTGTTAATGTAATAACTATTAGATTGAATTCACATGGATTATTTACTTTAACTGATCACAAAAATTATCACCACACATATTATTGATCCAAAATAATAAAAAAATGAATAATAAACAACCCTCTAATCCACTAAAAATACCATTGATCACTACCCCTTATCATCACACCATATATGCCTTTTATATTTATTATATTCAACCAAATTTCTCCCCAAAACATTACCCAAACATCTCATTCTGTCATTTGATGTATTATATAAAAAAATTGATCACTATTGAAAACTGAATTAAATTAATTTTAATGAATAGTATTTAATAAGAACCCAATCATTTTTTATTTGAATATTTGGGATAGAGATAAAATCATATGATGTCATAATATTACTTTAGTTATTATGTTCACATTCTATTTTTAACATAATATATAAGTAATATTTATTTATTTATGTTTCTATGGATGTTAAAATATAATATATTCTATCAAAAAATTATACATAGTTTTTATATCTTTTACTAGGAACTAAATTTATGTATATTAAATTTTATATATAAAAATTAATTTAGAAAACACAGGATATCGTTTCATTTGACGAGTTTAATTTATAACGATTCTTCTCAATTAAAAGGAATTACATTTGATTAAATGGTATCCATATGTAATATTATATTATATATATAGATATATTAATTATCCCACTTTAATTTTTTGTTACAATAAATGTGTAAAAAATATATATATTACGAATAAAGATAAACAGTGTTTATCCAGGTGTGTTAAACTTAGTGATAAAAATGTGATTCCAATAAAAATTTTGATAATTATAATAGTTTTATCCACACCCTAAAATTTAAAAAGGAAACGCATATAAATCATTATTACCAAATTTTAAGATATATATCTTTGATTATACCTATCCAAATACCTTAAAAGATTCCATTAATTCTTTATATATATCGTGGGGTTATTCTAAGACTAATATTTTAAGTCTTAAGTTGTAATCCAAATGTGTTCTATCAAAAAAGTTGTGGGAATTTTAACATATATCATTGAATTTTATTTATTCTTTGAACATATATAAACCATTAGTCCATTCTAAAATTATGATTTTAATATTATATGTAAATGAGGGATTACTATTATGATTTAATAATGTATTTCTACCTCTTATTATAATAACCTCATCCCCAGTATCTCGGAGATTGTAGTTATTTTATTAAAAGGAATAAATAAAAGATGTAGAATAACGAATTAGTGATATATTAATTAGTATTGAGAAAATATATACATACATTGTTATATTATTATATTTTTAATTGAATATAAAACACGTAAAATGAAAATAAAATACATCCCTGACACTTTTACCCGTATTTTATCTTCAAAACATGTGGAAGGACAAAACTAAAACGGGGATCTCAAATTCTTAGTAAGAGTTAAATGAATCAATAATAAGTGTTGAAAATTTAACAAGGAAAATTAAGTATGGAAAGGTATATGGCTGAGAAAAAACACATCCCATCAATAAACTGAGAATAAAAATTTATCCATATATTTTTTCCATGTGAAAATATCATTGAAATTTAATAAATAATTCTAAAAGAAAAAAAAAATAATATTTTTTTAATGTCTTGTATATAGAACATGATACAATATATCATTAAGATGATTTACTTGTATGGGTTAGGACCAATCTAATTCTTCTTGGAAGCACTCATAAATGGTTTGTCACCAATTAATTTCTGTCTTGAGACATGTCATTACACCAAGGGGCTGTCTAAAACTAGGCCCCACACATCACTAAAATAACAAATTATTATTCATACATATAATAATTCAAGGAAAATATGAATTTTAAAAATATACATTGTGATTATAGGATATATATTCAACAATAATTACAAAGTTAAAACACTAATAAAAATAAAAATACACATTTTAAAATGGTAAATGGATACAAAAATAATCATATCCATGATTCAAGAAATATGGATATTTAATTTAGTATTAAATTAATAATTATCTTAAATTAAAGGGAAGAAAACACACACCACACACAAGGAATTATTGGCTAATAATGAATAATCATTTGTAATATTATAATGTTGTTCATGAAAGAATGGACTAAAATCATAAGTGGACATTAGTAAGGGAGAATTAAACAATATCAAGATAAATTATTTACAAATGTAATGAAAAAGTTTATAACATATTTTTATGAAACATTTTAAATGATACATTTTAATTCATTTTAATTGAATACATTATAGAATATTTAAAGCAGAGAAAAGTATAAATATTTACAAAAGACACAAAATTAATAAATACATATCTTTAAGATGAAAACTGTGAGAATAGACAAATATTGGTGGATAAAAATATATTATGTATTGTATAATAAAATGGATAATAAATTTAAATGTTCTCTAATACCAGGTGTTCTTATTGAGATTAATTTAAAAAATCCCACATAAAACACGTATTTCGGCATCAAAGAACTTTAAATTGATCTAGTACTTATTTTTTGAACAAAAATAATTTTTATGTTATTTACTAATGAATTATTAATAAATAATTGTAATAAAGAGATAAAAATAATAACCTATAGAAAAGAATGGAGGTTATGAGAATTTCATTACATTAATACCGAAATTATTCTCCACTTTCAGTTAATTTCTTGGAAAATGAATTTATTTTAATTATTTATTTAATTAAATAAATATTCAAAATTTATTTTATTTAGTATGAAAATATTAATTTCATTTATGGACTATTTATATATTATAATATTCAATTTCATCATTAAATAGTGTGAGTTCCCTTGGTTTTCAAAATTGGTTCACTTGTACACATATTTGAAAGATCATGTAAATCAAAATAGTTTTATAAATTTGAAATTAAATATTATTAATTATCTTACAAAGGATTAAATGATCTTATAATTAATATATATATATATATATAATTTTGATTCCTTAGATAAAATTTTAGTGGTACCATTTTGGATTATTAAGGTGTTTTTTTGATCATAACGAATAAGTTTTGTTCTATGAATTAATATTATGTATATATACACATTCCATAGCACAAAATATATTTTAATATAAATTTCAAAATAATATGTAACTATTATAATGGTTTCATAACCATACATAATTGAGGAATTATAAAATGAAATAGCATTTTCCATAAATGTCGTGAATATATAACTCTCGGATGATGATTTCATTTTTGAAGAAAAGGTGATGTAAAGATAATTGATTATGTATATATCATTAATAAATTTATATAGGAATAAATTTATCAACATATATTCAATAATGGAGTTAATATTATGTATCCCTACAAATCCTATAATTAGTATATAAACAAAATACCATATAATAGGTTTAGTTACACTAAGGGGTATCTGTAATGATATATATAAAATACAACAATTTTAATTCAATGACAATAAAAATTAAATCATAAAATGTCTTAATATAATCCCTATAAACTAATTTCAATTTATATAGTCTATCAATTTAATAGAAAAAATAAGATATCTATTGTTCTTTACATCCATGGGTTCCCATGTAGGTTCTTTTAATTATTTGTTCCTCTAGAAAAAATTAACCATGTTAGTAGTCATGTTCCATATAAATTTATCTCTACACTTTAGTATTTATATTGGCTATTAATTATTTGAATGATCATTAAATAATTTTTTAACATATAAAATTACTATATGTGATGTATTATCTATGTTTTACATAGGAATTATATATGAAAGACATAATTAACTTGATTATGGTTTGGATGAAGAGTTAAGTGATGAGCTAAAATCCATATTCATCAAAAATTTAAATGGGACATATAAATATAAGGATAATATTTTAATTTATTTTGAATATAAAAAAATTATTTATAGGGGAAATTTTATACCATAGGTACACACTTACATTGAATTCCAAATATCACAATTGATTGTCCACATAACTATTATGTTAACACTAAGCGTCACTGATATAGAATTGAATGCCTCTATCCATATATACTATTTAAGTAGCATGATTTGGTCCTAATATATATATTTCTATATATTTATCTCATTAAATTGGATTTAATAAATTGATTCCATAGAGGGTTTCATAATCATTCATTTGAATACCAGAGTATTTTTTATCTTTTAAATAAAATCCATAATATAAATATATTTATCCCAATTAGCTTTGAGATTTATAGAACCTGATATTTTCTTGACATCTATGGTTTGAATTGTTTTCTCATTATATCGATATGTCTATATATTAAATGTACTAATTAAACATTACTTTGTATCTATATATTTCTAAAGACACCACCATAACATTGAGGTAAATAATCATATCTTGATCACATATTATATAATGTGGTACTCCATGAAAACATACAACTTCCATAATGTGTATACCATGAATCTAATGTTGAATGAAATTTTATTTTCTAAAAATGAAATTTGTAAACTTTTTATATTGATAAATAATAACCCAAATATAATTGTTTCATTTAGATATTCTGGAGACTCTAACAATTAAATCTATTGTGTTGTTTTCCATTTTTTATTCTGGTATGGGTGAAGGTCATAACACCCCCCTTAGACTTTCTCCCATATAATTTACATCATTATACACCATAAGTATATATGTATACTATAAAATATCAATCTACATATTACTACACTAGAAATACACTTTCATATTTCAAGACAGTTTTTTAATTATAGGATGCTTCCAGAATGTTGCGATATGGGTGTCTTTTAACAACTCATTCTTAAAGTATGGTATTGATGTGATGAATAATAATTCCCTAAAAAATATTATTCCCTCACAATAATATTTTTACTTAGGAAAATTTTTCACCTTCTTCTTAAGATAATCAAATGTATTCTATGCCTCTTTAAATATACATTTATAGATTGTAGAATACTCATCTGATCAATATATAATTTCTAACCCTATATAAAAATTTAAACTTATAACATTGTTAAAATACATAAATCAAAGTGATTTTGTGATCCTCATTATTGATAATCTAACATGATTCTTTTGACTCACTGTATCATCCTCTTTGTTTAATTTCCCAGGGTAGTAATGTATTGAGAAGTCATTATCATAAATCAACTCCAACAATTTTTTAGAGTTTATATTCGAATATTTTGAGGTAAATATATAATTACATGTTTTTGTATCAATATATATGTCTCACATGTTCCCATAAATATTATTCATCCATATCATTAATGTAATGATTATCATGGCCAACTCAAAATTATGATTTTGTTTTGGTTTCTCAATATCAATTAATTTTTGTTAGGTATAATCTATCACTATATAATTATTCACAAGAACATATAACATCCACTTAGTTTATGTATTATTAAATTTTAAAAACACTTTTAAAGTATTTTCCTAGTTTTATATATGTTTCACTTAGGAATCATTAATTTAATTCCTTGTAATATTTTTTAAATTCACCAGTCCAAAGGAGTTTGAATCTCTTTCAAGTTAACATGGTGAGTTGCTTCGATACCTATGGGGTATTATTTACAAAGATTAAATAATATCATCAAAATTTAGAAAACAATATATATAAATAAAAATGATATCAGTGGTCCAATTATTAATAACATCTTTCATTGATTTATAAACTGATATATCGTGTCTGGAGATTACATGTCATAATAGTTAATCATTTTATAGGCAAAATTCACACTTCGTAAATTTTTCATATATATTATTCTTCTTCAGATTCTTTTTTAAAATCATCTATTGATCAAAAAACATGCATTCACTATAAATTTGTTATAAAATCATATATGAATACTTCCACATATTGATCAAGGTAATAAATAATGACTATATTCCAAAAATCCAGGAAGATTGCATTATAATTCATAAGACAAAATGGAATCAATGTAAACTAGATTTGTCCATACATCATGTTGAATAATGTATGTGGTGTGTATTTACTTCTCACATTTCCATGTTATTATCTTGAATTATTTTGAATCATTTATATGTATAATGATCCTAAAAATTGATCTTCTAAATCATTAATGTGGGGTAGAGGATGCTTATTCATGATTGTGATTTTTTTATCTTCCAGGTAATTATTATAGAATTACATTAATTGTACATTTTATAAAAAATTTGAACATTTTTACCCTGGGTTGAGGCACATGGTAGATTCAATACCATATCAATATTAACCTAGAGTTTCATCATTAATACCTATAATTCTATCTATTTCATTCTATATAGAGTTTTTGAAATATATTTAACACTGTATGTGATTTTAATTGAATCTGAAACTTCAAGATAACAATAAATACATAAAAAATTATCTAGATAGGACTTAATGAACAATCATACAATATTAATATCATTTATGTTTAGTTTCTCATAAAAAATTTTATTTTAATTCCCCCATTAAATGGAAATTGAGACCCATAAAATGGATGTAATTGCTCTTGAAATTTCATATTAATCCTAAAAAAAAAAAATATCGGTTCATAATATAAAATGTTTTATCACTTACCAATAAATTGATAAGGTACTTGTATAAATAAATCCAATCCATTAAAAAAATAACATAGAATTCAATAATAGGATGGATAATGTCATTTTTAGGATGAAACATTCCAAAAACATCAATAAGAGAAGAATCGCCTATTAGATTGGTTATTATCGTACAATTACAATTCCTTACTACTTACTCAATATGTTTGTAATCTTCTGGTAAAAAGATCACGGTAAAAAATTAGATATAAAAGTGTGAGTATATCAAAAATGAAATAATCCATCAGTAGTTATCGAGTTGATAATCGGTGTACCATTCAATATTTCTATATTATACCAACACATCTAAAATATTGATCATTTGATATTTCCCTTTATATGTAGGATTATAAGGTTACTGATATCGATCATTTTCATTAACAGTTGGATTTGATTACTTATTATCATAATACCCATACACATTATATTTGAAACACTAGAGTTTGGTTTGTGCATCCTTTAGAGACATCTATCCATTCAAATCATGCATAACTTCTTCCAATCACTTCAGAATTCAATTTTTAGATGACATTAATCATTATCCACAATAAATTTATTATTCATATTAATAAAACTTCAATCATGTTTCTAACAAAACTTATAGCATAAAGGAATACTATCCTTCTTCCCTCTATGGTTTTTATTATCTATATTTCCCTTAAATTGATTATTTATTTTATTATCAAAAGAATGATATTGGTGCATGAAACTAAGATATATGTATGGGTTGATATCCCATTAAATAAAATATTCATAAAAACTATCTTTTTTTGGGTTAATTTCCTTCATAGACTGGGTTTAAATCCTTTTAATATAAATAAATATTGCTTTCAGGATGCAGGATAGATCTAGAATCATACCTTACATGTCATTTAAAATTTTATTCATATATACTAATGTATTCCACAGAATTCTACATTAGACAAAAAAATTATTTATCAATTTTCATAAAATCATAACATGGAAAGTACTCATGGAAAAATAACGATAGAAACACATCTAACTCCATATATTAAATTTCGTCATGTCGACTCATATTCTTGGTATGAATCCACCATTTATTTTATCCACCATCAAAATATTTAAAAAAGCATTTCTATGAACCAAAAAATGGAAAATATAATATATACCTCCAATGATACTAATCTATTTCAAAGATAATAGTAGAATAATTGTTACATTAAAAAAAGGTTGATGATTCCTGATAACATAAAAAAATAAATACTTTCCCTCCATTTCTCAATTGAGTTCTAATTCTGATTAACGTATTTAGAAATTTTCCTAAATATAGAAATTATATTTTTCATTCTAGATTTTATAGCATTCAATTTCTAATATATATATTCATTGAATTTTATTTCACCATATTTGTTGGCATGACTCCTTCTAGTTCAAACGATTGACTATTATTAAACAACATTATTTGAGAGATAGTAATAATAGTGACAACATCAAAAGCATGAAAATCATATATATTTTGAAAAAATAATGACAGATTCATTCCATACTATTCACTCTAGGTTTAAAAAGGTTCATCCATAGTTATCATCTACTAAAACCAGACATGAGGATTCATAATAAAATTTTCAATTAACACAAGAATGTAACCTATAATTTTATACCCATTTATATAGTCTTAGGCACACTCATTGAGCATATTTGATGGTCAAGATAGTACCCAATCCTCTTGGATTAGATTTCTTTACCATATGATCATTTTTTACACAACCACATCCACATTGATGTACCAATAGAGGGATTTAACTACATGTGAATCAATACTACATTATTTTACATTACATTGGATTTTCTCATGTTCAAATTCTTATCCTAAGGGATGGCAATAAATATTTCTCATCCTAGTTTCTAGAAGTAACTAAATATTATTTTTATTACAATTGAGTGTACCCAAAATTATATACATAAATACTATATATTATTATATTAATAGTCACTATAAATCAATACTATCCACACAATATTCCTAATGGTTTATTGGTTTTGAAAACATGGATACATAAAAAATATGTAAATAAAATATTATCATCATTTCTCACAATGTTCCCCACAACTGTCACACATCATAAAAATATTATACATCAAAACCATTAATTATATCATAGGGAAAATTAAACATTAAAAGAGTTATCTTAGATGATTACTAAGGTTAAAAAAAGATATCAACTATTATTTAGGAATGAAATCATTCATGGGGTTTGATAACCTCATCCTAACATTTAGAAAACTTAACCATATGTTCATAGTGAATAGTCATGAGTCATGGAATATATCTTAATATTTCCTAAAACATAAATCATGATGTAATAAATGAACATGAGTTATCATAACATTATATTGGCATGAATTCATGTTATTAATGAGCCACAAATAGTGTGTAATTATCATTATTACATAAATATCATGTCAATGATACTCACCAAATCATTCATCACATGTTAGGCATAAAATTATCCTCCTCTACAAGAAAATATTTTATCCAATTATATTTTAAACTAGAAATCAAGGTATGAATTACAAAAGGAGTTTTATTGATTCATAGTGGTATTATATAAGGAAATTACTCATACCTTTTTACTCACTCTCAAATGATTGTAGACTAATTGACATATGATGAATGTAAAGGTATAGTAAGAATATCCATTGGTGGGCTTGGTAATGTGAATGTGGGTTACACAAAAATTTAATTTACATTATGATTCTAACTTATGAGAGATATGGGAACCAATATTTCCTAAATTGCATAACTGAAAATTTATAAGAATTATGAAAACCTCACGTATCCCTTCCTCTTAAATATACTCATGTTTTAATTAAGGTACATATGAATTGTGTCTTATATACAAACCATGAACCCTTTTTCATATTTATTTTTGATATACATGTTTATTCATAGAAGAAATTGGATAATAATAACAATTTATGATATATTCATGAAAACTATATGTTCTATCAAATATATTAGTTTTTCCTTAAGTTATAGTTTTAGAATATGGTTTTAAAATTCATGGGTAATATAGAATTTAAAGAAGAAATTTATTTCAGCTATAGGAAATTCATGGGATAATGTTCTAGTAGAGGTATATGTATTTATTTAAAAGGATATTATTTTTTTGGGTTTGATGTAAATCACATGCCATTCATTGAGAAATTCTCAAATTTATCATATCCTTAGATACACATGATCCAAAATATTTTTAAATCCATGTATAGCAAGATTTTACCACTAATTGTTATGGATTTGGAGAAAAATGTAATATTAGAACATAAAATTATTATCTATAAACCTAGTGATGGAAATATAGTGTATTTTGAGTCCTTAGATAATCTTTTGTGCTGTTTTTTAATATATCATGTCCATATTATATAATATGGTTCTCATCAATAACTCCTTGTTGAGAATAAGTACCATAATAATGACCTATATTAAGAATTGGTAATTCATTAATTGAAAATATTACCCTATTACATTTTATAGGAGAAGCTCACAGTGAATATCAATGATAAAAATCAGCAAATTCATTTTCTCATAAAAGGATATAAACCTCATGAAAAGACATGAGTTGGAAAATATAAATGTATATACCCTCATAAAAATATCATAGATTTAGTGGTTTCATTATTAAACTACCATAATATACAAGGAATCACATCATAAAAGAAGGAAAAGTTTATTAGTATTGGAAAACTAAACACACACTTGAATCATACATTAAAATTAACAACAAAAAATTCAACGTAGTGAATCCTTTGATAACACCATTATTCTAATAGATTAACCATATTAGGAAAAATATTAATGTTCTTGGAATCTTGGTGAAAATAATATATAGTAAAGGGTTGAACATAGATTATGAGTAAAAGTTTTTACACAAAGTAAGATGTCATCAATGAGAAAAAAATATTGAAAGGTAAATCACTACTAATTTAAATTTAGTATATAACATGAGAATAATATCAAAATAAAAAACTGATGATAAATAAATTTCCTAAAAGTAATCATCAGAGAGTGAAACTTATCCATTTATATTCAATCTAATTGAGTAATAACACAATATATAAATAACTTAATTCATAATTATGGAATGAATTATGAAAAATAGCTAAATCATAATTTAAAGGATTCATTCCAAAAATATAATTCTATCATAGATTCGTGAAAATATTACATCATCAATGGTTTGTTCAATGAATTTAATAAATTGTTATGGTTATGAAAAAAAACTAATATAGATTGTTTATTAAGACATCTTGATTCATTGAATAGCTATATTGGGCCACACCAACAACTAATTACATTTAACAAACTCTTCACTTGAAATAGGTTTCCCATAGTAATAATAAACATTCTTACTGTGAATAACATATGAAATTATAATAATTTTCTCTATCAATAAACATAATCAGAGACTCAAATATTTAAATATTTCCAAAAGTATCATATCTATTTGTAACAGTTTGTTTTCTATTGATAAAAATGTTTACTATCATATATTCCCATGTCACTAATCTATTGATAAAAACTCTATCACGAAATCTTTTGATGATAGATAAACTCATTCTATTTCAATTATATTAATATTAAAATATATTATATATTCTATTTAAAATGTTTATCAATAGGTTCAACAGACTATTATCATTGTCAGAAATAATATTATCAATATATAATATATGATTCTGAATTACATTTGAATAAAAAAAATATAATTTAAATTTTAGTAATTTTTCATATTATATTTAATAAATTATAATAAAAAACAAATATTTTAATTATTAAAGTGTATTATTTTCACACATTTTAAAAAAATAATTACATTAATAATGAAATTTAGTAAAAAATGATTCAATACATAACTCATCTCCCCCAACATGATCTATCAAACACCCCTAGAATCCAACGAGAAAGGAGCACCCCCAGAACCCCATCCATGTCCATAATAAACCAATCATTCTACCTTAGGGACCAACGAGTAGTATAAGACCATCCTTCCCTTAGACCAATGAGCCAACAATAGGCCATCCATTCTAGCAAGCCAGCATCAATCCATCCATTCCACCATAGGGACATGAGAGCACCATGTTACTTCATATAATTAACTAGCATCCATCCATTGTCTCCTAAAATCAACCCATGATCCTTTAGAAATTATAAATGTTATAAATCTATAGAAATGTATAACTTCACCATCATCTATCCAAAACAATGAAAAAAAACTAGTGATATTGAATTGAAAAAAATATAAAAAATGAAAAAACAACATGAATAAATTAACAATCCATTTAAAAAATAAATAAACAATGAATACGAATATTTTATTCCTAATAGAAAATTTTGATCTCTAGAATATTTACAGAAGATCACACTTTCACTTTATCATTAAGATAAATAATAAATATAAAAAATGAAAAGGTTGGTGAGGAGAGAAGAATTCACAAATTGAGAGTGAAAAGCCAGAATATAAACTTCCTGGAATCAGAACATCATCCTTATAAAGACAAAAAAATCCAGGATATATTAAAAAAATAAAAAATTTGGAAAAAATGCAAAAAAACTATATAGGTAGGTGTGTAAAATGGCACTAATGATATGAGTGTGAACGTTCTATGAAATAAATGTCACATAATAATTGAGTATTATAGAATCCATAAAACTCCATTATCGTCTAATTTCCATTGTGTCATTTACATTTTGAGACAATTATAAAACATAAAATATATAACAATTATACCTTTCAATCCTCCATCAAACTTTATTATAGGAGCCATCACTTGTTGGAATCTCAACCCATAATAGATGAACATATTTTATTCTATCAAACTCTATAATTACATTTTTATAGAACATATATTTTTTATTATAAAATTTTTAAATGAGATAATGAAATGAAAAATATGTATGTATAAGAAGCTAACACTTCACCACTTCCATGTATGGTCATTGATCATATCTACGACATCATTTATTTCCATGTAATCTCAAGAGAACATCAATCATCATGGTTATTTATTTGAAATCATTCTGTAAAATCGCATTTGAATCCCTAGTATGAGAATTAGTTGATGGGAATAATGTGTCTTGTGTGCTCACTCATACAACAATTAATCCTCAATATATTACCTTAGAAATGCAGGCCTTTAATGATCCTTATAGACCATCACTAATTAAATCCAACTGTTCATTCAAATTTCATGAAATAGTATGATGATGAGATTAGGGGAATATAGAGGTTAGTGTTATCACTAAACCATAATTTATACTCAATATGTTACCTTAAACATATAGGCTTTGACTGCTCGGCACACTCCATCACCAACAAAGGATAAACATAAAAAATATAGATATTTACAATACACATTATCAAATATTTGAAGTAATATTTAACATCCATATCAATATCAAAAATAAAATTATTCTTCTCCTCCATAAAATTCTTCTGAATCTACATGTTAAAACACAACGAATAATTATTACCATGTCATTATTTTCATCACCCAAAAAATTGTAATGAGGATTAATAAAAGTATATATTTTTTCACATATATGCATTAAATCTCATTTTATTAGTAAACATTGAATTGAGATCAACGTTTCCATTTGGATAAATAATTTTAGTATCTATGTACTGGTTATATATATTACACATAACATGTAATGTAATAATATGAAAATAACATTATTTTTTATGTTCAGCTCAACCATGATTTCTAAGAAACTCAGTCAGCCTAATGCATTGAATAACACAAGAAAAAATTAAATATAAAGTAAATTAAAATTTCAAACCACTAAGGCATTGGAAATAAAAAAAACAAAACTATAAATTTAAAAATATTATATAACCAATTACAACAAAAACAACCACAATAATTTGTTTAAATTTATCAGTAACATTTAAAAATACTTATAAAATGTTTTCTACTTATTGTGTTAATAGTAACTCAATTGGTCATGTTAAGGAATAATTTTTTATGAAAATGTTCTCTCAAAATTATTATTTAAAGGGTTAAGATTAAAGTCATTATAAAAGGACATTGATGGAGAAAAAAATGCAAAGAAATAGTAGTTTGGTTGTGGTTAGAATAGGATATGATAAATGTTTTTTGAATGCTTCATAGGGCTATGGAGCTGCAACTGATACTACATTGCTAGATTATGGGTATTGGTACATTAAGTGTGGTGGATAGTGGTTAGGGATTGGATCATCTTGAACATGCGCCTATATCATGGAATGAACAAGGAAAGGGCTATGTTTCTGATGATGTAGTTGGATATTAGATTTTTGATGTTGTTCAGTCTTTTTAGTCTACTAGGGAGTATGGGTTGATTTTCCATCTAAAAATCAAGAAGGATAAATAATTAGATACTGGAGTTGCATGGTAAATTACCATTTAATCACTCTATGTAAATAAACAGACAGAGCATGGCAGTAAACCAGTTTCAAATTTTCGATCACAAGAAAGGATGCAATAGGTTTCTGGTCTACATTCTCACGTAAATGTGGTTGCATATGTTTATTCAATACATGGGTTGGATAGTTCATCTAGATATTGTTGTACTAGTACTTGACATGGGAGATCTGTAATGAATATACATGAGAATCCACTTCTGGATGCTTCTAATTCCACAATTCAAGATCATGCTGAAATATGAGTAAAGTCTCATAATCAAAATGAGTGATTCAATGAATGTTTCATATTGTAGGATGATTTTGACTTCTATGTGGGGGAGTCTATTTCCCCACATAATTTGATTCCCATTGACATGACTAGGTAGGTCAATGTTATAAATCAAGAGGCTTTTTAGGATAACCATTAATTACTACAATAATGTATTGACTATCATCAACATATCAAGGATGCAATGAATACTTATGGTATAATTGGTAATATGGGAGATTTTTCTTATCTAGATGAATTTATTGAGGATTGAAATGTAAAAAGAGATAGTAATACATACAATTATGATTATACTAATTGAAAGGTGAAGCATGGTGACAAATTATTATCTTTAAGAGACATAAATCTAGCATTTTATATTTAATGTGGATGTGTGGTGACATTCCCATATCCAAAAAAATTAGTTCTGAAGATTCGGATCCCTAGATTCAATCTATATTGCATAACTCAACATCTATTAATTTCATATATAATGTGAAAATTGATTCTCATCATATGGGTCATCACATTAAAATAATAAAACCATCAAGACATCTATTATTATAATATTTATCCAATGTTGATGGAAGTAAAGTCAAATAAACATTCAAGTTCTCCTATTTTGGTTTACTAATAGCATCAATCATGAGAAATACCTAATTAATATATCAATGACATATAAAAGTAAAATTAATTTTTGAGATCCGTTGAAGTTTCTCTTTTTAATTTAGAGGCGTAATCATTATTATTATCATGATGCATTATTAATCACTAGAAAAGATAATGATTTGGAAGAGCTATGATGGAATTAGTTTTTTTACTATTGTCATCAGGATCATCCTGACATGTAATTTCATTATAATTTTTGAAGAATATGTTTTCATGAAAATATGTGGGAGACCACTAAATCTGTCAAGGTGGAGGTTTTAAAAATAAAAGATGTTCAGGCACAGATTAATTTTTTATAATGTGGTATAGTAATTCATGTGTAAAAGTAATTAGGTAGGAAATATTGGTCTATTGGTACTTGAATCACAAATATATTGGATATTTAATTTTTAATTCAACTTTTATAAAGTCATTGTTATTCATTCAAGATGTGTCTTTTATTATTTCATGTTAAAATATGTTTTTTTTAATTTAGTGGTTTTGTTCTGGAATTTTTCTATGACAATTTACCTTGAATAGGAAAAAATTACTTGTCTTTAAATTTTTTTTATTATTTATTATAAGTGTTGAAAAAAGATTCAATATAATAAATGTAAAATATCTATATAGTGATATTACTCATCTACGAAAAATATATATAACACTCATATAAGTCATCAAAAATTCTTTCTATTATTTCTATTTACAATAATATGTAAATAAATTGGAAAAAAAGATTCATCCATAGAAGAAGAAAATAACATTTCACTCTATACATTATCAAGTAGGATAATTACCAACAATACTATCCTGAAGATAAACATTTACTATTTATAAAGGAATTATTTTTATAATAGTTTAAAATTATTTTTCTAAATAGGAATAAAAGAGAGGACAAATATACCTTTCAATGGTTCTTTCAAAGAGATTATTTATAATTTACATATGATATTAAATCAACACTCTTAGTGGATGAAACCTCATAAATCATAACTAACAATCCTAAATATTATCAGTTAATCATATTGACAACTATAAATTGTGGATATGGAAAATAGTAATGAAAATGGTGTAATAATGAATGATAGAAATCCAAATATCAAATTATATATACATTAAGGATTATTTTTTTCCACTACATAGATAGTATAAATGAAACATTTAATCATTAGAAAAAAATATAGTAAAACATGATATAAAATTATATAATTTATTATATAAAATTTTAATAAAATTGAAAAGTATCAAATGGGTTTTCATGTCTTCATGTATGGGAGCCTAACTCGATTAATTGGATAGGTTTTAGATACTTTTATATTTAACATTTTTAAATCCTAAAAAAAAGAAAAGAAAAAATAGAACTCATTTAAATTTATTTTTTATGAAACCATAAAATAGAATCAATTCAAACACAAGATACCCAACATTTCATAATCATAAATCATGACTAAGAGAAAAAAAATACCCGATAAGATGAAATATTATGAACTAAGTGGGTATGAAATAGTACTACGTCTAGGCGCCACCTAACACCTCAACATTATATTTTAATTAAGAAAAAATCAATCAACTATATTTAGTTGATGAGTGTATGCGATCAAAGAGAATCCAAGAGGGTATGAGAGTTTGTCTAGGTGTAGACAACGACGATTGATCAGACATGCAAGTGTAGGAAAAAATCACCCATTTGGGGAGACATGGATGATGATAAAAAAATAGGGTAAACAAAGGGGAAGTGAAGATTGGAGAGGGATCTCAATTATCATTGTTTTTTTTCATTTTTTTCACTTCACTAATTTTTTTAGAAATATATATTCAAATCGTATAACATATTTCATAATAAATTAAATATATGTAATATATTTAAATTATTAATGGAAATGTTTTTATTTTTAATATTTATTATTAATAAGAGATTCATTTGTTAGTAAAAAATTTATGGTATTGATATAATAATATAATATATTTAATTGTGGGAAAATATTTGTTCTTATTGAGAAGTCAATGTCGATTGATATATATGTTGATAAAATAAATTGTAGGTAATTAAAATTAATACAAGTAAAACATAATATCTGTTAAAATTAGTCATTTTTTACAACAATTATGTTATCTATCAATAAATTTCTTTTCGTATGGATCATTTTCTGTAGTGTCGAATGTTGTCTACAGTAATATTATGAATTTTATCAAAATAGTATATACCTATCCTAATTGATCATAACCCATTTAATTGAATATATAATTTTTAATCATAAGTTAAAAAAATAAATTATTGATAATATTAAACAAATAATGTTGAAATATATGAAAATATGGTAAATAATATCATTGAAAAATTCCATAGAAAAGTAACATTTTCCCATCGATAATCATGTATTATTAAAAAATTAAAGAATTATAAAACACATATATGAAAATTGACATGTAATATAATACATGATTCATTAAATAATTATGTTTTCATAGTGGTAGTAAATGTAACTCACATCATAAAAGTAAATAATCATTTCGTCAATCTTGTTTCGTAAGAGTTATAATGAGCATTTATTAGGGAACAAAAATAATATACCACTAAAACCATTTACTAAAATGTACCAAATGAGTAAAATTTAATTAAAAAATAATATTATAATATGAAATTAAATTGAAGAAATTTTTTTGAAATAATAAACAAGGAAAAAATCATATATTTAAGGGAAACATTAAAAGATGATTTTTAAGAAAAGTCTCTTAAATATATCATATCGTTGAAGGGAGTGTTAATAAAATGAACCAATTGTCTATATATTCTCTAAATAAAAATTAATATGTGCTAATAAAAAACAATTTAATTAATATTTATATTATTAATAATCATACTATGAAAATACCAATGATGTTGAACTTTAAAACAAATAATAAAAATTCAGTTAGGAAATCTCTTACCTCTCACATCAATTCCTTTTAGCGTACATTATCCTTTTATATAATGGCTTATAAAAATTAATTTCTTAATTTGAAAACTATATTCATACTGATAATACTTTATATGATTCTTTTGTAATATCTTACGTCCCATTAATTAATAATATTTCATTATTTTCATTATTCTGAGTGCATTCAATTAATAGTTTCATTGTCGGTTCACTTTTTTATAAAAATGGATTTTCCGATCAAATGGAAAATACAAAGTAATTGAATTTAAATAGAATTCATCCACCTAAATATGTCTTAATGGTAATATTTATCATTTTCTTTCTTCTGTAATGATGATTTATTCAATAAAATATAAACGGAAAATGTTTAGTTTATCTAGAATATTTTTTCGACCATTGGAAACATGAATATTTTTATTCAATTTTATTTTTATATATTAATTATAAAACACTAAAGAAGTTATAATATATATATTACAATATTATATAATATGAAAAATAATTCTATTTATAGACATAAGGGCAGTAATGGATAAAAATTATTATCCACGTAGATAGTAAACATACATATCTCAAAAAGAGTTTTTTCCCTTGAATTGGATGACATGAGAAAATTGGAGGATAAAGGATATCAAATTATTAACATAATATTACATTATATAAAATATAATTTATTGATTATGCTTTGAAGGATAAATGTGAAGATAGATTAGATGACGAAATCAAATTAAGAGTGGTTGTTTGAGAATGTTGCCTCATGAATATTACCTCATTCGAAGACACCATAAAGAACATAGATTTGGTATTTTCTTGAGAAAATACACTAATAAATTTGAGTATTGTGGATAGGATATGGTTTTATAAATATTATATGTGATTAAATTATTTTTAGTATAAAGGGGGTGGTTATGGATTGTATTTGTAATTGAGTATGGGTGCGTTTAAGTGATTAAATAATGATTATTTTGTATTTAAAACCAACCACATTTGGTTGAATTTATTCAAAATAATTTCATTTGAAAATTATGGTTTTAATTTATGTTTAAGTTATATTAAACCAAAAAAAATTTAATATTTCAATATTTTTGTTTTTATGCTTTTACCTTTTTACTTTAACCTGATACATTATTTTACTTGTATTGTTTTAAATATTTTATTACTATAGTAACTTTTAAATGTATAGAAATGAAAATAGCCAAATGTAATAACTTGGACCCCCTTATTCGATATATAGATTCCACTTTACATGATTATATTTATAAGTTTGATAAAAAAAATTATATATCTCTTATGTGTATAACCCGTAAAAACATTTTTCTGAAAACTCTGAATCATAGTTTTCAAAATACCACGCCCGTGATTCAATGTGTAAAATATTTTTTAATTAGTTATTATATAAATAAATATTTATCAATATGAAGTGGTAATTAATTTCATATAATGATCATACTATTATTAATTCATATTAGTTATGGTATTCTTTAAAAATAATATTTTCAAATTTTATCCTAAAAAATAAAATTAAAAAAAATTCTAAAAATTTCCCAAAGATAATTTTTATGTCATGAGTAAAAAAAAGTTTATATCATCAATATAAATTTATATATATTATAATTTATTCATTTATTTAAATATCCTTATTTATTGAAACTAGTAACTTTTATAGTAGAATAAACATTATCACCATTATAAAAATAACCTAGGAATTCATTAAAGTATATTGTCTTGTAAATATAGTTTTTAGGATTATTTAATTAAAGTATAATTTATCTAAATCTTATAAAATATCCATAAAAAATGTAACATAATATGGGAATGATATATTAATATAATTTTAATAATATTATATTATTAAAGTGTCATAACGGTCATTTATATTTGTCGATGTATCCAAAATCAATAATGGAAAACTACTTTATTAAATAATTTCCATAATACTAAATAAATATATATAGTAAAAACATAAATTATGATGATAATATTTTCATTTAATCACACACCTATATTTAATCTTCCTCATTAACTACAATTTGAATTGAGGTTCAATATCATTTCTAAAATGTACAATATATCACTAATATTCTATTTCCCTTTTATAACTCTATTTGTTGGTGGGATGGATCTTGGAGATCTATGTGATCAAAGTATTTTTATTTTATATTATTTTTTTATTCTATTCTTCTAATTATTATTTATTTTCTTAATAATTTTATTTCTGTAGACAGAATGCATCATTCATAAATAATGGAGTAATGCGTTATTAGTCTCTTAGTATGTGTCTTATATCCTTTTAGTATTCCGGTTCGTAAAAGTTCATCTCAACCTATGATTTAAAAATTTCTTATAAAATTTTAAATTATTTTTATGTGGTTATAAATATCTCATTATAAAATATTTCTTCTATTAGTAAAATAAATTAACAGTTAGGGCATTATATTCTTTCCCCTTATATAAATTGTGTCCTCACACATTGAAATTGAACATAAAAAATAAACAGTGGATATAAGAAAATTCTATTTTGTGAAAACTACATTCTAAAAAGGGTTGAAAAAATTTATACATAATAAAGGGAATGGAAAATATAAATGCCACTTTAAAAAATTCTTTTCTAAAATGAGATCAATAGTTGGATGTGAAAAAATGGACTTAAAATATTAATCTAACTATCATGTTCTTATAGAGAGTGATAGTGAACATGGCCATTATAAAGTTTACCATAAAACTTTAAATCTTTTATATCATAAAATTATAGTTTTTTCTCAATAATTTTACAAAAAATAATAATATTTTTTCAAAAAAAAATTATCCAAGAGTTGATGTTTTATTTTAATATCTAGATAAATCAATTAAGAAAAAAATTACTAGATTTATAACAACAATATAATAATTTTGTTGTGTTAATATTAATTTGCACATAATCTGTTTTGCTACAAGAAATATTTTCATAGTGATTTCATAATTCCAAAACCCCTTTTATGAATGAAAATATCAACATTAAATTCAATCCTCGTATACATATACAATGAAATGAAAATGGTTAGTACATGTTATAAAATATGATAAATTATACTATAACCTAAAAAATCTAAAAAATCATCATAGATTATTACATAATAATTTAACATAAACACTCTTCCTAAATTTCTCTAAATATATTTCCAATCCAATAGTTTTATCAGACAATATTCACAAGAAAACATAAATCTATTCATTATTTACTATTTAAAAACATGTTAAAACACTAATTAGATGTTCTCAAAGAACATAGTAATCACCATAAAACCATAATAGATAAAAACTCAGGTTGTCGAATATATATTCCCTAAATCCAAATTTGTATTAAAAATCATCAAATATAAACCATAAATAAAACATCAAACAAATTATATGTGTTATCATCCCACTGTAATGGGTATTCAATGAAGTTGACCTTGTAACTAAATCTCTTTTAGTTGTTATTGGTTCAATTCAACATCTTCTATCAAATCCTTTATTAAATTACACTTTAGTACAATCCATATATGTTATTAGAAAAAACAATTTTCCAACATATTTATATAATCCAAGTACAATAACATTGTATTCATTTAACATTAGCTATATCAATTTCATAAAGTTAACATCGATCCCTTAGATCTTTCTATGGTATTTTCCTTGAATTTTTTTTGAAATTCAGTTTCATAGTTCCCCATATCATTACAGTGGAATCATAAAGATTTAGAAAATTCATTATTTTTGTTGTAATCATAAGCATGATTACATTTTTATGAAAGTTCAATAAAAATATTCTTCATGTTAATCATGTACCTTGGTGTTTCCTTCCACAAGTATCACATGTTGGAAAATCCTTCATTCCTATATTCCCAATATTTGTCTCTTTATCATACATTCAATTCTTATAATGCTTCCCTTTTTTGTAATAATACATTTACAATTATTACTTTATCATAATAACACACGAAATAATATCCTCATATAATGAAAATATATTGTAGAATAGATCTCATAAATGAATTGGATTAATCCAATAATTAAAATAGTTAATCATGATCTTTGGATTACGTACATATTTCTTGGAATGCCTCTCGAATCATATGAAATTTGAGTCAAATTTGAAACATTCACATCCACTATTAATCTCACACTCATGATTTGCCTCCCCATATCCAATTATTTCTCATGATGAAAATAGAATTCAAATAAGTTATTCATTAATTCATTTCATTGCATGTTTTTCAATTTTTCCTCATTCGTAGTGTGTTGAATCAAAAAACCAAACAATTGATCCCAATTTAATTTGAGTCAATAAAATATCGTGACACCATTCTCCCTTTCATTCTAAGCTGAGAAATATCTATTAGATTGAATATATCCATTTCTCTGCAATATAATTTATTTGTAGTTATATAAAATTGTTCAGGTAGTTATCACAAAAATTGTGCCAAAATCATTATATCATGTTTTGTATTAGTATGATTCTCTATACGAGAAATTCTATTTTTCATAACCTGAGTAAAATCTCCCAATATAGTTATACATTTTTTTATCCAACTTCACAACTCCATATCCAACAACTACTCAATATCTAGTTTGTTATATTTATTAGGATGTCATTTTATACATGGATTACATGCATTGATATTGTTTCAATTCCTTCTTATAAGAACCAGTTATAAATATTGGAATACACAAGATTTCATCATAATATTATAAAACATAATTTATAATATTAAAAAAACATAAACTAAAGTTAAAAATTATGTATAACTAATCATTAAATGATAGTTTATATTTCATTAGGATTATGTATAAATTATGGCACAAGATTAAATTCTCTGTTATATGATTTCATAAACATTTTTTTTAGTTTTCTACAAAACATCCTATAATAAAAACAATAAATACCTTGGCCCTAGTGGCCTAGTGTCGGTGTTTACTATAGAATAATGTCATTTTATATAACAAATAACATCCCAAAACACAAAAATTATTATTTTATTTAGAAAACTATTTATATAGTTGAATATTAAATTATAATTTATAATATAAGATTAGACATAGTGAATCCTTTTAGAAAATGATAATTTACTACTATAACCTAACATATCAATCATTTTACACATCATGGTATCTGGGGTGAAAATAACACACTAGAAAACGGTGAGATTAGATTATTGTTATGGGTGTGAATAAAATAGAATCTATCCTAAATAAGAATAAATATTATGGAATGGTAAATAACTAAAACTAATTAAATTTATTCGATAACATGAGAATAATATGGTAAAAAAATGATGATCAAATAATTAAATAAAAATAATATAATGAGAATTAAAATTAACCGTTGATATTACAACCAATGGAATAATTATATTAGATTTTAATAACTGACATAATGATGATTGAATTCCTTAATATGGATGTCTGAAGCATACAACCAGGTCTTTATGCAAATAATCTAATAATGTCAAGGCATCTAGACAAAAATAAAATACAATAAATAATCATGAAAAGAATATAAAAAATGAATTAATTATGTGCATATAAAATAAATCAAAATGAAACAAGTGTATATTAAAATGAAATTGAAAAAAAATCATTTTACACATAATATTCTCGTGGAAACAACAATGCGATGTTTATCCGAATGAGTGGAAATCTATATAAGAAATCCCTTACATCAAGAATCCCTTTAGTTTTTTGTACTCCAATATCATATATAAAAGTTAAAATAAGTTTATTAACATATTCCAAAACAACATTCCTTTTTATAATAACTTTTATGATTTTATAATGAAATATCCACACCCTTTCATTAAATATATTTCCTTATTTTCATTTTATGTGTGTGTTAGTTTAATGGTTTAATCGGTTAACTTGTTTACAATTATCAATTATCTTGTCAAATTGAATTAAAAAAAATAGAAGAGAAATGAAATGGTATTCAATCACTTCTATATATTTAAATGATCTCATGTATCATCTTTCATTTGGACATATGCAAGATTTTTTTGATATAATGTTAATGCTACATGTTTATCTTATTTTGGCGGGTCTTCTAACCCTCACAAAATATTTTAATTTAATTTAATATGATGTATATATATATATGTTATAGAACAACGTATAATTTATAATATAAATCTTCAAATTTTATTTAACTATAATTTTTCATTTATGATCATCCTTTTTTGTGCTAATGGAAAATAAAAAATCATTATACAAGTAGAAGGTGAGATGACATAATATATAAAATGTTTTAAATTTTTTTAATAAGTGGAAATCGGTAAAGGAGTTGATTGAAAATTTTCAATTAACAATATCATATTCTTGTATTCATATGATGCTAGATTTATTATTATTTTATAGGTGAATGAGGTGAAGATAAAGTAGAGGAAGATAAAAATTAGGAGAGGTTGTTTTAGAATGTTACATCTGGATTATCACCTTCTAAAAGGACCCCTTAAGGAACATGAAATATGGCTTTGGTTGATAACAACACAAGATACATAGAGTAAGGTGTGGAAGAGTGGTTTAAAAAATTTTTGTGATAATTTGTTATTTTGAGATAATGGGGGTGGTGAGGGGTGGCATTTATACTTGAAGAGGGTTGATTTTGAATGAATAAAAAATAATAATGATATATATTAATCAAACCACATTTGGATGGAAATAATTTTCAAATAATTTTATTGGTAATAAAAGTTTTAACTTTTAATAAAGTTCAATTAAATCATTTTAAAAACATTTAATGTCATAGGTTTTAGTTATTCTAATCTTATACCTGTGAACATTAATTGGATAAAATATTTTACCTATAATGCAATAAATATTTTATTTTTACTACAGTAAATATTTTATGCCTAAAAATAAAAATTAAATTATATCCACATTTGGATATCCTGAATCCAAATACAGAATAAATGTTACATTACTCAATTTAAAATATTAAAAAAGCTTGTTTATTTCATCTTTTCCCTTAAAATCCTAAAAATAGTTATTTTAGAAAATATAATATCATGGTTTTCAAAATACATGGACCATTCTTTTAACTGTAACACATTATATACTATGTCATTTGTGAAAATATTTTATTTTCACTATATGTGTTAAATAATTTAATATAATTTTCATAAAATTATTCTTTCATAATACCTATAGTATTTCATAAAAACAATATTTCCACTTTTTACCCTAAAAACACCATTCTTTGAATATTATAATGAAATTACCCTAATATATATTTAATTTTCATAGAAAAAAATTTTATTTATATTATCAATTTAAATCATTAAATATGATAATTTAATCATTCCAATAAGTAGATTCATTTTTTCAAATTTACCAATTTTATATAAAAATAATCATTTTTACCATTATAAAAACTACATTGGACTCCATAAAAACATATTATCTAGTTAAAAGTGAATTGTAATATTATTTAATGTAAGTAAATTTTATAAAAAAATTACATATTTACCACAAAACTCATTTTTAATAGAATATTATTAATGTCCCCCAAAATTAATAGAATTTCCATTTTAGATTCATATAATCTTGATAATCATTTAAATTTTAGGATGTATTCAATACTAAGGATAACCAATAGTTTTATTTAAAAATATTCATAACATAAATAAATTATATTTGTTAAAAAAATTTGTGATAATAATACTTCTCTATAAATTCAGAATCCTTCATACTCTTCATCATTCACTTAAAATCAAAGTAAGGATCAATTACATTTCCAAAATGAACATTATATTAGAAGAACTATGTTTATTTTTCTATAATGTTTTTATAGATGGAATAATTCAATAGAATAGAGGTGAAACATATTTTTTTTATTTTACTTTTTTATTCTCTATTAGTCTTCCTGTTATAATTATTGTATTAAATATATTCAAATTTATAGATGTAATATACAATTCTTAAATAAAAGGGAAATGTGTTGTTATTTTCCTACTAGGTCACTTTTATCCTTTTACTATTCCTCATTATTAAATTTCATCACAATATTTGATTTAAAATTTTATTGTAAAATTTAAAATTATTTCAATGTGATCATAGAAAATAAAATTGTAATATAAGTTTTATTAATTGTTTAAAGGAATTTTCTAGGTGTTGTAATCAGGGAAGATGATTTTTATTTGGCCTATAACCCAGGAAATGGATATTTGGTCCCAAAATCCAAATGTTATATATGAAAAATTGGGATATGAATGATCCCATAAATAAATATTATTCAAGGAGGCTTATTTATATATTAAATATATTGAAAAATTAAAAATATGGAAATATATTATTTGATATTGTTAAGTATCGCATTTTTTCCATGATCTACTCCAACAAGAGAATTCACGTAATCTAATTTAGGAGAATATATGTTTGATTTTAAAAAGTGTAGAGAAATAAAATTATTTATCATGGTATTGCGAATGTTCATGAGGTTTTCTTATCACTTTATAGTGGTTATCATGTCTTTATGATAGTATGTGGTGAGATATAGTCAGTGTCCTAACTAGTATACTGACCCTAGTAAGAGTAATGGTTAAAATAATAAAAAAGTATGATATTAATGACTATGGATTAAACAAGTGACTAAAAAAATTAATATCCTTACTGTGAATGTCTAAAGGTAGTGGATGAGATAAAATCCCACTAATTTAATTTTGATGCATCCCATTCAGGTAATAATATATTATGATATCTCTATAATCATTTGGGTTGGATATACTCAGTTTCCATAGTATAATATTTCATTATTGGACACTATTAACCATTGCATAAAGTCAAATCCCATTATTACTATAATGGAGATAAATAATGTGGAAGAGCATAGAAACACTTATATAGATGATATTATTAATTTTAATGGTTTACCATTAACAATTATTTCAGACTATAGTGAATTTTTCACATCCTAAATATGAAAGGATCATTAGAAAAAAATGGGTTCATAGTTACTGTTTTTCTTATTATTTCATCCCTATAAATAATTTCAAACAGAGGTAGTATTTATCTATACCTGAATACTCAATATTTATGGTTCATCTGAAAGAAAATATCATCATTTTGGTTTATATTAAAATTTAATAATAATTGATAATTTTGGATTTGTATTCACTTTATGGTCACCCATGTTGATCACCTATTTAATAGAATAAAATTTGTGAATGATATATATCATGAAAAATTATATTCTATGACACCATGAGTATGATTTATTATATTAAGTGTCAAGAAACATCCATAAACATTTCATATTCTATTGACATTACACTAGAATTAAATTTATTTTATTCCCATACAACTTTTATTTTTGAATGTTTAGAGTGGTGGTTCATAACTCTTAGATAAAAATCCCATATATTTCAATGTGGAAACTTAAATTAACTATCAATTTTAAGAAAAAAATTTAAACCAAAACTTGTATTTTTTTAATGAAACAACTGCACAATTTTCTAATTTACTCCATACTTGTCCAACTCATCCTATAACTCATTGAAAAATATTTTAAAACACAAGATGAGATAAATGTATTAGTAATGGATATAAAAATTTGAAAATACATTAGTACCATTATAAAGAAACACCTGAAATGATTAACATTATATAAATATTCTTTAATCAAATTAAATTAATCATCTCCACATGAATGAAATCAAACAATTTTTTTGAAACTAATATATTTAAAAGAAATGGAATGAAAATAAAATCCCTTTTAGTCAACATGTTGTGTCATTTTTATAACATGTTTTAAATATTTTTCAAAAATAACATGAACATAGATTAACCTTTAGAGTAAACATCATATATAAATATATCCATCCATTAAATTAATGATAATAAGAATACCCAATTCATTGAAGAGTTTTATGAGTCCCTCCTTTTGTATAAGTTATATTACGACCTTCAATTTTTATTGATCTATAATTGGAATCATCTAGTTTTATATGTTATTTCCGGTTTTCAAATTTCATTTATGTACATATAAAGTATCATATAATGAATAAAAAAATTTATTCATTAACATTTTCCTTATAAAAAACTTTAAATACTCTTATTATCCCATATGAGATGAATTTTTATGATATTGAAAAAACCCTTATTCTTTTCAAAACCAATATTAAAAAAATAAAATTTCTAGAATTTAATGGAAGTGGTTTTAAAATGGAGTAAAACATTATATCTTCTATTTGAATACATAATTCAAATAATGGTTTTAGCAAAGGGAAAATTCATTGAAACATATATGTCAAAATTAAACACTCATTTTATCCTTTGTAAAGAATGTCAATATCCTTACATAAAAAATACTTTCGATATACATGAAATAAATCCAAATGATGTATATTATAAACTTTATATTTCATGTATATTCATACTAATTCATCTATAAAATTTTAAAATTAATTTTGACATTGATGAAAAATGGAGTTTTAAGGTAAACATCACATAAGTATATTTAAAAGAAATCCTCTTACCTCACGTTTAACTGATCAGTTATGTTATTTATCATCCTAAATAAAAAAATATTTACAATTAATAATTATAATTATAATTTTTAATTTTATTATTGATTTTATTTTACTTGTTTCCATAGTTTATACAATCAACTTATCAAGTAATTTAATATTTGACGTTTTGATGATATTCTTCTCATATGTCCAAAAATTTATTTTTAATGTTGAAAATTACCAATGTGGTCATTATATATATATATAGTGATAAAATAAATTATTTATCATTTTAACTCATGAAATAATCTTTTCAAACAAAAAATGAATATTGGTAATGAAAAATATACAATGTTACAATAATAGAGACAATTGGTCGTGTGTGTGCTTGAGTTATATTATAATTTTTCAATGAAATCTATCGAAATAATTTAAGAAATATATTACTGTAACATATTAATTAATCTATAATACATTCCATACAATTTTAATAAAGATAATTATAGTATCATCTATTTGATTTTGGGTTGTATAATGATTCGTAATGCTTCACAAATGTGGTAGTTCCCACATACATAAGAATGATTAGATCATTTTTGTAACACACTGATATTTTATTAGATGTATATATATATATTTATGTCTTGTTTTATACGCAACAAGAAAGGAATCTTTCACTGGACATAACACTAGCTTGGCTTGTGTTACACGCAATCGCGACCTTCTTCGACAGCAAGTGTAGTACGCAATACCGAGTTTCACTAAACAACGATATATTATTATAATATTATAAACTAGACTTTATGAATAGTATTAAATGAAATTTGAATTTTTAACATTATTATTCATCTTACATATTTTCTAGAACATGGTATGAGAACAAAATATATTTTTTGGATAAAATAAGTATTTTTCAAAAAATGTAGTTTTGCCGCCTTTTGATGGTGCACCAACTTTAAATCTAGTTTTTGACAAATTATAATTTCAATTTTACAAAATAAAAATCTTCTTTGGAATCAAGATATAATAATTTACTTTGGATAAATTTTTCATATTATTCTGATAACTTTCATATTTTAATGAATAGTAAAACACGATATATTTTAGTTAAAAACAACTTTTTTCATCACAATAATTTATATGGTTTAATTATAATATTAAATTATTTTAAAGTATAAATAGAATATATTTTTACCATTTAATATAATCTCTGTCATTATCATTAATTTTACCTTAAATCCATAGGAAAAAACATTTCAATCTTTGGCAATGTTTTAACTTTTAAAACTCGTTTTCTTAACAACAGGATTAATATTAAATTAATTTCTGAAACATCTGTGTTTTGAATTTTGGAAAATTTATTCTCTATTTGGATTCATGGGGTCGAAATTATTTTAATACGTTACTTTTATTTTTTTGATATTATGAATAGTAACTATGGTAATTTTTATTTACTGTAGTTAAGGGTAAATCAGGTATTTAAGGGTAAATATAAGATTATAAAATTACCCTAACACTTTCCAATGTCATATTGGATGAATAAAAGTCTACCCATATCACCTAAGGGTAGAACTAGATTCATTTAATGGACTTTTGACCATGAAATAATATAATTATTATTAAAACCAAAGAAATTGACAACATGTCACTATCTTAAATCTTATAAGTTTAATAATTTTAATTTAGTGATAAACATCAGAAAACATCAGATATAAATAGTACCCAGAAATGTCATAAAGTTATATACATAATATGAATTTATTTAAAATTTTTAGGGATTAAATATTTATCATTCAATATGACACAATAGTGATGTTGAAATTATTTTATTTATTGAATTATCAAATAAATGATTTTAAAAGTATTAAAATAAATATTATATGAACTATTTAATCTGATCCACAAATTTTTTAGATATATATGACATGTTATGAATCTTTTAAATCTTTTATATCGAACATATCATCTTTATATATTTTATTTAAATTCTAATAAATGAATAGTGTCAAAATTGCCACTATTGTTATTTTATAAACATTACATATTATAAAATTGTTTAAAAATCATAAAAATATTTAAAAATTAAAAATTAAACTTTATATGGTTGAAAATGTAATAAAGTATACAATTATGTACAATTCATAATATATAAGTAATTATTTAAAATGATTTAAAATTTAGAATATTATTACCACAAATAAAATTAAATAGATTATATGAGGATAAATCATGCTGATAATGTTTAAAATAAATTCCCAACATTTATAATTTTTATTGGATGATGATATTACAACCCTATATCATCTAATCTTCGGATTTGAGTCATTTTTGGAGGATTTTAAGTGGGTTTGGAATTTATTATAAATTAATATTTCTTATAATTCCAAAGGTTCCCCTCTCCTCCCTTATAAAAGGGAACATCCTCCATCTCATATTTACACAACTTTGAGCCTTAAAGATCCACCAAACCCTACCCTTTTCCATTATAAACTTATCTACCAATATTCTATAGGTCCTTTTCTTCTTCAATGACCAATTTTATTGCCCTAATAGAAGGTTTCAAAGAGGCGTGTCGAAGAAGAGGTATTATCTGTTACTGATTCTTTCAAATTTATTTCTTCTTATACTTCCTCTTCTTTAGTTGTTTCATTGTGAAGTAATAACATCTATATCAATAATATACTGATATTTTATTTTAAATATTAAATAACCCTATTCCACCTTCTATCCATCCTACGGAAAATGAAATCACCACGCGTGCGTACTTATGGAATACCGTCTCCGCGCTATGGTGTAATCTGTTTTCCACCACCACAATACATGGATGGCTATAATGGTGTAAATAATAACTATATATGATTTTTTTAAAGTGATATTGATTCTAAAAAAGTATACATACACTTCAATATAATTCCATGATCATTGGAACGATATCATCTCTCGTGCGTACGTACGGACTACCGTCTCCACGAACGCGATAAGATTCATTTTCATGTTTACCATTCATGAATGATTATAAAGTATATATAATGAATAATAATGAAATATATGATGTAATAATGCTACTGTATTTATGTATATATATATATATGTATGTCATCTATTTAATTCCATTCAATTCAATAAGGAAACGAAAACAGTGTTCATGTGTATGTACGGCCTACCGTCTACATGAATGGTGTATTTAATTCCATTTATAAATCTATCATATATATGTATATAATCTGAAATTAATGAAATAAGGATATAAGTAATAATATCAAGAACAAAAATTCGAATCACAGACGATAAATGAAACGATTTTACCCAAAACGGTGCTTTAAGATTGATTTACAAAAGAACAGGTAATATAAAGTCACAAGTGAACCATATATGATATCATAACAATACATATGATTCTGTAATAAGTCAATGACATTATTTAAATCATTATACAGGAATTTCGGATACGTACGAAGCATATCAGACCTAAGGTAAGGGATAATGTTGCTATCTCAATTGTTTTCTATCTGAGATTGCTTATATGTAAGTATTTCTGGGGTTATATTTATCATCCATGTCCAAGTTTTATAAAAATGTTTTCATGTATGTTTAAAGTCATTTTTACCCAATTTTTACTTTTACTACATGGTATGTACGGAATATTTTTTTACCATATGAGGTACTTTTTGACTTTTCCAGCAAAAGTACGAGAAGAATGTTTTTTTATCTTATACGGCATGAAGAGATTTTTAAGGTTTCATAATGCCTTATTTTCATGAATCTTACTATACAAGATTTCATGACTATTTTCAACAAAATATTTTTCTTTGAAAATTGAATGGAATTTTATGAAAAGAATATTTTTTTCAAGAAGAAAGGATATTTTCCACAAGAATTCATTTCATGTGCTTTATCAAAACCATTTTCCATCTAAGTTGACATTATTTCATATGTGTATGTTTCAAGTATAATGTCTCTCTGATTTATATGGTTTCACTTTTCTTATCATGAAATTATATCCATTTGTTTATATGGATTATGATATGATGGAATGAGGTTTATGAAACACAATTTTTTGTTTGGGTTATGATGAATGATTATTGATTGTTTTGTGTTACACGTAAGAATGATTTCAATATGAAATGGGTGGGACCTATATCTCCCTCCAATGAATTGGGTAAAGATTTATATTTCATGATATAGACATGGATGAAATGGAAAGTAAATCTGGTTCAGTAATACAGGGCTGGAACGGAAAGTAAACCTGGTTCAGTAAGGGACCTTGTCCACTAAGATGGTTTTGGAAGAAATGCCTTGGATAATATGGAAATCATATCATGTGCTTAATGTTTTTCCACAATTACAAGTTTTATTCCCATGATATTTTATCATGATTGATGTTCCATTATGATCTATGCCTTACGTACTACCATTTTTTATGTCATTTCTCAAAATTTTGATGTTTAGAAAATATGTTCAAGTTTTTAAGTTCAAATATATATGGTTAGTTATATTTTCTCCATTCTTACCCTTACCGAGCATTTGTGATCACCCTTTTTATGTTTTCTTTTCCCCCAGGATTAAAAGAAAGGTTTTAGGTAAGGAAAAATAGGGGAATATTGTTATGGGATATGTTGAATATCTTTTATTATAATTAGAAGTTTATATTCCATGTTTCAAAAGACAATTAACTATTACGGTCCTTGAGTGTTGGTTTTTGTTATGTATTAAGTATTCTGAAAAATTAATGTAATGTCCATGAATGTGATGCTTTTGGTCCATTATAGTTGGTATCAAGGGAAAGGTATAGTCAAACATTGGAAACTAGTATGTGAAAGCCTTAGTAAGAACCTTAAGGATATGTCAAAGCATAAAACACAATATTAGTGTTTTAGAAATGGCCATGAATAACCTAAGAGAAGACCTTAAGTGTAAAATTTTATTCTTGATTATGTGGTTTTACTATTATGATTAGAGGTTCTCACACTATGCTTATTGGTTTTAGTCAATGGCTGGAACCCGAAGAAACCATGTTAATGCTGAATGCGGCGGGCAATGCAATGATTGTCCCCCTGAGCAACCAAACATTATAGGAGTTGGAATGCAACATTCTATAGCCATACCCACACAACTTTCTCACGATATGAACCATATAGGACTTCCAAATGAGCAATATAAGAAGAAAAATTCTATTGAATCCTTCATGAGGCAGTGTCATCCTTCATTCAGCGGGTCTTCTGATCCATTAGTGGATGAACAATGGATTAGTACCACTGAGAAGATATATTCCGTTATATAATGTTCTGAACATGGCAAAGTCATCTTAGCAGCGTATCGTTTGGAAGGTGATGCTGATCAATGGTGGAATATTATCAGTAATACAAGGTAAAGAGATTAAATTGAGTCTTTGGAATGAGACAATTTCAAGAACTTATTTTATAATAACTACATACCTCGCAATCTTCGAACAAAGATGGAGACGGAGTTTCTTGAACTGAATCAAAAGGATGATGAATCCGTTGGTCCCTACGAAGAAAATTTTACAAGACCTACAAGTTACACTTCTGAAATTATTATCCAACCTGAGAGTAAGATCCATCGATTCTTTAGTGGCTTAAAAACAATTCTTAAAAGGGTGTTACCCAAAAGGAACTTCAATAGCTACGAGGAAATTTTTTGATGTGCTCTGAAGGTTGAGATGGATATTGAAGTAACCCATCAATCATATGGGTTTGATAGGAAGAGGAAAATGGAATTTAAAGGAAAATTTAAAGACCACACTAAAAAATTTATGAGTTTTCCTTTACACTCAAATTGTGGAAAGAAACATGGAGGGAATTGTCTTAAAGGGACAAGGAAATGTCTTATGTGTGGAAAATAAGGTCATCGGGCAGTTGAATGTCGAAATAATTGGAAGAATATGTGTAATGATGCAAAAAATGAAAGGGATACATAGAATTCACCTCCTAAACCTCAATGTTTCAAGTGTAAGGAGATGGGGAATTATTCCAATCAATGCCCAAATCCAAGGGTTGTTGATGATGATCTACGTCAACAAACTCTGAAGGCCAAAGACAAAGGAAAGTCACATGCAATTTCTATCAGCGATGTTGAGTACGATAAAGAAGTGGTGAAAGGTACACATACAATCCACTCTAAAGTAGAAAATGTTTTATTTGATTCTGGATCCACCCAATCTTTTATTTCTGATGAATTTTCTAAGGGTATATTCATACTACCTCAACAATTAGATGTTGAGTTAGTTGTGACAACTCCTAATGGCACTACAGTCGCATCAAAAGTTTATAATTCTTCTCCAATTGAATTTTCTAGGAAAGTGATTCCTTCCAATCTTGTGATCCTTCCTATTGTGGAATTTTATGTAATTCATGGCATGGATTGGCTTTCTCTATATGGATCTCATATCAATTTCCAAAGAAGGGAAGTCACATTTCATATTCTAGATCAATCTATGATTGTCTATCGATGCAAGGATGAATATAACATTCCAGGGGAAATCTCTTCTATCTTATGGGTCTTGATTCCACTAAATAAAGGTTATTTATCTCAAATGGTTGGTGAGAAACACACGATTAATAATATTCCAATTTAACAAGATTTTGACGATGTCTTTCCAGAGGAATTTCTGGGTCTTCCACCAAATCGTGAAGTTGAATTTTCAGTAGAACTCGTACCAGGTGCTTTGCCTATTTGAAAGACATCTTATAGAATAGACCCAATTGATTTGCAGGAATTGAAGAAGAAACTCCAAGAGAATCTTGATAAGGGATTCATACACCCTAGTGCATCACCTTGGAGAGCACCTGTTTTGTTTGTTAAGTTGAAAGATGGATCAATGAGACTCTACATTGATTATCAGGAACATGACAAGATCACTATCTAGAAAAAATATCCTCTCCCCCACATTGATGAATTATTTGATCAACTACACACAGCTCAATACACTTCCAAGATTGATCTTCGTTCAGGGTATCATCAATTAAGGGTCAAAAGGGAGGATATACTAAAGACGACTTTCCGTACAGGGTATGGACACTATGAATTTATAGTGATGCCATTTGGTCTTACTAATTCCCCTGATATCTTTATGGATCTGATGAATAGAGTCTTTAGATACTATCTTGATCATTTTGTGGTAGTCTTTATAGATGATATTCTTATATTTTCAAAGGTCAAGGAAGAATATGAAGATCACTTGAGAATTATATTGAAGCCCCTGAGAAAGGAGAACCTTTATGCCAAATTTACCATGTGTGAATTTTGGATTCAGAAAGTTTCATTTTTGGGTCACATAATATCAAAAGAGGGGATAACTGTTGATCTAGAAAAAAAAGAGGTTATTGAAAGATGGTCGAGACCAACAATAGTAACCGAGATCCGAAGTTTTGTTGGTTTGGCTAGATATTATCGACGTTTTGTGAAAGATTTTTCACGATTATCTAATCCACTCACCAGGTTGACTCGAAAAGGATTTAAGTTCATGTGGACGGAGGAATGTGAATAGAATTTCAAGGAGTTGAAAAGAAGGTTATCCAGTGCACCTGTACTCACACTTCCTTGTAGTGGAGAAAGGTTTGTGATCTACAGTGATGCATCCAAGAAGGGGATGGGGTGTGTTCTTATGCAAAACGATATGGTGATAGCTTATGCCTCACGATAGTTGAAAATCCATGAGCGAACTACGCAACTCATGATTTTGAGTTAGTTGCGGTAATCATTGCATTAAATATTTGGAGGCATTATCTTTATGGAGAAAGGTGTGACATTTATACTGATCATTAAAGGTTAAAGTATATTTTCAAACAAAAGGAGATGAATATACGCCAAAGAAGATGGTTGGAGCTGATTAAGGATTATGACTGCTTAATTAATTACCACCCTTGGAAAGAAAACAAGGTGGAATATGCATTAAGTCAATAAGACCATGCTAGCTTATCCATGATGAGGATCACAAAAGATCTAATATTTAAGGATTTAAAAAGGATGGATCATGGAATTATAATGAAAGGGTAAAATAGTATGTTTATCAAATGAATGATCAACCATATATACATGTAAAGATTAAAAAGGCACAAAAAAATGTAGAGTTACAATAGAAAGTGAGAAATGTTCCTAAATTCAACCTTGATTGTGATGGGATAATAAAGTTCAAAAATCGGGGTTGTGTTCCTCCCATACCCAAATTAAAGAATGAGCTGCTAGATGAGGCTCTAGTTATTCATTCTCTATTCATCCTGGAAGCATGAAGATGTATAGGGCCCTGAAAGAGTACTTCTGCTGGGATGGCATAAAAAGAGATGTTGCTGAATATGTCTCTCGATGCATGGTTTGTTAGAAAGTTAAAACTGAGAGACAGAAGTCTAAGGGGATGTTACAACCATTACCCATAACTAAATGGAAATGGAAAAACATCACTATGGACTTTGTCACTAGACCTCCTAAAACATATAAAGGCAATAATTCTATCTGGGTCATAGTTGATTGTCTTACAAATTCTGCACAGTTCATTGTTATTAGAGAGGATTTTTCTCTAGATCTGCTTGCCTAGATATATGTAAATGAAGTGGTAAGATTGCATGGAGTACCACTTTCTATTATATCTAATTGAGATCAGAGGATTACCTAAAAGTTATGGTGAAGTCTTCAGCGTACTCTGGATACAGAGTTGAGTTTCAGCACTACTTATCATCCTCATACAAACGGTCAGCCTGAGAGGACAATTCAAACTCTAGAAGATATGTTGAGAGCTTGCTCTATGGATTTCAAATGTGGTTGGGATCAACACTTACCTTTGGTGGAATTTTCTTATAATAATAGCTTTCACTCTAGTATTTAGATGGATCCTTATGAATCTCTCTATGGAAAGAAATGAAGGACTCCAACTTGCTGGGTGAAGTTGGTGAAAGAAATCTATTAGGACCTGATCTTGTTGATGAGATGACAGAAAAGAACTAATCTATTCAACAACACAGAAGAGTAGCTCATAGTCGACAAAAATTTTATGCCAACAACCGAAGAAAATACTTTGAGTTTGATGTGGGTGATATAGTGTTCTTATGAATATACCCTTGGAAGAGAGTAATGAGATTTGGGTAGAAGGGAAAGATGAGCACTAGATATATTGGTCCTTTTGAAATATTGGATCGTGTTGGGAAGGTAGCTTACCGATTGGAACTTCCACTGAATCTCTCCCAAGTTCACGATGTGTTCCATGTATCTCTCCTGAGAAAGTACAAACCTGATCTTTCACATGTAGCCATCTTAGAAGTTGTACAGTTGGGGCAAGATCTTTCCTATGAAGAACAGCCGATAGCGATTCAAGATCATAGCGAAAAAGTCCAAAGAAACAAGACCACTCGCTTCGTGAATGTTTTATGGAGGATCCACCAATTAGAAGAAGATACATGGGAGCTTGAGGATATGATGAGGGAGAAGTATCCTCATCAGTTTGTTACGAAGTGACGAATTTAGAGGGTGAAATTCATTTTAAGGGGGGTAGAATATAACCCCCTGATATATTATTAGAAGTATATATATATTTTTATGTCTTGTGTTATACGCAACATCAAAGGAATCTTTCATTTCACACAACACTAGCTTGGATTGCGTTACACGCAATCACGACCTTTTTGATATCGTGTGTAGTACGCAATACCGAGTTTAACTAAACAACGATATATTTTTATAATATTATAAACTAGCCATTATGAATACTATTAACTGAATTTTGAATTTTATTAAATTAGTATTCGTCTTACATATTTTCTAGAACATGGTTTGAGAACAAAATATATTTTTCATGTAAAATAAGAATTTTTCAAAAAATGCAGTTTAGCCGCCTTTTGATGGCGCACCAACTATAAATCATGTTTTTGAAAAGTTTATAAATTCAATATGAAAAAATAAAATTCTTCTTTATAATCAGATATAAAATATTAATTTGGATAAATTTTTCATATTATTCTGATAACTTTCATATTTTAATGAATAGTAAAAGCACGCTATATTTTAATTAAAAACAAATTTTTTCATTGCAATAATTTATATGGTTTGATTATAATATTTATTGGCATTAAAGTATAAATTGAATATAATTTTACCATTTAATATAAATTATGTCATTAGTATTAATTTTACATTGAATTCATGGGGAAAAAAATTTCAATCTTTTAAAATGTTTTAACTTTTAAAACATTTTTCTTTAACAACAGGATTAATTTTAAATTAATTACTGAAACATATGTGTTTTTAATTTTGAAAAATGGATTTCATATTTGGAATCAATGAGTCTAAATTATGTTAATAGGTTACTTTTATTTTATTTTATATTATAAATAGTAACAAGGGTAATTTTTATTTACTACAGTTAAAAGTAAATCGGGTAATTAAGGGTAAATATAAGATTATAAAATTAACCTAACACATTATAAAATCCTATTGGATGAATAAATGTTAACCAATATTACCTAAGGATCGGACTAGATTAATTTCATGGTCTTTTGACCATGAAATAATATAATTATTATTAAAACCAAAGAAAGTGACAACATGTCACTCTCTTAAATATTAAAAGTGTAATAATTTTAATTTAGTGACAAACATCATAAAACATCGGATATAAATAGTCCCAAGAAAGGTAATAAAATTATCTACATCATATAAATTTATTTACAATTTTTAGGGATTATATAATAATCATTAATTATGTCACAATAGTGATGTTGAAATTATTTTATTGATTGAATTATCGAATAAAGGATTTTAAAAGTATTAAAATAAATATTATATGAACTATTTAATGTGGTCCACTACTTTTATAGATAAATATGACATGTTATTAATCTATTAAATCTTTTATTTCGAACATCTCTTCTGTGTATATTTTATTTAAATTCAAATAAATGAATAGTGTCATAATTGACAGTACTGTTATTTTATAAAAATTACATATTATAAAATTGTTTAAAAATCACAAACATATTTAAAAATTAAAAATTAAAAATTTATTTGATCTAAAATGTAATAAATTATAAAATTATGGGCATTTAAAAACATATAATTATTTATATATAATGATTTTAAATATAGAATATTATTACCACAAATAAAATTAAATAGATTATATAAGGATAAATCATGTGGATAATGTTTAAAATAAATTACAAAATTTTCTAATATTTAATTTTTTATGATATTACAAACCTATCCCATCTAATAATGGATTTGAGTGATTTTTGGAGGTTTTTATGGGGGGTTGTATTTTATTATAAATTAATATTTCTTATAATTCCAAAGGTGCCCCTCTCCTCCTTTATAAAAGGGCACCTCCTCCCTCTCATCTTTACAAAACAATGAGCCTTAAAGCTCAGCCAAACCCTGACCATATCCCTTCTAAAATTCCATATAAATATTATAGAGTCCCTAATCTTATTCAAATACCATGTTTAGTTCCCTAAGAAGAGGTTTCAAAGAGGCGTGTCGAAGAAGAGGTAATATCTGTTACCGATTATTTCAAATTTATTTCTTCTTCCACTTCCTCTTCTTTAGTTGTTTCATTATGAAGTAATAACATCACTATCAATAATATAATAATATTTTAATATAAATATAAAACAAACCTATTCCATCTTCTATCCATCCTACGGAAAACAAAATCACCACGCGTGCGTAAGTACGGAATACCGTCTCCACGCTGTGGTGTAATCTTTTTTCCACCACCACCTTACATGGATGGGTAAAATGGTGTAAAGAATAACTATATGTGATTATTTTAAAGTGATATTTATTCTTAAATAGTATACATACACTTCAATACAATCCCATGATCATTGGTACGATATCATCGCTCGTGTGTACGTACGGACTATCGTTTCCACGAATGCGATAAGATTCATTCATCGTGTTAACCATTCATGAATGATTATAAAATATATATAATGACTAATAATTAAATATATGAAATAATAATTCAACTAGATTTATGTATATATATATCTATTTCATCTATTTAATTCCATTCAATTCAATAAGGAAACGAAAACAGCATTCATGCCTACGTGCGGCCAACCGTCTCCATGAACTCTGTATTTCATTCCATTTATCAATTTGTCATATATATGTATATGCTTAATATTTATTGTATATAAATCATGTTTTCCATTATGAAATTAAGTAAATCAGGATATAAGTAATAAAATCATGAAAACCTAGTCGAAACACGTGCAATAAATGAAATGATTTTACCCAAAACGCTGCTTTAACATGGATTTACAAAGGAACGGGTAATATAAAGTAATAAGTGAACCATGTATGATATAATAACAATGAATATGATTCTGTAATAAGTCGATGACATTAATCAAATCATTATACATGAATTTTTCATATGTACGATGCATATCAGACCTAACGTAAGGGATAATGTTTCTATCTCAATTGTTTTATATCCGTGATTGCTTATACGTAAGTATTTAATGTGGTTATATTTATCATCCCTGACGAAGTTTTATAAAAAAACATTTCATGTATATTAAAATTCATTTTTACCCATTTTTTACTTTTACTACATGGTATGTAAGAAATCTTTATTTGTTTACCATACAAGGTACTTTTTGACTTTTCTGGCAAAAGTATGAGAAGAATGATTTTTTTAACTTATACAGCATGAACAGATTTTTACAATTTCATAATTCCATATTTTCATGAATAATACTCTACATGATGTCATGACTATTTTCAAAAAAATCCTTTTATTTTAAAATTGAATGGATTTTTGTGAAAAGAAAATTATTTTCAAAAAGAAAGGACATTTTCCTCAAGAATTCATTTCATGTGCTTTATCAAAACCATTTTCCATCTAAGATGACATTATATCATATTTGTATGTTTCAAGTATAATATATCTATGATGTATATGTTTTTAATTTTCTTATGATGAAATGATATCCATTTCTTTTATATAGATTATGTTATGATGGAATGATGTTTATGAAACCAAATTTATTCTTTTGGTTATGATGAATGAATTATGATTATTTTGTGGCACACATAATAATGATTTCAATATGAGATGGTTGGTCCTATATCTCCCTCCAATACATTGGGTAATGATTTATATCTCATGAGATAGACATGGCTGAAACGGAAAGTAAATCTGCTTCAGTAATACAAGGCTGGAACGGAAAGTAAACCATGTTTAGTAAGGGATTGTGTCCACTAAGATGGTCTTGGTAGCAATGCCTTGGCTACTATGGATATAATATCATGTGCAGAATTTTTTCTACAATTAAATGTTTTATTCCCATGCTATTTTATCATGATTGATGTTCCATTATGATCTATGTCTTACGTACTTCCATGTTTTATGTCGTTTCCCAAGATCTTGATGTTTAAACATTATGTTCATGTTTTTAAATTCAAATATATATGGTTTATTTTATTTTATCCATTCTTACACATACTAAGAATTTGAGATCACCCTTTTTTTCTTTCTTTTCCCCCAGGATTGAAAGAATGTTTTTTAGGTAAGGAAACAAAAAGGGGAAGATCGTTATAGGAGATATTTAAGATCTTTCAACACGATTAGAATTTTAGATTCCATGTTTCGAAAGACACTAAACTATTATGGTCCTTGAGCGTTTGTCAAGATATGGGGTGATAGAAAAGATTTATATTGGTCCACCCGGTGAATGAAAACCATACACATGACCGATTGATTCCTTTCCCATTTAATGGAGATAGAATATGGATATTGGATTTTCTATTTACATAATTTCATAAAATTATATTGTAGGTACTAATATTTTTATATCATCATGGCTTAAAAATATTTGAATGAGTTGGTAGAAAAAATTATACATAAATTCCCAGTTTAGAACAGTATCTATTTTTCTAAAAACCACAATTTAATTACTCCTTAAGAATACTTGGATTGTTATTATTACCAAATTAAGTAACATATAATGGGTACAGTGATGTATGTATAGTATTATTTTAGGAAATTGAAAAAAGAAAAGGGTTTTCTGTGGTAAAAAACTGGGAGGAATAAGTTCCACTTTATAAGAGATAGGAGGCAAAATCATGCAATTTCTTAAAATATAAAATTAATATATGTTAAATTTAATGAACTAATGTCTTAAATACACAATATTACATGATATGATAAGGGTGAGTATAAAACATGACATTAAAAATAATTTAAATAGGTTTAGGGCATGTTTTTACCTTTATATTTTTCTTGAATACCTATATTAACCCTTCTAAAAACTATAGTAATGACAATGTTGTCAACTCTTAAGGGGTTTATATTGTTCTTATTTGAAGTAAAATATGTACATAAATTAATTTTTTTTATTTCATCATCAATATGACATTAACGTGTCCAAATATAATATTTCTTTTAATTTAAAATATTTTGATAAAATAATATCTATAAAATATCATTAATATCATTTTTGAATCATGTCATACAAGTTGAGTTTTAAAAATAGATGAAAATAATAGAATTGAAATAAAAAATATTAAAAACTCTCTAATATGTAACATTATTATATAAATATCTTGGATTTATCAAATTAATTGAAAATATATTAATTTTATAATCTCTAAAACCATTAATTTTGATTTTCTATTTGCTGAATAATTATTGTATCAATGTAATGTAAAATTGCATATTAATTATTTCATTCCTAAAAACTAAAAACGAATTTCCATTATTTAAAATAATTTATATTTAAAATGATTTTTTATTACTTAAAAATCTATAGTTTATCCCTATATAAAATTTTTTATAGTTACTAAAAAAAGAGTGTAAAATTTTTGGCTTTATAATAAATTAATAATTATAAAGATAAATATCATTTCAAAATGCTAAAAAAGAAAATGTATTAAAATTTTATGTCATTAATAATGGGATATAATCATTTATTTAAATTAACTAATATGTTATAGTTATTCTATAGTCCTTGATATTTAATTTCTATTCTTAAATACTTGATTTATTATATACTAATGTAAAAAAAATATGGATTATTTATTTAATGAAAAAAATTTAAAAATTACTTTTTTATTAAATTATTAACTACAATGTTAAAATATGGGATCAATTTATTATAATTAAAAACAATTAATTTGTAGAATTTGATTTCAAATTAAACCAATAACTAGCGTTAAAAAATATTTTTTTCAAATGTCCTTTTAAGTATATAATGCTTTATATTAAATTATATTATATAATTCATCTAATCAAAAATAGTTTTAAGATTTAAAAATAAATACAACTAATTTAAAGTTAATACTAGTCCAAAACATAATTTAACTCAAAAAATACATTAACAAAAAATACAAATTTCTATAAGAATTAGTTTTTTTCACAATTCATTAAAAAAAAAATCATTTCAAAAAATTCAAAAACATTTAATCCTAAATAAGTATTTTTTGGATCAATTCAAAATATAAATTTATTCTGAAAATTAAAAATTCTTTAAATTTACACTTATACGATCAATTTATACCTTAAATATACATTTTTAATCAAATTATTTAATTTTTTATTTTATAAATTTACGTAATGTGTTTATAATGAATATAAATATCTATCTCAAAAATGATGATACATTTGAAGATGATTTATTATATATAAACCTGAGTTGTCAAATTATTTTCCCCTATTTAAAATTTCAACCTTGAAAATTTATTCAATTATTAAACTTGGGGGAATATATATCCCTCGTTGCATTTAAAAACACTCATGTTTCTTCTTAAACCATATGATTCTTCTTTAAAAACATCACATGATGAATTATCCTGGTACAAAACACATGCTATATGTGTTCATGAATCTGAATATGTTATTCCTTTTTATAATTGTGTCTTTTATATGTATATAAATCCTGGCCCAAAACATCTGTTGAATCTGGAACATATTTCTATTACATCAAAAGTTGAAAAAATGGTGTGTTCCTTGGATAATCTCAGAGGAAAAGACACTCAGTAAGAATCTTATCCATATTTTTCTTGGAATTCCAATGTTATATTTTACAATGAAATTTCCTTCCCCTTTTTATAAAATTTTATATCACATTCATATTATAATTCTTTAATAAATAAGGATCACTCATCGATAAAGAAAGTTCAAATCAATAGTTATACATTTAAATTATCTACCTGATCTAATTAATTTTTGTTTAATACTGAATCATTATGACCTTCTTAGTCATCTCGACTACCTAATCAAGTCCTATTAGATTTGTTTTTTCTAATTTATCCCAAAAATTAAGATTTCAACATTGGCCACCATTTATTTTCTTTTATATTCAATTTATATACAAGAATGAAAACTATTACTAAAAGAAACCTATAATAGTAAAATATGTTGACAAAAACATCCATTTTAATACATTTAACATGAAATAATCATGTCATTCAAGGTTTGAATCAATTAATCATACTCTCCGTTAGAATAATGATAAATAGAATTAAAATTTTTTATTCAAATTTCAATGACATATAATGTCCCTTCCAAATATTTGGTGTAATATAGGGATCATAGTCAGATAAAACTGAGAGGAAAAAATCCATGTAACCTTAATTTATCCATGAGATATAGTCAAGGAATGTGATTTAATGAAATTATATCTCTAATGGGAATAAAATTAACATACGTAGTAAATCAATCAACAACAACCCAAACCACATTATCACTTTGAGAATTCATTTTCAACCCCACTACGAAATACATGGAAATGTTTTCCCATTTCCACTTTGGAATTGGAAATAACTAAATAATCCTATATGAAAGTCATAATTTATCAAATTAACAAGTCAATTAATTCACTATAATGTTAGAAATATCTCTTTTAATTCCTTACCAAACAAAATACACTAGAGGTACTATATAAATATTCAAAATTCCGTGATGAATAGGAAATGAGGAAATATGATCTTCACAAAACAAACCATTCTTCACCTAGAAATCTCCAGGGATATATTATTACATTAAAAATCTAAAAACACCATCTTTTTCAATATAATATTTAAGAAATATAACCTTATTAAACTAATCATCATTTAACATTAACACATGGTATTTATTTGGATCTTGATTAATTATTTTGGATTAATATTCATTACTTATTGCTGTAAAATAATAATCGATGTTCTTACACCCATTACTTATATGCCAAAATTCATCAAATCATTAACCAATGTGATAATATCTAAATGTAACTCGGTTAATGTGGAATTAAATTCCAAAATCAAATCATCATAAAATTTGTTTTCTTTTCTATGAGGATAAATAAGCATGTATTTATATCACTTAGTTAGTTCCATCCATCTTCTCAACCTCATGTTCACCCCTTTATGAATTTATATATATATTTCACAAATTCCTGATCAATATATATTTCAAACTTATCATCTAATATATTTTATCTATAAATTTTCAAAATAAAAAACCATATTCCCTAATTCCAGATCATTTGAATGGTAAATTAACACAGTAGGATTAAGTTGTGGTGAAGAATAATCAATTACTTAATCATTACACTTCAGAAAATCCAGGTCTTTTTATTTAATCTTTGCATTAGATCACAAAAAAACCACTTCAATAGGAAAAGTACTAGGTTTATAACTCACTAATATTATTTTTAGTTCCTGAAAAATATCATCAATTCTATTATCTAGATCAATTTAACACATTATTTATTAAAATTATTCTATCAGCCAAAAAAACAATAAATTTTTTCAATAAATAGATGATAGTTACATGGAAAGCAAAGAATTATAAAAATAAATATGTCAATTTTTGTTCATGTACATTCTTAAAAAAATTTAGTTTTTGAAGGTTTATTATTTTTATGATCAATAGAAACAATATAAATAATGATATAAATTTCTCACAACCAAAAATCACACGTACTAAATTTTCCAAATATCTTCTTTTATTTTTATAGATTGAAATATAATACATTGGTTTCATTTATGTTCTCCAGTAAATTTATAATATACAAATATCTCATCAATAATCACAAACAAATATTTATCTGTGAACTTATAGAAATATATATCATTTAAATCCACAAATAAGTTTGATTTATTAGGATACACAAATGAAATAATGATACATTCATAATGACCATTTCTAGTTTGAAACAAAATCTTCATAATATCATCCCGCTTTACCTTCTAATATTGGAATACCAACCCCATATCTATCTTTTAGGAATATTTTTCATAATATATTTGATCAGGAAAACATATTTATAAGGAAATCGGTAATTTTTCTTCATACATTTTTTTCAAATGATATATAATCAATTAAAATCCTTATAAAACCATCTTTCATTTTTACAAAAAAAATATGATCACCTTATTGTGTTAGGATAGAAAGAATTAAAACATTATTTAGTAACTAAAAAAATCTCGTTTTTTCTATTGAAAATGGTCTAAATTATCCATTTTATTGGGAGTTTTGAAAAATTACTAGAATCCAACTCTAAATCAACAGTAAAATCGACCTTATAGATAGAAATAAAATGATAAAAATCAGTAATAAATACACCAAATAATCAATTACTATAGGTAAATCACTAATTTGAACAGTTTCATTTATTTCAATGTCATGATATAAGTAAAATTCAAAAATATTATAATAAATTTCCCATATTACTATTAGGTTATTGAATCTATAAAATAATTGAATAAAACATTCATATCATTTCAATAATTCTTGGAATAATAAAGTGAAATCCAATCTATACACAAAATAATATCAAAATTGACCATGAGAAGCATAACAATATTATTAGGAAATACTATCCTTTTAAAAACAATAGTAATACATATATAAATCATTTGTTCTTTAATATTTCCATGCAGGTTTTCACCAATAGTAACATCCTAATGTTATGAGGTGATATTCATATTTTTATTTCCAATTTATATGGAATGATATAATTTGAAGATCCAAAACCAAATAGGGAATTGTCATTATTTGACTAAACAAGTTTTCATAATAGTCACCACATCTTCCAATGGAAAAATTTCAACTGTATTATAAAAAAATGACCTTTTTCACACCTTTTGTTTAAACATGATGATTTTCATCTGGGGAAACAAACTTCATAAACCCATTAGCATAATTACCAAACTCATAATAAGAAAAATAACTCACTATTTATATGATATATAAAATACCATTTTTCAACTATTTAATACTCATTTATTTAAAATCAATATCCCCTTCCCAAACTAACCACACATAAAACATATATTGGATCGAGTCGAACATTATGTGAAATTTCGATTACTACCCTTAGATCATATTGGGGGAATACCTATACGCTTCTTTATTTGGTTTCTTATTAAGTTTTTTAAATCATTATATTTCATACCTTATTCATCTCAGGGGGACAATTGTGATTGAAACATCATATAAACTATCAGAGTACAACAAGAAAACATCTCAAAACATTTAACTTTTCATTCATCTGAATACATTATTAAAATATGTTTCAATACTAATAAAATATATTAATTTTAATATCAATGTTTTGAATGAAATATGATATGTACTGAACTAATATTATAATATTCGATTCATACATAGCTAAAAAATCATCAAATTTTATCAAAAATATTATGAATTGATTCTCTATCATTAGTTTGACAAACATATATATGTATATTTCAATAATATAATTCATATATGTGTCTCATTCCATGAAATAAAGATCTACATTCTCTCTTGTATTCATATCCAAATCCCATAATTGGTTAGGTTAACATTCAAAGTAATAAAAAAGGGTTTCTATTTCAAATTTGATGCATCACACGCCTTCAAATATCTTCTCCATAGTATTAATACATATTTCAACTATATATTGAAATGATATTTCCCTGAAATAAATAGTATGTTGTATTGAAAAATGTCCAACTATCATCTTGTACCTCTATATAATATTTTTATTCATTATTTAATGTATACCACAAATGTTTATTTAAATTATCAAAAGGTCCATTACTGCAAACAATTTCTCAATTCTTATTCCTACAAATTATGGATTCTTAATTATAATGACATATTCCATTTCACACATTTATATTGTAGCTTCCTTAGTTCCTAGATTGGAATCTTTTTTAATCAAACATTGTTTAAAATAATCTACATGGTAATCATCAAAATATATATCTTTTTATCTTAACCATTATATATATTTTTTTGATGGTACAATATTAATATTATCATCCCCTCTCTAGTTATCAAAAGGCATTTCTTATTCTAATTATGATGATAACCCTTAAAAATTTCATATTCTTGTAACATTATACTAGAATTCTTATTCTTTTATTGTGAAATATCATTTAAGTAATGATTCATCTATAGTGACATATTAACTCATGCATAAAAAAATTATATATTATAAATTGGAAACCACAAATTTATATAACATTAAAAAAATTAAAATTATGCAAATTTTTTTATAACATGACATCATAATTTTCTCCTTTACCTTATACTTTCCAATACTAGTCCTAAAAACATATAAAGAATATTTAAAAATATAGAATGTGAAAAAATTTCTCTGATAGTGATATAAAAATAATGTAATTCATTAGTCCAGTAGAAAAAAAATGAATACCCATATAATCATTACCTATATCTCATTGTTCATTTATTAAATGAAATAAATCAACTACAAATAAAAAAACACAATCATTTTTTCTCAATGAAAGTATTTATAACCATTTGAACATAATTTACAACCCTTTCAAGGTACATATAGAAATATAATCATGAACATATTCCATATAAACTTTGGTTAAAAATAACTCACTCCTAATTAAATAATGTAGAAAAACATCATTGGTAACTTCCTTATTTTTATCATCGATGATAAGGAATATACCTAATGAATCGAGGTTATATAATGGTAATGACCATTTTTTAATTCTATATCATGATTAACCATTTTTTTGATTTATAATATGGATCAACCCATCATATAAGCTTTATTAGGTGAACCTGTTTCTCATATATAATTATGATGTACCATATCATGTGTAGACAAATTTCTTATATCACATTTCCATAATAAACCCCATACAAAATACTTTCAAACCCATATGAATATGCCTTTAATATATTGAAATACTTAACTTAAAAAAAACTAATTTTCCAAACAAAAATACATTGATTAAATGGGATGACAGTTCTTTTAAAATATAATATGTAATTTTTTTTGGATATAAAATTATAGAATAATGGTTTATGTTGAGAAAATATATTAATTCCTCATATTTCAAAATAAATCAATTTTTTTTTCTTTTGTAAATAATATCCAAACAAATAGTTACCAACTATGTTTTGAGAAGATTGCTATAATTTCCATCGGGATAAAAATTTCCTATAAATTCAATTTATTTCCATATGAATACATCCATTATGTAATTTTATAAAAATAAGGAGATGGAAGAAAAATATAAATTGAAGGTAATATTAAAAAGATCATTTTTAAAATAATGTACCATTCTTCGAGTATGACTCATCATATATTGTTTTTATCTTATTAAATAAAAATTTTGTGTTAATTATTTACATTCTTAAAAAAAATTCATGTTTTTCATTAAATTTAATTAACAAATTACCATCTTATATACAATTAATTAAAACTTTTGGTTAGCATTTGAACATTAGATAATATTTGTTTGATATGTTTGTAATAGTTTTGGTAGGATTACAATGGTCAAAGTTGACATTATTTAATAATATTTATAAAAATAACCCAATAATAATAATAATCCTTTTTATACATAAATATATATTTTGAAATTAATAATGAATGATCGTCATGATAAATTAAATATATTACAATCAAGGATATGATAGGACTAACATAGGCATAAGATGTTATTGTAGTTTAAAAAAATTATTTTGTAAAGAAGGCCTTTATTATTATATATAATATTAATGACAGTAATATGTCATGACCCACCCCAGTAGGGCTAGTGCCACAACTCCTAAGGCCCTCCTCTAATAAGCCTAGGGCTGGTGACTAGCATTAAGTAGGAATATCACTAACATAAGTGGAATTACCTATATACCTATCCACATGCACACAACTCCATGCTAAGAACTTCTTGAAAAGTAAAAAACCACTAAGGAAAAAATGAATGCATACAAGTGAACCCAAAAAATAGAGTACAAAGGAATGTATGTTCAGAAAGTAAACTAGGCCAGAATATAAGACACCACCCCTCAAGAAAATGTTTTAATTAAATAAAGACCAATATGTAAGCACGAATGTGGTACTGGGACTTATTATCATAGTCTTAGGAAGACATTGGCCTATAAGGAACTATAAATGTTGGGTCTAGTCCTAGTATGATCTAAACTCCTTCAAAAGATCACTTGTCTATACAAGACAGGACACATACGGGAAAATCCTGTGTTGGGGTGACTATAAAAATACTCATTAGGGGACCCTGAAAACATCAATGAAAGTAGAAAAATTAAGATACAGTTTGATCTAAACAGTATATGTCTACTGGACATATAAACAGATAAACAAATCTAGATATACTTAAATCCCAGACCTGGAGTCTACAGACAAGTCACAATTTCTATATACCCACTCTAGGGATTTAGTTCGATGAATCCACGAAGCACTCGTCTATGAGTACTCACTCCATGAGTCCGATAGCCTAGATGAATTCTGTCCGAGTAGTAAAATTCATTGGGAAAAGCCATGATAGAGAAAGATTCACTTATTGATTTGAAGGGAGAACATATACACACATTCTGGGAGAACAGACTCCTAAGTGGGAAAAGATCACAACACACAAATGATGACCACAGATAGATATTTTGTAGATACCATGAATCATATAGATTAACCTAATAAGTTTAGGTTCAGTTTCATTTACGATTGGTCATGTCATAACCAGACTCTACTTATAGTCAAGAATGGATAGATGATATCATTATGGTCCTCTAAGTGGGATACATGACCCTACTTTAGGAAGTCCTGTTGAAGGGATCACACTTTTGTTGATAGAAATGATACCTAACTTTTCAGGAAATGAGTAAAGGGGATCCATCCCAAACAAAACCAATCCAAGTAATGGTGAAAAAGAAGATCATGCCATGTATAGGGTACTGTCAGTTTACAACGGCTCATGTTTAGAGAACAAGGAATGTAAAAATATATATACATGTCTCGTAGAAAGGACCACACACCGTGTATAAGTATCTGTCATCCGCTCCATGTATGTTGGACATGTGCTGGTATATGGCAGCAACCAGTGGGTAGTTGACTGTGTACCTATACATGGGGTGTTTTGTGTATCTATCCAGGTCTGGCCTTGTTGTAGAGTACATGTCATGCACTCCACCCCATCTGCATGTATATTCTGATATACACACTGAGTTCGCGTAAAGACCCACATGTCATGTGACGATGGTCACACACCGTGTTAGTGTTTCCCATCACCTAGAACATTAGCCACCGCTATGTGGGGTCCACACTATGTGTCTCGCTAGTAGTATATCGTGTTCTTCTCTGTGTGCATTTCAAAAACCCTAGCCACTGCTAGGCCGGTCCCACACAACATGTTCATCGAAGAATATGTCGTGTTCACTGAATAATTCATGAACGTGATGTTCTTCATCCAGTGGTTGGTGTGATGATCCAAGCATTGATCTGGCCATCTGAATGACACGAAACTAAAGGGTTGAGGTTTCCCTGATACCACGAAGCCAGCTACATTGGTTTTATACCACTTATTGTCCCTGAAAACATGTATTAGTCCACCCACATGAAAAATAATTAAATAATGATCTCCATTAGTCTGAGCTGATTCATCGTCATCCATTTTCATCGCACCTCTGCTAAATCGGCATGATGTTTGATCTCTGGTATGGGACTTTTTTATTGTGAAACTGATTCACAATGATCTTCTATTCATCGCCACATTAAGAATATGAAGAACAAAGGGTGTGGGAGTAAGAAAATAATTATAAAAGGAGGAACAAAACTATATTATCATTCATCATGATGTCGATTCACTCTATTCAGTCAGTTTATTGTTGAATCAAAACAATATTCCTTCAATTATGCTTGAAACCAATTCCCAAATCAAAAATCTCGAAGGAAACAAAAATTAATACCCTCCCACTAGAGAAAATGTTCCTAAGATTAATGAGTTCATGAGTCGATCTATGGTCTTCATTAAACCCAAGAAAATGTAAAAGAATAATAGAAATTATAACCCCTATATCAATTCAATTGTAGAATGATCGCCGCACTGCATTCATTGGTGAAGTTTTGTTTAATCTGAGATAAGTGGATCGATAGATCTATGGTCATTCATTGTCGAGAGGTTTCTCCATCTGATCTCCACTACACACATCCAAATAATTTCCAGGTTATAAAGCTAGCCCTGGATATTCTCATAACATATTTTTTTAATGATCCTTTAATTTTGTTATGGAAACATTTAAAAATTATTTTATTATATTATATATCCATTAAAATGTCAAAAAAATAACTTCTTTTTTCGACCTGTAATGGTCGATGTTAGGCCCCGCCTATCATAAAGTCGCTTCTCTGAATACAAATGTACCTTTAGATTTATGTTCCTGGAAACTATTTAAATATTATTTCACTTTTTTGTTAAAACCACCCATGCTTGATATTTAGTATTTATTTTATTTAAAAAATCTATTATATGCACTCTAGGACTCAAAACCGCACACCATCGCAATTCCCGGTCTCAAAATATTTCCACATAAAATATAGAAATAATAAATAGAAAATATGAGATATTAAATTCTCCCCACCTTAAGGATCTACATCCGAAAAATCCAAAGAAAAGGGGGGATTCTCAAAAAGTTTTGGGTAACACACATGAATCTGAGCCACCCACTCCAACTTTCTCTCCTGAAAATTCTCATGCTGCCACCGGACATGCACTATAGTAATCACATACCAACAAATGATCCTATCTTATCAATCCTCGATCTCAAATAGGTACTCATTGAAGGTTGTTCCATACTCGGTGTCCACCATGCCCCAGTCGATGACATGTGGTGGGTCATGCACATACCTCCTCAGCTACGACAAATGGAGGACATTAGGTACCTGGTGCAACTATGGGTATACTGCTAGGTGGTATGCTGGTACTCTATCGATGAATAGTATTTGGAATGGGATACTGAACCTAGGAGACAACTTCCCGCCCCAACCAAATATCATCAACCCTCATCATTTTGAGAACCAAAGGAAGACAAGGTTTCACTCATATAACTCAATGGTATCCTATGTTTATCATCATAAGACTTTTTTCAGCTATGTGAAGTCATGATCAACTCCATGATGACATGAACCTTCTTGGTAGTAGCTTGAACCAACACTAGACCCACGAGTGTTGAATCAACATGGTCAGTCCAGAAGAGTGGTGATCCAGAAGGGATGCCCATATAAGGCCTTGAACGGTGCCTTGACAATGGTGGAGTTATAGTTGTTGTTGTACACGAACTCCCCCAGTCATAAGAGGTCCTCTCAACTACGACCAATGTTCAAGATACAGGCCCCCAACATATTCTCCAATACCTAAATGGTTCCTTCCATATATAAAAATCTATATTGGGATGGAACACTATTATCAAGAGTAGCTAAGCCCCAAATGCCTCCGGTAATCCCTTCCACAATCAGGATGTGAAACGAGAATCATGATCTAAAACTATTTTTTAAGTAATTCCATGAAGGTGAACTATCACCAACATGTAAATGTGCCCCAATCTCTCAACGGAACCCTACTCCATGATATCTATGAAGAGGGATGACTTGGTGAACCAATAAAAAAATCACCCATATGGAATCATGTCCCTTGGATAGTTGTGGTAATCCAGTCATGAATTCCATCGAATTTCCTTCCCACATCAACTTTGGAACATCCAAGGGTGAGATAACCCTACTGGAGACTAGTGCTTGGCCTTCACCTGCTAGAAAGTAAGGCATCGGGAAACAAACTATACTAAAACCTTCTTCATTCCTATCCACATGAACTCACAGCAGAGATCCTGTTACATTTTTGATACTCTATGATGTATTTCCTAGGATGATGTATGAAACTTTCTTAAGACCTCATATCACAATGCCACTGTTACAAATGTGTGCCCTCGGAAAATTATTATGTGATCTCCACCATGAGAATATCCATTAGAACCATGTCCAATGGATAACTGAGCATGAAATTCATCATAGTAGATATCTTCATGTTGTTCTTCCATAAATCTTTGTATGATTAGAGGGGTGAAAAACATAAACTGAAGATAGGCCACATAATCTCCATCCATGAAGGATAACAATTACGAGGCCAACTGCTCCAAAACCTCGCTCAGTAGTTGTGAACATGATCTCATACTGAGAGTATCTACCACTATGTTCCCCTTCATAGGAGTATGGATGGCTTAGAATTCCTGAAACTAGAGGAACTCTAGACATCACCTCAACCTTAGATGCAGATCCTTCTCTGATAAGATGCCCATGAGGCCCTTGTGGTTAGAGGAAATGATAAATTGTTTGCCCATCAGATTGTGTTTCCAAAAATTCAATAAGAATACTAACCCTGCAAACTCAATTCTAATAACCCAGATCTTCTTTTCAGGTATGTTTTCCCTTTTCTAGTCATTTCTCTGAATAATAGGAAATTCTAGAAAATTTCAAAGTACACGTCGTGTACTTTATGAGTACACGTCGTGTACTTTATGAGTACATGCCGTGTACTCAGTTACCACAGGTAGTTGTGTGATGGCCATGTAACGGCCATCACACGACCATGTGGGGTGACGTAGAGGCTTCCTAATGCGGAGTACAAAAAATGGAATGTACATGCCATGTACATAAAAGTTTCACACAGTGTACTTTTTTATCATAAAATGCATTGGGGTCACGTCTAATCGACAGATATCTCTCCTTAAAGGACTCATTTTACTGAGAGCTCCATATGGCCATGGATCTTTGATGAGCCCTAAGAATCTATCCATCCTCCGAATCAAACACCGTCAGTTGCGTTGGAATCACATCAGTGAGTTATCTTTTCTCCTAGGGAATCATCTGCTATTTTCTCCTCTTTCATGAGTTATCATGGGTTGAATGTTTTATACTTTTTTTAGATCTATGGTGTTCTAAGTAGATTCAAGCCTCTAGGTTCATGTATATTGATCTCCCAATGCTGTGGTAGGTAGTTTGTCCCTTTCTATTGAATTTCTTTGAGTTTTATGTGAAATGTTTCCCAATACCCGTGAATATGGTATTGCATGTTTACCGTTTTTGCCCTATGGTTTGTATGCTATGCTGGTATGCTTGAGTAGATGATAATTTTTGTGAATTGGGTGACTTTATATGCTTTGGATGTGTTTCCCATTAATGTTTTTCTATTTTGACCTTTGGGCCTAAATTTCCTATTAGGCTGCTACATACTTTACCATGCTTAGTATTGTAGGATGATGTGGTTGTTGTTCTATGATGATGTTGTTCTGTATAATGATAGCCACGTAGTTCTTGAGGTTTACCTTGGCCATTACACACTGGTACACTTTCTTAACTTACATAGGGACATGAGAACGTGGTGTATAGACCATAGGGAGAATGGACGTTGAAGGCTTCTTAAGTGTGTCTGTTTTACTAAAGATATAAGACCACATGGGGAATTGATGTTGAGTGCTTCTCTAGAGTGTCTGTTGTTCCTCAATGTGGTACAAAGGGGGAATGAGATGTTGAGTGTTTCTATAGACTGCCATTAGTACCATTACGAGAATATAGGGGGAATTGATAGTGAGTGCTTCCTCAGAGAGTCTATGCTTAAGCTGAACTAGAGGGGTAAGACTGAGTGTACTGCCTAGAGGTTTTCATGTACTTGTCGGGTAGGAACAGAGGGGATAGGCTGTGAGTACATCCCAGAGTGTTACCTTTTGTTTAGTTACTTTATTTTTTTACTTGGTTGGACCAGAGGGGATAGGTTGTGGGTACTTCCCAAAGGGTTACTTGTTGCGTTTATCTGCATCGGTTATCTATTTCATGTTGTGTGGTAATTTTAATTTTTCGAAACGGTGGATTGTTTACTGCTAAGTACTTCTTTGTTTAGTGCCTTCCGTATTTTAACTACCATATATTCATTGTTTGTTAAGCACATATCTCGTGGTGGATGCCTAATAGAATTTATCCTCATACCCTATTTGGGCCATGATTTTGTTCCCAAATAGATTATATTGTTTCAGGTACAGATAAGGGAAAGGTCCCGTCTACTTCAGGCACTTGATTTGTTGTGGAGCATAAGAGCATGGTACCAAGCTATGGATTGTAGTGATGAGTGGTTTATCTTCTTTATTTTTCCCTTTAGTTTAGTACTATTGTATTCTATAATTGTGACTTGTTTGGCTGTTTTCCCCAACATATGTACCATGCATCATTTTATATATTTGTTCTCTAGTTTATACTCTTCGTTTTCTGTTGTATGTCATTATTACTACTTCCACTATTGTATGTAATTGTTTACATCCACTATGTACTATGACAATGAGGGCATAGTTTCCCCACTATAACACCCAAGGCCCTCACTGCTATTTGGAAACCTCTAGCATTCTCATAAATTCTTTTTAGGCCTTGTGACCAACTGGGTATGGGGTGCCTCTAGGTGGCTTCTGGAACCCGGGTGTTACAAAGTGGTATCAGTTGAATTTCTTTTTTTTTCTTGACTTACTGTTTGGATCCATTAGCCATGGATAAGATAGAGTAGTTACATGGTAATAATACGTGCCCGGGAGTAGCTAACTTGTGTATAGTGAAAAGAAAATCAACCTCATTTAATTGAGATTTTTTGGTTTTCCAATTATTACAGTTCATTTGATTTCACATTTAGGGATTCACATGATTTGTGCTATTGTTGTTGATATTATTTTGGTTCTATTTCTATTTCAACCTAATGATATGAGGGTATGCCATCTCATGGATCATATAGGCACTTTCAAAAAAATCACATGTCATGCATTCTCTCCATGTGATCTGGGGTGCATTTCCTATTGGATGATGTTGTGATAGATGTCGTGTAGAATATGAATGCTATTGTGATAGATGCCTTAATAAAAATACATGTTGTTTGATAGGGTATTGTTGTGTATGGTTTTGTTGAATAAATTCCAAACATTGGTTCTTGAGGTGTTATGGGGCCTCATGGACCGAAATTTGGTGAATTATTGCATTGATTTCCATGTTATAACATATATAAGATTCCAAACATTGATTCGCCTAGCGTATGGGCCCTCATGGATCATAAATTTTCACATTCAATGCATTTTTCAGTGTTTAATGTGTTCCAGAGTAGTTTCTGAGGCTTACGATCTCGAAAAACCCAGAATACACTCCGTGTAATTTTTATGTACATGCCATGTGTTATTATCTTCGGTAAGAAATTGTTTATCTTAAGTACACATAGTGTAATTTATGTACACAGTGTGTAGTCTCTAACTGTATCATACGCCATTTGGGAAGAGAAACAGGATGGGGAACGTCTAGTGGGAACATGCTATGTACAAGTCCCACACACCGTGTAGTGTTGAACCTGTGTCTTCCCGTGTAATTAACTACACGGACGTATAAAAACATAATCTATACACGTCGTGTCAGGATTTAAAATGTTTTTTAGTCTAACCTAGGTACCCGGTCGGGTCACAAACAACACGGGTCGGTGTTATCCTTTCTCATACATGCCATTTTTGTCTAGAAAATGTCATGTAGTGTGAGTCGTGTGATAGGGTGTGTCAATAACAACACGAGCCAGGTGAAGCTTGTCTAGTACACACCTTGTCTATCTTGATCACGCCATGTAGTCTTGTCATAGGAGAGTAGTATTTCTTAACCATGTAGAAGGACTTGGGTAGGGGAAGAGGATTCAAGTACACATCATGTGTTAAGGAAACACGCCATGTGTTTGGGGTGTTACACGACCCGTTTAGGCAGAAGTACACACCCATGTGAATGGCTTATGGGAACATGCCATGTAGGGATTATACATGACTTGTAGTAGTGCTTTATAAAACATTAATGTATTCTCTACCTTGTTCAATTTTTACACTTCTAAGTGTCAGTCCCTCTGAATCATGATCTAAGGTGTGCACTTGTCCTTGTCGAGTCATGCCACCGAGACATCCTCTAGTTGTCCTCCTGGTACAAGGTAGTGATCAGATGCCAGAGATGGATGATCATGGATATTAGCAGATCCTCCTATTGTGCCAGTCTTAGAACGATCAGTTATACATGGTACTGGTGTTGATGTACAGTTTAGGGAAGGATTCATGAGGATGATGCATATTTTTCAGGGAGCACTGCCTCCTGCCCCATCGATGGCAGATTTGATGTTGGTCTTCCAGAAGTATAATCCTACGACTTTCTCAAAGGAAGGAGGACCTCAGGCTGCAGAGTCAGGGCTAGAAGCCAAACTGACGATCATTGAGCATCTGTTGGTTCCTCTTATGAGGAGGGTCATAAACATTACCTATATGCTTTGGTACACCGCCAAGAGGTGTTGGGATGTGATCTCACAGGAGGGACACCAGTAGGTTAGGTAATGGGATGAGTTTAAGTTTATATTCTATGCTTACTTCTATCCAAAGACCTTTAGGGCCAATTGAGCCCGTGAGTTTATGAGTCTTGACCAGGGTACACATTCTGTTATGGAGTATTCCTCCCACTTTTCCAATCTATATCACTTCACGCCTATTCAAGGAGTCGATAAGTTGGTCATGGAAAGGAAGATTAAGGATGGTCTGAGGCACGACATTCGATCACTGGTGAACATCTTCAAATTGACATCTATAACTTCTAGAGTCAACCAAGCACTGATCACATAGCATAATATGAGGGATTCAAAAGATATGATCTAGGGAGACTCGACATCTGGGGTAAGTATTCCTCATACAGAAAGCAATATGTGCCACAAGGAATCTTAGAGCGGTTATCCAAGGAGGTGAGACACTCTTTCTAGGGGACAAGTGGTGTGCTACCAGTGAGGGAAAACCATGCAAACACGGCCACATTTCCTGAGAGACATAATGGATTTCCCATCATGTTATAGGATGGGTCATCTTTAGTGCTTCAGTTAGACCTTCTCACCAGCAGCAGGTGACATGGGTTCTTGTATGACTCCTCATTTAAGAGTAGCACCACCAGTTTCTCACCAGTTTGGGAACTTGAGTTCTTCCAACCATTCAAGATGAGGTGGAAGTCATGGTCGTGTTAGCAATTCGCCCAGTTTTCTATGACATCAGGGTGGATCATCTCAGAGTGGTCAGATAGGGTCACCGGGCCATGGTACATGCCCGACTTTTGCAGTGGTGCTGACCGAGTAGGAGAATAATCCCAGAAAATCTATAGTTCGAGGTACGATCTTAGTAGCCTCAGTTTTAGAATCTTATCTTTTCGTTACAGGGGATTCCCATATATTTATATCTGATGTTGTCGTGGAGACCCTTGTAATCTGTATCTTTTCTTCTGCTGATATCTTGATGCTAGACACTCCATTGGGGAATTTAACGGCTAGTGTAGCTAGTGAAGAGAGTTCCCCCTATAGGTTGGGGGGTATCACTTCTTATGGGACCTCTATGTCCTAGAGATGACATTCTATGATTTCATTCTCAGAATGGACTGGCTAGATCCCTTCCTGGAATTTGTCAACTGTTATCGTTGCAGGGTGAGTTTCATATCCCCATAGGGTGGATCTCTTCTTTATAAGGGTGAGTGGGATTTCTAGGCGAGCAGAGCGGGACTCGAGCATCATGGGTTGAGAGGAGTTACATCCCATAGTGCTAATTTAAACATGGAGGACCATATAACTTCATAGTTAGAAATTATTATCGGGGTGAATCATTTCATATATGTCTTCCCAGAAGACTTTTCAGGTTTTCCTCTAGAGAATGAGGTAGAATTTTCTATTGAGCATGTGCTAGGAGTGGCACTGATGTCCATTCCTCCTTATAGGATGGCTACACCTGAGTTGCAGGAGCTCAAGAAGCTATTTGAGGAGTTATAGGAAAAGGGTTTCATCCGACCTAGTAGTTTTCCTTGGGGTTCACATGTCCTTCTTGCAAAGAAGGCAGAAGATACATTAAGTATTTTTGTGGATTGTTGGAAGTTGAACCAGTTGACGGTCAAAGAACCTATATCCCCTTCATAGGATTAATGATATCTTTGATCCGATTTGAGGATTCTATGTGTTCTTGAAGATTTACTTGAGGTCCAGTTATCATCATTTGTGCATTGGACCATCTGATATACCTCTCATAGCTTTCCAGAATAGGTATGGTCTATACCAGTATATGGTTTTTTCGTTCTTTCTCATGAATGTGCCTATAGTTTTCATGGCACTGATGAACTGAGCATTCCATCTAAACCTGGATTCTGTCATGGTGGTCTTCCTGGACGTTATCATGGTGTACTAACACAATGGACACATCCATGATACAAATCGTGATATCGTTATGAGTACACTTCATAGCATCAGTTATATGCTAAACTCTCAAAATGACACATTTGGTTGAATCATATTCACTACTTGGGTCATGTTATCTCAGACACAATAGTTTCATTAGACCCAGACGTAGTGAGTGTAGTAGTTTTGTGGAATATGTTGAATAACATCTTTGAGTTAAAGAGTTTTCTAGGGCTGTTTGGATACTGCAGACATTTCATATAGGACTTTTCACTCTTAGAATCACCATTGAAGAGTCTGACTAAGAAGGGTGTGATGTTCTTGTGGTCAGATTCTTCTGATTCAGTCTTTCAAGAGTTGAAGGGGAGAATGAATTCTACACCAATACTAGTCTTTCCAGAGTCAATAAGTTATATAATGTGTATTATGATGCTTCGGGTATCTGGCTGGGAGCTATGCTTATGTAGGGAGAAGGAGTCATTGCGTAAGGGTCTCGGCAGTTACGACCACATGAGAGGAATTGCCCGACACATGATCGTGAGTTGGTAGTTGTTTTTCATGCCTTTTTCTATTGGAGACATTATATTCTGGTAGAGAATTTTTTTTTCGATGAACACAAGGGTTTGAAGTTCATCTTCACTCAGCATGATCTAAATTTGAGACTACAAAGGTAGGTTGAGTACTTTCAGTCCGTTAACATTGAGATTGACTATACGCCTAGGAAATTAAGCACATTGGCTGAGGTGTTGAACAAGAGGACTCATATACAGGCAATTATGGAGGCCAGTAGTGAGTGACAGCTCATGACTCTGATCTCTGAGATGCATTTAGAGGTGCATGACAGGCTGGGGTAGAATTTCTTTCATATGTGGCCATTAAATCTACTCGTCTTGATCGCATGCGAATGAGGCAGCTATCAGATTCTAAACAGCTAGTACTACAGGAAATAATTTCAAGATATGAAAATATTCCAGGATGAACCATAAGTTAGGACGATATATTTCATTTCCTAGGGTGCGTATGGGTTCCAGAAGACATACGCGAGGAGCTGATGTGGGACTTACATTTTACAGTTTTGGCAGTTCATCCTAGTGTCACCAAGATGTATAGTGATCTACACCGTTAGTGTTGGAGGCTAGGTATGAAGAGGGATGTTTTTGTTTTTATCTTAATGTGTTCCATATATCAGTAGGTGAAGGCAGAACATCAGCGACCAGCAGGGCTTCTGCAGTTGTTACCTATTCCTATGTGGAAGTGGAATAATGTCGTGATGGATTTCGTGACAGGTTTATCGAGGTCACCTTGAGGAAATGATGCTATTTGGGTTTCCATTGACTGAATCATGATGGTTTCTCACTTTCTAATGATCAAGGAGACCTCCATTATTGATGTGAGAGAACAATTTTACATCCATGGGATTGTACATGTGCATGGAGTTCCAGACTCCATCATTTCAGACAGGGATGCATGTTTTACTTCTCATGTCTGGTAGGGGATTTAGAATGTTTTGGGTATACAAGTAATTTTTAGTACAGTTTATCACCCCCAGATAGATGGCCAATCTGAGTGTACGATTCTGGTGTTTGATAATATTCTTCGAGCATTCATTCTGGATTTTGGATGTTCTTGGGAGAAGCAGATACCTCTTATCGAGTTTGACTATAATAATAGGTTTCAAAAAAACTATTCAGATGGAACATTATGAGGATTTGTACGGTAGGCCATGATGATCACCCATATGTTTGTTGGAGGTAGGAGAGGAAACTTTTTTAGGACCTCGTCTTGTTTAGGAGACCACAAAGCAGATAGAGTTGATTCAGAAGAGGATGGCTACTGCACAGTCTCGACAAAAGTCTTATGCTGATTAGTGTAGATGACCTCTGGAGCTCGAGGTTGGGGATCTGGTTTTCATGCATGTCACACCAAGGTTGGGACACAAGAGGATTAAGAGATAGAGTAATCTTTCGCCATGGTACTCCAGGCCCTTAGAGGTGTTGGAGAGAGTTGAACCGGTTGCCTATCGGTTGTAGTTACCTTAGAGGTACCGAGATATGGATGACATATTCCATGTTTCTGTACTTCGACGTAACTTATCAGACTTGTCTACGATCTTCCAACACGAGGAGGTTGAGTTTCATGTGGATACATCCGTTGGGGAGTATCCTATCTGGATTTTCGATCGAAGTACAAAGGTTCTCCAAGGATGGTCTGGTCCTCTAGTATGAGAGCATTGGTAGGACGAGAAAGTACAAGATGAGACTAGGGAGAGGGAGACAGAAGTACGATCACAGTGGCTAGAGCAGTTCAGGGTTTCTTCTTCTACACCACCATGATTGTGAAATTCGACGATGAATTTATTTAAGAGGAATGTTTTTAATAACATGGATCTTCTATTTAGGTATATTTTTCATTTTCTGGTTTTTTTTGAGAAAAAGAGTAAATTCTAGAAATTTTCGATGTACACATCCTATACATTATGAGTGCACGTCGTGTACACTATGATTACATGCAATGTACTTTGGTACCATGGGTAGCCGTGTAACGGTCATGCACACATCCATGTGGTGGTGACCTGTAGGCTGGCTAATGTGGAGTATGGAAATGTCAAGTACACACCATGTACTTCAAATGTACATGGTGTGTACCTTCTTTTTTTCATGAAATGCACAAGGGTCATGTTTAATCACCAGATATCTCTCCTTCTTGGTCTCGTTCAATCGAGAGATCTCTATGGCTGCGAATCTTCGACGATCCCCTATGCCTCCATCCGTCCTCCGAATCAAACATTGTCGGTTGTGTTGGAATTGCATCTGTGAGTTCTCTTTTCCCCTATAGCATCATTTTTTGTTTTCTCCTCTTTAGTGTGTTATCGTGGGTTGAACATTTTATACTATTTTCTTAGATCTATGATGTTCTAAGGCTATTTAGGCCTCTAAGATCAAGTATATTGATATCTCAACACTGAGGTAGGTGGATGTGACTTTCTATTGAATTCCATTGAGTTTTATGTGAGAATTTTCCCAGTACCCATGAATGGGGTCTTGCACATTTACCGTTTTAGACCAATTGATTGTCTGCTATGCTGGTATGCTTGAGTAGATGATAATTGTTCTGAATAGGGTGAATTGATGTGCTTTAGATGTGTTTCCCATGCATGTTTTCAATGTTTCGACATTTGGGTCTAGTTTTCTTGTTAGGATGCTTCTTACATTCCCATTCCATGTATTGTAGGATGGTGTAACTATTTTTATGTTATGTTGTTTTGTTGTAGAATGCTAGCCATGTAGTTATTGAGGTTTACCTAGGCTGTTAGGTGATGCTACACTTTCTTAACATACACAGGGATGTGAGAACCTGGTGTATAGACCATAGAGAGAATTGACATTGAGGGATACTTTAGAGTGTTTGTTTTACTTACAATGTCATCCCATAGGGGTAACTGATTTTTAGTTCTCCTCTAGAGTGTATGTAGTTCCTCAATGCGGGCCACATGGGGAATGATATGTTGAGTGCTTACCCAAAGCGCCTTTAGTACCGTTATCATACTATACAGTGAATATATGGTGAGTTCTTTCTCAAAGAGTCAATGCTAAAGGAGAACCAAAGGGATTAGAATGATTTTACTTCCAAGAGTGTTCCTTGTACTAGTTATGTAGGACCATAGGGGATAGGCTGTGAGTACTTCTAAGAGGGTTACCTTATGTTTAGATAAATTCTTGTGTTACTAGGTATGACCAGATGGGATAGGTTGTGGGTACTTCTCAGAGGGTTACCTGTTGTGTTTATCTGCTTTGATTAGCTGTTGCATGTTGTGTGGTGATTTTAATGCTTTGAAATTGTGTATTTTTTACTAATGAGTACTTTCCGGTTTACTTACTTATGTATTTTTCCTGCCATATATTCACTAACTGTTAGACACAAATATCATGAGGTTTGCCTACTGGGATTTAGTATCACATCCTATTTGGGCCATGCTTTTGGTCCCAAAGAGATTATATTGTTGTAGGTATGGATAAGGAAAAGATACATTCTACTTCAGGTACTTGATTTTTTGTAGATCTACAGATCATGGTACCAATATATGGATTATGATGCTGTGGAGTTTATCTATTTTCTTTTTCACATTGTTTTAGAACTGTTGTACTCTAGCATTGTCAATTGTTTGACTAGTTCCCTAGACATATGTAACATGCATCATTTTATATATGTGTTATTTAGTTTACACTCTCATTTTTCTATTGTATGTACTTATTAATGCTTCCACTATTGTATGTATTTGTTTACATCAACTGTGTACTCTTCCAATGGGATCGTTGTTTCCCCACTACCAAACCCAAGGCCCTCGCTGCTTGATGAAAGCCTCTGGAATTCAGGGAAAAGCACCTGAGGACATGTGACCAACCGGGTACGAGGTGATTCTAGGTGGATTTTAGAACTTGGATGTTACATCAATATCATGGGTTTAATAGTTATACTCATCGAGCTTTATCTTGCAGGAACCATAACAAATCATCATTGGTCTCTAAATCAGGGCACATCAAATCCTAGTCTCTGATAACTCATATAAAACATTGTAATCAAAACCCTATTATAGAAATATCAAGATCAATTCACTGTTCTAACTCTGCATCAACTTCTAGAAAACCTGCAGGTACTTCTCCGTTAATATGAAAGGTGGAACCTTCCAGGTCAAATATAACATCAGTGTCATTATTTAAGAGAAATTAGTGATAAATCTCTGGTAGTATCCTTCTAGCCCAAGGAAGCTCTATCCACTGATACAACTATGTCACAACCCATCCCATTGGGGCCAGCACTGTGACTCCCCTACCCCACCTTCAATAGTCTAAGAGCTGGTGACTAGCACTGAGAAGGAATATGACTATCATGGGATGCATTGCATAAGTACTTGTGCACACGCTCACATCTACAAGCCTACAAAAGATGAAAAGTAAAAAACCACTAATGTACAAAATTAATGCATATACAATTATTTTATTTCCCCGCAACTGGTGTTTCCAAATATCAAGTTGAAAAGCAGGTTATTAGATTCCTGGTGTATTGATACATTGGCCTCCCACAACAACACTAGAGTCCCTGGCCTAAAATCTGATCATGAAACCCAAAACACTATTTCCCCAGACCAATCTCATAGACTAATCATCCTATGGTAGAACATACCACCTCTGATACCACTCTATCATGAACCATCCCAGTGGGGCCCCCTCACGACTCCCCAAGAATTCGTCCAATAGTCTAGGGGCCAGTTACTAGCCCTGAGTAGGTATATCAATAACAAGGGAGGAATTTTCAATGTACATGTACATATGCACACATTTCTTGGACCACAAATTCAAAAAAGTAAAAAACCACTATGGACCAAAATCCATGCATACAACTAAACCCAGAAAACAGATTACAACGGAATGCATGTGAAGAATGTAAAATGGTCTAGAGTACAAGACACACAAAAAAGACTATAAACTACAAATTCAATCATGTAATAAAGAAAGAGGTAATGTGACTGCTTCTCATATCCATTGAAACACCTCAGTCTATAAATAACATAGAAAGCTCGGTCAAGTCCTATTCCACACTAGACTCTATCAAAAGGTCGCTTGTTTGAATAATTCATGACACGTGTAGGAAATGACCGTGCATGGGTGACTTTAAAAATATAGAATAGGGGACCCTGAAACCCACAAAGCAATACACAATGTAATGGTACAATCATCTCTACATAGTCTATGTCTACAAAACATATATCAAGAGAATCACATCCATATATACTCGAAATAATGACCCATAGTCTATAGACAAGTCAACAATACCACATACCAACTCTATGGATCCAATTCAATTATTCAACGATGCACTCATATAGAAGATGTCATTCCATGATTTTGATCTCCATGATGTCATCCACCCGATAAGTACTATTAATCATGAGAATCTATAAGTGAGAAAAATTCATTGATAGATCTAAAGAGAGAACAAATACACTCATTTGGATAGAACACACTCTTGAGTGGGAAAACATCATGAACACATTTTAAAATAACTGCATGGGCCTTGGTGGATACCGTAACTCATCCATATTCATCTGCTATAGAGAGGATTGACATCATGTAGGATTGGTCACGTCGATACCCGACTTTACCTAGGGTCAAAAATTGATAGAGGATCTCACTGAAGGCCTCTCGGAGGGATAACTGACTCTATCTCGGGAAGTCATGTTGAAGGGATCATACTCCTATATATGGAAATGATACATGAAATTCATGAAATCGAGTAAGGGGGGACTATCCAAAATGAAACCTATCCAAGGAACTGTGTACAATAAGATCAAGACATGTATAAGAAGGTACACATCATATAGATGGGGTCACATGTCGTGCCCCTTGACTTCATCTTCATCTACGGTAAAATGGCCCATGTCTGGATAAAATTCTATGTAAAAAAATACATACACACCATATAGGAAGGATCAAGCATTGTTTCCATATATCTGGGTTCCACTCCATGTACGCCTTCCATGTGCCCGTACAAGGCTTCAAATCGTTTGTCGCTGACTGTGTACTAGTACACAAGGTGGTCTACGTATCTCGATAGGTATTGATGTGTGGTGGATTACATGATTTGTACTCCAACCCATGTTCATGTATCTTCTGAGATACATGATGAGTCTATCTAAGCACCACACTCCATGTGACAACGGTCACACAACGTGTTTGTGTTTCCTGTTGATTGGAGCTCTAATGGCCTCTTGGTGGGGTCCACATACCATGTCACCCCAAGAGAATTTATTCTTATTCAGCATGTACAATGTGACAAACCTAGTTAGTACAAGGCCTATTGTACACGGTGTGTTCATCAGGGAGCACACACCACTCTTCAGAAAATTCCAGAATATGATGTTCTTGAACCGGTGCTATGGGTGATGTTCCAAACTTGGATCTGGCAATATGATCGCCTAAGAACTAAAATGTTTAGGTCTCCTAGACACCACGATGCAATGTTTTTAGGTTTTAGTCTTCTAATAGGCCCCTAAAACACATATAAATCCCATATATGGAGAACACTCAAAGAATTACCTCCCCTAATTTGAGTTGATCACCATCTGCCATCACTGTCACACCTCTTCTAGATTGTCTCAATGTTCTCTTTGCGATTTGAGATCATTTTATTAAAAAAATACATGTAAAGATCTGTTATTCATCGCCCTATGAAGAACACGAAGAACATGGGCAGGGGGTGGAAGAAAAAAATCAGAAAAAAGGAATGCACATCCACCTTCATTTTTTATGCCATCAATTCGCTTCCTTTAGTTGGTTTATCTGCAAATAAAAATGATATTCCAACAATTATCATTGAAACCAATTCCAAAAATATAAACCAAAAATGAAGGAGATATTATCACCCTCTTGTAAGAACACACAATCCCCAAATCAACCTTTTCATGGTTGGATCCGTGTTTGTTGTTAAATCCCAGAACACAGAAAAAAATAATTTAAATAACAACCCCTTCCTTGATTCGATTGGAGAACGATCGTTGTGTTGCGTTCATTAGCATAGTTTTTTAGAATGTGAGGTTCATTGATATATCAAACTATCATCATTATTTGTATAGAGTATTATCCATTGGGTCTCCGCTCCATGCCTCTCGAAAATTTTAGGGTTATGTGTCTATCCATGTTGATTGTCTTAACAGATTATTTAAAATCTCTCATCCCTGCATTACAGAATTATTTAAAAAAAGTATTTTATTTAATTGACATTAAAATATCAAAATACATACTTTTTTTGTAGACCCATATCATTTGATGTTAGTCCCATCCTATGGTAAAAGTCATTGTTCTGAACGGAACGGTACCCCCATATTTCTTATTTGGGAACATGTTTAAAAGTTATTTCAATTTTTCTGGAAAACCACTCGCCCATGATATTTAGAGTTTAATATATTTCAATAATTGATTCCGGCCACTCCAAGTCTCAAGAATCATATGACATTGAAATTTCTAGTCTCGAAAAAATTCTATACAATATTTATAAATAATAAATTGAAAATCTTGTACATTACTTTATAACACATTGAAATTCTAAAATAAGGGAATTGTATTTGAAAACACGTATGAAACACAATACTATGAGAATAAGGGAATATAATATATGGAGACAATAAAATATATTTAGGATTTTAAATAGATTAAATTTATTCATGTATAATTGAATTTATACTACACCAATTTTATCATTTGCTTCAGGGATTGAGTTTCATTGATAGATTATGTTACATACAAGACCAAATATTTTCAAATAATGTCAGTTTTAATATTTACAATCATAAAATATAATATAGATTTAAAATTTTTGTTTTCAATAAAATTAAATAACTTATGAAAATGTATAGTTGAATTCATTGGTTACAAGTTGTTAATAAATGAATATAATAACATAATGCATATAAAAGGAATGATTTAAAAAAACTATTTTTATAATATAAAGGAGATTTACCTTAATTAATTAAATTCGGTTATATTTTTTGGATTTTATTAATGTAATATATAAATATATTCAATATATTATTCTGGTTATTATTCCAACATATTTTATAGGAATATGATAATGACAAGATCAATTTTAGGTATAAATGTTATATTTTTCTAAATTCAATTTTATCATATTTTAATGGTGAAATTATTTTAAATTCAATATTTTACACATTAATAAAACTATATTTTAATAATAATCTTAATTTATTAATAAATAATATCAAAATTATATTAGGGTGGATATTTGGTAGTTTCAGAAAAAAATTGAATTGTAAAAAATATTGAATTTTCATTGGAAACTTATTTTCTGTATAATTTATTTAAAAGGATATACTATATTTTTTTGGTTTTAAATTTCAATTAGATTAATTATAAATATATTAATAAAATTTAAGGAATTGGAATCATATTTAAATTGAATTTAGATATTAAAACTTATTTAACTTTTAAACTTTTTAACTATAAATGCATGATTTTTCATCCATTCTTTGGGATTTATTTCATTTTATTTTATACCACTATTGTGACAAGAAAATTTAAAATTTTATTAAAAATTTTGAATAATAATTATTAATAATATTTAGTAAGTTCAAAAAAAATTTTGATCAAAATTTATATTGAATGTAGTTAAAATTAATTACCGTGGTTAAAATAAAAATTATCTTAACAATGGACTGATCATTAAACCTAAGGTCCAAAATGATCTAGAAACATTTCAAAACATGATTTTATGGAAATATATAAACCATATACTCACTTGAATATAATTATACCAACTATTGGATCCAATATATGAATGTAATACCTATCAACATTTATTACATCTTTATATTTATAAGAACACCCCTCCCGTCCACTAGAAAAAGGAACCCATCCCCTAACTTCTTGACACCTCTCCAAAAAATTACACATCTAAAATATGACCAAATATTATTCCAAAATCCCTTATATAACACAAAATATGGAATTTGGTTAGAAAGAAAACCATGGTAGACTTTTTGTTTAAAACAAAATGAGTTAGCTGAAAAAGAGGTAACATTCCCCAATGGGTTTTTTTTGTTTTTTTATTTATCCACCACATAAATTATTATTATATATAGATTATAAAAACTATGTATAAAATATGTAATGAGTTTTTTTATCTTAATTTTATGTCCAACAATTTCACACACTTCCATCAAATCAGATACACAATCATCATTTGTGTGTACAGAAGACTACCTGCTAAAGAACTGATGTCCATAATTCTTATAATACAACATTTAATGCTTTTTAATAATGAGGGGTTTATATTTTATGAATTATATTTAAATTATTTATAATTTATCTAATCTTATTTATTTCAGTCATATCACATTCATTCAGTAGTTCTATTTGTGGTTATATAATAACATCGTTTGTGGACTTGTGGACGACCAAATTTTCAAAGCGATGTGACTCATCCATGCACTACATGGAATATATACTGGATAGTTTTAATAAATATATGAGATATACATTATAATAATTTTATATTATAATTATAATAAACATATATACTATTTACTTTTTATTCTCTTAATATGAAAGGAAAATGAAAACAACATTCTTGTGTATTTACGACCTACCATCTCCAAGAATGGCACAATTCATTAATATATAAAAATTTTATAGAATTTTATAAATAAATAAATATTGAAAATAGATAATATTTTCATCTGATTTTAAATTTTTTATATTATGTGAACATGAAATAATTAATATGTAAAATAGTAACATGCCATAACAGACTCGAAAACACAACAGTTAGCACTTGAATCATTAAAAATAATGTGTGATTATTATCAAAATGGAAATAAGGTTTTATAAGAATATAATATGTTATATTATAAATATGATTATGTTTCAATAATATGATAACAACATGATATAATTAATTTTACAATATTTTCAAGGGTGTTAAAAAATTGAATATTAAGTAAGGGGTTTTCATCTCAATTTTATCATTTATGAGATAGATATCATATTCACCACTTAAATGTTTTTTGGAGAATATACTGAACATATTGATAGAGTTTATAACAAATTATTCAATGTCAATGGTATTTAAAATTTTAATTTGATTGTTTTTACTTTTGGGGATTTCAGATTACAAGTTACCATAGTTGTAAGGTATTTTCTCCACACTTTTTATATCTATAAAATAAATGTCATACTCACCACAAACCTATTTGGTGTGGTTTATCTAATTAACCATTTTATAAATTTCATCAGGTGTTATTTTATTTTCTTTATATTTAAATTTTATATTGAATTATTAATACTTTTGGGTCTTCTGATTTAGAATTCACCATAGTTACCAGGGATTCCATCTCAATTTACCCTTTATTGATACTTATTTATTATCATGCACCAAATCACCATAATGTGGAATATAAACTTCTTAATTTTATTTGGACATCATTGTTAACTATTACTTCATGGAATTCAATGTTTTAATTCGAATTATCTCTTCCAAGTGTGTTTTACATTAAAATTTCAATGTTATAAAGTTTATCTTTACAGTATCACTTTCTATGTGATTGTTAAAATTCTCCAGGAAAATCACTTCCTTGTAAAAATTTTCCATTGAAATAATATTTATTTTTAATATCCATACTATAATCAGATGGGTATACTTAATTCAAATATATTAAAACATTTTAATCTAAAATATGAACTTTAATTATATTTCATTCACATGGGAAATATTGGTAAATCAATATCTTTTAATAAATAAAAGTATTTGATAAATCTATATTTTGATTAATTAATTTTTTGATTGACATATGATGAAGGATTTGTAATTTTATGAAATTTTAGGGTCTTGGATATAGATATTTCATCAATACTTCAGCAGTCTCATAAGACAAATCATTTACCTATGAGATGACATTTTACAATATATGTTAATAAGCATATTATGAAAGGCCTTGAAAGTATATGTACCATGTAAATAAAAATCATGGTGTTCAATAATTAATCCTTTCCTTCATTTAGATTCATTTATTATTTATCCATGATATTTTCCGTTTGGCATTATCAATGTATGTATTTCATACTCAGTTTATTGATAAAATTTCATGTGATATAATTACTTATCCTTGCAAATTGATTATTTCAATATTTGATTATATAAATAGAATGTGTGGTCGGTTATTTTCCTTTCCATGTAAAATCTTCTCAATAATTCATTACATAATCTATTTTACATACCCTTGTTGATCTATTTATCTCGCATTTGTTTTTTTCCTTTTCTGAGGATATGAAGAATGAAATAATTGAATGAGATTTCCAGGTTACTATTCATTTTAATTTATTATGAATCATGTATAATTTTATTTTTTGCACATTAATATGGTTATCAGTTATGTAAATTTTTTTCACAAAATTTCTAAATTGATTAGTAATTCAATATGTCATTCCTTGTAATAATTCAATATAATGGTAGTAAAAAATACCTCCAAACATCCTAGTGTAAGGGTGTAACACATTATGTCAAAGGGAGTATATTAAAAACCTTGTGTATTAGATTTAGGAAAACACTCAAGTGAGAAAATTACCCTGAGGTATACTTTTTAGAATAGTATATTTAAAAATTCTTGAAATTCGGTAAGGTAGATATTTTCAGGTCTTCTAAGCAATGCGTCCCCATCTGGATACTACAAGTGGATGTGGTTCTGGCATAAATGTACCTATTAAAAAAGTCCAAATGGTCTTTTGTATAAAACATGACCATAACCTAGAATAGAAAATGGGAATTACTAATCCCTTTGTTATTACATACTTGAGGGATAAGCTTAGGATAATTCAACTTTTCATTACAAACCATATTGAATATTTAAAATTATATATATCCCCAATCAAAAAAATGTTTATGATTCGTGTGTTTATGATTTATAAATTCTTAATTTCAAGGATCCAAATTTTTTGGATACATTAAGATTTAAAATTATGATCTAAGTCATTATATTTCAGTCTTTAGATATTTCACATGGATGAAAAAATTTATCACTATTTGTGGAAAATGTATAGATTTTCCAACAAAGGAAACCCATACGGCTAATATTGAAATGGAAAAATTTATTGTTTTCTTAGGGAAGGAAAATCAGGTTATAAAAAATAAACATTCATGAATGTAAAATTTATTTAATATTGGTAATATCTTCTGATGAATTTTTTTATGAGACAAAGTCCCACTTCATTTAGTGGGACATCTAATCAAATAGAGGTGGAGAAAAAAATAGAAAAATAGAAAATATTTTTTTGGAATTATGATATCATGAAAAGAAAAAATTTACACATGAAATTTATTGACTCAATATTGATTTTGATCAATAGTGTACTTTAATGTAGAATATTATGGAAGAAGAAGAAATAAAACTCATGGAATGGAGAAATTTTTAGGACACCTTTGAATAAATATTTCCAACATTATCAAAAAAATGAAACAATGAAAACTTTTCTTATCTTAAATTAGAAGGAGTATGAAACGGTAGTTGATTTTGAAGATTCATTTACAATCTTAACCAGGTATTTAGTGGATTTCTTATACAACATAGAGTTCACAAGTGTTAACTTTTTGAAGGAATTAATCAATTATCAAAAGGGTTTTGGTCTCAAAATGAATTTATTAATTCCATTAAATAATATTATATTCTATCATGATAGATAAAAGAGTATTCCTATCTTATCTAATTAATGGAAAGAAAGAGAAAAAGGACATTTATGAATGAATTATAGATGAAGGTAATAACGGAAAGAATGGTTTTTTTATATGATCACTATGGAATAAATCACTCTATGAAATGATTCAATATAATAAGAGCTTATTATATGTGTAGAGATAGGGTTTACTTGGAAAAAGAATTATAGACGAATGATAAAAGTTTTTTGTTAGTGTAACAACTTCATAGAGATTGGGAACTATGAAAAACAATCCATAAACATCAAGAGAGTATACCATATTAGAAACTACGGGATCAAGGTAATGACTATGAAATTGATATAGCTAATGTGAAATGAATTACTCATTTCCTGTATTTAGATCCTTGAATAATGTTGTACTAGTATGTTAATGATGGTATCCAGGTTATATTTTTAATGAAATTTATAAATAATGCATTCTACTCCATTTTCATCAACTATTTAAAATCATCTTATCATTAGTAAATATGACTAATAAAATGGTACTGTGATAAGTTCATATTCATGGAAATCAAGTGATTGAGGGAATGACAATCCATAATTTTTTTCCTAATAATGAGATTCCAATTTTTAGATAAAGATATAATTAATATAGATATTTTCAATATGATATTATTGAAAACCTTGGAACTAATAAATGATTTGTCAAATATGTGGGTATCTTTACTATTTTTGTTGTTTATAAAAAATTTATTTTAGGAACATATCCAATAAAATATATTTTATTTATAGAATATGGAATCATGCATGGTTTCATTATAATTTTATGGAAATTATTGTTCTTATATTGTTTCTAGAAAATACAACATGATGTTGTTATCATGTTTTTATATGATTTTTAAAAATATAATTCATATAGATTGAATAGTAATCAAAATATAATTTTTCAAATTTAGTGATCATCCTTTTTAATTTTTTAATTCACAATATTTTTGAAAATTTGACCTTTTATGAAATATTTTTAGATGATGTTTTACTTTACTATACGATGTAATATGTGAAATTAAATGAATTAAAAATAGTGTATGTAACATCCATAGGATAATATTGTGTTTATAAAATGGAATTATATTATGAAATCATATACTTATATATTATTAGAGAGTAAATGAATTCATTAACTCTAGGAAAAAGGATAATGATACAAAAATATTGTCATTTTATCATCATTTTTGTGGATATAAATTAGATTTTTAATAAAAATTTGGTTTATGGTATTATCATCATCAACCGTATCGGGATCACATACATTCATTTCATTGGTGTTCTGTATAACTCCCTATTAGAACCTAATAGCGAGATTTCACTTCCACATAAAAATTTTAATTGTTTTTATCATATTTCAAACCTATGTTTTGTAGTGATGATAAATATTGCATTTCATTCTTATTAATAAGATGTTTTCTTAACCTTATTCATGATGTGGGCTTTAAAATAATATTATTTTAAAAAAACCCTAATTAAAAAAATCATGTATTAATTTTGAGGACACAATTTATTTTTGGTGGGATAATGTGACACCCTGAAATAGTAAAACGAGGAAATTGTATTCGATATCATTTATGACATGACATACCAAGTGTGTAAGGGAATATAATATATTGATACAATACTGTATATTCACAATTTTAAATATATTAAATATATTATTTATATTTCATATCATGACACATTTATTTTATCCTAAATTACAGGCAACGAGTTTCTTCAATGTATCACGTTTCATGTAAGCAAAAATGATACCGAATACTAATATTAGTGTTATTTAAAATGAAAAATTATTTCATTTTGAATATATTTTTATTGATGAATAGTATTAAAAAACATAATAAAACATAATGTTGTATTCTTTTGTTACAAATAAATTAATAATTTATATATATTCAAAATATATAAAAAAAGAATGTTTTTGTAAAAAAATAATCTTATGCTAGATGTAATATTTATATTAAATAATTTAATTAATTAATATTATATGATGATATTAATTTAAAAAACTTTTATATATATATATATAATATTTTCCATTCTTCTAATAGTTTTGATTGGCATATGATAAGAACAAGTCAACTTTTATGTCTTAAATCTATATTTTTTTAAAGGCGGGTTTGATGCCTTTCAATGGAGAACCTATTTTAAAAAAAAATCCAAAGAGTAATATTATTTATTTTTATAAATAATATTCAATATTAAAATTAAAATTTAAAAATTATCTTATTGTAAATAGTCTGGTAATTTTATGAATTGTTTCAATTTTTATGAATAGTGAAAATACTGACCTCTATTTTATGGACATAAAAAATTGAAATTTTCAATTGGACAAATAAGTTACACAAAAATAACGTTTTAGGGGGTAAAAATAGTGAAGTACAATATTATTGGCTCAAATTAGGATTATGCACTCTGTGGGAAGTGATCCAATACCATTGTAGATAAATGGGGGGAATTTTGGACTCCACATGCGGCCAAGAATTCATAGAATTTGTTACATTTATAATAGATGTGGAGATTTCTTGTTACATTAATAAGTCACCTATGAATTGTGTTATGGTATAACAAATAGATTTGGTGGTATGGTACTAGAAATTAAGGGATATTTAGATCACAATTGATTCAACTTATTGTTTTGTAATTAAGATGTTATTGTTGTAGAAGATCTCAAGCCCATTAAGTACGAAATTTTCCGTGGTAATGATTGAATTCAAATTTCCAAATTTTCTTCAAAAGGTCATGATAACTGAGAAATATTTGTCTCATACAACAATGTCTCCTTGTATATGTCCAAAATTACATGATCTCTCTACATTGAGTTTAAGGCAATGTTTTGAGGGGTTCTAAATGATCCACCTACTAAGGATAAGAGAAAAAGAAGGTGAGATACCACTATATACCCTGACATGTCTCAAAGAATATATTAAATCCCATCACACCACCAAGAGACTGAACTCAACCACCAAAGACAAATATTTGATATCCAATTACAATAGATAGAAGAAGAGACCCTCTTTCTGATTATTATTTCTAGCATCTTAGTCGAAATATCATCCTATAGAAAAAATAGTCCAAATGGCCTTAAATTATTATAATTTTCCTGATATCTGTATGAAAAAAATGATAGAAATTATTTCACGTCACCATTGGATAGACCTGACAAACTAAATTAATCCTCTAAGGTGCTCCACACTGTGACCTCCCATTCATTCTAAAAGAAACGATGCCTAATAGATTCTTCATTACCAATAAAACCACAACAAACATTTGAATCCATATTAACCCAATTTATTCTAATGGAAACACATATAAGAATAGATAGGATCTGAATCATCCGTAAGTGTAAATTGTATTTAATAGGAAAATCCATTCACTAGAAAAACATAACAATGTTTGGACCTCCGCCAATACACTAAAGCATAGAACTATAGGAATTTTCCATGAAATTGTCTATTATATATATAGTTAAAACAAAACAATAATTTTTCATCATGATATCAATGTGATCAAAAACATCATGTTTCCAGTGTTTGAGGGTTTTCTCTATGAGTGAATAATAGATTCTCACATGGGAAAAATGATTCATATGGTGCATGAAAAATTGGCAAGCCTAGAATTTCTCTATCCCATTATTCAAAATAATAATTAATGTCACCTCCACCCATGATCTAAAAGGATTGTATATTGAGAGGGGGATGTGCTCAAAAATCATTTTCCTTCTTTTGGATACCATTCTTCTTAGGGCATTCAGATCTGGGAAATATATTCATCTTATGAATTTACCCAACATAGAGAGTACTTCAAAGAACTCCAATACTAGTTTGGATTGGAGGAATTTCGTAGATTAGACAACACTATTAAAATTGATTCCCCCTTATTCTATTGGGGCGTATATCCTTTTCCATGATCCGTATTTTCACATTCCCTCTTCTGGGCATCCCAAATTAAAGAGGACAGAATAACATGAATGATTTTCAGCATAGTTTTAAGAACCTTGCGGTCTAAAAACACATCTATGGGGATTGATGTATGAACAAAATTTTTAAATTTAATTAATATACTATAAGATAATAACTTTTTCTTCTAATTGGTGATATAATTGGCAATTTTGTCGATAATACCTTGAATGAGGGAAATATATATTCCTCATGGGGAGATAGGGTTTCCGATATACACCATGTGGAACTATCTCATATTAAAACCCAATAATATTTTAATTTTATAAAGATGCCTATTTTTATAGTGTCTTGGATTATATGAGTTTAGTTTTTTTTAATTTTGACGACTTATCTACTCTAGTAGTTGTATTCATCCAATAACTTGGTCAGGTTCTTGATTTAATGCCAACCTTAGTTCATAAATAAAATCGAGTCATCATAACAAAGAATATCTAAGATCCCATTAAAATGAATTCTTCTTTTCAAAGGAGGGATGGAACCCTATTTCTTACTTTGTGTCCTTGAATCTACTGAGAGTGTCTTGGATAATAATAAAAATCTAGGATATAAGGGATCCCCTTTCCTGTGGTCATTTTCCAACTTCAAAAAACCACATTCATTATACATCATAAAAACTAAATGCCAAAGGGAGATAAGTAATCTAAAGAAAATGTCTCTCACTATATAGTAAAATCCCATGTAGTCTACATCCATAAGAATAAACCCACATTCTAGATGGTCATATGCTTTTCAATGTCAATTTTAATCACAATGTTAGAACAAGAGGTTTTATTGTTAAGAGACATCATCATTTTCAGGGAAATGAAAATTACATCTTTAATATATCATCAATTTAAAATATCATTCTAGTTTTAAAAAACCCATTTTGGGAGATAATTATCTAGATTCTTGTTGAGCTCATTAGCAAGAATCTTGTCCGTGAAATTAACCATGATAATGGAATTGAACTAATATAGGATGATTGTGTCATTAAACATTGGGGTTAGAATGAGAGTGGTAGAAAATGATACCTGATGGAGAACACCCATAAAAGTATTCCACAACTGATTCCATCACTTCTTATGTAATAATATTCCAAGAGGTAGAGTAGAAGGAAGCTGGGTACCCATCATGGAAGGGGCACTATTTTTGATCCGAGAGTTGGCCACTTCCCAAATTTCATTACTGTCCAGGAAAAGTTTGAAATGATCATTGATTCTATAAGATACACCAAGAGGTATTATATTAATAATATTATACTAGAAACTAGGGTCATTATCCATCATTCCTAGGTTGAAATCAAATAATAAGGATTTAGTGAAAGTCATATTCATACCTCATGCAATGTCATCCCTTCTGCATGATTAATTTTAAATAAATTTATATAGATCTGTTGATTAAATTTGGGAAAATTTTATTTCATTTTAGTAAAAATAAAATTTAACTCTTTATTAATATGAATGTAATTTGTTTTACCAAATATCATAATGAATGTAATTATAAAAATTATAGCGAGTAAGAGAAAAATAGAATTAGTTGGGACAAGACTGGAAGCTTGATAGCCAAAATGACATTAAAATTTTTAAAAAAACATTTAATTGAAATATTTACACAATATCCTCCATTTTCTGTTATATTTAATTATTTTAGGAATACACAATTAGGGATTCCTCTCAATAATTTTTACCTTATTATATTTAATAGAATACCACTTTACCTCCACTATAAAATATCTGCCACCCCCTAATCATATTGACACCTCTTTGGACATTTTTAAAATAGATAATCTCTAAAAATAATTTCACAGCATACCTGACCTCCTTACAGAATGCTCACTTTAGTTATAAATCCTTCTAAAGAATTCATATGGTATAAACAAAAAGGAGTTATCCGATAAATAAGTGACCTCCTTTGTTGAGTTATTTTATAGTATTTAATTCAAAAAAAATTAAATTATTCTAATATATTGACTATATAATAACATATTTATGATATATATACTTGGATGTAGTCATAATAAGTTTACAACTTATAATTTTACCCATATCCATCAAATGTGTAACACAATCATTGTTCATGTGTGCGATATACTACCGCCTCACAAATAGATTTGTTTATTCTTCCAATAACATCATTAATGGTTCAGAATAATGATGGATTTATATTATATATATGATATATATAATATTTAAAATATATTTATACTTATTTAATTCTTATATAACAGAATACTTCATGCTTTCAAATTTGTGGGAATACGATAACATCGTCTGTACATATGGGGATAATTCCCTCCTCAAAACAATGTGATTCATTCATGCTATAAATAGATATATAATAAATATATATGATATTAACATCCAGGTTTTTATTATTTATATTATTAAAACATTATATAATTTATAGGAATAAAAATAAATATTCCAAATCACACTCATAAAACATGAAAATTTAAACCCAAAACGAAAAAAATAATGGGTATTGTTAACAAACATGTGTTGATATATTAAAAACGATAATATTTGATGTTAGAAATATTTTTATGGTTTTGTTATATGTTAATAAAATTCTTAAAAATATTTTCCATCATTTTTAATGGATTTCAACCAAAATTGAGTGTAAACTATATACCACCAATGTCGTATACTTTCTTATAACCATTCTATATTAAAATCACATTTATATTATATATAAATACTCTAATATGAGGGATATAATTATAGTATAAATTGTATTCCATTTTAAATAATTATTATACTTCAAATGGACTTGATTAACAAAAGAAACATTAGAAAATCCTTATCATTTTGTAAATATAGATATTTGATAAGGAAATATGTTCCTAAACAAACTAAATTATGATAAGTCTGAGGAATTATTTGGAAATATACGACATGGGTGGGTTTTAGATATATATTGACCCTCAATGATGTAGTGTTCCTATGAGAAAAATTATTTAGCTAATAAGATACATTTTTTCCAGATGATTTTTAAAACATATTGTGAACGACATTGAAGGTAAAGGTACCATGTACCTAGAAAACATTGTGTTCAATAATTATGAATTTATTCATTCATATTTATATTTTTTTTAAATAATCTATGGATGTAGTTCATTATAATTATATTGATTAAGTAACATGCATTTCAGTTACTAATGTTTTCATATTCAGTTTTAGTTTTCCTATTATATAAAATTAATGGGTTCTTAGTTATATAGCTTTCCATGTTGATTATTCTCATTTATTCAAAATTATTTTTGTTTTGCATAAATTTACATAGTATTTTACCCCACATTCATTTTGTTTCCTTTCCATAAGATAAGAATAATAAAATCATTGAATGACCATTAAAGTAATATTTTCTTTGATATTATTATGTATCATGTTTTATTTTATACTTAGAAAAGTAATATGGCAATACTATATATAAGCTCGTTTTTTCAATGTTTTGAACTAATTAGTCCTTTAGGGATTGATTATTTGTAATTATGCTAATATAATTGTATTAGACACAAGATCTGGGAATCCTGAGTTCCAGGTGTTACAATATTTATTTCATAAATATCATAAATATTTTTTAGATATAGTTATATATGTCATCAATGTTTTGTGGTGATTAAAAAAGAATCACATCTCTTCATGGAGGGGGTAGTTCACCCATATGTACAAATAAAATAATAAATTTTCAATGAACCTAATTGAAATAAAATATGTGTTATATTATCCTTAAAAATGATAAATATTTCACGAATATCATATATATATATACACACACAATAGGTCCATCATTATAACCAGTCATGAGAGGTGGTGATTGTAAACAAGTTACATTGGTCTATGAGGTTGTAGTCTTCCATAAACATAAACAATTGATTTCATTCCGATTTTGTAGAGAATTGAGATACATAAAAGACACTACACTAACATAATAAAATATCAGTATAAGATTTATATTTATGTTATTATATCATCTTGGATAGATTTTATTTGAATGATGTTGTTGACTAAATATATAAAGTTTCTCGATTTAGAACTATAAATCTTCATCAAATAAGATTCTATTATTTACACCCTAAAAATATTATTGTTGGTGTCATGAACTAAATAATGACTATAGTTAAACTATTAGGATATAATGATGTTATTTGGATAGGTACTATACAGCAAAAAATTATTTTTATGTTATATGAAATGAGAATATTCCATTTTTTAAAAGCGACTAGGGGGGGAACTCTAAGAATTTCATAAAATATAAAATTAATATAAATTATTTTTAACACAAAATTGATCTAATTGGATAATATTTATCTCTCATATTCATATATTTATACATTATATCATAAAATTAAATTTTTACAAGTTTATATCACATTTATACACTTATATTTTTGTTTTAAACATCCTTTAACCCTTTTGAAAATTATGGCGATTTTAAATTTATTAATTAATTAAGGGTTAATACAGTTGCTATAAAAAGAAAGACATATCAATAATCGGTTAGATTTAATTAAAAATATACCATTACCCATTATGGAAAAATGTTTTTACAGGTTCTAAATAATTTAAATAAAATATTATCTTAAAATTACCAATAATGTATATTTAAGAAGTATTTCATTAATTTTAAATTATGAACAATAATAAACATTAGAATTTTAATACGAAAAATTTAAACAACTATAATATGAAATTGTAATCTTTTAAATAATTTTATGTAAAAAATTCTAAATATATTAATTTTTATATTTGTAATTTAATTTATTTTATTTTTCTATTTGTAACAATTTTATTGCAATGGTGTTGTGTATGTTTTTAATGTAATTATATCATCACATAAAATTAAAAATAAATTAACAAATTTAAAAACTAAATATTTTGAATTACTATTTATATCATAACATATTTTTATTTAATACTTATGTAAACATTATTATATTAATTTAAAGTATTACTGTGACATTTTTTGGATTTATAATCAAATAACGATTATAAAGAAGAATATTATGTTAAAATGAAATAATGGAAATACAATCATATATTAGATTATTATGGATGAGGTATACTCAACTTATTAAATCAAAGAATGTGTAGGGGTTATTATTTAGTCCATATCATTAAATTATTATTCCAAATTACATAAATTACCTTTTTTATGTTAACAAATAATGTTAATTTTAATAGTAATATTGGAAAAAATTAAAATATAACATTTTTTGAAATATGGAACTATTAATTTAAAAAATGGGATCTATTTTATTTGGATTCAAAACAACGATGTAGTAACATTTAATTTAAAAATTTTCTAATAAAATGTTATGCCGTCATTTTTTTAGAAAAAGTATTTTCATATGTGTAAAATGATTTTATTCATATCTCAATTATAAAATTCCATTCGAATCAATAATTGGATTATTTTATAACAATAGAAAAAAAAATTAAATTAATAGAAATGAAAATTTTATAATATAAATAATCAAAAAGAAAATATAATTTTCAATAAAAAAAATTATTTATCAATATTTATTTAAAAATAATTCATTTTATAAAATTATAAACAATTAATGATAAGATAATTTGGAAATTATAAATTCAATATAGTAATTAATTTTTGAAAATATAAATTATATATTTAAAAAATAAAATAATTCTATATATGAAAAGAAATAAATAAAACTAATTTATTTTTTATTAAAATGATACAAAATGTTTTAATAATAATTATATTTATCTGTCTAATGAATTCATATAAATTTGAAAAGTAATTACTCTATAAAAAATACGTTTTACAATTACAGTAGGTTAGTGATGATCTAATGTCCTCAACAATCTTTTGTCCATCATCATCAAAATATTTTGGAATTTTCAATGTGGGGTCTAGTATTTCATAATGACTATATTAAACAAGTATATCATTTATTGGGATAGTATTGTACAGTTTTTATATTATATAAAACCATTTTATGATTTTCAAATTTTCATAAATATGGAATAATATATGGTTTTATCATTGATTTTTACATTCATTCATGATGTTTTCCATTCATCCCAACTAATGAAATTTCCCCTAAATCCAGGATATGTCAATAAATGATAATATCTTCATTTTGATCCCAATTTCGTTATAATGTATAATGTAGTCTACATTATTTATAATGTGAATAAATTATTGTAATGTAAATATATCCCTTTTCTCTATGTTATATGTCTATATAAGTTATATAGTCATATGAAATTTGATAATGAGGTGTTGATACGTGAGAAATGGACACAATTGTTTTCTAATATATATCATTAGTGACTATATTTTGGTATAAAGAGTTATGGTTAAGATACTTTTGACACATTGATTACACTGGTATAATGTTATTTTATTAATTTATTTACATATTAAGGTTGATTGAATTTATAAATTTTGTATTTAGAATAGAAATTGGTGGGCGGTTTAGGATTCAATGTTACTGAACCATTACTGGAAAACATTATGATGATATTTCAAGGAGATGTTTCGTATAAAAATCATTCACACAACCATATCATGGTTTATCTGACCCTGAATCTTAATATTTTATGGGGTGAGCCACAATTCAATAAATTATTTACATATTTTTTTTCATAGTTTCCATGTCTTTGAAATATATCTATTTAAAATACCATATTTTTTATACTCATAATATAAATACCCAATATTTGATCATATAAATATTCTAAAATAAATTAAATTTATTTGAAAACATACATTGCACAAAACAACTATGATATATTATAAAATTTTAATATGAGAATTGGAATAGTAGAATAATTATTAGGAATAGTAATGTAACCATTATAATAATAACCTAATATATTAAATTAAAAATAAAATATATGTGTCTCATAATTGTAAATATGATATATTTAAATAGTTGAATTTGTATAGAAATGTTTAAAAAAATAAAAAATTACAAAATATAAATTACCCATTGTTATCTTCTTGAAATGTAAATGTTTATTTAAAATTTTATAATTAATATAATGATTAATTTTTTTATTAAATACATTCATAAATTATAATTTTTTAACAATTATAATATAATTTTATGAGAACTCAGTAATTTTCTCAATCTATGGTAAATTATTTTAAGATTGTATTTGTTAATTTTTTATTAAATGATGATTTAAATTATAAATTAAATCTATCATATATAGAAAATTACCATAAAAATATTTATTTTATTTTATAAATCTACATGTTGAATAATGGTTATGGTGAATTTTCTGCATGTATCAAAAATATTTAAAAATTTTATTAATTAGGAAATACAGTTATTTAGGGTATTTCACATTATATTTGAAATACATGAATTTTTTAGTAGTTTCAGATGAAATCACATATTATTTAAAAAAAATCCACTAGTAATTTTACACAGTCACAATAATCATAATTTTTTATCATCTTGAGAGAAACAATAATAAACTAATATATAAAATAATCCTAAAACAACCCTCTCCTCCTTTAAAAATAGTACCCCTACAAATCACACCTTAAAATCCTAGGAAATGTTTAATAATCTTACTAATAACTCTCCCAAACCACTTTCCCATGTCATCATATTTCTGGTATCACAAAAATAATATTTCATAGTGCCTTAAGGAGGTTCTCAATGAGAATTCACCGATGATTTAAAACCCTCAATCCTTTCTTTTTTTTCATTTATTATTTTCTATTCACCTATATTGATCTATAGTATAATTGTAATTCTATGAAATATATATAATTGAATTTTATAGTGCTAATTAAATATACATCATCAAATCTCTCCCCTTAGATACATTTTTTAAAATTAATACGACATCAACGACATATCGATTCACCGATTTCATGGATGATTTGTTATCATTTTCCATTGCCGCCTTCAAGGATTATCATAAAACCCCTATTATGGATTATATAAATTTTAACATACATATTATATGATATATTATGTTTTGGATTATAAACATAAATATAATATTAAATCAAAGGATAAATGTTCTCGACAGTCATAGAAACTGATAAAATTAATTAAGATATTTTAATTAAAATTTAATTTAATGAATCATCCTCATAAAAAATAAATAAATAATATTTATTACCATTTTAATATCATGATGTTAATTAATAATTTATAATTCTACCTCTAGATATGTTATACCCATTTTATAAGAAATCCAACATTTATACCCTAGGTAACAGACCATAAAACCATAATGTTAGTGATCCTGGAAAAATGAAATTAAACATTATAACTCATAAAAATTTCCATAAAAGATCTTAATAATGTTTTAATAAAAAAAATATTTTATAAGATCGTGGTTAAGTAATTCATGACTCTAAAATGATTTTATAGGATATTAAGTACGTGTGATGAATACATTCAGACAAAATGTAAAAGACATTCTCTTAATCTCCATTTCAATGAGACATACTAGGTATTGTGCACTTAATCAGTTTTATGATATGTATTTACTGCCATTTTGATAATATTTTAGACTTAAAATTATATTTTTCATAGATATACACATTTCTTATATTATGGATATGATTTTTATCAATTTCATATTCCATTTATATATATGGTGTTTACATTGTATGTTGTTTTTACCGTTGAAATTATTTTAAATCTGTATCCTCTACTCAAAAAAAATTTATATGTCATTTTGATTTAAGAAATAAAATGATCATTTCAATACTTTATAAATTATCTGTCTTTATAGACATGGTTGGGTATTGAATATTAATAAGCCAGCAATGCATCGACACACCTCACAACACAAATTAGTTGGTGACAACCCATTTTTGTTTTCTTCCAATCAAAATCTGATGGGTTTCTACCCACAGACCTAAACCTCCTTGGTAAATGACTTAATAGTAGTAGTTCATATTCCATATAGAGGTCATCCTAAAATTAAACATTTCCTTCATTCGGTATTTAATTATTTCATTCCATGACATTTTCAAAACAAAAAAATCCTTATATATGTTTCCTTTATAATTTTATTGATTAATTGGCTTGTGATTTTCCATTTTATACCCTTATAAAGTTTTTATTCATTATTAATTATACTACACTTATTATTGATTCACGATTCAATAATATTTAACCCATATAGATCATTTGAGCTAACCATTTTATTTTTTCCCTTCCCCGTGTTATGAAAACGGAATATTAGAATAAGTTTCATGGAACCAATTTATTTTCCTTTGTTATGTTCACTTTTTAATTACCAATGTGATAAGGGAACCATTTATATATCTAGTCCCTCAAGACTAAAAAAATGATAGATCTTTGGTGATGTGATCTCTTATATATTTTCTATTGTAATAATAATCAACTCTGGGTTTCTAGGATTGGGGTTATTACAGTTTCTATTAGAGTTGGTCTGGTAAAAATCATAAGAACATGATGATAAATAAACCTATGAATTTGAAAAATTCCCTATATTTAATTTTTTAGATTAGTACTCGGGACACTTATGAGAAAACAAAGTGTGTGCAAGATGAGGACTAATGAAATAAATGGAACAAATACCCTCAGACAATATTGGTATTTCCCAATTGGTAAATTAAAAAAAATTTGTGTTGTAGTTGGGAATATCATTAAAATATTTGAACTTCATATTTAGGTTATTATGAATAACAATAATACTCTAATGTTGGATCATTTCATGAATTATAAACCCAAATCATTATGTTTGAATAATAATCTAATGGTAGTTGAGTAATGGATCAGGTCCATGGAAAATATATTTCTAGAATTGGGTTGTGATGAAAGGAAAATGTTAATACTTGTTGTATTTTTTCTGGGTAGATAATCATCAATTGGGGTCATTGGTCCAGAATACCAAGGATTAAGAATAAATAAACATCATGGAATGGATAACATTTAATGAAAAATTATTTGAAAAAATTTCACTCATTAGCAATGAAATAAAATGGATAGTAAATTATTGATCTAAAAGAAAAAAGGATGAAGAGAGCGTTACAACGTATGAGTATACCATCACAAACCAATCCATGTAGTCTATATATAAAATACGTGACTCAAAATAAAGATTGATTATATAATTGAATGTATTAATCCACGTATCTAAAGGGATTTGTCGTTACAAAAAATTTCATCATATCATTACATAGATTTTGGTTCCATCAAAATTGAGTAGTAAATTTCTATATCATATATGTTCAAGGGTTTAAAGTACTTCATTTTCCATATTATTTTTTTAATAGTAGGGAATTATTACATGTCTGAGAAAATTGACAGTGCATGATTCCAAGGACTAGTTCTCCCAGAATTATTTTCTAATTTTTTTAAGGTTTGTTTAGTAAACTCATGGGAGGATTTTATATCTTTTGAACTAGTGCTCAGATTAAAAATTTGATGGCATCGTTGAATCCGCTATGCCAGGGTTTTCTTAAGGGAGGCTTTACATTGACCGCAGTATGTCTGGAGAAATTAATAAATTTTAGACTTTTTAAAAGAATAATAATAAACGTTTTTATTTTATTTATTTATTTCATTTCCTTTAGCTGACCAGTGGAAGCAGCGTGACCAACGACATGTCAAGACAATAAATGGCTTGACTCCTAAAATCATTTGTAATAGAACTATTGGAATTAAGAAGGTTTCTATTAAAATATCGCCCATTAATTCCAGGGGATTTACTCCCCTCCCCCTATATTATTTATATAGAGCTTGGGGAGAGGTATTGGCACGACTTCACTAAGTGATGAAGTTATGATAAAGTGTCGTGACACCAATCACCTGGAGGATGTAGCCGGTTCCAGTAGGTGGTGATGAGTGAAACCGAATGACAAATTGAAGGATGAAGTTTCAATGTCAACGTTGGTGGCTTGTTACAGGAATTAAAAACACTAACTCATACTCAATAACAAGGCCAACAAGGAAGACTGGTCTTCCATCTAGCAGACCGGGCCAGGCAGGGGATGGCCAAGTGGGCCAATCCGAACACGCAGCCTAGTTGGCCAATATGGGTGGGCCGAGCCCCACCCGATGGGCTGGGCCAACCACAACCAGGGACCGCAAACCAATCCAGGATGAACACGATGAGCTAGACCCAGTAAAACCGACTAACCCTTAGTGGGTTGGACTCAAGCGTGTTCAAGTAGACCTCAGTAGCTGTTGCGTCAGGAAGGCCAGACTGAGTTTGACCAGGCCCAGACCCAACTGGTCCCCATATAAAGAAACTCCTGTAACTGATAAACCCATTGTCCATTCGACAGTCCGTCAGTGTCATTGGGATCCGTATTGGGAATCATTCCCTTTGTTATATTCTTGCTGGCCTGACTGAGCCGGTCTGGAGAAATGTGTGATCTCTCTCATTTCACGGAAAAGGGGTGTAACTAACCGACTGGGCGTATGGTTGACAAACCCTCAGCGGTACTTTAACCCTTACTAAGATAAGGTCATTTTAGTACACAGAAATTGAGTTTTTGAGATTTTAGTAGTGTGGTTGGGATGGATCGAACACAATTCCAATAGGGCCCTCAGAACTAAAATACTTATAAGTCACAGACTGGGCATCTGATTGATGCATCGTTTGGAATATCAGAACCCTTATGGCATGTAAGTCATATTGGATACTTCTTCGGTGAGATTTTTGGGGTGTATGTACAAAAAAATTCATGTGGAAAGGTTCTCCCAAAAGAAAGCATTCTATGAGAAAGAAAACAAGTGGTTGATAATTAAGCAGAGGATGGAGACAGATCATACAAAGGTTATTACTGGGCGATCTTGTTTGGGTTAGTACTTACCAATCATGTGCGGGTCAGATCTTGTTTGGGTTAGTGCTCAGTGGTCGTGGGTGGGTCAGCACATACTGATCCAATGTGAGTCAGATCATGTGCTTGTCAGTGCGATGTGATCATATGTGGGTCAGTGCATACTGATCCATTGTGGGTAAAATCTTGTGTGGGTCATTGTCGGGGTTATTACCTATCAATCCTGTGTTGGTAATTGTGGATATTAGTACCTATAGATCCTGTGTGTTCCAAACTCTGTATGGTACTCAATAGTGCCACTAGTCAAGATAAAATGATCTAGCTTCTTGACTAATCATCTTTACTTTTTTTCTTTACCTATATACCTGGTGTGTGCTATGTTTTTTACCTTCGTGGTGTTGTCTTTGTGGTGTTATCCATGTGTCACTTATAAATTATGGTGTTATATTCATGGTGTTACTTATGTGTTACTTCTAGTTACGTGGGGTTATCTTCATGGTGTTGCATGTGTGGTACTTTTACCTTCGTGGTGTTATCATCCATGGTGATATTTTTGTGTCACTTTTCCCTTTGTTGGGTTACAATCATTTTGTTACATGTGTGGTACATTTCCCTTTGTGGTGTTACCTTTGATTTATTCTTCCCTCATGTATGATATGTCTATATCTTGATAACTTAGGTATATGTATGGGAATATACCTATGTAGAGTTTTTGACTACTTCGTGCTTTGTGATTAAGGTCTTGATTTGTGGTTTTTCATATATGGAACTCTGGGAGACCTTCAGGGGTCTCCGGGTCGCTACTTAGTATCATCATACTCACCCCTGTATGTGCTACACCTACACAATATTTTATCTTTTGCAGATGATGGATAACATTGATCGAGGCAGAGGGAGCCAGGGATGGATGGTTCTTGGAGTAGGACCTTTGATGTGACATTATTCAATTACTGATAATCTTGAGCCGTACATACCAATCAGGTTGGATCCTCAATGGAAAATCCAGGAGCTATTTTTCTATTTTTATTTGTACTTATACTTTCCAGATTGTCTTGTATATTGTCCCATTTACCTTTAAAACACTTTTCACTACAACAGTTTACATAGTGTTTGCCTCTTGTTGTAGTATTGCATTTGTGTGTTTGTTCAGTTTTAAAGAAAATTTGATATTTTTATAGGGATACACCTTTCTATTTCTAGTATCTATCCCTAGGACTATGGAAGTTGGGCTTGGGTTAGTCAAGGAATTGGCCCCAGGGGACTGGTTGTGACAAAGTTGAATCAGAGGAGTCCGTTATACTAAAGAATTAGTACTCTTATCTGTTAATTGTGGCAATAGTTTTTAGTGTTTTGAGTGTGGTTTTCAGTTTGGGGAATCCAGTGTTGATGTAGTGGCCAATGTATACATACACCATGACCCTAAATTCTGATTTCCAATTCAGTGCACAAAAACACTGATTGCAGGTGTTTTGAAATGATTTTCTTATGATTTCATTGAGTCATCTCAGGAGGTATAACATATTGACCATGGAAAACCGGTTTTCATTCAGGACGACAACACGTATATAACCAGCCATGATTTCTTAGAGAGTACATGATAATGGCCCACAATGTAGTGGGGCTTTAGTGATGGTCCCTCTTACGATGATTGTACCATCGAGTGGTGCACCAATTGCACCACCACCCGATAGGCGGAAGATGCCACCAGCCCCACCTGTAGAGGGTGCATTCAAACTAATCTTGTTGCATGAGTTTAATCAGTAGAGAGATCTTAGGTTCGGAGGCAGGATGGATCTATAGGTGGCTAAGGATGGGCTAGAGGTTATGGACAAAGTATTTCACTTAGTTTGGACAGTAGAAGATCTAATGGTAATCCCAGAAACTAGTATCTTATAGGGAGAAGCTGGGAGACGGTTGAGTCGGACAATCTAGTTACATGATGAGGTGACCTTCAACTGGGCATATTTTGAGGGCTTATTCAGGGAAATATTTATCCCAGTCACTCTACGCTCAGTTCATATACAAGAGCTACTACACTTACAACATGGTGGTATGACTATGGCCTAGTACTTGGTGAGGTTCACTAAACTCTCCCTATATTCCACTGACATGGTGTGGGACCCTTTAATTAGGTCCTAGAACATTGATCATGGTCTTCTACATGAGTTCAAGGCATTGATGATATCGCTCAGCATTCTAATGGGGGCATTGGTGTTAGAGAGAGTCCTTTTTCAAGAGAACTTTCTATCTGAGCATTCACCATTAGTGAGAGCCACCACCAGACGTTAGGTAGTGTATGCCTCCATTAGAAGCTATAGAAGGATGAAATAGGGGACCAATCAGGACAAAACTTCTAGTGGGAGGCCACAAGATATCGGTACGGTGGTGAGGGGTTCACGAGACTCAGGGGGATAGTTGAGGATTTTGAAGTGCTAATCATGCGGCGGTAAAGGTCACATGGTTGGCAGTTGCCTAACCCTCCATATAAAGGACCTGAAAACGGCCAAGGGACCACCAAGTCAAAGGCATAGGTTTGAGTGAGGAGATCCATAGGGCAGAGAAACTGGTGGAGGAGCTAGACGTGAACAGACATTTAGCGGCAATTAGAGATTCTATCGCCCCCGCCTCTATGTGGTCCACCCCGACCATAGGGTGTAAGAGGACATGGACGAGTTACACTACAGGAAGCTGAGGCCTACAACCACAGTGCTCTAGAGATGATTAGAGGTATGATCTTGGTCTACTCCACCATAGCTATAGTACTTATAGACACAGGTTTTAGTCACACTTTTATTTCGACGAACCTCATTTGGAGTTTGATGATTCCGATAGAGCTGTTGACTCTATCCTTATGGTTAGAGACTCATATATGAGAATATTGGACGATTAAACAGTCTTTCTGGTAGTGTGAGATTACTCTAGGTAGAGAGAGCATCGGCTGGGATCTTCTAGTAGCGATGTCAGGGCCTTACGACATCATCTTGGTTATGGACAGGTTATCCATAGTCCATTCTCAGATTGACTGTATTAGGCACAATATGTGTTTTTTCGCATGGATGGGACTTGGTTTTTATTAACCATTGAGAATGGTACCTTTGTATCTTTGGATGGTCTTATACAGAGGAGGGTGCAGCCAATCACACATCAGTTAGCTAGACTTAGCCTTGGAGAAGTTGTTGTTGAGAGACAGAGCTATCCTATAGTGGTGGACTTGTATACCAATGTCATTTTGGATGATTTTTTGGGACTACCTCCATGCAGAAGGGTTAAATTTTACATCGAATTGTACCCTGAGACGACACTGATATCTACACCAGCATATTGACTGGATCTAGTGGAGCTTTATTAGTTACTGGTATAGTTTGAGGATTTGTAGAGTAAGGGGTTCATAATGCCCAATGTTTCTCTATGGAAAGCCCTGATTTTGATCTCTACGATGGAATATGGGAGTTGAGGCTGAGACTGATGAGCTCCCCGTCTTGAGGCTACCATATAGAGGATTAGGTAGTGAATTATACTACGACAGACTAGGGACCAGAATTGGATGTGACGTGATGCAAGAGCAATCAGTGATTGTGTATGGATGTCGGAAACCGTGACAACATGAGTAGAACTACACTACCCATGACCTGGAGTTAGAAGTAGTGGTCTTCTCTTTGATGATGTGGTGAAATTACATTATGGGACAACTTTTTATAGTCCTCTCTAATCACAAGGGGTCTTAGGTATATCTTTTCTCAGAAGGACCTAAACCTGAGACAATGATGATGCCAATAGTTACTCCATGACTATGACTTTGAGATAGTCCATGCTCCTTAAAATGTGAACGTAGTGGCATAAAGATCTAGCAGGAGGTCTAGTCTACAGTTGTTGAGTGAGGCATCTGAGCATCTAGCCGCTTTGCATATATACACTGTGAATAGAGATGGAAAAGCATACCTTTAGTCTATGACTGTCACTCCCACACATCATCAATGAGTTTGGGAGGAAAAACATTGGGACATTGATTACAGGGAATGTCTTTATTTGAAATCCACGGAATCGGAACCTGATGTATTTTCTAAATGTGGGGAGCACGTCATCCTCTTTAGAGGACACACCATGGTAGTAGTGGCACTATGAGAGGAGGTGTTGAGGGAGTTCCATACGTCCCCACTTGTAGTAAATACTGGCATAGAGAAGATGTACTAGGACTTCTAGCATCATTACAGGTGGCCTAGGATGAAGAGGGATATGGAATAGTTTTTTCACGATGCCTCACTTGTGAGAAAGTGAAGGACGAGCATCATGTTCCAACCGGCTTAGGGAAACCAATACAGGTTCCTAGTTGGAATTTGGATGGTATATACATGGAATTTTTAACAGGGCTTCCACGTACTTCCAGGTGACATGATTCCTTCTAGGTGATCATAGACTAACTCAACAAGTTATCTTACTTCCTACCAATCTGAGGAATGAATTAGTAGAGGTATTGGTACGCCTCTAGGTAAAATAGACAGTATGAAAAAATTGGGTTCCATAAATGATCATCTACGACCATGAAACATGTTTTACTTCCTTGTTGTCCAATGGATTACAGGTGGCGTTCGGGACTTACCTATGTTTGAGCACCTCCTTTCACATTGAGATGGATGGTCAGACGTAGTAAACCATTTATACACTCTAGAACAAGCTTCCTTCATACGTCCAATATTTTGGCCATTTTTTGGAGGATCACATGCCCTAGGTGGAGTTTTCATACAAAAAAATCTATCTCTCCACTATCAGTATGGATACCTTTGAGGACTTATATGCTCAACCTTACATATCACCTCTCTGTTGGAAAAGACCCAAGAGATTCATCATTTATTGGTCCAGATTTGGTATGGGGTACCACCGAAAAGGTACGGATCATCATGGATATGATGAAGACTGCATAGAGCTGATAGAAGTATTATGATGATAGGAGATAGAGGCCTGCATAGTTTGATAAGGGGGACCACGTCTTTCTATGGGTCTCACCTCGATGAGGGTTGTGGAGATTTGGTAGAGGCGGCTAACTCACACCGAATTTTATCAGACCTTTTCCGATACTTCGTAGGATGGGCGAGGTAGCATACCACTTGGTACTACCACCATTTTTGTGAGGGTGCATGACTTCTTCCACATATCTCAATTGAGGAGACAAGTGCATGACCCATAACATGTCGTTGACCTTGGTGAGCTAGACTTTGACGATAAGAATACGTTTACGGAGGTTCTATTAGAGATTGATGGTTAACAAGGGCGGGTCCTTCATGGTCAATCGATACATCTAGTGAATGTTTACTAGAAGCATGGGAATCACTAGGAGAGGTCATGTGATATGGAGACTCAAATTCATGCTCAGTACCCACATTTCTTTCCTTAGTCAATGTTGTGGCTTTTGGGGAAGAAATTACAAAAGGTGTAGAGAATGTAATGACCCATATTTTTCGTGTAATTTTTTTAATTATATGGAATTATTATGAGTTTATAAAAATTAATGACATGTGATTACAAGGTTTAGTGTTCTAGGAAAGAATTTATAAACATTTTTAAATGTACTTTTAGTAAATGCATGCTGGCGTTTTCTATCTTTTTAATCGGTGATCAGTTTATAAATCTGAGGGAACCATTGAATCTGCCGCATCAAGATTCTCTTAATAGAGGCTTCACATTGACTGAAATAAGTGTGGAGAAAATTTTAGATTTTGTACTTTTTAAAAGAATAATTAAATAACATTGTTATTTTATTTATTTCTTTCTTTTCCTCCAATGGAAAAGTGGCTGTGGTGGGACAAACGACATGTCAAGTCCTTAAAAGGATTGAATCATCAAATCCTTTGTAATAGCACTATTAGAATTTAGAAGGTTCCTACTAAATGAACCCCCATTTATTCCAAGGGTGTTACTCACCCTCCCCCTCTACTATTAATTTGGAGATTGGGGAGAGGTATTGGTCCAGCTTTAGCAAGCGACGGTGTTGTGATAAAGTTCCACGACACCAATCACTTGGAAGGTGAATCCGGTTCTAGTGGGTGGTGATGAGAAACACCAGATCAAAAACTGAAGGACAACGTTTGAGCAACAATGTTAGCATCTTTTTGCAGGGATGACAAAAACTGACTCTTCCTCAATCACAGGTGTTCTCCAATGGTATTGAGGTAGGGATTATATTATGTTATAATTTCTTGTGATTGTTGAATTATTTTTCCTCCCTCATGTTTTCATGATAACACAGAGGGAATGGGAAAAACGAACAACGCTTGAACCCTCCGATACATTGTTTATCCTTGAAATCTCCATGAAAGACCATCGGCGTAGTGGCACTAGTCGACCAGGACGGAGGCAGCACACTGTCATGCACCGCAGGAGGAGGTCGCGGCTCTATGAAATGATGGTTACTATAGCGGCCGACACCAGCTAGCTGTAGAGGTGGTGTGGCACGCCGTCGCGTGCCACCGGTTGGCAAGGGCTGCGGCCGAAGCAGCGGCGGGTGAAGGAGGTGGCCATCTCAAGCTGACCACGGAAGGCGAAGCCAGAGTGGCACAACCCCACTCCGCACCAGGTTGGTGGGCCCAATATGCCAAAACATCTGACTGTTATATCGTGGGGTAGTGCCCCACTGGCTACCCGAAATGGCTCTGCACTCACAGGGCCAGTTAGGTGGACCGGTCCACCTTCTAGCAGACCGGCCCGGACGCAGGCCGGTCGAGCAGGCAGAACCCGCCCAGCGGGCCTGGCCAAACCCACGGCCCAGTGGGCCAACACGGGTGGGTCGAGCCACACCCGAAGAGCTGTGACAACCACATTACAGTCCCGAGAACCAAACTGAGCTGATCCCAATGGGCCTAAACCAGTATATTGGGTAGTTCCAAAGAGGTCCTGACTCGATCATGGTCTGGTAGACCCTGAGACCTATTGCGTTCGGCCATCCAAACCGAGTCGGACCAGTCCCATACCTAACATGGTCCCAATTAAAGAAATATTTGTAACTAATGAACCATGTGTCCATTAGACACACTATCTATGGCATTGGGTTCCCTAATTGAATGTGTTCCATTTAGCATATTCCGGAGGGTCCGACTGAGCCAAGCTGATATAAGGTGTGATCACCCCTATTTCACGTAAATGGGTGTAAATAACAGATTGTGCGTCCTTTTGATGAACCTTATGCGGAACCAAAACCCTTATGACGATGCATTCCTTTTGATATATTCACATTATATTTGGATTAAGTAGGAGTGTGGTTGGTTCAGATCAAACACGAATCAAAATGATCCCCCGAAACTAAAACTCTTTTATGTGATAGACCGGGTGTCTGATTAAAGCACCATATGTTTCATTATAACACTTATGGTATGACCGTCCTATGGGATACTTATTCATGTATCTTTTTGGATGTTGATGTATGAACAATGGATTTAGGAGTGGCTCTATCTGAATCATGTGTGCTATGAGAAGGAATCCGGTGACTAGAAGTGATGGAGAGGTTGGATATGGATCATACGGAGCTTAGTACTAAGCGATCCTATGTAAGTCAGCACTTACCGATCCTATGTGGGTCAGATCCTATGTGGGTCAGCACTCAGCAATACTATGTGGGTCAGTGCATACTGATCCTGTGTGGGTTAGTTCATGGGTGGGTCGGCACTGGTCGATCTAGTGTGGGTTAGAGAATACTGAAACTGTGAGGGTCAGATCCTATGTGGTTCATTCCATGGGTTATTACCTATCGATCTTGTGTGGGTTAGATCTTGTTTGGGGCATTTCAGGGTTTAGTACCTATTGATTTTGTGTGGGTCAGACACTATATGGTCAGCAGTAGTGCCTCTCGACAGAATAAGATGATCAATCTTCTTGACTAATCATCTGTATTTCTATGCTTTACTTATATACCTGGTGTGAGATGAGTCTTTTACCGTTGTCTTGTTATATTTGTGGTGTAACAAGTCTGGTAATTTTCCCTTCCCTGTGTTATCTTGATGGTGTTAAATGTGTCTTACTTTTACCTTCGTGGTGTTACCTACATGGTACATTAACCTTCGTGGTGTTATCTTGGTTGTGTTTCCGGTGTCGTACTTTTACCTTCATAGTGTTACATTTGTGGTGTTACCAGTGTGCTACTATTACCTTCATGGTGTTACCTTTCTAGTATTATTGCCTGATGTATGAGATGATTATATCTAAATAACATAGTTATATGTATGTACAGATATCTAAGTAGATTTTTTGACTACTTCATGGTTCATGATTGAGGAATTTCATTGTGTTTTTTAATTTGATGAAATTTGGGAGACCTTTAGGGGACTCGGAGTCCCTAAAGAGTATCGTTATACTCAACCATGCACATGATACACAAGCCTCTTGTTGTGTATTGTGCAGAGGACGTACATTGATGATCGAGGATGATGGAGCAATGACTTGATAGTGCTCGAAGGTTGACCTTTGACGTGACGTGTTGCAGTAACTACTGATCATGAGTTGTACCTACCCTTCATGTTGGATACTCAGTTGACCTTTGACGTGACGTGCAATGCCTTCCTGTTATAGGGATACACCTTTCTGGTGCTAGTTTCCAGCCCCAGGCCTATGGAAGGCAGGCATGTGGAAGTCACGGCATGGTTCCCATGGGATGGGTCGTGACAAAGGGAAATCAAGAGATAGAGAGTTATTCAGATAACTTGAAAATGGTAATGTGTCAAAGATGAATAGGGAATAAAAAATCATTGTAATGAAAAAATTATTTATTGAATCACCATAGGATATTATTGAAAGTCATGGTTGTTTTTTATAAGTGTGGATAAATGTATCATCAATATATTGAATTAAAGGGAATGAAACAAATAATTGATGTTTAAAGCTTCAAATATAATGAAATGAGGAATTATTGAAACCAATGTCCCATAAATCATGGAATCTACCACAAAAAAGGCCACATGGAGATGGAAAAGCTTATTTGATCACTACAATTCAGCTATAATTAAAATATGATGTGGAAAGAGGTACACTAATCTTATCCTAAAATTTATCCAATATTTATTTAATTCTAGATCATCTCACTCTTTTATGTCTACCTGGTTTTCCAATAAAATATGAAAGTTCCCTTTTAATTTAATATTTGATCTATCTATTAAAAAATCTAAGATAATTTCCATTGCAATAAATTTGAGTTTTTAGTTCCCTTTATTAAACATAAATGTTCTTTATTTTATAACGTTATCATCACATCCATTTCTAAATTTCATATAATCCTAATTATGGAATGGATTTCCAAATATTATGAAAAAGTATAAATTCAAGAAGAAAGAAATTATGATTTATGGGGTTGATTCAGAACCCCTTATCATGATAGAAGAAACGTATCTTTATAATTCAACTCTAGATCTAACCTTAATTGATATAATTAATGACATTTATGGGGAGGAAGAGAAAATGTCATCTATTTATGTGTCATGTAATAAAAAAATTGAAGATGCACCATTTTTTTGGAATACAGTAATATATTTCATGAGGAATTACCTGGACACCCCATATAGCATGAAGATCAGTTTAATAATGATTTATTACCTGATGTTAGATAAATAACAATGTCATTGTATAGCATGGAAACTGGGAATGTTTTAGATCTAAATAAACATACATATGAGTTGAGTAATAAGGTATTTATTCACCTTGGCGTTTCTCCATAGGGAGCCCCTATTTTCTTTGTTAAGATGAAAGAAGGCTCCTTAAGGCTTTTCATAGACTATAAATAAATTAATGCTATTAAAATAAAAAACAAGTATCGTCAAACTCACATTAGTGATTTATTTGACCAACCCATATTTCCCGAATATAGTTTCTAGTTTATTACATTGGAATAAGGTATAGGGATAAATCCTAATGAAATAAATAATTAATGTTCATAGTAGACAAGAAAAATTCGTGAAATTAAGAATACACATTAATTAATAAATTATAAAAAGTATTTTCAATGAGAAGTCCAATATTCCCCCAAGCGTATCTCTGTATACCAATCTAAAAACAGTTACCAGTATCTTAGGAAAATAAAACATTAGGAATTGGAGAGTGAGAAGATAAGTAAGGATAAGCATGCATCATAAGATATAAATAAATAATTGATAATCATGATTTAATGGAAATAAGTGAAATTCCATTCATTTAATAAATAAAATTATCATAAATAATGATCAAGTAGTTACATATAAAAAATCACATAAATATGAAAACAAAACCATGGACATTCCAACTGATTGAATAATAAAATAGAATATGAATAAATGAAATCCAAATGATGGAATTCATTATCTTTTACTTCTAAAACATACAGTTATGCCTTGTTTCATACCATCTAATATGATCTTATCCTTGTGTAAAGACATCTATACAAATTTGTTAGGCTGCATCCAAAACCCAATCAAGTTTGACTCCTGATACATATGAAAGAATAGATGGGCTACAATGGCCAATACCCATCCTTAACTAATTCAAAACAATTCTTTATATTAATGGGTTTAAACACAATCAACATAATTATTTCTTATAAAATGGTACCATACAAAATTATAATATTGTCCCAAACCAATAAACATAATGATAAACTATCAAGAGTAAAATTGTCACTGGTAACTAAATTATATATCTCATGTCTAACTAATCATAAACAATTTTGATCAATAATATGTACAGTAAAAATATAACATATCCTCACTGGACAACAGGTAAATTATATTGTAGATTTCATTTATGAATAGAAATACTGTGAATATATCCATTAAAATTTTATTCATAAAAAATCCCTTTTAACATTAAAAGTCATATTTTTTTAAACATATTATTCACAAAACATTGGGGAATTAATTTATTTTTAAATTTAAGTGCTCAAAAGTAAAAAATTTATCCTTAAATATTTTCTTGGTCATGGTGGTGGAAAGCATGGTTCATGACGTACATGTCTAAACTCTTATTTGTTTATCTCTTTTAACAAAAGTAAAATGTTCCATTTATTTTAATATAACATGATGATTCCACTAAAATTATGTTTTAAAAATAGTAATTTGTAAATATTTTTTTAAAAAAACCATTTTAAAAATGTTAAAAATATTTCCTTAATCAAAATTAGAAAAAATGTTTTTTTATGAAAAATGACTCTATACAAAATAGAATAAAATTGTGGGATTTATTTAACAAATATATTCTTAATAATTTTAATTAAAAAATACTCATAATTACTACTATTAATGGAAAAAGATAATTAAAACCCATAAGAGATTATAATAGATTTATTTTATAAAAATAAATGTAAAATAATTCCCAAAAAAATACATAAAAAAGACAATCATGAATAATTATTATTGTGTGGAATAAACCAACACAAATTCGGTAAAATGTAAATAATAATCCCCATAAAAGAAATTAATTTAAATTAAAAATCAAATACTATTTTCATAAATAAATTATTTAGATAAAATAAAATAATCATATTATATATACCACACTTAATAAATTTGTGGCGAATATGGAGAATGTCACACTGAAGTAAAAGTGAGAAGAGAAACCCATACCTTATGTCCAAATCATTACGTAAGTTATTTTTCTTATTTATAAATAAACATATGATATTTTAAAAAAATATTTATATTGTTTTTAAAATTTATTATTCATTTTACTCTACTTTTTATCATTATAAATATTAGTACTTAATCAAATAATTTTACATTATATATTTTGGTAATATTTGGCTTATTTGTAAAAAATAAAATTTCTAGGGATAATAAATCTAAAGTGGTCATTATTTAAACATCTAAAAAATAATTACCTCAATATAATTATATTTATTAAACATAAATTATAATTTTATAACCAATTATGAAATTTTGTTTTGAAAAAAGTTAATTGTAACAATAATGGAGAGAATGTGCCATATGTATGCATGAGTAAATTTTCCATTTTCATTGTTCATTATGGAATGAAGGGATATAATAATTTAGCATTAAATTAAAATAAAAAAATCATATATATATATATATATATCATATTAATTTTTAAATTTTACTTATATATGTCATCCATGTGGTGTGGTTAAGAAAGGATATCCACATAACTTCCTTGAGGTAGTAGACCAAACTTACATGAATGATGTTATACTCATTAAGTTAGCGAAAATGTCAAAAATAAAATAAAAGGTTTTGTTTTCCAGATGATAAATATTTATTCAATATAATTATTATTTCATTTACATCACATATAATAATTAAATTTACACTGATTACCATCATTGAGAAGAGTTTCGGAAATACCAATCACATCTCATTGCGAGGAGGTAGTCTGTCATACATACAGCAGAAATAATTGTATACCTAATAGAATAGAAATTTAAAAAGTATTATATCACATAATTAATAATAACGTATAATTATGTTAAAAATATGATATATAAAATTTGTATCATTCATCACACTGAATCGTCAGAGGTTGTAATGAAGAAATGAATGACAACGGTTCATGTGGCAGTAGCTTGCCGTAGACAGGAATAATGAATTCAAAACCCATTTGATGTAAGTGGGGATAATTTATGTCATTAAAATAATAGAAAAAATAATAATTATATGGAATATATTATCTTTATTATATCATAATGGATAAATAGTAAATTATGTAGGTATATGATGAAATAAATTAAAGACTCTTGTTAAAGAACATTGTTGCTTCTTCAGGTATCTACCGTAGTTTTGTGCCAAAATACTTTCTAGGATTTATTTTTGTTCATATTAAGTCTTATATGACGATGGTATGGATTATGGGAAGTGACTTGGGTAGGGATTTACCTAACATAAATTTATCTAATGTTTTATAAATAGAGGATAGGGGGAGCCTTTTATAGGTATGGTTTGTAGAAACATATAATTTTTTCAAATAAAAAATTGTACCCATGTATTCACATTTGTAAAGGGTAAAAATAGAGTATTCACTAGACATAAAAAAGTAATGGGGTAATTATTTATATAAAATAGATTATATACAAGTTATGGGTTATTTTGACACTAATATTTTTAGTTTAACCTATCGCAATCCCATTTTAACCTTAAAAGAGGTAAATAGTTTTTTAATATTTGTTCGATTAATTGTAGTAAACGTTAAGTATAAATAATTATATAATATAAATACAATTATTCCTAATGTTGAATACATTTTTTAAAATACTAATCACCAAAATATAAATATTTATTTTAAAAATAATGTCACTGATGCAATGAGAAAGCGAGTTTTCATATAGAAAATGTTCAAATGATTAAAAATATTTATATCAAAATTCAATATAAAAATTATTCCAATAACATAAAATGAATTGATAGAGATATAATTGAAGTCATTTTATATTAAAACTAAATTTATGTATTTTATCTATATATATAATTTAAATTAAATAGAACTATTCAATTAATATTCAATATTTTGTTTCCCTATTCCTCAAAAATTGATTTTTTTGTAAAAACCACAAAAAATAATCCAATGATATTTTTGATAATATTATTCTATAAGTGAGAATATTTTTCCAAATAAATATCTTAATTTTTTAAAGAATTAGTTATAAATAATGTTCACTATGCCCGACTCATCCACCATTTAGGGAAATACCATTTCTCAGAAACCATTTCATTATTTTTAATAAAATTATAATTTTATTTCCAATAAATATATAACCATTGAATTTTTTTACATTTGTGTAACATAATATTTTCATAAGTCAGTTATTACTATTCATATCCTCTATCTTAATGGATAGATTATAATGGTCATTTTTAAATAATAATATTAATTAAAGTATCATGTTTCGCTCAAACCCAGTGTTGTGTGCATTTACTGAAATAAAAGAGATTAAATTTTTCTAAAACTAAATCAATAATAATTTATGGTGATTTAATATTCCTAAATAATATTTTTTGTTTCATTTCAAACATGATATCAAACATGATGTTCATATTTTAAAATATTACGGTGTTACACATGATTTAAAGACAAGATAAATAAAATATATACACATTAGAGATGGTTAACAATTATCATGTTTTAATGAATTATATATCTTGGTGATAACTATTAAAATTTTAATTAAAATAACAAAATATAATTTTATGAATAATTTAATGGAATTAAATGAAGTTACCTGTCTAAATTTAAAATAGTAACATTGAATATAATTAGAGTATAAATTATACATATATATAAGACTGTGAATAGATGTCATTCATAGATTACATAATAATGTTGGTGGAATGATAAATTTGATTATTCAAATGTGTTTTTAGAATAGTTCATATAGAATAACAACAACAATAATAATAATAAAAAGCACAAGATATTTTTTAGTGATTATGACACTTATTTAGAGCATGAAGGATGAATAAAAAAATGTTTATTATTATGAAGAAGATTGGAATTGGTAAATTTATTTTAGGAAATTATTATTCTTAGGATATGATAATAAATTATTCATTAATATAAATTATTCTAGTAGACCTTATAAATATATTTTTAAGAGAAAAAATTTCTCACATTCTTATTACAAAACAAAAGGGTATTATTATCTTGTTTATATCCATCGAAATTATTCTAGTAATTTTTACAGTCTTAGATGATTACAGATTATTCAATGTATTATCTATATACTTTAGAAGTAAACCATTTAAAATAGTTTTCTTTTTTAATTTTCCTTCCAGTATTATTTTGAGTTCACTAGTGGGATTACTGAATCAAATAAGTGTCATATGTTTGTTTTGTAAGAATTCAAAAATAGTAAAAATAAAATATTGTTCAATGATTCACCACCACTATTACATGCAATCCTTGGTTATCCCTAGGCCCATAACTAGTAGTATTAGTGAAGCCTTACATTCCTTGGATGATTATGAATTTTTAATTTTATTGTTATAAAAGATATTTAACACTATTTTGATTTTATTTTTTCTCTCTGATCTATAATGAAAATATATTTCTCTAAGGGTTAATATTTATTCTATAAATTTAAAATTTTAACATGAAAAAAATAATTTAGTGATAATCAAAGGGATTACTTATTTTTAAGATATCAATTGTTATAATTGGAAATAGCATATGATTATTTAATTTCTATCTTTCAGTATTAATTTATTTGTGTATTTAATTGATGGTTTTATTCCAGATGTTGAATATTTTGGGATGATAGTAGTAAAAAAACAATTTTAATATTTAATGTCTTTATTAGAATTCCATCATATTGATTCTTTTAAAAATTATTTATATATCTTTTAAGTTGATCGAGATAGTAAATGGTCTATAGGATATGTTGAAAATTATATATGAAGTCAGTGATAATGTGTATAAATATCAGATAAAAATTTGATGATTGAAATATTATGATCTCATGTTTAGTTACGGTACACAATATAATCACTTATTCAATAGAGATAAAGAAGTTATGTTAAATAACCAATGTTTTGGTGATAATTTTGTAGTATTATATTATTTTTTAGAAGAAAAAACAAATTTTTTGAGAAAAATTCCATGCAGCTGTTACATGAGAAACATAAAATGATTATGTTACACTTCCAATGTATGGTCACCTTATCATATTGATTACTTATGAAATGTTTAAGAGAATATTATTAATGTAGAATAGCATGACTAATTGTTAAATTTTATTAATGGTAGAGATGAAGACTAATTAAAATTAATATTTAAATAGATATAATTATAAAATATTCATAAAGAAAATGATGAAATAATATATGAAAATATTTATTTATTAATTTAAATAAGCATGAGAATAGTAAAATGAATCTTTTATGGAAATATTACACTTAAAACTTTTAATTTTGGATATATTAGGAATTATGTATAAAATATTCCATAGTTTAAAGAATGAGAATTTGTTAATTGGATGGGAATCAAATATTTTCCTCAAAAAAATAAAGACAAAAAATAATATTCATAGAAAATATTTAATAATTTAAAAACATCCTTGAATATAAATATATTAAAATGAATAATAATGATTATATTTTTGATGAGGATGTTTAAAATATGAAAATATAAGGATTGTTAAGGATAATGATGATAAATTAAATAAATATAGAAGAATAAATTGTAAAAATGGTGATAACATTGAATTTCATTACTTAGTGTGATTTTTGAATGTGTTAGAAAATGAAAACAAAGGTTTTAATAATTATTTCATTTTTTTCTTTTCAATTATATATTATATAATAAAAGGGTAAACAATTTAATATGTGATTGAAAAATTATACATTTTTACTTGATTAGGAGAGGAGGGATTTGACAGTATAAATAGAATAAAAGTTTGTAGAACTGAATAATGATATTGTCCAGTTTCAACAAAAATTAAAAAAAAATTATTTCATTTTAATAAATTCACCATTAATATATAAATATATATACTGAATATTGGATAAAAATAAAATAATAAATTTATGTAAAGTGTTAAAATTCATAAAATTATAAAATTCAATAAATTTGAAAATTTATTACTCTCCATAATTAAGAAATATCTTGTACATTTTTTTGAAAAATAAAATTCCATGTCACAAGTTATGAATGCCAAATTTGTCAGCTAATAATATGATAGTAATGAATATTGAGTTCATTAGAATGATGACTTGAATGTGAAAACATATAAAAATGTTTATTTGAAATAGTTTGAAATAAATATATATTAAAAATGAAAGAGTTTTGGAGCCATTGAAAAATAATAATAAAAAAGATCCAATATTAGTAGTCAACATATTAAAGAACAATATGTGTCAAAATCTTGAATTCAATATCTTATTAAAATAAATTATAAACTATATGTATTCTTTTAGAATTATGAGGGCCTTAATAATAGGTATATAAGATTAAATTTTAGTTACAAATATTTTATGAGTTTTGAATATTTAAGAGATAATGTTTGTTGAGGACTCAGCCCATAACATGGAGAATGTTTCTTAAACAATATAAAATTTATATTCTAAATACTATAATAAATATTCAACCATCAGAAGAGGTTAGGGAGTATTGTGAATAGAAGGGACACATAATAATATAATTGTTCACCATTTGACCTACAAAACTATGTACAAATTATTTTACTCAAAAGTATGAAAAAGGAATGATTAATGTATTGGTTTTATATAAATAATTAAAAACATAAAAATTGAAGATCCATTGATATTTAATAGAAGATCCAACTAGCTTAGGAAAAAATATTTAAATTTCATAAGATATGTTGTGGAATGTAATAGAGGATTCATGACCTTTTGAAATGGTGAGTCACACAAAATTATTCATGTGGGAGAAAAAATCATTGGAGAAGACAAGTTAAAGTTGATGAATAGATATTTTGTGGATTGATTTAATCAACCCATAATAAGAATGTTGTTTATCAAGTGTTGATTCAAAATTTGAGAAAAAATCCATTTCATATTTATTCTCAAAAACATCAAAATTTATGTTATTAATAAAGATGAATATTATAAAATTTTAGGAAGGTAATATTAAATAGAATATTTATTCAAGAAATATATTCCTATAGATAATCCACATGAAATATTTTCTAAATTATTCTTGATGATTTTTGAATGTATTTTGAAAACATTGTTCTAACACAATATCTGCAAGTGTGACATAAGGTTTGGAAACCCTATATTTGGAAGAAATTATATGGATAATATAATATACATTTTAAAGGAACCCTATGTTAGAGAATATGAATTTATAGTTTATAATCCCCAGGGTTGTAAACAACCATACCTTATCACCTCCAACTTTATGAACAACTATATGTTGTCAACCCTACATTCGGAATTTGTCGTTAGGTGAAGAGAACAAACATTTGACTATTCGAAAATATGGTTTCAAATTCAAGATATTATCTATGATTTATGTAATGGTTTATCCAAAAGAAAATATAACTTCTATGGTAATTTACGATCGATTCAAAGGATTACATTTAATGGAATATATCGTTTCAATTCTTATAGGAAGTTATGACTCTCCAGAATGATTTTGAAATCAAATATTCACAATTTATTATGAGATATTTTTAGATCAACATTGACCATGATCTATTTGAACTATAGTAGAAATTTCAATTAAACATTCATAAAAAATAAAGATATGAGATACATAATAGATATTTACAGAAAAAAGAAAGATCTATGATTACAAACAACAAGTGTGTCATTTGAGTCAGCAATACACTTTAGGGAAATTAAGGATTTGATCAGTATAATTGACTCACATTTTATTGTTTTGATAAAAATAATTGTTTAAAATTAATCTATAATGACCAATGATTTATTTTCTTGAGATACAATTTGGAGACTTACATTTTGACATATTTGTCTATAATTTTCAATATCACTATTTGTAGAAATCATATTCATCATTAAAGATCTATTTTCTATTATGCATTATTGATGATCTAAAAAAAATTTAGTTTCATCTATAAATGTTATTCATAAAATGTTTTATAATTAAAATCATACCCTATTGATCTATTGGAGTTTTCACTACTCAAACCCGTTCATGGATTTGGTGAAATGTCAACTTCTTATTCAATCGGTTGGATTTTCAATTTGATGTAAATGATATATTTTTCCCCATAAAATCCTTGTAATGTGTCAACTACAAGAACATAGTTATTAATATGTTTCCTCATAAGAAAATTGTCTAGTAAATAACACAATGCTTTTGGAGTAGAGCTTTGGTGGAGTAAATGGTGGGATCTTTCTCCCTTGAACCACTATATATCACTGATTAATTTTCATTATTTAATTCCAATGCTCACTCGTTGTTAAGTGAAATAGAAAGGATTAATACATAATAAGATTTTTGTTTTGAATACATCGACGTTTTTTAATAAAATAATTGAATTATTTTTTTGTCATTATATTGATTATTCCATTCTCACACAACTAGTGGTGTCCAAGGCATGGCTCTTCTTGTATTTTTATATATTGAGAATTATTTTGTTTCAATATTATATCAATATGTATTTTCAAATGGTTTTGTACTATTCATTGATTATTCCATTTGATTCTAATGAGTTTGTAAAATATTTTTATTAATATGAAAAATCATGAATATTTACTAACACTAATAAGATGAAGTGAAATATCCAGGAAAAGACATCATGAAATGAATGCTTTTATAGAATTTTTTTCAATTATTTTTCTCCAATATTTAATGGTGATAATTATTAATCATGGAAAATTGTATGATTATTTATTTTAAAATTACTAGAATAATGGTTTATTTAATAGTTGTTGGGACTTATTATATTCTTAAGGAATATTTGTAAAAATAAAATGATAATCAATAAAAATAATATAATATAAATTCAAAATAAATGAATGGTATTGTGCATGGTGTATGAACTAATGAGTTTAATCGGTTCTTTCAGTGTACCACTATATACGAGTTATAGAAGCCTATTATTGGTTCCTATGAAAGAACATAAAATATCATACCCTTAGGGTACAGTAATGTAAATATAAAATTTGATTCATTAAAAAATCATGAAGATGAAGTAATCACACTAATTAATGGGATATTGACATAAATTTTCTACAATATAATTGCTTTGGGATATCCCAATTCAGAAAAAATAATGTTTTAAATGTACCTTGAGTACTACCGTATAATATTAACAAAATATATTTAGTTATACATTAATCTAGACAAGTAAAAAATTGAACTATGAAATAATTGATTGAAAAATTACTGATATGTAAAGATGAGATATATGATGATGATAAAAATCATATTAAATGTAAAGAATATTCCATAAAAACTAAAATTTATTAGTCATATGATTAAATTAATTAATAACTAAGAGAAAATTTTTAAAATATTGTTAAAATATTTGAAAAACAAATAAGATAGAAAAAGAATAGGACTAGAGAAAAAAGACTCATAGAATGAAATAAAAATGTTCATAAAAATGTTAATAATATTTTAAATAAATTTCTAAAAATTAATAATTATAATTGATAAGGAAAGAAAATTATGATGGATACATTTAGTGATTATTCATATTCATAAGATAGATCATTTATAGTTACTAAGCAGGGTATAAAAAACAAATGGTGTTTATTATGGCTCATACTGATGAGGTAAAAATTTCATACTCTTAAAACAATAATTGTGAAATACATTCATATGATTAATAAAACAGGTATTTATTTATTCAATATGATTATTTTCTGAATTTTGATAGTATGGTTTTAGAAAAATTAGAAAATATTAAGTTGTTTTTTATTAGATAAATATAGTTTGTCAAAATAGATTATAAAATCAAAATATAATTCTCCTGAAATTTGTTATTATTTGCTTGAAACTATGAATAAATAATTATTTTCTAAATATGATAAATTAAAACAATATTCATGTATTCTATTAGATATAGATATTTTTTAAATAATAAAATCATTGTTAAAAATAAAATTCAGGAATAAAAACCTGTGATATGAAATAATAGACAATGAAAAATATTATATAAGAATAATTCTATTTATAGTTCAAATAGAAAAATCATGTAAATCATTATAAATTTTTATTAAGGTATTAATGTAAACTTTTAAAATGTATTTTTCTTTATCAAACATGAAATTTCTTATATTGACAATGATTATTGAACAAAATATACTTTAATATAGAATTATAGAGTCTCTACAGAAAATAAAAAAATTTAGATTCCTGAAAAGTTATTTAGTAACACTATTATACCAAAGACAATATGGGTAGAAAAAGTCAATTTTATTTGATTTTTTTAGTAATAATCCATTGAGGTATATCAATAAATCATTATGTGGTTTTTCAGTGTATGTAAATATATATCTTGGAAAAGGAGGAACCAAATCTGAAGTAATTCATTATCAAATGGAAAATACTTTGAGCTGGAATCTATAATCAAATAAGTATTTTTCATTTATTGCACATATATGTTATCATTAAAATAAATACATTATATATGGAGAGAGAATATTTTCTTCCCATTGAGTCATGTTGTCAAAATATTCATGAATTATCATAAAAATAGTAAAATAAATTATCTTGTTAAAATATTATTACGTTAAATAATGATTATTATAAATAAATGTTAATAAAAATTTCTCTCTCATAATTTGAACTTGTAATGATTATTCTATATTTTTTAACATGTTAATGTTATTAGTTGTCTATAATATACCCAAAAAAGTATTTTTTTCTCTTTTAAGTAATAGAATCAAAAACCTAAGATAATTTATTTATCTCTTCATTGAAATATCTTCTTCATATAATTCTGAAAACTAGTCAAAAAAATATAAATCGATGAATAAATTCATGTTCAGAAAAAATTGATCATTATAAAAGATAAAAAGTTAACCCATCTGATTTCTAAAAAGAATATTCAGGTATATATTTTATGGATTTGTTTAAAAAATATATTGAGAGAAATATGGATGCTCATTTTTATTAAAAACCGGAAATCTCTTCATCTCAAATGTCTTATAGGAATCTTATGTTCAAATTCAATACCTAGAAAGAAGAAAAATTAACGTTATAAGCTAGTATAAATACATTTATAAATTTGTATGAATAATAAAAAATGGAATGTTATATTATGAAATAAATTCATATTTAAAAATAATAAATTGAAGCATTAAAATTAGAAATTATATTCCAATTGAGATACACAAAAGATAAGGATTCACTACGTTCAATATTGATACAATGAAAGTGTTCATGGTTGATTAGTTTTTTTCGTCTTCTCTATAACAATAGAATGTATATTTTCATAGACGAATAGAAAACTTTTCCCGTGTTTTCAATGATTTATGTGGAAAATTTTATTGTTTGGAATGTATATATGAATCATATATTCCTTCCTAACAGGTTGGAATTATTTACAATAGATTATTTATAGTCAATATATATATATATATATCATATTGTTAATATATTTTTGGTAAAAATAGGTTATATAAGATGTTTTTTAATTTATATTTAAACCATTGTTCTTTTATTCCATGTCAGATGAATGCATGTACTTAATATTTTAATATATCATTACATGTGGTAAATTTTTTTATTATTGTAAGTAATATATAATTTTTAAAAAATATAGCATGTGGATAAATTATAACAATTTTTAATATTTTAATTCTATAATTATATTATATTCTATGACTGAGGGTGAATTATTATAATGTGTTTATTTTTTAAATATCCAAGAGTGTTCTCCTTGATTATATCTTTTTTTACAGCATGAGTATAAGGGTAGTTTATTTTTCTACATTTCATAGTTAAATTAATTTGATATCACAAAGAGACATAAAGTTTATATGTGGGGAAATTTATATTTTTATCATATGGGAGATATATGTAATTTATTAGAGATTTTTATATGAATATTTATGATAAATTTTGGATAAATATTTAAAGAAGAGGTTATTTTTATTTATTTATGCTGAAAAAATATTAGTCTTCTAATTTTTTTAATTCATTAATTTTACAAACATATTTATGGTTCCTATGATCATAAAAAAGTGTTATATTATTCATAATGTGGTTATTCTAAAATTTCATTAATTTTTTATGCTCACATGCACCAAAATTTATGTTAGTAGTGATGTTTTTTATGTGAATTTCAAGAAGATACTAGTTTTTTAGAATATTAGTTTTTAATATTTATTTAATCAAATCTTTAATGTGAAATATTTTATATATTATTATGAAGATGATTTGAATTTATTTTATAAATACTTTTTTTTCGTTTTCTTAGATGTGTTTTGTTTTTGTTCAATTACAAATTATTTAATGTTTTTAAATATCAAAAACCATATTTTTATTTTATATGGAAAATTATTTTCAATATATCCCTTTATTTATTATAAAATGAGTTTTCATGATCATAATTAATTAATTATTATTTATTTTGAAATATATCAAGTTAATATTAATTTTATAAAACTACAGAAGTTTCTAATTCATTCTCTACCATGTTCTCATTTAATCCCTAACATGATTCATGCTTTAATTCTGATGTAATATATTCTATCTTATTTTTTTAATATTTACATTTTTTTAATTACAAATGACTATATAATGATCAGATTTAATAAAAATTTATCCCTTCTGAAATAAAACTCATTTATCTTAATGTAATTATTAAAAGTTGAGGTTAGATTTTATTTTTTTATTGCTATGTCGTTTATTCGAAAATCATGAAATCAATCAAAAATTATGAATTTTCCATAATGGAAAATAATAATTATTTTATATCACATTTATTTCAAATAATAATTTCTAATAGCTGTTTATTTTGTAAAGATAATAAGTATTTCATCATTTCATTGAACTACATAAAACACATAAACTGTATTTTATAAACCAAAAAAGTCGGTGAATCTTAGTGTCTATCATGTCGTTTATATTTCATGTTTTCAATGTATTTTGAACATATCTCTTTTAATATTTTTCAAAAGTATGTGAATCTTGATTCATTAAAAACCCCTAATATATTTATCCATTTATTTTTTTAAACCAACAAATAATTAAGTTATTTAGATGTCTAAAAAAGCCTCCAATATGTGCATGTGGATCTTGTATATGAAGTGATGCACAATTCATATAATAATTTTTTCAAACCGTCATTAAAAATTTATAAATAGTAAGTTATTTTTTATTTCTAACAGTGAAATAATTTTATTCTAATGCTTAATTAATATTTTAAAATGAAAAATGAATAAATATTTTGTAATAATGATTTATTTTTCTTAACAATTACTTATTTTTTACTTCTCACTGAAAATAAATTTTTTATTTATAATAGTGAATTAATTATAATTTTTATCTATGAATAAATATTTTTTTCTCACAGAGAATTATATTTTATTTATAATATTGAGTCAATGTTTAATTTCAATGGTTGATCAATTTTTTTATTTCAATGGTTTTGTATTCTTGGTTCCACCATCTAAAATTTTATTCATCTAAAATATTTTTAGTACTGTATTTTTAATAAATTTTTATATTTTGATGAACTGAATACTTATATTAATTTTAAGGACTTTATTGATATTAAAATTTAATATATATTATATTTAACCAAAGATAACTATGTTGAATATTTTTTTTGTATAACGAATGATATCAATTGACAATTTATTCATGTATGACCTTATAGTTTATTTCATATATATTTATGTCTTGGCATTTTGAGTTAATTTATTTTTATTTTTTTTAAATAATTAATCAATAGATTTTAATTTATACAAATCCATTATATTATATTTAATGTAGTATAATTAATATTTAATTTAAATAGTTTTTTATATTATCATTTAATTACTATTTAGAATATATTCATTCATATTAATATATAATTTTTATTGGATTACGTCTGACTTATTATTGACATTTAAACTATTACATAAAGAAATATGAATTGTACTTTATGTTTTGTATTTTGAATCATTATTATTAAAATTATTTTGGATTTTTTATTATCACTACATGATAATTTCTATTTAAATTTGAATTATTTTACACATGGATGGTATTCGATAGCCTTTGCATATATCTATTCAAATGGGTTGTTGAGCACCCTTGAATGAAATCAATCATATTAGTTAAAATCATTGACTGTATTTTTTTATATGAAAAAATGGTGAACTTTTGATGTTCTATACTAACTGAATCCATGCGTGACACACTTTTTTACCCACTAGAAAATCTCTCAAGATAAATGAAATCTTCTATTACAACTACTTCCTTGATGATACAACCACATTTTTCAAGAACCAGTAACTATGATTTCATCATTTATCATCTATTTCATCTTGTTTCTGTGTCTATAACACTATTTCCCACTCTCACAGGTAGTCTCAATTTTTTTTATTCTTATAAATTAAAAATTATTTATTCTTCTCTTCCTCTGCTTGTTATGCCAAGAATATAATTTCACATTCTGTATCTAAATTTATTATTTTTAGGGTTTTAATTCATCATAAAAATTATGTGTGGTTGTAATCCATCAAAGAGAAAATGATTATGTAACATGTCAACATTCCCAATTAAAAATATAATTGTGAATATATATCATTCACTGAGTATAGAGATATAAGAGTGGAATATGCACAATTTTTTAAGAAACTAATATAAAAATTCACGTGTTTGTTATTTAATTTTTTTTCATAATAACCATAATAATTAACATTAATAATCAATTTATTTGATTATTTTCATTTAATCTAGTCTATTAACACCAATAAAATTTACCTTTAACCTATTTGACCAAAAAAATAATATCAAAGGACAATCCTCTTATGAAAATTATATCTCCTTCATTCTCTCACTTGAAACCATATATTGTTGTCATAGTTTGTTAAAATTGAAATAAGTCAATCCCTATTTAGTGTATGTTTTTATTTTATTTTTCTAACCTACTCATAGAACTCACAGTATAGGGTTAAATATTATTATGATGGTGGGACTGAATCCAAATTATGCATGGATTCCCAAAAATCCATTACACTTTAATGCCAATGATTATGGCTACTGGAGATCCAGAATGGAGGCATACCTTAAACAGTTGAGCATTTAGAAATATTCATTCATGTCAAAATAGTATAGAATACAAATGTTGACTTGGATATACAAATTTTATATGATTCTACTCAATATATATTTTTATTATAATGTTTTTAAAATTATATATTTTTATTTTAATAGATATGTAATTAGTCTCGTTTCTTCTTGAAAGACAACTCATGAAATTTGGAATATTTTTCAATTCAATCACCTAGGCTCTAAAAAATTAATTGGATCTAATCATGAATACTACTTGTTGAGTACCAGAACATCAATATGGTTTATGGTGAAACATTAAACAAAATGTTTCATATATTCACAGCTATTATGAATGGAATAAATTAATATAGGGAAGCTCTATAAAACAAAGTACTCTTTGAATGAATTTGATGAGACATTCAAAATAAATGGAATGAAAATAAGGTTTCAATTAATGAAATAATGATCTTCAGAGACTAAAAAATGGATGAATTAATTGGATTGATAGATTATTATGGATTAAAACATAATTACAAATCTAATTAAGAGATAATAAAAAGAAAGGGCCTATATTTTAAATCATTAAATTTTTCTTCCACTAAATCTTATGATTCTAATAAACATGATAGTGACAAAAAATTCAAGGTTCATATTGTGACATGGTAAAATATTTAAATTATAATAATTGAAGACCTGATTTAAAAGAAACCCTAAAAACAATAACTTATGTGACATAATAAATCCTGTTAAAATTAAAATGACTCATATGTAACATGTTATTAGTATAGGAAGAAAGGAAATAACAAGACTGATTATCCAAAAAATTATAATTAAATAAAACCATATAAGGATATAATATAATTGACCAGTAGTTGTAATTTTATATACGAATATGATTATAGAGAAAAATCTATAAATGAAAAAATAATTATATTTTGGGATTATTGGAATCACTGGATAAGCTTAGTAATTTTTGTTTTAATTATATAATATTTAATTCATGATTATGATTCAAAAAACCAAATTGATTATGAATTAAATTAATAAAATGAATAATTATGAAAATATATATTATAATCAATTTAATTATATATTATTTGTAAAGAAAATAATGAAAAAACTGTTTCAAAAAATTATTCAATTTTATATGAAAATGAAATGATAAGAATCAAAGCCTCTATTTCTCATTACACATTTAAAACATTTTTTAATATGCTTAAATTTTAAATAGAAATTTCAAAAATTAGGTTAAAAGTGTTAAACATAATTATATATATAAATTCATGGTTGTGAATAATATCATAAAAGGGTTTATAAGAAATCATTTTTGGGATAAGATACTCTTTGTCATTCTCTGACACCTCGATAAGGCATTCCCTAGGTGGCGATAGTTGTCACTCCATTCCCTATACCTCTTGAATGGGAGAGGATCCCTTAACTCTCTACAGCCATCAGACCTTCATTCTTAACATTTTCAAATCCCATCTTTCTTCCCTATTTCCTAAACATCTACCTCAACCCTAAAGTCTCCAATCCTTTTGGTGGTTTCCTAAACATTTAATTATCTCCAAAAAATTCAGTGATTCTTTATATTTCATAAATACAACCCTATTGGAAGTCTCTACAAATCCTAATCATGTGGTTGACGATTTTAATAGATTTTTATTCATCTCAAAGGGTTTACAGGATATATTAGTTGTGGGGATCTTTGATAAGTTTTATATGATGATTCATTTCTAATCACATGAAGACCTAAACCTGGCTTATTCAAGATATATTCACATATAGAATGGATGTTTCTTCTACCTTGAACTCTATAACTATGATTTCGACATGAAAAATAAAAATAACTCTATGAATTTTTGGGTTACTCATCACGAACTCCCCCCTCCCCTTCCAAAATCATGTTATAATATTTATGCTTGGTAATATGACTTGTTGATTCCTTTGTTCATATTGTATAATCAACTATGTGTGTCATCCCCTCATCCCATAAATTTTATGTTGAGGTGGATAATTCCTATCCTCTTTTGGAGTATATCTAGATCATCGTCATGGAAGAATTCTAGTGCAATAAAACTGTGGATTTTTAATCATGTATTTAATTATACTCTTCATATCATCAATAGGATTATTTATACACCTATTGTTAGAAGGGTTTCTAGATTCACCCTAGGGTGATGAATTATTTTCAATAAAATGGGTATGTATGACCTTTAGTTGTCACAGTTCAATATCTTTGTTTTAAATAATCATGGACAACTTGTCATCTCTAGAATAAAAAAGTACCTATCGAATCAATGGTCTATGATATAATTAATATTCTGGTGGGTGATTTGGGTCTCAACCACCAAGTAGGAGATCTTATGGTATAGGATAATCAATTTTATCCATTGTATTTGGGTTCATTTTTAGAAATCATGAAGAATGGGGGCTTGATTATAGGGTAGGAGGGTTCCTCATGTTCCAATTTCATAGTGTTTGAAGTGCCACCAGTGCCAAAGTCTACATCATGGCTTCCACGAGACAAAAATAATTAAGTCCCTCAGAAAAGAGTATATAAGGAACATAATGTTTTTTAGTTTTAAATGGTCACAACCATGATAATTTAGGTGTGTTTTATGCTGCATGTAAGGGAGTCTCTATAGGTACCATGAAGACAAATGTTACATGGGATGGAGTAAATATACTCACCCTATCCAAACCAAAAAATGATCATGATTCCATCAATATCATTAACTATTTTAATGTCTTGATAGATGATGTTCTAGTTCAGGAGGAGGAAATAGACATGCAATCTAGTGCAATTAAGAAAAATCACATCTGTGTTCAGGCCCTGGGGACTACCTTAGATGTTTGGAATGGATTAACAGTAGTGAATCCCTTCGATGTTCAATATCTCTCTAGGGGTGGGAATGATGTTAAGGTATCTAGTCAATTTTATATTAGTATTGAAGAGGGAGAGAAAATTAGAGGTCACCATAGACCAAGAATGAAGAAGGATCAGAAGTGGAACCCTGACATTTAGATTGTTGTTGTGGCTAAAGGGAAGAGATCTTAATGGAGGAAGGAATAATCCCAAATGCCTATGAAAATGAAAACTAGATTGGATAATAAGGAAAATTAAAATGACTATAAACCAAAACTTCCATTTCTATAATTTTCTAGCCCAAGAAGTGAAAATATTATTTCTAATTTTTGAGACATCCAAAACCAAGGGGATGGTTGTGCGGTAAGAAAAAGGAAGGAGAAAAGACTCAATATCTTGACATAATTATTCATTATAATTAATAAATTCCTAAATATTCTTTTACTATTAATAACTCAATGTAGTAGGTCGATATAATTCTAGAAATAGTGGTTAAAATGGATGTTATTAAGAAACAAAGTGACTGAATCAACCACTAGGATTTTATTTGGGCATGGTTTTTTAATGCATGAAAGATCAACATGGAGTAATATATCTAGACATGAGATAACATAGTCACCCACTTTTAGGAATTAATATGAGATGACCTGAGCATAAATATTGAAGCACTTCAATGGGTATTATATCAAGTATGTAGTTATAACAATATGAGTCTTGTTTTTAATAACATTTTGAAATCCTTTTATGTTTAATAACATTCAGATTTTATTGTACAGGTGTGGTACCTCACTTATCTGCAAAATTTTTTTTTAATAAAAATTTTAATTTTTAGATGAATGATACCTCATATATTTAAAAAAATTGATTTAATGTAAAAATTGGTGCACTTCTATTGTTACTTGTTTAAAATGTTTCATTAAATTTCACTATAGAGATTACTGTTCTTCTAGATTGAAACAATATTTGGGATTTATAAAACTAATATTTCTAAAAACTATTAATCAATAGTAAAATAAAAAAATTTATTATATTATTTCGGTGTAGCTAAAATTGTATAACTAATAATATTAGACCCAAACTAGTATGGTACTTAAATTTTTTATTAATTGATTTTTGTTGAAAAATTCCTTGGATGACTCAAAAACTAGATTTGTTACATGGAAAGTGCATTATCTAAGGAAATTACTAGATACTGATCAACATTTACCAGTTAGAACACATGTGATGGATGCACATTCACATTGAGAGGTAATTATAAAAGGAATCTTTTGTAGTTTTCTTAAACATATTATTATAAATTCAACCATTATTTACAATGTTTCAATTTATTGAAAGATTAAACATTTTATAATTATTATATCACAATTATAGAATGATGTATTGGATGTGAAACATGAAAATTATATAATTTTTTTTAATAATAATATAAATTATTTTATTCTAATATAAAAAAATAAAAATAATATTGATTTACTGAACAAACTGTTCAATATGTTATGTCTTTAAATATAATATAGAATGACACCATCCCTCAAAATAAACATTTATATAATTTAAATTTCAAAATGTTATATACGATCTCAAAACATGATAAAGTGTTATAGGTACCATCCATGAAGGAAAACAATAACATGTATGTGAAGCTCTCTTGATAAAGAAGAAACAGAAAATTTCCATTATACATATCAATCAGATAAGTAATTATAGGCCTCTTCAACTATTATACCTTGATTTATTTGGCCGTTTTAAAAATTTTACACTTGTAGGAATGAAATAAATGTTATTTATTGATGATGAATATAGTTGATATAAATCGGCATATGTTTGAGGTCCTAAAAATGATACATTATCATTATTTTGTTTTTGATGAAATTAATTTGAAAATAAAAATGTATTCATGATTTTTTCTATATTTATAGATAATTATTTGAACATCATAATGTATATTTTGAAAAAAAATTAAAAAGAATTGTTATTTTCAATATTTTATACTCAACAAATACCTCAAAAAATAGTGTCGTAGAATAGAAAAATAAAACTCTGTTGGAAATATTTGGTATTTTGTTACCTAAATATAATTTTCCAACATAATTTTTTTGGATGATACTATATATTATTCTTGTTATATATCAAATATAATTTTTATTAGATATTTAGTAAAAAAAATTCCAAGAAATTATTTGCAAATAAATATCCTAAAGTATGTTAATTTGAGTTTTTGTGTGTAAAATATTTACTTTAAATTGTAATGATAATTTACATGAATTTGTTGCCAAAATTGATGATATTATATTTCAGGGTTATTGTAATAATACGAAATATTATATATTTTATATGAAAATAACTGCAGATATTAAAGAATCTATAATTTTTTTGTAGTAATGTTAAATTATATTTTGATTCTAATTTTTTGGATTTTGAGTTAATAAATTTTTATTTCAAGGATGAAAAAAATCTAGAATGTATTAATCAATTTTGGGGTAGCATACTCATTCATGTCTTAATACAAGATCATGGTACAATAATAAATATAATCTTGTTTCAAATGTAATTAAATTTTTTGATTTTGGTGTTAAGAAAATAAATTATTCTTTATTTTTTTTGCTATTTAGGATTATATTTAGGAATTTATTCCTAATAAAATCAATGACTCTTTAAATTATTCAAAAAATATTTTTTCAATTCATGATGATATTAATAAATTTTTGGAAATAAGATTTATTCATTACATTAATTTCCTGGGATAATCTATTAATCGGAACTAAATTAAAATTTTTAAACCTTCTTGATGAATTCAGAATGATTATAAAAAATAATTCATACGTTTTTCTCAAGTATTATCTTAATAAGAAGGTATATAATTTTATGATTAATATTTAGTTATTTATAGGTGAGAGGCTATAATAATTATTATTTTTTCTTTTTTTCAAGGTTTTACATTACATCAAATGGATGTAAACAGTGATTTCCTAAAAGTTTTTTTATGTAATGAATTTTATGATTCTCAAACTCCATTTTTTGAAAATGAAAAATTTTCCTATTATGTTTCTAAATTAAATAAAGAATTTTGTCATATCAAATAATTACATCATACTTGTAACAAAGTGTTTTTTTATTAGGAAATAATTTCATTAATGTTAATATTTATCATACACATGATGATAAGATAATATGAAATGATATTTTAATTTTTAAAATATATGTTGAAAATATATATTTTTATTTATAAAATTCAATTATTTTGAATGAATATTAATCATTATTTTCTACAGATTTTGACATGATTTTATTAAGAGAATTATGTTTATTTGAGGGACATGAAATTTTTCAATGATAATATGAAATATTTATTAATAAATATTATCATGATAAATAGTCAGTTAACATATGTGGTCTATATTCCTCTAAAAAAATAAAAACTCTAATGGGTAATAATTTTAATTCTGATGATGATTTATCTGTTAAATCTAATGATATTAAATTTTATAAATGATTGACAGGTAGCTTTTATTTTTAACTTCATATACACCCAATATCATGTATACTATTTTTTTACGTAAAATATTTGAAGATTAACTTAAAGAATAACTAATTATTTCCGTAAAATAAATAATTAGATTTGTTAAAGTAATTATATATTTTTTTATTTGGTCCTATATATAATTTTTTTGATTGAATTTATTATTTTGAATCTAATTTTAGAGTCTATAGAGTTTATAAAAGTACATCAGGTATGTTTTATTTGCTGGGAAAATGTTTAACGTATTTTTCTTTTAAGAAGAAACCATCCATTACTCTGTTTACTGCCGAGGGTGTGTATATCTATACTAAAAGTGATTATGATCAATACTTATAGATTAGGAATTCATTAAGGTATTTTGGTATTTATCTTGACAAATTTCCTATTTATTGTGGTATGAATTCTCCAATTTCTCTTTCTAAAAACCCCTTACAGTAATCTAGAACAAAGCATATCGATCTTAGATTTCATATTATTAGAGGTCATGTGAATAAGAGTTTTATTATTTTAAAATGTATCATTGTTGAATATCATCTGGAATATATATTTAATATTCCCTTAGACTCTTCTCAGTTTGAAACAATGAAATTTGAATTATTAATGTTGGAAAAATATTTATTTTATTATTTCATTTCTTTTTGGGGATATTTTGTTGTTTCTTTTTTTATTTAAATAAAGTGGATAAAATTTTAGTTAAATTTTTGGTTATTGTAATAAAACAAAAATGTGGAGATTATGTGTGAATTTTCGTCTATGTATTTATTTATTTATTTCATATTATTTTATGTATTTAAATACTAAAACGCTTTCATATATTTTATATGAAAAACTATTTTCATAATACCTCTATATATTTATCATAACACTAGTTATATTGATTTAAATTACATAATTATTATTTAATTTGAAATATGAAACATTTATAAAACTATTGTAAAAATAAAACTTCCCCTAATTCATTCTCTTACAATTTCTCATTTAATACTAAACATGATTTATTTTTTTCTACAAAGTACTATTTTTATTATAAACTACATCAATTTTTCTTCAATTTTTTAATAATAACTTAATATATACTAATTGGATTCATTCAAAACATATACTGTTTTAAATAAATATTATTTATCATAATTTAATTAGGATAAATTATGTCCTTATTTTATTTTTAAGGGGCTCTCTAGTTAACTAAATATCATGTAATAGATCTGTAAATCATAATTTTCCGAAAATGATAATCATTTTTATTTTTTGATTTATCATTAATTTATAATATTAATTTCATAGAGTATTATCTGATATAAATATAATAATTTTTTCTATATTTCATTAATCTACATGAAAATATAAAAACCCATTTTAAATACCTTAAAAATGCATAAATGTCACTATAATATTATTTTATCTATTTTATATTTTCAAAATATTTTTTTTATTACTAAATTTAATAATTATTGGAATTAGCCGATTTTATATTATTTAAAAATATCTCAAAATTATTCTGATTTAATTATTCTTGGCCAAATCTTAATTCATATTTTTATATTTTATAAACATTATCAAAATTTTGTGTATTTATATTATACATGAAATTAGGAACTATTCATAAATTAATTTTTAGAAAATGAAAATAAATTTTTTACATTTTCAAATAAATTTTTTAATTTCTAATATTATTTTAATTTTGATCTAATAGAGGGTTAATAATAAAAATTAAAGGTAAATTAATTTTTTTTCAAATGATGAATTCATTTTCTTTTCAGAATGTAGATTTATTATCTTTCACAGTGAATTGATTTTCTATGTCTAACGGTGAATTATTTGTTACTTCTTACATTAAATGAAATTATTATTTTTAATGATGACTTGATTTTTAATATCTAACCGTGAATTATGAGTATTTTTCTAATGCTCAATTAATTTTTATTTACGTGGTGGATCTATTTATTGGTTTCAAAGGACACAGATGGTTACTAGTGCTAATTAAATTTATACTGTACTGAAAAATATTAAGTACTCTATTTTTCATCCAATTTTATATTTTAATGAACATCATAAATAAATTTACTATTTTAATAATTATATATATTTTTAGTATAAACATGAATTTATTAATCTAAATTGTAGTGTGTTAAAAATATTTTCTCTATTTTATAAATATTTATTAATTTACTTTTTATTCATGAATGCACCTATAAAATATGTTTTGAATATTTTAATTTTAATTTTTTTTCTTAAATATTTAATTAATTTATTATTTAAAAAATTATTATATATTAAAAATGAAAATTCTCAAATCACATTTCATGGTATTTAATGTTAAAAAAATAATTTTTAATATATATAGGGCAATAAAATAAAATTAATTTATTATTTTAATCTAATCATTAAAATTAACATATAATTTTTAATAGATTACCTTAGACTTATTGTTTTCATTTATTTGGTTATTTCAAATAGTTTGAATTGGTATTTCAGTATTGAATACAAATCCTTATTGTTCTTCATATTAAGGATATTATTATTCTCTCTCTAAGGTAATTATTATTTATATTTGAATTTTTGTACCCATGGAATTGTTTTTCAATACTTTTATGATATATATTTAGATGGTCTATTGAACAAATTTCAAAGGAATCAAACAGATAGCTTAATATCCTATACTATCTATATTTTTAAAAAGAAAACATTGTGAACTTCTCATGTATTTTACCAACCGATTATTTGTGAGATACATTATTTTACAAACTGGGAAGTCTCTAAAAAAAACGAAACCTTCTATAACTACTACATCATTTACGAGACTTCCCCATTGCTCATGAACAAGTAGATACGCCTTCTTTTTTAATCTTATCATTCATCTTGTTTTGATTAGTTAATACTATTTACAATCTGTCACATGCACTATATGTTTTTATTTTTATTTTTATATATTCAAAATAATTTATTCTCCACTTCCTTGGTTTGTGATACCATGATTTTAATGTTAGGATCTGGGGTTTGTGACTCCCTTGATATAATGTTAGTCTTTTAAGGGTTGTGACTCCCCGTGAAAAAGTTAGTGTCATGGTTATACATCCAGTAGAAAGTATTATGTTATGAGTTTTGATTCCTCCTTAAAAATTATCTAGTTAACAAGTATCTCTCATTTATTAGAGAGACATAAGTCTCAAATAGGCCAAGTTTAGACCAAACTGCTATATGATTTAATGTGTTAGTTATTTTATTTTCATTATTAATTAACTATAATAAATAAAAATACTAATAAATATTACTAATAATTTACTTGATTAAAAAAAATTGATATATTTTATTCACCACCCTTTATATCATCTTTCATTACCCTATATGACTTATTACATTGTTCATTCCCTATTTTTGTAAGCTAATCATCAAGTTTCAAATAAAAACTTTTGGTTGAAATCATATGGATCATATAATTTACATTTCAATGGAATCCTACATTTAAGAAACTAAATGTATTGTTTTTAATCCACATGCTCATAAAATACCATATGGAATCAAATTTATGATTGTAAACTACTATATGTATTCAGTCATATGATTGGATTTTTTGTTACATGAATGAAGCCTATGATTGACTATTTATGGATGGAGTTTTAAATTTATGATATTATCTATGTTGTCTGAAATGGTTAATCTAGAATTCAATTTCTATTTAATGTTATTTTATGATATATTCAAAGATCGATATTCAACAAAATAAATAATTTTTATACTTATATAATGTTATGAATCTGTTGAATGATTTTGAATTTATATATTAATGGTTTATTGTGAAATATTTGTAGAGCTGGTTTGATCTGGAGCTATCCTACCTGAAGTATAAAATTTGATTAAATAATCATTTGAAAAATAGAGATGAGATACATAATATGTATATATATATATATATATAATGGTTTTTTGTGATAAAAAAACAAGTGCATTGTTTCCTTTAGAGATGCGCATTAGAGACTTATATGATTTGATATTTCTGATTGACTCACTATTGTCCCTACCACTGCATACTATTGTTATATATTCTTCTATAATGATCGATGAAGCATTTTTCTATATACACCTAGGATACATTCATGTTTATAGACATGTCTTTTATTTTCCCTATCCTTGTTTTCATAAATCCTATGAAATAATAAATATCTATTTTCTATTGTGTATTATTTATGTTCTAAATATATATATAATTTACTGCCGAAATTTTGATGGAAGCAAAATTATCAATCAAATCAATATATATTGCCTTATTGGAGTTTTGGATGATCAAACTCATTGTATTTTTCATGATGTGTCAGCATCATGCACTAATATATGGATTTTAGGATCCCTGTAAATGAACCAAATGTCCCTTAAAAATCAATATAAGGTCAAAAAATCATTTACTTGATATTTAAGAGGTATACTAATGTGATAAACTTTTAGTGAATATCATCAATATCATGGATCAGAACATTGGTGGTATAGAATATGGGATCTTATTACCCTAAATAATGATACAACATCATTTTATTCTTAATTTATGTGTGGCTCTCATTCAAATTCAAGAGAGAAGGAATGGTCTACTTCATAATAATATAGTTTTTATGAATCAATAAATTATTTTGAAGATCAAAATTTTAACCACCTTATTCTGTGTTTATCTTCATTATAGATATTTTGACACAACAAAAGTCTGAACATTTTCTAGAATAATGTAAACCAAAATATGAGAATAAATTTGTTTTTTTTAATATAAATGATTGATTTGTTTTAGTGAGATGATAAAAACTCAAGGTATAATATTATATGTAAATAGTGATATAAATTCATGGTATTCAATATTGAAATAAGTGAATCATTTATATTATATATTATGGATGCTCAATAAAAAAATAATATTAAAAATTAAATCTCATGATTAGGGGATTTTTTTATAGTTCTGATGTTAATTTGATGGATCACACAATGATTTATGTTCCACATTAATTAAAAATTTCAATATGTAATTCAATGAATTTAAAAGATCATTAGAAGTAATTATAGATTTTTAACACAATTAATGGAGTACAAAAAAATTCACTAAAAATGTTGGGTAAAGAATCCATCTATTGACGAATTTATTACAACGTAAAATAATTAAAATGGAATTATCTTTTAGGAAAACAGAATAAAATTTTCAAAAAAAAGAATTATAATTTCTTAACAATAAAGAAAAATGGGTCTATGTTATTTCATATTTTTATGTGAAGAAGAATTTCAGTTATCCCAATCTAAAATAAACATTCAAGATATATTTTTTAAATCGATTTTTTAATTAATGGGAAAGGGGTTGAACATGGGACATCCAAGATTTTATTAATCAATTTATATCCTTATGTATTTTTTTATTATTTATAATGATTTGGAATATGATAAAAATAATTCCTATAAAGCCTAAATCAATGTAAAAAAACATTATTCAATAATAATGAACAATTATAGAAATAATATATGAAACAAAATATTTCATATTATGGACTATTATATCCAATGAATTATTACAACCCATAAAACTACCTATAAAAATCTGGTATAATAAATTTAGAAGAAAAATATCTTAAAAACTAAGAAAAATCATTGATAGTCCTTAACCATGAGAATAATAGTTAATGAAACTAAAACTATAATGAGAATAAACACCCTGGAAAGAGAAATCATATTATAATATCCAAAATTAAAAATATTGGAATAATAAGTGTAATATTTGATTCAGTAATGATATTAAATTTTAGGATGTAATGGTGGTAATATAATTGTCATATAACAATTATTATAGCGTATATTTTTAATTGGGTATAATTTTGATAAACATCCAAATAGTTATGAATTAATGATATTTAGTAATTTTAATAATTTTTATTTATGTTTCATGAAAATATAAATTTTTATTATAACTATGTTATTTTAATTTAAATAAATAATTTTTCAATATTATAAACAGATATTAATACATATTTTGGAATACATCTTATTAGAATTATTTGTTTCTTGTAAATATACATTTTAACATTGGTACTTTTCAAGAATGATTTCAATAAAATGGAATTTTAAAAATAAATCAGTAGTGAAATATATAAAAAATATCTAAAATAATTAACAAGCTTCATTGATTGATAAATCAATTATTGATGAAAACTAATAAATAACCTAAAAATATTTATTATATTCTATGTTTTTAAAAACCATATATTTGAATTTATTTTATGGAATAAATATTATGAAATATATTACTAATAAATATATAATATATAATGGAAAATCATGGAATGATGTTTTTTCATATAAATAAAAAAATAAATTATTGTTAAAAAGATATATTCATGAAATAGTTCTTTATTGGGAGTAAAGAATTTCTATCCTAAGAATATAAATTAATCACTATTATATAATTGATTTAATTTTATTAATAGATTTTATATTTAAAAAATAATTTAATATTCATTTCATCATAATTCCTTATCAAAAAATATTTAAACATATTTCATGATCAAATTTTTTTTATAAAAAAAAATTATTCGTTGTGTATTTCAATATTAAAAATAATATTTTTGAATTTTTTAATTTGAACTCATAAAATTTAGTCTATATTTGGTATCAAATGTAGAATCTATGATATAAGAATAATTTATTTTTTATGCCTAAAATTATTTTAAAAAGGATGAAATTTAGTTACTACTATTAAGTTAACTTAAAGTATATGTACATTAAAGGTTTAATGTGCTCAAATTACATAATACATTTCCTATAAATGCCTAGATGGGTGTGTGATCATCTAGCCCTGATCATATATCCACTACTAGTTCACTCTGGATCAACTATTGGTAATTAATTACATTATGTATACATTATTATATGGTAATTGTTTAAAAATCTATTCATGTCGCCTATAAAGGACCTCTACTTTAACAACCACAGTTAGCACCCATAATTTATCTTTCAATTTAACATATAACCAAACCCCCTCCCTAACATGAATCTATAATTTTTTGGAATCTCTAATTTCAACATCATACTAGGGTCACCCCACAACCTATCACCCAAGACAGCCCAGGTCAGGGCTCAATGGCTGCTCCTAATATTTATTATATTGAAACTTGCATCTATACATCAAGAATCACCATTAGAAAGTTATTTCAAGTTAAAAACATTGAATATATAAATACTATGGAATTGTAATTACATATCATTATATTTTAATTTCATAATCCTATTGGAGATAATAAACAAAAATAACATAATAAAAAAACATAAAAATAAATAAATCTCTAAATGAAATAGAAACCATGCGAAACAACATATACATCACAAAAAATAGTAGTAGATAAAATATGAGTAAAAAAAGGATGGGATGAGAGTATAATATGGATATATGATATTCATTAGAAAAAAATAAATATATATATATTAGAATATGAGAATATCTATATGACACTATGGTGGAATACCCATCATGTCACCAACTCTAATTAAATCACTACTATCATGAATATTTATCACTAGAACGAGACACCTTTACTTTACATGATTCTACCACAATAGGTTCTACATAAACCCATTGTAATTATTTTGGGTGTGAGAAATACATGAACAATTTTTTCTTTTAAGGAAGATACCCTAGTATCCCATAATACTTGGTTACATTATTACATTAGTAATAAATAATCGAAATATCTCCTTAAATGATTGAGTAGTTTAGTAATATTGGTATTCAAGACACATACATTAGTTTTGTATCATATTTGGATACACAAATTAAAGCATAGTTAATATAAATGTTCTTCATCTTTGAGATAATTTGAAGAATCCTTTTTAATATCATAGGGAAGTGAATCAAAATAATGGTGAGAATGCATTCATAGAAACAGTTACATAGAGTGGAAGGTATCATCTATAAATAAGGAATAATCTATTTTTATAGTTAGGAAAAAAATACATATTTCATTTAATAAATAATAATAATATAAATAATAAATAATGAAAAATAAATATGGCATAGTAAAAAACTGAAAAAAAATCCATTTAATAAAAAACATGGGAAAAAATGCATCCAATGACAATAGAAATTAATAATTCTCATGGGAAATTATAACTTAATTAATAATGATGTAAATTACTAAAAATGGACATCATTATATTAGACATCATGATATCGATAATTTCATGATATTTTCGAATTACATTTCACTTGATGGGTAGTTATACCCCAAAACCAAGTTATTTTTAACTTACTAATTCATCTCATGATACTATATATGGATCAATAGAATATATATTTATAAGGACCCAACCATATAAATTACATATTGTAGTATATTACATTATAATTTAATTCTTTAAATTCACAAAGATATTTTTAGTTTAATGTTTTATAAAATTTGGACATATTTCATACATATCCATCCGTAATCATCTAAATTGGATAACTACTAAAACAATATCCATTTATTCCATAATAAATTTTTTTATGATAAAAACATGATATCATTTAAGAAATATTCTTCATGATATTCATCATGGATTCTCTGTTTTCTCTTACCCATCCATAAAACCTATGAAAAAAAATTAAAATGTTGGTATTATCAGGACAATATTAGTAGGTTTCATAAAAATAAAGGTTGATACCATTAGTACATGAATACTTATCAACGTTAAAAATCAATTTCACAAAGTCCTACTTCTCACTCATTAAGTATCATATCATTACTCTGTGAAAACATGATATTTCTATGAAACATAGAAATGAAATATAATACCACAAATGAAACAGGGTGAAACACATAATTAAGATTGTAACCTTCATAGGAACCATATATTTTATAATCCTCATGGATACATAACAATATAAACCTCTTGAAAACCAAATGATATAAACCTCGCGACTACCTTATGGTGTAACTGTCATAGTTACACCTTGAGTAACCATACGGTCGACCTACAACATAAAAATAACCAATGCATTAGGGGGAGATATACATCCTACCCTTAATCATAACAAATTATCAATAAACATAATCATTAAATAATAATACTATCATAAAATCATTCCTTTTCAATTTTGTAAAAATAGAAAATCAAATGTGTCTTTTTGAAGAAATTTCCCCCAAAAATATCATATAACTGGAGTGACAATTGATAAAAATATTTGAATATGTGAATATACAATAAATAGACATAAAAAACCTAATATATTGAATGTTAATTTCAATAAAACTCTCAGTACCACAGAATCCCTCATGTATATGGTTAACCCCAAGAATGAAAATTGGGTTACAAATTCCTTTACCAATGGGTCATCATATATTAAACTTGTTAAAACATCCTATATAACGGTTTAAAGTGTGTTATTAATATTTTATATAATCATAATCATATTTTTAATTACATATATGCCATTCTTATAACAACATTCTACCCATTTATTAATAATTTTTTTCACTGTTTCAAGTTTGTTTATTTCACAGTTTCCATTGTTGGTTCATTATAGATTTTTATTTTTAATGGAAGAAAAAATTTAAAAGGTGAATGAAATCATAATATGTTCCTAAAATTTTAAATTTTAACATATATTATTTATTTAATATATTATTATGAATCATTAGTTAATAAATTATTGAGAATGATTTAATTTATATCGGAGATTTTCTTGATCATCCCAAACTTATATAATTTTATTACATATCAATATTTTTTATTTGATCAATAACATTAAATAATATTAAGTATCTCCTAAAAAATAATATTTAACCATAATAATGGATTTTTCCCATCCTTGATGGGGATAATAAAAAATGAAAGTGTAATGTCCACTATGGAAGTAAATTGACACATCACGGATAATGTAATCAATTTTAAAATAGAAGGGAAAGGAGAAGAAGATTGATGATGATGTTTTTCTATCAACATGATATTATTATTTTATATATATGATACTATAGTTTAAATTTAGTATGATAAGGGATGTGAAAAGAGTATAATAAAATAAAAAAGAAAAGAAAATAAAAGAAACAAAAATGAAAGAGCTGTTTTCCCCTTGAATTATCCTCCATTAGAATCTCTTTAAGGCCTTTAGTTTCACCCTTTTGTGAGAACAGCATGGGATAGATATTGGGGTGTTAATTGGGATAGAAATTGGGAAGAAATGAAAAATGATACAAGGCTTTGAGATGTGAGGAGAAGTGGTTGAGATGGTGGTATTTATATTGGAGGGGAGGGGGTTATTATTAAATTCATTAGTTTATTTTTCTAGATTAAAAATATGACTAGTTTTAGAATTATCACTAAATAAATATAAATAATGAAGACTTATTATAGTATGGTTCTTACATCAACGATGAGTCATGTAATAGTGGTTTTAACATATAATGTATATGCAATGTAAATTATTATATTTTATTATTCCTTAAAAATTCATGTATTATAGATAAATCCTAGAAAATTATCACCAACCATTTTTTTACATTTATAATTGAAAAATGAACTCGTTTATTTAGAAATAATTTTCAGAATATGAGGAATATAATTTTTCTAATTACAACAATATTTTATTCTAAAAACAAAAATTTCATAACTTTAAATTAATTTATAACACTTTGAAAAATATTTAAGGACTCATAAAATTATATTATATCCATATTAAAACAAAATATTTATTTTAAAAAATATTTTTTAAAAATAATTTTAGTTTTAATCCATTATTTTAAATTATAATTTTTTTATTATTTAAGTCTTTTAAAAATACCAACACTTATTTTATCATTTCCAATACATTTATATAATTATTCTATGACATAAATATATCATGATTACACATATAAGATACATATATTTTATTTATACTCTCAGAGGTGAGGTTACTCTTATATTCTCTTGAGTACTATACCATATGGCCTTGATAGAATTCTTAAGTTCAACATACTATTACATCCGTATAAATTTCATAATTTTTACAAATTCCACTTGTTTAATTGAACCATTATAACTAATTTACATATTTAATTCTATAATGAAAAAAAGTAAGTACCATGATTGTCACATTCTCCCCACCTTTTTGACATTTCAACCTCACAAATTTTTATTCACTTATTAAACATGTGGGGATACCTTCCCCTTAGATAATTTTAAGATTCCCATGTTGTTTCATAAACCGTGTGGTTTCTCAAAAAATCATTAACCTAATTAATTTAAAACTTATAAAATAAATGCTCTTTTTAATCTATAATCTGAATATAATTCTCCACATATAAAAGGTTCTCCTCTAGAAAAACTACTACTAAAATAAAAAAAATGAGATGAATCTGGAACATACTTTCTCACCATCAAAACATGAAAAAAAATTTGTACCTCAGTGAATATCTAAGGCGAAGCTGCAAGGTATGTGACTTTTCTAACTTCATATTCTATTTATTATGGTATAATGAACCAAAAACGTAGATTCCATTTATTAGTAAAATGAATAACACTTTTCCATGGGTATATTCTATGAAAATCATGGTTACCTACTTCAAAAGAAGTGCCTTTACCCTTGTTACATTCATAATTTTTTGTGTCCTATAATATTTCCTGTTATGTTTTTGAATCCCATTCAATTTCTCAAACACTTTATATATTAATTTTTTTTCCATCTACTTCCGTTCCCTGAATACATCCCAAAAATATGGATTTTGAAACCCCTTTCAATATATTTCATTAAAAGGTCAAACCTGTGCACTGGAATGAAATTTGTTATTATAAAACAACTCAAGTAGAGAATGATATTGACACCAAATAACCTGATTGTCCATTGAACAATCTTAATGAATTTTCTCTAAGGTCTGTATTGTTCGATCAGTATATCTATGACATTGGGGATGAAAATAATTGACAATATTTAATTCAATAACCAAAAACATCTAAAAACCATTCCAAAATTTAGATGTTATCCTAGGATCTCTATTTGGTATAATAGAAACTCTATCCCCATGTAACATGACAATATCTTTGAGGTACTACTGATAAATATTTTCTAAATATATAGTTTGTAAAATATGAATTATATAGGCATATAAATTTAGTCGGTCAATAATAACAAAAATAACATTGTTACCTCGTTATGTCTATGGAAGTCCAAACATGAATATTATGGTTACTTTTTGACATTTCATTGTTGTCCCGTGAAAAGGAAAATGAATCGCCTTTGGTAATTTTCAATCTACTCTAACATTATTTCTTGTAAAAAATTTCATGGTAAAATATATAATAGCACTTTTCATTCCATCCAAGTAGAAATACTTCTAATTGTCTCGGTAAATCTATATGCTTCTAGGATAAAATGAAAATGAATAAATATTATATTCACTTAACTACTATTTTTCAAATTGTGAATCACAAAGAACACAAAACACCATCACAATAATGAAAACCCAATATTTATCAAAATTAAATTCATTTAAAATATGATTTTTCACAAAATATACCATTTTAGACAAATAATCATCTTCCTTTTGTGCATTCTTAATTCTATCCGATAGAGACAAATACAGTGATTCCTGAATCAAAACAGAGTAATTTCATAATCCCAATAAATCCAAAAGAAAAATAATAAAATCAATAACCATAGGTTCTTGTTCCAAACATATCATGGTTAATGATTCATGGTTTTTTGACTCAATGCATCCTCTACATTTCTTTTCTTTCCAATGATGGTAATTTATCATACAATCATAATCCATTATCAGTTCAATCCATCTTCTCTGACTCATGTTTAATTCTTTCAGATTGAATATATACTTCAGAAATTTATTCGTAGTTTTTACTTCACACTATATTCTTATAAATTATTCCTCAAAATTTTAATAGAAAAAAACCACAACTTCTAATTATATTAATTTATAGGATAATTTAACTCATGATGTTTCAGTTTTATTGAATCATTAGAAATTACCTGATCATTTGATATTATAGGAAAACCAATTTCGTTCATTGAAGCACCAATTTAGAAAAAAATTCACCATTTTTTCATGTTATTGAAAAAACCAGACCATCCTGTAATATCGTATTCCTTTCATAAAAAAACATCACATTATTTTATCCAAATAAATTTATCCCCACATTATGTTGACATAGTCAGCAATCTAGATAATTGTGAAATGTTTTTTTCAAACAATTGGTAATAACATGGTAATACTAGAAAACTACGGATAAATGTAACATTGGTTGTTAATGGTCATTCATCAACCACTTTTTTTTGTGGAAAACAATCGTATTCCATCTTTTTTTACAATGTTCCCAAGAGAAGATATTTTTTTTCAACAAAAAACATTTTCTATATTTCTGCATATATATTCTATATTTTGATTATTTTCATGATAATCATTACATTTTTTCATGATCCTGATAAAATTTTAAAAACCCAATGTATCGTCAATAATAATGACATATATATCTAAATATTCATTGAATATTATATTTATAAGAAATAGGAATACAATTGTGGAATTCACAAACCAAACAAAATAAGTGAAAACTCCAATTAACCATATCTAGCTTGAAATGTTATTTCTGTGATGTCATCCTCCAACACCATAAGATGATTTTACCCATATCTCAATCCAATAAATGAAAAATTATTAGCTCCCAGCAGCTCATTAGAAAATTCATCTATATGAGAAAAAGGATACTTATTCATTATAGTGATATTAATAAATGGACTATATTTAATGAAAAGTATCTTGGAACCATAATTTTTTCTAACAGAATCTCTATGGTCACGCCATGTAATTTTTCTATGAAGAATGAAACTTTTATCAAAAAAATATTGCAACTTCATTTTCAGTTGAAGAAGATCAACTTGATCCATTCTATAAGCAGGTTTTTAAATGGGCATATCACCAGAAACTAATTAAATCATAAATTAATCTTTTTAATTAGGTATTAAAATAGGTAACTCATCACAAAAAATATCTAGATATTCATTTACCACTAGAACAACATTAATATGATAAGTTACTACATTTTCAACATCATGTTCATGATAGCATTCATTTCTATATTTTATCGGTTTTTAGGATCCTTGTATGTTATCAATGATATGGGTTCATTATTCTCTTTATACTGAAACTATTTTTGAAAAACTACTTATTTATCTCTATAATAATTAAAATGAGATGTTTTCTTATTTTCAATAACATGTGAATGAAAACATTAATTTCAACATTATATCAGTTTCTTATCTTACTTATATGTTATCAATGGTATCGGTTCATTATTGCATTGAAAATGAAACTCCTAACGAAAAACTACTTCTTTAGCTCTAAAATCATTAATATGAGTTGTTCCCTTATTTTAATCATTTTGTGAAGGATAATATTCATTTATATCATTTATCAGTTTTCAGTTTCTTGATATGATATAAATGGTATACGTTCAATATTTTATTTAAATTTAAACTCTTTCTAAAAAAATCTTTTTTTATCTCTACAATCAATTTCATGATAATATGCATAAACAAAATTCATTCCCAGAATAACATCATACCCTACTACAAAAAAACAATTTTATCAGTTAATTGTTTTCCATAAACAATTACAGATTATTATAATTAATTTTTTCAATAATATTACCGTTTTTTGTTTTATCCATGAGTTCCAATATGATTTATAGAGGAGAAATTTCATATTTATGTTAAAATTTCACAAAAATATTTGTATGTGTATACCCCATATCAAACAAAACATTAGAAATGTTTGAGTGAAAAAATAAAGTACCTAAGACAACATTATTATATGTACTAACATCTAATAACTTAGTCGAATCATAGCACATTTAGGCATATAATATGACAACTTCACATTATTCATAACATTTTTTGGGTATGTATTCTCATATTTACCCATCTCACCACATTTAAAACACTTTATAGTTTTCATAACAGAGTTAATCATAAAAAAATATTAATTGTAACTATGAGTCATATTTCCAAATAAAAAATCTCAAAAAAAGTTATTGGTTTTCTTAAGGAAATACCCATTGTTATTTTTACCACACTTTTCTCAAATTGGAAACTACAATTTCTTACATTTAGATATAATTGATCAATTATTACCCATCACATTCCATTTGTACAACTTCTTATGATTTTTTAAAAGGTTGAAATGTTCATAAAAAACTCCATTTCTAACATCACATTGCATCTTACACACTTCTAATAATTTCTAAATTAACGGGATGCCAAATACCTTGGGTATCTTGGCTTTAATCCTAAGTAAAAAATGACTGATTTTACCATCAAGATCTAAAATAATATTAAGAGAATACATTTCCAATCTGGTTAAAGTTTTATCATAAATTTCCATTTAGTCTTCCTCCTTTTGTTTATATTTAAGAAATTTATTTTCAATCCTATGTCAAACCACCATTGGAAAATATTTTTCAAGGAAATGATTCTTAAATTCATTATATTCCACAGTAAAATCTCTTCATTATTACTGATATTCGAGACCATTGATCACCAATGGTAAGCTTCAAATTCAAAAAATAAATGTAAAGGAAATAGTTTTATTTTCTAAACCCCACATTACATCAAGTATCATTTCAATGGATTTAAGTCTTCATTCACCTACCAAAGGGTGGGAAGATCCAGTAAAAGTAGGAGGGTGTTTCCCCATATGATGTTCCGGTATCATCTAGTTCCTTTTTGGTTTATCTAGTTTTTCTCATGCATGGATTCCACCACATTTTATAGTCCATGTTAACTGATCCATTATTGTCATAATCTTTTTATATCCAATTACCATCATACCCAGTTGCGGATTTAGAAATATATCATCTTCTCCATTCCTTTCTACTTCGACAACCCTATTTATTCAATGGATAACCTTTCTGAACATACATATCATAGATGAATCAACATGGAAATATTAAAATAATATATCATTTAAAATTAAACATATATTTAAAATATATTTTAACATTCTATTAACCTCATCCTAACACCTAAAATTATCAAAACCATGCTAGGATAAAAACTATAAGAACTTGGACTTAAAAATTACATAATCTAGTAAATTATTTTATAATTCAATACTTTATATTCCCAATAGTTATTTCGGATTATAGTGTTTGAAAAAAAGAAATAATTCATAGATATAAACCCATAAAATGATAAAGTGGATATTACTAATACAATATCTATTTCATCTACAATAAAAATTTATAATAAAAACATGAAATCTTTTCACGAAAATTCTTCCCAACATTCATCTTGGATTGTCCTTTTCTCTTACCCATCCTTAATCCCTATGAAAAAATATTTAAAATTTGGGATGAGAAAAAAATCATTTTTAGGGACATAAAAATATGTATATAAATAGTTAATACAAGAGTATTTATAAAATTATGAAATCATTTTCACTAAGACATTCTTCTCACTCAATAAGTATCATATCGTCACTTGGTAAAAACATGAATTTCCCAAAATCATAGAAAACATAACTATTACCATAGAGTTAAATTGATGCATGAGATACATACTTTTATAACCCTCATCGATACGATATGTTTTGTTACCCACCTGGATATATTATAATAGAACCCACATAGAAACCATAGTATGTAACCCTCACAACTACCTTATAGTGTAAGCATCACAATTATACTTGTAGTACACATACGGTCTACCTCTAACATAAAAATAAAAAATGAATTTGTTGGAGATATAGGTTCCATAATTCATCATAAAAAACTCCAAAGAACTATTATCATATGATAAAAATACCTCAATAAAATAAATCCTTTTTAATTTTATGAAAATAAAAATTTGAAAGACGATTCCTAATGTAATGTCCCTTACAAATACAAGATAATTTGTGCACGAATTGATAAAATGATTTGAATATATTTATAAACTATAAATATACATAATAAATCATAATAAACTCAAAATTCATTTCACATATAATCTTGGTACCACATAATCATTTATGTAAAAGCTTAACCCAAAGTGTCGAAATTGGGTTAATAATTCCCTTGCCTTGGGTTCATCTTACTTAAATCATGATCAATCTTCTTGTATAATGTTTTAAAGAGTGTTATTAATATAATAAGGACTATATTATTATTTTTAAATTATTATATGATATTATTATAACATATCACTAATATAAATTAAGGCTATAAACACATTTTGAAACCATGTCTATAAGCCCAAAAACCTTATCTATAAGTTATAGCCACGGTTCAATGGACTGTGTCTGTTAATGGTGTGGTTATAGGTAAAGAATTATATACATAGTTCATAGCAGTGGATAAATCCATATATCCACATTAAAAACAGTGTCTAAAGGCCTATAGAAAAGTGGCTATTGCCCTATTTCTACAGTTTCAAACTACGATAGAACCATAAGACTTGCAAAAACCATTTCCATTGTTTGAAAATGTGGCTACAGGACTTCCAATTTATTAAAAAACCCTAACCCCCCCCCCCCCCCCCCACATCAATAATAACCTCCCACTTCCCCCCTGGACAGACCCCCTCCCCCCTGCACAACCCCTCCACCCTTGCACACCCCCACTCTCTCCATGTTCCGACCCCCCTACACCCCCATGAACAATGATCCCCCTAGAAACTCTCCTGGACACCCCCACCTAGACAACCCCTAGACTCCCCCCACTAAAAACCCCCCTCTACATGCCCCTTGATACCCCCAGGACACTCCCCCTAGAAGCCTCTCTATACACCACCAACTGGACACCCCCTGGACACCCCAAGAACACCCCCCATGGATAACCCTAGACACCACCTAGACATCCCCCGTGTGAGACCCCACGGACACCCCCAACTAGAATCCCCCAGGACACCCCCCCAGAGAAACTCCCCTCTTTTGACACCCCCACTAGACACTCCCTAGACACCCCCTCTGTACACCCCCTAGATACCCCCAATGCACACCCCCATGTACACCCCCTGGACACCCCCTAGAGACCCCCTGGACATCCCCATAGACACCCCCTAGACACCACTCCCCCCTCGACACCCCCTGGACACCCCCACATGACACCCCATGGACCCCCCTCCACCCACAAGACACCCATCCTAGACCCCCCACTGGACTACCCTCAATGGACCCCACTAGACACCAAAAGACACCATGTACCCCTACCCCTTAGACACTAAACTATAGTGACCTGTTAAACAATAATCTAATGGAGATGATCCTAACTTCTCAAATAACCTGTATCGATGAGATTCGTATGCTAGGATAACACGTCATAGAATCATGAAAGTGGACCAATATAAAATTAGAATACATCCTCAATTGTATAACTCATATCAATACATGTTTGAAATAAAAAAAATCTCTACTGAACATACTTAACCAAGGACAATATTCAACTGGTTAATATCCTTACTCAAACGCTAATGGCTCAACCCAAATTGTTATTATGGGACTAAAATAATCATATAGAGGAATTGGATGATTTTTATCCAACCATTGGGGCGAACCGTCATGTTCACCTCCTAGAATTATAAATTTCCTTGCGTATATGCACTAGATACACTTGGAATGAGTGTTATTTCATACCTTAGTCCCACATATAGGAAACTAATGGTTATCCCCTGTGAAATCACCCACAAGAACCATTAAAAGTAAACAAAATTATACATATGATACACCATCAACACATGTAAGATAAAAGTAACATTAAAAGAGTATTTAGTAAAAAAACTTCTAAGACATTGATCCACTCCCCATGGATTTGGGTATCACTCACCACTACAATGGTTATTTCCAAATCAACCAAACTTGAATTTATATCACAATACTAACAGAAGGTATTCAATATTAATTAGTAGTTATACCACTTGGTATCATCACCCGATACTGTAAATACCATAAAATACATAATCCTTAATGATGATTAAACTCACTTCATCCTTAACCATTACCTTCGGAATTTTATATTCACGTCTATCCTGGTTGAATGTCTTAGATGAAAATAAATTACATCTGCTATGTTTTTTTTCTGATTCTATTAATATCATGCTTCTAAAAACTTCATACCAATTAAAGTCATTAAAATCAATAAATGATCTAAAATGAAAAGAAATAAAGAATTCAAAAATACGGATGTTACTTAGACATTACCGTTTGAATCAATTAATCAATCTGCAACAAGGGGGAGAAATGTTTCTTCTGACACCACCACCATGTCAGAGTTCTTATTCAATTTGAGTCTCAGTATTAGAACATTGCCTATCACAAAACACATGAAATAAATTAAAATAAAAAATCAATAACATTTTCACTATATGCACGGACATACCAAATCGATAGAGATATATTCATTTTTATATTCTTCAAGATTAATATAATGCATTTTATCATTGGCCAATTCATTAATAAAATCGAGGTTATTCCTGTAGAAAACTAATGTACATGATGGGAGGAATTCATAAGGTCAAAAAAATTAATCACACAATTAAGAAGATATTGTAAATTGTAGGAGAATCGAAATCTTTGGAAATAGATAAAGTGGGACAAGAGGGGTTTATAGATGGTGAAGAAACCCCCACTAGACACCCCCCCTCTAGACTCCCATCTGGATAGCCCACCTGGACAACCCCCTCCCCCAAAAACCCCTTCCCCTACACACTACCCCCTCCCCACCCCCCAAGATAGTCGCCCTCCCCCACCCCTACACACCCACAATTCATGCCCTCTTCCCTACCCCCACCCCTCCCCCTACACCCCAGCCCCTGCAGACCCCCATCCCACTTCACCCCTACCCCTAAATACCCCCTTACTCCCCTCTTGGACATCAATCCCTAGACTACCCCTATGCCCCTAAGGAACCCCTGGATCATCCCCCCCCCCTACAGACTCCCTTTCTCCACCTGTACAACCCATCCCTCTTTGACACCCCACCGAGACAGCCCCCCCCCCCCCTCACACAAAAATATCCCCCAAATCGGGATAGAATGAAAAGATGGAACCAAAACAGTAAGGTAAAATAGGTTTAATATAGTCTCATACCTCTTAAAAGTAACAATATTACACCCTTTTGAATGAAAATTCATTGTTAACATGCATTAATTCAATATTTCGAGTAAAACATGTAGAAAAAAAATCAAAACAAATTATTTTTAGTGGGATAAGAGACAAATATAGTGAACATTTAAGATTAAATCACCACTAATGTTTTTTTAATATTAACTGTCTACACTCATTGATTAATATTTATCATATTTTCAACAAAAATTATGAAATAAAAATTTCACAATAAACTAAATCATACATTAAAAGTAAATACTCAGAATGTTTTACCATAAGAAAGATTATTTTCAATAAATATCATAAATGGATTAAGTTTAATAACTTCAGCATGAAATATATTCTACAGTTTAAGCACAAAAACTATACAAGCATAACATCCTAAATTCAGGAATTTCAAAAAAGATACAATAATTGGAAGCATGAATAGATTTTTCTATACAAGTAAAAACAAAATTATGTACTCCCATGTAAAGATATTATGTAGTTTTCTTCTTTTAAATGATCTAACCATTATCTTATATTTTTTCCTCAATCTAGAAATTCTCATATAATTACCTAAAAATAGACAAAATCATCTTCATATTCAGGCATATAAGTTCAGAAAAAATAAAATAAGGACTATAGTGATAAAGAAGTGTCCAAGATACTCCAATTCAAAGGTGTTTGTTGAAGTGCGTGATGGGAAGGATGAATTCATTTCCTATACTCAATTGTATACCATGTAAAAGTTTCTAATAATTCAAAAGAATAATAATTATGTGAGCCAAATATATTTTGGGATTCAAAAAATCTGGACAAGAACACATAAAATAGATAAAATTATGTGTTAATAGAATAAAATAATTGAAATTATCTAAACAATCCAATTATCGCCAAACAAGAATGCATAATCCTTATACACTTTCTCAAACTATATATATATCATCTTCTAGTTTACTGAATTATGAAATAGTTCAACAGTAACTCCCACACTTGTATTTCTTGTGTAGTTTCATTTATTCCTCACACATTACCAAGAGTAAAACACATTTATTTCCATTCTTCTGTAAGAAATAAATTAAAATTTTGAAGATAAAAAAAATTATGACTGAAGATATTACATAGGTAACTCCAATATAATATTATACATATAATATTAAAAAATAAAACTATATAAGTTGGAAAAATATATTTTATATAATATATAATTACAAGCCGTATTAGAAAAAAATTCCAAAAAATAATGGAAGCTAAAATCTAATTCAATCTATATTTTACCATTAATAGAAACCTTATATATTTTATCATCAAAATAATCCTTAAAAAAGATAATGAATAAAGAAAACATCATTGGAAATGTTAAGAACCAATAACTGCAAAACTCTGAGGTCTTGTCCTGGAAAATCACATCTCCAATAAATTTTACCTAAGCCATAACTTAAAAATATACTATATTTTTCATTTTATTCTTTTCTTCCTTCCCAGTAAAAAATTATTCATCAAGAAATCTGTAAAAACTCAACCATATTCATTCACTCAATGACCTATGTTGTATGATTTAAGAAGGAGAACATTTTACTGCATGGTTTTTCAACCTCTATCCCATAGGAGGGCTTCCATATAGTAAAAGTTGAGAAAAATACCTCTAAATAAATAATTAATCCCTAAATGTTTTTAAATACAAAAAAAATCTTATCAACCAAAATAATGCACCACATTAAAGGTCACTTAAAAGTAAAAGTAATTGACATTGCTTAAAATATTTTTCAATGTGACATGATGTATTTTAAGTCTTCATTATTAATATTCTAAAAAATTTAATAAGATATCATGAATGTTAAAAAATTATAACATCCAATTGATTTTGATATAATATCAGATAATTTATTTCATATTGATGCATGGTTGTTGTTGTTAATTTCACATAATTTAAAAGAAACATAATTGATTTTGAAACAAATAAAAATAAAAAAACGTTTTCATATTAAAAATATTTTGCAGAGACAATATAGAAAAAAAAATCTAGAGTTAAAATTTATATGTGAATATGTAATAAATAGGGTCCAATGTAGGGCGGTCAATAAGTGAAAATTACAGTTATGCATACATATGTTTTTTTAATCAATGTGCATGTACATGCATAGGTAAATTCAAACAATTTATGGATACCAAATGAAATTTATTAATGTTGAAGGGGCATGGGATGTGTGGGAGATTTAAATTGCATACTACATATAATTTAATATATGTGTATAGGTGTGTGTTCCATCTAACAATGTATTTATACCTTATTCGTGAATTTCTATCTAATTTAAAAAAATCACATATTGTGTATATGTTGTATAAACATGTACACATACAATAGATGAGTCATAATAGAAAATATGTGATCATTAAAAGTAAAAGATAGGTTATAAACCTTTACACATAAAATAGATGTTTCTTAAACCCGTACACATACAAAAATACATATGTTAACATTAAATCATATAGAATAGTAGATGATTCACGGTAGATTCTCTAATGTCAGAGTGGTTAGAATGAATATGCATGGGTTAAAATAAGAATAACATATTAGTTACACTTTGATTTTATCAAGGCTATTCCAAGGGGAAAATCTAAAAACTTTTGTAAACGATGTCCAACACAAAATGTAAAAACCCGAACTTTTGTATAATATTTGTTTCCGAAATTTATGTGTTATTTCAATTTATAATCCAAAAACTATATCCATTAATTAATGAAGTTATACTGTTTGTTTTTGACTATTATATGACCGTTGGTCAATTTGAGTATTTGAAACTAAACTCTTAATGTTGCAATTATTGGTTATAAATACAAGTGATCTTGGTTATTTAATAAGGAAAAAATATTGGATGGCCTCATCTAGTAGACTCGGGTCATACAAAACCCATCTGTTAAAACATGGGAAGGAGGTAGCATCTCTGGGATTGGCTCTGGGCCAAGCCCATGCTGAGCTATAACATGTGAAGCTTGAATGGAATTGACTAAGGAAAAAAAGTTCACACTGATAGAAATCCCCACTCGGGAAATTTTGTTCGAGCCGCCCCATGATTCTATCACCATAGCACACCTTACACATAGTTCCTATGTATGTGTTATAAAGAGCTATGTAATGAGGCCGTGGATACTTTTTTTAATACAATGGTATAAATAAAATTGTTATTTCTTATTATGGAAAAAAAATTATTTTAAAATGTCCGGATAATCATAGGTTGAACTTTTTAAAAAGGCTTTTAAAGTGGATTTAAAAGAGTTTTTTATGTTTTCATGTATTTTGTTCCTAATTTAAATGACACTAGTCTTTAATGGTCCTCTATTTCTAAAATGTAATGGAATGTTATGTAACAAAAATGTCGGATTCCATAGTTGGTCTCAAAAAAGGTTTAGTTATCTGTGGAAATTAGGCTATGAAATCATTAGGAATAACCATATAGAAATGTTTGAATAAGAGATTACTTCCAGTTTGTTTTAGTATGGAGTAAGTGGTTTATCCAGAGAAAACATACCTGTCTAGATAGGAGTTGGTATAGGTTTCTCTGGCTTGGATGTACGTTGGTGTCAAAATATGATAAGGAGTATTGAGTTTGACGTGGGGTATCCGGGTACACCTCAATAGTCCTTGCTACACTATTGGTTAAGACACTCCCTAGAGATATGATTGGATAATAATAAGCTATTTATGAATCATTATGAAGAATTTTTATATAAATTGAACTATTTAAAGAATGGTGTTTTTAGAAATAAAATATTTTATAGTTAAAATATTCATAAATGAAATAATCTTTTTCACTAAAGTTTTATTCTTTTACAAAATAATGGGCAATAGGAGGAACAATTCAAATGGTGACTACAATGGACTATGCGCTGAAAGCCCTTCGATGGATGCCAGAATGAAAACTGTGATATGAATAATGAACCAAAAAACTCATGTTATGGGAAAGAACATGAATCAACCAGAGAGACTGATTTAACCGCGAATGGAACAACATTCTATGGGGAAAAAAATTTCTTTAATGACCACTATCCTTTAGTGGATTTTCTAACCCTTTTATTGTTGAACAGTGGACTAGATCTATAAATAAGATCTTTCCTATGCTCCAGTGTTCTGAACAAGAGAAGGTTACCATGGCTCTTTAATGCTTAGAGGGATAAGCAGACCAGAGGTAGGAATTGATTAAAAATATAAGGCCAAGAGTGGATTTTGAATCTATGGAGTGAGAAGAGTTTATAGGGATATTCTTCAACAAGAATTTCCCATGATCAATGAGAATAAGAATAAAGAAGTAGTTTCTCAAGCAGAAGGATAAGTATAATGAATCTGTGGAAAGTTATGAAATGAAATTCACTAGGCTTTCACATTACACCTCTATATTTGTCATGGATCCACATAGTATGGTCGATAGATTCTTCAGTGGACTAAGACCTCATCTATGGATAAATCTATCCAACCGAGATTATGATAGCTATGATGATATCATGCGAAGTGTGATGAAAGTCAAACTGGTGTTTGGTGGGATATAATGGTCTCATAAATCAAATGAAATAAAATTTCAATGGAAATAGGCATAGAGAGGAGTTTGGATCCGGGAAGTGGAGGTAAGAAACTACAACCTCCCACATGTAATAAATATGGGAATAATCATTTGGGGAACTTACTTCTTAGGAGTAGGATGTGATTCAAGTGTGATAGAGATGGCCACATTGTGTGGAATTTTTTTAGTGATGTGTAGCCACAACATCCCAACATTAACGACAAAGGGATAATGTTACAGGACCTACCTGATGTCCAGTGCTATAAGTGTGTGCATCTTGGGCAGTTTTTAAATCACTATCCAAATCCAAGGGTAGTGGAGAGGAATCACCATCAACTACAGAAATGACCAAGGGAACAATATCATTACTTTTCAATGCTAAAAGCCAAAGTTAAAGTTGAAAATGATGTAGAGGAAGGTAATATTATTGTTCTCTCAAATCTAGAATATACATTGATTGATTCTGGTTCTACTCATTCCCTTATTTCCTCTATGTTAGCAATGAATTTAGAATCTACCCTAGATTTTCTAAAAGTATAGTTATCAGTCAAGACTCCTGTTGGGATTATCAATGCATTGTCAGTTTTTTAAAACTACGGTATTTACATTAGTGGTCACAATATTATGAAAAATATAGTAGTAATTCCCATGTTGAAATTCTACATTATACCAGGGATTGATTTTCTCACAAAGTATAATGATAAAATCAAATACCGATGTAAGGAAATATCAGATGTCGTGAATAAAAAAACTATAGTTATCTTCCATGGAAAGATATCTCAACCAGATATTTATCAACAGAAACATCTTATATCATTCTTTATGGAGTGTATTGGTTATGAAGAAGAAGTAAATGAGAGTTTGAGGATAGAAAATGTCCCCATCATCTACGAATACATTGACGTATTTCATGAGGAGTTATCCGGACCTCCCTTATAATGAGGGGTAGAGTTCTCTATTGAACTCGTACCTGGATCCCATCCAATATCAAAGACCCCATATAGGATGGAAAATGTGGAGATAGTGGAGTTAATGAAATAACTACAAGATCTTTTTTATAATGGCTTTATCTGACCAAGTGTGTTACCTTGGGGAGCTCTAGTTCTCTATGTGAAGAAGAAGGACGGATCGATGCAGATTTTCATTGATTATAGAGAACTGAATGGGGTCATAGTGCAGAACAAATACCCTCTTCCAAGAATTGATGTCTTATTTAACCAACTTCGTGGGGCTCAATTCTTCTCTAAGATTTATCGTCTATATGTTTATCTTCAATTGAGGGTGATGAAATAAAATATTCTGGAAACTGACTTTCAAACAAGAAATGTGAATTTTGAGTTTGTTGTTATTCCCTTCAGACTAACTAATTTACATGAATATTTTATGGATTTGATGAATAGATTCTATAAATACTACCTTGATAAATGTGTGGTAGTGTTTATTGATGATATTTTGATATATTCTAAAATTCTTGAGAATCATGAGGATCATCTAAGGGTTAATTTTCAAAATCTATGGAAGGAGAGAATTTTGTGGAAGATCAAAAAATTTGAATTATGGTTAAAAAATGTTGCTTTCATGGGGGCTCATTGTTTCCCATTATGGAATCACAGTTGACCCTTCAAAGAAAAAAGTTGTAGAGGAGTGGACTCACCCTATAACAATAAATGCAATTCATATATTCCTTGGATTAGAAAGATATTATAGGAGGTTTGTGAAAATCATTTCATGACTTTCTAATCCATTAACTATGTTTACTAAAAAGGGGTAAAGTTAATCTAGAAAAAGGATTGAGAGGAATGTTTCCACAAGTGGAAGGAGTTATTGGTTATTGCACCCATGTTAAATCTTCCCTCAAGTAGATAAGGATTAGTTATTTTAGAGATGCATCTCTGAAAGGGCATGGGTGTCCCCCCATGAAAAATGAAAATGTCATTTCTTATGAAGCTTTATAGTTGAAGTCTCATGAGAAGAATTATCCTACGCATGACCTGGAGTAGGTTGTGACATTTTTTATCTGAAGATATGGAGGCGGTATCTATATGGGGAGAAATTTGATATATCAACAGATCATTAAATTGTGAAGTATATTTTCACACAAAATTAATTGAACATCGGACCCAGAAGATGGTTGGAAGTTCTCAAAGTCTATGATTGTTCAATTAATTATCTTCCTGGAAGAGAAAACAAAGTTGCTGATGTATTAAGAAAGAAATACTCAACTATTCCTTCCATGTTGTGGATTAAAAGATAACCATTAATCAATGACATAGTAAAACAATTCATGTGAATTATAATCTATGGGACATCATTAACCCTATCTGAAATGATTTCACAACTGTCATTACTGCTGATTATCAGGACAGCTCATAAAGAAGAACCTTTATTATAGAAGATATTTGAGGTTGTGAAGTATGGGATGTTTCTTGAGATCAATATTTTTCAAGATTTTTTACTAAAATTTTGTACAAGACTTTATGATACATCGATTCTAGAAATAAAGAAGTAGTTGATGGATGAAGCCCAAAGCTCAACTTTCTCTAAACATCCTGCAAGCTCAGAAATGTATAGGGAACTTTGTGGTCATTACTGGTGGGATAATGTGAAATGGGAAATTTTTGTCTACACTTCAATGTTCTTGGTATTCCAGCAAGTGAAGGTATAAATACAACATCCTAATGCGGTATTTAAACCACTACACATACCATCATGGAAGTGGGACAATATCACTATGGACTTCATCACTAGTCTCCTTAGAACATCCCTTGCAAATAATTTGATATGGGTTATTGTGGACGTTATCACCAAAAATTCCCATTTTATCTCTATTCAGGAAGATTTATCTCTTGGTAAATTTTCCAAGATTAACGTGAAGGAAGTGGTAAGGATTTGGGGAGTTCCAATTTCTATTGTACCTGATTGTGATCCATGGTTCGCATCAAAATTTTAGAAAATACATCTACATGCTATTAGAACTGAATTGAATTTCAGTACAGCCTATCACCCCTAAATAGATGTCCAATCTGACTATTCAAACACTCAATGACATGTTGATAACATGATCAATGGAATGTAAAGGAGGATGGAACCAACATCTCCCTTTAGTTGATCTTTCTTACAACAACTTCTTCCACTCATGAAATCAAATGTCACCATTTGAATATCGATATGTTAAGAGATGTATAACATCTTGTTGTTGGCATTAAGCTAGTGAGAGAATGATTATTGTGTTTGATCTTGTTCAATAGATGTCTGAAAACATATACGCCTTCGAAAACCTCACTACTGCAGCTCAGAGTTGGAAAAAGAGCTATGAAGACTACCGCTAAAGGGACTTGGATTATGATGTTGGTGACAAAGTATATCTTTGAATATCAGTTTGTATGAGAGTCACGAGGTTTGGGAATAAAATGATGCTTAGCCATAGGTACATTGGCCCCTATGAAATCCTTGATAATGTAGGAGAAGTGGCATATTTTCTTGCACTTCCTCAAAATATAGAACAATTTCATGATGTCTTCCATGTATCCCCCTAGAGGAAATATATACCTGACCATTAAAATGTACTAAATCCACAGCTATTACAATTGGAACCTGACCTCTCTTATGAGGAGTATCCGGGGGAAATCTTGGATCATAGAGACAAGGTTCTACACACCAAGACTACACGCCTTATTAAGGTGTTGTGGAAGAACCACAAATGCGAAGAAGCCATGTTAGAACCAGATGAGTCTATGAGGTAGAAGTACCCACACATTTTCTCTTCTGGGGGTATGAGTTAATATTTCGGGGATGAAATTTCTTAATGGGGGAAGAATGTAACAACCAAAACATTTGAATAATATTTGTTTCCTAAATTTGTGTGTTTTTTCATTTTATACTCCACAAACATGTATCATTTAATCAATGAAGTGTTACTGTAGGGTTTTCACTATTATTTGAATGTTAGAAACTAATTTTTTAATGCGACAATTATTTTTTATAAATACAAGTGATATTGGTTAATTAATACAGAAAGAAGTGTTGATGGCATCATCTAGTAGACTCGTGCCGTAAGAAAACCATCTCTCAGAGATTAGGAATGAGTTAGCATCTATAAGATTTGATATGGATAAAAACAAATCTATGCTTCAACATGTGAAGCGTGAATGGAATAACCTAAGATAGATTTTAAAGATGATAGAAATCAACACTCGGGCAATATTGTCTCAACCTCCCTAGGATTCTATCACCATAGCAAACCTTACACATAGGTACTATGCATGTGTTATAAGGGGGCTGTGTAATGAGGGATTAGATACTTTTTGTATTTCCTTGTTATATAAAATATTTTTATTTCTTATTATGGTAAATGTTTTGATTTTCAAATTTCCATATTAATATAGGATGAACATTTCAAGAGGCATTTCAAGGGGGTTTAATAGAGTGTTTTATTATTTAATTTATTTTGATCATGATTTCCAAGACAGTAGAAATTAAATGTGATATGTTTGTTAAATGTAATGGAATCCTATGTAACAAAAATGTGGGATTACATATGAAACCACCAAATTGATCACGTCAAATGAATTGGTACTCAATACCAGGATAATATATTTTGTGCATGAAAATAATGAAGATAATATTAAGGCTTTAATGTGTAAAATATTAAACTGTGATGATTTTTCATTGTTATAATGAATTATAAAAATATTAAACCATAGGAGGAAGATAAATCCTAAAGAATAATAAAAATTTAAATAGACACCAATATGTAAATGTCCCTGAATGTAGAGATTAATTTATTCATGAGAAAAAATATATTATGTCTAAATCATGGGAAGAACTAAATGGTCTATACTAATCTAATGGTGATTGTGCGAAAGATGAATGAAACGTAATCATGGGATGAAATTGTTGTCTAATATTTCTAGAGTATAAATAATTCAATATTTTATATTCTTTTTATATTAGAATATTGAACTACTGATTAGAAATAGCTTATTTACAAATAGTGAATACTCTATGGAAAAAATTAGATGAAATTAAAGGTAATTGAAAAATAAAATTTCTATTAAATAATTTAAATTATATCAATTTTTAAATATCATGGTTTATCCAAAGATTATTTTTTGGTTTAGCCTATAATTAAGAAAATGTAAGGCCACATATGGAGACATATAAAATACTAGACAAAACATGATATGAAATAATATCATAATTTATTTATTAAATTTATATGTTAACTAAATTTCATGAAATATAATGTTATGAAATAATATCGTAAAATAAATTGAAGACAATTAATAAACTATTTGTCATTATACATAAAAAATTTAAGAAACTAACTTTTTTATGAAATTAAAAAATATCAATACAATTTATTATAATTTATAAAGATTCAAACATTTTCCTTCATATAGATTAGCCTTTAGAAAATCCTTTTATGCTAGATGATTATCAGCAGTGAAAACCATTGAGGTTTCTCATGGTCTCTTAGATCCATAGATGTTGCAGACACGTGCTTACAAGAATTCATTGTCTTATGAAATCAACCCATGAAAGTATTAAATAAAATCTTAGAAAACACATGGATATAGAATAATGAAAAATTTAATCATAACCAATGCTTTTAAGATATTTTTCTTTAAAATATAAAATAACATCAAAGTAAAAGGAAACATGTCGTGAATTTGTACTCAATATAAACCAAGTAATAAAAAAAGACAATAATATATCATTAAAAGTACCAATAACCACTGAATTAACATTGATAAGTTTCAATGAATGTTATCATTCCTAAAAAGATCACCAAAAAACATAAATCACATAAAGATCAGTATATGTGGTCACCTTAAAATACATAGAAAAATAATAACAACAATTACTCACCGGCCACATTATCAGAACCAATCTAACAAATAAATGAAAGGCATAGATGTTTGAATTATCCATAATAGAGTAAACCAATCCAACACTGATTAACATGCATCATACAATGAAAAATCATAAAAACTGTTCACAAACACCAATCAAAATTCTGCTTGATTCTTAATCAAAACCAACTGCATGGTATGGGAAAATAGAAAATAACAGGTCATGTAGACCATTGATTGTGAGGGATGGTTAATGAACCATGGTTGATGAAGAGAAAATTCCTAGGCATCGTTTATAGTTCATAAAATATCAATATCAATGATTTCCCCAAATTCATCTTTTTAAGATATGGACTATGAAAAAATTACATAAAGAGTATGTGGAAGCAGTTTGGCTGAACTGTGATGTTTTAGCCTCTTACAATACATGACACCCAATAGATGGTGAATTGGAAAGTATATTTTTTTTTGTAACTTGATATGTTAAGTAAGGATGAATGAAAACCTCTTCCTATATTTATTTGTCCGCAATAGATGTTTTTTATGATACTTCGACATCTCAAGAAGCTTGCACCATTCTTTTCCCTGGTAGATTAAGATATTTAGTTCTCTTCATTATTTTCAGTATATAAATCATATAATCCCTTAAATACAATACAGATAATATAAATAAATGAACAAGGTAATAATTAAACCTTATATTTACTTTAATTATTATGATATCTGGACCTGGAAAAAATGCATGAATAAAATGAGGAACCCAAAACCAATCTTATTTTTTCTATTATGACAAAAAAGGAGTGGATACCTGGAAATGTTCATAGTTGAGCGGCATGATAATAACATTGTGTTTATAATCATTTTACATTATCATTCCATTAATATCGAATGATGTATCATTGAAATACACATCTTGTAGTGTAGGCATAATGTCAGGATGCTTGAATATGAAGTCATTGCAAACCTTTAAGATGTAATTGAGCCCACTTCGAATGCCAAATAAAAAAAGGAACATAATTATAAAATATAGTATTAGAAGCCGATGAAACAAAAAACAATTACTCATTAGGGAAGAAGAGTGTGAAAGAGGGTTCTAGTAGAGATAAGAATGTGAGGATAAATGGATCGAGGAGAAGGGGTGATAGAAAGAAAACGAAGGGGAGGTCAACAAGACAAACCCTGGGATGGAATAGCATTGATGTGGTGGGTATGAAAAGGTGAGTATGAAAGGATAGTTGATGAACGCACACCTGAGAAGAAATGAGTTTTGTGTAATAAATTCCATTGGTTCTAAATGGTGGAAATGAATAGTGAATTGGCATGCCAACGATTGATTTCAGTTTATTGTTTTAGGGTTTTCTGGGTATCGTGTTGGGGGAGGGTTTCAAACAAAAATAAAAATTGGATGGGTTGGGTGTGTCAGGGCCGTGATGGCAGGAAGGTTGGCGGGTTGTGTCGGAGCCATGATGGAGGGGAGGTGGGCTGGGTGTGCCAGATCCACGATAGAACCACGATGGAGGGGAGGTGGTGAGGGATGAGGGGTAGGGGAATTACAAGGTTAGAGGTGGAAGAATCGTGGGGGATAGAGATGTTGTTAAAGTGGGGGAGAAGTAACCATGGGGGTTTGAGGTTAGGGCCACAAATTTCATTTGGGTCATAGATTTTAAGAGGGATAGAGCCACCGATTTTAAATAGTGTGGCTATAAATCTGTTGCTATAGACCAATTTTCTAGATGTTTATTTCCACCCATTTAGTAATAATATATTTTTATTTTCATTCTTTCAATTTTGTTGATTTCATGGCTTCCATTATTAGTTCCTTATAGATTATCTTATCGAATAGATGACCAACTAAAAAATTAGAATGAAATAGTGTTAATATGTTCCCATAATTTAAAATGATTCCATATATCATTTTTTATTATATTACTATGAATAATTAGAGTAATAATTTAATTATAAATATTAAATTTATTGTTGTGTGTTTTATGATAATCACATATATATATCATTTTATTCGATATCATGTTAATATATTTGATCCTTAATATTAAATAACAATTAATATGTATAAGAAATATGATTTATCCATAATATTAGTTTTTTGACCTACCATAAAGGTGATAATGAAAAATGAAAGTGTATCATCCATGATGGCCATAAATTGACACATTATAAATGATTTTATCAATTTTTTAATAAATGGGAGATGAGTGGAAGTTTGATAATAAATTTTTCAATCAACATGATGAAATTATAGTATATATAAGATAATTTATTTATCATGAAACTTGGATAAAGATAAGTTAATAGAGTAAAAGAAAATAAATATAATTGAATAGAATAAAAAATAAAATGAATGAATATTTTACCTCTCGAAATATCTTCTATGAGACCCTCTTTAAGCCCATTAATTTTATCTTTTTGGTCATACCAAAAAGTCTCTCATGTGGGGAATATTATTGAGATGTAAAATGGGTAAAAAATAAAAAATATTCAAGGTGTTGATGTCTTATGAGAAGAGGTGGTGTGGGGTGTTATTTATAGTGGTGGGTGGGGGTGTTTTGTCATTTTATACTCATTATTTTATTAATTTGGCATAAAAATATGAATATCTTGGTAATTACAACAAATATATTAACATAATGAAGTATTATTCTAGATTATGGTTCTTACAGGAGCGATTACTGAATGAATATTTTATATAACTTATAACATATATATATACCGTAAAAAATTGTATTTTACTGTACTACAAAATTTCAAGTATTTTTGAGAAATCCTAAAAATTCTCTATAGAAATTCCACAAAATCTATAATATAAAAATGAGATCTCTTTTTTATAATACTTTTCCAATTATGAGATATTAAATTTATAATTAAAATCATAATTTATTCTAGAAATACCAATTTTATAACTATAAAAATTTTATATCACCATGAAAAATTAATTAAGGTCTCATAAAATTATCATAAAATCATTGAAAAACAATATATTTATTTATGAATCTATTTTTTGAAAATATATTTTCATTGAAATAATTATATAAATTACAAAATTTTAATTAAATATTTATGACTTGCAAAAATACAAACACATAATTTATCTTTTCTAAAACATTTCCATATTTATTACATAATAAAAATATATTATGATTACACTTATATTATACATAAATTTTATTTATTCTCTAATAGAAAGGTTAATATTAGATTGTCTAGATTACTATTCTTAATGGGTATGTTACTATTCCTTATTATCATGTTACTATTCTTAAGGCCATGTTACTATTCCATTAGTATAAATTTTTTAATTTCTCTAAATTCCAATTATTTCATTCTACCATTATAATGTTTTTAACAATTTAATTATAGAATGAAAAAAAATATATTATTATATATACCTTTGTTGTTCCAGTAATATGGGACCCACGTATAAGACTATTTCCTATGAATTCCTCATATAACGAAAGATTGATTTAATTAATGAAAAATTAGATTTATTGAAAAATATCCATATTGAGTATTAAATAAATATATAAAATTATTTCACAAATCCATCAATTAACCCCAAAATTAAAACACCATACATAGAAATGATATAAAATTTAATCAATAATCATTTCCATGATAAGTAATATAGATATTTAAGGAAAATTTTATGTTCAATTATAAATAGATTTTTAATGTTCCATGGAAAATTTAATGACAAAAAAATAATCAAGGGCATGATTTTAATAATTGATATAGTCAAACTGATCATAAACCATAGAATAAAAGACTATGGATGGTATTATCAAAATATAACCCTTGTGGATTATGGTTTAAATAAATGGGTTTTTCTATTTGTGAATACAAATACCATATAAATATTATTGTTGAAACAATGAGAAAAAAACAATTTCAATAAAAAATTATATTAAAAAAACTAGAGATTATAAAAATATAAGAAAAATCATTTTTTTTAAAAGATACTTTTAAACTTGAAAATGAGACTTCAAAAAAATTATTTATTATGAGGGATGTAAATATAATATTTGTTATAAATGTTCAAATAAATATTCCATTCAATTTTTTTAAGAATTAATCAAAACATTCTATTGTTTTGAAAATGAAGAGAAGATTGAATTTAAAATATTTTTAAAAATATAATACAGGGATAAAATTTAATTTTAATATAAAAGGATAATATTAAAAACATTCTCTAATAAATTATTGAAAAATAATAATTTTTCAGAAAAATGATTTTTGACCAAATAGTGAAGTGTGGGTTCATTTCATACATTTAATTTATTAATTTAACATCCAAAGAGTGTAAAATGGTACTATTAATCGAAGATTTCATGGTTAAAAAATGGAGAAGAAAATGAAATGGTATTATAAAAAAATTAGATATAAATTTTCTTAAATTTAATTTATTGCTTAGAAAATCTTCATTAAAATGAGGATGTGAATGAAACCCTTACAATGACCCAATACTCAAAATAAGGATTAATTAAGGGATTAATTAGGTGTATCATATATAAATCCACTAAAATAAATTTGAAATACAACATCGAATAGTCAAAATAAATTTCAAAAAAACATGGATTATAAAAAATAATAGATAAGTAATCTAACCCTTTATAATGAAATTGAGTTAAGAAACACTTACCATGTGGTAATATTCAACTCAAATCACAAGGAATGAAATATTTTTTATATTAAAAAATTATAATATGAATTTTGAAGGATTCATGAAATAAATTGTAAAAGTTGTTATATATACAATGTATATTAAAATTTAGTATCATAATTTTATAGTATGCCTCAACGAAATGAAATTGAGTCAAACTCCCTTGCAATTAAAGATGTTTCTCAATAAATACATATTAGAAGAGAGATCTCGAGAATTTGAATCTCAAATATAAAGGATAATAATAATAATTTATTCCAAATAATCATTTGATACTCTGTAAACCATTTAGAAGAAATTAGGTTCCTATAAAAGTAGGTTTCTTGAATTATGAAATTTTGAGATGAAAACCATTGCCTCACATTCGATTTTTTATTCTCACATAACCTCTAATATAAAGGTTCTAAAGTTTTTCTAAATTTATAAAATAAAATATTTATATTTATAATGGAATATACTATCCTTATATAACATTTTATAACCTATTTGTTAATAAAATTTTATTATTTATATTGTATTGAGTCATAACTACATCACTTCTCCAAGCATGTGTTATAATGGAAGCTCTGGTTTTCATTAAAATCATATATATACATCATCTAAATAATTATATTAATTTTATAAACTTAAAATAAACTCTTTAGACTTATCATAAGAATCATTCATGATCATTGCACATGGATAATATATAAATTGTTTTCACGGAAATGGTAGGTCATACATATGAACAACAGATGATATCATTCCCTTAATGGGTAAAATCATAAATAAGTAGATTTTATGTTAATTTTTAATATTTAATACCATATGACATTCCTCATGTTTAGTTATTACATCCCTAATTGTTTTCATCCCTGAGATTCAAAAATGAAAAATAAATTACATCGGTTAATGGGGCAGTATTCCACTATACACATGACCAATGTATGTGTATATAATTTAATGGAGGTGGATGTGGATAAATAATATTACTTAAATATAATAACATATCATTATATGGTAGTTTCTGGAGTTATTATATTGTATATTTTTAGCCATAATTTAAGGTTATAAAAATTGAAATAAAAAAGGGAGCTTTGTTAAGATGATTACATTATCTTAAAGAATAATTTTCTTTATAATATTTTGAAGGGTTTCTATGTGAAATTTTGGATGGATGTTTCTTATCCAAAGTCCATGACAGTTATGAAGAAGTTTGGGTATAGGGGTTCATATTAAAATTATGGATGATTTCATGTGATTTAAATACCAAAATCATCCCAATTATTGGGTGTCAAATCTCATCCCATGTTACTCAAAAATTAATTAGTAATGGTGTGTTGGAAATAATTGTTTTATCAAAACCACCACCATAAATAGATATCTTTTTATAAAAAAAATTTACTCACTTACCCTTTAGTATTACTTACATTTAAAAAATTTATTTTTACGATGGAATTTTTTTTTAAAACAGACATAATTGATCAATTAATTAAAAAATAAAATGATACTTAATATATAATATGGGTCTAATAATTATTAGCAAAAAATAATATTTATTAGTTAGAGATTTTATATTTTTGGAAAATTAATTTTAATACATGTTATTGTAAATCGCAAAATATTGTTTATACCTTCATCATTGTGGAATGTTTTACTATATTTACTAATAATTATTACCAAAAATTATGTTTCACCTGTAATATGTCATAAATTAATCTTATTATATATATTAATCCATTTAATGGTGTTTAATTTAAAACATTAGTATAATTTAATAGCAAATTGATCCTTTAAATCTTAATGAAAACATGGTTGTCAAGGAATATAATTTTCAAGTAAATGATGACCTTATATTAACTATATGACTAGTGAAAATAAATTATTTTTATTTAAATCAATTAATTTAGATATATAATATTTTAATTTAATTTTAATACTTCATTATTAGTTGTTATATTTATAAATTAACATGGTGAAACATTATAAAGTATATTAATATTTTTATAAAAATGTTTTTAAAAAATGAAATAAAGTTATATAAAAATCCATTGAATTAATGGTTCTAACATAATTAAATATATTAAATATAAAAAAACTATTGTTACATTTAAATTAAATTCAATAGAAAATAGGACTATTAATTTATTTCATTTATTGCAAAAATGGTTAGTTTTACCAAAATATGTTTTCTTTATTCCCTTATTAATTAAACCCTTAATAAATAATAAAATATTCTCATTAGGATAATTTTTATATTATTATTGAAACAAATAAAATTTCATAAAATTAAATTGGAAAATGATATATAAATTATCTATAATTCCCATAAAATGATTAGTAAGCCAATTTTTTAAGAAAATGTAATTTGAAGCCTTTAATTAATTTTACATAAACTAGAGAGATTATATAATAATAATTTATCAATAAATTACAATTTATTGGGGATTATATATAAATATATCTTAATTTTAATAATTATATAAAACCAAAATATTTTATGAAAAAAGTTCAGATAAATTTAATGTTATTAAAGGCTTCTGTTACATACAAGATCAAATTCAAATGAACCACATTATTATATAAAATTATAGTTCTCTTGGAGATATTAGACTAGTGGGTATGAATATAAATAAATAAATTATGAAATATATATATGGTTACATATGTATAAATTGTAATACAGATAGGTTTTTATTATTATTATCTTCAAATACATTAAATTGCACCATTAGTTTGTGGTAAACAGAATTGTGTGTTATAAATACCATGATATACTATTAAACTATTATTATCAACAATATTTTCTATTTGATGGTTTTCATATTACTAAATAAAATTTTAAAATATCTTTTTATACATGAATAAATTAAATTAATAATTTATCAATTAATTAAAAATAATTATAAAATAACTTAAAAATAAAGGACATGATTTTTCTGATAAAAATTATGTACAATTTATTTTTATCCTAGTAAACTAATATTAAAACTATATATTAATTATTTTGATTAAATTTCTATATTATTAATTAAAATAAATTTTTGAACATTCATCTTATATTTTTTTAATATGCGTATAATGATATAAAATACAATATCATGATTCAAATAGTATTTCCATAAATAGTTTTCTTCCTCAAATTTTATTCATTTAAAATAAAATTAATTTTTTTCCTTTTATAGTTAGTGAATTAGAAAAAAAATAACTCTATATTTAAAATTAGGATATTCAAATTTTATTTATATTCCCCTTGTATTTTTCTTCAATATGTATGGTAACCGTGTTAAAATTTATCACCTCAGTAAAGGGTAAATTGGGTTATTATAGACAAATTATTAGTGGTGATTCAATAATATTTCATTATAATTTTCATTTTATGAATTAATTTGATCAATGTCATCTTATAATATAAATATATCAATTTAATGGAATTTTTTTTGAAAATTATCAATATAATATTTAATTCAAGGGAAGTAACAAAATATGACTCTATTTTGTTTAAATATTTGTTATGTTTCTAAATAATGAAATAAATAAAGATATGAGTGAATGTAAGATTGTATTTTTATCATAATGAAATTATTTTCTATATATAAATTTATTTCCATTTTTGTGATTATATAATGACCTTAATTCATTATTCAACAAAGATGAATCATTTCTCCATTTAATAAAAATATACTAAATGATTTTAAAAATATTACAAGTATTTAAATATGAATTATTTAATGTGTCTCATTAGTTTTAGAGATATATATATGATATATTAGGGTTGTTTGAACGAATTATATTATATTTAATCCTTTACCTTTGTGTATTTATTTTTAAATTAAATTAATATTACTAAAAATATCATTGTTATTTTTTAAAAAAAATTATATTTTTTAATGTAATATAAAATTACTAAAAAATTAAAATTATCCCAATTAATTGGAAATATTTTTTTAGCCACCCATCCCCCAAAATATCAATGTCTGTGATATTTTACCTTTAGGTTGGCCTTATATACAAGTAAATAGCTTCCAAAAGGATCGAATTGTTTAGTATTTCTTGTAAACTAGATAAATACACGAGTCTTGTATAACAAATTAATACACAAAATGAAAAATATTTTTTTTGAGGATAATTTATTGATTTTATCTAGCATATCCTTACATATATTAATTATTAAACTTCATGAATCTTGTGGAAAAGAAATGAAATAATGGTGAGCTCAAATGCTTTGTAAGAGTAAAGAATAATGAAAATAAATTAATCAATAAGAATTATCAACATAGAAAGGTATTAACTAAACACAAGTTCCGTATAATCAATAAACCAAATGGATAAACATTATATAAAGGTAATTAATAATAACCCACAACATTGAAATATATAGATAATAAATAATTAGTATATAATGTTAAATCACTAAAACACATTACATTTAATCAATGAAATCAGAATGAAAATCATCGATATATAATTTTAATGGAAAAATATCATCGATCATAAAAACCAAATATAAATGAATGAAATGATTAGGTATTAGTTTATATTTACCCTAGGTACATGGTATATTTAACATTAAGAACTTTTACAAAATGGTTGGTAATATAATGTGTGAAAATCACATTATCTTAGGATATCTAACTAATTTATCCCTTAGACTACTCATTAATTAAAAGGAAATCTATTATTTGCCCCCACCCATGTCATACAACTAAAAACCAATTCGAATATATCAAATTATCGATTTAATTCATGAATAATGCGCCTTATCAAGTATCTTTATTGAGTGAATGATGCATATTTATAAATATTTCTCTAGATATAAAATTAAAATCAAAGTAAAAAGTATATTTAATATTGGTATACATATTATGAAATAATAATATCCATGATAAATGTTATGTATATTTAGGGTAAAATAAAGTATTGATGGACATAGGAAATTGAATTTTTCAAGGGACTATAAAAAATGAACAAATGAGGTGAATGTCAGAGTATCCATGGACAAATAAATCATAAGTCATTTAGATGGAAAATAATTATTTTATCATTTAAAAATATCCCATGTAGGGTAAAGATAATGACACATTGTTTTGATGCATAGAAATAATATTAAAAGATATTTTTAAAAACATTATTGAAGGAACTTAATTCTTTCGATTGATTTTTTAAAAAAATATATCTTTGAAAATGAATTTAACTAAAATATTTAAAAAGTATCATTTTAAAATTGAAATGGCAGAAAAAAATGATGGTTGGTAAATCTGTACAAGTCTTCCCTGGTAAAATGAATAATATTTTAGAATGGTAAAATGGTTAGAGAAGTTCCTTGTCTAGAAAGGGTCCAGAAGATTCCTTTGAAAACATTTTAAAAATAAAAATATTGTTATAAGTATCTTTTATAAATCATTTTCTAAATGTTATAAAAAATTTATAATCATTTTAATAGAATAAAAAATTAGAAGTAAATTGGTTCATTGGCTAAATAGGTAAATAAAGTCATTTTTACTTAAAAACATTTTCAAATACATTTTTGAAAACCAAATTATTGGAAAATGGAACTATAAATTAGAAATGGTCAGAATAACAATTGGAAAACTAAATTAATGTATTTACTAAAATAATAGAATAATATCTTCTAATTTAAAATGAATTCTAAACAACACCAAACAATAAGAGATTATGATGTAAATCATTGAAAAGACCATAACGTCGATGTGAGAATAAATCAATGAATATATTGTGTTTTTCAAAAATAAATTCAAATAAAACAATATTTTATAATAAAATATATAGATAAATATTATTACACACAAAATCATAGATTATTAATTCTAATGAAGGTGTAATATAACCTAATAAAAACTAATCTAGATATTAAATTATTTACCAATTGGATATATATATCTCAAATAATCTTATAATAAATAATTTAAACAAAAACTAACAATACCATGACGATAAAATAATTTCTGATATAATATATCCAATCAAGCATTAGATATCCCACAAAAAGTATTAAAATGGTGAATATGATAGTTATCTCACATATATAACAAGTGAGATAAACATCCATTACATTATGTTTTCATTCCGATGGAAATCCATTAAAATCCAATATAATCGTTTTATAATTATCAATAATTAATAAAATAATTTTAATAATTTTAATAATATCATATATTATCTTTTTATAATGTATTATTACATTTCTGTAAATAATATTTCACTTTTTACACTATTTTGGTTTGTTCGATTTCTATTTTTTCAAGTATGTTTTGACATGAATCTTCTTGTTCCTATTAATTATATCAGGAAGTAATCATACCAATAATTAAAAAATTATATCATTCTCATATATATTCTTAATAAATTTATTTATAATAATCCATAATATTTTCATATAGAAAATGAAATTCAGCACTCATGCTGAAGATAGGCCGCACAAATGCACGAACACAACATACATTTTCATATCAAATTTAAATGAATGAATATAAATTTATATATTTTTATATTGTATTTATAGTTTCATATTAATTTCATATATGATACATAGTTATATTTAAACCAGCATTTATTCATTTTATGTATATAGTGAATGAATCACATCACTTTGAGGGGTAGGAAGTGTACACTTATGAAAACGATGTTATCGAATTTCGATAAGATGGAAACAATAAGAGGATGTGTCACATAAAAACTAATGAATAATAAATAAATTATATTTATAACATATACCATACAAAAATAGTTTTTTCATCACAATTAAAACCATGATATGTAGTAACAGGGAAAAAACAATCATCGTTTTGCTAGGTGATAGTCTTTTGTCCACACAAATGGTAATTTAATTACAAATTAGTTGGAACTATGTGTAATTTGTTGTCAAAACCATATGATAAAAACCACTAATTTTTTTCAAGATATATAAGTTATTATATAATCATGTAATAATATGATTTTATGTGGTGGAGAAAAAAATAAAAGGAAACTGATCATTAATTAATGTTACCACATTTTCATGTAACGTGTTTTGGTTTTTACCAAAAGTCATCATTTGTTTGATTTATTCCATAATTTAATATTATAGGGTCTTGGGAGGGTTGTTGATAGATTATATTTTAATATTTTTAGTAAGAAAATTTTATATATATGTTTGAATATCTTGGATGGTTGAAAGCCTTTTTATAGTTGAGGTGGAGTTGTATTCTTGTATATTTTTGAAAATGGAATTCCACCAATGTTTTTCCCATGTAAAGTCACACTAATAATAGTAAATATTATATAAAATGGAATATTTGGTAAAAATATGAACTTAAAATGTATTTCAGAAATGTTTCTAGGTAATTTTTCTTCTAATGTTTGTTGTTTAGGTCCTTGCAAAGCTAATATTCCTCTTAATCGGTGTAATTAATTTTATTTTATTTTTTAATTTTTGGTAAAAACCCATGTTTAAATTATTATTAATTATAAATTCTGATAATAATATTTCTAGAATCCATTTTTATGATTTAAATCAAAGAAGTGGAAGAAATTAAATTTAATTTAATCTCCCAGATTGTATGATAAAGAGGTGTTTAAAAGTAAAAAATTACAAAACAATGACATGTGTTTATATACAATTTTAAGGATAAATTGATTAAAATTACATAATTTGAATTAATTTATATAATATTGATAAAAATAAATTTTAAAACCATTGGAAAAATAATTTATGCATATACATAATTTAGATGAAAAAAATATTTGAATTAAAATTCATTTTTTTCATTGTTTATCAAAAAACGAAAGCTCACAAAAAAAATAAGATGAATTCACTATAATCTAATATCTTGTTTCATAATTCAAAAATAAAAATTAATTTACCTTTCAATATTTATAACGGTGAAAAAACCGGATTTAAAAATGGTTCTCTATTAATTGTTTATCACGCTATCTATAAAAAAATATCAGGTTTAATCTGTAAAATAGGTTTTTGTTATTATCTTATGAATATCAAATATATTTTATGAATATCAAAAATATTTTACTGAATATATTCTAAATATATTTCCTTTATATAATTTAATAATTTTTATTAATTTAATTTATTATAAAAAATTGACATTGGGTGTATAAAAACAAAAACATCTCCATTATATTCATGTGGTTTATATTATTGTTTTAAATTAATTTCTAACAAATGAATATATGTTATATTTTTGTAAAAAATATGTTTCCTTAATTAATAATTAATATTTATATCCACTAATTTTATAGATAGGTTGTATCATGTTATATTAAATAATAATTTTTTAATAATTTTTTGTAGTTTGGTAAAACCTGGTGTTTAGTGTAATACATGCTTGAGAAGAAACATGTTGTTTCCTCTGACCAATGCTAAATTATTTTTGAGTTCATTTCAATTTATCAAATATATCAAAATTATTTAGTTTTTTAATTATATTCAGAATTATGAGGATTTTATATTCCTTTACACCCTTGGGGTTGTGTTCCATAGACTCTATCGAATATAAAGATCTCATTTTGGAAATTTAGGGTCTTACATACTCTCCAACCTCATTAAATTACATCCTTAAAATTTAATCATGTACTTGGTAATAAATTGATATATATTTACTATGATTAAATATCACATCATTATAAAGATTCATAAAATATACTCTATAAAAAAGAATGAGAAGTACAAAGGTCACACAGACTAAAATATAATGAGGTATCTAAGTAAGAAAACATTAATGGGAATTAGATATAGGTACCGAAAAGAAAGGATAATATATATATATAGGGGTGATTGTTGTCATCAATCCCAAATAATTTAATGATCAATAAAAATTATAGGGCCTCAAATCTAGAAATCTATGCTGATTTAAAAGACTGTCTGTTCAAAATAAAGAATGCTATTAGGTTAAGATTTTTTTGATCATTTTTCTAATGTTGAGTAATTATGTTTATGCTAAAGAATATAGGTGTATATAATTACATCATAAATTTCAATTTTATATGATCATTTTCATCTTTTATATGTAATTATTCAAAATTAAAATTCATCAGTCCCTTCATGAAATCGATATCATTAAATTAATCCCCTTATTAAAACTGCAAAAACTTATTTTAACCAAATATATTATCCGTAAGAGATGTACTAATATTTTTCAAACTATTTAGAAAAAATAATACTTGTAAGACATCAATATCTAAACCAAAAAAGTGACATTACGGGTTCATTTTTAATATTTAATCATCACATTGTTTAGCTATAATAATTACACATTATTCAAGAAATTGTGTAGGCCAGTGGTAGTTATGAATCACTTATCATATTTTGGTCATTGGTTCATGTCCCACTGCATTTTTGTATTTGATGGTTTGTCACCAAGTATATATGGTTCCCTTTTTTAAAACAATATTAATATAATTTTCAAAATAATAATGATTGAAACCATTGATAATTAATCATTAAATATCATTTTAACTACATTTTTTAATAAAAATACAATACAGAAATACTTCACACATTTAGTTCCAAATAGGCCCTTTCTTGGTCTATATATTATCCTTCCAAATAGGAAATTGACTAAAGCAATGAATAGTTACCCTGTAGTTATGGACAAAAATATAAATGGATCCTTAAAATGATAATTATTTCCTACTATTATACTCTACATTTTTTATCCAAAACATTTATTCTATTTCTTTCATTCCCACATATAATTGAATGCCCAATTAAATTTAGCTGCTCTCTAGGGTGCCTCCTTCAACATTCCTATTAATAGTTAATTCAATCATTTTTTTCTCTATAGTCTCCACAACTCGATCTCATATAATAATCATTCCTTATCTAATTTTTATTTTATGGGAGTTGGTTAGGGTTTATGTTATTAATCATTTCTCGAGAAAATTGATCAAGCAAAAATCTGAAATATTTCACTGTTATAAACACCTCATCTAGGTTCTCACTGTGACCACCTTTTCCTTCATGATCATTTTTAACACAACTCATTAACGTCCCAACCATTGACTAAAACCATAAATCATTGTGTTATAATAAATATTTATAGTGAGAAAATATTATTATCATTTATAAGAATTACTGCATTATCAAAACCTATTTTCAATCTAAAACACCTTAGGATTATATAGATCATTCATAAACGTTGTATATTCAAATCAATCAGTATGGGTTGTAAAACAAATGTGAATAATCCCTGAAATATCCCCTAGGAGTGTCAAAATGGCTACCCCATAAGGCCTGTTGTTGTGTACCAAGTTATGTTCGAGTGAAGCTCACTCTAGATTTTTGGAGTTGTTGACCTTGTTACATATATTACTGAACCACATCCACATATAGTATCAAGAAAAGGATGTATGACTTGTAATACCCAAATAATATATACCTTGAAAAAATTATTGAACATTGTTATATACTTATCATAAAATTATATGTTATGGGTGTGATATATAATATATTATTTCTTAAATCTAGTTTCGTAGGATGATACTAATCTTGTTCTTATTTATTATACAGTATCGTAACCCCATAATTCTTATGTATAATTCCATGAAACCCTTCAATTGACATAATATTAAATTAAATCACATCCCAAATAACGGAATAGTTTTGTAGTCTTAGTAAAAAAATACAAACATGAAACTTATATTAAAAATGAATTCAGAAATTTCAATTTATTTTTATTCTCTTTTGCGTATGATATATTTATTCCTTATAGAGAATGCTTGAAAATTGTTCTCAGTACACTTTAGTGAATACTGGGAAAACGAATCAAAATAATTTTGAGCTAAAATGATCTGTTAGGGTTAAGTGTAGTCGAGGTAATAATAAATAAATAAGAATAATCAATTTTAAATGGTAATACCTAATAAAACATTCCATATAATCAACAAAATTATATTATTTAAAATATATAATGGTAATAACTGAAAATACATTTTATTCAAATAAGTAGATAATACATAATCAATACAGAATCAAAAATAACTGTATCATAAGAAATTTGATCAATGAAATGAGAATGAAATGAATCCATTGATAATTTCAAATTAAAAATTCGATCTAGTATAATAAGTGAATCAAAATCATGGTAATGCGTAATTATTGGATTCCATGTTTCATAGTTACATGGTACATTTAGTAGAAAGACCCTTCACAAATGGCTTATAACGTGCTGTGTGAAAAAATGAATCATGAATGTGAATATCAATACTATAATATTCCAAATAAATCATAATAAATCCATAAAAATAATAAGTACGGTATCAATACAAAATATCACATGTTGAATATGGATAAATGGTTTTCGTTGATGAATATAAATATTATAAAAGTACATTTGAGAACATTAATGAGAGAAATAATGATTTTCATTTGAAAAATAAAGTTACATTAATTTTAATTGAATCTGAATAATGATAATAATCATCAAAAAGTCTCCTTTTAAAATTTAAATGGAATATTTTAAGAAATTATGGCTTGTAAATATGTATTGGACATACTATATAAATATGAAAATTCCCTTTTCATGCTTAAAAGTTCAGAAAATATCCATATCAAAAAATGGTAAGACGCTTCTATTTAGAATGTTTTTAAAACAAAAAAATGGAAAAAATGTATTTAACAAGTCATTTTTAATTTTGGAAAAAAATTAACACGTTTTTATAAAACATGGTTTTTACAAGAAAATGGGATAGCCGACTAAAAAGAGATATAAAGGCAGGTTTTCTAAAAAAAATATATTTTGAAAAATTTTGTGAGACAATGATAGAAAAATTGGTACTATTATAAGAAAAATTTCAGGAAAAACCATATGTAAATAAAATTAATGGATTTAGTAAAAAATCGTCTAAAAAGATCCTCTAATGTAAATACATGTGTAACGAATCCCAAAAAAATTATATTTTAAGGTAAATTTTTGTAATGACTATTAGTGTAAAAACCTGGTTCTTTTTCTTGAGGAATGGGTTTCATCATTCCTTTTTTTTCTGTTCTTGTGAAAATATGGAAAATGGGGAAAAATCCCAAATTTTGGAAGTACACACCGTGTACTTTTCCACACACCGTGAACTTTGGCCATGTGGGATAATTACAAAGGGCGTGTAGCCCGGTTGTCGATGAAAGGTGTAAAAACCAACTACCCATTGTGTAGTGGGTATTTACACGTTGTGTAGTCATTCATCATGTGAATAGTAAAGTAGTGGGAGTAGCTGCTAGCTAAGCTACAGTACACGCTGTGTATTCGGAAAAACATGTTGTGTACTCATGTCAACGGATGAACAGTTCGGCGGTGGAGAAATTATCTTCCAGAGGAACCGTTAAATGATAAAAGTATATGCTGTGTACTTGAGAGTACACGATGTGTAGTTTTTTCGCTTAAAATGGGAAGTAGCCTCCTCTGTTCACAGAGGTATCTTAGAAGGCCGGAGGAGCTTAGGAGGATGTCTAAAGCTTCGGAGATCTCTGGATCGCACGCTGGGAATCTGTTTCCACTTCCGCCGATCTCATTGGGACCGTAAGGGTATGCTCTTTGTTCTCTTGGAATTGTTCATACCAATTCTTCATCTTAGTTATGTTATTTAGGTTTGAAATGTTTGTCATTTTTCCTAGATATATGTCTTTCTTGGGGGTTTCTAGAAGCGCCGTTCACGTATACCGATCAGGGGCGATGGAGGTAGGTGTTCTAGTGTTTATTTCCAAATTTTGTGGTGAATTTGTGTACCTTTGTGACATGAACCAATGAATGGGGTGTCGTATGGATGAGGCCTTGTGTAATTAAATACTTAGATTTGCATAGGTAGTTTAATGAACATGTATAATTTTTGTTTGGGATCACTGCTTAGATCCAGGACCACCCGAGGGAGTGTTCCTCTGTTTATCCATTTGGTCTGGATACCTGAGGGTATTACATGATTATAATGTGTATTAAATTGCATTGAGAGTAATTTTATACAAATTTCTTATTTATTTTTTGGGTTCAGCCTAGTTACTTTTGCTTGAGGGAATTGTTTTTTTAGCCTGAGATCAAGGTATTGTTCATCCTAAGGGAACGATGCTGTTTAGTGAGAGGGAAATGATCTATTCCACCCGAGGGCAGACTTCATATGCCTGAGGGTAGATAATTCTGTTCTGGAGAGCAATATCTCGTACGCTTGAGGGAAATATTCGATAGCCTGAGGGAAAGCCTAGGGGCATGGTTTTATTATATGAACATGAGTGTAGGGTTCTGATTGTCCTTAGGGCTTGGTTATCAAGAGCACAAAATGTTATTTAACTGTATGTTTAAATGAATATTAAAATTGAAATATGACTGTTAAAGTTAGTTACTTTTGAGTACTCCTTAGTTTATTGCATTTACTACTGCACACTTTTGTTTCACATTTTCAATAACAGTTGGCCACGGGCCATTGGTGGGTGCCTGCTGGGATTTATTTCTCACACCCTATTTGCGTCATGTCTTCGGCCCAAACAGATTATATTTATACTGGTGTGGATAAGGGAGTGGGTCCCTATACAGGTACATGATTAAAGTCGAAGAGTAGGAGAGCATGGGAACATGATTTGGCTTACGATGCTGCAGCATTATGCTTACTCTGCTTAGTTTTTTTGGATTTACTTTGTACATTTTTTTATTGTATTGAACTAAAACGTATCCTGTTCTGGCTGCTTTCATAGAATTAGTGACATGCTGCATCTATATATATTACTACTGTTTCTCTTTTACTTCAGTTTTTCATTTCAGTTATATATTTTTTACTGCTTCCATTGTTGTATGTTTGAATATTTTATTCCGTTTCTCTATAGGTTGAAAAATGAGGTCATAGTTTCCCCACTATCAGACATGGGCCCTTACGGCAAGTCACCAGCCTCTAGCATTTTGGGAAATGCGCATGAGATAATGTGACAAACTGGGTTTGGGGAACCCATTGAATGGCACCCGGATCCAGGATATTACAAAGTGGTATCATAGGAGTTCTTTTCATTGACATAATTTTTGGAGCAATAGTCAGGGATAGGACGGAAATGGTAGATGGTAATATGTTGTTCCCAATAGTATCTAACCCATGTACAGGGAAAACTAGTCTACCTTGGTTATTGAAATTTTTCTATTTTTCCAATTTTACAGTTGATTTGATTTTCACCGTTGGGTGACGCACTTGTCATGTGCTGGTTATATTTTTTTCTTGGATCTATTTCATCTTAACTCGATGAGATGAGGGTATTACATATCATGTATCATTTAGGAATAGGCTAGAAATCACATTTCATGCATTCTTCCATGCCATGTAGAAGCATTAGAAATTTCATGTTATTGTGATAGAAGTTGTGCTAGAAAAGAATGTTGTTGTGATAGCTGCTTTGATAAATACCTTCTATTTGATATGGTATTTTCATTTGAGGGTGATAAAATGAACTCAAAACATTGGTTCATGAGGAGTATGGACACTCAATGACTGGAATATGGTGGATCATTAACCTGATTACTTGTTATAACAATGATAAGATGCCAAGATTTTATTTGCGGGGAGTATGGGCCCTCACGGATCAGAATATGGCACTTAGGTGTTGTTTTCAGTGTTCTTATGGGCTCCAGAGAACTTTCTAAGGCTTGTTGTCTGGAAAAATCCAGAAAACATGCCGTGTAGTTTTGACTACACCCCATGTATTCTTCTGTTTGGGAATAAAAGAAAATGTTTTGATGACACGTCGTGTACACTTAGTACACTCCATGTAGTTCCTAAATGTGTCATGGGATGTGTGGCCAGAGACACGGGAAGGGCATGTTCTAGAGGGAACATTCCATATAGTTAATTCACTTGTCATGTTGTGTGGACCATGAGTCTGCCTGTGTAATTGACAACACAGATGGAGTAAATCCTTTCTTGTACACGATGTGTCAATGATGCACACACCGTGTAGTTTAACCTGGGGACCCGGTCGTGTAGATAACAAACACAGGTCGTTGTTACCTCTTCTTGAACACGTCGTGTACTAGTGGGACACGCCATGTTGTCTTCAACGGGTAAATTCCATGTGGACATGGCCATGTGGCTGGGAAGACGGAGCGGGGGTGTACACGACGTGTGCTTGTGTAGCACGCCATGTAGTTCCTGCTGAGTGGGAAGTTGTGTCACTAAAAACACGGGCAGTTGGAAGTTAATCCATACATGTCGTGTCTATTTGGGACACACCGTGTAGTTTTTTTAAAGTTGAGTTGTGTGGATAAGTCGTGTGGAAGGACTCGGGCAGGGAAGGAGGATTCAAGTACATGCTGTGTGTCTGGACAATTCGCCATGTGTTAGTGGTGTTACATGAACAGTTTTAGCTGGGGTACACACCCATGTGAATGGATTTTGAGAACATACCGTTTAGTATTTATACACTCCATGTAGGAAAGCTTTATAAATCATGAATGCTTTCTTTCTCATGTTCCCTTCTTGGTCTCCCAGTTTGCAGTTCTTGATAAATCTTGATCTATGGTGTGTGATTGACCTTGTAGAGTAATGCCACCGAGATGACCTCTAGTTGTTCACTAGGAGAGTGGAAATGATTATACTCCAGAGATAGTAGGCCATTGTCTACAATGGATCCTCCAGCAGAGCCAGATGCAGCTCTAGCTGTTAAACCAGACACGGGTGCAGAGGCGCAATTTTGTGAAGGATTCATTCAGTTTATGCAGACCTTCCAGGGAGCACTACAAGCCGCCACATCTATGGTGGAGCTAACTCGTATATTATAATAGCAGCATCCATCTATGTTTTAGAGGGATGGCAGATCACAGGCTGTGGAGTCATGGCTGGATTCAGTGTAGACTATTTTTGAGCATCTTGAGATGCCTCCAGGGCGAAGGGTCAATCTCGCGACTTATATGCTGTGTGATTCCACCAAGAGGTGGTGGGATGTTACCACCCATTCATAGAATCACAATGACATGATGTGGGATGATTTTTAGAAGTCTTATAAGACTTCTTCTATCCTAAGACATTACGTACATATCGAGCTCAAGAGTTCATGAATCTGCAATAGGGCGGTCTGTTAGTGACGTACTATTATGCCTGCCTCACTGAGCTTCAGTTTTTTGCACCTCTCCTGGTGGGAGAAGAGGTGCTGAGGGATCGACACATTGATGATGGTCTACAGTATGACATCTGATCACTGGTGAATGTTTTTAGGTTGCCTACAGTAAATGCTATTGTAAACCAGGCACTGATTACCGATAGGAACCTGCGGGAATCTAGTGGTGCAGGCCAGGGCAGTTCAGCAACAGTTTCTGGTACATTGTCTACTGAGAAGAGGAAGAGACAGATGACTTTATCTCATAGTGGCAGTACTATCCAGACGATTACTTCTGGCGTCCCAGTCATATGCTACAAATACGGTAGAGAGGGGCACAAGATACCTCAGTGTACCTGTGACCTAGTAGAGTGTCGAGCTTGGGGCAAGATGGGTCATCTGCAGTGCTTTTGCAGGGTGTTTCCACCAGTGGCTGGTGAGAGGGGTTCTATGAAGACTCGGCATGCAGGATCAGGACCAACAGCTTCTTACCAGTTGGGGAACTGGGATACGTTAGGACGTACATGAAAAGGTGATGTTCATGGTCCTGGTAGCCAGACACCCGTATCTTATAGGAAACAGGGCGGGACAGCTCAGGGTCACCAGGTTGTGTGGCAAAGTTGTGCCACTAGGAAGGCATATGTAGTGCAACAGACCCAGCAAGAGTAGGATCCTGAACCATCTAATGTCAGAGGTACTATTTTAGTTGTTTTTTTTATCCTCATTACTTTTTGATACGAGTGCTACACATAGACTTAAATTCGTGCCCATTTTGGAGAGCTTCGGGCTCTGTGTTTCTTCTTATGATGATGTTATGGATCTAGACACTCTATTGGGAACTAGAACGGTTGGTGTGAGTCAATTCATGGATTCCCCCGAGAGGTTGGTGGGTGTTACTTTATATGGGACCTTTATGTCTTAGAGATGACGACTTATGATGTCATTCTCACAATGGACTGGTTGGTACCCTTTCAAGCCATTGTAGATTTCTATCATTATAGGGTGAGTTTCACATCACTAGAGGGAAGTTAGTTTCTATAAAAAGGTGAATGGGATTTCCAGGCGAGCCGAGCTGGACCTGAGCATCCTGGGAGAGGTGGTGTGACATCCCAGATTGCAAGTTTATATCTAGATGACCAGGGGACTTTTCAGATTGATTTCCCTCCAGTGGTTGATCATTTCAAGGATTTATTCCTGGATGAATTTTAGGTCTACCTATAGAGCGAGAGGTGGATTTCTATATTGAGCTTGAGCCATGAGCAGCACCAGTATTCATTCCTCCTTATAGGATGGCTACAATAGAGTTACAGGAGATCAAGAGACAGTTAGACAATTTACAGGAAAAGGGTTTCATCTGACCCAATAATTCTCCTTGGGGTTCTCTTGTTCCTTTTTGTGAAGAAGGCGGAATTTACCCTCAGAAATTTTGTGGATTATCGGAAGCTGAACCAGTTGACGGTTAAGAACCGATATCCCTTGTCGAGGATTGCTGATCATTTTGATCAACTTCGAAGAGCAGCAGTGTTCTTTAAGATTGACTTGTGATCTGGATATCATCAGTTACGCGTTAAACCATCAAATATACCGCTTACACCTTCTCGAATCAGATATGGTCTATATGAGTACTTGGATATGCTGTTCAGACTCACAAACACACTATAAGTTTTCATGGCTCTGATGAATCATGTGCTCCACCCTTATCTAGACCTTTTTGTTGTATTCTTCATGGACGACATCTTGTTGTACTCTCACACTCTACATGACCATGCCACCCATCTTGAGATCATACTAATTACACTGATATAGCATCGTCTATATGCTATGATCTCAACGTACCACTTTTGGTTGGACCGGATACACTTCCTGGGTCATATAATTTCGGAGGCAGGAGTTGCAGTAGACCCAGAGAAGGTGAGAGCAGTAGTGTCCTGGGATCATCCTAAAAATTTGTTTTATATATGGTGTTTCTTGGGGATGTATTGGTACTACATGTGCTTTATAAAGGACTTTTCCCGCTTATCAGCGTTGTTGATGGGTTTGACTAAGAAGGGTGTGAAGTTCGTTTGGTCAGAAGCTTGCGAAACAGCCTTTCAGGAGCTGAAGGGAAGGTTGACATCATCACCAGTCCAGATACTTTTAGAGAATGGGAAGAGCTATAACGTTTACTGTAATCTATCAGGTATTGGGTTGGGATCTGTGTTGATGTAGCGTGATTGAGTAGTTGCGTACGGTTCTCGGCAGTTTAGGCCACATGAGAGGAATTACCTGACCCATGATCTCAAGTTGGCTACAGTTGTTCATGCATTATGCTGTTGGAGACATTATGTCTTGGGAGACAATTTTGTGGTTTTCACCGACCAAAAAAGTCTCTAGTACATCTTTAATCAGGGTGACTTGAACCTGAGGCAGCGAAGGTGGGTTGAATACCTTCAGTACTTAGACTTTGAGCTTGCCTATACACCTGGTAACAGTAATGCAGTAGCTGATGCACTGTGTAGGAAGACTCAGATACAGGCAGTGTAGGAGGCCAGTGATGAGTGGTAGCTTATGGCTTTGTTCACTGAGATTCATTTAGATGTGCATGAAATTTAGGGGCAGATCTATCTTTCTTCTTTAGCTGTGACTTCCACCCTATTCGATAGTGTGAGGATGAGACAATTATCTGGTTCAGAAGGCCTATTTTTACAGGAGTCGGTGGAAAGTGAGGACCCTCCTATTTGATGTACGATAGGTGATGATGAGGTACATCATTTTCCGTGGATGAGTTTGGGTTCCAGGGGAAATATGTGAGGAGGTGACGCGGGAGCTTTATGCTTCAGCTTGGTCAGCGCATCTCGGAGTTACCAAAATGTACCTTGACTTGAGACTTCAGTACTGGTCGCTAGGTATGAAGAGAGAGGTAGATGGTTTTGTAAGAAGATGTTCCACCTATTAGCAGGTGAAGGTGGGGCATCAGAGGCCAGTTGGGCTGTTACAGCAGTTACCCATCCCGTAGTGGAAATGGGATGATGTCATGATGGACTTTGTGACTGGGTTGCTGAGGTCACCTCGAGGCAATGATGTCGTCTAGTTTTCTGTGGACAGACTCCCGAAGGAAGCTCACTTTTTCTTATCAAGGAGACCTTTGGTGTTGACGAGCTCAGAAATTTGTATATCTGAGAGATAGTGCATCTTCATGGGGTCCCTTATTCTATCGTTTCTGATAGGGTCACCCGATTTACATCTGGTTTCTTGTAATTTTTTAAAAGGGAACTGGGTATACAGGTGCATCTGAGTACAGCTTACCACCCTCAAACTGATGGCCAGTCAGAGCGTATGATATAGGTGCTTGAGGACATGTTTCACACATGCATCCTAAAATTTGGTGGATCTTGGGAGAAGCATATACCCCTGGTTTAGTTTTCCTATAATAATAGTTTTCTGGAAACAATTAAGATGGAACCTTACAAGGCATTATATGGTAGGCCATGCCGATCACCATTGTGCTGGATGGAGGAAGGTGTGGTAGCTTTACTGGGACCATGTCTCGTGTAGGAGACTTCAGAGCAGGTCCATTTGATTCAAAAGAGGATGTCTATCACACAGTCTCGTCATAAATCTAATGCTGATCACTGCAGACGACTAGTGGAGTTCATGGTAGGGGATCAGGTTTTCGTGTGGGTTTCACCGAGGTTGGGAAATAGGCTGATCAGGAGACCGGGTAAAATTTCACCAAGGATTGTGGGGCTCTTTGAGATTCTGGAGAGAGTTGGTCCGGTTATCTATTGGATTCTGTTACCATAGAGGTACTTGTCCATGCACGACATCTTCCATGTATCTCAGCTGCACCATTTTTATTCAGACTCGTCTCACATATTTCAGGATGAGGACATTGAGCTTCAGATCGATGCTTCCATTGAGGAGAATCTGATTCATATCGTTGATAGGAGTACAAAGGTTCTCTGAGGCCGTTCAGTTCCTCTTGTACAGGTGCTATGGAAGTATGGCTGAGTGTAGGACGAAACCTAGGAGTGGGAGACCGATGTACGTGCTCAGTGGAAAGATTTGTTCTTAAATTTATCTTCTTCACCCTTGGAATTGAAATTCTGGGACTAACTGCTTTAAGGGGGAGTGTTTTTAAGAACCCAGTTCATTTTCATGAGGTATGGGTTTCTTCTTTTTTTACTGAAGTGTTTTTGAGAAAATAAGGAAAATGGGGAAAATACCAAATTTTGGAAATTTACACTGTGTACTTTTCCACACGTCGTGATCTTTGGTCGTGTGGTATAAGTACATAGGGCGTGTAGCCCTGTTGGTGATGAATGGTGTAAAAAGAAACTACACGCATGTAGTAGGTATTTACATGCTATGTAATCAGTTGGAAGGTGAATAAAAAGGTGATGGGAGTAGCCACTAGCTGAGCGATAGTCACGCCGTGTATTCGGAAATACACGCAGTGTACTCATGTCGACGGATGAACAGTTCTGTGGTGGAAAAAGTAGCTACCAGAGGAATAGTTAAATGAGAAAAGTACACGCCGAGTACTTGAGAGAACAAACCGTGCAGTTTGTTTATTTTTCTTAAAATGGGAAGTAGACTCCTCTGTTCACATAGGAAGCTTATAACATTAGAAGTGATTAGGAGGATGGCCATTGATTTGGAGATATCCTGATCACACGCTAGGAATTCGTTTCGGCTTCCCCCGATCACGTTGGGACCGTACGGGTAAACTCTCCCTTCTCTTAGAGATGTTGCAACCAGTTATTCCTATAAGGGAAGTTATTTAAGATTGAATATGATGTTTTTTTTCATAGATCTACGTCATTCTTGGGCATTTCTAGAAGCTTCGTTCATGTATACCTATCAGGGGTGATTGAGGTAGGTTGTCTAGTGTTTATTTCCAACTGGTGTGGTGAATTTTTGTACCATTGTGATACGCTCCCATGAAATGGGGTATCGTATGGCTAAGTCCTTTCATAATTAAATACCTTGAATTTTATAGGTAGTTTAATGAACATGTATAACTGTTTTTTGGGATCACTTCTTGGATCCAGAACCACCCCGAGGGTGCGTTCCTCTATTTAGCCGTTTGTCCAGGATACTCGAGGGTATGACATGATTATAATTTGTATTAAATTTTCTTGATAGGAATTGTATATAAATTGATTGTTTATGCTTTGGGTTCGGCCTGGTTACTTGGGCCTGAGGGCATTTCTTCTTTAGCCTTCAGGCAAGGTATTCTTTACCCTGAGGGCAAGGTACTTTTTAGCCTTAGGGAAATGTTCCATTCTGTCTGAGGGCATACTTCATATTCTTGAGGTTAGTGACTTTTGTTCCTGAGGGTAATATCTCGTATGCCTGAGGGACATATTAGATAGTCTGAGGGAAATCCTGAGAGAGTGTTTTTATTATATTAGCTTGAGGGAAAGGTTCTGATTGACCTGAGGGCTTGGATCTGATAAGCTAGAATGTTATTAAACTGAATGGTTAAATAAATATTAAAATCACAATATGACAGGTAATGTTAGTTACTTTTGGTTACTTCTTAGTTTATTGCATTTTCTACTGCACACTATTGTTTCACATTTTCACTAACAGTTAAGCACATACCTTTGTTGGGTGCCTGCTGGTATTTATTTCTCACACCCTGTTTGGGTTAAGTCATCGGCCCAAAAAAATTATTTTTCTGCAGTTGTGGATAAGGGAAGGTGTCCCTGTATATGTACATGATTAAAGTAGAGGAGCAGGAGAGCATGGGACCAAGATTTGGCTTGAGATGGTGCAACGTTATGCTTACTTTGGTTAGTTTTCTTTAGTTCTACTTTGTACATTGTTATGAATTTTGTTGTACTGCAGCATATCTTGTTTTGGATGCTTTTATAGAATTAGTTACATGCTGCATCTATATATATATGAATGTTGTTCTCTTTTACTTTAGTTTTTCATTTGAGTTACATATTGATCACCGCTTCTGCTGTTGTATGTTTGTATATTTTATTCTACTGCGCTACACTTTGACAAAATATGGCATAGTTTCCCCACTCTTAGACATGGGCCATCACTGCTAGTCAAAGCCTCTAGCATTTGGGGAAATGCGCTTGAGGTCATGTGACCAATCGGGTTTGGGGCACCCATTGAGTGGAACCCGAATCCGGGACATTAGAATTAATCTGATGTGGAAGTAAATAAATGTATTGATTATGTGTCTAAAATTTTAATAAACATAAAACATGTTTAAATATTACAATTTATTTCTAAAAATATGTTACACCAAAAATCATATTATATTAATTTCTATGAGGATGAAATATAAGAAAATTAAAATGAAGTAGGTTATGAAACTCTTTACGACTTGGATATTATTAATTAAAATCCCCTTAGACAAAATAATATAAATTCAAACTTAAAAAATTAATATAAAATAATTTATTTGATAATATATCAAAATGTGTAGTATATAAACCATGAAAATTATTTAAGTGAAAAATATGACATTTATCTCACTATTGTAATAAAGAGAGATGAAAATACATTACTTTGTGTTTCCATTATGGTGATCATCATTTAACATTATCAATAAATGTTTTAAAATTTTACTTACCTTATAACATAAATATAATATTATTTATAATATCATATATGAATTTATAATCATATCTTATTATCCATTTCTTAATAAAAATTCATTGTTTTTAATACTTTGGGTGATAATTGTCTAGTTTTTCGTGTACGGTTTGGCTTGTTACTTGTTATACAGTTTAATTAGATAATTATTTTATAATATATATAATCTAAACACTGAGTTATTAATCAAATATAATATATATATATATATGTATTAATAATAATCAATAGTATTTTGATATAGAAAATGAAATACATCATTCATGTAGATGGTAGGTCGCACGTTCAAGTGAACGGTACTTCCATATCCATATGGCATTTAAAATAATGAAATGTAAATGGAATATATGTATATTATAATTATAGTGTAGTACTAATTTCATATAAGTAACCTATGTTTATTAAAACCTTATTTTTTCTATTCTATGTATAGAATGAACGAATCTCATCCCTTTGAGGAGGTGGTGGACCACACTTCTACAAATGATGTTATCATATCCCCACAAAATGGAAAGAATAAAAGTATGTTTTATATAAAAATTAAAGAAAAATAAATTAGTTAAAATTCCATTTATATCATTTAAATATATATTTTCTATCATAATTCCCACCATGAGAGGTGGTAATGGAAGAATGAGTAATTCTCATTTCATATGGTAGTAGTCTATCATACAAATAAATTGTACGTTCATTTCCCATATGATGGATGTGTGTGTCAGATAATGTTGAAAAATAGAATAAAAAAATTTATATCATAGATACTTATATCAGTATATAATCAAGGAATTATATATTTTGAAGGCATGTATAATGAAATAAAATGAAATAGATTATTGAATAACGTTAACTCAATTTCGGGTAACTAATTTTGGTTTATACCAAAACAAATCATTAGATGCATTTATACCACATGGGGGATCAAATAATTCATGGAGGGATGTAAAGTATTAATTGAAAATATTTTTTTAGAGAAAACTGGCTTGATATACGTGAATAAGTGGGGTGAGTGCCTTTTAAAAATGAAGGAAAAGTGACATTCATATGAATTTCATAATGTGGATTTTGACCGATAGTTTTAACTTGAAAAATGGATCCAATAAGAGTAAAAATTAAGTACAAGATAATATATAGTATATATATGAAAATACAATAGATTTTTGAAAAATTTATATTTAATTTTGGATCAGAAGATTAAGGATTAGTCCCTTTTTAATATTACTTGCATCTTTATCCTTAAAAATAATTTTAATTACATTCACTAAATTTTTTGGTAAAAAATAATTTAAATTATTGTAAATTATAAATTATTATAAAAAAAATATGGAATATTTTTCCCAAATTTCAATCATATAATTTGGAGAAATTAATTTTATTTTAAGACCTCAAATGAGACAACAAAGTGAGTTTTTAAAGTAAAAATGTTCAATAGTTTGAGATATATTTATATACAATTTAAAGTTGAAATTCATTAAAATTACATAAATTTGATTAAATTATATAAAACAGATCTAAATATTATATGAAACAACTAAAAATATATAATTTATCTTTATTAATAATTTTGATTAAAAATCAATTTTGAATGTAAATTATTTATTTTCCAATATTCATAAAAAATTTAATCCTCATTGAAAAATACCAAAACAACATCCTATGATAATATTATTGTTAATAATTAAAAATTTATGTTTTTTTGACATATAAATTTTTTTATAGTTCAAAAAGTTTTATTTAAACAAGGTTCGTCACTAAAAGGTAATAAAACTATCTTTATAAAATTATAGGTTTTTATGCGTAATAATGGGGTTGTTCTTATTTTATGACTATAAAATCTATTGGAATATTTTTAAAAATATTTTATTTAATATATTTATATATATTTATTTTATATAATTCTCATGTAGTATTTATTTTAACCCATTGAGACAACATACCATTGAATGTTTAAAAATAAAAACATATCCTTTATATTAAATTGGATTATAATTTCTTTTATAATTAATTGATAACCAATTAATATGTTTTATATTATAATAAGAAAATATATTTCATAAGTTTTTTAGTAATAACCATAAACTCTTATTTGATGTGTAGGATATATGATATGATTTTAAATAATAATTTTTGGTTAATATATTATTGTTCAGTAAATCAATGTCTTGGGTGTAATGAAATCCATTGAAGAAAATCATTGTTGAATGAGATGAAAGATTACTCAGTATTCCATTCATTCCAAGATATTGAATATATTAAATTTAATGAAAATAAAATTACATTATAATGTATTAGGATATTATATTTTCTTGTGAACTTGTTGATTTGTGTCATAAACACTATCGAATACAATGCTCTTATATTAGACATGTGGGATTTATTTTTTGAAATAACAATCATATTTCAATTATGGGGATATTTTTAATTTATACTAACATTATTAACCCTTAAATTGTAGAAAACATTATTATTATATTAATTATCATAAGGGTTCGTGAGGGGTAAAAATAAAAATATTTGGGTAAAAATATTATCTTTACTTATAAATAATTTATTGGATGAGATTGTTTCTCCTCATAAACATATTATCTTAGAATAAATTAATTTTTGATAAATTGTTACTACAGTATAAATTTATATTAATTTAAATTTTTTTGAAATTCAGTTAGTTCCCCTCCCCTCTATTATAAATGGTTACAATCCACTCTCTTCATCAATTCATGTTGAGACATATACCACAACCAAAATATGGTATTTTGTCTTCTCCAGTTACTAATCCACATCGTAGATGTGTTTTAATACCAAATAGACTATTCATAGAGCATTTAAGATGAGATCTAGATGAATCGTTTCAAAAAAGATAAATCTCTTTAGAAAAGAACTCTAATTTAAATGTTTCTTTCAACTCATATATATATAAATATTATTCATAAAATAATTACATAAGCATGCTAAATATATTTATTTTTTGTTATTATAGAAAATCCTTTATAAACCTCTTTTTCTATCAAATGGTGAGTGAATGTATCACTCTATATTACATATGTCTTATCATCTCTATATGGCCATACAATTCATTTTCATCATCATTTTTTATGGATCAGTGTTATTATGTGTTTTATATTTATATATGAAATTTGTGAAACACATATACATTTTTAATGATTATATTATGTCTATATTCTTACCATACAATCCTTTGTTAAATGGTAACATCGCTCGTGCATACATGTGGAATAAAACATATATGAAATGATGTGATCTGTTTTTCATTTATGTATTACATGGATGGTATTAAGGATGAACTATAAGAATATGTATTATATATATGATATAATAATTATCTTTTAATAGTTAAATAATATTTAGCAATATTTTCATACATCTGTTGAAAAAATGAAAGTATCATTCATGTGTATATATGGCTTACCATCTATATAAACGGTGTAATTATTTTTTTAAATCCACAAATTTTGTGGATGACTAAATATATTTATATATAATGAATTTATATTATTTTTATAAAAAAATTTACATTATGGAAATGAAGGAACTCTGATCAATATACAAGGACCAAATGTACCAAACCAAAACATACATGAAAAATGAATCAATTATCATCCGAAGTTTTGATTTTATTAAAAAAAGTAATAATAGAGTGATAAAAGTTTATATTTAATTTATATATGGATTTTAAATATGATTAAAATTCATGAATAATATATATAATAAAGCTATATTTAAAGTACATTATGTTTGAAAATGTATGAAGAATGTCAGGTCTAAATAAAGAGGTTTTATTTTACAGTTATATTGTTTTACATGATGGTTTCTAAATTTTTTATAATGATTAAATCCATTAATAATACTCTTAATATATTCATGGATATTATTCATTATTTTTTATTCTTTAATTTACATTTATTAATTTAATTTTCCATACATTAGGTATTCATGAGATATAAAATATTCTTTAGGGAAAATTGACTCCATTTCTATTGCAAGTCGAAAAAAATTTCATCCACATCATTGTTTCCTAAAAATAATTTAAATAATGTTTTTATATTGTTGTTATGATTTTTTAAATTTATTTATCCCATGTTTTGCTTTTTATAAAAATTTATTAAAAAATCTCTCTCTTATCATCCAAACATGGTAATGTGTAACTTTTTCAAACAAAAGTATATAAGTAATGTACTTTTAACTAATAATACATGGAAGGATCTTTATATCCTTATGACTGACCAATATTTTGATATTCCATTACATGTTACCAGTGTTATTTTCATTGAGAATATTTTACACAATAATTGGAAAATGTAAAGATAATGATTAATTAATTTCAAAACGGAAAGGTTGTTTTATTAATCAATGGATTAATGATATTTTTAATAATAAATGAACAGAACCATCAATGTTTTTTTGATTTAATTGGAACATAATACTGTAATAATTTTTATTTATTTTTTTCTTTTGATGGTTTCTTTTTATGAACGACTGATTTTTATGAAACCTCTTCTTTTTCAATGGTTGGTGAAATAATGAAATGTTTATGAATCCAACTTCATTTAATGTTTTATAATATGATGAAATGTTTATTATCATTGGAACACATATGTATGATTTTAATTAATTGATTTTTTGGGCATATATATCCCTAAAATTCATTTGGTCAATATTTATTTCTCATGACCTAAATATGGCAGGAATAATGTGTTTACCTAGATCAGTAATGAACTTCATCCACTATGATATTATTTGGAGTTAAACATGAATAATTTTATGGCTTAAGTAGTTAAACCATTCAACTATGGTGTAAAAGGTTTATATAATTTGATATTATGGAAATTATTTTCCATGATTATGTGTGGGACACAATTCCATATTCATCTATAATTTTTTTCTATTAGTGTTCATTTTCAATTATTACATATTGTCAATTTCTTATAAACTACCATTATTTATGGAATTACTCACCATTATAATCTATAAACCATAGTTAATGGTTTCAAAATATTATGACCATATTCATATAACTTTTTTATATAATTCCTATATATTCATTGAAACCTCCCTTTTAACTCTTACAGTTCATTAGATTTTATCCATTCTTCTGATAATTTTCCTATGTTATGAAGAATTTATTTATGTCTAATAATTCAATCAATAGTTATAGAAATAATGATCTATCTTTAGTATTTTTTAGATCTATTTTATAACATTTTTTGTGGTTTTCTGTTTCATAAAATATCCTACTTATATGATTTTGGTGTAGAATGATATGTTATATAATGAATATAAATCAACCTAGATGTAACATATATGTATGAAAAAATAAGGTTTCAATATACATTATTTATTTTTATATCAAATAATTTTAAATGAATATAAAAATCAATTGAAATTAAATGTTATATTTTTAGGAAAATTATTTTCTATGTGAAAAAAGATATTTTTTCTTAATAAAAAAATCAACCTCTATTATTGATTAATTTTAATAAAATCTATATATTATATATTATATAAAATTCATCAAGATGTTATTAATATATTTTTAGTATTTGGGTATGAGAAATTTTTTTTAAAATATATTTTTTTAAAAAACTGATTGGCATTGCTTTTTGTAAACTATTCTTAAAGGCTTATATTATCACTTATATTAATTAATATTGATAAATTTGCTTCCATATTTGAAATATAAATGTTTAATTTTTTAATAGATCAATTTTTACAAAAAATATTAATATCTACAAACAACATTATTACCTTACTGAGGGTAAATGAGGTTATTCATGGAAAAAATAGGTGATAAGGCCACATTTTTCACAATAATAATTTTTTTATGAATTTAATTATACCCTAATAACCATATCATTAAAATTTATTTTTTAAGGGAAACTTGTCTATTAAAATTACCAATATTATATCTATGAAATTAAAGTACAAAAAATTATTTATCTTGGTTTCAAATATATCATTAGTGGTCATACAAGTAACAAGAAATTTATAAAAAGAATAAGTGTCTATTTTGAATATAATGAAATAACTTTCATTTTTTTAATTTAATTTAATTTTTTATATAATAATATGAACTCAAATAATTATGCATCCCTGATGTAGTAATTATCGAATTTTATATAAAATAAAATATTTTAAAAGAAAATTAAATGTAATATAATTATAGTTATGTAAGGGGTGCCATGAATTTTGTAGATAAATATGAAATATTAGTGTTATGTTAAAGATTTCTATTAAAATTACAAATTTTTATTTATCTTTTTTATGTTAAATTAAATGAAGAGTTTTTAAATCGGAAATAATGATAATTTATTTTTATAATATATTATTAAATTACATAAAAATCAAAAAAAAAATTAAAAGGGAACAGTGGGATATCATATGGTAATTAATTTACATAAATTTACCATTTTTTTGCTATTTTGATCCATTTATATTGATAATGAATTTAATATATTTTAATCATTTAATAAAATTAATGGCTTTATCTCCTCAAAATTACTAAATGGAACCCATAATTTCTCTTCTTCACAGGACTTTGAGATGTCAATATTGAAAAAACTCTTCCATTTTATATTCTTAAATCACCTGGACACATTGTTGAAGAAATGGTATTCCAAAAATGCAGAACCTAGAATCCATAAGATGATATCTAAATGATATATTTCAATTAAAATGTAATATATTTAATCCATCAATTAAATTTATTTTTTTCCATTAACTCTCCTAAATAATTTAATGTCTCTATAAAATATTAAATTTTTAATCACAAATGTAGTGAAATATTAAATATTTTAGGAAACTGAATTTATTCACCCTCTTTTTTTCATATGGAAAGTAAAAAATAATTATATTTTTTCATTATAATATAATTTCTACCATATTACATTACCACCCATTGAAAAATGATATCATCCATCGTGCGTACGTGTGGACTTCTACATCCACAAAGTGATGTGAATTATTTTCCATATCTGTTTTACATGGTAAAATAATAATGATTTATTTAATGATATTATAAGATATATATGATATAATAATCATTCTTAATTGGGGGTTTATTATATATGATCCATTCATTCCATTAATTGAAATAAAGGAATACATTTTTCTTAAATATATTCAAAGTACCATCTCTATGAAAGATATAATTCATTTTTTAACCCTTATCATTTATGTGTGAACCTAATAATGTATATAAAAATCATATCTAAAATTTATTTCACGATTAATTTTTTGTATATTATGTATACATGATCAAAATAAAAGTAGTATAACTACCTAAACATATCATATATGAATAATTGAAACAGATAACGACCATAAGTGTGATTTTAATAATCAAGTGTCAAAAAATGGGTGATAAATGTTTAAAAGTAAATAAAATATGGTATTATATATATATGATTATGTATATATAATGGATGTTTAATATATTTCTATTTATTATACTGGAGGTTTCAATGCATATGAAGGAAGTTATACCAAATGTAAAAGATTTCCATCTCACTTTTATTTTTTTTGAACACGTTCTATATTCATCACTTGTTTCTTCTGGGTACTGTATACACTTCAATGAATTAATTTATTGATTATCATTATATAAATTATGAGGATTTAAATTTATATATGGGGTTTATTAATTCATGGGAATTATGTATCAATATTGTACAAAATTGTTACGGTATTTGTGTTGTAGTGTCATGATACTGGGATTGATTATGGTTAAGTTATGATGATCAAATATTATGATATAACTCTCAATAAAACCCTAAAATTTACTATAAACTAATAATATTTTTAAAATTAATTATTTTAATGTCATATTCCTCACCTTATGAAATCAAGATTCCAAGAAAAAATTAATTGATAATTGATGTTATTTATATCTTATGTCAGAAAACTATTTTCTTTCATATCAAAAGTTTCAAATAATATTTTATCGAAATTTTCATTATTCTCCAAAGACTTTTTAAAGACATATTAACCCATTATTGACTTCTTAATAAATTCATTATAATGTAAAATCATTTTTATTTTTTAATGGAGGCACATTAAAAAAAGAGTAAAAAGAATGTTTTTTCTTTTTATTTATACATCATGAATAGAATTTCCCAATGACTAGACCATTCAATGCATTTTAGATTTATTTAAAACTGTCAATTGTAAATTTCAATGAAAATATTTTCAAAAATAATTTTTTGAATTCCATTATTTTATATTATTTATTTAAAAATGGATATTTATTTTCCTTAATAATGTTTCTAATAATAATTTAATGGTATCTTCATTCAGAAAAACACAACAACCATTTACCTCACTTATGATATACCAGTAATATGATCTAAGTATAACACCCATATTCTTTATATAGATGATTTATGTTTATGATGAAATAATTTATTTGAAACCCATTATAATAAAATTTTAATGTGTAGGGTTTATAAAAACAAAAATATTTACCATGGATTATTTTTTAATGAAGTATTTATAAATATCATTTTTCTATGGGTTCAAATGTGATAATACTTCTATGATCACGTTGAACACATATTTATGGTATTAATTATATAATTATTGATATATTATAACCATGTAGAGTGTATGTGTTATAGAAAAGGATTAAGGTAATGTATTAGTCAAGGTTGGTGGTCATTTTATATACAATAATGGGTGGGACCTATATCCCCCTACAATGAATTGTTTAAAAATTAAAATCTCCACAGATAAATTTTATTAGTATTGGGAATGAACACAGACTATTATGGTACTTTTCATATATGATAATAATGGGATTGATCTAATAAAATTATGAATCTTTGTTGAGTGATCCAAATCCAAAATAATTGGCATTGGAATAATAATTTTATACAATGATGATTTGGAGATTTAACTAAATCTAATATGATATTGTTATTAATGAGCCTTACATAGTAAGGAAAATATTTTTTTTGTTTATTTGTATTCCAAAAATCAATGTCTTACAAAAATATTATAATTTGATATTTTTTTTGATTGTTTATGATTCAGATCAAATGAAATACCATAATTAATGTATTAACTCAATATAATGATAAATGATATTAAGGGAATTATTTTCACATGTCATGCTCATACTCATATAAAATTATTTTCTTGTTATTATTTATTAATTACTGATATCACACATGTTTAAAATTACTATGTATATGAGTTCATCTATTAATATTTTTCGTTTCACTAGGTAATGCGAAAGGTACTAATTATGATATGTATTAACAAGGTGATATTTTTGAAGATCATAGTGTAAGATGATGCAGATCAAATATGATAAAAACTATATGTTTCTATGTTTATTAATCCATTGGGCCTACATGATTCTTGAAATGATTGATATTATATTTATTGAATATTGTTCTACATATATGTGATATCTATTTTTTGAAAATTCTATTTTACTATAAAACATATTCATTACCTCCAATTTAATGGTCTAGTTATAATAGTCATTTTTAAATAATATATTTGTTGCGTCCTTTAGGCTTGATTTTTCTTGTCGTTCACACTATTGAACAAAATGATATATTTTCAAAATATTTTGGCGATACATTCTCCCCACCATTAATAAAATTCTCCATCTTATTTTATACTGTCACAAGGGAATCAAGGGATTCATAGTTGAATAAACCATTATTAAAACCCAACATCATAAAAAGGGTTAATAAAACATCCTCTATGAAAATTATAGGGAAAGATGACTTTCATATATTATAACACATAAGTAGCTTTCCATGTAGTATATAATTGGTGGTATGAGTGAATTAGACAATGATGAATAGTGTAAATTGTTTTAAAGACTCATTTTGATCATTGATCACAAGATCTTGAATGATTAAGCGATAGTTAATGATAAAAAACCATAAATATTTAATGACTTCAATGATCATCAACACATCAGATATAAAGGTAATATGACTTCATTTTTTATCAAATATACTTATTCTATAGTTTAGGTATTATTTTACTATCAGGATATATGAAAAAAAAAATTAAGTTCTTTTTATATTTTTATATCATAAGAAAAATTTCAAACATTGGTTTTACTTCGATGAATTTCCAATTAACCAATACTATAATTATTTATTTTCTAATTTTTTTTTATTCCTCTAGAACTAATATAACCTTATAATATATCAAATAGTCCCAAAGTTATTATGAGTTATTCCTCAAGAATATACTAAAATATAAATGATTAGAACAAGTCATACATTATGGATTGATATAATACATTACTATCTATAACCTCAACAATAACACCAAAAATTCAAATTAATTAATTCCATAAATATATATAAGTAAAAATTATTAATTAAAATAAAATTTCATACATGAAATTCCATCACATAGCTATGTGGTAATAATCTCACCTTTTTCATCATTTAGTTTTGGGTTCAAGCATTGCGGCAGGATCGTGTGCAATAGGTTATCACCTAGAATGCATATTTTACTTTTTCCAAAAGAATCCTTAATATAAATTCTATAATGTTTCAAAATTATAATTCTATATAATTAATAAAATATTAAATATTTTAAATAAATAATTATTAAAAATAAAATAATTTTATGTCTGAAAAATTTAATATAATTCTTCCATAAATAATTGTTTTTTAAAAAAAATTCTAATGAAATGGGTTATATTTTCAATAATGTCTCCCCAAATTCTCGTAAATTTTAAATTATCTCCATTATATAAATTATAAAAAATTGGTGTTCATTACATTAAACATATCATCAACCATAATCTCATAAACTCAATATTCTATCAAAAATTCCTTAGTAAATCATATATGAACAAATATATGCTTCCCAAATTAACATGATCATTACATGATTCATTATTATTATTATAAAAATTATAATTTTAAAAATAATTCAATTTTTTTCATTAAATCCCAATATATATATAAATTATCCCTTTTATTTTAAAAAAATCATTAATTTTTTTATTTGATAACCCTTAAATGTGGGAATAGACATGTATGATGCATGTGTCCTCTATTCTAAAACAAAAAATAAATTTTACTCTATGGTGAAATTTATTTCTCTTAAGTAAACTAATATATTTTATGTGGAAATTGATTTATCTATGTTCTCTTATTCCCCACATAAAAGATTTTATGGTTCTTTTTAAATGTTATCTTTTTCCCAATTAAATATTTATTAAAAGAATAAAACTGAGTCTTCCTTTCCATATGGTCTCTACCAATCAAGATATTTGCGGAATCCAAATTTTTATTATTTAGTGAGTCTGATATTTGGACAAGGAGGATATTATTAATCATATATCATGATAAATATTTTGGAATAGTCATGATATCTTTCACACCAATCATTATAAAAGATGGTTTCCTATAATCACACAATTTTGTATCTTAATTAAATATTGCATGATATATATTGAACTAAGAATTAATAAAAACAAAAAATCATTATCCAAGAAACAATAATCATAGATGAAACTAATGTTATCATTTATTATTTTTATAAAAAAATGAACCTTATTTTTAATCTAACATTCGTTCAGTTTTACTAAGCATATTCACCAACACTATATATTCAAATCCTTTATAATGGTCTGTAAGGAAAATGTGAATTTTCATATGTATATACAACGAGGGTTAAATACAAGGTGCACAAAATATACCATTGTCTTTCACCAGGTGAAGATAAAGTTAATTTCTAATGTGGAAATTTTGGTGTTATTACCCCAGTTTAATCCTATTATTGAATCATGCCCACTGGTAATATCTATATATCACTTTTTATCTTAGAAAACATTGAAATCTTTTCCTCGCCAAAAAAATTTGTTCTCATTTAAATATAATCAATGTATATCATATGTATTTTTTACCAAATCATTGTACTACTAAATATAGTTTTCAAGTATTCTATATAACATTATTTGATACATACTATAACATCACCAAATTTTGTATCCCATGGTCTGTGGTTATTTTGTGACATTATTGCTAGATATAGTTATTTTTATCCCAATGTAATAAATATTTTAGTGGACTCCGATAATTGAAAACATATCATATATGATATCATTAATCAATAAGGTATCTTAAATATATAAAGGTAAATAGAAGAAAATAAATTCCATTTAATAAGTAAATTCAGTATCATGATTAATTAAGTCATAAGTATCATGGAAATGTAAATGACTAGAAAGCGATTCCATTTAATCAATCTATCGATCACAAAATTAATTCATATATATTATAAATTCAATTATTTCATGGATAATAATGAAAATACTAATATTTAATGAATGTATAAATATTTTTTTTCATGATCTCAAACATCATATTATCTAAACACTCTTGACCTCTCAATAACATATTTTAATCGATGGGAAAGTATACAATAGAAACCAATTTAATTTTTGGTTATTAATTCACCTCATGAGGCAGTTGATGAATCTTATGGATATATAATTTTAATTTCAAACAATCAATAAATTTTGAATTCATTCTCCATTTATCAAATTATAGATTTTATTCAGTAAAAATATCCCACATCAAAAAATGTCATTGTTTATTAAGGAATACACAATTAATAAGATTTCCTACGTCAGTAAAATAACTCTCAATGTAAATCACAATATATTGAAATGAAATGTGGTTAAGAAATACGAATATATATGATAATGAAAACTGAAATATAAGAAACATTTAATGTGTAATGGTAACAAGAAAGTGATTATTTCAAGGGAATGTTACATATTGATAAATTAACAAATTATACGAATGTGATTACTTTTCACATTCAAATAGAACACAAAACATCCTAGGATAAAATATTTATTTCATCATTAAAGAATATTAATTATATATTGAGCATGAAATAACGGTTTATTGAATTGATGTATAGAAATACAAAAAACAAGGACACTTTCATTTCTAAAATATAGTTTTTACATGGAGAATAACTTTTTAAAATGAGGAATTTTTTAAAATATTATGAAAAATATTTTAATTTAAATATAAAATTTTCAACTTATAAATATATCCTTGATTAATTGATTATAGATGATGGAATACAATACAATTCATTTCATAAATTTTTATTTAAATTTTTATTGTTGATTTTTGAAAGAGAAGTCAAAAAGTACCATGTCTGAAAGATAGTATGGAGATTCCTTCTAATGTATTTTTTAAAAGACCAATAATTGCTATCAAATTTCTAAAAACTATCATAGGATAATACATATAATATTATTTTAAAAATTAATATAAAGATGATATTGAATAAGAATTATTTTTGACCAAATAAATTAATTACTTGATCTTCTTGAAAACGTTTTATTTATCATTTACTGTATCCATGAGATAAAAATGGAATAAATACATGAAAAATTCATTATTAATGAGATTAGAATTAATTAAAAAAAAGTTATTGTACAAATATAATATACTTTTTTTAATGAAATTTCATGTATAAACAATCCTGATTTAAATGAGATTTTAATGTAGTCTCTTATAGAGAGAATAATGGCGTACAAAAAAATAATAAATTGATTAAATATGAGTATAAATTATATATACACATAATAAATAGTATATAAAATATAAATATTAAAATAAATTACCCATATGATATTAGAATATTAAAAAAAATTGAGATTTTAATAGCCTAATGAAAAATATATAGTTATGAAACAATTACCATGTAGTATTATTCATGTCAAATTCCCTTAGATCTAATTTTTTAATCTACACATACAAGAAAATATATATTATGAAATGTTAGTGACATCAAATGTATAATGGGATGTATATACACTATATATATTATAATATGTTCATATCATTAAAATATTCCTCAATGAAAGGGTATTGTGACCAAATCCCTTAGAGTTTATCAAATTTCATAATAAACACATCTTGAAGGAGAGATATAAAAAAGGTAATATTAAATATCATGAATAAGAATAATAAATTATATAAAAGACATAACTCATTATAAAAAATTATTTATTTTTAACATAATGATATTAATATTTAACATATCATACATGATCCAAAAATAATGTCCTATCCCCATTTAATTAATAATATATTATCATTTCCTCTATTTTGGTTGTTAACTATAGTTTCTTTATCATGCATTTGTTTTCATCGAAGTTCATGTTATTATGTGTTGGATATATATCCACCATATATAAAATTATATTAAATATTTAAAAATTAAAACTCTTTAGTAGGTATATTTTTATTATCATTATTGAATGTTATAAATAGAGAATGAGTCACATCGGTTCATAGATATTGTATGTCATACTTATACGTGAGAGATTTTATCAGTCCCTTAATAGGTGAAATGGTAAGAAAGTTATTGATGTATTAAATTTCAAGAAATAATATAAATTCATATTAATCATATATATTTATTATTTTCTTCATTATGAATATCCAAGTGATTCTGTGATGGAAAAAAGTACATCGTTTTGGGAGGCGTTGCCTTTTGTACACATGAGAAATAGAATTGTTTCCTATTTGGTAGAGGAGGGTATATATAAATATTATTCCATCCACATAATAAAATATCAGTATATTGAACATACATGTGTTATTTTAATGGATTTTTTATGATTAATTGATGTTTATAAATGACGAATGGAAAAAGAAAGGGCTTCATTATGATGACTAATTTCTCATTGAAAATACTACTATGGATATTTCTTTATAGAAATTATTGTTGGTAATTTTTGAAGACCAACATATCTAAAATTTTATAATTATGTAGGGGATATATTTTTGTAGGTTTTTATCGTGTAGAATAGATTGAGATGTATTGAGATGTGAGAAGTGGGAATCTATGGTTGTGTACCACATCCACCAAAAATAAATCTAATTTTAAAAAAAATTATTCCCTTATCCTATTAGATAACTTACATTTACCATTTTAGTTTTCACCCCGGTTATTTTTGTTTTAAATTATATAATTTATCATTTAAGCATAAAAAATGATCCTTACTATAAAATTTTTACACCCCTAAATTCTTAATTTAAAATCCACTTTTTCAAATACAAATTTCATGTGTGTGTAAAATTAATTTTAATAAAACACTTCTAACCTCTAAACCATTATTTTAACCAATATCATGGTAAATAAGTTTTTTTCATTTACTGATAATTATGAAAAAACATTAAATTGTAATTATTATATAATATTAAATATTATCATTCCATTTTTATAATCCATTTTATGAAATTTAATTTATATGAAAAGATTAATTTATTATAAAAATGAACTCAGAAATCGTGTCAAAAATCGGGTTTTCAAGAAATTATGTTTTCACTAATAACATGATATTATATTTAATATATGACTATTAATAATTATTATATGATTAAAGATAATATAGTTTGATATATAACTTATAAATTTCAATGTAATCATTTCTTATTAGTTTTTATTTTATTCAATTAGAATGAATGATTTTAGGCATTTAAATGCAGCTTCCATAAAAATGAATTTGTAATCCTGAAATAATCTAATACCAAAATTCACTATAAACAAATTTTAAATGTAATTATTATATAAAATATTACTAAATAATACTTGTTATATATTTAAATCCAATTAAATAAATAAAATTGTTTTTAATTTACATAATTGATTGAAAAGAAATTACCGTTTTGAAAAAATATGTATTTTTACTATTCATAGAAACCCTATTATTGTAGAAAATCTCAAAATTTCTACCTATGTTGTTGTTATGATAAATTTAAAAATGGTACTTTTTTATAAAATAATATCTTAATATTTTATAAATAAATTTTAATTCCCATATAATTAAAATAAATTTATTTTTATGAAAAAGTATTTTGAATCATAAAAATACATTAATAAAAATACGAGTAATTTTTTATTAATTTGTTATCAATAAATGTGTACTAATTTAGGAAAAAATAAATATATTTCGAAATTTTTTATTCTCATTCAGACATTACAATTCAATGGATAGGATATAGTGTCCCATATTTAAATAATAAAAATTGTGTGGGTTGAATAATATCAATATTCTGTATTCATTACACTATCAAACACAATATTATAATTTTAAAATCATAGGGTGTTATATATCCCAAACCATGATTCATAAGAAACCTTATTTATATAATCTGATTATTTTTGTTTGAGAATAATGTTTATGATAATCATATCATAAAAATATTTTTGACAATAATTAATCAATGGAATTTTGATTAAATAATGTTAAATGAAATTATATAAAAACATCAAAAAATAGGAGATATCATAGATACCTAAGTAATATTAATTTCACGGAAATTATAAAATCGTCATACTAAATTTTTATGTAATGTTCAATTAAATTAAACGTGTTAACTATTAATAAAATCCTGCCACATCCTAGAGGAATGGTGTAACTAATACAAGGAACCCGCATCCAATCAATTAATAAGGATTGTATGACTCACCCTTGAATTTTAGTTATTATCATCCATGAAACAATGAATTATTTTACCCACCTTGGGATTTTAGTTAGTTTTTTTTGTCTTAATGGATATATAGTTCTATTCTTCCATCTTTGATGCTCAATTTTTCATGTGATAAGTCCCACATTTTAAAATGTTCATTTTCTTTACCGAAGTGATTGGGAATTCAAAGGGGGGTTTTAACATGATCCCAAAATACATATCAATTTTCTATACATAATCCTAGAAAGTATGTACCATTTAACATCAAATATAAAAATAGAAACTTAAACAAAATTTATATCACATATAGAATAAATTAACAAAATTAAAAATTATTGATAACAATTCATAGATTCACATTCCAAATAAGAATGAATTCAAGGACTATATAACAAAATAAATTTTGAAACCACCATCCCCAATCACATGATATCATCTGTAATTTGGTTTCCTCACTATAAAAATAGATAAATACCATTAATTAGGCATTGATAAACAATAAACATTGTAATTGATCTTATATTTTTTATCCATGATAAAGGTTAAGGCTTTTAGATGTAGTGTAGTGATAAATCCAAGGAAATAGATAATAGTAAAATATTGAATGACCAAAATCACATAAATATATAATTATTTATTGAAATTTATTGAATCATAACAAAAATTACAAAAATAGGGAGATAGTGTCCCCTCATGTCTAAGAAATATGCTTTCTTCGAATAGAAAAATAAAATTACGGTATGAGGGATTAATTTGGTTTGAGGTATAGTGGTTATTCAAACATTTTTAAAACATAGACAAACATCTATTTTGGCGACATGAATATTCATAATATTCATCAACCATGATGATAGGACTAGAACATGCCTATGATACATGTGGTTTTGACACAAAATTATAAAAATTGTAAATTGAATTTGAAAATAAAATCATTTTTCAAATGAATGATATTTCAATGTTTGTTTCATGTTACTACTTACCATACACCACCCATGTTCTATAATATCACTATCATATTTAGTAATTTTTTGAGGAAAATACTACCAAAAATATGTAGATTAATAAAAATGAATGGATTGAAAATATTACAAAAGAAAATTACATCATGCATATGATAATTCTTCCCATTATAGCACCTCATGTCTTTGGAAATCCCCCCAAAATTCCCATAATAGTAAAATACTATATAAATTGTGAAGAAAATATTAATGCTAAATTGTAAGAATATGTAGGAGGATCTCCAATACATTATAAGAGTTTATTTATAGTATAAAAATATCAATCGTGATACAATCATCACATCGAAAGAAAATAATGAACCATCACATTCAAAAAATTAAGTGGATGTCCTTCAATAAAAAAATTTTTAAACAAAAAACCCATGATTAAATTATAAAATAAAACCTAAACAGAGTATTATCAAATAAATAAATAGTCACTGAAATTATAACCAAAATGAATTCCAAAGATCATAAAAAATCCTCTCAGGTCGATCCCACTTCAAATATAAGAAAAACCAATACAATAATAATCCTGAGTAATTTCATCTAATATAATAAAAAACATACATTTTACAGAAGAATTATTTTAATAACATTGCATTAAATTAAAAAAAATAGTTATTAAAAAATATAGTATCCCAAATTAATTTTATGGAAGAACAACATTAATATCCAAAGCATTCCTACTTAAATATAATTAAGTCATCTTGAAATTTATCGAGAAATAACAGTAATGAAGGATCACCAAAATACCTCTGGAATCATAATAGAATATCTTATTAGATCTTATAGAACATGTTGGGATCTCAATACCATTTATTCCTTTTTCTTATTCCAATAATAATATCATTTAATTAAGAATTTAAACACCTGATTATTCAATAAAAATATAATATTTCTAAAAGAGTGTATTTAATTCAATAAAAGAAATAAAAATTTATATACATAAATAGAATTTTCATAAAAAAATTAAACAATTGACATCGAAAAAGAAAAAAATACAAAAATAATCAAACAACAGGAATAAAATCCTAAAACATCATAAATTTTTGAGAACATTATTAAATATAAATCATAAAATTTCATAAAACCAATATTGCACAAATTCATAAGTAATAATAGATACCATGTAGTTATAAATAAAACATTTGAAAACCAATATTATTATATATTCTTACTAAATTAATAAATTTAGAAAAACATTATACATTGTAAAAAAACCCAATAATATAAAACCTAATTAAATAGTAACTATTATTTAAAACCATGTTTTTATATATATTTCATACTAGTATACTAATTCATTTTTTCTATGTTTTCAAACCTCTCATTCATCTTGGTTTTGTATAAATCTACCCATTCCCCCAAAATTTTATTGGATGTGGAAACCCTTAACAATAATAGAAAAAAATGAAAACACTCACTGTAATTAAACAAATGAAATGGGTGCACCACTGAGACTCACCAAACTATGTAAAATTATTCCTGAAAAATAAATCAATCCATTAAATTTCTAATACATCAGATTACACAAGCTATCGACATTATCCTATACATTGTACAAACCAATAATATCCTGCCAAATATCCATATTCAATGATTCCCTCATATCAATATTATTTACTCCACTTGGTACTAGATTTGGTAAACCACACCATCAGACTAACACTTTCATAATGAATGAAGTGAAACTAGGGACACTAAAAATAAGGGAAATACCTCCAAACCATAATGGGAATAATATTCTTTGAGGAGGGAAAAAATGTGCATTTTCTAGATAACGGAACATTTCACAAGACTATAAAAATTGGGAAACCATTCTAGTGATGGAAATTAAAGGGTAGAATCCATATTCTAGTAATATAAACAAGGGAATAACCATAAAACCATATCACACATAAGGATAAAAAATATAACACACTAATTCTCTGGGAAACCCACAAAGTCCCTGTGTTTCACCATATAATTCCACCCTAATCAAATCCATTATTACTATTTTAAACCAATGAAATAAAATTAAAGATAGAAAAAGGCTATGTTAATCATGATATACTCTTTTGTAATATCATATATAGATGATACAAATGATAAAGGTATTAGGAAAATCATTATTGGGAGACTTTCAAAAGAAAAACACCACAGAGGGAATTTTGACACTAATGAAATAGGAAAAAATATAAGGGGGTGATGAAGGATGAGACAAAGACATTGAGATCCACATTTAAGAAACTATTTAAATAAGATAATTGATAAAGGATTTTTTTAAAATCCTCACATGAGATGACAAATATTATATGGGTGTAGAGGGACCATCAGTTAAGAAAATTGCTCCCCAACATGAAAATGTTCATCAAAATTAACTCTACAGGTCCCAATATCATGATAATTGTCAGACTATAAATGAGTAAGTGTGATATAATAATGAGGAAGAGTCATATAGGAGTAAAATTGGTTGTGGGAAGACCTAAATGAATACAGAAATGGATCAAAATTAGAAAAAAAATGTTCCCCTATATTCTTATTTTTATTATGATGATTCAATTATTGAGATAATTCATATATATATATATATAATCATGAAGAAATAATCCTTACAGAATTAAATTAAAATAAAATCAATCAATGAAATAGTACTCATATATTATTTCCATCCAAAAACCCCATAAATTGACTAAAACCAAGTAAAATCATAAAATAATTACAAAAGAAAGATAATTCTTAATGAAATTAGTATGATAAGAGAACATCCTCGAGAATCCTTCTAAAAAATAAAATTAAAATTAATAATGAAAAAAACCTAATCCTCATCCACCATCAAACTAATTTATTGATTTTATCCAGATAAATATTTTCAATGAATATCATATTCAAATATATATAATAAACAAAAGAAATAAATTTACATCAAATATTTCATATATGAAATCTAACTAAATTTTTTAAAAACCATACTATAATCATGGTTTGTTAAAAATGGAATGAATTTTAAAAAATTACATGTTATGAGTTTAACAAAAATCAATTTCTAAATAGTGTCAAAATTGACATAAAATATTTTTTAAAACAAATATTATATTTTTAATTGTTATTTTATTCCTAAAAATATATGGTTCGGCCAAATAACTTAGATATGGTTATATATATTAATAATAAACAACTTGGGGTTTGTTTGTCTTTATTTAGAAAGTTTATAAACCTTATAGTGTATGAAAACAAGAAGACACGGTAAAAGTTAAATTATCTAACTTAAAGTTAAATATAAATGATAATGTTAAAATAGGAACCTAAACTTGTCAAAATTCTGTTGGATGATAGGATTTTGACCCATCCCCACCTTAGTTTTGAAATAAATCAATTTGGAGCTATTTAAAACCGAATTTGGATTTATAATAAAATAATATTTTTAGTTATTCCAAAGGTGCCCCTCTCCTCCCTTATAAAATGGCACCCCCTACCTATCATACTCACAACACATTGAGCCTTCATGATCGGCCAAACTCTGCCAAAATCTCTTCTCAACTTCCCTAGAAACATTCTATAGGTTTTGGTCTTCCTCAAAGACCAATTTTATTGCCCTAAGAGGAGGTCTCAAAGAGGTGCTTCAAAGAAGAGGTAATTCCCGATTTATTTCTTCTTCCACTTCTTCTTCTTTATTTGTTTCATTATGAAGTAATAACATCAGTATCACTCATATAATGATATGTTATTATAAGTATGAAACAAACCTATTTAACCATCTATCCATCCTATGGAAAAAGAAATCACCGCGCGTGCGTACTTACGGAATACCGTCTCCACGCCATGATGTAATCTATTTTCCACCACCACCTTACTTGGATGGGTATAATGGTGTAAATAATGACTATATATGACTATTATAAAGTGATATTTATTATGAAATAGTATACATACACTCCAATACAATCCCAAGATCATGAGAATGATATCATCGCTCGTGTGTACGTACGGACTACCGTCTCCACGACGCGATGAGATTCATTCGCCACTTTAACCATTCATGAATGATTATAAAGTATATATAATAAGTAATCATGAAATATATGACATAATAATGATACTGGATTTTTGTGTATATATATTTATGTCATCTACTTAATTCCATTCAACTCAATAAGGAAATGAAAACAGCGTTCATGCGTACATACAACATACCGTCTCCATGAACGGTGTATTTCTTTCCATTTACTGATTTATTATATATATGTATATTCTGAATATATATTATATATAAATCATGTTTTATATTCTGGAATTAAGTAATCATGATCTCTGTAATCATATGAATAATTACAAGTTAAAACACGGATGACAAATGAACAATTTTACCCAAAATGCTCTTTAACATGGAATTTAAAACAGAATGGGTAATATAAAGTCATAATTGAACCATATATGATATCATAACAATTTTTATGATTCTGGAATAAGTCGATGACATTATTTAAATCATTATACAGGAGTTTCGGACACTTACGAAGCAAATCAGACCTAAGGTAAGGGAAATATCACAATCTCATTTTTATCCGAGATTGTTTATACTTAAGTATTTACTGGGGTGTATTTTATCATCCACGTCCATGTTTCCTCAATATGTAATATTATTTCCATCCACCTACAATTGCCTAAATCCAATTTTACCCTTCGGTGAGTTTTTAGTAAAGGATATGAAAGGAATCTTTTTTCGTTTTTCGTACGAGGTACTTTTTGACTTTTTCGACAAAAGTACGAAGAATGTTTTTTTAACTTATACGACATGAATGGATTTTTAAAAAATTATTTCCAAGAAGCATCCTTTACAAGTTTTCAAGTTTATTTTTAATCAACTTCTTTTAGTTTATAATTGTACGACATGTTAAGAAAGGAAAAGTGTTTTTGAAGTAGAAAGGATATTTTCCTCAAGAATGGAGTTCAAATATTTTATCAAAATTATTTTCCATCTAAGATAATAAAGGGTTCTGTTTCTATCCCTATTATTACATTGATTTGATTATTTTTTGATGGAATTATATATTTAAGAATTACTTTATCTTATATGATTTGTTTTATGATGTCACGATGTTTATGATTCCCATTTTTATTACATGGGCTATGATATGATGTATGGTTTCTGATTTTGTGGCACACATAAGAATGGTATCAATATGAGATGGGTGTGACCTATATATCCCTCCAATGCATTGGGTGAAGATTTTATATCTCATGAGATAGACATGGATGGAATGGTATGTTATACTGGTTCAGTAAAATAGGACTGAAACGAGTAGTGAACTCGGTTCAAAAATTGACTTTGTCCACTAGGATAGTCTTGGAAATGAGTCTTGACTAGTAAGAAATGATTCTCTATGATTATGTGTGTATGCCACAATGATTCATGTTATATGTTATGGTTATTGGGATTACATTTCACTACCATGATTTATCCCATGTTATGAAATTATGATCTCTTTTGCAGGGTAAGATTTCCAAATTGTTATGTTCTTATGAATATGATGTGATTTAGATTTCTTTTGTTTACCCTTACTGAGAATTTGAGCTCACCCTTTTATGTTTTCTTTTCCACAGGATATAAAGAAAGGTTTTAGGTAAAAAAAAGAACTTTATGTGAGATTTTGAAGATTTTTCACCACGATTAGAAGATTATATTACGAGTTTCCAAAGACACTAAACTATTACGATCCTTGTATGTGTATTTTTGTTATGTTCTAAGTATTCCGCAAAAGTAATGTAATGTCCATGTACATCATGCTTTGGGTCTCTACAATATCTACTTCAATACCTCACTTAGAAATTACAGCCAAGATCTCCAGTCGAGTGCATCCTCTACCATATTCCCCTTTCCAAGAGTATAGACTATCATAAAGTCATAGTCCAGGAGGAACTTTTGCCATTACCTCTGCCTCATGTTTAGGTCCATATAGGGGATGATATACCTATGAATTTTGTGGTTGTAGTAGACTAAATATGTCTCCCCCTTAATGTATTTCTGCCACATCTTACAAGATAATACTTATTCTAATAGCACAAGGTTGTGGATTGAAAAGTTAATATCATGTTTAATTAACTATCACAAAACATAGACAATCACATCTTTCCCCTCCATCAGGAATCAAACCAGTTCGGCCCCAGCCGTGTCACAGAAAACTACATATCCAATATCTTTCTATGGAATCCGTATGATAGGGGTACTCATCAGTCTCTGTCTCAACTCAAGGAAACTCTACAAGATATTCTCTATCCACATGAATGGATTTTTCATCAGTGTCAAATCCAATAAAATTGTTTCCACCCTAGATATGTCAGCGCAAACATCCAATAGTATCCTTCCAACACCAAAAAACTCCACACCTCTATCATGATCATGGGTGTCTCCCAAGAATGAACAACAACTATCTTCACTGGATCCACTTCCACTCCATCCTCTGAGATGAAATTTCCTAGAATATGGACCTTCTGAATCCCGAACTGGCACATCGATAGCTTCCAATAATCCAGGTGCTCTCATAGAGTATCTAAGACTATCCCCAAGTGTATCGCATGAAACTATTATGACTCTGAGTGCACAATGTTTTTTTCAATGGAGACCATGACTAACAGGTTAATATATGGCTGAATGATCCTATTCATGAGTCTCATGAACATTGCTGGGGTGTCGGTCATGCCTAATAGTATCAACCAGAACTAATAGTTTCTATACTAACATTTAAAGGAAGTATTTGGTTTATCATAATCCCATACCATAATATTATGATTACCAGAAATGAGTTATATATTTGAGAACCACCTCTCTCCCTTATGTTGATCAATGATTTCATAAATTCTCAGTAGTAGATATTAATTTTTCATGATCACATGTTTCAGGCACTGATAGTCCAAGCATATCCTCAATCATTCTTTTTCTTTTTTGGAAAAAAACACTAGGGCTACCCATGATGAAATGTTGGGCCTTATGAACCCATTCCTCTAAATATCCTCCAACTACACCCTCAACTCACAGAGGTCTGCAAGAGCCATATGTTATGAAGGTGTGTATATTAGTTCCATCTCAGGGTATTGGCCGATGCAAATGTCAACCTCCATGAGAGTGGGTATTCCTAGAACATCAATAGGGAAGAAATCCTCAGACTCATCCTCCAATATAGGGAACTAGGGAGTCTCATCATCCACTAAACCATGGATGAGGCTATCCATATGGTTAGTTATTGACTGCACCCTTCTTCAAGAATGTTCCTCATATGCTGCAACCATCCACCATTCACATGTAAAGGAGAACTCGTTCCCATATCTGTGGATACACCACACTGCGCACCTAAAAGAGTCGATCTGAGTATGGGATTTTGTAAACATTATATACCCAAGAAGATACCTTAAGGCCACGATGTCATGAATAGAAGATCATATCCAACGATCCTACCTTCAACAATAATCTCACACTACTAGTACTAGTGTTTAATATTCAAATCCCCTCTCGTATGAGTCTCTTATTGCAAAGATCAAGACAAAAGCTCGACCAAAATTTCGAAGCTCCTAAAAAGGTATGTGGAATAGAAATTCTGAATTGAACCTAAGTCTATAAGAAACTAAAATATTATGGAGAAGACACAGATTATACCTCTACTCATGTACATGGTGTCATGGACGTATGCCTGGATCACCTCAAGATGGCTTTGCCTATGTCCACCAACTCCTAAAACTCGTGGTGGACCACCATGGTGTGGTGGTAGAACCTCAAACCTTTGTCCATCACCTATCTCAATTCCCACTCCCATGGAATGTCTTCCACCCGTTGGACCACCTCTCTTGAACCTCTATCAATAGCTCATTGGCCCTTTGTACATCCGCAGATCGTCTCTATGGTGGGTCAGGAAGTCACCAGCCATGTGTCCCTTCCCACCACATAATAAGAATAACTTTTCCTTTTAATATCTCCCTCTACTATGGAAGCCCCATGCTACTGACCCCTGATTCCTAGGGTTTTCCCCAGAATGATCTGACCAGCTTGGGTCCCCACGTCTACTTCATGATTCCCTCCATAGAATACTCTTCTACATAGTGCCTACTAGTATCCCCTTATGTTAGGGCATTCTCATCCAGTAATATCTCTATATGTAGGAATTTTTTTAGCACCCCAGCCTTAGTTGGGATGTTTAGAAACACCATGGATGTCTTGATATCCCAACACAATTCCTACAAAAAGGATCGAGCCCCAAAAAATGGGTCTCGCAGCATGTCTTTATAGTAGTGAGAAAACTTGTTGAATATCACTCAGTACTCATATAAATTCATGATACCCTTATATAGGTGTAGTAGCTCTTCTATGCGCTTAGATATGAACAGCACTGGTAAGAACTCCTCTCAGAGGAGGTTCTCAATGTTAGTTCAAGTGATGGCCACCTCATCACAGTTTTGGATCATCAAGATCAACCATATCCCTGATGAACCCAAAATAAGGCTCTTATCTAATATTGAAAACTGGTCAAGAGGCATCCTCACTAGACTAAAGACTCATGTAACAACCTCTATCCAACCCACATCCACCTTGGGGTTAGCCTCACCCATGAACCTAGGAGGACTCTATATTTATATCTCATGCAAGGAACTGATCTCGTGTTCATCCTCTAATGGTGGTGCCAGCAGTAACTCTAGATCAATGGGTTGTGGTGACACTGGTTCACCACCCGGTGGGTCCATCTCTAGTACTAGACACTAAAACCAATGCATCATCCCTTGGTAGGATGTCCTCACAGTCATGCATCAAAATTCTTGTTGGATTTATGTTTGGTGGTATCATAAAATAGATGAAGACTTACCACATTCAATAGATGGTAACTGATGGGATGACTATAATTACATATTAACATGAGGAAACCCTCAATTCTGATATGATTAATGAAACTACTGGTCACATTAATGAAACTAAAACCATAATTCATGGTCCTCATGTATAAATATTTCGGCTACGACACTAATACTATACTCCCCAAACATGAAATTATAAATCAAAACATTTATCATGGTTTACAAAAAACAAAAACAACAGACTACCAATCATTAAAGTAGAACTAGACATCTTGTATAGCAATTTTTCATTATCTGTCCCCTGGGGCACATGTCATGACAACCCAATAATCACTCCCAAAGTCCAGACACTGGAGACTAGCACTGAATTCATTATCCCCTGAGTGGGAGGCATTTGTTTTACTGCCTATACACAAACACACTCTCTCACAGAACTACATCCCAAAAAGATAGAAAATAAACCATGAATCATACTAAACAACCACTAAGTATAGGTACAATATATAAGTTAAATGGGTTACAATACCAAAAAATGAAAAGTAAAAGTAAAATAGAGAAGTAAAAAAGATCACTGAAAAGTAATCCATAGGAGAAGCCTGACTGATGGGTAGAAAAGGAGTGGCTCTTGGATGTTGTAAAAGTACGTCCTACCTACTATATCTCACTAAGAACCACCTGGCCTGGGGACACCATGGACTCTGTAAAAGCACCTATCAACTGCACAAGACATTAAATGTGTAGGATGAGGTCATGGAGTGGGGTTTAATGCATTACCCAATAGAATTATCGAAACAAAAGATAAAGACTGCAAAGGAATGTATACATAAGGTTTAGTCAGCATAAATTGTTATAATTTAATGTATGGAAAGAAACACTAACATTATTAACACTAAAAACTTTGGACTATTGAGGTACTCATCCCATATTAGTACCATGGTTCTGCTAGTTCCCACAGAGCCTCTCCCCATCATGGGTCTGTTGGGTAACACAAAACCACTCCGTAACTAGGCCATTATTATTGGTCCACACAGGGCCGCTTATAGCTTGTCCACATAGGGCTACTTATATATGGGTCACACGGATCCCCTTGTAGAAATTTCATACAAATCCACTTTTAGCTATTCCATATAGGTCCACTAATCATTTTGTCCTACAGGGTCACATATACCCACACATCATCAGTCTTTGGGTCACATCCATCCTCCGGATTCTTGTACATTGTGTTTATGATTCCAAGATAATACAATCTTGAAGCCATTAACTGAATCTCCAAACATTTGAACGTATCCATATAATATTCCAAAAGATCCACCTCTTCGCGAGGGTACTAATTACACAAACAGCTTGTCAACTGGGCATATGATTTAAGAGATATGAACATTTTTATGAAATGAGGTCAGTTGGGACCAATACATTGCGTGTCTAGGCCCACCTCCTAACTGGCCCATTATACAGGTCGACTATTCTCCTCCCTGAACAGTAGGAGGAATCTAGATTCTTCCTCCACATGGTTGGCTGAGACAGACTGAACCCCCATCCCGCACATGGTAACTGCTGGATAGTGTGGCCATGTTCACCTTGGCCAGTTTCCAACCTGAGTGTTGGTGACCCCTCCTGTACAACCATGACCTGCTCCTCGACACACCATCAGGGTGCACAGCCACCCCCTATCAGCCACCATATATAAACTGAAGTTATATTTTATGAACCACTGGGTCTACTCTGGTGGTCTGTTTCTTGATTTTTCTGAGCCCCTGGACTTATCGGGTCGCTGTCTTCCCTACTACGACTTCAAAGTAGCCATCCAGTCGATTCGAAGTTGCGTTCAAGAAGATCACACAGACACCCAAATACAGAGGAATCACGTCTGTGGTCATATCTTCCGGATTCCTTCACATTAGAGTTTTACAAATAAGGGAATAATAAATTACGGTTCAATCAAACAAATACCCAACACAACCCCTGATATAAAACACTCTACCATAAGTACAAGAGACCTGTGTATCAACTTCTTCATGGAAAGATAAATGTTCATTGATTTAGAATTAAGAACTAGGATTTCAAAATTCTCTAAAAGATAAAACCTTACATAAGGAAGCTTCAAAATGAGAGAATCCTCGTTTTTGGTGGCTATCTATTTGTGGGGATTCATGATCTGTTCAAAGGTGTTGTCATTCATCGATCTCTAGTCGTGGATCTATTCCTCAAGTGTTCCATATCGACTTTTGGATTCACATGTGTTCATTGTTAGAGATAATTCTTTTGTCATTCATCATTGGAATTCTAGATTTAAAAATGTTTATCCAACCCCATTATCTTAATGAAAGATAAACATGTTGGAGTGTTTCTGTGATGATTAATCATCACGTTGTTTCACTGTTTCATTTATGAAATAAAATTTTTGTTATTATTCATTTATAGAGTCATTATTTTGTTTCAATTAAGGAATAAAAAAATTAGGTTATTAGATGTGTTACATCGAAACAATTTTATGAATAAGCATAACTTTTTATATTTATTTTATTTTTCATCAAACATCCAAAAACTATATTTCATCATCGGCCCATGCCGATCAAGTTTATTCGTTACCTATGGAGAAAATACTCATACGAGGGTACAACTGTATTCTATGATTTTCATTACTAGTTACTATTTATAACTTAAAAGGATTTTAAACTAAAATAATTGTTACAAAATTATTTCTTACAACAAAAAACTAATTCCCGGTATTGGCCCATGATGGCCAATGGTAGGTCGTTTCTAGGAAAACCCCAACTCTCAGAGTTCAACGGTACCCTCAGATATATGATACAGGCACTCATTTAAATTATTGGAAATCATGATCACACATTTATTTGATTAACCATAAAAATAGTTAATAAATTTGTTAAGAACACTCCAGGAATCAGAATTATGTTCCTTCTTATGCCTGGTCTGAAAATAATCTAATTTAACATTAATATTTTTTTTGGAATTATTAGTTATTATAAATTTAATACTGTAGAAATTAACATTATAAATTTTAGATAACTCATAGTTTACTAATACAAAAAACAAAAACAAAATACTTGGAAACTCTATAAATCCTATATCCAAGTAATCATACCAATTTTTTATTACATTATATACATTTCATCAAAACACTCATTATACTATATAACAAAAAATAGAGAGGAAATAAAATTTCAATTTATCATAAATTTAAAAATTTGTCCACATTTATAAATTTTTTACCTACTCATCAATTTTATATATATTCCTAAAACTCATTGAAATATATATTTTTTATCTTACGAAGGAAATATTTATTTTATTTTTAAAAAATTTAGCTATAAATTCCATTAGTCCCATTTATAAAACAATCAATTACGACGTACCCAAAAATACCATCAAACACACCTCAAAAATTTCAAATAAATTAAAATAATATTTTATATTAATTCAAAAAAACAATTTTTTAAGTGAATTTTATAAAAAAATAAATTATGATAAAAATATTACATGTTTTTTTAGAAAACTAATTTCTAAATGCAATTTAAAATTTTGTATGACTAGACATAATCAAATAAAATTAATTTAATGGAATAAAAAACCGTTTTAAATATATCATTTCACTGAACCTCAACCTACAATTATATTATGATAATGAATATTTATATCTTATATTAATGTCAAAATTTGATCATAATTCACTGATAAAATTTGTATCTAACATTTTAAATTTTTAAAAAATATAATTAAATAAAACTAAAACATACCCTTCTTTTATGATATATTGTAGTGTTTAACTTTTATCCCACACACCCTACCTCTGTAATTACCCATTTCACATCGACCATCCTTCAAATATATAATTGAAACTATAAGTAATGAATGATTAAACTCATAATTATAATGAAAATTATGATATCCCATTAAAACTAATGTTTTGGTAACATACCTATTTTCCGTAAACTTTTTCAGTACTCTACCTTAAGCCTTAAAAATCTTATCTCTGGTGTACCCAACATCCCTAAAAATATAAATACAAAATAAGATTTGATATAAATTATTCAGTTAAAATACCTTATTACCCCTCAACTTGGCACGCCATCTATATTAGGGAATTTATTTAAGGGAATTATCAATCCATAGTAACTATAAACAAGTTCTTGGAAAACAACAAACCATTTTGGTAACGTTTTAACAAAATAAATCTATTAAAATGATATAAAACGCTTGATCTAAAATCACCATTGAATATTGTGAAACAAAATTCTCTTAAATTAAAGAATCTAGAAAATTTACATTAAAAAATGTTATAACAATAATAAAAATCTTTAATCTATATAGAAACCTGTCTATAAAACATATACATCATAATAAAATATAATTAAAAATGTATGAGTACAATATAGATGGTATAAGAGGTTGTCATAGAAATATTATGTACGTTAATAAAGTAAAAATTAAAAAACTAATCCACCCATATCTGTTTGAAATTATAGTTACCTCCACACCCTATCCCCACCTCCATATCAGACTCCTATAATTGAAATACCATCCTCATTTTTTTACCAAATTGAATTTACCTAAATCTACCAAAGCATGAAATATATACACCCAATATTTGTTTGCTGGGTTGAGAAATATTATTCATATAGGACCACACAACGTGTTTAAAAATTAACCATTATTAGATAAGTCCAGTCCTGAAAGTATGGTTAAAATTTATATAGGCATATAATTTTTATATTTTAGCTACAAGAAAAAAATATATGTTCTCTTAATAATTAAAAGGGAAATAAAATTCCCTGAAAACAATCATCCACAAACATGCACCATGGGAGATCCCAACATCATTTAATCAACATGACACACTAAAGTCTCATAAAAAAGTGACTAAAGGTCAACACAGTTGTTTTTGTAGTCCCCTATGGATAATATTCCATGACCTAGTGTCATGGTGTCTCTAATACAATGACCGCAAATCAGATCAATGTTTTAGGAGATAATTTTTTTCCACAAAATGTGGGGATTCCCTTCTATGAAAAAAACCTATTATACAATTTTAATGAGTTTATTTTATTTTTAATTTAATAATGTTATATATAGTTCTATTATTACCACATAGATAACTATTTTCTCATGTTTCAATTGCCAAATTATAAAATATCACATTTCATTATAAAATATATTTTCAATTAAATGTGCGATATTCATAATGACATAATAATTTTTCCCAAATATATATTAAAAAACTTTTTATTTTTTATTTAAAAGTAAATATTATAATGGAATTTATATCACATATAATCCATTAAATAATGGAATCTATCATTAAAAAATTATAAATTAATTTAAAAAATAATCACTCACACAATGTTGATATAATAAAGGCATGTCATGAAACAACCAAACTCAATCACATGGAATCATGTGTAATGGGGTAAAATCCACTAACAAATGAGTCAAAGTTCCTTAATGTGGAGATGGAAAATCCTAAAAATACACTCTTATAATATTTGGTTAATGAAAAGAAAAAGTATCTATGATATTAGGTCTTAGAGAATCCCTATTAAAATAGAAAGGAAAATTGAATGAAGTTGATCACATAAATAGGTGATTTTTTGAAGAACTATGATATATCCAATGAAAACACTCACTATGAGTGAATGGAATGATAGAAATTAAATAAGGATGTGTTCTAGGTAGAATGGTAATAGAAAATTAGTGTTTGAGGGATTATTTTTATGTAGATGAAAATGGTATATTCAAATTTTTATAAACATATAAAAGACACATAGATTTCCAAATTATTCAAAAAACCATAGATGTGGAACTAAAATATTTTTGGGTATTGTTTGGATTGGATACACGATAATGAAATCTATGAACCAACCATGAAAATTTTATGTTCAAAAATCATTTGGGTTTTTGATGGTTTGTTGCATGATTAGTGATAACCATACACCAAGTGTGAGCTACTACATCACCACAATTTTCTTGAAATTTCATTCGAAAAATACCACAAAACAAATTATATAAACAAGAATGAAATTTTTTTTAAAATAATACCCAATAATGTAAAAAAAATTTCCATCTAGCTATAAATTGTTTTCATAAATTCAATATTTTCATGTTGGTCTCTAAGAGAATATTCAACTCTCAAACATAACTATAATCCTATTATTTATCATTCCTCTCTATCTTATAAATCTAAAATTTCTAAAATTTGATTTAATAAATTTTATAAAAATCAAATCAATAATCCTTTATAAATGTTATAAAATTATTATGAAATAATAATATCATATTCTATCTGTTGTTGCAAAACTTTTTGTGTAAATATTTCTACCTATATAAATAATTTTATAAAATTCAATCGATGAATAAATAAAAAAGATAAATACATGTAATACTATGTGATTATGATAAAGTTAATATTTTTAATAATTTTATATCTGTAATATATTTATATATGTACCCTTATTAATAAATTCATATATTCTTTTAATCAAAATTCAAAAAATGGGTTTTTAAAATTTCCTTGTGAATTATCCACATATTTTACATGAAAATGGATATAAGACTATATTGGAACCTAAAAACCTAGATAAAATATTCCTAATCATTATAAGCTTATGAATCAATGATAATGTAAAAATTAGTATAATATATATAGAGAGAGGAAAGCATAGAAAAAATTTATAATTAAAAACAAAATATTGATTTCAAAAATTTAAGGATTCAAACACGAGCACCAAGACATTATAAATAAATTATATCATGAAGAAAATATTGTTATAATATAGATTTATATTGAAAATAACAATATAATGTAATTTACTATATCTTCTACCAAACAAAATTCAATGGTAAGGGTTTCTCGTCTCAATTTTCTTTTATTGGGAAATGTTTGGCATTATACACATAATCTATTCCATATGGGTTTATATACCAACCATGTATTTCAATTATAATAATTTTTGTGGAATATATGGTATTTAAAATCAGGCCATGTATCTCCCTCTCAATGATATAGGATTGAATATATACCTAGTCGATTAGAGTTTCTTTCTAATCTCATTTCAAATTGGAGGTTGTTTTGGAAAAACACTACATTTGGGGGAAATTTGAAGTCATTTATCTCAAAATAATCTATTTATTTCATTTTACTATTTTTAATTTTTTATATTTTTTAACCATTTCACGTTCCTTTGTTTAAAAACCCAACCAAATTGTTTCCAATAATAGGATCCGACATTAGCTCATCATTTAAGTGTAGAATAATTCTCCTCCATGTTCATATTAATTTTTTTGATTAATAACATTCCTTCTCTTAAAAAATAATATTTCATGAGTAAATTTTATAATAGTTTTAAATTTATATATAATATAATTAATATATTCATTTTTTTGTTCCCAATATGGACTATTTTATATTGTATTTGTAATTTTTTCATGTTTCTGAAATGATTATTTTTTAATTTGTTTTAAATGAAAATATTTCACAATTTTCTTCTTAAATTATTATATAAATCATTTCCCTGTATTTTTCATTAATTTATAATGTTATTTAAATTCCTTTTTACAAATTTATTTCTATTAAAATTAATCTTATATTAAATTTTATAGTTTTTCTAGTAATTCATCAATGGAATTATCAATGACCCTAAAAAACCATCTATTTCAATATCATTTAGTATTTCATATACAATAATATGTATGTTATCAAATGATTCCACTAACCATCTTTTTTTGTATGGCTTTTGACATATTCTTGCAGTAAATTTATAAAACCAATTTCGTTCACTTAAATTAATTATGCTATGATGAAATAATGGTGGTTCTCATAATCATGGGGAACACATATGTATGGTTAATTGATATGTGATGGGTGTGTATTATATAACACTATAAAATGTTTTATAACATTTTATATATCATGAGAAAATAATGATACATGGGTGATCATACTATGTCTAAAATTTTCTACAATGAGGAGGTTTTCCCTAGTCCAATATGTATTGATAAGGTAATTTTCCTTTCACATTATGATATTAATTCCGTGGATTATACCCATTACCTATGTTATGATTTATATTAATATTCTTGTTCGATGTTATAGTGTTATTTTGTATACTTATTTCATGTTATCATTACTCCTCATTATAGCATAATGTTTCCACACTCCCTCCATGAAGGTCTTATGTCATGATGAAGCATTTATGTGAAGATTAACCATTTATGATGATTTTTTTTATTTTTATGATTTAATTATATATTATTTTTGTTCCAGGATTATGTTATCATACCCATATATTCACCTTATTTTCAATTATGATATTTAATTGAAAAATATAATATGATTACCATATGAAATGTATCTAAGATCATCCTTTCTAATGTTCCCATTTCCATAGGTTATGAAGATGATTATTATTTATCATATGTCTATATTGGTTCACTACATTAATAATTATATTGATATCTTCGATATTTATTGTAAAATAATTTTATTATATGTCTTTTCTCCATTCATATTGATCATATTGGTTTTGGTGTATGTTTATTGTGATATGTAGTAAAATATCATGAAGAGTGAAATATTATATATATATGATGCTATTTGGTCACACACTTTCACATAAATAGTAATTTATTTGATGTTTATTAATTTTTTAGTATTATATTAGTTATATTTAGATTTTAAAATTTATGGAAACCTTTTTTAAACTGGATGGAATATCAATTGATCTAATTATATAAAAGCCTAACCTCAAAATTTATAGGTTGAAATGACTGTTTCATAGGATTATCATTATTGATATTGATATGTCATTATCATATGATAGATGAATTTTATTTGATATTATATTATAATTTTTCTATATATACATTTCTCATTCTTCATTTTTTGAGAAATATAATTATGAAATAAATATTGTGAAAGGAATGTATAAAGAAACTCATATTTCATAATACTAAATAAGGTGCAAATTTTGGCATTAGTGGTTTCAAATAATTAAAATTTAAATATCTGAACCTTAAGAGGAAAAATATGAAATCCCTAGTATGCGAAATGTGTGTGAGGTAGATGTCTTATTAAAACTTTATCCCAAGTCATGTATATCATATGGATACCACAGATTTTTTAGTGACGAATAGTTAAAATGTAAAGACATAATTAATTTATGTTTGATAATGAAACATCATAGATATAAATACGATTTTAATTTTCTTATAAACTAGATTTTATTTTTAATAATTAATAGATACATAAATAAAAATAAATTACACAATAAATGAATCGAAGTAGAAAAAACATTAATAAATTATATTTAACCACTACAAAAATAGTACATGATGTAAAATTTTTTATACCTAATATTGTTACATAAATTCAAAGAATGATTTCATTAAAATAGAACAATAAAGACAATGTAAATAAATATAAAATAATATTATATTAATAACTAGAGAAATTCCATGTATAATACTCAACATTGAGTATTACTATTTGTGAATTTAATCCTGTAATGAGAGAGAACATCATGACAAGTGAAATCATGTTGAAAAATCAAAAAAAGTAAACTATGTTATTTGGTTGTATGCTTGATGTTTTTAGAATTTTATTAACTTATTGTATGTATTGAAGTTAATTTATCCATTATATGTCCACTACTAATTTTTATACATCCATTGGTTATAATACTAGTAAAAATCATTCATGATGAGAACTATATTGTATAATTAATATACAAAAACAATGTTTTATGTTAAAAATGTATAAATCCACATACTAAATAATATATATGAAATAAAATATATATTTTTGGAATATACCAAAGATATACTATTCCATTTTTTTAAATATAGTCTATTTTAAAGAAAATGATTATATTGAATATGTAATATTATTAAACTTTTTACTTTTAAAGAATGTTTTATAAAAATGGATTCTTAAAAATAAATAGTTAATAATTTAAATTAATAGAAGCCTTTAAATAGTTAATAAACATTATAAAATATTAATATAATTATTCATGGCCAATGAAATATGAATTTTTTAAAAAAAATTGTGTTATATATCATATGTTTTTATTTATAAATTAAATTTCACTTATTTGGAGAAATACTTTTGATGAAATTTTTTCTCATATATATGTGTGTGTCTGTGTGAATTCATAGTAGTATAATGATTATTAATTTCATAAAAACAAAAATAAATACATTAAAATTAATATTTAAAAATTTTCAAAGATTTCATTTTATATGGGTAATTGTTTTATCATTATAAATTATATAAATCACTAATAAAAATTTATTTTAATTGTATTAATTAAATTAAACAAAAAAATTAACTTAAAATTCATCAACATATTATTTAATAGAATTGGATAATAAAAAATATTTTTTATGCTTAAATATATTGTTGAAAATATCTTTGTGTTACACCTTTATATATGAAAATTATTTTTTTATCTCTTTTTGAAATTGAATATATTAATATTGATTCCATATTTTGAATCATATTTCAAACAATACATTATAATGGATAAGCTATTTTTAGCAGTCCAAAAATTTACCTAGATAAAAATATGGTTAGAAAGATAATGTGAAATGATGTCAAATGGTTTAAATAATGGATAATGTATGGAAATATCACAAAAAAAATTTATATAAATGGGTGAATTAGGGAATTATAGACAACCCCTTATTCTATATCAATTAATTTTATATATTCTATGAAAATTACATGAGAATTTACAATCACAATTAAATAACAAATGAGTATTCATGATACATCACCTCCTCATTACCCAAAAAAGAAACCCCTACCCACATTATGAAAAACAAATCACCATTTTCATTTTCAATACCAACCCAAATTATCTCCCTTATATTCCTATAGCAAGTTTTGGAAGATATTTTTAAAATAAGGACTCCCAAATTCATCATTTTTACGAAGCTCTTTAAGAGATGTTTCAAGCCTTCAACATAACGATTTCATCACGATAGTGATTCTTTTATATCATATTCATCCGCATATAAAAAAATATTAAAAACATTGATAATTATTTTAAATAATTAAAATGATATTAATGAGTTCTTATTATTATTCAATAATAGTTCTTTCTCTTTCAGAAATTGTAAGGCATCCTTCGTTAGGTCGGTCTTACTACCTACCTGAGAGACGTTATTACATTTATCTCAAGAATGACTAAGAAAAGATAATAGTTTTCATGATATACAATAATAATTAAATTAGGATTTATTCATAATTATATAACTATAATATATATTTATAAGAATAATTGTTAATAAAATGAATTTATTTTATTATATCACAATTAAAAAATGGTTTTCAATGTTCTATGTGAGTTATAAACACAATTTCAATGAAATAACCTTATTGAAACTGAACTATATATAACCCATATAATATATCACAATTATAATTTTACTGTTTAATAACCCATGATCAATGAGAAAGGACTAGACTCTTCAAACAGACTCTAGTAGAGAACAAAAAGGTTAATTAACACATGAATAATTGTTTAAATAATGAATGATAAAAAATGTGAAATAATAAACTATAAATTAATTCAATCATGTAAAATAAATTAAGGTTAGATGTTTATATATATTCATATTAAAAATAAATTTATTTTACTTATATTTAATTTGTGTCTCCAAAAAAGATGTCTTTGTAACAGTTTTATCATCTTAATTTCCTTTTATAGATATGTTATTAAAACTTATGATAGGATTTATTTTGTGTGGTAAAAATAATTTCATTGAATTTATTTTAAAATTTATTAATAAAATAAAAATTATTTGTAGATCCATATAAGGTTCCTCATTGAAGTGGTTTTTTATTTAAATGTCACTAAAGCGGTAGGGGTTTATTTCTAATCAAATTTTAAATCGATATTATGTATGACCAAATTTATAGTGGGGAAATATTTATATAATTTATCTATAAACCCAAATCAATTCTCTTATTCATAGATTATTTATAGTTTTTACATCAACATAATTCTTTTCACCTCACTTTTCTTCATAACTCAACTGAACGGTTTCCTATAAGTGGATTCAACCATATCATAATATTTCTACCATGGATATTTCTATTCGTTGTTAATGTTAATTATTTTATTTGAAAGGATTTTTTTTAATTTGTCAAATATGAACATTTTTTCTCACCATTTTCCTTGGATTTATTTTTTAAGCTTCAATTATAAGGTTTCATGACTTCCAAATGTTATTTATATTATATTCCATTTTTAAATTATTTTTCTAGTAAAATATAAGTCATTAGAAAAATAAACAGTCTTTCTTCATATTTCAATATATAATTATTAATTATATAAAAAATTAACCTATATAATATCCATTAAGGTCTCATATGCCTCAAAAAAAGTATTATCAAGTGATATTGTCGACCATATTTTTCTTGATGGATTAGAAACATACTTTAGGAAATTTTCAGGAAACATGTTTCATTCACACATATAAATTAATCTATAAGGGAATTATAATTGGTTTTATGATCATATAGAAAATATATGTATGATTGGTAATTATGGGTCATCTAAGTTTGATATCACTTTATAATTAATTATTTAATTTTTTTATACCATATAATTAGGATCGTAAATAAGATGTTAGAACATGTCTTAAATTTAATAAGGCGTAGGTTCCTAGCACAATTCTAATATGTTAACAGCATGTGGATATACCATTTAATTATGTTATAAATATCTTAGTAAATAATCACTACATATGTTTTGATTTTTATACTAATGATTATACCTCATTATTATTTTATGAAGCCTAATTATATTATCTTCTCTTGAAAAATGACAATCAAATGATGTTTCCAAACAAATTTAATTAGTTTATTATTCTATATTGATTATTTTATGTCAGAATTCATGATTTTTGATTCATGTATTATTATGGTTATTTTATTTATGTTATTTTTACATACATTGATTGTTTCCTAATACTAACAAGTCGATATTATTATCACTAAATAAATTCCCAAAATGTATCATATGTTCAAACCACAATGAACACCTAAGATCACCCATTATGATGTATCAATTTTAACAACCTACAACAAAATTAATTGGGTATGATATATTAATCATGTGTGAGTAATGTTTGTGGGAGATTCTGGAAAATGTTATTTTGATAAGATAATTATTCATATAGTTTGCATAGACACAAGGCTAATTATATTTATTTTTTATCTTTTCTATGTAATTAACAATCATGTAAAATGATGTATTATGTTTTTGTGATGTGGTTAGTTCACCTCAAAATATTCATCCATGGAGGTTAAAGAAGGAATCTATGACTTTATTTCTCAAATGCTATGGAATAGGGAATCTTAACCCTTTATCACAATTTCATTGCAATAAAATAGTAAAGGGAGGTTAAATAATATATAAATCAATTATTTTTATTCAAAAAACATTACAATGGGGAATAAAAACAATATATGGGAGAATCAAAATATACTTATTTAACCTAATTTGGAAGATTAATTATTTATAGGTATTATATATTTATAACGAGTTTTAAAAATAGGTATTTTTTGATACTAGTAATGTTGTGTGTGTTTTAAAATTTCCTAACATGTTTTTAAAAAATATATAATGGAACAAATTATACTCAGTTTCAAAGAATATTTTTTGATAATTTAAATAAGAATTGTTTCAAGAACATGATATGGTTGTAATGAGGAAGTAAATATAAGTAATTATTATGGAACATGTGATCTTATTTTCCAAAATTAGCATTTCTTATGTCTATTATATTATATTAGGTATCGAAATTTTTTTATGATTCATTTCCAAGAGTGATGAGTTTAAATAGTGATGTATTTTATATGGTTTCCTCCAAAAAAAGGGTTTATTTTTTAACAAAAATATGAAATATATTTGTGATCTAGAGTTATTGTTGAATTCAGTTGTTTTTTATAATATTAATGTGATTTATATTTAAGTTGTAGAAGAATAAAATTTCATTGTGTAATTTCTCTGTTGAAAATGTATTTGATAAAGGAAGTTGACATGGTTCTTGTGATACCTTATTTTTCAAAAAAAAAGTCATGTTCATACTGACATATAATGTGATTTATAACATAATATTATGTCTTTTAAATTAATTTGAGATATTTAATAGTAGATAAGGGAAATTTTAAATAATTTAATATGTCGTTATAGAGGCCATGTTAATGATTATCGTAGCCTTATTTTATATGATATGCTATGAAGTTTCTAGAAATTATTTTTTTCTGGAATTTTAAATTATTATTCATAGAAATAAGGACTTCAAACAAGTCGAATATCAATTGATACATTGTTTTTACAATTAAATATCTTATATCTTGCCTATTAAAGTATTTTAGTATCCAAAAAATGGGATATGTTATTACGAATAGTTTAATGTATGTTAAGGAAATAAAAAAATTTAACATCTAAGGTTTTTGTACTCAAATGAATGGAAATTGGGTAGAGTAGTATATAAAAAATTTGAGATGTCTAAATACAATGGAATTTGGAAGATAAATTATTTTTATGAGGTTATAAAAATGTAAAATTAATTAATATGTAATATTTTATATCATATAACTTTAGATTTATAACTAACTAAAAAGGATAAATATTTCTTGAATCATATAGTTTTTTCAAATAATTATACCAATACTTTTAATGTTTATAAGATCTAAAATATTATAATAAAATCATATTTTTACCGAGAAGGATTTTTTTTCAATACATATTATATTATGGCATGTGATTTTTTTGGTATAAAATATTCATATTCTCATTAAAAAGTGTTTTGATATGTATGTTTTTATATTTTTATGATCTTATATAACGTAAATTTTTGAGGTGTTGAGAAGAAAATTATAAATGTTCCCAAAAATATTGGATATCACATTAGATTTTTTCAAATGTATACTTTTTTAGATATTTATCTATAATTTGATAGTTTTTAAAAAACCTATGTGGTTATAAGTATAATTTTTCATACCTATCGATTTTCACATATATTGTTTTCTATTAGAGATGTGTATTTTTTCTTCTTTATAAATAAAAATGACGATGTAAAATGTAATCTATTGTGGATTAAATATCACGAAGAGGCATCATTGTAAATGAAGTTGAATAATAAGGTGTTTAACATTATTATTATAGTCAAACCATTATGTAATCCATGTGTAATATAATTTTCATATATATTTAATGTAATTTGGCATATATTCACACCATGGTAGAAAGCTCATACCGCATTAATGAATGTTGTGTGGATCCGATAATACAACAATTGAATGATACGATGTTATGATAATTACTATATATAGATTTTATTATGGTAAAAATATTCTTTACATAATGTATGATTTTATTCCATGATGAAAATGATATATTGGGAAACAAAAGAAGATAACAGAAAACTATAGAAAACTTTAAAACTAATTTGAACCAATTAATCGTCCCAATATTAAAATTTTAAATTAAAATTTGAAGCAGGAAAAAAAAGATGTTATGTAAAACTATGAACATGAGTACTTCCAATAATGTTGATGAGATATAAAAGAATATTCATAATTTTTATTCTCCAATGGGATTTTGCAAAATAATTCATGTAGAAGAAGTTGTTGTAGATGAAGATTACACACGAAGAGTTTTCTGATCACTAAATATATAATGTGTAAAGGAGGAAGTCACAAAATATATACATGGTAAATATTTTTTTTAGAAATATAGAAATTTTTAGGATATAATAATCTAATGTGGATGGATAATATGTAACCCATCAATGTACAATAATTTAATGAAACCTTTTATGAGATATTTAAATAGATATTAACATTAATGATATTCTAACATGGTTCATGAATATTTTACCAGAGTAAATTGTTTTATAATTAGATATAATAAGTTATATAGTATTCAAAACTATTTTCATGAATTATTAACCCTGAGAATACATCTCAACCGTAAATACCATAATACTCACCTATATTTATAGCCTATATATGATCTAAATATTATGATCCTAATATGTTTCATATTCTTTAATAACACATTTCATTTGGTGTGTATCTTGTTTTATATCATTTAAAAAACACATTTATTGAATATATTCTGACTAAACATAAAGAAAAATTACAAAATATCTATTTAGTGATAAAATTTATAAATTTCAGCTAGAAATGAGTTCACATTGGTATTCCTACAACCCATAAAAATTTAGGTATTACATTGTTGTAATCATATAGATCATGAACCATAGATAGTTGTGTGGATAGATCTATTCTAAAATACACTATTTGGATAAAATGAACTATACTCCTCTAATATAATAACTCATATGGTTTATCAGATATGTAATGCCCAGAACATAGATCACCAAAAGCCGGTCAATTATTACATTTCATTATCATTATTAAGAGGAAACAAATCTTGTAGCAATGTATATTTTAACAGTCTTGGAATTCTATATTAAAAAATTATACCCATAATACATTTGGGAAAATAAAAGAAAACATTAAAAACAAAAACTAAAAAAAATTGTGTCCTTTAAATTTTAATCAATGATATAATCTTAATAACCTATGGAGAAACATAATAAGGGTGAGATAAAATGATCAGTAAGGTTATGTACAGCGTAAACAATAATCAATATACATGGAAAGTTAAATATATGATAATGCTTTCCCTTTACAAAAGTAGATAAGAAACAAATTTTATGGAAAGTAATGAACTGAAAAATTTTCCATAAATAAATACACTGATATTGAACTACTTCCATATATATGTCGACATAAAATCTCTTGGATAATAAATAAATGAAACTAAATGAGGGAAATACTTTATTTATAAATGTCACGTATCTGGCACATGAAAACACATTACTGTCCATACCATTCAAAAGAATGTTTAAAAATTAATGGTAGAAACCCATTTGGACTACTTATCTGTTTCATGGGAACCATTAAATGAAAATAGGAGCTATATAAATTCTGGGATCCACCTGTCATTTTCAGTCCCATGTATTTATCATATTGAATAATGAAAATAATTAATATGCCTTATCAAATAACTATATTGATTTAGTGATATGGATCTATCAATAATTGCCATAAATGAAATAATATTATATCATGAAATTAATTAACATAATGAATTAAATGGTCAAAAAGTATAATATACACCATATAATATGAACTAGGTTCCTAGCATTAAAATATTCCTCCAAGAAATGAAATTGAGTTAAAATTGAATACATTAATTCTGAACTCTCTTTAATTTTCTGAAACTCGTGTATGATGGTATTATTAACTTATATTAGAATCATAATAATATTTATAAAACCATATATGATTCTTTATGAGTTCATATTATCCCTTTATTAACAATTCTGTGTTAAAGCAACATTTCAGGTAATAATCGCTTCGTTTTATCATACATTTTTTTGACTTATATTTCTTGATCATATTACATACATCATTATTTACTTACTTTCAGAATGTATAATATGATTTATATATCATACATATTCATAATATAAATTTATATAATAGATAGATATATTACATTGATAACACTGTTTAAGGGAGACGATAAGCAGTACGTACGCATGAAGGTTGTTTTTCCATTATCTTATCGTATTGAATAAAAGTACGTGAATAAAATATATATACATAAACATTTATATAATTTATTCATGTATAATTATTATGTCATATATTTTTTAATTATTAATAATATATATCATTATAATCGTTCTTGTATGGTGAATGCGGAAGTTGAGTCTCTTCACGTTGTGGGGACAGTAAGATGTACGTATGCACGAGCAACGATATCATATCCATAATGGTTTAAGGGTATGGATTTGGATTGAACATTAATTTTAAAGAAATAATATAATTAAATATTTATTTTTCAATTCATTTTTATTCTTTACTATACCCATCGAAATGAATTATAGATGAAAAACATTTTACACCACGGCGTGGAGACGGTAAGTTGTACGCATGCACACATGGTGATATTGTTTTTCATGTGATGGGTAAAAGTGGAATATGGTTTTACAATAATAATAACAACAACATAGAATGTATTAGATGCTATAGTTATTATTTTATTATGGTAACAACATAGTAATAAGAAGTAGAAGAAGAAATGAACTTTGATGGAAAGGATAAGACGATTGCATATACTTCATGTGTGCCCTTCTGATTTTCCCAAAAGGTCTACATAAGTTGATTTTCCACACAAATGGTGTCCATTAGGTTGAATTTAGGGAATTTTGGAGGAGATTTTGTTATGGTTTGGCGGAGAAAATGTGATTTTGGAGGTGTGAATAAGTGGGTAGAGGTGGTGCCCATTTATAAGAGGGTTAATGGGCACTTTAGGAATTTCTAGAAATATTATTTTATTATAAATTTATTTTCGGTTTCAAATGTTCACAAACTCATTTATATGAAATATAATATTATTTGGGGGTCTAAATCCAATCAACCAATAGGTTTCAGACAAATTTATGTCACAACATTGACCTTATCTTAAAGCTTTAACCCTTAGTTAAAAACATCAACTCTTACCATGTCTTCTTGCATTTTATAATAAATGGTAACTATATTTACCATAAAATTCCAATAGAACCGTAATTGGATAATTAATTACATTTGAAAAACTATATAATTCATTTGGCCAAATATTATATTTTTAAGACTATTATATCATTTAATAAAATATTTTTTCTTTTAAAAACTTATTTATGTCAATTTTGATACTATTTATGAATTGATTTTTTTAAGACATAAAAACAAGAATCCTTCGAAAAAAAGCCTTAACTAAAACCTCATATGTCAATTTCATCTTGAAAATTCGTGTATGGATTCAAAAATTTCAAATTATATTAATTTTAATATTTATAATATCAGTTATTTGATTCATTAATTAATAAGGGAAATACTGCATCATTATTATGTCATACATAATTTTATTTATTTAATTTCGAAATATTATAAATAAAATACCATTTCATAGAAAATGTTTTTATATTTATAATTAATTTTTATATTAAAAAACATCACTTATATAACCCCATATAAAAAATTATATTACTAAAAGATACAAGATTATGTTACATTTTTCTTTACATTAAATTTATTTTATTAAAATGTCATTTTCACTTCCATGTTGATCCATGGGGTCCCAAAATCAACCTAAAAATGCTCAGGGATGGACATATATAATCCAATAAGATGATAACAGTTTTTAAGGTATTTTTATATTATTATAGTATTATTTGTTAACACTTATTTACTAGATTTACCCTTTAACCAAGGTAACTAAAATAATAACTAAAGTTACTATTCATAATGTCCAAAAAAAGTTACATATTTTCAAAATTTGGACAATGTGATTCTAAATATGGAATCCATTTTCCCAAATACAAAACAACAAATTTTTAGAAATTAATTTATAATTAATTCACTTTGTCAAAACTATCAAGAAGGTTTTTAAGATGTAATATTTATCAAAATATTGTCATGTGTTTATGTAAAATTAAAACCTGAAATTACTTCCAATGAAAATAATTTGATTAAATGATAAAATATTAATCTAATTACAATTTAATGAAAATTTAAATGAATATCTAACAATATTATTAAATTAGATGAGAATGCAATTTTGAATTAAAATGCAGTATTATTTCACTAATATTTAAAAATTGAATCATTTTAGAAAATCACCAAAATTTCATCTGAATATAGTTTTGGTATTAAAAATTAAAAAATTAAATATATTTTGATAAATAATGTTTATAAAACTTCAAAATGGGGTCTGTACTATTCATAACTATTTTTTAAACAGCTACGTTGATAGGAGGTTGTGAGCTTGAACTCGGGGTTGTGTACAACACATGATATTTAATTATTTAAAAAGAAGTGTACTTAGAAGCTTGTGGTGTAACAATATCCACCACTTAAAAAAATTTCATCCTTAAAATTTATAGAATATAAAAACATAAAATGAATTGGGTGGTTCCTCATTATATGTTCTTCAAGTACCCACATCGCCTCTTAATTTTATTGTTTCCCCAATGAACTCTTACCATACGAGTTATACGATTTCTCAGCACTTAGTCTAGGGTATCTAGTTCTTGATAGGCTAATCAAAATATGATAAATCATGTTCCATTTCTATTTCTTCAATGGTGAGTACATACATTAGGTTTGTCATGTATTTTCATTAACAATGATATGTGGAACTCATCATGAACTTTCGAAAGACTTGAGGCATTGCAATATAGAAGGCAATAGATCCTTTTTATTCTAGAAATTCAAAACATCTGATGTACCTAGGAATTAATTTTACCTTCTTACTAAAATGTATAAAACCATTCCATAGAGAAACGTTTAAGAAAACATGATATCCTACTTGAAATTTAAAGTCCTTTCTTTGGATATCGGTATATCTCTTTTGATGAAGTTGGGAGGTTTTGATATTGGATAATCATCACCTTCTCCATTGTTTCTTCTACATGATCTGCACCTACAACTATTCATTCACCAACATCATCCCAAAAAGTTGGTGTATTAAATCTCTTACAATTTAATGCTTTATATAGAACCATCTGAATCCTTGATTGAAAGCTATTGTTATTGGAAAATAATAATAGCGTTAAATACTGATCACACATAACTTGAAGGTCTAGTGAGAATGTTCTCAACATGTCTTCTAATGTTTGAATATCACTTTCTAATTATCCATTAGTTTGTGGGTGGTATGCAGTGCTCAAATGAAGTTTAGTATCTAGGGTATTCTGAAGTCTTTTACAGAATCATGATGTAAAATGGGGATCACGAACAGGAAAAATCGATAGGGGTACACCATGATGTCTTACATCATCATTAATATATAGTCTTTCTAAATTTTCATGTGGTAAATATTCTATTATAGAAAAAAATGTGAATACTTGGAAAGAGTGTCAAAAATAACCCATATTGTATCAATCCTTTTGGGAGTCGTTGTAAGTCCCATGATGATGTCTATTGTAATATCATCCCAATTACACACAGGTTTTGGAAGAGGTTTCATGACTCCTCTTGGATATTGTCTTCCAGCCTTCACCTACTGACAAAAAAACATTTTGATACATAACAATCAATCTCCCTCTTCATGTTATCCAAACAAAAAGGTTATGTCAAATCTCTATACATCTTAGTTCCACTGGGGTGTATAGGTAAATTGGATCTATGAACATCATCTAATAATTCCATTTTTTAGTTTAGGTATAGGGGGAAGACAAATCCTCTTCCCAAAATTCAAAAGTACATCTACATATATGAATTCAATCAATCTTCCATTATTCACATCAATAATTTTCACTTGAAACATCTCGTCATCTGTTTGAGAATATTTTATCCTTTCCAGTAAATATTTTTTCAAAACCATTTTCAAATATAGTGATTCCTCACACTCAATGATAATTCCTATATATATATCTTTACTAGATCCATCATCATAGGACCCATTTCAACATTCCTCTTGTTTAGACCACCATGATTCATTTTTCTCAAGGCATCTACCACTTAATTTTCCTTCCCTAGGTGGTTGTGTATTGTGCAATAATAATCCTTGATTAGCTCAATCCACATCCTTTGTCTCATGTTGATTTCTTTCTATGAAGAAATATATTTTAAACTCTTGTGGTCAATATATATCTCCCATTTTTTACCGCAGAGAGAGTTTCACTATATCTTTTGAGAAAATATTACTTTGTCTAACTAAAGATCATGAGTTAGATAGTTTAATTCATGGGTATTTAATTTCCTTGATGCATATGCAGTAACCTTATCATTTTTCATAAGGACAAAACCATGTCCTTTCCTTGATGAATCATTATAAATAACAAAACCATCATTCATAGATGGTAATGTCATGAGAAGAGAATTAACTTATCTTATTTTAAATTCATCAAAACATTCTCCGCACTCTTTTTCCCAAACAAAGTTTAACCCTTTACATGTGAGTTTGGTTAATGGGTTAGCCAATTAGGTGAAATCCTAGACAAAATGCCAATAGTAACCAGCTAAACCAATAAAACTGTGTACCTCAATTATACATTTCTATGCAGACCATTATTGAATTGCTTATGATTTTGAAGGATCAATAGAGATTTCATACATAGAAACTATAAGGCCATTGAAATAAATTTCTTGAATCTAGAATTCACACCTCCTAAACTTATCATATAATTCTTCTCTCCTGAGTGTCTCACGAATGATTTTCAAGTGATACTCATTGTCATCAAAGATTTTAGAATATATCATAATATCATCAATTAATATAAAAAAAATCATCATGATATTTTTTGTATACTATATTCATAATATCCATAAAAATTGAACGTTAATTAGTCAAACCAAAAGGTGTTACTATAAATTTTTAATGACCATACCTCATAAAAAAAGTTGTTTTCATAATGTACTCTTCCATCACATGTAATTGATGATATCCATAATGAAGATCAATCTTCTATATGAATTGTGCTCCTTGAAATTGATAAAATAAATCCTCTATACAAGTTATATGATACCTTCTCTTTATTGTAATCGCATTGATTTCCCTCTAATAAATACACAACCTCATAGATCCATCATCCTTCTTGACAAAGAGAACACGGTCTCCACATGGGGAAACACTAAGGGGGATAAATACCATTTGACCCAACTCTTCATGTTTTGTTTCTCTCTAATAATTCCACTATGGCCATTATATAGTTAGTTGTTGAGAATGGCCTAGAATCAGTGATTAAATCAATACAAAATTCAACTTCACTCTTTGGGGGTGTCTAGGTAAATCTTCAAGAAAGATTTCAATGTATTTCATTACAATAGGTACGTCCTGAATTTTAATATTACATAATTCATCCATAGATGATGATTTACCGTCCTCCCCAAAAATCACATTTATTAAAGCTATTAAGGTGGATTTTGATAAGAATTAGGTGATGAAGTTAATTCTCTAAAGATAAAAGATACTTTATCTTCCTTTCAAATTTAATCTTTCTTCTTGTTTCAAAAGTTATTCTCATCATATTTTGAAATCCAATCCATTCTGAGGATTTTATGTAAATCAACAATATGTATGATAAAAAAAATAGATATTGGAGAACGTTTATATTACAGTACATGAAATTCTTGATACGTCATTTTTGTGATAATGATCCCACTAGGAGTTCTAACTGATAATTAACTTTTCATATTGAATTGGTAATATCTAATTTTTAATGAAAATTGGGAATATATAAAGGAATGGTATTTTCATGATTCAAATAATGAATTACTTAAATTTGAGGAAATTATTTACGTACCTACCACCACATCATTGGGAATATAAACCTCAGTAGTTTTGATGGAAAAATTATGTCCATCCCCCCTTGGCCTGTTCTGTGGGGGATTCCCTTGATGTTTGTGGAATTAATTTGTATAGTGTCTCATCTCTTTACAATTGTAAAACATGACATCATTGAATTTTTTCTTCTCTTAATATTCATTATCCTTATGTCCCTTCTCTCTTCACTTATAACAATCTCATAATCCCTTAAAATATTTCCCAAGGTGTTTTTTCCCAGAATTTTCAAAAGATGAAAATAGTTCAAACATTTTTTTCTTCTTTGATGCATTCCATTTTTCATTATTCATAGATAGCATCTTCTTGTCTAATTTTTCCCTGAATATTTGTATCCTATTAAATTTTGTCACCATCTTGATGGCACATAAAACTATTTCATCATTTGATGAAACATTCTGTGAAACCAGTTCCATTCATAGATTTGGATTAAGAACTTCAATGAATTGATCAATATTGCACTCTGTGATGGATATATAGTTCATACAAAACGTGGATATCCTATAAAAAGTATATTCATAATCTGAAACATAGTTTTATTCCATTTGATTTAAAATATGGAACTTCCTCTTCATCTCAACTTTTAGATCTTTAAAAAATAATTTCTCGAAGAATATCTCCATAAAAGTTCTCCATCCCAAAAGATCTATTTATTCATCATCCCTAGTGTTTTGGATTAATTCCACCATTGATTTACATCACCTTTGAGACAATAGACTACAAAAGTAACCTTTTTATTTTATTTCATCCAAATTCCATAAATATATTTTTCAAATAGTTAATCTACTACTCAACTACAATTATATTATTAGTCCCACTAAATGATGAGGGGTTTTGTTTCATAATGTTGTCCAGCATAAGATAATCCCTCTATATAATGGGTTATTCCATTCAGGAAATGTTATTTGTCATAACATAATTATGTTACCCTAGTATGGTCGTAATTTGGTCCGTTTTAATGCCAGCTGTATTGGTTTCCTATGACGAGAAACCCCTATATTTTCCTCAAGTATTGATAAAATTCTCCCCTCCAGGTGGCATATCTATAAATTGAAATAGATTATATTAGACCATAAAATTTTGAGTTTCAAATATTGTATTACAGTTATCATAAATTATAAATTTATGCATTATAAATCATAAAATTTTGTTTCTTTTGTTGAATTATCATAATTTTATCCACAATGTCCGGCCTAGGGTATATTACCTAATCAATGTTCTCTAAATATAGTTTCCAAAATTGTTGATAAACCTCTATTGATACCCACTGAAATTCCCCGTCCACATATAACTTGATGCCTATGCATTATTACATTTCATTGGCATTATTACAAGGAAACAAATCCCAATGGACCTTAAAGTTTAGCAGTCATGGAAATCTAGATTACATACATGATACCAAAAATACATAGTGGAAAGAAAAATAAAACATTCCACACAAGAACCGAAATAAACTGCGTCCTTGAAAGTTTAATCAATGTTCACTTCTTCATAACCTAGAGATTATGATAATGAGGGTGAGATTAAATGCTCAATATGGGTTTGTACAATAGAAATAATAATTAATATATATTGATAGGTAAATATTTGAGAACAAATTCCCTTTACAAAACTAGATAAATCACAATGAATATGAAAATTAAATAACTGAAACATATTCCATAAATCATTAAATTGAGAATGAATGACTTCCATAGATATGTCGATGAAAAATCCAATGGATAAATAATAATTGAAATTAAATGAGGTAAATGATTTATTTAAGGACGTCGTGTCTTAGGAACATGGAAACCTATTACCTTCCAAACCATTCATAAGATAATATAATAATTAAGGGTAGAAACACATTTGGACAAACTACATGGCCCATTATAACTTTTCAATGCATCGTGGAGCTATATAATTTCCGATCTCCACCTGTCATTTCCAATCAAAAGTATTTCTCACATTGAATAATCAAAATAAATAAAATGCCTTATCAAATAATCATATTTAATGATTAATATAGATCTATGAATAATTTAAATAAAGTAAATAATATAACATCATGAAATTAATGAGATTCATGATATAACAATTCAAAAGGTATAATATACACCATATAAAATGAACTAGGTTCAAAACAATACATTATTCCTCAATGAAATGAAATTGAGATAAAACCCATTACATTAAGTCTGATACTAATTATAATTTAAAAAACACATTTATAATGGTATTATTAACTTATATTAGAATCATAATAATGTATATGATATAATTAAGATTATTTTTTTACTTTATATTTTCCATTTATTAACAATTCCTTGTTAATGAATCATTTCACGTAATAATAACTTCGTTTTATTGTACATGTTTTGACTTGTTATTCTTGATCATATTACTTACATTATGATTTAAATATATTAAAAATGTATAATATTATATTTATATATATATGACATATATTCATAATATAAATATATATAATAGATATATATATTACATGTAAAACACCCTTCATGGAGATGGTAAGACGTATGTACGCATGAATGTTATTTCTGTTATCTTATCTAATTGAATGGAAGTATGTGAATAAAATATTTGTATGTAATAACACACACATATATTATTCTAGTATAATTATAATGTAATATATTTCATAATTATACATAATATATATCTTTATAATCATTCATGTATGGTGAACGTGGATAATGAGACTCATCATTTTCCAGAGACGGTAAGTTGTACGTACGCATGAGCGATGATATCATTTCCTCGATTGTTTAATGGTATGAATTTGGATTGAACATTAATTATATAGAACTAATGTCATTTTATATTTATTATTTAATTCATGTTTATTCATCGTTATACCCATCATAATGAAGTTTAGTTGAAAAATAATTTACACCACGACGTGGAGACAGTAAGTTGTACACACGCACGCATGGTGATATTCTTCTTCATAGGATGGGTAAATGAGGAATATGGTTGTCCCATTATCAAAAAAACATATCATAATATATTATATGATATATTTATTTTTTTGGTAACAATTTAGTAAGAGGATGTATAAGAAGAAATGAACATTGAAAGAAGGGATAAATGACTACCGCTTCATCGGGTGTCACATTTTGATTTGAAAAAAAAAGACTCTTTATGATGGATTTATACTTAAATAGTGTCATCTAGAATGAATTTTAGATCATTATTGGAGATTTTGGTATGTCTTGTCAAATTCAAAGGGATTTTGGAGGTGTGAATAAGTGGGTATAGGTGACGCCCTTTTATAAGAGGAAGGAGGGGCACTTTCAGAAAGTCTAGATATATTATTTTATTTTAGATTTACTTTAGGTTTAAAAATGTGCCAAACTAATTTATTTAAGATATAAAATTCTTTTGGGTAGATATAAAATCAAAAAATAGGTTTTAGAGACCTTTATGTCACAAAATTAACCTTATCTTCTAGCATTATCCCTTACTTAAAAACATTACCAATTACTATGTCTTCTTAAAATTTCATAATATATGGTAACTATATTTACTATAAAATTACATTAGAAAAATAAATGGATCATTAATGAAATTATTATAATTATATATGTTATTTGGCTGAATCTTATATTTTTGGGACTATTGTATCATTTAATAAAATCGTATTTGTTTTAAAAACACATTTATGTCAATTTTGACTCTATGTAGGAATTGATTTTTATTAAAGTCATAAAATCATTATTCCTTAAAAAAAGGCATTAACTCTAACTTAATTTGTAAATTTAATCCATAAAATTTTTGTATGGAATCATAACATTCATATTCTATTTATTATAATATTTATAATATCATTTATTTGATTCTTTCATTAATAAAGAAGATATTACATCATTATTGTGTCATAAATAAATTAATTTATTTAATGGATAAAAATTTATAAATAAGATATAATTGTGTATGAAATATTTTTATCTTTACAATTACTTTTTATAGTCTAAGATATTACATATATAACCACATATACAAATTTTTGTACTAGAAGATACAATATTATGTTACATTTTTCTTTACATTAAATTAATTTGTATAAAATGTCATTTCTACATCCAAGTGGATCCTAGGGGTCAAAATATATACCATGGATACCCAGGGTATGAAATATATCAAAAAATAGGATGATCACACGTTTTATAATAGATTTATATTATTATAATTTTATTTGTTTTCCCTTATTTACTTGATTTACCCTTTAACCACAGTAAATAAAATAATTATTGAAGTTACTATTCATAATGTCCAAAAATGAAAGGTACAATTTTTTACTATTTGGACCTTCTGATTCCAAATATGAAATACATTTCTCAAAATTTAAAACTAAAATGTTTCGGTAATTATTTAAAATTAATTCTTATTGACAAAACTAAAAAACAGTTTACTAAGAAGTAATATCTATCAAAATATTGTCATGTGTTTATTTTCAGTTTAAATGGAGAATTGCATCCAATGACCGTATTTCGATTTAATGATAAAATATTAATCTAATTACACATTAAAATCAATTTAAAATACAATTATAAAGATATTAATAAATTAGATGGTAAGATAGTTTTGAATTAAATTGCATTATATTTTAACTATTTATTAAAAATTAATTATTTTTATAAAATTACCAAAAAATCATCCTAAGATAATGTTGATATTCAAAATTCAAAAATGAAATATATTTTGAAAAATAATATTTATAAATATTCACAATGTGGTTATTACTATTCATAACTTATTTTTAAATGGCTACATTGATATGTCGCGGCGTGCTTGAACTCAGGGTTTCATACAACACAAGCTATTAAATTATTTAAAAAGAAGAGTACCATAAAATATTGGGGTGTTATTGGATAAGTGTAACCCAAATATCATATTGTGACTAGTTTACCTAACTCTTTGGGATACCCATTTTCAACATTCCATGCACTTGATAAACTATTGGCTGCATACTTTTCCATTAAATTTAATATTTTATTTTTTAGGTTCTATACATATAATTTATTTGATTGAAATATCTCACTTTTAATTTATATTGTTTTATTTCTCTCTAAATTTTCATATACATCTTAGTAATGTTATATTTAACTCATGTATCCCATGAAGACAATAAATCTCTTATAATCCCTATTTTTATGCATTCATCAATATATTTAGTTTATGAATCATATTGTTTCAACCAGATTAATATATTCGATATATATTGATGTATACAACCATAAAAACACATGATTAATGAAACCTAATTAAAAATTAAATTTTTAAACAAAAATATTAGAACAATCCTCTATCATAAGGTAAATCAAACCCCTTTATATAAAGGATAAGAATCATTCAAAAATATAAATACCATAATATTAATAATTGTGTGATAGGTGTCAAAACCACGTTTTTTTATTGAGCATAAAATACCTAGAATGTGAGTTGTTCAACCCAAATGACCACTACTCATCGATAAATTCCCCAACTACTATTCAAGTGAAAAAAAAAGAAAACATAACAATTATAATTGCTAACCAACCGTTATTATTTAATTCATAAAAAGTATAAATTTCAGTTAAGGATGAATGAAAACTAAATCTAAAATGTCAAACCTAAAATTATTCACTTATATACTTGTTTGAATAGAGATTAAAAGTTGATTAAATTAATTAAAATAACGTACACAACATTTTAAATGTAAGGAAATTATATTAATTAATATATATAATAAAATTATTAAATTATTTTTATGTTTAAAAAAATATATAACAACTATTTATAATTAATAATTCTATCAAAAACACAGAAATTATAATATATGATCACGTAGAATTAGCATGGTATTGATGGAACATTCTCACTGTATGTTATTTTTAAGAAAAATATTAAATTTTCCTCAAAACCATAGCTAAAAATAGGGATGTGGTTCCCAAGTCTAATCCATTTTGATTATTGAATTGATCAAATGATATACATTCAATCAGGACATATAATTCATGAAATATTCAATGTACCATATATTTTTTACATTAACCATATGCAAACAAAATTTTCCATATCATGTTTTACCACTATTGAGATGTTATTTTTTAAATGGAGATCATTTTTTTTGGGAAATAATATTAATATTATTTTCTAAAAACGATTCAATATTTGATGATAATATATTATTTTTGATATTCTAAAATCATAGAATTTTTATTGGATTGTTTATATAAACCATAAAAACATATTATTATCCCTATGAATGATATATTCTACATAGTTTATAGTAAAAAAATATTTGATAATTAGAATTGAATAAAGGAGTGGGATACCCTCAGAACCTATATAACTTGATAAAGGTGGTTAAGTACCATAATGTTTTTTTATTTTTTTCATATGAGGATATTTATTATATATTATTATAGATATCAACAGAGTTTATGACTACATATAATATGAACATATTTTATTAGTCCTTGTTCTGACTTCGAATTAATAAAATGATACATTTTATATGTTTTTTTCTTGAGAGGTGAACTTGGTTTTTTATGATAAACCACCCTTTGTATCAAGTAAAATTTCTATTGGAAGAAAACAAATATTCACAAAGAACTCTTAAATCGTGTTTTACAATGATTAATTGAGTAGAATCATTGGTGGAAAATTTTATTTATCCTTCATATTACTAGTTGATGAACATTATATATTATTTCATAACATTCTAATTTTTTTCATTTTAATAAAAAATTTCCTCTACATGAATATATTATATCTCTAAAATTACATACACAATCAACATCATAATAAGATATTAATTATTGTATCTATAATATTGAATACAAAAAAAATCATATATAATAGTTCCTTTGTATATATCAATGCCGTATTCACATCAATAATGCTATATTCTCATTTATTGTTCTACAATCATAAAACCATGTTTGATTCACGTATAATATTAAGTTTTCTTAAATTAAAATGTAGTTAAAAAAAATTTAATTTTACTATAACTAATTGATTAAACCAATATCATACTTTTAATTATTACACGATTTATACCTACAATAATAGAAGAAGATACTGTACAGTTACAACAATAACCAATTTTTTTAATATTTCATCAACAAGATTTATTTTTCGATGAAATTCTAAACATCTTATTAATAAGCATGTAACAAAACAAAATATATGAACTCAATAATCAAATATATCTCATAACATTAATTCATAACATTTAGAAATCATTCAAAAGATTAAAAAACCAGTTATGTAATATAATTTCATAAATATAAACCAAAACCAAAATTTTCAATACTTTTAATATTTTCATAATAATTCGGACATATACTCCGTATTTTTAGTTCCATTTTCCTATAAATTGATTAAGGATTTCAATATCTTGATTGATAATCTTATTCTAACCCACTCAGATATTTTTTAGCGATGTGTATCTATTATTAACAACCATAAAAAACCCATTTAGTTATTCAAAATAAGAATCTTATTTAATGAAAAATTAAATAAATATAACTTAATCACTATTTAATATAATTTATAAATTATTTGAATTGAAAAAAATGATTACCTCACATCATGGAACTAAAATAAAAAAATATTATTCCAAAAAAATTTCTTGAGTACATATTTTTTCAAAAGACCACACATATTCCTCAACACATTTATTTATTCATATCAATTATTTTTATAAACTAATTTGATCCAAATAACATTGTGAATATCAAAAATATATCAATGATACCTTGTATTATTCAGATCAATCTTGTTAGGTTCAACATTTTTATATTACACTCATAACTCTAAATTTTTTTTACATTATAAATATTCATGGCTATAAATGGGATATGAATATTTATATATATATATATATAAGTCATAAAATTATTTCCCATTATTTTTCCTCAATATATGTTATTTTTTCACCCAAAATATTTTTTCACCCACTTTAGTCATCTTAATTTTTATTTTATAATTTATAATTGTTTCACACTTTTTTCAAAATCATTTATCTAAATATGAAAATATTCTACCTGAGAGTAATTCTATATTTATTCAATGAAAAATATATGATCAAAAAAAAATAATAATTATTAATGATGTTTTCTGTAGAATTTTTTTTATTATACATTAACAATATATACATCACTACTTTCTATATATGTTTTACTTATTTTATGGATATATTTTAACGTAAGGATCATTATAAAATATCAAAGTGTATTTATCCATCTAAATAATCTAAAAAACACCCTTGAGTTCTTTATTTATTTATTATAAAATAATCGCTTCTTGACACTCTTAGGTGTTAAATATTTGGATCCATCATATTCAAATGTTATAATATACTAATATATTATGCATGAAAGAGTTCTATACTAATTTTGAACAATACATTAGTTTTTATAGCCTCCATCAACTACTTTATTTTCAATAAACTTATAATAAAAATTAATTATCTATGGTTTTTATAAATGATAATATTACTTACATTACTACATTTTGATATGAAATAATCTTATATTAAGTTTTATTATTTATTCCATGTTTCTTATTGTAATTCTAAAAAATAAATTTATTTGATATAAGTTCCATTTTATAATTTTAGAGTCATTTTTAGCATAAATTTTAGCAAATTTGTAAAAAAAATTAAGTCATATAATATTAATTTAATTTCAGTGTGAAAAATTATTTTATGTTTCTATAATTATCATGAAATATAATTTATTGTATTTATCCTTTTTTTTCCTTATATCTAAGATCTATTATCATTTTTATTCCCCAAGAATGATAAATCTAATAGAAATTTGTTTTGATGTTGTTATGTATTTAGCATAATCATTCCATATAATCATCCATTAAAATGATTTTATCATTTAATTATTATTCATGGTATATATAATTTGGATTTAAATATTAAAAGTTTCTCTATATATTTATTAAAATATGTCCCATTTTTATTTTTCATAAATATTATTCTTTGTCATCATTTAGTAAGAATTTATTTTATAACATAAATAGTTTGTTTATTTTCTAGTTCTCCTAGACACCATTGGTGATCATTATTTGTTAAGGCCTCATTTAGGATTTCATTATTTGAAATATTTTAATTTTTTGAGCTTTTTTCGGTTGGGTACAGTTTGTAAAAGATTTTTCCAAATCGTACGCCCAATCAGGGTAAAACATTAAAACCATGATAGTGATGGCTTTATCAGTTAGTAAATGATATAAAATTGCATGCACCTAAATGCTTTTTAATTTTAATCTCACTATAAGGGGATCCTAATTATGGAACATGGATTGAAAAACTATGTGAACCTACAAAAAAACAATCCGTGAAAGATTTAATAATTCTACATATTCAATAAAAATTTATTAAACCCCATTTAGGCCCTATTTTAATCATAACTCAGGTTGGGAATATTTTCTAGTTATCTGATACTCCTCAGGACAGTTTTTTTCACTACCAAGAACACTCTATTATAGATTGATTCTTGGAGATCATCATTAGATCGTTTCTCAGTAAGAGGTCATCTCTCATTGTTTATCTCCTTCTCTCTTCTTCTCTCCTCCTGGGGATTTATTAGATCCCCTTGTTATTGGATGAAATATTATCCATCATTTTAGATCAGAAATCTACATTTTATTATCATATATTTTTTATAACATTCTTTGTTGGATTTTCCCGTTATCGACATTGTGTTTATTGATTCAACGATCAAGGGTAGCTGGTTCTGTTTATGATTGTGAAAATATTTAAAACTTGAATTGGTCGATTGTTTTCTATTTATGTCAATTTATATTTTGCAAAAATGAATTCTAGTGTGTTGTTATGTGAATATTATTTTCAATAAAACATTTTTGAAAATACCCATTTAGAATGAATTGGTGTATTTTTTTCAAATTGGTGGAATTTGGATATTGAATTTTGAAATCATTTTGAAAATTTTATTCATAAAATAGATTAATTTTTTTCCATAAGATCATGTTTAATTTTTTCATGGAAAAATAAACAAATTCTTTTAATCCCCATTTTGTGTTTTTTAGGAAAAACTATCACATTGACATGGGATATAGGACAATTTTCTTTTAAATGGTATTCAAATATATTTTATATTTTTTTATTTGATAGCATAAAATCATAGGTATTTAGTGAGTTATTAGAGACAACCATAATATGTTGGAATTTAATATATAATGATTTGTTGAATTATAACTCTTACAAAATTTTATTGGTAGATCTTATCCTTAGTGGTATATTGGTTAATCGTCTTGGGTTGGTTTCAAAGGGACATGTCTAAACATTTCCATTATCACTATTCGATTATATGAGGATCCCACAACCATGAATGGTCATACCTCTTAGAATATGAAAATATTTATCATAGTCAATGTTTTGTTATATATTAAATTTTTTGAAAATTGTTTTACATATTCATTGAAAATTAATAAAAAGTAGTTTATATATAATGGTTAAGAAATCCATTTTTTATAAATATTTTAATAAAATTATATGAATGGAATGGTTTGTTTTAAATTTTACTATGGTTTTACCTTTCCTATATCTTTAAATTTGAATGATTTATTTTTTCAAATAATTTGGAATATTTTTATGGAATCTATGGTGAGAGATTTCTAGTGTCTTAGATCACACCCATCCAATGTATTTCGGTGATTGTAGATTTTATTTCTTCCATGACAGAGAATGGGTAATTTTTCACTTAGAGGTTGTTCTTGTCATTTATCCTTAGGTCGTTAGATATTTTGTCTATTGGGGTGTAGAGTTTATATCCTATTTTTTTTATTTGAGGTTTTATTTTGGGTATATATTCTTGTTTGACTTCTTGTAATATTTTCAATGTGGATTTTTCTTTTGTGAATAATGACATGTAACAATTGTCTCCCCTAATTATGTAGAAAAAATATTTGATCCTTTATCTTATTTGACACAAGGTGCTAGTCACCAGACGATGGGAATCAAGAATGAAATTTGGGTCATTATAGCATGGAATTTTAGTATCACGGTTCCAGGGTATCTAGGTTGGTTCATGAAAAATTAGTATCAAGGGGTCTGGTCCAAAACAATTCTTTGATTCTGATGTGTAGTTATAAAATATTATTTGGACATAAGTGGTAATTATGATTGAGTGTGTAGCCATATCTCAAAGTAATGAGACCAATTTCTGAAGGGGTGGTTTGGGAAGACTTATTGAGTATTATTTCTCATATTTTTCCTGCTTTCAATTTGGATCGGTTGAAATAACCATATTATGTTCTTATCTTTTATGATTAACTTCAAATGTTTATATTTTTTAAGTTTTTTAGGTGTAATATTCTAATGTCTTTAATGTTTTCTGATGATGGTTTTTTGGAACATTTCATTGAGATAATGAGAAAATTTAATCTAGTATGAATATATTGATTAACCATAATGATCAAATAATTTTATCAACCAGAACCTGATTGAGGATATCATGAATGCTATCAATGATCTGGGAAATTCACTCGTTCTCATTCAAGATATAGCTATGGAACCTCCATGCAATGATTTTAATAATTTTTATCATTGGTTCCATCACAAAAATCCAAATATATTATAAGGATCTTTGGATCCTCAACTATCTTGGTATTAGTTTAGAAATATCAATCTTTTGTTTGAGTTTCAAGAAATTCTAGTTGAAAACATGGTGAAATATATCACCTTCAAGGTAGAGGGACCTAGAAAACGATGGCGGTACACTATGGAGATGGTCAAAAATTAATAGGTATTATAGTGGGCGGAATTTAAAGACATTTTCACTAACTAATTTTGTCCATATTTGGTGGTGTTTTCCAAGAGTATATAGGTGTTGAAACTCGAGAAAGATGGCCAATCCATGAAAAAATATAAATATTTCTTTGATGGGATTATAAGTTTTCACATAATATTATAATGAATGAAAATATAAATAATAGATTATTTTAAATGGTAATTTGATAAGATATTAATTCTTGTGTTTTCATTCCTAACCAACATTCCTATAATGATGTCTCAGATAGATCATTGACAATTGGAATGGACCTGGATGGTATGTCTGGGTTAAGGGGGGTTCCTTTTACTCCTGGTGTATGTTCTATGAGTTCCCAATAATGGGAGACAAATCATGATGGTTTTCATTTTTTTTCAACCATAAGGATTTTTCTAAACCTCATTAAATATATTAAAGAGTACAAATGATTTTTTTACCATTGTGTCAAGCCTTGGAACACAAAATGGTTATCTCTATGGAACCCTATATATATATTGATTCAATAGTTTCTCGAGGAACATGAAGATGTTATGCCATATCTGTACCACTACATGTATTTGTATAGTATTATCATCCCCTAATGAAACTACAGTGCTATTATATTCCTCAAGAAAAAAGGGATTCAAGCTACATCCAGCTGGATAAAAGAATTTTTATGTAGTGGGAGAGTCTACATTGGAAAACAATATGGGTTCATCAACTATGATAGGTACCATCACAATTTCCTCAACTTTATAAACTGATTTATTTGACACTATTGAATCCCATTTGTTAATTTCTACCCATATTATCAATCTTATAAATCCACATAGAGTGTTTTTTTTCTTATGTGATTGATATTAATACCCCCAATCATAACAAAGAGATAGTAGGTTCTCTAAATTTCTATTTTTGTTTTCTCATTATCAGACATTCATCATGATTTAGATTTTATGCTTCTCAACATATAACCACCTGAAATCAGGAAGGGTATGTATTAACTTATTTGCAACGAAGCCTCTGTATATTGTTATCTTCTATGAGTCTCATTCACCGCTCCTGATGGGATGTGTGAGATCATTAAATGTGATTGAGACGCAAGGTCAAGAAAATATATAAATTCATATCAAAATATGGGTAAAGTTATATATTTGTCTACTTATGATATAGAGTTGTAGTCCTTTAGTGATGATCTCTCTCCAACTGTCTTTGATTTTCACAGCATTTTTACTGCACTCTTATATAGTTTTCCATGAATAAGGAATTATATTTCTATTTATTTAGTGAATAGAAATAAAAATTTCCCTATTCATTTGTACACCATAGAACAATCTGAAATGAAAGATTTGAAGACTTTGTTAAATGATCTTTTAGAGAAATGATTTTTAATCTCGACTGTGTCACCTTGGAAATCGCATATTCTCTTTCCTATGAAATATTTTGGGACACAATAACATTATGATGGTTACTAAAAAGTAAATATAGACATGGTAAATAACGATATTTTAGTTACACTGATTAATTAATTTTTTCCCCAGTTCAAGTGTGTAATTTTATTCTAAATATGATCTTTGATCTAGTTACCATTAGTTTAGAATAAAATAATATAGCATTCTAAAAACCTATTTTTTGAGTAACTATTTCCATTATGACTACCATTTAATTCCATTTGGTTCATTCTATAATCATATAATCTTTTTGTATTTAATGATCATGATTTAATATGAGTATATTCACAATTTTGTTGTTGTCATTGTGGATGACATCATGTTCTAGTATTTCTCCAAGGATATTCATGTATGTCATTTGACTGTAGTTCTAGAATAGTTGGAAATCAATGACTATATGGAAAGATATAGAAATGTGATGTCTAGATTCAATAAGTGATGTTATTATGACACTAAGTATCATAAAATTTTATTTATGTTGGTTTTGAAAAGGTGAAAGCAATTATAATACAAGAGAAACCATGAAAGGTTTTTGAGATTCAGAGCATCATGGTCTTAGCTTGACATTTTCATTAGTTTGTAACGGGGATATCAACATTGGATTCTCTTTTTAATTCTTTAACATATAAGGGAGTAATGTTTTCATGTGATGAAAAATGTAAAAAAATTTGAGATAGAATTTTTTTCCTATTATGATGATTTTGACACTTTTAGAGGTCGTGCAGGGATCTGTGGTCATCTGTGATGCATCACATTCAAGTTTTACATGAGGTCATGTGTAGGGTAATCAAGTTATCTCAGATGGATCTCAGTAGCTTAGGCCACAAGAGAAGAATTACCCAACCCATTACATTGAACATGTTGACATGATTTACACACATATTATGTGGAATCATTAACTTTATAGATAAATTTATATCATGTATTCCAACCAAAATATAATTATTTATATCATTTCTGAAACATTTAAATATATCCTCAAGATTTGTTGTGTGGAGAAACTGTATTATTTTTATTATGGAATCATCAATACCCTGCGGAAAGGGAATGTTATATCATATTCATTGAGCAGGTATATTCTGACCCAGGTAGGGAAGGAACCACCGAAAGAGTAGAACATCATTGATATTTCTTCACCATTTCATATTAGAGATCAAGAATCGGGATTTTATGTTTTTTGGATAGTTTTCAGTTGACCACCACTATTATTGAGAAGATTCTTCCATAACAACATCCAGATGATGAGTTCCAAAAATTTTAGAGTGTCTTGGTTGTTTGGAGATTATTGTAGACTGGTAATTCTCTCTAAAGAGAATTTAATTTTATCCAAATCATTTTGATTTTTTCTTATCAGTTAGGAAATATGTGATGGTGGATTTCAATTGGTCGAAGTGGGATGTATTACCCAGAACCAGAAATATATTATATAAAATATGACAGATATTCTAGTGTCCATATATGAGATATGAGATCTCTGATTTTCTCCCCAATTTTTATACTCTTTAACCTGTCAAGGTCAAGGACCAGAGACCATTGTGTTTGCATAAACCAATTCTAGTGATTATTTTTATGTGGGATGATATCTCTATGAAAATTTTGGTTGGTTTTCCACATACCCATATAAATAAAAAAATAAATATGGTTTGTGAACAATAGGTAATAAAAATCAGATCAAATTATAAAAAATCATGAATGAAGAAAAATCGACTAGTTGGGAAATCTCTAGGTGAGGGAGGTAGTTTCATTCCATTGAATTACATATGTTAAAGTCTCTGATAGGTATCAATGATTTACATCTCTCTTTTGAAATGTCCTTTTGGGGGAACTGGTTTCATAGTTTTGTCTGAGTACAACATACCAACTATATTTGGATGGTTAGTCCACTAGAGCTATATAGATTCTTAGAGATATGATTTTCACATTAGTCCTTGAATTTTATTTGATCTTGGTATGAATATATGGAACTGGTTATGATTTTATATAGTAATAGTGACTAATATGCAATCATGATGGAACAAGTTGAGGCCTTGTATTGATGGCCTTGTAAGTCAATGTTATTTTGGTTGCTGATCACTGAAAGTTCCTTGGTTAGACCATGTTTGCATCAAGAGAGTAAATATCTGATTTTTCTGACTCATCAGATAAAGCTGACATCATATATTATGTATATTTATTATGAAGATCATCTCTATAGTCTGTCGGAAATTTTAGTTGGTGATATAGTGTTCTCGAAATTTTCACCTCATTACAGTCTTCAATGAATTGGGAGGAAAGGGAAGTTTGCATCTAATTTTAAAGGATATTTTGAGTTTGTTGAGTAGTTGGAGAAATTGGATAACTATTTAGAACTTCTTCCATAGTTGAATTCGACACATAATATTTTCCACATATCATAGTTTAAAAATATCATTCCGATCCATGTCCAATTATGAGCCATAGTGATCTCAATGTCGAGCATGATTTATCTATGAATGATCATACAATCATGATATTCAATTCTGAAACCATTATAATTCATGAGAAGAAAATTGATATGGGTTGACTCATATAGAAGCATCATTCTGATACTCAAGATATGTTTGATAGGGAGGCACTGAATATAGAACAGTGACCTCCTCTTTTTGACATGGATGATTATTGATAGGTTTTATCATCACAATATCTTTCTATAGTGGGGAGGTAGTGTCATCATATTACTGTTTTAAGGTTCACCTTAGCCCATCAGTTGATCATGCTTTGGTAGGTCCTTATTTAGGTGTTCTTCAAGTGATCTTTTGGAACATTTTGAATTTTTTTGGGTTGTTCATGGTTAACACATGCTTTTTTTGATCAATGTACCAACCTATGGTAAACCAAGTAAAACCAATAAGTGGGGGTTTTCATGGACAGAATATAGTTTGAAAAACTATGCACCCACATTGTATGAACCATGCACCCACCTATAGGGGATCCGTGTTTCAAAAATTATGTGGCCCTGGCCAATGAACCGTGCATGTGAGATTAGATTATTCAGAAAAATTAAAAATAAAATTAAACCCCCATTTAGAGCCCTACATGAATGAAACTCTGCTTTGGATGATTTCTAGAATTATTTTATCTCCCAAGAACAAATGTTTTCTCCTCCAAACCCCCTCCAAGATGGACCTATGTAGGAAATCGTCATTTGATACTTTCCCAATAATTGTTATTCTCATGTTCATTATCTCCCACTCTCTTATTCTCTCATACATATGGTTTTTAGGATCTCCATGTAGTTGGAGGATCTAATCTCTTCTGTTTTCGATCACCAATCATGGTTTGATTCCATGATATCATTTTCTAAAATTCTTTGTTGGAGATTCCCATTCTGGGAACTGTGTTTCTTAGTTTCATGATCTTGACTATGTGGTTTTGTTTATTATTGTTCAATTAATTTAGCCTTGAATTTCATGATTGATTTTGATTTGTTTCAATTTATTTCTTAAAAACCTGAATTCTAGTGAATTCAAATGTGAATTTGATTTGTCTAGAGAAATTAGGGAAAACCCTTAATTAAATTGAATTGTGGTGTAAAATAAAATTGATATAATTGTGAAATAATTTTTTAAAATTTTATTAAAAATTTATCTAGGAAATGTCTTAAATTATTTTGATAATAACTATTTTGGTTTTATCTAAGAAAAAATAATAAATTAATTAAATCTAAATGTTTTTTTTAAATTGAAAATATAATATTAAAATGAAAAATATGATAACTTTAATGTAAAATGTTTTGAAATGAATTTCCCATTATTCATTGTTGTTTGATAACATGAAATCCTAGATTGTTAGTGAGTTATTTGGAAAAAACACACTATATTTGAGTTTCCAAGGAAATTAAATAATGCTTTACACCTCTAACATAAACTTATTGGATGATCTTCTCATTAGTGGAATGTTGGTTTGTCATATCTGTCTAATTTTGGAGGGTGATGTGGGCACATTTCTGTTATCTCTATTTGAGTATGTGATGATCCCATAATATAGAACAATCATACCTCTGAGTTGATAACCATGATTCCCATTTTTACGGATTGGATATATATAAAATTTTATTTAACAATTTTTTCCATTTTCATGTGAATTTATATTAACTATTTTGTATAGATTTTTTGTATATCAGTTTTTAGATATTTTTCCATCATCTTAAATTTAAAGTGTTATTTTTTAATATTTTTTTGGTCCTTCCATTTATTTTTATTTAAAATTTTAATTTTTTTTATAAATTTCTTGTTTTTGATCATTATGAAATCGATGGTGAGACTAAACTGGGATTTTATTTCAAACCACACTATTAAATTAGTTATTTTTAGATTTTATTCTTCCAGGATCGAGCTTGGGTTAAGTGCTAATTGGATGTGATTCATAATATTGATAATTTTGACATTAGATACTACATTGATTGAGAATTTGATTTATTGTCTTATTTTATGATACATAAATGTTTTACTTTGGGGTTATATACCTCATATAATTATGGAACTATTGTCACTATGAAGTTTTCTTTTGTTCATATTTACATGTAATAGTTTCATATACTATTTATATGGAGAACCCATTACCACATTTATCTTGAATGATTATAGTGAAGTATTCCAACTTGATTGGATCTAGAATTCTCTTCAAGCCATGTTAGTGATAGCTTGGGTATATGGGAACCATAGTATGTGGGATGGTTTGTGAAATCTTAGTTATCTTCCTAATGTATATTTATATAAATGATTCTTTAATAAAATAAGGATCCTACATCCTTTCTATTAATAACCAGACATTTTTATTAACCTCAATCAGATTAGATAATTTGGCATATACAAAATATGTAATTAATTAATCCATCATTAAATAAGACTCCATCTTACATATTTTCATTGAAGAAAATTTTAGTTTATTATGTTCTAAAATATTAAATCCTCATTCATACAATGGTTTATTAATCCACTTAATTATTTCATAAAATTATCCAATAACTCTAAATATGTAGTCATATACGATATCACAATTATAATTTATATGTGATTTTTTTTTGGGTCTAATTTTAAATTATCCATCTGTTTTTTCACCAATTTAATATATTATAGTTTTTTATGGAGTCTTGGGATAAATTTTCAGATGTTAATCCCAATGTGAGACATCTAAACATAATGAAATATTCCACTAGGTAACCAAGGGGATTATAATTGGTCCCTTGTGTCTCAAGTAGAGTTGGGGTTGTTCTATGTGGTCTACTAGTGGATCGGTATATGTAACAACCTCAGTCCAAATATCCCAAATTCAGTTTTTATTTTATTAAAATGGAATTAATAATGGAGATAATATCACCAAGGATCGATTAGTTTAGTATACATGATGAAATAGATATATTAATTGTTTGATTTTAATATTGATAATAAACATAGCACATTAAATGTATAGTAAACTACATACTAGAATCATATTCAATGATTTAATCATTAGAACTAAAGGAAGGAATAAAATAAATCATTAAGCTCAAATTCGCAATAAGGGTAACATATAGAAGAATCATAGATCAATGATAAGTGAGAAATACTCCATATGGCACAATAATTATGGAATTTGAAATTACTGAACAAACATTCCATTTAATCAAAAAAAATTAACAAAATTCATACATGGATTTTGTCACAGTGAAAATATAATGGATAGTAATAAATTAATATTGAATATATGAAATTCTTAATGGTAATATATCATGTATCTAAAACATGATTCCACTAATTTGAAGACCTTTCACATGAGGGTTTAAATCTAATGTTAGAAACCCAGTAAATTTTCCCAATGGATTTGTTATATGATACCATTTAGTTTATCAAGGGTATATACAATTTAATTCCTAACCCATAACTATAAGTTCATATAATTATTCATATATCAGAATGATTGATTTGTTTAAAGAATAAAAATTACCTATCAAAAAATATCTGTTTTGATTAAAATATACAAATTTAACATTATTTCGACTATTATTTAAATAACATTCAAAGCCAACACCATATTTAAAAATCATATATGGGTTATATAATAATCATATAAATTATAGAAATAACATGCATATTTATGAGAAATATTATTTCAAATACAAAATCTCTAAACACAGTAGTTGATTCACCATATAAAAATGATTAGGTGTTGAATAAAAATTAAGTCACAATGAAAGAGAAATTTAGATGTAGTCCCTTAAATTATGATTCCAGTCAGTTGAATGGGATTTAAACTAGTTTCTGATGATTTATATTAATTTATTAATTAATAATATAACCATATGATATCATATATGATCCTATTATATCATCTTTTCACCCATTTGTTAATAATATTCTGTAATTAATCTTCTTTTGGTTGTTTGTTGCTTTATTTTCCTAATCTTGTTTTGGTAGGTATGTCATTATTCTTGTGTATATGATATACTTAAAACATTTCAATAATTATGTTAATTTCATATATTTCATATTTATTTATTATATGTTTATTTATTTAATTATTCATGAATGGTGAATATGTAAAATGAATTTTATCATGTCATGGAGATGTTATGTTGTATGTACGCACAAGATACGGTATAATTCTATTAATGTTGAAATGGTATGGAAGTGGATAGTTTAATATTTTTTTAAATAAAAAATTATTTTATAATTATTATATATATTGGTTATTTTAATAATTATTCCAATCAATGTAATGTGTTCATGAAAAAGCAATTACACCACATCATGGAGACTGTATGTATTATGTATGCATGATCGGTGCTTTTTTTTGTATGGTTGTAAAATTTTGGAATATTGTTGGCCCCTTATTATAATAGAATCTTATTATATGTATATATTTCTGTATTTTTTCCATTATCATTGAAACGGAACATGAATTTTAGTATAAGAGGAAATAAATGTGAATGAGTTATTAAAAATGATTATGTATTCTTCGATAGATGTCCATTAAATATATCTATAAGGAAAATATGTTTGATCATTTTGGAAGACCATGACCTCAATAATTTGAATACAAATTTTGGGAAGATAATAATTTTGGGTTTTTTGGAGAAATAAGGCTCATTTTTATGTGAATAATTGAGGGTGGAGGATCCCATTTATAATTTAGGCAAGGGGAAGTCTTAGAAACATTATAAATTTTAAATGAATATAAATTAAATTTCAATTTATAATTACTCATGAATGAGTTATTTATAAGATAATATAAGTATGGATCTCAATTCCTCCATCAAATAGTTATTATATAATATAAGGTCACATTATTAACCTTGTTGTTTTATTTATACCCGTACATAGCCCTTTTAAATGTTATCAGGACAACTTGTATTTTCATTTTAAAGGGTTGATATACTAACTATAAAATGAAAACAATACCCCTAAATGAATCATTAATGAAATTTTAAATCTTACCCCATCTAGATGGGAGAATTTAATTTTTTTAGAATTTAATATATTTTAATAAAATATCTTTTATTTTAAAATATCTTTTATTTCATTTTTATACTATTCATTACATTAAATTTTGAAAATATCAATTCAAAAAGATGAATTATAAAAAAAATATCTCATTATCCCTATATTACATAAATATCCTCTATCAAATTCATTTGTAACATTAATTATATCAACATATCAACATATTAATGTTTTTTGTAATATTAGTTTTTTATTACCATTAAAAAAATAAATATTGCAGTAGCGTTGCGTGACCATTTAAGGTAAATATTTCCTCACTAAAAATAATAAATAAATTACCATGATGTAAAAAAATATTGTATATTTAAATTTAATATTTATTTTATTATATATATTTTATCTAATGCAATATTGACAATATTAGACCGTTAAGAAAAGATTGTGCCATTTTTTCACTATCATTGGTTTTAATAATATCTATGTAATTATCATGGAAATGTGTCTATTAATTGATACAATTTAAAACATTATAAGTTAATGGTTGAATTATATTCTTTAAATAATACTTGAGAAGGTGTTACAAGCATTTTCTATTTCTTAACATTTTATTTTTAACCTAGATTACCCAATATTCCCTTTACCAAGGTATCAAAAATTACAAAGGATACTATTCATATTGGTCACTAATAAATTCATACTATTTTAAAAATTTATTTCTTAGTAGCACACATATCAGACACATTTTTTTCATACTCAAAACACAAAAGTTTCATGTTGTAACTGTAACGTCCTAGTTCCAGAAGCCACCCAGAGGTGCCCCTTACCCAGTTGGTCACATGGCCTCAACCGTATTTCCCCAAATCCCAGAGGATGACAACTAGTAGCGAGGGCCTTGGGTGTGATGGTGGGGAAACTATGCCGTCATTGGAAGATTAACACGGTGGAAGGGAAACAAATACACAATAGCGGAAGAAGTAAATATACCAACAACAGTAATAGTAGAAGACTGGAATGACAAATAATTGGAAGAGATATATAAATGATTCGTGGTAACATTTGTCTAGGAAAGCAGCCAAACAAATAAAAATTATGGAATACAAACAGAACTAAACCAATGAACACAAGTAAAATAGATAACAACTCATTAGCATCGCAAGCCTCATCTTAGTCCCAATCTCTCAAACTCCACTGCAACTTAGGTGCCTGGAGTAGAAGGGAGCATTCCCTTATCTATACCTGCAACAATATAATCTGTTTGGTCCCAAAATCATATCCCAAATATGGTGTGAGACTAAACCCCTGTAGGAAATCACCCAATGATTTATTCCTAACAATCAGTGAATATATGGCAGGTGATGTACAGAAGCAGTAAACAAGAATGTACTCAGGAAAAACATCTTCACATATCAAAAACAACTAAACAAGCTCATTAAACCTCTAAGAAATGCACACAGCCTATCCCCTCTGGTTTAGTAATAAGAATATAAAAAGTCTCTCTCCGAGGAAGCTCACACAGTCAATTCCTCTTATAGTCAAAGGTAAAACAAGACTCTTTGAGGAAGCTTACACGGTCAATTACCTTTATACTCTAAGGTAGTCAAGGACTCTTTAAGGAATCTCACTCGGTCAATTCCCCTCATAGCCCAAGTCTTTTAATTAAATCAATGACTATATGAGAAAGCTCACATAGTCAATTCCCATTATAGTCTAAATCAATCAAGGACTCCTAGAGGAAGCTCACACGGTGAATTTTACTTATAGCCCCAAGTTGTCCTAGGCTCTAATATGAATCTCACTCGGTCAATCCCCCATATATCCTAGAGTGATCAAAGCCTCTCTGAGGAAGCTGACTTGGTCAATTCCTCTTATAGTATACTACACCAGGTTCTCACGGCCCTGTGTAAGTCAACGAGCATAACAGTGCAATATGGAGAAAGAAAACCTACAGATCTACTTGGATAAGTAGTCTACAATATATCATGAATGTCAGAATACAATCTCTCCACCCTACATAAATAGGCATGGGAAACAACCAAGGTGGCCCAACAGGCTAAGAATAAAAACAGTCATAAAAAGAACATGCATAGGAAACACATCCAATGCATAAGAATCAACCCTACCATATCCAATTAACCTCTACACAAGTATACAAGCATGGAAGGAAATCAATGGGGGTAAAATGGTAAAAGTACAATACCCACGTTCAATGGTATTGGGAATAATTGCACACAATACTCAATGACATTCAACTTTAAGGCACAAACCACCTACCTCGGTGTTCTGAGATCGATATACTGTGTCATCGTTCCTTGGATTGACCTAGAACATAGTAGATCTACCAAAACGTCTAAAAAGTTCAATAAAGTATAACTTAAGGAAGAATAGGAATCAAGAAATGAATATCATGCAGAAGAGAGAGCTTTCTGAGGTGATCCCAACGCAGTCGACTACGGTCGAATCTGAGATCGGATGGAGGCTCGGGGGCTCATCAAAGTTTCATGGTCGTATGAAGATCTCGGTTGAATGAGAAATAAAAGGATATTGTTCAGGTGATTATACTCAACCCCGTTGCATTTAATAAAAAAATGAAAGTAGACGGCATGTAATTTTGAAGTACACGACATGTACTCACTGTTTCTGTACACCGTTTTAGGAACCCTCCAAGTCACCCCTACATGGTCGTGTGAATGTTTTCTACACGACCAGCACAAGGTGACCTACGACAACCAAGTACATGTCATGTACATATAAAATACATTACATGTACTTCAATTTTTTTTAGAATTTCTTCTTTTTATCAAAAAAGACAAGAAAAGGAAAAAATACCTGAAAAGACGGTACAGGTTATTACAAAGATCACCCCTTAATGAAATTCATACCCAAATTTCCTTAGTGTAGTGTATAAGAAGAAACGTTGAATAACTCTTTCCATTGGGCTTGTACATCAGCCTCCCTCTACCAAGTCTCATCCTATACTCGCCCATGCAGCCATATCACTCATACCAGAGAAACAGACCATCCACGAAGAACATTTGTACTTTGATCAACAATCCAAATAGGATGCTCCTAAAATGATGCATCCAATTCGATCTCAACCTCCTCATGTTGAGAGACATGTGACGGGTCTGAAAAGTATCTTTGGAGATAAAAAATGTGAAAAACTTTGTTCAATGCTCCGTACCTCTAGGGTAACTGCAACAGATAAGAAACCGGCCCAACTCCCTCCAACACCTCAAACAACCCGACATACCTCGACGAAAGGATACCTTGTCTCCTAATCCTCATTTGTCCTAACCTCGGTGTGACATGTAGGAAAACCTGATCCCCGACCTCACACACCAGAGGACATCTCCACTGATCAACATAAGACTTCTGTCGAAACTGTTTAGTTTCCATCCTCTTATGAATCTACTCTATCTGCTATGTGGTCTCATGAACAAGACGAGGTCCCACCATAGCTCCCTCTTCTGCCTCTAGCCAATATAATGGTGATGGGTATGGACTACCATACAAATCCTCATATGGTTCCATCTAAATAGTTGCTGGAAAACTATTATTGTAGGAAAAATACATAAGAGGTATTTGCTTCTCCCATGAACCTCCAAAATTCTGGATGCATTCTCAATGCATGTCTTCAAAAACCTGAATCGTACGCTGGGACTGGCCATCTGTCTGGGGGTGGTAAGCTATACTCAAAAGTACCTATGTACCCAACGCCTTCTGAAGCCCCTACCATACACTAGAAGCAAAAAAGGCATCCCGGTCTGAAATAATGGAGCGTAGAACTCCATGCAGACGTACAATATCACAAATGTACAACCATCACAACCCATCAACACTGAAGGCCTCCTTGATCAAAAAAAAAAGTGGGAAACCTTCATGAGTCCATTAATGACAACTCAAACTACATCATTCCATCGAGGCGACCTCATCAACCCTGTTACGAAATCCATAGTGACATCGCTCCACTTCAAACCGGGAATGGGTAACTGTTGTAAAATCCATGATGGTCGCTGATGCTCCGCCTTCACCTACTGACACTTGGAACACCTAATTACGAAACTAGAAACATCCCTCTTCATAACTGGCCACCAATACTAATGATGTAGATCACGATACATCTTGGTGACACTAGGATGTACTGCCCAAACTAAGGAATGAAAATCCTGCATCAGTTCCTCGCTTATATATTAGGGCACCCATAGGCACCCCCAGAAATGAAAGATCTCATACTCGACTATGGTCCATCCTAGAATAGTGTCTCCTCTTGACACACTCTCTTGTAGGACTAGGCCTTCAGAATCTGATAGATTCTACATTCTCACTCGATCAGAACAGTAGAGGTAACAACCACATAAGAACGAAACATCTACTTCTGACTGTCATGCACTTCCAAATGCATCTCAGAGAACAAATCCATAAGCAGCCACTCACTGTTGGCCTCCTGAACTGCATGTAACTGATTCATTCGGCGTAATTCATCTTCTAATATGTTGCCTTTCATAGGAATATAGGCAAGCTCAATGTGAAAGGAATTAAGGTACTCAACCCACCTTCGTTATCTCAAATTCTTATCACACTGATTGAAGATGTACTTGAGACTCTTGTGGTCGATGAAAGCCACAATGTGATCTTCTAGAAGATAATTTCTCCAACAGTGTAAGGCAAGAACAAAATCAGCCAACTTGAGATCGTGCGTCAGGTAATTCCTCTCATTTGGCCTCAACTACTGAGACCCATACGCAACGACTCCATGTCCCTGCATAAGCACATCTCCCAACCCAATACCTGATGCATCACATTAAATATTATAGCTCTTTACTAGTTATGTAATAACTAGTATATGTGCTTAAGTCAACCTCCATTTCAGTTCCTAAAAGATAGACTCACAAGAATATGACCACATGAAATTCACACCCTTATTTTTCTGACCCATCTGCGGTGCTGCTAAGTGTGAAATGTATTCTATGAAGCATCTTTATTTTCTAGCCAGGCCTAGAAAACATTGTATCTCAATGAAGATCTATGGCTGCTCTAATGAAACTACTACTCTCACTTTCTCTGGGTATACTGATTCTCCTGTCCTTGAGATAACATGACACAGGAAGTGAATCTAATCCATCCAGACATTTCATTTTCAGAGCTAAGAATATAATTGATGCTCTCTCAATGTACCCAAAATGATCTCAGGATGGTTGTCATGGTCGTGTCAAGTGTGAGCGAACAACAAGATATTATCAATGAAAACAAACCAAAAAGAAATCTAATAATGTATGGAACACTTGGTTCATAAGTTCCATGAAAACTAAAACCATGTTCGTGAGACCAAATGGCCTAACCACATAATCATATAGAGCATACCTGCTCCGAAAGGTTGTAGGAGGTATATCAGATGGTATAATGAACAACTGGTGATAAGTAGATCTTAGGTCAATTTTTTAGAACACCCAGGCACCTAGAAGCTGAACAAAGAGATCATTAATCTTAGGCAAGAGATATCGGTTATTGACCATCAACTGGTTCAACATCTGATAGTCCACACTAAGCCTGAGGGTACAATCTGCCTTCTTCGCAAACAAGAGAGGGGAACCCCAAGGTGAAGTACTGAGTCAGATGATTCCCTTTTCCTACAACTCCTCCAACTATTTTTTGAGCTCTTGTAACTCAGGTGTATCCATCCTATATGGGGTAATGTACACCGATGATACTCTTGGCACAATATCAATAGAAACGTCTACCTCACACTCTCGAGGCTGACATGAAATGTCCTCTGGAAAGACATATCTAAAATGATCCACCACTGGAGGAAAGTATTACTATGAAGTCCCCTAGTCATCTAGATATAGACTAGAAATCTGGGATGTAACTCCTCCCAACCCATTATGACCGGGTCCCTGTCTGCTCCCCTGGTCATCCCACATTCCATTATGAATAAAAAGATTCAACTTCTGATAACTTGAAACTCACCCTGCAGTGATAACAGTCAGTGACTGCCTGGAATGGAACTAGCCAGTCCATCCTGATAATGAAATCATAGAATGTTATATATAGGATATAGAGGTTCCATAATAAGTGACATCCACCAACCTGTAGAGGTCACTCTCTGCACTAATGTACAGTATCCATTCTAGCCCCCAACAGATTGTCCATCGTCAAGATATAAGCAGAAAAAAAATTCATAGTCCAAGGCTCTCCATGACAGTAACAGATATAAATCTATGGGAAGCCACTGTATCGAAAAGAACATATGATAAAACTATGGCTACTAAGATCGTACCTCGAACGGTAGAGGGTTTGTGATCCTGCTCATGATGGGTCTGCTCCATTGAAAAAGTATGACCTGTACTGTGGCCTTAAGACCCTAACTGACCACACTGAACTGATCAACCCTAATGTCGCAGAAAACCTAGAGAATGGATACCATAGCCATGTCCTCCACCTCGGCCTAAATGGCTAGAAGAACTCCCGTTCTGGGACTGGTGAGAAACTGGTGGCGCTGCTCCTGAAAGTGAAGTCATAGAAGAACCCATGTCACCATGTGTTGGTGAAATGAACTGACATAAGCACTGATGGTGACCCGTCTTACCATAAGATAGGTAATCCACTAGGTCTCTCGAGTAATGTGACCTCGTATGCCTTCTCTTCCCACATTGGTAGCAGACCACCTGGCTACCAGAAGATGCATCTTGCCTGCACTGATCTCATAGTGCATTCTCCCTGTGGCGCTTCCTGCTATCAGTAGGAGGAATAATAACTCTGGATGTCAAACTGCCCTGGCTCACAGCTCCATAATCCCTCATGATACTCTCTATGATCAGTGCCTGGTTGATGATAGAGGATATCAATGTCAACCTGAAGATGTTCACATAATATCAGATGTCATCCCACTGACCATCCTCAAACTTCTGTGAAAAGAACAATTTATCACCTCCTAGAATAGGCATGAAACGTTGTAGCTCTATGAAGTGAGAGTAATACTCCATAAAAATAAGAGTACCCTACCCTAGACTCATTACCTCTCGACCTTTATCAGGACACAAGGTATCTGGATTGAAATAATATTAGAAAATGCACCAAAACCCATCCGAACACATATTCTACTAGCATCCCGCCAATGAGAACACATCCGACCACCTCTGGGTGGAGTCTCGAAGTATAAAGGAATCGAGTTTCACCCTCTTATCTGGAGGTATCTACAGATGCTTGAAAATCGCTAACATGGCTTCTAGCCATGACTCTACAGCCTGATCTCCTCCATCCCCTGAGAATGTGGGTGGATGCTGCTACTGAATGACCCACGTCAATTCTGCCATCGATGGGGTAATAGGTGGAGCTCTTTAAAATGTATACATCATCCTCAAAATTCCCTCTCTAAACTATGAATCCTCACATATGACTGGTAGAACAGTTGGTGCCAACAATGTGACGATAGGAGGACCTGCAGGTAGTCCCTGATCAGCCATGTCTAGTGCCTGATCACCACTTGGCAACTGGCGTATAGCTGGAGGACGACTCGGTGGCCTGAATCTGCAAGGTCAAGCACACACCATAGGTCATGATTATAAAGGAATGAAAACTGGAAGTGTAATAAGGGAACATGAGAAATATAGAACTCATGTATTTCAAAACATGACTACACGGCGTGTACAATTTTTACACGGTGTGTTCCCTTATGTCATTTACATGGTCATGTACTCCTGATAAAACTGGACGTGTAACACCCCAAACACATGGCGGGATGTCTTAACACATGGAATTTACTTGAATCCTCTTCATATGCCCAATTACTTTAACATGGTTAAGCCACATGACTATCCTAAGATAAGACTACACGGCGTGTTCATGGTAGACATAGCATGTACTAGACAAGTTTCATCTAGCCTGTGTTTTTATTGACATATCCTGACACATGTATCACACTACACGGAGTGTTCAAGTTAGAAACAACATGTACGTGAAAGGATAACACCAACCCGTGTTGTTCGTGGCACGACCAGGAACCTAGGTCAGACTACAAGACGTGTTAAATCCTGACATAGCGTGTATAGATTAATGTTTTATCAGTTTTCATTAATATTTAAATAGGCAGACATAGGGTCAACACTACCCGGCGTGTTCGACTGGTACACGACATGTTCCAACCAGACATTTCCCATCCCATGTCTCTGCCCACACGGCCTATGACATGGTTCGAGACTACACAATGTGTACATAAAATACACAACGTGTACTTATGAAAAAAAATTTCTTCCCTTAAAAAATAACACATGGCATGTACTTAATATTACACGGCATGTATTCTAGGTTTTTTCAGACAGTAGGCATCATAAACTTCTCCTAAACCCATAAAAACCCTAAAACAAACATTGAATGTGCTAAATTCTGATCCGTGAGGGTCCATATTCCCCGCGATTCAATGTCTGGAATCTTATACACATTAATACATGGAAAAAATGGTAATGGCCCACCAAATTCTGGTCTCTGAGGGATCATAACACCTCAAGAACCAATGTTTTGCATTCATTAAAAGAAAACCTTACCCAAAAATACCCTATCAATCATCTGATATTTTTATCATGTCAACTATAACAACAACAGGTATATCTAACACAAAACTTATCACAACAACATGCAATTTCAAATGCACCCTATATGGCATGGCAAGAATGCATGACATGTGATTTCTAGAAAGTTTCTATATGATGCATGAGATGGAATACCCACATCTAATCGAGATGAAAAAGATATAGAACCTCAATAACATCATCAATAACATCACAAATCATGTGAACCACTAAAGGTGAAATCGAATCAACTGTAACAATAGAAAACCAGAAAAATTGAAATTAAACGAGGTAGATTTGGTTTTCCCTGTACACGGGTTAGCTACTCTTTGTAATAGCTTAATACTATGTACCAATTCTATCATATCCCTTACTATAGGCTCCAAACAGTAACTCAAGAAGAAAAGAATCTCTCTAATACCACTTTGTAACGTCCCAATTTCTAAAGCCACCCAGAGGTGCCCCATACCCGTTTTGTCACATGGCCTCAAGAAAATTTCCCCAAATTCCAGATGCTGCTGAATAACATTGAGGACCTTCGGTGTGATGGTGGGGAAAATATGCCCTCATTGGCAGAGTAACACAGTGGAAGGGAAAAAATACCATATAGTGAAAGCAAAAAATATACAACAATAGTACTTACGGAAGAATAAATGAAAAACAACTAAAGCACATATATAAATGATGCATGGTAATATGTGTCTAGGAAACGATACAAACAAATCACAATGATGGAATAAAAACCGTAAAAAAAATGCACACAAGGAAAATAGATAACAAGTCCTCAGCATCCCATGCCTCAGCTTGGTCCCATGCTCCCCAACTCGACGACAGTTCCGGTACTAAAAGTAGAAGGGTGCTTTCCCTTGTCTCTACCTACAGAAATATAATCTATTTGGGTCCACAAGAATTAACAAAACAGCATGTGAGACTAAATCATAGTAGGAAAGCACACAATGATCTGTGCAGAACGGTCAATGAATATATGGTAGGTAATGTACAGAATTAGTAAAAAAGAAATTACTCAATTGAAACAGTTTCATATATCCAAAACAACTAAACAAACACAGTAACCCTCTATGAAGTGCACATAGCCTATCCTCTCTGGTTCAGTTATAAGAATATATAAAGAATCTCTTAGAGGAAGATCACATAGTATATTCCCCATACATTCAAAGGAAAAATAGACACTCTGAGGAATCTCACATAGTCAATTCCCTTTATAGTTTAATGTAATCAAGTAATCTATAAGGAAGCACACTCAATCAATTCACCTCATAGCCCAAGTCATACAATTAATTCAATGACTCTATGCGGAAGATTACACGGTTATTTCCCCTTATAGTATAAAGCAGCCAAGGACCCTATGAGGAAGCTCACTCAGTCAATTACCCTTATAGCCCCATGTGGTCCAATGCTCTCTGAGGAAGATCACTTGTTCAATCCCCCTTATAGCCTAAAGTTCTCAAAGGCTCTATGAGGAATCTAACTCTGTCAATTCCTCTTATCGTCTACTACACCAGGTTCTCACAACCCTATGTAGTTCAATGATCGTAGCAGATCAATATGGAAAAAGAAAACCTATAGAACTACTTCAATAAACAGTCAACAACATATCATGCATGTCAGAATACAAACTCTCTACCATACAGCAACCAGCATGGGAAACAGGCAAGGCGGCCCAACAGGCTAAGCAGACCAGCAGTCATAAACAGAAAATGCATAAGCAACACATCCAAAGCATTTAAATAAACCCTATCATATCCAATTAACCATTACACAAGCATACAAGCATGGAAGGAAATCAACAGGGGTAAAATAGTAAAAGAAAAATACCTCATTCATGGGTATTGGGCATAATTGGAAATAATACTCAAAGACATTCAACAGAAAGGCACAAACCACCTACCTTGGCATTGTGAGATCGATATACTTCGGCGTCGACCCTGGGATCGACCTAGAAAGTGGTATATCTAAAAGAACATATAAAACATTAATAGAAGGATAACATAAGGATGAAGTTGAATCGTGAAATGAAGCTCAAGAAGAAGAGTGAGCTTAGAGAGGTGATCCCAATGAAATCGACAGAAGTCGAATTGGTGATCAGATAGAGGCTTGGGGGATTGTCACGGTCTGCATCCATATGAAGATCTCGGTCAAACGAGACCTTAAAGGAGAAATTTCTAGTCATTAGATGCGACCACGGTGCGTTTAATGAATACAAAAAATTATACTGTGTGTACTTTTGAAGTACATAGTGTGTACTCTTCATTTCTGTACTCCTCTTTAGGCGGCATCCAAGTTACCCCCACATGGCCGTGTACATGGATGCTACACATCAAGCACACAGTTACCTGTGGTAACAGAGTACACAGCGTGGAATTGTAAATTACAAGGCATTTACTTTGAAAATTTCAAGAATTTACTCTTTTTCTCAAAAATGACTAGAAAAAGAAAAAAGATACGTGAAAAGAAGGTCCAGGTTCTTACTGTAATTTAAAATTAATACCCAAAACTGCTAGGAAATACAATTTTATTGATAAATATATTATTATTACCACAATTTTACTTATTCAAAATTTAATTATATTGTTGATTAAAATTATTTTTATTAGATCATTTATAAATATTTTTTTATGTTCCATTTAGTTAATGTAAAAATCATGAAGCTGCATTATTATAATAAAAATATTACTTCATTAAAATTGATATTGGACACTATTCACTAGAAAATCAATATTTTAAGAAAAAATAACAAATATTACTCTAATATAATATTGAAATTCATATTATAAATATTATTTTTATTATAAAAAAATCAATTTTTTTAAAAAAAATTAAAAAATCATTCCATTAAAAGTAAAAATTTTATTTTAGGAAAATATAGCTTTTAATAAATAACATTGGACTTGTTGTTATATTATAACTATCAAATATATTAGATGAATGAAAACAAATTTGACTCATAGTGTGATTAATATTATTCAATATTCCGATTTATTATCAATTTTATAATGGTCATGTTAAAATAATAATATTTAATAGTATATATTTGTTTTATAAGCATGATGTAGAATATAACATAAGATATCAAGGAAATTAAATTTATCTGAAAAGGTACATAACCTAAAATCATAGGGTGTTATATTATTCCCTAATTTAGTAAATTTATTCATTGTAAATTTCAAAAAAATACATTCTAAAAATATGAAGGTGGTTCTCCTTCATAAAATCCTTAGGTTCCCACACAGATTCTTCCATTTAATGGTTTCTCCAAAATACTTCTACATGTTCATTTAACTAATTCATCAACACATTCTATCTAGCATAAATAATATCAATAGGCTTTTCACAGTAAGATATATAATGTACCGGTTCAATTTCATCATCGCTGAGTACATGTGTTGCTTTATGAATATACTTCCTTAAAAATGATATGTTTAACCCATCATGAACATTGGAGTGACTTGGTGGTATTGGTAATTAGTAAAATAAAAGTCCAATTTTTCATGATTTTTGAATAGTATTATGTACCTAGGGGTTAATTTCCCTTTATTACTAAACCTTATCACACCCTTCCGGGGAAATATTTTTTGAAAGGCATGATTCACCATGTAAAATTGACAATCTTTTATTTGATTGTAAACATAACTCTTTTACCTATGTTGATATTATTTAACTTGATGGAATATTAGATCCTTTTTTCATTGTCTCTTCAATATGTTCTATTCCAATATTATTCTTTTCTTGAAATCCATCCCATCAAGTGAATGTGTGACATCTGTTGACATAAAATGCCTCAAACAATGTAAATTTAATACTCAAATGGAATCTATTATTATAATAAAACTCTACCAAAGGTAAATACTGATCCCACATACCATGATAATCACGTTATAAATATTTCTATAAAACATATAATGTGTGAATAGTTCATTAAAATTATCCATTAGTCTGAATATGGTAGTTGGTGCTCTAATGAAGCTTAGTATCTAGACCGTTGTGAAGAATCTTACTAAATATTGATGTAAAAGAATGATCTCAATTAGAAATAATTGATAGAGGTTTACCATGAAGTCTTTAAAAATTGTTGATATATATTCATTCTAGGTACTCAGGAGGTATTCTTACACTATAGAAACAAAATGTGATAATTTTTTTGGGTGGTTATGAATAACCCTTATCATATCATTCTTTCTAAGGGTATTTGGTATTATAGGTAGAGAGTTCATAGTAATTTATTCACATGTCCATATAAAATTAGGTGAAGGTTTCATGAATCATTTAGGATGTGTTATTTCAATCATCCCATATCAAAAAACTATAAATCTTAACACAGAGTGAGTAATTTTTAATTTAATACTATCCCACTAAATAAGTTCCATTATATCCCATTACATATTGGTACTAGTAGGGATTAATGATAATTTTTAGTTATGAGTATCATGCAGTAGTACTATTTTTTAGCTCTTTTACTGATAGAATAGAAAATAAATTTCCCAAATTCACAACATCTTACAAACAAAAAAAATAATAATTATTTATAATTTAATGCATTAATTTTATTAAAAAATTATCATCACTATATTGAGTTCTTTTTATCATTTCCATTAAATATGGGTTTTAAATAATTTAATAAATTAGTGCTTCCTATATTTCCATAATAATTCCAATATCCATATTTTTTAAATCCATGAAAATATTGTCTCTCCCAATCCACATAAGGGTTATAACTTACTGATATTTCCTTCTAAATTCATCTAATGTCATATTTAGTTTTTCTATTTTGTAGCTTTTTGAGCAATTGAAATTTCTATGTAACTCGATCCATTTTCATTACATAATATTTATTTTATTAAGTGTGGAGATATATTTCAAACTATTTTTTAGTTTATATTCAAGATATAGTTCACCATGTAGATAGTTTCAATATATAAATATAGAAATGATTACGGTTTCTAACTCATGATCATGAGTTGGACAATTTTGTTCAAATAATTTCATATTCCATGATGAATATGAAATATCGTTGTAAATTTGAATAAAGATAAAAAAGTCTATTATTCAATGCATCATTTTTTTATTAAAAACAGATCATTTTTATAATGGTATAGTAAAAATTAGAGTATTGACAATATTTTCATCAATTATTCAAAAATTTATCACAATATTTTCTCAATAAGAACCTGACCACTTTATGTGTGATCTTGGCTAATGGGTAAGCCAGTCAAGTAAAATTACGAACGAAACTCTAAAAATGACCTTCTAGTCAAATAAAACTATGTACCATACTTATTTTCATTTTTATTGGAAATTATTCGATTTACATTACCTTTATAGTATCAATATAGTTTCCATCATTTGAGAAAATATTGTTAGGAATATAAACTTCTTGAAGGTAAAATTCACACATTCTGAATTTAACATATAACTCAATCCTTATTGGTGAATCAATAATTATTTGTATATTATCCTTAGTGATAGGATATCATTTTGAATACACCAACATATCATCATTTATTACTACCAAAACAATAATTATGATATTCCTTGAAAACTCTATTCATTAGATCCATAAAAATTATCAGTTAATTAGTCTATGATAATTGAATTTCTATTCACTGATATTGTTCACACCTCATCTAAAAATCATTCTTCAGGATTTCATCATTATTTACTCAAAAATGATGATATCCAGAATGAAGGTCAATCATAGAAAAATATTTTCCAATGTAATGTTTCTTGAATAAATCTCCAATATGAGGAAAAGAAAACTTGTTATTTATTTTAATGGTATTAAATTATATACAATCAAGTCACAACCTCATACATAATTATATTTATTTCAAATAGAACATGTTCTCCTCACATAATAACTCATGGGAAAAATAATTCTATATTACTCAAACCCTCTAGTTTTTTCTTCCTCACCACAAATTCCACAATGAATATTCTAAAATTTTTTTTTGATATTGGTTTTAAACTATGAATTAAATCAATGATAAACTAAACATCATTATCTAGGGTGTATCCATTTCATTCCTAAAAAATATCTTATTGTATTCCATTAAAATATGTAAATTTTCAATTTTATGATTGCCTTCCTCAGTCATAAATGTTGTTTTCTCTTCCTCACTAAGAATTTCATTCTGTAGATCTTTTGGGGTGGATCTATTTATGAGTAAGATAAAGATGTTTCTACTATATGAAAAATGAATTCTTCTTCATCCTAAAAAAGCCTAATTTATTTCTTCTTGAAATATAATTTCATATCATATTTGGAAGGAAAATCCATACCAAGGATTATATCAAAGTCAACCATCGATATGATGATATGTTTAACAAAATAATAACTTTTATATATCATAATTGGAACTTCCCAACATATATAATTTGAAATGATACTTCCCATATGATTTTTCACTAGAAATCCCTTATTAAATCAAAATGGAAGTGATCAATTTTATAGAAAAACCTGTTATATTTAAAAGTGTGTGATAATCCCGAACCCAATAAATAATTGTATAAATTATAATATATGATTAATTTATAATCCATCATAACATTACATACTTCCACTTCTACTTTAATGATCTCATAAGCTTGACCATCTCCACTTCGCGTCTTATATGATAGATTCCACTGAATGTTGGGAAAATGAATTGAATAAATCCCCACGTTTTATTGTTGAATCATTGAAAATTATTCATTTGCTTCTTCCCATTTCATCATTATCTTAATTACCCATTTCCCCACACTAATAATAAACGCACTTTCCATTAAATAATTTCCCCAAGTGATTCAATCCATAATTTTTACATAATAGGAATTTCATTCTCCCCTCTTCTACTATAATTTTTTACCATTTCAGGGTTATAAACAGACTTTTTTTATAATTATTTCCTTTTAACATATTGGATCTATAATATTACTTCTCCATTTTAATGGAATATAATATTATATCTTTATATGATGGAAATGTTTGGGTAGCCAGTTCCCTACGGAGAAATAGCGTATGACCATAAAATAAATGATCATGAAATATTTATGAATCACATAAACAATCTGTATAATTTTTTCCTAGTCTTATGATGGTTTCCACATAATTTAGAATACATTATTTTTCATTAATATTAAAAATTTTATTATCATTTTAGTTCATTGTTCATGGGGGAAATATGTGATGAAATTTTTTTCTTTAAATGTTCTATATTCCATGTATTATATTTCGTCTTAATCCCTATAATTATTGATTAAAAACCATTAATAATCTGTATCTAGCATGAGAAAATATACAAATAGAACTAAATTTTCAATTAAAACACATCTGTATGAAAAATATATATTTCAATGGAGCTTATGAATTACTTTGCTACCACAAGATTAGTAATACCACTAGAATATGGTAGATTTTATCAAAGGTAATAATCCAATATAGGTGTATAATGTCAAATAGACTAATTTTTTTTCATTTGAGAAAGGTTATTCATTATAAATTGAGTATTTATTCTAATATAATAATGATATGATCACTTATAACAACCACTGTGTTGGCTTTTTCAGTGATGGAATCCCCATATTGTCATTGAGTATTGATTCCATTCCTTCCATTAGTTGTCATAACTAAATAATGGAACACATAGAGTTATCTCATAATCATCATGGGTATTGAGCCAAAGAAAATTAATCCAAAGAAATTTTATTATTCTTATAGTATATGTGTTTATTAAATTTTTAGTTCCCAACAATTCTTTAAATTTTCTCTAAAACAAATTGTAACAACACCGAACACATTAGCCTAGTTCTGATGGTTATTTTTCTACAATGGAATATATACAAGAGATCACATCAATATGGATATATCAGTTTAGTAGTCTTGAAAAAATTTAAACATATATGGTTCCCTTATTACATTGTTAATTAATGGTAGAACATAAAAAGGAATGTAAACTAGAACTTGACACTAATTCAAATATTTCATCATCATAACATTGTGATTAAAAATAACATAAAAGGATGGGATCAAATACTTAGTCAGGGTTAAATATAGTAGAATCTGGAATCAATATTAATTTAAACATTTCATTATTGTATAGTAATCATTTTATGGAAAATAACTAAAAAACCTGACATATAATAAATAACTAGAGAGTAAAATGCATCCATATATTTCTTCACATTAAAAATATAATAGAAAGTAGTAAATTAATACCAAATGAATGAATTGATTAAATATTTGACATCATGAATTTTTAAAATTATAACACTGCCTTCACGACCATTCACAATATGGTCTAATACTACATGTAGAAATATATTTACTTAGTTAAACTATTTAGTCTTGTTACACCTATCGATTCATCGAGGGGCCATATAATGTATGACCCAACCTGTTATTATAGGTACATATAATTATTCATATATAAAAATGATTGATTTAATTCATGTATAAATATTCCTTACCAAAAAAATTCTATATTGACTGGAAGATACAAATTTAACATTATTTCCCCAGTTATCCAAATAACATTCAATGTACGAACTATATGAAAAAAGTTATTTAGTTTAGGAAATATTAATGTAAATGATATAAATAATATGGATTATAAAGGGATATATGATTTCAGATAAAAAATTACCTCAAACAGTTGGTAGATACACCACTTCAAAATTATTAGGCGCAAAATACCAAGTAGGTCTCAATAAAATTGAAAATAATATGTTCTCACATACATTACACAAAACATTGCTTTAAATTCACTTAAAATAATGAATAATTACTTAATAACAGTTACTAATTAATACTATAAACATATTATATCTTATATATACCTATCATATCATTTTATTAAATGTTTATTAGTAATATTTTCTTATTACCCTTGTTTTGGGAGTTAATTGCTTTATTTTTCATTACATTTTTTGTCATTTATGTTCGAGTCCTTCTATATATGATATAGTTCCATCATTTATAGAATGATATTAATGTACTATCTATATTATTTATTCATTATATATTTTGTAATAATTATTTATTAGTGAATGTATAAAATGACCAGAATCATGTTGTGCTGATGGTAAGTCATACGTATGCACGATCGGTAATATCATTCCCTTAAAGGTGTAAAGGTAAATAAGTGCATAGTGTATAAATCATTTCAGAATAAATATCACATAATAATTTTCATATATATCCATTATATTCATCATTATACTGATACATGTAATGTGGTTATGGAAAAAATTACACCTTGGGGTGGAGACTATAAACTATACGTACCAATGTGTTACACTATCATTTTTTATAGGATCGATACAAAGAGGGATATGGATTTCTCACAATGGAAATAAAGTCTAAGAATATATATTATACAAAACCTATTACTTAATCACTGATAAAAAAACTTCATATAATTTAGGAGATGAAATTAATATGAAAGAGTCAGTAAAAATTATTACATCTTCTTAAATGAATTTTGTTTACATTTCTTCTCAAAGACACTAGGGTTGGTATTTATTGTATGCTACGAACTCATAAATTTAAATATAGATGATTATACAAGAAATTGGTAGGGATTGGTTGATAAATAAGGGTTATGTTTATGTGAAGAAGTGAGGGAGGTGGGTCAATTTTATAATTGAGGTTAGGGGAACTTTTGGAAACATTATAAATATGAAGTTGATATAAATTACTTTTCAATTAAAATATGATCCAAAAAGAATTATTTAGAATATATTATGAGGAAGGTTAGATATAATATAATAAAATAATATTAATTTTATTTTATATCATATTATAATCCTTAACATTTTGTTTTTAAAATTTTAACCCTTACCATGACAACATGGATTTTTATTAAGGATTAATACAGTCACTATAAAATTAAAAAATAACCACAAATGATAAATTAATGAAATTATAATGCTAACTCAATAAAGTTGAATAGCATGGAGTATTTTGGAATTTTATATCATTTGTTAAAATATTATTCATTATAAAATATCATTAATGCCAATTTTCACAATATTCATTACAATGAAATTTCAATAATATCAATAAAAATGTTAATTTTGTGAAAAAAATATTTTATTATATAGACAAGATGTAAAGTTGATCTATAAAAATATTTGGTCACATTAATTATCTAAAATTATATTTTTATTAATATTTTTAGTGTAATTTATTTGATATTTCCATTAATAAATTGTTACTATATCTTCATTATGTGATAATTTAATGTAATAATTTCTTCAATAACATTATTAATAATTATCCTAATGTATATAATTTATTTCATTCAATATACCACTAATTTTTTAATCTATATTCTAGTTAACCCATTAATAAGGATATTATAATTATATAAAAAATATGAGTGTGGCATTTTGACACTTTGATTTTAATAATATCTAAGTAATTTTCATGAAAACAATTCTATTAAATGATAATTTTTATAACCATAGATGTTAATGGTATAATTTGATTCATCCAACTAAATTGGGTCATGTTTTATGGTCATTTTATAGTTCGTATTATATTATTTTTATCTAAAATTACACAATTGACAATTTACAATACTTATAAGAATCCCCAAGGTTACAATTCATATTGTAAAAATTATAAAAGTACTATTTAATAAAATTTTATCTTTAGGATACAAATATGTAATCCATTATTTTAAATTCAAATCACATATGTTTTATGACATCATTTAACATTTATCCCGCAAATCAAACAAAAAAATAGTTTTATTATAAAACGATGTGTATAAAAAAGTTTATATACCCAAATAAGGTATAAGGATGATCAAAATTAAATGGATTAGATTATTTATAACAAAATATTTTTTAGTATCTATTAAAAAAAATTAAAATCATAAATATAATATAACATAATGAAATTGATATTTTAATAAAAATATTTTTTTACTATTCACTGAAAAAACATTCTTTTTAGAAAAATACCTAAAATTATTCCTATGATAATTTTAAAATTCCATATTTAAAATGAATTATATTTTTTAAAATATAATTTATTAATGTGTAAAAAATTTAGTTTTAAAATAAGTTGTCGAGTAAATACATAATTAACGACATTTAGAAAAATATAGCTTTTTATGTGTGATGGTGGATTTGTTATTATCTTATGAATATAAAATACATTGAACTAATGTAATAAATGACTATTAAAAATGTAACACCCCGAGATTTTATGAAAAATATTATTTTAATTTCATTAATGTCTTATGTTGTATTCTACACCAAGATTACCTTGCGCTATACGCAACACCGTATTAGCTTACAGTATACGCAACACTATTCTTGGACCGTGTTACACACAATTTTGATAATAGTTATTCTACGCAACATTGAGTATATATATATATATATATTAAATGTATAAATGAAATATGTTTGGATTCTGCTATACGAAACAACGAATAATTCTTTCACAACACGCAACCCTTACTTGGCTTGCATTACACGCAATCGCGACCTTCCTCGATAGCGTGTGTTGTACGCAATACCGGGTTTTAATAAACAATGTTATATTATTATAATATTGTCATGAACTAGCCGTTATGAATAGTATTAACTAAAATTTGAATTTTATAACATTATTATTCATCTTACACATTTCTAGAACATGGTATAAGAACAAAATAAATTTTTCGAGTAAAATAAGTATTTTTCAAAAAAATGCAGTTTTGCCGCCTTTTGATGGCGCACCCACATTAAATCTTTTTTTTGACATGTTTATAAGTTCAATTTGACAAAATAAAATTCTTCTTTGGAATCAATAAATAAAAATTTTCTTTGGATAAATTTTTCATATTATTCTGGTAACTTTCACATTTTAATGAATAGTAAAAACACGCTATATTTTAATTAAAAACAACTTTTTTCATCGTAATATGTTATGTGGTTAAATTATAATATTGAATGGTTTTAAAGTATAAATAGAATATATTTTTACCATTTAATATAATTTATGTCATTAGCATTGATTTTACCTTGAATTCGTAGGTTAAATCAATTCAATCTTTTGCAATGTTTTAAACAAAAATCCGTTTTTATTCGACAACGGGATTAATTTTAATTTAATATATGCAACTTATGTGTATGGAATTTTAAAAAATGGATTCCATATTTGGAATCAGTGGGTCCAAATTATGTTAATAAGCTACTTTTTATTTTTGGGAATTATGAATAGTAACTACGGTAAATTTTATTTACCATAGTTAAAGGTAAATCGGGTAATTAAGGGTAAATATAATATTTTAAAATTACCCTAACAAATGTCAAAATCCTATTGGATGACTAAAAGTCGACCCATATCACCTAAGGGTCGGATTAGAATCATTTAATGGACATTTTTCCATGAAAATAACTTAATTATTATTAAAACCAAAGAAAGTGACAACATGTCACTCTCTTAAATTTTATATGTATATTAATTTTAATTTAGTGATAAACTTCATGAAACTTCAAACATGAATATTCTACATAAATCTAATGAAATTATTTACATCATATAAATTTATTTATAATTTTTAGGGATTAAATAATTATCATTAATTATGACACAATAGTGATGCAGAAATTGTTTATCTAGTGAAAAATCAAGAATAATGTTTTTTTTAAACTAATAGTGACCATAAAATGCACAACTACCTAACCAAAACTTATTGGAAATGTAAATGTAAACCATAAGCATCCAATGGTCGAATATTTGACCATTTTGAGCCTTATAAAAGCGATTATGACACTTATATTATTTTATTTTTAATGATGCCAAAGTTGTAACCTTCATAATTTAATAAATATAACAATTTAAATATTGTGATTTTAAGATGATAAATTCGAGTAAAAGTATTATTGTGAAAGGTAATATATTTATCTTCATCATAGAATTTTATATTAAATTTTATACAACAAATAAGTATATTAAATAATTATACAAAAATGATGTAGTAATTATTTTATTAAGAGATAAACCAAATAAATGGTTTTAAAAATAATAAAATAAATATTATATGAACTATTTAATGTGATACACTAATTTTATAGATACATATGACCTTTTATTAATATATTAAAGCTTTTAGTTTGAACATATCTTCTGTAGATATTTTATTTAAATTCAAATAAATGAATAGTGTCAAAATTGACACTATTGTTATTTTACAAAACTAACATATTATAAAATTGTTTAAAAATCACAAAAATATTTAAAAATTATAAATTTTTATTTATATGGTCTATAATGTTATAAATTAAACAATTATAGAAAATTCACAACAAATAAGTAATTATTTGTTCTAATTTAAAATTTAGAATTTTATTACCACAAATAAACTTAAATAGATTAAATAAGGATAAATCAAAATGATAAGGTTTAAAATATGATCCAAACATGTATAAATTTGATTGGTTGATGAGATTACAACCCTATCTCATCTAATCTTCGAATATGAGTCATTTTTGGAGGTTTTTAAGTGGGGTTAGATTTATTATAAATTAATATTTTTAAGAATTCCTAAGGTGCCCCTTTCCTCCCTTATAAAAGGGCACCTCCTCCCCCTCCTCCTCACACCAATTTGAGCACTAAAGCTCGGAAAACCCCTGCCAAAATCCCTTCTCCACTTCCCTAGAATAATCCTAGAGGTCTTGGTATTCTTCAAAGACCAATCTTAGTTCCCTAAGTGGAGGATTAAAAGAAGCGTTTCAAAGAAGAGGTAATATCCATTACCGATCTTTTCAATTTATTTCTTCTTCCACTTCTTCTTCTTAGGTTGTTTCATTATGAAGTAATAACATCAGTATCACTCATATAATGATATGTTATTATAAGTAGGAAACAACCTTATTTCACCATCTATCCATCCTACGGAAAAAGAAATCACCGCGCGTGCGTACGTACGGAATACCGTCTCCACGCCGTGGTGTAATCTATTTTCCACCACCACCTTACATGGATGGGTATAATGGTGTAAAGAATAACTATACATAGTTATTACAACATCATATTGATTCTGATATATTGTATAATCCACTCCAATTCAATTCAATATTTATAGAAATGATATCATCGCTTGTGCGTACGTACGGACTACCGTCTCCACGACGCGATGAGATTCATTCTCCATATTAACCATTTAAGAATGATTATAAAGTATATATAAGAAATAATAATGAAATATATGACATTATAAAGCTACTGGATTTATGTATATATATACATATGTATGTCATCTACTTACTTCCATTTCAAGACAATAAGGAAATGAAAACAACGTTCATGCGTACGTACGGACTACCGTCTCCATGAACGGTGTTTTTCATTTTATTTATCTACCTATTATATATATATATATACTGAATATATATGATATATAAATCATATTTTATATTCTGGAAGTAAGTAAATAATTATATAAGTAATAATAATGTCAAGAACAACAAGTCAAAACAACTACGATAAAAGAAACGATTTTACCCAAAACACTTCTTTAACATGGAATTTACAAAAGAACGGGTAATATAATGTCATAAGTGAACCATATATGATATCATAACAATGAATATGATTCTGTAATAAGTCAATGACATTATTTAAACCATTATACAGGAGCTTCGGACACGTACAAAGCAAATCGGACCTAAGGTAAGGGAAATATCACAATCTCATTTTTATCCGAGATTGTTTATTCGTAAGTATTTACTGGGGTGTATTTTATCATCCACATCCATGTTTCATCAATATCCACCTAAAATTGTTTAAATCCATTTTTACCCTTCGGTGAGTTTTTAGTAATATGTATGAAAGGAATATTTTGTAGTACGAGGTACTTTTTGACTTTTCCGACAAAAGTACGAAGAATGTTTTTTTTATCTTATACGACATGAATGGATTTTTAAAACATTAAATCCAAGAAGCTTCCTTTACTTGTTTTCAAGTTTATTTTTAATCAACTTCTTTTATTTTAAAGTCGTATGACATGTTATGAAAGGAAAAATGTTTTTGAAGAAGAAAGGATATTTTCCTCAAGAATGGAGTTCAAGTATTTTATCAAAATTATTTTCCATCTAAGATAATAAAAGGGTTCTGTTTTTATCCCTATTATTACATCGGTTTGATTATGTTGTGATGGAAATATTTTTATGAATTCCTTTATCTTATATGAATTGTTTTATGATGTCATGTTGTTTAAGAATCCCATTTTTATTACATGGGTTATGCAATGAAGAATGATTTATGATTATGTGGCACACATAAGAAAGGATTCATTATAAGATGGGTGGGACCTATATCTCCCTCCAATGCATTGGGTAAAGATTTTATATCTCATGAGATAGACAGGGCTGGAACGGTAGGTTATACCGGTTCAGTGAAACAGGACTGAAATGAGGGTTACTCGATTCAGAAAGGGACTTTGTCCACTAAGATAGTCTTGGCAATTAGTCTTGACTAACAAGAAATGATTCTCTATGATTATGTGTGTATGCCACAAAGCTTCATGTTTTAAGTTATGATTATTGGGATTACTTTTTCACTGCCATGATTTATCCCATGATTATGAAATTATGCTCTCTTTTGCAGGTTATGATTTCCAAAATGTTATGTTCTTATGAATATGATGTGATTGATATTTATTTTGTTTACCCTTACTGAGCATTTGAGCTCACCCTTTTATGTTTTCTTTTCCCCAGGATATAAAGAAAGGTTTTAGGTAAAAAAAACGAAGATCTTTATGGGAGATTTTGAAGATCTTTCACCACGATTAGAAGATTATAGTCCGAGTTTCCAAAGACACTAAACTATTACGGTCCTTGTGTGTGTGTTTTTGTAATGTACTAAGTATTCCGCAAAAGTAATGTAATGTCAATGTATGTCAAGATACGGGTCTCTACAGTTGGTATCAGAGGAAAAGTTTAGTCAACCTTTGGAAACTAGGATGCGAGAACTTTGGTGAGATCCCTAGAGATATTTCTAAGGTATGTCTAGGGATGTCTCTAAGGTTAAGTATGCGTACAGGTTATAGTACTAGAATTACGCTAACTATCATAGAATTAAACCTAAGATGTTAGATATTGAAGTTACTCCCCCTTTATTATGATTTTTTCCTCTCACACTATTCTTTTGGGTTTTAGAAAATGGCTGGAAACAAGATGATTCACGATAATGGAGGATATGATGGACAATGGAATGATATTATTCATAATGAAATGGGATTTGGAAGTCCAAACATCATTATTATGCCGAATCAGCAATCTCATAATATGATCAATAAAGTAAAATTTGGTATGTTTCCTGACTCGGCTAATAAGAGAAAGATGGAGTTTCATAATGATCATAGAGGAAAGAAAGTTCAATTTCCCCTATGTAAATCATGTGGGAAGAGGCATCAAGGAGAATGTTTCAAAGGAACTGGAAGATGCTTTGAGTGTGGAAAAGAAGGACACAAAGCCAGTAAGTGCAAAGGAAAAGGATCAGTTAACACCATGGATGAGGATAATGGTATTGCTACGACATCAACAATGGTTAAATGTTTTAAATGTGGAATGTACGGGCATTATGCAAACCAATGACCTAAGGGAAAGTCTCATGAAGAGAATCAGTATGGTCGTATGGGAAGTATTTATGTTGATGATGATGAAGAAACTACAAATGATATGTGAGATGAAAGAAATGTTGAAGCTCGGTCAATGGTCTAAGAATGTAGTGGAATGATTACATGTTTATCATGTGTAATGTTGTATAAGTAATCTCATGGCACTATGGAATAAAGAGACATGTAAGGATTGTTACATTGTTGTCTGATTAATGTTACCAGTATCCATGAAAGGTTATTCAGATATTTTTGGAATGTAGATGATATGCGCATAATGAAGGGATAAGGAGAAAATAAAATGTTTGATAGTATTCATGAGCTCATATAAGGAGAAGGTTATATCATGGTTTGAGTATATAGAATTTTTGGATTTTGGTATGTGGAAAGAGTTAACTTTTGACAGCATTCATGTTTTCACTACGGTTTAATGGGTATTCATATTTTTCAAGAGAATACATCATTAATGTATTCACATGATTGGAATGTGACCAACAAGATATATGGGGGATAAATGATGGTATTCACATGCTTGGTTGGCGACATTTCAAGTAATCATTTTCTTTATACTATGAGCTTGGACCGAAGTATTTTAGATAAGCCTAAAGATTTTAATGGATTATGTTAACCATAAGTTAGTATTGTTTAAGTATAGAACTTTTTTTGATATTATTTATGTGATGTTATAGTAATGTAGTTTTAGAAAAAGGACAACCTGCAGGACGGGCGACAACCCATCGCTTCGGACAAGGCTGTGGGAATCGAACCCACAACCGAAGTGCGACTGGCCTTTATCACCTACCACTGACCTACAGGAAGTCCCTGTTTAGTAGAAAACTAGTTTTATTATATTAAGCAGTATGATATGTGAAGTATAAGTTCATTTTAGGAACCATATATGATTAATCTCACTATAGATCGACTTATGTATATAATTTTTGCTAACCTTTTGTTTGAGACAGATGGAATGACCCGTCATTCTATCACATAATCTGCTAACACTTCATGAATAACAAATTCAACTTCATTTATTTAAGAGATGAAGTGGAAATTGTTCAAGGCACGAACAACAGTGAGATTATAGCAAAATAAAGTAAGTATTTATTCTAATTCAAATTTTCAACTTTTGGGAAATGATCATGATAACCAAAAATGTTGTCCTTGTTCCCTTATATCCGATGAATCAGATGGTACCCTAGATCATCACAAATTTATGGCTTTGTGATTGCTAGCTTTTCCATAGCCATGTTCTCTACCACTCTCCATCAGAACATGATGGTTAGATTTCTCTTCCATATCCAAATTTTCACCTATGTGGAAACCCAGTGATTAGTTTATTTGGGTAACCGTTACGTTTCATACTTTTGTTTTTAAAGATAAGTTTTGGTATTCCTTTTTACGATGTGGGTTTCTATCAAAGAAACTTTCAAATAATAACCATTTATAACCCCGACGAATTTCGAGGGCGAAATTAATTTTAAAGGGGGTAGAATGTAACACCCCAAGATTTTATGAAAAATATTATTTTAATTTCATTAATGTCTTATGTTGTATTCTACACCAAGATTACCTTGCGCTATACGCAACACCGTATTAGCTTACAGTATACGCAACACTATTCTTGGACCGTGTTACACACAATTTTGATAATAGTTATTCTACGCAACATTGAGTATATATATATATATATTAAATGTATAAATGAAATATGTTTGGATTCTGTCATACAAAACAACGAAGAATTCTTTCACAACATGCAACCCTTACTTGGCTTGCATTACACGCAATCGCGACCTTCCTCGATAGCGTGTGTTGTACGCAATACCGGGTTTTAATAAACAATGTTATATTATTATAATATTGTCATGAAATAGCCGTTATGAATAGTATTAACTAAAATTTGAATTTTATAACATTATTATTCCTCTTACACATTTCTAGAACATGGTATAAGAACAAAATAAATTTTTCGGGTAAAATAAGTATTTTTCAAAAAAATGCAGTTTTGCCGCCTTTTGATGGCGCACCCACTTTAAATCTATTTTTTGACATGTTTATAAGTTCAATTTGACAAAATAAAATTCTTCTTTGGAATCAAGAAATAAAAATTTACTTTGGATAAATTTTTCATATTATTCTGGTAACTTTCACATTTTAATGAATAGTAAAAACACGCTATATTTTAATTAAAAACATCTTTTTTCATCGTAATATCTTATGTGGATAAATTATAATATTGAATGGTTTTAAATTATAAATAGAATATATTTTTACCATTTAATATAATGTATGTCATTAGCATTTATTTTACCTTGAATTCGTAGGTTAAATCAATTCAATCTTTTGCAATGTTTTAAACAAAAACCCGTTTTTATTCGACAACGGGAATAATTTTAATTTAATTTCTGAAACTTCTGTGTATGGAATTTTAAAAAATGGATTCCATATTTGGAATCAGTGGGTCCAAATTATGTTAATAAGCTACTTTTTTATTTTTGAGAATTATGAATAGTAACTACGGTAAATTTTATTTATCATAGTTAAAGGTAAATCGGGTAATTAAGGGTAAATATAATATTTTAAAATTACGCTAACAAATGTCAAAATCCTATTGGATGACTAAAAGGCGACCCATATCACCTAAGGGTCGGATTAGAATCATTTAATGGACATTTTTCCATGAAAATAACTTAATTATTATTAAAACCAAAGAAAGTGACAACATGTCACTCTCTTAAATTTTATAAGTATATTAATTTTAATTTAGTGATAAAATTCATGAAACTTCGAACATGAATAGTCTAAAGAAAGATAATTAAATTATCTACATCATATAAATTTATTTATAATTTTTAGGGATTATATAATTATCATTAATTATGACACAATAGTGATGCAGAAATTGTTTATCTAGTGAAAAATCAAGAATAATGTTTTTTTAAAACTAATAGTGACCATAAAATGCATAAATACCTAACCAAAACTTATTTTACTTGTAAATGTAAACCATAATCATCCAATGGTCGAATATTTGACCATTTGGAGCCTTATAAAAGCGATTATGACACTTATATTATTTTATTTTAAATGATGCCAAAGTTATCCCCTTCATAATTTAATAAATATAACAATTTAAATATTGTGATTTTAAGATGATAAATTCTAGTAAAAGTATTATTGTGAAAGTTAATATATTTATCTTCATCATAGAATTTTATTTTAAATTTTATACAACAAATTAGTATATTAAATAATTATACAAAAATGATGTAGTAATTATTTTATTAAGAGATAAACCAAATAAATGGGTTTAAAAATAATAAAATAAATAATATATGAACTATTTAATGTGATACACTAATTTTATAGAAACATATGACCTTTTATTAATATATTAAAACTTTTATTTCGAACATATCGTCTGTATATATTTTATTTAAATTCAAATAAATGAATAGTGTCAAAATTGACACTATTGTTATTTTACAAAAATAACATATTATAAAATTGTTTAAAAATACCAAAAATATTTAAAAATTATAAATTTATATTTATATGGTCTATAATGTTATAAAGTAAACAATTATAGAAAATTCACAACAAATAAGTAATTATTTGTTATAATTTAAAATTTATAATTTTATTACCACAAATAAACTTAAATAGATTAAATAAGGATAAATCAAAATGATAAGGTTTAAAATAAGCTCCAAACATGTATAAATTTGATTGGTTGATGAGATTACAACCCTATCTCATCTAATCTTCGAATATGAGTCATTTTTGGTGGTTTTTAAGTGGGGTTAGATTTATTATAAATTAATATTTTTAAGAATTCCTAAGATGCCCCTCTCCTCCATTATAAAAGGGCACCTCCTCCCCCTCCTCCTCACACCAATTTGAGCACTCAAGCTCGGCCAACCCCTGCCAAAATCCCTTCTCCACTTCCCTAGAATAATCCTAGAGGTCTTCGTCTTCTTCAAAGACCAATCTTAGTTCCCTAAGTGGAGGATTCAAAGAAGCGTTTCAAAGAAGAGGTAATATCCATTACCGATCTTTTCAATTTATTTCTTCTTACACTTCTTCTTCTTAGGTTGTTTCATTATGAAGTAATAACATCAGTATCACTCATATACGGATATGTTATTATATGTATGAAACAACCTTATTTCACCATCTATCCATCCTACGGAAAAAGAAATCACCGCGCGTGCGTACGTACGGAATACCGTCTCCACGCCGTGGTGTAATCTATTTTCCACCACCACCTTACATGGATGGGTATAATGGTGTAAAGAATAACTATACATAGTTATTACAACATCATATTGATTCCGATATATTGTATAATCCACTCCAATTCAATTCAATATTTATAGAAATGATATCATCGCTCGTGTGTACGTACGGACTACCGTCTCCACGACGCGATGAGATTCATTCTCCATATTAACCATTTAAGAATGATTATAAAGTATATATAAGAAATAATAATGAAATATATGACATTATAAAGCTAATGGATTTATGTATATATATACATATGTATGTCATCTACTTACTTCCATTTCAAGACAATAAGGAAAGGAAAACAACGTTCATGCGTACGTACGGACTACCGTCTCCATGAACGGTGTTTTTCATTTTATTTATCTACCTATTATATATATATATACTGAATATATATGATATATAAATCATATTTTATATTCTGGAAGTAAGTAAATAATGATATAAGTAATAATAATGTCAATAACAACAAGTCAAAACACCTACGATAAAAGAAACGATTTTACCCAAAACACTTCTTTAACATGGAATTTACAAAAGAACGGGTAATATAATGTCATAAGTGAACCATATATGATATCATAACAATGAATATGATTCTGTAATAAGTCAATGACATTATTTAAACCATTATACAGGAGCTTCGGACACGTACAAAGCAAATCGGACCTAAGGTAAGGGAAATATCACAATCTCATTTTTATCTGAGATTGTTTATTCGTAAGTATTTACTGGGGTGTATTTTATAATCCACATCCATGTTTCATCAATATCCACCTAAAATTGTTTAAATCCATTTTTACCCTTCGGTGAGTTTTTAGTAATATGTATGAAAGGAATCTTTTGTCGTACGAGGTACTTTTTGACTTTTCTGACAAAAGTATGAAGAATGTTTTTTTAACTTATACGGCATGAATGGATTTTTAAAACATTAAATCCAAGAAGCTTCCTTTACAAGTTTTCAAGTTTATTTTTAATCAACTTCTTTTATTTTAAAGTCATATGACAAGTTATGAAAGGAAAAATGTTTTTGAAGAAGAAAGGATATTTTCATCAAGAATGGAGTTGAAGTATTTTATCAAAATTATTTTCCATCTAAGATAATAAAAGGGTTCGGTTTTTATCCCTATTATTACATCGGTTTGATTATGTTGTGATGGAAATATTTTTATGAATTCCTTTATCTTATATGAATTGTTTTATGGTGTCATGTTGTTTAAGAATCCCATTTTTATTACATGGGTTATGCGATGAAGAATGATTTATGATTATGTGGCACACATAAGAAAGGATTCATTATAAGATGGGTGGGACCTATATCTCCCTCCAATGCATTGGGTAAAGATTTTATATCTCATGAGATAGACAGGGCTGGAACGGTAGGTTATACCAGTTCAGTGAAACAGGACTGAAACAAGGGTTACTCGATTCAGAAAGGGACTTTGTCCACTAAGATAGTCTTGGAAATTAGTCTTGACTAACAAGAAATGATTCTCTATGATTATGTGTGTATGCCACAAAGCTTCATGTTTTAAGTTATGATTATTGGGATTACTTTTTCACTGCCATGATTTATCACATGATTATGAAATTATGCTCTCTTTTGCAGGTTATGATTTCCAAAATGTTATGTTCTTATGAATATGATTTGATTGATATTTATTTTGTTTACCCTTACTGAGCATTTGAGCTCACCCTTCTATGTTTTCTTTTCCCCAGGATATAAAGAAAGGTTTTAGGTAAAAAAAAACGAAGATCTTTATGGGAGATTTTGAAGATCTTTCACCACGATTAGAAGATTATAGTCTGAGTTTCCAAAGACACTAAACTATTACGGTCCTTGTGTGTGTGTTTTTGTAATGTACTAAGTATTCCGCAAAAGTAATGTAATGTCAATGTACGTCAAGATACGGGTCTTTACAAAAAATATGGTTAATATTATTATTTTTTTCTAATTTAATAACCAATTTAGAAATTCATGTCATAATAATGATATTTTATGGTATAGCATGCTTCGTTTAAGTTTAGGGTTACGTACAATATAAGCTATCAGAAAAATAATTTTTTTAAAAAAGAGACATACCAAAACATTATGAAATATTTTAGTGGAGTGAAATTAGGATCCCAATATATGGGGAAAAGGTACATGATTCCCCTGTGTACTTTTTAAAAATAATATTTATTATATTTAATCATTTTTAATTTATGTTTAATAAGTGATTCCCTCATTATCCCCATAACAAGACACATTACCCATTATAATATATATATATATCTATATTGTATAAAGGTATAAATATATTCTATTTAAGCTTTAATCATGATTTTATACAGTGTAATAGATTTTATGGGTACAAATATGAATCTACCTTCTTTGAATTTTTTGATTTTCATTATTGCAGTGATTTTAGACTAAAATTTTTATTCTACGATTCTTTATTTGGATTCCATAAATATTATAATTCAAATTTAATAAGGTTATATAATATAAAAATTTAAAACCCTAAATTTTTGGTTAAGTTGTACCATTATTTTTTTGGTAAATCAATGTTTTTTAGGTTTCATATTTTACGCGTTATGACTTGACCTTTTATGCATAATCAGTTTTTATTTGAAAATGGATTTCTAGGATTGCTATGGTGTCTGTATGATAAAAAAAGTCCATAAAATTTCGATTGCATATTTTTTATTAATACTATTGTTTTTCATTATCATGGTTCACTGGAAATGATTTATGGGAAATGATATTGGCTGGTGAGGTGTGTCCATGGATACAAAAATTATGTATTAATATTTTTCTTGGGAGATAATGTTCATTCATATGAGGTGGGGTGATGTGGATAAAAATTTGTGGTTCCAATTGAGAAAAATTAGTTGGATTTTCAAATTATTTTTCGGATTTTTCTTATTTTAGGTATGATTTTGTCAGATTATGAGCCCATAAGAGAAGGTTTGAAAACAAGATTTCAGAGGATATCCTCTATAAATATATCAAAATATAGTGATAGTGTTGATCACCAAATTGAAGTAATGATTAACTATATATGTTTCCATTTGGTAATATGGTATATTTTTTAGATATTTATGGAATGGTTACTAATATGTGTACATTTCAATGTGTCTTTGAACAATAGGATATAATTTCATTGGGTAGGAATGAAGGAAAAAATAATTATGGATATGAATTCCACTCTAAGATATAAGAATTATTATTATAAATTTGGATCCTCTATATGGGTACAAAAATTGAATACAATATCCTATTCTAGTACAATCCCAAGTTGGTTGACTCTCACATGGTATTGTAATTAGGAACTCATTGATACGATGTGTTTATTTTATTTTCGTTTCTTATATATATTTTATAATAAGAAAGAACTTATATTTTACGGATTATATAGAGATATGGTTATTGGTAGATTTGGTATTTGTAATAACACTTTCTATAGGATCCTTAGAGTGTGTGTAGAATTTATATGTTGTGAAATTGTATATTTTATGGTCCCTCTGGTGGGTTCATAAGATCATTAGGTGTAATGGTTTTATATGTCAGATTTTGGTAGTCTCTTTTTGTATTGGATATTGTTTATCCTCAATGTTTAATAAGAGTTGTCCCAATTTTTTGATTTTTATAATGTATATGTTTAATCAACTCTATGTAACCAATTATTTTCTTCTAACTAGTTTTAATCTTATGTCATTTTTACATCATTTTATATATCATGTTTGGGGTTTCTATCCCTATTTTTTATTCATTTGATTTGTTTTGTTTTTATGAACTTATTGAATTTTTGTACATATATTCACATTGAAATTATACTACGGTATTACAAATTTTAATTATAAACCCTTCCTAGTAGACAGTAGCAAGGAATATTGGTATATCGACTTGAGGTTATGTGGGACCACTCATCTCAGAACAATTCAAGCTCACAGGACCCGTGGAGAAATAAATTCAAATATTAAGGCATGTTGTCATTTGATTATTTTTATACTAATATTAATGACTATAATAGACTATACATGGAAATGAACGCTATACAAGTGAGTGTTTAACTATGGTATTATGCATTCCACTGTTAAAAAGTTTATTTAGTTGCCTTGGGTTTTTCGTAATATGGTTTTATGACTTCTAAAATTATTGTGTATTTGATAATTAGTTGGGTTATTATATGACTATTTGATTATACATGTGGGAGAGATAGTGTACAAGCAACAATATTGACATGAAATACTAACATGACTTGTGTTTTTATTATGTTTTTCTTATAATGAATTCAGTTGTATATAGTGTCAAAAATAGGTTAAATATATCTTTTTTTGTATACCTTATCTGTGGAATTTTACCCAAAAAATCCAAGGAATTTGATTTCTATTCTAATATTTTGTATAGATCCTCTGTGAATGTATATTTTATAATTAACCCAGAAATTGGTGAGAGGATCATAAGGTCATATAGCATGAGACGTGGGTGAAGATGGTGATTTTTATAGTCTAGTGGGATGTACTTATTGTTATATAATCTTCTATTTCTGATATATGATATATGATATATGTATCAATCATATTATTATGTTTTCAATTTCATTCAAATTTTGTGGTCACCTATTTGGCCTCATGGGGGAAGATATGTACTGACACTGAAGAAAGAACAATTTGGATCCCCAAAGGAGGGGATGAGAATGAACCACAAGAAGAGGTTATAGGGAATTAAAAGTAGTTTTTAAATCCATGATAATCCCATAACGATAAATTTATAGGGAGTCTGTTTTTGGTTATTCAGATTACTAAGGGACATATGAATTTGAGCTATATATTTTTTATTTCGCAAGGAAGTTCCATTATTAGAGTTATTTTTCTTCTATGATGAGGATGGACAATAAGTAGATGAGTATTGAATGGTTTTTTCGTATATATATCTGAAAAAATAAAAATTCGATTTGGGAAGAGGTTGAAAATAGTGACATATGGTCATGAGACAAGAAAATTTATAGTTGGACATATAATTGATGGAAGGTAGACTTTAGCGACTGTTTTGGAAATTTGTTTTGGTGATTTTAGTAAATAATGTACTTCCGGAGACACTATGGGAGCATCATGACCAAGTGTTCAATCATTTTTTATACAGTATACATCATTCATTAACTATAAATCTATAACTTAGAAACTATTGGGTTTTAATCCACTATTTTCTCAATGTGAATGTTTTTAGGTGAAAAAACATGATTATAGTGTACATTATGTCATTAGAGCGCATGTGAACATATACAAGTTATCAATATCATCAAATAGAGTACTAATGGGATTTTTGGTAAAATAAAACATGACTAGTATTGGTACATTACTTCAAAAGGTAGTTATGGTGGGGTTTGGTAGTGGATAATCATGTGTTATAAATTGTGGGGGTGTAAAAGGAGACCATTTTGGGTGGTCAGGTAGAAAGACTATCTTTCAACCAAAGAGTATGTAAAAATAAAGTAGTCTTCAGTATGGATGTTTTATAAAATTGTGTTCATATATTAGTCATTCCGCCAAAGATTATGTTACAACCTCATCCTTGTACATCCCCTGTTATGTTTAAGAGTTCTTCAATTGGGTTCGATGACTACTAGAAGATATGTTATGGTGAATCAAAATTTATTTTTCATAAATAGTGGACATATAAGTCCACTTCCCTACCTTTTGAATTTTTATATATTGATGTTCATATATGATCTACACTAGTAAGATGAAGGGTGTTTATAGTTTAGCTGGTGGGGCACCAGATGGTGCATGCATTCTGTTTTGTAGCCACTAACCAACCAATGTGAGTGGTCCTGAGTGGTTAATAAATGTTTAAATGTGTTTATTTAATTATTTTACCATTAAACCCCTAATAGTAACCTTACTCTCATTTATCTAATCATATTTCCACTAGGTATCTTGGAGAGGTTTTACTATTTCATTCTTGGGTCCTTCTATCTTCTCAAATAATCATTTCAATCAAAGATTTATCGGTTCTCATTGAGTTGTTATAACTAATGAAATGCCTCTTTTTCCACATTTATATTGGATTTATATGTTTATTTGGGATATTTTCTTGGAATATAATTACTCTGTTATGATATATATCATTCCATTTTTTTCATCCTAAATTTTATTCTTGAAGGTATGTTCTCTCATTGTTTGTGGTGTTGCATTTTTGAAATTTGAAGTATGTATTTATCTAACCTATTTTCTAACCTTATTCATTTGGAGACTTAATTAATATTATGTGTGTGGGTATGTTTAGTACCTCTTATAATTTCTATAGTTTTTCCATTCACTCTAGTGTGTGGAACCCAATGGGGTTGTTGTGTGTCCTATCTATGAGGTGGGTGGTTCCATCTCAAGTCTTAACTTTGTTAACGTTGTCTACAATTTGGACTATAAAGCCTTTTATAGTAGATAATTGGAATTTTATTTTTTTAATAAATTGATATAATAACTAGATTAGGATGAATGATGATTTCCCCCCATTTTAAAATTAAATATGTTTTCAATGTATTATGACTTTTTTTAGAAATATTGTTTTTTCTAGAATGATTTTTTATGGAAAATGGTTATTTAGAAACTTTCTTATGACTTGTAGTATTTCCCACTGAAATATTTTTATATATGCAGTACATAGGATAATTTTGTTCTTGGGAGGGAATTTAGTATTAGACCATTCCATTATTTCAATATAATATTTACTCATGTTGTGTTATTATGTCTATTCATACATGTTTAATATGTACATGATAATATGACACTGTTGGGGACTCACTCCATGGTTTTTTCTTTTTTCCAAAGGATATGTGTCCTAGGAACATGATTTTTGCACAATGTATTGATTTATTACTAGGTTATTAGAGAAAAGAGATATCCCAGAACAATGGTATCATAGGGATGTTCTTCATTATGTTTTATTAAATGTTTTGTATTTGATAAGATATAGATAAATGATCTGATAACTATAAAATAGATTATTTTAAATGTGAATTGAAACCGCAATACATGTATTTTTATTAGACATGGACTGTCTATGTAACATTTCCGTGGAATCCTACAAATTATATTTAGCCCACCCCATCCACATACCCTTCAGACTATATATTACTCATATTGTCAGATGCATTTTAAGGGAATGATGTAATAGTGAGGTGTTGAGGATTCATGTTAGCTAGGTTTGGGTAACTAGTTGCAACATTGTTAGATATTTCCCCCATAACATGTTTAGTAGTATTTGGATGTTGAGTTGGGTTTTTTGTTCCTTAAACATATACCCTGGTTTTTGGATTGATTCCTTAGTTGTTTTCACTACCAATATTAGTTTACCATTGTAGAATATTTATTTTCCAAATAAAATTATCTTATCCTATTTCATGTATCTTTTTTTAGGTTGGGAAAATAATTTCCTCAACATATTGCTTGATCCAAGGGTTCTAGCCACTATCCCATGGAGGTTGAGAAATCCCTTTGGGTCTTTTTATTGTCAATTTCAGAACATTATTTCATAAGTTGTTTGTGTAGGTTCATGAAAATTTAGTATCATATTATATTTATCTTCACATTTTTTGTTTTTTATATATATTAAGAAAAAAAATTGGATTTTTATGAACCCGAGAGGCTGGTTATTGTGAGTTGCAGGATAGATATTTTAATGGAGAGCCTCATGATGCCATGGTATATTGTGTTATGTGTCTCATGTGTATGGTTAAAATCTATGTCTTACTATTATATTAGGTTATTTAGTTATAGAGTGATATTGATTCATTTTTTGACCATTTCCTTTTATTTTGGGTATACACAATAATGTCTCAAAGACATTTTCTAAGGGTTCCATGGGGGGTACACAAGGGAATGATCATCAATGGAATCGTTCTCACAATTAAAATATCATAGAAGCTATCATGAATTTAGTTTGTGTCATGCACCAAAATTTACCACCCATTTAAAACCAATATAATAACACATATCAATGGAAGTAGAAGCCAAAATCATGTATAGTAGTTCTTTTGTGAGAACCCTCTATATTATAATAGTACTAATAGTGCTAAAAGAGATAAAAGGTCAGATTAAAAAAGAGATCTTGTATTTAACCTCCTAGAGACACCAGATTCAACCAAGGTACAAGGAAACAACCTTAACCATTAATTTATATTGATTAATGTTAACAATTTAAATTGAGGATCCTTTTAGGTTTTGAGATTTATATAATTAGTTCATAACCAATACAAAATATCTTGAATATTACATGTATAAACCCTTACTAAGTATCCATTTAAAAAAAATAAAAACTGTTAAAAAAAGAAACATGTTTAGTTCTATGTTTTAAATTAATTGACTTTTATTTTATACCATACTTGACCATATTCCACATTATGTCCTATGATAAACATTTCAATAATATGGGATGAGCATAAAATTCTTATTAAGTGATACACTATGAAGGATATATGCTAGTTTTCAAAAAAACATGTAGACCATGAATACTTAGTCATAAAGTAATAATTTTCAACTTAAGATATAGAAAAAACACTTCACTCAATATAAGAACATTTATTAACGTTTTAAAAAAAGATTACCATAAATCCCATAGAAAACAACGTAGATAAAATTAAGGTAACATGGAACATAATCATACTTTAATGGAATAAACATATAGTCAACTTCTATAAATCAATCATACAAATTGAATAGCCATATGGCCAACTTCCATACGTAATGAATTGGAGGTTATAACATAACCAACCATATTTGGTTTATCAGGGAACCACCTGTCATTTGGTCTATCACATAACCACCCATCAAATTTTCAAGTACCATTATATAATCATCGTAGATAAAAGATTGCAAATAGAAACATTTAAATCATAAAATTTAATTTTTAGTCCCAACAATAATTTCATGATATTGAAATAGTAAATAAACATTCAAAACCATTATGAATACAAAAATATTTAAAAAATTTATTTGTTATTTATTTTTTATTTAAAAACATCATGGCTTGTTATGGAATCCAAATATCAAATAATGCCCGCAGTAGTGGAAAGGTCGTTGTCCCCATGTATGTTAAAAAAACATTCCCTTTATCATTTATTAAAAATATATATTTAAAAATATTCTATTTGAATGAAATTAGAAGTAAAATTGGATTATACACTGTATAAAAGAGGTTTTGTATAAATCCAAATATTCCTCAAAGAAAGGAGATTGAGATAAAGTCTACTACTTTGTGTCTTACTTGACTTGTCTGTTCTTTAATTTCTTTAATAAAAAACATAAGGTAAATTATAATTACTTCAAAAATATATTATATTTTATTATTCATTTTATATAACTTATTACCTTAATATAAAAATTAGTTAATTATTTGAGTTCATATAAGACATTTTGTAGATTTTCGGAACTATAGTCAAAAATGAATTTGCTATAATTATAAATTATCCATGTGGTTAAAATTAAATTACCTCTAGAATGATATTCATGATTTATATATCATATATATCTATTATATATGAATTTATTATAGTCTATACCATTTGTATATAATATATTAAATGCACCGTTCATGGAGAAAATAATCCAAATATACGCATAAACTCTACATTCATTTATTTTTCATATTAAAAATAAGAAAACTAAATGATTAAAAGTTATATTATAATTAAATTATAATATATATGTTAAATAGGTTAAATAAGTTAATTAATTCCATCCTTTATATGTTTTATTTATTGCATGAACGAGTCATATCCCTTTTAGTGGGTGGTAGTTTGTACTTCCTCATAGGAAATTACCATGATTACACATCCTAAAAATCATAAATATTTATTTTAAATAAAAATTAAAAAATAATAAAGACAATATAAACATAATATATACCATAAAAAGCAGTTCCATCATATATGACACCATTAGAGGCGGTAAGATATAATTTAATAATCATTGTTTCATGTGGTAGTAGTTCATCGTACACCAAAACAATAAGTTCATATCAATAAGATGTATGTGTGTGTAAGTGTAGTTGAAATGCATATAATAAAAAAAACTAGTATAGTAAGGATACTGGTGTTGTTATATAAACATACAATAGGGTGATCATTGTAAGTGGAGATAGAATAATAATGGAAACAAACAAGAGAGATTATGTTACCTCAAATCGAGTAACTTCATACTATTTGAGAAAAATGGATCTATTGAATTTCTTTCTGCCTAGGTCAATGATTTTAGGAGTAATAGAGGGATGTTGGGAACTTATTTTCGTATAGTATTTGTGAGCCAAGTGGCTTGAGAGTTTTGAGTAATGGGTTATTGGTGGTGGATTTTTATAAGAGGGAGGAGGGGCAGATATGAAATATATTGTATTAATATTTTTTTATAAGTTATATTTTGAGTATAAATAAGTTCAAATTCCATTAGATCTATGATAAGATGAATATTATTCTAAATAAATCCATCCAATAAGAATTATACAGTTTTTGGATGTTTTTTAATCCTTATCTTTTTTATTTAACCATTTTATACTCTTACGATTTTATCGAACATTTTACACCTTGAGAATTAAAATAGTTACCAAAAAATAAGAATAACCAATTAAATAGTCAATACTGAAATTCTTAGACTTACGATAACTATTTGGCTGAATATTATATTTTTTTGGAATTTTATAATATTTTATAAAATATATTATATTTCAAAATATTAATTCTGTCAATTTTGACACAGTTTTTATCATTACTTTTTTTTAATCCATAACAACATGATTGATTCGAAAAAACATAATTTATTCAAATATAATATATAAATATCTTCCATAAAATTTGAGCATGACACCAAAATAACCAAATTAAATTTTTTAAACATTATAATATCATTTATTTTAATATTTCATTAATAAGGTAATCACTTCCTCACTATTTTTTCGTAAATTAATTTATTTATTTGATTTCTAAAAGTTATAAATAAAATAACATGATATATGAAATCTTATTTTATTTCTGATGACAATATTTAGTAAATGATATCACATATATAACCCCATATTAAAATTGTTTTAGTAAAAGATACATGTGTAGGTTATATTTTCCCAAACATAAAATAAAAACTAATTAGAAGTCATTTTCACGCACAGGTGGCTCCATGGGGCCCTAAAATCTACCCGAGGATGCCCATAGTAGGATATCTCTCATCCAAAATGATTATGACACATGTTAGGGTAATTACATATTATTATTATATTATTTTTTACCATTATTTTCAAGATTTACCCTTTAACCATGCTTAATAAAATATTAACTGAAGTAACAAATCATAATGTCAAAAAATAAAATTTAACAATATTAAAAATTTGGACCTCGTGATTCATAATATAGAATTTGTTTTCCAAAATTAAATATGCAGAAGTTGGAGAAATTAATTTAATATTAATTCCCATTGTCAAAACCAAAAAGTTTGTTTTTAAGAAATAATAACTATCAAAAGATTGACATGTGTTTATGTATAATTAAAAAATGAAATTACAAAAAAATAGACTAAATTGTCTAAATTTCAATAAAAATTCAAATTAAACTTTAAAACCAAATAAAAATTAATCTAACCATAAAACTAAATCAGATGAAAATGCAATTTTGACTAAAAATGCTATATTTTTCACTATTCATTAAAAATTAACTTAATCAAAAAATTACCAAAAAATTACCGAAAGTAAAATTTGATGTACCTATTCTAAATAATAATGTTATTTTTTCAAATGTAACATATAAAAGTTAAAAAATATTTATTTAAAATAGGATTTCCATCAAAATGTGATCAAACAACTTTTTAAAAATATATGAGTATTTGTGCTTAAAATTAGATTCATTATCATTTTATGCCTCTATATTTTATTGTATAAATGTAAAAACCGGATTAAAAATAATATTATTAGATCAGTTCATTCACTCCAATAAAATGGCTAGGAGTTATCTACCATTTAAAATAATAATATTACGTTATTATTTTTTTAGTATGACTCAGCATTGTGTGAAACATGAGATTTTGGAGAATCCCACTATTGCATGTCAGGTATGGCATTGAATATAGCGCCACCTTTTAAGTAAAATTAATATATTATTAATAATTATTATTATAAATAAATAGTATTAATCTATAAATAACTGGGTAGTTACATCCTCCCCCTCCTCTTTTGGAATTGCATCCCCGGAATTTTAAAATTAGACGTGGAATCTTCATTTAAAGTCCCACATCAGAAAAAGAGTCAATAAATATATCACATAAAAATAAATAAATAGAATAAAAAATGTCACTTGTGGTAACACATACTAGGATTCCATGAAAACATTGATATGGAAGAGAAAAATAACTATCATGTTCTGATGGAGGGTAATAGAGATCATGATCAAGAGAATGTTAATCACTATAAAACCACAAACATGTGGTAGCATAAACGGTCATTGATTAAACAGTAGGAAAAGTAAATAGACAATGTTTTTTTCATGTTCCTTTTCTTAATGATGGAGAATATATTTATTATATTGACAAAGAACATAAAGAAATATACTAACTATTCAATTCGAGTATCATCCTTTAATATGTTTCTACCGAAAAATCATATTTTCTCAAAACGATGAGTATTCATGATCAATTAGTCACACCAGAAGCGCTAGAATCAACATCTAGAGAATAACATGATCCAAAAAAGTTGAAAAATATATTTCCCCTACATTTAGACATTAACCAAAATCAAAATGGTAAGTACAATATCAAATAATCCCTTAAAAGGCTAATATTTTATAAGAAGAAAAACAATTCTTATTCTCTAAAATTGAACAAAAAAATACCGAAATTTCAACAAATATTATTCAATACGAGATTGTCCTTAAAAATCATCAAAATAATCTAAAATATGTTTGAAACCCAAAATTAAGAAGGATTTAATCACATAGTCTTCCATGATAAATCGTAACATTTATCTCCAAATAACATCGACTATTTTTAATGTCCTATACGGAAAATAAATTAACCTAATCACAAATTCTCTATGAGAGGTTAATCACTTCCATAAAAAACAAAAATCCTTATATGTACACAATAAAAACATGGAAAATCTGTTGGGGCCAATAGGGGCCTATATACCCATAGAGGTGGGGTGAATCAGGTTATGAATATTCTTTTTCAAAATTCTTCCTGCCCCACTAGATCTTGACCTCTTTATTACAAGGGTCACATTGTTAGCACTTGTGTGTTTATTATGATCACTTATTTTCTTCTTTGTCTGATGATGATGCTTCAAATGCAATGCAGGGAAGTAAGCAGGCAGACACAATGATTTTTACTTGGTTCACCCTCACTGGGCTACGTCCAAGGAGCATACGCCGACAAGTTTCCGTGCGTACCAAATCCCACTAGTCTTCATAAGATGTGGATACAAAATTTGGGATAGAGCACTTATATTCCTAGGCTCACTTCCTTTACAAGGTTTAGGTTCAGCTCACAGCTTTCCCAAGGGTCACTCCCTATTTCTCTCTCTCTGGCTCACTGCCGGTGGAGAGGATCACCTTCTTCCACTTTCTAATCTCACTACTCTAGAAGGGAATCCACTCACAGTTTATAGACCTGTAGGTCTCTTCATTTTCATGAAATAATGCATCTTCAACTGTTGATAGACACTCTATTAAATTCCAACTTTCATCCACTGATGAATACCTCTTTGCCTCTTAACACTGGGAAATTCCTTTTGGAAACTCCTTCGCAAAGCACCCTACTTCGCGAAGCTCCCAATTTTGCGAAGCTCAAACAATCATTAGCGAAGCTCCTGACTTTTCGAGAAGCACATTCATGAAGCTCAAGCTGTCGCAAAGCAACATCCCTCGCAAAGCTTACTAAGCCAACGCGGAGCTCGTAGGTTTCGTGGAGCTACACTAGCCGCCGCGAAGCTCCTCTTTCACGAAGCACACTGGCTCCACGAACCACCTTCGCAAAACGAGTGCAAATGATCTTCTCTAAAAAATATCTCTTCTGATCTCAATGGGGTCGGCCTCTATTTATAGGCAATTCCACCGACCCTCGTCCCATCCGCGCGATGTCAACGCCGCGTCATCTCAAATCGTGAAGCTCCGAAGTTCCCACCGGAATTCTTTCCAAATCGCGAAGCACCACGGAAATTTTCCGTTCGCGGAGCTTGTCATAATCACAGAGCATTATCGTCAACATTCCTTCACGCCTTCACCATGATGCTCCCTCGCAAAGACCTTCACCACCGCGATGCGCTTCAACTCTAACGTTCGCGATGCTTTGACGTAATCGTGAAGCATCACCACATCCATTTTTCTGGTCGTCACAAAATCCAAACCATGCATCCTATCTTCGCAAAATTCATGCCTTTGCCATATTAAATTATGCTCTTCATGGAAATCCTATTCCGTGATGCTCACCAAACTCCAGATCATCATTTCCTTTTTTATATTTCTTTGTCTACAAGGATTGTCAACAAATTCTCAGTAACTCAACAATTCTCCATGGAAGCCTACTTTGTCAACAAACACAATCATCCCCAAAATAATTCAATGTTACCTTGAGGGATTTTTTCCCAAAAATATCCCAAAATATAACTCAGATGTTACTCCTTAATTGAAATCCCAAAGTAATATTTTTTCCATAGGAATATATTGTTCCAAAAAGAGAAAATTTATACCAAAATAACCTTTATCACAAAATCACAAAATCATTTCCTATACTAAGGATATCTATAAGATAAAACATAATAACCCAAATCAACTTATTCGTAACCAATATAACCATTTATCCAAAAAGAATATGTCATACTAACCAGATAATTCACGTAGTCCTGTGGTAGGGGATAAATCCCAACCGCACTTTGTCTATGGGTTCGATTCCTCTAGCTTTGCCTGAGACGATGGGTTGTCACACGGTCTGTTTGTTTTCTTTTTTAATCCCAAAAAAGTAATAACCCATAATTTCCTAAAATTCATGGATCATATAAACCCAAATGTTTCTTTATAAATATATCCAAAAAAGAAAATTTAATTGTTCCTTGAATAAAATTTTCACATTTCAAACTTTAGGGTTACACAATATTGAAATTATCATCCAAAGTAATCTTATCATTAATAAATTTAAACATATCATCATCCATCAATCCAACATAACTCTTTAAATCCTAAAATGTGGACACCTTAATAGTAGAAAATTATTCATGATCTATATCCATGTTTTTTCAAATTATTATTTTATACTTATTTCCAACAAAAAATCATGAATAATGTTTTAAGATTTCAGTAACATAAAAACATGAGCTAAAAAATAATCAATACATTTCATAGTTCTTTTTATGTTTCCTCTTCTTCAATTGGAATTTCATTAGGAATTTGTAAAAATAAATTTGTATGACCCAATTGATTACACTTCTGAACCATCTTCATAGGACATTTATTTGCATATTGACCATGCACACCACATTTGCAACATTCAATTGATCCCTCGGAATGAACATCTTTCCCTTTTTTAGATACAACTGGATGCTTGTTTTTCCACGTAAGGTTCTTTATTTATGAATTTCATTACAAAATCTATAACATATTATCATCCCTTTAAAGAATTTTCCAAGGTAATTATTTCCACTTCTTCGACACATAGGTTTTTAGTATTCCTAAAATTATGATTATTACCTAAACATTCATAGGGGTCCGTTTCTCATATATATGATACCTTATGAAAACCACCAACGTTCAGGTGGTCAATCATGACTCATAGTTGTTTGTTGAGAATAACCAGCAGATTTCTCATTGCATCTCACATTTCATTCAGTTTCTTATTTAGAGAACCATCATAGTTTTCCTCACATCCATTGATACTTTTGTTATTTCAAGATCCATCCATTTAATAAAAACAAAAATTTTAGTTTTATTGTATCAATGAAATCATCATATAATATCTTATGAGGAGGGTAAAAACGAAGATATACTTATATATGTTATCTTAAAGTCCTTAAATGTCATGATCTAGACTGGGTACCATAGAAACCACAGCTGGTTCTTAAAAACATGGTATCAGAGAGAGGTTAAGCATCTTTCCATAATGATAGTATGAATTTGAGTATATTTGTAATTACATAGGAGTTTGTTGTGATTTAGATCCAGGCCAATTCTCACCAAAATGAACCTTATGTCACCAGGGTTGGATAGGGAAATACGACTTGTGTATTATTTCAAGTATTTTCCATGTATTGATCAAGATAGAGTGGAATCCCAATAATTTTTATCCCTTATATTTAGAATAGTTTTCCTTGTTTCAATGTTTGAGAGTTAATATATTCTTTCCTTATTTGGTGATTTTTTTGTAGAATCATTCCTTTGAGAAGACATGGGAAACTAATCCAAAAAGAGACTGCAGCTGAATCTCCCCAAGGGAGTCCTGTTGTGGATCCATGTTTGGTTGAGGTGATTGTTCTCACTATCAATGCTTCAGGACATGCACCACCCCAGTTCACATTTAGGCTCCAGCTGTGGATCCTCATAGAGATATTCTCTAAAATCATTCTAAAGAGATCCTATGCTGGAAGCCACCAGTTTTCAAAGGATACATTGACCCTCAACATGAAAAGGAATGGTTGAGAAATATTGAACGTCTGTTTGGGTTCTTGGAGACACCTAATGCGATCAAGCTGAAGTGTGATACCTTCTTAATAGAGGGATCATTCATGAGATGGTGGGACAAGATGGTGAAGGCTGGAAAACAAGAGGCTTTAGATTGGGAAGACTTCAAGGTTCTTTTAACTAATGAGTTCTATATAGAATCAATTTTGATGTATAAGGATATTGAGTTTTTCAAGATTGATCCTGCTAACTAAACTGTGACTGAATACTCAAATATCATTACTAAGTTGGTACAGTTTTCTACTGATATTGTATCAAATGAGAAGATTAAGGTTCAACAATTTGAGTTGGGACATCGATCAAATATCATTTCTTATGTTTCTTACTATGGCTTCCCACTTTTTCTGTTGTGCTGGATAGGGTGATGATTGTTGATATGGACCTTGTAAGAATGTTAGGGTTTATGGGAGTACCTTTTCCTCCTATTGTAAGCATTGGTTCATGTTAAAAAAATATAATTGTGATGTTCCCCATGGTAGTTCTCAATAGTAGTGTCATTCTAGACCTCCTATAGCACTAGGAAGGACTTCATTGATTTGCTATCATTGGGGAAATCCAAGACATTGTAAGATTTGTTTCAACGGGTCAACCAAGAACTCTATCTCATGTGGACTTTTAAGGCACTTCAGATATTATTCAAACAATTCTCTACTTCATGTAGTGGAAATAGATCATCAACACTTCCAAAATATGTGAGGTAATCAACTGATTGACGTAAAAAGGGTCCTAGCCACATGAATCATTAATGATGCTTCTTCAAATAGTGGAAGAATCTCTAGAGGTAGCAGATATAGGTCCTGCAACTCTGAGAGGTACCATTACTATAACATCATCATTACTGACTGCCCTATTTAATACCAGTGCATCTCACTCATTTATTTCAACCCATATTTTTTATATTCTTAATATACTTATAGGGATTTTATCATGTGCAATGGATATTACAACACCCCTTGGTAGAAAGAGATATTGGGTCTTCGTAGTCCTCTTATATCTTCTATCTATTTAATGTCGATCTTTCTTGGAGTTTTTTTAGTTCTAGACATAAAATATATTTATGTCATATTTTAGATGGATTTCCAAATTGAAAATAATTTCAGTATCGATTGTTATCTTCAATGGGTATACATTACTAAACCCACTGATGTGCCTCTTGTCATTCAAAGATAATGGGACCCATGTTCGAGCATATCTGGGCCCACTTATCTGGATATGGGGAATGTTATATTGGTGCCTAATTTTGAACTAGTGAATAATTCAATATGTTTTGATCCTCCTTTAGTCATTGATGAGTTTCCTAATGTGTTTCCTTTTGAATTTTCTGGTTTTCCAACTTTAAGGGAGTTTTATTTTTCTTTTGACTTAATTCCTGATACTTAACATGTTTTTATTCCCTCTTACCGAATGGCTCTATCTAAAATTAAAGAACTATTGTCTTAATTTTATGATCTTATTGAGAAAGGATGTATATGATCAAGTGTTTCTCCTTGTGACGTGCATGTTCTATTCATCAATAAGTCATATTGTTCCCTTTTCTTATATGTTGATTATCTAAATCTCAATCAAGTTATGATAAATAACAAATATCTATTACAACTAAGTGGTTATTTTATTGATCAAATGAAATGGGAGAAGTTGTTTTCAAATATTAATATTATATATGGTTACCATCAGTTGATGATAAATGAATCTGACAATTAGAAGACAACTTTTTGGAGTAGGTATGTCCACTATGAGTACCCTGTTATTCCCTTCGGCCTAACAAATTATCTTGAAGTTTTAATGGCTTTGATGAACAAGGTTTTCCATGAGTATCTAGATACCTTTGTGGAAGTATTTTTGGATGGAATTCTTGTCTACTCCACGTTTGAAAAAGATCATTATGCATCATCAGAGAACATTTTTGAGTGTACAAAGGAATCACCTACCTTATGTCAAGCTTTCAAAGTGTGATTTTTGGATTCGGGAAGTGAAATTCTTGGGGCATGTGGTGTCAGAACAAGTATTATCCATTAATCCTGAGATGTTGAAGGAAATTATGACTTGGGATCAAACATGAAATGTGTTTGAGATTCATATCTTCTTGGGATAAACATGATATTCACATCATTTTTTAAGGACTTCTCAATTTTAGCTTTTTCAATGGCTGATCTAAATCGAAATGGAGTGATGTTTTCCTAGAATGATAAATTTTATAGTTCTTTTGTTGAGATAATGTGTCATTTGACTACTATGATAGTGTTAACTCTTCATGAGGTCGGGAAAGGTTAAGTGGTCTTCTATGACTCCTGAAGTTTGGGTTTGTGATGTGTCCTTATGCAAGAAAGTCATGTTGTTTTCTATGGATCTCGTTAGCTTAAGCCTCATGAGAAAAACTATACTACCCATGACATTGAACATGAATCATTAATGAATTCACTTATGTGTTAGAGACATTACCTTTATGGATAAAGGATTACTATGTATTCATACCTTAAGATCATGAGTTATATATTATTTGAAAATGATTTCATTCTCCTCTCAAGGCATTGGTTGAAGTACCTGAAATCTTTCGACATTGGAAATGCCTATACCCCTAGGAATTTTAATGTCTTTGAAGATATGTTGAGAAAAATAATTTAAACATAGGCTGTGAAATAATCTTCATATGAGTGGAGTTTGATTGTTCTTTTTTCTTAGTTACATATTAGAGTTCATTTGAAGGGGACTAATGATTCTTTATCCAGTGATATGTTGACATATTCTCTTATCAATTTGATTATTCAGAAACAACAGCTTGATGAAGATTACCATAACATTAGAGAATCACTTTATAGTGGGTATATAGACACCCAGAGGTTGTTCCCCATAGAAGGTGTTCTATGTAATCGAAACTATTACGTTGTGCCATCAGAAGCAAGGAATAATGTGATGGGTGTATTTCCATTACTCGTAGTGGGATTTAAACCAAGGAACCACAGATATATTCTATGATATGCAGTTACAATTCTTTCTTCAAGGTATGAGATGGGACATTTCTGAGTTTTTATCCAGTTTCTATACATGCTAGCAGGTGAATGTCGGGCAGTAGAAACCTTTAGGTTTGCTGCAACCACTTCCAGTCCGAACATGGTAGTGGGATGAAATCTCTATGGACATTTCGGTCGGGTAACCTCAAACACAGAGGAAGAAAAACACAATATCAGTTGTTAATGATTGTCAGATCATGTTAGCTTACTTTTTACCCATTTGAGAAAAAAACCAATGATGAATAGTGGGGAAATCTCAATGTGAAATAAATTGTTAGTTTTCATGGAGTGCCATATGATATAATCTCTTATAGGGATCCCATGTTTTCTTCTCTCTTTTAGAGAGGCCTTCAAGAAGCACTAGGATATTAAGTCTATTTTAACATAGGCTACCCTCCACAATCAGATTTCCATATTGAGAGAACTATATATATCCTTGAGGATATACTATGATCCCATGATCTCGACTTTGGTGGGGCTTGGGATGATCATTTGGGGCTGTTTAAAAATTCTTATAAAAACCGTTTTCAGTCCAAGATCAAAATGGCTCATTTTGATGCATTGTATAGTCATCCTTGTAAATATCGATTGTGTTGGTCAGAGATTGGTGAAAATTCCTTTGTAAGACCGACTTTGGTTCAAGAGATGCCAACTAAAATCCAGTTGATTCGTTAGAGAATGTTGATAGTACAGATCTAGTACAAGTCTTATGTGGATCATCTCAATATACCTTTGGATTTTATAGTTGGTGACCAGGTGTTCTTGATGGATTCATCCCGATTATGTTATCGACGTCTTGGGAGGAAAAGGAAGCTTGCTTCATGTTTTGTGGGACCTTTTGAGGTTGTTGGTCAGGAAGAGAAAGTTGATTAGGGTCTATCTCTACCACCACACCTGTTTTCGATACATAATTAGTTCCATGTATCACACCTACGAATTTATCTCTATAATCCTTCTCTAATTTTTAGCTGAAGTGATTTGAGATTGAATAGGATTTATCTATGACAGAATGACCAATCATGGTTATTGATTCTAGGCCCAAGGTAATTCATGGGGGGACGATACTGCATGTCCTTGTACTACGACTACATGGATCTGATTCTCATGATACATGGGTATGGGAGGCACTGATGAGAGAGTAGTGGCCTCATCATATTGATGCGGAGGACTATACTTAGGCTTTCTGGGGACAAAAAGATCTTATGGTGTGGAGGTTGTAACATCCCATTATTATTTAATGTATTGTTAAAAATTAGTATGTTAAATTATTATTATGTTAATTGGGAAAATAGATTATAACTAAAAAGGTGGGTTTTTATTAAATATGATATGGAATTATAATATCTATAATTAATAGTCTGGAGTATTCTATTAAATATTTTCTTTGTTAAACATTAAGTAAGATTGAGTTTTTTGAGGTCTCCAAACACTACAAGAGCTTAGAATAAAAATAATAAAAATATTATTTTATATATGAGAAATTTGTTCAAAATTATTAAATAAATGAAAAAATGTCCATTTTATGAGAAATTTGAGATCATGGTAATGTCTGAAATATGGTGTTTACCTTAGGAGGGGTATAACATTTTAATGAGCCTTAATTTGGGATGTCTCGTTAATAAGATAATGTTTTTAAATAATATTTAAAATATGATTTATTAAATTTAATTAAATATCTCTCAAATGGTGCGACTTATGGAAAATATGAGACCACCTATGGGTCCATAATTGAGGTTGTATCATTCATGGGATATAAAATTTGCATGCATCAGGTGTTTGGATGTCACGCTCAAAAAAAAAATTTATTTTAATTAATTAATTATTTTGATTTTTCATTAATAATTTCTTAATATCTCTCATCATGTTCGTCATTTGAGAAATCTGAGACCACCATTGGGTCTGGAACGGGGTGTATACCCTAGACAGTGCATAACCATTATTCGTAGCGGACGTTTGATAATATTTAATATTTATGTTAAATAAATAATTAATAATATTAATTAAAATAATTGAAAAATTCATTTCATTTTTTAGTCATATTCATCAATGGAGAACCTGCCATTGTTAATGCCTAAAAAACCAAAATCATGGAAATCATTGGTTTTTTAATGTTTTAAAATCCTAATCTCTTTAATCAGATGAATTAAAACATTCCATAATAAATTTCAAGTTGAAACAGATCATTAAGTGGGGTATTGAACGTACCCTTCATGATTGGTGATGAGGGTTACATATGAGCTGATTATTTTATGTTTTTTGGGATCATGTCATGATAAAAATATCCGGAAATTTTTTTTCTCGTAACTGTTAAACACCGTTGATTCATTATGTTTCTATTGTCCAGTTTCAAGCATTGTAGCCACCTCCATAGTTTGTATCCTCTTTAATGTTTTATACATACATCCTGGTTTCATCTTGTTATTATAAATATTTTTATTTATTTATTTTAATCCTTTCTAATATTCTCAAATCAAAAGAATTATGTGTTTTATTTTAACAATTAACTGATAATCATAGATTTATCAAAATAATCCAGAAGTAAATTATAAGGATTAAATACAAAAATTATCTAAGATATGTAAACAAAAAAATAATTTATTGAAACTAACATACTATAATTGTGTTGATTAAAAAAATAATAAATATTATTTTTATGAAATAATAATTGCTTAAAATTATCAAAGATTAGTTATTGAACCATTTATCTTTAGATAAATGTAATGTTTAATTTAAAAGATAATTGCTTTATCAAAGGTTTTATATATACATATATATAAATATACATGTATATATATATATATCTGAGAATAATTATGATGAACACAACTTCTTTATAAAAATTAATTTTGAAAACATAATCTTGTTATAAAAAAGGATAATCACAAATAATTATCATGTTATTGAATGGATAATTTTCTAAAATTATCACGAAATAATTTTTGGATTATCAAAAGATAATTAATTATCAAAATATTTATATATAGTTAGATATGTATATATATATATATATATATATTCAATTTTGGGAGTTAAAGATAATTTTATCAACATGTAATTGAATGTAATAATGATGTATATTTTCAAACACAAGATTTGACATAAAATGATAATCTAGAAATTATCTAGGAGAGATAAAATGTAATCACATGTAATATTTAATTTCCTTGTGAAATAAAATGGAGGGATATAATTATCAAAGGAGTTTTATAATTATTCATAGGGATATATATTTCAATTTCATGCGTTATCATAAAAAGATTATCCTGGAGAGGGAAAATGTAACAGCATATAATATTTTTTATCCATGTGAAATAAAATAGATGATGTGGTTCTAGGAACCCTTGAAAAACATCAACCATTGGTGTCTCGACACCTATGATATTAAGGTTATGATGAGGGTTATTGAACAACATAGGTTGGTTTATCTTTTCCATTGACATCGATAACCGTTAGGTAGGTGGTTCCCTCTTGATTTTCCAAAAAAAAGATTAACCTCGAATTATTTAATTTATTTCAATTGATGTTTTAAAATATTGAATTTAAATTGAAGTTTTAATGAAATATTTTTCAATTAAATTGTTGAATTTAATTTTTTTAATGAATCATGAAATGATGGAGTTGGTATTGAATGGATTTAAAACATTAGAAAATGGATAAAAATGTTTTGATAAAAACCCATTGTTTTTATCATGAAAAAGAGGCATGTTTTTTTATTAAAACCCATTTTGGTTATAAATTGAATCTTTGTTGATAATTGAAAGAAGGGGATTCAATTGAATTTTTATGTAGTCTAAAAATAAATTGCCTATCATTGATTGTGTAAAAGAACATTCAAGTCTTATGTAGTTAGTGAGTTATGTGTACATACTCTATGTTGTGACAACATTCTAAAACATACTTTCCAGGGGTCACATCCCTAACAGGTTGGTGATGAGTCACCTTTGGCCAGTGTCATCAGGATGTGTATATACACATTTTTCTGAGTTCACTTAGAGATTGTGGAGTCCTATAGCTGAGAATATTATCATACCTATTTGGAATATGACCATGTCGCTCTTTTGTTATGTATATTTGAAATATAAACATATAACAATGGTTTAAACATTTTTACATGCCTTATCAATTTACATAAACTATTTTATGTAACTTTTTTTATTTTATCCATTGTGGTAGAATTATTCTATAATTTGTAAAAATCATTGCTTCAAGTATTTATATCCATAAATTTAAATGTATAGCATGAATTTTGGATTTATCATTTAAAATTTAAAATTTGTCTATCATTTAAAACTGAAAGCTCCTTCTTTTTTATTCTATTATGGGAATCTGTTATGGTATCCTTGGTGAGACCCTTCTGGGATTTTTAACTCACACCCTACTTTTTCAATCGAGGGTTTGTAGACTTCGTTTATCTAGGTTTTAGCAAGGGGAAAGTATCACTTGGATGTGGATCTATCTGTGGACCCTCAGTCTTGGTGAGTTGTGTCATCTGGGACTTGGGTTGTGTTTCCCTGTTTTTGTACTTGGGTTGTAATTTGTTGGGCATTTTATGACTTGTTGTTTTATGGATCTTCACTCCGAGTAGAGTTTATTTTGTTTTACATAATGCCTTGTTTTATTTTTATTCTTTATTTTTGTTGTAAAATTGTTCCCACTTGTAGTTTTTATGATTCATGGTGCTAGTTGTCGACCTGTGGAGACCGGGAGCACCCTTCAGGCTATGTCATGGTTGGATTGGTTATTAGGTTACTAGGGTACCCAGTCTGGTTCCTGAAAAATTATTTTATCACCCCTAAATAATAAAGGGTTAAATGAAAAAATGACATAAATCATGTCAACAAGGTTCACCTTCCTTTTCGGGTGCCTACCTAATTAAAACCCCACATTTAAGGGTGATTGTCCTGGTGTAGTGGTCAGGATGGGTGAACTTCTAGGATGTTTCCCAGGGGGTGTGTGAGTGAGGAAAAATCACACTGGAAAGGACATGTGTTGGCATGTGTGGACTGTCATTTGTTAGATGACCCGTTCGAGCATGTGGGTGGGCCCTAGGGTGGGGACCACATGTCTGCGGGGCAATTGGTCGTAACAGGCAGGCTAGGACCCCACAACCATCTTAAAGTTTGGGTGTTAGCTCTCTCACTGGGACCCATTTATAACATTTGGTATCAGAGGTGGTACCCAACCATAAGTGTAATGCACTTCCTAGGTTGAGATGTTGGGCCCACAACAAGTACATTTTCCTCTATAGGGGGGGTGAATGTAACACCCCAAATGATAAAGTTTTAAACGTCTAAATGAAATTACTCATATCAACAAGGTGCATCTTTCTTTTCAGGGGCCTATGAGATTAAAAATCCATAGTTAAGAATGTTTGGCCAGGAGTAGTGATCAGGATGGGTGACATTCTGGGAAGTTTACCAGGTTGTGTGTGAGTGAGTAAAAATCATATTTGAAAGTACATGTGTGGGCCAGTGGGAACTATCATTAGTTAGATGAGCCGTTCAAGCATGTGGGTGGGCCCTAGGGTGGGGACCACATGTTTGCTGGGAAATTGGTAGTACCTGTTGGGCCAGGACCCAATGAAAATCTTAATAGGGGGTGTTCGTGTTGTTAATGGGACCATGTTTTCACATTAAATATATCTAAAACAACTATTACTCTATCTTATATTTCAACCATTTTGGTTGTGTCACATATGTTTATATAACATCCTGACCTCTAATGTTATTTAAACCGACAAGTAATACAAACTATAAGGCCCCAAACATACACATTACTTATTCTTGAATTAAGATAATAATTCAAATTGATGATTTTTTCAGGTTTATAGCAATAGAGAATTAGGAAATAACTTATAAAAAAATCATTAAAATTACATGTAGACACTTCAACTTAGAATACACTTTTTGATAAAATTAAAAATCTTTAAAGATGTTTCGGGAAAATCATTAGTAAGATGACCAGTTCAGACATGTCGGTGGGCCGTAGGGTAGGGACCACATGTCTGCAGGGAAATTGGTGGTTCCTGGTGGACCAGGAACCAACGACCATCTTAAAGGTGGGGTGTCTATGTTGTCACTAGGACCTAGTTGTAACATAAAATTTATCTAAAATAAATATTACTCTATCTTATATGCTAACCATTATGGTTATGTCACATATGCATAAATTAGACCCTAACCTCTAATTTTATTTAAACCGACCTCAAATACCAGTTATAAGGCCCCATACATAAACATTACATATTCTTGAATAAAATAAAAAATTCACATTTATGATATTTTCATGTTTAGAGCATTATAAAATCAGGTCACAACTTATGAAAAAAAACTTTAATATTAGAGGTAGACACTTATACTCAATATCCACTTTTTCATAAAATAAAATCTCTTCAAAAAAATAATCATGTTTATTTTTATGTTTTAAACAACAAGACATTTCCTTGATCTATTCCTTCACCCTAATCCACCTTTTGACATGTGAAAAATATTTCAAAACCTTTGTATTAGCATAAAAAGCTTTGTAAGGGATACACAAAGAAGGAAATCTGTCAGTTTTCAAAACAACATGTAAACCATGAATATGTAATCATATAATAATAATTTTAACCTTAATGAAGTAGTAAAAAAACTTCACTAAATATAAGTTCATTTATTACCCTTTTAACAAAAATATTACCATAAATCACATTGAATACAACTTATAACAATGAAAGGTAACTTTGGCGATAATCATACTTAAATAAAATAAACATATAGTTGATTCCATAAATCATTCATACAAATAGAATAGTCATACTATGAACATCCATACCCAATTCATTGGAGGATATAATGTAACCACCCATCCTTGGTTTATCACAGAACCACCCATCATTGAGTTTATCACGTAACCACCCGCCAAATGTCTAAAAATGGTTAAATAATCATCATGCATAAAAGATTGAAAATATAAAAATTTCAATAATAAAATTTCATTTGAAGTCACAACAAATAATTTAATGATATTGAAATATTAAATACAGATTAAAAATAGTTTTCAATACCAAAATTTGTAAAAATTTTACCTTTTATTTACTTTCTATTTAAAAACATCATGACTTGTTATGGAATCCAAATATCGAATGATGGCCATGATGGCTATAATGGTCATTGTCACAACATACATTTAAAAGAATCATTCCCTTTGTCATTTAGTAAAATAATACATAGAAAATGATTCCATTTTAATGAAATTTAATTTCAATGGAGTTTATACATTATATTAATTCTTGTCTTGTATAAATTAAAATATGCCTCAATGAATGGAGATACAGACAATGTTCCCTACCTCATGTCTGACATGTCTAGTTAAATTTTTATTTTCAAATATAATAAACATAAGTTAATTTATACTTGGTTTAGAAACTTTTTTATATTTATTATTCATTAAATATGACTTATCAAATTTATAAATAAAAATTTAATTTTTTTAGTTCATATCAGACATTTTGATGATGTTTGAAACATAAGTCAAAAATGAACTTGTCATAATTATAAATTTACAATGTGGTCCAAATTCCATTATATCCAGAATTTTATTCATTGTTTATATATCATATATATAATGTTGATAAAGTATATATGTATTTAAAATACTCCATATCATTTGTATATAATAAATTTAATGCATCTTTACGGAATACGGTAAGTCGTACGTACGCAAGAATGCTGCATTAATTTATTTTTCATATTTAACGGAATAAAAACTAAATGATAAATATCTATATTATAATTTAAGTATAATATCTATTTTATATATGATAAATAATTTCATTACTTCCATCCTTTACACGTTCAATATAATTCATAAATGATTCATACCGCTTTGAGTGGGAGATAGTCCGCACATCCTCAAATAAAATTATCTTGCTTCCACATCATGAAAATAATAAAGGTATGTTGTAAATTAAAATTAAAGAATCATAAAGGCAATATAATCATAATATATATCACATAAAAATAGTTCCATCATAATGGCTACCATGGCAGGTGGTAGGATATAATTGAAGAATCGTCATTTCGTGAGTGAATAGTTCACCGCACATAGAAAAAATATATTTATATACATTAGATGGAGGTGTGTGTAAGTTTAGTTTTTATATATATCATAAAAACAACCTATAATATTATGGATAAATGTTTTTTAATATAAAAAACAATAGTAATAGGATAGGTGTAATGCCCCGACCCTAGTTACCCAGAGTCGGTGCATTATTTTAATACATTGGCATCATTATAAGGAATCAAGTCCTTAAGGAGAGATCGGTTTAGCATTCTTGGAAAATATATTACATACATGAATGTTACATTACACTTTATAACATACAAAACAACATAAATAATCCTTTATAAACGCCATTATTCTCTTGTCTTAACACTGCATATCAATCACAATACACTTCTTGGAATCCTGGGAAAATAAAACATTGAAAGGGGTGAGCTCAAATACTCAGTAAGGGTAAGAAATACAGTGAAAACATTCAAAAATAATCATAAACATTTAAGGAAATATATAAAACTAAAACAAAAGAATTTTTATCATAAACTTCATCATAATATGGAAAATATAAATCAAGATAATGCCATTTACATAATCACATTGATATTCTACTGGTTGAAAAATCACATGAAATAACAATATCCACTTTCATAACTATGGAATGCATAATTCCAAACTATCATCACCACATAGTCAAGGCCTTGTTCCAAGAATACAAATAAGATTTTGTCAAGGCCTTTTTCCAAGACACTGGTTTGTCTCATGAGACCTACCGATGCATCGAGGAGCTATATCGGGCTCCACTCGTCACTTATTATGTCCAATTAATTCTTCATATGAAAAGGTCTAAACATAACATAAACATTCGTATTAAAAATAGCATAATAAATGTCAATACTTTACTCATAAACCATGAATGTTATAAAAATAACACATCCAAAGTCAAAAATATCACAAAACATTCAACACAATATGGAAGATTTGTATCATGATAAATCAACTTCAAAAGAAGTTTAAAATCAATTAATTAATTTTGACATAGATGAAAATTATTTATAAAACTCTTTTAGAGAAATAACCATTTTTCATGAAAACATTTAAAAGTCACGCAATTTAGAAAAGAAATAATTTAAAGACATTTTTAAATCAAAGTGTCCCATACCACTTTGAAACTTTTTTAAGGAATTAACATTTTAAAAACATTCTTGTCTATATAAATAAATCCTTAAAAATCATTTTGAAGACATGGACATTAATGAGAATGTTTTAAAAGAATAAATATTTTTAAAAAAAATTAAATGAAGTTTCAGTAAAAATTTCATTTAAAAATAATCCATTTGAAAACTTTTTTATGAAATATGGAAATGGATAATAAATATTTCTTAATAGATATTTAAGTAAAAACAACCTCAGATAATAAAGAGATTGTGAAATTATCCCTTACCAATTTGGTAACTTAGGAAACATACACCCCATGAAAGAGATATTGTAGAATTAATATGTGAATACACATAAATTAAAGTTTATTACAAAAAGAATACAATTATGGGAAGTACATACACAACACAATAGGTAATAGTGGCAATATGGCATGAATATCACATGAATAAAGAGTGAGATGAAAACCCCTTACCTTGTACATTAATTTGGTTGAGGGATGTTTAACCTCCTGTATATTGGGGAAATAATTGTTATTAAGTTATTCAGGAATCATATACATTAATATGATATCATATATGATATTTTAAAATTTCTTTGATAATAATATCTTAGTATTATCGTCGTTTTTGGTGTTAAATAACTCATTTTATTTTATATGTTTTGTTACATAAGTTGTGTTAGTTATGGATAGGTTGTATCTTATTCATATAAATAATGATATCATGTCCTTAAACATTATTTTAAATCATAAAATGATAATTATACTTTAATGGATACGATGGGGAATGAATCTCATCGCATTCATGGAGACGATAGTTTGTACGTACGCACGCACGCTACTTCCATTTCATTTTTCATTTTAAAAGGAATAAAAACCAAATGATAAATAGCTATATTAAAATTACATTATTATATAATATCTTATATATGTTACTTAATTTCATTAATACCATCATTTATACATTCCATGTATGGTATGAATGAGTCATATCACTTTGAGGGGGCGGTAGTCCGCACTTCCTCAAATGAAATTATCGTGTATATATATACAACATGAATCGAATAATGGTATGCTATAAATGGAATTACAGAAGATTATATATAAAATAAATATCATAAATATCATATTTAATTATAGTTCCATCATAATGGCCACCATGAGAGGTGGTATGAGATAATTGAACAATCATCGTTTTGTGAGGCATTTGGTTTCCATCCAAAGAAACATTATGTCCTTCACACATTAGGTGGAGGTGTGTGTAGGTGTAGTTATAATAATATTCATAAAAATATCCTAGTATATTTAGGATACTGGTTCTGTTACAAAATAAAATATTAAGATGAGTTTAGGGGTTGGAGAAGTAAAATAAAATAAAAGAAGCTAAGAGAAATCGTTGCCTTTAATTTGGGTAACTACCTTTGGTTTGACCAAAAAAGTACTCTTTAAGTGCATTATTACCAAGGTAAGAATTCTAGGAGGAGTAGAGGGATGTAGTGAGCTTAATTGGGTATAGGTTGGACGATCCAAATGCTTGAGATGTGTGAGTGATTGGTTAGAAGTGGTGTCCTTTTATAAGGGGGGGGAGGGGCTCTTTAGGAAAAACTTAAAGTATTAATTTATAATAAATTGTTATTCGGTTTATAGTGGCTCCAAAGTTGATTATTCAAAGTATAAGGTGGTTATGGGTCTAAATACATTCAACCAGTAGATTTTAGATAGGTTTGGGTCATTATATTAACCTAGTCTTTTAGTTTTAACTCTTAGTTAATTAGTTTTACATTTACCATGACACTTTATTTTTTTATATTATATATTTTATAAACATAATATATACATACAAGAGACCATAAAGTGGTCAATTAATGATACAAATATAATCATATAATTCCATTTTCAGATCCTTAGATTTTTAGGAATATAATATCAATTAATAATATAATATTTTTTTTAAAAAACACTTTTTTGTCAATTTTTGACAATATTTTATAATTGAATTTTGTTAAAGTCTCAACAACTTTATTAATTAGAAAAAAATTAATTTAAGAAATACTAATATTTCATATTAACAAATAAATTTTTTGGATGTCATCAAAATTTTCAAATTATATTTATTTTAACATTTATAATACTATTTATTTGATTCTTTAATTAATAAGGAAAATACTGCATCATTATTGTGTCATAAGTAAATTTAATTATTCAATGTCTAAAAATTATAAATAAAATATAATTATGTAGTAAAACTTTTTATTTTCTAATGAATATTTATATTCTAAAATATAACATATATAAACATATGTAAAAATTGTTTTTCTAAAAGATATATGCTTCTGTTATTTCTGTATTTACATTAACTTTATTAATATAAAGAGTCATTATCACTTACAAGTGGATCCATGGGATCCAAAAATCGAACCAAAGATGACCATGGTCGTACATGTATCAAATAATAGGTTTATGATAAGTTTTAGTGGAATTTATTATTATAATAATATTATTTTTTACCCATATTTACCGGATTTACGCTTTTAACCATGGTAAATAAAATATTTACTGAAGTAATTATTCAAAATGTATAAAAATAAAAGATACCTATTTACAAAATTTTGACCTTAAAATTATAAATGTAGAATAAATTTTTCTAAATTCAAAACAAAGAAGTGGTAGAAATTAATTTCAAATTAATTCCCATTGTCGAAACAAAAAGCGTGTTTTTAACAAATAATAACTATCAAAAGTTTGACACATTCTTATGTCCAGTTTAAATATGAAATTATGACCAATGACCAAAATTGGATTAAATGATAAAATTATAATATAATTATAATTTAAAATCTGTCAAATTCATAATTTATCACTATTAATTATTTCGATTAAAAAAGTTGTTTTTAATTAAAATTTAGTAATTTTCACTATTCATCAAAATATGAAAGTTATTAGAAAAGGACCAAAATTTCACCCTAAGATAATTTAGATATTCCAATTCCAAAAATGAAGTCTATTTTAACAAATTCAAAACATAAAATCTGAATTTATTAATTGAAAAGTAATTCCCGCTATTAAAACCAAAATACGTATTTATAAAAAATAATAACTATCAAAAGTGTGACAATTGTTTATGTCCAATTTCAAAGTGAAATTACTTACAATGACCATCATAGTATTAAATGGTAAAAATATAATCTATTTATAATTCCATATCATTAAAATTTATTATTTACCAATATAAATTATTTTGATTAAAAGGTTTTTTAAAGTTAAAATATTGTATTTTTTCACTATTCACCGAAATATGAAAGTTATCAGAAAAACACCAAAACATTATTGAAACTAAATTATTATATCCCAATTCTAATTAAGAAGTTTATTTTGTCATATTTAATATATAAAATTATCAAATATAGGATTTCAAAATAATTCGCCATTAAAAGGCGGTAAAATTACATTCTTTGAAAAATACTTCTTTTATCTGAAAAAAATGTATTTGTTCTTACATTATATCTAAGAATCTCGTTATATGGATTCTGGAATTATAAGTATTATATAAAGTTCAAAATTCAGTTAATACTATTCATAACCGCTTTTGAACGGCTTGTTTGGTAAGACATGGTGCGCTAGAACTCGATGTTTCGTGTATTGAGAGTTATTGAATTGCTTTGAAGAAATAACATACGATGAAATCTTGGGGTGTTACAATCTTCCCTCCTTCGATAAATTTCACCCTCACAATTTGGAAATATTTTTCAAAAATAAATGGTTGAAAATAGAAAATACCTTTGGGAAAACACACATCATAAATTAGGTTAAAAAAATTTAGTCTTAATATGAGGAAAAGGAAAATGAAATGGTCACCACCAAATTATGATCTAGATTAGGAGAATATCGGTGGAAATTATAGACATATAATTGGAGGAAAAACATAAATATTCATAGGTAGTGATTGAGGTCATTAATCACAAACAGGTGTAAAATTGAGGGTCTTAAATTCATCAATCTATGATGATTTAAAATACCATAATCTCAACAAAATATATGGTATTAGGGTAATACATTATTTGTTTTAATATCCCTTAACTAAAGTATAAGAATTAATTTCTTCATTAAATAAGAGATAAAGAAAAATATATACATGAAAAGTAGAGTCTCATCCTTTAACTATGTTCTACCACAAACTCATATTTCACTCTAAACAATAAAAGAACTTCAAAATAATATTCTATTTATCCTATTCGTATAGGGTTCCAAAAAATAAATTTATAAATAATCTATCAAACACTTTTAAAAAACTACACTATTCAATTCAGGACATCACGTGGGTCAGTGGTAGGTTATACACCCTTTTCACCCTTCAGTTTCGGGTTCAAGTCTCACGGCCTTGCCTGATGCGACGGGTTGGTGCCCAACCTCGAGGTTGTCCTTTTTAAAAAAATCAAAAAATAATCATCAGGAATTCTTTATCCTTAAAAATTGTATCAATGGTCAAATATAATCCATTCCAACATTTATACTTATCCAAATTACTTCTGTCCAATCTCACAGTCCAAAATTTATACGGAAGTTAAACACAATGAAGATCCTTTTTGCCAGGTAATAACATTTGAACACCTTCATCATGTATTATTTTAAAACATTGTAACATCCTGAATTACTATAAAACCATATTGATTATATTCATGCACCCTTATTCTTTATAGAATACTAAATATACTCCTTCTATCCCAAAATTTTGTAAAATCCAACGATGAAAAATCATTAATCAGTTTCAAGGTAGTCAAGAATATCCAATATAATTATTTAAATCTACCATATCTTATTCCAAAATCACTACCTCATTATCAGGACCATATTAAGGATTACCTTTCCATCAACCATGTATTTTCCAAATGTGTAGCTTACTATGAATTCACATTTCTTAGTACCATATAATCTAAAATCCCCGATAAAATAGTACTGCAGTACAATCATTATTTATCTCCAAAATTCATATAACCAGTATATTGTTGATACAACACTCAAATGAAATAATCCTATAATTACAACATAATAACACCAGTCATTCTTCTTCATCTGAGGTAGTATCATAACTTGATTATTATCCAATAGCATCATTTAGGGCATACTCTGATGATTTGGACATTGGTTGGCGTAGTGTCCCAACTCCTTGCAGATGAAGCATTGTACATTTTAAACCTTTTTCTTACCTTCGCAATCACGAATGTGGTGTCCTTTTTCTCCTCACTTATAACATATTCAAATTCTATTTAAGAATTTTCCAATATGATTCTTTCCACAGTTATCACATATGGGAAAATCCGTTTTTACCTTCTTCCCTTTATCTGTCTTTCTCTCTACCATCCTTTTCTTCTCTGGCTTCCCTTGAAATCTATAAAACTCCAAAAACTCTTTACGTATCTTATCAACACATGATACATTTTCTTCATATGATGATAATACATGGGTGACTATTTCACTTCTAAATTCTAGATTAAGGCCATGAAAGATATTATCCTTCTTACTATTTGGATCGTGTGTATCGCTGGAGTTCTTATACCTTCTTCTGGGCACCATTTCTAAACAATGTAATACACTAGATTACTTTATGAATCGAAAAACCTAAAACCAAACATGTAAATACTTATCATAAATTAAACTATTTATGGATATAATCCGTAATCATAAAAATGTCTTCATTGAAGAAGAATATACTCATAAACCCTTCATAATGGTTTGAAAAGAAAATGATAATTATCCTAAGAATATCCCCCAAGAGTGTCGTAACCAAGAGTACATCAAGGCCCATTGTCGTGCCCCAGTTCCCGTTCGAGTCTAGCTCAAAGTGGTGTTTTCAGGTTATAACCCTGGGTAAATCTATGCCAGAACCGCCTCTACTTTCTCGTATACAGATAGGGATGTATTTCTTGGAAAAATCACAAAATATCTACAATACCAAAATTCTAGGAAGTTGTTCTATACTAATATTTAAATATTATCTTAGGGTAATGTGCTTTAATTAGAGTTTATCTAAATCTAGTTTCCATGTTTATTGAAAAAAATCCTCTGATACCAACTGTAATTCCCCAACACCAGTTACCAAGAGTCTGTGCATTATTTTAATACATTGGAATGATTACAAAGAATCAATTCCCGAAGAATCGATCAGTTTAGCAGTCCTGAAAATAGATTACATACATGAATGTTACATTAAACTTTATAACATACAAAACAACATAAATAATCCTTTATTAACACCATTATTCCCTTGGATTAACCTTGCATATCAATAACAATAAACTTCTTGGAATACTAGGAAAATAAAACAAAGAAAGGTGTGATCTCAAATGCTCAGTAAGGGTAAGCAATACAGTGGAAACTTTCAAAAATAAGAAAAAATATTTAAGGTAATGTATAAAACTAAATCGAAATCCTATTCATCATAAACTTCATCATAATATGGAAAATATAAATCAAAATAATTTTATTTACTTACTCACATAAATATTCTACTAGTCAAATAATCACATGCATTAATAATAGCAATTTCATAACGATGGAATGCATAATGCCAAACTATCATAAACACATAGTCAAGGACTTGTGCCAATACTACAAATAAGATTCTTTCAAGGCCTTGTGCCAAGACAATAGTTTGTCTCATGAGACCTACCGATGCATCGAGGAGCTATAGTGGACTCCACCCGTCACTTATTAAGTCCAATGCATTTCTCATATGAAAAGGTCTAAACATAACATAAACATTCATTTTAAAACTAGAATACGAAATGTCAATACATTACACGTAAACCATGAATGTTATAAAAAGAACATATCCATAGTCAAACATATCACAAAACCATCCACACAATATGGAAGATTTTTATCATGATAAATCAACTTCAAAACAAGTTTAAAATCCATTAAAGAGTTTTGACATAGATCAAAATTATTTATAAAACTCTATGAGGGAAATACCCCTTTTTCATGAAAACGTTTAAAAGTCACACAATTTAGAAAATAATTCATTTAAAGAAATTTTTGAATCAATTTGTCCCACACCACATTGAAACTTTTGAAAGGAATTAACATTTTAAAATCATTCATGTCCATATAAATAAATCGTTAAAAACCATTTTGAAAACATGGACATTAATGAGAATGATTTAAAAGAATAAATATTTAAAAAAATTAATTGATTTTTCAGTAAAAATACCATTTAAAAATAATCCCTTTTAAAACTCTTTTATGAAACATGTACATGGATAATAAATATGTCCTAGTAGATACTTAAGTAAAAACAACCTCTGATAATAAAGAGATTGTGAAATTAACTCTTACCAATTTGGTATCTTACAAAACATACACCACATGAAAGAGGTATCATACAATGAATATTTAAATACACATTAATTAAATTTAATTACAAAAAGAATACAATTATGGGCAGTACATACACCACACAAAATGTAAAAGTTGTAATATGGCATGAATCTCATGGGAATAAGTAGTGAGATGAAAACCCCTTACCTTGTACTTTTCCTTGGTTGAGGGTAGTTTAATCTCTTGTATAATGGTGAAATAATTTCTATTAAATTATTAAATAATCATATACATTAATATGATATCATATATGATCTTTTAATATTTCATTGTTAATAATATCTTAGTATTATCGTCATTTCGGGTGTTAACTTACTCGTTTTATTTTATATGTTTTGTTACATAAGCCTTGTTTGTTATGGATAGGTTGTATCTTATTCATATACAAAACTATATCAAGTCCTTAAAAATTATTTGCAATCATAAAATGAGAATTATACTTGAATGGATACTATGGGTAAGGAATCTCATCGCGTTCGTGGAGACGGTAGTGCGTTCATAGGTACGAACTCTACTTCCATTACATTTTTCATTTAAAAAGGAATTAAAACAAAATGATACATAGGTATATTTTTATCCAGTATAATATAATATCTTATATGTGTTACTTAGGTTCATTAATATCATCCTTTATACATACTATGTATGGTATGAACGAGTCATACCACTTTGAGGGGGCGTTAGTCTGCACTTCCTGAAATGAAATAATCGTATATATATACAACATGAAACAAATAATGGTATGCTATAAAATGGAACTACAGAATTTTTTATATAAAATAAATATCATTAATATCATATTTAATTATAGTGCCATCATAATGGACACCATGAGAGGTGGTAGAAATAATTTAACAATCATCATTTCGTGAGGCGATTGGTTTCAATTTAAAGGAACATTATGTTCTTCGCCCATTAGATGGAGGTGTGTGTAATTTTAGTTCTAATACTTCTAATAAAAATATCCCAGTATATTTATGATACTGGTTTTTTTACAAAAGAAAAGAATAAGAATTTTTTAGTGGTTAGAGAAGTAAAATAAAAGAAAAAAAGCTAATAGATATCGTTATTTTTAATTTGGGTAACTCCCTTTGGTTTGAACCAAAAAGGACACTTAAGTGTCTTATGACTATGTTAAGGCTTCTAAGAGAAGTATAGGGATGTAGGTAGCTTAATTGGGCAGAGTATGGACAATCCAAAAGGCTTGAGAGGAGTGAGGAGTTGGATAGATGTGGTGTCCTTTTATAAGGGGGAGGGGCACTATAGGAAAAACATAATGTATTAATTTATAATAAATTCATATTCGGTTTCTAATGGCTCAAAAGTATATAATTAAAAGTATAAGGTGGGTATGGGTCGAAATATTCTCAAACAATAGATTTTATATAGGTTTGGGTCATTATATTATCCTTATATTTTGATTTTAACTCTTAGTTAATTAGTTTGACATTTACCATGTCACGTTGTATTTTTATATTATATAGTTAATATATTTACTATATACATCCATGCGACCACCAAGTGGTCCAGTAATGACCAAAATATAATGATATAAGTCATTTTTCTTAACCTTATATTTTTAAGAATAGAATATCGATTAATAATATTATATTTTTTTTAAAACTCATTTATGTAAATTCTGACAATATTTTTTAATTTATTTTTGTTAAAGTATTCACAAATTTATTATTTCAAAAAAATCATTTAATAAATCCTCACATGTAATAGTATCCAATAAATTTTGTGTATGGCATCAAAACGTTCAAATTATATTTATTTTAACATTTATAATTCTAATTATTTGATTCATTCATTAATAAGGAATATACTACATCATTATTTTGTCATAAATAAATTTAATTATTCAATGTCTAAAAATTATAAATAAAATACCATTATGTAGGAAATCATTTTATCTTTGTAATGAATATTTATGATTGAAAATATAACAAATATTACCCTTTGTAAAAAAATTTCTAACAGATATATGCTTATGTTATTTTTGTATTCACATTAACTTAATTAATATAATGTGTAATTATCACTTACAAGTGGATCCATAGGGTCCCAAAATCGACCCAAAGATTCCAATGGTCATACATGTATCAACCAATAGGGTTAGGACATGTTTTAGGGTACATTATTATTATTATAATATTATTTTTTACCCTTATTTACCGAATTTACCCTTTTAGCCATGGTAAATAAAATATTTACTAATGTAATTATTCAAAATGTCTAATAATATATGTTACCTATTTAGAAAATTTATACCTCCTGATTCTATATATGGAATCCATTTTTCTAATTTCAAAACAAAGAAGTGGTGGAAATTAATTTAAAATTAAATCTCGTTGTCGAAATAAAAAGCGTGTTATTAACAAATAATAACTATCAAAAGATTGACGATTTCTTATGTCCAGTTTAAATATAAAATTATGTATAATGACCAAAATTGGATTAAATGGTAAAATAATAATCTAATTGTACTTTAAAATCACTCAAATTCATAATTTTTCACTATTAATTATTTCGATTAAAAAATTAGTTTTTAATTAAAATTTAGTAATTTTCACTATTAATCAAAATATGAAAGTTATCCCAAAAGTACCGAAATTTTACTCTAATCTAATTACGATATTACGAATCAACAAATGAAGTATATTTTACCAAATTAAAAACATAAAAGTTAAATTTATTAATTTAAAATTATATCCAGCTATTCAAACCAAAAAGCGTATTTTTAAGAAATAATAACTATCGAAATTTTGACACTTGTTTATGTCCAATTTCACAGTGAAATTGCATAAAATGACCATCATTGGATTAAATGGTAAGAATATAATATATTTATACTTCCATCCCATTAATATTTATAATTTAAAAATATAAATTATTTTGATTTAAAAAGATGTTTTCAGTTAAAATTTTATATGTTTCACTATTCACCCAAATATGAAAGTTATTAGAAAAATACAAAAACTATGTTGAAACTAAATTCATATGTCCCGATTCTAAAAAAGAAGTTTATTTTGACCAATTTAATATATAAAAGTTTCAAATATTGGATTTAAAAAGGCTTCACTATTAAAAGGCTGTAAAATTTAATTTTTTGAGAAATACTTCTTTTATCTGAAAAAAATTTATTTGTTCATAAATTATGTCTAGGAAACTCATAATATGGATTAAAAATTTATAAGCATTATATAAAGTTAAAAATTCAGTTAATACTATTCATAACTGCTTTTAAACGTCTTTTTTGGTAAGTCATGGTGCGCTAGAACTCGGTGTTCCGTGTTGTGAAAGTTATTGAATTACTTTGAAGAAATAACGCACTATGAAATCTTGGGGTGTTACAATACGGTGTGTTGAAGGGAAAATAATGTAATGATACTTAAGAGAAGACGTTTCCTAAAATCGGGTGATATCCTTTGAATTTATCCAAATGAATCTCTTTAATTGCCTTCTTCCTAGAGGGATGACTTATAGAAGGAATAGAGGGATGTTAGAAGCTTATTTTTTAAGAGGTTGGATAATCAATTGATCTTGAGAGGTGTGAGTAATTGGTTAGAGGGGGTCCCTTTTATAAGAGGGAGGAGGGGCACTTAAATAATATCTTGATATATTATTATATTATAAATTCCATTTAGAGTATAAATGTGACCAAATTAAGTAAGTTAGAATATAAGATGAATATAAGTCCAAATAAAATCATCCAATAAGAATAAGACAAGTTTTGGAAATTTTTTAATCCTTATATTTTTTATTTAACCTTTTTTAACTCTAACCGTTTGATAAAACACTTAACAGTTTGAGAATCAAAATAGTTTCCAATACATGTCACATATCCAATTAAAGTTTCAATAATAAAGGACTATAATTATGATAACCATTTTTCCAATTCATATATAATTTTTTTGTAATTTTATAATATATAAAAAAATATTTTAAATTTTGAAATATGAATTATGTCAATTATGAGCCTATTCATATCATGACTTTTTTAAAAATCCATAAAAACATGATTGATTTGACAAAAATTCGTTAATATAAATATAACATGTAATTATCATCGATAAAATTCATGGATGACAATAAAAAAACAATATCACATTTATTTTAACATTTATATTATCGTTTATTTTAATATTTCATTAATAAGTTAATCCTTACATCACCATTGTTTTATAAATAAATTAATTTATATATTGTATAAATATTATAAATAAAATACCATGATGTAGAAATAATATTATATTTTTAATTATTATTTATAACTAAAGAGATCTCTTATATAACACCATATAAAAAATGTTTTAATAATAGATTCATTATTAAGTTATATTTCCTTTAACATTAAATTAGAGTAATTAAATATCATTTTCACAAACATGTGGCTCCATGGTGTCCTGAAATTGACACATGGTGTCCCATATTCAGATATATCTCATTCAATAATATTATGAAATGTTTTAGGGTAAATTAGTTTTTATTATAATACTAATTGTTTACCCTTATTTACCATATTTACCCTTTAACCATGTTAAATAAAATATTAACTAAAGTTACTATTCATAATGTCTAAAAAATATTTTTATAAAATTTGGACCACCTGGTTTAAAATATGTAATCCTTTTTTCCAAATTCAAAAAAATATAAGTTGGAAGAATTAATTGGAAATTAAATCTCATTGTCAAAACCAAAAAGCATGTTTTTATGAAATAATAACTATTGAAAGATTGACATGTGTTTGCGTCTAATAAAAAAGTAAAATTACTTACAATGAACAACATTGGATTAAATGGTAAAAACATAATATAATTACACTATAAAACAAATTAAAAAATATAATCTAACCATATAAATAAATCATATGAAAATGCATTTTTGATATAAAATGCAATACTTTCCACTATTCATTAAAAATTGAAATTTATCAGAAAAATACAAAAAAATTACAGGATGTAATCATTGATGTCCCACATATTGATAAGAAGCATATTTAGTCAAATTTAATATATAAATGTGACAAAAAGTGATTTAAAATTGGTTTTACATTAAAAAGCGTTACAACTATCTTTTAAAAATATTTGATATTTTTGGTATAAAATTGGATTTAATCTCATTTTAAGCGTCGAAATTTTATTGAAAAAATTTAAAAGAATTTTTAATCATAACATGGTAATTTTTATTCATTCTTGATAATACAATAGATAAGAGTTAACTTCCATTTGAAATAATAATATTTTGATATTATTTTTCTGTATGACGCACCATTGTGTGCAACATGAGATTTTGAAAAACTTCATTGTTGCATGTTGGTTACTGAATCAAACATAGAACCCCACTTCAAAGTTAAATTAATATCCTTTTCATAAGTATTAATAGAAATAAAAAGTATTATTTTGTAAATATTTGGGTCGTTACTAAAGGTGACAATGTCAACTATTAAGATATAGTTCCATAGAAAGTGGTGGTAGGAATATATTGTTTATGATAATTGACACATGGCCATAGAGTGGAAATAGTTATAGAACCTTATCATTCAGTAGTTATGATAAAAATTCTTGATGAAAAATAGTTCTATAAAACTTTTCTATTTTAGTATAGAGATCAGTCAGTGATAGAGTGAGCCTATTAGTTCCCTAAGTTGTCTAGTTTTTATCCCAAGGTATTGATACAAGGTAATAATTTTGGCACAAGAATACCTAAAATGATTTAAAAATAAAATATAATCATATGTATATATGGTGAATCTCACTATATATGATGAAATTAATAATAATCCCATGATGGTATATATTAATATGGTGGGAATGATAGGCTTGTTTTGGTATTCTCTTACAGCTAGAGAAATTTTTATTGATAGTAATGTGATGAAGAAAAAGCTGCATGATAGATGAAAGTGTGGAATATATAGTTCTCTATATCACACATTTTCTACTCCCCCATTAGTGTGTTGAATTGTACTATTGATTTTTTACTATTATGATACGGCAGGGGACACACATAGGATTTTCCCCACACCTATAGAGGACAATATTGCATGTTTTAACCATGGTCATCTATAGTGATTCTTCTAAGCTCTATCTATTCCTAAATAAGATCATGGATCATCTACTCCAATGGATACTATGAATAAAAACATATTCTTCTATTTTAATAGGTCTACCAACATAGTCTTATAGAGTAATGAAATTTCAGACATTGGAAAAGTTTCCATTACATGTTAATGTGGTTCTAATTACAATGGTATGAATTAATTATTTTTCATATTCAATAGAAACTACAATGATTGATATTACTTCCTTGAAATCAATCATAAACTAATGTTTTTAATGCATTTAAACTTATGGTAGAGCTCATTTCTTTTTTATGGAGTTGGTAATGCCCTGTGGAATGATGAAGTAGTATGGGTTTTATTTTCATTCATGTTCTATCTCGATAGATGTTGTAGTGTTAGTTTGGGAATTTGTAGTTCTTTATATTAACCATTTTGATATCAAAATTGGGATAGATTGGGTAGTTTCTCACCAAGACAAGACTGATTTTTATCCTCGGTGTGGATCATACATTGTTTCTGATGGGAAATCCCATGTGTTCTAAGAAGAGTGGGACATGTGGTCTGGTTTTTTAGTACCTTATATTCTAGAGATTAAGAGACTTTATATTAGTATTGTGGTTGTTCATGATTATATATATTCTCATGTATATCTTTTTTAGTTGTTTTTTATTTTTTCAAGGACATCGCCAACAAAATTATAGGTATTTGACCAGAAATGGAGGTAAATTTATCCATCAATTTGGCAGTTGGTATGTAACCATTTTTTAGAAATTTTTATAACATAATCCAAATTATTTGAAGGATCATATGATTAATTTGTATGAATTTGTTAAATAATTTATTTATCCATCCGTGTGTTTCATCATTGGTGTCCCCTATGCCCTAATCTAAAAAAAATTGACCGTTCTCTTCATCTCAGATTAGTCATTCAGAATATAAATACGATAACATATAAGGACATTTTTCATTTGCTACATATAGATAACCTATTTGATCAATAAAGTGGAATTTTTTTCCCAAATTGATCGTAGGTTAGGTTATTAACATAAACATATTAAGGAATTGGATAACACATTGACTTATTTTATGAACGATCATGGATTCTATGAACACCAAGTAATTCTATTTTCAATAACTAACGATCCTAAGATGTTTATAAAATTGATGAACCAGACATTTTACCAGTATCATGAATCCTTGATGTGGTATTCATTGAATATATCAGTTTCTATTCAATAAATATGAATGAAAATGAGAACCACCTGAATATAAATTTGGGAATATTGAGTAGTCAATATCATTATTTGAAGTTATCAAAAAGTAATCAATGCATTCAAGAGACGACTCTCTTTGGGGAATGATTATCACTTAGTTGATCCTAAAATGGTGAAGGTATTATTTTCATGGGTTTAACCCTGGATCATCATCAATATATATTGATTCCTTGGACATGTTGGGTATTATTAGGGATTCTTGATGGATTTTAAAAAAATGGAATCACCATTGACTAATATTTGAAATTATGTGAAGTCATTTTCATGGCATGTTAATTATCTTGTTTATATACATGAGTTGATATAGATTCTAACCTATATTCATATTCTGATCATGTTGGAACCTGGAATGGGATAAATTGTTTATTATGACACTTGTGTTTTTTCCATGGGATTGTTTCTTACACAGGATGATCATGTAGAAGTATATATGTATTTTATACTTAATCTGAATGAAAATAATTATCCAACCCATGAATTGATGATTTCCTCTACAATGGTTTCTCTTTTTTTGGAAACATTATATTTTTTAGGATAGGAAAATTATATTTTTATCTCAACATTTTGAGTTATGTATTCATTGTGAAGTTCATGAACATTAAGTGGAGGTAATGGGAATAGTACATCTAAAAATTATAATTTCTATTACACACAACATTGATAAGGGGAATTTTTTCATTTACACCCCCAGTAAAAAAATATTCCACATCATATTGAAATAAAATTAAGCATGAAACCCTTTAGGTATTATCACTCAATTGAATATGGATGCACATGAAAACGATTCTGGTATGGTAATGACCAGTTCTTAGTTTTCATCATTTCCCATCGAGTGGATTTTGTAGGGTAGGTAATTGGGGAGATTTTAAATGTTTTTTGGAGTCCAAATATGGAAGTGGACCCCTCTTAGCTTGTATATCCACATAAATAGAATTATTTAATTCAGTATCCTATTTATCATCCCCTTAAAAAAAATTATTCATGATTGTCATTGTTCATCATGGGATAATCAATATAGAACTATGAATATGTTTTATTAAATGAGATGAAAAATCATGAGGAGAAGTATGACCTGAAACATTTCATATTATGTGTATCACTATTACACCTTACTACTGATTAAGGTAGGGAAAATTAATATGTAATGTTTATTTCATCATATTCTAGTGACAATTTGGAAATAGGATGTAGTGTACTTGCGAATCATTGTTAGATTTTCATAGACTTCAAAATGAAATAATGGTATCTATGTTGACTTTTCATGGTTGATGAAATCATCTTATTTCACTATGATTAGGGAATAAACAAATTTTTATGATTTGAATGTGTTTTATATCTTGTAAATTTTATGTTCTCATTTACTTTACCCTGCTATTTTTTATGAAATGTATCCCAATTATACGACTAAGATCATGAAAATTATCCAAGAGGTAATGGGGACCCAGGATGGGTTGTGTACTTATAATAAACCAGTAATGGATGAATATATAATTCATGATTTTCATAATCTTTAGGATATTATACATTCATATGCCTAAAATTTTTATAGATATTTTCCTTTATATAATTTAGTATTTTTATTTTCTTATTATATTAATTAATAGTCATAAATTACAATGGATCCATTCAAGGAAAAGTATGGTTTCCCATTTAGGAAGTCTATTTGTTTGTCTAAGGGGCTTGAGGACACTCATGTGATACCAAAAACCATTCAGGATATACATAAACACTTTTTTATATCCCCAATTTATAAAAAATCTTATATGGATCACCTCTTCCATTCTTTCGTGTTCTCTATTGTTAAACAGGCATTCATGAATTTTTCTCCTCTGATGGGTCACCATAAAATTGGGAAACAATAAAGGATATATCTAATACATGTTTGATATTTTGAGAGAACTGAGTTGTATAGAGTGTCAATATATTTATTACAGTTACGAGTATAATTTTCATTCACTCAAGATGTTTTCCACATATATTGACCCAAATTGTATGAACCCTTTCGTTCCAATGTTTTTATTTTGAATAAAGTTTAGTTTGGGATAGATTAATGTGTTGTGATGTATTCATGGGTGATAGGTAAAAATAATATTAATTTTTTTCATGGGATGTCAATTCCACGGAAAAAGATGTTATAGAGGGCTATATTAGATTCTCATGAGGCATTGGACCACGAATCATTATTGATGGACAATTACCCATATCACTTTCAAGATCATTTTATACAGCCTAAACTTTGGCAGTTGAAAGTAATAGATTGGTGACAATTAAAATTCCAAGGTTATGGTACTTCCCCGTTATATGTTTAATATCCCATATTTTGGGTTTTGGCGGGTTTTAGAGTCGACATAGAAGAGTTTCAAAATTCCATGCCCTTAAATTATTATATAAGATGAACATCTTCCTAATCGTGGCTTACTAACATACTAGAGTTCCTAGAGGAACTCTATTGGCTATACATCATGATTCCATAGTCCATTCTATGGGAACATCATGCTACTAAGAATTGTCATGAAGGCCTCAACTTGCCAATTGGATGAACATTAGTTAAAATACCTCAACAATGGTAATCGAACATATAGGAAGAGTTCACCATCATGGTAATTGGGAACCCCATTGCATAATAATTCATTATACATCCATATTCCAACTATTAGGATGAACTATAGCCACTACAACTCGTTTTTCACCACTAGTCAACAGATGGTGGCTTCCATGCATCAGTTGATGGCGAGTTATGTAAGTTAATTATCGGTGTAAATGTATTTTAATTTTATTGAAAACCAAAATTAATCCTTTAACACCCATATTCTGATTATAATCTTAGTTTGAAACTTTGATAGGATTACCACTTTCTCATTGGGATCCTTCACTATTCTCAGCATGTTATTGTGATATCGTATTGATCAATTTTTAGCAATTTAGTATATTTGATCAATTTCTTCTTAATATCCCCATTTATCAGCGAATTTTATATATTTCTTTATTTTATTTTTTGGAATATATTAAAAAAATTATTATGTCATTGAATCCATTATATATATTTATGAAGTTTTTTCCAATGTTTGTATCTCTGATTTAAATTACTTTGACAAAACTACCATTGAGTTGTGTATGGATATACCTTCTCTATTAAAATTTTTATTATGGAAGCATTATTCTAGTATTTGTGAATTGATTTTATGTCCGTTGTATTCATTTTTATAGTGTTACATTTCCTTCAAATATGAGGGTCCTATTTTTTTTTTTGACACGCGACCCACCTATGAGATAGGTTGTATTATCACATGTATTGCTCTATGAATATTTATTTTTCATTGGTTGGTATTTCATTTTACAAATTATAGTTGGAATGAGATAAAATTTTATTGATATTAATACTAAATTTTATTTTGATAATATATTGATTTTATCTTGGATTTGTAAATGAATTTATTTTTAAATTTATAATGGAATGGTTTTAGAAATTTTATTTTAAAGCATGATATTACAAGGATGAAAGGGAGTTTTTGAAATTTTATTCTGAAGTGTGATATTCCATTTTGAAACAGTTTTTAATATGATGCACACGGTACCCTTTTGTGCCTATAAGGGGTTTTAGATCTAGTCCATGAACTAGTTTCTTTATAGAGTTCACTCATTGGGTGTTCCTCTGTTCCATATGATCTATATCCTAGACATAAAGTTATATTAAATCATTCAGGGTTCACTGATCTTGTTATCCTTTATTCATTAGAGAGTATATCCAAAAAAACATATTTATTTTGTTATTCATTGATTTATTACCAAGGTACAATATAATTAATTATCCCTAATATTATTTATCATAGCGATGATCTCCATTGGGCATTTTCATTGCATTTTTTTTGGATTTGATAACATATTCGATTCATTCTTTCAGTAGTGTAAAATGATTTTTTTGAAATATACCTCATTATATTGTTATATATATATATTTTATTATAACTATTGAAATGGGAAAGGGTTACCATGATTTTATCATAAATGAGAAAATGACATTATCATTCTTCGTTTTTTTTATGTTGAACAATTATGGATTATTTTGTATGTAATTACCATAAAATGTGTTTGTGGGTTCATACAATGTATTATTTCCTAAGACCCTAAAAATTAACTTGGGTGTGTGTAGAACATGTTTTTTATGAAGATGGAAATGGTTAAACATCACAGTTAGGTTGTCCAGATTTATTTTAGCTTGTTTGGGATTTTTGGTGCGGACACGATGAGATATTTACCTCATATAACGTCTAGTAGTAGTTGGTTGTGGAGTAGAATTTTGATTATTTTTTTGGGAATGTACCTTTCTTATGGGATATCTTACACGATTTCTTTCATTATCAATATTTTTTTTCAGGTTATGGAATTTTTATTTTTCCAATTATCTTTCTCACCATTTATTCCAAGTATCTTGTTTTATATTTGGAATTCATTTTCCAATAATTTTTGTTTTATTATCAATTATTAATCACTATCCCATGGGGATCATGATCACCCTTTATATGTATTCATGGTATATTTTACCACCTAATTATGTGGGTTGTCTATGAAAGTCCATTATGTTTTTTTGAAATTAATAGTATATCGATAATTTTGATATATTTCTACTTGAATTATCTTAGTTATATGACATTTTTTATTTTTAAAAACATATGTATTTGTGGTAAGATTGGGTGGATTTTGAGATAGTCATATATAGAATTCATCAGTGTAAAAAATCATTGAATTATTATAGGATGTTAAATAGGTGGGTAATGTTTAAAACAATGTTTTTATATTGATAGTAATGAGACATCAAGAGGTATAGGTTTATGTTAGTTCAATGTCAATAATCCAAACCAGTATGATTGTCTACAGTTTCATTAATTTTATGTGGTGTGATCTGATTTCACTAGTTTAAATTTTGTATAATGGTCCCTAGGTATAGTGTTTTCTTGGTTGAAAAAACCTACAAGGATATGGTTAGGGGTATCATCATCATATGTTATGTGTACTAATTAACTGTTTAGTGGTTGGATAACATGGTTTATAGAATGATTGGTGGAAATGATATCTTTTTCAGTATTGGGTGGTTTTTTATGTCACATGGTAAATGATTTGTGTAGTACAGGGTTTCCAGATGTTCTGTACATCTTTTTGAGTATAAATGTTTTTGGAATGATTAAATAATATGTGTTTTTGGTACTATTTATTAACATTAGTATATAATGATTATGATTTCTATGATTAAAAAATGTTGGATTAGTATTATGGCATGAGAGAGCTTAGGGTATATAAGTTCCATAGAGAAGAGGTGGTATTGTTCACTATATATAGATATTGAATTTTGGGTCTAATTTCAACCTAAATATATTTTTTGGGCATATTTTTTGTGTATTAGGTGTGTTGGGGGGATTTGGATTGGTCTTCGCATAGTTAGTCACTAGGCATGTGGAATTACATCGAAGTAAGATTCCACTAAGGACCCAGTAGTCCAATACCATGTACAAAGTGTTCTTAGGTTGAGTGGTGGTGGTTCTAGGAGGTCCACTAACCACCCAGTGGACCTCAAATGGGTAATCGATGGGTACTGGGTACATGGTGGTAGGGTATTGAATACACATTTCCCCACACCCTTATTTTTATACCTCTAAATTAATTTGATTAATTATTTTTAATTTCTATTAAATTAGGGAATCCCTCATTACCACCCCACCCGATCCTAATCAATAAATTGGTCTTTTTGTCCCTCTCGTTAACTTTTCTAAAAATGAGATCATGTCTTCATTTCATGGTAAGATATTCATGTTTCATGTCTCAAGGATATGTGGTTTTAAGGAATAACATCTTGCTTCCAATAATTTTATACGATTATTAATATATCTATGTTCAATTAAACATCCATCTTATGGTGTATTTTCTGGATATTTGATATCTTTATTAGTGGATTGATTCATGAAACATAATCTCATTATTATCATCCTACAAGTACTTGGATGTTGGTCCCTAATATTATATGGTATTTTATGTGACATTCTTATATTCAAAATGTTATGCATGAATTGATGAAATTTTGTAATAGTGTACTCAAAAATTACATAGATAAATAAAACAATGTTTAAAATTAATCAATACATATCATTTTAAATAACCCCAGAAATTAATGTTTTAATGTTTTGGGAGTCTAAATACATAATCAGCTTATTTAATGAATAATCATCAACATATCTCATAAATTAATTCTCAATTACACCCCATATATGAAATACCATACTTAATACATTTATTTATAAACTGGGGAAATTGAGTCATAATAATCATTCATAATAAATTCATAGAAAGGGTAAAAATATGAGGTAAAAAACAATTATCATAATTGAGAAAAATGTATGTATAATGGAATGATAACATGATTATAACATATAAAAGGAATATGAAATCAGTAAACTATAATTATACAGGATATATTACATAAGGAATGGGTATAATAACATAGATAAATCATAAGAGTGTGGAATCATAAATAATAAATCGAGAAAAATAAGAATTTATCAAAATCATACAACATATATTTGTGGAATGCACATACGAATTGAAAATCATTTACTTACTCAGGGTAATTTTTTAAGACTATCATAATGGACTAAGTCTCAAAACAGATTAGGATCACTCTTGATTGCATAATTTTCATAATCATTTATCACTATCACGACAATCTTAGTGTAAAAATTACATTATTGAATGTTGTTCACTCTACATTATAGTTCATATAGTCTAATGAGATATCAATTTATTAGTAATGCATTGGTGGGGTATATAATTCTGATCCCCCAAATCACATAATAAAAATAAAATAAAATATTATTTTTAGATCATAAAATCATTTATCATTTCATTATAAAAAAATGAAAAAGAAAAAAGATTCACATATATTTTATCATCCCATAATCATAATCCTTTGAGAGAAAGAAAGGTGATGGTATCATTAACATTAGTTATTTCATCATAGTTGAATTGACTCTTGGAATGAAATGTGTTTCATAAATACATTATTAAAACATTTTGATGATGAACAATATACAGAGATAACATGGATTTTATAATGATGAAATATCCCCAATTGAGCATAAGAAACATCTAATTATGTTCTCATTATTGTAAAATTCCATTAAAAAATAATATAATCATTTTATACCGATGAGGGGAAAATATCATTTTCCACATGTATCATTAAAAATTTAAAATTTCTCTAATATAGAAAAAAATATTCAATAAAAATAAAAAATGGAATATTTTAAAATAGAAATCATATTAGATAATATATATTGTTTTTGGAAAATCTATTAATTTTATAAACATTAAATCGAGTATTCTTCTAATACTTTTGTAATGAATCTCAAAAACAACTCATACGAAACATTTTAAATAGATTACTCTTTAATAGTTAATATTAAATGAAAATGGAGGTTATGAAATACCATTGGAAATAATTTAATAGTAAATAATAATATTCTATGTATAATTTGAAAAAATAGTCTTTTATGCAATTTTTTTGTTCAAACATATAAATAAGGACAGTTTTTATTAAAACATTATCCTGAACATTTTAGATAAAAAATAGTAGAAAAAGGAAGAAATGCATGAAAACCCATGAAATTACTTTAGTATAAGAAATTATATGTGGTTTATAAGAAATTTATAATATTAATTCACTGAATGGAATCATAAAATATAAAATCCTAAATATAAATTAAAATGTAACATAAACCTTTACAACATTGGGATATTTTGAATCATACCCTGATTGAAAGAAATAATAATAAATTAAACATAAAATTCCATTAATTTAATTATATTAATCAAATAATATATCAATATGGTGTTATATACCCCATGTAAAGATAAATTTTTCCATAATGTGCAACATGTATCTGTGATTCAATTCTGAGATAAAAAACCCTTACCTTAAGTCACAAATTTCATTATAAGAATTCTAAGACTTATGTATAATAAAATTATTTTTATTATAAATATGATTTAGAAATATATTCATAATTATCTTAATTTTTATCAGTAAATTACAATTTTCAATTTAATTTTTATTAAAAGTTTTCATTTAAATCATCATTCAGGAAAAAATTGCTTCATTTTCTATATCGATTTTAGTTTGATAGTTCAAGATCTCATCCAATGTTAGTTGTTTAATAATATCCATAATGATGATAAATAGTGAAATTTAATATTTTTTCGTTATATATATTTCTATAAACATAAAATTTGGGTAATTATAAAAAATAAAATACTTCACTTTATGGAGTGGATTTTTTATACATTCACAACATAAATGTTTCCATTTTTCAATGGTTGAAATTGAACAATGGTAAATAATAATTCACCCATAGAAACAAATGATATATATCATATATATTCATTAAATATATCCTTGTAACTATACATGTTTGAATTAAATTAAAACAACTCATATCATTTTTTGGAGGTGGTATTCCACATGTATGCAAGAGCATCGTTATCATTTTCCAATATATGACAGGTTAAGAAAGAAAATAAATTTTATCCTTAAAAAATAATAAACATGTTTCAAATATAATATATTTATATAAATTAAATCCATCTATATATCCTTACATGACATATTTTTATTGTAAACAAAACACCTCACTTTGTCGGCGTGGTAGCCCTACACACACACAAGCAATTTTATTATTACCCAAATAATAAAAAGGTGATCAAAACGAGTAATAAAATAACCATAATAACCTTTAGTATATTTAATGTATTTATCTTATTATACATTGATTTTGGTGATTGGATTGACTGAGTAAGATGAAAAAATAACCATGAAAGTGATCAGCTAAGAGTTATACCTATTATTTGAGAAACCACTTTTGGAAATCTTTTAAAGGACATTTGGGTTGGTATTCTAAGAATACTAGAAGCTGCTGAACATTTATATGAAGACAAAATATTGTTTTTTTAGATTGTTTTTTTGATAAGAAGCATATAATGTTGTGAATAATAAAGGATAGTAAGTGTTATTTTATAATTTTGTGGAGAAAAAAACATGTACATTTAAAAAAAATTAAGATAATACAATGTAAATTTCAGCACCAAGTCACTCATAATTAAATGAATTTAAAATATGGTTTTATATACGGTCGTTATACATAAAACTAATAATATATAGAAATTTTTTTATCTAATCTAAACTACAATATCTTTTTGAACGACTTTTTATCCTTTTAAAACATTACTATATTAATTAATTATTTTATTTCAGTTATTATTTATTATGAAAAAAATAAAAGTGACTAGAATAATGAACATGGATATGATTATTTATAATATTAATTTTTTTTATCAAATTCAATTCTATTATGTGGATGAATTTTTTTAAAAATAACCACATAATACATGATGAATGAAATTTTTAAAAAATATATTTCACAAACCTCAAAAGAACTATAAATTATTGATTTACTAGTAGAATTATTAGGATGAATGTAAATTTAAATAATAATTTATTTAAATTAAAAATTAAAATAATTAAATTATTTATATTATTTTAATTAATAAATATAGAAATACATCATGTTCTTAAAAATAGGTTTAAGAATAATATCACCTTTTAGCAGTATATGATTGTGTATTTATTTCTCATAAATTAATAATCAAATATACGATTTTGTAGTAATTTTTTTTTCAAAAATATTTACTCAAAATTATTGTTATTTATTTTTCATGACCCAAAATGTATAAAAAATAAAAAATTATATAAAAAATTATATAGTTTAACATTAAATCATTATATTTATTTCATTTCAAAATATATACTAATTTTCATTGGCGTAATTCAAAAAATATTTATTACACACTCTTTTTATATGTTATAAAATATGATTAGTCATATTCACTACCACAAATTCAAAAGATTATATATATATATAATAATATTTTAACCCTTGTTTATTTAGGTTTGGTGTTGCTTGAAAAGGAAGAAATCAATCTCATTAAAAAGTATGTATATATATATATATTAGAAGATCATGGTTTTTACAATCTATCCCTCTTATAATAATTTTCACTCACAATTATATCACTCTAATAAAAAATGAAGATACTGATTCCCTATCACATCCTCAGGTTTCCATATTTCTTCCTAAAATTTAAAGTTTCACCACAAAACAAGTACCTAGTGAGTTTCCTTATTCTAAATAAATTTCTCTCATCAATCCATGAAATTAACTAATTATTCTACATATGAAATTAAATTGTCTTTTGATATATACATGGAGTTAAATAAATGTAAAAGAATAGTTTTATTCTTCAAAAAATATACACAAGGAAAAATCTATATACTTTGGAGAAATTTTGTGGATGTGATAATAGATAACAAATAACCCTTACATGATAATGAATATCTTGGTGGATAATCTATCTAGGGATATTTTTTTATCATTTTTCAAAATATTATAAGTTTTCTTACATGTGAAATTCATTGGAATACCATATCACTATCTTCTAACTCTGGATATCATTAAGCATTTCCATTATTACTCTTAATTGATTCTAAGATGACCTAATATAGTATTTATTGAATAAATCCTTCTCTAATATTTATTCATCATTTTTATTTAAAAGAATATTTTTTCACCAACTTTATGCCACAAAATTGTATTTCTAAACTTCCTAGAAATGAGGGATTTATAAAGATCCATCTGAATTATTGAGGGAAATATATTGTTATCATAACATTCTAATATAGGATGGGGTTAATCTCTATCACATTTAAAATCCACATAACAAGATCTCAGAATAAATTCTCGTGTATAAATGGTCCTATTTCACTAACCATATATCTATTTATGATATTTATTACTAAATCATGAATGTTTATTCAAAAATTATAGAAGAATTTCCTAGAGTATCAAGGTTATCCATCAATCTATTCTACATACAATTAAATCTGGTAACCTGTGCAGAAATAAAACTTTCTTAAATTACATATTTGAAATATGATCAAGATAGAAATATTCTAATATAGTAATTAAATGTGTTTACTTCAAAAGTTGATCAAATAAATCCCAAATAGCATTGTGGACTTTAAAAGTATAAGGGAGTCCTATAACAATATATGTTGTGATATTTTCCAATTCCTATTTCAATATGGTTTATTGTATCAATATAGAATTATATTATTAACATTATTTTTAACATTATCACATGAAATGTATATAGATACATACTATAAAATATCCGGATTAATTTTTCTCCCACCATAAATTATCTTTTCATCCCTATAGTTATTTATACATCGACGATGAATAGAGAATAATGTACTATGAGATTCAGGGGACACTTATTTATTAATGTTCTATATCAGAAAAACACATACAATGTTCCTAAACCTGATCATTCAATCACTATCATTATTAATCTTAGGAATATTCCCCTATAATTTCATATCAACTTTAGATATTTTCCAATCATTATTCATACATGGATATATAATATAACACATATCATAGAATGGTAGGGTCTACACCATTTCTTCATTATATCATGATTTCTCTTCTTCATGTTAAGATATAATGGATCTCCTTCAATCCTCATTATTATCAAACTAGCCTGGTCTTTCATGTCCAAATAATTGGTTTCCATGTTTTCCTTCTCAGGTTGGTAATGTATTGAAAATTATTTATTTTTAACCAACTCCAACAATATCCTTTGTAACATATTCATCTATTCCTATGTGAATATTTACATCTAGAAATTATGAATAGTATATATATAGTGGCATTAATGACAATGCCTCAATATTTTAAATTTTTTGTCTCTCTTAAATTATTTGAGATAAATACAACTTATCAATTAGTATTAAAAATCATATACAGAAATTAATTTCCTTAGTAAGTTCATTTTAATAATCAAACCAATAGACCATAATAAGATGATATGGAATATAAAATTTTTCATCCATTCCTTAGTAAATAATATTTATTCTATAAAAAGACAGTCAATCCATTACCAATATATCATCATGTTCGACCATATAGTGAATTAAAAACATAAAGATGAATATTCAAACTATCTTATATCATAGAGTTATTATAAACATGATATTCAAAATCATTCCATATTAAGTAATTGTTTTCTAAATAAAAATATATAAATTCGTTATGTGATTTTATGCTCTTATAAAACAGTCTAATTATAATATAGTTGGTTGAACAAGATCCACCTATAATAATTGTAGTCATTGAGTAGATTATCAGTGCATCTTACATTATCCTTCTCTAAACCCACATTAGTATATGTGATTGTGAAGGATGTAACTTGCAAAATTTGTTCTATAATTTATTAAATCCTACCATATTTCATATCCTTAGGACTAGGTAACTGTCATGGATAAATCCAATGATTCCAATATTTATGATAATTAATAGTTAATGGCTCTATAGGATGAAATCTATTCTCCATAAGTTTATTTATAGGCCTCTTTATTTTTCATAAATACATTTCTACTTAATTTTATCCTCTTCAATATATAAACTATCTTCTTATTACATTGAGACACATTACTAGGTTGTTTATCCCAGATATTTGACAAGTATGAAATTGAATATTTTTAATCTATTGTCTTAAAAGTTTAAAAAACCTACACTATTATCTTATTTGTAATTTCAAATAGGTTAATGTTATGAATAATAATTAAATATTTTATATTTAGATTAAATGTAATATTTTCTCCCCAATGCCCAATCCATTTAATTTTTCAAAAGGATGTTCATTCTATTAGACACCAAAATCCTTCTCAACAAAATTAATCATTATTATTTCTATTTATATTGAAACATTATTGTTTTTGTGAGTATCATTCTTCAATTTTTATTGTACGGAATTATATAATAATGGAAATGATTGCAAATATATAAAAAAATTACGGACACATTTAATCAACCTATTACTCTGTAGGTTTATCCTATATCACTCATGATCATCATAGGTTAACATTTGTCCATTATCCCATTCTACATAATTATTCATAAAGTGTGTGTTAATTAACCTAATAATATAATCCATGAGTGTCAATAATTTTAGTAGTTTATCATATTTTTCACGCACTAGGTATAGATTGGGTTAACACCCAACTAATGTTTGGAGGGTTGTTGCCCATTTATAAATCTATGCTAAATCCTATATATACATGCTTATATCTGGAATGGAATTCCACTACTAGGAAACCACACAATATCTTCCTTTCAATGACATTAAAATGTTGTCTTATACATACCCTTATCCATTATGTATTCACTATATTATCTATTCATTATTTCTGTAAATAACTAGACACATTTATAATACCTACAAAAGAGAATGAAGAATTATAATATTAAATTATTTTAAAATAATATTAAATACATATAATAATAATACATACCTTAGAACCATAAGTATTTTGTGAATATGGATAATAGAAACATAAAGAAATTATTAAATGAATAGTCTTCAATATCTCCTATAATGATCATCTCAATTATTATGCTCTATAGAAACACCCTACTTAACACCTTTAGTTTATCATGGGGAAATGAAAATATAAAAAAGGGTGGGCTTAAATGATCAATCATGGTCAAAATACAAGATACTCATCAATGATTATAAGACAAAAGATGATGTGAGTAAAGGTATGAAGACATGATAATATCATATGAAATCCATATAAACTAATAAAAATCTCATTAATAATGAGTCATGATATAATGATTTAGAATTATTATAGACACAATTCATAAGAGTTTGGAATCAATATTAATTATTCATGATAGATGATAATATATCATAATCATAAGGCATAAGTTCACGGAACACAAGTCAGTATAGAAAATCGATTCTTTATTCAAGGGTCAAACTAAATGATATCATAATGGATTGAATACTGTAGTGGAAAAGGATTACACATAATCCATGATTCTTTTAGTTATGGATAAATACCAAGATTACAATATTTTATAGAATCCCTAACTAAGTTGGGTTAAAATTCAATAAAAGTCCATATAATCTCATGAAATAACATTCATTACCCAATGTATTGAAGGGATATATAATTTTATTCCCACTTGTAACCAAATAAAAACCAAAAATAAGTGTTTTAAAAGATCATAAATAAATTCATTATTTCATTAGTGCATAATATGTGAAAAGAAAATTAGATTCATATTTAATTCCTTATCACATAATCCTAATATCATCTTGAAAATGAAAGTGGATTCTCTCATAAATAAATAAATAATTTCATTATAGCCAAATTGGTTTGAGGGAAAGACATGTTTTGTAAAAACATTATTAATAAAACATCATAATTAGACATCCAATGAAAAACATGGAACGTTTTACTTGTATATATCCCTAAATGATCCTATGAAATATCATATGATGTTGACATTGCTAGAAAATAACATGAAAAGCGAATTTGATTTTTTTTAAATCATGGGAAATTGATGATTCAAAAAATATCATTAAAAAATTTAAAAAATTTAGAATATTGAGAAAAATATTGTATTTAAAAATAATCCTACAAAAATATAATGTAAAAATTAATTCAAAGAACATTCACGATAACAGAAACAGAAATTCATTCAATAAATGTTCAAAAAATGATTTTTAATATTTTTGTAACAAATTCGAGAAACTATTCATATTTAAAATTATTAAATGATTACTATAATAAATTTTATATTGAAATTAAAAAAATGGTATAAAATAATATTTAGATTAAAAAAATAATCGCTAAATTATGAATTTTAAATAATAATTAGAGAAATTTCACATGGAAGAAAAATGTACTTTATAAAAAAAATTGGTCAATATTTCTGGAAAATGTTTCCTCAATCATTTTAAGTCTTTGGGAGAGAAAAATAAAATAATACCTTAATAATCTAGATATAAATAGATCGGAATAAAATATATTCCATATAAAATAATACAATCAGAAAATCCCCCTCAATAATAATCTGACACGGGAAATCTTGAAAAGAAATGTGATTGTAACATAAACCCTCACTTCTTAGGAAACTTTTGAATAATAGCCACACTAAAATATATAATATTAAATTAATTTTGAGATACCATGAATATAAAGATATTCATGATATAAAATATCATTGGGTTAATATATACACTATATAAATACAAATTGGTGCATAACATGAAATATGTCTCAATGAACAAATATTTAGGGGGAAAACCCTTACCTCATGTCCTAATATTATTATTTCATGGTCATAAAATCATATATTTTAAATTTATATTTAATATAAATCTATATTAAAAATTTATTCACACTTATCATATTATATATCATTCAAATATAGTATCTAATCACCATTTTATTGTGAATTATTTATTGAAATCATTAAATGAGTTAATCGATTAGTTTTCCATGCGTGTTTCGGTTCAACAATTATAGTCCTTCACCTTGACCATGGATTTAATTTCTATAGTCTTCATTACGTCATAAATCTAACATTTATTCATTATATAAACATTTATAACATGTTTTATACGTTTTCGATCAAAAAATTATGACAACACTTTATGGGTATGCTAGTCCATTCATATGCACTAGTAACATTCCAATTGTTAAATAGATATAAAAACGATAGGAGAATAAAAATTACTAATTCTTTAATAATAATATTATTAGAAATATAATAATTCATAATTCAACATTTAATTCTTACCATCCTTGTTAATTTAAAATATAAAAATAATCACATTGATTCGTGGAGAAGGTGGTCACCACACGCGAATGAGCGACTCCATTATTGGCCAATAGATGAGAGGGTAAAAGGAAGAAAAATTATATCTTTATAGAAAATATAACATATTTGATACATAAAATATACCATATAAATATATCTATATAACCAATAATGAGATTATGTAATGAGAAATGACGCACAATACTTGGTAGAGGTGGTAGACCACACATACACATTAATAATGTTTTAATTTCCCATGGGATTGAAATTATATATCATTGGGTTTTACCATTAAAAAATTAAATTTAAATATATTGGATATGAATATTTTTTCTAACTAGCTTGTTTATGACATATTTGATCGTGGTGAAAGTAGAAATAAAAATAAAAGAACTTAGTTATGTGTTTCACCCATTCTTTCTTGAATCTTCCTTTGGATATCATCTTATGTAGACAAGGGATAGTATTTTAATAAAAATTTATCCTACAGACCGTGGTTATGTAAATTTAAAAGATATTTATTAAGAGTTTAATCAATATTTCATGCTCAAGAACATGGGAAGAAGAGAGGATTGGTGGTTCCTTTTATATGTGATGGGACTAACACATTTGTAATAATCCAAAAAATAAAAAATATTTAATTTCACATTCAAGGTAAAATGGATTCAAATTTTATAAATTTAAATATTTTATGAGATTTTGTATAAATAATTTAATCCAATAGGATTAAAAAATATTTTATTATATTTTATCTCTTATCTCTTTTGTTTAACCCCTCATTAATCCTTTTGTCTTAACAATCGTAATGCTATTTACCTTGGTTACAATTACTGATAAAAAAATGAATTTGAACTTATTAATAAATTTGGGCATGATGAAATAAAATTTTCTAAATATTTTAGGAAATTGAACTTATATAAGAGGGGTAAATTAATTTTAAAATAAAAAATTTAAATTAGATGAATTTTATTTTAGAAATCATTATTTTTCAATTGTTAGATGAACATTATATAATTATTTTCTAAGTAAAAATCATTAGTTTAATATAAAATTATTTAATAAAATATATTGTCTAAAATTGTTATCATTCATCAAAATATTCTATTTTGATTTCTTATTATAGAAATGTATTATTCTCTAAAAAAAATATTGCAAATTAATTTTTTATCTCTATATGATTATGTATTAAAATCTTTTAAATTAACAACCAATGAAATGATTAATATCCATTAATTATTAATATATTTCCTAAAAATAATTGTTATTAAGTTATCATGATACATAATGTAAATAAAATTATAATATATTGAAAATATATAATTTAACATTAAATTATTTTCTCCCTAACATTTAAAATTGAGTAATCATTTTCCATTCAATTATACAACACATTTCTTTAAATGAAATATTATATTTTTAGATATTTCAGAATTCATGTGTTACTATTCATACCCCTCAATCTAATAGATATGTTAAATATAATATAATATTTCTATAATGATTTGTGTTGGGAAAAATCCTTGAAGGTAACATTGCAGTATTTCTAGGTTTATTGTGTATGTTGAAAAAGTGGGTTTCTAGGGTATGATGTGGAACTATAGAATGATTTTTGACATAATATACAAACAATGATATGGGATAGAAGAATGGTTGATTTGGAAATTGGATTGAGTTATGGGAAGATGGGATTCATGAAGAGTGTTTCATAACGGATTGAAGAATGCTCAAGATGATCTACGAAACAAAGACGAGCATCAAGAATCAAAACGATGAAGAGAAACATGAGTTAAAAATCGTGGATGGTTGAATCGTTGGATAGAACACTTTTTATTTACCACAAATATCTCTAATGGGAAATTTTGGCTGAGCATAGAGAAAAATGGGAGTTCAATAAAGGAAATGAAGGATCTTATCAAAATGGTGATGGCGTTTCCCAAAAGCTTCTGGAATAGGCGGAACACCTATAAATATGTTTCTACCCTTGTATGAAAAGTATCGAGACTCAATAAGAATTCCAAATATCCAGGTTCATGAAGGTGGGTTTTGATGTTAGTTTGGAAATGAGTTTAATGGAAGAATTTCTAGAAGGATATAAACTTATACAGAATGTTCTGATCATTGCGAAAATAATATATTTTTAACAGAAAAAGAAAGATTTCTGAAACTTGAGAGCTTCATGAATTTTATTTGATCATTTCCAAAAAGTTTCTTTGTGAAGGATAGTTGATCTTGGTGAAAGAAGGATCTCTGTGAAGGCTATTTGAGGTTTATTAAATGAAGTGATTCACTAATTCTAGATGATATTCAAGAAAAAATATATTCACAAAGGTAATGAGAATTGTGAATGTGTTAAAGAAGTTATTTCCAAGTAAAAAGTTGGTAAAGTGGTATTCATAAGTTGAATGAATGTGAAACGTAGTGATACACTAAATATGGTGTAAAACATAATGATTAAAGAAATTATAGGAGGATCTTTTAAATAAGAAGTGAGCAGACTTTAGTTGAGAGAGCATTCAGAATTCAAATTTTCATTGGTGGTAAACTATGAGGGATAATTAGTCTACTCTGAACATTGTAAATAGAAGTTCACTTTTAGTGGATTTGTTACATTAGCTTATTTTCAATGTATTCTCCATGGATATAGACCAGTGTTGGTGAAATATGTATTTTTTGGACTGTTTAATGCATTAAATATATTTGTATAGAAGAAACAGGAAAGGGTGTTTCTTTAATAAAAGAAAGATTTTTAAAGGTGCAGTTGTTTAAAATTTTTTTACACTGATTCACCGCCCCTATCATGGTATTTATCATGATGGGAATAATAGTTTTTTAAAGTATGTTTAATTCTTAATGAAAACTGATTAAAACATTAAAAAATTGTAAAAATATATTCTAAATATTTATAGTCCTGTAAGGCAGATTAAATGATAATATTAAAATTGGATCTATTCTTCCAATTCATATAAACACAAAAAACCCAAATTATAAGGATCTACATTTTATTAATTTCAAATACATGTATAAATATTAATCAATAAATATCATATACCTTTCGTCGAAAATAATATGTTACAGTCTTTATCAATACAACATAATAATGAGAATATAGTGGTAGTCAAAGGAACCACACATTGAATGGATATGATTATCATATATTTTAATGTAATGATAGTTACTATAATGGTAAATATATAAGAACAAATATCATAGGCTATTTAGATTCATCAAAGGCTTGGTGAGGCTCAATTAATCACCACTGTCTGTTGTTTTCATACATTTATTTCAATTAGTACATTCCTACACAATTTTGAATTAATATAAATGTTTTGAATCATGTGATTTATGCATCATTAATTTTTGAATTTATCAATAAAATTAAACCATTAGTCCTCCATTTCATTTCACCTTGTGAAACATCAAATTAATAATTTAATTTTTGGGTAATTAATCAAAAATTAAAATAATGTTATTCAAATACCATTGAATGATGGAAATTATAGATAATCATACCATATGATTCTAATAATATAATTATATTTTTACTTAGACCCTTCATATTTACTGATTAATTATTTAAGTTGAAGTAAATATACATTCAATCCCATATGACATAAAAAATCCCCAAATATGATATATCATAATAACATTATACGTGTTTAATGATTTATGGTGTATCCTATACAATATAAAACTATTATTAAAGAAAATTAAACATTATACAATCATCTTATATTGTATCATATAAAATAAATTTTAAAAAAATGTCATTTTTTTTGAAATTTAAAAATCATTTTTGAAAATCTATTCTCAATTTCATATTACGGCATATCATATAAAATACATTCTCAATCCCTATCCTAATCTACATATGGATGAAAATGAATTCCATTTTAAAATACCCACAACGAAAAACATAATCACCATTTATTTAACCAAAAATAATAATCCTGTTGTAAATTGTATCAATATAAAGGTGTATAATTTTTTGAATAAAAAAATGTTTTCAACGTAACCCAGTATTAAACTATCAACTCCACTCAATATACAATGGTATTTTTCATGATCATTATCATAAACTTGTAATATATATATATGCTTTCATGATCTGAATTATTTAAGTGATTGTTTTTATGAATAATTCATAATTTAACATATCATGTAAACTAGGGGAATTGATTATTTCAATTATGTATAGATATTCTTATATTCTAAATTTTTAACAAATAGACGAACTTGGTCGATGAAAAAATCATATGTTATTCAAAATTATGGATGAGAACAAAACATCTCCCTCTCCAAATAGATAAGAACATAATATGTCTTATCGAGGTATAAACATAATCTTTATTATTCTACCTCAACTAATGGCCCATATATCATACAAATAAAATGAGAAAAAAACCTTGTAATATCAATATATTATATAATTAATATTAAACTAAATAAAAATTATATTGTTAGAATATTTCACACAAAAAACTAAACTAAAATAACTTGTGAAATAATTGATAAAAAATTAAAATTATAGTAAAACCTATCATTTATACAAATATAGTAATCAATTACAAAATAAAAAATATATTCAATTAAAATACATAATTTTATAAAATGGTATTTTTTCAATAAATTGGTTTTCCTTTAGATATTATAATATTTATTAAAAGGAAATTTAAAAAGGTTTATAATTTTAATTTGAAAAAATTTACTTCATTTTCCTATTAATAATATTATTTTTTTCAAAGGATGAATTTTTCATCTCTTTTAAAATATTTGGTTTCTAGGTGAATGGGAAAATTATATTTCTAACTTAAACCATAAATTTTGTACATATAAAATTATATATGTAAAACCTAGATGTTTATAAATAATTTTAATTTCTTAAATATGTGATTATGGAGTGAAATAAACTATTTTCAATACCATTAAAATTTTTGAAGAAATAATTTTAACATTTTATTAGCATATTTATTATTTTCTGAAAAAAATTATCTAGTTCTAATATTTGTTTAATTAAATACAATTTTTTGAAATTTATTTTTGATTTCTATGAATTAAAATTATTATTTTTAGATTATTTGTAAACTAATTTATACAATTAAAATAATAAATCATGGTATTTTTAAACTACATAATAATTTTATGAATATAAAAACATTTTTTTTTTCTAAAAATGGGTTGTACACATTAAGTGTGGTGATATAAAAAAGAAAATTTCCAAAAAAATAAAAAAATATTTTCATTACATTTGAATATATATTGGGAATAGCTAGGTATAAATTATATATAATGAACCATATTTTTGTTATAAATAAAACTAATCTTACTGGGATTGATGTTAATTGTTAGTATTATAGTAAAACTTCTATTTTTTGTGAATTTTTTTATTATCATTTTAATTTTTTTTGAAAATAAATAAATATCTTCTAAATAAGAAATATAATATATTTTTGAATCACATATTTAAATAAATTAAAATTTATTCAATTTTTTACCAATGAGAAATATTATTATGAACACTTAATTTTTTAAAATATAGTTTTTTATAGAAATAATTATATTGTATATTAAATGTTTTAATATAAATGTTCATTTCCACTTCTTTTGAAATTATAAATTCTTAAATGGGGACTAAATATAGGTTAATAGATTCATATTTAGATAATTTTCAACAAAAATTTTAAAAAATTTATAATCTTCATTGGTAAAAACAAGTGACCACTATAAAAATAAAAAAATGTAAAACTAAATTTTATAAGACTAAATGAGTTCAAAAATGTTTAACTTTTTTTATACAATCATTAATTTTCCATTATTTACCCAAAATCAGTATAAAACCAATTATTTATAATATTATCACTCATTTTACCACACATTTTATAATAATATCATTTAATATTAAATAAATCTCCCAAAAGTCCCATTATTTCACTTCGAAATCGGTATTAATTCATCCATTTGAATGGATCACATTACATTAATAAAATACATGAATTTTTTTCCAATTTGTGTATCCTATAATTCCCTTGAATTTCATAAGTCTCGTGTTCTCTATTGTAGAAGTATTGTAGTAGGCAATGTTCAGTACTGTAGTTGTATGAATTATTCATCCATCTAGGCCTTCGGGCCACCTGTTTTGTCCTCGGGTCCTGAAAAGCTTTTGGGACACCCAAGACCTTTGGGCCAGTTCTATCTGAAGGACTTCGGGTATCCTTAAGGCCTTAGGTCCACCCCATGGCCTTCGGGCCACATGAATGCAGGCACCAGACACACTACAAAAAATGAGCATCCCTAGAAGAGGATTCAGAGTAGGTGCACTCAATAGAGCAGATCCAAATGTATTGTCAGAATGAGAGGGTATGGCTATGCCATCCGTACCAGCCTGTGATTATACCAGAATCATAGCCAGACGGTCATGAAAAGGTGTAGATCTACTATTAGGATGTAGATCCTCTTGTGGGGAAGTTCTTTGTAGATTTTCTGGTTGAATTCCTTATGACCTTCGGGTCATGTAATCTCCAAAGCCTATGGGCCATGTAATCTCTAAGCCTATGGGCCTTGTAAGGGTTCCCCCTCATCCCTTAAAACAGGTGTTATCAAAAATCAAAAAAAAATAAGGCATTCGGGCCATTCATGCAATGTTACCTTAATCCCATCATTTCGTAGAAAATATTCTATAGAGTGCTCAATGTTCCAACATGTGTATTAATTAATACTTATCCTTTTATTCAATATCCATATCCTCCAATACTAACATTTCCATAGTAAAATAAGTATATATGTATAATTACTATATTTTATATATTTGAGTATCAATACATAGCCATTTCATTCAATCAACCCATAAAAAAATATTGTCAATAGTACGATTGTGCAGATTACAGTCCCCATGAAGTGGTGTGATTTGATTTCCATCCTTACCTAACATAGATGATAAATTGAATTTTTATATCCTTTTTGGATCAAATATCATAATTCATAAACGTCATTAATTATTTGATTCCTTGATTTCTGCTTTATTATTGTAGAGTAATTATGTAATTGAATAGTTTAGAGAAATTGCAACTCGAAGGTGGAATATCATATTAATCAAGTAATTAATAATCGTGTAAATAATTGGATTTATAACTCAATAATTTCTCATAAATTCCCATTTTAATTACTAAAATACATTCAATATATGATCAATTAAATTCATGATCACTCAAAAACGTTAAAATTTTACCAATGTAAACTACTAATGCTTTGTCCACCAGTCAACCCTTTGTGAAGCCTATGAAAATCACATGTAAAATGTACATTCCATTAATAAAGGAGGAAAGAAGCTTCAAATACTTCACATTTATATTAATTATGGGAATCCACTATACATGATGTAACATTTCATGTAATCTTCCCATTGTAATGATCTCTCTTAATCTAATGATATGAATTACCATTCAAATTATGAATTATATTTTCGTATTCATATCTTGGTGATCAGTCTTTTGAACCATCTTCTGTCCACATATTTGTTTCATTCATTCCTATATTCTATTTTTATTATCATGATTTTGAGTCCTTGCAACATTCCTTCATTATCTTTGGCATGTTTTGTTTTAATTCAATATTTTATTTAGTATTTTCTCTCATTTAATGTTTGTTGATATGATTTAAATTGATTGCTGGAATGTTTTTTTTCATGATGTTTACTTCTTATTAAAATATCTAATGTGGAAATATATTTATAAAATGATTCGTAAATTTGAGTGGGTTATAAATTAAAATTTAGGGAGTTAAAATCAATTTAATGATTTATTTAAACATGGATTACCTAATTAATAATGAATTAGATTTAGAAATCAGACCCATCCCATCCATTTTGATTAACCTTGAATAGGGATATAGGGAGAAGTAAATCTATTCTAATTGAATTAAGTTGAGTTATATATAATGAAATCAACTTTTTTTCACTCTAAGAGTTTTACTTTATGAATCCACATTCATTACTACATATTGACCAATGTTTATTTGTTGATTAAGACAAAATAAATTTATTTTATCAACATTGATTGATATATTTTGTAAAAAACTGAAACCAATAACATTACATTTACCCAGGTTTGGAATAACTAAATTCATTGAAAAAAAATATTTGAAAATGATTTTAAACCCCTTATTAATTAATTTTATCTTATTTTAAGAAGATAATTCAATCCATTCACCCAAATCCATATTAAATTGTAACTATATGTACCAATTTTGAGGCTTCTCCAATTACTTTTTCCTCTATATGGACTCAACCCCATATTTAAATTTTACAATAAAAATTCATAATAGATTTATTCAAAAATAATATAAAATTTAATTCTTAATCTCACCCCATGGATGTAGTGATTCCTTGTGATTATGGTAAAAATTAGTCATCATTGTTAAGGAATCATGATGAACCACTTGAGTGAACTGAGGATAAAATAACATATTTTAACTTTTTATTTCTTAATCTATGAATAATTTTTTACTTGAATTGATTTATTGTCATGAGATAGGATCCCATGATTCATTTAAAATATTGCACTCAAAAGAACATCTTCACTTTTACCCATAAATTAATCAAATATTATTTTTATGAATTCATCCACAAATGGAAAAACTCAAATACCCCACTAATCCAAATTCCAACAATTTTTAATTAACATTAAAAAATTAAATTGGTCAGGACCGTTATTTCCAAAATGCACAATTATATATTATTTCTTTTTATACATTGATGGTGTTTCACCTATAATTTTCTTATTTAGCATCCAATATAACACCCCAGAAATAAAACCTATTCAAACTAAAGTTATTCAGAATATTGAAAACATTAGTGGTCTCCATAGTAAGGTACTATATATATAGCTTTGAAATTTTATGGTAGTCTTCTATACATTCAAATTCAAATGGGTAACATCTTACTCAATTGAACATAGGGTGTTTCATTTTCCCATGAGATATTGATCCAAGAACTAGATATAGAATCAAACATCAATATCTATTACTACAAGGTATAAACTCATTAATAAGTTTTTAGATGATTATTTAATACCTATAATATCATTTAAATTGATAATTTACATACAAATCTTTGTTTAGTTTTATAGTCAATTGTTAAATAAGGCATGGAAATGATTTAAATACTTATTGAGAATGTTTAAAAACCATGGGAATGTTGTTTTTTTAAAACTAAGACCGTTTTACTATGGACTTAAACTAGAAGTGAGATTTATGATAGTCAGCTCAACTATTGGTGGTTTGATGATAAAAACCCCACAAGTCTATTAAGATCTTATTGTTCATAAATATCATTACTACAGACATTGGAAAAGTGATTGTGGGCATCCAATGCGAGGTACAAATCAAGTATATTAAATTAATTTATTTATATATCATGTAGAAGATCATAATAAGATGTTGGATAATTTTTAGTTCCCTTATATAAAAGAATTCCATTAGTAAACTCTCACAAAAATAATGTGATGTCAACATTGAAATATTCCACACACTTATTAATAGTTCCAAGATAGGTTAGATGAAATCATGTAACACCCGAGATTTTTATGAGTAATATTTCGTTTTTATGTTATCAAAGGAATCTTTCACTACACACTAGCTTGGCTTACTTTACACGCAATCGCGACCTTCCTCGATAGCTTGCGTCGTACGCAATACTAAGTTTCACTAAACAACGATATGCTATTAAAATATTATTAAAACTAGCCGTTATGAATAGTAATAACCACTTTTTGAAATTTTATAAATTTTATTTTTCAAAATGGAATTCATTTTTGGATTCGGAATACCGAAATTATCCTAGGGTGAAATTTTGGTATTTTTCTGAAAACTTTCAATTTTTGATGAATAGTGAAACCACTAAGTGGTAGGTTAAAAACAGAATTTTGCATAAAACTTAATTTTACCACTTCTGTGAATGGAATTTCGAAAATCCGACAGACACGGTTGATATCAGTAAGTAAAATGTGGTTCAATGAGATAAAAATAATTTTTTGGTGAATAATAACTTTTTACTTTTTTACCGCGGTTAATAGTAAATAGGGTAACTAAGGGTAAATATGATATTACTATTACCCTAACACATGTCCTAAATCTATTGGATAAGTTTGATTCGACCAAAAACAAACTTAGGAATAAAATATGACCGTTTAGGCCCACTTGGATTAGATTAGGATATTTATTATTAATTTATTTAAAGAAGGGTTAAAATAGTTAACATCAAAGTTTAATAAGTAAATAATTTTTAATATGGGGTTATACATAATATAAATTCGACTATAAGTATTTATTAGAAATCTAAAAAGATTTCCTACATAATTGTATTTTATTTATAATTTTTAGACATTAAATAATTTAATTTATTTATGACACAATGATGATGCAGTAATTATCTTATTAATGAAATATTGACATAATTGATGTTATAAACACAAAAATAAATGTAATTTGAGACTTTTGATGAATCCAACTAATTTTCTAAGTTACTATGATATATTAGTGTTGATTTAATCAACTTGGTTCGAACATATAATTCTGTTATGACTTTCACAAAAATCATATATCAAATAGTGTCAAAATTGACACAAAATAGTTTTTAAATAAAATATTATATTATTAATTGTTATTTTATTCCTAAAAATCTAAAGTTTGGCCAAATGACTTAGATAAGTATATATATATTAATAATAAACAATTTTGGGTTCGTTTGGCATGTTATAGTAAGTGTATTAACCATATAGTGTTAGAAAACAAAAAGACACCGTAAAAGTTAAATTATTTAACTTAGAGTTAAATCTAATTGATAAGGTTAAAATAATAACCTAAACTTGTCTGAATCCTATTGGTTGATAGGATTTAGACCCATCCCCACTTTATCTTCGAAATAAGACTCTTTTGAACCATTATAAACTGATTTTGACTTTAATATAAAATAATATTTTGAGATATTCCTAAGGTGCCCCTCTCCTTTCTTATAAAAGGGAACCTCCTCCCCCTCCTCCTCACACCAATTTGAGCACTCAATCTCGGCCAACCCCTGACAAAATACCTTCTCCACTTCCCTAGAATAATCCTAGATATCCTGGTCTTCTTCAAAGGCCAATCTTAGTTCCCTAAGTGGAGGATTCAAAGAGGCGTTCCAAAGAAGAGGTAATATCCATTACCGATCTTTTCAATTTATTTCTTCTTCAACATCTTCTTCTTTAGTTGTTTCATGATAAAGTAATAACATCAGTATTACTTACATACTGATATGTTATTATAAATATGAAACAACCCTAATTCACCTTCTATCCATCCTACGGAAAAATGAAATCACTGCGCGTGCATACGTACGGAATACCGTCTCCACGCCGTGGTGTAATATATTTTCCACCATCACCTTACAAGGATGGGTATAATGGTGTAATGAGTAACTATTTATGATTATTATAAAGTAATATTGATACTGAAATAATATATATATATACTCTAATACAATTCCACGATCATAGGAACGATATCATCACTCGTGCGTACGTACGGAATACCGTCTCCACGATGTGATGCGACTCGTTCTACATGTTAATCATTACATAGTAATTATATAAATAAATTGAATGAATAAATATGATATATGTTACACTAATACCATTCGGGATTTAAGGTATCTATAACCTTAAAATAAGAATAAGAATTTATTCGGCAAAACATGCATAAGAACAAAAGGCAATAAAGACCCGAGTAACAAGTAACAATGAAATATTACTAATAAGAAGCTAAGAATTTGACCATATATGATATCATATCAATATGTATGATTCTTTAATAAGTCAATAGAATTATTTAAACCATTATACAGGAGCTTCGGACACTTACAAAGCAAATCGGACCTAAGGTAAGGGAAAATATCACAATCTCATTTTTATCCGAGATTGTTTTTACTTTGGCATTTACTGGGGTGTATTTTATCATCCACATACATGTTCCCTCAATATGTAATATTGTTTCCATCCACTTACAATATTTTAAATCCAATTTTACCCTTCGGTGAGTTTTTTGTAAAGAATATGAAAGGAATCTTTTGTCATTTTTTTCGTACGAGGTACTTTTTGACTTTTCCGACAAAAGTACGAAGAATGTTTTTTTAACTTATACGGCATGAATGGTTTTTTAAAACATTATTTCCAAGAATCTTCCTTTAAAAGTTTTCAAGTTTATTTTTAATCAACTTCTTTTAGTTTATAATTTTATGATAGTTTAAGAAAGGAAAAGTTTTTTTGAAGTAGAAAGGATATTTTCCTCAAGAATGGACTTCAAGTGTTTTATCAAAATTATTTTCCATCTAAGATAATAAAGGGTTCTTGTTTTTATCCCTATTATTGCATTGATTTGATTATGTTGTGAGGAAATTATTTTTATGAAGTCATTTACCTTATATGATTTGTTTTATGATGTCATGATGTATCAAGAATCCCATTTTTGTTACATCTGTTATGCGATGATATATGATTTATGATTATGTGGCACACATAAGAAAGGATTCATTATAAGATGGGTGGGACCTATATATCCCTCCAATGCATTGGGTAAAGATTTATATCTCATGAGATAGACATGGATGGAACAGAAGGTTATTTCGGTTCAGTGATACAGGACTGAAACGAGGAGTGAACTCGGTTCAGAAATGGACTTTGTCCGCTAAGATAGTCTTGGCAATGAGTCATGACTAACAAGAAATGATTTTCCATGATTATGTGTGCATGCCACAAAGTTTCAAGTTTTATGTTATGATTATGGGGATCTCATTTTCACTTCTATGATTTATTCCATGTTAAGATATTATGATCTCTTTTGCAGATTATGATTTTCAAAATGATATGATATGATTTTTATTTCATTTATTTGCCCTTGATGAGCATTTGAGCTCACCATTTTATGTTTTCTTTTCCCCAGGTCAGGAAGCTTGATATTAAGTAGAATATGCTAAAAGGGACCCTATATATGATGAAATAAATGGGAGACACTTTAGAAGATTTATGAACTAGTTGTTTATGTTTCCCAGTTTTAAAGACACTATACATATACGGTCCTTTGTGGTTTTTTCATATGTTGTAATAAGTGTGCTTCAATTTTGAAGTATGCACAATGTATATAAAGTATGGGTCATTATAGTTGGTATCAGAGGAAAGGTATTGTCAACCTTTGGAAACTAGGATGTGAAAGCCTTAGTAAGATCCCTAAGGATAAGTCTAAGCATAGAACACAATCTTAGTGTTTTAGAAATGGCCACGAATAACCTAGGATAAAACCTTAAGCGTGAAAATTTTATTCTTGAATTATGTGGTTTTCCTATTATAATTAGTGTTTCTCACACTATTCTTCTTGGTTTTAGTCAATGGCTGGAACCCGAAGGAACTGTGTTAATGCGGAATGCGATGGGCAATGCAATGATTTTCCCCCTGAGCAACCAAACGATATGGGAGCTGGAATGCAAAATCTTGTAGCCATGCTCACACAACTTTCTCAAGAAATGAATCATGTAGGACTTCCAAACGAACAAAGGAAGGAGCAACATTCTGTTGAATCCTTCATGAGTCAGCATCCACCTTCTTTCAGTGGTTCAACTGATCCATTAGTGGCTGAACAATGGATTAGTACAACTGAAAAGATATTTTCAGTTCTTCAATGTTCTGAACATGATAAAGTCATCTTAGCGGTATATCGTTTGGAAGGAGAAGCTGATAAATGGTGGAATCTTATCAAGAATATGAGGACAAGGGATGAAATTGAGTCCATGGAATGGGACGAGTTCGAGAACTTATTTTTCAATAAGTACTTCCCTCGTATTCTCCGAACAAAGATAGAGAAAGAGTTTCTGGAACTGAAGCAAAGGGATGATGAATCTGTTGGTACCTATGAAGCAAATTTTACAAGACTTGCAAGGTACACTTCTGGTATTATTATCCAACCTGAGAGTAAGATCGATCGATTCTTTAGTGGCTTAAAACCAAGTCTTCGAAGGTCGTTATCCATAAGGGACTTCAATAGCTACGAGGAAATCATTCGATGTGCTCTCAAAGCCGAGATGGAGATTGGAGTAACCCATCAGTCAAATGGGTTTGATAAGAAGAGGAAAATGGAATTCAAAGGAAAATCTAAAGAGCACACTGAAAAGAAGATGAGCTTTCCCTTATGCTCAAAGTGCGGAAAGAAACATGGAGGGAGTTTTCTTAAAGGGACATGTAAATGTTTCAAATGTGGAAAGGAAGGTCATAATGCCGCGATAATGGGAAGAAGATGTCTAATGATGCAAACAAAGGAAGGGATACACAAAATGAACCTACTACACTTCAATGTTTCAAGTTCAAGGAGATGGGTAATTATGACAATCAATGCCCAAATCCAAGGTTTGATGATGATGGTCGACGTCAACAAAATCTTAAGGCTAAAGACAAAGTAAAGTCACATGCAATTTCTATCAGCGATGTGGAGTATGATAACGAAGTGGTGAAAGGTACACTTACCATCCACTCTAAAGTATCAAATGTTTTATTTGATTCTGGATCCACCCACTCTTTTATTTATAAATAATTTTCTAAGGGTATCATCGTATTACCTCAACAATTAGATGTTGAGTTAGCTGTGACAACACCTAATGGCACAACAGTCGCATCAAAAGTTTATAATTCTTCTCCGATTGAAGTTTGTGGGAAAGTGTTTCCTGCAAATCATGTGATCCTTCCTATAGTGGAATTTGATGTGATTCTTGGCATGGATTGGCTTTCTCTACATGGATCTCATATCAATTGCCAACGAAGGGAAGTCACATTTCATATTCCAGATCAATCTACGACTGCCTATCGATGCAAGGTTGAATATAACATTCCAGTGGAAATTCCTTCCATCTTATGGGTCTTGATTCCACTAAATGAAGGTTATTTATCTCAAATGGTTGGTTAGAAACTCACGATTAAGAATATGCCCATCGTACAGGAGTTTGATGATGTATTTCCGGAGTAATTACTGGGTCTTCCACCAAATCATGAAGTTGAGTTTTCAATAGAACTTGTACCGGGTTCTTTGCCTATTTCAAAGACACCTTATAGAATGGCCCCAATTGAGTTGCAAGAATTGAAGATGCAACTCCAAGAGAATCTTGATAAGGGATTCATACACCCTAGTGCGTCACCTTGGGGAGCACCTGTTCTATTTGTTAAGAAGAAAGATGGATCAATGAGACTCTGCATTGATTATCGAGAACTTAACAAGATCACAATCAAGAACAAATATCCTCTCCCACGCATTGATGACTTATTTGACCAACTACGCGGAGCTCAATACTTTTCCAAGATTGATCTTCATTCAGGGTATCATCAATTAAGGGTCAAAAGGGAGGATATACCAAAGATGGATTTCCGTACAAGGTATGGACACTATGAATTTATAGTGATGCCATTTGGTCTTACTAATTCCCCTGCTATCTTCATGGATCTAATTAATAGAGTCTTTAGAGACTATCTTGATCAATTTGTGGTAGTATTTATATATGATATTCTTGTCTATTCAAAGAGCAAGGAAGAGCATGAAGATCACTTGAGAATTATATTGAAGAACCTGAGAAAGGAGAAGCTTTATGCCAAATTTACCAAGTGTGAATTTTGGCTTCAAAAAGTTGCATTTTTGGGTCACATAATCTCAAAAGAGGGGATATCTGTGGATCCAGCAAAAACAGAGGTTATCGAAAGATGGTCGAGACCAACAATAGTAACTGAGATCCGAGGTTTTCTTGGTTTGGCGGGATATTATCGACGTTTTGAAAAAGATTTTTCATGATTATCTAATCCACTCACCAAGTTGACTCGGAAAGGAGTTAAGTTTGTTTGGACAGAGGAATGTGAATAGAATTTCAAGGAGTTGAAAAGAAGGTTATCCAGTGCACCTGTGCTCACACTGCCTTGTAGTGGAGAAAGTCTTGTGATCTACAGTTATGCATCCAAGAAGGGATTGGGGTGTGTTCCTATGAAAAATGATATGGTGATAGCTTATGCCTCACGACAGTTGAAAATCCATGAGAAAAATTACCCAACACATGATTTGGAGTTAGCTGCGGTAATCTTTGCATTAAAGATTTGGAGGCATTACCTTTATGGTGAAAGGTGTGATACTTATACTGATCATAAAAGTTTAAAGTATATTTTCACACAAAAGGAGCTGAATATGCATCAAAGAAGATGGTTGGAGCTGATTAAGGATTATGACTGCTCAATCCATTACCACCCTAGGAAAGCAAACAAGGTGGCAGATGCATTTAGTCGACAAGACCATGCTAGTTTATCCATGATGAGGATCACAAAAGATCCAATATTTATGGATTTACAAAGGATGGATCTTAGAATTATAATGGAAGGGGAAAAATCTTATCTTTCTCAAATGAATGTTCAACCATCTATACATGTGAAGATTAAAGAGGCACAGAAAGAAGATGTCGAGTTACAAAAGAAGGTGAGAAATGTTCTTGAATTCAACCTTGATTGTGATGGGATAATAAAGTTCAGGAATCGGGTTTGTGTTCCTCCCATCCCCGAATTAAAGAAGGAGTTGCTGGATGAGGCTCATAGTTCTTCATTCTCCATTCATCCTGGAAGCACGAAAATGTATAGGGACCTGAAATAGTACTTATGGTGGGATGGAATGAAAAGAGATGTTTCTGAATATGTCTCTCGATGCTTGGTTTGTCAACAAGTTAAAGCTGAGAGACAGAAGTCTAACGGGATGTTACAACCATTACCCATACCCGAATGGAAATGGGAAAACATCACTATGGAGTTTGTCACAGGACTTCCTAAAACATCCAAAGGCAATAATGCTATCTGGGTCATAGTTGATAGTCTTACAAAGTTTTCACACTTCATTGCTATTAGAGAGGATTTCTCTCTAGATCAGCTTGCCAGGATATATGTAAAGGAAGTGGTAAGATTGCATGGAGTACCACTTTCTATTATATCTGATCGGGATCCGAGATTTACCTCGATGTTCTGGAGAAGACTTCAGCATACTCTGGATACAGAGTTGAGTTTCAGCACTACTTATCATCCTCAGACAGACGGTCAGTCTGAGAGAACAATTCAAACCCTAGAAGATATGTTGAGAGCTTGCTCTATGGATTTCAAAGGAGGTTGGGATCAACACCTACATTTGGTGGAATTTTCTTATAATAATTGATTTCACTCCAGTATTCAAATGGCTCCTTATGAAGCTCTCTATGGAAAGAAATGCAGGACTCCAACTTACTGGGATGAATTTGGGGAAAGAAAGCTATTAGGACCTAATCTCGTTGATGAAATGGCTGAAAAGGTCAGATCTATTCAACAACACATAAGAGAAGCTCAGAGTCGACAGAAATTTTATGCCGACAACAGAAGAAAAGACCTAGAGTTTGAAGTGGGTGATAAAGTGTTCTTATGAATATCTCCCTGGAAGAGGGTTATGAGATTTGGAAAGAAGGGGAAGTTGATCCCTAGATATATCAGTCCTTTCGAAATAATAGATCGTGTTGGAAAGGTAGCTTACCGATTGGAGCTTCCACCGAATCTCTCTCAAGTTCACGATGTGTTCCTTGTATCTCTCCTGAGAAAGTACATACCTGATCCTTCACATGTACTCATCTCAGAAGTTGTACCGCTGGAGCAAGATCTTTCTTATGAAGAACAACCGATAGAGATTCTGGATCGTAGAGAAATATTCCTACGAAACAAGACCACTCGATCAGTGAAAGTTTTATGAAGGAACCACCAACTTGAAGAAGCTACATGGGAGCTTGAGGATATGATGAGGGATAAGTATCCTCATCTGTTTGTTACAAAGTGACAAATTTCGAGGGCGAAATTCTTTTTAAGGGGGGTAGAATGTAACACCCGAGATTTTTATGAGTAATATTTTGTTTTTATGTTATCAAAGGAATCTTTCACTACACACTAGCTTGGCATACTTTACACGCAATCACGACCTTCCTCGATAGCTTGCGTCGTACGCAATACTGAGTTTCACTAAACAATTATATGCTATTAAAATATTATTAAAACCAGCCGTTATGAATAGTAATAACCACTTTCTGAAATTTTAAAAAGTTTATTTTTCAAAATGGACTTCATTTTTGGATTCGGAATACCGAAATTAGCCTAGGGTGAAATTTTGGTATTTTTCTAAAAACTTTCAATTTTTGATGAATAGTGAAACCACTAAGTGGTAAGTTAAAAACTGAATTTTGCATAAAACATAATTTTACCACTTTTGGGAATGGAATTTCGAAAATCCGACAGACACGGTTGATATCAGTAAGTAAAATGTGGTTCAATGAGATAAAAATAATTTTTTGGTGAATAGTAACTTTTTACTTTTTTACCGCGGTTAATAGTAAATAGGGTAACTAAGGGTAAATATGATATTACTATTACCCTAAAACATGTCCTAATTCTATTGAATATGTTTAATTCGACCAAAAACAAACTTAGGAATAACATATGACCATTTAGGCCCACTTCGATTAGATTAGGATATTTATTATTAATTTATTTAAAGAAGGGTTAAAATAGTTAAAATCAAAGTTTAATAAATAAATAATTTTTAATATGGGGTTATAAATAAGATAAATTCGACTATAAATATTCATTAGAAACCTAAATGATTTCCTACATAATGGTATTTTATTTATAAGTTTTAGACATTAAATAATTTAATTTATTTATGACACAATGATGATGAAGTAATTATCTTATTAATGAAATATTGACATAATTGATGTTATAAACACCAAAATAAATGTAATTTGAGAATTTTTATGAATACCACTAATTTTCTAGGTTACTATGATATATTAGTGCTGATTTAATCAACTTGGTGCGAACATATAATTCTGTTATGACTTTCACAAAATTCATATATCAAATAGTGTCAAAATTGACACAAAATACTTATTAAATAAAATAAAATATTATTAATTGTTATTTTATTCCTAAAAAGCTATGGTTCGGCCACATGACTTAGATAAGGATATATATATTAATAATAAACAATTTGGGGTTCTTTTGGCCTGTTATAGTATGTGTATTAACCATATAGTGTAAGAAAACAAAAAGACATGGTAAAAGTTAAATTATTTAACTTAGAGTTAAATCTAATTAATAAGGTTAAAATAATAACCTAAACTTTTCTAAATCCTATTGGTTGATAGAATTTCTACCCATCCCCAATTTATCTTCGAAATAATACCCTTTGGAACCATTATAAACTGATTTTGACTTTAATATAAAATAATATTTTGAGATATTCCTAAGGTGCCCCTCTCCTCCCTTATAAAAGGGCACCTCCTCCACCTCCTCCTCACACCAATTTGACCACTCAAGCTCGGCCAAACCCTGGAAAAATCTCTTCTCCACTTCCCTATAATAATCCTAGATGTCCTGGCCTTCTTCAAAGACCAATCTTAGTTCCCTAAGTGGAGGATTCAAAGAGGCGTTCCAAAGAAGAGGTAATATCCATTACCGATCTTTTCAATTTTTTTTCTTCAACTTCTTCTTCTGTTGTTGTTTCATGATAAAGTAATAACATCAGTATTACTTACATACTTATATGTTATTATAATTATTAAAAAACCCTAATTCACCTTCTATCCATCCTACGGAAAAATGAAATCACCATGCGTGCGTACGTACGGAATACTGTCTCCACGCCGTGGTGTAATCTATTTTCCACCATCACCTTACAAGGATGGGTATAATGGTGTAATGAGTAACTATTTATGATTATTATAAAGTAATATTGATAATGAAATAATATATATATACTCCAATACAATTCCACGATCATAGGAACGATATTATCACTCGTGCGTACGTACGGAATACCGTCTCCACGATGTGATGCGACTCGTTCTACATGATCATCATTACATAGTAATTATATAAATGAATTGAATAAATAAATATGATATATTTTACACTAATACCATTCTGGATATAAGGTATCTATAACCTTAAAAGAAGAATAAGAATTTATTCGGCAAAACATGCATAAGAACAAAAGGCAATAAAGACCCGAGTAACAAGTAACAATGAAATATTACTAATAAGAAGCTAAGAATATGACCATATATGATATCATATCAATATGTATGATTCTGTAATAAGTCAATAACATTATTTAAACCATTATACAGGATCTTCAGAAACTTACAAAGAAAATCGGACCTAATGTAAGGGAAAATATCACAATCTCATTTTTATATGAGATTGTTTTTTACTTTGGCATTTACTGGGGTGTATTTTATCATCCACATCCATGTTCCCTCAATATGTAATATTATTTCCATCCACATAAAATAGTTTAAATCCAATTTTACCCTTCAGTGAGTTTTTAGTAAAGAATATGAAAGTAATCTTTTTTCATTTTTTTCGTACGAGGTACTTTTTGACTTTTCCGACAAAAGTACGAAGAATGTTTTTTTAACTTATAGGGCATGAATGGATTTTTAAAACATTATTTCCAAGAAGCTTCCTTTACAAGTTTTCAAGTTTATTTTTAATCAAATTCTTTTAGTTTATAATTTTATGACATTTTAAGAAATGAAATGTGTTTTGGAAGTAGAAAGGATATTTTCCTCAAGAATGGAGTTCAAGTGTTTCATCAATATTATTTTCCATCTAAGATAATAAAGGGTTCTGTTTTTATCCGTATTATTACATTGATTTGATTATTTTGTGAGAGAATCATTTTTATGAAGTCATTTACCTTATATGATTTTTTTTATGATGTCATGATGTTTCAATAATCCCATTTTTGTTACATGTGTTATGCGATGATGTATGATTTATGATTATGTGGAACACATAAGAAAGGATTCATTATAAGATGGGTGGGACCTATATCTCCCTCCAATTCATTGGGTAAAGATTTATATCTCAAGAGATAGACATGGCTGGAACGGAAGGTTATTTTGGTTCAGTGATACAGGACTGAAACGAGGAGTGAACTTGGTTCAGAAATGGACTTTGTCCGCTAAGATAGTCTTGGCAATGATTCATGACTAACATGAACTGATTTTCCATGATTATGTGTGCACACCACAAAGTTTCAAGTTTTATGTTATGATTATGGGGATCTCATTTTCACTTCTATGATTTATTCCATGTTAAGATATTATGATCTCTTTTGCAGTTTATGATTTTCAAAAAGATATGATATGATTTTTTTTTCCTTTATTTGCCCTTGCTGAGCATTTGAGCTCACCCTTTTATGTTTTCTTTTCCCCAGTTTCGGAAGATTGATATTAATTAGAATATGCTAAAAGGGACCCTAGATATGATGAAATAAATGGGAGACACTGTAGAAGATTTATGAACCAGTTATTTATGTTTCCCAGTTTCTAAAGACACTATACATATACGCTCCTTTGTGGTTTTGTCATATCTTGTAATAAGATTGCTTCAATTTTGAAGTATTAACAATGTATGTAAAGTATGGGTCGTTATAAATCATGCCTCAGGATTGTATTTATACGAGTATAAATCAATCATTATAGAGATAGAAACAAATATTATATAAAAAATAACTATTTAGAATCATCTTCTCTTTAATCAACGGTACAATAAAAAAATAACAAGTTAGGGTCACCAATCAACATAGTGAACCCATGAATTTTCCACTCAACCACAACCTACTCTATCACATCAACTATATCTACCAATAATGACTCCAAAAATATCTCCTCAATAAAACTACAAGAACCGACCGTTCCCAGTATAATAAAATGCTCTATGACTATAGTAAACAATAATCAGGAATTTTCAATCTAATTTCATTAAAAATGTGTATCAATGGATAACCAAACATGAAACAAAAATACTAAATCAATATCATTCCCTTCACAACATTGAACATCATGGATTAGAAAATTTATACACTATAACACAAACTACAACCTACATTTATAGATAATACAGAAACTCATGATTGAGTGGATTCCATGGTTTTCGTATTAATAATTGAATATGAGATAATGAAACTACAACCACACAATGATGAGATATAAGTGGAGGAGAAATTTCATAATAAAGAACATTATTTAGTGCCAGAAAGGTTGAAGAACATGAGTAAAATGATATAGACAAATATAAATTGGAACATATTCCTAAATATGATGTGAGAAATGAACTAAAATATCAATAACCATAACAAATACATAAAATAATATATATCACTGACACCATACTGACCCCCCATAATGTTTTCAATGTGGATTTAAAATGGAAACATAAAGGAAAAATATAATAATATTGTTTGACAAGTGTCTAAAAATTCACATCAATATTCCTTTTAAAGTATAAATTTATAAAAAGATATTTTATTCAATCTTTTATATTTAATATATAAAAAATAAGTAGAAGATTGAATAATTGGGAGTTATCTCACTTAATAATAAATTTTTTGTTTTTTTCAAAGGAATCTTTCACAATAAATTTGAGATATAGAATGTTTCTCAATATTTTTCCCCACTGGTATATAGAAATTTGGAAATATATTATGTGATCTCATTGTATGTGTTAAATAAATTCCAATGAGTATCATCTAATGATTAGAGACTGATGAACGAAATCCTAAAATAGAATATTTTTAACTTTTTGATAAATCACTAATGACCCCTCATGGAATTCATATGGATATTCTCTCAAGGGTTGGTAATTTTTTTTTCATACTAACTTTTTCATACTTGATATGAAGGATACAGTTGTTATTCCCATTTTTCTAGGAATATTTATTCTTAAAAACAATAATAATTAACTGTTCTAAAAAAGAGAAAAATAATTTTTTACATGGGTAAGTTAATGTTAATTTATATTAAAAATAGATGATAAAAATTATGATTATTTAGGTTAATTTCAATCTATATTTTTCTATATTTTAAATGAAATTTAAATTAGATAACATGATTGTAGTTATAATAATAATAAGGAAATTATATGATGAATCCCATTGATTAAATGGTAGATTGAAGAGATATTCAGTCTCATGAGGAATACAATAGTCGTTATCAAAAAGAAATTCAACATAACGACCCCTTCACAATAGACATTTACTGAGTGTTCAGAACCTATATTATGATGATAATTACACTGGAATGAAAATAGTTATTTTGTACACTAATGTGATTCTATTTAGAAGTTTAGTTCATGGTTTTATCCATAATAAACTCTAAACTAATAAAATAATAAGACAAAATGTTATAGAAAATATGAAAGAGTATAAAACACTTTATATCCAAGAGTGTGGCTAACAACAAAGAAATCACCCCAATATATGAATGTATAAAAAAATTCTTGAAAAAAGCTATAAAATCCAACCATATACAATAAAATAATAATCATAGATGTTGTGAATGATATTTTCGAAATGGATGATGTATAACTACATGATGTGGGAATCATTTTCTATATTTCTGATAGTGAATTGGTTGAACTTCTTCTTGTTGTTTGAAAAAGGTAGGCTTAACAGTGAAAAAGAACATTGTAGATCGTAGGTGACCAAATTGGACAATCATGTAATGGGGAGTTAGTGTTTTCTATAGAAATCTATACATATCTAACTAAATGAATAACATTCCCTTATAATTTATAGATAAAATATTAGAAGGTCTATATAGACAAGTAGTATATTGATTTTTTTGGATATTTTTAAGAGATAATAATATAGTAATTGACTCGATACACCAGTCTATGTCCATATTTACATGCTCATATGGAATATTTTTCATTCCATGGATGCATTTTAGAATGTCCAATTCACCAGAAATAGTCCAATAACATATTTGTAACATATCCCATAAAATGGAATAAGAATTTATGGAATTTTTCATGGATAATTTTTTAGTATATGAAATATTTTGGTATGTATACTTGAACAACATGGATCTATTACTAAGGAAATGATAATAATTGTTCCTTATTCTCATCTAGTAAAATATTATTTCATAGTCCAAGGATTCATAATTTATAGAAAAATATATATTGAATCATTAGTTTTTTTATGGTGTGGGATTTTCTCATCAGTTTAAAAAAGATTTCTCAATGATGGATCACCTATAGAGAAATTTTTTTCTGAGGACATAGCATTTAATTTTAATAAAGAATATGTGAATGATATTTTCATCATGAAGAAACATAATATAATAGACCCAATAATCATATACCATTAATGGCAAAGAGAATTTGATAAAATGTGTGGTTTGATGAATTTTTTCATCAGATAACCATTCCTAAAAAAATTAGCATACATTCAAACACATTTATTTTAAAATTTATTCTCTCAATGATTATCAAATAAATTATATATTCTTCTAAAAGGAATTACTTACATCAGTATTTTCTTCTGATAAATTCTTGTATACCTTATAATATCAATAGCCTTTTATTATATCAACTATGATAGTTTGAAATACATTTGGAATAAAAATTATGCAAATGAAGTATTGATATGATAGATTCCTCTTCCACCTCTGTTTGATATCATGATTAGGGAAATAAAGGGATTAGCTAATTTCATCGTTGAACTACTGCAATATATTTAGTATCCCAATGCTGAAAAATAAAATGATTTGTAAAATAAATTTGATATTATTAATGAAACCCTTTTCAATGTGGAATTTATTGAATTTTATGGCTTACTAACATTAAAATATATATGGATACTAGGAAACTATATACTCAAATTGCATAATGAACAAAAATAATAATTGTATATTCATTTCATTACTATGTGGATGAACTACTAATTTTCAAGAAATATCGTAATGGTCGGAAGAAACAAATCATTGTTGAATATAATTATAAATGTGATTATGTATTTTTTTAATCATCTACAATAAGACATAAGGTGAGTGACCAAAATTTTTCTATTATTCTTCAATGTTTATTCATTTGGTCCACCAACCAATCAGAAGAAGATAAATTTATTCATCTTTGTTATCATTATAAATGAGTTGATAACATCGTAAAAATGAATGAAATTATAAATAAAGATATTCTTAATGATGAGTTTTTGATATGTAGGGTATTATCATTATGTTTACCTTCCCAAACTATTTTCATAAATTATATATTTTAATTTTTTTTTCTATGAGTAAAAATTCTTAGAAACAGGAGCTACCATAGTGAACACTGGTAATATTTTCCTGAATATTACTAAGAAAAATAAAATATTCTTAATTTTGGATTCTTAAAATACATATCAGCAATCATGAAACCAAATAACAATTCACAAGATAAATAAATTTCTTGATGGTTATGAAGTTCCATATATTATGAGAACACTTTACCCCCATAAATAATGGGAAAGTGGAATTATAAAATTTAGATAATAAAAAAATATGAGAAAATATATGTATTCTATATGTAATGATTTTAGTCATAATATTAGTGATTTATATGAAATTTTTATATATAATTTAAAACACCCATTGAAACAAACCTGTACTATCTTACCTATAGAAAACCCCATCACTAACCACCGGAACTAGTGCACAATTTATTCTAAGCTATCATGAAATACAAAATGTATTCCTAATTAGTGGGAGAACATTGACATGACCAAATATATATGTTATAAAAATGATGGTATGACATGTATGAAAACAAAATAATTTAAAAATAAATGGACTCACATGGACATGGCCAGAATAAATCCTATAGATCATTTTCACAAGGGGACAATGTGTTTCTTTTATACTCTCAACTAAGATTATTCATTGGGAAATTAATGTCACATTATCCAGTACCATTCATATTGAATAAATAATTTCTACATATAATAGTTGAAAAAAACACATGATGTTGAACCTACCTTCGATGTAAATGGTTAGTGTTGAAATACTACTAGGAAACATTCCATAAAGGTTCATCCTATCATTATAATTCATTTGATAATACCTAATAAAATTTATACCTCTCAATATTAAATTATGCACTAACTCATAAGAAATATATTTTTGTTACATTTTTCTAGATTAGTTGTTTATGAGATCATAGATTCAAAAAGGTTTTCCTATTATTTTTAATAACTCATTGAGGGAAAACTATCTATTCTTTCCACTTCACAATGTGAACATTAAATTCATGTGTTGATATTCATGTGGTTTTGAATTTTTATAAACTTAAATTTTATGATTTTAATGAACTATTATGTTCATTATTGGTTCAGAACCTTTTATTCTTTGGCTGAAAACCATAATTTCACAGCTCTTATTAAACTTCACATATTATCTCCTCCAATACGATCCTATTTTTATGAATCCTTTTCATCCATTATCAATAATTTTAACACTTTTATATTCATTTCAACCTCTATATTTAATTATAATTGATGATATGCATCAATTATGGTGGTAAGTAGATCAATCCCAATCTCCATGATATGAAATATCTGAAGACAAATAGTACATCCGCTTCTAGGAGTCACCCTTGGGAACTGTCTTGTCGACCATCTGACCCATAATTGAAACCTTACATATTTAACATTTATTAAAACTCATTAATACATCCTAATAATATTATTTTCTACTACAACTACACCATTATATCTCATTTTTTGACCAATATAATCCATGTAAGCATTAATATCTACAGGACAACCCTATTTTTTTACCAAAATATTCACATGGACCCATTATGAAAGATTCATGTTATTTAGGAATCCATGAAATCTCTGACCAAAATAAATCTATAATTCATAATCAATATTCAAGGGTGGGGTAAAATTCCACAGATCATTCTAGATTTCATCAACACCATTGAATAAGATTTTTTATGTCACATCTAGAATGGGTAGATAGTAGTGGGATCATTCAATAAAGAATCTTAGAATTGGCCTTATAATTTAATCATAAGACTTTAATGATTTTATTATTTATGTTATTTTTTATCTAAAAAATAGTAAGGGTGAGACACCAATTAACTAGAAATCAATTTATCATGATAGAGCCATCTCTAATGATCATCATATGATAAATACCTCCGAACTATGTAGTATGGCATTGATTGTTTTCCATCATGCCAATATTAATTCAAGATCTTAATTTAGTGATTAATAAGGGTTGAAAAGTTAGTTCAAGGTCATACATTTCTCCTTTGTCATGGGTTCCCCTATAGGTAAGATGGATAACTAGTAATTAGACTACTATGAGGGTCTAGTGTGGAAGACCCATGACACAATCATGGGTGGAATATTTATCTCAGATCAATTATAGAACATTGTATTTTTTTTCATCCCAAACTCATTCATTCATGTTTATAATATAGTCTTTCAAATTTCCCCTCAGGAGTAATATGGGACTCCATAGAAATATTGGAATGTAGTATGACTGATCCATTTATTACTCGTATTAATCAAGCAAATATATGATGCCAAATTCCTCTAGGACCAAAAAGGTGACCCCACATCGGTCCAATGCTTCTCCCCACCCCTATACCACTATAATTAGGGTATATTTTAGTTACATTCATATTCCATATATCCTACATCAGGGAACCAACCCAGTCAGATATCCTATTGAAATAACTGACCCCACCAACCAAATAGATTTCGTTTTAGGCCACACAAATAAAAAAAAATCCCCATCATCCATACTATGTCATATTTTTAGTTCATAAATCTTGAATCCATGTAATTAGTACCTATATAGATATGTAATACTTATAAACCTATTTATCCTCATACTATATCTTTTCCAACTGAATATCAATGGTTGGATTTTACTCTATTTGTATTTATATTATCCTTGACTACCAATGGAAACATTTATATGGTTGTGAAGTTTTAGAATCCCATATATTGTGAGGGTACCACCACCACTTCCCTTGGGGGTGATACATCTATTAATTTTATTCCCTTTTTTTAATCCAACATGGGTTTTATGTTTCATTAGATCATTTTAGTATATCACCTAATTTAAACCCATTCTTTAATCTTCTATAGTCTAGTGGAATAATCGATATCCTTATGTCTAACATTCAATGAATTCATTTTCATTCATCCATAATTTAGTATAGTAACCTAACATTATTAGATTAATAGAATATATGGTGAAAAAATATTTCCATTTGAGATGATCATTTGGAATACCTCATGAACATCAGCACAATGTTTTTCTATAGAAAGGTCCCCAAAGTAATGGTCTAATGCTACTGTTTTGTCATGAGTAATTTCTCATAAAACCAATTACGCTATAAAACCACCCAAAATCATTATAGATAGTTAAAGGATACTTATTATAGTTTTTAAAGACTCCATGATCTTCAAGGATGAAAAAACAAACAAATTTATATTTGTCCATCTATTTAGATTAATATATTAAACATTGTACATAATGGCAGGCACCCCATAATTCATCCATTCCTTTGTTCCTACATTCAGTATGTTATTGGAATTAATTGAATTCATTTTCTTAGTTTAATAAAATTTCATTTATCTAATATCCATATACATTTTAATTTATCTTAATAAGGAAAGATATAGTTTTTGAAATAGTTTTTCACTTGTATTATAGAGGATACAACCTATTTTATCCCTTATTTCCAAAATATTTAAGAGCTCACCACTATGAATCTATAGCTAGTTTCTAGGAATAAACCATGAACTACTCATTCAGTAGGCCCACAAAAGTATTCTTGTAACATTTCATTTTCATTTTATTTGTACATTATTACATTTTATGTTTATCTTCATTGTCCATTTTTCTCATATTGACTCCAAATAGTGGGGAAACATATTATGTTAATGCTGGGGGAGATGTTTCATAATATTTATTTGATTGTATATTTACTATAAAATATTATCATTAATCTATAACAAATGTATCAAATATACATAATTTAACATGAAAATTTCACAGCCTCTATGTAAATAAAAGATGATATTTTATATGGATGTTTCTAAAAATAAATTTTCGACTCTTTTAGAGGTATATATATTCATTAATGAGTTATACAATTAGTTTATGAAAGAAAATTATAATATTTTTCATTGATTGACCAATTTATTATAATATTTCCCTTTAATTTTTGTTGATATAATTTTTATTTTCACTCTAGAGAAAATTATTGCACTAATTTTTCTAATTATTTTTTATCATTTTTTATTAGTGATACTTGTGGAATTATAACCCATTATAACTATAATTGATATCTTTTCAATGATATGCCCAATAAAATTATCTTTTAAAATTATTATGTAATATTTCTTATGATAAAGTTTATATTTAGAACCACTTGTACGTTGATTTTACATAGCTTATCTATTACATGGATGACCTATTAAAGAAGAATCACTTTAAAATCATATTTTATTATTTCTTACCTAAATATTTGTGTTTCCATTATATTTAATTGAATTATTTGTCGGGTTATTTATGGTTAAAATTGGATCTTATTTCCTAATAGTATAATGATGAGTGATTCAATTATATTTGGTTGTATGTATTGTGATTTCATCAACTGAATTTTATTATATATCCATCTTATAATCATAAAACAAATTTTAAATATTAAAAAATATATATTATATATAATGAAATATAATTATCAATAATATGAGGTATTTATACATTTTTATTTCATACTTCATCATATATTCTTTGATCTTTAGAGTGTTGAGATGTTACTATTGAGACGAGTATTTCATTGAGATTATAATTTGAATATCATGCCTTATATTTTAGATTTACTACTTCAAGTTGGTCCTTATGTTATTTTTTAAAAAAATTCCAAACAACCATCATACTTAGAGTCATTTTATCATTTAGGTTAATTCCTCATGATAAATTTTAGTATTTTTTCTCAAGAGTTGAATAAAGTAGATTTAATGAAATATTATGGTTATGAGCCTTTAAAAAAGGTATGAGATTAACATAATATATATTTTTTCTAACATGATAAGGGAAAATTATTATTGAATTAAATATCATCATGGGGATGATATATGAGGAATAGTTTAGAAATTATAATAAATAAATGGCGTGTTCAAATGAAACACATGACTATGAGGAATGTCTGGTTTTCATTACAAGGATGAAACTTTATGCCTAATTTTTTTACTAATACTTTTTTTTGAAGATTATTAATGGTTAATTTTTTTTAGAAAATGTTCCATTGGAAATACTTTTTTAGATTTTTATTACATTAGGAAATGGAATTGATGATGTTTGGGAGGATTTGATATTTCAAATATTAAAATACATTTTTTGTAAACATTATTATGTCTTATACAACTTGTATGTAGTGATTCATTGATTTGTGCTTGGATTTGGATATATAGATAGAAACTAAAGAGTTTATATTTTTCTTTATTTGTAGATGGAATTATATATTATTCATTTCATTAATACTCAGTTAACAACATACATGTTTATATAAAGGATTGAAGAAAAACTAAATGTTTTTTATTTCAATTTGTGGAAGTCATTAGAGTAATTAATCCATGAATCATATCAAAAGTGGATGAGGACGAAGATTTCATGGCACAAAAAATTAATTAAAATAATTAAATGTGTCACTTGTAAGGTTTAAAAACACAATATTTTGGTCACATGTCATATTTTATTCTACAAGGTACACACAAAAATGTGGGGTGACAAAGGACCTCATTGACCTCCATCCCATAATTGTTTTTAAGAGTGCATCCATAAAAATATAAACCTCCCTATTATAATGTGTGTTTTTATGAAAACTATAATAAGAGACATTTATTAATTCAATGCAATGAGGAATAAATTTTTATGGTATAGTTATGAAATAATTATTAAAATCGTCAACCAACATTATCTAGTTTGATTCAATCAACAATATCTTCAACGCAAATTGGACCCAAAATTTAATTTCTTTAATAATTTCCCTCTATTATTAATCATATATGAATCCCTTTAAAATTATGTAATAGAATCAACTATTCAAAAATACCATATGTATTTAGAAGACAAACCCACATCCTAAGGGACCGGATGAATCCAAAATATTGTCTTCAACATTTAACACTATACATGTGGTCTTAGGGATATCCATTAAATATAATTTAGGATATTTATATTTTTCCCTTATAGACTCTCCAAGCCTATGAAAAATAATTAAATCAGTTACATAAATTTTCATCAAACTTGTTTGGATGTTAGATGCAGCATGAGCCTCCTTTCTGATAAACACAATAAAATCATGATAAGAGATCATTTTTGTCAAATGTTATAGCATTCCATGATTTTATGGTATTAAATAAAATAAAATTATCGATATGGAGATCTATATTCTACACATATTCACTGAGTTTCAATGTAGTTATGAGCCTTAATAGATTCTGCTCATGGGAGTCTAGTAATATCTCAATTATTAATATGTTCTGTATGTAATTTAAATGATTGGATGAATAACTTCAATTAACAAAGAGGTATTGTGTAATTTTTCAGCCTACAAGTAGAGGATACATACATAAGAAATATTTAGTTCATATTTCATTATCTAATTAGGATGGTTCATCATATTCTTGCATAATTCCCATAGCATCAAATGTATTATTAGTGGAATAAACAGACTCCTTACATCAAAAATCCATACCGAAGCATTTATTTCCTACAAGAACTTATTTCTATAGTAGTTCATTTTTTTTGAAACCCTCTAACCATATTCAATTTCTAGATAATGATGTCAATATCAGAAATGGAGTTCCATTGGATATGTATAAATATGTGTGTTGTTATAATTTTAAAATGTTCTCTAATTTTATCATTTAATTTATAAATAGAAATATGTTTTTCATTATGAGAGGTATTGAAATATCATCCATTGGCCTATCCTACCATGTTATGATCCAGTAATTCAAGAAATATTTCCTTGAAACATTCCATTTTGAGAATGACGTGATATTATGAAATGAAAAATCAATGTCTATCTTGAGATATATGGAATCTTTATTGAGTATAAATTGAATATTTTGTGACTTAAAAATTTATTAAGAAAGTTCATTACCTCATCATGTGATGAAATAAAATACAATTTAAATTTTCTAAGGTGTTATTAATTGAATTTACTTCAAATATATAGATATATATATATTCCACCCATATCAATATGTTTTTTGAAATCATTCCATTCCATGGAGACTATATTCCTTTTTGTAGTCATCAAGTCCCATAAATGTCTTATATCATGGATTTAAAGCATTTAATAAGAACTATATGAAATAATATATGGATAAAGAATTTACAAACATGGATTTTATTTACAATATTATCAAGCACACCAATCCCATTTAGTAAATACGTTTACAATTCCACTTGAAATTTTTTTTAGTTATCATGATAGAGATACTCTCTTATGGAAAACATATTACATTCCCATAAAATAAAAGGATACCATGATACAAAATAGTAAACAATCTACTCTTCACCCCAATATCTCTCACTATCCAAATTTCTCTATATATTGTTATTCATTTAACAAATACCATGGATGATTTTTTTCTTTCAAATAGATTCACAATCCAATTTTTCTTAATTGTAATGGATCATTTCGATTTATGCTAGTGTTCCCATGGAATAATTTAAGAATAGAAAATTATCATCCACATATATATTGGGTAAAATAATATATTGATAACATCCTGCCCTTATCAGTTTTTGGATACTAGATTCTAAATTTATATTGATGCATAAGATTAGATTCTATTCATCAATTCAATTGGGGGGGTCCTGAAAGTGGATCACCCTATCTAAACCCATTGGATCATTTAAAAAATACATTGGGAGGAATTGATAAGGACTAGATCCCAAGAACATGTCATTGAATTGTTTTCTCCCCTTCCCATTGCATTTCCTTACATTAATCTTGGGTCTGCCAAAAGGTTTCATAGGGGGGAAGACTGTCTCCCAACAACCATTTGGTCACCAAATTCATGTATTTTTTTGTCATCATCATCATAAACTCATTATTTACCATTGAGTGGAGTGAATTTATTATTAGAAGTTACACCATTGGATGGTTAACCACATGGTTTTATTTTGGAATCCATGTCTATGGACACCATTGTGAATGATTCCTCACCTAAATCATGCATGAAGGTCCTTTTGGTGTGACCTTGTTTCCATCAGCTGGTTGGGAGATAACTTAGAGAGTTGTTTGATCAATCCAATCAAAATAAAATAGAGGATTAGATGTGGAACCTATCTCTTTGGATGAGTTAGCATTACATCTAAATATTCCATCATGATGGGTGTAATCCATGACATGAAAAAATATCTCATACATTCCTTTTATGTGATGGGGTGTTCCCTCAACTACATCGAATAGATGAAAGGATTCACCCCATTTCATATCAAAAGTCTCAAAATAAGTTGTATTAAGAGACCAAACATCAATTTCCTAGAGTGGGTACTTGGATAAAACTCTTGGGGAAGAGTATAATCATGTCAAGATATGTTCATAATCATATAAATCATTCTTGGAAATGATTCAACAGTGACAAACTGATTTTTGAACACATCTTCATCAAAATTCTTATAGGTGAATTTCCTCACGTCACTATTACATAACTCAATTTGAGTGGGGTTTTGAAGGGGGTCCCTCAATAATGAGGTCATGTAGAGCCACATTGATATTCTAATTTGAGTACTTGTCTCTGGGTTCCCCATTCATAGAACCACCTACATTCATGGGAGGTTGGGGGAGGCACTAAAATAATGGAATCCTTGGTGGAGGCCTTACGGTCGGCAACCTTGAGGTTTCCAGGTGGGGTATTTAATAGGGGGTCATGGATTTTCTCACTATCCTTCTCCAGTTTCTTATAACAGTTGTTACCAACATTCCCATGTATATTGTATATATTACATAGCTTCAATCTTCTTCATTATGGTAGAATATAATCACAAAAATTTCATTAGTTTTATGAATTTATCCCTTATATCATATTTTATTTTCTAATGTGAGTCTATAATACATTATATAAATAAAAAACACCACTAATGTGGTGGTATCAGTCTCAACTTCAAAATGAACCTTAGCATAATTCCCAAATCTTTTATTTTTAGTCTCCCAACTAGTTTTCATGGGGAATCTATATATAGAATCAATTTCCCGCAACATAAAAGGTGCAACATCCCAAGTAAGTAATGAAGAATAGATAATCTTATATATGTCTATTTATGAATTATATAGTGTTTTATAGGCTTAAAAGGAGAATAAATCCAATCTTAAGCATGGAATACATTAATATTTTTAAAATATTTTTTACATCCTTTTGATGGAAAACCATTTTGAAATTAAACTATTGATAATTTTATAAGATCTATTTGTCAAAATAAAAATATTCTTTATTATTGGGACATTGAAATTTACATTGGATAATATTTTGGTATTTTTCTGACAATGTTCATTTTTTAATGAATAGTGAATAATACTGCATTTTACATCAAAACCACTTTTTCATCTAATTTAATTATATGGTTAGATTATATTTTTAATTGGTCTTAAAGTGTAATTAGAATATTTTATTACCATTTAATCCAATGGTGGTCATTAGGATTAATTTCACTTCGGAATTGGGCATAAACAAGTGCCAAACTTTTCATAGATATTGTTTCTAAAAACCCTGCTATTTGTCTTGACAATGAGAATTATTTTAAATTAATTATTACAGTTTCTGTGTTTGGAAATTGGTAAAATGGATTAAATATTTTGAATCAGAATGTCCAAATTTTTTAATCAATACTGTTTTGTTTTTTTCATTATGAATAGTAACGACGGTAATTATCTTTAATTATCTTGATTAATTAGTAATCATGTAGTTAAAAATAATAAAATAATATCATAATAATAACAAATGACCACAACATGTGTCCTAATGTTACTGGTTGTGTCATGGATAACCATGGGATTCCTTGTACCAAACTTGGGGACCCCATGGAATCAGTTTTTGTGACAATGACTTTTTATCTTTTTATTTTTAAAGAAGGATAAATATAACAAAGAATGTATCACTTGAGTAAAATATTTTTAATTTTGTCTACATAAATGATATATTGAACTGTAAATAGTCATTGGAAAGATATAAATATTTCCTACATCATAGTATTTGTTTATAATTTTTAGACATTAAATAACTTAAATTATTTATGACATCATGATGATGCAGCGATTACTTCATTAATGAACGATTTAAATAAAATGAAAAGATAATGTAAAATATAAGACTCTCACTTTTCAAATACCTATTGGATGAGTATATTTCGAACTATAATTACCTTATCCTCGAAATACATCAATTCGGGACTTTTAAAATCTGAAAATCATTTGAAAATAAAGTAACATTTTATACCTTTCCAAGAGTGCCCCTCCTCTCCTCTTATAAAAGGCCCACACCTCTCAAGAAATTGGATCGGCCAAGCTCTACTCATTTTATCTCTCCAAATTTCTCTCTTTATTCTATAATCATTACCTTAGGTAGAAATCTCTTAAAGAAACATTTTTTGTTCTAACCAAGAGGAGTTATCCGATTTAAAAGTCAAGACTTCTCTAATGTTCCTTTATTTTATTTTGCTTCTCCAACCCCCTAACCTCATTTTATTCATTTATTTTGTAACAACACTAGTATGTTCAATATACTAGTATTTTTTTATAATAATTATTCTAGTAACACTTACATAAACCTACATCAAATGGTTAAAGAACATACTATTTCTGTGGATTATGAATTTCTGCCTCATGAAATGATGATTGTTCAATATTCTTATAACACCTTCAAAGGTGGCCATTAAGATTTCAATATATTTATATATGATATATAATATGTTTATTTTTTTCTTAAACTTCTGTATTTATCATTTATGGAATACCTTTATGGCTTCCATTATGGGTATATGTGATATCTTCATTTTAGGAAGTGCGGACTATCGCCCCCTCAAAGTGATTTGATTCGTTAATGCCATATTTGAGACGTATAAAGAATAGAATTAATGATATTATTTATGATATTATACTGGAATTATAATATGAATTTATATCATTATTATTCCATTCCATAAAATATGAAATAGAAATGAAAGTATCATTCATGCGTATGTACGGTTTACCGTCTCCATCAACGGTGGATTTCATTTCTTACCTCTAAATGTTATGTAATATTATAAATGCATGAATATACTGGATATTGATAAAACACTATTTTGTTGAATATTTTATTGATAATAAATGATATATTTTCCTCAAATTGTTTTAAATATGTTTATTTATAAAATATTTGGAATTTGATCATTCATTTGAAAAGTTAGTGAAAATTCCAGTTTTACCCTTTATAGTGTACTGTACTATTTCGAAAATTAATATTTTTATATTTATTATTTGAATTTTATATTTTGTGACAGTTTTCCTAACTTAATATTACACAAAGTTCATTCAGGACAATAGAGCTAACGAGTGCATTTTGATGGATTAAATGGGACATTAATCCAATGGTGGGCGAGACTCGGCAGAATGGACATGGGTTATCTATTTGGGCCATATCTTCTTCTTCCTAGATTTTATTGAGCCCAAATACTGAGGAATGTTCTGGGACATGATTTGGAACACATAATCCTTCTGGAAGGCCTGTCAATTCACGAGTTTTGGAGGTCAACTAACCGGTGAAACTTGGAATAAAATATTTGTCTGAGTTTTTCATTTAACACTTAAAAAGTTATGTAACCCTAGCCCTCACAAACTCTATTTAAAGGGGGTTTTAACTCTTTTGGGGGGATGGTAGAGGATTTGTAAAGGTGTGTCCGAAAGGTTGTCTCTTGGGGGACCCTCACAACTCGTCGAAGAAGTAAGCCTTTGTGCAAACCTCTCTTCCAAAAAGACTCTCCTCTCCCACCTCTTCTTTGTATTTCTTTAATTTCATGTTTGTTTCTTGAATTTTTATTTAAATAATCTTATGTGTTCTTCCCCCTTCTTATTCTATTAATCTTCTTAATTGGGTTAGAATCAATAGTGGAGACAATATTGGGTTCTACCCTTTCAATCCTTTGCTTATGCAAAACATCACCACGATGACTACACAGCCCATGGAAGAGTAGGTCTTTTTAGTAATCGATCGAACTCTATCCTTCTTCATTTAATTATTTTTCATAATTTAGCTACTATAATTCACATAATATGATCCATGAATTGTGTTTTTAAATTGTACAAAACTAAGAAAGAAATTGAACAAAAAACACAAAACACGCGAGGTCGGGAATTGTGTAAATTGTGAGAGCACGATCTTAATCGGTAATACAAGACCATACGGGATAAATTTATATAGTTAAAATATAATACCTAAACACATATCATCCTCATTTCCAGAAAGGATGTGTGATCTAATTAACCACTGACCATTTCTAACCTTATAACAACAATCAAAGCAGGGTGTTGCGATTGCGTGTTCGGAAGCTAGCCTAGGGTTTAAGTAATTTCATCTTTGCGGTTAAGTTAACTCTCGTAGGGTTCGAGGGATAACAAATTAGGGGATAATAATGAAGTGGATATTTATTTAAATGATAATGATTAATAAGTGAATGAATAGGTAGAGTATGATAGATTACACCTTATAAAATATTTTCTAAAAAATAACTTTTTGTTGTGTCATTTTAATCGAACTTCATTTCAAAACTAAAAACAAAAGAATCAAATATTCTTCTAGAAAACTTCTTCGAGATCCATAAACAATAACCAACCCCCATCCTTTTAGGTAGTGTTTTTATTCGCTTTTATTTTATTTTTATAAAACCTTTAAAAAGTTGATTTAAATCTACTTCATCATTTGAGAGACAACCTTGGGTAGCCACTCTGCTACACCTAAGTACCCCAAAATCACATTAATCATTTGAGGGTGCCCACGAAAGCACTCTTTCTTAATTGGATCCGTTTCTGGGGAGGCAAGTAATTTATTCAACCATTTAGAGGTATTTATTTTATTTTTCATTTTATTATTTTTTTCACCTCTCTCTTTCATCTTTCCCCTTTCTTAAGTTTTCATTTTTTTTATCCTCTTCTTTTCTTTTTGGACCATCAACTCAACTTTTCATTTTTATTTTACTATGGTCCACTCACTTTCTTTTCATTTTAATTTGATTTATGACATTAAATAATCCTTAATATTTCTTAGATCTTGACCCTGAGATTGAATGTAGCCTTAGGGCTCAAATCAGACATCCTCACTCTACAAGAAGTTTCAATATTCAACCAGTTGATGAATTCCTCTCTTTTGGAAACCTTGAAATTGGAAGAAATTCAATTTCAAACATAAAACAATAACCAATGGCCAAAAATAATAACAATTCACTTAATAGAACCATTTGAGAATTGGATGCACCAGATATTAACTATTAACCAAATTGTATTGCATACCCGAACCTCGAATCGGACATTGAATTGTAATTTGGATTTATTCACCTTCTTCCAAAGTTTCATGGCTTATCTGGTGAGGATCCCAAAAAACACCCTAAGGAATTTAATGTAGATTTGTCAACCTTAAAACTAAGATATGTTTCTGAGGATCAAATCAAATTAAGAGTATTCTAATTATCACATGATGGAGCTGCAATGGATTGGATGTACTATTTACAACCCGAAGATGTAACATGTTGGAATGATTTGAAATGTCTTTTCTGGCAGAGATTTTTTCTATCATCAAGGACAACTTCTATTCGTAAGGAGATCTCAGGGATCAAGCAATCACAAGGGGAATCAATGTATGAGTAATGGGAGTGATTTAAGAAGTTGTGTGCAAGCTGGCCACATCACCAAATCAATGAGCAACTACTCATCCAGTACATCTATGAAGGACTCACACCTATGGAGAGAAGCATGGTAGATGCTATAGCAGGAGGGGCAGTGGTGGACAAGACATCAGCAGCCACACGTGCATTGATCGACAAGATGGCACAAAACTCCCAACAATATGGAGATCGAGATACACCACATGTTAGGGGAGTACATCAGGTAAGTCCTTCTTCTCTTGAAAGTCATTTGATTGATACCATGTTGGAAGAATTGACCACTATGGTGAGGTAGATTAAATTGGCTCAAAAGACATCCCAACCCCCTCCATCAAGGCCTTGTGGCATTTGCACTGAGACAAGCCACCCAACTGACTATTTCCCATAACTACAAGAGACAGAGGATTGCGTAGCAGTATTCCCAGGGAGACCATTTCAGAAACAACAACAACTGTATCCCCAAAACAAGTTTGATTCATTTTCCCAAACATTCAACCAAGGGTGGAAAGATCAACCGGACATGAGGTATGGCTCTGGAAAACAACAAAGGCCACCCTTTCAGCAAAACATCCAGCAGCCTCCGCCTTACCAGTAGGGTTTCCAATAACCCTAAAGAAGATGTGATTCCAAAGCATCAACAAGCCAACAAAAAAGGAATCCCCCACCAAAGGTAGATTCTAATACTGATGATCTTTTGAGGAAAATTGTTCTTAAAGAATAGAATGAGCTGAAGAGTCAAAGTTCGGAGCTGAGGGAGTTGAAGACTCAAATGATCTAGATTGCCACCGCCCTCCATGAGCTTGAAAGTAAGAATCTCGGAAATATACCTTCCCAACCCACTCCAAATCCAAAGGGGAATGTTAGTGCCATCACATTGATAAGTGGTAAGTAAATGAACAATACATCTGTACTTACCATTCCACCGAGATTCTCCTCTACTACAGAGAATCCGAATTCCATACCAACTGATGAGAAATCCAATGAGAAAGATAATGGTAAGAAAAATATTGATGATGATCCTCCTAAACCCCTTCATTTTCCAAACAAGGTTGTTCAAACCAAGAAGATGGCTGAAGAAGCAATGAAAAAGGAGGTTTTGGACACATTCAAGCATGTGGAGATCAACATTCCTCTACTTGAACCAATTAAGAAAATCCCAAGGTATGCCAAATTCTTAAAATAACTCTGCACCAATCGAAGAGGGCTAAAGGGAAATGAGAGGATCAACCTTGTAAGGAATGTCTCAGCACTCATTACACCAACTCTAGCAATGCCAACAAAGTGAAAGGATCGTAGGATATTCAGCATCCCATGTACTATAGTGGAGTTTCACTTCTCTAATGCTCTTTGTGATTTATGAGCTTCAATATATATGATGCCTCACTATGTATTCACTTCCTTATATGTTGGTGACTTGAAGCCAACAATAGTAGTGGTGAAGTTGGCAAAAAGAGCTACAACATATCCAGCGGGAGTCCTTGAGGATGCACTTGTCTGGGTAGGAGACAAGATCTTTCCAGTAGACTTCTATGTTCTCCAAATGGAGGATGATCAGGTAAGTTCTCGTTATCCCATAATCTTATGTAGACCCTTCCTCAAAACTGCATAAACTATCATAAATGTCAATGAGGGTACACTTTCCATGGATTTTTGAGATGAAGTTGTTATATTTAATGTTATGGATTCCATGATGTACCCCGTAGAGGATCACTCTGCATTTGTTATCTCCCATTTTGAACCACCAAATAAAAACTCAATGGAATTTTATTGTCCTATTCTTAGAGAGATTATGATTATTAGTTCGATTTTGATGTCTAAGAGCACTTCTAAACATGTTTCTGATACACAATACTCTATTGGATTTGATTTTGATGTGGATTCATATTCTGATTTTGATCATGTTCACTCTGATTATGACATGGCTATTGAGTATGCTGATGGATTTGATTCTTTATTCTCTAATTTTGATGATGTCTATTTTGATACTAATGCTCTTTGTGCCCATATTTCAGTTCCTTCAATGTCTCCATCCATACTGTACCCTCCTTCATCATAACTCAATCCATTGCCACCAAATCTGAAATACTCATACTTTATGAGTGGTGAGAGATTACCTATAATCATTTCTAACAATCTCCCTTTTGAACATGAAGAAAAGCTTTTGAATATTTTGAGGGAGAAAATCAGGGAAATTAGGTGGACCTTTGCTAACATATCAGGCATTACCCCCTCCATTTGCATGCATAGGATTCTCTTGGAGTATGGGGCTAAACCGGCGAGACAACCACAAAGGAGACTCAATCCCACCCTCCTGGAAGTTGTTAAAAAAGAAGTTGAGAAATCGATTGAGGCATGTATAATCTTTCCCATTTCAGATTCTTAGTGGGTATGTTCTATTCAGGTTGTGCCTAAGAAGAGTGGTGTTACAGTTGTTAAAAATGATAAAGATGAGTTATCTCCAATGAGGGTGCAAAACTGTTGGCGTGTGTTTACTGATTATAGGAAACTAAATCAGCCCACTCGCAAGGACCATTTCCCCCTCCCATTTATTGATCAAATGCTTGAGAGACTAGCTGGGAAAATGCACAATTTTTTCTTGGACGGATTTTCTGGATATTTTCATGTTCTTATATCTTCAGAGGATCAGGAGAAGACTACATTCACCTGTCCCTTTGGCACATTTGCCTACAGCAGGATACCATTTGGACTTTCCAACGCCCCAGGTACCTTCCAGAGATGGATGATGAGTATTTTTTCTGATTTTATTGGGACTTGCATGAAGGTATTTATGGATTATTTTACAGTGTATGGATCCTCATTTGATGAATTTCTAAAGAGTTTGGGAAAGGTATTGAATCGTTGTATTGAGAAGAATCTAGTCATGAACTTGGAAAAGTGTCATTTCATGGTAGATAATGGTATTTTCTTAGGGCATGTAGTGTCAAAATATGGGATAGAGGTTGATAGATCTAATATGGACATTATTTGATCCTTACCATATCCTTTATGTCTGCATGATGTTCGATCTTTCCTAGTTCATGAAGGATTTTATCGACGCTTCATCAAAGATTTTAGTTATATTGCTCTTCCTATGTCACTATTACTCCAAAAGGATTCTGATATTGTGTTTTATGATTCTTGCAGGACTTCCTTTTATGAGATAATGAAGTGTCTGACCACTCCACTGATCATACAACCCCCACGGTGGGAGATTCGTTTTGAGCTTATGTGTGACACCTCCAACTTCGCGGTTGGAGATGTCTTACCTCAGAGTGTGGAGGGACGTTCACATGTGATTTCATATGCATCGAGGACATTGGATTCTTCCCAATAAAACTAAACCACAATATAAAAAGAGTTTCTTATTGTTATAATTTCTTTAGATAAATTTTGTTCGTATTTATTGGGCTCTAAAGTAGTTGTTTTTTCTGACCATGCAGCTTTGAGGTACCTCCTGAAGAAGCCAGATGCAAAGTCACGACTTATCCATTGGATGCTCCCTCTTCAAGAGTTTGACCTTGATATAAAGGACATGAAGGGGTCAGAAAATTTGGTGTCAGACCACATGAGTAGGCTTACTCACACACTAGAGGATGACACCTTGGACTAGGTACCACTTCAAGACACTTTTCATAATGATCATCTTTATTCCATCTCAGGTACGCATCATTGGTATGCTGATTTAGTGAACTACCTTGTTGCCTCTGAAATCCCTGAAAATATAAAGAAACATCAAGTCCAAAAATTAAAAAGTTAGTCTAGGTTTTATGTGTTGGATGATCATTACCTCTGGCGCATGCGTAGTGACCAAGTCATTAGGAGGTGTGTTCCCGATCATGAGTTTGAGTCTGTTTTGCATTTCTGTCATACACTTGCTTGTGGTGGACACATTGGACCCCAACGGACAGCTAGGAAAGTTTTGGACTCTGGATTTTATTGGCCTAGCATATTCCATGATGCCCATGTGTTTTTTAAGTCATACTATCATTGCCAACACAATGGGAACATTTCTAGGAGACATGAGATGCCCTAATAACCCATACTATTCTATGAGATTTTTTATGTATGGGGAAATGATTTTATGGGTCCTTTTCCTAGTTCATTTGGATTTTTATATATTTTGTTTGATTTTGTTTATGTGAGTAAATGGGTGGAGGCCAAGGCCACCAGGACTGACGATTCCCATGTTGTAGTGGATTTTGTCAACGCATAAATTTTCTGCAGGTTTAGAGTACCAAAGGCCATCATCAGTGACCAAGGGACACACTTTTGCAATAGGAATTTTTCTTCCCTCCTTCAAAATTATGGGGTGAAACACAAAACATCAACACCATACCACCACCAAACAAACGGCCATGCTGATGTTTCAAATCGTGATTTGAAACAAGTTTTGGATAAAACATGTGCAGCCAAATAGGAAGGATTGGAGAAAGTGCTTGGATTATGCATTGTGGGATTATAAGACAGCATACAAGACCCCCATTAGTATTTCCCCATTTCAAATTGTTTTTGTGAAAGCGTGTCATCTCCCAGTGGAATTTGAGAATCGGGCTTATTGGGATTAAAAGAAATGCAACATGGATTTGGCCCAAGCTGGAATCCAAAAGAAGCTTCAAATTCAAGAGAATGAGGAGATTTGACTGTCATCTTTTGAGAACTAAATTCTATACAAGGAAAGATAAAAAGAATCTCATGACAAAATTATCCAACAAAGGGAGTTTCATGTTGGAGATAAAGTCTTTCTCTATAGTTCACGACTGAAGCTGATGTATGGTAAGTTTTGTTCCAGATGGTTAGGTCCTTATATTGTGTATAGTGTTTTTCCTTATGGTGTAGTGGAGGTCACACAAGAGGACACTAGAATGAGCATTACAGTCAATGGGAATCATTTGAATAGATTCATTGAGGGACTTCCTACTGATGCAATGGATTTTATCACACTGCATGGACCTATCATCACTTGAGCACATCAGGCTGTTCCTAACCCTTTCACTTTTATATTATTTTTTCATATTTAAAAATTTTGCATTTCATTATCTCATGGGTTCACATTGAGGAAAATGGAATATTTTATGTGTGTGGGAGGGAACCTTTTAGTTTATTAGTTTCAATTGTCTTCTTGTTTAAAAAAAACCAAAAAAAATTGTGTTTTTTTTCAAATTTTGTGTGTTTAATTTTCAATTTTCCTTGTGTTTTTGAAATTTTTGAACTGAAAGGATTCTCATAACAATTTTTAAATGCATATCAATGATTCAAATAATTTATACAATGAAACTGATCTTAAATTAATGCAGCAATGACTTTTTTTCAAGTTCAAATATTTAGTAATTTCATGAAAATTACATTGAATTTTGAATCCCATGCCACATCTCACTATCTTTATATTTGATACCACTCTCCTGTGAGGATTCTAAATAATTATTTTCATATTCATTACATTCTCCTCACTTCTTGAGAGAACCAAACCGTGCATGATTTAACCAGAATTTGATTTATTTCTGTCAAAACTTGAGGTTTTGAGGTACTTATGTTTAAATGATTGAGGCATTTGTTTGGTACAAAAGCCCCTATTTCAAAGAAATCCTTTTTATAATGGCCTAAATTGAATATTTAATCCTTTTATCCCTTATAATCCATGCACAACCTATTAGGTTAGCCACATTACAAGCCAATTTTCCCTATCCAACCAACTCTTGAAGTGAAATTGCACAATCTAGTTGAGCTTATGTGTGGGAGAAGCTGTCTTGTGTTGTGCTACCACATTCTTTGATAATTTGGGTGGAAACTTAAATTCTGATGAGATTTGTTTGATGATGAAGAAAATAATTATATTGAAAGTTGTTCCTTTTCTGGAGCTTTCATGAAAAGTGAAGATGTTCCTTTTCTGGAGCTTCTAATTGAGGTGGAAAGTTGTGCCAATCTAGAGCTTTCATGAAAATCATGTTTGAGAAGATTGATAATTTTTTATACTAAAATGAAGAATGGTGTAAACGTTTCATGACTTTTCATGATTATGGAGATAAATTGATACTATGGGGATTTAGAAGAAGACCATATTTAAGTGAAAATTAGATTAATGCAATTTTGCTTCAAAAAGAGTCAATCCCTCCTCATTCAGCCTCAGAATTTTTCACATCTAAATCCTACCAACTGAAAGCCACAGAACAACCCTGAAAAGTCCTCATGATAAAAATATGTTCTTGACTCACATTGGGTGGTGATGTAGAAATATATGAAGCCTATGGTGACCCTTGTATGAGTTTGGATGAGAAAGACATTGCAAAAAAATTGATATTTGAGTGATGATAGAAAATTCAAGCGAGGTAAGTGTTTTTTGAATGGGAGGATAAATGAAGTGGAAATATATTTAATGATATTAATAATGAACTTTAAATAAGGTTTTTTATGAGGCATGATATCTTTTAATTATTAATGTGGAATTGATGGATCCCAATGATATGTGTTTTAAAATTGGTTTTGATTTGATGTTGATGTTTACTTGACACGAGGTTTTGCCCGGTAGTGCAAAAGGTTAAGTGTGGGGGAGTTGATAAAACACTATTTTGTTGAATATTTTATTGATAATAAATGATATAATTTCCTCACATTGTGTTAAATATGTTTATTTATAAAATATTTGGGATTTGATCATTTATTTGAAAATTTGGTGAAACTTCCAGTTTTACCGTTTATAGTGCACTGTAGTATTTCGAATATAAATATTTTTATATTAATTATTTGAATTTGAAATTTTGTAACAGTGTACATAAATTAATGTTATACAACATTTATTCAAGAAACTAGATAAATTCACTTTAAAGGGATTTTTAACTATTTGGGAGGAATGATCGACGCTTAGGGAGGGTTTGGACGAAAGGGTGTCTCTTGGGAGCCGCTCACAACTCTTGGATGAAGTAAGCCTTTGTGCAAACCTCTCTTCCAAAAATTCTCTCCTCTCCCACCTCTTGTTTGTATTTATTTTATTTCATGTTTGATTCATGAATTTTTCTTCCAATAATCTTCTCTGTTCTTCCCTCTTCATCTTCTCTTAATCTTCTTAATTGGGTTGGAATCAATAGTGGAGACAATATTGGGTTCTACCCTTTCAATCCTTTGCTTATGCAAAACGTCTCCACGATGACTACACCACATATGGAAGAGTAGTTCTTTTTAGTAATCGATCGACCTCTATACTTCTTCATTTAATTATTTTGAATCATTGAGCTACTGTAATTCACTTAATATGATCCATGGATTGTATTTTAAAATTGTAAGAAACTAAGAAAGCAATTGAACAATTAACACAAAACACGCAAGGTCGGGAATTGTGTAAATTGTGAGAGTGCAATCTTAATCGGTAATACAAGACCATACGGGATAAATTTGTAGAGTTAAAATATAATCCCTAAACACAATTAGTCCTCATTTCCAGATTGGATATGTGCTCTAATTAACCACATACCATAAGATAACCTTAGAACAATAATCAAAGCAGGGTGATGCTATTGCGTGTTCTGAAGCTAGCCTAGGGTTTAAGTAATTTCATCATTGTGTTTAAGTTAACTCTCATAGGGTTCTAGGGATAATAAATTAGGGGATCATAATTATGTGGATATTGATTTAAATGAAAATTATTAATAAGTTAATGAAGAGGTAGAGTTATATTGATTACACCGTTTAAAATATTTTCTAAAAAAACACCTTTTTGTTGTGTCATTTTAATTGAACATCATTTCAAAACTAAAAACAAAAAAATACAATCTTCTTCCAGAAAACTTCATCTAGATTCCTAAACTATAACCAACCCCCATCCTTTCATGTAGTGTTTTTATTCTCTTTTATTCTATATTTATAATACCTTTAAAATGTTGTTTTAAATCTACTTCCTCCTTGGAGAGACGACCTTGGTCAGCCACTCTGCTGCACCTAAGTACCCCAAAATCACATTAATCATTTGAGGGTGCCCACGATAGTACTATTTCAGATATATATTACATATATGATATCTACATCGTGAATATAATTCTAGACATAATGGATATTTTACCACATGAACATCTTGTAATTATAAAGAGTTTATTTTTGACTCAAGTACCAATGATCAAAAAAACGAAAATTATTAACATAAATAATTAAATAGTGTTCATAACATGGTAATAAGTTATATAAAAGGATTAGTGAACTAGAAAAAGTATCTTAAGCAAGTAGAAATTAACTCATTTTTATAATTCAGGATGTTAAATAATGATCGAGTCAAGTCGGACCCGAGGTAAGGGACTTCGTCTCAATATCCTTTCATGGAGGAATATTTTGTTTTATACATAAATTTTTTTATATAGTGTATAAACCCCTTTTTCTTTTATGTTTATTCAAAAGGAATCTTTTTTATATGAATCATTTACTAAACAACAAAAGGGAATGTTTGTTTTGTCATACGTATGTGGCGACAACGACTTCTCCACTACCATGACAATTATTTGAGTTTCGGCTTCTTCTACAAGCGATAGCTTTTTTTTAAATGGAAATTAAATACCATGTTTTACATTTAATTTATTTTGGTATTGAAATGGTTTTGATTATTGTTTTATTATATCGATGGGTTATTGATATCTTGTGATTGAAATGTGGATATGTTATGTTTCCTTCATGCATGTTTTATGTGATACGTTTATGTTATGGTTTTTGGGCATTGTTATGAAGACGCGTGGTTCCATGATAAACTAAGGGCGGGTGAGCCTGATATAGCTCTCTAATTCATTGGGTAATGTGAAGGGGTTAAATGTTCTGGTTTCTCCAAATAGATTTAGGGAATATACTATGATGGGTATTCCAAACGTAACCATGAGGGTTAATCCCTATGAAATAATTTTATGAATGATTCAAGTTAACTTTATGTCTTGTGATTTCAATAATTTATTCATTATTTGATAAGGTATGCTTATGTTTTATGAGTAACATATGATTTCATACATGGACTAACGAATTAATTTCGTACTTTTATATCCCTTACTGAGCTTTTTAGGCTCATCATAAGTTCTTGAAATCTTTTTCACAGGTCAAGGGAAAGGTACATGATGTGATGATAGGGTCAAGTATGTGTCATGAAAGAATCCATGTTTTGTATTAAATATGTTTCTGTTGATGGGAAAAAAGAATACTATCTTTTATGTGACCACTTTGTTTAAAAGTGGAATTTAATGCATGATTTATGATCTAATTCTCTAAAACTCTAAACCTGAAAAGATCCTCAATGTGTAATCTTATAATAACACAATATTAAGTAATGTTTAAGGCTTGGGCTGTATATTTTGTATTAGAGGTTGGTTTAGATAACTTTAAGAGTTAGAAATCTATTAAATTATTATCCAAAATTATTTTTTTTATGTTCAAATTGAAATGATATAGAATTTGAAGATTACCATGTTGCTTCATCTAAGACATGTTTGTTCAGAATGGTTTTCAACCGATGAAATAGGGAAGTAGTGCTAGAATGGAATACAGAAGGAAATGACCTTCCAAATCAGCATCTTGAGATGGTCGGAATTGGAACTGAAAAGTTTTTTGCAGTAATGGTGCAATTGACTCAAGCGATAAATGGTGGTGGTATCCATGTATGAGATCAGCCAGATCAACCGCAGAGAATCATGTCAGTGGTGGAACATTTCATGAGGCAACATCCCCCATCATTCAGAGGATCATCTGAACCTGTTCTAGCTAAAGGGTGGATTAAAGCACTGGAGAATATTTTTGAAGTCATGGGGTGTTATTAGAATCAAAAGTTTAGTCTTTCAATTTACCGTTTGGTGGGTGAAGCAGAACAGTGGTGGTCGATGGTTAAAAATATCAGGGCCGCTGATGAGATTGATGCTCTCGACTGGGATGAATTCAAAGGTATGTTTCTTGAGAAGTATTTTCCTAATGTTGTTCAACATAGGATGGAAAACCAATTCCTGGAATTGAGGCAAGAAGAAGACACATTGGCTTCCTATGAAGAAATTTTCACTCGATTGGCAAGGTATGCTCTAAATTTTATCTGAGACCTTGATAGTAAAATCAATCGATTTTAATCAAGATTAAAGCCAAAATATCTAAGGGAATTAGCTTCTTCATGAATTCAAAAGTTATGAAATGCTTGTTTGATGTGCTGAGAAGGTGGAAATGGAGTTTACTGATGATCAAGTGTCCTATAAAAACCAGCAGAAGAAGAGACCGAGGTGGCAGGAGAAAGGAAAAAATTCTTCAAAAAGGTATGATGGTAAGAAAACTATGTTTCCAGTTTGTGATAAGTGTGGTAAAAGGAAATCTGGGGAATGTCTTCTAAATTCTATAAATTTCTACTAATGCGGTATGATGGGACATAATGATCGTGATTGCACTGAAAAATATAAGGGTGATTGTAAGACCAAATTTTATTTACAGTTAGTGAAATGTTTTAACTGCAATGAGATGGGTCACTATGCAAATTAGTGTCCGACAAAAAGCTCGAGTGATGGGAAGTAGTTAGACTACAAGCAGAAAAGGGTGGTGAAATCCTTTTCAAATACTTCAGCAGATGTCGGGCCATCAAATGAAGTTGTATAATGTATTTTGTTTTTTTTCAGATTATGCCAAGGTGTTGTTTGATTCAGGGTCTACACATTATTTCATCTCTGAAAACTTTTCTAGAAAAATGGGTATTCCATCTCAAGAAATGACTCCAAAAATTATGGTAAAAACACCTGGGGGAAATGTTGTGGCAAAAATAATTTATAAAAATCTTCCTATCCTTTTCTGTGGAAAGATCCTACTTGCAAACCTTATTGTTTTACCTCTAGAAGAGTTTGATGTTATCCTGGGTATGGATTGGCTCTCTATTTACTATGATAAGATTGACTGTAGAGCTAAAGAAGTTTCATTTCAGAAAGACTTTCATTTTGTGTACAAGAATGAACCCTTACTATTGATAACATATCAAGAGGCCGAGAAACTTTTAAAAGATGGAAATGATTTCTACCTTGCACATATTGTTGAAAATAAGAGAACTGTTCAGATTAATGATGTGCCAGTGGTAAATGAGTATCCTGATGTTTTTCTAGATGAGTTGCCTGGAATAATACCGTATTGGGAAGTTGAATTTACTGTTGACTTAGTTCTTGATGCTAAGCCAATTTCAAAACCCCCTTATCAAATGGCTCAAACTGAACTTTTAGTGTTGAAGAAGAAATTGCAAGATTTATTAGATAAATGTTTAATTCGACCTAGCACATCACCATGGGGTGATCTATTTTATTTGTTAAAAATTAATATGGATCAATGAGACTTTGCATTGATTATAGAGCCTTGAATAACATCAATGTTAATAACAAATATCATTTGCCTCATATCGATGATTTGTTTGATCAGCTCCAGGGAGCTCAGTATTTTTCAAAGATTGACCTGAGATAGGGGTACCATCAGTTGAAGGTAAAGGAAGCAGATATTCTGAAGACCATGTTTCGTACAAGATATTGCCATTATTAATTTATAGTAATGCCTTTTGGTCGAACCAATGCACATGCTATATTCATGGACCTTATGAATAGAATTTTCCATGAGTTCTTGGATAAGTTTGCGGATCTTTTCATTGATGATATTTTATGTTTTCTAAAATTAAAGATGAGCATGAAAGACATTTAATGGTTATTTTGAAAACCGTAAAAGAAAAGAAAGTGTATGGTAAATTCAGAAAGTGTGAGTTTTGGTTGCAACAAATATCTTTCCTTGGTCACATTGTTTCTAAAGATGGGATAACTAATGATCCTGTAAAAACAAAGGTTGTTGAAGAATGGCCTAAACCAATAAATGTAACTGAGATTCTGTCCTGACCCATCCTCGGGGCCCGTGCCGTGACTACCCCAAGCCCTCCTTCCATAGGCCAGGGGCTGGCGACTAGCACCAAGGCGTAATTCCCGGTAAAAAGGGAAGGCATTTCCTTTAAAAAGTAAACAAGCACCATAGAGTAATAAAGCAGAAAAGTAAACACTAAGTAAAAACAAAGTGTAACTGAAAGTGCGGAAAAGTAATGGGCCAGTGTACAAACCCAAACTGAAAGTAAAGTACAACTCGAAAGGGAAAACAGAAACTGTAAAGTAAAAGCCGCTGCAACGAGCTGTCCACTGAAGATCCCACCTGAAGGGTGGGTACAGATAGCTCCACTGCTCCTCGGGTCCTGCCGTTCGCTCTGAGTACGTCCCGCCCAGTGGTCCACCTCCAGGTACCGTCCTGCTCTGCACGCCTCAACCACGATCAACGATGTCCGTCGTCTGCAACCAACACATCGTAGTGCGGGCATAGCCCATGCAGGGGTGAGTATAATCTACTCAGTAGGGACCCCGAGACCCCCGAAGGTCTCCCCAAATCCACAAAGGATAACCACAAAGGAAAATATACAATCACGAAGTAATAACCGACACTGCTTAGGTATATGCCCATACATATATCTAAGTCATCATTTCAATATGATCCAACCTCCGAGCCCAAGTACAACTCAGTCCACATAGGAAAGTATACGTATTCCACATAGGAAGGCAAAACGAAATCCACTCAGGATAGCACAACACAATCCACACAGGAAAGCAACAGGATTCAGCTCACACAGGTATACTTTATCAAAGGACGATAAATATGATCTCTGATCCATCTAAGTCGTCGGACCCACGAAGGATCGATAGGTAACTAACCCCCGCAAAGACCCACACAGGATCGGGCCCACACAGGACCTGTAGGCGCTGGTTCACACTGGACTGCTAAGCGCAATGACCCACACAGGATCGGACCCACATAGGATTGGGCCCATACAGGACCTGTAGCACTGATTCATGTAGGATCGCTGAGTGTTGTAGTCGTCATCGTCGAATCCACCAAGGATCTCTGTACTGTCGTCATCGCAGTCACAGTAGCAGTAGCAGTAGGAGTCACAGTCGCAGTAGCAGTAGCAGTAGCAGTCACAGTCACAGTAGCAGTAGCAGTAGCAGTCACAGTCGTAGTAGCAGTAGCAGTAGCAGTCGCAGTCGCAGCCAGCTCTAGGGTTCCCGCACACAGCAAGCTCATTCGGGAGGGTCTGATCCACGAGCTGAGAGGCTGATACATCAACTGTCGCATAGTCTAGTGTTGATGTATCCAAAAGTTCCGTATCGTCAACAGGAACTCAACGCAACAGACGGCGCGTCAATCGGATGCCCGTTCTGAGAGTTATTGGCTTTTTCGTCCGAGGGGCCCGGTTGGTTTTTAAGGAAAACCCAACCCGACCATACTCCACCTGCGTCCAATCCTCAGGCGGAGTAAGCCAAAATATCTGTCTCACTAAGAGGAACATAACAAAGCTGACGGCACGTCATTCGGACGTCCGTAGCTCAAGGTATGAGCGTTTCCGCTCTGAGGTCCCAGTTGGTTTCGTGTACGAACCAACCCGGCCGAACTCAAAGTATTCCGAAACCTTGAGTGCAATATACCGAAACGACTGTCTCGATCCAAGGATCGCATATCTACTGACGGCGCATCGTTTGGAGATCCGTAGCCCATGTTATGGGCATTTGAATCCAAACTGCTCGGTAACGGGGGTTTCGGGCCCGGGCCGCCCCGGCCCGAGACCCCCCGGATGGCCCGAACTGGGTCGACCCGCCCCGTACAGGGTCGACCCGGCCCGGCGCGGTCCGGCCCGGCCCGGCCTAGCGAACCGGCCGGGCGCGCCGGTTCGGCGCAAGGCATCGCGCTGGCCGAGCTTGCTGGAAACGTGGGGGCCGCCTGCCCCCCTTTGTGAAACTGGCCCCCCTCATAATGGGGGGCAAATTAACCGCCCGGGGGAATTTAATTCCCCCGGTTTGCATCACCCCGGCCAGCCCGACCTGGCCGCCCAGCTCTTTCTCAACAGGACCGGCAAGGGCCGGTCCTCTTCCGTCATCCGACACCGGTGGCCCGACTGGCCGCCGGTCATCACGTCCCGCCGCGGCCCGAAACCGGCCGCGGCCTTCGTCGTCCGACGCGGTGCGACGGAACTGCGCCCCTCCGCCGCAGCCCCGCTCCGACCGCAGCGCCTTAGGTTTCCTTTGACGCGGCGCGATGGAGTCGCGTTCATGATAATCTTTCCACGGTGCGGCGCAACGGCGCCGCCCAATATTTGTCGTGTTATTCCCGTGTGGTGCGACGGCACCACGCCATCTCGTTTCATCCGCAAGAAAATATTCAAGAACAAAGGAGGGGGGGTTCAGACATGTTTGTGCGGTCCCCCCCCCTCTCGTTAGACTATAGCACATAATCATTTATCCTCAAGATTGTCATGCAAGAACAAAGAACGTGAATAAATAAATTAAACAACAACAAACCCCTACATCGGTTTCAAGAATGATGATCGTCAACGACCCGCGGAAGACGAGCGTCGCGGTGGTCGGCGTCACGGAAGAAGGAAGTCGATGTCGTGAAGCGAGGATTCAAAGTTCTTTGACAACGATTTCGTCACAGGAAATCGTCGTGGAAGAGATGACGCGGAAGAAGACGTCGTCGGTATCGCGGGTATGACGTCACGGAAGACGGTTCCCGAGAACGTGGTGTTCTTCGTCGATGTCCGAATGTTCTTCGTGTTCTTCGTCAAAGTTTGAAGAAGATGGAGAGAATTCTTCAAACCTCTCAAGGTGGCTATAGAATTCTAACCCAAATAAAATAAGCTATGGACTTATTTTATTTACACAACCAAACCATTTTGAAATTCAAAGGTTTGAAATTAAACAACTCAACCCATTTATTAACCAAATATGTAAAGTTAATTATAGAGGGGTTATTGGGAGTTAAAAAAAAGGTGAAGAGTTATGCTTCGTGTGGGCCCCACCACACTTAATCCTCCCAAGGGAGGTTAAGTGGAGGTGGGTCCCACCTCTAACTCCCTTTGGGAGAAGTTAACCAACAAGTTTAAATAAAATTTTTATACCACAATTTTATTTAACTTATTCTAAATTCCCAAAAACTAAAACTCAACCCGCAATAAACGCAACCTCGGAAAAGGTCTCCTTAAGTGAAAATCAGTGTTGCGAGTTCATCGGTGTGCTCGGAATTTGATTCCGGGCATCGGTTTAAATGTTAGAAATTCCCGCTCGTTCGTTCACTGAATGTACCCGAGCCAAACTTCGGAAATTGATTCTGGGCACTCTGGGCCTCGGAATCATGTGCCGTCAGAAACCGCGTTCTTGTAAAATTCCAAAGAAAATTAAGATAAAAAAAATTCCCTTGAATTTTAAGGGTCTTTAAATTACTCCCACCTCAGGGCTTTACGTCCCCGTAAAGATAAATAAAAAATTAGGGAAACAAATGAGGGTACTGAGCACGCATCTGAGCCACCCGCTCCCATGTGCTCTCCTAGAGGTTCCCGTGCTGCCATCTGATGCGCACAAGAGGAATCGACCGTCCACGTAGGACCAGCTTCTGTAGATCCTCTATCTCCACCAGAACCTCCGTAAAATTTTCCCCATCATCAACTTCAAGCTCCCCATGATCAATGATGTGTCTTGGGTCGTGCACGTATCTCCTCAGCTGAGATACGTGGAAGACGTCGTGCGCCCGGTGCAACTGAGGTGGTAGAGCCAGGCGATAATCCACCTCACCAATCCTGATGAGGACCTGGAAGGGTCCGATGAAGCGCGGAGATAACTTGTCACCCTGGCCAAATCTCTGTATACCACGTTGAGGTGAGACCCACAAGAAGACGTGGTCGCCATCCTCGAACTCTAGTGGCCTCCGCCTCCTGTCAACATATGACATCTGCCAGCTCTGAGCTGTCCTCATCCGCTCCTGGATGACCTGGACCTTCTCTGTCGTGGCCTGGACCATCTCCGGTCCCACAAGTGCTGACTCCCCAGGGCCTGTCCAGCACAAAGGAGATCTACAAGGTCGGCCGTACAACGCCTCGTACGGTGCCATCCGGATGGTGGAGTGGTAGTTGTTGTTGTACGCAAACTCCACCAAGGGTAGGTGGTCCTCCCAGCTACGACCAAAGTCGAGGACACATGCGCGGAGCATGTCCTCGAGAGTCTGAATGGTCCTCTCCGTATAACCATCCGTCTGAGGGTGAAAGGCTGTGCTCAGACGTAGCTGCATCCCAAACGCCTCATGTAACCCCTTCCAAAGCCGGGAAGTAAGGCGAGCATCTTGATCAGAGACGATAGATGAAGGCACACCGTGGAGCCGCACAATCTCCGGAACGTAGAGACGTCTGAAGCTCTCCACTGAGCCCTGCTCTCTGATGGGTATGAAGTGTGCCGACTTGGTGAGTCGGTCAACAATCACCCAAATGGAGTCGTGACCTCTGGAAGTGCGTGGATGTCCAGTCACGATGTCCATAGATATACCATCCCACTTCCACTCCGGAACCTCCAAGGGTTGTACCAAGACTGCTGGTACCTGATGCTCTGCCTTCACCTGCTGGCAGGTGAGGCATCGAGAAACGAACTCTACCACAACCTTCTTCATGCCCGGCCACCAGTGCTGTCATCTAAGATCCTGGTACAACTTCGCCACTCCTGGATGTACCGCCAAAGGAGAAGTGTGAAACTCTCTCAGCACCTCCTCTCGCAAAGCGACTGGTACCATGGTACGTCCTCTAAAAAGGATGTCGTGCTCTACTCCAAGGGAGAAACCATCAGGTGCATGTCCCGATGATATCTATGCACGTCGTGTCTCACAGTCGGCGTCCTCATGTTGTGCCTCTCTGACCTGATACAGTAGTGGAGGGGTGACTGTGAGAGACTGGTGGAAGGCTACTCCATCTCTATCCACGAAGGATATCTACAAAGAGGCTAGCTGCTCCATCGCCTCCTCAAGTAGCTGAATTCCCGTCCTCCTGCTGAGGGCATCGACTACTACGTTCCCCTTCCCAGGAGTATAGACTATCTCAAAGTCATAGTCCTGGAGGAACTCGAGCCATCGCCGCTATCTCAGGTTCAGGTCCTTCTGGGAGAAGATATACTTGAGACTCTGATGATCAGAAAAGACTGTAAAGCGCTCTCCCATCAGGTAGTGTCGCCATGTCTTCAGAGCGAAGACCACTGCTGCTAACTCCAGGTCATGGGTAGCGTAGTTCTTCTCATGCGGCCTCAACTGACGTGATCCATAGGCGATCACTGCCCGCTCCTGCATCAGAACACATCCTAGTCTGGTCCCTGATGCATCGCAGTAGACTACGTATCCTACTCCCTCCTCAGGCAACCTCAAGATAGGTGCGCTGGTCAATCTCTGTCTCAACTCCTGGAAGCTCTGCTGACAACTGTCTGACCACACGAAGGGTTTCCCATTCTTCGTCAAAGCTGTGAGTGGTGCCGAAACTCTAGAGAAGTATAGCACGAATCTCCAATAGTATCCAGCTAGTCCCAAGAAACTCCAAACCTCAGTCACGCTCCTGGGTGGCTCCCAAGCTAGCACTGACTCGATCTTCGCGGGATCCACTGCAACTCCCACCTCAGAGATGATGTGTCCCAAGATGTGGACCTCATGTATCCAGAACTGGCACTTCGAGAGCTTACCATAAAGTTGGTGCTCTCGGAGTGTGTCTAGTACAACTCACAAGTGGTATGCATGCTCCTCCTCAGTCGTGGAGTAAATCAGTATGTCGTCGATGAAGACCACGACAAACCGATCGAGGTATGGCTGAAAGATCCTATTCATGAGGGCCATGAACACTGCTGGAGCATTGGTTATGCCAAAATGCATAACCAAGAACTCATAGTGGCCATACCGACATCTGAAGGCCGTCTTCTGCACGTCCTCGTCTCTGACTCTGAGCTGATGATAGCCTGACCTGAGGTCTTTCTTCGAGAACCACCGTGCTCCCTTGAGCTGATAAAAGAGGTCATAAATCCTCGGTAGTGGATACTTGTTCCTCACTGTCACCTGGTTCAGGCGAAGATAGTCAACAAAAAGTTGCAAGCTCCCATCCGCCTTCTTGGAGAACAATATCGGGGAAGCCCAGGGTGAAACACTGGGTCGGATGAACGCCTTGCCCTGCAAGTCCTCCAACTGTACCTGTAGCTCTCGAAGCTCGGCGGGGGACATCCGATATGCTGGAGTGGATATCAGAGCTGTCCCAGGGTACAGGTCAATATAAAAGTCTACCTCTCTACGAGGAGGTAGCCCTGGAACGTCGTTGGGAAAAACGTCCGTAAACTGATCCACCACTGCAGGAAAACCAGGACTCTGCACGTCAACTGCTCCAAGGATGAGGCTAACCAACTGATGAGTGATGGGATGTCCTCTCCTCCACGGAATTCCATCCTGTGCTGCAAAGGCTCCCTTCTCGCCGGTGAAGGTGAACCTGCTCCCGTCGGTGCGTACACATCGCACCTTGCGCCTAAAACAGTCAATCTGTGCATGGACCGTAGATAGCCAATCCATGCCTAGGATGACGTCGTAAGGCCTCGACGCTGCTACAAGAAGATCTCAGCCGAAGATCTCGCCTCCTAGAGTAAGCTCACACTGCCGGTACCAGTGCATAATCGTCGAGTCTCCTCCCGTAGGAGTCTCTAGCCGTAAGGATCGAGCCAACGGCTCTATCGGAATATCCGAGCTCCGAACAAGGGCAGCGGTTATGAAATAGTGACTCGCTCCTGTGTCTATAAGTTCTGCAGGAAGGGTGGAATAGACACAGATAGTACCTCGAATCATCTCTGGCGCGCCGTGGTTGTAGGCCTCTGCTGCCTGGAGCTGTGCCTGTCTCTGCCCGCCAGCTCCCTGTGGTCGGGGTGGACCTCCTGGTGGTGGTGGTGGAAGAGCCTCAAAGCATCGCCCACCACCTGTTGCTCGGCCAGCTCCTTTTCCTCATCTGCCTCCTCCCTGCGGACCGCCACGGTTGACCCTCTGCCTCTGCCTCAGTGGTCCCTCAACCGTGTGCTGCTCCTCAGCACGGCGGGTCGGGCAGTCACGAGCCATGTGGCCCTGCCCGCCGCACGAGTAGCACTGTCTGCCTCTCAAAATACTGGCTCCACGCTGTGTGCCCCGCACTACTGAGCCTGTGTCCTGAGGTCGTATGCCTGAAGATATGGTCTGCCTGGACCCCTGAGTCATCCGTCGACTGCCTGCTGCAGATTTCTCTGCCACGTGCCGCCCTGCGGTGGGTCTCGGCGCTGGTGTTGACTCAGCAAGGAAGCTCTCGATCAAAAGGGCCCGCTCCAGTACTCCTGTATGAGTCGGTATGCTGAGGGAGATCAACAATGCCCTGATCTCGTGTCTCAAACCCTGGTCGAAGGTCCGGGCCCGGAATAATGGGTCCCATACCATGTCGGTCGAGTAGCGCGAGAGATCGGTAAATCTCGCCGAGTACTGATCGACTGTCATGCTGCCATGCCGCAGCTGAAGAAGCTCCTGGATACGCACCGCACGAAGGGTGGCTGGGACGAACTCCGAGCGGAAGAGGCTCTCAAAGTCTGTCCAAAGTAGAGATGCCTCATCGTGCACCTGGAGCATCAAGCTCCACCATCGTCCTGTTGTTGCGTGTAGTAGGCTCGCAGCAAGGATCCCCATGAGGTCTGCTGGTGTCCTCACTAGCCTAAACACACGTACCACTGCCTCCAGCCAGTCCTCTGCTGCCTAGGGGTCCGTCTCCCCATCGAACCTAGGCGGTCGCTGGTGCTGGAACTCGTGCAGAGCTCCAAGGTGTCGTGCATCGTCAGCGGCTGGTGCTGGAAGCATCGGTGGCTTGGCGGGTAGAGCTACAGCCGGTGCCACTACTGACAAAGGGCCCTGCACCAAGGCCTCGTCGCTCGGTGGGCTGTCGTCACGCTCGACTCTCAGAACCCTAGCTGGCTGCCGTCGTGGGGCCATCTTGAAAAGGAAACAGGTGCGCCACGGTCAGAACAGTATACCTGGTGAGCTGATATATTAAGTAATCACAAAGAAAACTTTGAAACACACACGCAATCAATGTTTTCGTGCATTAAGTCGGAAATCAGAAGTCAGGGTCCTGGTGTACGGATAAGTCGGCCGCCACAGCAACACTGGACTCCCTGGATTGATAACCACACTCAATATGCTAAACATTATTGCTTCATATAGAAAAGATCAAAGTTCGTGGTAGAACCGAACTCCTCTGATACAAATTTATCACGACCCGTCCTCGGGGCCCGTGCCGTGACTACCCCAAGCCCGCCTTCCATAGGCCAGGGGCAGGCGACTAGCACCAAGGCGTAATTCCCTGTAAAAAGGGAAGGCATTGCCTTTGAAAAGTAAACAAGCACCACAGAGTAAGCAAGAAGAAAAGTAAACACTAAGTAAAAACAGAGTATAACTGAAAGTGCGGAAAAGTAATGGGCCAGCGTACAAACCCAAACTGAAAGTAAAGTACAACTCAAAAGGGAAAACAGCAACTGTAAAGTAAAAGCTACTGTAACAAGTAGTCCACTGGAGATCCCACCTGAAGGGTGGGTACAAATAGCTCCACTGCTCCTCGGGTCCCGCCGTCCGCTCCGAGTACGTCCCGCCCAGTGGTCCACCTCCAGGTACCGTCTTGCTCTTCACGCCTCAACCACGATCAACGTTGTCTGTTGTCTGCAACCAACACATCGTAGTGCGGGCATAGCCCGTGCAGGGATGAGTATAATCTACTCAGTAGGGACCTCGAAACCCCCGAAGGTCTCCCCAAATCCACACAGGATAACCACAATGGAAAATATACAATCAAGATGTAATAACCGACACTGCTTAGGTATATGCCCATACATATACCTAAGTCATCATTTCAATACGCTCCAACCTCTGAGCCCAAGTACAACTCATTCCACATAGGAAAGTATACGTATTCCACACAGGAAAGAAAAACGAAATCCACTTAGGATAGCACAACACAATCAACACAGGAAAGAAACAGGATTCAGCTCACACAGGTATACTTCTTCAAAGGATGATAAATATGATCTCTGATCCATCTATGTCGTCGGACCCACGAAGGATCGATAGGTAACTAACCCCCGCAAAGACCCACACAAGATCGGGCCCACACAGGACCTATAGGCGCTGGTTCACACAGGACCGCTGAGCGCAATGACCCACACAGGATCGGACCCACACAGGATCGGGCCCACACAGGACCTGTAGCACTGATCCATGTAGGATCGCTGAGTGCTGTAGTCGTCATCGTCGAATCCACCAAGGATCTCTGTACTATCGTCGTCGCAGTCATAGTAGCAGTAGCAGTAGCAGTCACAGTCGCAGTAGCAGTCACAGTAGCAGTAGCAGTCACAGTCGCAGTAGCAGTAGCAGTAGCAGTCACAGTCGCAGCCAGCTCTAGGGTTCCCGCACACAGCAAGCTCGATCGGGAGGGTCCGCTCCACGAGCCGAGAGGCTGATACATCAACTATCACATAGTCCAGAGATGATGTATCCAAAAGTTCCGTATCGTCAACAGGAACTCAACGCAACAGACGGCGCGTCAATCGGATGCCCGGTCTGAGAGTTATTGGCTTTTTCGTCCCAGGGGCCCGGTTGGTTTTTAAGGCAAAACCAACCCGACCGTACTCCGCCTGCGTCCAAACCTCGGGCGGAGTAAGCCAAAAGATCCGTCTCACTAGGAGGAACACAACAAAGCTGACGACACGTCATTCGGTCGTCCATAGCTCAAGGTATGAGCGTTTCCGCTCCGAGGGCCTGGTTGGTTTCGTGTACGAACCAACCCCACCAAACTCAAAGTATTCCGAAACCTTGATTGCAATACAACAAAACGACCGTCTTGATCCAAGGATCGCATAGCCGCTGGCGGCGCGTCGTTTGGAGATCTGTATCCCATGTTATGGGCATTTGAATCCAAACCGCTCGGTAACGGGGGTTTCGGGCCCGGGCCATCCCGGCCCGAGACCCCCTGGATGGCCCGAACCGGGTCGACCTGCCCCGGACAGGGTCGACCCGGCCCGGCATGGTCCGGCCCGGCCCGGCGCGGCGCGGCCCGGACTGGCCCGGCCCGGCCTCGCCTGGCGAACCGGCCAGGCGCGCCGGTTCGGTGCAAGGAAGCGTGCTGGGCGCGCTGCCAGCTCGGCTGAATGCCGAGCTGGCTGGAAATGGGGGGGCCGCCTACCCCCCTTTGTGAAACCGGCCCCCCTCATAATGGGGGGCCAATTAACCACCCGAGGTAATTTAATTCCCCCAGTTTGCATCACCCCGGCCGGCCCGACCTGGCCGGCCGGCTCTTTCTCAACAGGACCGGCAAGGGTCGGTCCTCTTCCGTCATCTGACACTGATGGCCCGGCTGGCCGCCGGTCATCACGTCCTGCCAGGGCCCGGAACCAGCCGCGGCCTTCGTCGTCCGGCGCGGTGCGACGGCACCGCGCCCCTCCGCCGCGGCCCCACTCCAGCCACGGCGCCTTCGGTTTCCTCCGACGCGGCGCGACGACGTCGCGTTCATGATAATCTTTCCACGGCGCGGCGCGATGGCGCCGCGCAATATTTTCCGTGTGATTCCCGCGTGGTGCGACGGCACCACGCCATCTCGTTTCATCCGCAAGAAAATATTCAAGAACAAAGGAGGGGGGTTCGGACGTGTTTGTGTGGTCTTCCCCCCCCCCCCCCCCTCTCATTAGACGATAGCACCTAATCATTTATCCTCAAGATTGTCATGCTAGAACCAAGAACGAGAATAAATAAATTAAACAACAACAAACCCCTACCTCGGTTTCAAGAACGATGATCATCAACGACCCGCGGAAGACGAGCGTTGCGGTGGTCGGTGTCACAGAAGAAGGATGTCGATGTCATGAGGAGAGGATTCGAAGTTCTTTGATGACGATTTATTCGCGGGAAATCGTCGCGGAAGAGATGACGCGGAAGAAGACGTCGTCGGTATCGCGGGTATGACGTCGCGGAAGACGGTTACCAAGAACGTGGCGTTCTTCGTCGATGTCCGAATGTTCTTCACATTCTTCTTCAAAGTTTGAAGAAGATGGAGAGAATTCTTCAAACCTCTCAAGGTGGCTAGAGAATTCTAACCCAAATAAAATAAGCTAAGGACTTATTTTATTTACACAACCAAACCATTTTGAAATTCAAAGGTTTGATATTAAACAACTCAACCCATTTATTAACCATAGTTGTCAAGTTAATTAAAGAGGGGTTATTGGGAGTTTTAAAAAAAAGAGAAGGTGAAGAGTTATGCTTCGTGTGGGCCCCACCACACTTAATCCCCCCAAGGGAGGTTAAGTGGATGTGGGTCCCACCTCTAACTCCCTTTGGGAGAAGTTAACCAACAAGTTTAAATAAAATTTGTATTCCACAATTTTATTTAACTTATTATAAATTCCCAAAAACTAAAACACAACCCTCAATAAACGCAACCTCGGAAAAGGTCTCCTTAAGAGAAATTCGGTGCTGCGAGTTCATCGGTGTGCTCGGAATTTGATTCTGGGCACCGGTTTAAAAGTTAGAAATTCCCGCTCGTTCGTTCACTGAACGTACCCGAGCCAAACTTCAGAAATTCAATCAGGGCACTCCGGGCCTCGGAATCAGGTGCCGTCAGAAACCGCGTTCTTGTAAAATTCCAAAGAAAATTAAGAAAAAAAAATTCCTTGAATTTTACGTGTCTTTACATATTCGTAGCTACCATGGTTTGGCAGGCTATTGTTGATGGTTTGTTAGAAATTTTTTATGGTTATCTAGTCCAATGACTAAGCTAACTCAGAAGGGTGTTAAGTTTATCTAGACAAAAGAATGTGATGATTTGCTTTGTGAATTTAAAAGAAGATTGGTGAATGCTCCAGTTTTGGCACTACCTTCCAGGAATGGTGAGTTTGTTATCTACAGTGATGCTTCATTGAAAGGACATTGTTGTGTCCCAATGCAGAATGATCAGGTAATTGCTTATGCTTCACGTCAGATGAAAAATGATGAGGTAAATAACCCTACACATGATTTGGAATTATTTTCTATTGTTTTCGCTTTAAAATTTTAGAGGCATCATTTGTATGGAGTAAAGTGTGAAATATCTACCAATCAAAAAAGTTTAAAGTATATATTCACTCAGAAATAATTGAACATGAGACAGAGGAGATGGATAGAATTAATCAAAGATAATGATTGTACAATTCATTACCATCTGGGAAAAGCAAATAGAGTGGCTGATGCTTTGAGTCGAAAAAGTAATGCTTCATTAATGATGTTGAATTTGGAACATGATCCTTTGGTTAAGGATTTGTTGAACTTTGTCATAGAAGTTGTTGGTGTAGGATGTTCTTCTGTTTTGTTTTAGGTATCTGTGAAATCTTCTCTATCAGATAGAATTAATCAAGCACAGAAGTAAGACTGCGAGTTGTAGAAAAAGGTATAGCTGGTTCAAAAGGGTATGTTGCCTGAATTTAACATTGATAATGATTGTGTTTTGAGATTTGGGAAGAGATTTTGTGTGCCTTGTGATTAAAAGTTGAAGAGAGAGTTGTTATGTGAAGCTCATTGTTCTCCGTTTTTAGTTCATCCAGGCAGTACTAAGATGTATAGAGATCTTCGGGAGTATTACTGGTGGGACAAAATAAAAAGATACATTGCTGATTTTACTGTGAATTGTTTGACTTGTCAACAGGTTAAAGAAGATTAGTAGTTACTAAAAGGGATGATTCAACCTTTACCAGTGCCATAGTGGAAATGGGAGAATATATCCATTGACTTCATTGTGAGATTTCCGAAGTCACCTAGAGGTAATAATGCAATCTGGGTTATTGTTGATCACTTGACTAAATCGGCTCATTTCCTTGATATACAAGATACTTTTTCCCTAGATCATCTTTCTCGTTTTTATCATAAAGAGATAATCCAGTTACATGGAGTTCCACTCTCCATTTTATCTGACCGTGATCCCAGTTTCACTTCTAACTTTTGGAAAGGCCTTCAGAAGTCGTTGGGTACAGAATTAAATATTAGTACAGCTTTTCATCCTCAATCAGATGGGCAGTCAGAATGAACAATTCAGACTTTGGAGGATACGCTACATGCTTGTTCGATGGATTATCAGGGAATTTGGGACCAACATCTTTCTTTGGTTGATCTTTCTTATAATAACAATTTTCATTCTAGTATACAGATGGCACCATTGGAGGAATTATATGGGAAGTTTTGTTGAACTCCATCTCTTTGGGATGAAGTATGTGAAAGGAAGTTTGTGGGACCAGAATTGGTAGAAGAGTTGGCAGAAAAATTTCAGCTGATACAAAAACACATGAGAACAGCTCAGAGCAGGCAGAAGAGTTATGCGGACAACAGGAGGAAGGATCTCTCTTTTGCGGTAGGTGATCATGTTTTTCTCAACGTTTCACCATGAAAAAGTGTGATACGATTTGGTAAGAAAGGAAAGATGAGTTGAAGGTTCATTGGACCATATGAAATTCTGGAGAGAGTTGGATCAGTTTAATGCCAAGTGTCTTTACCTCCAAGTTTATCTCAGGTACACAATGTTTTTCATGTTTCAATGTAATGGAAGTAGATTCCAAGTCAATCTCATGTTTTGAGTCCAGAGGTAGTTAAGTTGGAAGATAATCTATCTTATAAGGAACAACTCGTCCATATTCTTGACCACGGGTAGCAAGGGTTTTGGAATAAGGTGATTCATCAAGTAATGGTTTTGTGGAAAAACCACATGAGTGAAGAGGCAAATTGGAAATCTGAAAATGCAATAAGGGATAAATACCCCCACTTATTTGATAAGTAAAAAAATTGTGGGGGAGGAAATTTTCTAAAGGGGGAAGGTTGTAACATACCAAGTAAGTAATAAATAATATATATTCCTGTCTATTTCTATTTATGAATTATATAGTGTTTTAGAGGCATAAAATGAGAATAAATCCAATCTTAAGCATAGAATACACTAATATTTTTAAAAGATTGTTTACTGCCTTTTGATGGAAAACCATTTTTAAATAAAACTTTTGACAATTTTATAAGCCTTATTTTCCAAAATAAACATATTCTTTATGATTGGGACATTGAAATTTACATTGGATAATTTTTTGGTATTTTTTTGACAATGTTCATTTTTTTAATGAATAGTGAAAAATACTACATTTTACATCAAAACTGCTTTTTCATCTAATTTAATTATATGGTTAGATTATTTTTTTAATTGTTATTAAAGTGTAATTGGAATATGTTTTTACCATTTAATCCAATGGGGGTCATTAGGATTAATTTTCCTTTGTAATTGGGCATAAACAAGTGCCAAAATTTTCATAAATATTGTTTCTGAAAAACCCGCTATTTGTTTTGACAACGAGAATTATTTTTAATTTACTTATTTCAATTTCTGTGTTTGGAATTTGGTAAAATGTATTACATATTTGGAATCAGAAGGTTCAAATTATTTATTCAAGACTCCTTTGTTGTTGGACATTATGAATAATAACGACGGTAATTATCTTTAATTATCTTGATTAATTAGTAATCGAGTAGTTAAGGATAATAAAATAAAATCATAATAATAACAAATGACCACAACATGTGTCCTAATTCTACTGGTTGTTTCATGGCTGACAATGGGATGCCTTGTACCAAACTTTTGGACCCCATGGATTCACTTTTGAGAGATAATGACTTTTTATCTTTTTATTTTTAAAGAAGGTTAAATATAACAAAGAATGTATAACCTGAGTAAAACATTTTTAATTTTTCCTAAATAAATTATATATATGACTATAAATAGTAATTGTAAATCTAAAATTATTTCCTACATCATAGTATTTTTTTATAATTTTTACATATTAAATAAATTAAATTATTTATGACATCATGATGAGGCAGTGATTACCTCATTAATGAACGATTTAAATAAAATGTAAAGATAATGTAAAATCTAAGGAATAAACTATTCAAAGACCTATTGAATGAGTATATTTAAAACCCTTATCGCCTTATCCTCAAAATAAATCAATGTGGGACCTTTAAAATCTTAAACTCATTTGAAAATAAAGTAACATTTTATACCTTTCCAAGAGTGCCCCTCCTCTCCTCTTATAAAAGGCCCCCACCCCTACCTCCTTATCCAAAACTCTCAACCAATTGGCTCACCCACGATCTGCTCATTTTATATTCACAAATCTCTCTATTCATCCTATAATCCTTACCTTAGGCATAAAGCTCTTCAAGAAAACCTTTGGGTTCTAACCAAGAGGAGTTACCCGATTTAGAGGTAAAGACTTCTCTAATGTTCTTTTGTTTTATTTTTCTTATCCAACCCCTAAACTCTTTTTATTCATTTATTTTTGTAAAAAAACCAGTATATTTAATATAATAGGATGTTTTTATAAAAATTATTCGAGCTACACTTACACACACCTACATATAATGGTTAAAGAAAATACTGTTTCCGTAGATGGCGAATTTCTGCCTCACGAAATGATGATTGTTCAATATTATTTTAGCACCTTCAAAGGTGGCCATTAAGATGTCACTATATTTATATATGATATATAAAATGTTTATGTTTTCATTAAGATTCTATATTTTTCATTTATGGCATAACTTTATGGCTTTCATTATGGGTATACGTGATATCTTCATTTTAGGAAGTGCGGACTACCGCCCCCTCAATGTTATTTGATTCGTTAATGACATATGTGGGACATATAAAGGAGGGAATTAATTATATTATATATGATATTATAATGGAATTATTATATACCTTTATATAATTATGATTCCATTCCATAAAATACGAAATAGAAATGAAAGTAGCGTCCATTCGTACGTATGGCTCACCGTCTCCATGAACGGTGCATTTCATTTCTTACCTCTAAATGTTATGTAATATTGTAAATGCATGTATACAATATATATATATGAAATATCTGATATCTAAATCATGAATATAATTGCGGATATAATGGATATTTTACCACATGAACAACTTGTAATTATAAAGAGTTTATTTTTGACTCAAGTACCAATGATCAAAAAAACGACCATTATTAACATACATAATTACATAGTGTTCATAACATGGTAATAAGTGATATAAAAGGAATAATGATCTTGAAAAAGTTTTTTAAGAAAGTAAAAATTAACTCAAGTTTATAATTCAGGACGTTAAAGAACAATTGAGTCAAGTCGGACCTGAGGTAAGGGACTTCGTCTCAATCTCTTTTCATTGAGGCATATATTGTTTTATACAAAACCTTTTTTTATACGGTGTATAAACCCCTTTTACATTTACATTTATTCAAAAGGAATATTTTTTATACGAAGCGTTTACTAAATGACAAAAGGGAATGTTTTTTTGTCATACGTATGCGGAGACAATGACTTCTCTGCCGCTGTGACCATTATTTGAGTTTCAGCTTCCTCTATAAGCCATAACATTTTTTAAAATGAAAAATAAATACCATGTTTTACTTTTCTTTTATTTTGGTATTGAAAATGGTTTTGATAATTTTTTGTTTATATCAATGTGTTATTTATATCTTGTGATTGAAATGAGGAAATGTTATGTTTCCTTTATGCATTTTTATGTGATATGATTATGTTATGGTTCTTAAGAATTGTTATGAAGATGGGTGGTTCCGTGATAAACTAAAGGCGGGTGAGCTCTATATAGCTCTCCAATGCATTGGGTAATGTGAAGGGGTTAAACGTTATGGTTTCTACAAAGAGATTCAGGGAATATATTGTGATGGGTATTCCAAATTTAACCATGATGGTTACTCCCTACGTAAGAATGTTATGAATGCCTCAAGTTACCTTTACGTCTTATTATTTCTATGATTTATTCATGGTTTGATGAGGTATGATTATGTTTTATGAGTAATGTATGATTTCATACATTGACTAATGTTTTCATTTCGTAGTTTTATATCCCTTACTGAGCTTTTTATGATCATACCATGTTTTTGAAATGTTTTTCATAGGTCAATGGATAGGTATATGATGTGATGATATGGTCAAGGAAGTGTCATGAAAGAATCCAGGTTTTGTTTTAAATATGTTCTGTTGATGGAAAGAAAAGAATATTATCTTTTATGTAACCACTTTGTTTAAATGTCGATTGTAATGCATGATTTATGATCTAATTCTCTAAAACTCTAAACCTGAAAAGATCCTCAATGTGTAATCTTATAATAACTCAAGATTAAGTAATGTTTAATGCTGGGGCCTTATAAAAGGATTCTAGTAGATCAATTTCAACATGAAAATATCAATCCATTCCTACTCGAAGGTGTTATTCACATTGGATGGATCAATGTTATAATTAAAATTCTATATATATAGAATGTCTAGTTTTAGGGAGAGAAATCCAAATCTCATAGAAATATTTTTGAAGTAATATAAAAGAAACATGATGTAGTATTATCCCCTTCTCATGCTTGTCATCATACATTCCTCAAATCGACATATTTTAGAAATTCTCTTTGCCAGTTCCCCAAATATCTGAAGCCAATATACATTTAGTGTCATCACTCTCGTGGTTATGGAAAATCTAATAGGCTTATATGTTCCTCCACTACCTCTAGAAATGTAAAGATATGCACCATGTGACCCATCACCATTATTGTTCCAAAATAAGGGATGTGATAATTAGATAACGAGATTAAAATGACTTCCTTACCAACATTAATGAAGTTATTCCTCGAGACAAATATATCTAGATTTGTACGAAGGTCATCTAGTTTTGATTTTCTAATAGAAAAGAGTTGGAAAATTCCTTTATTCTCTACCAAATTTTGTCGATTCATTGTCTGGTCATCAATATCTAATTTTTAGGATTATAATTGTATGGGTCATTTTCAATCTCTAGGGTTTCCTGGTGTCCATCCTTTCTTAGATATCATTAAAACCATGACACAATGATGACTCATGATGGGAATAAAATTCATTATTTAAAATAATTGACATATTTCCATGGGTAAATCATCATTGATATCTATAAGGACTTCAATTTCATAGTATAATATATCAATCCTAAAATACATAATCCATGTATACATGATACTTATATTCATTGTGTGAATCCATTTTTTATGATATGATATTTCTAGGAATCCGCCCGTCAAAAATATGGCATTCCATAATCTGCTATGAATTACTATTCACAACATTTATTGGTTTTCATATTTATATCCAGGAACTTAATTTTTTTGAATAAGTTCATTTTCACTATATTGTTTCATTATTTTCTTGGTTTTCATGTTTTACTCATGGTTTTTTCCCATTTCTTATTTAAATAATATCCTCGATGAGTCTATTTTCTATTACAATTTATATTTCATAGAATATTATAACATTTCATGAATGTTGTGTTGATAGAAATTATATTTCATAATATTTTATTTTTTCATTATGTATACTTATTTTTCATTACTTTCTCATATGTGTAATTATATTTGAACCAGGAATTGTAATTCTTATTAGGTTTATTAATTGAGAGTAATGAAGGAATAACTTAAATGAATAATGTATCCAAACTTAGGTAACCTAATTGGTAATAAATTAGGTTATATTTGAAATATTATCACATCATCCATTATTAATTTGATCCAAGGAATTGTGAAGGAGTTCAAAAAATCGACTTTGAATAATATTAGTTATGAACAATTAAATCAATTTGTTTTCAACTATGAAATTTACACATTAAGTATCTAAATTGATAGTTATATCAATAAAAAAGTGTTATTGTTGTATTAGGTAAAATAAATAATTTTAGAAAAATAGAGTAATATGTTTTGAAAAAAAATATCCAATACAAATAGATTTCCCCTTGGGTTTTATGTTAAGGGAATTCATTGAATAGATCCTTTAAATTTCTTCTGATCCCTTTCTCAATCAACTAAAACTTAGTTTAATATTTTAATTAAATCCATTCACCCAAATATGTGTATAGAAACAATTAAATGTATGAATCTTTTGGTTTTAAAAACTATTTTCATATCTCAATTGATTGAACCCTATACTTCCACTATGTTAGGAACCTCTGTGGTAGTTTTAGTGAGGTATAATATAAATTTATAATATACATCTCTCACATTGGGAACCGATGACACCCTATAAGACTATCAATATATGACATTAAAAACAATATTTAATGTAAAAAACACTATATTTATAAAACTATTAATATTATATAAATAAAATATTTTACATTATATAAGTGATATTAAAAACATACACTTATTGTAAACTTAACCACGTAAAAAGTACATATCATATTACTTTTACTAATCTGATTACATTACATAAAAAATATATACATATTTAAATTTTATGATAGTATAATATTAAAGTATGCACATATCTTCAAATATATATAATGATGTAATTCTATAAGACCTTTAACCATAGTCATGACCTGAAAAGTTTTACATAAAAACTGGTTGGACATCCTCTATTAAAAAACGGAATCCAAAACTATATAATTAAAAATATTAATATTATAATAAATAGTAAATTTTAAATGAAATATATATTCATAACGTCCTTAATAATGTATCTAAAAAATTTATTTTGACTATACATGATGTTTTTTACCTTGAAAAAGTGAATTAGGACTGAGATAATGGGGTTTATAACACAGATTTTCATCCATTGTATTACAAATATTCTGATTAAATTTTATAATTTTACAAATATATTATTATATGCAATAAATATTTTATATTATATTACAACATTATTTTTAATTTCTTAAATATTTTTCTTTATAACGTCATTATCTAATGATTCTTACCTCAATTTTTATTTTTTATGCAACAGTTCGTTTCTTAATTACCATTAATTAAGGAAACATTCTTATTTTTCATATAATATTACTTCACAAGGTGTAACCACATATAATTAAGTTATTTCATCAAAAAAACAATTAATAATTTTATATAAAAAAATTTTATTCCCCATTAATTCATTTCAAATATTTATATCCAAAAACTACTCATTATGTAAGGTATTTTTCATCTGAAAATCCATTCTTTGATCTGTGTTTTTATTATGTGCCTCATTTTATTTATATGTTTTATATTCCACCAATTTATTTATAATTAGATGAAATATATTCCATTCATGAAATTAAATGCTCAACTTTATACTATCCATCATTAATGGGTTTTAAATTTAAATGTTACTCAAGTTGAAACATATTTCTCATCTCAAACTCTTCCTCCTTGATCAAAAAACATTGTATTTGATTATAATCTTATAAACATTTTTTATCCTTAATTTTTAATGTCCAATGTTAATTTCCCTTTTTCTCTATATAAGTTAAATCATTTCATTGGTATCAAATTCTATGTTGAAACATTATCTATAATTGTTGTTTTATGTTTGTATAAATAACTATCATTCAATTTTAGGGAACATTCTCTTCCATGTCGATATTTTATTTCCATGTAATTTTTTTATATCTTTTTAACTCAAATATAGACAAAATCATTTGATCATATTACATATCATGAAAACATTTTATGTATATTCTTTATTTTTCTGTATATAATGTGGGTTTTAAATAAAGGTGTTTCAAAATATAATAAGAATTTACATATCATTGATTTTCATAATTATATTTCACTCTAGGTTTTTATGGAAATAAATTATGTATTTTTCATGAATATATTATTGGATATTTCATAAAAAAATGGTTCTATTATATCTCAAAATATTTCTATATAGAAACATAAAACATGATACTTCCAAAGAAACTGATGTCTTTGTGTCTTATAAATTCTATATAAAACTAAGAAATAAAAATGATTTTAAATGTTTTTTCACAAGGAAATATTACCCATAAGTTTGAATCTTCATTAACATGAGTCATGCATAATAAATGTATATTATTTCCTCATTATTGTGTGAGAGTTATTAGAACTAATTTTCATCATCCTATTCATTATAAACTTTTACTTTTATTCTAAAATGATTATTCATCAACAATATTAATCTTTTTATATATTTCCATAAAAAAGTTATTTTTTAAATCACCATAATTGAATTGATGCACCTTTTCATTTTTCTTATATATTCATCTTAGATGTATAATAATATTTTTTATTTTAATTTATTTATTCTAGAAAATTTAAAATTTCTTTTTCTTTGATTGAAGGGTGTGGAATTGGATACAAATACATTGATTGATTTGAGAAATTATTTTCTTAACCATATAAAATTTATATAAACTATGTAATTACCATGTACTATATTATAATTATATAATAGTATAAACTAAAATTTCTATTGAATATCTAAGGATAAACATTTTTTAAATGGTTTATCACATTATTATTATTGAAGGAATTATGAATCAATTCATTTTATGATAACTTTTTAAAATGATATGATAAAAACATTATTTCTATGGGTTGCTTACAATATGAATAATGATTTATTTCGACTGGAAATCATTTTTATAAATGATGATGAGGGGGTACTGTATCTCCCTATAATTAATTGGCGATGGAATTATATCTCCTGAGATAGAAAAGCGTGAATATGATTAGGTTAATTTACAAAGTTGTATTCATGAATGTATTTTTTTAACATTTTTAACGAATGGTAATGTTTAGGGTTTTCTCAAAAAATGTGTTGGAATGTGTTTTTTTCACAAAAAGACAGATGTTCTTATTTTTCTGCCATTTGGTTGTGGTAATATTGTTGACGTTATTGTGCACCCTTGAATTATGTTTATTTACTCATGTTTACATATAATTTTGATACATTTTTTTATTAATCGATGATATATTCCCTGACTCTTGTTCTATACTCTATGTGTTTTTGGTATGATTTTATTATGTACCATGAATATAGAATTATTCTTATCTTATGATCACTTGTGATCTTTGATTTTTATTACTTATGTTTACAATTATTGAGAATATATGCTCCACCCATTCTTATAATTCTATCTCCCTATGTTATGATGAAAATTAATGTGTAGGATTTTTTGAAATGATTATCCTATTTGTAGAATTTATCGAATATATTTATTACTTGTTATAGATTAATTAATTTCCAAAATTGTGGGAAACATTAATTATAGTTTTTAAATGCATGTGTATATTATTTTATTATTTTCTTTTATTCCATTAAACTATAAACCTATAAGATCATGGGAATGATTTATAATTAAATATTTTCACTACTTCAGGTATTTGAGATGGTCGAATATGTGATATACTATAGTGTTTATAAGAGTAGTTTTTATATAACATAGGATATTATGATGTTATTGGTTGGGGATGTAAATTTTAAAAAGTAGTGATAAGTTAAGTTGATCATAATTCCAAAGTTATAGAAAAAATATTTTGATATTTGGTTAATATAGAGTATTTTAGGGATTCGGTTTCTGTATCACTATTGCAAAAACCAGAGAATAGTTTATGGGATTTGTATATGTATACGATAACATCTCAATGATTATTTAAAGTATATATTGTGAGTTTATAATTGTATTTACAATCTGGTATAGATACTGGAGAGTGTAGTTGTATATGTAATAAATAATCCTATAGGTAATTAACCAAATATTATATGGATAAATATAAATAAAATATTTACATTGATTTCCACCTTGAAAGACACTCCATTGGATATTCTTTAGTTAATCACAAAAACATTAGGATCCATGGTGAATGAGTAATTAGCTTAAGAAAATTTCTTATGGTATATAAGGGTACTCAGCAAAAATAAACCTAGAATGAATTGAGAGTGGTTTTGGTTGAAAAGGATAATAATCTATTAATTTTAACATTAAAGACATTCAAGGGATAATTTATTCAGATTATTTTTTCACAATTATTTTTTTTTGTTTTTAACACACACGATTCAACATTTATTATGAATGAATCTCAAACTGATAGAGTTAATAATGCATGTCATCGACCATATAATTATTGTCTTAATGAGAAAATAAGGTTATAAGAACTAAAGTGGTAAATATTGTGATTATTACATTCTATATATAATGAATTATAGATAACCATAATGTTGTTGATTACCCAAACAACACAAAGATGATTTTTATGGATTATAATATATGTTTTAGTGACTAATATGTTGAAATAGAAAATTTTAAATTTTTTATATATTAGAAATTTGGGATGATGCACCAATGAAAATGTCTTGAATGAACTAGGTGATGTTTTATGTGTTTAAGTGGAGGCATAGAGATGTGAAAATTAATTATTATCATTTGATCCTAAGATCATAAATAGTTATATATTGTAATATTATCCTTTGAAATATTGGGATTATACTATTATTATCTATGATGAATTTTTTTGGTTCCAAAATGCTTAGACATGTTTTCAATTATGGCAATAGGTGACAATTCTTATATTAATCAAGGATTATTCTCACATTAATAATGTTCATAGACAAATATTACTCTTTTATTATTCAATGTTTATATTCCATGACTCTGGATTTCTGATACTATTTATTGATGGGTATGAATTTTCTTATATTATGATCATGTATTTTGAATATTTATTCATTCAATTATGATCACCAATTTAAAACTACAAATATTAAATTTTAAATTCCTATATTTTCCATTACTAATCAATTTAGATCACCCTTCTTATGTTTCATTTTCCAAGGTTATACAAAAATATATTTATTAATATATACATAGAATGAGATCATGTGAGAGATGGCGAAGAGTTAATATTGTAACATCCTAAATCATAATTTAATTTATATAAATAATATATTTTTAACTTTTAGTTGAGACTTTTCTCATGTTTTAGTAAGAAAATTTTCATATTTTTAGTTTTTTCCCCATTTCCTTGTTTTCTCAAGGATAGAGAAAATTGTGTGGGTCTAACATGTAAATTATTCTTCGTATGTTAGAGTTGTAGAGAATGGTTATATTTCTAGGCACTTGGTAAGTCCAAACCATGTTTCCTTCTCTTAAACAGTCAAACTAAGGATAGTGGCATCTTTAGTATATTGGAAATTGTGTTTAATTTTTTTTATGAAATAATGTGGCTCCTCAGGTATGGAAATATGTGGCACACTATTTAAAAAACAGTGTTTCCAGACCCTATGTTGCTAATTTATTTTTTAAAATTTCATATTAAATTTTCCAGAATCTAATTATTAACTCTAAAACACTCCATTCAATCCACATTTGTTCCATTCAAATTTTTATTCTCTCATTCTGAAATCGTAACACAATCATCCTCGAATATCCATGTATAGATGTTTTAATTGAAGTGTAGAATCTCTTTAGGTAATTATAACTAATATTTTATAGTGATTTCCCAATTCCTTGTCCCTGTCTATTTTTTATAGCATTGGATCATTTTTTCATTATTAAATTTGTATATTCATTTATTATTTTTATTTATAGGTATATTTCTTGATCAATTATATTCACATGACTCCCTATGATTGTGGACCACTTTTGGATTCATAATGATTCCATGATTGATGTGGCTGGTTTCATCAGGTAATTCATATAAATAGAAACCATTGTTTCTAGAAATATTTAAAATGAGTCTGTAATTTATATCATGGGAATAAATTGTGATTCCATATTTTGGTTTTCAAAGTATAATGGTTTTTGATTACCCTCTTTCACAATGAATTCTCTAATATACATCTAATATCATGAAAAAAAATTAATAAAAAATTGATTTAATGAAAGTCATTGATGATGAATATTTTGAAATTATAGAATGATATGATTTATAAATTTCATGTGAAGTTAGTTATTTTGAATGGAACGAGTTTTTATCAATACTATTGGATGTTTTTTAAATGAAATAGTCTGATTTAAATATAAAATGGGGGATAATTTAATGAAATTGATGAAACCAAATTGATATGAATGATGTACCCTATGATTGTTTAACTAAAAACGCATAGATTCCAAGGTATTTAAGAGGAAGTGTTAAAAAATCATCCTTGTTATTTATAAGTTCTAATAAGCCATGGATTGACTATTGATATGATATAAAAATTGACTTTTGAAGGGATGTAATTCATTATGGTAGACTCATATTCAACATATTCCTATGATCAAAGGAAGTGGGCACATCTTTAGATATATTTCACAAAGTTGTGTCTGGACCCTTCTACATGTATCTAAATAACCTTAAGGCTTATAACCGTGATACTATGATTGAAATTTTTTATCAATACATATTTTTATGAAATTATTTTTTCTCTTATTGTTTGGTAGAAATATTTATTCATGGAGGTTTTATTATTTATACTTAAATGAGTTAAAATACTTATTAATTTTGAAAAATTAAATGAATATTTTTCTATGTTTAATTTTGAAATATAAATATTGGGTTTATTTTATATGGGTGTCTTATAGATTTCTTGGTGGAAAAACACTTGGTTAGTGTTACCTACACCCTATATATGACATAGGGAGTATGTATAAATATTTTTTATGTATAAGAAAATGAAATTTAAAATTAGTTGGATATGGGTTTTCAGGATTAAAATACTGATGGATTTGGTGGTTTCAAAAGGAGAATGTGATCAATATATTTTTAGGATATCATGTTTCATGTAATGTTTTAGCATTGTTTCACATTTTTTGTTTTTTTCATTCTTACCCAGTGAATTATCTATCATAATAATTATTTTCAATTATGAACTATTAAATTATTATTATATTATAAATTCATTTGTTTAATTGTTATTATAGAGTATTTGTTCCACTTGTCGATTCATGATTCATAATTCTTGGATAGTAGCAAGTAGATATTAATAAATCCCTTCGATCCATGGTAGGATTTATTTAGTTTATGAATTAGTTGGTTATCTATGTTGGTTCATGATAACTCTGTATCAAATTATTGTTTCTCTTTGATTGATTGTTGTCATAAAAATCTTCATTCCTTGTTTGATATAATATTTCATTGATGGAACCCAAGGGTTATGTTATGATCAAGTGATTTCCCACTTATCAACACAATGGCCCTTATATTTTAAAAAATGATTTGAAAAATGTGCCTTTAAGGATCCATTTCATCTCATTCTTAAATTTTCCCGAACAGTAAAAATAGATTTTTTTTCTTGGGATGTAATTTAATTTATAGATATATTTTCATATGCCTCATGACTATATTGTTTTTTATTGATGTTTTTTCCTAGAATTACCCCTAGAAGACATGTAATCATAATTCAAGACGGTGATAATGATAAATCCAAGTATGTCATCTATCGTGTTGGGTGTATCCCTATAGTGGTCGTATCATGGGTGGTTTAAGCTATGTGATAAAGAGTCTCACCTATTCCCCATATTGTATAAGAGGTGGTACCTCGAAGGTATGATAGTACAGATAAATCCTATAATTTTAATCACTATAAACCATTATTTTTGGGGGGAATGATATATCCCATGGGTGTAGAGTAATGGTTTTGAAATATTGATTCCCTCTCTGAATTCCCAGAGACATCATGTTGCATAAATTTGAAAATTATCATTTTTAGTATTGAGGTTTCTAGAAGGAGATGGTGGGATGATATTGTTTTGAAGAAGAGAAGTGAGTTCGTTTAGTAGAAATCCATCAAGACACTTTTTCAGGGACAATTTTTAACTAGAGTAGATGGAATAGGCTATGTCCATAGAGCTATCATCCTTCTTCAAGTAGGAAATATAGTGATTCTGTGAGTCAATCATTTTGATGAACTTGTCTAGTTCTTACCAAGAACAAAATCGTATGAGAATTTGAAATTCCATAGATACAATATGGGTCATCAATTATTTATCTAGTATTAGGTAATTATACCAAATCTTCACTCATATACTATTGTTTGAGATATGGATCAAATAGTGTAAATTGACATGGATGGTAATTGAAGGTTGAATGGATTTCCTCTTACTCATTGTGGTAGATTTTGTGGTCCCTTTAAAGTGAAGATCAATCAAAATGAGAATCACGGTGGAAGTAGTAGTGGTCATCCATGAATGTTGACTTCCTCCAGATCTATTATAGTTTCCATTAAAACATAGCTTACTTGTTTCCAATATGGAAATGATAGGCACTTGAATAATGTTCGCATAAAGGCACGAGAACATCTATGACTCGTTTAGTCTATTTAGTCACATTAATAGGTTTTTACATGTTTTTAAATCAACGTGTATTTTTTGTTTCACCCCAAGAATTTACCATATTTTCCATTTGAAATAAATTTAATTTTTTGATTGTCTTGAAAGTCACAGAACACACAATTATAAAAACAATTCATTCCTTATTTTGACAATAAATAAAAAACAAAAAATTTAAGGTAGATTATATTTTAAATAATCACTATTATTTTTACACATATCTAATATATATTATATTCCTATGATAAGAGAAAACCCAATAAAATACATAAAATACTAAAAATTTATAAATGTAGCCTTTCAGCCTTTTGATGGGGAACCCTTTTTAAATCAACTTTTGACAATTTTATAAATTAAATATGTACAAAAAGTATAACATTTTTAATAAAATACTAAAAATTATCTTACTGTTAATTTTTGTTGTTTTTTCTGAAGTATCTCTTTTTATGAAAAATGAAAAATATCAAATTTTAGATCAAAATTTCTCATTCATTTTTTATATTTGTAAGGATACATTATTTTTTTTATTGGTTTTGGAAATAAGTTAGATAATAATTTTATCAATTAATCCAATATATGTCATTGTAATCGATTCCTCTTTAAATTTTATTTTAAACACATACCAAAAATATGGACGTTTTTATTTTTTAAAAAACCTTCATTATCATCCAATCTAAGGGATAAAATTTACATTAATTTCCACCACTTATATGATATGAATTTTGAAAAATGTATTTTATATTTTAAGTTATAGTTATTTATATTTTATTAAAATATTAACTTAGTATTAAAAAATTATTTAATGTAATTAAAATTAATTACAATGAATAAGGATAAAATGTGATTAATAAGGAACTAAACCATATACATTATTCCTTAAAAAGACATATACACTTCTCCAAAATCCATTTAATGTCCATATTAAGATCCTATAATACCATGAATCTATGTGGGACCATTATTAATTCACATAAAATTAAACAAAACATGGGCGGGGTTCCTTTATTTTAATATATCATAGGAGTTCCACTCCTCCTCTATTATAAAGGCCTTATTTCATCCAACTTACCCACACCTTTCAATCCACCTAATTTCAGAAAAGGACACCCCAAATTACTCTGAAAATTCCCTCATTAAAACATTTATTAATTTTTTTGGATTAATGTATTAAAAGGAAGATGTTTTCTGTAAACTAGAAAGAGTTACTTGATTAAGTGGCAACATCTAATCTATATGACATTAATTTTACTTCCATTATAAAATTCATAAATTATCTTCATTTAATAATTATATATATATAAATATATTGTTAATATACTATTATTTTGTTTTGATAAGGGTTCTACTTATACATATACACACATCCATCAAATAGGTAACAGACATACTTTTCAAGTATATAGTGGACTACTGTAACACCCCGTGATTTTATGAAAAATATTATATTAATTTCATTAATTTCTTGTGCTACACCAAGATTACCTTGTACTATATGCAACACCGTATTAGCTTGCGGTATATGCAACACTATTCTTGGATCGTGTTACACACAATTTTGATAATAGTTATTCTATACAAAATTGCGTATATATATATATTCAATGTATAAATGAAATATGGTTGTATTATGTTATACGAAACAACTAAGGATTATTTCACAACACGCAACCCTGACTTGGCTTGCATTACACGCAATCGCGACCTTCCCCGATAGCGTGTGTTGTACGCAATACCGGGTTTTAATAAAAAATGATATATTATTATAATATTGTCATGAACTAGCCATTATGAATAGTATTAAATAAATTTTGAATTTTATAACATTATTATTCATCTTACACATTTTCTAAAACATGGTATAAGAACAAAATAAATTTTTCGGGTAAAATAAGTATTTTTCAAAAAATGCAGTTCTGCCGCCTATTGATGGCGCACCCACTTTAAATATAGTTTTTAACATGTTTATATGTTAAATTTGACAAAATAAAAGTCTTATTTTCAATAAAGATATAAAAATTTACATTAGATAAAGTTTTGATATTTTTCCGATAACTTTCATATTTTAATGAATTGTAAAAACACACTATATTTTAATTAAAAACAACTTTTTTCATCGTAATATCTTATGTAGTTAAATTATAATATTGAATGGTTTTAAAGTATAAATAGAATATATTTTTAAAATTTAATATGATGTATGTCATTAGCATTTATTTTACCTTGAATTCGTAGGTTAAATCAATTCAATCTTTTGCAATGTTTTAAAGAAAAACCTGTTTTCTTTCGACAACAAGATTAATTTTAATTTAATTTCTACAGCTTTTTTGTATTGAATTTGGAAAAATGAATTCCATATTTGGAATCATTGGGTCCAAATTATGTTAATAAGCTACTTTTTATTTTTGGGAATTATGAATATTAACTACCGTAAATTTTATTTACCATAGTTAAAGGTAAATCGGGAAATTAAGGGTAAATATAATATTTTAAAATTACCCTAACAAATGTAAAAATCCTATTGGATGACTAAAAGTCGACCCATATCACCTAAGGGTCGGATTATATTCATTTAATTAATTTTTTTCAATGAAAATAATTTAATTATTATTAAAACCAAAGAATGTGACAACATGTCACTTTCTTAAATTATAAAAGTATAATAATTTTAACTTAGTGATAAACATCATAAAACATCGTACATGAATAGTCTCCAGAAAGATAAAACAATTATCTACATCATGAGAATTTATTTAGAATTTTTTGGGATTAAATAATTATCATTAATTGTGACACAATAGTGATGCAGAAATTATTTATCTAGTGAAAAATCAAGAATATAGTTTTTATTAAACAAATAGTGACCATAAAAGGCACAAAACCCTGACCGAAACTTATTGGTAATGTAAATTTAAACTATAATCATCCAATGGTCTAATATTTGACCATTTGGAGTCTTATACAAGAAATTATGACACTTATATTATTTTATTTTAAATGATGCCAAAGTTGTCACCTTCATAATTTAATAAATATAACAATTTACATATTCTGATTTTAAGATGATAAATTCGAGTAAAAGTATTATTGAGAATGGTAATATATTTATCTTCATCATAGGATTTTATTTTAAATTTTTATGCAACAAATATGTATATTAAATAATTATACAAAAATTATGTAGTAATTATTTTATTAAGAGATAAACCAAATAAATGGTTTTAAAAATAATAAAATAAATATTATATGTACTATTTAATGTTATCCACTAATTTTATAGATGCATATGACCTTTTATTAATATATTAATGCTTTTAGTTCAAACATATCTTCTGTATATATTTTATTTAAATTCAAATAAATGAATAGTGTCGAAATTGACACTATTGTTATTTTATAAAAATAACATATTATAAAATTGTTTAAAAATCACAAAAATATTTAAAAATTATAAATTTAAATTTATATGGTCTATAATGTAATAAAGTAAACAATTATGTAAAATTCACAACAAATAAGTAATTATTTGTTATAAATTAAAATTTATAATTTTATTACCACAAATAAACTTAAATAGATTAAATAAGGATAAATCAAAATGATAAGGTTTAAAATAAGATCCAAACATGTCTAAATTTGATTGGTTGATGAGATTAAAACCCTATCTCGTCTAATCTTAGAATATCAGTCATTTTTGGAGGTTTTTAAGTGGGGTGAGACTTATTATAAATTAATATTTTTAAGAATTCCAAAGGTGCCCCTCTCCTCCCTTATAAAAGGGCACATCCTCCCTCTCCTCCTCACACCAATTTGAGAATTCAAGCTCGGAAATCCCCTGCCAAAATCTCTTCTCCACTTCCCTAATATCATCCTAGAGGTCTTGGTCTTCTTAAAAGACCAATTTTAGTTCCCTAAAAGGAGGTCACAAAGAAGCACTTCAAAGAAGAGGAGTTTCGGACACGTACAAAGAAAGTCGGACCTAAGGTAAGGGATAAATTTTCATTCTCATTTTTATCCTAGATTGCTTATACGTAAGTATTTACTGCGGTTATGTTTATCATCCATGATCATGTTTTTTAAAAATGTTTTTATAAAATGTTTACCATTCTTCCATGAATGTTTAAAGTCATTTTTACCCTTTATTGACTTTTTACCACATTGTATGAATGGAATCTTTCATTTGGTTACCATATAAGGTACTTTTTGACTTTTCCAACAAAAGTATGAGGAGAATGTTATTTTTAACGTATACGGTGTGAATGGATTTTTTACGGTTTCATAACACCTCATTTTCAAGAAGCTTCCTCTACAAGATTGCATGATTATTTTCAACAAAACCCTTATCTTTTAAAATTGCATGGAATTTTGTGAAAAGAAAATGATTTTAAAGAAGAAAGAATATTTTCCTCAAGAATTCATTTCAAGTGTTTTTCTCAAAACTATTTTCCATCTAAGATGACATTATTTGATATGTATCTTTCAAGTAAAATGTCTCTATTATTTAAATGGATTCAATTTTCTTATGATAAAATGATATCAATTGTTTATAGATTATGATGGCATGATGTTTAAGAATCCCATTTTATTACATGGGTTATGCAATGACGTATGATTTATGATTTTGTGGCACACATAAGAATCGTATCATTATGATATGGGTGGGACCTATATCTCCCTCCAATGCATTGGGTAAAGATTTTATATCTCATGAGATAGACATGGAAGGAATGGTAGGTTATACCGGTTCAGTGAAAGAGGACTGAAACGAGGGTGACTCGGTTCAGAAAGGGACATTGTCCAATAAGATAGTCTTGGAAATGAGTCTTCACTAACAAGAAATGATTCTCTATTATTATGTGTGTATGCCACAAAGTTTCATGTTTTATTCTGTGATTATTGGGGTTACATTTCACTTTTATGATTTATCCCATGTTATGATATTATGATCTCTTTTGTAGGTTAAGATTTCCAAAATCTATATTCTTATGTATATGATGTGATTGATATTTCTTTTATTTACCCTTAATGAGAATTTTATCTCACCCTTTTATGTTTTATTTTCCCCAGGATATAAAGAAAGGTTTTAGGTATAAAAAAAGGAAGATCTTTATGGGAGATATTGAAGATCTTTCAGCCTGATTAGAAGACTTTATTCCGAGATTCAAAAGACACTAAACTATTACGGTCCGTGTGTGTGTTTTGTTATGTACTAATTATTCCACAAAAGTAATGTAATATCTATGTACGTCAGGCTTCAGGTCTCTACAGTTGGTATCAGAGGAAAGGTTTAGTCAACCTTTAGAAACTAGGATGCGAAAACGTTAGTGAGATCCCTAGAGATATTTCTAAGGTATGTCTAGGGATGTCCCTAAGGATAAGTATACGTATAGGATATAGTCCTAGAACTATAGTAACGATATTAGATTAAACCAAAGATGTTAGATATTGAAGTTACTCCCCCTTTATTATGATTTTTTCCTATCGCACTATCCTTTTTTGGGTTTTAGAAAATGGCTGGAAACAAGATGATTCACAATAATGGAGGATATGATGGACAATGGAATGATATTCTTCATGATCAACCAAATGAAATGGGATTTGGATGTCCAAACATCATTATTATTCCGAATCAGCAATCTCATAATATGATCAATAAAGTAAAACTTGGTAAGATTCCTGACACGTCTAGTAAGAGAAAGATTGAGTTTCATGATGATCATAGAGGAAAGAAAGTTCAATTTTCCCTATGTAAATTATGTGGGATGTGGAATCAAGGTGAATGTTTCAAAGGGACTGAAAGATGATTTGGGTGTGGAAAAGAAGGACACAAATCCAGTAAGTGAAAAGGAAAAGGTTCAGTTAACACCAGGGATGAGGATAATGGTATTGCTACGACATCAAAAATGGATAAATGCTTTAAATGTGGAATGTAAGGGAATTATGCAAACCAATTCCCTAAGGGAATGTCTCATGAAGGGAATCAGTATGGTCGTATGGGAAGTATTTATGTTGATGATGATGAAGAGACTACAAATGAAATGTGAGATGAAAGAATTGTTGAATCTCGGTCAATGTTTTAAGAATGTAGTGGAATTATTGCATGTTTATCATGTGTAATGTTGTATAAGTAATCTCATGGAATAAAGAGACATTTAAGGATTGTTACACTGTTGTCGTTCCTTATGTTCTGAAAGTGTATGATGAATGGTACCAGTAACCATGAAAGGTTATTCAGATACATTTGGAAAGTAGATGATATGTGCATAATGAAAGGATAAGAAGATAATGAGTTGTTTGATTATATTCATGAGCTCATGATTGATATAAGGACAAAGTGATATCATGGTTTGAGTATATAGAATTTTGAGGATTTTGGTATGTGTAAAGTGTTAACTTTTAACTGCATTCATGTTTTCACTAAGGTTCAATGGGTATTCAAGAGAATACATGATTAAGGCCTTTGAATGTTTGGAATGTGACCAACAAGACATATCTTATGATATATGGGGATCAACGATAGTATTAAATCTCTGGTAATTGTTTTCACTATATTATGAGAGTGGACTGCAGTATTATGGATAAGCCTAAAGATTAGAATGGATTATGTTGGACATAAGTTAGTATTGTTTAAGGATAGAAGATTTTCAATATTATTGATGGCATGTTATAGTAATGTAGTTTTAGAAAAAGGACAACTTGCTGGACGGGCGACAACCCATCGCGTCGGACAAGGCTGTGGGAATCGAACCCACAACCGAAGTGCGACTGGCCCTTATCGCCTACCACTGGCCTACATGAAGTCCCTGTTTAGTAGAAACTAGTTTTATTATATTAAGCAGTATGATATATGAAGTATAAGTCCATTTTAGGAACCATATATGATTAATCTCACTATGGAATGACTTATGTATATTTAATAACTTTTTCTATCCTTTTGTTTGAGACAGATGGAATGACCCTTCATTCTATCACATGATCTGCTAACACTTCACGAATAAAAAATTCAACTTCATTTATTTAAGAGATGAAGTGGAAATTGTTCAAGGCACGAACAACAGTGAGATTGTACCAAAATAAATTAAGTATTTATTCTATTTCAAATTCTTCAACTTTAGGGAAACGATCTTGAAAACCAAAAATGTTGTAATAGTGCTCTTATATCTAATTAATCAGATGGTACCTTAGATCATCACAAATTTATAGATTTGTGATTGTTGGCTTTTCCATAGCCATGTTCTCTACCACTCTCCATCAGAACTTGATGGTTATATTTTTCTTCCATATTTTCACCAATGTTCTCCTACGTGGAAACCCTGTGGTGAGTTAATTTGGGTAACCGTTACATTTCATACTTTAGTTTTTAAAAGCCATGTTTTGGTATTCCTTTTTACTATGTGGGTTTCTATTAAACAAACTTTCAAGTAGTAAACCATTTATAACCCTGACGAATTTTGAGGGAGAAATTCATTTTAAGGGGGGTAGAATGTAACACCCCGAGATTTTATGAAATATATTCTTTTAATTTCATTAATGTCTTGTGCTACACCAAGATTACCTTGCATATACGCAACACCGTATTAGCTTGCAGTATATGCAACACTATTCTTGGATCGTGTTACACACAATTTTGATAATAGTTATTCTATGCCACATTGCGTATATATATATATATATTCAATGTATAAATAAAATATGGTTGGATTCTGTTATACGAAACAACTAAGGATTATTTCACAACACGCAACCCTGACTTGGCTTTCATTACACGCAATCACGACCTTCCCCGATAGCGTGTGTTGTACGCAATACCGGGTTTTAATAAACAATGATATATTATTATAATATTGTCATGAACTAGCCGTTATGAATAGTATTAAATAAATTTTTAATTTTATAACATTATTATTTATCTTACACATTTTCTAGAACATGGTATAAGAACAAAATAAATTTTTCGGGTAAAATAAGTATTTTTCAAAAAATGCAGTTCTGCCGCCTATTGATAGCGCACCCACTTTAAATATAGTTTTTGACATGTTTATATGTTCAATTTGAAAAAATAAAATTCTTCTTTTGAATCAAGATATAAAAATTTACATTAGATAAAGTTTTGATATTTTTCCGATAACTTTCATATTTTAATGAATTGTAAAAACCCGCTATATTTTAATTAAAAAAAACTTTTTTCATCGTAATATCTTATGTAGTTAAATTATAATATTGAATGGTTTTAAAGTATAAATAGAATATATTTTTACCATTTAATATGATGTATGTCAATAGCATTGATTTTACCTTGAATTCGTAGGTTAAATCAATTCAATCTTTTGCAATGTTTTAAAGAAAAACCTGTTTTCTTTCGACAACAGGATTAATTTTAATTTAATTTCTGAATCTTTTGTGTATTGAATTTGAAAAATGGATTCCATATTTGGAATAAATGGGTCCAAATTATGTTAATAAGCTACTTTTTATTTTTGGGAATTATGAATATTAACTACGGTGAATTTTATTTACCATAGTTAAAGGTAAATCGGGTAATTAAGGGTAAATATAATATTTTAAAATTACCCTAACAAATGTAAAAATCCTATTGGATGACTAAAAGTCGACCCATATCACCTAAGGGTCGGATTATATTCATTTAATTAAATTGTTTCAATGAAAATAATTTAATTATTATTAAAACCAAAGAATGTGACAACATGTCACTTTCTTAAATTATATAAGTATAATAATTTTAACTTAGTGATAAAAATCATAAAACATCGAACATGAATAGTCTCCAGAAAGATAAAACAATTATCTACATAATGAGAATTTATTTAGAATTTTTTTGGATTAAATAATTATCATTAATTGTGACACAATAATGATGCACAAATTATTTATCTAGTGAAAAATCAAGAATTTAGTTTTTATTAAACTAATAGTGACCATAAAAGGCACAAAACCCTGACCAAAACTTTATGGTCATGTAAATTTAAACCCTAATAATCCAATGGTATAATATTTGACCATTTGGAGTCTTATACAAGCAATTATGACACTTATATTATTTTATTTTAAATGATGCCAAAGTTTTCACCTTCATAATTTAATAAACATATCAATTTACATATTGTGATTTTAAGACGATAAATTAGAGTAAAAGTATTATTTTGAACGGTAATATATTTATATTCATCATAGGATTTTATTTTAAATTTTTATGCAACAAATATGTATACTAAATAATTATACAAAAATGATGTAGTAATTATTTTATTAAGAGATAAACCAAATAAATGGTTTTAAAAATAATAAAATAAATATTATATGAACTATTTAATGTGATCCACTAATTTTATAGATACATATGACCTTTTATTAATATATTAATGCTTTTATTTCGAACATATATTCTGTATATATGTTATTTAAATTCAGATAAATGAATAGTGTCAAAATTGACACTATTGTTATTTTATAAAAATAACATATTATAAAATTGTTTAAAAATCAGAAAAATATTTAAAAATTATAAATATAAATTTATATGCTCTATAATGTTATAAAGTAAACAATTATGGAAATTTCACAACAAATAAGTAATTATTTGTTTTAGTTTAAAATTTAGAATTTTATTACCACAAATAAACTTAAATAGATTAAATAAGGATAAATCAAAATGATAAGGTTTAAAATAATATCCAAACATGTATAAATTTTATATTTTAATGCGATTACAACCCTATCTCATCTAAGCTTCATATATGAGTCATTTTTGGAGGTTTTTATGTGGGGTTAGACTTATTATAAATTAATATTTTTATTAATTCCAAAGGTTCCCCTCTCCTCCCTTATAAAAGGGAACCTCCTCCCTCTCCTCCTCACACCAATTTGAGCATTCAAGCTCAGCCAACCCCTGCCAAAATCTCTTCTCCACTTCCCTAGTATCATCCTCGAGGTCCTGGTCTTCTTAATAGACCAATTTTAGTTCCCTAAAAGGAGGTCTCAAAGAAGCACTTCAAAGAAGAGGAGGTTCGGACACGTACAAAGAAAGTCGAACCTAAGGTAAGGGATAAATTTTCAATCTCATTTTTATCCGAGATTGCTTATACGTAAGTATTTACTGCGGTTATGTTTATCATCCATGACCATGTTTTCTAAAAATGTTTTTATAAAATGTTTGCCATTCTTCCATGAATGTTTAAAGTCATTTTTACCCTTTATTGACTTTTTACCACATTGTATGAATGGAATCTTTCCTTTGGTTACCATATAAGGTTCTTTTTGACTTTTCCGACAAAAGTATGAGGAGAATGTTATTTTTAACTTATATGGTGTGAATGGATTTTTTACGGTTTCATAACACCTCATTTTCAAGAAGCTTCCTCTACAAGATTGCATGATTATTTTCAAAAAACCCTTATCTTTTAAAATTGCATGGAATTTTGTGAAAAGAAAATTATTTTAAAGAAGAAATGATATTTTCCTCAAGAATTCATTTCAAGTGTTTTTCTCAAAACTATTTTCCATCTAAGATGACATTATTTGATATGTATGTTTCAAGTAAAATGTCTCTATGATTTAAATGGTTTCAATTTTCTTATGATGAAATGATTTCAATTGTTTATGGATTATGATGGCATGATGTTTAAGAATCCCATTTTATTACATGGGTTATGCAATGATATATGATTTATGATTTTGTGGCACACATAATAATGGTATCATTATAAGATGGGTGGGACCTATATCTACCTCCAATGCATTGGGTAAAGATTTTATATCTCATGAGATAGACATGGATGGAATGGTAGGTTATACCAGTTCAGTGAAACAGGACTGAAACGAGGGTGACTCGGTTCAGAAAGGGACTTTGTCCACAAAGATAGTCTTGGAAATGAGTCTTGACTAACAAGAAATTATTCTCTATGATTATGTGTTTATGCCACAATGTTTCATGTTTTAAGATGTGATTATTGGGGTTAAATTTCACTTTTATGATTTATCCCATGTTATGATATTATGATCTCTTTTGCAGGTTAAGATTTCCAAAAGCTATATTCTTATGAATATGATGTGATTGATATTTCTTTTATTTATGCTTACTGAGCATTTGAGCTCACCCTTTTATGTTTTATTTTCCCCAAGATATAAAGAAAGGTTTTATGTATAAAAAAAGGAAAATCTTTATGGGAGATATTGAAGATCTTTCACCACGATTAGAAGACTTTATTCCGAGTTTCCAAAGACACTAAACTTTTACGGTCCTTGTCTGTGTGTTTTTTTATGTACTAAGTATTCCACAAAAGTAATGTAATATCTATGTACGTCAGGCTACGGGTCTCTACAGTTGGTATCAGAGGAAAGGTTTAGTCAACCTTTGGAAACTAGGATGCGAAAACGTTAGTGAGATCCCTAGAGATATTTCTAAGGTATGTCTAGGGATGTCCCTAAGGATAAGTATACGTATAGGATATAGTTCTAGAACTATAGTAACGATATTAGATTAAACAAAAGATGTTAGATATTGAAGTTACTCCCCCTTTATTATGATTTTTGCATCTCACACTATCCTTTTTTGGGTTTTAGAAAATGGCTGGAAACATGATGATTCAAAATAATGGAGGATATGATGGACAATGGAATGATATTCTTCATGATCAACCAAATGAAATGGGATTTGGATGTCCAAACATCATTATTATGCCAAATCCGCAATCTCATAATATGATCAATAAAGTAAAATTTGGTAAGTTTCCTGACACAGCTAATGAGAGAAAGATTGAGTTTCATGATGATCATAGAGGAAAGAAAGTTCAATTTGCCCTATGTAAATAATGTGGGAAGAGGCATCAAGGAGAATGTTTCAAAGGGACTGGAAGATGATTTGGGTGTGGAAAAGAAGGAAACGAAGCCAGTAAGTGCAAAGGAAAAGGTTCAGTTAACACCAGGGATGAGGATAATGGTATTGCTACGACATCAACAATGGATAAATGCTTAAAATGTGGAATGTACGGTCATTATGCAAACCAATTCCCTAAGGGAAAGTCTCATGAGGAGAATCAGTATGGTCGTATGGGAAGTTTTTATGTTGATTATGACGAAGAGACTACAAATGATATGTGAGATGAAAGAATTGTTGAATCTCGGTCAATGTTTTAAGAATGTAGTGGAATGATTGCATGTTTATCATGTGTAATGTTGTATAAGTAATCTCATGGAATAAAGAGACTTCTAAGGATTGTTACACTGTTGTCGTTCCTTAAGTTTTGAAAGTGTATGATGAATGGTACCAGTAACCGTGAACGGTTATTCAGATACTTTTGGAAAGTAGATGATATGTGCATAATGAAAGGATAAGAAGATAATGAGATGTTTGATTATATTCATGAGCTCATGATTGATATAACGACTAAGTGATATCATGGTTTGAGTATATATAATTTTGAGGATTTTGGTATGTGGAAAGTGTTAACTTTTAACTGCATTCATGTTTTCACTAAGGTTCAATGGGTATTCAAGAGAATACATGATTAAGGCCTTTGAATGTTTGGAATGTGACCAACAAGATATATCTTATGATATATGGGGATCAACGATAGTATTGAATCTCTGGTAATCGTTTTCACTATGTTATGAGAGTGGACTGCAGTATTATGGATAAGCCTAAAGATTAGAATGGATTATGTTGGACATAAGTTAGTATTGTTTAAGGATAGAAGATTTTCGATATTATTGATGGGATGTTATAGTAATATAGATTTAGAAAAAGGACAACCTACAGGACGGGCGACAACTCATCGCGTCGGACAAGGCTGTGGGAATCGAACCCACAACCGAAGTGCGACTGGCCTTTATCGCCCACCACTGGCCTACAGGAAGTCCCTGTTTAGTAGAAACTAGTTTTATTATATTAATAAGTATGATATATGAAGTATAAGTCCATTTTAGGAACCATATATGATTAATCTCACTATGGAATGACTTATGTATATTTAATAACTTTTGCTATCCTTTTGTTTGAGACAGATGGAATGACCCTTCATTCTATCACATGATCTGCTAACACTTCACAAATAAAAAATTCAACTTCATTTATTTAAGAGATGAAGTGGAAATTGTTCAAGGCACAAACAACAGTGAGATTGTACCAAAATAAATTAAGTATTTATTCTAATTCAAATTCTTCAACTTTAGGGAAACGATCATGAAAACCAAAAATGTTATCCTAGTACTCTTATATCTGATTAATCAGATGGTACCTTAGATCATCACAAGTTTATAGATTTGTGATTGTTGGCTTTTCCATAGCCATGTTCTCTACCACTCTCCATCAGAACATGATGGTTATATTTTTCTTCCATATTTTCACCTATGTTATCCTACGTGGAAACCCCGTGGTGAGTTAATTTGGGTAACCGTTACATTCCATACTTTAGTTTTTAAAAGCCATGTTTTGGTATTCCTTTTTACGATGTGGGTTTCTATTAAACAAACTTTCGAGTAGTAAACCATTCAAAACCCCGATGAATTTCGAGGGAGAAATTCATTTTAAGGGGGTAGAACGTAACACCCTGAGATTTTATGAAAAATATTCTTTTAATTTCATTAATTTCTTGTGCTACACCAAGATTACCTTGCGCTAAACGCAACACTGTATTAGCTTGCTGTATATGCAACACTATTCTTGGATCGTGTTACCCACAATTTTGATAATAGTTATTCTATGCAACATTGCGTATATATATATATATATATATATTCAATGTATAAATGAAATATGGTTGGATTCTGTTATACGAAACAATTAAGGATTATTTCACAACACACAACCCTTAATTGGCTTGCATTACACACAATCGCGACCTTCCCCGATAGCGTGTGTTGTACGCAATACCGGGTTTTAATAAACAATGATATATTATTATAATATTTTCATGAACTAGCCATTATGAATAGTATTAAATAAATTTTTAATTTTATAACATTATTATTTATCTTACACATTTTCTAGAACATGGTATAAGAACAAAATAAATTATTCGGGTAAAATAAGTATTTTTCAAAAAATACAGTTCTGCCGCCTTTTGAGGGCGCACCCACTTTAAATCTAGTTTTTGACATGTTTATATGTTCAATTTGACAAAATAAAATTCTTATTTTGAATCAAGATATAAAAATTTACATTAGATAAAGTTTTGATATTTTTCCGATAACTTTCATATTTTAATGAATTGTAAAAACCCGCTATATTTTAATTAAAAACAACTTTTTTCATCGTAATATCTTATGTAGTTAAATTATAATATTGAATGGTTTTAAAGTATAAATAGAATATATTTTTACCATTTAATATGATGTATGTCATTAGAATTGATTTTACCTTGAATTCGTAGGTTAAATCAATTCAATCTTTTGCAATGTTTTAAAGAAAAACCTGTTTTCTTTCGACAACGGGATTAATTTTAATTTAATTTCTGCATCTTTTGTGTATTGAATTTGGAAAAATGGATTCCATATTTTGAATCAGTGGGTCCAAATTTTGTTAATAAGATATTTTTTATTTTTGGGAATTATGAATATTAACTACGGTAAATTTTATTTACCATAGTTAAAGGTAAATCGGGTAATTAAGGGTAAATATATTATTTTAAAATTACCCTAACAAATGTAAAAATCCTATTGGATGACTAAAAGTCGACCCATATCACCTAAGGGTCGGATGAGATTCATTTAATTAAATTTTTTCAATGAAATTAATTTAATTATTATTAAAACCAAAGAATGTGACAACATGTCACTTTCTTAAATTATATAAGTATAATAATTTTAACTTTGTGATAAACATCATAAAATATTGAACATGAATAGTCTCCAGAAAGATAAAACAATTATCTACATCATGAGAATTTATTTAGAATTTTTTGGGATTAAATAAGTATCAATAATTGTGACACAATAGTGATGCAGAATTTATTTATCTAGTGAAAAATCAAGAATATAGTTTTTATTAAACTAATAGTTACCATAAAAGGCACAAAACCCTGACCAAAACTTATTTGTAATGTAAATTTAAACTATAATCATCCAATGGTTGAATATTTGACCATTTTTAGTCTTATACAAGCAATTATGAAACTTATATTATTTTATTTTAAATGATGCCAAAGTTGTCACCTTCATAATTTAATAAATATAACAATTTACATATTGTGATTTTAAGATGATAAATTCGAGTAAAATAATTATTGTGAACGGTAATATATTTATCTTCATCATAGTATTTTATTTTAAATTTTTATGCAAAAATAAGTATATTAAATAATTATACAAAAATGATGTATTAATTATTTTATTAAGAGATAAACCAAATAAATGGTTTTAAAAATAATAAAATAAATATTATATGAACTATTTCATGTGATCCACTAATTTTATAGATACATATGAGATTTTATTAATATATTAATTCTTTTAGTTCGAACATATCTTCTGTATATATTTTATTTAAATTCAAATAAATGAATAGTGTCAAAATTGACACTATTGTTATTTTATAAAAATAACATATTATAAAATTGTTTAAAAATCACAAAAATACTTAAAAATTATAAATTTAAATTTATATGGTCTATAATGTTATAAAGTAAACAATTATGGAAAATTCACAACAAATAAGTAATTATTTGTTATAATTTAAAATTTAGAATTTTATTACCACAAATAAACTTAAATAGATTAAATAAGGATAAATCAAAATGATAAGGTTTAAAATAAGATCCAAACATGTCTAAATTTTATTGGTTGATGAGATTACAACCCTATCTCATCTAATCTTCGAATATGAGTCATTTTTGGAGGTTTTTAATTGGGGTTAGACTTATTATAAATTATTATTTTTAAGAATTCCAAAGGTGCCCCTATCCTCCCATATAAAAGGGCACCTCCTCCATCTCCTCCTCACACCAATTTGAGCATTCAAGCTCGGCCAAACCCTGCCAAAATCTCTTCTCCAGTTCCCTAGTATCATCCTAGAGGTCATTATCTTCTTAAAAGACCAATTTTAGTTCCCTAAAAGGAGGTCTCAAAGAAGCACTTCAAAGAAGAGGAGGTTCGGACACGTACAAAGCAAGTCGGACCTAAGGTAAGAGATAAATTTTCAATCTCATTTTTATCCGAGATTGCTTATACGTAAGTATTTACTGTGGTTATGTTTATCATCCATGACCATGTTTTCTAAAAATGTTTTTATAAAATGTTTACCATTCTTCCATGAATGTTTAAAGTCATTTTTACCCTTTATTGACTTTTTACCACATTGTATGAATGGAATATTTACTTTGGTTACCATATAAGGTACTTTTTGAATTTTCCGACAAAAGTACGAGGAGAATGTTATTTTTAACTTATACGGTGTGAACGGATTTTTTACGGTTTCATAACACCTCATTTTCAAGAAGCTTCCTCTACAAGATTGCATGATTATTTTCAACAAAACCCTTATCTTTTAAAATTGCATGGAATTTTGTGAAAATAAAATGATTTTAAAGAAGAAAGGATATTTTCCTCAAGAATTCATTTCAAGTGTTTTTCTCAAAACTATTTTCCATCTAAGATGACATTATTTGATATGTATGTTTCAAGTAAAATGTCTCTATGATTTAAATTGTTTCAATTTTCTTATGATGAAATGATATCAATTGTTTGTGGATTATGATGGCATGATGTTTAAGAATCCCATTTTATTACATGGGTTATGCAATGATGTATGATTTATGATTTTGTGGCACACATAATAATAGTATCATTATGAGATGGGTGGGACCTATATCTCCCTCCAATGCATTGGGTAAAGATTTTATATCTCATAAGATAGACATGGCTGGAATGGTAGGTTATACCGGTTCAGTGAAACAGGACTGAAACGAGGGTGACTCAGTTCAGAAAGGGACTTTGTCCACTAAGATATTCTTGGCAATGAGTCTTGACTAACAAGAAATGATTCTCTATGATTATGTGTGTATGCCACAAAGTTTCATGTTTTAAGTTGTGATTATTGGGGTTACATTTCACTTTTATGATTTATCCCATGTTATGATATTATGATATCTTTTGCAGGTTAAGATTTCCAAAAGCTATATTCTTATGTATATTATGTGATTGATATTTCTTTTATTTACCCTTACTGATCATTTGATCTCACCCTTTTATGTTTTATTTTCCCCAGGATATAAAGAAAGGTTTTAGGTATAAAAAAAGGAAGATATTTATGGGAGATATTGAAGATCTTTCACCACGATTAGAAGACTTTATTCCGAGTTTCCAAAGACACTAAACTATTACGGTCCTTGTGTGTGTGTTTTGTTATGTACTAAGTATTCCACAAAATTAATGTAATATCTATGTACGTCAGGCTACGGGCCTCTACAGTTGGTATCAGAGGAAAGGTTTAGTCAACCTTTGGAAACTAGGATGCGAAAACGTTAGTGAGATCCCTAGAGATATTTCTAAGGTATGTCTAGGGATGTCCCTAAGGATAAGTATACATATAGGATATAGTCCTAGAACTATAGTAATTATATTAGATTAAACCAAAGATGTTAGATATTGATGTCACTCCCCCTTTATTATGATTTTTGCCTCTCACACTATCCTTTTTTGGGTTTTAGAAAATGGGTGGAAACAAGATGATTCACAATAATGGATGATATGATGGACAATGGAATGATATTCTTCATGATCAACCAAATGAAATGGGATTTGGATGTCTAAACGTCATTATTTTTCCGAATCTGCAATCTCATAATATGATCAATAAAGTAAAATTTGGTAAGTTTCCTGACACGGCTAATGAGAGAAAGATTGAGTTTCATGATGATCATAGAGGAAAGAAAGTTCAATTTTCCCTATGTAAATCATGTGGGAAGAGGCATCAAGGAGAATTTTTCAAAGGGACTAGAAGATGCTTCGGGTGTGGAAAAGAAGGACACAAAGCCAGTAAGTGAAAAGGAAAAGGTTCAGTTAACACCAGGGATGAGGATAATGGTATTTCTACGACATCAACAATGGATAAATGCTTTAAATGTGGAATGTATGGGCATTATGCAAACCAATTCCCTAAGGGAAAGTCTCATGAAGAGAATCAGTATGGTTATATGGGAAGTATTTATGTTGATGAAGATGAAGAGACTACAAATGATATGTGAGATGAAAGAATTGTTGAATCTCGGTCAATGTTTTAAGAATGTAGTGGAATTATTGCATGTTTATCATGTGTAATGTTGTATAAGTAATCTCATGGAATAAAGAGACATCTAAGGATTGTTACACTGTTGTCGTTCCTTACGTTTTGAAAGTGTATGATGAATGGTACCAGTAACCATGAAAGGTTATTCAGATACATTTGGAAAGTAGATGATATGTGCATAATAAAAGGATAAGAAGATAATGAGATGTTTGATAATATTCATGAGCTCATGATTGATATAAGGACTAAGTGATATCATGGTTTGAGTATATAGAATTTTGAGGATTTTGGTATGTGGAAAGTGTTAACTTTTAACTGCATTCATGTTTTCACTAAGGTTCAATGGGTATTCAAGAGAATACATGATTAAGGCCTTTGAATGTTTGGAATGTGACCAACAAGACATTTCTTATGATATATGGGGATCGACGATAGTATTAAATCTCTGGTAATTGTTTTCACTATATTATGAGAGTGGACTGAAGTATTATGGATAAGCCTAAAGATTAGAATGGATTATGTTGGACATAAGTTAGTATTGTTTAAGGATAGAAGATTTTCGATATTATTGATGGGATGTTATAGTAATGTAGTTTTAGAAAAAGGACAACTTGCTGGACGGGCGACAACCCATCGCGTCGGACAAGGCTGTGGGAATCGAACCCACAACCGAAGTGCGACTGGCCTTTATCGCCTACCACTGGCCTACAGGAAGTCCCTGTTTAGTAGAAACTAGTTTTATTATATTAAGAAGTATGATATATGAAGTATAAGTCCATTTTAGGAACCATATATGATTAATCTCACTATGGAATGACTTATGTATATTTAATAAATTTTGCTATCCTTTTGTTTGAGACAGATGGAATGACCCTTCATTCTATCACATGATCTGCTAACACTTCACGAATAAAAAATTCAACTTCATTTATTTAAGAGATGAAGTGGAAATTGTTCAAGGCACGAACAACAGTGAGATTGTACCAAAATAAATAAAGTATTTATTCTAATTCAAATTCTTCAACTTTAGGGAAACGATCTTGAAAACCAAAAATGTTGTAATAGTGATCTTATATCTAATTAATCAGATGGTACCTTAGATCATCACAAATTTATAGATTTGTGATTGTTGGCTTTTCCATAGCCATGTTCTCTACCACTCTCCATCAGAACTTGATGGTTATATTTTTCTTCCATATTTTCACCTATGTTCTCCTACGTGGAAACCCTGTGGTGAGTTAATTTGGATAACCGTTACATTTCATACTTTAGTTTTTAAAAGCCATGTTTTGGTATTCCTTTTTACGATGTGGGTTTCTATTAAACAAACTTTCAAGTAGTAAACCATTTATAACCCTGACGAATTTTGAGGGCGAAATTCATTTTAAGGGGGGTAGAATGTAACACCCCGAGATTTTATGAAAAATATTCTTTTAATTTCATTAATGTCTTGTGCTACACCAAGATTACCTTGCGCTATACGCAACACCATATTAGCTTGCAGTATATGCAACACTATTCTTGGATCGTGTTACACACAATTTTGATAATAGTTATTCTATGCAACATTGTGTATATATATATATATATATTCAATGTATAAATGAAATATGGTTGGATTCTGTTATACGAAACAACTAAGGATTATTTCACAAAACGCAACCCTGACTTGGCTTGCATTACACGCAATCGCGACCTTCCCCGATAGCGTGTGTTGTACGCAATACCGGGTTTTAATAAACAATGATATATTATTATAATATTGTCATGAACTAGCCGTTATGAATAGTATTAAATAAATTTTGAATTTTATAACATTATTATTTATCTTACACATTTTCTAGAATATGGTATAAGAACAAAATAAATTTTTCGGGTAAAATAAGTATTTTTCAAAAAATGCAGTTCTACCGCCTATTGATGGCGCACCCACTTTAAATATAGTTTTTGACATGTTTATATGTTCAATTTGACAAAATAAAATTCTTCTTTTGAATAAAGATATAAAAATTTACATTAGATAAAGTTTTGATATTTTTCCGATAACTTTCATATTTTAATGAATTGTAAAACCCCGCTATATTTTAATTAAAAACAACTTTTTTCATCGTAATATCTTATGTAGTTAAATTATAATATTGAATGGTTTTAAATTATAAATAGAATATATTTTTACCATTTAATATGATGTATGTCAATAGCATTGATTTTACCTTGAATTCGTAGGATAAATCAATTCAATCTTTTGCAATGTTTTAAAGAAAACCCGGTTTTCTTTCGACAATGGGATTAATTTTAATTTAATTTCTGCATCTTTTGTGTATTTAATTTGGAAAAATGGATTCCATATTTGGAATCGATGGGTCCAAATTATGTTAATAAGCTACTTTTTATTTTTGGGAATTATGAATATTAACTACGGTGAATTTTATTTACCATAGTTAAAGGTAAATCGGGTAATTAAGGGTAAATATAATATTTTAAAATTACCCTAACAATTGTAAAAATCCTATTGGATGACTAAAAGTAGACCCATATCACCTAAGGGTCGGATTAGAATCATTTAATTAAATTTTTTCAATGAAAATAATTTAATTATTATTAAAACCAAAGAATGTGACAACATGTCACTTTCCTAAATTATATAAGTATAATAATTTTAACTTAGTGATAAAAATCATAAAACATCGAACATGAATAGTCTCCAGAAAGATAAAACAATTATCCACATCATGAGAATTTATTTAGAATTTTTTGGGATTAAATAATTATCATTAATTGTGACACAATAATGATGCAGAAATTATTTATCTAGTGAAAAATCAAGAATATAGTTTTTATTAAACTAATAGTGACCATAAAAGGCACAAAACCCTGACCAAAACGTATTGGTCATGTAAATTTAAACACTAATAATCCAATGGTCTAATATTTGACCATTTTGGGTCTTATACAAGCAATTATGACACTTATATTATTTTATTTTAAATGATGCCAAAGTTGTCACCTTCATAATTTAATAAACATATCAATTTACATATTGTGATTTTAAGATGATAAATTAGAGTAAAAGTATTATTGTGAACGGTAATATATTTATATTCATCATAGGATTTTATTTTAAATTTTTATGCAACAAATATGTATATTAAATAATTATACAAAAATGATGTAGTAATTATTTTATTAAGAGATAAACCAAATAAATGGTTTTAAAAATAATAAAATAAATATTATATGAACTATTTAATGTGATCCACTAATTTTATAGATACATATTACCTTTTATTAATATATTAATGCTTTTATTTCGAACATATATTCTGTATATATTTTATTTAAATTCAGATAAATGAATAGTGTAAAAATTGACACTATTGTTATTTTATAAAAATAACATATTATAAAATTGTTTAAAAATCACAAAAATATTTAAAAATTATAAATTTAAATTTATATGCTCTATAATGTTATAAAGTAAATAATTATGGAAATTTCACAACAAATAAGTAATTATTTGTTTTAATTTAAAATTTAGAATTTTATTACCACAAATAAACTTAAATAGATTAAATAAGGATAAATCAAAATGATAAGGTTTAAAATAATATCCAAACATTTCTAAATTTTATTTGTTGATGAGATTACAACCCTATCTCATCTAATATTCATATATGAGTCATTTTTGGAGGTTTTTAGGTGGGGTTAGACTTATTATAAATTATTATTTTTAAGAATTCCAAAGGTGCCCCTCTCCTCCCTTATAAAAGGGCACCTCCTCCCTCTCCTCCTCACATCAATTTGAGCATTCAAGCTTAGCGAACCCCTGCCAAAATCTCTTCTCCACTTCCCTAGTATCATCCTCGAGGTCTTGGTCTTCTTAAAAGACCAATTTTAGTTCCCTAAAAGGAGGTCTCAAAGAAGCACTTCAAAGAAGAGGAGGTTCGGACACGTACAAAGAATGTCGAACCTAAGGTAAGGGATAAATTTTCAATCTCATTTTTATCCGAGATTGCTTATACGTAAGTATTTACTGCGGTTATGTTTATCATCCATGACCATGTTTTCAAAAAATGTTTTTATAAAATTATTACCATTCTTCCATGAATGTTTAAAGTCATTTTTACCCTTTATTGACTTTTTACCACATTGTATGAATGGAATCTTTCCTTTGGTTACCATATAAGGTTCTTTTTGACTTTTCCGACAAAAGTACGAGGAGAATGTTATTTTTAACTTATACGGTGTGAATGGATTTTTTACGGTTTCATAACACCTCATTTTCAGGAAGCTTCCTCTACAAGATTGCATGATTATTTTCAACAAAACCCTTATCTTTTAAAATTGCATGGAATTTTGTGAAAAGAAAATGATTTTAAAGAAGAAAGGATATTTTCCTCAAGAATTAATTTCAAGTGTTTTTCTCAAAACTATTTTCCATCTAAGATGACATTATTTGATATGTATGTTTCCAGTAAAATGTCTCTATGATTTAAATGGTTTCAATTTTCTTATGATGAAATGATATCAATTGTTTATAGATTATGATGGCATGATGTTTAAGAATCCCATTTTATTACATGGGTTATGCAATGATATATGATTTATGATTTTGTGGCACACATAAGAATGGTATCATTATGAGATGGGTGGGACCTATATCTCCCTCCAATGCATTGGGTAAAGATTTTATATCTCATGAGATAGACATGGCTGGAATGGTAGGTTGTACCGGTTCAGTGAAACAAGACTGAAACGAGGGTGACTCGGTTCAGAAAGGGACTTTGTCCACAAAGATAGTCTTGGAAATGAGTCTTGACTAAGAAGAAATTATTCTCTTTGATTATGTGTTTATGCCACAAAGTTTCATGTTTTAAGATGTGATTATTGGGGTTACATTTCACTTTTATGATTTATCCCATGTTATGATATTATGATCTCTTTTGCAGGTTAAGATTTCCAAAAGCTATATTCTTATGTATATGATGTGATTGATATTTCTTTTATTTACGATTACTGAGCATTTGAGCACACCCTTTTATGTTTTATTTTCCCCAAGATATAAAGAAAGGTTTTAGGTATAAAAAAAGGAAGATCTTTATGGGAGATATTGAAGATCTTTCACCACGATTAGAAGACTTTATTCCGAGTTTCCAAAGACACTAAACTATTACGGTCCTTGTCTGTGTGTTTTGTTATGTACTAAGTATTCCACAAAAGTAATGTAATATCTATGTACGTCAGGCTACGGGTCTCTACAGTTGGTATCAGAGGAAAGGTTTAGTCAACCTTTGGAAACTAGGATGCGAAAATGTTAGTGAGATCCCTATAGATATTTCTAAGGTATGTCTAGGGATGTCCCTAAGGATAAGTATACGTATAGGATATAGTTCTAGAACTATAGTAACGATATTAGATTAAACAAAAGATGTTAGATATTGAAGTTACTCCCCCTTTATTATGATTTTTGCATCTCACACTATCCTTTTTTGGGTTTTAGAAAATGGCTGGAAACAAGATGATTCACAATAATGGAGGATATGGTGGACAATGGAATGATATTCTTCATGATCAACCAAATGAAATGGGATTTGGATGTCCAAACATCATTATTATGCCAAATCCACAATCTCATAATATGATCAATAAAGTAAAATTTGGTAAGTTTCCTGACACAGCTAATGAGAGAAAGATTGAGTTTCATGATGATCATAGAGGAAAGAAAGTTCAATTTTCCCTATGTAAATCATGTGGGAAGAGGCATCAAGGAGAATGTTTCAAAGGCACTGGAAGATGATTTGGGTGTGGAAAATAAGGACACAAAGCCAGTAAGTGCAAAGGAAAAGGTTCAGTTAACACCAGGGATGAGGATAATGGTATTGCTACGACATCAACAATGGATAAATGCTTAAAATGTGGAATGTACGGTCATTATGCAAACCAATTCACTAAGGGAAAGTCTCATGAAGAGAATCAGTATGGTCGTATGGGAAGTTTTTATGTTGATTATGACGAAGAGACTACAAATGATATGTGAGATGAAAGAATTGTTGAATCTCGGTCAATGTTTTAAGAATGTAGTGGAATGATTGCATGTTTATCATGTGTAATGTTGTATAAGTAATCTCATGGAATAAAGAGACATCTAAGGATTGTTACACTGTTGTCGTTCCTTAAGTTTTGAAAGTGTATGATGAATGGTACCAGTAACCATGAACGGTTATTCAGATACTTTTGGAAAGTAGATGATATGTGCATAATGAAAGGATAAGAAGATAATGAGATGTTTGATTATATTCATGAGCTTATGATTGATATAAGGACTAAGTGATATCATGGTTTGAGTATATAGAATTTTGAGGATTTTGGTATGTGGAAAGTGTTAACTTTTAACTGCATTAATGTTTTCACTAAGGTTCAATGGGTATTCAAGAGAATACATGATTAAGGCCTTTGAATGTTTGGAATGTTACCAACAAGACATATCTTAAGATATATGGGGATCAACGATAGTATTAAATCTCTGTTAATCGTTTTCACTATGTTATGAGAGTGGACTGCAGTATTATGGATAAGCCTAAAGATTAGAATGGATTATGTTGGACATTAGTTAGTATTGTTTAAGGATAGAAGATTTTCGATATTATTGATGGGATGTTATAGTAATATAGTTTTAGAAAAAGGACAACCTACAGGACGGGCGACAACTCATCGCGTCGGACAAGGCTGTGGGAATCGAACCCACAACCGAAGTGTGACTGGCCTTTATCGCCCACCACTGGCCTACAAGAAGTCCATGTTTAGTAGAAACTAGTTTTATTATATTAAGTAGTATGATATATGAAGTATAAGTCCATTTTAGGAACCATATATGATTAATCTCACTATGGAATGACTTATGTATATTTAATAACTTTTGCTATCCTTTTGTTTGAGACAGATGGAATGACCCTTCATTCTATCACATGATCTGCTAACACTTCACGAATAATAAATTCAACTTCATTTTTTTAAGAGATGAAGTGGAAATTGTTCAAGGCACGAACAACAGTGAGATTGTACCAAAATAAATTAAGTATTTATTCTAATTCAAATTCTTCAACATTAGGGAAACGATCTTGAAAACCAAAAATGTTGTCCTAGTACTCTTATATCCGATTAATCAGATGGTACCTTAGATCCTCACAAGTTTATAGATTTGTGATTGTTGGCTTTTCCATAGCCATGTTCTCTACCACTCTCCATCAGAACTTGATGGTTATATTTTTTTCCATATTTTCACCTATGTTATCCTACGTGGAAACCCTGTGGTGAGTTAATTTGGGTAACCGTTACATTCCATACTTTAGTTTTTAAAAGCCATGTTTTGGTAATCCTTTTTACGATGTGGGTTTCTATTAAACAAACTTTTGAGTAGTAAACCATTCATAACCCCGATGAATTTCGAGGGCGAAATTCATTTTAAGGGGGGTAGAATGTAACACCCTGAGATTTTATGAAAAATATTCTTTTAATTTCATTAATGTCTTGTGCTACACCAAGATTACCTTGCGCTATACGCAACACTGTATTAGCTTGCTGTATATGCAACACTATTCTTGGATCGTGTTACCCACAATTTTGATAATAGTTATTCTATGCAACATTGCGTGTATATATATATATATTCAATGTATAAATGAAATATGGTTGGATTCTGTTATACGAAACAACTAAGGATTATTTCACAATAGGCAACCCTTACTTGGCTTGCATTACAGACAATCGCGACCTTCCCCGATAGAGTGTGTTGTACGCAATACCGGGTTTTAATAAACAATGATATATTATTATAATATTGTCATGAACTAGGCGTTATGAATAGTATTAAATAAATTTTTAATTTTATAACATTATTATTTATCTTACACATTTTCTAGAACATGTATAAGAACAAAATAAATTATTCGGGTAAAATAAGTATTTTTCAAAAAATACAGTTCTGCCGCCTTTTGATGGCGCACCCACTTTAAATCTAGTTTTTGACATGTTTATATGTTCAATTTGACAAAATAAAATTCTTCTTTTGAATCAATATATAAAAATTCACATTAGATAAAGTTTTGATATTTTTCCGATAACTTTCATATTTTAATGAATTGTAAAAACCCGCTATATTTTAATTAAAAACAACTTTTTTCATCGTAATATCTTATGTAGTTAAATTATAATATTGAATGGTTTTAAAGTATAAATAGAATATATTTTTACCATTTAATATAATGTATGTCATTAGCATTGATTTTACCTTGAATTCGTAGGTTAAATCAATTCAATCTTTTGCAATGTTTTAAAGAAAAACCTGTTTTCTTTCGACAATGGGATTAATTATAATTTAATTTCTGCATATTTTGTGTATTGAATTTGGAAAAATGGATTCCATATTTTGAATCAGTGGGTCCAAATTTTGTTAATAAGCTACTTTTTATTTTTGGGAATTATGAATATTAACTACGGTAAATTTTATTTACCATAGTTAAAGGTAAATCGGGTAATTAAGGGTAAATATAATATTTTAAAATTACCCTAACAAATGTAAAAATCCTATTGGATGACTAAAAGTCAACCCATATCACCTAAGGGTCGGATTGGATTCATTTAATTAAATTTTTTCAATGAAATTAATTTAATTATTATTAAAACCAAAGAATGTGACAACATGTCACTTTCTTAAATTATATAAGTATAATAATTTTAACATTGTGATAAACATCATAAAACATTGAACATGAATAGTCTCCAGAAAGAGAAAACAATTATCAACATCATGAGAATTTATTTAGAATTTTTTGGGATTAAATAAGTGTCAATAATTGTGACACAATAGTGATGCAGAATTTATTTATCTAGTGAAAAATCAAGAATATAGTTTTTATTAAACTAATAGTGACCATAAAAGGCACAAAACCCTGATCAAAACTTATTTGTAATGTAAATTTAAACTATAATAATCCAATGGATGAATATTTGACCATTTTGAGTCTTATACAAGCAATTATGACACTTATATTATTTTATTTTAAATGATGCCAAAGTTGTCACCTTCATAATTTAATAAATATAACAATTTACATATTGTGATTTTAAGATGATAAATTCGAGTAAAAGTATTATTGTGAACGGTAATATATTTATCTTCATCATAGTATTTTATTTTAAATTTTTATGCAACAAATAATTATATTAAATAATTATACAAAAATGATGTAGTAATTATTTTATTAAGAGATAAACCAAATAAATGGTTTTAAAAATAATAAAATAAATATTATATGAACTATTTAATGTGATCCACTAATTTTATAGATACATATGACCTTTTATTAATATATTAATTCTTTTAGTTCGAACATATCTTCTGTATATATTTTATTTAAATTCAAATAAATGAATAGTGTCAAAATTGACACTATTGTTATTTTATAAAAATAACATATTATAAAATTGTTTAAAAATCACAAAAATATTTAAAAATTAAAAATTTAAATTTAAATGGTCTATAATGTTATAAAGTAATCAATTATGGATAATTCACAACAAATAAGTAATTATTTGTTATAATTTAAAATTTAGAATTTTATTACCACAAATAAACTTAAATAGAATAAATAAGGATAAATCAAAATGATAAGGTTTAAAATAAGATCCAAACATGTATAAATTTTATTGGTTGATGAGATTACAACCCTATCTCATCTAATCTTCGAATATGAGTCATTTTTGGAGGTTTTTAATTGGGGTTAGACTTATTATAAATTAATATTTTTAAGAATTCCAAAGGTGCCCCTATCCTCCCATATAAAAGGGCACCTCCTCCATCTCCTCCTTACACCAATTTGAGCATTCAAACTCGTCCAAACCCTGCCAAAATCTCTTCTCCAGTTCCCTAGTATCATCCTAGAGGTCCTGATCTTCTTAAAATACCAATTTTAGTTCCCTAAAAGGAGGTCTCAAAGAAGCACTTCAAAGAAGAGGAGGTTCGGACACGTACAAAGCAAGTCGGACCTAAGGTAAGGGATAAATTTTCAATCTCATTTTTATCCGAGATTGCTTATACGTAAGTATTTACTGTGGTTATGTTTATCATCCATGACCATGTTTTCTAAAAATGTTTTAATAAAATGTTTACCATTATTCCTTGAATGTTTAAAGTAATTTTTACCCTTTATTGACTTTTTAACACATTGTATGAATGGAATATTTCCTTTGGTTACCATATAAGGTACTTTTTGAATTTTCCGACAAAAGTACGAGGAGAATGTTATTTTTAACTTATACGGTGTGAACGGATTTTTTACGGTTTCATAACACCTCATTTTCAAGAAGCTTCCTCTACAAGATTGCATGATTATTTTCAACAAAACCCTTATCTTTTAAAATTGCATGGAATTTTGTGAAAATAAAATGATTTTAAAGAAGAAAGGATATTTTCCTCAAGAATTCATTTCAAGTGTTTTTCTCAACACTATTTTCCATCTAAGATGACATTATTTGATATGTATGTTTCAAGTAAAATGTCTCTATGATTTAAATTGTTTCAATTTTCTTATGATGAAATGATATCAAATGTTTGTGGATTATGATGGCATGATGTTTAAGAATCCCATTTTATTACATGGGTTATGAAATGATGTATGTTTTATGATTTTGTGGAACACATAATAATGGTATCATTATGAGATGGGTGGGACCTATATCTCCCTCCAATGCATTGGGTAAAGATTTTATATCTCATAAGATAGACATGGCTGGAATGGTAGGTTATACCGGTTCAGTGAAACAGGACTGAAACGAGGGTGACTCGGTTCAGAAAGGGACTTTGTCCACTAAGATATTCTTGGCAATGAGTCTTCACTAACAAGAAATTATTCTCTATGATTATGTGTGTATGCCGCAAAGTTTCATGTTTTAAGTTGTGATTATTGGGGTTACATTTCACTTTTATGATTTATCGCATGTTATGATATTATGATATCTTTTGCAGGTTAAGATTTACAAAAGCTATATTCTTATGTATATTATGTGATTGATATTTCTTTTATTTACCCTTACTGATCATTTGATCTCACCCTTTTATGTATTATTTTCCCCAGGATATAAATAAAGTTTTTAGGTATAAAAAAAGGAAGATATTTATGGGAGATATTGAAGATCTTTCACCACGATTAGAAGACATTATTCCGAGTTTCCAAAGACACTAAACTATTACGGTCCTTGTGTGTGTGTTTTGTTATGTACTAAGTATTCCACAAAATTAATGTAATATCTATGTACGTCAGGCTACGGGTCTCTACAGTTGGTATTAGAGGAAAGGTTTAGTCAACCTTTGGAAACTAGGATGCGAAAACGTTAGTGAGATCCCTAGATATATTTCTATGGTATGTCTAGGGATGTCCCTAAGGATAAGTATACATATAGGATATAGTCCTAGAACTATAGTAACAATATTAGATTAAACCAAAGATGTTAGATATTGAAGTCACTCCCCCTTTATTATGATTTTTGCCTCTCACACTATCCTTTTTTTGGTTTTAAAAAATGGCTGGAAACAAGATGATTCACAATAATGGATGATATGATGGACAATGGAATGATATTCTTCATGATTAACCAAATAAAATGGGATTTGGATGTCTAAACATCATTATTTTTCCGAATCAGCAATCTCATAATATGATCAATAAAGTAAAATTTGGTAAGGTTCCTGACACGGCTAATGAGAGAAAGATTGAGTTTCATGATGATCATAGAGGAAAGAAAGTTCAATTTTCCCTATGTAAATCATGTGGGAAGAGGCATCAAGGAGAATTTTTCAAAGGGACTAGAAGATGCTTTGGGTGTGAAAAAGAAGGACACAAAGCCAGTAAGTGCAAAGGAAAAGGTTCAGTTAACACCAGGGATGAGGATAATGGTATTGCTACGACATCAACAATGGATAAATGCTTTAAATGTGGAATGTACGGGAATTATGAAAACCAATTCCCTAAGGGAAAGTCTCATGAAGAGAATCAGTATGGTCGTATGGGAAGTATTTATGTTGATGATGATGAAGAGACTACAAATGATATGTGAGATGAAAGAATTGTTGAATCTCGGTCAATGTTTTAAGAATGTAGTGGAATTATTGCATGTTTATCATGTGTAATGTTGTATAAGTAATCTCATGGAATAAAGAGACATCTAAGGATTGTTACACTGTTGTCGTTCCTTAAGTTTTGAAAGTGTATGATGAATGGTACCAGTAACCATGAAAGGTTATTCAGATACTTTTGGAAAGTAGATGATATGTGCATAATGAAAGGATAAGAAGATAATGAGATGTTTGATTATATTCATGAGCTCATGATTGATATAAGGACTAAGTGATATCATGGTTTGAGTATATAGAATTTTGAGGATTTTGGTATGTGGAAAGTGTTAACTTTTAACTGCATTCATGTTTTCACTAAGGTTCAATGGGTATTCAAGAGAATACATGATTAAGGCCTTTGAATGTTTGTAATGTGACCAACAAGACATATCTTATGATATATGGGGATCAATGATAGTATTAAATCTCTGGTAATCATTTTTACTATATTATGAGAGTGGACTGCAGTATTATGGATAAGCCTAAAGATTAGAATGGATTATGTTGGACATAAGTTAGTATTGTTTAAGGATAGAAGATTTTCGATATTATTGATGGGATGTTATAGTAATGTAGTTTTAGAAAAAGGACAACCTGCAGGACGGGCGACAACCCATCGCGTCGGACAAGGCTGTGGGAATCGAACCCACAACAGAAGTGAGACTGGCCTTTATCGCCTACCACTGGCCTACATGAAGTCCCTGTTTAGTAGAAACTAGTTTTATTATATTAAGCAATATGATATATGAATTATAAGTCCATTTTAGGAACCATATATGATTAATCTCACTATGGAATGACTTATGTATATTTAATAACTTTTGTTATCCTTTTGTTTGAGACAGATGGAATGAACCTTCATTTTATCACATGATCTGCTAACACTTCACGAATAAAAAATTTCACTTCATTTATTTAAGAGATGAAGTGGAAATTGTTCAAGGCACGAACAACAGTGAGATTGTACCAAAATAAATTAAGTATTTATTCTAATTCAAATTCTTCAACTTTAGGGAAACGATCTTGAAAACCAAAAATGTTGTCCTAGTGCTCTTATATCTGATTAATCAGATGGTACATTAGATCATCACAAATTTATAGATTTGTGATTGTTGGATTTTTCATAGCCATGTTCTCTACCACTCTACATCAGAACTTGATGGTTATATTTTTCTTCCATATTTTCACCTATGTTCTCCTACGTGGAAACCTCATGGTGAGTTAATTTGGGTAACCGTTACATTTCATACTTTAGTTTTTAAAAGACATGTTTTGGTATTCCTTTTTACGATGTGGGTTTCTATTAAACAAACTTTCGAGTAGTAAACCATTTATTATCCTGACGAATTTTGAGGGCGAAATTCATTTTAAGGGGGGTAGAATGTAACACCCCGAGATTTTATGAAAAATATTCTTTTAATTTCATTAATGTCTTGTGCTACATTAAGATTACCTTTCTCTATACGCAACACCGTATTAGCTTGCAGTATATGCAACACTATTCTTGGATCGTGTTACACACAATTTTGATAATAGTTATTCTATGCAACATTGCGTATATATATATATATATTCAATGTATAAATGAAATATGGTTGGATTATGTTATACAAAACAACTAAGGATTATTTCACAACACGCAACCCTGACTTGGCTTGCATTACACGCAATCGCGACCTTCCCCGATAGCGTGTGTTGTACGCAATACCGGGTTTTAATAAACAATGATATATTATTATAATATTGTCATTAACTAGCCGTTATGAATAGTATTAAATAAATTTTGAATTTTATAACATTATTATTCATCTTACACATTTTCTAGAACATGGTATAAGAACAAAATAAATTTTTCAGGTAAAATAAGTATTTTTCAAAAAATACAGTTCTGCCGCCTTTTGATGGCACACCCACATTAAATCTAGTTTTTGACATGTTTATATGTTCAATTTGACAAAATAAAATTTTTCTTTTGAATCAACATATAAAAATTTACATTAGATATTGTTTTGATATTTTTCCGATAACTTTCATATTTTAATGAATTGTAAAAACCCGCTATATTTTAATTAAAAACAACTTTTTTCATCGTAATATCTTATGTAGTTAAATTATAATATTTAATGGTTTTAAAGTATAAATAGAATATATTTTTACCATTTAATATTATGTATGTCATTAGCATTAATTTTACCTTGAATTCTTAGGTTAAATAAATTCAATCTTTTGCAATGTTTTAAAGAAAAACCTGTTTTCTTTCCACAACGGGATTAATTTTAATTTAATTTCTGCATCTTTTGTGTATTGAATTTGGAAAAATGGATTCCATATTTGGAATCAGTGGGTCCAAATTATGTTAATAAGCTACTTTATATTTTTGGAAATTTTGAATATTAACTACGGTAAATTTTATTTACCATAGTTAAAGATAAATCTGGTAATTAAGGGTAAATATAATATTTTAAAATTACCCTAACAAATGTCAAAATCCTATTGGATGACTAAAAGTCGACCCATATCACCTAAGGGTCGGATTAGATTCATTTAATAAAATTTTTTCAATGAAAATAATTTAATTATTATTAAAACCAAAAATGTGACAACATGTCACTTTCTTAAATTAGATAAGTATAATAATTTTAACTTAGTGATAAACATCATAAAACATCAAACATGAATAGTCTCCAGAAATCTAAAACAATTATCTACATCATTAGAATTTATTTAGAATTTTTTGGGATTAAATAATTATCATTAATTGTGACACAATAGTGATGCAGAAATTATTTATCTAGTGAAAAATCAAGAATATAGTTTTTATTAAACTAATAGTGATGATAAAAGGAACAAAACCCTGACCAAAACTTATTGGTCATGTAAATGTAAACTATAATAATCCAATGGTCTAATATTTGACCATTTGGAGTCTTATAAAAGCAATTATGACACTTATATTATTTTATTTTAAATGATGCCAAAGTTGTCACCATCATAATTTAATAAATATAACAATTTACATATTGTGATTTTAAGATGATAAATTCATGTAAAAGTATTATTGTGAATGTTAATATATTTATCTTCATCATAGGATTTTATTTTAAAATTTTATGCAAAAATAAGTATATTAAATAATTATACAAAAATAATGTAGTAATTATTTTATTAAGAGATAAACCAAATAAATGGTTTAAAAAATAATAAAATAAATATCATATGAACTATTTAATGTCATCCACTAATTTTATAGATACATATGACCTTTTATTAATATATTAATGATTTTAGTTCGAACATATCTTCTGTTTATATTTTATTTAAATTCAAATAAATGAATAGTGTCAAAATTGACACTATTGTTATTTTATAAAAATAACATATTATAAAATTGTTTAAAAATCACAAAAATATTTAAAAATTATAAATTTAAATTTATATGGTCTATAATGTTATAAAGTAAACAATTATGGAAAATTCACAAAAAATAAGTAATTATTTGTTATAATTTAAAATTTAGAATTTTATTACCACAAATAAACTTAAATAGATTAGATAAGGATAAATCAAAATGATAAGGTTTAAAATAAGACCCAAACATGTCTAAATTTGATTGGTTGATGATATTAAAACCTTATCTCATCTAATCTTCGAATATAAGTCATTGTTGGAGGTTTTTATGTGGGGTTAGACTTATTATAAATTAATATTTTTATGAATTCCAAAGGTGTCCCTCTCCTCCCTTATAAAAGGGCACCTCCTCCCTCTCCTCCTAACACCAATTTGAGCATTCAAGCTCGGCCAACCCCTGACAAAATCTCTTCTCCACTTCCCTAGTATCATCCTAGAGGTCCTGGTCTTCTTAAAAGACCAATTTTAGTTCTCTAAAAGGAGGTCTCAAAGAAGCACTTCAAAGAAGAGGAGGTTCGGACACGTACAAAGCAAGTCGGACCTAAGGTAAGGGATAAATTTTTAATCTCATTTTTATCCAAGATTTCTTATACGTAAGTATTTACTGGGGTTATGTTTATCATCCATGACCATGTTTTCTAAAAATGTTTTTATAAAATGTTTACCATTCTTCCATGAATGTTTAAAGTCATTTTTACCCTTTATTGACTTTTTACCACATTGTATGAATGGAATCTTTCCTTTGGTTACCATATAAGGTACTTTTTAACTTTTCTGACAAAAGTACGAGGAGAATGTTATTTTTATCTTTTACGGTGTGAACGGATTTTTTACGGTTTCATAACACCTCATTTTCAAGAAGCTTCCTCTACAATATTTCATGATTATTTTCAACAAAACCCTTATCTTTTAAAATTTCATGGAATTTTGTGAAAAGAAAATGATTTTAAAGAAGAAAGGATATTTTCCTCAAGAATTCATTTCAAGTGTTTTTCTCAAAACTATTTTCCATCTAAGATGACATTATTTGATATGTATGTTTCATGTAAAATGTCTCTATGATTTAAATGGTTTCAATTTTCTTATGATGAAATGATATCAATTGTTTATGGATTATGATGGCATGATGTTTAAGAATCCCATTTTATTACATGGGTTATGCAATGATGTATGATTTATGATTTTGCGGCACACATAAGAATGGTATCATTATGAGATGGGTGGGACCTATATCTCTCTCCAATGCATTGGGTAAAGATTTTATATCTCATGAGATTGACATGGCTGGAATGGTAGGTTATACCGGTTCAGTGAAACAGGACTGAAACGAGGGTGACTCGGTTCAGAAAGGGACTTTGTCCACTAAGATAGTCTTGTCAATGAGTCTTGACTAACAAGAAATGATTCTCTATGATTATGTGTGTATTCCACAAAGTTTCATGTTTTAAGTTGTGATTATTGGGGTTACATTTCACTTTTATGATTTATCCCATGTTATTATATTATAAGCTCTTTTTCAGGTTAAGATTTCCAAAAGCTATATTCTTATGTATATGATGTGATTGATATTTCTTTTATTTACCCTTACTGAGCATTTGAGCTCACCCTTTTATGTTTTCTTTTCCCCAGGATATAAAGAAAGTTTTTAGGTATAAAAAAAAGGAAGATCTTTATGAGAGATATTGAAGATCTCTCACCACGATTAGATGAATTTATTCCGAGTTTCCAAAGACACTAAACTATTACGGTCCTTGTGTGTGTGTTTTTTTATGTACTATGTATTCCGCAAAAGTAATGTAATATCTATGTATGTCAGGCTTCGGGTCTCTACAACTACAGTCTCATGAAACGATGATAGTTAATTTTTTTATTAATACCTATAATGGTGTCCTTAATGTTGGGAAAATTATATATATATATTATTTATTATATTTATTATCTATATAAGCTTCATTTATTATTTTGAAAAATATATCTATGAATATTACATCATGTGTAAAAAATATAACATCGTTTGTTGATGTGTGGACCACCGCCACCTCAAAGTGATGTGATTCATTAAAACTATACATGGAATGTATAAAGAATGATTTTAATGAAAAAAAATTAAAATAAAAAACCATATATGATATTAATGAGGTGTGTGCCAAGAGGATGTGGTGCGCGAAAAAGGAGGGTTGTGCGTGAAATATTTGAGTTGGGAATGAAAAACCATGTGGTGCGTGAAATAGTGGATTGAGGGTTTTCGCACAAATAGTGTTTCGGAACCCGAATGTCGATAAATGGAAAAGGGATGGGCTGTGCGAAAAATCTGGAGAAGTGCTTGAAAAACGGTACCTGCATGAAATATTCCACACCAAATGAGAGGTTTTTTTATGCCAGATGGGTTTTTGCGTGTGGGGGTTTGAGATGCCTCTAAATAAGAGGTGACCCCCTCATTAAAAAGGGTTGAAGTATTATAGAATATCTGAGGTCTGATGTGCGTATAGGATCCACATAAAGGTTCTTGCATGAAAAATTCTGAGCAGCGTGAAAAATTCCATGCAGCGCGAGATATTCCAATTTGTGAGAAAAATCAGAGTTGCGCGAAAAATTCAGGGTTCCGTGAAAAAGAAAGAGCATGGAAAAAACATTGGGGCAGTGTGTAAAAAATACAATTGCCTAAAAAAGGGTGATGTTGCATGAAATATATTTCCACATGAAAAGGTAATATTTCACGAAATAGTAAGACTTTGCGCGAAAAGGGTTGGTGTTTCGCAAAATTGTCTGTGAAACTTTTTGCACGTTCTGGTTATCCCATTTAGTGGTTCAGTGCGTACATTTGAATCATTTCTGGACATCGATGAAAGATGAGTCTTACACTAAGAAGAGGAAAAGACTTCAATGTGAATATATTGAAGAGACCATGACGTCTATAAACTTATTGGGACTTAACCAAAGGCGTTGAGCTAGGGGGAGTCAATGAGAGTGACCCGAGGGATGCAGTGGGCTATCCCTAAATAGTTTTAAAGGCAGTGAGCCTGGGACAGAGTGACTATTCTCAAAACTCTGTAATCCACAACTAGTTAATAATAGTGAAATTTGGTACGACTGACAACCTGTCACCATATACTCCTTGGACGTATCCCTTAGTGGTGAACCAATTAAAAAGTGATATGTTTTCTCTTTGCATGTGAATGTTTAATTGCTTCTCATATCCATCATACAGGTTAAACTAGTTCCTACCAACATGGTAACAAGATCAATCAGTTCAATAGAAAAAGATGACACCCTGATTCATCCCTCCCCTATCAGTGTGTACCAGGGTCTTACATCTTTTTTATTCTTTTGGATATGTAATATAATGACTGATTTGACCATAGTTGACCTACTAAATTTATTTTTGACGCATAAACTGAATTTTTCCAAAATACCCAACGTAATCATAAATTATTTAATAGATGAAAATAACATGATAATAAGTAAAATAAAAGTAATTAGAATCCTAAAAAAGGTTTTACAGCAACTAAATAATTTCCATATTTTTTTATTCATTAATATGAAGACACACTAGATAGGTTAAATTCAAGGTAAGGGAATTTCATCTAAATATACATTCCATTGAGATTTTTGTGTTATTAAACATTAATTATATTTTTATGGTGTATATACTACCTTAGGAAATATTATATCATGAATATATATACAGTCATTATATTATATGTTTTATTTAAATATTATTTTGTAATGGGGATTATTATTTAAATGTTACAAAATTGTATGGGAAACATTGGAATTTTTTAGATTATTTTCCTCAAGAATGTTCTTAATAACTATATTTTCAATCTCACATCATTTTTTTATTATTAAATTTATCTTAATAAAATAACATTATTTAAATCATATTTAAAAATAAATTTATTTTAATATCTACATTCTCATACAACAAATTTTATTATTTCCCAAACCATGTACCATTTTATATATAGTCTCTACTTTGAGAGTTATTTATTTATTTGGGGAAATATTAAAAAAAATTATTATTTATTCAATATTAATATTTGATATTTCATGTTTTTTTAGATTATTAAATATAATGAATTATTTAGAGTGCAATGAAGGGTGGGGACCAGAATTTATATAGCCCCTCAATGCATCGACAGGTTCACATGAGACAAATATATTGGCTAAATAAAACAGTTATTTATCCATAGTATTTACTATCCTGTGAAGAGTCTTGATATGATATGTTTTCATATGCCTTTTACATTACATCCATTAAGAAATTATTTCCCTCATTTTGTTTCAGTTTTTTTATTGATGTGATTTTGCGTTGAAAAATATATGGATGTAATTCATTCATAGTTTGATGATTTAGGCAATGTGATTCAATTTATTACGATTATATATTACTTATTCCTTATCTTTTTATGTAAATTGAATGTGTGATTGGTTATTTACCTTTACATATAGATTTATTCATTATTTCATCTGTTTTATTTCCCCTTACTAGGCATTGGATATCACCCTTATTATGTTTTATCTGTATGTTATGACGTAGGTAATTTTGAATTAGATTTATTAGATGAAAATTATATTTGATTATTGGGTAGAATGTGTTATTTTGTTTTACAAATATATTATGGTTATAAACTATATAATCTTTCTTTCAATTAATACTAAAATAATCGGTCTATTGGCATTTGATTCAACATAATCATGGAAATATAATAAAATTATGCATTGAATATGGGATTTTGTAGTTGGGGCATTATAGTTGGTATCAACGAAAAGTCAACAACAAACATGGATACTAGATTTAGAAAACATATATTAGAGAGTAGAACACTAATATATAAATATAAGACAAGTATTGAATAAAATCATATAATTTTGGAAAGGTTTAGATTATGTGGGTATTCATAATAATAAATCCATGTATGTATACTACAATTGGACGTGGTACCAGCACAAATAACCCTAGGGGTAATACCTTTAACAAGGAGTTCTAGGACTGACACTATGTAACCAAGTACATGACAAAGTGAATTATCGTACACTGGGTCTAACACTCTTAGTGGATATACTTATGAAAATTCACACTTTATTTACCTACCTTTATGAAGGATTTTAAATTAATAATGGCCACAAAGGGACCAATGTTTGTGATTCTTTAATTTATGATGAAAAAATTTATATAATAGGTTATATTATATTTAAAATTATATATTATGAGCTTATCTAGTGAATTTCATTATATATAAATAGTGTATGGTTGGATGAATGGTGTCAATACTCATAGAGAATGCATATATTTACCTCATGAGGAAACTAATACATCTACTATTAGAATAGAGATAATCATTGAAATATTAGGGAAACATAATCATGTTTTGATAAATAATCATTCCCAAATAGAGAAACCAATTCCATTAAGAAAATCAATAATGATGGATCACATTATGTGAGAGAAGCCCCTATATTTTAGTGTGACTACCAATACAATTTTAGATGAGTACATGATTATGTCTTTGGGGATGATATTTATTGATTTGGAATGTAGTGAAAAATAAATGGTTACAACGGTGGAATATTGGCTCCAAGGTGATGTAGATCAATGGCGATATATGATCCAAAATACAAGAGAGGAAGAAGAAATTGACCACATGAAGTTGAGATAGTTTATGGAAATTTTCTTCGATAAATACATACCTAGTGATCAAAAAATTGATATGAAGAGAATGTTCCTTAGCTTGAAGAAAAATAAAGAAGTGGGTGTTATATATTTTGAATCTACCTTCACCAGGTTTTCTAGGAATGTTATATATTATAAAATAAACACTGAGTGGAATATCGATCACTTATTTTAAAATTATTTGAGCAATAAAATTTAAAATCATCGAAGGGAGCTTTTTCCCATAATGTTTCTCCATTATATGAAATTTTATAATGCGCCATTAAGACAAATAATGAATTTTCTATAATCGATATATTCATGGGAAATGAATACAGGGAGATTTCATCATAGAACCATTAAAAGGGAAAACATCAAAGAATATGAATAAGGTTGAGTGAATTTCATAATGGGAAACTATTGGAAGATAACCGTACGAAATGATTTATGAGAATGGGTTTTTTCTATAAATTCATTGTTAGGGGTCACTATGCTCACGAATGCAAGGGGATGAAGCCTATCAATGATGTAATGTGCAACAATTGTTATGAGATGGGGCATTGTGCAAGAGGATTCTTTAAGCGTTAAAGAAATATTCTATAAATGATATTTATTGGAGATGGACAAGCTTATGTGATCACTACAATAGAGGTAGGAGTACCAAATGAGGTTGTGAAAGGTACATTAATCTAATCATAAAATTTATACAATGTGTTATTTGATTCTGAATCATCACACAATTTTATATCTACCATATTTTATAATAAAATTAGACATTTCCCTTTGAATTTAATAAGGGTTCTATCAGTAAAAACACTTTAGGGGACAATCATTGTGAATAATATGTATTGTTCAATCCCCATTATGACACAACAACATAAATTATGTGATGACCATATTATCATACCTATGGTTGAATTATCCTTTTCATGGAATGGATCTCGAAATATGATGGAATAATTATTGAAATATGATGGAAATTATAATTTGTGAGGAAGTAGTATAATCCGTTATCTTGAAAGAATAATATTAATCACCTAATTCTTATTTAGATCCACCCTAAATAGCTCTAATAAATTATATTCCTTGAGAATAAGTGAAAATAATGTCTATTGATAAATTAGGTAATATTAAAAATGACTATGTACCAAATTTTTGGGAATAAATTGATGTATTTCCTCTAGATTTATGTGGACATCCCCCAATGCATGAAGTTGAATTTTCCATTGATTTAGTTCCTTATGCAAGGCTAATATCAAAGACTCCCTATATAATGGTTGTAATGGAATTAGTTGAGTTGAAGAAACAAATATTGGATTTGGTAAATAACGGATTTATTAACCCTTTTGTTTCATCATGGGGATCTCCAGTCCTTTTTGTTAAGAAGAAAGATGGATCCATGATGTTGTGCATTGATTATAGGTAAATACATGTTATTATAATAAAAAAAATTATAATCTACCTTTAATTGATGACTTGTTTTATAATCTTCACAGAGCCCAATATTTTATAATGATTTATATACACTCTGGGTATCACCATTTATGATTCAACAAGGAGGACATTCCAAATACATCATTTTAGCTGAGGTATAGAAAATAATATTTTATATAAATTCCATTTGAATTGACTAATTAACCGATATGGGTATTTCATACATGTATTTTGGAGTATTTTTTGTATATGTAATTGTGTAATTAAATGATTAATCTTTCAAATTTGAGAATAATTTGACTTGATTTATGTTTGGTGGTAGGAAATAACAGATTTTTTAAAAAGGAACAAAAATGAGATGAAATATGAGCCAAATGACCATTTCTGTTGTGGGGTATGTGAAGTAACGTGGCACTAGATTTTGGAGACGAATATGAGCTAGAAAAATAAATGAAAAGTTACTACCCATTGTATACCAGAAGTACATTTAGTGACTATTTCAAGTGAAATAGTTCTGTGCTGAACAATTCATGACATAAATATAAGCTGTGAACTTCAAGTGCACACCATATACCACAAGTACACAATTTTATGGCTGTGAAAAATAAATATAATGTTTCTGTGGTTTAAACACGGTGGGGGAAAAATAGAATCTAAGGTACACATCATGTACCATATGTATAGATTCTGACCATGATGATGCCCAAAGATAAATTAGATGAATGTGGATGTGGGTTCAGATGGGATTCACCTATCCATGTGATTGATTCTAGTATATAACCATTCCAAGGATCCAATCATAGGAATAGGATGGGATACCCAGACAAAGGATACCTTTTGACCCAATTTCGACACCAAAACTGAATAAACACACTTTCAAGTACATCCCTAGAACATGAACCAAAAAATCACTGGACTTGGAAAGCCTTTTATGTTGATTCAAAGCACAATCAATCTGCTTATTGTTTCTATATTCTCCCAAACAACCAATGAATTACAATTTCAATTTATTAATTAATGTAGACCATTCGGATCATCCCAATGGGTTTGACACTCATACATTCTAGGTACTACACATTGATTTAGGATTGGATGAGTATTATAAATTTTGTTATTAAATATTATAGTTGGGAACAAACAAAGACCTAGGGGCTATCATTCAATATTTATTTTTATCATCATAATGAACAGATAATTCATGGGATATCATGACTATTTTTGAAGTATTCATTGATGATATTATGGTGTATTATGAACCATGTATGGACCATTAGAATCACCTATAGATCATCCTAAAAACTCATAAAAGGCATGGGGTTAATGGTAAATTAAGTAAATGTGATTTATGGATTCAAGAAGTCTCTTTTGGTGGTTATATTTTTCCAAATATGTAATATCATTTTTTAATGAAAGGAAGGAGGCACTCAAAGAATGGCATATTCCAACAAACAAAATTGAGGTATTTAGATTCATTGGTTTGGTAGGCAACTATTGGATGTTCATTCATAATTTTTAAATATTATCTAACCAGTTAACCAAAATTACATATAAACGGGTTATTTATGTCAGGGAAAAGGAATGTGAAGAATTATTTGATGAACTAATGATAAGATTTTTCAATGCCCTATTGTTTACTCTAGAAAATGTTTGGGATGGTTTGTAATATATAGTGTTGAAACAAATAATATTCATGGTTGTTTCATAATGAAAAATGATTATATTATTGCATTTGAATCAAGGAAATTTAATACTCACAAAAAAAACTACCAAACCCATGATCTATAGTTCGTAGTGGTAATCCTAGATTTGAAACTATTGATGCATTATCTCCATGTAGAAAGATTTGAGATACACATGGATCATAAAATCCTGAATTATATCTTCTCCAAGAAGGAGATCAACATGAGACAGTGGAAATGTCTTTAACTACTCATGGATTATGATTCCTCAATACACTATCACACATTAAAATCAAATAAGGGGGAAGATGCATTGAGTAGGAAGGACCATAGAGTTCTACCGCAAATAAGGATTGATAAAGATCCTATGATAACTAATCAAATAAATATGGATATGGGAATTTATAAGGAAGTAGATACATAAATAATCTAAAAAATTATTTCAAAAACATCATTATTAGAGAGGATAATGAATTTTCAATCTAATGATAAGGGCCTTTAGAAGATAAATAACATGTTGAAGGATGGAATATTGTCAAGCTTTTTTTTGAAGACGGTGTCCTGAAGTTTGGAATTAGGATATACATTCCATAGATACGTCGACTAAAATGGAATTTTTTGGATGAATCTCATTTTTAAAATTTCTCTATAAACCATTGAAGAGAAACGATATATATGGACTTGGGATAACATTTTTGGTAGGATTACATAACGTTGGAAATTGTAGATTATGTATCTAGATGAGTTATTTATCAACAAGTGAATGCATTGAGGTAGCATCATAAAGTGGTCCTGCAACATATTCCTTTTCTTGTTTGTAAATGGGATGAAGATACTTGATACTTTGTCACAAAATTTCCTAAGTCTTATAAAAATAATGATAAGATATGGTTTATTCTTTGTCTCTTAACCGAATCTTCACATTTTCATTTCATAGGACAATACCTTCTTATTATGCACCTCAGAAGTCTCTACATTAATGAATGTTTAAGTGTTAATGGTGAACCTATATCAATTTATTTTTATCATGACCCCCACATAACATCAAAATTCGTTAAGTGTCTTTATAATACCTTTGATAATGAGCTTCTTTTCACCATTACATACCATCCCCAAACTGATGGAAACTCTAAAATAAAAACTCAATCAATGGAAGATATGTTGAGGTCATTATCACTTGAAATTAAACTTATATTGGATTTATACTTACATTAATATAGTTTTTATATAATTATAGATAAAATTAATTTATTCAAATAGAACTATATAAACAATTAGTTGTAAAGATATGTTGTACTCTAACATGTTCATATGAATTGGAAGAAAGGAATCCCATTGTTCTAGAACATGTTTTATAGAAAATTAAGAAGGTGAACGATATTCAAGATAATATTAAATAATATCATAGTAAGAAAAAGATTTATGATAATAATCAAGGAAAAGATTAATAATTCCAAGTGGGGGAACGATTTTTCAAGAAGATAATCCATGGAAGGGTTTTATTGGTTGTGCTAATAATGGTGAATTGAGTCCCAAGTACATAATTGTAACACCCCGACCCCAGCTGCCCAGAGTCGGTGCATTACTTCGTAACATTGGCATGATCACGAGAAAGATCAAGTCTCGAAAGACCGATTAGTTTAGTAGCCTTGGAATAACTAGATACATCCATAAATTTTTACATTACATCATAAAAAAAACATCATGTCTTTATATCCCCTCATACTATCCCTGCAGGTCATTCATAAATTACTTCTTCATAATCCTGGAAAAAAAATAAAACATTGAAAGGGGTGAGCTCGGATGCTCAGTAAGGATAACATTATAGCAGAAGCTTTCATAAATGAGCATAAACACTTAAGGCAATTTATAACTAAAACAAAAGCCTTTTAAACTTGAACTTCAGCATAAAATGGCAAAGGTAAAATGAAATAATGCCATTTACTTACTCACATGGATATTCTACTAGTCGAATGATCACATGCAATATCAATAACCACTTTCATAATGATGGAATGCATAATGCCAGACTATCATAACCACATAGCCAAGGCCTCGTGCCAAGACTACAAATAAGATTTTGCCAAGGCCTTGTGCCAAGACACTAGTTTGTCTCATGAGACCTACCGATGCATCGAGGAGCTATAGCGGGCTCCACCCGTCACTTATTAAGTCCAATGCATTCCTCATATGAATAGGTTTAAGCATAAAATAAACATTCGTATTAAAACTAGCATACGAAATGTCAATACTTTAACCACAAACCATGAATGGTATAAAAATAGAACATCCATAGTCAAACATAACTCATTTGATACAATATGGAAGATTTTATTGTATCACATTAACCTCAATCATGAATAATGAAGGATGTTGACATGAATGAAATTAATCATCAAAACTATTTGAGAGAAATATCCCCCTTTTCTTGAAAACATTTAAAAGTCGCACTATTTGTCAAGAAGCCATTTAATAGTAGATTTTTGAATCAAAGTGTCCCATACCACTTTGAAACTTTTAAAAGGAGTTTTAATTTGTAAACATTAATGTCCATATAAATAAATCCTTAAAACCATTTTTTAAAACATGGACATTAATGAGAAAGATTTAGATGAATAAGTCTTTAAATCATTTTAAAAATGGTATTTTAGTTAGAGATTCCAACCAAAAGAGACACTTGAATACAAATAATTGTGGTAATCAAAACTTTGTAATATCATGAGAATAAAGGGATTCATGATATACTATGTCAAAGTACGTTATATACACCACATAAAAGTGATTTGGTGTATATCAACAAAGAAGTCTCAATGGAATGTAAATTGAGATGAAATCTCTTGTAAAGGTTGTATCCTTAGGTTAAGGATAAATCAATGACATAATTATGTGTGATAAATATAAATACACTAAATATGATTGGATATTCAGTGTAAAACAATCACAGGGCATTCACACATATTCTTGTAAAAACAATACCAACGAATTGGATGTTTAACTCAACAAATGGAGAATGAGTTAAAATTACTCTTATCAAATTCATATCAATGACTTGAGAATTACCAATGGAGTGATTATGTGCATCAAACTTATATCCACAGGAAGGGGAGTGGAAATTATGACATAATCAAATGAATAGTGATTCCACACATAATCTTGGGGTAATATAATCAATGAAATATGTGTAAATCCAAATGAGTGGAAATTGAAATCTCAAATTCCCTTATCGATTAGGTAACTTACGAAACATACACCCATGAAAGAAGTATCATACCATGATGATGTAAATACCCATAAATTAAAGTATATTACACAATGAATACGATCATGGGCAGTACACATACACCACATGCAATAATTAAGTGGTGATCAATGGAATTCTCACGGAATTAAAAGTGAGATAAGAAAACCCTTACATTGTACTTTTTCCTTGGTCGATGGTAGGTTTACCTCCTGTATAATGGTGAAATAATTGTTATTGAATAATAAAAGAATCATTTACTTTAATATTATATCATATATGATCTTTTATCATTGATTTGTTAATAATATTTTAGAATTATCGTCATTTCGGGTGTTAACGGGTTCATTTTACTTTATATTCTTTGTTATGTGAGACATATTCGTTATTAATGGGATGTATATTATTCATATACAGAATGGTATCAAGTTCTTAAACATCATTTTTAAATCATCAAATTATAAGATGGATAATGAATCTCATCGCGTTCGTGGAGACGGTAGTCCGTACGTACGCACGAACGCTACTTCCATTTAATTTTTATTTTAAAAGAATCGAATCCAAATTATACATAGGTATATTACTATTCCAGTATAATATAATATTTTATATATGTTACTTAAGTTCATTTACACCATCCTTTATACGTTCCATGTGTGGTATGAACGAGTCATATCATTTTAAGGGGGCGGTAGTCCGCACTTCCTCAAATGAAATTATCGTATGTATATACAACATGAAACGAATAATGGTATGAAATAAAATGGAATTACAGAAGATTATATATAAAATATATATCATTAATATCATATTTAATTACATTTCCATCCTAATGGCCACCATGAGAGGCGGTAAGATGTATTTGAACAATCATCGTTTCGTGAGGCGTTAGTTTGCCATCCACAGAAACATTATGTTCATCATCCATTAGATGGAGTTGTGTGAATGTGTAGTTTGAATACTTCTTATAAAAACATCCTAGTATATTGAGGATACTGGTGTTGTTACAAAAGAAAGGAAATAAAAAGAGTTTGGGGGTTGGAGAAGCAAAATAAATGAAAATACTTTAAGAGAAATTGTTACCTTTAATTTAGGTAACTCACTTTGGTTGGAACCAAAGGACTTCTTGAAATGATTTCTGCCTAAGGGGAAGCTTCAAGGAGGAGGAGAGGGATGTGGGGAGCTTAGTTGGGCAGTGTTTGGACGAGCCAAGTGGCTTGAGAGGTGTGAGGAAATGAGAAGGAGGAGTTCCCTTTTATAAGAGGGGTGAGGGGCACCTTTGGAAAAGCTAGAAATATTAATTTATAATAAATTCATATTCGGTTTCCAAAGGCTCCAAAGTTGACTATTCAAAGGGTGAGGTGGGGATAGGTCGAAAACAACTCATCCAATAGAATTTAGACAGGTTTGGGTACTTATATTAACCTTATCTTTAAGTATTAACTCTAAGTTAATTAGTTTCACTTTTACAATGTCTCTTTGTATTTTTATATAATATGGTTAATAAACTTACTATATACATCTAAGCGACCCCCAAGTGGTCCATTAATGATTAAACTATCATAATATAAGTCTCTTGGCCGAACCTTAGATTTTTAGGAATTTAATATCAATTAATAATGTAATATTTGTTTTAAGAACTCTTTTATGTCAATTTTGACACTATTCAATAGTTGATTTTTGTGAAACTCATAACAGATTGATTACTTCGAAAAAAGTCAATTAAATCAATCCTAATAAATCATATTATCCTAGAAAATTAGTTTAATTCATTAAAAGTTTCATATTATATTTATTTGGGTGTTTATAATATCAATTATTTTAATTTTTCACTATTATAGTAATTACTACATCATCATTGTGTCATAAATAAAATAAATTATTTAATGTCTAAAAATTATAAATAAACTATCATTATGTAGAAAATCTCTTTAGCTTTCTAATGAATATTTATAATCTAAAATCCAACATATATAACCCTATGTAACAATTTTTGTTCTAAAAGATATATGCTTGTGTCATTTTTGTATTCATTTTAACTAAATTAAAATAAAGTGTCATTATCACTTACAAGTGGATCCATGGGGTCCCAAAATAGACCCAAAGATTCCCATGGTCGACCATGTATCAACCAATAGGGTTAAGACACGTTTTAGGGTAATTTAGTATTATTATAATATTATTTTTTTTAACCCTTATTTACCGGATTTACCCTTAACCATGGTAAATAAAATATTTACCGCAGTAATTATTCAAAATGTCTAAAAATAAAAGTTACCTATTTACACAATTTTAACATCCTGATTCCAAATATGGAATCCATTTTCCTAAATTCAAAACACAGAAGTGGCAGAAATTAATTTAAAATTAAATCCCGCTGTCAAAACAAAAAGCGTGTTTTTAAGAGATAATAACTATCAAAAGATTGACACTCGTTTATGTTTGGTTTAATTGTAAAATTATGTCCAATGACCAACATTATATTAAATGGTAAAAATATATTCTAAATATACTTTAAAACCACTCAAATTCATAATTTATCACTATTAATTATTTTGATTAAAAAAGTTGTTTTTAATTAAAATTTAGTAATTTTCACTATTCATCAAAATATAAAAGTTATCCGAAAAGTACCAAAATTTCACCCTAGGATAATTTCGATATTCCGAATCCAAAAATGAAGTCCATTTTTAAATATAAAATATATATAATTTCAAAAATTAGGTATTACTATTCATAACGGCTAGTTTGATTGGTTGTGGTGTGTGTTAAAACTCAAGGTTGCGTACAACACACGCTACTGTATTATTCAAAGAAAGCGTACCGTGGAAGCTTGGGATGTTTCATTTTAAATATTTGATTTCCCCATTTAGTCAAAAAGTTTAAAATATAGTATTTAAAAAGGGTTCACTATTAAAGTTGATAAAAGTGCAATACTGAAAATGAATTTGTTCTTGCATTATATCTAAGAAACTCATAATATGGATTCTAAAATTATAAGGATTATATAAACATTAAAATTTATCTAATACTATTCATAACCTCTTTTGAACGGCTTGTTTGGTAAGTCATGGTGTGCTTGAACATGGTGTTGCATGTAGTGAAAGTTATTGAATTATTTTGAAGAAATAACACACTATGAAATCTTGGGGTGTTACATTCTCCCCTCCTTCAATAAATTGCGTCCTCGCAATTTGAAATTGTTCTTCGAAAAAAAAAGGTTGAAAATAGATAATATATTTGTGGGAAAACCCACATCGGAAATTGGGTTACTAAAATTTAGTCTTAATATGAGAAAAAGAGAAATCAAAGGGTCACCACCAAATTATGATCTCGATTAGGAGAACATTGGTGGAAACTAGAGACATATAATTGGAGGAAAAACGTAAATATTTATAGGTGGTGATTGAGGTCATCAATCACAAACAAGTGTAAAATTGAGGTCCTTATAATCATCAATCTATGATGATTTGAAATACCATTGGTTCAACAAAACATAGGGTATTAGGATAACACATTTTTGACGTTTCAAAATATCTTAGTTGAAATCCCACATCGAAAAATGAATTAATGAGGCCTCTATTTAAAATAAAGAGTCTAAAGTATGAAGATTACCGAAAATAACACAAACTAGGGTTCCATGAAGGAAAATATGGATATGGATGAGAAATCTAACCATCAATTATCTGATGGAGAGTGGTAGAGAACATGGCTATGAAAAGGCCAAAAATCCCAAAGCCATAAATTTGTGATGATTTAAGGTACCATCTAGGACAACATTTTTGTTCTATGTTTCTTTTATTAATGTTGGGGATTTTATTTATGAGATTGGCTAAGAACATTATGAGATATACTTAAATTTTAAGTAGATTTTCATTTTTTAATAAATTTCCACCACTAACTCAATTTTTTTTTAAACGATGAGTATTCAAGAAGACTTGGTCACACTGGAAGAGCTAGAATAAACTTCTATAGAATCACATGATCCATGCAGGATAAACCATATATTAATCAAAACCAAAATGGTTATTGAATGATCTAATGATCCCCCAAAAGGATATTCATTGATATAAATATGCACTAATCTTAATTTATAAAATTAAACCAACAATACCCCAAAGTTAAATAGATACCATTCAATAACCAATTGTCCTTAAAATCCTTTAATATAATCCAAACTAATATTGAAACCCAAAACATAGAAGAATTTGATTATGTAGTCTCCCATGTTACATTGTATCTCCAAATTACATCAAATACTCTTAAAGTCACATACTTAAATGTAATCAACATCATCACATATTCTCTGTTATAGGTTAATCATTTCCATAAATAACCCAAATCACTATAAATCAACAGTAAAAATGTAGATAAAAATCCACCATTACTCTACAAATGAAACCTCATTGTATTCTATTTTCCTTGGGCATATAGTGTTCCTAACAAAATGAACATCTTCCAAAATAACATCTATCACTTAATCACCAAAACATTTTCCTATACCAAGGGTATTCATTTGATAAGACATAAGAACCCAAATCATCTTATTATTGATCAATAAAATCATTTAACAAAAAAATAGTCATACTAACCAGGGACTTCACGTAGTCCAGTGGTAGGCGATAAATCCCAATCGCACTTTGGTTGTGGGTTCGATTCCCACAGCTTTGTCCGACGCGACGGGTTGTCACACGGTCTACGTGTTGTCCTTTTTCAAAACTATATTTTATAATATTACCAAAATGAGATAAATTCCTAAAAATAACATAATTTAAACACAAATGTTATATCATACTTTGCATTTTCATCCCAAATTATAATAACTTATCATTTTCTCAAACCCCAATGATCATATAAAACCAAATGGTTATTTATACCTATATCCACAAGAGAAGAGACAATTCTTCCTCAAATATCATTCTCACATGGCAAACTGCGGGGTTACAAATACAAGAGAAAATTATTCCAATGTAAACCCATCAACAAGTAGTGATAATTTTTCTCCAACCATTTATTTCCACATAGCTTCTTCTTTGACCAAGAAAATATCCTATAGAATAGGTCATTCACTCGGGTAATGGCCAGGTCCCCTACATTTACGACAAATGACTGTAAATGGACTCTTGGGACCATTTTTATCTTCTTCCATAGTACTCTTCATTTTTCTTCGGCAATTCTTCACTTTATGTCCTTCCTTCCCGCACGTAAAACATTTTGTTGTCCCATTGAGACACTTTCCTGGGTGTCTCTTTCCACAATTCCTGCATGATGAAAATTGAGGTTTCTTTTCTCCATGGTCTCCATTGCTGGAGATCTTATCATTTATCACCTTTCTCTTCCTTTTTGAGTCTGGGAGTTGGTGAATATATATGTTGTTGATCATATTTTTGGAAAACTGATTTGGCATAAAGACGATATCTTTCACGCCTATCAACATTCCATTTTGTTGCTCATTGCCACCATTGTTCCCAACTTGTACATCATTCTCAAAGTCACTATGACTTCCTTGGAATCCAGCCATTGACTAAAACCAGAAGGCATTGTGTGAGTAATAGTAGTCGTAAAATCATTTAGAGATTAAAATGTCACCATATTCTCAATTTGAAACATATTAGGATTAACCAAGGTCATTTTCTCTCATCTTATGTATATATTACTTAAATCGGTTTGTAAAGAAAATGTAAATTATCCTAAGCATATCCCCCGGGAGTGTCGTAACCAAGAGTGCAGCAAGGCCCGTTGTCGTGCACCAGTTCCCGTTCGAGTCTAGATCAAAGCGGTGTTTTCGGGTTTTATCCCTAGGTACATCTGTGCCAGAGCCGCCTCTACCTGCTCGTATCCAGACATGGATGTATTGCTCGGAAAACTCACAAAATCTTTAAAATAACAAAATTCTAGGAAGTTTTTTTTTATACTAATCCTCAAAGTTCATCTTAGGTCTACGTGCTCTAATCAGAGTTTATCTAAATCTAGCTATCAAGGTTTGTACTAAACTTCCTCTGATACCAACTGTAACACCCCGACCCCAGCTGCCCAGAGTCGGTGCATTACTTCGTAACATTGGCATGATCACGAGAAAGATCAAGTCTCGAAAGACCGATTAGTTTAGTAGCCTTGGAATAACTAGATACATCCATAAATTTTTACATTACATCATAAAAAAACATCATGTCTTCATATCCCCTCATACTATCCCTGCAGGTTATTCATAAATTACTTCTTCATAATCCTGGGAAAAAAAATAAAACATTGAAAGGGGTGAGCTCGGATGCTCAGTAAGGATAACATTATAGCAGAAGCTTTCATAAATGAGCATAAACACTTAAGGCAATTTATAACTAAAACAAAAGCCTTTTAAACTTGAACTTCAGCATAAAATGGCAAAGGTAAAATGAAATAATGCCATTTACTTACTCACATGGATATTCTACTAGTCGAATGATCACATGCAATATCAATAACCACTTTCATAATGATGGAATGCATAATGCCAGACTATCATAACCACATAGCCAAGGCCTCGTGCCAAGACTACAAATAAGATTTTGCCAAGGCCTTGTGCCAAGACACTAGTTTGTCTCATGAGACCTACCGATGCATCGAGGAGCTATAGCGGGCTCCACCCGTCACTTATTAAGTCCAATGCATTCCTCATATGAATAGGTTTAAGCATAAAATAAACATTCGTATTAAAACTAGCATACGAAATGTCAATACTTTAACCACAAACCATGAATGGTATAAAAATAGAACATCCACAGTCAAACATAACTCATTTGATACAATATGGAAGATTTTATTGTATCACATTAACCTCAATCATGAATAATGAAGGATGTTGACATGAATGAAATTAATCATCAAAACTATTTGAGAGAAATATCCCCCTTTTCTTGAAAACATTTAAAAGTCGCACTATTTGTCAAGAAGCCATTTAAAAGTAGATTTTTGAATCAAAGTGTCCCATACCACTTTGAAACTTTTAAAAGGAGTTTTAATTTGTAAACTTTAATGTCCATATAAATAAATCCTTAAAACCATTTTTTAAAACATGGACATTAATGAGAAAGATTTAGATGAATAAGTCTTTAAATCATTTTAAAAATGGTATTTTAGTTAGAGATTCCAACCAAAAGAGACACTTGAATACAAATAATTGTGGTAATCAAAACTTTGTAATATCCTGAGAATAAAGGGATTCATGATATACTATGTCAAAGTACGTTATATACACCACATAAAAGTGATTTGGTGTATATCAACAAAGAAGTCTCAATGGAATGTAAATTGAGATGAAATCTCTTGTAAAGGTTGTATCCTTAGGTTAAGGATAAATCAATGACATATTTATGTGTGATAAATATAAATACACTAAATATGATTGGATATTCAGTGTAAAACAATCAAAGGACATTCACACATATTCTTGTAAAAACAATACCAACGAATTGGATGTTTAACTCAACAAATGGAGAATGAGTTAAAATTACTCTTATCAAATTCATATCAATGACTTGAGAATTACCAATGGAGTGATTATGTGCATCAAACTTATATCCACAGGAAGGGGAGTGGAAATTATGACATAATCAAATGAATAGTGATTCCACACATAATCTTGGGGTAATATAATCAATGAAATATGTGTAAATCCAAATGAGTGGAAATTGAAATCTCAAATTCCCTTATCGATTAGGTAACTTACGAAACATACACCCATGAAAGAAGTATCATACCATGATGATGTAAATACCCATAAATTAAAGTATATTACACAATGAATACGATCATGGGCAGTACACATACACCACATGCAATAATTAAGTGGTGATCAATGGAATTCTCACAGAATTAAAAGTGAGATAAGAAAACCCTTACATTGTACTTTTTCCTTGGTCGATGGTAGGTTTACCTCCTGTATAATGGTGAAATAATTGTTATTTAATAATAAAAGAATCATTTACTTTAATATGATATCATATATGATCTTTTATCATTGATTTGTTAATAATATTTTAGAATTATCGTCATTTCGGGTGTTAACGGGTTCATTTTACTTTATATTCTTTGTTATGTGAGACATATTCGTTATTAATGGGATGTATATTATTCATATCCAGAATGGTATCAAGTTCTTAAACATCATTTTTAAATCATCAAATTATACGATGGAGAATGAATCTCATCGCGTTCGTGGAGACGGTAGTCCGTACGTACGCACGAACGCTACTTCCATTTAATTTTTATTTTAAAAGAATCGAATCCAAATTATACATAGGTATATTACTATTCCAGTATAATATAATATTTTATATATGTTACTTAAGTTCATTTACACCATCCTTTATACGTTCCATGTGTGGTATGAACGAGTCATATCATTTTAAGGGGGCGGTAGTCCGCACTTCCTCAAATGAAATTATCGTATGTATATACAACATGAAACGAATAATGGTATGAAATAAAATGGAATTACAGAAGATTATATATAAAATATATATCATTAATATAATATTTAATTACAGTTCCATCCTAATGGCCACCATGAGAGGCGGTAAGATGTATTTGAACAATCATCGTTTCGTGAGGCGTTAGTTTGCCATCCACAGAAACATTATGTTCATCATCCATTAGATGGAGTTGTGTGAATGTGTAGTTTGAATCCTTCTTATAACAACATCCTAGTATATTGAGGATACTGGTGTTGTTACAAAATAAAGGAAATAAAAAGAGTTTGGGGGTTGGAGAAGCAAAATAAATGAAAATACTTTAAGAGAAATTGTTACCTTTAATTTAGGTAACTCACTTTGGTTGGAACCAAAGGACTTCTTGAAATGATTTATTCCTAAGGGGAAGCTTCAAGGAGGAGGAGAGGGATGTGGGGAGCTTAGTTGGGCAGAGTTTGGACGAGCCAAGTGGCTTGAGAGGTGTGAGGAAATGAGAAGGAGGAGTGCCCTTTTATAAGAGGGGTGAGGGGCACCTTTGGAAAAGCTAGAAATATTAATTTATAATAAATTCATATTCGGTTTCCAAAGGCTCCAAAGTTTACTATTCAAAGGGTGAGGTGGGGATAGGTCGAAAACAACTCATCCAATAGAATTTAGACAGGTTTGGGTACTTATATTAACCTTATCTTTAAGTATTAACTCTATGTTAATTAGTTTCACTTTTACAATGTCTCTTTGTATTTTTATATAATATGGTTAATAAACTTACTATATACATCCAAGCGACCCCCAAGTGGTCCATTAATGATTAAACTATCATAATATAAGTCTCTTGGCCGAACCTTATATTTTTAGGAATTTAATATCAATTAATAATATAATATTTGTTTTAAGAACTCTATTATGTCAATTTTGACACTATTCAATAGTTGATTTTTGTGAAACTCATAACAGATTGATTACTTCGAAAAAAGTCAATTAAATCAATCCTAATATATCATATTATCCTAGAAAATTAGTTTAATTCATTAAAAGTTTCATATTATATTTATTGTGGTGTTTATAATATCAATTATTTTAATTTTTCACTATTATAGTAATTACTGCATCATCATTGTGTCATAAATAAAATAAATTATTTAATGTCTAAAAATTATAAATAAAATATCCTTATGTAGAAAATCTTTTTAGCTTTCTAATGAATATTTATAATCTAAAATCCAACATATATAACCCTATGTAACAATTTTTGTTCTAAAAGATATATGCTTGTGTCATTTTTGTATTCATTTTAACTAAATTAAAATAAAGTGTCATTATCACTTACAAGTGGATCCATGGGGTCCCAAAATAGACCCAAAGATTCCCATGGTCGACCATGTATCAACCAATAGGGTTAAGACACGTTTTAGGGTAATTTAGTATTATTATAATATTATTGTTTTTAACCCTTATTTACCGGATTTACCCTTAACCATGGTAAATAAAATATTTACCGCAGTAATTATTCAAAATGTCTAAAAATAAAAGTTACCTATTTACACAATTTTAACATCCTGATTCCAAATATGGAATCCATTTTCCTAAATTCAAAACACAGAAGTGGCAGAAATTAATTTAAAATTAAATCCCGCTGTCAAAACAAAAAACGTGTTTTTAAGAGATAATAACTATCAAAAGATTGACACTCGTTTATGTTTGGTTTAATTGTAAAATTATGTCCAATGACCAACATTATATTAAATGGTAAAAATATATTCTAAATATACTTTAAAACCACTCAAATTCATAATTTATCACTATTAATTATTTTGATTAAAAAAGTTGTTTTTAATTAAAATTTAGTAATTTTCACTATTCATCAAAATATAAAAGTTATCCGAAAAGTACCAAAATTTCACCCTAGGATAATTTCGATATTCCGAATCCAAAAATGAAGTCCATTTTTAAATATAAAATATATATAATTTCAAAAATTAGGTATTACTATTCATAACGGCTAGTTTGATTGGTTGTGGTGTGTGTTAAAACTCAAGGTTGCGTACAACACACGCTACTGTATTATTCAAAGAAAGCGTACCGTGGAAGCTTGGGATGTTTCATTTTAAATTTTTTATTTCCCCATTTAGTCAAAAAGTTTAAAATATAGTATTTAAAAAGGGTTCACTATTAAAGTTGATAAAAGTGCAATACTGAAAATGAATTTGTTCTTGCATTATATCTAAGAAACTCATAATATGGATTCTAAAATTATAAGGATTATATAAACATTAAAATTTATCTAATACTATTCATAACCTCTTTTGAACGGCTTGTTTGGTAAGTCATGGTGTGCTTGAACATGGTGTTGCATGTAGTGAAAGTTATTGAATTATTTTGAAGAAATTACACACTATGAAATCTTGGGGTGTTACAATAATACCCTTTGAGATTCTTGAATGACCTGGAGTTATTGTATATCGTATGGAAATACCAACAAATCTTGATAAGGTAAAAAATGTGTTCCATATATATATGTTTAAGAAATACATTCCTATCCAAACACATGTTCTCACATATGATGAGATAGATTAGTAAAATGACCATTAAAACTATAAATAACCCATAAAGATTTTGGATACCAGAGTGTAATTATTGAGGAATCGGGCGACTTGTCTAGTAAATGTACTCAGGAAAAATACCAAAAAAAATAAGAAACATTGGAACTTGAGGATTATATGAAGGAGACCCACCAATAAGGTTTTTAATGTAAAACCCTTGAAAATTCATTGACGAAATTATTGTGTTAGGGAAGAATGTATCACCACATCACTTTACCAGATTTTCCTTTTAGAATAAATATTATTTTGTTGATAGTATTGCAATACACACAACATGTGGTGTCGGAAAATACTATTCATTCATGTTTTTAACAATCAATAAAATACTAAAACATTTTGGAGATTTTATATACTAAATAAAAAAAATACTCAAATCTAATTTATTTTACATGACAATGATAAAAGTAAAGAAAATAAAAAAAATTAAATACTATATTTTAATACAAATACTTTTGTTGATGTTTAATAGAGAATCCTTTATAGATAAAATATTTTACAATTTTATAAATATTATATTTCAAAATAAAAATAATATTTTTATATTGAATATAATAATTATCATAGGGTGATGTTTCAGTATTTTTTGGTGAAGCTTTATTTTTTAATTAAAATTGAAAAATATTGAATTTATTTCAATTCTTTTTCATATAATTTATTTATAATTATAAATTATATTCATTATTGGTTTTAATTATTAATTAGTTCATATTTTTATCAATTGACTGAATTTAAGTAATTATAATCAATTTTTGTATGAAATTGTCTATAAACAAATAATAGTATTTTCGATGTTTTTACTTTAATAACAAGAATTTTCATCCCCTCTATAGGATTAAATTTTAATTAATTTATGCTAGTTATTCAAATTTAATTTGAAAAAATAGATTCCATTTTTGGAAATAGAATAATTTATATTGTATAATAAGGCCAAATTATTTTTTTTACAAAAAATATTAGTTAATGTAATAAAAATTAATTAAAATAATTATGGATTAATAATTCTTAATAGAGAAATAAACTGTAACATTAAGGCCCAAAATGACATATAAACCGTTCCAAAATCCATTTTATGGGAATATTTAGACCATTAAATACCTTGTACCTAATTTGGACCATTATTGACCCACATTATACAATAAAGATTGGTGGGGTTCCTTTTTTTAAAAATATATCCAGAGTGCCACTCCTCCGTTATAAAAGGAATCCTTTCATCAATCTTCACCCCACCTCTCAAGACACTAATGTTCGGACAAAATATTCCAAAATAGCTCCTCAACTTCTTGTACATTCATTTTGGAATCATCACTTTGAGAAAAAAGATATCTAACAAATCTTTTGGGTGAAAACCAAAAAGATTTACTTGATTAAGAGGTAGCTTATTTTCTAAAGCACTTTAATTTTAATTCCATTCTCCACTCCAAAAATTTTCCTTATTCCTGGTTAATATAACAACACAAGTATAATAAATAAACTATTATACTTTTTTGTTAATGGATCAATCTGAACTTAAGAACACTTCCATATAATGGGTAATGAACATATTGGTTACGTGTACAACAAACTAACACCTTAAGAAACAATAAATGTTAATTTTTCCAATACCAACTATGTAATATTCCATTTTTATTGACTATCTAATTATTTATGTTCTGTATTATATTTATTATTTCATTAATCATAATTAATTTATTTACAAAACATATATTTAAACATTCCATTTTGGGAAAAATGATAACATCATTTGTGGAAGTGTGGACTACCACCCACACAAAGCAATGTGATTCATTCACACTATACATGAAATGTAAAATGGATTATTTTAATTATTCATATGTGACATATATTTATATATATATCTGTGTGTGTGATAGTCATGACATAATTACCTTTCTAGAAATGTAATATAATATTTTATTTATAACGCTTTCACCCACATAAAATGTTATAATGTCATTCATCGACAAGTGGACTACCACCACCTCTATAGGATGTGATTCATTTTACATCAACAAAATTATATATATAAGTATATATGTCTATATTATATAATATTTTTAATATAATGATCATCTAGGAATGATTTAATTTACTTATCTTTATTGCTAAATACTCATTGAAAAATGATAGTGTGACGCATGCATATGTATGACCTACGATCTCCATGGTTATAGGGTTGGTTCATCTTTCATAGACATTATTAATGATTGGATTTAAACATATAATGTCACAACTTGTCCCATGGGGATCGGACATGACTACCCCAATCTCTCCTTCCATAGGCCTAGGGATGTCAACTAGAACCTGAAGTATTTTTCCAAACTGGGAAGGCATTGCTTTAGAGATCTGTACACACTCAAAAATTGAAAAATAAGTTAACAAAAAAAGTAAGGTATAAACATGATAGTAAAGTAAAAACACATGTACAATTGGAAATTAGAAACAATGGGCCGAAAGACAGGCCCTAGAAACTGAAAAGAAAGCAAACAGCTTTCGCATCTTCCCTGGAGCTCTACCTAGAGGGTTATAGTTGAATGTCTGATGTTAAAAAGTATGATCTTGAATTATACTGTCACAAGAAGCTCCACAATGTCCTAAACCTCTAATGTCTACATCAAAGCATCAGTAGTTTACACCAGACACACATGCGTGGGTGGTGCCCATGCAGGGTTGAGTATAACAATACCGAGTTGGGGTCCCTAAGATCCCCAAAGGTCTCCCAGTAATCCACAGAGGAATAAATCACAAGAAATACCACAAATATATTATCACATGCATGATCTAAATCAGGAGTCTCAAATAAAAAGTGAAATCTCACTCAAACAGTATTTCTTCAAGGTTACTGGGATAGGGATGACTAGTCATAAATCCAGATCATCCTATCCATAGTAACTCTACTTTTAACCCATATAGGTTATTGTATGCTGACCCATATTGGTCACTAGATGTTCACCCATATTGGACGTTGGAGCTGACCTGTATTGGTCGCTGGTGATAACCCATATTGGTTGTTAGTGCTGACCCATATTGGTCGTTGGTGCTTAACCGTATAGGTTTCTAGTGCTGATCTGTATTGTACCCTAGTGTTGAATGATATTGTTTGCTGGTATAGATTTAGGGAATATTAGTCATACATATAGATCATCCATTTTTAGAGTTTATGATGCAGACCCATATTGGTTGGTCTTTTTCTTCATGTCACAACAAGCCACTGGATTCCCACATGAAGCATGTCTATCCTATAGAAGGTTTTTCTCCTAAAGCCATCAGTCATATTTCAACTGGTGCGAAATCCAATAAAAATATTACCCAAGGGGACAACAAGGCATAGGGTTCCCAACATGACAGATGGCGCGTCGATCGGACGCTCGGTCTGTGAGATATGGGAAATTTTGTAAAAAATGTCATGATTGGATTCAAGAATAATACCACCCAATTATCACATAAAACTCCATAAAAACTCTAATAGATTATTTCTAAATTACCACCTTGTCACAAGGGTCCTTATGCCGTAGACGGTGCGTCAATCGGATGCCCAGTCTATTAGTTACACCCCTTTCTATGAAACGGGGGTGATCATAGCTCAGTTTGGCCCAGCTCTTTTGTGCCCCCCCCAGAATATGCCAAAGGGACTGCTTCTCAATAGTAGTCTTAATGCCACTGGTGGAATACAAAATTCACACCTGGTTTTTCAGTGATGGGAGTTCCTTTATTTGTGTGTCGGTTAGGATTGGCCCTAGTCTGACTCAGCCAGGCCAGCATGATGCAATAGGTACTAAGGTCTACTTGACCCCCACCAAGTTCCAGCCAGTTAAAGATCGGCCCAGTTCACTGGTTACTACCCATTTGTGTCAGACCAACTGATTCGTGGGCCTCGGCCATTGTTTTCTCGTCCTGCGTTCGGCCTGCGTCTGCGTGATGGAAGACCGTTTCACCAGATAGTTCCATGGACGCGGGGCCATTTTGGCCAGCCAGTGGGGCGATACCCCACCGCGTTCAATGGTCAGCAAGATTGTCGACCTATCCCCAGTTGACATGGAGTAGCATGGGGCACGACATCTGCCACCGACGACCCTTACAGGCGCTGCCCTTCTACCACTCGGCTAGCTTGGGCAGGCCGTCTCTAGCCACTACATCGTGTGACTGTGAAACGCATTCCCACCACCCATGACCATTTTCTGTGGGCCTTCTCTAGCCAATGCCGGCATTATGCGCCAACGATTCCTCCCGAGGGCCACTAGTTGTGTGTAGGTGGCCTGTTCTTTGTGTCGTATGCGCCTAATAGCCTCCTGGAATGTGACTATCATAGCGTGACCCTCTGTCTCTCTTTGACATCAAAATTTTGGGAAGCCATCCCCAAAGGACACATCATGAATGAAGTAGAGGAGGTTATGGGCCTTGTTCATTCGACCAACACCCTTCGTGTTATCATGATAAAAAGAGGGAGAATATTATTATAACATTAATGTTTATATAAACTCATTTAATAATGTTAAACCAAAAAAAAACCTCAACCCCCTACCTCGAGGTCCTTTGGAGATGTCACAATTGAGGAGTGATAGGCATCACTTGTGATGGAGTCATCGTTGTTCGTTGATCATAGATAATTGCTTCCTGAGGTTCTGTCCTCTGTCGATGGATGTTGCCTTAGAACTTTTATAGAGTATCCTCGTTTGATAAAGTCATTCAAAAATCCCACCCCATGCTCCATTTAAATAGGGGGAAGGTGATTAACACATCGAGTAATTAAGGAGGTTTATTAAATGAATTAATGAACCTCTTTTAATTCACAATGGTGGAGTTATGCAGTTGATGAGTCAATACACTAAAAGGATTGAAATGTCGCTGGTCCTGCCACGACCTCTCATCCATTGGGGAAAAATAAAAATAAAATAACAATTACATGTTATTTATATTTCTTTAAAAATTCCAAAAACTAATATATTCTACTGTTCTGTTGTGGTCAAAGTGAAACCTCCCATAAGTGAATTCTATCACTCTAGAATCAACGGTGCCATCAGATTTTTAATTCAAGCACAGTTGAAAAGATAGAAAACGACGCCCGCACATTTACTGAATGTACCTTAAAAAAGATCAAAAATTTATTTTGGACACACCATGATCAGAATCATGCACCTTAAATTTTTGCAGACTCGTAATAATACCAAATAATTGAAAAAATTACATGGAATTTTTTAGGCCTTTACATTCTCCCCACCTTGGGGATTTACATCCCGAAAATCCAAGAAAGGCTACACAAAGAAAGTGGGGTACTGGGGTCACATATGACACTTTCTCATCCAAGTGCTCTCTTGGAGATTCCCATGCTACCACAGAACACACACCAAAGGTATCAACCGCCCATGATGGATCTGCTACTGTCGATTCTCTATCTCCACCGGGTACTCTAAAAAAGTTTCCACATCGTCAATATCCATCTCACCATAGCCTATGACGTGATATGTGTCATGCATGTGTCTCCTCTACTATGATACATTGAATACATCATTCTCCCTCTCCAACTAAGGTGGAAGTACCAAGTGGTAATCCACCATGCATATCCTTTGAATTATTAGGAATGGTCTGATAATCAGTGGATAGAGTATGCAGCCTCAACCAAAGATTCATAGTCCCCATCGAGGGGATACTCTCAAGAATACGTGTCCCCCCTACTGAAATTTTAGTGTATCCAACACCTATCATCATAGGGATTTTTTTTGCTTCGTGCAAACTTCATCTGCCCTAAGAATACCTTCACCTTCTCAGTGGTAGCACATACAATATCTAGACCCATATGTGCTAGCTCTCCTGTATCTTTCCTGCACAAGGTTGATCTTCACGGTCGTCCATACAATTCCTCAAAAGGGTCTATACCAATGGTTCAGTGATATATATTTTCGTACGTGAACTCCACCATGGTTTGTTGGCCCTCCCAAATGTCACCATAATCTAGGACACATGCATGAAGCATGTCTTCCCTGGTCTGAATAGTCCACTCTGTCTAACTATCTATCTATAGGTGAAAAGATGTGCTCAAGCAAATCCATGTCCATAATGACTCCTTCAATCCTTTCAAAAATTGTGATGTGAAACATTAATCACGGTCTGAGTCTATCGTCAAAGGCATCCTGCGATGTCACACAATATTCTAAACATAGAGTTGTCCCAATATCTCTACAGAACAAATATCTCAAATAGAATCGAAGTAGGCCCTCATGGTGAGTCGGTCAATGATCACCCAGATGGTATTGTGCCCTTTGGACATACGTGGTAATCACATCAAGAAGAAAACTGACATACCATCCCACTTCCACTCCGGTATCTCTAGTGCTTGAGTCATGCCTGTCGGTACTTGTTTCTTGGTCTTTACATGCTGGAATGTGAGGCATCAAGAAAATTTTTTTCCACAACATTCATCATCCATGGCCACCAGTAGTGACACTGGAGGTCCTGATAAATCTTCATCATGAATAGATGCACTACCAAGGGGGATGTATAGAACTCTCTTATAACCTCCTCTCATAGCACCATGGGTACAACTGTATATACTGTGAAAAGGATAGTGTGCTCCCCACCTTCATAATATCCATCAGGTTCATGATCAAAGGATGTCTGAGCACGTGCCTCCACAGAGCAGCTATCTTCAAGTTTCACCTCCCTTACATGATGAAGGAGTAGAGGGGAAACAACAATCGACTAGAGGTATACTGTCTCATCACTGTCCATGTAGGATATCAGTAGCAAGGAAAATGACTCTGAAGCACCGTTCAGTAGCCAAGAATTTGATCTCCATCTAAGTACATCATCCACTACTCTATTTATTTCTACTAGTATAGACCATCTCAAATTCATAGTCCTAGAGGAACCCTATCCAATGTCATTGTCTCATATTTTGATCTTTCTGAATGATGTTATATCTAATACTCTTGTGGTTTTAGTAAAAAATGAACTGCTCACCCATCAAGTAGTGTTTCCACATATTCAATGTGAAGACTAATACAACCATCTCCAAGGCGCAAGTTAAATAATTTTTTCTTCTTAGGACTCTTATTTCGTTATCCATAATCAATCACTACATCATCCTGAATTAGGGTGCAACCGAGTCTTTTCCCTGATTCATCACAGTACACCACATAGTTCGTTCCTTCCTTCAGAAATCTCAAGATGGAACGTTGTTCATGATCTACCTTATCTATTGAAAGCTTTGCTAGAATGTCTCTAACCATAGAAATTATTTCCCCCTCTTCAGCATGGAAGTCAGGGGTACTTATACTCTGGAAAAATTAGTTATCAACATTCGGTAGTAGCCTGCAAATCCCTAGAAGCTCTACACCCCAGTAACACACCTGGGTGCCTCCCTAGAAAGTACAACCACGATATTTCTTGTATCCACTATAACTCCGTCCTCTAAGATAACATGTCCCAATAAGTAGACCTACCATATCTAGAACACAAAATTTGAGAGTTTCTCATATAACTGGTTCTCTCGGAGTGTGTCTGGAACTATCCCCACATATACAAAATTCTCTTCCTCGAACACTGATTACACCAAGCTGTCGTTGATGAAGACCACCAAAATAGATCATGTTATGGCTGAATGATCCTGTTCATAAGCTTAATGAACACTGCTGGAGCATTGGTCATGATGAAAAATCACCATGAACTTGTAATGGCCATACCAACAACTAAATTCTATCTTTTGTACATTCTCATCATGTACCCTAAGCTGATGATAGCCTGATCTGAGGTCTATCATTGAGAACCACTTTTCTACATTAAACTGATGAAACAGATCATCAATCATCAACATAGAATACTTTTTCTTCACAGTTACCTGGTTTAGGCACTGGAAGATCATGAATAGTCTCAAACATTTGTTTTATTTGTAGGCACACAACACCGGGTATTTCCATGGAGAAACACTAGGCCCTATGAATCCCTTCCTCTGTATATCCTCTAATTGTATCCTCATCTCCTAGAGCTCTATAGGGGACATCCGATATGCTGGTGAAGATATTTTTTCTATTCCTGGGTACATGTCTATGTGGATGTCCACATCTCTACCAAGATATAGTCCTGGGACATATTCTAGAAATTTTTCCTCAATGTCAGCCACTACCGCTGGGATCTAGGGAAACACCGCATCCCCATTGTCGAAGGGCATGAAAGCTATATAATTTCTAATCGGTTGCACCCACCTGAGCGTAAGTCCATATTTTGCTTCTCTATTTTTCTTATCACCAACAATGGAAAACTGGCCTCCATATCTTCACATTAATCTCACTATATGTCTCATGAATTCAATTTGTGCATGAACTGCTGATAGAAATTCCATGCCTATGATGACATTGTAGGGCTTGAATGTCGCTACAAGAAGATCACATCTATAACTTTCTCATATTAGAGTATGATCACATTGTCAGAACGAGTGGGTGACCGCTGAATCTCCTCCTATTGGAGTATCCAAATGAAAAGGTCGAGCGAAAAGCTCAGTCAGTATCTCAGAGTCCTAAACTAAGTTCGTGGAATGAACGAAATGGCTAGAACCTGTGTCGATAAGAACTAATCATAAATTAGAGAAGATATTGATCGTACCTCATATCATCTCATGGATGTCATGATTGTGAGCCTCTAACACATGTCACTGGTCTTTTCCGAGTTAACCTGCTCCCATAGCTCATGGATGACCACCTCAGGGTGGTGGTTGTAGTGCCTAGTGACCCTGATCACATCTCACTGCACATCCTGCTCCCATATCTTGTCTGCCACCTGGCTGATTCTCATTCTCCTACCGCTGATGGTGCCACGATGGCCCCTCCATAGTCTGACAATCATCCGCATGGGGAGTCAGACAATCAAGAGCACTAGGACCCTATCCCCCATAGAAAAAATTGATCATGCCTTATTGGTGGCTCCCTCGGCCTCTCAATCCTCACACCTCTTACCCTTCATCATTGGGTCTCCCTATGGATGGTCTAGCCCACTTGGGCTTCTAAATCATTTTCCTACTGGAAGCTATACATGACTCTTCTACATTTCATCCTTTAGGGTCTCACACTACTGTTGTATGCTTGGAAAAGAAGGTCCCCATCAGAAATGCACACTCTAGTACCTCAGCCTACATCGAGATGCTAAGGAAAACTATCACAGCTCTGATCTCTAGTCGGATCTCGTGGTCAATGATCTGATCCCTAATGTAAGAGTCCCATACCATGCCAGTGGAGTATTGGTAGAGGTAAGTAAATCTCACTTACTACTGAGCCATAGTATGGTTTCCCTACTGCGGAGGTAGCATCTCCTGAATACGGATAGAATGTAGTGTCGTTAGCATTAACTCTACCCTGAAAAGGCTCTCAAAGTTCTACTAGGTGAGGGTTGTCTCCTCATGCACCTAGATAATCGTGCTCCACCATTGTCCTATTGTGACCTAAGGATGGCTAGCGGCCATGATTGCCATCTGCTCTGTGGGTTTCTCAACTAGTAGAAAGACCTACGAAACTACCTCAAACCATACATCTACTTCTTGGGGGTCTGTATCACCTCTATCCCTCAAATTACTTTTCATATAAAACTCAATAAATGTTCTCATCCACTGTTAATAGTCCACTTGTAGTATCATTTTCTCAACAGGTGGTGGAGCTACTGGTACAACACCCGATGGGGCCATCATGGTTAGTTGTCACTGTATTGATGCCACATCTCTCGGTGGGCCACAGGCACGATCTCTAATAAAAATATTTTAGGGATTATTCATGGAGGAATACTGTATGAAACAGATGTTACAAATTTTATAAGTTATACCTTGTGAGATGACATAATAAAGTTCATGAAAACATTCCAAAATACTAGCAACCTATGTTTTCATGTACCTAGTTGGAAAACATAATTCAGGGTCCTGGTGTATGTATACGTCAACCACTACACCAACACTATACTCCCTATACTAAAAACTAAACTCAAGACACTTTAGAAAATTACCCATTAAAAGAAGACTCTTAGTTCTTCTGGTAGAACCGACAGCCCTTTGATACCAAATTTTCACGACCCATCTCATGAGGCTCGGACGTGACTACCCAATGCACACCTTCCATAGGATAGGGGTTGGTTACTAGCACATGAAGGCCTTTTGTGAACTGGGAAGGCATTAATTATAGTTCTGTATGATCTAAAAAAGTTAACTATAGTAAAAAAACCTACAAAATCAAAGTATAAACAAGAGAGTAATGTAAAACTCGAAGTAAAACTGTAAACTAGAAACATCGGTTCAGAATACATGCCATAGAAAATGAAATCAAAGTAAAAAATTGTCACATCTACCCTGAAGATATATTAGGAGGTCGTTAGCTATATTTATGAAGTCAAAAAATAGGATCTCGACTGCTCCTGTCGCACCAAGATCCACCAAGTAATGAATCAATATAGTCAACCTCGAAGCATCCATAGTCTGCAATAGAAAAAACCGTCTCGGCAGAGCCCGTGCATGGGTGAGAATGAAAATACCCAGTAGGGGACCCCAAGACAACCTAAATTCTCTCAATAATCCAAAAAACATCCCATGAAATACTACAAATGTATTACAATAATCATGATCTAAATCATGAATCACATTGTAAAAGAGACATCTCACTCTAACGGTATAACTTCACGGTTTCTAGGATAGGGATGAGTAGTCATAAAACCAGTTCATCGTATATATAGTAACTCTATTTTTGACACATATAGGTCATTGTATGCATACCCATATTGGTTGCTAGATGCTGACCTGTATTGGTCACTAGTACTGACGCATATTGGTCGTCGATGCTGACCCGTATTGGTCGATGGTGATGACCCGTATTGGTTGCTGGTTTTGTCTTTTATTGGAAGCCTGTGTGGATATATATTGGTCACTTTTAAAGAGGTTGGTATTATTATATGTACTTCAAGATAATACCACTTTGGTGTTTATGATGATGACCTGTATTGGTCGCTCTTCTTCTTTATGTCACCTCCATCCACTGGATTCCCGCACGAAGCATGCCTGATCTCTAGAAGATTCTTCTCCTCATTCCATTGGTCATATTTCATCCTGTAAAAGGACCCAAAAAATTCATACCTAATGGACTTCCCCATCATAGGGGTCTCAACGTGATAGACGGCAGGTCGATCAGACGCCCAGGCAGTGAGATATGAGAACTGTTGTAAAAAGGGCATGGTTGGATTCAAGATTGATCCAACAAAATTAGCACATCATACTCTATAAAAACATAAATAGGGTATCTCTAATGTAAATCATTTTCATAAGGGTCCTTATTCCATAGAAATTGCATCTATTGGATGCTTGGTAGGTTAGTTACACCCCTTTCTGTGAAATGAGGGTGATCGCATCTCAGTCCAGCCCAGCTCGGTCGGGCCTGTCATAATATTCCAAAGGGACTGCTTGAAAAAAGGTATCCCAACACCACTGATGTCATGTAAAATGGACAAGGTGTTCATCAGTTATGGGAGTTCCTTTATTAGGGGTCGGTTGGGTCTGGGCCTGGTCTGACTCGGTCAGGTCGACCCGACGCAACGGGTCCTAGGGTCTACCTGACCCCACTCGAGTCTCTCCCATTAAAGTTCAGCCCAGTTCAGAAGGTCATAACTTTTGGGGTCAGCCCTGCTAGATTGTGGTCTCGGGCCAAGGTTGGCTCGACATGCCAGGTGCGGTTCATCCCAGCCACGCTGGCCCGCTGGGCTGTAGGTCCGGCCCGACCTTCTGCAGAGGTCCAGCCCACTGGGCTGGTCTGTCCCATTTGGTTGGCCCACATCTGGACCGATCTACCTGATGGAGGACAATTTCTCTAATGGGCCCCACATACATGGGGTCATTTCAGATGACCGGTGGGGAACCACCCCACCACTTGCAACAGGTGGCCAGTTGGCCGATCGGTCTCCAACTGACGCTCTGCCGCGTGGCGCGGGTCCAAGCCGCCCCCTCCTGTCGCGACTCCTTCCATCAGAGGTGCCTACCGTCACCACCCTTCTTCTACATGGCTAGTTCAGGCTGGGCGCCTCTAGCCACTGTGGGGCATGATGGCGCGCTACCTTCCCACTGCCCGTGACCTGTTCTCACGGGCCTCCTCCAGCATAGCTCACCAGCGGTTCGTTCCGTGGGCCACCAGACGCGCTCTAGTGGTTTGTTCTGGGTGTCTTCTATGACTATGAGCCTACTGGACTACCGCTATCATAGTGTGACCCTCTTTCTCATGATTCAGTTAAAATTGAGGAAATCCAACTCTTATGGATGCAACGTGAACGAAGCGACGAATGGGTCTAGGCCTTGTTCGTTCGGCCCGTGCCCTCTATGTTAACATGATAGAAAGAGGGAGAATATTTATCTAACATTAAATATTGTATAAACTAATTTCAATAATTCTAAACCAAAATAAAACATAATACCCCTACCTTTAGATCTGTTGGATATGTCACAGTTGTAGTTGGGGGACCGTCCACACTGGATGGAGTTGTCAACGTCTGTTGATCCCAAATGTTTTCCTCCTAAGAATCCATCTTCTGTTGGTGGATGTTGCCACATAACTTTTCCAGTGTTTCCTCTCTGGAATATTTCATGCCAAACCCCTAACTAAGATCCATTGAAATTGAAGGGGGAAGGATGAGTAACACGTTGAGTAATTAAAGATGTTTATTAAATGAATAAATGAACCTCTTCTAATTCTCAGTGGTACAGTTACAAAGTTGATGTGTCAAGAAATTAAATGTCTTGAAAATTAACCTGTCTCGCCACCGCTGCTCATCCTTTGGAGAAAAATAAAAATAAAATAACAATTACATGATATTTTACATTTCATTAAATAGTCCAAAAACTAACATTTTATCCCATCCAACTGTGTTCAAAGTGAAACCTCCCTTATGAAAATCCTATTGATATAGATTCAATGGTGCCCTCAGATTTGTAATCCAAGCACCGATTCAAATGATAAAAAACACCTCCCACGTGTTTAATGATCGTACCTCTAAAAAATGTTCAATAATTTATTCCTTACACACTGGGACTCAGAATCATGCGCCGTCAATATTTACAGACACGTAATCATCCCAAATAATTAAAGACAATTACAAGGAATTTTTTGGGTCATCACATATAATTGATGTATAAATATGATAATTAGGTCATGAATTTTATTTTGGAGATCATAGATAATGGCCACATTGACAAAATTTCACCATCTAATGGTATTTAGTGAACATTAACCATATTTTGACAAAACACTTGACGTAAACATAATTGATTTAGTAGTCGAATAAAATTAGATAATAAGTGAAATAAATTTTATGGTAAAATTGTAAAAGGTTCTCAAGAATGTAAATAACTAACATATGTCTGTTATTCATGAATATAAATAGACATGAGAAAAGTTAAACTAAAGTGAAGGGAATTTAATCTCAATTTACATTCAATTAATACTTATGTGTTATTAGTACCAACTCATTTTTATTAAGTGTATTAAATACATTTTGTCATGTTATATCTTGAATATAATTACTCCCATGATAATATACTTTTTATTTAAAACGTATTACATCATTGGTATTTTGATTTAAATTATTTAAAGTAGTATGGGACACATTGAAATATTTAATTATTGTTCTCATCAATAGTGTTCAAAATGATTATATTTTAAATATCAATTCCTTTTGTGATTGTTAAAATTCTCATAAAACAATCAATTTATTGTAATCATATTTGATTGGAAATTTACATTAATATATATATATTCTTATACAATGTATATTAGTATTTCCAAAATTGTATACCATTTATATACAGTTTTTACTTTGGGAGTTAATTGATTATTTGGGGAAATATTTATAATTCTATATTCTTTAATCAATAAGGATAATTGATAAATAATTTTATTTATATTGATTATTCAATATATGAAATTCTATGGACTGGAAATGATGGGTTGTTCTGGGACTTTATATATCCCCTCTATATGTCAAAAATGTTTTCACGAGACAAATAAGTCATCAAAATTAAACGATCCACTTTTAGTGGTATTTACCATATAGAAAAAGATCATAATGGTATGGATTTTTATTTTTCTTAGACATGATGTCAATTAATAAATCATTTTCCTCATTTAGTTTGATTTATTATTTATCTACGCTATTTTTCATCGACATATCTATGGATGTAATTTATTCTTAGTTTAGTAATTTGTCGCATGTGTTTGAGTTTCATATCGTTCCATATTAATTATAATTTATCTTTTTCTATAAATTTAATGTGTTCTTAGTTATTTACCTTTCTATACTAATTTATTCATTGTTTTTCTATTTTATTTTCCCTTACTAACCATTTGAGCACATACTTATTATGTTTCATTCCCCGCGTTATGAAGAAGTGAACATTTAATATGCTTTCAAAGATGTAGTTTATTTTATTTTATTATATAGAAAATTTTATTTTGTTTTCCAAATGTATTTTGGGTATCTTGTATGTAATATGGCATTACGAGACTGTTAAACTGATGGGGCCTTCAGGATTTGATTCCCTGTAATCAGTCCAATGTAATAAAATAATACACCAGATCTGGGATAATGGGGTTGGGGCATTATATTGGTACATGAACATCAATAATTAGTGGAACTGTATTTTATGAAGATTATTCATAAAAAATTTGGTTCTTACCACATGCATTCAAAATGAAGAATGTTCACGCAGTAAATTTGTATCTACTGGAAACTGATGCACAAGTTGTGACTATGTGATGTACCATTAACATTTATTCCTTTATAAAGACTATTTAATTTGATATAGTTTCCTCTTATTTTTATATATATACCCTAATTTGTTTATATATTAAAAAATAATAAGTGTATTTTGCGAATAAAATTGAAACACCACTAAGGACGAACATAGAAAAGGGTCTTTGATTCCTATCTTGTGATTTATATTTATCATATATTGAGAATTTCTAGGAATTATGGTTTTTGACATGAGAACATTGGATTTCACTATCAAGATGTAATGGTTGGTATTTCAAAAATATCATATTGATTTTTATCATCGGTGTGTTTCATTTACTACCACTAATTAGGAGTTTCATGTTTTTTAAATAGAATGGGATGTTATGGAAATAAAAAATGTACATATTCTTTTAAATATGAGTAATATTAAATCCTTTTTTCTTATTATAATATAATATTTATTCACTTTTAGTGAACTTGAACTAGTATGTTATGACATTACAAATCTCATTCCATCAACCATTTCTATATTTCCACCACCGAGGGAGGATGTATTTTCTATCAATTCGGTAGGTGGTAAAATCATTTATTTATACAATATAATCACATGGGATCAGTGGAAAAAATGAAATAAAAAATATTAGTTTATTTTATTTTCAATTTTTTCATTTTTCAATGTTTTTCATTTATTTGTATTTTTTATTTTCACCAACAAGGCCATTAGAACCCACTGTATATGTGTTAACTACTAGAAACCCAATCGATGGTTGGTTATGAATAAGTATTCATTACCTTATATTAATGATTTTATGGATCAACTGAAATGGGATAATTGGTTTTCTGTAGTTGAAATTTTTCATGGTTACCATAATCTCTTGATCTTGGATTCTGATTTCCCATACATCCCACTAATGAGAGGGTGTCACCGTGATGAGTTTCTTGTTATGTCATTTGTTCTGACCAATTCTCTCACTGTATTTAGGGTACTGATGACCAATATTTTTCACCAATATAAATACTCATTAACATTGTTATTCATGTATGAAATTTATTTTATTCTAAAAATAAGGAGGGTCATGTTATTCATTTAAGATAATTTTTTTTTGTCATTAGAATCATTCACTTCATTCCATGAAATCAGTGTCAAAATAATGAATTGAGGAGGTTATATTCATGGGAGCTTGGTCTTTGGACTATTAATTGTAGTTGATCAAGAAAATTTGAATATTTTCGTGGCATGGGTTGAATAATAATATATATTAAATTCTGGTATTTTGTAGTTCTTAAAAGGGTATTAATAAAAATTTATAAAATCATTCTCTCAGGTAGATTCACTAGAGACAAAACTCACATGTAAGGGAGTGAAGTTTACTTAGGATTAAAAATGTAATGAATATTTTGATGATTTAGGGATCAAAATGACTTTAGGATAACTGTTAACTATTCGAAAATATGTGTTGGGTTAAATATTATTTTATGATGCTTTAGTCTAATGTATGGATTCAGTTCTCATTTCATGTTATCATGTTGTGTCTAATAGTTCTCATAATTTTCTCCTTCCTGAGAATAAAAATTACATGCCAAATATAGGTCTCTAATCCACGATTTATCCGTTTAAGACATGGTGGCTCTACATTTTTGGAAAAATATTGACAATATAATCTCATCATACAAGGAGGAGGTTTATCTTGTCACAATATTATTTGAATATTCTTCATAGTAAATTTATTGACAAAAATTATAATAATTTGACATTGAAAATTATAATAAACCCTAAAAGGGAAATATATTTTTCAATTCTATGGAAGGAATATTTCATAATAGGCCTGAAATGAATCATCAAAATATTATAATCTAATGTATCTCTTTGATAGTTTTAATTTGAGTTTCGTAGAGGACGAGATTGAATTTATTGGGATATTGTTTTGTAGAAATACACATTTCTCCTAATGATCTTGTTGGGAAAAAAATATTTACTATTATTTATGATACATTATAGATTATTTATTTTATGGGGATACCATCATTGAGTAGTCTCAATATCTCAAGGAAATCATTTTCTTAGGATCTATTATTTTATTCTGTCACCTATAGGAGGTATGTGATAAGGGTATGCCCTAATTCCCATTGGGAAGTTCAAATAAACTTGATGAGGACGTTCAATGATATTTGAAATAAATTATTGTGGCAATTTATGGAATATAACATCATGGATTTGGTTTCCCATTATTTTTTTATCAACTAATCTATGTCTAACATTGAATGCCTTTGTGTTTTCTTATATACCGTCAAAAGATATCCTAAATGTTGGGAAAGATGAGAATGGATATTATAGTTAGGTTTATACATAATCTTTGAGGAAGGAGTTTGATTCGTATGTTGATTTACTATTTTCGAAAATCATAACACTTTTCTCCTATTAGTGATACTAAAATTGCCAATGATTTGGGAAATCTAAATCTGAATGACCCTATCTGGTAGAATGGAACTCTACCTGATATTTTTTTATAATCGTGATCCCCATATTATATATTTGATTTAGTGATACATACATGTAGTGATGTTATCAATGGTTAAATTGGGCATAGTGTACCATCCACAGACAAAAATCCCCACCAAACAATCTATATAACATTTAGGGATTATGGTTTAAGCATGTATCCTTGACATTGGAGGATCATTGGAATGCCATTTGGGACTACTGATGTTTTTCAATAATAATATTAATGAGTCTCTCATCATTATAGAACCATTTAAGACATTATATAGCCATATTTTTAAATCTCCACTCTATTTGTCATAGATTCATGAAGCATTCCTTAAGAGACCCTGATTTTCGAAGAGAGAGCTATGGATATCAAGACAATTCAAAAGAAGTTAGAGATGATTCATAGACTATAGAAATATTATGTGGATCATTATCAATATATTTTTGTGTTATATGATTCAGACTAGGTGTTTTTGTGGTCTCATTTTATTTGGGTCGCTAACGTTGTAGAAAATGGAGAAGTTGAAATCATGAAACATGGGGTCATTTGTGGTGGTTAAGATGATAGGTAAGGTGGATTTCCAATTGAATTTTACTAATAATGTTGAATTTTATCCCTAACAAGATTCATGATTCTCAAATCAAGAAATATAATCCATACCTTCCTTATGTTTTGAATTAAGAGGGACATGATGTGTAAAAAATATTATTATGATCGAGTAGCTTGTTCAGATTCTTGACTCCCATTTGAGGGTGTTTCTATCAATGATTGTCCCCTTATTTTGGGTTTTATGGTTTCATGGTTTTAACTCTCTTGATATGTTGTAGTATGAGATTATGACTAAAGAGACGTAGCCTCATCCCTTATAGTCCATTCTTCTATATGATTCTTTCAATGGGGATTAACCCTTATATTGGTAGGAAATTCAATATCTAGACTGTTTTATTCAGGTACGTATATCTGATTTATTTTATAAACTTTTTGGGATTTTTTAGCATGTTTTTTGGGAGTTTTTAGAAGCTTTTAAGACTATGCACAAATTGGGTAAGGTTATAGAAGACATTTTGAGTCTAAAAAAGAAAATTGTCTTTTCATTGAGCTTTAATGGATAGAAAATATTTATATGTCATGTTATTCAAAATGGTATATCCTTTCTCAAAAACCATGTGACTCCATAGAGTGTAAGTTTATTTGGATGGTGTAATATTTTTCATACCATCAACTATATTTTATGGAATATTGAGTGAGAAATAAATTGTGCTATATTTTTAAAAATTATTCATCCAATCCCCATAATGAAAATTAATGTTTCTAATTTTATTGATTTAAACCACTAAAACCCATGTTTATACTCTAAACTCCTCTACATGAAAACTCATTTAATCTATTTCTTTTTATTCACTATTGTGGAAATTTTATCCCCCAATAATATGAATATTTATAGATCTATGTGTCAATTAAAATTTTAAATCACTTTCTATAAGTGTAAACTATATATGATTTTGAATTCTAATTTTTTCCTCTCTCTCCTTTGAGAGTAGAGTATTCTTGTATCAATGAATGGCCATGATAGTTTTTTTGGGGTTTCTATGATTCTCTCATGATTGTATTTATCCCTTACCCTCCATCTGATTTAGGATAATGTTTTAGTGTTTGATGGTACTATAATTTTGAGGGTTGTTCTATAATGTGATTATTGTCCTTAAAAACTATTTTTTTTCTATTTATTTTAATTGAATATAAAATTTATTTATATAGAATGGATTTATATTTTTTATAATTTTTATAAAAATATCATTCTTTTTGTTAATCCACTTTGTCAATGCCCTTTCCAATAATGAATTGATTTTATAAAAAAGGTTTAGAATCAAAAATAATGATTTGGTCATTGAAATTTGTGATTATTCTTGTGAAATATATTCATTAAATTTTTAATTAATATTAAATGAAATAGTTTTTAAAGGGACAAGTTTTTAAGAAAACCATTTTCTATAGTTTGAAAAATGAAATGTCTTGTTTAAAACATGAAATGAGGCTTCATGAATGATGATTGATGAAATTTATTTGAGGAGAATTATTTTTAACTTTATATATATACTCTATGTAGTTGGGTTCTTGGTTAGTTAGGTGGGTAACCAATTAAAAAAACTCTATGACTATATTAGATATACTTGGTAGATAATTGATGTTGAAAATGATACAAAACATAATGAGGGTTCTGAGATAATTCATTTGGGTGGAATACTATTTAATCTATGTATGAGAACTTGTGGGGGGTATGCATAAATAATCATTTTTTGTGATGATGTATGGGTATCCGTGACTATAAATCTAACAAAATATGGAGAATAAAATCATATCGCTATGAAAAAAATTATTTATACAGCTAGTTTTTGGGAAATGTTTTTTTCATTCCTATTTGATTGAAAATATTATTAATTCCAAAAATTATTTTATCTATTGAATTAATTTAAAAATTGTGATTTTATATTAATTGTGATAAGAAATTTCAGTCCATGATACATTTAAAATTAAGAATATTTAGTTTATTTGATATATAGTTTTTATGGAATTCTAGGCGGGAACGTATTGTGCTAGTATTTATTATACCCTATATATGCCATTGAATGTATATAAACTATTTTTATCCATGTTCATAAAATAAAATTTATTTATTTGGGGTTATGGGTTCCTTGATAGGGATACTTTGGCAGGTTGTCTGAATGGAGAACTATGGGATTCATCTGTTGTGAGGATATCATTATTATTGTGATGTCTTTTGGATTTCTGCTTTGTTTTGGTTTTTTGAATTGAATACCTTTTGTAGACATATTTTTAGTGAAGAAATGATACATCAGATTTTTATGTACACTTATATGATTCTTTCTTTTATTTTCTTATTCTAGTAGAAAAATAATTCCATCAGTTTATTCTTGATGCCCAATAACATTTTTATGAAATATGGGGATTAGAAACTTCATTCTAGTAGGGTCAGGTTTAATTCAGTTTCCTGATTTTGGGTTTATCATGATTGTTTTGTGAAAACAATTGATTATTAAAGGATTGGTATCATGTAATTTTTTTAACGTAAATACATCGGTAATTTAATGTATGATTTTACCCCAATTTTCAAAAAATTTAATCCAAAGAGAACCTCAGATATGTATTTTCCCTAATATTTCATTTAGATGTTATAATATTTTAGAACATTAACATTGAGATGCATTTATTAGTATCAAATCTATAAAAAAATATTATAATTTTAGCTTTTGATCTTGGTGTACATGAATGTGGTTTTTATATTCTACAATTGATATTAAAAATAAATTGTCATAGAAATTCTAACACCCTAAAATTCATATATTATAAAACATTTCCTTAAATTAGTACATTTTATAAGAACCTATATAAATAATTAATTTTTATTCTAATATAATATTATTGTAAATATCCTAAAAATCATGAAATAATGTTTCACACATTTTTTTCATTTTCATTGTTGGATCTAGTTCATTTATTGGTCTTAGTATTTATCTCAGGAACCGGGTATGATGGGTAAGAATTTTGGAGGTAATTTTCTGTTTCTTTTTTGCCTATATTTATTCCCTTGTGGTTTTCATGTGTTTTTGGTAAAAAATTTAAAATTTTGTCCCCACAACATGAGGTTCATGGTCAATGCAATGTTTTTCAAACTGTGAGCCCTTCTCCAAGAAACCGTATAGCATGTGGCCATTTTTTATAGTGTCTAACTGTATGGTTACCTCACAATTTGTAAACCATTCATCATGTACGACTTGGAATGTGGGGGGAGCATTTGTGGTGCATGGTTTTGAAATACATGTGGTAAAACTGTGCATGATGTTGTAGTTCATTTAATATTTCAAAATTACTTTTGTGTTCTCTCAAGATTTAGCCCCAAATACCCCGCATTACTCACACTATTAAAGCTTCTTGGCCCATGGTTCCTCCCCCTATCCTTAATGACTTCCTTTGGATCCCATAGTTTGGTGAATTTTATGAGTTTTCTCCACGGTTGTTCAAGTATGTTACCATTCTCTATATTTTCTCAGCTTACCTAGGGTTTCCCTTCTTCTCTCATAGGGATTCATATCTTTACTGGTTTGGGTCATCCCTTTAGTGTTTAATATTGTTATTTATGGTCCAATGTTGATATTTTTCCTCAACTAATTCCTATTTAGGACCTTTTTTTTTGTGATATGTTGTTTTCACACTGATTTTGAGATGCTTCCAAGATTGATGTAGGTCGTTCAATGCCCTAACATTGTTGGAAGATTTTAATAAAATTTCATGGTTCTTTATATGTATTAAATTGTTAAATTTTGTGAAGGGAAATGTATTTTTAAAGTTAATTGGAATGCATATGTTATTAAAATTGATTTTATATAGGAAAATGGATATTGTTTTTTATGTTTTTTATTTTTGTGCATCATGGATGTGTTTTACTAGTTGTTTTAAATGTGTTTTCAAATGAACAATATCTATGAATGTATTTGAAATTTAATTTTTCCTAAAATATGGATTTTTAGGGAAAGTTGATTTCCTTATAGTTTACTTTAAATTTGACATGTGAATTTAGTACATGTTCGGAATCATGTTTAATGTGAAATTGGTTTATATGTGGAATTGAAAAGGGATAGCCCATTGAAATGGTTGAATCTATTATTTGTTTGTTTTTATGTTTCAAATTTTTATTATGAGTTATATAAGTGGTGTGAATTTTATTCAAATAGTTTTGTCTTGTGAATAATGGAAAGTGGGTTGTTTATGGAAAATAGTGGTTTGCATGTAATGGTTTGTGAAAGTGGATATTTTTTTTGTGCTTAGGATACTTGGAATCTATATGTAAATGTGACGAATTTTGTGATATGTGATATTTGAAATTGAGAGAAAATGGAATCCTAGGTAACAAGGTAGTCTGACTAAATCTAGTACTCTAGTGATACATAAGTGGAATGTCTAGTCTTACATAGATGGATTGATTACTAAAAAACAAACAAAACATATATTATAACCAAATACCACGTAGCCTAAGGGGTTTCCCTTACTAGGGGATCAAGCATGATATAGATTATGGTTGTGGTTTCTGTACCACATTACACTAATGTAAGAGGACATAGTATCTCACTCGTTCTATATTACCCATTGTAATTTACCAATGTTTCTCTCTTGTTACATGCGACTTTTATGATGTGGTTTCATCTGTCGTCATATTATATACATTGAGTGTAATTAATTTTACTAAAATTTTATATTATTGATAGTTTTCTTTTGGAATGTAAAAATTATAAGTGTCATGATGAATTTTTTTTGAATTATATGTTTCATAAAAATGTTCCAAAAGTCTTTTACATGAATGAGAATGTTCCATTATTTTCTAATTTTGTAGAATGTAATATTTTTCTTTGGTTGGAATCATTCTGGAATTTGGATCACACCAAACATTCACCATTGGGTGTTTGCGTAATTTTTGTTATACGAACTAGGTATAGGCAATATGTGTATGGATGATGTTGGAGTTTTTGGTTTCTAGTGTAAGTATTGTTTCAGGTTGGGAGTGGTTGTCTTGATGAGGATGCTCCTCTAGTTACATAGTTTCTTTTGGATAAAGTAATTGTTACCTTATTATTATAGTCTTCTAGGGTTTTGTTTGATGTTTTAAAAATTAAATATGGAAATTGTTGAACCATTTTTGGTTATGGGTATTGAGGTATGTATTGCCTGATTTTGTTGGTTATTTATGGTTATCTTAATGGGGGAAATCATTCCAAAAGCATAACGATGACACACATGATCTAGTTTCTAACACATGGGGATCTTTAATTCCCTTCAGGTCATACCACAGACCAAACTAGGTGATAGATTGGATGGAGCACTAGTTTGGTTCATGAAATGATGGTGTCATTCTACAACCCCTTTATCTAGGGTGAACTTACAAAATCAGTTACAATGAAATAGCCCAAAAAATCAAATAACCAACATAAAATGAATATATATATATATATTATTATGTGATAATAAATATTATTTACTAAATGAAATATAAATAAAAAATATACCTAAAAATGTATCATATAAAATTAATATATTTATACTAGATGTTAGTCATATATGAAGAGTGAATTAGAACCAGGTTAAGGTTTTATGATAAATAAAACTTATTTCTATTGTGTTTCAATGTTTCTTCATTAAATATAAGATATATTTTTTTTATATAAAAATTAATAAATTTTTGTTATATTTACTCTATTTATAGGGTTTTACAATTCTCTTTATAACTTCATTATAATATGATACTTACCAAAACTATTATATTTTCTATAAGGGTTGGTGATATCAATTAAAATTATTTGAAGTAAACATTCATTTTATTCGAAATTGTGTAACCACAATCCATTATATTATTTCATAAAAATTCACAATTATTCTGGTTTTTAAAAAAATAATTTCTCAATCTCTATACCTCATTGTTTCAATCATATTTCTACTCAAATTGTATGGTTTATTTCATTAGAAACACATTTATTTGATATTCGTTTATAATGTGCATAGAAATTTATATGTTGTATATGATACCTATTTTATTTATTATTCATTAAAATATAATTCATTCATTATATAATACATTCATTTTAATGTTATCTTGTTGTAGATTTTTATTTTTAAATGTCACTCGAGCCATGATAGATTTTCCAACTCAAATTATTCCTTCTTAAGTCATAAATTATATTCAATTTTTTGAACTTATAAGTAAATTTTTATATAGAATTTTTTTTATCAATGAAAATATCTTTTTCCTTAAAACAATATTACATTTTTTTCATTTATATCATCTTTTATTGGTAAATATGTTTTGAAATAAATTTTTATCCTATGTAAGAAAAACCCCAATTCATTTCAATGGATATTTCTCCTACAAAACAATATTTTAATTCTTGGTAATGTTTTTCCAATGTTTTTTGAGCAAAAATAGTATCTAAAAAATGTGATCCACTAAATTATGATAACCACATATTAATTTATAATTTTACATCCATATTTATTATAAGAGTTTTAAATAATGGTGTTTTAGAATATTAAATGGTTTTATGTATCATGAAAATATTTTTTATCACACACCAAAAAATTTCTCTGTTCTGTAATTCTATCTATTCCAGGACTCCATTATTATATTATTATTCCAAATTAATGGTTTAATATATATCAAATATTTTTTTCCATATATTTTAAAAAACAAAATTTAATTGAATCATGTGAGGTTTGGCATTATTCATTCATATTGAATTAATTTTAGGTTACAAAATCGGTGTCAAGATCTGTATTGTCAATAAAATGGGAACTCTACTTCTAGTATGTAAAACTAAATGGAGGTTCAAATTGATGGTATTCCAATCATAAAGTTTCTACAAAATAAGATGAGAACTAATGATAGGGATATTCCGAGTGATCAACTAGATAAAACCAAAAAATTTATGGTGAATCAAAATAATGATAATACTCATTAATACAGTGACCTTATAATTCATTCAGATGATGATACCAATGATTTTGATCATAATGAATGCATGTAAAATGAGGAACATTACCTCTGTTTATGTACTTATAAAATGAAAATGGTTTATTATTCTGATGGTTCATACTCGTTGAAAATTTAAATACCAAGGAATTATTATTATCACATAAAAAAAACTATGGTGACAAGATCATTCATATTGGGATCTAAAAGTTTTTCAATTATTGATAAGGAATAAAAAAAATAATATTTAATGTAATTTTGGTTTATTTAGGTTGAGCACAATATAAATTTACTAAATTGGTGGATTATTAGCTTGAAAGGACACATAAGATGATTGAGGACGGCCTAATTAGTTTCGATACATATATTGGGATCTAGAACTGAATGTTTCATAAAATAAAAACACTATTATAAATAATAAAAATTTGGATTATTAAACAGTCACCTCATTTTACTCTGATGATAATTTTATGTAGCGAGTTTCAAATATGATGGGGTAGTTGTGAGTGCATGAGACTTATTTTTAATAAACTATCAAAAATGATCTACCAATAAATAATGGAGGACATTATAATGAATATTGTTATGTAAATATTAATAATTGACTTCAATTATTTGATTTTCTTCTTATAATCATGAATTGTGATAGGAAACTTGTAATTGAGATTAAATTATTTTCTATAAGGGAATAATAATATTTATTTTTTTATGTTGAATTATAATAGTATGGGGAGGGGACTCCCCTAAGGATGGATTTTTTATAGAATTTTTTTTATCTTCTATTGGTGGGGGAATGTTTCATTTGTTTTATTAAGTTGTGTTTTTTGGTAATTTATACATTGTAATCCCTAAACATTCATATTAGTTTTCATTTTAAAAAAATCATAGTTCATTGATTCATTAATATAAATCTATATATCAAGATATTGTATATAAACTGAATTTATTTAAATTAAAAATAATTCTATTTTATAAAATATTTTATAGTAATGTATTTCAAATCATTTTGAATATTATTTCCCAAATTTAGTGGTTTTAAAATTATATTATTTTATCATGTTTCAATAAGTTTTATTTGAAACATTACTCAAGGGAAAAGGAACATTTTAATCATTCTTTTCAAAATAAATTTATATTATTCTTCATAAATTATTCATTATCTAATATTTTATTCATTACCATTGTATTAATAATTGATAAAAGTTAATGCAATATAAGTGTAGTGATTCATCAATACCTTCATATTGTCTAATCAATTTTGGTGTATACCAATAATTTTTCTAAAAATATATTTCCTTTTCGAATTCCACAATTTATATTATTTTGATTGATTTTCATTTACATAGATACCTTGATAGTAATTAATTATAATAAATGTTTATTTTATTTATTCCAATTGTCTATACAATATAATATTTTATCCTTTTCATTATGATTATTGGTTATTTGAACATAATGGTCCATAATGTCATTGGATAACAATTTATATTCCATATTCTTATCAGATTATGATAATTTATGTAATTGATAATGATTTATTTAGGTAATTCTTTTTTAAAATGATTCGACACCCATTTTATTTCCATTGGTTATGTATGATATGAAGAATGATTAATTTCAATTGGAACTCATATTGATGGATGATGAGATGTGGGGTTCAATATCATCATATAAATAATTAGTTATGTAATTATGTACCGTGAAATAGAAATTTGATCACATTATTGGGATTTTTCCTAAATTTATGGGAATGAATGTTATATATAAAAAATTTAATCTACATACATGATTATGTTTGTTCAAAAAGAAATGTGTATGCTTATATTTAACCACAAAGACTCATGTTATTATGTTTATTACACCACATTATGTTAATTTCAATGACAATGTTATAATATAATGGTATGCATTTATTAACACATATTTCAAAACCCTTGTGTTTCATTTCTTAAGTTATGTCATGTTTTATGTCATGGATTTTGTTTTATTATATAAGAATTATGTTCAATTATTTTCCTGTAAATCTTGGTTATACTCATATTTTAATATTTCTCTCAAATATTATCTTTGATTATTCACACTTATGTTTACCCTTAAATTGAATATCTTTTGAGGAAAAGTGAGAAACCAAACAAGACTTCACCACTATGCCAATACAACACAAGTCACCACTGAATCATTTCATCAGTTACACACTTCACCATTCCACCACTCCACCACTCATGAAATAAAAAAAACATTCATCACACCGAAACAAACATTTCAATTATTCAAACAAAAACCTACACTGAGAAACCACAAACCAAGGAACACAAACAACAGAATAGGTGACCAAAATTCAGATCTGGCCTCTTCAAAAATCCACCGGTGCGACCATAAACACTGGTCCAAATTTAGAACCCTCAAACAGGAGTTCGCCCAACCCTCATGAAACGTGAGATGGACCTCCGGGGAGAACCCACCCACAAATGTCCGTTAAAAAAACCTGAACGAAGAATATTGGGTTTTCCTACCACTACACCCTCCTCCATAGAAAACCACAACAGTTAAACTACACCACTGGAATCAGACGACTTTCAAACCTACAATACCATATCAAAACATCCAAAGAGAAGATCCATAACCTCCCCCCGCTGAGCAGCAACGGACCGATGCCAGGCCACCTTAGAATCACCAATGTCGCTGCTGACCCTTGCCAGCCCCGGGTCAGACAAGATTTGATGTCGAAACTGACAAACCGCCACTGGGAAGCCTCGCCGAGAAAAGCCGCCGCTGGAGAAATCACCGGGGTAAAAACTGAAGCAGACAAAGAGCCTCATCGGTCTCAGGCCCGACAAGCTCTGATGCTGATGCAGAAGAACCACCACTGCTAAGCCTCGCCTCAACCGGTCCTGATGAAGAGACGCCTCCGTTGGAGAAACCACCACAGAGGAGAAGCATGACTTCAAGATCCCAAGGGGCTGACAATGAAATGTCTCAAAGAATTGGAGGAGGTGATGAGGAGAGTTCCGAAGTGGGGAAACCCTAGCACGTCACGAGGGGAGTGAGATTCCGCTCAAGGGAAAAATCCGCCCTTTCTTATGTTTACAATTTCCCTTGTTATGTTGAAATAAATTGTATATGTTATTTATATAATAGTAACTTTTTTTAGAAATTATTGGATATATTAAGTACTTATTATCAATTAGAATGTTTTCTATATTGTTGAAAAATACATTTTCCTTGAAAATGTCTTGGTCTTTTTTAGTTAATTATTTCTGAAATTACACAAAAAATATATATCTAAAATATAATTAGAAAGTATAAAAATGGAATAATTTCATTAATTCATATTTTTAAGGTATTAAAATTTGTTGGCTACTATAAATCCTATATTAGTTAACTTTTAAACAATGACATGATCGACAACATACCCAAACAATGCATGGTTAGATAAGACTAATGTATTGTGGAAGAAATATATCAAAGTATTAATGATCTCATACAAGGTGTCTCACTTACCTACGATATTGGGATAATGAAAATATGAACCATGCATCCCGAGTGTACTAAATAATTTTTTATTTATACTCAAAGTGAAATATATAGCGGGTGAAATGGCAAAAAAAAAATACTTTTGTCAATCATAATCATATTTTGTATCTTAATAGAGAAATAATACTCATGATAACTTGAACATTTCATCAAAATCTATAATAATACAATATAAAACTTAGTTATGGATAGATAAATGTGCTACATTGAGAGGTTAATTATCAATACACTTAATCGTATTTGAAACAAGCATCATATAATGATAAAGTGGGTATTGAAAGTTATATAACATGGTCATATTAAATTAAAAAAAATATTTATGAATTCTAACAAAAAATATACATAAATTCAAGTATTGTCATATCATAGATGATAGATGGTTTGGTAATCATTATGATTTCATAATTTCTATGGATTTTCTAATCTCATTACATATTTATGTAATTATTATCAAATATATTTGTAAATCTTATAATTAACTCCCAATAACATTTCTATTAATTATAATCAGTGATGAAATCCCATTTAAAAAATAGTTATACTTGAAAATAAAATTAATAATATTTAACAATATAAACAAAGTATCCAAAAACATATAATTAACTAAAAGAAATTTCATGACATTAATAACATCAATTTTCTACTAGGAAAACTATATGTGTTCATCATTATCTTTATTAGAATATTTTCCATTAAATTTTTCATAGAATTTTCTTTCAATATATAAATGTTTAGATTATTCATTAACAACACATCCTAACATTCTTTTGAATATTTCGTTATATATAAATTATGTTATTGAAAGAATAGATATTTATTTGTTAAATCATTTAACTTCACTATGTTAAAACATTCTCCCAATGTCCTATCAAATAATTAACTGCTTTTATAATATTAGGAAAAGATACACAATCTATTTTTTTTTCAGAAAAACAATAACCTTTTAAAATAAATATATAACAAATCAACTATCATATTTATATCATAAATGGGATCCTATGTCATTGGAAAAATATTTATAAATACTATTTTATCCTATAAAATATATAACATACAATGTGATAAAATACATCATATTTTAACAAACATCTGGATTAACACTGAGCCTAGATAAAATTATATTCCTCATTAACACCAATTCAAATCATTTTCTTGAATTCATTACATAAAAAAATTTCTATATTGAATCTGTGATATCATATTCCTCTTAAAAATGAATAATTTTTTAAAACCTCCTATTTAAATATAATTGAAATAAGGCAAAAAAGAAAATATTTTTTATATCTATTTATGAATAATTAATTCCTTTTTAAATCTTTGTGTTAGTAAATCTTTTCTTCATGATTTTTTTCTTATCTATAAGCTCTGTAAATTCTGATCATTTATTTCAACTCTTGTCTATTTACCATATTTATAATATATAACTTTTATATCATATACCATTCAAAATAAATGAAGTCATTTCATTAACATTGGTAAATAACATATTTATTTAATAGAGTTTTTAAAAAACTTATTAGAATTTGGGAAACAACCAACATATGGAAACATATCCCACCCTTCTTAATATTAAATTTAGGATTAAATGATCTATACAAGACACTATAATGAGACACTTTTGGAACCTCCTACTTATTTTTCATCTTTGATTTGATATTTAAGAAAATTATAATGTTAATTCAAATCTAAAATAGGTTAATCTCATTCTCATTTCATCAAACCTCATCAATATTTAGAAATAGTGTAAGTATTATTTATTGATTAAATTCATTATAATATTTATAATATTGGAAATATAATAAATTCAAGAATATTATAAATAATTAAGGAAAATATTTCCTCTCCAAATAACTAAAAGATCCAATAATATTCAATATATCAATGGAGATTATAGTTCACTTAGCATGTTGCATATAATTCCTTTGAATCATTATGTCAACTCATTTTTTATTCCCATAATTATATTTATACACTCATTGAATAACCTCTATATTTGGTTACTTGGGAATTATATCGCTAACAAATAGAATATTAATTAAGAATAATTATTATGTTAATATACTTGTCTAAGAAGATTTTTATATTATGTTTCTCCTTTTATCAGTATTAATATCAATATTAAGTTGTATGATGATTATCTTATATATCAACCAAAATAGATTTTATCAAATTAATATCGTGTTATAAAATCATTTAATAAGTTTAACGATAAATTATTCTCTAATTTAAATAATGAACACATTTATATTTAATCATATCTATTTGTGGTCCAAGATCCTTATTCCACAAATCAATGTATCATGATATGAATTCTTCTGACAACTAAGTCAATTTTATTGGATATCAAACCAATTAAGAACCATATATTTAATAAATAAAAATAAAATCATATTCGATGAATATTCAATATATAACATTATGATCCACTCTATAATCATAGAGGTTCTGTGTCTTTGGAAACATTGAAATATAAACTGTTGGATCATAAAATATCTGCATCATTTCCAACATAGATCTACATAACTATCATCATTCTTTGATACATAAATCCAAAAAAATTTCTACTTATATTTTAAAAATTAAAATATAATAAATAATGCTAATATATACTTAATAACGGTAAAAATAGGAGATACAATTATCACATAACAAATACAATAGCATAAGGGAATATTAACTTGAAATTAGTATTTAAAAACCATACTCAATATATCGTATATCAAAATGTTAAATCATAGAATAACATATGGTAGTTCATAAGTCATGAATCATAAGGACAAAATAAAATGATCCATGAGAGTATAAAATTGGAATAAGACATAAGTTTTTAGTATAAATATAATAATAGAAAACTATTTCCATAGTATTCAAGGATCACTACCATGACTATCACAATGGATTGGTTTTAGTACCTAAAACATTGTATCTTTATTTATGGTTCACTCTATAGAATATCATAGTTGTAGTAGTCCATTACAAAATTGGGTTCACTCTTCATTCAAGCCCTATTTATCTCATGATATATAGATATTTACCCAATACAATGGTGTTCTATATATTTCTGGGACCACACAACAAATAATGATAATATTACATATTTTTTCATAAGATAATACAACATTAATTATATAATAATCCATGAAAAAATAATGAGGATTAATAAAAATTTCATCATGACATAACCTATGAAAAAGAAATGGGTTTCATAAATATTGTATCAATTAATCATTCCATAACCTATTAAAAAGTATCAGGTTTCATAAAAATCATGTCATCATAATGATAAACCATCCAACAAAATAATAAATATGGTATCAATATATCATATCCCAAGTGAAGATTAGGTAACATCTAATGGCATCAACTTTATTTATGAATTACATTAAATGATCAATTAGAACATTTAATGAAGAAAATACCCTTTTCCATTTGAAATAACTTATTTAAAATACAAATAATTCCCCAAATATATAAAAAATTTCATTGAAAAAAAAACATATAAAGTTTTTCAGGAATCCTACAATCATTTATTTTTTATGATGTTGTGAAATTTTATTCTTTTCTTATACAATAATATAAAATAGTTCATTCAAACTATAATAAAAAATATTAAAAAAATCAATTTATTCATAAAACATAAATAAATTGTATTTAAATATGTTTTTAAGAATTCATACGTGGGTATAATTTTAATTACACATTAATATGTGAATATTCAAAATATTATAAAAATAAAATCTAGAAAAATATATAGGGAAGAAACAAATTTTCAATTAAATTGTGAAAAAAATGTATTTACATAAAAATATTCTGTTTGTATATTGAGTACATAAATAAAATAAAATGAATGGAAAGCTTGTAACGTCTAAAAATAATGATTGGATAATAAAATTCATTAGTATCTTCGTATGTAGACCATAATATTTCACCATCATAATTTAATCATAATCAATCCTAATAAACAATGAGATTTTTAGCTAAAATACTTACAACTCTTGAAACATTAAAATAGAAACCTCATGAATGATAGAACATTAGATTAATATTTAAATCCATATATTTCTCAGGAAAGTAATCATAAAATTCAATAACTAGAAGTATATAAACCGTATTAAAATTTGGGTAATAAGGCATTTGGGTCCTAGAAATTAAATCGATACATCAATCCATTATTTATTTTTAACATTCATGTAAAATATACTTGGATTAAATAATTTAAATTTTAAATTAAAATACCATGAAATTTGAAGGATTTGTTATATAAAATATAAAAATTGGATACAAATACAAAAAATTAAATAAATTATGTGCAAGACATAAAAATATTCCTCAATTCAGGGAAATGGAGATGAAATCCTTTACCCTAAGTTCATCTTGATTTAAAAAATATTTAACCTCTGAAATAGTAAATTTAATTTTATTATTAATATTAAAAAATTACATACTTATTTTATCATATAATGATACACATATTTCAATTAAATCACTATTTATTAATAGTTTCTTTATAAAATAATTATTTTTTTCTATTAACTATTTTGTTTTAATGAGAATTTGTGTTTGGTAGTTCCAATCCATATAATTTGATCACAATTCCAATTTCACGAAAATATTAATAATGATATAAACTTAATATTTATGGAATATATATAGATATATATTTATCTATAGGTTAAAAAATATTTAAACTAACTACACCATTCATTGAGATGATAACCCATAGTACACATTAACGATGTTTCAACCTTTAGACAGATGTAAAGAAAGATATTTAAGGACTAATTAATCTTTGCATATTCATTTTTATAACACATATATCATATATATACATTATATTTTTTCTTTATTATAATCAATTTAAAATGAAAATGAAAAATGAATTACATTACTTCGGGGTGGTGTTAGACCAAACATATTCACATGTGACATTATTGTTTTCCAATAGATGTGAAGAAAGAGGATTATGGTTGTCAAAACATTAAAAAACTAATTAATTATATTTAAAATTTTTATATCTTTATTTTATAGTAGATTCTATAGTGGATTTTATTTCACTAAATTTTTTATGTAATTTATTTTAATTTATTTTTTTGCAGTAAGTAAAATAATATATTTGGTTGAATAAATGTTAAAAGTTAATATATATTTTATAAATATTAAAATATTTTTTTTTATTATTTACATTTATTTTGAAAATGTATATTCTAATATGTAATTATTATAAATCATGAATTTATATAAATGTTTAAATGTTAAATTTGATATTTGTTTCTTAATTTTTTTTATGTTTTTCAAAATAACAATTTTAATCATTATATTTTATTATTTTTTTTGTTTATTTCTTTTTTAATTGTATTTAAAAATAATAAATTTTTCTATATTTTTAATTTTGTTTGAGTATTAATGAGATTAAATTATTCATTATATTGATTTAATTTGTAAATATATTTATTTATTCTTATTTCATTTTTATTTCATTTTATGTAATTATAATTTTTATTTAATTTATTAATTCTATAATTTTCAGGTAAGTATAGTATATAGACATTATATTGCATGTGTGAAAGAAGTATCCACAGCTAGTGTACTGACCAAGTCTTGAAGTGACCACATGCGCAATAAGGGTCACATTCATTATGCGGACTATGCTAAGCTTCCACATGAATAACTCATCAAAGTTATCATGCATTATATTTTTTTATATCACTATGAGTGGATATATACCTACTGTGAAGTTTAACCATAATTAATGTGTGGCACATGACCCTTCCAAACTCACACCCCCTTCTCATGGTCACCATACTTTCCATGGAATTACTCAAATAACAATCATATAGAGGAATCCACATTCACATTAAACGGATCATTCCTATCAAAAGGAAATGTGACCATGCCATCTATAAAACCTATCATGATCCAGCATTCATTTATCATTAGTGAAAAAATATTACTAAATATTATAGGAACTACTTCAAACAATCGTACACATTTAAAGAAATTATGCATCCATCCTTGTATATAGAGATCTTATTAAATGAACCTAACTCAAGATCAAAATTGGGGATTTCTCATAACCTAGATTCGTTAAATGATGATCATTTTTATTGAGGTGAGCTCTTTTGAGCTTTAAAATTATATATTATGTAATACAAGCATTTTTTAGAGATGCTTCCCATGAGCTTCCACTAGTGCGCTTGTCTCCCATGCTGGATGAGCTCCACATCCTAGAATCCCAACCAATACTGATTATTTTGTTATCCCATATCAAATTATTCCCACCAAAAAATGTATAACATATAACATTTAATAATTTCATGAACCAAAAATATTTATTCTTGAAGAAGATGTCTATGATTTATGAAGATATGGAATTCATATATGACATTATATTTTATGTGTTTAAATATGTTAATGAGGGATAAAATTTGGATGAATATTTGTTTTCAAAACTAGATATCAAAAATCACCACGAATTATAAAATATATTCAAGGAAATTCATCGAGGGCCCACTGTGATTTTTAATGTCGAAGATGAAACGTGGATACCAGCTAAGTATATTTTTCAATTGATACTGAATGTATAATTTGTCTTTTGGAACTATAAGGATACAATATTGGATTTCTACATTGAATATGATGACTCTATTCAAGGGAGTGATTAAATGAGGGAGATATGGATTTTAAATTTCTTTCATGTAATTAATTATTTAAATGTAATTTAATTCAATTTTCATATCATTTATAGGTCATTGATGAAGCTGATGGATTTTTGTGACTCCCCATTATTTTGGTTTCATCTTTAAAGTTAATTTCATTTAATATGATTGATCAAATGTCACATGGATGTTTCAATCATGTTTGAGATAGTAGAGGTGATCATTCATATTAAGGGGGTTTGCATCCACTTAAATTGGGTCAATGAAGGTGTTGCAACATAGTGTAACTTATAATTGTTGTTGAATATTGGGAAATTATACAACTCCAAAATACATTATGTCATGATGAGCGAAATTCAAACCTTGATAAAAATTTAATAATTGGGAAATGGAAATTTAGGAATTCCAACTTTATAACATTATAGATTCTATAATATTTGATAGTTTTTCTAGTGTCTCAAGAGAATCATGTTATAATTAAATTTTGTTGGTTTTTTTACATTCTACAATAACAAGACAATTTTTATGGAGTAAAATTTTTTGTTGGAGCATAGATCATGACACATGAGGATAAATATACCAAGAAGATCAAGAGTCAGGCTAGCTTGCTCCCAATAAAATCAAATAAAAATTAAAGAGTACAAAGTTCAGATCATGGGGACGTTCTACAAAGGAGGGTATAGAACTCACCACGATAATCAGCCTGAACAAGGCTACTAAAAAACTCATGTGATATAAAGGACCAACTCGAGCTCACCTCATAAATTTCTATATTGGAGAGCGCATCCGCAACTTGATTGGTCTCACGGTAGACATGTAGAACTTCAAGTGTGAGCGACTCTGCAAGTCTGAGGCATTAAACCCAAGCCGGCAACATCTTCCATGGCACATTCCTTGATTGATCTCTAAGGATCTAAACTACAACAGAGGAGTCTAAATCAAGCCATAAGTCATACCATCCATACTAAACAACATATCTAATTTCTTTTATCATTTCCCAAAGATCCGCTTGAAGTGCAAACCCATTGCGAATGAAGTGGAAGAAACATCCATTAATAAAACCTCAATGATTTTAGAAGACTCCACCACATACGAAGGGTCCAGTGGCACCATCCTCCTCTCCATTAACATTGACCTTCAACCATAAAGAGATAGGTGGAATCCAATGAACATGTTTCGGCATCAACGGTTTCCTCACCCTGCCAATAACACCAAGAGATCTCAACAACACAAGATCAGAAACAACATTATTCATCATTCCAGTGTGAATCCTGGAAGCAGTACGGACATCACGATGAATGGACAAAATACTAGCATGAAAAGTGGGTAAAATATTTTGGAATATCAATTCATTTCTTTCCTTCCATAAGAAGGATATCAGGCTAGCTGTAGCTGTAAAAAGAAGGCCATGAACCTTCTCGCTGCACTTGGCCTAACAGATAGACTGCAGTAGCTCCCCGACCGAGGTAATGTTACAACAGCAATGAAACAGTACCTATACATAATCCCATAATATGCAGGTAAATTGATAGGAGACAAAAATATGGGAGGTATTTTCATCTTCCTCAACAAAGAACACTCATACAACAACCATTTGAATACCTACCCGCTGCAGTAGAGCCTACATCGAGAGCCTCTCTTTCAAGATTTTCCAAATTAACACCAAGGTGGCTGGAGGAATAAAAGCATTATGAAAATTTAAAACCAAGGTTGGAGGTTCTGAAGAGGCACCACAAAGGGACCAGTAATACTCCTTCATAATGAACATACCATTCAAGTTCTTAATCCAGACCAACGTGTCCCAATCACAGTAACAATACCTCAAGATTTCAAGCTAAATTAACCAGGAATCAGATCAATATTTGATGAGCTGCTATAGAAATCAGAAATTTTCATCTCTTTTAGAGGAGGAGGGACATACACAACATCATAAAGGGGCCAAGAGAGCCAGTTAGTAGTCCAGAAGATGAGTAGGGAGTGATTTCACACAATCTATTTTGAACTGTCCATCAGCTTAGTGTAGGCATTCTTTAATGCTGGCAAAATAGAAGAACATAGGTAACTGGAGTATCCATTAAAGAGTTTCTCAGAAAAACTAATTTTAAGAAACTCCATGGAGTTGTCTAAATTTGAAATTAGATTCCAGGTGAGCTTACTAATCAACGTGTCGTTGAACAATCTTATATCCTTGACACCGAGTCCACCCATGTGAATTGGATTCACACATTCTTTCCACACAACAATGACCATATTCCTCTCATGAATCGTGCCCTTCCAAATGAAGTTTATAATTTTAAAATTGAGCTCCTTAATAAGGATTCTAGGTCATCGATATAAGGAGAAAGTGTAGAAGAACATTGATGTAATCCCCGAGTTGACCAAGAAATCCTCTATGCCTGTGAGATATTTTTTCCTCTCCAACTTGCTAATTGGTTTGTGATTTTCAGAGCAATGTTTTATAAATAGAACCTTTTCACTCTACCCCAAAAGAGAAGCACCCCAATATAAATGAAAGGAATTTCACCCCTTTTAACACTAAGTTTCTAGGAAACTCTATTTTGCTTCATTGTGGTATGTCCTCCACCAAACATAACTGATGACTTGCTCTAGTTAATGACATGTCCAACAACCTCCTCATAATGTGAAAAAATTCCTTTAATCAAAGAAATGGTTCCTTTATCAGCATTCCCAATGAGTAAAATGTCATCGGCATAGAAAATATGTGAGGGAGCACACAAATCCCGTCCAACATTCATCCTATGGTACCATCCAAAATTTGTAAGATATGTAAGGCACAAGCTTAACTAATCCTCTGCAAAATAAAAGAGCAATCCAAAGAGAGGATCACCTTGCATGACCCCTCTCGATCATTGGAAGAAGCCCCTGGGAGATCCGCTAATAATAATTTAATGTCTAGCACTTGAAATAATGGATCCAATTAGATCAACAAATCTTTGTGAAAACCCATGGATTTTGAGGATGGTAAAAATAAAGGTCCATCATATAGTGTAGAAAGATTTTGAGATATTAATCTTTAGGGCCATGTTTCCATCCTTTACCAATCTTTTCATGACATTGACTCACTCAGAAGCAGTAAGAAGGCAACTATGAATGTTCCATCCTGGAATACAACCATACTGTTTTTGCAAAATTAGTTCATTTGCAATACATCCCAATCGATGAGACATGATATTGATAATCATCGTTTGTAGGGTATTACTAATGGCAACAAGTATGAAATCTTTAATATCCAAGGAATTTTCTTTCATGGGAATCAATGAAAAAATGTTCGAGTTCATACCAAAAGGCATGTAAGATGATCTAAATAATTCACTTATGGCATTGGAAACCACAATATGTATAATGTCCCACTAAAACATGAAAATATTATTAGTAAATCCATCAGGCCCTGCCACACTATCAATATTGAATGGGAAGAGGGCATCATGTTTCTCTTTTTCAATGCGTATGTCAACAAGCTTTCTTTTTTGATCATCCTAAATTGAGGGGACAAAACATTGAATGATTCTATCAGAGTAGTCATCATCATGATCTGAATAGTGGTTCTCAAAATAATTTATAGTAGCATTGGAAATATCATTCTCAGATGAGAAGAGATTACCCTAAATATTCAGGGCATGGAGACTTATTTTGACCTTTTATCCCTATTCATGTAGTGAAACAGCCGTGAATTTCTATCCTCGTCTTTCAACCATCTAATATTAAACTGATTCTGGGTCATTTTTTCCTTTAGATCCAAAGGTTTATCCAGATTTGAGGTAGCCTGAATCTCATCTTGTGCTGGAAATTCCTGAGAAATATTAGCTTGTTGATAATTTGATCAAGCAATTTCATCCTCTCTGATGTCATTATCCAGGGTCGCAAATGATTTTTTGCTCCACTTTTTCACCCTTTCCTTGACCAGCATTAATTTGCAACGAAGCATATGGGAGGGGCTTCCCAATAAATCAGTTTTCCAAGCCACCAGAAAAACTTCTATACTACCCGGGATAACAAGCCAAGCATTATTGAACTTGAATGGGAGAGAAATAACCCTTAAATAGTTAAAACAAACATCAACAATAATAGGGTTATGATAAGAATGTAATCTCGAAAGGGTTTTCCCAGAGACATCAATTTCCATGTTCCTATCATCAACCTGAATGAAGAATATGTCCAATTTTCTTGCCTGCCTCCCATTAATAGTAAAATGACTCCATGTAAAATCATCTCCAGAGAGGGGTTCCTGAGATAGACCACATTTATCAATACAGGATGAGAGATCAACAACTGAGATACGACAAAAGGCATGACTGGTTGTCTCCTCAGGCTTCAAAATAGTATTAAAATCGCCAAGTAAGACCCAGCTGGTTGACATATTCTCCAAAATGAAGACTAAGACTCTCCACAAAGAAGGCCTTCTTGTGTATATGTTGAAAGAATATAAAAAAAGTCACAGAAATTGGGGCATTACCAGAGCAGCATGTGAGAGTAACAGATTCCATATCAGTTCTAATAAAATTAATGAAAAATATATCATGCTTTAGCACCCATAAGGTTTCAGAGCTTCCATCAATTTGATTGTTTGTAACAAAGGAGTAACCCATAGTTTCCCATTTAAAAGACCTCCTAGTATCAAACATCATCCTTGGTTTCACAACATCAATTAGTAATGGTTTGTTGGTCATAATAAAATGTCTATGGGGCCTGACGATGGGAGGATTTCCAATCCCTTTATAATTCCAATAAAAAATCTTCATTTTTTTTATCTCAGCCTAGTGTTAGGCCCACCAATAAAGAATGTTCATTTTTACTAATGGAAATACATTGTTGATTTATCCTTGAAATAAATTTTTCATTATTTTCATTTGATATTGTGTACTAATTGTCAACGTAAAAAACTAGAAATAGTGAATCTAACATTGATTTCATAAAATGTAGAAAATGGATAACTTACATATCCTCACGAAGGGGTAGATAGCCAAATAGTTGATAGATGGAATATATATTTTTTTATATACTTCCATATTATACACATATATTATGATAACAATGTTATAATCAATTTTTACATTAATTATCTACCACAGTTAGGGCTAGAACTAGTGTATCATGTTGTAAGAAAACCAATCAAGCTGGTGAGGATGAATAAATATTTCATGATTTTAATGAGACTAAACTTTATGTAATATGTATATTCATTTATGTTTTGGATGAGGTGTTCATATTTGAGTTATGAAATGAAAATAATCATCACTTTGATCATTGAATCATAAAATATGTAAATGAACATTTTCAATAAATATTTTTTCATTCGGATTCTAAACATGAGATGGAAAACATGGGGGGAAATGAAAATAAATTTATGAAACAAATTGATCAACTAAATGAAGTGGACCACCATAAACCATGTTATCTTGATAACATCATTTTATATTCTTTTCAAATCTTACATCTCCACCACACAACAAGCAGTAAATCTACTTTCCAATAATACCTAACCGATTAAATATAATATTCTTGTTGTACTCTTCTTATTAAAAACGAATCTTCTTATTAAAAGTCTAATTATTTAGCCATTTTCATCTAATTTGAGTTGATTATTAGTTTTCTCAATCACTTAAAAGTTATTTATAAGGGATTATTAAAATTTTAATAGAATTCATGACCAAGACTATCTGTACATCATTAATATTTCAATGAATATATTTCATCCACAATTATAAAAAATTATTAACCATTTAATGACTATGGATATATTTTTTAGGGCATTAATTAGGGTTAAAGACTATAAAAATATATTTTCATGGGAGAAAAAATTTATAAACATTTTATTTTCTTAATTTTTTAGAATACAATTGACTTCATATATAGCGTTCAAAACACTAAACATTGAGTTCTAACAAACCACAATATACTACTTAAATTACTAACATTATTATGAATAAGGAAATGCAATCTTTGGTATTAATAATAATGACCATATTTTATGTGTTATTTATAATGTATATATACATTGGAATCATATTGATTATAAAGTTTTAAATTTTTAGTAAAGTCAATATATGTTTAGAAAATAATTTTTCCTCAACAAAAGTTTATTTGTTTCTCTGAAAAATAATGAGATTATATTTTGTTATGTGTTGAAAAAAAATGTGATAAAATTTAATTATTTTTGGAAACATATTGTAAAAATAATCTTAGCAATAATTCAATGGTTTTTTGTGAAAATATTAATTTTTTGAATAATAGTATGTTACGTGATTTAATTTAAAATTGATTTTTCATTTAAAGAACTTATAATTTTACTTTTTGTTTTAAAATAGTTTTTAATGAAATAACATGTCATTAATATATATATCTATTTTTTTAATTGTAATTTTTTTCATATAGAATTTTGATATAGAATCTTTTTGTGCATTTAAAAAATTTTCCTTTGAAAATAGCTTTCCCATCGCACATGTGTGTTTAATTTTAAATTAAAATATTTTACATAAGATTGTTTATTTTGAATAAATAGATTCCATATTTTTAATAATCTTAAAATATATTATCTAATAGTTTCAAATTAATATTTTATAATATATAAGTGATAAAATTTTAAAACATATCTAGCATGGTTAATGTAAAAAATAGTTTACAAGGGGTTTGAAATTAAACTATACTAGTTAAAAATTATCCAAAATATGTATAATTCTTATTTTTTGGGATTTTTTAGACCATTTGTATTCTAATATTTTAAAATGGTCCACTTTTACCATTTTAGAATGAAAAAAATGTTAGTGTTATTCTTTCTTTTAATATTTTCCATGTTTTCCCTTTCACCCACTTATAAATGGTTACCCACTCTCCTCTCATAAAAACATAGAAAACACATTTGATAAATAAAATAACTCAAAAAATATTCCCTAAATCCCTAACCCCATAATTGAAGAATTTATGAGATCATAAATCCAATCTATTAAGTCAATATGTTAAATCTAAATAGGGTGTCTAATTAATAGGTAATATTTTTAACTATTGATTTTTTTACTTCATATCCTAACCCATTAAAATCATATTTAATTATAATTGTATAACAAAATTATCTCCCTTAAAATGATATTTTATTATGTAAATTTAATATTCTAAATTAAAAATTTCTTTAATCAAATGGGATACAAAATCATCATTTGTGTGTAAAATGGACTTCTGCTTAACGAGGCAATGTTATTCCATTGCCATCACCACCCATTATAGTGGGATATAATGACGGGTAAAATTATTATACATGATATATTTGATATTATTATACTTCATGAATTATATCCACAATTTGACCTTCTTATATTCCATTATGTGGTAGTATTATTACATCAATTTAGTGTATGGGCATTATTATCCTGTGAAGTGATGTGATTAATTCAAGATTTACATGTGAGTAAATATGTATTTTTTTAAGGAAAAAAATATATATATATAAGAAATAAAAATTATTCATTAATTTTAATATATTTTTTACCTTTTATTCAATCCATTTAGAATATTAAAACAACGTTCATATGAAAGTATGTTATACTATTTCTGTGAATGGTGTATTTAATTTTATATATGTAACGTTTTTGGATTTCTAAAAAAATATAGTGATTATAAATTATATTTATATAATGTATATGATTATATATATAATGTAACAATTATTAAATTAAGAGGACCAATAATAAAAAATCAATATAAACATGAAAAATAAGGTTTTTATGGATCAAAACATGATTTTAACAATTAATTATTAATAAAAGTGTAATGAAAGGTCACAAGAAATTAAAATATGGAATGATGTATATAATTTATTTTCATTAATAGATGTATAATAAAATTATATTTATTTTACATATGTTCTAAATTGTTATGATAGAATTCACGACTTATGTAAATTAATTTTTTTTATCAATTTGTCTTTTTTGAGACATATGTTATGTTATGCGCCCATATTATTTTATAAGATTTATAAAATGAACCATTAATAGGTAATATAATGAATTTATTTATTCCCATTATATAATATGTTTCAATTAATTTTATACTTTCATGGGGATTATGACTCAGGTCTCCAATGTTGTAGGAGTTTCCTATTACAATATCATCATTTCTTGGTATAGATTATGATTATGTTTCAAATAATGATTTTTATTATATATCCCCATATAAACACATTAATTTTATTATATTATATTTATTTTATGGGAATAAATTTTTTCCGTTAACGTTTCCCTCATTATGTTCTAATGAGTTCAAAATATTGATTTTTTTTAGAAAAATTATCTTCATTTACCTCTTCTGTCAAAAAACTTCTTCATCGAAAATAATGCATTTGAAAAAAAATTAGAAATGTTTTCAAAATTATCATATATTATTAATTAGGGATATTATTACACATATTTACTTCATAATAAAATTAAGTGAATATAATTTTCATTTCTAAAGAAGTCATGTTTTCCATTTACTGAAAATATGGGAGGAATATTTGTTTTGACATGTACGATATAAATGGAATTTTCATAATTCATTAAAATTAATTTATTTTGAGATTCAATTATTTTTTCCCAATTTTATTTTAAAGTTATAATTTTTCTAAAAATTATCAATTTTTAAATTTAAAAATTTATTTTCAAATTTAAATGTGTATTTTCCTCAAGAAAATGTTATATGTAATCGTTAAAAAATCATTTTCCATCTAAGATGGAATGCTTTAATGTTACATATTATTTACATGGGATATAACCCAATGATTCCACCTTTACTATTTATATATATGGTTTATAATTATAGTGAATAGATTTTTATGAAACACATTTCTATACCATGTGTTATAACATGATAGCATGCTAAGAAAATTACTTCTTTTCCCACAGTTTATAACAAGATTATATGATTATGAAACCCATTTAATATTCCTCGAGTAATGATTTTATGAAATGATGAAATGGTTATTAAACCAATTTATTTTTCATAGTTTATGTTATGATAAATTTTTCGTTAAACTCATTTCTTCTCATTTATTTTAATATGGTGTTTTTTTAATATTACAACACACATATGAATGATTTTCATTATGTGATGGGTTGGACCTATATCTCCCTCAAATGCATTGGGTGAACATTGATATCTCATTATATAATAAATAATATAGTGGGGAGTTATCCCATATCACTAATTTATTATGTCTAATATCATAGTATTGGGAGTAAACCATGAATAATAAGACAGTTATGGTATGAACCCATTGATTTTTAATATATTTGTCAATAATACTTGAAATTATATGTTAATTATTTGTATTTATAATTATATGAAAAAATATTTTCCACATACAAATATAATGTTATCAGGGTTCATGTTTTTTATTCAATTATAATTCATATCATATGAAATACCAATATTTCTGTTGTAACTCAAGTTTATGATATATGGTATCCGGTGTTTGGTTTTCAAATGTTATTATCATGTTTTAATGCCCTTATATTCATGAAATATTATTATCAATTTTTTTTCCATTACCAATATTATGATATCACCCTTTCATATGTTTCATTTCCCAAAGATATGATGAAATGTATTTTATATGACATTTTTAGGAAGGGTTGTATTTAGTAATAACATAGTGCGAGATGGTGTAGCTCGCTTATGGAGAAAATATTAATGAGTCTATGATTCAGAAGGCATTACAACAAAATTATTTGGGAATAGATATTAATGATTTATAATGCATATTTATTTAATAATATGTAATATTTATCTATGAGAATTTGTGGAATCTACTCTTACTATTAGAGAATGGTGTAGTTATCCTTTGGAAAATATAATGAAAAAATGTTAGTGATATCCCTTATGATAATACTATTTATTTTATAAAATACTATGTTACATTAAGGAAATGAGTGTGTTTTTTATGACATAAATCTATGTCTAGATACTCTAATTGGACTCCATTCTGACATAGATCTACCTTGGGGTAATGAATTCAAAATTGTTGAATCAGAATTGACTCCCGCAATACATGGTATACAACGATGGGACTTATTGTGCACCTGGTTTGAATCTCCATTAGGGTATACTACAGAAATTCAAAAACCATATCAAAACAATCATGATGCATTTAAATAGTTGATTCTATTTAATGTACAATAATAAACCTAAGGTGTCAAATATTATACTGTAAAAGTTTATGATTTAGACATCCAATAAGTGATTTTTTATAGTTATGGTTTTCCTCAATATGATTATTGTTCCTTAAAATATAATTTTTTTTGATTTATTAAATGGTTGGAACCCAATGTAACTATTTTTCTATTAACTCTCATGGATAATTTAATTATTTTCCACTATATAAGCCAAATATTATAGGATCTAGAATGAAAAATCTCATTATTATTCTCACAAAAAATTCAATTCCTAGAATCATGTTTAACATGAATATAAAAAAATGAGGGAATAAATTTCAATTGATTCCATAATGTGGTAACATCCAAATTTATAATATGGATCGACTAATATTTTAATTTCTATGAAATGGATCGGTTCCACTAAAAATATATCATCCATTCTATTTTGTTAAAAATCATAAAAAGTCATTTCGGTAGTCTATCGTTTTATAGGAAGAGTAGATCAATGGTGGAATCTCATGAATATTACAATGGAACTAAAAAATATTTTTCCCCATGGAGTGGTATGAGTTTAATATGTATATATATATTAATAAGTACCTCCCTCATATTCATTATTCAATATTGAAGAAGTAATTCCATCAGTTAAAGAAGAATGATGATGAATATTTTTGAACCTTTAACGAAAAAATTACATGTCTCCAAAGGTTTTAAAACATAAGATACATTAGTATCTATGAATAAATATTTTTATGTTCTCTTGTTTAGGAAATATAGATCATATTTACTCAATAGTCTCATCCTTTTTACAAGATAAATACTATGAGTTTCAGAGGAATCTCTAAAAACAATGAAGATATGAATATGGGCCTTCCTCCATTTGATAAGTGTGAAATGATAATGGATGAAATTAAATTAAGTATAATTTTAAATTTTTCATATATACAAGGAATGGTTATTGGGAAATATAATTCTAATGTGATGGGAATACATAAACTAATGATGTGAATAGGTAGAAAGTTCCACATAATAAACCAGACAAACTCCATAGTATCATATGTAATTTTTATATGATTTATCCTAATAACATCCATAGATTATTGAGGATGACGTAATTCATCAACTATTTAAGCCTCGAGATAATTTTAAATCCAATTTGATCACTCTTTCTTTCGGGGGTAACGATAATGATGCGGTGAAATATACCCTTATCATCCAATATAGTATTAAAAAAGTCTTATTTGACAATGGATCATCCCATTAATTCATATAAAATGTATTTTATAAGGGTTTCCTAGATAACAACATAATTATTAGATATAGAATTAACATTTACACCCCATACTAAAATGATGGTCACATCTTCCATATATGATTCTTTAATGGTTGCTGTTTTTGGGAACGTGATTCCATCAAATCTTTTCATTATTCCGCAGGATGAATTTGATATTATCTTATGAATGAATTATATTTATCTACATAAATTATACATGAATTGATGAGTATGGGAAGTGATTTTTTATATTCCAAAACAAACATACAATCTTCTATAAGTGTGGTGAAAATTTTGAAATTATAATGAAAATAAAATTCATTATATGGGTATTAATTACTATTAAAAAGGGTGTTTATATCATATGGTTAGGGAGAAACTAAACATAAATGGTGTTTCTAATGATGGATATTTCTGTGATGTATTTCTTAAATATTATCCAAACATTCCACAAAAAATTTGAATCTTGGTTCCCAAGATAATTTCTACCCAGTGACACACATATTTTAATGAATCCCTATAGAATGGAACTTATTGAGTTGTTGTAATTGAAAAATAAAAACCAAGAGGTCCTTAAAATGGATTAATTCATTAAAGTGAGTCTCATTGGGTTGGTCCCATTATTTTTTATAAAAATAATTATAGATCAATGTATCTTTAAATTGATTATCAAGAGCTAAATATGGTGATGATCAAGGCCAAGTATCATCTACCCCGTATTTAAGACTAATATAATTGACTATATAGATATCAATACATTTCCCATATTGAACATTGTTTTGGAAATCATCAAATGAGGTTCAATGAGGATATACTCAATACAACATTCCATAAAAGGTGTAGAAATAATAAATATTTCATGATTCTATTAGATCATACTTATCCCCATGCTATATTCATGAATATATTTAATATACATGTTAGAGAATGACTTTATCTATTTGGAGTCATATTTATAGGAAAAGATATTATCTATTCAATGAATATGGATGCTCATGAATGTCATTTTATAATCAAAAAAATAACCAATGAAACGATAATATTTGTAAAAAATTTATAATGTGTTATTTTTGGTTGGAAAGGGATTTATTTTTTGGTTCATATAATATTCTAAGAGGGTATATCTATAGATCAATAAAATATGGTGGCTAAAAATAATGGACTATACAAACCATTGATAACGGAATCCATATTTTTCACAGTTTAGATAGATATTAACTATTTTTTTTGTATGAATTTATAATAGCAGTCCAATCCAATCACCAATGTAACATTTAATGGATCCAAATACCTCTTGACATAGGAGTGTGTGGAAAATTTCAAGGATTTAACGATTATATTAGTCAACATGCCTATTCTTAAATAAATGTATAGTGGATTAGGGTTTTAAATCTATAATGATGAATTCAATACGGTATTGGTGTGTTTTATTGTGAAAATGTTATTTTAATAGGTTACGCTTCATCAAAATTTATGGATCATGACCAAAATTACCAAAACATTATTTGGTGCTAGTTGTGGTAAAATTTTCATTAATTGTAGGGAAGAATTATCATTACAGAGAAATGTGTGATAAATATACCAATAAAATAATTTTAAAGTGTATATTCACATTGATGGAGTCTAATATGTATCGGGGTTGATTTTATGAGCTAATTAAGGAGTATGATTGATCAATATGTTTCCACCCTATAAAAGAAAACAAGGTGGGCGATGTATAGAGTCAAAAGTAGTAGGACAACTTATCCATTATAAGGATAAAAAAATATATAATACTTTTTCTTTTTCATAGGATGGATATTGAAATCATGAAAGAATGGGATAAATCATATCATTCATAATTTAAGGTTCAATCATCTATTCAAGTGATGATTAAAGAGGTATATAAGGATATTTAGAGTTATAAAACCTGGTAAGGAATGTTCTTGAGTATAGAATTGATCATCCTGAAATGATAAGGTTATAGAATGGATTATTTGTTATCTCCTTACTATATTTGAATTATGTGATGTTACTGGAATCTCATAGTTCATTATTTCTAATATTTCTTAGAATTATGAAGATTCAATGATATTAGAAAGAATTTTTTTGGTGGAATTTCCGAAATAGATATATAATAACTTGATATTTCTGTATGTAACGGTTGAGAAACAAAATATTAAGGGGTTCTTTCATATGTTAACTATACAAAATTGAAATTTAAAAATATCACTATGTTTTTTATCGTCGAACTCCCAAAAATATCTATAGGAAAAATTTAATGTGGTTTTCTTTTAGGTTCCTTAAAAATTCATTATAATCCATCAATATAAAAAATATTTATTTCTAGATCAACCTTCTAGGATATACCATATAGATGTGTAATGGTTGCATGGATTACCACATTGCATTGTTTCTGGTTGAGATCATAGGTTTACCTAGATGTTCTAGTGATTTCTTCATCATCCTCTTAGAACAAAGATGTGTGTTAGTTATTCATATCTTCCTTATAAATATGTTCATTCTAAATAAGATATTATATCCCAATAGAATATGTTGAGATCTTATTCTTTGGATTTTAATTGTGTTTGGGATCAATAGCTTCTTCTATTTTAGTTTTCATACAAAAATATCATTCAAATGGGTATTAAAATGGTTCTTTATTAAGAACTCTATGAAAAGGTGTGTAGATATAAAAATTTAATTAATTAATATGGGTAATTAAATATATTGTGACTTGAAATATATGATTAAATGTAATAGAATAGTGGATCCATTCCATAACACATAATGGCACCATAAATTTGACTGAAATGTTTTACTAATAATCATCAATTTCATTTAGAATTTCAAGTTTGTGACATTGAGTATCTAAAATTTGTTCTTTGAATAAGGTAATTTGATTTGGAAATAAGGGGATTCAAATACCTCAAAATATATTATATTTTTAAAATCATGATCATTCTAGTATGGTAGACTATTGGTTCGTACATCTACCAAACAATCTATTAAGGCCATGATTTCTTCCATAAATCTCTCCTAAAGAAGTACATACCAAAACCATCACATTTACTTAAATTAGAGGTTGTATGACTAGAAACATATCATTATTTTTGCAAATAAATGGTGGATATTTTGGATCATAGTGATAAATGTCTATGGAACAAGACCACTAACTTGAACAATTTTTTGTGGTAATACCTCCATCTTGAGGAAGCTATATGGGAACCAAAAGATGTAATGGGAATGAAGTGTCATATGTTGTTTGTTACAAAGTGATGTAATTTTGAGGTAAAAATTTGTTTTTATGGTGCTATAATGTAACACCTTGAGAGTTTATGCAATACGTTTTTTAAAATAAATATAATTTCTTCGATAGCATGTGCTATACACAACATCTAATTATAACAATCCACAATAAATAATTTATATTATGTTGTCAATTATTTCCAAAACACTAAACTTGTAAATATGAATAGAAATAACATTGTTTAAAATAATATGAAAATTTATTTTATAAACATAATATATTCATAAAAAAGTATTACACTTTTTGTGAAATCATTATTTGTTTCAAAAATCTTAATTTCACCAAAAAAATGATTATTATTTATTTTTTTAGAACAATAATAAAATTATGATTTATAACATTAAAATTTTATTATATAACATAAAAATATTTTTATGAACTCATCATGTCATAATTAGAGTAGGATTAAATTTTAGGATTTTATAAAGGATTCGTTTTTTAATGAAAAGTGAAAACTAGTGGTTTTTATTGAATGTTTCCTTTTTTGTAGTTTATAATATTTCTTTTTTTCAGAATGGTATTAAATGTTAAATATATCAATAATATATCTATTAATCCAATTTAGTCCATTCTAATATTTTACATATTGAATTATGATATAATAACATCTTGAAATGTTTATTATTGTATCATTAGAAAACTAGTTTCTTATCACGTCAATGAGTTTAATTTAACATTACCTTATTCCGATTCAATGAATTCAATTTGGAGGAATGTATTCAATATTTCTAATTATAAAAAAATATTATATAATTACTAAATTTTAATTTCAGGCTATAATTAATAGTGAAAAAAATAAAAAAACATATTTATGAGGATATAGACATAATGAGACTACCATTAGTTGAACAAACAATTTATTGTGTAAAAATAAAAAAAACTAATTCCTAATTTATGGAAATATCTATATCTTTTATATAATAAGGATATAATATGTTCCATTTTGGACCCTTTTGTAATGAGAAAAACTCATTGAAATTATTTGTGTATAAAAACTCCACATGTGTCATCTCCCACACTTATAAAAGGCCACCCTCCCCTTTCCTCTTCAAACATCCAAACCAGATTGTTTAGTCAAAACCATATCCAAATATCATACTCAAATTCATAATTAAATTCTATATTTATTTTTAGATCATATATACTTTCTCAAAATTATTTAGGTTAAAACAAATGAGGTAGTCACTTGAAGAGGTAATGTTTGTAACTATGTATTTTTGGTTTTACATGTTCTTGAATCTATTTAAAATCATCATAAATAATAATAATATAAAAAAAATATTTTAATTATATGTAATAATGTGAAGGTAAATTTTATTCCTATTTAATAAAATGGGATAAAAAATCATCATTTGAGTGTCTAGTGGACAACAGCCTCACGAACCAATGTTATTATTTATTCATCACCACCTCACCCGACCATATGTAATAAAGATTTAAATATTTGGAAATGATATATATGATATTATTATACTTATTTAATTCTTATATCTCATAAAACATCTTAATTACCAATCTGCGAAAATATGAAAACATCGCTCGTATATAAGTAGACTATCGCCTTGTGAATGGATGTGATTTGTTCAAATATTACATAGAAGTTAATATGGATGGTTTTAATGAACATATACAATATTTATGATATAATGATAAAAATATAATGTTAAAAAAAAATTAAATTTTTTATTTTAATCTGTCATGAGAATGGAAACATCCTTCATTCGTACGTACAACCTTCTATCTCAATAAATATTTTATTTTATTTTCTATCTCAAAATTTTGTGAATTACAATAAATATATATACACAAAATATATATTATATTTATATCATGGTTAAAATTCATTATATCATGGAAAATTTATAATAATAATGTTGCCAAAAATAAAAAATTCATACATACATGAAAAACAAATAGTTATTTCCCAAAATATGATTTTAACATAGATTTATTAAAAAATGGGTAATACAAGGTCATAATAAATCATAAACGGTATGATAAAAAAATATGGTTATATGATATATTTAAAAAATAATATATTTATTATAAGGTAGGATTGAACGTTTACAATGTAATTCGATACTTATGGTAAGGTGTTATGGTATCAATTTTCCTTCATTAGGACATACATTATATTACAAAACTATATTATTTTTTAAATTTTTTATAAAACCCATTTGAAATGTAATAACATAAATTTATTTTTTATCATAATATTATATTCCTAATTTAATATTATTCAGTTTTTGGGGATTATGATTCACATTACAAAAGTGGACTGATATTTATGTTACAATCCCAATATTTATCAGGATTGATTATCATTATTATTCCAGTAATGAAATATTATGATATTTCCCCCAATAAGCAAATGAATCTTCTTCTCGTAAACTTATTTCATTAGAATAATTTTTTATATTATTTTTCTTTTATTTATGTACTCAAGAGTTCCAAATAATGTTTATATGAAAAATCATTTTTATTTTTCTCTTCGGTAGAAAAAGAAATCTTCCAGAGCCATGTTTGCAAAAAATGTTTTCAAATTTTTGTTAACATTATAAAACATAATTTATTAAATAAAATTTTAACCATGTTTATCATTTTATAAAGTGTTCTTAAAGGTGTCATCATGTCATTTTCCAAACAAGGCTACTTTGGATTTCACTAAAAATGATAATGGAATCATTATTTTAACGTGTATGACATGAATGTAATATACTAATTCTATGAAAATTATCTTCTTTGATACATAATTTATATGTTTCCAAATATATATTCAATAAAAACAATTTCAAATAAAAAAAGAAATTTTTAGTTTCAAAAATTTATTTTCATATTGAAAATTGGTATTTTTTTGAATAAGGGTTACTAGGGTTATTAAAAATTAGTTTTCTATATATGGTGACATAATTTAATGTTATGTGATAATTTAAAGTGATAGGTACAAATGATTCAATTTTTATTCAATCTATGGATGGTTTATATATATTATTACAATATTTTTTTGAAATAAGATTTACTCTTGCAGGTTATACATTGATAAAATGATTATTAAGAGCTATTCATTTTTTTTGGGTTATTAAAAGAAAAAATTATTATGAATCCTGGTTGATTTTCTATTTTATGTTCTTGTATGAAATGATAAAATGAATATAAAACTTATTTATTTCCAAATTTTATATTATAATAATTATTTTATTAAAAACATTTCATTTTATTTTTCTAGAATAATTAATGTTTTATAATATTGTGGGAAATATATAGATTGTTTTAATTATGTGATTTGTGAGATATATATATATCCCATGTCATGAACCATGTTGGGTTGTCATCCAACCTAGTGCCCGACCCGGTCTACATCCAGGCTCGAAGGGCGTTCCTGATCCCCACGGGCTGGCACAAGTGCCCGAGTATCAAAAATATATCATGGGAATGATTTACAAGAATAGATAAATTTAAAAAAAAACTACAGGATGAATAAATTAAAACTAAATTCAAACAACCAAACAAGCCCTTAAACAAGGGTTAAAAATAAATTCTACAACTCAAACCAAAAACCCAAAGGGAACGACAATAATGGAAAAACTAAAAACACTAACTGAAGCCAACATGCATCATGAGGTGCAACAACCTCAAGCCACGTTCACCAAACCAACACCGGAGTTCCACTGACAACACGAGCCACCCATGCTAAGCTCGATGCCTCATCCTGGAAAGAAAAAGAATCAATATCTACATACACCAAAATGTGTGTATAGGGTGCAAGACAAAAACCTAGTAGGAGTTCACCAAGAAAAGGTTCTATGCATAATTATTAATTGATAGATACATTTTCAATTTAACATACGAAATATAAATAAATTCTTAAACAATTTTAATGAAAAAATTTATAAGTAAGTCCTCTTTAAGGGAAAAAACAAATTAAATTAAAACACACAAAAACACACTTTTAATGGTAACCCCAATGTCCCATCATATGTTGATGCTGAGTGAAACGTAAAAGATGAGTATAAAACATGGGAGAGGCCCTAAAGATACTGTTGAGATGTGGGACCCTAGAACAACACATCTTAGTGAAAATATGGTATAGAAACACAACAATATACATTCTCATGCACAATCCACTAGTAGATAAACACATACATAACCTATTGGTCTCCAAAAAAACATCCAAATGTTTAGTTAGTGTTGTAGTCATCAATCCATCTATGTGAAACTCGGAGGATGCTACTTCCGTGTCACTAGCATAGACCTCCTAGTCCACCCACCTAGTACCCAGGATTCCCGTTTGAGCTCAACTAGTTCAAAGTTCATGTCATATGTCATAATCATATACTCAAACCAAAAAAGACACTACACATGCCAAAACCACCATTTTCACACACAAAACCCATAAAAAATATGCACAATAAAAAATATCACAAAACCAAATCTGCATCACTTACACAACCCATTTAAATGATGGCACAGTCAATGAAATCACCTTCACTGTCAAACACGCCATTAAAAGAATGTATTATACAATTTCCACACATGTCTCATGTCTTTACACACCAAAAACATTTACACAATTAAACCAAATTAATTTTCCCCATTAATAATTATTTAATAAGAAAATTCAATTTTTCACAAAAAAAATTAAAGAGAAAAACACCGCTTACATTGTAGACTGACCCAAAACCGCCTTAAATGACCATCCACACACAGTGCCATCTCATAAAACTATTTTAATCACACACACAACTAAAAAAACCAACATCATAGTTAAAAAGACAATTAATATGGTTAAACAAGCCATAAAAAATAACACCAAGCCTTTTCAAAATACATTTCATGACTTTAAGCAACAAAACCCCACTTAAATATTCAATTATAACTATAAAAATATAGACGATACATAAAAAAACAATTATTTCCCTTTGTATATACAAAAAAAATAAACTACACAACTTATGAAACACTAGAAAGTAGTTCTATTGGGGTTTTCATAGAAATAGTATACTCATTTCATATTAACACAATAATAAAAAAATTATAACATACTAAACCTTAAGTGAAATTTAAATGTGCAATAAAGTAACTAATTAGTAGACTTGCTAAATTAATTAACTATGCAAATGAACTTAACAATTAATACTAACCACCTACCTTTATGTAAAAACCGTTGTGATTTGGGCGCATAATGATCGTCTCATGCCCATGGCACCTCAAGCAACACAACATAACCAAAACATAAAATAATCAGATAAAATACACCATAAATGAACCAACACAAAATCCAAACCCCCATAAAACCCCTATGCATGTTGGGAAGAGGATACCATGGTTATAGCGCATGTGCCCGAGGAGGACGGGATGTCAGTGAGGAGGTCCAGCCATCAAAGGGTGTGCATCAGTCTCACACCAGAAGGGAGGGAGCTAGACAGCGGGATCAGCGGAGGGTAGCCGGGGGCCGGATAAGGTTTGAGGGTAGGGTAAGGTGTGACTCGGTGTGAGGAAGATGGTCTGGTGTTCTGCCGCTTGTCGGAGTGAATAGGGCATCGGTGGTTGTCTTGCCAGAAGAGGGGAGGGCAGCGCGCCGATATGAGGGAAGTGGGGCAGCGCGAGCAGCAGGTCCTGGGAAGAGTGACTCCAGGTTGTAGGGTGGCACAGGTTCCATGCGATGACGGTAGCAAGGCAGTAATGCAATTCGGTGGTGGCCGGTCTGATGAGGATGATGGAAGGGAGTGCTGAGGTCATAGTGTTCAGAGAAGGTGGCGACGCAAACCAGGTGGAGAAAGTGGGAGGTCTTGTGCGAGGTGAGGGAGATAGGGGGGAGGGGTAGAGAGTAGAAAAAATGATAAAATAAATAAAAATAAAAACGAAATATAATTTAAATGATATACTCAAAAAACGTAAAATAAAATAATAATAATAATAATTAGAAATCATAATAAAAAGAAGACTATAAAATTAATAATTTTATTATAATGTTAATGATTTAATAAAAACAACAACATAATTAAAACATTAACTAAGGAAATAATAATAATAATAATCTTAATATCATCATCATTATTATTATTATTATTATTATTATTATTATTAAAACACTTCCAAAATAATTTTATTTTTTTCTCTTTTTTGTGCATTGACTTTCATGTCCATCTAGTTAATTTATTAACTAACAGTGCACCAGACAGGCCAAACAGTATTGTGGTAATGCCACATGGCTTCGACCAGGCCCTACGTGTGCATTGGAAATTACCAAGCCAAAAACACTCGTTTTTCAGCAAAAACACAAAAAATTCATTCGAGCTCAGCCCGCACCTCAATAGAACAAATTTAATGACATATATAATTACAGATGTCCGTGTGTGAGAATTTTCCCCACCATGAAACATTCTTCCCCCAGAAATTCCCAAACGACTAAGTCATAATGGTTTCCAAGAGAGACCACAAAGACACTTAAAACAAATCCTTAGTCACCCTAATAGTGAGATTTCTAAACACCCATTACCAGAAATGCCAAAACATTCAAAACCAGAATCACTATGAAAATTAACCAACATCAATGAATTCACCTCCAAACACAAATACAACATGGAACACCCTGACCCATATCTTAGGGATCATCGGGGGCACTTGAGATATCCATGAATACTCATCCAGCGACCCACTATATTAGTTAACCAATTAGCATGGTTGCGGTTAGGCAGAGCAGAAGTAAGGGGGTTGCCCCGCTAAGTACAGTTTGAAGACAATGTTTTTCCACAAGTTCATCATCTGGTGGTTTCCCCACCATATTAGGACTCTTCTCAAAAATTGGTTCTCCAAACCAAAACGACTGACAAACTCATAAAAACCATTAAAACTTTCTTGAACCTCCAAGATCCCTATGTTAAACCAAACCAACACAAGAGGGGATACCAGAAAGACCCATACTGGGTCTCCCCACCATTTTAAAATTTATTAACACCAAGGAACCCACATGAGCATTCCGATTTTAATTTGAGAGATATGAACTGATCTCTTCATCACAAACCCACCAACACAGGCTGACTATCATGGAAAAAAACAAACAGTGAAAGACACTCCACCACATGAAATGTTTTTTATAGCGGAAACTCCTAACCAGACGGCAAACAAGACATGCACACTTTAATCCCACAACACAAAAGCATCTCCAAAATGAGTAAAATTATGATCACTAACTGACCACAAAAAGGTTCAGGGAGCATGCCCACTAGCTTTACAAGAACACAGATTCTTTAGACCACATTAAGGCCCAAGAGGATCTCCCCTCTATTAAGAACAGAGTATGGATACAATATCTTCATGCCCTTCACAAAAAAACGAAGCATTAAGAGGCAATACCAAGATGGGGAAATTTAAGTTTTCCCCGTCCAGACAATGTGGTCTTAAGTCGGTCCAATCTCGCACCACATCCGACGAGTTTTGACTATGCACTAGCTTCACCCCAAGACCTATGGTTGGGGCCCTCATGTATGAAACATCTACGACCTCACAGTCATATGTAGACCACCTCTGAATCGAACATTATCCTGTAAAAAAGTAACTTACCTACGTATCCTCGGGTCACAAGCGGCCACTCTATCAACATACCAAATAAGAATTTTAGTGAATGACTTGGAGTGCCCGACTTACCACACTAGAGATAAGAGGTTGAGAGGTCTGTAAAATACACCGAACAAATTAACAGAAGGAGGACTCTAAGACCAAGCCCCTTTGATTCACACCCCTCATCTGATGAGGGGCCTACACATACCACAATATGAGAAATACCACAACTATTATGAATTTTAGACTGATTACCCCACACTACTATTGGGTAACATGAAACTAACTCATTAAAATGTTCAACACACCTCAATCTCCGCATGTTGATTGGTTGAGAAACTAAGAGATCCACCAATTTCTCTCAACTTCACTTCCTTAGGTACAACCGCGGAATGTGGTTAGTCTTCAAGATTTCTTACAACATCCCCATTCACAACTAAAACGGAACAATCCATATTTACCTGTCAAGTCCCACTCCACCAGACATAATAGAAACAAATAACACCGACAAAACTTTTAGAGTCACTAAAAAACTTTAGACACTTACAACATTCTCAAAGATTTCAATGATATTCAATAGACCTCTATGTCTACGAATAGTCGACACCGCCGAGAAAAACCCATCTCCGCCACTCCACTAGGAGTCTGGGCAGAGCCAAGAACTGAGAGACATACTAGAAACCCATGGGACATTTATATATAGAATATCATAAAAAATAAACAAAAAATAGTCATCTATAAATCAAAAAACATCACAAAACGAACATCCACATACAAGAAAAAAATCCAACAATTTAAATTTAAAATGTCAATTCATTCTTAAATAAAAACACCTTGAAAACCCCAGAAATGTATAATAAAACCCAAAAACTCTTTTCAACTCATCGCTTTCACACCAGACATAAAATCATTTTCCAATTTCAACTACTATTTAATCACAAAACCCCATTTTAGATAAAAACCCTCTTTCCAGGATACGAGAACTAGCCTTAGAAATCAACCACTCACCACTGATATTCCATGATACCACACAAATATGCATTTTCATTCCACTCAGGAACCCATCCACACGATCCACCAAATATCCATTAATCATTTCCACATGCTCATGGGAGCACCCATAAGAATACAACTGGAAAGAAACAAGGCTACACTGCTATCAAAACAAAACATTCTCAATATCCGAAAATATATTTTTTTCATCCAAAATCATTTAAAAATTTCAAGGAAAATTCCTGGAATGATTTTCATTTATAAAACAACCTACTTTAATTTCAGATAACCTAGGATGTTATATTTGGAATTTAATTTCAACAAACCAAAAACCAAATTCAAATAGAAACACACCTAAAAAATCATGCAAAAAACACACCAAAATAAAATAAGAGCAACCCAAAGGTTCTCTTTGCATTTAAAAAAACACTTTCATGCCAACCAAAAACAGAATCAAGAGATCACAAACATTAAAGGACCAAGGTGAATGACTAGAGATCATGTCAAACCCCACTACATGGTTTAGCAAACCATTCCCTAAGCAAGAACTGACCACTAGTAGTGTCAAACCATACTTTCTAGCATCACATGGGTCTCTACTCCATGTGATACCTCGCGCAGTACCATTTTACTCCTACAATCATCCCCCATCCACACAGACCAAATCCAAAAACATAAATCCCGAACTACCCCTAGTTACTCGAGGATTTAAATGATTAAGAGTTTGTGATGCACTTCTAAAACCTACCACTCAAGTACCGACATTCCTATCTCTGACCTACCAGATGCCCCAAATAACAAGAACAACCTTTCTCTGATACCATTTTGTCATGATCCAATATGGATTTACTTCTAACCCCATTCACATCCTAGTCTGCGTTAAGGCCCGGAGGGCATTCCCGATCACCATGGGCTAGCACAAGTTCCCAAGAATCAAAAATATAACTGGGGAACAATTTGTCCAAATAGATAAATATAAAATTAACTAAAAGATGAATAAATTAAAACTAAATTCTACCACCCAAATATGCCCTTAAACTATGGCTAAAAATATAGTCTACAACTCAAACAAAAAACACAAATATAAATAAAATAATGGGAAAACTAAAAACATTATCTCAATCCTCCATGCAACATGAGGTGCAACAACCTCATGCCACGTTCACCAAACCAACACGAGAGTGACACTGAAAACCTAAACCACACATGCTAAGCTCAATGCCTCTACATATAAATCCAAAGAAACAAGATCTTCATACACCCAATGGTGTTTGTAGGGTGTGACCCAAAATCCCTAAAAGATGCCACAGTGAAAAGGTTCCACATATAATTATTAAATAACAAACACATTTCCAATATAACTGATGAAAAATAAATAAATTCTTAAACAATTCTAATGAAAACAATTTTTTGTAAAACCTCTTTAGAAAAAAAATAACTTAAATTAAATCACACACCCATGCTTTTCATGGTAACCCAAATGTCAAACTGTGTGCTGACGGTTAGAAAAAAGAAAAAGAGGATCACAAAACAAGGGAGAGGCCCCTGAGATACTAGTGAGAAGTGGGACCCTAGAACATCACATCTCATTGAACAATGCTATAGAAACACACCAAATATACATTCCCGTGTACGATCTACTAGTAGGGAAACACATCCATAACCTAGTGGTCTTCAAAAAATCATCCAAAATTTTAGTTAGAGTTATAGTCGTCAATCCTGCTAAGTGAAACCGGGAAGATGCCAATTTTGTGTCACTACCAAACTAGTCCTAATTTTCCCACCTAGTACGCAAGCTTCCCATTTGTGATTAAGTAGTTTAGAGATCACGTCACACATCATAATCATATAGTCAAAAAAAAGACACTACAAACACCAAAACCACTATTTTCACACACAAAATCCATAAAAAATAATAATAATACACACACTAGAAATATCCCAATACCAAATTTGCATCATGTACACAGCCAATTAAAATGACTGCACAGTCAAATAAATCCCTCTTTATCATCAAACCCAACATTAAAATAATTTATTTAACAGCTTCCACACAAGTCTCATGACGTTACACACCAAAAAAATTTAAATAATTAAAAAAAAATTCCACCATAATAATTATTTAATAAAACCATTCAAATTTTCATAAATAAATTTTAAAGGGAAAAACACCGCTTACAAACTAGACCGGCCCAAATCCCCCTTACATGTCCATCCACAAACAACTCCATCTTAGGACACTATTTTCATCACACACGCAATTAAAAAACCATGAGCACAGTTAAAAAGACTATTAATATGGTTAAAAAATCCATAAAAAAACACCAAGCCATTTCAAAATACACCACACGACTTTAAACACAAAAATATCAATCAAATATTATCTTATAACAAAACACATATAGATGCTACACCAAAACACCATTCTCTCCCATTGTACAACCTAAAAAAATAAAATACAGTACTTATGAAACACTACCAAGCCGTTCGACAATGGTTTTCACATCCAAAATATTCTCATTTCATATTAAAACACTAATAAACAAATTAAAATCTACTAATCCTCAAGTTATAATTAAATGCACACCAAACTAAATAATTATTAAACATGTTAAATTAATTAACTAAGAAAATGAACATAACAATTAATAATCATATGTAGAACCACCTACCTTTATATAGCATCCTTTTTTATTTTGGGGCATAATGACTATCACATGCCAATAGCACCTCAAGCAACACAACTGAACCATAAAATAAAATAATCAGATCTCATACACCATAAATGAACCAACAAAAAATAAAAACCTGCAAAAAATCTCTATAAAAGGTTGGAAGAGGATACTGGGGGAAGGCGCATGCGCCGGAGGAGGTCAGGACACTGATGAGGATATCCGGTCGTTGAAGGGTGTGCAACGGTCTCAAACTAGAAGGGAGGGTGCCGAACATCAGGATCGTCAGAGGGTAGCATGGAGGCAGTTAGGGTTTGAGGTTAGGATGCAGTGGGGCTCGATGTGAGGCAGATGGTCCGGTGTGCAGCGGCTCGTCAGACAGAATAGGGCATCAGGGGTTGTCTTTCCGGAAGAGAGGAGGGGAGGGTAGCTTTGTGGTTTGGGGAAAGTAGGGTAGCATGCACAATGGGTCCTGGGAGGAGTGACGTCATGTTTCTGGGCTGAGCAGGTTCCGTGCGGCGCTAGTAGAAAGGTGGCGGTGCAATTTGGTGGTGGACGGTCTGGTGAGGAGGATGGAAGGGAGTGCCGAGGTGACAGGGTTCAGAGAAGGGGGATCACAAACTAGGGGGAGAATGGGGGTCTTGTTCAAGAGGAGAGAGAGAGGGGTGGATGGGTAGAGTGTTGAAAAAATATAAAATAAATAAATATAAAAAAGAAATAAAATTTAAAAGAAAAACTCAACTAACATTAAATTAAAAAATTAAAATAATTAGAAATCATAATAAAAACAAGGCAGTGACGTTAATAATTTTATAATAATGTTAATGATTTAATTATAATAATAACCAAATTAAAACATTAACAAAGGTAATAATAATAATAATAATAATCTTAATATCAGTATTATTATTATTATTAAAACATTTCCAAAATAAATTTATTTATTTTCTCTCTTTTTTTGCATTGACATTCATGATCATCCAATTAATATATTAACTAACAATGCACCAGACATGCCGAATGGTGTTGTGGAGAATCCACAAAGCTTCGACTGAGCCTTGGGTGTGCGTCATACATTACCAATCAAAAAACACTCGTTTATCAGCAAAAGAAAACAAATTCATTCGGGCTCATCCCGCACCTCTTCAGAACCAATTTAATACCAGAATATATATATAATTACAGATGTATGGGTTTGAAATACCACCAACTAATTTGGAAAATATTGATATCTAATGAGATAAATAGGACTAGAATAGGGACACAGATAAGTTAAATAATGGTCACCAACCATTAGAATTTTTATGTTATTGATCCTTGAATACTAGGATGGTTTGGTGTGTGAACACATTCCACAATGATATTCATGAAAAATTTCCTTGAAATACCATGGAAATAATTTTTTAGGCTTATCTTTATTCTAAAAATATATGCCTTATGGAAATATTATATATTCATTATGACAACCCTGCTTTTTATTACAATTAAACATGATTTATTACATAAAATTTCACTTGATACAACAAAGAAGATCGAGAGGTTTAGTGTCTCTAGGGATTAGGATCATTACATAAAAACGTAAAACATGAAATACAACATCTTTATTGAAAACCTCCTTTACATGACCACTACATTCATTCGTACTTAGCATTGCATGGGATAACCTGAGGACATGCATAAGAAAAGGGTGAGCGATAAAGCCCAGTAAGGGAGTGCACATGGAATAACATGAGGAGTACAATATATGATATACAATAGTAATATCAATAGATCATAAGAAAACATGAACATAAAGGCATGATAAATCATGATAATCTTAACATGGAAATGTGGCGACAACACTTACATGGAATTAGCATGAGCCAAGGCTCATTATACATGGAGCAAGAGTAAATCCTCATTGTACATAAAGCAGGAGTAAACCCTCATTGCACTTGAATTATCATGAGTCAATACTCATTGCATATGACGTATCATGATACTCTACTTTACCCAATGAATTGGAGCGCTATAAGGGCGCACCCTTCTTAAACATTACATTTCATGAATAAGTGTGCCACATTGATCATAAAACATGGATTCATAAAACATAATCATTTATTCCAGGATAACAGAATGTGGAATTCATACATGAAACTTTATAATCAATAAGTAAATGTGCATAAAGGTGAATTCCCTTGATGGATAAATGGGCATGGTACTCACTACACAATGACATTGGCTTAGAAAATCAGTGCGATTTCGGCAGCGTAACGGCGTAACATAAGAATTCATAAATATGGTTGATGAGAGATAAAGGGGCTCCTCATAATATTTACATGTAATGGACAGTATTTATGTCATATAGATACATGTCCCAACAATTTTAATGGAATTTAGATTCTTGATAAAAAAGAATTTCTTGAATGTAAAAGAGGAGAGATAAGTTCTTTTCGAAATTTTGGCATAGTAACAGGTGTACATTAGAGGAATTTAATGAGAGAGGAAGGGGTCTCCCATCATTCAAACATAAAGTGGGAAGTATGAGGGAGGTGATAAACCATACCCCAACATTCATAATTTAATTTAAAAGGGCAAAACAACTTAAAGAAAATTGGACATAAATGAGAAAGGAAGAAAAAACCCTTACTTGGAAGTGTGCTTCCAAAGGCCCGAGAGAGGCTTGTGAGAGGATTCTTGGGAGCTTGGGGCACCTTGGGAGGATTCTAGAGAGAGTAGGGAAGAGGTTGGACGAACTATAAAGGCTTTGAGTGATGAGGAAGTGGGATCTTGGGTGGGTTTATATAGGAAAGGTGAGGGAATTATTTATTATTTAGGTTTGGGACTCCTTATATTAAATTAATCTAAACCACAAATCATTCCATGGTTTTTGCCCATGGTTTTTGGAGAAGGGAAGAGGAAAATAATATTTTATAATACCAAGTTCCTAACTTCTTAAAATATTAGGGTTGCTTATGTGTAGGTGAGTCACACTTTAATGGAAATTAATTTAAAAACACAAGGTGTTTAATAAGTCTTGATGGGTCCATTAATGCTTTGAAAAGTAATCCAAACAAAAAAAAATCACATTATCTTAATGGTAAAACATATGTTGGCCGAAAATAAATATTATAGTATTTTATTACATAACCATTGGGTCATTATGATGTCATAAAACACATTATATATTTAAACGGTATTTAATTTTTACTCAAAATTTTGAATGTTTCAGAAAATTATGAAAAAATCACCGTTGCATAATTTCGACATCCTGATTCCAAAAATAACATTTATTTTATCTAAATAATTTTCTAAATATGTTAATTTTCACTTTTAAAATAAATACCAACATTTATCAAAAATTCACGGGTTTTGACAAAATGGATTTCAAACCTTAATAAAAATTATAATTGCATTCATAAAATTACACGATAATTTATATATAATAAAATTAATCTAATAAAAATAATTATAATATTTTATTAAAATATTATTTAATTCAAAAATCCATTAATTTAATAAAATATATTTCTTAATTAAATAATAACTAAAAACACCATTTGTACTTTAAAAACTATTTACAATGTATCAATAATGACAAGAAATTATATTCATTATTATATAGAAAAATAATGTACATGAACATAGTATTAGCGATTTGTTACATAACCCCTTAAAATAGCCGCATAAGACCTAACGGTAAGCTGTGCGATGGTGACAGACTCTTGGGGTGGCTCAGATAACATCGCTCGAGTGGTAATTTCTATCAACTTACACTTCTCTCGTAGACGGTCCCGTTCAGTCTTGACATGGTGAAGCTCAGCTTGTCCTTGGTCAAGAGAGAATCCTAAGGACACCACCTCTTTTCCGAGCTCTGATAAATGGGCTTCATATGGTGCAATTATACTGGATGAGGCCATCACTTCCTTTTTCTAAGTAAAATTGGATGTGTTAAAGTCCTATATTTATACTAATCATGTGATCAGTGTTCAACAACTATAAAAGTAACGGTCACAATTCTTATCATAAAACCAAAGAAGTTGACATTTTATAAAAACATTTTGTATTAAGAGACATTTAATAAGATAAAGAGGTATTTTCCATTAATGAAACTTTGGGTCATTACAATATTTCCCCATTAAGAAATTTCGCCCTAGAAATTTTCCTTTTCCCACACTAAAATAGATGTCGGTAACTCAGCTTCATCACTTCCTTCAATTCCCAAGTTGCTTCTTCAAACTCGTGATTTCTCCACAACTCCTTGAGGAGGGTCATTGTCTTATTTCGTATAAATTTTTCTCTACGATCTTAGATCATCACTGGTTTCTCCTCATAAGAAAGATCGTCTTCTAATTGTAACACCTCAGAAGAGAGTACATGTGAAGGGTCCGGTATGTACTTCCTTAAGAGGGATACATGAAAGACATCATGTACTTTGGCCATAGTAGGCGGAAGTGCTAGTCGATAGGCCACAACCCCAACACGATCAAGAATCTCGAAGGGGCCGATGTACCTTGGAATTAATATTCCTTTCTTTCCAAACCTCATGACCTTCTTCCACAGAGATATGTGTAGAAAAACCATGTCTCCAACTTTAAACTCAAGGTCTCGTCGAAAATTATCTGCATAACTCTTCTATCAACTCTGGGCTTCCTTGATATGCTGCTGAATGGTTCTTAACTTATCCACCATTTCCTCGACCATTTCTGGTCCATGCATCTTACGTTCACCAAACTCATCCCAACATGCTGGTGTTTTTCACCTTTTCCCATACAGGGCTTCATATGGTGCCATTTGGATTCTCGAGTGGAAACTGTTTTTATAAGAGAACTCAACCAGAGGAAGATATTGATCCCATCCTCCTTTAAATTCCATTGAGCACGCTCTCAACATATCCTCATGTGTTTGGATATTCTGCTCGGATTGTCCATCATTTTGAGGATGATAGGCCATAATAAAGTTCAGTTCAGTATTCAGAGCATGTTGAAGACTCTTCCAAAACATAGAGGTGAATCTTGGATCTCGGTTAGACACAATAGATAGTGGTACTCCATGAAACCTTACCAATTCCCTGATATATATCTGTGCCAGTTGATCCAATGAGAAATCCTCCCAAATATCAATGAAGTGTGTTGTCTTTGTAAGACGATCCATAATAACCCATATTGCATTTTTGGCTTTGGATGTCCTCGGAAGTCCGGTAACAAAGTCCATGGTGATGTTTTCCTATTTCCATTATGGTATGGGAAATGGTTACATCATCCCCTTAGACTTCTACCTCTCTACCTTCACTTGCTGACACATCAGACACTTTGATGCATATTCGACAATCTCCTTCTTCATATTATCCCACCAAAAGTTTTCTCGGAGATCTCGATACATCTTTGTGCTCCCTGGGTGAATTGAGAAATTTTAACTATGTTCATCATCCAAAAGTTCCTTCTTCAGCTCCGAACTTGATGGAACACATAGTATTTTCCCAAACCGCACAATTCCTTCTTCAATAACATTAAACTCCTAGGATTTCCCTTTTTTGGTAGCTCCCACTATTTCTTGAATTCCCACATCATCCTTTTGAGCATCCTTTAACCTTTCCAAAAGAGATGGTTGAGCAATCATTTGTGAAAGTATTGATGATATTCCCTTCTCTATGACTCTCATGTCCATCTTAATCAAGTCTAAGAAGATTGGATCCTTCAAAATTCTCATCATTGATAGAATCGCTTGATTATTTCTACTTAGGGCATTTTCCCCCTTGTTCGCTTTCCGAGGGTGGTAATGGATTGAACAGTCATAATCCTTGAGGAGCTCTATCCATTTTCTCTGGCGCATATTAATCTCTTTCTGTGTGAATATATATTTAAGTCTCTTGTGGTCAGTATATATCTCACATTTCTCTCAATAGAGATAAGGCCGCCAGATTTTCAAGGCAAAGATCACCGCTGCCAACTCCAGATCTTGCATCGGATAGTTTCACTCATGGATTTTCAACAGCCTTGAGGCAAAGGATATCACATTATCCTTTTTCATCAGCACACATCCTATGCCCTTCTTGAAGCATCACTCAATACCATAAAAAGACCCCCACTTGTGGGTAAAGTTAGCATGAGCACAGTGATATGCCTCCTTTTCAACTCCTTAGAGCTTTCTTTGCATTCATCACTCCAGGAAAACTTTACCCCCTTTTGAGTTAGCTTTGTAAGAGGGTTGGACAATCATGATAAATTTCTCACAAATCGTCGATAATATCCAGCTAACCCCAAGAAGCTACGGATATCTGTTACTGATGTTGGCCTCGGTCATCCCTCAATTGCATCTGTTTTGGAGGGATCCACAGATATCCCATTGCTTGTGATGATGTGGCCCAAGAATGAGACCTCCTTCAACCAGAACTCACACTTGTTGTACTTTTCATAGAGATTATCCTTGTGCAAAGTCTCTAGTACAGTTCTTAAATGATCCTCATGATCCTCCTTGGTTTTGGAGTATATTTGAATATCATTTATAAAGACTACCAAAAAAATTTCTAGGTAATCTCTAAAAACTATATTCATCAAGTCCATGAAGATTGCTGGAAGATTGGTGAGTCCGAAAGGCATTAATATGAATTCATAGTGCCCGTATCTTATAATAAAAGCAGTCTTGGGCACATCTTCCTTCTTCACCCTTACTTGATAATATCCCGACCAAAAATCTACCATGGATAAGAATTGTGCTCCACGCAGCTGATCGAACAAGTCATCAATTCTTGGGAGAGGATACTAGTTCTTTATCGTGATTTTTTTATGTTCATGATAATCACTGCAAAGTTGCATTGACCCATCCTTCTTAATGACGAATAGGACTGGTGCACCCCATTGTGAAGCACTTGGGCGTATAAACCCTTTATCCAGATTCCCTTGTAGTTGTTTCTTCAGATCATTAATCTCTACAACAGCCATTCTATATGGAGTCTTGGATATTGGTAAAGCCCTGGGTATAAGTTCAATTGAGAATTCAACATCCCTTCTAGGAGGAAGACCAGGCAGTTCCTCAGGAAATACTTTAGCGAATTCCCTCACAATAGGAATTTCTTCAAGGATGGTTTCTTCCTTGGACTCAATCATCTGAGCCAGATACGCATGCTCATAAGGCAGTAATATCCATGGTTGAGATGATTGAGCTAAAGGAGATTCATCTTCCTCCATACACTTGTAAATAATTGGGGGTTGATTCTCCATATAGAGTGTGATTTCCCTCTCCCGACAATTTATGTTGGATCTATATAAGGAAAGCCAATCCATGCCCTGAATTGCATCAAATTCCACCAGAGGGAGTATGACGAGGTTCACCGGGAAATTCAATCCATAGATTATAACAGGGTAGGAATTATATTCATTGGATGCAATGATTGCCCCATTTTTCTTACTCAGTGACATCTTCACTTCCATGATTTGTGGTGATGCTGGGATTGCTCTACTAATCTTTCGAGATATAAAAGAATGCGTAGAACCTGAATAAAAAAGAACGTTCGCTATTCTTGAATGAATAACTAGCATACCTGTCACCACTTCGTTGTCGGGGTTCACATCGGCAGAAGTGATGGAAAAATATCTTCCTTTCTACCTTGGAGGTTGTTGGTTGTCTCCGAAAACCCTTGGATTAGGGCACTAATTTGAAAAATGACCCAGCTATTTTCATTTGTAGCATTGAACAACGCGTTGAGGTTCGAACAGACTGTTCCTCTCCTCTTTCACAGCTACGGGTCTTTCCTTCCGACAGTTAACAGCTAGGTGCCCTTCTCTACCACACCTGAAGCATTTCCTTATCCCCTTAAGGCAATTTCCAGGGTGCTTCTTTCCGCACTTTTGTCAAGTGGGGTGTTGGATCTTCTTAGCACCGTTGGATTTATCCATCGGCCCACCAACATTTAAGTCCACCTTACACTTCTTATCCCCCTGATACCCCTATGATTCTCCGATCTCCATTTCGACCTTAAGGGCACATCGGACAATTTTCTCATAGCTGTCGAAGTCACAGATCGCTAATGCTTTCCACAGGCTAGGCTTCGGCCCACCAAAGAAGCAGTCAACCTTACATTCAGGGGTAATGACAAATCCAGAAGCTTATCATGCAAACCTTGTGAAGTTTTCCTCATATGCTCCAACAAATTCATCGTCTTTCTTCTTTAGGGAAAGGAAGTCCCTTTCTATCTTAAGTTGGAGGGTGCAAGGAAAATATTTATCGAAAACAACTTCCGGAAATCCTTCAATTTCAACACCTCAATCTCCTACTCAGGTTTCATATTTTTGATCAACTTCCACCATTGATCAGCTTCACCCACCATATGATAAGCTTCTAGGAGAACCTTCTCTTGTTCAGAACATTGAAGGATGGAGAAGATATTTTCAATGGAGTTGATCAATTGTTCAGCGATCGTGGGATCGGATGATCCACTAAAAGTAGGAGGCCTTTGTCTCATGAAGCTCTCGATATCAACTTTTTATTTCTTATGGGGGTTTGGATGTTCCTCTTGACGCGTGTTTCTATTAAATTCATTAGTTATCTGAGAGAGAAGTGTGAAAAATTTCACGATTCCTGCTCCCATTGGATTGGTCATCTCATTAGTACAATCATCACACTGATCTTCACATCAGTTGTTAGCCCGAGTCCTCCTATTATCGGCCATTGGATGGAATAAAAAGAATGTTAGGGGTAACACATAAAGGGTAATCCAAAGACAAAATTTGATGACTTATAAAAAAACTTTTATTTCCATAACTCATGAGTCTATAGGCTTCAATCTAGACTTTTCATGATCTACTTTCTAACATATATTCTTAGTGGATTTTTTTTTAATTACCTTAATAAGGGTTCATAATAAGCTTGTGAATTTACCAAAGCATATCCCCTAGGAGTGTCGTAACCAAGAGTGCATCAAGACCTGTTGTCGTGCACCAGTTCTCATTCGAGTCTAGCTCAAAGTGGTGTTTTCGGTGTTTACCCCTAGGATACATCTGTGCCAGAGCCTCCTCTACCTGCTCGTATCCAGACAAAGATATATTTTCTTGATAACCCACTTACTCAATAATCACCAAAACATAGGGTTGTTTTTATTGTACTTAGTCTTGTATCTAAGGCTTTACTAGGGGTTTCTAATCCTAATCCCAAAAATAACCATACCTATCCTTTGATACCAACTATGAAAACCCTAATTTTTATTACAACTCAAACATGATTTATTACATTAAACTTCACTTGATAAAACAAAGAAGATCGATAGGTTTAGTGACTTTGGGTCATAGGATCATTACATTAAAACTTAAAACATGAAATACAACATCTTTATTGAAAACTTCAATTATATGACCACTACATTCCTTCGTACTTAACATTGCATGGGATAACCTGAGTACATGCATAAGAAAAGGGTGAGCTATAAAGCCCAGTAAGGGAGTACACATGGAATAACATGAGGAGTACAATAAATGTTAGATAATAGGTATATCAATAGAGCATAAGAAAAACATGAACATAAAGGAATGATAAATCATGATAATCATAACATGGAAATGTGGCAACAACACTTAACATGGAATTATCATGAGCCAAGGCTCATTACACATGGTGCATGAGTAAATCATCATTGCACATAAAGAACGAGTAAAACCTCATTGCACTTGAATTATCATGAGTCAATACTCATTGCACATGACGTATCATGATACTATACTTTACCCAATGCATTGGAGCGTTATAAGGGCGCACCCTTCTTAAACATTTCATTTCATGCATAAGTGTGCCACATGGATCATAAAACATGGATTCTTAAAACATAATCATTTATTCCACGATAAAATAATGTGGAATTAATACATGAAACTTTATAATCAATAAGTAAATGTGAATAATTGTGAATACCCTTGATGGAGAAATGGACATGGTATTCACTACACAATGACATTGGCTTAGAAAATCAGTGCGATTTCGGCAGCGTAACGGCGAAACATAAGAATTCATAAAAATGGTTGATTAGAGAGAAAGGGGTTCCTCAAAATATTTTCATGTAATGGACAGTAATTAGTTCATATAGACACATGTCCCAACAATTTTAATGGAATTGAGATTCATGATACAAAAGTATTGCTTGAATGTAAAAGAGGAGAGAGAAGTTCCTTTCGAAATTTCGGCATAGTAACAGGCGTACATGGGAGTCATTTAATGAGAGAGGAAGGGATATACCATCATTAAAACATAAAGAGGGAAGTATGAGGTAGGTTCTAAACCATACCCCAACATTCATAATATAAATTAAAAGGGCAAAACAACTTAAATAAAATTGGACAAAAATGAGAAAGGAAGAAAAAACCCTTATGGGGAAGTGTGCTTACAAAGGCTAGAGAGAGGCTTGTGAGAGGCTTCATGGGAGATTGAGACACCTTGAGAGGATTATAGAGAGTGTAGGCCAGAGTTTTGAAGAACTAAAAAGGCTTTGAGTGAGGAGGAAGTGGGATCTTGGGTGGGTTTATATTGGAAAGCTGAGGGAATTCTTTATTATTTAGGTTTGGGACTCCTTATATTAAGTTAATCCAAACCAAAAACCATCCCATGGTTTTTTCCCATGGTTTTTTGAAATGGGAAGAGGAAAATAATATTTTATAAAGAAATTGTCCGAACATCTTAAAATATTAGGGTTGCTTATGTGGAGGTGAGTCACACTCCCACGGAAATTAATTTAAAAAGACAAGGAGTTTAATAAGTCTTGAGGGGTCCATTAATGCTTTGAAAAGTAAGCAAAAAAAACCAAAATCACATTATTTTAATGGGAAAACATATATTGGACGAACATAAATATTATAGTATTTTATTACATCACCATTGGTTCATTATGATGTCATAAAACACATTATATATTTAAACTGTATTTAATTTTTACTCAAAAATTTGACTGTTTCAGAAAATTATGAAAAATTCACCGTTGGATAATTTCAATGTCCTGGTAACAAAAATAACATTTATTTTATATAAATAATTTTCTAAATATGTTAATTTTCACTTTTAAAATAAAAACTGACATTTATCAAAAATTCACTGGTTTTGACAAAAATGGCTTTCAAACTTTAATTAAAATTATAATTGCATTCATACAATTACATAATCAATTATATATAATAAAATTAATTTAATAACAGTAATAATAATATTTTATTAAAATATTATTTAATTCAAAAATACCTTAATAAAATAAAATAGATTTCTTAATTAAATAATAACTAAAAACACCCTTTGTACTTTAAAAACTATTTACAATGTATCAATAATGACAAGAAATTATATTCATTATTATATACAAAAATAATGTACCTGAACATAGTATTAGCAATTTGTTACATAAACCCTTCAAATAGCCGCATAAGACCTAAGGGTATGGTATGCGATGGGGATAGACTCTTGGGGTGGCTCAGATAACATCACTCAAGTGGTAATTTCTATGAACTTCCACTTCTCCCATAGAAGGTCCCGTTTGAGCGTGACATGGTGAAGCTCAGCTTGGGCTTGGTCAAGAGAGAATCCCAAGGACGCCTCCTCTTTTCCAAGCTCTGATAAATGGGATTTGTATGGGGAAATTCAACTGGATGAGGCCATCGCTTCCTTTTCCTAAGTAAAATTGGATGTGTTAAAGCCCTATATTTATACTAATCATGAGATCACTGTTCAACGACTATAAAATTAATGGTCACAATTCTTATCATAAAACCAAAGAATTTGACATTTTATAAAAAATATATATATATATATATAAAGGGTAATTTAATAAGATCAGGAGGGATTTTCCATTAATGAAACATTGGGACGTTACATTCATGGTTATTATTCTATAATTTCATTGAGATTAATGTATTTTAAGCATCCGTGATTTATTCCATGACTAATGTTTTTGATTTATGATAATAAGGGATTTGTTTACAAAAGTTAATTTCATGTTGTCATACCCTGATTCTTTGGAAATATTTCTATCTCCTTGGTTTACCCTTACTTACTATCTATGATCATCATTTCCTATGTATCCTTTACACATATAATGATGAATGTTAATATGTATGTACTGTTTTCCAAAGGCTTTATACCTAAATAATTATATTAAAGATTTTTATGTTATGTATTTGATTTTTATCAATTAATATGATATATTTGGTATGAGAAGATTAGGATGCTAAAAAAATAATTTTATAGTGATTCCCTTATTACATTTCTGTTTAATAAAATACCAGACACTCTGTTGTCTATATCACTACGTTTGTGAACCAAAATTATAAGAGTATTTTTTGGATACTATAATTAAATATATTTTTTTCGATTATTTGAATGCGATTAGTTTTTTTGGCAATGAGGTGAATTTTATTTACTTATGATGTTACAAGTACATGATGTAATGTTGTAGGTGAAGTCACTAAAGGTTTAGGGAAAAGTAGATTTTTAGGTTTTCTAACTTACAAAAAATTCTTTTAGAACATTAATTCTAAATGGAGATTCTAGTTTGAGAAAAACACATACAAATTTATTAATATTTAGCTCAAGTGATTATTTAAAAATCATAATGCAATCTTTTCATTTTGTAAGAAATTAAACATTTAAAAATAAAATTATTTAATTGTACTAAGGGTGAATTTTACTTATTGTATACATATATTTGAAATTATATTACATTTATGTGGATTAATTATTTTAATTAATTTATTATTAGATCATTATTCTTATACCAGTTTCCTAGAAATTAATTTCATAAATTATGTGCAGATGTTTCGACATAAAAGATAAAATATTGGTAAAAGGAATCATATTACCTATTAGTATATGTATCTCCACTATTTATTATTAAACATAATTCTTTTTTTCTGATCCTTTAAAAATAATTCTGAAACTAAACTATATAATGAAAAATTTTAAATTTCATTTTATTTTCAAAACCCTCTAAGAATTTTCCAGTAGGGATAAAATATTAAATTTTATTTTTTGTGTATTCACTGGGAAAATGTATTGAGATTTATTGTTTCAACTTAATAAAAATCATTATCCCTATATATAATTATACCAGTTTAAAAAAATTATATGTTTCTCTAACATTTAATTCAACAATAGAGACATTATTGAGTTTTTAGTTTGGGGGTCTTAATTTTTCAAAATAATACTTTAATGTAATCATAGAAAACCGTAATTTCTTTGTTGAAAATTTCTCATATTATAGCATAATTTTAGGTTTTATATAAATAATATTTTGTTAATGTAAAAATAAAATTCTATGCATCCTATCTATGTGATAAATTTATTTCTAATTGAGGGGTTTAATAGAGTCCAAAATTTATAGAATAGTATGATTGTTGTGTTTTTCAACTTGACACTTATATAAATTCATCTTATGAAATAAGGGAGTTAGTGTGATTCAAGTTATTTTTTTCGAATTGAGATTATAACTTTAAGGAATATGAAATTTTATCTCTAGGCATTGTGAAACACACATCTTGATGAAGAATATTCAGTGATCTAACTAAAAACATAATAATATAAGTCTTCTCTAAGCATTATAAAATGGGAAATAGATACCCAACAGTGAATATCTAAGACATTAGGAATTGGGTATGTGTGTTTGTAATACCTCTATCAATGTCAAATAAGTTCTCTATGTAGTTTTTTTATATACATGTCTAGAGAAAATTCAAACAAAACAATAATGTGGAGAATTTCAAAAATTGAATTCATTATGGTGAGAGGAATATTGATACTAGATGAAGAAGGGGACAATTGACTAATAAAATAATGGTATTATATTGAATCAATGATGTGAAAATGATACATTGTTTTTAGAACCTATGGGGAGTAATAATAAATGGTTCCACTAGTTAACATTTTAGATCCAAATGGTCTATGATCAAGGAGAACCCACTCCTACAAAACCTTATTAATAAATATAAAATTCATGACATCATAAAAGGGGTTTACAAAGCCAAATATAAAGGGTATCACAATTTAATTCCTCAACAAGATTTGGGAATAACATTGGTGTTGCAAAGGACTATCCTAAGCTTGTCTCTTCGATATATTTATTTGATAAAGACTCAACAACTAGATTTTCCTCCATAAAAACAGGTGTCACATCAATAGTGACACTATTAATGAAATGAATACATTCAATCTAGGGTGATATCTTTTTTAGGTGGCATTCCTTGACAAGTTCTTTTGTATTTAAACTACCACATTAGTGTTTTATTCTAACCACAGAGAGAACTAACCCTAATGGATACCATATATTATCGCCTTAATCATCTCCCATATCATACCATCAGTGGAAAATCCATGTTAAATGTAGTCATAGAATCATCCCTTAATGAATCCATGATGGGTATGGAAGACACCACTGCATCCTAATGGTTTGGGTGCACCTGAATCTGCCGCATCCATAATAACTATAAAAAATAATTAATTAGGGGTATCCACATATTTGAAATCAACACAAGTGGAGTTTTGGACCCTCTAGGGACCCCACAACATTTTAAAATAATTAGGTCATTCATGTCATTATTTAAACATCATATCTATATATTTATGGGATTGATAACATACTTGGGGATAACGCTTAGTCATAAATGAATATTCTAATATTCTTTTTCATTTCGTTCTCTTGAGAAATATTTGAATGTGGTTACAGTTGAAATAAAAAACATGATTTTAATTTTTCTCACTATAGGTAGGAGTAGTGATAAATTCTAGAATGGTCTTAAGGATGTGTATTCTAAGATTTCATCCAAGCATAAACTGCATGATTATTTCATGCACTAGATAGAATTTTTATTTATTTTCATTTTGGTAGGATAATGAACATTGAAAGGAAAACCACATCACTTTTAGGAATCGTAAATATTTAAAATACATTAAATTATGTGGGAGTGAAATTCATTCACTGTGGGAGAATTTGATGTTTATTTTCTGTCATTATATTTTTTCCACATCATTTATTGTAACTAACTATATTATTATTAGTAAAATTACTTATTTGGTCAAATAAATCAATTTTTTAATGTCAAATACTAAAATATTAATTTATTTTCTCATTATTTTTTATTTGAATAATTTAAAGTATGATATATATCTATTCTACATGATCATTTTTCTATTAATTTTTATTTATTTTAAATTACCAATATTAATTAATTTAAATTTTCATTCATTTACTGTTTTTAAAACTAATAATTTTAAGTATTGATTTTAATTATATTATTAGTTTATTTTAATTTCAATTATATTTCAAAATAATAAATTTTAAATTTATGTAAATAATTGACTGATAGATGGAAAATAATTTTTTTCTTTTCCTTATATGTTCCAAATTATATAAAATATTATTTTTCATAAATCTTACTTATATTTATGTAATTATAATTTTAATTTAATTTATTTTTTTTTTCTATTCATGTTATTATGAGTTATGGTCACTATACAGACCTTGTTAAAAAGAATCCTTAATTATTATAATGAATATGCCCAAAAAATATCATGCATTAAATAAGTGTCATGGGAACCATACTAACCAGGCCAATATACCTCAAGAATTATTAATGGAAGTGATTGTTCATGATATATTTTATGTTATCAGGATTGGAGAAATTTTTATTATGAAGAGGAACCCTACTGACCGTACCACACTTGAACCTTCCACACTGTAACCCCCTTCTCGTTGTCACAATAGAGTATGTATATATCTTCAAATAAATATTTTACCAAAGAATCCATTTTCACATTAACATACCATTCTTGTTAAAATATCACATGAACATGCCCCTTAAGATACCCCCCCACCATGAGGAAATGTGAAACTTCTGTGATTACAAAAAACATAAAGAATGTGAGAAAAATTGATTAAACCTACATTTATATTTGGATGTGAACATTGGTTCATCAGTTACTTACATACATGAAAAATAAACATAACACATAATCCAATTATTTTATATCCTTTTTTTTAGAATCATTGAAAGAAGAACATATGAGATTAGTGTGAGCTACCCTTCTATAGTTTCTAATTTCATGTCTTCTACTGAAAAGTTACCCATGATTCAATGTCATCTATCCTGTCACTAATACCCATTGATCTACACCATGAAGCATCTTAACCCTAGAAAATTACACCTTCATCCTAGATAAAACTTGTAATTCCAAACCACAATGTTCCTCATGTCATTAGACAATCCCATGAACCAAACCTCACTAATATGGAAGAAGATGGTAGAGATTTTAGAACATATTGAATAATTAATTGTATATTTTTTAGAGGTGTCCTATAAATATTATGAAGAATAAAATTTAGATAATTTATTTTTTCCGAAATAATGTTCAATACTCACCGCATACGAATACAATAATGAATGGGAAATTCATTAGGGCTTGACTACGATTTTGGATGCTAAAGATGAAATGTGGCTTCAAAATGAGCTTATTTTGTGATTTTGAAAATATGTATAATCTAGTGATTGACTCAACATGGAATTAATATATTTTTCACACATTTAATTTTATTAATCTTATAATTTTCAATCTCGGATGAGTGTAAATTTCTTTAAATAATTTGTTCTGATAATAATTTTTGTCTATAATGAATTTGGATTCTATTTATAGTTAATTTCCAGGTCATAGATAAATCCAATGTGGTCTTCAAAAACTAAAATATTGCATTTGGGGATATGGGATTTTTATATTTAAAATAATTGAGAAAATACTACATTTAAGACTCATTAATGCATGAGACATTTCAAGTGTACATTCTTATGATGGGGTTCAACATATTCTCAAACTAGTTTAAATAATGTAATCTCATGTAGTGGGAGATATGAATTGGATTTCAATCTTAGGAAAGAAAAAATTTCCAAAATTACATAATCAAATTTGGATAACATGCGGATTTAAATTCACATGCAATAAAAAATTATTCAATTTTAAGGATGAATAGTGGAATTCATGCTCAAGTGTTATTGGAGATTCTGGAAGATTCTATATTTTTCTAGAGTGACAAGATAATGTTGCATGTAATGAAGGTTGAGAATTTGTTCTTACTTGGGGGGTAGAGAACCCATATATGAAGAGCGTCACATTTTGGTGATATAAATCTCAACTCACTAGAATATGAATATGTATAGTGAAGTCATTCCACCCTGAAAGAAGTATAAGGTGTTATGGATCAGGGACTAGGATTGTACAATTGAGATTGTACACATATTGGTCTATCAAAATGAAGCAAATACACAATGACAAGTGTTCATGTAATGTCCCAAAGTTTTTCCATGTGTTATTTTAATATTATATAGGAATTAATTTGAGACCAGACTCTGAGACGGCGTGCAGTTCTGAGGCCCGATGATCCGGGAACAAATGATTGAATTTAATTTAATAATTAAATTATGTGTGCTTTTTGTCTTCCTGAAAAAGTGGAATAACTCACAAACAGGTGGTTAGATCAAAAATTTAATGGCACTGTTACGTTCAGAGCAGCAGGTTTACCCTAGAAGAGACCTAACATCAACTGGTGCATACTAGTGGTGAAAAATGGGTTTTGGATGTAACCGTAACAAAATATTTAATTTAAAATATATTATTAAATCTATTGCAGAGGATATCATTATCCTTTTTAAATGAAGGTTAGCGGATTGGTTCAAGCCTCACAACCCTGAAACCCGTGGCGGGCCATGGTGTGTTCCTACACCTACAGATTATAGTCCCTGTACCTTTCCTTACAGGATGGGATTTGTTACCGACTTTCTTTCTGGTGGGCATGTACTTTTGGACCAGGGATTTACTTTCTTGCACTTTACTTTCCTATCGTACTCTATGGTTTAGTTTTAGTGTATGAATGCATCTTTTCCATTTTTAGTAGCTTTTACTTTTCAGCTTTGTGGGCTTAGAGATTTGTGTGCGTGTGTACGGGTTATAGGCAATGCCTCCCATGTTCGTAGAATGCCTACTCGGTGCTAGTCACCAGCCCCTGGACTATTGGAGGTGGGATTGGGGAGTTGCGGCTCGGGCCCCAATAGGACGGGTCGTGACAGAGTGGTATCAGAGGTGGTCAGTTCTACCTTATGACCGAGAGTTTGTGAGTTGGTTTGGGGTAACAGTGTTAAGTGTTTCGAGTTTGGCTTTCAGGGCAGGGACAACAGTGTTGGTGAGGGCAACCGACGTATCCATACACCATGTCTCTGATAACCTGATTTTTTACTCGGAACATTAGAACACTAGTTCCAGGGAAAAAATAATGTTGCATGCATCATATAGTAATGGGTTGTGGGTTCCACGTCCTTTTTGTGTCATCTCTCCAAATATACTCACTGACTGAGATACATCTTGTTTCTTTATCAGGATGCCTCCGTGACATGCACCTGCTAGGATCCAGCAGCTCGATCACGAGGATGACCCCCTCAGTGATAAAGCCTAGATACAGGGACCAGATCCCCATGTTTTACCACCAGGTGGTGTGCCAGTTATCCCACCACCTGTGGAGTAGTGTTTAGTGCCTCCTATACTAGTGGAGGAGGAGCGCAGGCTGAACGCACTCCATGAGATTCAGAGACAAAGACCCCTCTGGTTACGAGGCGAGCCTGACCGTCAGGCAGTAGAGGACTGGCTTGAGGCAGTGGCCAGAGTCTTCTATTTGGTCAGGACACCAGCAGACCAGATGGTGATCCTGGCAGCGAGCCTTCTTCATGGCTCAGAAGGGCGATGGTGGAGTTTGGTTATCCAGACCCACGACAAGGCGACACTTGCTTTGTCGGAGTTTGAGCATCTTTTCAGAGATGCGTTTTCAACAGTTACCATGAGAGTAGTACGCATACTGGAGCTTCTCTAGCTTCAGCAGGGAACCATGATGGTGGCTGACTATTTGTCGAGGTTTACCGACCTTTCATGGTACTCGATGGATATGGTCAGAGATCAGTACTTCAGAGATCGAAATTTTGAGAGGGTCTTACGTAGAGATATCTGAGCTAGCATCATCCCTATGAGAATTCCTACTTATGCTGGGGTGCTCGAGTGGGATCTGGTGGTCAAGAGCCTCTTAGAAGAGTAGAGATAGCCGAAAGATGTCAGTAGTGGGTGAGGTGGAGCAGAGACCACGGCAGCAGGGAGCTGACGTAAGGGACCCAGTCATGGGAGTTGTTTTTAGAGGAGATCCCAGGATAGGGGATCTGTCATACAGGGTTCACAGAGCGCATCCATCCAGCCTCGAGGGAGGCGATGTTAATCATGTGATGGCAAGGGAAATCTCACTCAGGATTGTCCGACCCGCCGTACTACTGACACGGGAGCAGTGGATGGACCACCGAGGCAGAGGCAACGTGTGGAGCGGACAGATCTGCGGGGAGGTGGACGTGGTAGGGGAGCTGAGAGAGCAGTTGGAGGTGGTCGACGTTTTGATCTTTTACCACACCCACCCCTAGGAGGTCCACCCCAGGCTCAGGGAGCTGGTGGACAGCGGCAGGGACAGTTTCAGGCGACATAGGCTTATAAACCAGGTACTCCAGGAATGATTATAGGTACTATCTATGTCTTTTCTACACTGGCTTCCATATTGATAGACACAGGTGCTAGTCATTCCTTTCTGGCTACTTATCTTGTTTGAGACCTTGAGATTCAAGTTGAGTCGTTGACTCGACCCTTACTCTTAGAAATACTGACTGGAGAAGATTCATAGATCACACACCTCTGTAGATAGTGTTACCTGACTCTTGGAGGCAAGAGTTTCGGTTGGAACCTCTTGGTGGTAGCGTCGAGGCCTTACGATATCATTCTTGGTATGGATTGGCTCTCCACAATTCATGCCTAGATCGACTATTTTAGGCAAAGGGTGCGGTGTGTCCGCAGTGATGGAACAAGGTTCTCTTTTGTCGGTGAAAGAGACACCCAGGATGCATAGGATGGATTTGTGCATAGGAGGGCACAACTGATTTCACTTCACTTGGCTAGCCTAGCCCTCGGCACAGTATATGTTACGAGTTCCCAATTTCCAGCAGTATTGGCTGAGTACGGGGACGTCTTCCCAGAGGATGTCCCCGGGCTACCTCCCCATCGGGAGATAGATTTATGTATTGAGTTGAATCCTGGGATGACACCGATATCAGCATCGGCATATCGGATGGCTCCTGCAGAGCTTCGTGAGCTGAGGGTGCAGCTGGAAGACTTGCAGAAGAAGGGCTTTGTGAGACCCAGTGTTTCACCTTGTGCGGCCCCGGTGCTGTTTTCCAATAAGGAGGATGGGATCTTGAGGCTATGTATGGATTACCAGCACTTGAATCAAGTGAACGTGAAGAACTGGTATCCACTACCGAGTATCGATGACCTCTTAGACCAGCTGAGAGGGGCACGATGGATCTCGAAGTTTGATCTATGATCAGGCTATCACTGGTTGCGAGTACGGGATGAGGATATATTGAAGAAAACTTTCAGATGTCACTATGGTCACTATGAGTACTTGGTGATGCCCTTCGGCGTGAAGAACGCCCCGATAGAGTTCATGGGACTCATGAACCTGATTTTTCAGCCCTATCTAGACCGGTTTGTAGTGGTCTTCATCGATGATATCCTTGTGTACTCTACATTTGAGGAGGAGCACATGAGATACCTAAGGATGGCTCTGGACACACTCTGAGAGAACCTGTTATATGGGAAACTCTCGAAGTGTCACTTCTGGTTGCAAGAGGTCCACTATCTAGGACACGTCATCTCAGCAGATGGTGTAGCAGTAGACCCAGCCAAGGTGGAGGCAGTGCTAGCATGGGAGCCACCCCGGAGTGTGACAGAGGTGCGAAGTTTCCTTGGTTTGGCAGGATACTATCACAGATTCATCCTTGATTTCTCCAGGATTGCAGCACCCATGACAGCTTTTACCCTAAAGGGGCAGCCTTTCGTGTGGACCGAGAGATGCCAACAGGATTTCCAAAAATTGAGACAGAGTTTGACTGGCACCCTGATCTTGAGATTATGGGAGGATGGTGTCGAGTATATAGTGTTCTGTGAAGCATCAAGAACCAGGCATGGTTGTGTCCTGATGTAGAGGCAAGCAGTGATTGCCTATGTCTCACATAAGTTGAGGCCAGACGAGCCGAACTACGCGACCCATGATCTTGAGTTGCCAGTGGTTGTTTTCACATTGATGATGTGGCGACACTACCTTATGGGCAAGAAGTTTACCATCTACTTCGATCACTAGAGTCTCAGATATAAATTTTCTCATAAGGATCTAAATTTTAGACAGAGGTGATGGCTTGAGTTCATCTAGGATTACGACATTGATATCGTTTATACTCCTAGGAAGGGGAACGTAGTGGAAGATGCTCTCCGTAGGAAGTCCATTTCGCAGTTGCTAGATCAGGCGACAAGGTAGTTGGCCTCCTTATAGTTATCCTTCATGGATGGAGATGAGGTAGATTACATTTAGTCGATGGTTGTTACCCCTCCACTCCTATAGCAAGTTAGGGAAGTACAACGTGAGGATGCTAGCTGTGAGACTCTATGTGCTCATATATCCACAGGTGATGCTACTGATGGATATTCAGTAGGTGAGGAGCACATTGTTCTTTTTAGAGGGAACACGGTAGTACTAGTGACATTGTGGGAGAAGGATCTGAGGGAGTTCCATATATCCCCTTTTGCAGTGCATCCAGGAGTAGAAAAGTTGTATCAGGACCTCCGATGCTAGTTTTGGTGGCCAGGAATGAAGAAGGATGCAACAGAGTTTTTCTCTCGGTGCCATACTTGTCAGCAAGTAAAGGCTGAGAACCAGGTTCCAGGAGGTTTCACTCAGCCCCTTGAGGTGACATAGTGGAAGTGGGACCTGATATCCATGGACTTTGTGACAGGTTTACTACGTACGTATAGGGGACACGATGCCATCTGGGTGATCATTGACCGACTCACCATGTTGGCCCACTTCCTAGCCATACGTGAGCATATTTCAGTAGAGAGCTTAGGGAACCTCTACACGCAATAGACAGTTCGACTTCATAGAGTTCCATCCACGATCATTTTAGATCGTGATTCTCGTTTCAAATCCCAGTTTTGGAATGGATTGCAGGAAGCTTATGGGACTCAGTTACACTTGAGCATAGTGTTTCATCCCCTGACTGATGGTTAGACAGAGTGGACCATCCAGGTCCTGGAGGATATGCATCGAGCTTGCATTATTGACTTTGGTTGTAGCTGGGAGGATCACCTACCACTGGTGGAATTTGCTTACAATAACAGTTATCATTCCACTATTGGTATGGAACCATTCGAGGCTCTGTACGGGCAACCTTGTAGGTCACCACTTTGCTGGACTGACCCAGGAGGGTTAGCACTCATGTGACCATAGATGGTGAGAGCTACTATAGAAAAGGTGTATGTTATCCAATAACAGATGAAGTCTGCACAGAGTCAACAAAATCCTTATGCCGACAGGAGGTGGAGGTCCTTGGAGTTTGAGGAGGGAGACCATGTGTTCCTTCGGGTCTCACCATGACGGGGATTGTGGAGATTTGGATGAGGAGGCAAGCTATCTCCGAGGTTTGTTGGCCCTTTTTAGATTCTGAGTAGAGTTGGCGAGGTGTCGTATCACTTCGTTCTACCCCATCAGATGGACCGGGTACACAACGTCTTCCATGTGTCGCAGCAACAGAGGTACGCACATGATCCATCACACGTTATCAACTGGGGTGAGCTGGAAATTGATGATGGGGTGACCTTTGCAGAGTACCTAGTAGAGATCGAGGATAGACAGGAGAAGATCCTTCTTGGATGAGCTATTCCCTTGGTGAGTGTCTGGTGGCAAAAAGGGAATCTCCACGAGTGCACATTAGAGCGGGAGGCTCATATCTGCCTGCATAACCCACGTCATTTTGAGTAGCCATTGTTTGGGATTTTCGGGGATATAAAAGCCCTATGTTGGGTGTGACGTAATGTTCTGGATTTTTTCCATGTATTATTTTAATATTATATGGGAATTAATTCGAGACCATGCTCTGAGATGGCGTGCAGTTCCAAGGCGCAGTGAGCAGGCAAAAAATGTTTGAATTTGATTTAATAATTAAATTACGCGCGTGTTCGGTCTACCTATAAAAGTGGAATAACTCACGAACAGGTACTTAGATCAAATATCTGATGGCACAGTTGTGTTAAGAGCAGCGGGTTTACCCTAGAAGAGACTTAACATCAACTGGCGCAGGCCGGTGGAAAAAACTGGGTTTTGGACGTAATCGTGATAAAATATTTAATATAAAATATTTTATTAAATCTGTTGCAGAGGATATCATTATCCTTTTTAAATAAAGGATAGTGCATGGGTCCAGGGATAGAAGCCTCACAATCCTGAAACACTTGGCGGATCCGGAGAAAACCTCCCAATGCGGCGACGACGACGCAATGACCGGATCATCATTGATGAACGCCGCAGAATCCAGGTAGGATGTTTGTTTGTGATTTTCTTCCCCGTTATTGATTTCCACGATGAAGGCGGACTGATCCACGAATATATTAGCCCATGGATCGATCGTTCTTGTGGGATGTGATTTTTCAGGAATCGTGGGGATTTGATTCTTGAAATTGTTTTTCTTTCATTCAACATCCTAACGGTGACGGACCATGATCGGCATGAACATCGATCGAGGTTCGTCCCTCTTGATTTTGTTGTTCTCTTCTTACCCAAATTTTCATGTGCTTCACTACGTTCTTCACGTTCTTCATGGGGTGATAAATGAAAGATCGTTGCGCATCTGTTCTGCAATGTAATGACCTCATACTATCGATCCAACCCCGGAGCGGTTCCACAGAGGTGCGACGGTGATATCGGTGGACGATTCTAAGCGGATTGAGAGTTATGAGTTTTTGGGTGTTTTTCTTCGAATGGATCATTAGAGGTTTATAATAAATTTTAAAGGCCAAAAACACCTGTCGCGGTGTCAGTATGACGAAACCAACAAATCCTTGGAGTATTGGGATGAACGGACGAGCGATCATGGATCCGGAAGATCGGCCGAATCGTGTTGAAGAAGACGACATTCTGGAAATTTCCCGACTAAACGCCATGTAGTATGGGCTACACGACCTGTGTTCATCGGCGGGATTACATGGAGTGTACTCTAGGATTACACGGACACGGGTAGGGTACACAGCCAAGGACACGCCGTGTATACCACTCCCTGGCCAGACCCGGCCAGATACACGGGATACCCCGTGTACCGATACACGGGCAGGCGACACATACATGGGAAGAGACCGTGTATGGGCACATGGCCAGTGTACATGGAGTGAGCCTAGGTGCTTATACATGGCGTGTGATTTTTCTACATGCCGTTTAGTTTCTTTCCATCTGACAAGACAAATGACACGAGCCGGCTACACTGGCATTACCCGGGGTCAAGGAACACGACGTGTACCTTTTCTACACGCCGTGTAGTTTGGTTTTACATGGCTTGAACGATTGAGATAGGCTATTTACACGGGCAATACCTGGGGTCAAGGAACATGGATTGTAACCATACTACACACTATGTAACCTTTTCTTCATGGATTGAGCCACTTTTCTTCTGTGACTTTGACTAGTTCTTAGGGTTCGTGCCCTTGGTTATCCCCTGAAGGTTTTGGTATCATTTCTTTTATAAAGGAGTATGATCCCTTCAGCAGAACTTCCTGAATAGAGTTGTTGGAATACACTTTATGAGACTTAGATATGGATCCTCTATTCATTCCTGTAACCCTAGGTAGAGTTATTGGTATTGACGTTACAAACGTTACTCAGGCACCGATCCTCTGCTTAGCGGATTAGCCCAGACTGAGTTTTTAGAATCACCCCATGACTTGGCTGTGATCCTCATCTGATCATCATGATCTCAAGTTACTTGTGGAGTGTGTTCTCCTGGAATGAGTACTTTGAATCCCTCTCTTTATACCAAAGAGTGTGTTCTCCCGGTTTCATGCTTAGTGGAATCTTTGAGCAGGTTCTTAGTGGTGGTTTCGCGGTAGTTGATCGTGTATGAGTATATCTAGATATTCATGTTATATGTTTGGTAGACATATATAGTGTAGAGCTGAATGTATCTTCTTTTGTGGTACTTTTCACTTTTTGTATTTCCTTTGTGGTTTCAGGGGTGTCCTACTGGGTATTGTTATACTCACCACTGCACGGGTTTTTTCCGCACGTGTCGTGTCTTGTGCAGACGAGCGAGCCTTTGACATGATTCTAGGTGGACCATGACTAGATGGTTCTCAGTGAGATCAGGCGGGCTGAGGTGTATTCCTACGGCTACAGATTACAGTCCTAGTATCTTTCCTCATAGGTTGGACTTTGTTACAGACTTTCTTTCTGGTGGGCTTGTACTTTTGGCCTAGGGATTTACATTCATGCACTTTACTTTCCTGTCATACTATGTGGTTCAGTTTTAGTGTATGTATGCATCTTTTCCATTTTTATTAGTTTTTACTTGTCATCTTTGTGGTCTTGGAGATGTGTGTGCATGTGTATAGGTTATAGGCAATGCCTCCCATGTTAGTAGCATGCCTACTCGGTGCTAGTCACCAGCACCTGGCCTATTGGAGGCGGGCTTGGGGAGTTGCGGCTCGGGCCCCACTGGGATAGGTCGTGAAAAATCAATCATCTAGATGCATCATCTATTCATTTATATATCCATTGTGGATCGCATATAGAGATGATAATCGATATAATGAATAAAATCATCTGGAGTTGGATTTTGAGGGGGGGTACGATCTCACGTGATATTCTATCTCTTAAATTTATTTGAATTTTTTTATTTTTTTCAGTCCATGAAAAGTAAATTTTATTGGTTATTCAGATAGTAATTATTTTTAAATCATAATATATTATAATATTAAATTGGTAAATTTCATATGTTCCATTTAATCCTAGAATCCAATTTTTTGTCCTAGCGAGCATCAATTTTACATTATTCAATTGACTATCATCTAATGATAGTGATCATATAGCCATTTAATTTTAGTTGAATTAGTGAAAATATAAATTGATAATTTTTTATTCATAATTAAGTTGTTAGAAATTATATAGTGATTATAACGATATAATTATTGTGAAATGTCATTTTATATTTATTGCAATCGTTTTTTGAGTACTAATGTAATGTGGTAAACTTGACAATGAATTGAGAATGTCTTAATCAATTCATAACATTATCATCTCCCCTAATCTCAACAAATATTTTATACAGTGTCTATTATAATTATTCATGTACTAGATCCATATATCAACTTCATTTTCACATAATCATATTTATTCACACATTCTCAATTACTAGAAATTTTTTTGTATAATTTTTTTGTTGTTATTTTCATAACCCAAACACCTTTTACGTTCAAAATGTAATTGAAACACATAATCACCATTTTTTACTTTTATATAGTTATTATGGTAATATAAATAATAAATTTAAAATAATTCAATGATATAAATCATTAAAAATGATGTATTTAAAGTAGGTATAATAAGAAATTAAACTATAATACATTTTAAAACATAAACTAATTCATAGATAAAAGACGATTGTATTACCACTTAATCCATTAAGAAATATTCTTTTGGAAGAAAGAAAACTCTATAATATGGGGAAGCAATCCAGGAAGGTATTATGCAAGTGATTTATCGAACCCAATAGTTCATGAAGTGTGGGGATAGTAGGGAAGGGCGTTCCCTTATATAAGGAAGGGAAGGGAATTATTGAAAGTTTGTAATATTTTAAATTAATATAAAATTATTTTCATGTTTATATGGATCAAAATTTATAATATTCGTATATATGATCATTAAGAGTCAAACTAATCACATTTAATAAAATTTGGATATTTTTTGGATATTTTTTTAACCATGTATTTTTGTTTCAACCCCCCACAATAACATTGATGAAAATTACCATAATAACACATTTTTTAATCATTAATGGTAACTAAAGGAACTATTAAAGTAAACATTCCCAAAAATGGACTATGGTGTATATCTAAAACCATATCACATTCACTTGGTCAATGATTGTAGCATCCCACCTCAGTTTCCACACAATAGGGCCTCATGATGGTTGGTCACAAGACCTAATGCACACCTCCCTGAATGCCATAATCTCTCAAAAGGTAGTGTGTGACTAGGTTGTGTCCATGGGGGGAAAATTTCTTAATATGTTAGATATATCAAAGATTAAATTAATAGATAATAAATTGCATATGCCGAAACAGACCACAACAAAAATAATGGAAATAATCCAAGCAATTTAACTAAACAAGAGTATAATTTTTAAAAAGAATATACAATATGGTGATCTTAGAAATTTATCCATATCAAATTGTGAATAAGAATCCTAGGATACAAGAAGATACCAAATTCTAAAAAAATATACAAAAATCCCATAAATAAGTACAACTTGCCTCCTGTGTGTAGGCTTAGTCCTCCACTCCCAAACTCCATTCTATAATTGAAAATCATATATTGAATGTTGTTTTCATTCCATTATATATCCTTACAAACATATATTCTACTTCGTTACCTATGGTAGTTCGAGTAGGGTGTCAGAGAAACCCCCAGTAACCTACCAACTATGATGCGTAGATCAATACATCTCTTTCAATATATGGGAACAATATTCCTTATAAATAAATGATATATGAAATAAAAAATTAAATCTTTATACCATATTTGGTTCTGTTTTCATACCCATCTAATTCTACTAGCTTCAGTTTAATATCTTGATTTTTTACCCAGGGATCCAATGTAGGTAATGTTAGTGATATAAAGTGTATGAATATGGATTGTCCCCAGGATTATAATTATCCTTGGAGGACATGTCCATAAGTTCCCAAAACCGAATGATCATTCCTTATTTAAAATAATGCACATTTTTAATCTAATTTATCCTTTTTATATAAAAAAATATAGAGTCTCCAAGGGTCCATCTAGAAAAATTCTATTATAATTCCATGTATCACTCTAGGGGATATTTATAAGACCAATTCCTATAGAGTCCATCCAAGGTTCCCCAATAATGAATTCACTAGAGTAAATCAATGGTTGTGGTGAGGATAACATTAATGGACCTCTGGTTTCATCACTGGTATCACACATAAGGGCCCATGTCTCTCTTGTGGCCTAGTAAATCCATTATGTAATCGAGCACATCAATGTAAACTCCCCTTGGTAATTGGTGTCACTCATTTGTATGTAAAATCTGTAATGATGGGAGATCATATACCTTTCATATCTATTGACTCCCCATATGTGTTCACAAATCAATATCAAATTTTATATAAGGCCTAGAGAGTCAATCCATGGTTATTTATGTCAGAATCCCTTATATCACCATCGACATAGAGGTGGAAGTATTTAACGAAACATTTAAAACATGTGAGGAATTTTGTCCAATTTTTTAAATTATGAAACACATTTATGAAATAAGGAATTACCACATAACCTAAACACTTAACCAACTCATTTATGACAATATAGAGGAGGGCCATAACCCATGTCTCGTTATCTTTTTCAACGTAATTAAACATCTCATGTGATTAATTATAGGGAAACACCCTCAAAATAATTTATTAAAATATGGATGAAGGGAAGTTATGCTTCAACGGAGGATCACACACATTTGGGGTGGCATAACACAATCCAAGAAACTCTATGGGATGATTCACCACTATCTCGGGTCACAAATAGAACAATAATTCTTTCGATTTAGTTTAATTGGGAAATTAAAGGAATCAATGGATGTTTATAGATCATAGATTGATAAGGAACATTGTAAAATGAAATTAAATGAGGGGAATGAACCATGATAACACACATTATAATATTAGATCTTCTCTCATCCTGTTATAATCTATGATTTCTGATATAATGGGAGTAACAGATAAATCTTCGAATACCCTGCAAATAGATTGCATGATCAAGGACTAACATAGAATGAGATAGGATTAATCAAACATGAAATTGAAGGAACATGATTGATGATATTGTCTCTAGATTACTGAATGATCAGACAAAAATACAAATGGATAATAAACAGAGGAGATATAGAACTACCTGTAAGGAAGAGAAGAGAGGAAACATACATGGGAAGAAGAAGAGCATGCTAAAGAAAACTACAGTACATAAAATAAAATGGAAGTGACAATAAATATAGGAAAAACATAATTTCACCCACATAGAATGTGGCATGCTGTTTGGAAGATGGTTGGCCAAACCATGTGCCATCTGTGCAACAAGCCACTATGTAGAGGGAACCCCGCATGGGCTAGGCACAATATTGGGATAACCATTCATAGCATAAGAAAAAGACCTCTTTTAAAAACTATATATTTAACACATTAGAATTATCTTAGGATATCATTCTTGGAGACAATCATTGAGCCCCATGTACCCCACAGTCAGCAGTCACATGGTTTTCAGATACCATGTGGGTTGAGATTCATTGTTTCTAATAGCTACATGGAATAGAACACATCATTCATTTTCAAAGATCCTGGCTCCAAATGAGCCCAAAACTCCAAAAATACCTCATTAAATCCCATATACAAAATTATTATGGCCAAAAAATGAATTTAAGATGATAGAAAACGTATATACCTTGTATGGAATATAGGACGTTAAAACCTCGCATCTTTGTGACAATTTGTCTTTGAGTTTCCCTTTTGAGGGTGGAAAACTATCATCTGAGAAAATCTATAGCCACTGCACACATACATCAGCCTCCCACTCCCTAGTCACATCCTGTATGAATCTATGTGGCTATTGAATATGGAACAGTTGAACTAACTGACCTTATATAACCATCATGATCTAATCAATGATTTGTATCAGATGCCTTTGGAAGGACACATCCACCTCTATATCATTATCCTTGGGGTCAAATGAATGAGAAATGCCATCATGATGTCTTCAAAGTTGTTATACAGAGACCATGTCGTACATGGTATGGCATGTATGAGTAAATAGAAATTGATTGGATACCATCTCAACTCTGTCAACTATCTCAATATCATCAACATGTCAAGAGGATAACTGTATATTTCTAAAAATGTGTTCGTGAAGCAATCTAGGGGATACATAAAAAAATAATCATTGTCCCACCATAAATTCTAGAAGTATTAAAAAAATATAGTTATAAATTTATTTCTATACTAACCTATATTCATAATATTTTGAATCAACAGGATTTTCTCTGATTTCTTATGAACAATATCATGACCCAGTAGAGCTGTCTCACCTACCTCTAGCCGAAACATAGGTGAACAGAATTGTCAATCGAAAAGGGCCTCATATTGAGCCATCTGAATTTGTGCCAAAAAACGTTTTTTGAAAAAAAATTATTCAAAATGAATATTCTTTTTCCATGAACCACTATATTCAAGGATGTAGGAACAAGTCAGATCCTCTAACACTCGTATCATTTTCTCGTGTAGCCCATCAGTCTGAAGGTGATATTTTGTACTCAAGAGAACCTTTGAAAACAGTTCCCTCTACAACCCTTTCAAGAAATATAATTTAAACCAGCTGTCTTATCCATAAATTATTGAATAGGAAACACCATTATGTTGATCTATCACATGAATATAAATATTTAAAATCCCGTCAACAGTGGATTTTTACTCTATTTGTTGTATGCTTGAAACCTTGATCAACCTGTGAAAGATCACCCATACTACATCACTTCCTTGGGGTTATTTCATAAATACCTCTATGTAATTAATTATGAAATCATTCCATTTCCACTTCAAAATAGAGACAAGCTATATAAGTCTATCGGGTCATTGGTTCTCTTATTTAAAATACAGACATGTGGAGCACCGATCGAAAAAAGCTTCTATCAACCTCTTCATACCTAACCACCAATACTAATGGAGGATGTATTGATGCATAAAGGTTATATTATGGTGAAATTCCTTGATACATTCATGAAATACCCTCATACACTATTCTTGTATTTCTAAAGGCACGAAAAAACTCCAACTAAAGATATGACCATTACTACCATCAACAACACAACCTAGAGGTGGGCTCTCACCTATAATTATCTCCCTCTAGACCTGGTCCATAGAATTAGCCAACTACCTCATACTAGCCTATTATATAATGGAGTATATAACTACTATATCTTCTAGAACTATCTATATATGTTTCTCCATAACCACCCGGTGTATCTCAGAACACATGTCAATCAACATCCAATCATCATTGGATTAATTGATGGATTTCATCATAGTTTACAAGATCATGGTATCAGCTACAACTTTTCCCCTTCCATGTGTTTAAGAAATCTCATAACTAAATAATTTTGGGTATTCCATACACTTTCAGTACCTTTGATTCAAGGATCAATGAACTGAGATGTGTTTGATAATTTTATGGTCTATTTAAACAACTAATCGCTCACCCAACAAGTAGTGCTCCAACTGTATAAGGAATGAACCTTGATCGATATCTTGAATTCATGCATAGGGTAATTTATTTCATTAGGCCTTAGCTTGTGGGACCCTTACACTACATTTTTATCCCCATACATCAAAACTAAACCCAACCCCATACCTGAAGCATCACAATAAGAAGTATAACTTCTTCATGAATTTGAGTGAATTTATATCAACACTAAAGGGAGTCCTCCTTTTAACCCCTCAAAAATTATCTCATAATCTTCAATCCATTTTAATTATACATGCTTCCTGGTCAATCCTCTATGCAAAACTTCAAACTATGAGAAATATTATATGAATAACCTATAACATTCATCCAACGCTACGAAGTGGAATATATCAAACACATTTTTAGGATTATCCAAATAATTTAGGGTTCTCACACAACTCCGATATAGGGTTTTATCTATGCTAACAAAATGTTATTAGTTGTAAAGACACGAAAATTTCCAGGAAATTGTTTTCTTAATTTCTTTGGAATTTTACGAGTCTGTAGCTTCTAACGACACTCGATTCTGTGGCCCGGTGTGCCTGGAATAAATTTCACAAGTTTAGATCAGGTATGTCCAGTTATCAAACGAGTGGGGTTTTCTAACAATTGAACCAGTGCTTGGAATTGAAATATGAGGGCACCGATGAAATCACAGCGCTGATAATTGCTTAAGTGGACCTTTACCGCAGTTGCGTTTTATTCAGGTTGTAAATTGTTATTTGGGGATTTAGTTTAAAATAAATAAAATTGTTAGAACAATTTCATTTATATCTAAGGTGGTTATTTCCTACAAAGGGGAGTTAATGGTGGGACCCACAACAACTTAACTACCTATGTTTGGATATTTGTGAGGTGGGTCCCACCCGAGCCCCAACCTATCACCTCCCCCTAAACTCTTTAAACTCTCATCAATTAATTAGCAACCCCATAATTAGTGTAACAATTCCACTTACGCTCTCTCTCTCTTCAAGTCTTGCCAACATACCTTAATTAATATATTGAACCTCTTCAATTAATTAATTAACTGTTTTGAATTTTGAATTTTAAATTTCTTGTGTTAATAAAACAATAGCATCAGCCTATTATTTTAGTTTATTACATGGTGTGTTGGGAGAGATTGGAGAGAGATCTTGTGTTAAAGAGAAGGATGTTCCTCCTTCGTTGAAGATCATCATCCTCCCGCGATGGATGACACCCCTTCAACAATGAATGACTCGGCAAAGAACGATCCACGTTCCTCCAATCTTCTACTTCCTCTGCATCAAGGGAGGAAATAAAACCGCATAGAACTCGCCAACGACGACGGTTCTTTCCTGACATTGACGGAGAGACAGCGTTTTCCACATCTACAATGAATGAACCATAATCTAGGTAGGGGAATTTGTATATTTTCGTATGTGTGATTTATTCCATCGAGCATGGGTGTTATTTTATGATAAACTATGGTTAAAGCCTCTAACGCGGAGGGCATGAGATAACGAAAAAGTCCAGACCCTCCTCTGATTGTTAGTCTATGTGCTGATTGACGAGCGATGACGAAACGGGACCACAACAGCGATTTCAAGCCTTCATAGTAAAGTTTTGGACCCGATATGACTATCGGCGAAGACAGACACTAAAACAGACCACTAGAGAAACTCCGGTGTCCCGCGGAACCTCGTGGCGGCATGGGTCACAGACAACCAGAGGACGTGACGGCACCGGCGACCGAAGGCCGCGACCGGCACCGGCCGACTGCCTGGAGGCAGTGGCACCCCAGCGCACCGTCGGAGAAGATCTACCATGGTGACAGCCGTGGCAGCGACGTAGTGGATCCCGCATCCACAAAAGGTCCAAGTCGACTGGGGTTTGCACCTACTAGTTCCACTAGTTCCAATTAGAGGGGGGGCATGCCCCCCCCCCCCCCCCCCCCACTCCACGTAACTGCTCAGCCAGGCTGCTCGGGCCACGGACGGTCGCGGGTCAGGCCCCGCCCTGCCAGGCCGGGCCGCGCCAGCTGCGGGCCGGGCCGTGCCAGCTGGGTTGGGCCTCGCCCTATCGTGCTGAACCAGAACCGAGGTTGGGTCGATCCAGTTCGGGCCGACCTAGGGTGGGTTGGGCCGGGTCGGACCAGGCCCACCCCCCCCCCCCTTTTCAGACCGTTTTCGTTTAAACAGCCATAACGTGAGCTACGTTCCTCAGATCGATGAACCATCAGTTGTGTAGGATTTCTTGGATCAAGACGGTCATTTGGGAATATTACAACCAAGGTTTTGGCGACCTTTTAGCATGGCCGGGTTGGTTCGATCTTGAAACCAACCAGGCCCTCGGAGCGGAAACACTTATAACTTGAGGACCAGACGTTCAATTGACATGTCGTCGATTACATTGGATTCCTCTTGATGAGGCGGTTCTTTTGGCATACTCTACATGATTTTTTGATTCAGTTGGATTACGTTTGTGTTGGTTTAGCTTATAAACCTACCGGGCACCTGGAATTAAAAAGCCAAAAACTCTTAGACCGGACGTCTATTTGAAGAACCGTCGGCTGCGTTGGTAATCTGGTTGAGAAACAGTTCCTTTGAGTATTCCCTATAGGAGTTTGGGATACAATTGAGTTATGATCGCATTGGTTCATACACGAAACCAACTGGGCCCCCGGGACAAAAAGGCTAATAACTCACAGACCGGGTGTCCGATTGACGTGTCGTCTATTGCGTTGAGACCCCTATTATGAGGCGGTAATTTGTGATATTTCATTGTTTGAATTTGAGATACTTGGAGTATCGACCAGTAGCTCATGGAGAGGATCCTCTCAGAGATGAGCGTTCGGAGTGCAGAGACCAAGTAGCTATCTAAAACCTGATGACTTCTTGTCCGATTCGTTTCGGTGTGACTTGAATAGCCCAGTGGGGAGAAATACTATGTTGAGGTGGAAGAACCATGGAGGAGGGGCACTACATTGTCAGGTGGAAGGCCTGCAGTAATCGACAGGTTAAGTACCTCTGTTGGCTTTGAGGGGGAGCACTACTGTATGAGGTGGCGGACTATGGCGGGGTAGCACTACATTGTGAGGTGGCTGAACAACGGTACTCTACAGGAGGAGTACCTCAGTAGTCTAAGGTTATTGAGTAGAATCTCAGAATCACAACAGGATCACTATACTCGATAGAGGAGGATTACTCCAGCAGTCGTGGTTTCGATAATGTTAATAAAAATCCTGGTTTGAGCTGAGTCAATGACCTTTGTGTTTTCCTCATGATTGAGATGGGTTAATTTATAACTAAGGTATATGTATGGGAATATATCTAAGTAAATATTATATATTGAGATCTCTCTTTTTGGTTTATCCTTGTTGGGTTTTAGTGAGACCTTGAGGGTCTCGTGGTCCCAACTAAGTATCGTTATACTCACCCCTGCACGGGATATGCACGCACCTAGGTATGTTGGATACAGATGATGGAAAACACTGACCGAGGCAAAGTGTAGAAGGACTGGATGGTACCCGGAGGTGGACACTCGGTGTGAAGACACACGGAGCAGACTGATAGATGCAGAGTGCTGAAGAATAAATTTGTACATACCCTTTAGGTAGGAAACTGGAGGACGATCCAGGAGCTGCTTTACTACTCAGATGTTTGTATTTTTAGTTGTACTTTCTTTCAGTTGTAGCTTTACCTTTCTATTGGGGTTGTATTCTTTCCCCTTTGTACTTTCAGCACATTTTTTATACTACTTTACCTAGTGTTTTCTTCTTCTTGTACTCTGGTTGTTTGTGTTTACTTTTCATAAAGGCAATACCTTCTCTTTTTATTGAGATTTACGCCTTTGGTGCTAGTCGCCAGCCCCTGGCCTTTTGAAGGTGGGCGTGGGGTAGTCATGGCATGGGTCCAGAGGATGGGTCATGAAAAATTGGTATCAGAGGAGTCAGTTATATCGTAGAAATTACAACTCTGATCATTCGTTTCTATGAAGCAATACTGTGAAGGGTACTAACTTTGGTCTTCAGTTCAGAGAGTCCAGTGTTGGTGCAGGTGGATGACGTATCCATACACCAGGACCCTGAAATCTGATTTCCAACTCAGTACATGAAAAAACTGATTGCGTGTGTGTTTTCAAAAGTTTCCATTAAGTTAGATCAAACCAGGTCTGCTCACTAGGTATAGTCTTTTGACCGTGTCACATCTGTTATTTCAGGATGCCTCCCCACAAACGACCAGCTAGATCCACAAGAGTTGTATGTACTGATATCCCATCGAGAGACGAGGCCTTAGTTCAGTGCCCTCTTCATGTTGAGGCACCAGCGGAGTCACCAACGTTACTACCACCTGTTGGACCACCGATTCCACCAGCCCCAGCAGTAGGCGATGCACGCCACTTGAGCACACTGCACGAGTTCCATTTCCAAAGGCCTCCCAGGTTTTGGGGAGATACGGACCCACAGACGGCTGAGGATTGGCTGGAGGCTGTGGTGAGAGTCTTCATGCTAGTTGGGACGCCATCAGACATTATGGTGATCCTTCCTTCCAGCCTCCTTCAGGAAGAAGCAGGCAGATGGTGGATCCTGATGCTCCAGATGCATGACGAGGAGACACTCCTATGGGCAGGCTTCGAGAGCCTGTTCCGAGTGGTGTTTGTACCAGCCACCCTTCGAGCAGTGCAGATAGAGGAGCTACTGCATCTGCAGTAGGGAAACATGACAGTAGCACAGTACTCAGTGAGGTTCACAGACCTCTTCCACTACTCTACATACAAGGTACGAGACCCATTATTTAGGGCCCGGACCTTCGAGCATGGGATCAACCAAGAGATTAGAGCTTCAGTTGTCTCCCACAGCATCCTGGAATAGACATGGTTGTTGGACGAGCCCTATTAGTTGAGAGTTTCCTTGATGAGAAGTCTCCATCAGCGGGACCCACCACTAGCTGACATGCAGCGAAGTCTTCTACAGCTGGTAGTAGACACATGGAACAGAGTTCCAAGAGGACCAGACCTATAGTTGGTCTACTGCACGAGTTGGGATTGGTAGTGCGAGGAACCCATGGTAGAGACATAGCCAGACCTATCATGATGTGTTACAAATGCGGCGGACTGGGTCACATGGCTCTTTATTGTCCAACCCACCACTCGGATGATCAGCATATAGATGAAGGACATCCTAGGAAGAGGTAGTGGTTCGATCGAGAAAGTCTACAGGGTGACGGTGGACGAGGCAGAGGAGCTGGCCGAGTAGCTAGAGGTGGAAGATTCTTAGAGGTGTTTCCACCACCACCACCCTGAGGTCCACCCTGACCGCAAAGAGCAGGTGGACAACGGAGAGCACAACTTATGGCATCTGAAGCATACGACCATGGACCTTTAGAAGAAAGTGGACAAGAGAGGGACTAGTTCTAGGAATGGAGGCCTTTATTCTTGCGGATTCTAAGCTTCCTTATTATTGTTGTCTGTGGTTATTATGTGTCTTTTTACTTTGATCTACAATAATAAAAGTCACTTTTTCATGTGACGTTTCTTTCCTGTCATTTTTATGGTTGATACTAAGAGGTTACAGTTAAAACTATTGACTTGACCCTCACTTGTGAGATTCCTACTGGAGGACACAAAGTTACCATGCATTGATAACGATAGTCTGACTCAACCCTTGGAGGCTAGAGTAATGGTTGGATCTCTTATAAGTACCGTCGAGGCCTTACGATGTCATTCAAGACATGAATTGTACCATTCATGTCCGGATTGACTGTATTAGGAATAGAATGAGGTTCATCTAGGGGATGAGACCCGATTTCTCTTTTCGGCAGAGGATAATCTTAGTAGCTCTTGTAGAACATATACTATGATGGGTGGAGATGAGTTCTTATAATTGGCGAGTCTCACCCATTGTTCATTGAGAAAATGGTTTACGGTTATCTCCAACTCAATAGTCTCAGGTGTATCTTCCCTCTGAAGGACATGACCCTGAGATAGCAATGATGGATTTAATTCTTCCAGGACTATGACTTCGAGATAGTTAGTACTCCTGGGGAGGGGAACATTGTAGCATATGCTCTTAGTAGGATATCGGGCATTCATCTATTATGAGTGGCGAGACAGCAGCAAGCCGCATTTCAGAAATCCTTTTCGGATAGTGATGGAGTCAGCACGTGTAGAACCAGAGATGGTTCAAGCTACGATGGAGAAGGTGCAGATCATACAGGAGAGGATGAAGATTTCACATAGCAGACATAAGTCCAATGCTGATAGGAGACGAAGGTCTATAAGGATTTGGCCGTGGTGGCAAGTTATCTCCACGATTCTTCGAACTTTTCTAGGTCCTTTGCACTGTCGGTGAGATGGATTACCGCCTGGCCCTTCCACCTTAATTTCACTGGGTGTATGACATCATCCATGTATCTCAGATGAGGAGATACGTGCATGAATATTCACACATCATCGACCACGGGGAGCTGGTAATCGATGATGGGGAGACTTTCACGAAGGTCCCAGTGGAGATCAAGGATCGACAGGAGTGAGTTCTACATAGATGGTCTATTCCTCTGGAACAAATTCGTTGGCAAAATGGGAACCTCCAGGAGAGCACTTAGCAGTGGGAGGCTCAGATGTGTGCTCAGAACCTCCTTTAGTTTCCCTAGTTTGTGTTTTATCTTTAAGGAGACATAAATCCATGAGGTGGGAGTAATGTAATGACCTGGAAACATCAAGGAATTTTTTTATTAATTTCATTGGAATTTTACGAGTCTGTAGATTCTGACGGCACTCGATTCCGAGGCCCAGTGTGCCCAGAATAAATTTCTGAAGTTTAGCTCGGGTACGTTCAGTGAACGAATGAGTGGGTTTTTCTATCTTTTGAACTAGTACATGGAATTGAAATCTGAGGGCACCGATGAACTTGCAGCGCCAGAAATTACTTAAGGGAACCTTTACCTCATTTGTGTTTTATGCGGGTTGTAAATTATTATTTGGGGATTTAGTTGAAAATAAATAAAATTGTTAGAACAATTTTATTTATAACGAAGGTGGTTATATCCTACAAAGGGGAGTTAATGGTGGGAACCACTACCACCTAACTACCCATGTGTGGATATTTGTGAGGTGGGTCCCACCTGAGCCCCATCCTTTCACCTCCCCCTAAACTCCTTAAACTCCCTTCAATTAATTGGAAACACCCTTAATTAATGTGACCTTTACACTTCCTCTCTCTCCCTATTTAACTCTTTCCAACATACCTTAATTAATAAATTGAACCTCTTCAATTAATTAATTATGTGTTTTGAATTTTGAATTTTAAATTGTTTGAGTTAATAAAAAAATAGCATTAGCCTATTATTTTAGTTTAACGCATGTTTTTTTGGGAGAGATTGAAGAGAGATCTTTTGTTAAAAGAGAAGGAAGTTCCTCCTTCGTTGAAGATCATCATCCTCCCATGAAGGACGATGCCCCTTCAACAAAGAACGACTCGGTGAAGAAAGTTACACATTCCTCTAACTTTCTACTTCTTCCGTATCATTGGAGGAAATACATCCACGGGGGAACCCACCAACGATGACGGTTCTTTCTCGGCCCTGACAAAGCGACCATGCTTTCTGCGTCTACGATGAACGAACCATAATTGAGGTAGGGGAATTTCTATATTTTCGTATGTATTATTTATTCCCTCGGCCATGGGCATTCTTTTATGATAAACTATGGTTAGAGCCTCTAACGCCAAGGGCATGAGTGAACAAAAAAGTCCAGACCCTCTGCTGATTGTTCGTCTGTGCGCGGATTGACAGGAGATGATGAAACGTGATCGCAATGGTGATATGAAGACTTCGTAGAAATGTTTGGGACCCGAGATGAATGTCGGTGTAGACGGAAGCTAAAAGGCACCACCGGAGCAACTCTGGTGGCCAGAAAAACCACGTGGCGGCATGGGTCGTCGGTACAGCAGTTCCCCAATGTGCCACTGGAGAAAATATAACTTGGTGGATCCCGTGGCGGCAACGTGGTCGGTAACGCGATGGCGGTGCTATGAATCCCGTGGTCGTGCGGGATCTGGGACGACCAGGGGCGGCGTCAGCTGGTGCCGCCGGTTCCAACTAGCGGTCCCCCCTGCTCTGCATAACCGCCAGGCCCGGCGGACCAGGCCAGGCCCTGCCTAGCTGGGTCAAGCCATGCCCTACCGGACCGAACCCGGACCCAGGTCGTGTCGATCCAGTTCGGGCCGACCCAGGGTGGGTTGTGCCGGGTCGGACTAGGCCTACACCCCCCCATTTTTCGGATAGTTTTCGGTTAAACTTACATAACATGAGCTACAGACCTACAATTAATGCACCATCAGTTTCATAGTATTCCTTTAATCGAGGTGGTCGTTTCAGTATATTAAATTTAACGTTTTTCAAGGTTTGGGTACGACCGGGTTGGTTCGAACTCGAAACCAACCGGGCCCTCGGAGCGTAAACGCTTATAACATGAGGAACAGACGTCTGATTGATGTGTCATCGACTATGTTGGATTCCTCCTAATGAGATGGTTCTTTTGGAACAATCCTCTTGATATTTGGATGCAGTTGTAGTACGGTCAGGTTGGTTTATCTTATCAGCCAACCGGGCCCCTGGAACGGAAAATCCAATAACTCTCAGACCTGATGTCTGTTTGACGAACCGTCAGCTACGTTGGTAATCTCGTTGAGAAACGGTTCCTTTGAGTATAACCTATGGGGGATAGGGGTACATTTGAGTTACGGTCGGGTTGGTTCGTACACGAAACCAACCTGGCCCCCATGACTAAAAGGCTAATAACTCACAGATTGGGCGTCTGATTGATGCGCCGTCTGTTTCATTCAGACCCCTATGATGAGGCGATCCTTTGTGATATTTGTTCATGGTACTTTGAGATACCTGGAGTATCTACTAGTTTCTTGTGGAGTGGATCCTCATGGAGATGAGCGTTCGGAGTGGGGAGACCTAGTAGCTGTCTGAAACCTGATGAATGCTTTTCTGATTCATTTTGGAGTGGCTTGAATAGCCTATTGGGGAGCACTACTATGTTGGGGAGGTAGAACCATGGGGGAGGAGCACTAATTTGTGAGGTGGAAGACCCGCAGTGCTTGACAAGAGGAGTACCCTTATAGGCTATGAGGGGGAGCACTACTATATGAGGTGGAAGACCCATGGTGGGGGAGCACTACTTTGTGAGGTGGCCGAACTGCGGTACTCGACAGGAGGAGTACCTCAACAGTCTAAGGTTAGTGAGTAGCACCTCAGAGTCGTTATGGGATCACTGTACTCTATAGAGGAGAAGTTATCCAGCAAATGTGGTTTCAATAACGTGAATAAAAATCCTGGTTTGAGCTAAGTCAATGACCTTTGTACTTTCCTCATGATTGAGATGGGTTACATGATAACTTAGGTATATTTATGGGAATATACCTAAGTAAAGATTTTCTGTTGAGATCTCTCTTTTTGGTTTATCCTTTTTGGGTTTTAGTGATACCTTGAGGGTCTCAGGGTCCCTACTGAGTATCGTTATACTCACCCCTGCACGGTCTATGCCCGCACCTCATTGTGTTGGATGCAGACGACAGACAACGCTAACTAAGGATGAGTGTATGAAGACTATATGGTACCCGGAAGTGGACACTCGGCTTGACGACACACAGAGCGGACCGATAGACGTGGAGTGCTGTGGAAGACCTCTGTTCCTACCCTTCAGGTAGGAATCCGGAGGACGATCCAGGAGCTGCTTCACTACTCAGCTGTTTTTCTTTTTAGTTGTACTTTCTTACAGTTGTAGCTTTACCTTTCTGTTGGAGTTTTATTCCGGCCCCTTGGTACATTCAGCACACTTTTTATACTGCTTTACCTAGTGTTCACATCCGCTTGTACTATGGTTGTGTGTGTTTACTTTTCATACAGGCAATGCCTTCCCTTTTTATCAGGATTTACGCCTTTGGTGCAAGTTGCCAGCCCCTGGCCTTTGGTAGGAGGGCATGGGGAAGTCATTGCACGGGCCCCGAGGATGGGTCGTGACATTAGTGATAAAAAGTACACATAATAAAAGAGATATTAAATGGGGGTTGTTTTGTCTATTCTTATTAAAAATATAGATAAAATTCAAAAATATTTTTTTTGTAATTCGGATTGTAGACCAACCACCTTTTTATATCACTTGACCACCAATTTAACATTTTATCCCCCCTAAAACACACACTATATTATTATAACTCACACCCTACACCCACCCATGAACCCCTTTAATAGTGCTAGACCCCTTGCACCCACCTACGCCCCTTGCTCCGCTCAGATTCGAACCCGAGCCCTCCCATTTATGTGTCGAGACCTTTATCACTCATCCATCATTTGTTTATCCCTTTAATGATATATATATATATATATATATTCATTTATTAAAGTATTTTAATTTTAATATATATATATATAATTATATATATTAATATATATATTAATATATATTTTTATGATTATATTTAAATACATTTCTAAAATATTTGTGTGTGTGTGTGTATATAAATAAATAAATTCATACAGACAAATATACCACATACATAATATATATATATTTGTGTGTGTGTGTGTGTGTTATCTGTATCTGTATGTATAATTATACATAGATATATATATATATATATACATATTTTATAAATTAATATGTACATACATATGTTAGAAAATATTGATTATATAAATCTGTTTATTAATATAGTCACACACTAATACATACATACACACATTATATAGATATATAAATAATAATATATTTTTATTTTCAATAATGTCGATATTAGTTTTCTTTAGACAAGGATTATATATTCAGAAATGTATTTTATATGTAAATATGATTAATACATTATTTATAAAATAAAATTCTTATGAATATAAAAAAAATATGTTTATATTGTTATATAATCAGCTATAAATTACAAAATATTGTGAAAATAGAAAAAAAAAATAAAATCCATAATATCAACATAAAAGTAATCCCTAGGTATAAATTCATCCTCCAATAAAAGGAAAAAAATACCACCATAAATGAGGCTGAAAATTCATCAAATATTAAAAGATTGGGGTAACCTGACAATAAAACTGCATTTTGGAGGACTTATGAGCCTTTTTGGCCTCAATATATGGGATGTAGGGTCTATCTTGGGTCACCATTGAATAGATCACATCATAGTATTCTACTTTATATATGTTATACCCCAAACAAACACCCAAACAAATTGTTATTGTCGTTTCAAATTCAAGTTTCATTTTCAACTTATTTTTTATCTTTAATTAAATTTTTTAGTTTTTTTATAGTCAAATTGATATTAAATAATAATTACTAAATAAAATTACAAAATAATAACATAAAATTATTTGTGGAGTTATTTCATAATACTTTTTACCAAATATCTTATAAATTAATTTTAAATTTCATTTTATTCATTATCTAAAACATATTTAATCCATATATATTATATTCATATCAATATAAATATATATAAATATATTAATATTAATATATTATTTTTAATTGAAAATATTTTTTTAAATATATCATTTATCATAACTAGTAAATGAAAACTATTATATGGGCAAACATTGAAAATGCTAAGAAACAGAACTTATAAAATGGATACCATTATTATTACTAAAAAAGCCCTCATAAAGGGGTACTTTTAACTATGTTTTTTAGCTATTGTAAAAGTACATTGAATGAGATATCTTTTTAGTGTTTATAATGTTACACCCTTTATAATTTATCTTTTTAATATTTCTATTAATGTGTATCATTGTGAAGAGAAATTGTTGTGGTAGTGCCACATTCTCCAGGTCAACTGATTGACACACATAAGATAGGATAGGAACCAAAAAGTTAACCTTAATAATACAAAAGTGGAGATTCCTAATCATTTCATATCATTGTTACTGTCTCAATGTATTCCACAGTATGGCAACATTGTTTTCATAGTCATGTCTGGTGTGAAAATACAATAAGATATATTCTATAAAAACCAATACAATGGAATTAATATATGGGTGGAAAATCAATTCATCAGATCCATAAAGACTATAACTGTGTTAATTAGGCTGAACATATTGACCTGATACTCATAGAAGTCATACCTTCTTCAAAATTTTATATGTGGATTGTATGATTTCCTCAAATTCACCTAATTTTAGATCGGCCTAAAAGTGATCATAGAGAAAACTAATGCTCCTTGGTGATGGTCGAAGATTTCACCTATAAGATGTGGAGGATACCCATTCTTCATAGTGAGGTGGTTAAATCAGTTGTAATTCAGCAAAATCTAATGGTACAATTATCCTTGTTTATGGAAATGAAAGGAGAAAACCATGGAGAAGTGATGGGATGGATAAAAAATCTTATCATATATATCTTCAAGCTACTTTTTGAGTTCCTGGAGCACTTTAGATGCCACCCATTAAGGGGGAATGGAAAAAAGGTGTCACACCTATCACAAGCTCGATGGTGAAAACAATATAAATCTCTCTCTCTCAATAGATTATTTGGATAAATTATTATGTAATATGTCATAAAAAGTATCCACCATAAGAGTGAATTACACAAAATTAATTCCTTAATCAACATAAAGAGGCTGGATATATGATTTCTTACTCCACCAACCCAGTACTATTGGGTCTATCTCGACATGCTTAGATATCCCAGTCTCCATTATTAACATATGTGACACCCCCTTGGGACATGAATGACACCCATCAGTGAAATAAATACACAATGTCTTGATATGTCAAAAGAAAATCCATTCTGATAATGACATCGAATTCAATCATGTTGAAGAAGTAGGAACTCCATAGAAAACTGTACCCACAAATTTCAATGGGAACTACTTGAAAACATGTACACCCTATGCTCAAAATCATAATAGTGTTCCAAGATTCATAACACCACTAGGGTACACTATAATAGGTCCAAGACATACCCTAGTTTCATTAGATTAGAAATACAATAATGCACCTATATCAAACATAGAAGATACTAAAGTGGAGTTGACCATAATAGTACCTTTACTGTAGATTTACATGGACTCTAATCTTTTGTCTTAGTATATACATCATAGATATGGCCTGAACTATGTCCTTGAGATTATACCTGATTATCACGAGAATGTCCACTCCACTGACTCTGAAACTCTTGGTCCTAACATCCCCACCATGACCAACTAGAGCACCAAAGAAGCCTGTAGACTTCCAACATAGATCCTTGCATGTTGTTGAAAATACTACACCAAAAGAAGGTTCTAGAACAAAACCACCATCACATGGAACTACAGGAAATGATTAGATAAAACATCGGAGGTGATCCATCCTACCAGAATTCTAGAACTCGATCGAGTTCCTCTTATACTAGGGATTTTTATTATCTAATATATCACACTATGAACACTCCACTAGGTCATCAATTCATCTCACCTATCTAGTAACACCCCCACATATAATAACAAAATATCCCTTCCTACCATTTTAAATGACACTACTATATTTGGAACCTAGACTAACTTGTATGATGTCACCAGATTACCTCATGTTCCTCTCGGTGATGAGGGTATGATTCACTATTTCTAAAATGGTGGTCATTCAAAATAAATTCACTTACGAACGAATAGAATATGAAATCCCTTATCAAATATCCCCATAGTAGTCATCTCATCCTAAGAAAAGGTTAGTAAAAAAGTTTATTATTTTGTGATGAGAGCAGATAATTCATTAAATTACTTGTCACCTATCTTATTTGGATGGAAATCATGAGCATAGTCTATTCCAAATGATTTCGGGAAGATGTAGTCAAAGAAGGATGTCTGCATGTCCACCCAGACCATACCCTGATGTTGACCCACTAGAGTGAGAATGTCCCACCAATGCTTGGTAGAGTCATGTAGCCGAAATGTTGTGATATATACCCTCGGATCTAGAGGCATCTCTATATGATCCAATGTAGACATCCTTGATTCTATCCCTGATTCACCAGCCTATGGCACTCCATCCCCATTGAAGTTGGGAGGATGTGACTACTGGAACTTAGGATACACCTCTCCAATGGAAATGAATGGTCTGAGAGAACACAATACAAAGTAAACAAACTGATCGAAACTTTCACAGTACTGAGCATCAAAACCAGTGGAAGATCTTCGGAAGGATCCTCAGGTTTAACTATTAAAGGAATTCTGAGTGGCTCATCACCCACCACCTAAAAAGTATTCTCATCAACACTTTCCTTCCTTACATCAATATGCTACCATAGTAGAATAACACTATAATTTTATATTTGATTCCTCTTATGAAATTTGTAATATATATGCAATGTTATAAAGAAAGGACACCCAAAATACATCTGACTAAAGAAACATACACCTCTACTAGCCCCTACTGTTATGTTTGGTAGGTATGAATGAGCTATAGACGAATCAAAGATACATGTTCTACTTCCCACTATTTTTTCAGGTCAGGATCAGGGTCATGTATCACAAATAAGGGACTATGTCATTTGAAGTTTATGATCACTTAATTTATATATGTATTTAAATTAATTTTAAATGGTTATATAAGATGTATATCTAGATCTTATTTATATATTCTCATAAAAAAATTAAATTTATTTGTTTTCTCTATATAATTCTATCAATAACACGTACCATCCATTGTGATGGATGATCCATGAGTCAACGTGCTATAACTGACTACTTATGGTGTCTATTTTAACATATTCAATAAAACACAATTAGGTTGATATAGGAACTTTCAATTTCAATTATATTTTTTTTAAGTCTATAATGGAATATGTGTACATTTCTATATATATAACGTTTAAAGAACAAACAACAACCGCATATATACATACACAACATGCTGATAAGTAAATATGAAAAGGCATAATGGATGACATTTAAATCATAGATTTCCCAGTACAATATATGAAATACAAACCCTTATATCCTTGATGAAAGGATGAAAACCACTTTATAATATCAGAAACATTAAATTCCACACATAGAAATTGTGTAACCCAATAGTGAAATACATAAAACTATAACAAGAACAAGAAATCATAGAATTTACCAATCCAGATAATTTGGGTTTCCCCTATATGTGGGTATGGTACTCCCATGCACAAGATCATTAACAAAATATAATAACCTAGTATTTTTCTAAATAGTAAAATAAATACAAATTGAAAACGATTCTCAAGATCCACTTTTTATATTCCTGGGTCGGTTACCACTCAACATTACCCCAAGACGTTGGGCCACAAGACCTCATGTGGACGTCCAATATTCCAACGGCTTCAACTACAAGGGATGTACTAGGGTGTGTCAATAAGGTTATTATTACCACATAAATCATAGTTATTCCGAAATCAAGAAAAATATAATTAATATATGATGCAAAAATAAGGAACAAACAACAACGAAAATAATGGAAATCCACCAAGGAATATATGAAAACAAGATGAATCTCAGTAACAAGAAGACATTTGATGATTATAAGGGAAATTTATCTAACAAAGTATACATGGGATTGATAGGATACATATATAGAACACATGAAAACAAAATATCAAAAAGACCAAAATATATACTACTAGAATCTTGAGCATAGGCATAGTTCTCTTCTCCCAAACTCTGTCATAGAACTCTAAACTAGACATCAGATGCTTGATGATACCCTTTATCTATCCCTACAACCATAAAGTCTAATCGGGTACCAAGGGTGATGTCTAGATGTGTCCATAACATGATATATAAAATAAACAATGTTCCCTATTAAATAAAGGCATTATAGAATAAACAAACAAAAAATTATTCCTAACTAGGTTCTACTAGGTCACCTCTCGATTTCTACTGACTTTAGCATGTGATGGTGAGTATGAACAAGTGGATCTTATGAAGTGATTGTGAGTGATTTAATTTTTAGGAATATTGAATGTCCCAATGTTTTCTATAGGTCATAGAGTACACGTCCCTATGTTCCCAAAACCAATAATATCATTTCTTATTTAAAATGATTATCTTTATTTTAATTTCAATTTAACCAATTTTAGAGATAATTAAATAGGTACCCTGAGCCATTCCATAAAAATTCCTAAATAATTCCATGTAACACTATAGAGGGTTGTAATATGCCTAATTCCTAAGTAGTTCATCCATGGTGACCCAAAAAATAATTCCCATGTGTCACTCCAAGAAAGGTGTGAGGAAAAAATGAATCATCCCATGAGTCTATCATTGGTATCGCATGTGGGGGACTGAGTCTCTACCATGAAATGGTACAACCATTATTATTTGGAGCCCATCCATGGGGCCTCTCCTAGTGAACTAGTTTCACACATCTAGTGGAGAAAGGAATTCTTCTCGGAAAGTACATCTCAAGCATAGCCAGTGTCCCCTCTCACATGTTTAGAAAGAATTAACAAATTATAAATAAGGAATGAATAGTGATTAAAAGTGGTATTTATGTTGAACCCCCCTATACCACCCACAAAACTATGGTGAATGAATTTAATAAAAAAATTCAACATGAGAGTCAAGATAGTAAATTCATTCGATTAAGCAATCTATTTGTGGAATAAGGCATACATAAATAACCTACAAACATAACCAACTCATTTATGAAAGGTCACGAGGGGGACTTACCTGAGGATCATTTTAAATTTAAACCTAATAAAATATATTAAGGAATAATTTATAGTCCAATACCATCAAGGGTATTTATAAAACTAATGAAGAAAACAAATTGTTCCTCAATAGAGAAGAACACTCATTTGTGGTGTCATAACACAAGGTGACAAACCGAAGGGGTTGATTTTTTGATATCATGGGTTTCAAATGTCATGATATGAAATTCAATGAAATTTAAATAAAAAATTAACGGCTTATCTCGAAGAGTCCATCTGGTGGAACATTGACACATATTATAAAAAGAAATAAAATGAAGGGAAATAACTTTGAACACCTAACAAAACCTCTTCGATCATTCGTTATCTAGAGTCATCATTTAACTCAATCTAGAATCGAATATAATGGAGAAATAATCAATTTCACAAAAAATGGGAATTTTATATTTTCATATATATAGAAAAATATGATCAAAGTAACACAAAATAAAAAGGATAGAATAGAAGAATGTACCTATATCTTATAATAGACCTTACAGTGAGAGAAACAGATCAGAAATGAAGGAGATAATAACATTCATAGAAGGAGGATATGAGATGCTTCAGGATTGGGAGGATGAAGATCAGGTAAGAGGAAATTTGGGGTGAAGGAAGAAATTTTTTTAATCATTTATGATTGGAAAACCATAAATTCACCCACAATGGAAGGGTTTCATGGTTTGGCCGCATAGTTGGCCAAATCATGTACCAACCACGTGACGAGACACTATTTCAATTGAAACATTCATAAACATAGCACATAGATTGTATAACCGTTCACAACCCATAAGAAATGCCTCTTCAAAAAACTACAAATGACTTTCACGGGAATGAAACTAGGTTGACATGATCGTGGAAAAAAAGGACAGCCCATAGCACCCATCTTTCTAACAAAATGCAGTTTAGTGAATCCATGAGGAATTAGTGGCTTAGTTTATACAAAATGTGTTTCATAGTAAACATCATTCAATATAGGGACCCAAAATGAGCAGTAGGTAACCCCAATACCCATTCAACTAACATAGAAAATGAAATTAGGGCCTAAAAAATGAACATAAACTGAAAAAATGGTATATAACTTAGAGAAGAACCATGAAATTTCCATTATAGTTTTTTTAAAGAATTTCAAATCATCACAAAATATATTTTTTGTTATAAAATATCATTAATATTATTTTTAGAAGTACACTAAATATTATAATATAATAAGTTTCAATCTCATCCCAAATGATTCAAAAATAAAATTCCTTTTAATTCAAGGCTAATGTGGTGTAAATATTATCACCTAATCAAATTGAGATAATATTAGATATCAGTTTTAATTTCTATTTTGGTTTAAACCTGTGGTTAACCTATTATAATTTTTGTTGTGGTAATGAATTTTTAAATATTAAAGGGTAATAATTTTATGTATATAGTGAAAATTGTATTATAAATTTATAAGGGATGACATTACATATTTTTTATAATCTTTATTGTCCTATTTAATGATTTTTTTATTTTTAAATATTTTAGTAAAATATAATTACCATAAAATACTAATAATTTCATTTTATGATCTATCAAATAACATGAATTTGAAAACATCACAAAAATAGAATTTTATTTTGAAAATCAATTGCATGAATTAGTCACCCAAATATTACCAATGTTTTTTCAAAAATAAAAGTTATACGGTAATAATGAGGTGTAATGATTTTACACCAACCAGGGGATTCAAGGGCATACAAAGTAATGTCTTTAATTGAAACAGAATAAACAAACATATGAATACATGATTTGAAATCAAGGAATCCAATTTCAAAGAGGGAAGGTAAAATCAATATTTAGAACCTCTATTGAATATTACAGGTGAAAAAAATCTTTGAAGAGTGGCTATTTTTAAGATAGTGAGGACTCAATACAATACATAGTCGATGAAACAAACCGCATTGAAAAAGACATCTTGACTGCACTACATTGGAGAACAGTGAAACACAGTTCTTGACAAGTCATAATTCATCCTCGAAAGACATAAAAATCTAGGAATATATACCCACTTAATGAAAGGATTTATCCATAAGAATGATAAGAACACTACATGAATAATAAAACAATGTTGAGATAAAATACAAATTCTTGACAAAGGTAAGCCTAAATTATGTAGACATCACTAGATAAATGAGATACGAAATAAAAAATGGAGAGTGAGCACATCAGAACCTCTAGAAACACATTCAGGAATACTTATTTACAATAGTTTCCAACACAAATATTCATTTCAAGGGTATATCCATAAAATTTAATCATGGATCATTTTTAAATTTCTCAAATACTTTTTATGAACATCATATTTCTGAGGTATTGATAATTATGAGCTAAAGTATCTCCATTTTAATACAGTCTAAAAAGTATTATCTTTTTCCTCTATCCCTAAATCAAGGTCATTTGAAAAAACCAATTCTTCTTAAATTTGATAGGAACCCATATTTGATGTTTTATCATTGTTAAAGGATGACTTTTATGAGTGATAATTAAAAGATCTTGATGAATCAGATGAGGGGATAGGCACTTTATCAGTAGGGCTAGTTGTGGGGGTATTGTGTTTTTTTCATTCATGTAGGCTACTATGGAGCATGTAACAATTGTTCATTCCACATTAGTATTATCCCTATATTTATATGGGTTTCGAGCACTCAGAGTGATAATGTTTTTGTAGTCAATCATTGCTTTTTTCCCACTTATAGAACTCTATTTTATGTAGTATTCACCCAATTAGAAATATTTGTCAAGATTTATTTGAAATGATTCATCATGTCCAGGTTTAACATCTTCTTTAACTCCTCACATATATATTCTGGCCTCATGAATGGATGATTCAACATTAGAGGTATCTTTTTAACTTTTTTAGAAGTATGGAGTTTGTGCAATGACTAGGAATCACAAAGGTTGAGTGAATGATTCATAGAGGGTCTCGAGTAATTCATTATGTTAGTGCATGTAGAAGGGATATGTGTCTAAGTATAATAGAGAACTTTGGAGGCATACTTTTCCACCCAAGTAGATTTAAAAAACGGGGGAGGCTGATGTTCATTACATTGATTCTCACATTCATTCATAGAATGTCCAATAAGTGAGTATTTTTTGTAGACTTTTGGTAAATTTTCAAAGACTGCATACCGTATAAACCATTATACCTATTTCGAATCCAGAATCACAAAGAAAAGTTTTTGGAAAGTTTATATCGGTAAAAATTCTATTTACCGATGGATGTGTTAGGTTTAAGGATCCAGAGTTGGTCATAATGGGTGGACTGAATAGACTAGCATTGAAAAATAAGTCATTATACATGAAAAGGAATAAGGGAAAGTTTGAGAATCCTATCCAGAGGGGAATAATTGGGTGTTTTTGAATCTAAACATAATTCCAGAGACCATTTCTGGACCTTCTTTCTATAACCCCCCCCCAAGACAAGTCTCCACGATTCCAAAATCAATAATACTCATCGTCAGAGGATAATTTAAACACTACATGTAGAGGATTCAATAATTCAATGTGAAATTTAACAAATTTGATGAATTCCAAGTTTTTGAGAAAACAAATGTGGGGGTATACATTTAATGAACATACCAAGCAAATAAAATCACATATCTAAAGAGAGAGTGTGCACCTCATATTTTGAGAAGGATAACATTCCTAGATCTAGGTGGCAATAATGTTTGTGGTCAATGCATTCAAATGAATTTTATTTATCTGAATGAGTGTATCCAGCGACTACTACCACGAAGGATCATTCTTATTAGGTGGTTATTTGTTCAACGTTATTAGGGTTTCCTCATTGGGTTCCTTAGGGAAGAGACACTAGTGTGGTATTAATCTTTATCAGACAATAATATAATTTTAATATAACCATTTAAAACATTTCAAATTTGTTATATTTATCTTCAAAAATCATGAGACACATTAACTCACCCAATTACTATTTATATTTTAGGTTATCACATCATTTACTTAATTTTTCTAATACATACACATGAGCTGCGTCAGAATTGAAAAATAAATTTATGTAATTATTTGATCACTATAATTCAAAAAAATAAAATAAAAAATTATTTATTATTTAATGTAACCAATTATAACTAAACATATGTTGTGACAAATAAGCCTATGTAAACTAGATAGGTCACCCAAAGGTACCACCACAAAGTTGGGTGCAACAAGAAGAACAACATTCTTATGTTCAATTCCACAACATATAACTTACAATTGAGAAGAATAGAACATATCTATATGCAATAAAACATCATTAAACATATCATAAACGAGAATGATTGAACAATAAAACACTAGACATGTCTCCCTATGACTGTTGATAACCACTAAACTGTCCCTCTATGATGAAGATAAAAACAATATAAAATAGAATACTACACAATAGATTTCCCCTTACCTAATTCCTTTAAAGATATATTTATAAAAAACAAATGGAAAAAGTATGGTGTAACTGAAAATCCTAGAAGTATATGACTAGAGAATTCATACAACGTCTTAAATTAGTAATGAAGTATTTATAGCTTTTAAAGAATCTAGTTTTGAAAATAATTTTCATATGATAAATCCATTTTTTAAATTCATCATTTTGTTTTCATAAGAGGACATTCATATTAAAAAATAAATGACTGTGAAAAGTACATGTTATAAATAATTATATCATAATCAAATAAACCTTGGATATACCATAATATTATTATGTGAGAAAATTACAATGGAATAAACAATCATGCGATGAACCAATCATAAATTTTAAACCACACTATTTGGGATCTATATTATTGGATTACATGACATCCATGACTATAAATCCATAATATATCAATAGGTAGGATCCATTAATCAAAACCTCTATTGTTATTACACAAACTGAAGTGCCATATAAGCTTTAGTGACATTACATACCAAAAAGAGTATATATTTTTTCAAATGCACCAAAAGACACAATATTCACTATTTATGTCAATACCATTTACTAAACATGATCATATTTTAATTTTTTTATATAAAATCATATCATCTTTCATGCTTGAGAATTCATTTTAGAACCAAAATAACAATTTAGTCATTTCACATAACAATTAGTGTTTACAAAATGATATTAAAGTTAATCCCACATTAAATGAAATTCTCTATTCTAAAGAATACACAATAATAGAAAATCATGTACTTTCATTCAATAATCTAATGGAAATTATAAGAACTTAATGAAACATGTGAATTCAAATTTTAAACCTACGTCAATAATTGTGGTAAACCAAATAGCCATAAAAACAGATCATGAAAGATTATATTGAGTCATACTAGTCTTATATATATTATAAAAAACATAAAACCACTATAGAACAAATTATAATTTATATCCACTTTATATTTAGTTTCTACCAAAATAAGAGGGGAATATATCTATTGAGGATCTACGATGAAAACGGAAAACTATGTAAAAATATGAAATTCCTCAATATGATTCATCATGAATGTAGTAATTTTTTCTTGAATCAATGGCATAAATCCACTAGTGAAATAGGGAAACATTTGGTCACTAAAAATTGATATTAGTTGGATATTATTCATAAAAATGATTGAGGTGAAAAAAGGGGAAAATAAATATTTTTAATTGTTTGGAGGGAAAATCACGGTTAGCCTATATGGTTATTACAACTATGAACCAAACGTGTATGGACTATATCCCATCAAAAAAAGGTGAATTGTTTCAGGGAGATAGGACCCTTGGATTTATCTATCCTTGTCACACACTTTAAAAATCATGTCATACCTTATAAGGTTTCCTTTTCTAGAATCATGGTTTGATTATAAATGCTCATACCATGAAGAACACTTATGTAGACTTATAGATTCATACTACATAATTTTTACATAGATAGTACTAATGGTCTTCTGACATAGTTCTTAGCCTACCATCTCTATAATTTCACATTTTCAACACCCATTCCCATAGAACATCTAGAACAGTTTCAATTAAAACTCAATATTATACAAAATAATACCTATGTTCTGGTGGGTGATACAATCCACCCTACCATGAGATATTATTCATTCTGAGTAAGTTCTCAACATCATGGAATCCTGAAAATTGAAGGCCACTACTAACTCATTAATGACTATTTCTGTCGCATCTCAATGCAAACCCATCCACAGTACCACAATACATAAAATAGAGCCATATAGTGCATTTTCTTTGTTATACATAACATTATCCAATGTCTTAATAGTGATGTTATAGAGCTCGTGATCAAAATATTCTCAATCATGTACATTAGAATGGTCTAGTTGATACCTCCTCAGCTGGTAAATAAGATATAATTCATGAATACACATCAAGAGAGATAATAATTAATCTTATGTAGAACCTTAACTAGATACTTCGTAGTCTCAGGGGTTCCCACAAACCATGGTGCTGACTTACACTGGTTATCCAAATAATGGTCTCCCATTTGTAGGTAAACCTGAAGGAATACATAATCACCTACCTCAAAATCTAGTAGCCGATAAGGATGGTCTACATAATATTTCTATGAAATCTATGTCATGATCATACTATTCTAGATAAAATGTACCCTTTATGTCATCTGTAGAATGAGGCATTCTCCAAAAAACATATACCCTCCCAACACTACCAACACAAGAAAGATTTACATGTTCTCCCATTAAACACATTAAATGGTGTCATCCTAACAATATATTAATGAAAATATTTTTTGGCAAATTTTAACTACGTTCCATAATTTTCCCATGAACAACAGAAATCAATAACACATGATCGAGGCATATCTTCAGGAACCTGAATAGCTATATTTATCTACCCAAATTTATATGGATGATATATCATATTGCACATAAATATTAAGATTGTTTCCCCTTGAACATATTTGACAAAAATATATAGGAGCATTAGTTCCCAAAGAGATACAATATCATTGTAAACTACACTATGTATTCAAATATCCCATACATACCAGCCTCTACTTCATCCACAAACATTATCTCCATTATATGAAAGAAATGAGCCGCTTCCATAAGTCAATAAATGATCACACTAATCGCATCCTTCCAAATATGAATCCATACTTAAATAAATAAATAAATAAAAAAATATATATATCTCAGCCGAAATACATACCAGAATAGGTAGAGTTACAAAAAAACTATAGATCTCTAGCGCTCCACCTTAATTCACTAACAAATAAGGCACTGTGTCATGAAATTTTTATTGGATCATCTCTTCCCCAGTAACTGATAATGACACCCCATATCATTGTATGTATTTGCATTCCCATGGTTTATAAGCCAAACAAAATGTTCCCATTATTTATAAATTCCTTCTATGTAGATAAGTGACAACCAACCATCTTCGTAAACACATAACACAAAATGATAATTGAGTCTACCACCCGTGGTCTACCGACCTTTGATAGTTTTACCCAAGCACTAGAAATAGAAGCTGGTCACCTGATATAGAATAAATCAAACATATAAATATGATTCATCCTTCATTTAATCCAATAACTTCTTCTCACTTTCCTATTATAATTCCAAGCTCATCTTAATGAAAAAACACTTCAAAGTCAACCCATCCACTAGATCCTTCATCGAATGAGGCATTAATCTCATTCTCAATGCAGTGGTGAAAACATCAACTTTCTTGGTAGTATAAGAAATGGAAAAAACAAAGGTCTCAGAATACTCAACCTAGTGTCTCTATTGAAATTTCATATCAATATGAGTAAAAATATAATTCAGGCACTTATTACCATCATATATCGTAAAATATACCCCAATTAGATTTTTAAATCATGATTTGAGTTCCTACAAAACTTCTTATAACTCATGATCATGGTTAGGGTATTTTCTGTCACGAAGAATTAATAGGGGAGTGATATGGTGCACAAAATTCATCCATTTTACAAATTCAGACCCTAAACTCATACTATAAGTGTTATAGAAACCATCATAGCTTATAGCCATTTCTAGAAGAATTAGAACTATATCAGAAGACATACTCACCTTCTGTTCCCCAAATTATCTCTAATGATTCTAATTATAAAAAAAATTACACCATTATGAGTCAATTATATCATTGATATGTTGGATTTGAGATGTCGTGGACAAAATTTCTGTAATAAAATGGAAATACACACATGATATGAACCTCAAAAACATTTCATCGCTAATCTCAAGACATAACAACTAATATCCCTTATGGAACCACAAAGTGAATCTTTTTAGAAATAACACGCCCTATAAAATTCAAATCAAATATCCAAAAAATAACAATTTTTTATTTTACCATACATATTATAATCACTCAACGTTCTAATGATTAAATAAAATTGATCATAATGATCCTCCTTCAAACAGTAGTAATCCAAAATATATTCCATAAACTCAACTATAAATGACTCCATGAATCGAATAAAAAACTGCTTCATAATTTCCATAAATACAGCTATTGAGTTAATGAAATTGTATGAAATAACACGAAAGTTAAAATGAAAATACCATTTCATAAATGATTCATTGGTTATATCCTCTTCCCAAACACTCAATAGGTGGAAACCTGACTAAATGAAATATTTTGAGAACTATCATTCCCCTTTGAGTTGAACAAATAGATACTCAATCCTAGGTAAGGGATAATAGTTCTCAATTGTCACTTAATTGAGTTTTAGATCATAGATACAAAGTATGGTACTTCTTTTTAACCCCCATAGTAATGAGGATGGGTAAATCCCAAGGTTACATGATATGATGACTGAATCCCTTAAACAAAAAATATAAAATATAGTAATTATATTCATTTAACACTACGTTACAAGAGATAATATGGAATAAAAATATGCATCAAACTATGTGGTATGTCAATAGTGAAATCAACCACTCTTAATGGTGGTAAAATATAAAAAAATAACCTGAAAGACTTTGTAGTATACACAAATCACCTTATGAAGTGGATAATGAAAAAACGATAAATGGTATCATGGAATATCTATGAGAACTTGAACAATATAAACCCATCATAAGGGACAACATGACATTCCCTTCATAATCTAGATTACCTATAGACCTGAAAAATATGTGTTGCACCATGAAGATGTAAAAAATATAATTTATAGTGATTATAATCAATCATGGACTTAACACTAATCATCAAGACCATTTTATTAATTTGGTAAAATATATCACTATCAAGGACTATGAAATCCCACACAACTTATGTGTTGGTGACCATCACTCAACAAGAGGGACCTTTGAAACCATGTTTGGACCAATTTCCAAAATGTTTCAAAAGATCAAAATATAATGATATAAGCTAGAAATGAAATCCCAAAACATAAACTGACATTAAAGGTATAAAATAATATGTATCATCTTTATTAAACAACACTATCACAATATAGGAAGAAATAAACATCATACTGTAAATAGTACTTGGCCCTACCTCATATTCCAAGAGTGCATGATTTTCTTTATAATGATTTCAACTCTCTATCCAACCTAATTTTTTATAGTCGTAATAACCATTCCCTTAGCATGAGGATATGAACCACTACACATTATTTTAATATATTAAACAAGAAAAACGTTTTTTGAATGGATCCTTCCTTGATACCTTAGGAATTCCTTGAACAAAACATTCTGATATGTCTTAATTTCCCTTCACTATGACATTTATTGGGTGACTCTGTAAAAAATGAATTGGTATGTGCAGTCTAACCACAAATATAGTAGAAAAACAAAAAGAATTCATATTAAATCCCATGAAACTGATCCATATTAAAACTTCATACATTTTGACATCATATTCTTTCTAGTACAAAGTCTCTATTTAATTACTATAAAAATTATAGCTATTCCCAAACAAATTTTATTATTAACAACTCCCTCTATCATATCAACTTTATCTACTGACACTGTAAAAATAAAAAAAGGAATATAAGAATAATCATTGACTAAATATCATCACTCATACACATCTCAAACATCTAATCCATAAGGTAATCATTGTAAACTAGCTCTAGTGCTATGTGGTCCAAATAAACAAAAATGGTTGAATAGTCCTATATAGTGTGCTCCCCTATCATAGGTTAAAAACTATTGGTTATTTAACATGTGAAATTCTTCAAGAAAGGAATAATGAGTGAATATTTTATGGAAGGATTAAATGGTGATATCATCATGCAATTGAGCTTTTATAAAATAATCCTAGAACTCTTACTTTGGGCCTAAAAAATATATGTGGTGACACTCACCATATACTCCCTGAGTGTTTTAAAATAATTATTAAAATTATCAATCCACTCAATTTAGTCCTCAAATTTCCATGTTCCTTTTTCATCAAGGATGATGGGAAGATTTATCTGGGTAATATTTGGGAAATGATCCCCCAATTTTCTTATGTTCCCAATATCCTCCTCACCCAGAGTCTAAAAAGAGCGAATTACATATTCCACTAATGATGGGTCCACTAGAGGATTCTCCTTTGGAGCATGTCTCATAGTTTCATCACTCATATTTTGGAGACCTATTCCATGATTCCTTATCTAATAAACATAATAATTAAATCAATTAGATTAATTTATACTTATAAAATAATTAGACTAACATCATGAATCCATATTAATTCTATAGAATAGAGTTTAAAGAGATTATAAACTCAAAAAAGGTAACACCTCAGAAATGTAACATGTTCCTTTAAATAAAAATTATGTCTATTATATCCATACCTCAAATACTACATCTCATGCTTGGAAAAATTACCTTACCACCCTTGTTAACTCGTGTTCATTCACATAACTGACCTATCCAGCCACCATCCCACACTTACTACATATATTCTTATAGTGAAAACAATTTTTTAACAAATACATCAATCAATAGATTCGTACAATAAAAAAAATAACATTTGGTATTCCCTTTGATGTCGTTTTATAATGAATCTTCCTCTGTCTACTAGAAAAGTCAAAATAGATGGCTTGATACATGGTTTGGTGTACCATGAAGAACACAAGTCACAAGTATAATTGAAAAATCATCAATTTTTCGTAATAGAATAAAGGGTAAATATACATGAGACATAAAATATAAATCATAATGAAAAAATGCATTGATATACAATAAAATAATATACACATGTCCTAGTGACCATCTATCACCACCAATACATCCAACTTAAATGGAGAAAACAACAATAGAAATTTATTCGTTACTGTTTCGCGCGGAATCCGGGGATGACCTCCTGGATGGGAGATTCAAACGTTCCGATCGGTTTCTAACGGGTTTGTTCGTAGAACCGAAAACATCCAATGATTCCACATCCGTTTGGACCTACATTCCAAAGGCAGGCGCTCATTAGCTTGTGGACTAATGAGGCTTAGGAATTTGCATTGGTCAAGAGGATGGGAGGTCGGACTCATCACACCTTTTTGAGGGGAATTATTGTCTACTTCGGGACCCTCTTTATAGATTTAAGTTATGTTCGTGAATCCTTATTACATTACCAAGTATAAAATGTGCTTTCCTTTAGTTTTAACAATCAATGATTAAATATGCAAGAAATTTAGAGAATCTTTTATATGTATTCGAGGTTCTTCATCAATAGAGAATCATCTATATCTGTTTAGAGATTCTTGGTCAATGGTATCCTTCAAAACATTTATATAAAAGTCTCTTGGTCATTATGATGACCAGGCTGGTTTTAAAGCCACTCAGTGGGGCACTTGAAGTTTATCGTCATTCAGATGGACAGAGATTATTTCAAAGTTGGGATCGAGCCCATAAATGGGCTACCTACGTATCCTTTGTTTTGGAAAAGGAATCAGAACCCACGTAGTTCGAGTAATGGAGTATGACGTTTATGATTGATGGCTCAAAAAATGAATGTCATAATTACTTTTACACTCTAAGCTCACGTGAGTCATGCTCGGTGTGAGAAACAAGAGGTATTAGTAAAATTTAGACAATTGTGCCATGAAAGATGCAATCATAAGAATTTGTTTGGGGCTTATGTATGGATGACTGCCCAGATAGATGAAGGTTTAGGATTTACTTTTAGGGAGAAAATCCATGAACAGGGTCCATAAAGTTATATGTGCTTCATGGAGATTTGAATACTCTAATCTTGGGGCTTACTCCTAAGGAGGATGCCCAAGTTAGGAGGGGACTTATGATTGAGTTTTATTCCTGAAAAGGAAACCCAAATCAAAGGTAAATTATGACTGGTTAAGAGAAATTTAAGGGGACTTGGGGCTTATTCCTGAAAAGGAGACCCAAGGTTATGACTGAGTCTTATTCCTGAAAAGGAGACCCAGGTTAAGGGACTTGGGGCTTACTCCTGAAAAGGAAGCCCAAGGTTATGACTGAGTCTTATTCCTGAAAAGGAGACCCAGGTTAGCAATTAAGGTTTGGGGCTTACTCCTGAGGAGGATGCCCATATTTGAGGTTGGGGCTTACTCTTGAGGAAGATGCCCAAGATTAAAGGACTTGATTGGGGCTTACTCCTGAGGAGGATGCCCAAGATTAGGAACTTTAAGAATTTGGGGCTTACTCCTAAGGAAGATGCCCAGATTAAAGGTTTTATAACTGGGGATTATTCCTGAAAAGGAGACCCAGGTTAAGATTCTCTCCTTTTAAAGGATGAGGTTGAATGAATGAACTCTCCGTATTTTAGTGACATAAGGATATTAACATCACTAGACTTTGAGAGAGATTTCACAGAATTCCTTTCATATAGGAAAGTCAAATCAATAAATCATGCCATAAATGGCTTTGAAGAGTGTCTTGAAGACTGAATCTTGAAAAGGAAAGGTGAAATGGCTTAAGAGGGGTAAAATGGGCAAGATGGGAACCCAAAAAGATAGGGGCGCGCAAGTCTTGAAAGGCGCGCAAGTCCTCCGGCGGCGCGCAAGTATTGGTCGCGCAAGTATACTTGCGCGACACATGGTGTACTTGAGCGATTTTCAATTAGAATTGAAATACTTGAGCGACTCTTGATAAAACCCTTTAGAATCCCCTTGAGGTTGTTCCAAAAAAGGGACGCGCAAGTTATATTGAAGGAATTAAGTCGGCGCGCAAGTGTTTGATAAGTTTCAACACTTAGGCCTTCCTTCTTCTCTTTAGATCTTCCGTTCTAGGTAATAAATTACCTTAGAAGTGTTTCAGAAGCTTTGAGAAGAGACTTGGGCGTCGGGAGCTTCAATCCGAGTTGCTGGAAAAATATCCTCTCGAATGGGGGGCCCACAGGGTCTATTTATAGGCAATAGAAGACCCAGGGCGGTTACCGGGCGGTTACTATTTAGGTCGCGCAAGTCACCTGCGCGACCAAGGTAGCCGCGCAAGTATACTTGCGCGGCAGTTGTATAACTTGCGCGGTGGATTTGCTGTTGATCTTTTGTTCATGCCTTTGTCGATTTTTCATGTTTTCTTCAAAGGATGAATCACTTTCACCTGAGATATTCCCTTTTCCGATCATTAGATTCTATGACGAAAGGAGTGTCAACAAAAGTCCCCCCTCAGAGTTGGATCCGGAGAGAAATGAGGATTTGACTCTGAGGAAATCGAATCCCTCCAAAGGAAAAGGGAGGGCGCGCAAGCCTTTCAGTGCTCAGAGGGCGGCACGCAAGTATGCGTCGCGCAGGCCTTAAGCGCTCTGGGTGTGGCGCGCAGGTAGGCTTCCTGGCCTATAAATACACGGCCTCATCTCCGTTACATGCATCTGGATTTCCGGATTTCTCGAGCTCTCGTCGTGCAAGTCTTCCTCGACGCGCAAGTCTCTTGTTTTCACTGTTTCCTCGCTGCCGCGCTACTCTCAAGGTAATAGGGCTTGCGCGGTAATACTTCCGCGACAAAAACTTGTGCGGCACATGTATTACTTGCGCGACATCTCCATACTTGCGCGCCTTAATGCCTTAGCCATTTTTTCGAATTCTTTCACAAATTTTATGAAAAAATAAACTCATTTAAGAGTTAAATTTATTCAACTCCTGTGCAGATTCAATGGCTCTTAGACCTGGATTAATTGATGAACTGGCTAGCAAGCGGATAGATGATATGATGGATATCATTGGCCCTGATTACTATACTGTCAAAGACAGTACTCTTCTAGATTTGGCTAAGTATCTGAAGAAATGTCATCGCGACTTTCCTCACTGCACTTATCTACCTTTGTATGGTCATGGTCATCTGCAAGAAGTCATTATTCCAGAAGTAAAGAATTATCTTCCATTTTCGTGGTTTCAGAATTATACCAATTTTTCTTCAGCAAATATCTCAGGCGGAGGAGTATTTCAAACTGCTGGAACAGTGGAGAAGGCTTATGTGATGCATCATAGCCCTTGCACACCAGATCTGAAAAAACATACACCTGAGCTTCAACCACATTGTCATCCTTCAATCTTAGGAAATGCTCAGATGGATCAATCCAAAGGCTGTAAGAAAAGTTGGGATTTCCGTCCTGGGGGAGGTGTGAAGCCAACTTGGATGTGGGTATACTGGGTGCGACAGACTTGCGCAGAGTTTATTGAGGATCTGAAGAGAGCTGCAATATATGAGGCTGTTTGGGTTGGGCAAACATATATTTACAGACATGATAACTTCGTGCTAGAGATACTCAGCCACTGGAGCCCAGCGACTAATTCTTTCCATTTGACTCATGGAGAAGTAGGTATCAGTTTGTGGGATGTCCAGAAGATTTCAGGAGCTCCAATATTGGGCGATATGTATGATGAATTCATTCCTCCCAAGGTGACTTGGAATGATCCAGAGAAGACTCCTGCTTTGGCTCGAGAATTATTTAAAATCTTTCACAGGCTCAAGAGTTCAGAGACCTCATTAACTCATTTTAGAAAAGATATTCATCCGGAAGAATGGATGAATGTGTTTCTTACTGAGAAGAAAGGGATAGAGCCAAAAGAAAAAGGATCCAAGAAAAAGAAATCCAAGGATACCCGGCCCAGACGTCCTACCACTTGTCCAAAACCTGAGAAGAGAGGAGCTCCTGGCACATTCTGGCCAACTCTAGAAGCAGGAGATTTTGAATAATGGGGATATGAAGTGAATCAAATAATTCCAAAGAAAACTCGTCTGGCGAGTTTCTTGGCAATGTGGATCAGTGTTTATCTCTTGCCGGTCAGGTATTCGAAGGGAGGCGTTCGGCCAGGGACCTTCGTCATTGCGGCTAAGTTGGCTGAGGGAAAAATGGTTGGGTTAGCTACCCCCATTTTAGCAAAGATTCACAGGAGTTTACTTCACGTCTTCCAGGGTAAATCTCCTTTAAGAATAGTGGTACCATTCCAGGTTTTGTGGGGATGGATCGCCACTCACATCAGGACTTACAATGTACAGAATGGATTAAAAATTCCTGGAAGCTCTTTCAGACCATCAGTGCAAGCATTCTCTGGAATTGCTCCATTAGATGTTAATGGTTATGACATGAAAGTAAGACTAAGCGTGTATAAGGAATTCAACTTCTTTCCTTATGGAAGTCCGCCATCCGGGCGGTTTGTTGATGATGGGAAAGCCCATTTGGATTTGAGGGCATACATGCTAGCTTGCAGGGATGGCGTGTTAGTAGCCAGGATTGATGGAGAAATCATATGCGAGGCCTATGCTCCATATAGATTTGCACGCCAATTCAAATGTTTGCAACAGATTGTTGTATCCCCTCCAGTACATGTCAGGTTAGAGAAACATCCGATGGTTGCTCGACAACTATGGTTGCTGACATCAAGAGAGAAGACTGGGGCAGTATTTGATCTACCAGTTGAAAAAGCGGCACATTATCTGACTACAGTTTATACCGAACACTGGACAGCATCATACCCTAAAGGGATATTGAATCACCCAGTATATCAAGTGGGAAAGAGGAAGAGGACTGTAGAGAAAGAAACTCTTCCTCATGAAGGTGACACTTCTCCACCTGAAATAGGTTCAACAGACTCCTCTTCTAGAACTGATTCATCGGATTATCACGATGGGGATGATGAGGCACAACCGGCAGCAAAGCGGTTTCGTGCTCGATATAATCCTCCGGCTAGAGTTAAAAGACCCACTCCATCAGCTCCTAGTGAGTTATTTGATTGTAATAACTTCAATCACTGCTACTTTATAAAGTAATAAGCCTTACTTTCTTATTCTCTATCTGTAGTTGCAGGAGTCGGGAAGAAATTAAAATCAAAAATTGTAGGACCTTCCTCGCAGCCTTTATATCTAAGACCAGAGGCTGTTCAGCTATGGCAGAGCTTATACTGTGATACTGAGACCGCCTGGCTGGATTTGTGTGAGGGCCTACAACTTCCTGGGATAGGATATCTTCTAGCTTCTAAAGACCTTCAATACGGAGATAACCCCAATGAAGTGCGTGCTTACATCAGAGAGCTGGAAATGCTCATATATGTCACTGATAATTCGGTTCCTATCACCAGGCGAGTGAAGGAAATGATTGATCGTGGCACCACTGAGGGGGCTGGTGGTTCTGGAGATGAGGAATGGCAAGAGTACGTGGCTCCTGAAGATGTAAGTTTTCTTTCCTTATTTTCTTTGCAACTTGATTTTAGTTGAAGCTTTGTTACTTAAGGAAGTTATTTTCTTCATCTTTCAGCTTGCAAAGAAAGGAACCGGGGTTCCTTTGCCACAATATATCCCTGGTGGTACTGCTGTAGGGGCTGCTGCTGATTCTCCTCGCGAACCAGGCGAGATATCTCCAGGCCAGCAGGCCATGAATGAGGCACTAGACATAGCCTTCCATTCGCCAATCCAAGTGCCAATAAGGGAGACTACTGATACTCCGAAAAAACAAAAGAAGCCAAGGAAACAAAGGAGGAAATCCATAGCTAAACGTTTCATTAGTAGTGGTAAGTCCTTCGAACAATCATGAGTTTATACCCATAATCATATGGTTACTCATATTTCTGAGGATTGCATGGGCTTCTTCAATTTCCCCCTTGAGGGAAGGGGTTGATCCTTCTTCAAAGGTCGTGGAAGGTGTTGTAGAACAATAACAGACCCAGGCTGAGATGGTTGCTCCTGGAGATGAGCTACCATCCATTCCCAGTATCCCTCTTATTACTGAAGATGTTGTCCAGGGTCAGGGGTTGCAGGACATAAGTCGGCAAGAAGACGTAGCAAATGTTCCCACTGGTGAGACTAACCAAGATTCTGAAGTATCATTGGATGAAATGATGAATCAAGGAATGACTTTTGAAGAATTTTATGATCATGCTAAGTTGTCATGTGATTTAGAAGACCTTGGGCATGAGTACTACCCTTCGCCCAAAATATTTTTTTAAAAAAAATATACTTCTAACCATGATGGAAAATAATATGCAGTTTCTTCCGTAGAAGCCGCTGAACTGCCAATGCCCGAAGAGGGTGTGGACACTGAAGTCAACCCTATCATTGCAGAAACATTAGCTCAAGTAGAGATAAATCTAATAAACTCTCCTGAGACCCATCTTGAAAATCCTGTTGAAACTGGGAAAGATAAGGAGAAGTCTTCTCAGGTTGCTGAACCACCATTGGGTAACGGATAACAATATTTGTGATTGTACTTTATTCGCAAGACAATCCATTCTTTTGTTATCCTTTGAAGCTGACTAAACCTTTCAATTAATCATGCAGGACCATCAACTGCAATGACTAGACCCGAAGATGAGGCCTTAGCCTCTGCCCCAACGGGAATTGAAAGTGAAGAAGCACAAGTCAGGGGGGAAAGGGCAGGACAAGGCACCTCCCTAAGTGCGCTAATTCCAGATTACATACCCCCTTCTGACGATGATATTGAATCAGATCCAGATATGCTTAAAACATTCAGTTTTTCACGACGTAAGGCATGGAATAACATATGGAACATCATATCGGGGGTGCCTTTAGAAGAGCTACCATCAAAAATTTCCCGATTGTCATCCCAATTTGTTATAATGGGACATGGTGGTTTTGGGTATGAAAAGATCCATGCTGCGGTGAAACAGATCATTTTCAAGAGGGAGCAAGTGCAGACAAGTCGCGAATATTTGACCAGAGTGAAATTGTCAGTCAACATAGGCGAATTTGAGGCTGCGATATCCTAGGCTGAAGCTGATTATGCTGTCAAGATGAAGGATCTGAAGCATAAAATCAAAGAAAAGGTCGTCCAGCAGGTACAACTCCAGAAACAGTTAGATACTGTTACCGGGGAACTTGATCAGCTTAATAAATCATTGGATGAAACTCATATGAATGGCATGAAAGCAATTGCAGATTCTAAGAAGGCACTTCAGCAAGCCGAAAAGAGTGATGCTGGTCAAGTGCATGAGCTTCAAGTAACTGTTGATAAGGCTCAGGATGCTATACATCAAATGAAGACTTATGTTGACAATCTTCTGTAATTCTTGAAAAAGAGAAGAGACTCCAGTCTATGGATGTCTTTCTATCTCTTGTGTATCAATGAAAAACACTTTTGTCTTCAATCATTTGTACCTGCATTCTTTCATTACCTGCTTCAATTTTACTTAAGCCAATGGGCTTAGTAATCATAGTTTGATTTTTTACTAGGATTATAACAAATAACCCTACAAACTTTGAATCTTTTAACTGCTCAATATTACCTAAATCATACAAAATAACGTATATTTAGTGAGCTGGAACTTGACTTTTATTCAGAGTTCCTTTGTCATTTGTGTGGGCAGTTTAAAGTCATGCACGCCGGACATAAAGGGGCTAATGTTTAAGGTCGAAATAGCTTTGACCGAAAATGGATTAAAAATGGATTCAATTCCTTGACAGTTTATATGAAAACATATTACCATACTCAAGTATGAGAGAAAAAATGTAAACTATGGCTTAAGAATATTTGAATCTGAGGAATGATATGAAAAATAGCTAAAAGGCATTAGAAAAAGTAGTTGCCAAGAATGAAGTTACTATTATTTAACAAAACCCGTTAGGGGGTTGAAATATGCAGGGTCACCTATGGGAATTGGATTCATAGTCAAATAAAATAGCATCTTTTGGCTGACAAGTCTGTTATGTGGACTGTTTATGCAAGGCCACCTATGGGCACGTGCTGCATAGTCAGGCAAAAGAACTCCCAGAAATTTACTTTCCTTGTGCTAAAAGCCAGTGAAAGTTTATGGAGATTCAAATTTTCTAAAGCATAGAGTTTGTTGTATGGAAAGAGGTACTTGAATATGGAGAAGATATTTCCAAATAAGAATATCGAAGAACTGGATGAATATCACTCCTACGAAGGTCTGTCCCAGACATAGGGAAGAAAAATAAACCATAGACTTGAATACCTTCAGATCATGAAAAAGGATATGGGACAAATATGTTAAGGATGGCTATATTTTTTTTCGCGGATCCCTACATATTGTTTTTTAAGACAAATAAGGACAAAAGAGGCATTCTTCCCAAGAATGAAGTTACTATTATTTAACAAAACCCGTTAGGGGGTTGAAATATGCAGGGCCACCTATGGGCATTGGCTGCATGGTCAAATGAATAGAATCTTTTGGCTGACAAGTCTGTTATGTGGACTGTTTATGCAAGGAAACCTATGGGCACGTGCTGCATAGTTAGGCAAAAGAATTCTCAGAAGTTTGACATTTTTGTGACTAGAAGGCATGAAAAGGGTTATGAAGATCCGAAAATATTTAAGGTTAGGATTATAATACATAAAGATGGGTATTGTCCAATGTATATAGAGATACATGGGTCAATGAAAACCATAATCATGTTGTGGATGGGTCCTGAATTGAAACTTGGACTTCACTACGTATCTCATAAGAATGAGAATCAAGCCATACGTAGTTCTTGAAATTCAGTTTAACGTCGTGCAGGACGAAAGTATGAGTGATCTTAGTTTAGGGTCATAGAATTCGGACCATAATAATGAAAACACAGTGTGTGTTTTCATGAGGACTTTTCAGCCAAGGGACTGAAAGTGAAATTTGGGGTTAGGCCCAAAAGACTTGGGACTGGATTCGAGGGACACTCGAATGTTACTACGTATCCCATAAGGATGGGAATCAAGTCCACGTAGTTCTAGAACTACCCTTTGTACAAATTTGGTTCGTACATGTGAAGGGTGAAAGGGGACTTTAGTGCAATGATGGTTTAACCTGAGATAAAAAGTTTAGGCATTACCATGTATGCACACAGTCTTTTGAAATGAAACATGATTAAAAAAAATCAATGTCAATAATGGTTCCTTCTCAAATGAGGAAATCAAAAAAAATTGTAGTTTATTGTCGTACCATACAAAAGTGTTGTATAGTTTAACGTCATATAACAAGGACGAAAGTGAATCAATGTAAATATATGGATTCCATGGGTGGTTTCACAAATCAACATCATATGAGGTTGTGGTGAACTGATGTGAAGAGATTGTTTTTTGGGCTTGAACCCTGGGAGGTTACCTACATACCCATCCTGGAGGGAAAGGATCAAAGTCCGTGTAGTTCAATTAAAGAATGAATCAATGATCAAGTTTTTCTTGTGGACAATGATCTAATAAAAAATATTGTTAGGACTTATACATGGTTAGTGGCCCAAAGGGAGTGTTATGGTTGATGTTCGCTCTAAGCTCACGTGAGTCATACTCGGTGTGAGAAACAAGAGGTAATAACAACCTTAACGATGTACAGTTTAATGTCATGTAGGACATAAAAAGGGGACTATGCAGTTTAAAGTCTTGCAGTTAGGACTATTGGTGCTGCACAGTTTAGTGTCATGTAGCAGGGACAAAATACAGTTTAATGTCATGTAGGACATATCAAGGATTTTCTGTACAGTTTAGCGTCATGTAGTTAGGACGATGGGGATAAAATAGTTTAACGTCATATTGGATGAAAGGGGGACTGTGCAGTTTAATGTCATACTGGACTTTTGAGATTATATAGTTTAACGTCTTTCCGGATGTGAGGGACTTTTATACAGTTTAGCATCATGTAATTTAGGACGTCACAGTTTAACATCTTGCTGGACATAAGGGATTTTCAAATAGTTTATGGTCATATACATGGACCAGGGATGATGCAGTTTAAGGTCATGCTGGACGGTTTAGGGAACTTTTTCACCGTTTAATGTCGTGTGGGACGAAGCTGCAGTTTAAATTCATACTGGACAATTTCTGTATATTTTTACGTCATATAGCAAGGACGAACTGGTGCTGTATAGTTTAAAGTCATGTAGCTAGGACTAAGGTGAACCAATATGAGGATATCAGTTCTGGGGACTTTTTACAGTTTAACGTCATGCTGGACGATGAAAGTGCCACACAGTTTAATGTCATGTTGCTAGGACACAATATAGTTTAATGTCATCTCGGACATTGATGGTGACACAGTTTAACGTCATGTTGGACGAAGTTGCAGTTTAAGGTCATACTGGACCATTGCTGTATGAACCAATTGTAAGAGTCTTGGTTCTGGGAACAATATTTTGTGTTTATACAAAATACTTCTTCAGAAATCTGGCATTAGTTGGAGTCGTGATGTGTTCTCCATCCATTGAGATCAGAGAATACGCTCCATTGGAGTAGACCTTATGTATTGAATAAGGTCCTTCCCATTTTGGTTCAAGTTTGGGAGGCTTCTTTCCTGGTATCATTGGTGCTCTGAGAACCAATACCAATTCTCCATGAATGAATGAACGAAGACGAACTTTTTTGTTAAAAGCTCGTGCTATCCGATTCTGATAGATTTCCAAGTGGTGCAAAGTGCACAATCTTTTCTCATCTAACTGTTCCAATTCATTCAACCGCTTTTGGGATTGCTCATCTGTTGATAACTGATCACAAATGGCTATTCTGAGTGAGGGAAATTGAACTTCAATTGGCAAGACTGCTTCTGTTCCATATACCAATGAATATGGAGTAGACCGCGTTGCATTGCGAGTGGTAGTCCGATAAGCCCATAAAGCATGAAAGAGTTTATCAGGCCATGACCTCTTATCTTTATCCACCATCTTTTGCAGTATGTTTGAAAGAGTCTTGTTGAAGGCCTCTATCTGGCCATTAGCCGCTACATGATATCGAGATGAATGGTTGGACTTAATGTTGTATTCTTGATACAATTTCTTTACCTCAGAAGAACAGAAGTTGGTGTCGTTGTCCGTCAATATGATATGAGGGACACCAAATCTAGTAATGATGTTAGACTTGATGAAGCTAACAATGCATTTAGAACTGACTTCTTTGAGAGGTACTGCCTCTGGCCATTTGGAAAAGAAATCAGTAGCAGTAAGAATGTACTTAAACTGCATGGCCGTAGCTGAAGGGTAAGGTCCCACCACATCCATTCCCCATGTGGAAAATGGCCATGAGTATTTAGATGTATGAAGCAACTCTGGAGGTTGATGAATGAAGTTGGCATATACTTGGCATGAATGACACTTCTTTGTGAAATTAACACAATCTTGTATCATTGAAGGCCAGAAGTATCCAAGTCTTCGAATTTGATCAGACAGACTATGTCCAGACTGGTGGGCACCACAGACTCCTGCATGCACTTCTTTTATGACAGCCATTGTCTCTTCACCATCAATACATCTGAAGAGAACTCCATCAAAACCATGTTTGTATAGAATTTTCTTGAGGTGGTTTGGACCATCATAAAGAGTAAAATTGACCACACGTCGCCGAATTTGTTCTTTCTCGGCTCTATCAGGTGGAAGTGTTCCATTTTGAATGTATTCCTTGATAGGTGACATACATCCTGTAGTATGACCATACGGTTCAGGAATGGGTCTAATTTCATTAATTTCCTCTGTTCTGAATTGAACATAAGGTGAAATTGCACGACGGTGGGAAATACATATGGTTGTCTCGTCCCGATTTGGATCTGCTAAACTTGTGGCTATATTAGCCAGTGCATCAGCTTGAGCATTTTGTGATCTTGGGACATAAGAAAATGTCAGTTCTGAAGGGAATTCCGACATTAATTCTATGACGTAATCATACAAAGGGATTAATTCTTCTTTTCTGATGGCATAATCCCCATTGACTTGTTTGATTACCAGGCCTGAATCACCTTTCACCTTTAAGTGATTCACTTGTGCTTGAAGCTCTAACTCCAAGCCTGTAATGAGAGCTTGGTATTCAGCTTCATTATTGGTACCACCTTCCCACAACAAAAAGGAATAAGGTAACACTGCCTTATCTGGAGAAATGAGCACAATTCCTAAAACAACTTTGTTGAATTTAGGATATTCCATTTTCTTCCCTGTTGGACTTCTAGAAGCACCATCAAAATACATTTCCCATGTTTGAGGACTCTCTTGAATAGAGAAAACTTCCTCATCAGGGAGTTCGATATATGAATACGTGTCTTCCACTGAAGGATGTTCAGCCAGGAAATCAGCCAGAGCTTGGCCCTTAATTGCATTTTGAGACACATACTGGATGTCGAACTGCTGTAGAATAACCACCCATCTTGCCAGGCGTGCTGTAAGCATTGGACGAATAAGGATGAATTTTAGCGGATTATTGCGAGATACCAATTGGACCTCGTGATGTTGCAGGTAGTGTCTCAGTTTCTGAACTGCAAAGATTAATGCTAGGCAGCACTTTTCAATACTCGAATACCGGGTTTCTGCTTCAAGCATAGTTCTACTGAGATAGTAGAGAGTATTTTCATTCCCAGCATCATTCTTTTGAGCGAGAAAGGCACCCAATGATCGCTCTAAAGCTGTCACATAGAGGATAAAAGGCCTACCCTCAACAGGTGGCATGAGTACTGGTGGACTTAAGAGGTATTTCTTGAGAACATCAAATGCTTCTTGACATTCTTCAGTCCACTGGTAAGTGACTCCTTTCTTCAATAATTTGGTAAAGGGTAAACTTTTGCCTGCCAAATTCGCGATGAAATGCCGAATATAGGCTAAGTGTCCTTGAAGTCCTCTTAATTATTTCAAATTCTGAGGAGGTGACATACCAAGGATTGATTTGGTCTTCTCAGGATCGACTTCAATACCACGATGGCGTACAACAAAGCCGAGGAATTTTCCTGAGGTTACCCGAAAAGCACATTTTAAGGGGTTCATCTTCAAATTATGTTGTCGAAGCTTGTGGAATACGACTTCCAAATCAGCCAAGTGATCAAAACGTTGTTTGGATTTAACCACCAGATCATTTACATAGCATTCAACAAATTTCCCTAGAAAAGGTTTGATGATATGATGCATGGCGCGTTGATATGTTGCACCTGCATTATTTAAACCAAAGGGCATCACCCGGTAACAAAACACACCTTGAGGAGCTCTGAAGGATGTATATTCCTCATCTTCTGGGGCCATTCGGATCTGATTATATCCAGAATATCCATCCATGAAAGAAAGTACTTCATAGCCAGCCGTCGCATCAATTAAGAGTTCTGTAATCGGAACTGGGAAATCATCTTTAGGACAATACCGATTAAGATCTCTGAAATCGATGCAAACCCTAATTTCTCTGTTCTTCTTCTTTACAGGGACAATATTATCCAACCACTTGGGATATTGAACTTCTCTGACGAAGTTAGCTTTGATAAGTTTATCCACATCAGCCTCGATTTTGGCAGCATAGGTTGGGTGTGTTCTTCTCGCAGCTTGCTTGAATCCTCGATGTTCTTTTGGCAAACCCAAATGATGGGTGGAAACATCAGGATCAAGGCCAGGAATCTCTGTATAATTCCAAGAAAAAATATCTTTATTTTGCTTTAAAAAAGAAATATACATCTCTTTATCTTCAAGGGTCATGGCCGCACTAATTAAAGTGGGGCGTGGATCTTTCTCTGTACCCAGATTTACTTCTCTGAGTTCATCCACAGTGGTAGAGATACCCTCTTCAAATGCTGGAGGAGCATCTCTGAGATCTTCCTCTTCCTCTTCATCATGTGTTATTTCTTCCGTTTCTACTTGCAAAGTAGATGAAAAAACGAAATTCTCATGATCATAAGAAATGTCAAAATTTTCACATTTTGAAGAAGAAGCTTCCATTTCCAACCCTATTGATGATAAAGGGTCTTCTTTGGGAAATAAAGAGGAGATGATGGATTGAGAATCGACATCAATATTCACCTCTGGTGTTGCTATAACTTCTTCTGGCCTGATTAGCGAAGTATAGACTTGTTGGATTTCAGCAGATGAAATGAAAACGTCACCACTTATGCTTTCATCACTGCTTGGTAAGTTACCAATTTCTCCCATGTTGTCAGGCTCGATTGCCGTAATTGACATTATGGATCTTTCCATAAGAGTATTTTGATTTGGGCATATTTTGTCAATTTGACTGATAGGTAACACATAATCTGTACTCACATGTGAAAATTGATTTATTGGAATTTTTTCCAAACCATACGGAGCATTAACTTTGGTAATTTCCTTCATTGTAGATTTTTCTCTTCCCTTCATGTGATAAAATTCTGCCTCAATGTATTGAGACTCACATGTCTTGAATGGGGCCTTATCACCATACAATGTTCCAACTTGACCATCGAAACAGTATTTGAGACATTGATGGTATGATGACGGAATAGCTGCATGCTGATGTAGCCAGGGTCTTCCAAGCAAGATATTTAAAGCTGAGTCTTGATCAACAATCATGAAATCCGAATTGGAAACAAGATCTCCAAACAGAGTTCTGAGCATAACTTCTCCCAGTGGTTCTTGTTCATTTTTATCATATCCTTACAACATCATGGTAGAAGGAGATAAATCAGATTCCGTGAGGCCCAATCGACGAAGTGTGCGAATGGGCATGAGGTTGACTCCTGAACCATTGTCAATGAAAGCTCTTCGAACATCTATACCATTGACTTTTCCAGATAAGTACAAAGGTTTTATGTGCCCATGCACAACATCATCTTCATCTTTATCAGTAAAAGATATCACTGCATGGCATTCCGCAGGATTATTCTCTATGTGATTGATTTCAGCTGCAGCAATTTCAGTTTCAAACTCCCGAGGACTTGACAAAGCTTCGATGAGTGCTTCCCGAATATCTCTTGACAGATTTAAAGCATCCAAAATCGATAACTTGGCTGGTACATGGGCCAAGTGTTTCAATATATCATACTTTTGATCTAGAGGTCTGCGTTTCCCAATAGGAATATGCGGTTTAGCAGGTACTTTGGAAGCAGATGCTTTGGAAGCTGATGCATCTTGTATTGAAGTTGGCAACATCCTTGGTTTTGGAAAATTAGACTGATTAGATCCATTTACTTGCTGAGATAAAGAAGATGGAACTTTTAATCGGTCTTCTAAAATAACTGTGCCGAAACTGAGTTGGCCATTGGCAGAAGAACTTTCTTGTTCTTTTTGAGCTCGCTGAAGGGCTCTACCACGAGTTTCTGCTGCATATAAAGTGCTAGCAGGGGTAGAATTAGAGTAGTGGCTTCGGAAAGATCCACGTCTTCCCCTATATCCTGAACCTCTAGAACTTCCTCGGGTTCCCTTATTTGATACAGGGAATTCAGGCTCATCAAGACTGCAATATGAATCTGTTAATTGAATCATATTAACAGAACCAAAGATTAACTCTTCGTCTGATAAAGACTCTGCCAGGTTAGTCTGTTTAGGCTGTGCCGTTTGGTGGGACGGTGCCCGTTGCTTTGAAGTAGATGGCATGAAATCTGCCAGAGTCAAAGACAATTTAGGCTTTGATGCATACTCATCTTCTCCTGATTCCTCTTTCTTCTTTGAATTGCGCTGCCCTTTTGAGGATTTGTCTTTTGATGGAGGCTTTACTGCAGCTTTTGTAAGAGACACAATTGGCTTCTTCAATTGTGTTCGCAAAATGGAATGGGTCCGATTGATTGTCTTTCTGACCATCCAATCATCATATTTTTTTGCAGTTTTGCTTTTGACTTCCTGCCACTCGCCTCCTTCCTCTGGATCTGTAGCGGTAATACATGCTACATGAGCTGAAGAACCCTTCAATTTGACTTGTCCCAAGTCGACCATCTTTTCCAGGAGGTCTTTAAAGACAAAACACTCGTGGATGGGATGCCCCAACATTTGATGAAAGGGACAATAATTGGGACGGTCTTCATCTCCTTCCTTGTTTGGCCTCTTCGGCACTGGTAATTGAACCAAATTATTTTCCAGAGCTGAAATGAAGTAACCAGGAACTTTCTCACTTCGGAAAGAGTATGTTTTACTCTTCATATCCTCAAATTGTTTTCGTCGTTGATCTTTTTGATCATTTGGACGAAACAGCCTTTGTTGTTGGCGTTTAGAAGGTGGAGCCCTTTGAGAAGATGAAGGTTTTGAAGTAGAAATATGTACAGGTGCCTGTTTAAGCATAACTGTAGCAGTTTCTGATTTATCCATTCTTCTTCCTGGAGCTGATGGAATTACACGAGATTTAACCTTAGCCAGTATAAGGGAATCTTCAATCTGTTGAGCGATTGAAGTAAGGTCTCGAAACCCTCCTGTGTATTTCACAGGGATCAATGGCGTGCGTAATTCATCACGCAAATTTGCCACACAGATTGACAACAATTCCTCCTGAGGGAGTGATAAACTCAAAGAATACGTTAATCCCTTCCAACGAGCAATGAAATCAGAGACTCTTTCATTCTCCCTTTGCTTGTAGTTTGTAAGATCGAAAACTGTCGTTTTTGGCAAAGTTGAGCTAAAATGAAGAAGGAATTTTTGACGAAGATCCTCCCATCCGATGACTGACCGGGATTTCAAGCTTGTATACCAGACAAAAGCTGGTCCTTGCAAGGTTCGCACGAAGAATCTGAGTTTCACTGCTTCTTGCTGCTCTGGAGTTCCCATCATAGGATCACAACAAGACACGTAATGCGTCAAATGTTGTTCAGGGTCGCCTGATCCATTGAATGTAGGGAAAATAGGGTTTCCAAAACTGGATGGAGGAGAAATTGAATCTACCCATTCAGGGTAAACTTTCTTTTCAGGTTGAACTTGCACTCGTTTCCCTTCCATAGTTTCTAACCGAGCTGTTAATGACTCAATAGTAGTTATTAACTTTTTAGAAACGTCAGGTTGAACTTGGTTTTGGGTAGGTGCAATGAATGGAGCTTGGACAGACGTGGTGGTTGGTGCTGCAACTGATGGTAGTGCTGCCAACCGTTGTTGCGTTTGACCCGTAGGATTAGACCTCTGTGGGTGTACTGATAAAGGAGGATATTCTTGATCCATCTCAGTAGTTATAAAAAATTCCTTCGGCTGTCGGACTTCAGCATTCTTAAGAAGAAGACTACTCTGAAGTAGTTCTGCATTCAACCTTCTTAATTCTTTCATTTCTTCCTCCTGTTGTGCAAACCTTTGCTCTAATGAGAGCGATTGACCTCCTTCAGAGGAAGGGTGAGAAGTAACCTGATTTTTTCCTTTCCCCTTATTGGATCCTTTTCGGAGAGTGGGAAGTGGGTTACTTGAAGGAATACCCAAATTTTGGGTAAGCCTTTGATTACGTGTGCGCACACCTTCTTCATTTAGGTCTGTGTGCGCGACTTCTTGAGCAGGAACCTCTTCGTCTGATCCCTCTGATTGATCCTCATCTGGTGAATCAGCAGCAACGGCATTGATGACATTAATGGATGCATATTGCATGGAATCCTTTCTATCAGCATTTCTGTGATATTGTCTCCTTCTATGTCCATGATGAGACATGGCATTCCGTTGACTTGATCCCTCAGGAATTTCTTGGAGAACCGTCACTTGGAGAGAATCTCCTGACAGCTTGGCTCTTCGTTCCTCTTGAGGCTTATTCCCTAATCGAGAGAATACTGACTTTCTCTGAGGGAAGGATTGAAGATTTGAAAAAGACCCTAGTCCGGTGGACTGGGGATGTTCCTGCTGCTTCCGCTCAACTCCTCGAATCCCATTCGTTGACTCTGAGGGTTGGGTTAGAGAAGTCCCCAGTCTGGCAAGCTGGGGTGTCTCTTGACATGCTATGTCTGAGATCTTCTTAAAATCTCTCTTGATCTTGCGAATCTTAGTTCGGAAATTAGCTGGATGCATTAACCTGTATCCACTTTTATCACCTGGTTCAACAGACCGTTGGATGATTTCCGAAACTTCTGTCATTTGATGACGTGTTTGCTCCAGACGAGAGGCTTGTGCAATATTCTCTCCTGCTTGATGTAGGAGCAATTCAACAACCTTTTCTCTATATACTTGATTTTGAGAGGAACTAGTTGAAGCTTGTTCTTGAGCAAGCTTTTGATTATGTACAAATCCCATTGACTGTGGCCGGCCATGGGCAATAACATTGCATGAGACCATTTTCGGCGGGCTTTGCTGACCGGAAAGCACTGTGAAATGTAGTGCTCCGTGAACACCCCATCCTCTGATATGAACATCAGATGGAGCATTGGCAATTAACTGACGCAATCTTCTTAGTGCGCCAAGGCATGAATGTTTAAGGGTTCTCTGTTGCTTTTCAGCCTTCAGATACCGAGAGACTGATAGAGATGCCAAATCAATCTGGCATTGTAACCCTTCAATTATCTTAAGATGATTTTCATATTCATCGTAAGATAATACCTTCTTCTTTAATTGACAAAGAGTTTTCCATATGTTGAGACGAATATCATGGATTCCATCATCCGTCAACATCGTTGGAATGTCGTACTGGGAGTCAGCCAAAGGCCAAAACATGACTGATACTTCACCTTTTGCCAGTTTTTTCCTCATGATCAGCATTTCCTCTTTATCATTAAATGAAGATTCTTCTACCTGTTTGGACCAGAGTTGGTGTTTCCTTGTTGCTTCATCAGATTCAACAAGATTGGTAGAGAAATCACTATTCATGCTAGAAGATGAATGACCCAGGGATGGTTCGGAGAATAACCTGAACCCTAGGCTATCTTCTGATGGAGAAAGAGTTTCACCTGCCGATAGTAAAGCATCAGACATGACTGGTTTTACGTTTGCAAGTGCCTCGAGATAGGAGGGCTTTCTCGTCACTACATTGCCTTCTGAAGAATTTTCGAGACAACGTGAATCACTACTGCGGAGAGGACTTTCGCAGCGAAGTTCATCACCATGAGGAGGACCGTCATGATGGGTTACAGCAAAAGATGAAATCTCTTGCTCCTTGGCCTTCTGACCACACAGAGGGTTCCTGTGGCTCTCATCTGAAGAAGAAACTTCAAGATTGACCGAATTTTCATGAAGCAAGTCTTCATGAGGAAGTGTCTGTTGAAGACCTTCAGAATTAATGTTCCAGTTATTGGGAACTGAGGGAGTAGAATCTTGAATTCCAACAGATAAATGTCTGAGGGCTTCAAGAACTCCAGCAACGCGCAAGGCCTTGTTGCAGATTGGCCTTTGATCTCCTGACTGTGCTGGGAGAATCTTTTTCTTAGATGCCTTCTTACTCACTTTAGAAACCATTTGATGACGAAGGTGATTTCTCTGAGCATGTGTATGTGCCTGATCAGGAAAGATGGTCAGGTTAGGCTGACGATCTCCACTCAAATCAGGTGTATGTGCCTGACTTGGTTGTCCGTATGATATGGGGGAGTATGCCCCATAACCCTCTTGGACTGGAACAGATGTGTGTGTCTGTTCCGGAGTGAATCGTTGATGTGTCACTCCATTGCTAGGGATAGATTTATGTGTCTGTCCCTGAGATGATGCTGAAGCTGTTATGATATCCTGGCAAGCATCCAGAATATGAGCAGGAATTTGCTTCTGCTCTTTCACCATTGACAAAATATGTTTGGTGACTTCAGCCGCCGGAACGGGGATATACGTCCATTCCGGGCTTGGAGTAGGTGTATGTGCCTGCTCCTTTCCTCCTTTTCCTATCAGTGAATCCTGACGGTACTCATGTGTGGAGGCAGAGAGTTGAGTCTGCCCCCTGTTTGTCGTCGGGACTTTCCGACTGACTTCTCCGGGTGCTACCAAGCGAGACTGTTGGTAGGCCTGATTAGTATTAGCAGGTGTATGTGCCTGCTGATTACACTTCTCCAAACGCGGTTGACGAGATCCATCATATGTAGTCAGACGAGCCTGCTGACTAACTGTAGATGTATAAGCAGGTGTATGTTCCTGCCAATGGTACTCCGCCGGAATTGCCTGGCGGGATCGGCTTGATGCTGCCAGACGAGTCTACTGGACAGCTGAATTAAAACGGGCAGGTGTGTATGTCTGCTCGTTGTTTGCCACCAAGTTAGGTTGGTGGACTTCTCCGGAGATGGCAGGGATGACAACCTGCCTATTGTTAACCGTATTCCGTCTCTGGCGGTTCATCTTGCCTGCTCGGGTTCGAGGAACCTGAGCTGAATTCCTGGAGTCGATACCCTCATCATGTTGAGGGCGCACTACCGCACGAGTCTGGCGGCGATTGTTGATGGGAGCCCTTGAGAAGGACTCCTGTCTTTTTGAATTAAGGTCCTGTGGGACCTGCTCATTCACTTCCTCAGAGTAAGGGAGTGAATGGAAATTGCGTTCCGGGGATAACGACCCGAAACGGTTGGAGACGGTAGTCAGCACCGCCTGCTTCTTGATTGCTGGCCGCCGTTGTCCGGACGACCAAGTAGAGTTGTTAACTTGGAGGGCTTGACGAGCGGCCTCCAGAGATGGGATAGTACCGTTGCGACGGTACTCCTTAACCAGTGCATTAGAAACACAGCGTTGAAGACGCTGAGTTGGTGATGTCATCCTCAGAGCGGATGACGTTCCATCAGGAGTAGCAGCATTGGTTTTCACAGCAGTGGACCTCACAGTAGAGGTGTTCACAGCAGCAGTATTCACAGGGGTGAATTTAAGGAAAGCCATTTTTTTTGCAGAAGATCTTGAGAAAAGAGTGCCTGTTCCATGTAACAGACATAATCAAGATGAATCCAGCCACTACATCTTTTGGATGAGCACATGTAAATGATTTCTTTGTTGGCCCAAGGGGATTTAACAAATAAGAAGAACATCACTTTCAATTGGTTAAGGATTCACGTCGGGTTCACCATTTTTGTTTCGCGCGGATTCCGGGGATGACCTCCTGGACGGGAGATTCAAATGTTCCGATCGGTTTCTAACGGGTTTTTTCGTAGAACCGAAAACATCCAATGATTCCACATCCGTTTGGACCTACTTTCCAAAGGCAGACGCTCATTAGCTTGTGGACTAATGAGGCTTAGGAATTTGCATTAGTCGAGAGGATGGGAGGTCGGACTCATCACACCTTTTTGAGGGGAATTATTGTCTACTCCGGGACTCTATTTATATATTTAAGTTATGTTCGTGAATCCTTATTACATTACCAAGTATAAAATGTGCTTTCCTTTAGTTTTAACAATCAATGATTAAATATGCAAGAAATTTAGAGAATCTTTTATATGTATTCGAGGTTCTTCATCAATAGAGAATCATCTATATCTGTTTAGAGATTCTTGGTCAATGGTATCCTTCAAAACATTTATATAAAAGTCTCTTGGTCATTATGATGACCAGGTTGGTTTTAAAGCCACTCAGTGGGGCACTTGAAGTTTATCGTCATTCAGAAGGACATAGATTATTTCAAAGTTGGGATCGAACCCATAAATGGGCTACCTACGTATCCTTTGTTTTGGAAAAGGAATCAGAACCCACGTAGTTCGAGTAATGGAGTATGACGTTTATGATTGATGGCTCAAAAAATGAATGTCATAATTACTTTTACACTCTAAGCTCACGTGAGTCATGCTCGATGTGAGAAACAAGAGGTATTAGTAAAATTTAGACAATTGTGCCATGAAAGATGCAATCATAAGAATTTGTTTGTGGCTTATGTATGGATGACTGCCCAGATAGATGAATGTTTAGGATTTACTTTTAGGGAGAAAATCCATGAACAGGGTCCATAAAGTTATATGTGCTTCATGGAGATTTGAATAATCTAATCTTGTGGCTTACTCCTAAGGAGGATGCCCAAGTTAGGAGGGGACTTATGATTGAGTTTTATTCCTGAAAAGGAAACCCAAATCAAAGGTAAATTATGACTGGTTAAGATAAATTTAAGGGGACTTGGGGATTATTCCTGAAAAGGAGACCCAAGGTTATGACTGAGTCTTATTCCTGAAAAGGAGACCCAGGTTAAGGGACTTGGGGCTTACTCCTGAAAAGGAAGCCCAAGGTTATGACTGAGTCTTATTCCTAAAAAGGAGACCCAGGTCAGCAATTAAGGTTTGGGGCTTACTCCTGAGGAGGATGCCCATATTTGAGGTTGGGGCTTACTCTTGAGGAAGATTCCCAACATTAAAGGACTTGATTGGGGCTTACTCCTGAGGAGGATGCCCAAGATTAGGAACTTTAAGAATTTGGGGCTTACTCCTGAGGAAGATGCCCAGATTAAAGGTTTTATAACTGGGGATTATTCCTGAAAAGGAGTCCCAGGTTAAGATTCTCTCATTTTAAAGGATGAGGTTGAATGAATGAACTCTCCGTATTTTAGTGACATAAGGATATTTACATCACTAGACTTTGAGAGAGATTTCACAGAATTCCTTTCAGATAGGAAAGTCAAATCAAGAAATCATGCCATAAATGGCTTTGAAGAGTGTCTTGAAGACTGAATCTTGAAAAGGAAAGGTGAAATGGCTTAAGAGGGGTAAAATGGGCAAGATGGGCACCCAAAAAGATAGGGGCGCGCAAGTCTTGAAAGGCGCGCAAGTCCTGCAGCGGCGCGCAAGTCCTGCGGCGGCGCGCAAGTATTGGTCGCGCAAGTATACTTGCGCGACACATGGTGTACTTGCGCGATTTTCAATCAGAATTGAAATACTTGAGCGACTCTTGATAAATCCCTTTAGAATCCCCTTGAGGTTCTTCCAAAAAAGGGACGCGCAAGTTATATTGAAGGAATTAAGTCGGCGCGCAAGTGTTTGATAAGTTTCAACACTTAGGCCTTCCTTCTTCTCTTTAGATCTTCCGTTCTAGGTAAGAAATTACCTTAGAAGTGTTTCGGAAGCTTTGAGAAGAGACTTGGGCGTCGGGAGATTCAATCCGAGTTGCTGGAAAAAGATCCTCTCGAATGGGGGGCCCACAGGGTCTATTTATAGGCAATAGAAGACCCAGGGCGGTTACCGGGCGGTTACCATTTAGGTCGCGCAAGTCACCTGCGCGACCAAGGTAGCCGCGCAAGTATACTTGCGCGACAATGGTATAACTTGCGCGGTGGATTTTCTGTTGATCTTTTGTTCATGCCTTTGTCGATTTTTCATGTTTTCTTCAAAGGATGAATCACTTTCAGCTGAGATATTCCTTTTTCCGATCATTAGATTCTATGACGAAAGGAGCGTCAACAGTTACAAAAATATTTTCTATTTACATAATACCTGAGAAAAGTCATCTACAACCACCAAATAGGAAAAAATATTGTGATAGAAAAAATAACTATTCTATTCACCAATGAATATATATAAGGTCAAATATCAATAGTGCAGTAGTCCTATATTTAAAACAAATCCAGTTTTTAAATGAATTTTCATAAGATAAAACAATTTTCTAATTCATCATTTTATTTTCACCAAAAAACTCCAAATTGGCATAAAAATTAACTTGACAGGTAAAGGTGATAAATCATGAAAAAAATGAAAACAACCATGGATACACCATATGATAATCATAAGATAAGATATCTATGTAATAAACAATGTATGTTAAAACCATCAAATATTTACAATGTAGACCATCTGGACTACAACCTATGATAATATATGTTCATGATGATATGAAATACATAATATAGGAATAATGTTGATTTAATTAGTATAAAATATAGTGGAATTACATATTATAATGTGACAAAAATATCTACTAGCATTACACAGACTAATGTGATAAGTGTATTTCCCAACACACCCTCGGTTACAAAATGTGACATGTATTTCAAACCAATTTAAAAACCATGTTATATTTTAAAAAAAATCATTGAAAATAATATTTACGCCTCGGAATGTTGACACATTTTTAAACCAAAACTACTGAGTAGAAATTTCATCAATAACATATTGTGCCAAAAATCATTTTTATTGTAAATCCCATTTCAAAACATAGATTTATTCTAATAAAGACGGAATAATAAAAAATATTTTTTTTAAATAAATAATAGAATCCAAATTAAAATCAATTAAATTTTATTCATTATTATTTTTGATTTTAATATATACAACTTGTTAAAAAGGGACAAAAAATGACCACCTTCAAAAATGTAGATCAAGAAAGAGTTAATTGGTTTCCCATGCTCCAAGATCTATAAAAAACAACAGAAAATTTCTATCAACCCCATTATATATAGAATCTAAATCCTATTAATTTTCCAAATAGTCATGTAGATAATAAAACTTGATAGGATACATGAATAGAAAGAAAAATAGATTTTAAATTCAATATACCATGACGTTATGTATAAAGAACAACGTAATTCCACCAAAAATCCAACAGATGAAGACTCTAGATCACCAAGGATGATCTATGTCAAGAAAAATTTATACTGTGGGAGATTAGACATAAAAAGACAAGGGGATAATTTTAAAATAATATTTTTAATGGTTCGTTGGATTCACATGGTTTGAGTGCATATTTAGTCTTACCACTAATTAAATGTGAGTCCCCTATGTACCTATAAAGGAATGGGTGAACTCTTTCTTATTGATAGGTCTCGTAGTATTATATAAAAATGGTTCTCACCTTGAAAATAACCCAAGAACTTGAAAATGTTCCTTGGTGAGAAGAATATTTTATATAAATATTCTCAGAGCATGAAAAACACCCATGTAACCTCAAAAATTCTTAACTCATTGTTATATAATTGTTAGTACTAACTATTCGACAACCATGTTCCAAGCATACCTTCTCCAAAATTTGACATTTTCAACCTCCATTCCCTAAAATACTCTAGATTATATTATATGAAAAACAATATTAAATTAAAGAATGCCTATGATCAAGTGTGTGTTTCATATGTTTTTATCCATGTCACAAAATATTAATGATATTAAATTCAAGAATGTAACATATTGGACATTAACTTATACAAAAATATTATAATGGAAAAAATATAAGTAAAATAAATTCATGTTGAATTATTTTCTTAAAATGGAGGTACTTAGTTGAGTCCCACTTATCCAAAAGGATAGAGGCCTTTGTTAATGAAATTTTGAAGACTCATCCAAATGTTTTAATAATGTTATACTCATTTTACCCTTACATAGGTGACACATATTTAACAATGTTACAATTCATAGTGAACAATTATTATATAGACCAATTTACAACATTTATATATCTTTATTTTAATATGGGATCTATTTTTCAAGATTAAATTTATTAATGTGGTAGAAAGTAATTTGACATGATAACAAAACATCCAATAAAATAATGTTTTTATGAAAAAAAACATGTTTTTATTATATAAATGTTATTGTATAAAATAGAATCATAAAATTGTTTCTAATGAATATAATTGGTTTACACAAACTTTAACATGATAGTTTTTTTAAATGATTTTAAAACGTGGAACATTGTAAATTCATGAAACCAAGATATGTTTTTAATAAAAATCATTATATTTTAATATTCATTAAAAAATACAACATTTCATAAAATCATCAAAAATTAAACCATTAATAATATTGACATTAGAATTTCAAAAACGATAACCCTTTTTAATAATTTCTCTAAAATTTAACAAAATTGAATATATTATAACCTCATAAATAGAATTGAATTTTTTTTTTATAAAGATGATATTTTGAGTAATAAAATGTATTTACTAAAAAATGAGTCCTTTATTCCTAATAATTTATCAATAATTCTTTTAATTAGGTAATTTATATGTATTGGTATTGAGATTACAACTATTTATAATATCTAATTAAAATAATATGTTATATTAATCAATGTATGGTATCATTTAATGGTTTGTTTAATATTGGTGTTGTGTGTTGTATACACTATCTAACATAGAGTTATTTTAAAATATCAGGGTGTTAAATTATCCCCACACCCAAAATATATTATGTCCTTTAAATTTAACATATAGAAGGTAATAAATGGATTTATATTTGAATTTTTTTTGAAAACCCATATCATATAGAGGATTAAAAAAATTAAATTTTAATATAAATAAAGATAAATTTTATAGAAATATAGAATGACACATAATAGGGTTCTGAAGAGTATAAAAATAGATGGAAATGCGAATGTAGCCATTGAGGGAAATGAAATATATAAATAATGATGGGTTTTGACTGAGAAAATTGATAATAATGAAGTGAATTCTAACTATAAATACAACAACCACCAAACCATATATCAATGTGTTTTATAAAATAAAACTAAATTAATCATTAAATAATGTAATATGATTACGTTTTTTTCAATATAATTGTCCTAGAGATAAAGAATTATAGGACAATATATATTTACAATGTAAATAGACATACTTAGATAAATTTTTTAATTTCGTCCTTTAATCAATTTACACCATATTATTACTATTCACCAAGAAATGAAAATTAATGAATACTATTTCAAGCATTGTTCACTAAAATAATCATAAAACAGATCAGATAATCTAAAAAAGGATAAAAAGATATCCAATTTTCATTTAAAATTAATAAAACCCAAAATGGATAGAACAAAATGAATAAAGCTACATTTTAAGAAATAATACATTTTAATTAGTAATTCACATAATAAAACAAAATGTTCAAAATAAATCACTACCAAAATAAATTACTATATTTCCAAATTTAAATAAATAACCTTAATATTAATGAATATTTAAACTCAAATTTGACTACATACCTTCTATCTTATGTCCCCAATTATTTAATTACTTTCTTCTAAAATATTCATTCATGTTAAACCACATGTTAAACATAAGGATTAAATATACATCAACCTAAAAATACCATTAATAAATAACATAAATAACCATATAATATTATAATTTATTTACTTCCACTGAAATATCATGATCTAGTTTATAAAATAACCTAAAAGGTAACATTTATCTTAACCATAAATATCCTAAAAAAATAATTCATTGTCAATAAATCAATTTTCATCCATCAATATTATTTATATACCACTGCCAAATAGAACCTAATGAAAATAACATAAATTTATATATTAACCAAATGTATATTTAAAATTAAAAAGTGAATTCTTTCTATAACTAAGTGAAGTATTTATATTTACTCGATATTTTTTCACGTAAAACCATAAACAGGGTGTCGATGCCTTTGAACATGTGCTCAAAATTATACTTTTGAATCCATAATGGGTTACCTAACTCTCATGCTAACCCCCTATAAATTAATTAATGCTTCAAAGAATTAACACAATCCTTATTCCTCAAATAAAACCAAAAACTAATTCCATATTTCCAAAAAAAACACACCTTATCAAAGATGACCTAAATAAGTTTTTATCAAATCATTAACCAAATTCTTGGCCACCAATACTCTTCCATTTAATTAATCAATGTAAATAATCAATTTATCCAAATTTTACATTATCACCATACTATTAAATTAGTTTTCATGTTTATCTGTACCTTGAAACATATGTTTTCTACTCCTTAATGAAAATTTACTATGGAAGAATCAATAAATGAATAATTATTAATATATCCAAAATCGAAATGATATAACACTTTGAGAACATAATTTTCAAATATAAACACATAAACATATTAATCACTTTTCATTAATTAAATGCATTGCATAGGTCATTCCTTAGTCTAGATGTTAATCCCTAGATTAGGGAATTATATAAAATAATGTTCATATTCCCCATATAGGGTATATTAAACATTAAATGGTACCTTATGATGAAAACAATTTCCATTCATTTAATTTTTCATTTTTACTTATAAATTACATTCCTAATGGTGTTTATTTATACATAAAATAACTTTTCATTCGTTTGAGAAATTCCAATGAGTGATTATTCTGATATTTATGACATGTCAGAAGATAAATCTTATTTACTTTATGGTATTAATAAAACTCCCACTTTAAATTACTATGGGGTTTTGGAAACTCAACATTGTAAACGTTTTTAATTATATAATGGGATAGATGTTTCAGTACAATCACATAGTTTCACATTCTATTTTAAATTACATTTAGTTTCTCATTAGCTAAAACATTCATTTGACCATTACATTCCGTACTAATATAATTCCTCCATATTCTATACATTTTCTAAACCCATGTATAATTTTGTGAGAAACAATATCCATAGTGAGGAAAAAAGAAATATCATTTATAGGATGTCTACATCATAATGATTCTTTTAAACTAATAACGCCTTAGGTTTATCCAAGGACATTAGTCGTCATAATACATTCAAATCCTTTATAATGATTCATAATGAAAATTATATTTAACATATGAATAACCATTGAGAGTGTCAAACCATGTTCATAGTGATTTGGTGATGTTGAAATTGTTGTCAATTAGTTAAGAAGATGAAAATTCAATGTGTTTTAAATTTAATGATTGCATAACTGGTCTTTAGTTCCAAATTATTATTAAAATGGGTCTGCACAATGTTTATAACATTGATTTGAACAGATGAAGAAGATTCCATGAAAGACTGATTTATTTTTCACGAGAATGATTTTCATTTTGATTATGGTTTAATTTTGAATTTAATGGCCTATGTATGTAAGTTGTTATTTTTTGAAGGAGTTCATAATAAAATTGGGCCAAACAACATAGGAATCCATATCCAACTCGACCAATTGTATATGTGGGACCCATGAGGGTCGACCATTTCTGATTGAACAAGCCTAGGATAGCTAGGAGGAGGCATGATGTGTGGAGGTGCAAGCCCATAGTGGCACATTGTGTATTAGTGTGGTACCACCATGTGGAAGTGGAATGACGCCGATGGTGGGTGAAGATGTTTTCCTATAGAGAATCGGTACGGGGTGGTACCGGAGGAGGTAAAATGGAATTTTTGATGTTGTTTTCATGACGAGTATTATAAAGGAATAGAAAAAATCATCCTGAATCAATGTGTGATTCAGTTTTTAAGAACTGAAATCATCATATAAGTTGGATTCCTTTAGTGATATATCATGTCCATCTGATCATCCCAACAAAAATATAGCTATGCGATCAAATCAATATTTAATTATAGTTATTCGATCTATTAGTGATCACTCAGCGGAAATGGAATTAACCCTAGCATGTCTCTGATAAAAGTATTTTTTACAAAGTTTCTTCTTGAAAGATATTCATGCCAATGTTGTTTGATGCTCGATCCAAGTCATATGTGATTCTCGATTGTTCATGATGGTTCTATGTATATTTCCATCACCTATAAATACTAAGGTATAATCCCATGATATATCACTACTATGGTTTTTAGAGTTTAAATTTTTATTATGTGATCTTCTTTGGATCATATATGGTATAGTTCTACACTATCTTTGTATGTGCAAAGGTGAAGAATCATACCAGTAGTCGATATGAACTTTCACACTCATTGTACTTTGTGAAGAACAATGTTACGTAAAGCAATTAAAGAACTTTAAATATTAATGGATTGTGTGATGAACCAATATCTCGTTCCATAAATCTTAGTGAATCTTTTTATGAAGGATACATTCGGCATTTGTATTGTGTTAAGAACTTGGAACATGTTCTTGTTTGTCTGGCGCAAAGGGTTTGATAAAACAAAAACTACGCTTCTCTATATTAAATGAAGAAGGAAAAAATGATCACTAATATGCCATAAATTTGTATTTCTATATAAAAATATTTATAATCATATAGAAACTCATGAATAAGAACTTTCCTTCATAAAAATTTAATATACATTTGGGTTTGGGAATAACTGTTGTGCAATATAGAAGTTAGAACGAGGTGGTATTATCATGTAAGCAATACGGAAAAAGAATTTCTATGAATCTTTTGTAAGTTTCACCATTTTATAAATATAAGGATCTGTCTTATAAGCATTACATGCACATTATTTCTATAAAATATAGATTTTGAGATTTTTTTGTGAAATATAAATAGTAAACACTATGTGTGTGCATATTTGCATGAAATAAAAATTTACAAACACATGTGTTGAGGAGAAAAATCATGATACAATGTATTCATGAAGAATTTATTTACATGCAAGATTATTTAGGATGTGCACATTAAATTTATATATCTTAATTAGAGTGTAGTGTTTTGATGAATTGAATTTTTTTATGGAAGAAGCATTGAATAATATATTTAGAATTTCTATTACTCACACATGAAACATGAAATAAAGAGAAGAAACAATATATCTTTGATAAAAAATATATTTTTATTGATGTTGAATATTTGTAAAGTAATGTTTGTGACAAATAGATTTTTAAAATGGTTGTAACATAATTTTTTTCCTGTACATGAAAAGCTATATACTATATCTATGAATGTTAAAGATATTAAACTGAATGATAAAAATCAATGAATCAAGTATATGGATAAATTTTTATTAAAATAAAAATAGTTTCATGATACTGAGATTAATAATACAATGATTTATAGGGATGAAATCATGAAAATTATGATTATTAGAACATAGATCTCAACATAAATTGTTATGAATGATAATGGAAACATATAAATAAGAAAGAGATACATTCTATAATTTCCCATAATATTAAGAAATAAAATATTCTCATGGATTTGTCAGATTTGAGTTCAATTTTTAAAAATACCGAATCTATTGGTAATGAGACCTTGACATTATCCAATTATAAATTTACTCCAGGTGCATTGAATAAGGTAATAATTTTTTATGATAAATATATGTGTAATAATTCTATTTTTATTACTGGTTCATATTCTACATTTATATCATTGAAGAAATGTGTGAAGAAAAATAATTAGGAATCAAAAACATCTTCAACTATGGATGGGAAGAATTTTTAAACTTTTTGTTCCCCGAAGAATTAATAGAAGGTGAAATGTGCTTCCCAAAAATAGAAAAATGTTAAAGATAGTCATAATATGTTACAAAAGAATAACAGAAGATTTTTTAGCTACAGTTGGTGTATTTGGATGTTTTTGAATCAATACATTAATTATTAAAATAACATATAATTTAATTAAAATTATTGAATGCATACATTTTGGAGGGAAAATATGAAGATAAATGGAAAAATACATGACAGAATAAGAATTCATAGAAATATAATCAGTTTATCATGAACTAATATGATTAATTTAATAGTTTCAATGAATTTTGAAAAAGGAGTGGTCATTATTATGATGAGTGCTGGTATGCACCAATCATGCCCAAATCAGTTTTCTAAGTGAATAGAATACCACAAAAGAAAGTAATGATGGTAATACATGAAATTGTAGGATCAACCATTAGATTTGAATGGAAGAATAATGTTGTTAAATAAAAATACTCCCTAATATTTTTTGAAGAATGAAGTGAAGATTTTCTGACCAATGAAAATGTGTTTCTATTATGGTAAGAATGATCACATCATAGATCATGGTGAAATGGCCATAAAAATGTGTACTGATGAAATAAAAAGGAAATCAAAGAGAAACTCAATTCATAAGTAAAAAATATTACTGATATGGTGAATGAAGTTACTAATGTAGAATTTATAATTTTTCCTAGAATATGTCACACTATGAATTTTAAAGTTGTCTGTGATATGTGAAACATATTTTTATATTCATGTTAAAATTATATAACACTGTTATTTGGTCGAAAATAATTATTTATAGAAAATGGTAATTATTATTTTTTACTTCAAATGTTGGGAAAAATCATTATACACATAGAGTGATGACTTTGAAGGTTTTTAAAGACTCTTTGATTAGATGTCCATAATAGTTGGAACATGCAAGAAATATTGATCATGTTGAGAGAAATAAAACTATATTAATTGAAAAAATGAATAAGGGTTTTAAATTTATGAATATTGTTGGGTTCAGAAACAAATCCCATCCATGTATCTCTAACTAAGTTGCACTAAAAACCCACCATATTCCCATTTATATAGTGTTTTATTATCATACAAGGAATTTAATGTGAAAAATATATTCATGGGAGAAATGAATTTATTAAATATCTTAATATCATTCATTTATTAATATTTACATCATTTATGACTAATGAAACCATGTTCTCCCATTGAATCATCTCATATTATTTCAAAATATACATGGAATTTTTTCATGATGAAAGTCAATCATGATTGAGAAAGTTTTGTGTTAATCTCTTGATGTGGGGGATAAGATCCTCCATTATATATTTTTAACTCAATTGATATTTTATGATTAATAGATTTTCTGGTTAGGTATGAATCTGAGATTTCAATAGGTTAATTTTTTTGAGACTAAATCTTGTCATTATTGAGGTATGTTGATTACATTATACTATTTTCCGCAAAAAAATCATCTATTCTGATAGGAAAGAATTTATTTCTTTTTGAAAAATGGAATGTAAATATTTTCATTAGAATGTTTTTAATCTGTTTACTAAGATAAAAGTAAGATATTAGTTGAAAATATTTTGAGCATTTACTAAAAATTAATTTCAGGGATAGGTATCACATGCTTGATGTTTATTAATAACATTTATGTTATATTTGATTACTATTATTTTTTACATACATCATTTCTATTATAGATTTATAGATGATTAAATTTTTCTCTTTTCTATATTAGAAGTGATCCCAACATTAATAAATTTAATTCAAAAATATATGTGTTATAACGGAAGAGGATACTCTTTGAAATTAATTTTTGAAATGGGAATTCTTTCCCATAATTTTATCATTTTAAATTTTTCCAATAAGGGGGAGAATATATCATTAACATTAAATAAGAATTTGGAATTGAAAAGAAATCCAATGGGGGTGATTGAATAGGTTATGTGATTTGGAAATATTGAAATTTTTGTCAATTAGTTAAGAAGATGAAATGTCAGTGTGTTTTAAATATGATGACCGATGAATTGGTCTTTAGTTAAAAATACTTGTGCATATGTGAATGCAGATTGTTTATAAAATTATGTTTTAAATTGGATATTGTGATCCTAGAAGCTCAAGGAGGAATATTAAAATGATCCTCATTTCTATGGATCATATTGTATAATAAGTAAGAGATTGTAACTCGGGGGTCTAACATATTTACTTAAGAGGATCTAGAGACTGGGGGTTTAACCTATCAAGTGGTTGGGGGGTTTAACCAATAGAGGAATAATAGTTGGATTGTTATGGGTATAACTAGAATAAATTGGAAGATCAATTATTCGGGTGTATAACCAATTTCATCCTAAACCATTGTAATTGATAATAATATTAAAGTGTGTAATCTATGTTGGGGTGTAACCAAATGTGAATGTATATAGGTTATACCACAATAACTTATACAAATACTGTGTCTTATGTTTCATTTACATTCTTCATTTCATGCATGATCAAATCATATTAATAGTTGACCTAGGTTCTAATTAAATGGTGAAAAATAATTTAGTCAAATTAGTCAAACTTGATTCACCCCCCTCCACCTCAGTGTGACATCACAATCCTTGGACACTTTACATTTAAATTTATTACACCTTATGCATGATTGAGTCCAATAATGGTCATCATATTTTCAAATCCATCACAGTTATTCATAAAGAAAACATTCGATAATGTATGAATAACACTTGGGATTTTCAAACATGTTTCATTTTTAGGTCACATGCACTTTGAATTTGAATGATAGTTTTGTTATACACAACCATCTCTTTTTATGATTATTACCCCTAGATGCATCTATGAAAAATCCAAAACCACTTATAGTATCCATAATTTGATTTATTTTTCAAAAAATCAAAAAATCACTTCCTTACAGAAACATTAAAATGATATACAGTTCAAAGGATTATTCATTCATTTCTTACCAAAATTTTCTATTCATAATCTATAAAGATTCACTAATCCATTCTCAAATACCAACTACAGTGACCATAATTTTCATACACAAATTTGAAATCTAGTTATATGAATATTCAAAATATAAAATCATTAACCACACCATTACCATAATTTATTAGTGTATTTGGAAACATGGATACAAAATCTAATTGTTCATAAAATCTATACATCATCTCTCTTTTTGTTATTAATAAAAATAACTCTTCTTACAAATATTTAAATTAAAATCATTCTACATATCCACTATAAAATAAAAAAATATTAAATCATGAGATCAAATTATTATTATTGGAAAAAATATAAATATCAATGTTCTAGTATGCATAAAATTATCAGAATGGTATGCGAACATGAACATATCACATGAAAACAATAATTATTTTATAATTTATCATAATTTCAAATCTTATAACAAATCTTAGTATTTTTAATGATATTAATCATAAGGAAATGAAATAACACGTTCTTTTAGATAATATTATTGGGATAACATATATGTTTGTTTCAGACATAAAATCAATAGAAAATAATTTCCTTAATATTCATTGTTAAATTCTTAGACTATCATAGATTGTTTAGTTAGATCTATAAACACTCATATTATTAGTGAATTTTCACTCCAAATATTCTTATTGTGGAACGAGTCCCATACTAAACTTGGTTCACAACTAATTCTAGAATTTTTTATCTCATGAGATATCTATCATTACCCACAACATTATAGGGGTATTTAATTATTTTACCATCAAACACAAAATTAAAATAATAAATATTTGTTTCGTAAGTTCATAAAAAATAAATAATATCATTACCATAAGAAAATAAATGGTTTTAATAAAATTGTTATCATTGAATATCCAATCTAAAAGAGAAGATATTTAAAAAAATCACCATTTCGCAACAGAGGTAAATTTCATTCATTTTATATAATTTTAAAGAAATTATTAATTTCATACATTTTATAAAAGAGTCAAAAAAAATTTCTCATTTGGAAATTGAAAAGAATATTCATTTTAAATAATTTAATAAAATGATAATAATGGATAAAAAATATATATTACAATTTTAGTATTATGTTAAAAACATTCCTGAAAGTATTTTTCAAACATGTGGACATGGAAGATAAAATATATTTAATATCTTAGAAAGAAATAAATTCATTTTTTTTGTAAAATTATTATTTCATTTTATTGAGTAATTAAATAATAATAAATAAATAAATATAATTTTCATAAATGACTATAAGAGAAGAAAATTTTCTTTTTTCGTGAGATATACACAATAATTATTCAACAGCATAACTTCATCATTATCAGTTATGATAAATAATCTGATTGTATCCTAAAACCCTTACCACATTAGTAATGATCAAATAAAATAATCATAAAATAGATATCCATTAATTTATATGTAAACACAAATAATTTTTTCCAAATAATTATATTTTATATTTATTGGTACTATATATAAGGTTGATGATATCTGCCACCATGGAACACAATGTAATAAAAGAAAATGTATAAAACATATAGGCTCGGGGACTTGACCACGCGACTTGAGCGTCAACCCCAATCCTTTATCACCCCACTACTAATGGTGGTGAGATTGCAGGGAACTATATAAACAACATAACTGAAATGACTATTGAATATTATATTATTCGTATATAAATAAATGTAATATAGAAATACTTTAATGCTTTGTAACATTCAGGTCAAATACAGAGATAAAATAATATGAAATGTAAATTAAGTTACCATGAATTATGAATGATTCATGTTATAACAATTAGAAAAAATATAAATATATACATCATATACAATAAATTTGGTTTGTAACATTAAAATATGTCTTAATGAAAAGAATTTGCATTGAAATCCCTTACCTCGTGTTTGAAATTAATTAAAATTATTCCAAAATCCATTATAATAAATTAAAATTTACTATAAATAAATTATATATTCAATAAAATTATTATAAAATTTTATATTATCCATTTCTTATTGATCAATTAAAATTTATTAATATTTAATTATAAAAATTATTGTTTTTCTGTGTTACTTCATTTACCTTAAGAATTTCACTTTAGTAGTCCTTGAACATGTAAATTTATTATGATTCAATTATAAAAATAATCTTAATAACGATATAAATATAAAAAATATTGGTAATAAATATTTTATGTTATCTATTAAATAATTACAGATAAAAAGTTATTATAGAATTCGTGGAGATAGTAAGTCTTGCATCTTCGTGAGTGTTGTTTTCACTTTTCAGAAGATGAAATTAGATAAATGAAAATAATAATTCACCTTTACATGATAATTTTTATATCACATATATCTTATATATTCATTAAATATATCATTAGTATAATCCATGTAAAAAAATGAAAAATAAATAACATTTTCTTTATTGAGGTGGAAGTCCATACATACGCATTAACGACGATATCATTTTCCAAGAGATCATAAGATGGTTGATTTTTGTTATTACATAATAAATAAAATATTTTATTGTATTTAGGATGCTGAATTAATTATTTAATAATGTGTACCATATATTTATAGTATATATAAGAAGAAATAGAACTAAAATCCAACATACAAGTATCATATATATTCATTGGAGAATTTATTTTCTCTTATATCAAAACCCATCATTGGATGCACTTTTGGAAATAAAAATATATCTAGGACATGGATAAGGAAAAGTATTAATGTATTACGTTATGTATTTTACTAATTAAATGGATCTTTTTGTGTTGAGATGATATGAGAGGGGTGCCATTTTATAATTGTGGAAAGAGAATTCTTGAAATATATTAAAATGTTAAATTAATATAAATTTATTTACATATTAACACTAATATATATTTTTATTATTATGAAACCACTTTAAGGGAAAGTGGAAAACCATAGTTTTCAAAGAAGAATACTACTACGTGTTGAAAGTGCTCACAAAGAGATTAAACACAATACTAAGATTATTTGAGTCTGCCACTATAAATAATTCCTAGTGTAGAGCACCAACCTGTGTGTCTAGATGTATGATGATATGTTCTTAGAGGTGAGTATCCATTATGTCCATTGTCTTAATGAATTCCTCCAGGGTGATTTTTCCTTGGTTGATGCCTCGAGCGATGATTCGGCCTTGCTTACCTATCCATGCTTCTTGATCATTGGTGGTAGCAACTTGAAACTTCAATTCATATATTATTAAAATATCCTCATTTGATGTGATAGGATTAAGCACTCTTTCATTCATTTCTTCCTTAGAGTGGAGTATAAGTTTCAAATAGTCCACTTCTTCTCATTCCATCCCATATAGTTCACTGTTTGGATCTCCATTGTCCCCATATTGAAGGAATCTGATTTCCTTGATTCCCCCCTTCATGGACAACCTAGTTTCCATTGGTTTAGGAAAATGGGAATAGTCTTTGCGTCCCATGGGTCCTTTCACCTAGACCACAATGCATTTCCCTAGATCTCGCTTCCATTTTTCCACTTCTTTCATCTAGGGCTGTGAGGATATTTCCCTTGGAAATGTTCCATGCTATCAACTAAGAATTGGCTGTGACTATCTTATCCATAATCCTCCTCCTCATGATTCAATGGTTCTACTTGTTTTCCAATCCTTCAAAGTAGTTTTTTAATTCATCCTTCGAGCCATCTTTGAGGGGCCTCTACCTGCACAAGGAGTCCACATTAACATCATTGGTCTTCAAACTAATCTTCTTCCTCGTACTCCATCGCTTCTGAAGTAATGATGTAATTGGGATGGTATGGATTTGGTATGAAGTCCCCAAGAGACTAACCCCTAATTTCCCACCATGTCCACAAAAAGATTCTATTGCATCATGCAGAAAGGAAGTCCCTAATTTTGACATTATTGATTTTTGAGCCTCTTTGTTGACCACTGAAGAATCACTGCATAGGGGTACCAATAAGGCAGGACTGGCCTACTCATACACCCAACCCATAAATTCATGTTGCAAGATAGTATCCTCCTATAACTGGCCTTGGGGGACCCAGGAGCCTTGGACATCAATCACTAGAGAGCTCAATACAGTTTCTTTTGAGCTGTCCAAATCTGGTTGTTATTCCAACATGACCACCTCCAAGAAATCTACCTTATCAGATCCAACAACCTACACTACTTCTACTCCACTCACCTTCACTGGGATAATTCCTAGATAATGCCTTAGGTGGAAATAGACCTCAACAACCATCGGTTCTGGCACCTTAGCCTATGAAGCCTTCAATGTAACCAGAGCATCACCGCTAGTCTGCCCATCCACAACCATGCCTATCAGTATAGAAGACACATGTGCAGAATTTTTCAATAGTGGTTCACCCAATCCCTCAAGACCTGAGAAATTTCCAGCCCTATCTTCCACATCAACCCTTAACTTCTGTCCTGAGGCTTTACCGAGCCTCTCCCTCAAACAAGAGGTCCTCCTATTCGAGACACCATCATGGTAGTTTGAGTCTGAATGGCCCAACTAACCACAAATAAATAAATAATCAATCCATGATTTATAAACCATATTGTTTTTATACCTAAAATACTCTCCAACCGTAATCCACACCCACTAAACCAGTGGCTTTGAGACATCCACCTCCACATAGACCCGCGGATTGATCGGGTGACTCACAGTAGGAGTGCGATCATCAGAGCAGAGGAATCGTCCAACCAGATTACCTAGCATAAAGATGATATTTGGATTTTGAAAGGGCATGGGAAGGTTCAGGAGAAAAACCCATGTCACAACGGAGGGTGAGTCCCTATTCATACATAAATCAAAAGAATGTAACCAAGAAATGAACCATGTTTTATATTATAACCCATATAGAACTAACATCAGCAACACAATTTCATATTTATTTAAAAAAAAATGAATAAAATATTATTTTATATAAAGAACCATTAATATCATTTTTGGATGTACATGAAATATTATAAGATAATTTATTTCTAACACATTTAAAATGGTTCCAAAATAAAATATACTCCAAGATAAATATTACTTTTTATTAATATAATATCCACATTTTCTTTGGGTTTATAAATCAAATTTGACATTTTATTTTGGTACAACCCCTTGGTGGGATAATTTTCCTTTTAATTGTGCTAATGGCATTTTCAAAATTAATGGTTATAGGTTTTATTTTTAAGGGGAAAACTGAATCATTAATAGACACCAGATGACATTTTGAATCATTTTAAATCCTAATGGGCGTTATGATCAATTCTTATGATTTTAAAATTATTTAATAATACATATTTTACCTAAAATTATATACACGTGCCTCAAAAAACTACATCCATAATTTGATATTGAGAACAATGAGATAGAAATATAAATAGAATATACATATTTAATATATATATATAGATAATATTATATAATTATCTTAAATATTCATGGGACGCCTTAAATCACCTTCAATATATTACATTGACTATTTTAAATTAATCTACATGATTTTTACACACTTTTCACAAGAAATTTATTACCGTTTCATAAGTATTTCAGATAGTTTTTCCATTCCCAAAAATTAAAAATAAATGACACTCATGAAAAGAATTCATTCCTATTTAAAAAAACTATTTATTACCATAAATAATTAATTTTTATAACAACCACAATAAATATTGAATAATTTTTTTAACTGTGGAATAATTTATTTAATTTTATTATAAATTTATAATTAAATAATTGTTATTTATAGAAATTATGGAATATATACAGATGGAATAGTAATCTGGCCTTTGGAATATTAATGTTACCATTATAAATAATAATCTATCCATTAGAATTGTAACCTCTCATTTGATAATATAAATCAAATTTAGATTTCTCATAAGTAAAAATCTAATTTATATATATAATATAATAAATAAATAATTTTGTTTAAAATTATTAAAATATGTGTTGGTATTTTTGTGAAACATATATGTTTATTTAAAATTTTATTATTAATATTAATATTTAAAATAAATTTTATTTGATAAAAATATTGTCATAAATTAATATTTTTTTGTATTATCATTATAAGATAATTTTTTGTGACCATAATTAATTTTACAATGTTTCATAAAATTGATAATAATATTAAATTCATTATTATTAATAAAGGAGGGTTTTAATTAAAAATAAAATTCCACATATATAGAAAATTGGTTTCATAAAATGGATTCCATATTTTTTAATATAAACATCTAAATAATGTTAGTGTGGATTTTGAATATTTTTCTTATATAAGTTAATTTTTAGTTAATTATAAAACATATTAAATTATTGTACTTAACCTCATAATTAAAGAAATTAACTATTACAACATGTGAGATCTTTGGATCATTTAATAACTCATTTTTTTCAACTCACAACCTCTTGTTTTTATAAATAGCCATAAAAATCAACACTATTAATAGTCTAGATTAAAAATAGTAAACAATTTAATTAAACATTAAAAAACACCTATTCTCCTCTCCCAATAAATATCACCCTCACCACCCCTTATCCTCTCACCTCTAAAGCCTATTATCTTGTATACATTATTCCTAATTGTTTGCCTAATCCACTTTCCCACATCCATGTCATTTTTCTCTCACCAAAATTCAAATCCATGTTCCATAAGGTGGTTCTCAAGGATATGATATTCAAGATGTTAAATTCTCATTTTTCTTTTTTTATTTCTTTCATCCATTATACATTATTCTATCCTCTCATACCCAAAGTGAAATGATAACTTCATTATCATACATATACTGGAATGTTATTATGTGAATGGTATATATATCATCAAATATATTCTCTTATCCCTTTATTCTAAAAGATGAAACATCATCTATGACACGTCGATTCAATGCCTTCATGGAAGATGGTTTTTCTTGTTCCACTCCCACCTTCAAGGATAGTGATAAAAATATTTTTATGGTTATGTATAGTTTTAATAATTTTAATATGATTTTTTTAATGTTCTATGAAATATATTTATATATAATATTTTATATAATTGAATAAAATTCACAATGTCAAGAAAAAACAAGAAAATAAACTAAAAAACTATCATTAAAGATTAATCAAATTAATCAATATTGTGTTAGAATGAAAAAAGATATATTGGACCATTTAATTTTTATCTGTACAATAATTCCATATATTCTCAGTTATGTAGTACTTTTCTTATTTGAAAATGAACATCCATTAAAATACACAAGTTAACCAACCCTAAATCCATGAAGTGAATTCTCTGGTAATTTTTCTTTTAATAATTATTACTCATTAAAATATTTATAGATGGAATGCCTAATAATATAATAAATAAATTATATATGGAAGAGGTTCAAAAATAATTAATCAAGGAATATAATCTTCTTATCTAGTATGTTATGTGAAAGTGAAGAATGATTTCAAAAATAAGGTAAGGTTTACTCCTTTAAAACTCATATTTTATGTCTTTTATTTAATTTTTTACATATATGTAATGAATGTATTTTATTTCTTATAGGAAAATTTATTTTATTAATCTTCCATTGAATTTTAAAAAAAAAATCTCAAATAATTTTTTTTATTTATGAGTGTGGGGCTTTGTAAAATGAAAAAGTGATTTCAAAATGGAAAAATTAATTTCTTCAAGAATGATTAATTTATATTTGATTTATGTATTACGATTATATTATGTTTCCTGGGAATTATTAATAAGGAATGTTGGTTTCTTGATAAAACATGAGTGGTTTAGCGCATAATAGATCTCCAATAAATTGGTTAATGTTACAATGTCAACTATATTGGTTTCTCCAAAGAGAGTAGGGGAATATATATTAATGGTTATTCATAGACTAATCATGATTGTTACCCTGTTTGTAGCTTGGATATCAACATTATATGTAAGAGTGATATGAAAATAATGAGAAAATTTACCATTTATTAAATTTTTATTATTTTTATGGTTTAATAGAGAATATATGACTTCATAATTTATACTAAATAAATTATGTTTTACGTGTAAAAGTTATAACTTTGTGAAAAAATTTTAATTACGAAATATTATTCCTTTATATTTTTTATGGACCCTTGTTAATTTTTTTTCTAATCCCATGTTTTAAAATGTTTTTTAATACTATTATGGATTGTAAAATGAAATAAATAATTCAATATTAAGGCCATTATGTTTTTTATAGAAAGGAACAATGTTTTATCTTAATGGATTAATATTTTGAAAAAAATGGATATTGAGTTGAATTGACTAATTTGAAATATATGAGTTTTTATATATGGGGTTATGATCTAATTATATAAAAATGTATGACTAAAATATATTTTCGAATGGAAGAAATTTAATTTTAGTTTAATTGGCTAGACTATCTAATGATTAATGTTAGGTAATCACTCTACTTATTAGTGAATGGTTTAGATAAATTTTAGGGGTATAATAATGTTAATCGAATAAACTATAAATTATTTCTTACTTTATCATTAATTTTAAATGATATAGAATTTTTAATATTACCATGTTTCATTTTAAAAGTTATGTCTATTCAAAATAGGTTTTCTGTTGATGAAATAGGGAATCTAATGTATGATGGAATGAAGATGACGATATGCTTTGTAATCTATGACCTGGAATGGTGGGAATTATATTTGAGTATTTTTTTATATTAATGGATTAGTTGATGCAGGAAATAAATGGTGGAGGAATCCATCCACAAAATTTTCAATAATAATCATAATGGAATATGTTAGTAGTGGAACATTTTGTGGGGAAACATCCTCCAAATTTTAGAGGATCTTCTGACCTAGTGGTAGATGATGTGTTGATTAATGCCCTATAATATATTTTTAATGTCATGGGGTGTTTAGTACATAAAAATGTTAATATTCCTATTTAATATTTATAAGATGAATATGACTAGTGATTTTAAATGGTCATGAATATCAAAGAGGTATAGGATATTAATACTATGTTGTGAGATTAATTAAAAAATATTTCTCTTGAGAAATAATTTCCTATGTTGATTCAACTTTTGATGAAATAAACCTCATTGAATTGAGATAGGTGGAGGATTTTGGGGCTCAATAAATAATGTTTTCTTGATTGGAAAGGTCAACTTCATATTTTATTTGGGATCATTATATTAAAATAAAAAACAATTACTCATGATTGAAGGAAAAATATCGAAGGGCGTCGACTTCACATGAATTCAAAAGTGAAGAAAAAACTTGTTCAATGTGTAGAGAATGTGTAATTGGTGTATTTTATTATAATGAGTTCACTAAAACCTAGTTGGAGAAGATTATGATGTGGTTGGAAGAATGATAGAATGGATGAAAGATGTATTTTGGTAGGAAAATTAACATTTTAGTTTGTTATAAATGTGCTAAAAACACATTAGGGAATTCATTTTGAATTCAGTTAAGTGTTTTTCATGATAGAATATTGGGTAAATGTCTCAAAATTGAAAAGAAAAAGATCATGTAATGGTGGGCCTAAAATTAAGTGGGATTAGTTATATTTTATTATTTTTATAATTATAATATTTTTATTCATAAGGGGGATACACAGTCATTTCTGTGATATTTTTTTGTAAATTGGAAATTCAACCTCACAAAATAGAGAAAACAATTATAGTAAAAAAGAATCTGATATATTTTAAGAAAAACTAAAATTATTAAAATATTCTTATCAGTGTCATTGGAAATAAATTAAATGAAAACCTTGTTTTCTTTCCCTTGTATAATTTGATGTTGTTTTGGGTATGGACTGGCTTTAGGTTTACATTTCTATGATTGATTTTAGGGATAATGAATTGGTATATTTTAATGATTTTTAGTTTGTATACATGAATAAACCCATACCATTGATATCATATTAAGAAGGTGATAGACAGTAAAAATATGGAAATGAATTTTATTGTTCACATGTTGTTGAAAATTATGGAACTATTCAAATTAATAATCTATTAGTGTTAAATAAATGTGTATTTTTTTATCATGAACAATTTTCTTGTATTATAATTTGTCGGGAAGTTAAATTTAGTAATAACATATTTTTAAATTCTAAGACAATTTAAAACCCCCTTATCGAATGTCTTATGTAAAACATCATGAATTCCAAAAAGAGATACATGAGTTTCTACGTAATGGTTTTTTTGACCCATCACATCACCTTGGATTTCTATCATTTTTTTCATAAAAATAATAATGGTTCTATGATTATTTTCATTATGTGTAACGAATTTAATAACATCATTATTAATAAAAGTATCTTTTTCTCAAATTGGTACTTTTTATTATCAACTTCAAGGCCTATAATGTTGTTTATCTAAACTGTCCCGAACCTTCAATTTTCATTAGAGAGGAATGTATGTATCCTATATTCGCTGATAATGTTTTCAAAATATGAAAAGGATGTGTTTTATATTATTGAATTGAATTTGGATCTAGAAAGATGTGTATTCAATTCATCTAATTCAGGTTTTTTTCTACAAAGGAATTTGTAGAATCATTCATCGACATCAACAACAAGACCCCTGGAATAATGTGTTATGGTGAAAAACAATTCCTTCAAATTTCATCTTAATAATATGGATGATCAGAAACCAATCCATACCTACATATGATAATGTGAGAAGGAGGGGTACTAATATGGTCTCAAATTGTAATTTATTCTCAATTCACAAGGAGGATAATTCCAATTATCATTTTAAAGTGAATGGTATTTGAATGTCTGGGCTTGTTTTGGGGATTTTACTCTGATTTTTTCTGCAGACATCTATTGTGCACATTTCTTGGAAAGATAGTTTACTGGTATTAATGGTGAAAGATTTGAAAAAATGGATAGGGTAATGATTCATAATGCAGGTTGCTGGTGTATCTGGAAAGCAAGATATAAATCTAGATATGAAGGCCTTGTTTCTTTATTGGAAGATACTTTTTCACAAGAACCAAATACCTCCTGATTTATTTGGTTAGTGGTTCAAATGAGTCGATTCATGCCCCCTTTCTGAAAATAATTAAAGTGAATATGCCTTTAATTCATAATCCTTGTTTTTCCTTGAAGGGAAACTAGGTTTGTTGGACCCCAACAAACATGGGTTACTAATTCAGTTTATATGGTTCATATATTTTGGGCATTATGAATTGAAGAGGGTGGTGTAAGATTATAAAGGGAGTGTTATTCTTGCTTTTAATGCCTATTATGAAAAGGGGAAATCCATTTAGGTTGTGGAAAATATGATGCTAACAGGTCTAAAATTTTTTTCCTAGAAAAGTTTTAATCTTGAACATGTTGAAACTAATTCCATGATTATTCATGACTCTATGCATGGTAATATTACCACTCCTTGCTCTATTGTCTATATAATCGGAAAATTTAATGGCATCATCAACAATAACACATTGTTTGTTAATACGTGGCATGAGGACAATAATGTAGAAGATCGTCTTGCTTCCATGGAAGAGGCAGACTATGGGAGAAACATTACCTATTTATCTAGCATTTTACAACTAAAACTAGAGGGGATAGAACTGATTAAAGGAGATAATCTCTATATTAATTATTTTCATCCTCCTTAGGCTTCTATTATTTGGACTTTACCATGGTCCTGTTTTGTTTTATGATTTTTTTAGATAATAAAAAATGAAACATTGAATCTGGATAATGAATATCATATATGTATTAATCTATAATTACTTATTGTGTAACAGTTTATCCAAAAACAAGTTGTTGATTAAATGAAAATACATACAAATATTAATAATATTTGTAGTTATCTCTGATAAATATGTTTTTACCTATTATCTTTAAAAAAATTTATAGTTATCATCCACTATATCTATGTTAACATAAAAATGGTTTAAAATTCATTCCAAAAAATTATATTTTATCATCAATAATTATGCTTCATCAAAGGGAATTGGTTATCTTCTTATTTAGAATGAGTAGGCAATGTCTTATATTCACAAAACCATAAACCTCATGAAGTAATTTATTCCACATAAGATTTAGTTTTAGAAGTTGTATTTTTTATTAACAATTTGGAGACATAATTTATATTCTACTTAATGTGAAATGTATACCGATAATAAATGTTTTAAGAATATAGTTAATCAAAAGGGGGAGAACATCAAGAATAAAATTTTCCTAGAACCTATTATGTATTAAGATTTAAGGATTCATTACAATCCAAGAAAATAAAATAATGTGGTTTAGGATTTTATTTAGAAACATAATTGGAAATTAACCATTTTACCTTGGGTACATGACCCCTCTATTAATGTTGGATCAAATTTTTCATTGGAAGTTTTTTTTGAATGAAATTTCTATATTTTTAAAGGGGTTAGTGAAATGATATCTATCATAAATAATTAATAATGTATAAAATGAAATCCTTGAGTTATATTAAAAATATAATTGTTTAGAAATAGTAATTTTCCTGAATTTTAAATACATATATATTGTGTTTTGACATTAGGGAAGAGATTATGGGTCTCTTATAGTTCATGGCTGAATACAGAGTTATTACGGGAAAATGATAGTTCTATTTTTGTAGTTCATCCTATAAACAATAAGATGCATAGAGGCATTTGGGATTATTACAGGTTGGATGGAATAAAAAGAGATATTAATGATTTAATTAGGAGATGTTTTAATTTTAAACAAGTTGATGAAGAAAGAAATTACTGAAGGGGATTCATTACCCTTTTCTAGTTCCCATGTGGACATGAGAAAATATGTACATGTTTTACCTGGTAGGGCTTCCAAATAATTATTGAGGTAAAAAAGAATTTTTGTTCACTCTTAATCGACTGTCTAAATCTACACATTATCTTAATATTTGAGATACTTTGTGCATAGATCAAATTTGATGAGTTTTTCTCAAAGAGATAGTGAGGTTATATAGAGTTTCTTTAAACATTTTTTTATCATGTTCCTAGAATTAATTATAACATTTGGAAAGGCCATTATATTTCATTGGGAACATAATTTAATTTCAACACTACTTTTCATCCACAATCCGATGGACATACCTTGTGAACAATTCAAATATTGTAAGTTATGTTTAAATCCTGATCAATGTAATACCACCGAAGTTGAGATCAACATCACTCAATGGTTATTTTTCAATATAATAAGAGTGTTCATTTTCATAAACAGATGGATCATTTGGAATCATTAATTGAAAAGTAGTGTTGAAATTTAAAATTTTCGGATGAAGAAGGTGAAAAAAATTTGATTGGACCAAAATTTGTACAGGAAATGGTATGGAATAATCTTATAAATTATGGAAACATGATGATAGATTAGATCTTGAAAAAAATTTATTTAGTTAACCAATGGAACCATATTTCTTTGGAGATAGATGATCATGTTTTTTTAATGTCTCTCCATAGAAATTTTTAATGTGTTCTCGAGATAAGGGAAAGCTAAATCCCCTGTTCATTAACCGAAATGAAATCCTTGATAAATTTGGATCGGTTTCTCATATATTTTATTTTCCTCAATGTTTTTTCAAGGAAAATAATATCTTTCTTGTTTTAATGTTAAAAAAGTATATTCCTTATTTATCTCTTTATATGATCCCTGAGGTTGATCAATTAGAGGATAACATTTCATATTAGGATATTCATGTTCATATTCTTGATTTTAGGTAGAAAGTATTACAGAACATGGTAATTCACTAGGTTAAGCTTTTTTGTAAAATAAAAATTGTTGAAGAAGAAAAATGTGACTTTGAAAATTCTATGAGCGAAATGTATCGTCATTTTTTTAATAAATAAATTAAACATAGAGGATGAAATTTACAAAGGGGGAATGTAAAAAACATGCTAGTATATATAATAATTCATTTTCATTCATGAATGAAATAGTTAAATTCATATTAATTGTACTATGAAATAGGTTGTATTTATATGTTTTATTGTATCTACACAAATGTATTAGAATCATGGCTATTGGAATAGAAATGTGCACGTTAGAAATATAAATCAAGCCAATATAACAATAACCTTTCCTATGAAAGTATAAATAAATTTTTTGATTCACATAAGTAAAAAATATGATATTATTATATTATTAAATAAGTAAATAAATTTTTTAATATTAATAAATTAATTGTTTTATTTTTAATTAAATTTAAATAATAATTTAATTGTTCTATGAAATATGTTAATTTAAAATAAAATATACTTTCAAGAAAAAGATTAATAATATACTCTTTTGTTGTATTATAAATATAATATAATCGTATTATACACTAATTATTTTTTCAACATGTCATAAAATCGACTATAATATTAAAATACATATTTTTCAAATAAATTATTATTTTAATTAAAATTTAAATCTCTCATTTTGAGAATAATATTTTTTAATATTGAGTACATTTTAGAGATCTGAAAAAAATGAATGGATAGAAGGAATTTTTGGGATTTTTTTGGAATATTTTTATATCTAGAGAATAGTGAAATATGGTAATTAATGGTATTTATAGTATAGTAAAATAAAATAATTATTGAGTCCTCGATGATGCATGGATAAAAAATTCATATTTTTAAATTGAAAAATTAATTTAGTTCCACTGATCGTAATTAGATCATTCATAATTTAATAGAACAAATTTTACATTTAGACATTATTTAAATAAAATTTAACTTTGTAAATTATTGAAACTGAAATACAAATTTCAATAAAAGTAATTATTTTTAACTATTCAATTAAAAATCAAACTTTTATAAAAATTACTAAAATTTCATAATATTATAATTCTTAGATAGTGAATACACAAATGATATTATTTTTATAAAAAAACCTTTTATAATGGATCCAAAAAAATTCTTTATTACCTTGAATCATAAAAATAAAGATAAATCATTTTTAAAGAAAATAAATATTTTAAGAATAAAAATACTATAGTAAAAAATTAGTGTTTATTTTATATGTATTTATAAATGTATTTTAATTGATTATGGAAAACATATATTTCATAATTTGTTTAGTATAAATCATACCCATTAATATAATGGTTATGTTATACGGATAATAAATTAATAATATTTCATAGATCATTTAAGATCAGTGTTGAATGTTATATATGCTATTGGACAATGATTTCATTAAAAATATTAGTTTGTTACAATCCCAGTATTTTTACATATGAATATATTTTGGTTAAGTGTACATCTATATCTCAAATCTTGCATATGGATAAACTCAACATATATCCTTTGGATTCTAACTCATAAGGTATCCCGTATAAGTGTTACATAAATAAAAATCTAAATACATGGAACTAAAACTTTAAGGTAACAACATTACAATTTTTTCATACCCAGTAGAATTCATGGGAATCCATATTTTATAGATTCATCAAAATTGAATGACTGAATTCTTAAATAATGTTCACATTGGTACGAATCTAATGCTTAATACTTTTTAAAATGAATAGTTATTCTAACCATATTATCTCATGTTTATATATTTTATTGATACTAATGATATCATTTGGAATATTATTTTTACTACCAAATAAATCCATCTAAAACCTATTGATATGTTACTCTATTCACAATAAAGTTATTGTATTACTAGAATAAATTAATAACATTGTGTATTAATTAGTATTTAAATAAATTGAACATATATTGTAAAATAAACCAGTTTATGCATGGGAATAGAATCATATGAATCCCACAATCCACACATGAGTAATCTTACAGTGATAGACGATCATCCCACATTTTTCTAGAAAACACATAGGCCTCCCATAAAATGATAATTCTAACCCAAATTCCATATACTGAAGGAACAATTTCTCAAGAGAAATCACAATTCCATCATAAATATAGCACTTAATATATATATAAAATATAAATAACATCACAATTAAAAATAACGATCCTATATATGCCCAATACAAGGCTTGAGTATACTAAATCAATTATCCTACCTACCATGTAACTCTAGAGATTCATTCCTAAAATTTTATTGAATTATTTTACCAAATTAACCTTTATCGTATATCCAATCAAAATATAATTAATTTATTTCCATCAATAAGATATGGATTAAATTAAATAAATGAACAATTATTATATTTAAACTTGAGATAAATAATTTATAAAGAGTTCATAAATAAGGAAACTTATAATCACTTTATAATTTTAGCCACTTATTTTGGACACTAAATAAATACAAAAATTTAAACACTTTAAAGCTATTCCCAAAATGAATTACTTTATTTTATTTATTATATCTAATGAATATAAATAAATTATATCTTGAATATTAACAATGTATATATGAACTATTGATATATTATTTAATTACACAGAGTATCACATATTTGAAAATGTTTTAATCATTTATCATATGAATTATCAAAACAAATATTTATATAGTTTAAATAATTTCCCAAAACAAGGCATTTTAAACATTAAATTTTCAAATTTAATAATTATAGGAAATTTGAAATTTGAAATATATATTCCATTATATTTTCCAAATTCTACAATTTTTTTAAAATAAAAAATTTGTATTTTTAATTTCAATATGAAATTTCTATAATTAAATTATAATCCTTGGCATATAATTTCAAAAATTTATTTTCCAAAAAACAATATTTAGCTAAATGTCTTTATGAAATGATTTATAAGATTCAAATAATTAATTGTAAACATTTTATAATTAATTCAAATCTATTAAATTAAAAAATAATATAAATATAATAAAAAAACTACCATATTTATATACCATATAAAATAATTAATAATTAGATAATTAATAAAAATGATGTTTTACATGATATAATATTGTATGATATCCATGTATTGTAATTTATTGCTTTCCAAATTATCAATCGATTTAATGATTAATAATATGCATCTATAATATCTTTCGTGGTGTTATATATGATGCCAATTATGATATATGTTATATCATAATGATGATATTATGTGTATTTTTAAATATGGTAAAAGGATATAATCCCTTAATATATCATATATTGTCTTTTATGATATAGTAGAAAACTAAAGAACACATTATATCAACACGTATGATATCATGTATTTTATAATGTGATCACATCACATATTATGATATCTTATTTCATATAAAAAAAATTGTATAATTTTTTAATATTTTGAATTATGTATAATATTTTCCCTTTTCAATTTCAAATTTTCTTCCCTTTTAAACAAGATTTATTTAATCAATGAACAAGGCATTACATTGATTCCACTATTATGATTCTACGTATTAGTTAACACTAAATAAACAAAATTTTAACCAAAATAATAAACCCCAAATGTCTATATCCACTAGTTTTAAAACCCAAAATCAGGTATAAATATAAATGAGGAAACTCATGAACACCTTGCACAAAAGAGACTTCATTATTGTAATCTTTATAAGGGTATGATGAAAATCCCACAAAACATGATAAGGTATTATCTCATTTGTGGTATACCCATGAGTTGAATTGAATCATTATTATAATAGGTAGGATTATACTATATTCTCATGAAATTATAGTACCTCTTAATTTAAATATGGAAGGATATAGAGCTTTGGTAAAGGAGATTCCACAATGTCTTAGGTTTCCCCAAGTGATCAATATATCATATTTGTATCCACTTTTTATATCCCTCTATAAATTATAAAACATATATTCTTTAACACATATCTTATAAACCATATGATATTTTTTCATTTTAGGTACATGAATTTAAAAAAATACATCATTCGATCTTCCTATGTATTTCATATTATGAAACATCACTTCAATGATATATTATTTATCTAATTAAAGGGGTGTTGAGACATTTACACTCTTGTACCACAAAAAAATTGGATGTCATAACACATCATACAATGAAATTCAACTCATAACAATTTATAATGACATAGAAAAATTGTATTTTATGGATGGTTAATGTAGTGGAATAGACCATAAATTTTACACCACATGACATACTCAAGTTATCAAATATGATACTGGTTAAAGACATCATTAAATTTTTATGTATTTAAGATAAATATAATTCTTATTTTAGACCACACATTATTTTTTGTCACACATAGAGAGTTATAAATAAATATTTGGGTCCCAAATGACCATGGGATGTATAAAAAGGGTTATTGAAATGGAAATTGATTTATTAGGAGGTGGGTCCAAGGAACAAAAAAAAAAGATTCAGGATTATTGGTCAATGTAATTAATTGGAATGATGTGGGATGATGTTTACAATTGATATAGAGGTCCACTTGGTGCATTAAAATATAGTGTAGGTGATGTTTCTCACCATTGGGCAAATTGATGAAATATTTGTTTCAAACCTTTCTTGGTTTGAGCAACTAATTTTTGTTATAATTCATTATATATCTAGTATCTTATGGTGTTGATATGGATCGTCAGACTCTGTGTGTGATATATTGTAAATTTTTTAATTAATTATGTGAAAAAATGGTCATCATTTGGGGGAATAAATTTCCCTAGATATGGGATTCATTAGCACATTTATATGGTTTCTATGATTTCATTGGTTTGGAATTAAGGTATTAATATTTTTTTGAGGAGTATCTATAAATGACAATGAAATTTTTAAAGGGTTTTAGGAACCTCTATATGTGTTCATTAAATGATTTTTTTATCCCATTTTGAAACTACTAAATAAATATAGTTTCTTTCATGATTCAGTATTAACACTAAATACAATATTATTAGCATCATTTTAAATAATATTTTTTATTTTAAATATTATGTTACAAAAATTATCTAACTAGGATGTATAAAAACTAATCCTGTTAAAATAAAACATTAAAATTAAGTAAATTGTTATCTAATATATTGTAGGTAAATGGAATAAAATTATGAAAATATAAAAAATAATATAACCATAGCTTAATAAAAATACCAAAGGATAGAAATATTCATCGACATGATTATCCATGAAGATCATATCATAGGTGGTAACAATATATGGAATTAAAATTAAAAAATATATATTGCGAATATCTCATAGAGATATTATGGAATAGATTGAATTATATATATATATATTGATTATATAATGGAAATGTAATTATTATATAGATTTTAGGAATACATTTTTATTTCCCTTATATAGTCTTTTGGATTATATGGTCACTGGTTTCATATGGTTTGTAACATCTCTTTATTTTAAATGTAATGATATGGAATAAATTTATCAATATTTTTCAGCTAGATTCCAATATGGTGTGATGTTATAAGGCTTATTGAGTTTTGTACTAATATAAAAAAATCTATTTATTAACATCACACAAATCACATTTTTTCTAAAATAGTTGAACAACTTTTGAATGGGTACTAGTGTAGGAAATATAATATTTTTTTTATTCTAGAAAATGGGTTTTCCCTAGGTGCGATATAATCATGGTCTGTGTGAGGTGAATATCTTTTGTGGAATCAAAAGGTTAATATTAAAAAAAATTATACATATATATATACTAAATTCATTAATTAAAAAAGGAAAACAAATGTATCTTCTATAAATAGACTATTATGTTCAACTCATTTTCTTATCCATCTAACCTCTATAATTGAGAGGAGTAGTTGGTGGAACCCTATTGGAGGATTCTTGAACAAACAATGGTGATTAAAAAATTGGAATTTTTTGTGTTGATCCGAGCTAGTGGGTCTCACCAATTCATATGACACAGTTCTTCAATTTTTCATCAATCAAACCAATCATGAGTTAGGTCATTATTTTTTATTGTTCATTTTTCATTTTTTTCTTACTAGGATTTATGTGAAGCAATTCTTCCAACATTTTTATTCACATGAAAATTGTGCATTCGTGTTTTTGATTATTTCTTCCTACTATTTAGAAGAATCCATTTTATGGTATTTATTAAACTACTTTAATAATTTTAGAAAAAAAATGAAGACTATAATGTACAATTCCTTGATTTTTTAGTAATTTATGGTTTTTCCATTTCCCCCCCATGTCATCACATGACTAATCGTTAGTATTTCTCTTGCCAATGGTGTAACTAAATACCACAAATAATTCGTTGTTTGAGTGTTATTCGGCACAACAAATCGATACCATGGGTGTGGTTCATAATCTAGGATATGATCAAGTTTAGTTTATAATAGTGAGTGGTTGAAGGATCATCAAACCCAGTTTGATGGTTCATGGTTTTAGATTAGTTATGTGATGGTGGTGAAGTGTGATGAAAAACGTTTTCCTGATAAATGTTGTGGTCATATTCATACCGAAAGAGATTACAGAACTCAGTTAACCCTGATCTATGATCCATGTGAGAGATTTTTGTTGGATCTAGTGGTGGAAGTGTAATAGAGAGAATATTCATGTTGAAACCACATATTCTATAAAATATGACATTAGAAAAAATGTTTTTTAAGAACAAATGTAGTGTGTGGTCCCTAGAAGCGGTTCTCAGTTTTATGAAAAAAATAAAATATCGCACACCATGTGGTCCATAAAAAAAGCACTGTGACCCTATGGTTGGTTCTCAATATCTATCCTAGAGATTTTATAGGTAAGGACATGGACACTAACATGGGAACAAGTATAGAACATGTGACTAACCTAGTTCTTGGACCTGAACCTGTACACATGCATGACCAGAGTAAATGGTAAAAATCGGTGTTGTTGGGCACAACTATATGTTCATGGGAACATGGTAATTGAAATTTTTGTCTCGTATTGAACTGTACATAGCAGGTACCCCTTCTAGAAGAAACATGTAAATGAAGGTTTACATTTCATATGATATGGTGAGACACAAGAAGAACCCTAGGCTGGTGAGACATAATATGATAAACTTTTACATGGCATGTACTTTGTTTAAGGGAGTATAAGATCCTATGTGTTTTCAATATAGACTAATCTCAATTGAGTTAGATCACTTAGTCCATCCCAATGTGGGTAAAATGTGTCATTAAAAACTCAACATTGAACTATCATCCCATCAATGGGGTTTTTTTATAGATTTTATGGTATCCCTTAATGAGGCCTAGGTGGGAATACTATATCATATTATTTCTAGGTTTTGTAAATGATAACTTCATGACCTCCAATAATAGGGTGAGGATCCCTTTACTAGATGTTTCATTTTGGAGGTTTGGCAGTATCCTCAAGTGGCCTTTTTTATGATTCCCTATCTTGGTATTGTGGCCTTAATAGATTAGTAACGTACCTAATGGAATGTCATAATGAGTAAAACCTCTCAGATGAGTGTCATCATCTATAACGTCTATTGTTGAGGGAGATCTCCAAGAAGTGAATTGTCAAGATAACTGATGAAGAATCATATGGATGGAATTATTCACTGGGACCTATTGAGGCTAATATTTATTTTAATTATATCTAGGTTATTTTTATATGTATTATAAAAAATCATACAGTTATTGATATACATATGTATTGGTGAGCTTAATACTCATTATTCTTTATCTGTAGTTATTTTTTTTCTAGTCAACTATTTTTATACCCACCCATGAATAGGCTCATCCTATACATTTTATGTATTTTGTACATGATAGTCTATTTGACAAAGTGTTTGGAGGTCCTTTAGTATGAGAAGCTTTGTATTGGATTAGAAACATTGAGGTTCTTACAGAAATCACATTTTATTATTTTCCCATTCTTCTGATTACGATGGACTCTATTATGATTTTTGAGGAATTTTATTTTTTAATTTATCACTTTTATTACATTTGTGTACTCCATGGGTGGTATCTAGATATATGCGTGCATTTATATAAGATATTTTTAGTGATATTCCAACATCATACTGGATTTGATATATGTTCATTCATACATGTAGTTTTGGCTAAAGCCTCAAACGTGTGTGATATACCTACTCGACACTGGTCGCTCTCTCCCCTGGACTATTGGTGGTGGGATGGGGGTGTCACACATTAACTCATACCAATCAAATTGATCATTGTGGTATTGTATCATAAAAAATGTTATCTTGACATGGTTTTACCATAGAATGAAATTTTGGTCATTGTGTAGTTGTGAGGATTGCATTGGATTTTTAGTAATAGTATAAAATGATTCAAATTGGGATTTCAGGCCATGGTGTCTATTGTTGTTGTGATGACCAACATATTAATTCACTATGAATCTGAAATCCAAGTTATTAACTCATTACTATTGAGGATGGGTTTTATGGAAAGAATTGGTTCACATATCAAATTGGAATTGGTTTTGTTTTCAATGTTCTCATTTAGATAGCTCCATAGATTTAATTATTTATTTTGGGGTGTCTAGTTTTTTTAGGATTTCATCATGAGAATAGCTATCCAGGATTTCATAGTGTAATCAAGAGTATGATTCACCATCTGATGAGGCTTTGTTTATGAGTACGGTAGAAAAGGTGGTACCTTAGAGTGTTTTTCATGTCACACCACCACATTTTGAGTAGTATTTTTCAAATGGAATACCAATATAATATGTTAATAGGATGGGTTCACTACATTCATTCAAAAGGAAGTGACCTAAATAAAATTAGTGAGATCTAGATCACCATGAAGCTAAAGTGTTTTTATAAGTAGTATCTGTAGTTATTTTCTTCATGAAGATGCCTATAGATAATACGGTAGTCCTTGCAACATGTCTTCATCAGAGATCTAATGAGAAATGGTGTAGAATTGGTACTGTATCAAATAATTATATATATCACACCAAATTATACTTTTTGTCACTTTATGTTGTAGTCTAGCCAAAAACATTTCTATTACTCTATATCCAAGATCATCTAATTTTGCAGAAAGACTCTATGACCATACTGGAGTATTAAGTGAGGTTCACTATACACTCATGGAAATCCCTACATATGGTAGGTGATCAATTATTCCTAAAAATATCCTTTAATTGAGGCTTATATAATTTAATTGTTACTGAGTGACATATCATTTAATTACCACCTATATCATAGTTCTTGAGATATCCTTAGTCGTGGTGACCTTCCTAAGTGGGAAGACACACACAATAGGTGAAGGTATTGGGAACTGGAGAGATAATACCACATAAACATATATCTAATGGTGCTCAAAATGATTTGGGTATGTGAGACACTTTATTAGATTATTTGATGAATAATTATTAGTGGATCAGGATTCTCAGGATGGCATTAGATAGCCTACATAGAGGTTATGAATTTATTGTGATGGTCGGAGATATCTTGTTTGATATTTTCCAATCCACCACCCAATAATAGGGAGATGATAATTGGTAAACTTAGTTATATACATAAGAATGAGAAATGATCTATTCAGTGCAATAGACATGGAAGTGGAGTAGTTAGGGAAGTTGGAGGAGGCATGCAATTTGACTTGTTTTCAGGACCACTCCATGGTGGTCCATGAGAGGCTTAGTGATCTTGGGGTCAAGGAAAATGAAAAATGAATGTATCAGAGTCATATGACTCTATGGATCGAGGGTTAATAAGAGATATGATCTGTATATTCTCAAATTTATCTATATTAATAATTCATATGGGTGTGATCCCCTCTATTCTTAACACTTCTATGATTTAATACATAGGGATTTTGGTTGAGTTGTTTGCTCAACCCTTGCATGAGGAGAAAAATATAGAAGGTGAAATAGATATAAAAAATTTCTCTTAATACTGTGACCTGATTTTTAAAGGTGAAATAATTTTAGGGATATCCTTATAGCAATGATTAGGCCATACAATGATATCTATGTTAGAATCTATCTATTCATAGTTCATGTCTATGTTGAATATTTTAGGATGAGGATGAAGTGTATCAGTAGTGATGGATTGCGCTTTTCTATTATGGGTGAGAAGAAAATATAGGCTATGAATTATGGGGTCATATATAGAAGGATATAGTTTATTAATCACTAGTTTACTAGTTTTACCCCTTGAGTAGGGGATGTTATGATCTTTCAAATTCTTACACTAGTGGCATAGTATGAGGACGTCATAACTGAGTACATGTGAGGCTTCACTACAAAACTAGAGATGGAATACAACATTAACCCTCACCAAATTAAAACCTACATTCCTATAATAGAATATCAAAACTATATAATAGATTATTTAGAGACAACAATGACATTGAATGACTTGAAGAGGAAGGGATTTTTTTGACCCAGTGATTCACAAATTTCAACACCGTTATTGATTTCCAAGATGGGGGATATGAGATTGAGGTTGTATGTAGATTATTAGTGCCTAAAATAAGTTACCATGAAGAATAAATATAGACTACCAAGGATTGAAAACCTCTTGGATTAGTTGATAAGGGAAATTTGGTTCTCAAATATTTACCTCAGAGAAAACTGTCTCCCACTTTGGGTATGGGATGAGGATATACCAAAGAAAAAATGATGATTTAATTGCGGTCACTATGAGTACATTTTGATTCCTTTTTTAATGATGAACCCCCTAGTAGTATTCATAGTTCTCATGGAAAAAATATATCATATTTTCATTGACTATTTTATTATTTCATCATAAATAACATCTTAGTATAATTAAATTTGAAGATTTTAAAATGAGACACTTGAGGATGATCTTATTAATAATCCAATAGTACCATCTATACATGAAGTTATTAAGGTTTTATTTATAGATTCATGTGGTCTAGTTTTTGGATATTTCATCTCAAATAATTCTGGTGAAATGGAAACAATGCATGTTGAGATATAATTTTATTAGGATGCACCCAAGAGTGTGATAGAGGTGTGAATATTTCACAGGTAGGATGGATAATATAACAAACTAGTGATCAATTTCATTAGAATATCATCATCTTATACAATGTAGACCGGGAAGGTAAGCCTTTTTTTTGTAAATGGTCATTCCAGTAAACCTATTAATATTTCATATAGTTATTGATGAGCTTACAGAACATGACATTTATAATTTAGGGTGTGGGTATATACTATTCTACAATTACTGAAGGACAAGACATGATTTTGTTCCAATGAAAATGAATGTTGTGATCTCCTATGGTTCATGGTTATTAAGACAAAAAAATTAAACCCACATGACCCATTATCTTGAGTTTTCATTAGTATTCTTCTCCATGAAGATATGGAAACACAACCATATGTGTGAGTGGTATAATGAATACTCTGGAAATTGGATTCTCAAGTATATCATCTTCCAAAAGGATATTAAATTAAGGTAAAGTCTATATAAAGAGTTCAAAAATTATTACGAATTATAGATAGTCTATAATATTGTGAATGGGAAAATAATGTCCTATGAATTCAGTAGGATACCATGTTTGTTTTTATTTATTGAGGTTTTAAAGTATTTAGCCTCATTATAATTTTCCTTATATGACCGGGAGGATGCATCATTTCTATAGTCGATGATTTTTCCCCACAACTTATATAGTCTATTTGGGTGTCTCATCATAGAGATTCCTATATTCATGACTTACAAATTAATATATCCGTAAGACATTCCCTTGATGGATTTTATAAATATGGAAAGAACAACACCCCTTTCAGTCAAAGAATTGTGACTCCAATGATGTTAAATGAGGTGATGATAAGGGAGTTTCATAAATACCATATCGTGGTGAATCAATGCTTGGAAATGAAATTATAAGACCCCTAGTGTCAATTTTGTTAGAAAGGTATGAATAAGGGAATAACATAGTTTGCCTCTTGATGCTTCACTTTTTAGCAGGTGGAGGCAGTGCACCAGGTTCAATTTGAATTTTCCCAAACAAAAAAGGTGATGTAATGGAAGTGGCACATGATATATCAGGAATTTTTAATGGCTCTAACATGTATTTCTAAAGGAAATTATTCCATATGGGTGATCATAGGATGAGACACCATGATATACTACATCCAAGTTATCTGAGAGAATAGTTAAATTTAGAGATTACAGAACCATTACATATAGAAGATAGTCTAGATCCACTGCATTACCTCAACATTTGATTTATACCATGATGTTCAATTCATATCAGGATTATGAAGATGATTGTATGAAGCATTTTGGAAACAATTATATTAGATCTTGGAATTCCACCCTTGACATATAATTGTATAGAGTGGATCATTTAGGTTCATGGTGATATGATGAGGTCATGCATGTTAGACTTTGGTTATATATGTAAGGATAAATTAATCGTAGTGATTTTTTCAAAAAAATTCAACTACTGTTCATAATGAAACATCTTTAGGTGTATTAGGGGATACATAGTAGGTCCCCACAATGGTGGAATTGTCCATGTGAGTCAGTAATCATGGAGATAGATTTGAGGTGAGATATGATAGAGATGGAAGAAATCATCCAGTTGTAGAAGAGGACTGACGTAGCCATCTTATTTACTATAAATACTGATAATGTAGGACATTGGTTTTTAAGGAGGGACATAATGTATTATTAATGGTATATATTCAATATGGGTTTTAGATATTTTTTTGGATTAGTATCATTTCTATAAGATTCATTGTCCCATTTTTGATACTGTATAGGGTTTAGAAGGTTGTGTACTACATAGAACTACCACTGTAGTTTGACTGAGTACATGAACTCTACCATGTGTTAGAGCTAAGGAGGTATATGCATGACCAGTCACATGTCATAAACCATATTTATATAGACATCTATAATGGATATACCTCTTTGGAGTAACAATTAGAGAATGGGGATTAGTATGAAAAGATAATATATATGAAAAAAATCCATTGGCGTGTGTATAAGGGAAACATGAAAATCTTAATGACAGAATCTGGGAGAAATTGAATGAGATGTGAGCTCGGTAACCACATCTCCCTCTGTAGCCATTTAAATTCATTAGGTGGAAATACCTTAGGTGGATAGAATGTAACATATCTATTTTCTCATATAATTATTTGGAATATATATAATAATATCCTATGAACTAGACACTATGATAACATGAGAGTATGAGGCCTAGTGAACCTGGTAGCGATAGTGTAAAAATACTATTTATATTAATTTCTTGTATGTGTAGTTTTGATTAAATATAATAAAAATTCTTAAAATTGAGACTGTAATGGGATATATGATACCATGATTTTGTTTAAATCATGATTTTTATAATAGGAGTGACATAATCTTGGTCAATGATATGTTTTAGGATAGGGTTCCTTCTTGGGTGAATTAATTAAATAATTTAACAATATAAATTTAATTCTTTAATAAAAAAAATAAAAACCTAGATATCTTCATAAAGTATGTTTTTCTAGACAACTCTTAGGTTTATCTGCATAACACTGATAATTTTGAGGGGGAATTAGAGAAAAATTCTAGGATGATTCTCGAATGATCAATATTATATTTGAGATTAGTGATTGGTTTGTAGATCCTAGCTAGTGGATCTAACCTATACAAATAAATAAATTCTATTCATATTAAATGATTGATCTAGACCCATTTTTTGGTTATTGTTATCCATGGTTTACTATTTATCGAATTTGCGCATAAAAACATGAATCCATATATTAAATAGATTTATTCAAGGGACTATTGTGATTTTGAGTTCATGTTTAATTCATTATTGGGTTTATGGGAATTGATTGGTTGATTGTAATTTCTCATCATTCATCCTTCTAAAAAATAATCAAGGTCATCTCAAAAAATTTTAATGCTCAATCCTAGTTTTTATTGGAAATTTCTCTAAATATTCATTACATGATTCATCACCTGTATTTTCAAGTCTGGTGTTTCAAAAAAATATCATGTATTCAATCATATCACACCCATTTTTCAGCACAATAGATTTGTATCAAGGGTGAGATTCATGATCAAGGGTGAAATTAAGGGGAAATGATGATGGTGGGACATCGTAGGATAAAGACCTATTTTTTGATTCCTAGATTCACTTTGGGGGATCAATGTTCAATATTATCCAATGTGAATTGGGTTATGATTCTCTCTATTGGTGATTATTGAGATCATTTGACCCTAATAGATGATTCATGTAATGGATCTATGGTAGATCTAAAATTGGAGGCGATGCAAATAAATGAATCATTATGAACCTATGGAATATAGAAAATCCAACATCAGATGTCATTTATCTAAATAACACACATTGTGTGGTGTCCATGGCTATGGTTCTAGGGTTTAAATGTGAAAAAAATTTATCACAAGTTTTGTTATCCCTATCACAAATTGTGTGGTCCTTATCTAATATTTTTCCGTATTTCTTGGTACATATTAGGGTACAGAAAATTCTAGATACACAACAATAGTTATAGTACATGAAAATTTCCAAGTACTAAGACATAGAATAGTACATTGGCATGACCATAGTATATGACCATGAATATATATACACAGCCACATGATGGAGGAACATTGATTTCATGATTTAAATTGGCACTCTCTATAATCCTCATTTAATGGTTGTGTGTATGGAGGATTTTATGTTGTTGTGACACATCGAGGCATGGGATAGATCCTTATAGGAGACACACATCGTGTACCCTATGGACACATATACCTCTTTTTATGGGGTATTGTGAGGCCCTATATTTATTCAACATAGATCAGGTTCATTTGATTGAAATCTCGTTTTCATTCCATATGATGGTATAGTTTGGAATTACATCACATAAATTGCATTGTGATCCCCTTTATGGGTTCTTTTTCAGATAAATTTCACATTATCACTTTATGTGTCTTAGTCTTGGAATCATCTATCACATATTTATTAAGCAGTGTTCTTGGTATTACTATGACAACTATGAATATGGTGTTGAACCTCTATCTAGTGGTGTGATCCTGTAGGGTTGGTAGAATACCATAGTGTTCCAGGGCATGATCCCCTATTTATGAATAATTATCGTAAGATATTTGAAAAGAAGATATTTTCAAGGCCAGACGAATACAACCAATTATAAGGGTGTGATCCGTGAGAGGATAGATCATGGAGTAATCCCTCCCAAATGAACATTACCATAATTCCTCAAGAAGAATCCAGTTTCATTTATTATTGGTTGAGACCATTAGATTCTATATTTATATAAGGAGTATATATATGTTATTTATTTTTTTAATCTTTATGTCACATATGTTGAATGTCATGCCTATTTTTTGATTATATGAATAGTTTTTATGATTTATGTTAGTTTTTTTGGACCGTCCTACAAGATAATGATATACTCTACCTTGAAGTTATATTCCCCAAATTTTCATGACATATTCTAATGAAAACCATTATATGGAGACCTAGAATGACCAAGAGTCGGTAAATCATACTATTGGGATAGAAAGACAAATGTACTTATCATCTTAGCTTTTAATAGTAAAATAATCCATCTAATTATGATGGACAATATTTCCTGTATTGGTGGGATTTTCCCCCCTCTATTTCTGTCAAACCTTTTTATACTCTTATAGTTGAATTGTGTTGTATATAAAATATTGGTATCAGTTTTTTTTGTTTTAAACATCAACATTTTATGGTCTTGAAGATGTTTGCACATGTTGTTCAATTATAATAAAGCCTTACATGTGTTGAATATGTATAATTTTTTAGGGTTTCTAGTCCATGGATTACTGGATGTAGACTCGAGGTGTCACACTTGGATCTTCAACGACCATGTGGTTCCTATGGGTTCATGTCGGGACATAATTTTTTATTATATATTAGTGAGTAATGAGTATATTAAAAGGATATTATATTATGTATAAACCCAACCTAAATCTTACGGTCTAGTCCGGATAGTTACATGATCTCATGTGAACCTCCCTATATACAAGAGTTTTTTGAATATCATAAAGGGTCTGAAATTTATAGTGGGGAGACTATAACTATTGTATTAAAATCCAGATTTTTTAATCCATTCAAAAAATCACTATAACATAAATGGTCACATGAGAAATGAATAAAAAATTCTACAATAGATAACATTGTATGTATCATTGATTTAGACAATTCAATAAACCAATAACGCAAATTGAGGTAGGTCATGCAAAATTATATATAAAAAATAGGAAAATAAATAAATAACATGTGGTATCACATTGGAATATAACCTAGTTCCACCTCTAAATAACAATGACTATATCCTAAGGTTCCTATTACTGGAAGCATTCCCTTTACCAAATCCCAAATCATAACATTTTCACATGCATTAAAATACCCCTATATGATGTGAGTATAAACCTACAAGAATGAAAATAATTTGTCCTTAACAAATGATCAGAAGAAAAATATTTATATATTATGAATATAAATAAATTCAAAAAAAACAATAATGTGCACATGATCCTCAAATATACCTTCAACAATGTAAATCCAGAATAATAGTAAAAATAAAATTTCGGATCATGGGTTTTCAAGAAGGCTTCCAAATATATCCATAAATATCCACATGGAAAAAATATATATTCAGGAAAAAGGGCTATCAACCCTCATTTATAAAATGGGTTAGACCTCAAGGATATAATACTATATCTCTAACTTTGTTAAGGAAAAATTTTAATCGTAACCCAACCATGTGTCATGATGCATTGGCTTCATCATCGCTTGTCACACATGCTTCACCTCTAATGGACAACCATGTCGTGACAGTCCACCATTAAATGTTTACTCGAACAAAAAACCACCATGAGAAATATATTCACATAAAAAATGAATATCTTGTACAGGTATAATAATTTTATATCCATAAAATTTATTAGTAAAAGTATACATTCTCACATGGTAACATTATCATGTATGGGTATTATTGAAAAAAAACACACAAACATGTGATAAATATCCAACATTGGTCTCATCGGATACACATTCACACACACGATATCATGGAAAATATTATAAATTGTGTTCAGTTTCTCAATATTTCACCAAGGACATATATTCAACCTAGAACAACTTTCCATTCATTATTATCTATCCATACATCACAAGATTAATCCATATTTCATGATCACAACCCTTAATAATAAATGAATGGAGAGAGAACATAATAATAATGTAGGAATATAAACAAAAGTAAAGAACTCACTATGAATATAAAAGTGTTGTTCCTAAAATTTCAAGGATAAGACCTAGATCATGAGGGCTAGAAATTTTCAGGAATATTCAATAAATAAACCAATGATTTGGGAGTAAATGATTTAAATGGTGAGGTCTTGATGGGAATTTATAATTTATATGCAGTGAGGAAAAATATTCATCATGGCATAGTACATAGGGTACCACTAAAATGGGTCCCAAAACAACAAAAATGATAGTGAAAAGAATATGGCCACAGAGTAATGTTTCCTAGTTTGTATTGTTTCTATAATCTTTATCATGGTTATTGGTGAGATCAGAGAAACCATGGAAAAAAACCATAGTGAAATATTAATCACTATGTCACATCTTCAATGCCCTCAAAATAATACCATGCCATAATTACCCTTTATTATGCAATCATAACAAATTAGGCAAAAAATCCCAAAATCTACCATATGTGACATCATTACTAAATAAACACTACAAATTTTAGATATTCCAAAACCACATATACCATAAAAACTATTCCAATACCACATTACCCCAAATACACTTCCTCTATTTCCTTTAAGGAGAAAAATAATCACCACTCCATGGTATCTAATTCCATCTAAAAATATAGTTTAACTACCTTTTTATCCATTGAAACAATCTATAGTAAATTAATTCAAACTAAACATTATATAATGAAAATAAAATTGTAAATATTTAATACAAAAAAACACTTAGGGGAGTACCACTAGGTGTTTCCCATAATCAATCAAAATATGAGAATCAACAATTATTGCATGAGGGGAATCTTTGAATGAGAAATGTTCAAACTCATTGAAATCACAATGAGGTCAATGATACCTAAATCAGAACCTATGACTAACTCTGTTCTATATATATCACTAGAGGCCTATGAAGAGGTTTTAATTGGTTTTATCTATTAAATTATTGATGATATTAATATGTACATATACAATTAAATTTCTAAAATTCGGTTTTCTATTAAATAGTGCATTTTTAGGAATTATATGTTTTTATCAAAAAAAAATAGGTTTTAAATAATATTATTCATTGAATTAATTAAAATTTATTAAATTTATAAAAATAATTTAATATTTATAATATAAAAAATAAAATAAATATGAATATAATAATTTTATATTCAAAATATTTTTTAAAGTTGTATTTTTATATATAATGTTTATTTTTATATTAGTTAAATAAATTAATAAATTTTAAATAATATATTTCATTAAATATATTATATATATAATAATATAATATAATATTCATGATTATTCTTCTCTTTATTTCCATTAAAAGTTTCATTGGATATTTTTGAATAAATGTATTTTGTTTAATATTTTGGTAATTTTTTATCAAGATATTTATTAAGAAAAATATATTTTCTAAAATTTGACTTGAAATGATCTAATGATCTTTTAAAAGTATTTTTAAACTATGGTTACATCCTTTCTGGATTTTTGTTATTCATTGGGGATATAATCTTATGATATCATCATTGTTCCATCAATTTATGGCTTATTATGGTCATTATTTAAGATTTAATCCATAAAACCTATTTTCTTCAATTGGTTTAATTAATTTATGATGAAACTTTCTATAGTCACATTACTTTTACAATTGTTTTATTATATTAAAACGATGACATGTTTGTGAATCATATTTCCTTTCCATTGTTTATGATATGATTGCATGATTAATGTTTTAGGATCTCGTAGCACATATATGTAAGGTTTTGTTTATTTCATGGTTGGTATCAAAATTATATAGCCCTTCAATACATTACATAAATATTTATAGTTTATTTTAATGTGATATGATCTTCCCCATCTTAAGTGACTGACCCTTAATTAAAAAGTGTGTTAAAAAACTTCTAATAATTAATTATTTAATTGTCTTCATATCTTACCTAATTAAATTAACTATGGCCTAGGAACTAAAAAAGTGATAAGGCATAAAATAGACACCTGTTAACTTGGTTGAGGTCATTCACATATGTCTAAGGGTTGATCACTATTTTTTTCAATTTATTATATGGACACATTAGGGTGTGTGTTTTTACTATATGAGATCTAGAGCCGGGAGTCCATGTTAGATGATTTATTAGATGTGGGGTTGTCTTTTTATAGCATGTGAGACCCTTAAATGATGCATGATTCTATGATATTTTCATGTAAATTGTTATACCATATTTTATGATGATCAAAAGAATGTTTATATTTAAACTAAATTCTCGTGATGATATTCCATTTATTGCCTCTATATCCTTAACCCTATTTTGTTTTATTACCATTCCACTAATGGTGTTGGTTTGGTAATCAGTATAGGTGAACTTTTATGGTGTGTTTAACCCTTAAAGGGGTAGTCTGAATGGACTGCGATGACGATAACATTAGACATGTGTCCACAATTGTTGCACAACATCCTTGAGGCCTGACCTCTGGTTGTCTCATTGGGTATGGGATTTCATTATGTCGAATGAGTGACATTTTTAGTCGATTCCATTTGGATTCAAGTGTTATGTCATCTTCAATTCTTATGGATTCTGAGTGATGTGTTCACTCGAATACTTTAGTTTATTGAGAAATTTTTTGTCTTTATTCATGAGGATATCGATTGATGTGTTCTCCTAACACATTGAGGTTTCTAAATTACATTTCATCTCGATGCCTTGGGGATTGGCCTTGTATTCATGATGGAGTGCATTGGGTGACCATATGGTCAACTCTTGTTCCAAACTCAAGTATGAAAATGTTATCAGTGGGGATTTGGATCATGTATTATTGAGGTTCGTGGTAGGTTATTATGAACAAAATCGATTGATTTATGAGTATTGCTTCTTATGTGCATATTAGTGAATAAATTTTATGTTTTAGTGGTTATGTATTCATGATTAAAATTTGATGATCATATCAAATGAACATAAAAATAAAATTGTATTTGGGTATTGGATCACCATGGGGGTGTCATACAACATTGTACTCTCACCCTACTTGGCTCTCTATTGTACATGAGTACCTAAACATCCCACACTTGTAGCAGGTATAGGATGATATGATTAACGAGATTAGTCATTGAGAAGGATAACTATCAATGATTCTAGAAACTCAAAGATTTAGATTCATTTTGTTGGGTGTGGAGTAACATGTACTTTTATATCCATTTTATCATGTAGATGATCAGTTTGGGGGGAAATCTATAACACCCCAAGGATTTATAAATAAATTTAATATAGAATAAAAAGAAAGAATCATTGAGTTTCTATGAAACAACAGTTGTTATTAAACATAATTTTTCCACTTACGTGTTTTGAATTTCTAAAAAAGCACATAAACAGTTCCAATAAGTATGATATTTATAGTCTTATAGGATCGACATACATTTTTGGTGAATAGTAATGAGAGCCTTTAGAACAGTATTGTACCCTTAATAATAGTAATATGATCTATATGAATAGTAAATTTTCCATATAAATAATAACATCACTCAGGAATGTATAAATAAACATTGGGAACCTTTTAAATGAATGTAGGATATAAAAATATTATATTAAAAGAAAGTAAATATTTTAAAAATTAATAATTACGTTTTGGTATTTTTTTGAGTAATAAATATTTATTAAATTTATTTATTTAAATGAAAATGAATTTTCTTAAAATGTCTTCATAAAAAATATTTTATTGTCCTATGATTTGAGGATAATATAATATGATCTTTGTTAAATTTTTAGGGTGTTCTAAAATCTCTTTTAACATTACAAACTATATTTTTTATTAAATGATGATTTTAATAAAAATTAGATTTTATAATATTGAAAAAACTTTATTCATAAAATAGATGAAATATTTTAAATTCTACATATTGAAAAATTAATTTGTATAATTTTTGACATTTTTCTAAAATACATGAATTTATTCTGAATAGTAAAAAATAATAATTTATGATAAGTGATAAATACATGATTTAATGAGTCATAGGTGATGTTTGGATGATTTAAGAAAAAATCCTTTTAACTCAAATTCACTTATTACAGTTTATAGTCAAAAAAATAAACACTCTGGAATAATTGAGCTAAATAAGAAAATAATGACTAAAATAATGAGAAATTACCCTTCTCCTCAACAATAAAAACAACCCTCACCCCTTACTCTCATCATAACTTCCATGATTTGAGCCCTATAAAATTTCTTCCCAATCCCCTTTTGAAGATCCCCCCATGACCAAAATATCTTAGTCTCATAAAAGGAAAAAAATCAGTCCACTTAAAGAGATTCTCAATGAAGAGTATTCAATAGGTAAAATAATCTTCCTTTTCCTTTTATTTTCTTTTCATGTTCATGACTTTATTATTATCTCCTCAAAACATATTTACAAATGATCATGAAAAATAAAGTATCATTTATATACAATAATAATATCTTTTAATTGAATAACCATCATCAATGTTTATACAATGCATATTTTATTTTAAAAACAAAAGCATTATTTGGGAGGTGCTGATTTAAAACCTTCATGGAGACGAACATTTGTTCATCAATTTCTAATCCATTTTTAATCAGGGAAATGAAATTAATGGTTAAACCCTGCAATATTATATGTAGTATAACTGTCATTATGTTTTGTATGTTACCTACTTAAATAATATTAAAATGATAAAACAAATTTATTTTATTATGATCCCTAACCACCATAATAATTTAAAGGATTCTGATTGAATGTCTTATCTAATAATTAATCCTCATTCCAAATAAAAAATGTTATATATTACAATTTAAACATATGTATGATTATAAATATCTTATAAAATAATTTTTGGATAATTCTTCCCATTCAAGATGAACATCCGTACTCATATACATGTATATCGATCACGAAAACAATGGAAACGAACCCTTAGAGCAATAAAACTATATCTTATAACTCATCCAAATGTCCGTAAATGAAAATAATAAAATTATAATAAATAAAATACATGAATATAGGGTTCTTAATTAATTAATTAATGTATCTAATTTTATTTTCTATGATGTTACAGTTAGATCTAGAACACCTTTGGATATAGGGTCAGGGTCCCTCCCAAAACCATTATCATTGATTCAGGATTATGATTTCTCTATATTTACACCAAAATTTTTTTTAATTATTCTTATTAACTAAACAGAAATTATTTTTTAATGTTCTATATATCTGTACCAATAATAATACTTCTTTTTTTCTAGGGAGTTACATTATTTATAAGGATCTCTCTCAATCCTACCCAATATACAAGCTCGATTAAAGGGATCCTCTCGATTTTTTACCCATTTTCATGTACCATCAAAAATCTATTTGTAAAAAAATTATTATTTTAAAAATAATACATTTTTCATAAAAAATATATTTTTTCATTACTTATATTATACAAAATATTATGACAAATAAAATTGATTTTTCCAAAATAACTCATCTTTGCAATGTAATAGTGGTATTTCCCTTAATATTTCATCGATAATTTTATTTGACTATTTTCATATATTTAAACTAATTAGTTTAATTTTATGATTTATTTATATTGATATATTGTTTTCATCTACCACATATATTAAATTGTTTATGAATGGTTTGTCTTTGGATGTGTAATCTTGAATTAATTCACCATGCGACTCAGATTGGTTAGTGATTATGATTACATATTGGGGAATGTTATTTGGATTTCATATGTTCGTGTTGTTTACGATTATCCCAATTAATATGTTGAATTAATTAGGATAAAAAATTGATATGTGGGTGCCTCTATATCTATTTAATTCATTGGTAGGTCTCATGAGACAAAACAGACTTCGGTTTTGGTTGAGGCCTTACTCGAGTATTTCTAGACATCTTGTCTGAGTCCTTGACAATATGTTTCAGATGTCTGGAATTATGAATTCCCTCAGTGTTGTCATAGTATCTGATAAACCATGTGATTAATAGACTAGTATAATATCCATGGTTATTTTACATTCTCATATGATCATTTATATGGATTTATATAATCACTTTTCATTCTTTATATATTTCAAAGACATTTTATTTTTAAGGGAATTTATTTTTAGTTATTCACCATGCCTAATGGTTAGTATTATGATAAAAACTATTATATTACATAAAATTAATTATAACTATGTTCAACCATTTATTATGTTATATTTTCACCCTATGATGTGAAGTTGAATAGTTTTATGAATGACATGAAGGAATAATCTATGAGTTTATGGGAGTTTCTAATTGGGTTGCAATGTTATTTTCACTTTCCAGTTGTGATGTAAATATTATGTTTGTATTTAGTTTCCAAATTTACTTAAACGTCATCCCTTTGGGATGTGACATCCATGTAAACATGTCAGTGTATTAAAATAAGGCACCGACTCTGGGAATCTAGGGTGGGGGTTTTTAGAGTTGGTATCAAATGAAGTTTAATATAAAACACATAAACTAGACATAGAAAACTGAGATTATGAATCAATTCCCTATGATAGAATTTAAGGATAATCATATAAGAACATACTATATTTTTTGCAAGGTATAGATTCTGTGTACTTTTGTGAAAATAAATCCTTATCTTGGCACTACATGTTGACATAATTATGCCACAAATGTACATAGGTCTTTCAACTCCAACATGTTATTTCGGGCCTCACTCAGGTGAACCTGGAACATGAAAATAATGTATAATGCATACCATGTTTGAAAATCCAATGGGATATTATTAGAACAATTAAACTATTATTTTACAAACCATTATGATGGATTTAATTGTAATATGTTCCCAAAATCCCATTCTTATGATTATTAGATTATACATGGATAAAATTACAATTTATGTTATATGTTTTACTAGTTAAACATTATAATTTTTAATTTATATACTAATTTAGTTTTTTCTATTATTTTTCATTGGTATCTAGTGGATAGAATGAAAACTGTATGAATGTGTGTATCCCAGGTAGGTATCTCACTTTTAAACAAATAGAATTATTTTGGTCCTGGAGTGGTGATTTTTTCTGAGAGACATATAAATATACATGGAAAACTGACACCATTTATGAATAATGGCCTTTGACATATAGATCAGCCTAATCCAAAATGTGTAGGAATAATGTTAGAGAACTTTAAAAGATTATATCCACCATCATTAAATGGAACTACAAACCCAATTATAGTATAGTAGTGTATATGTTTTTTGGAGAAGATATATCATGCATTGGGAAGCAATGAAAGGGAGGAGGTTATCATATCCCTTTATCATCTCTCAGGAGATGATTATTATTGGTGGTCATTAATTCATAACACAAAGGAGTATGAAGAAATAGAATAAATGGGATGGAATGATTTTATGAAAATTTTGTTAGAAACATGTTTTCCTCACAATCAAAAAAGCGGATATGGAATGGAAATTCTTGAATCTATGGAACATGGATGATGATAATACATCCTAATATAAATCAATATTTAATAGTCTAGAAAAAAATTCCAAATAATACATATGTAATCTATTGTGAAAAATTTACCGACTCTTTGATGGTCTAAGACCTTTCCTCCAAAGGGTACTATTTTACCAATCATTCTCATCATATGAAGATATCATCTCATGTGCTATCAAGACAAAAAATAATCCTATAAATGTATTGAAATTTATGGAATTAATTAGAATAAGAGGTTGGAATAATAATTATTAGATAAATTGAATAATGATAAATGTATTTTTACAACATGTGGTACTTGTGGAAGGAGATAACCTAGAGCATGCTTAAAATAAAAGATAGATTGTTACAACTGTGGAAGAAAATTCCACTGAGTCCTTAATTGTAATGGAATTAAATAATCTACCAATGTTAAATTCTATAATTGTAGGGATATGGGGCAATATACAAATGAATATCCAAAGCATCAAGGAAACATTCCTCAAAAATGGCCTTGACAGTAAGTAAAATCTTATGCGATTACACTAAAAGAGGATGATGTTATTAATGATTTGATCTAAAGCTGTTTAAATGTATCCTCAAACATGGAAAATTCTTTATTTGATTTTGGATCATCACATTCCATTATATCTTCATAGTTTTATTTAAAAATTTGATATTTAAAATTCACTTTAATAAGATATTTATCAGTCAAATCCAATAAGGGGATTCTCATTGCAACCAAGATGTGTCATGAAGTACCCATTATGGAATATAATCATGATTTATCCATTAATTATATATTTTTACCTATGGTCAAATATCACATAATCCATTGTATTGAAAGGAATAAAAAATATGTTGTGAAAATATATTACAAAAATAATGAAATTTTGATTTATGAGGAATGTGTAGAATCCCTTATATTTATAGAAGAAACATCGCCATATGATTATTATTTATATCCACACCATGTTTTTCAAATAGATTACATTATTGGGTAGGAACATAATGCAATATATATAGGTGAATAATGAAATGTTAAAATTTAGTACATACCTATTGTGAAATAATTGTTAGATGTATTTCTACAGAACTTAGTTGGATATTCTTCAGAGAGGGAAATAGAATTTTCTATTTATTTAATTCATGGTGAAAGGCCTATATCTACGACTTCATATAGAATGGACTTAATTGAATTAAGGGATCTAAATTAACAAGTATTGGAACTGATTGATAAATATTTATTCACATATTGATTCTCCATATGAATCTCAAGTACTTTGTGTTAAGAAAAAACATGGATTTGTAAGGTTGTGCATTGACTATAGAGAGATCAAGTCCATTATGACAAATAAAAGGTATCATATTCCTCAAATAGATAATTTATTTGATCAACTTCATGGAGCCCAATAATTTTTAAATATTGACCTTCAATCAGAAAATCATCAGTTGCATATGAAGAAAGAAGATGCTCCAAAGACATAATTTTGAATCAGGTATGTGAATTATGAGTTTAGAGTAATTCCTCTTTGACAGCATAATGCACCCTATTTTTTCATGGATCAAATGAATAGATTTATCATGTAATATTAGGGTAATTTTTTTTGAATTTATTAATGATATCTTATTATATACCAAAATCTATGAGATCAAAAGAATCACTAGCGCATTACATTGAAATCTCTTAAAAGAAATGAGTTATATTGGATGTTTAGAAAGTGTGAATTATGGAATCAGACCATTTATTTTCTTTGTCATATTATCTCTAGGGTTGAAATCTTAATTGATTCGAGGAAGGAAAAGGTAGTTCAGGAATGGAATGCACCAATGAACATAACTAAAGTATGCAGTTTTATTTTTTTTAGTAGTTTATTATCGTTGTTTCATTCAGAACATTTCCTAATTAGATAACACTTTCCATACTTTTAAGGTGGTTAAGTTATTATGGAAAAAATGTGAATAATTTTTTCAATGAATTGAATTAAAGGATTGTGAATAATCCATTCTTGACTCTATGATTGGGGAATGGTTGATTTGTGATTTATAGTAATGCATCAATGAAATTTCATGGTTGTTTATCTATTCAGAATGATAGAGTTATTGTCTTAGCATAAGGGATATTATGAAATAAATAATAGAACTATCCAAATCATGATATTGAGCTGTAATATATAATATTTTACTATGATGATATGGGTACATTATTTCTATGGTGAAACAAGTGTGATACATATAGAATAAAAGATCATGAAATATATATTCTCACAAAAATAAATCATCCTGTGGAAAATATTATGTCCCTAAATACTAATTTATAATGTTTTTTAAAAGAAAAATCAACCAGGAATGAAAAATACTGTAGCTGATTCATTAAGAAGAAAAAAATCATGGATTTGTAAAAAATATGAGAACTGAAACGGATAATGTGTACATGCATCCAGTAAAAATGGATATGAAAATTATTATTTTAAGAGAAACATCAACACTTTTTTAATATTTTTCTAAACCATATTTACTGTAAAGGATAAAAATTTCACACATTGATGTTTAGAATCTTTGATGAAAATTAAAAGTGTGAATTAGGGGATGTTAGATGACTTCATGTGTGATGATGGATTTATGAAATTTTGGATGAGTATTAATGTTCCCTCTATACATGATCTAAAAAGGGATTTATTGGATGATTTTAATATCTATATTTTGTCTATACCCCTTAGTATCACTTATATATATACATATTTGAATCAACATTTCTAATGGTAAAAGATAAAGGGAATTTTTTTATTAAGTATCAAGATGTTTATTTCGTCAACACTTGAAGGTTAAAAGTAAACATCCAAAAGGATTCATAAAACCTTTTATAGTTATTACCTGGAAAAGGGTCTAAATCAGTATGGATTTCGTTAGTTAATTAGAAAAAAACCCAGAAGGAGTGATGAAATTAGAGGGAATATTGATCAACTTACCAAATCATCATATTTACTCATATAAGGGATGATTTTCTAATATAACACCTTGCATAGATTTGTATTAAAGATGTTTTAAGACATAATGGACCGCCTTTCTCAATTTTGAGTGTTCTTGAACCATGATTTACCTCTAAATTCTAGAAAACTATTTAGAATGTACTTTATACTGAGATTAATTTGAGTACTGCTAATCACCCTCAAACTAATGGGAAGTCAGAAAGGACAATCTAGATAAAATAAGACATGTTGAGATCATGCTAACAAGATTTTCAAGATATGTGGGATTATTATTTACCTGTAGTAGTTTTTTCATATGAAAGTAGTTTTCATTCTAGTATTCAAATAGCACAATATGAATCATTGTATGGACTGATATGTTATACACTAACATATTGGGTTAATGTGGGTGAAATGAATCATGTAAACTCATATCATGTGGAGAAAACAACATCAAAGGTAAAGACTACTCAAATTAATATCAAAGAAACTCAATGTATGGAAAGATGTTAGGTCAATAATTTATAGAAGGATTTGTAATTTCATGTGGGATACCACATTTTCTTGAAATAACTTCCATGGAAGGGTTTTATAAGGCTTATAAAGAAAGGGAAACTAAGCCCCATATATATTGGTTATTTAGAAACAGTGGAGAGAATTAAATCTGTGGATTATCATTTGGAAATGATGCCTTTCCTTTCTATGGTAAACAACGTGTTCCACATATCCTTGTTAAGGAAGTACACTCCAGACCCAATGCATATCCTCACTTCATAAGGAATATAATTAGAACCTAACTTATCTTACTTTAAAGAGTCTTTCTAGATTCTGGATGAAAAATAAAATGTTATATGGAATTAAATGAATTGGCTAGTAAATTTTGTTTGAAAAAGTAAAATTGAAGAGGTAGTGTGGTTGCCTAAGAAAATTATTATAAAGACTGGCCAAATTTTTTTTAGAGGTATCCTTTTGGTAATGTTGATGACAAATTTTTTTAAATAGGTGAGCATGTAACACCATAATGATTTATAACTATATTTAATATAGAATAAAATGTATTCAATATTGTGTCTGTAGGAAACTACACTTTTTTATTTATAAGAAATACTTCTAACCTATCTATTAAACATAATTATTCCACATATATGTTTTAAATTATAATAAAATAGACATATATGGTGGCGATCAGTAAGATATTTAGATTCAAATTAGATCAACATACATTTTTGGAATAGTAACAAGACCATTTGGAATAGTAATGTACTCTTATTAATAGTAATATTACCCTTATGAAGAGTAAATCATCCAAATGAATAGTATCCTCACTCTTTATTGTATAAATTAAAAATAGGAACCCTCTATACGAAATAATGATATAATTATATCATAGTTCGAGTAAGTGAATATTTTAAAAATTAATAATTAATTGATTGTATAGTGGTGAGTAATAAATATTTAATTAACTTTTAATAAACTGATATAAATTAAAATTAAATTTCATAAAATTTGTTAAAAAATATATATTTTATTAACCTATTAATTTAGGATATTCTATTAAGACATTTGATAATTTTATAATGATTTATAATATCAATTCAATCATTAAAAACTATATTTTACAAGTAAATGTTAATTTTAATTAAAAATTAAATTTCTCATATTTAGAAAAATATTTTCATAAAATGTAGTTCATCTTCTAATTCTACACATCATAAAATGGTTTGGGTGAATTGTTGGTATTTTTATAAAGTATTTTAATTTATAGTGATTTGTAATATAAGATAATTTATGATAAATGATAAATACAAGGTATATTGAGTAATTGTTGATGTTTGGATGATGTAAAAACTAGTATATCAAATTAGTATGAACTTACTTCTGTATAGAGTTTAAAAAAATCAATACTATAGATGGTCTAGAGAAAAATATTAAAATAATGAATAAAATAATGAGTAATTACCTATCTCTTACAAAGTAAAAACCACCCCTCAACCCCTCTTCTCCTCATACATTCCAAGCATTGAGACTTTTAAAATTTCTCCAAAAATAATTCCCAAGAACCTACCCCACATCCTGAAGATCTTGGTCTTATCAAAAGACCAAAATCAATCCCCATAAAGATATTCTCAAGGAGGATTATTCAAGAGGTAAATTCCTCTTCCTTTTCCTTTTATTTTCTTTTCAAGTTCATTCATTTGTTATTATCTACTCACCCACTCTGTTGAAATGAGACTGAAAACCCAATTATAATTTATATAATGTAATTATATAATATTAATGGATGAACCATCCTCAATCTCGTTACTCTTCCTATTTTATATTAAAAATGAAATCAGCATCTGGGAGGTGCCGATTTTCATCCTTCATGGATGATGAACAATATTTAATGAATATATTCCACAAGGATGGTCATTATATTATTTATAATGGTTGAACCAAAAAATAATAAAATGTATTAAAAAATTTATTATGCTCTAGATGTAAAATATTTTCATAATATTAAATGAGAAAAAAAGAGTTTTTATGATCAATAATCATCGTAATAATTTTTATGATTGGTATTAAATGACTTATCTAACGATTATTCCTCATACCCCATAATAAAATGTTCAATTAAATAATTTACTCATCTAAATGTTCATAAATATGATATAAATTAAATTATAGATAGTTATACACATTCCACATGAAAATCCAAACTCGTATACAAGTATGCCGATCATGAAAACCATGGAAACAAACTCCCCTGGGAAATAAAATTATATGTTATAACTCATAAAAGGCCATAAATGGATTTAAAAAAATTATATAAAATCACACACATGTATAGAAGGTTCGGAATTTTATAATTATTGTATTTAATTTGATTATCCGTAAAATTAAGGTTATTTTCATAACACATTCAAACATAAGTTATGGGTTTCTCCCCAAACCTCCATTTTAAATTCAGGATAATTATTTATCTCTCTTTACATTGATTAAATTATTAATTAATATTATTTATTCCTCGTAAATTTTATAATAATGATTTATATATTTTTACCAATAATAAATTTTCTTTATTTTTGGTGGATTCACATGTTTTATAAGAATATTTATCAATCCTTCCTGACACACTAGACTGATTAAACGAAACCTCTCAATTTCAAACCCATTTTCATGTACCAACTAAATTATTTTTTATGAAACCATTATTTTTATAAAATTAATAATTTTTTTCATGAAAATATATATATTTTTATTATTTGTTTTATAAAAAAATTAAGAAAAATTAAATTATTTTTTACAGAAGAAGAATTCATTGTAACGTAAAATGGGGTATTTCTCCCAAGAATTTCTCGATAATTTAATTAGAGTGTTTTTAACTATTTCAACTCCTATGAGGAATTTTATTCATTATTGAGATTGATATGTTATTATTTTTATCTACCATATGTTATTAAATGGTTTATGTATTTTTTTATTGATGTTCTATCCTGATACAATTCACCATGCAACTCAGATAAGTTAGTGATTATGTATACAAATTGGGGAATGTTATTTATATTTTATATGTTCATGTTGTTTATGATTACAATTCTCAATATGAGGAATTATTTTGACTTATAAATTGATAGGTGTGGCCATATATATTTCATCGTTTCATCTGTAGGTCTCATTAGAAAAATATATTCTGGGTTATGGCGGAGGCCTTCCACTAGTACTTTCAAACATTATGAACAAGGCCTTGATAATATATTTCAAATGAACGGAATTATTCATTCCCACATAATGATAATTTTAATTGAAAATACATCGGATTATTAAACTAGTATAACATCAATAGTTATGTTTCATTCTCTTATTATAATTTATATTTCTTTATATAATCAGCATTCATTCCTGCCATATTAATCTCAAATTTATTTTTGAAGGCATGTGTTTTTAGTTATACCCCATCCATAATGTTTAGATTTATGGTAACACTTTTTTTTTACATATCCTTACTGAGAATCTAATCCCAACCCTTTATTATGTTTCATTTTTACCTAGGATTGGAGTATGTATATTATTATGAATGACTTGTAGGAATAATCTAAGAGTTTATGGGTATTTTTAATAGAATTTAAATGTTGTTTTCTCTCTCATGTTGTATTGTAAATCAAATGTTTATATCTGGTTTTCAAAAACTACTAAACAATTCAGTCCTTTTAGAAGATAGATCCTATTAAAAATATCAATTTATTAATATAAGGCACCTGCTCCATGCAACTAGGGTCAATGTCTTTACAAAATCAGTGTCTTGGTTTTCTGTTATTAATGTTTACTTAGTTGGGTTTTTCCATTCAGTACTCATGATTTTTATTGTTATCTATGTAATATAATTGTATTATTTTACCTGTTTTGTTTTTTCTATCAATTTTAGGTGCTCTGATAGAGGAAATTATCTCCCCATTACTACACTTACCTCATCCATGATATTCAGTATTCTCTGGAACATGCGTAGATGTTCTTATGGCCTTGAGGAATTTGATATCAGGCATGGTGATTTGGATCGGGATGATAGAAAATAGTATAAGTTTAGTCTTGTTTTCTTATATTTTTTGAGTTTTTATAAAGACTACCTAGGAGTTTGTTGTAATTTTTGACAAAACCTAGTCTAGTGCATCATGATGACCTTTTTAATGTAACTATATGTTACAAGTTGTTGAAATCTATATTCTAGGTATTCACTATTATAGATCAATGATTTCACCTTCTTTGATGTATATATATTTTGAGGCATGCAATTCATATAGATTTCAAAACGTTTCTTATAAGAATGTTCCATATCATTCATCAAATAAAACATATTGGGTTTATATGACATATATATCTTGTTTGTGAATGTACTGATGATAGATTACTCAACTGCTTATGTGTCAGAAACATGTTATTAATTTTCACAAATGAGTTCTTAGTTACATTCTATATTGTTAAACCATTATTAATATGTAATTTAGATAGTAGTTCACGTGAGACTCAAATTTGGTTCACCTAGGTGATGAAAATTATCAAAATAATGATGATGATGATGATGTTGTCCCTCTATACACAAGCAGTTCAATGTATGATTTTATGTCATTGTGTGGTGTGAATTTTTGTTGTATGAATCTATTGAGATTACATAATATTAGGTACAGTTTATTAAAGAATTGAATATATTATATTTTGAGTGATCTATATAGAAATTATTGGTTGGATATTTAATCTTACGAAGAATCATTTCCCTTGACATATGTAGTATAAGAGAGAGGATGGCATTTCATGTCTATAGAGATGTTCCTTGATGATGTCAAGTGAGTTGTGTCCCCTTGAGAGTCATTGTTGTGTGTTGTTTTTAATACCTTAATGAATTGTAATTTCATATTTTCAAACTAGTGATTTAGTATATGTTGTAACAATATTGTGGATATTTAGTTTGAACGAAAAATCACATAAATTCATTAATACATGTTTTCCTTATTAAAAATTAAATGTGTATGTGAGTTACCAATAAAATTTCTAGGGGGATTGTTTTGTAAGTTGTATTCTATCTTAGATTGCAAATCAACATTTATTACTAGTAGTCAAGATATACTATTGGTCTTCTGAGAACTTTTATTCTTTTTTCCATCACGATTAGGTCCATTGGATATTTAGCCTATTGATTTAGATTGAAAATTTCATTGGGTTACAAGTGTTGATCAAATGTGGTTAGAAATAGGATGGTTAGATCAATGTTGGAATCATTATTGTTTAACTAACAATGTGTGATGGGTGGTGTGTAGTTATTTTTGGATGAAAAGTAACATCGATCCTAAATAGTTTCAATGGGAGAAATTGGTTTAGGTGGTGTCAGTTCCTTATTTCCATGATAGTTGAATTGATATATGAGAACGGGTTAGTGGTTTATGGATCATTAAAAAATAAATCTATTTGAATAAAATATTGTATTCATCATGAATTTATAGAAAATATGCAACGTTTATGCATTATTATTGTTCATACAAGATGGTTTGGTAGAATCTGTAAATGTGGGGTGGTGTACAGACCCTTGAGAATGTTTTAGGTTCTATAGATGAAACTAGAACAGTTTGTGGTAGTAGCTCAATAAATAATTTTGTTTAGGATTTAACTTAAATTTAGAATCCATAATGTTTAGAATGAACCTTTTAGGCAATTAATTCCATAATATTTTTGACTAAATACATTCCTAATGTTTTGACAAGACATCGACAATGGGTTGTGGTATCGTTCTATGAAAAAACTAATTTTATCATTAATAGTGATTTCATTGTTCAAAGTGGTTTGTTATGTGAGGGGATAAGGCCCAAATGTGTCCTTTTTCACCACCCATTAGTATGATTCAAGATATAATAATTATTACATCATGATATTTTAAAGTAGAATTTTTTTATAGGGTACACAACATGAAACACTAAGTTGAAATGAACCCCAAAATATTAATTTGATTGATTTTTAATAGTTGTTAAACTTCATAGTATAAATTTTATTAACAATATTATAATACACACACACATATATATATATAGGTCCTAATAAAATAAAAATGTACTAATAAATGATTAATAAAAAAGAACATTTTTAAGGAAAATCATTTTATTCCTTAAAATTACTTTTTCATTAAATTCGTATACAATATTTTTTTGAGGAAAAAAATATTATTAACTTTTTTAAATTTAATAAAATATATTTCAAAAATAAAAATCATTTTTTAGACAATCCTTCAAAAACTATTTTAGAGAGAATTTGGGATTTTTTTCCAATTTTATATTTTCATTGAATAGTTAAAAATACATATTTTTATTGAAAATCCAAATTTTGATCCATGATTACAAAAATTTTAAAGTTTTGTTTTAAAATAATTTTAAAGAAAAATAATTTTTATTATTGTAAAGATAAACCAATTATGTTTATTGGATCCAATGTTATATTGTAATTAGGTATAAAAAAATAATATACACCTAAAATGATTTTTAAATGATTTTCATTGATTTATGTGTTTTTCCCTAAAATTAATTTCATATAATGATAGAAATTGAATCATGAATATTTTATTCCATATTTTTTATTGAGAGGTCCAAATGTTGTATATGGATCCCTTTTATTTTTTCATTATGAATAGTAACCGTATATGAATTTATCACTTCAATAAAGAATTAATAATATTTACATATGTTAATAATAAGTTTTAAGCTCATCATTTTTATTAATTCTTATATAATTTATTTATTTCGATCCTTATTTCTTTATTACCAATATTTAATTTATTATGTGACACTTTTCCATGAAAATGAGCTATAAAATATTTAATAAAAATATAAATACAAAAATCCAGTCTATTAATTTGAAATATGCAAAATGTTTTAAGATATGGGAAAATGTTGTTTTCATTGAATATTAATGGGTCTTTTGGAATAATTAAATTATTTAAATTTTATAGTTTTATTTTAATTTTTTATTAAATATATAATTTCCATTAATTCATATGCAACATTGGACAAGCATTTCTTCAACTATTAGTATAATAAAATAAATGATTTAAAGATTATTAATAGCAATAATATTTTATATATTAATATTTATTATTAATTTAATAGATTATTATAGCATATTATTTATGTGGTAAATGATTATATTCAAATTCCTACTTTTTCAAAATGTCTTTAAAGTAAAAAATAAATGAGTAGTGTTAAAAATGATATTAATGATATTTTATGAAATTAATATATAAGTAAATTATTTAAAAAATAATAATTCTATAAATATTATTTTGTCGATAAGAAATGGTCAAATATTTCATTCCTTATCCAATTATTAACCAATTTATACCTTTTAAGTAAAATTACAACCCTTCATGTGTGAAAAAAATATGTAAATTTGATAATGACAAAATTAGGTTATCTAAGGGGACCAACAAAAAGCTACATTTTAAAAACTACTTAAACTAGTCAAAATTTTATTGGTAGGTATGATTTCATACACATATGACTCCAAATTATAATCTATAACCATTTTAATGCGTTTTTATAGAGAATGATAGTTAAAAGTTTTAATCATTCAAAAAAGTGCAACAATTCCCATTCTCTCACTTATAAAAGAACACCAATCCATTCCCTTCCTTAAAAAATATTAATCATTATAGATCTGCCAAATGATTCCCAATTATCATGATGAAATATTTATCCACATTCTATAAATTTTATATTGGAAATATACCAACCTTGGGATTCTTAAGAATACATTTTATTGAGTTTTTAAAACAAGTGGTAATCACCTTAACTGATCAAATTATTTTTAATACTTAAATTACCTTTTATAAATATATGGTGATAAATATGATATATTAAATTAGAAATTATGGATATACTAAAATACTTTCTTTATTAAGAAACCAAATTTATTCACCCTCTTCCCTGTTAAATTGGCAATGAAAATATAGGTTGATAATATGCAAAACTTTCCATCTACACATAGAGACACAATAATATTTATATAGCTATATCAAATGGATAGTTATTATGATAGTTTGAAGGTAAATAAATTAAATAAATGAATTCTTTTATTAAAATATATTGTAAAAATTATTACCTTACAATCCGATGGAAAACAATAACATTGCTTCTGCATATGTGTGGAATATCCCATTCTTGTATTATTGTGATTTGCTTTTAATTTCCATTTTACATGGATCATAATAAGGTAATATTTAATTAATATATATTATATATATGATATAATAATTATTTCATAATGTTGAATTAAAATTTTACATTGTTTCATTCCATCGATCAAAAAGAGGAAATAAAATTCTTTTGTATCATGTGCCTTCTATCTCCATGCAATGTTTAATTGTATTTTCGTTCAATAAAATTTATGGAAAAATTTTAATATGTGTCTGATGATAATATATTATAATTATATCAATAAAATAATTTATGTATTATTATTCTATTAAAAACTTACAAGTACCAGAACATCTAAATAGAAACTCTTATGAGTAACAAAATAGATAACACCCAGAAATGATGATTTTATTAAGAATATAATAATAAATTAGTGTTATAATTTTATAATATCATTATATATGATAATATAAATATTCACATTATTCTATTATAAAATTATAAAAATTAAAATTTCTTATTCATGTGGTTATACTACTTTTGTAGTAAGTGGAACTCATGGTAAGGGATGTTCTTCTAACTTTTACTTATGTGAGACACCTCCCATATTAACCACTTGATTCTTCTATGTGGTGAATATATTTGTATTGAATGTATTTTATGATTATTATAAAAAAAATAATGCTAAATAAATATAAATATAAGTATATTTATTTAACGGTTCTTATGATTCAAAAGTTTTCAAATCAGTATGGTTTTCATTTTACAATCTCATTCTTTACCGTGATTGTTTATTACTATTTTTATGATGATAAATTTTCAACCTCAAAATCTCAATAATTTATATGAATTTTATAATACTCGTTTTAATTCTTTATATTTCATTTTTATCTTATATTACACTCTTTATGAATAGAATATACCAAAAAAATTAAATGAATCTTACTTTATTTCTATCTTCGATTGAAAATTCATATTCTTCCATGTGAGTGTATTGTATAAAAATTTTATGACATATGATAATATTCTCTAATTATTTAATAAATTAATTTTCCACCCTTTTTAAAATTTATACAATGAATTAAGATAATAATTTGTGTCAATTTATAAATGGGGTTCTGTTGAGTTTTTAAGAAAATATAAAAGGAATATTTGTTTTTAAAAACATGGAATGAAATGTGCTTATATCTATCATGACCACATAATTTATTGAAGTCCCATTTATAATTTAACATTTTTATTTTGAATGAAAAATTTTTCCTTCAAATTTGGGAACTATTTATATTTAAAATAATTCATTTCAAATGGAAATGGGTATTTTCCTCAATAAATTTCTTCAAGATATTTTAAAAAAATTATCATTGATGTTACTTATGGAATATTGTGGATATGAAACAATGATTCAATCCACATTCCATTATTTTGATTTATTATTATAACTATATTTTAACTATTATTCTAGGAAAATTTATTTTTTCCCGATGGTAAAATTATTTGTGGAAACATTATCTTTTTTAAATGGTATACTATGATGAAATGCATAAATGTTTATGAATAAGTTATTCCTTCCACTAGTTTTGTTATGATTATTGTTTTATGATCTTTTAGAAATAATAGGTATGATTTTCATTATGTGATGGATGTTCCCTGGATTACATATCCCTCAAATTCTTTGGGTAAGGATATATATCTAATGATATAAATAAGACTAGAATGAGGAGTTATCCAAGATCCGAAAGAAAATTTATCAACTTAATATCCATGGTTGTAATCCTTGATTACTATAATGGAATTAGGAATGTACCCAGTCCACTATCATTGTCATGGAAATGATAATTGAGTAATAAGGATACGATTTTCCATTCATTTTCATAAAACCCAAATCTATATCTTATCCCAATGTTATTCTGTCATGGTTATGGTCATGGAATAAATTATTATTCATATCTTATTAAATATGATGGATAATTCCATTACTCCAGATTATGATATATTATTACATGGGTATGGTCTAAAAAATTTAATCTCAAGTTATCATGCCCTTATACACATGTTATATTTAATTGGTCATTGATATATCCCATGTTTTCCCTTATTTAGAAACTAAACTCACTATTAATTATGTTACATTTTCCAATGTTATACAGAAATATTTTAATTATGATATGTTTAATTGGGTGGTCATAATAAAGAACATAATGGGATGTTATGTAGTCCTCATCAAAACAAGTTGTTTATATATTTATGTTTCTAAAGGCAGTAGACCTATACGATCATGGCATGAATCATTTTGATAGATAATGAATAATCATCTAAATATATTTCATATATATATATATATGTGAAAAATATGGGTTTATATCATTTTAATAAAATAAATGTATATTTGTATTGATAAATTTGGGTGAGTGATATTTTTTATAACCCTTAGAATAATCCAAAGTATAAAAGAATATACTCAGATATCGTAATGAAAGGATACTAGTTTTCCATTTAAAGAACATCCACATTTGGATACTACATGAGGATGTGGTTTTGGAAAATATTTATCTTTGGGAAATTATTTTGAAAGGATTTGGTCAGACATATCTAGACTATCATTCTATTCAAATGTGTGTGTACCCTTGCTTCTCAAAAGTATTCAAACTTTTTGGGGGATATGGTTGAGTTAAATCACATTTTATTTATAAACCATTATAAAAGATTGGAATAAATAATAATCATGCATAACCTAAGTTAATTATAATGTGTCATATATTTAAAATAGGTTTTCAATATTTAGACATCATATAAATTATTTTTCATGATCATACAGTTTCTCATTAGGATGTTCATTACTAACATTATTCTTTTTGTTTTAGTCAATGGAATGAACTTTGAGGAATATTGTAAATGATGAATTAAATGGAAAATATAATGGTTTTCCACATGTATGATCAAATTAAGAAAAGGAAAAAAGGTTATGCCTTTGTATCATTCCTAATAATCTATCTCGTTTTATAATTAACAATATTTAATTGGATGAAATTCCATACACACCTAATAAGAAAAAATTACTTGTCATGAAGATCATGTAGGTATGAAGGTGCAGTTTTCTACATACATGTATGTGGGAAGAGGCATTAATATATACATCTCAATAGAACAATAAAATGTCTTCTGTATGTTAATAATGATGATAAATCATATAATTACCTAGTAAAAATGAATATATCATTATAGGTATATGAGTTTCATCCTAATGTTCCTTGTATAGTTCAATACCTTATGTATGGTACAATTATAAAAATAATATATAGAAATGATTTTTTTATTTCAATTAATGTTTAAATACCTCATATTAGTTCACATAATTTTAAAAAACTATGCTATATAGTTAGTTGATTAATATATAATGATGATTGGAAATTTTCAAAGTTTTTTTTGTATTTATAAGATAAATATTTTATTTATACATAGTTTGATTTAAATTACTATGGTTCACATTACTAAAAAATATAGTGGTCAGTGTTTTAATTATTGTAGTTTGTTTGTAGAAAACTTATTTAATGTATATTTTTTAAATAACTGACGTTTTCACAATGGGAGGATAAAAATGACACTAAATATAAAAATTTATATTATCAAATATTGGTTTTAACAAAAACTATTTTATTCATTGATGTTTATTACATAACTAAATAAACAATGGTAGTTAATATCATTAAAAGATATGATGATTCAAAAACAAATAAATTAATTAATGTATGATCCACTAAAAACAAATATAGAAATATTATATATACAAAAAAATAATTAATATACTATAATAGATATATTAGAATCTATAAATCAATAAAAAAATTATTACATGTCATATAACATTTAATTTCTTCATAGTTTAAAAAATATCATGTTTCAAAAAATGACAACCCAACCATTACCCTCCAAAACACAACTATAATGAATGACCCTATCCCCTATTAAATTTTCATGATTCTTCCTAACTCTTATTTCCCCCACATCCTACCCTTAGTTCTTACATTTTCTGTAATTAATCATACATATGTAATAAGAATATTCAATGAATAATGAATTAAACACAATTTAAATAATATATGATTTATTCTAAATATAGAAAAATTAATGTACTAATAATGAAATGAATAATTGGTTGAAATTTGAATTACCAAAATTATTATAACATACTATATCCTCAGTTGATTTGGAATATACATGACATGCTATATTATGAAAACCAAATATTTTTATATCATTACATAAGATATCTTTGGTTGTGTTGTACATACTCTACCTTTCATAGTATGTATATAATTTTTATAAACATCTAGAATTATTTTAAACTGGTATGTTCCTTTAGGATCAGATCACAAATATCTACAGACTATATTTCAACCTCTCCACATCTATTTCATATTACGATAACCATCTCGAAAAATAATTATATCCATTATGATAATGAGACAAATAACTAAACTCTATCTAAAAACAAAACATTTAAAACCTCAAACTAGAATTTTATTACAATTAATTAATTTATAAGTTCAGTGAAAAAAAATTTCTTCAATTATATTAATAATAAACACACTCCACATTATAAATATCTTTTTAAGTTACATCATATTCATATACCTTATTTAATGTATAAACATCAACATAGTAGAGGCTTTCAAAACAATAAATAACATCATTAACTTATTCCAATTTCATAGATGTTAAAAAATACTAGATATAAATTTTCATATAAATGAAATATCACATATTTTTATAGAAATGTATCATACTTTAAATAGATAAAATATTTCTTTAGATAAATTTTTTCATTGGAACCACTATTTCATGTATAACTCTTTATGATAAAAACATGATTTTTACTCTTGAATTTGAAGAATTTTCAAAAGATTAGAATATATTTTTTTCATAGAATTAGAGACCAATTTTTATAAGAGATACTAATGAAATATTTAATGTTATTTGATTTATAAAATTTAATAATATAATTACCTATTAAAATGAATATTAACAACATAAATTCATGAAATTTATTGATCATCATACATCCTATATGATTCGTCAACATCATAAGTATAATTAATTACAATATATGAAAGAGTATAAATATGTTATGAAAGGCTATAGAAAAATTGTACATAATATGTGATAAAATTAACCTTGATTTTTAGTTGCAGAATGAGAACCCTATGACAGATAGTTGGTAATAACACTAAACTTATTATTGTATGTAATAAGTGAATAAAAATAATCATTGAATTTATTAAAATAAATAATTATTTATTATATTTTTATATTAAATAAACACAAATTTAATTTATTAATATATGAAATGACAACATTCAAATTCTAGTTTGGGTTGGTCAGGTTTTATTTAGGTCAATTGTTAAAATTATTTTATGTTATTTTAATGATTCTTATTTTTCTTCACCCTCTATCACAAGACTAAAATTTTATATATCATTAGGTACATGGAATTTATTCTATTTTTATTTATGGGGTTCATAATAACAATTTATATCACCTTAATCAACCATATAACACATGTCTCATAGTTTTACGTGGATAATTTAAATACACCTATCATCCACTATATTACAACAAAATATAAAAATTTTACTCAGGAAGACCTAATATATTGATCTTGTTCTTTCTTCTCACAAATATTGATCAAACAGAGAGAAATTGGAAAATTTATACTATATGAAATATTTATTTATAACCATATTTATATAGACCAATTTCAATTTAAGGATCATATGTTCAATTTTGCTAGGATATTTTAACAATATAATATTAACTATAATTCCATTGTAACCATGATATGTAACATTTAATTCAGATATATATTGTGTTTTCTAACCACACACCAAATTAATAGTTGAAAAAATGAATCCAACAATATTGTAAGAATTTAATATCCTAGAATACTTTAATGGACATCGATCTAAAAAAATAAATGATCTTATAGTTCATCTAGACAATAATCAATCATGACGTATAGAATTTTATATAATAATTATAACTTAATTTTTTAATTTTCATCTATTTTAAACAATGGAACATATAAATAACATACCTGAACTGAAATCCATTCAACAATTTCCTTGGTAACAACTTTTGTTTTATCTGTCTCATTCTATGTTCAGAACCATTTGTATGTTTTCTTTTCTGTCCTTAATTATTTGATATAGGGAACAAAAATAACATTATTAAGCATCACATATAAATATTTTCATATCTTAGCTCCATATATATCTATGAAAACAAAAATATATTCCAAATTTTGAAATTGAATCTCAGAAACATTGATGAATCAATATTATCATGCAATTTATTTGTATTATCATCAACACACCACACAAGATTGACCCTTATCTCTATCAAAATCAAATACCATGAATAAAAGGTTAAAAAATCATGAATAATGTAATTATCCACAATATAATCTTCTAAATTGGCTGTATTTTTGACATAAGACTTCAAATATCCATGTTAACTATTGATAAATTTTATGAAATTAATAAATAATGTTATTAAATAAGGAATAAGAAATTTGGAATTTTGGAATGAAAAAATTATATAAATAAAATTCTTCTCCATGGAATATATCAATCAATAATATATGGTCCCTCTAATATTAGAAGCACCAAAACAATCACCATCACATACAACATCGTAATGGAAATTAATAGGGGCATTATCATCTCCAAATGACCAGTAATATGTATTATTGTATTATAATTTTTCCCAATTAATTATGGTTTAATTTTATCTCAAGAAGATGTATAAGGAATTTAAAATAGTTGATTAGAATGGTGGTTATTTAATTAGGTATCAAATTATTCATTGTTTAAGCAAAAAAACTATCTATAAACACATGTGATTAATTTATTTTCAATCCATGTACGTTACATTGATTCAAATTAACATATCATGAAATATTAAATGCATATCCATGAAGAACATTCATATTTTTGAATATATGAACTAAAACATCATTTTGATGGGGTTTCATTGAAAAATTTGTTGTTGGAATCTTCTAATAATCATTTCACCACAGCTCAAATTTGGTTCCGGTTTTTTTATGTCTATATGATATTTTAAATGATATTGTGATTTTACCAACTCAATGAGAAATGCGAAAAATTCATTATTTCAAAAATCCTTCTCAATACACATAACAACATGATTACGACGTATACAAAATATATTCTCAAAATTGATATTTGAAAATTCTGAACTATTTCATCCAATGTTGTGCTCCAATTATAATTAATGGTTTCATTCAGTAAAACTATTTAATAGTATTTGATAATTGTGTAAGGATATGTGATCATAACAATAACATTAGTGGAATATTTAAATAATGTTTTTTATTAAAATGTGCCGTTATAAAATTAAATCTGTGATATGTATCAAGGATGTGATGATTACACATAAAAAAATACATTATAGTATACTTTATCCCAAAATATACAAAATTAATGTTTAAATTTGGACTAACCAAAAGAGTCTGTATTCCCCAACCAAAAAATTATTCTAGTCTAGGAAAGTCACGAGTGGATTATAAATGGACTGTATTTATTTTAAATAACTGAATAGTATATGTATCATATGTTTCCAAACCATCATTACATTAGAATTGTAATTCATTAATAGGTTAATGAATTTATCCATGAATTTCATTTCAAGTCATTATATTTCTATGAATAATCATTGATAAAACGAATAAATATTATTGCATACATATCTAGGGAGGAATATTATATGGGATCAAAATATCATTCCAAATTTTGTAACTACGTCTCAAAATACCAAAACGACTAAAAACATCAATTAGCAATCTCAAACATATATTTTTGGGATCAAAATAGAAATATAGATGAAATTAGTTGAAGGTAATCCAATATTTTTAATCTCTTGTATGTCACATTAAATCATCGTTATTAATATAAAATGCCTTCCACTTCACATGTTAATGTGTTTTAGAAGAAATATAAAATCATTCTAACTGATGTTTTAGAGGAATGTAATGTAAAACCATTACATCGGTTTTATTTTATTTTTTCATTTTTGTATACATAGATAGAAACTAAAAGTTTCTTTTTTTATTTCCGTATATAAGTACAATATCATTTTCAATTTTATCTATTCAAATCATCATTATAATAAGGCATTTAATTATTGGTTATAAGGGCATGTCCTTATTACATTAAATTATCATGAATTTTTGTCATGAACTCACTTCATTTCATATTGGGATCATTTTATGTTTATAATATTAGAAAATTAGGATATAATATATACTTAATATTACATATTCATATAGATAAGATACCACAATATATTATCCATTTCTATCGAAATATAAAACTTTTCAAATAAAACATGATTTCTTTGAAAAATCATCTTATCATTTAACTTGGCTTCTACCTTTGCCTTACACATCCTTGTGAAAATAATTTAAATACATGGGATTAGAAAAAAAATAATAGTATGGTATATAAAAATAATAAAAGAAAATATTAGTCCATGAATACTTGTAAACAAATGAAATCATCTTAAAAAAGACCTACATCTCATCGAGGTATACTTACATTGTGAAACTTGATATTTCAACAGTATTACCAAAAAAAATAAAGAACCTAAATATAACCATAATTCTATCTTGGGTAATTAATTACGTATATTTTAACCCTTATGTCTACCTTATAATTTTTAATCCTCAAGACTACCATAAAATGTATCCCTCACGGCCACCTTATGGTGTAACCATCGCAACTACACAAGGAGAAACCATATAGCCAACAGCCAACATAGTCATACCCAATTACTTGGAGGGAGATATAGTTATGACCTTTAACATAACCAATTTCCCAATAACCATAATAAATCATCAAACATGAAAACATTCAATAGGAATGTTGTAAAACTAGAATTTTAAAAAAGGATTTAATAAGAAAAGTAACATACCAATAACATATAATTGATCTGAGAATAAATTGAACATCCGGACTATGTGTATAAACTATAAATACAAATAATAAAACATAATATAAATTAAACTTCCTCAACTAAATTTTATTAATACAATAAAATTAATGATGTAGAATGTTAACCCAAATAATTGAAATTGGGTTTAGAATTCCCTTACACCAGAATTTCCTTAAATAAGAATTATTTATAGCTCTATTATAATGGTTAAAAGAGTGTTATTGGTTTTGTAAAGAATCATGTTCTTGTTTATTAAACATTATATGATCATTTCGTAACATAATTTTACTCTTCAATTATTAGTATTTTGTTCCTTTCTTTGTTTCATGAGTGTTTTTTAAATGATTTCAATGGCTAGTTTGTATTTTATTTTCTATTCATATAGAAATGAGATTCAAGAAGTGGAATTAAATGGTATTAATATGTTTCCAATATTTATAATGATACAATAAATTATTTTTTTATCATAAATGATAATGAATTATTATACAAAACATTTTTTTACATTATTTTTTGGGGTTCCTCGTTAATCATGAACTTGTTTTAATTGTATAATTTAATTTCATGCATAGAAGATAATTACAGAACATAAAATATGTTATATAATACAATTTAAAATCTTATTCAACTATTAAAAATGGTTTTATGATCATATATCAAGTATTTAATGTAAATTTAAATCACATCATCCACAATTTTAGTAAACGCCGCATCATGAATGATGTTTTATTTATTTTTAGAATTTGATGGGGAGGGGAAAGAAGATGAATTTTTTTAAATGAACATCTTAAAAAAGAGAATATATAAGATTCTAGAGATTTTATACATCTTGGATAAGGTATGGGGAATAGATTATATAAAATTAAAGGTGTTCAAAAGAAAACCCATGAAAATGAATTGGATTCTTACCGCTTGATCTCTTCTCCTTGAGATCCTCCTTAAGGCCTTTGGATTAGGAATTTTGGTGAGACCATAATGTCTTGGACGTGGGGAAGAGCCTTAGGAATGTAATTTTGTAGAAAATATGAAATGATCAAGGCTTGAGAGGTGTGATTGGAAGAGTGGAATGAGGGTAGTATTTATAGTGGATGATAAGAGAGATTTTAAATTAGTATTTTAATTTTTTGTCTATTAATATGAATAGTTTTCATTCTTGTGATAAAAATAGTAAATATAACAAACCAACTCATTATTAAACAATTTAACATGATTTATTACATAAAACCTTAATTTTATAGAATATATAATTTCGATAGGTCTAGTGTATTTGGGGTTTAATAACATTATATAACAACTTAAAACATAAAACACAGCATTATATTGAAAACCTCTTTTACATGACCACATAATTCCTTCATACATAGCGATGGATGGGAAAACCTATGGACGTACATAATAAAAGGGTGAGCTATAAATCCCGGTATGGTATTAAACAAGGAATAACATTATGAATACCATTCATGTTTGGCAATAGGAATATTTGTGGATCATAAGAGAAACATGAACATAAAAGAATGATATAACATGATTGTCATAACATGTAAATGTGGAATCAAAATTTAATATGAAATTTTTATTAGCCCATGATCATTGAACATGTATAATTATTAAACCCTCATTTAAATTGAATTATCTTTAGTAAACCCTCATTTCACATGATGTCTCGTGACACTTCTCTTTACCCAATTCATTGGAGCAGTTTAGGGCGCATCCCTCTTAGTTATTTCATTTTAAGAATAAGTGTTCCACATGGATCATATAATGTGGATTCATTAAACATCATAATTTATTATAAGATAATGTAATGTGTAATTTATACATGTAAATCTATAATCAATTAGTAAATTTTCATAATGGTGAATACACTTGATAGTGAAATTGGCATGGTATTCACTAAACAATGACTTTGGTTTGGAAAATCGTGATACAGTTACTGTAGCATAACGACGTGACATAAGATTTCATAAAAATGGTTGATAAGAGAGAAAGTAGAACCTTATAATATGTAAAATAAATGGATAATAAGGATGTAATATAGATACATGTCCCTATTTGTGTAATGTAATTTAGATTCATAATACAAAATAATTGCTTGAATGAAAATGATGAGAGAGAAATACCTTACAGAATTTCAGGGTAATTAATGTAAATGGAAGGAATTAATGAGAGAGAAACATGTATATAATCATTAAAACATAAGGATTTAAGTATGGGGAATGTTAGAAATCATATCCCCAAATTTTTTAATTGAAATTAAATGTTTACAACAACATTAAGAAACATGGATGAAAATGATAAAGGAAGAAATCCATTACGGAGTTTCGAATGGTAACATGTGTATATAGGAGGAATTAATGATAGAGAAAGAGTTATCTAATCATTAAAAAGTAAGTATGGATATATGGGGGAGGTGAGAAATAATACCAACACATTTTTAATTAAAATTAAATGGTTATAAAAAGATTAAGAATCATGGATGAAAATGAAAATGGAAGAAATCCCTTACTTGGAAGAGTGATACCAAAGGCTTGGGAGAGGCTTGAGAGGGGCTGAATGAGAGATTGGGCTGACTTGGGAGGATTAGAGTTAGAAGGGGAATAGGTTGGTGGAGCTACAAAGTCTTTGATATAAGAGGAAGTGGCACCATAGATGGGTTTATATTGGAAAAGAGAATGAATTATTTATTGTTTTTGTTTTGGAGGCCACACATTAAACTAATCAAAAACAGAAAACAAAACCTTGTTTTCCCTTGAATATTGCAAAAGTGGAATGGAAAACATTATTTTATAAGTCCAATGGCATATATACTTATAATATTTGTCTTGCGTATGTGGATGTGAGTAACTCTCTCAAGGAAATCAATTTGAAATGATAAAATTTTTTATCAGTTCTGAAAGGTCCACTATGGCTTTGTAAAATTAATCAAACAAATATAAATTCACATTATTTTATTTTTATAACATATATTTTCCGAAAATAACATTTATAGTATTTTATTACCCCACTATTGGGTCATTATCATTTCATAAAACACATTATATAATTAAATGATATTTGTTTTTTACCCAAAAATTCCATTATCTCTGAAAATTATGAAAAAATCACCATTGGATAATTTCGACATCCTGATTCCAAAAATAATATTCATTTTATCTAAATAAATTTCTAAAAATGAAAATTATTACTTTAAAAAAACAGATATTTATTAAATATTCATGGGTTTTGACAAAAACGACTTTCAAACCTTAATAAAAATAACATTTTTATTAATATAAATTTATTTCAATTTATATTTATTAAAAAGTAATTTAGATATAATATGTCACTAATATATTATTTAATTGAAAAAAATCCACTAATTCATGAAAATATATATCTTAATTTAAAATTAACTAGAAGTACTATTTTTCCTTCATAAACAATTTACCAAGAAAAAATATTAAAAAATGTATATTCTCTATAAAAATAATGTAAATTGTCATAGTGATAGGGTCTTCTTACATAATCACTTATAACACCCAGGTAAGTCCAAAGGGTATGGTGTGAGATGGTGATAGACTCTTGGGGTGGCTCGGATAACATTGCTTGGGTGGTAATCTCTTTCAACTTCCATTCTTGCCATAGGAGGTTCTATTTGAGCATAATGTGTTGAAGCTCGGCTTAGGATGGGTCAAGAACACAGCCTGATGACATCAACACTTTTCTGAGCTCTGACAAATGGTATTTTTATGGAGAAATTCTTTGGGATGATTCCATCAATTCATTTGTCTGAAAAAATTAGATTTGTTAAATCCCTATAATTATACTAATCATGTGATCATTGTTTAATAGTTATATTAGCAAGAATAACAATTCCTAATGGTATTTTGTAGTCCAATGTAATAAAAACAATGATGTTCATATTTAATATAACTAAAAAAATACATTTAATTATATCAAGAGGAATTTTTATTAATAAAAGTTTGCATCGTTATAATTTTCCCTCCTTAAGAAATTTCTCCATTGAAATTTCCTATTCCCAAACTAAAACAGATTTGGTTACAATGCTTCATTACTTCCTATGATTCCCATGTTACATCATCAAACTTGTAGTTATTTCACAGCACCTTTACAAGGGGAACTATCTCATTACGTAGAATTTTTTCCCTATTATCTAATATCTTCACCAAATTTTCTTTATAAGAGAGTTCATTCCCCAATTCTACCACATTTGGGTTTTGTACATGCAATATATCAGGTATGTACATCCTCAAGAGTGATACATGGAATACACCATGTAGTTGAGATATGTTCAGTAGGAGTTCTAGTCGATAGGCCACTACTCTAATGTGATCAAGGATCTCAATGGAGCTGATGTACCTTGGAATAAGATTTACCTTCTTACCAAATCTCATAACACTCTTCCAAAGTGATATGTAGAGGAATACCATGTCTCCGACAACAAACTCTATGGCTCATGTATTATTATTGCCATAGCTCTTTTTTCAACTATGAGCATCATTAATGTGATGAAGGATGGTCTTAACCTTCTCCAATATTACATAGACCATTTTTGGACCAAGGAGTTTTCTCTCCTCAGCTACAACCCAACATGCCAGTGTTCTACACCTCTCCTCAAATAGGGCTTCATAAGGTTCCATTTGGATACATGAGTGGAAACTGTAGATGTAAGAGATCTCAACTAGTGGGAGATGTTTGTCACATCCTTTATTGAATTCCATTTAGTACTCTATCAACATCTCCTCATGTTTTTGTAGAGTCCGACCAGATTGGCCATCATGTTGAAGATGATAACCCATATTGATGTTCAGCTTAGTATCCAGAGCTTGTTGATGACTCTTCCAAAACATATAGATGAATCAAACATCCTGATCGGATAAAATAGATAGTTGTACTCCATGCATCCTTACCACATCTCTGATGTCTATTCATTCCTGTTGATCAAGTGAGAAATCCTCTCGAATTGCAATGAAGTGTACAGTCTTTGTAAGAAGATCCAAAACAACCCTGATATAATTGTTTCCTTTGGATGTCTTTGGAATCCCAGTAAAACTTTATATGGCGATGTTCTTTCATTTTTAAGCTAGTATGGGTTATGTTTGCATCATCCCTTTAGACTTATACCTATCATAATTTACATGTTAACATACTTGACACATTGAATTATACTCAAAGACCTCCTTCTTCATGTTATCCCACCAATAAGGCTATTTGAGATCTCGATACATCTTTGTGTTTCCTTGGTTAATAGAGAAATTTGGAATATGTTTATCACCCCAAAGTTCATTCTAAAACTCCGAATTCGATGGAACACATATTCTTGACCATAAACGAACAATTCATTCTTCATTAACATTTATCTCAGAAGATTTCTCTTTTCTATTAGTTTCCACCTTCTTCTAAATTCCTACATCATCCTTTTGATAATTCATTGACCTTTCCAAAAGATACGGTTGATAAATAATTTGTGAAAGGATTGATAATGTTTCCTCCTTTATGATTCCCATGTTTTTCTTCATCAAATCAATAAAGATTGGATCCTTTTTAATTCTCATCAATGATAGAATTTATGGGTCATTTCATCTTAGAGAATCCACCACCTTGTTTTCTCTTCAAGGAAGGTAATGGATTGATATGTGTAGTATTTGTTAACCTCTAACCATCTTGGTTGGAGCATATTCAACTCTTTCTATGAGAATTTATACATGAGTCTTTTGTGGTCATTATATACTTCCAACTTCTTCCAAAGAGGTATTGTTGCCAATTTTTTAATGGTAAGATCACTACAGCCAACCCCAGATCATGTGTTGGATATTTCTGCTCATAAAAATTCAATTTCCATGAAGAATAGGGAATGAATTTTCATTTTTATCAACACACAGCCAAGGTCCTTCTCCGAAGTATCACTAAATTCCACAAAAAGTTCTCCACTAGTTGGAAATGTGAGAATGGGTGTAGTGATAAGCCACCTTTTCAACTCCTTGAATCTCTCTTTTCATTCATCACTCTAAGGAAACATTACTCCATTATAAGATTACATGGTAAGAGGGTTGGAAAATCATGTGAAATTTTTCACAAATTAGCGATAATATCCAACTAACCCAATGAATCTTCGAATATCCATTTCCGACGTTGGCCTCAACCATCCCTTAATTGCATCTGTCTTGAAGAGATTGATAGATATACCATTTCCTGTGATGACATAACAAATGAATTAGAACTCCTTAAACTATAACTGACACTTATTGTGCATTCCATAGTGCTTATCCTTTCTCATGGTCTCAATTAAAGTGTTTACTTTCTCTTTATTATCCTCCTTGGTTTTGGAGTATATTAGAATATCATCACTAAATACTACCAAAAATTTGTCAAGGTAATATTCAAAGTATCCATTCATCAATTCCATGACGATTTATGGATTATTAGTGAGTCCAAAAGTCATTAATATGAATTTATATTGCCCATACCTTTAACGAAAATTAGTCTTAGGGATATCTTCCTTCTTCACACTTACTTGGTAATACCCTGACCATAAATCCACCTTATAAAATTATTGTGCTCCATGTAACGAATCAAATAAGTCATCAATTCTGGGATGAGGATACTTTATATATATTGTTATTTTGATGATCACAAGATAATAAATGGAAAGGTGCATTGACCCATCCTTATTGTTGAAAAATTGGACTTGTGTACCCCATGGTGAAGCACTTGGGAGGATAAACCAATTATCCAGATTATACCGTAGTTGATTCTTCATCTCTCCAAGCTCCACAAAAAACATTAAATAAGGATAAATGGATATTTTACACACTCCATGTATAAGATCGATTGATAATTCAACATCTTTTCAAGGAGTAAGACCATGAAATTCCTCATGATTTACTTCAACAAATTCCCCCCACAATAGGAATGTTTTCAAGTATGGTGGCTTCCTTATAATCAATCATCTTAGCCAGATATGCCTACTCATAGGGAAATAATATCCATTCATTAGATGATGGTGATAATGGGGATTCATCTTACTCCTTGCACTTGTATAGAATCAGGGTTCAATTTTCTTTGTGGATAGCGATTTCCATTCTTGTGGTAATTAATGTTGGCTCAATATATGGAAAGACAATCAATGTCAAGATTTGAATAAAATTCCACTAGGGGGGTATTAATAGGTTCTCCAAAACATTAAATCCACAAATTATTACAGGGGAGGAGTTATATTCATGGGTTATAATGATTTACCCATTTTTTGGTACTCACCTATATCTTTGATTCCACGATATTTGGGGGTGTTGGGATTGTTCTACTAAACTTTAGGGATATAAAACACTATGTAGAACATGAATCAGAATATACATTATCTATTCTTGAATGAATAACTATAATACATATCACCACATCGTTTTCAGGGTTCACTTCAGTGGTTGTTATGGAAAGAACTAATCCTTGCTGCCTTAGAGGTTGTTGGTTGCCTCTAAAATCCCTTGGTATAGGGTACTGATTTTCATGGTGCCATGGTTATTTGCAGTAGAAGAAACCAGAAATGCATTGACGATGGAATGGTACATTTATCTCATCTATCATAGCCCCATGTTCTTCTCATCGGCTATTAACAGCTAGGTGACCTTCTCTTCCACACCTATAGTTTTTCCTCATCACCTTCATGCAATTTATGGGGGGCTTCTTTCCACTGGTTTCGAAAGTGGGGAGGTATATCTTAATAGAACTATTGGATTTATCTATCACACAACACAAATTAAAGTCTTCCTTATTTTTCTTATCCCCTTAATAACAATGGGATTAACCGATATCCATTTCAACCTTGAGGGAACATCTGATAAATTTTATCATAGAAATTTAAGTCACGGATGAGCATAGAATTTCTTAGGCTAGGTTTTAGACCACCAAAGAAGAGGAATACCATGAATTCAAGGGTAAAAAAATCTATATGTTCTTGGTTCAATCCTTGTTATGTTTTCCTCGTACGCTCTGATTGAATCATTATATTTTTCTTGAGGTCATGGAATTCCATTTCAATCTTAAGTTGGAGGGTGTGAAGAAAGTATTTGTCAAAAAACATTTTATGAAAATACATTCAATATAACACCTTGATCTCTGCCTCATACTTTGTATTTTAGATCAATCTCTACCATCGATCAGATTCACCCTCCATACAATAATCAGCAAGAAGAAACTTCTCCTATTCAAAACATTTAAGGATGGAGAATAACCTTTCATTGGAGTTTATTTATTGTTCGCCAATTGAGGGATCAGATAATCCATTAAATGTATGAGGTCTTTGTCTCATTATTCTCTAGATTCTAACTTGTTTTTTTTGTGGTGTTGAACATTCCTAATGACTCATGTTTCTATTCAAATCATGAGTTAACTAAGATAGTATTGTGACAATGTTCGTGATTCCAGCTCCCATCAGATTGGGAATCTCATTAGAGTATTCGTCACATTGATCTTCAAATAGGTTGTTAAGTCGAGTCCTCTTATTACCAGCCATTGTCAGGAATAATTGTGAAGTTAGGGGTAAAACATAACGTTTAATCTAAATATGAAAATTTTTGACTTAAAAATTAATTTTATTTCATTAACTGAGGTATTTATAGTCTTCAATATATGTTGTCTACGATCTACTTCCAAACATATATTCTTAGGTGATTTATTTTTATTCCTTTAAAAATGGTTCATACTAAGCTAGTGAATTTAAAAAAGAATATCCTTAGGATTTTCATAACCAAGAGGGCAGAAATGCCCATTATTTTTCTCCAGTTCCAATTCGAGTCTAGCTCAAATGGTGTTTTTGAGTCCCCCCCCCCCTATATAGATCTATTCCAGAGCTGCATCTACCCACTCGTATCCAGACAAGGATATATTTTCATGATAAACCACTTACTCAGTAATTATGGAAATTTATTTATGCTTTTATTATCCTTAGTATTATTCCTGAAGATTTCACTCAATTTTTCTAATCCCAATCACAAAAATAACTATACATATCATCAGATACCAACTATACCAACCGTTCTCTTTATTACACAATTAAACTAGATTTATTACATTAAACCATTACTTGATAAAACCTGGAATATCGAGAGGTCTGGTGGTTTTGTGGATTAGGAACATTACATAACAACTTAACACATAAAATGAAACATCTTATTTAATAATTCTTTTACATGACCACATTATTCTTTCATACTTAGCCTTACTTTGGATATCGTGAGGACATGGATAAGAAAAGGGTTATCTATAAAGACCAGGAAGGGAGTAAAAAAGTAATAACATGAAGACTAGAATAAACTTCATGAAATAATAATATCAATAAGGCATAAGAAAAACATGAACCTAATGAAATGATATAGCATGATTGTCATAACATTGAAATGTGGCATGGACATTTTACAAAGATATTAGCTTGGGACCTTTCTAATTTCACATGGAGAATGAGTAAACCCTAATTTCATGTGAATTATCATGAGTAAACCCTTATTGAACTTGAATTATCATGATTGTAATCTTTACCCAATTCATTTTATTGCTATCAGGGCACACCCTTCTTAATCATTTCCTTTTATACATAAGTGTGACACATGGATCATATAACATGGATTCATTAAACATCATCATATATTTCATGATAAAATAATGTGTAATTCATACCTGAAACACTATAATAAATAATTAAATGTTCCCAAAGTTGAATACCCTTGATAGAAAAATGGGCAGGGAATTCATTACACAATGACATTGGCTTTGAAAATTGGAGTGCAATTTTGGCAGCACAACAGCCTGACATAAGAATTAATAAAAATGGTTTATGAGAGATAAATGGGAATCTCATCATATTTACATGAACAGGTAATTAAGGGGTCATATATATAAATTTACCCCCATATGTAATGGTATTTAGATTTTAAATACAACTAATAGCATGAATGTATATGGGGAGAGATAAATCCCTTACAGTATTTCTGCATGTTAATGGGTGTACATGGAAGGCATTAATGAGAGATAAAGTGATCTGTCATCATTAAAAAATACGAGTTTTGTATTTGAGATGTGTAAAATCGTACCCCAACCTTTTAAATTGAACTATAATGGTATAACAACATTAAGAAACTTGGACGAAAATTAGAAATGATGAAATCACTTATAGATTTTCGGCATGGTAATCGGTGTACATGGGAGGCATTAATGAGAGAGAAATAGGTCTATCAACATTCAAACTTAAGGAGGTAAGAACGGGGGAGGTGAGAAATCATAAACAATAATTTTCATCTGAATTTAAAAGGTTATAACTACATTAATAATCAAGGATGAAAATGAGAAAGTAAGAAATCCCTTACTTGGAAGAGTGATCCCAAAGGCTTGGGAGAGGCTTGAAAGAAGCTTCATGGGAGCTTGGGGAACCATGGGAGGATTATATAGAGATGAGGGAATAGGTTTGTCAAGATCTATAGGGTTTGAGTGAATGAGAAGTTTGATTTTCGGTGGGTTTATATAGGAAAAGAGAGGAAATTCATTATTGTTAATGTTTGGGACACCACACATGAAACTAATCAAAACCACAAAAAAACATATGGTTTTTGCCATGTTTTTTTTCCAAAGGGGAGTGGAAAACATTATTTTATAAGATCAATGGCTGAAAATATTAAAATATTAGTCTATCTTATGTGTAGGTGGTTCAAACTCTCATGGAAACGAATTTAAAAAGTTCAAATGTTTTATAACTCATTAAGGGCCCACTAAGGCTTTGTAAAATAAATAATAAAAATCTAAAATCACATTATTTTAATGTCATAAAATATATTTTCCAAAATAATCAATTTATTGATTTTTATTACATAAATATTTGGTCATTATGATGTTATAAAACACATTATATAATTAAACGATGTTTAATTTTATCCCAAAAATTGGACTATCTCAAAAAATTCTAAAAAAAATCACTATTTGAAAATTTTGATGTCTTGATTCCAAAAATAATAGTCATTTTATCTAATTAATTTTCTAAATATGTGAATGTTTTCATTTAATATGAAAACCATAATTTATCTAAAATTCATGGGTTTTGACAAAAACGGCTTTCAAACCATAATAAAAATCACAAATGTATTCATAAAAATTATAAGATTATTTATATTTAAAAAAAATAAATTTAGGAAAAATAATTTATTAAAATATAATTTAGTACAAAAAATCCTTTAATTCATCAAAATAGATATCTTAATTGAATATTATCAAAAAAATATAATTTTTGTTCTAAAAACTATTGAACTAGTAATAATAATAATAAAATTATATTCTCTATAAAAAAATGTACAAAATTATAGTTCTTGGGTATTGTTACATAAGCCTTTATAACACCCGCATAAGTTTGAAGGGTAAGGTGTTGAGATTGAGACAGACTATTAGAGTGTTTAGGATAACATCACTCCTGTGGTAATCCTAATAATATTATAATTCTCATATAAGCTGTTTCATTCGAGCTAAACAAGTTGATTGTCAGCTTTGTCTTGGTCAAGAGAGAAATCCAATGACGCCTCCTCCTTTCTAATCTTTGAAAAATGTGGTTCATATGGAGAAATTTTATATGATGAGGCCGTCACTTCCTTTTTTTTGGGTAAATTGGATTTCTTTAATGCCCTACCTTTATACTAATAATGTGATCACTTTTCAACAGCTATATTAGCAATGGAGACAATTCTTAATAGTGTTTTGAAATCTTAAGTCAAAAACCAATTATGTTCATATGTTATATAACAATAATAATGTATTAAATTAGATCTATATGAATATGCATTAATAAATATCTGGGCTGTTAAAGTAAATAGAGAATGTTAGTTCTAAACAATTGTGTTTACATCATCCATGATGTCAAAAATCATGTATTTAACAAAAAATTTGAATATACGATATTTTACCATATTTCACTATTCTTAAAAAATTATTGAATTTCAGGAAAAATACAAACAAAAATCATCCAACCCATTTTTTGATTTGTTGAAATAAAAAATAACTCCATTTTTTGAAAATATTTTTCTAAAAGTGAATAATTTAATCTTTAAATAAAATATAACTTTATTCAAAAAATATAAATCTTAAAACTATAACTCTATTTATATCACCTTTAAAAATAAATCAATATGTCATAATCCTAAAGTCTTAACAAAATAAAATAATAATAAAATTTACCATTCATTTGTGTCATATTACTATTTATAAGTGTATGTTACTATTCACCAAAAATAATGTTGGTTCCATCAGAATCCAAATAACTTATTGATCATAATTGTAGATGACAATATTTTGAAATTCAAAACATAGAAGTGGGAAATTTATGTTTTAATAGCTACTATATAACTATCATTTTAAAACAATGTTTTTTTTCATAATGTTTTAGTATTTCATGAATTTCATATAATTTTAAAACCATGTGGTGTTACATTCACCCCAAATTCTAGAAATTATGTCCTCACAATTTTTTTATTTATTTACATATTAATCAAATGAGGGATCTTTTACCACATTGTATTTTCAGACACCCATATTACTTGCTCAACCATATGGTTTCTCCACAAAACCTTTACATGGTGGATTACCTTATTTAGCCACACTTATTCCCTTCGATCCAAAATCTAAACTATTTTCTCTTCATAAGAAAGGATCTTTTCTAGCTAAACTACTTTTGGGATCATGAAATGAGATGAATGTTTCTCATGAATTCTCAAAATTGAAACATGAAAAACATTATTTACCTAAGATATACTCTAAGGAAAAGATATTATTTATGTGACTATTAGAACATTCTTTTGCATTTCATAATGTCTAATGAACCATGGACTTAACTTCCTTTTTCTTACCAAATCACATAATACATTTACACTGTGAGATTCTCAGACAAACATGATCACCTACCATGAATGAAAACTATTTCCTCTAATTGTCTGCATAACTTCTCTATCTGCTCGGAGATATAATCATGTTGTTGGATCATCTTAAATTTTTCATCCACTTCATATACTAATTTTGGTCAAATCATCTTCTTATACCCAACTTCATACCAAAAAGATGGATTTCGACACCTCTTCCCACACAATACCTCGATTGGTTCAATATGTATAGTCGAATGAAAAATTTTATTATAAGAATACTCAACTTAAGAAACATTGTGATCCCAAATTCCATGCATGTCCATTGAACAGGATCGAAGCATATCCTTTGAATTCTAAACCGTTAATTTTGACTACCCATATGATTGAGGATGAAATGTTCTAATAAATATTAATTCCATGCACAACGAATTCTGAAGGCTGATAGAAAAATTTTAAGATAACCTAGGATCCCAGTCAGATACAATGGAATGAGGAACTCCATATAACCTAACAGTCTCTTTCAAGTTCAATCATGAAATATTATCCAATCAAATTATATCTCTAATATGAATAAAATGTAAAAAAAATTAGTCAATCAACAATAACCCAAATATCATTGTTACCTATATAATTATTTTGAATTCCCACAAAAAAGTACATAGATATATTCTCTTATTTAATTTCATGCACTAGAAAAGGACGAATCATCACCTTCCATGACACCCACTTTCGTTTCACCTGTTGACATGTCAAACATTTCATTGTATAATTTTCAATGTATTTTTCATTCCATCCAACAAGTATTACTCAAGAATTTTTCTTTACATCTTAGTACTACTAGGATGAACTGAAAAAATAGAACTACAAGCTTCATGAAACAATTCATTCTTCAAATTGGAATCACAATGCACACACATCCTTTTTCCAAATATTATAACACAATCATTATAAAAGTTAAATTCTAGAATCATACCCATTTTAACAAATTCTACTTATTTCTGTTGCTCATAGTCTTTTATCTGCACATTCTTAATTTTTACCTTAACGACGACTACATTGAAACAAGAAACAAAATATATGTATTTCTTATACTCACAACTTCTATGCCAAAAATCATCAAATCATTAATCTAAGTATCATGTTCAAAATGCAACATGGTTAAGGATGGACGATGTTTTCGACACAAGGAATCTGCCACTTTGTTTGCATTACATGGATAGTAATTGGTTATGATATCATAATCCTTTATCTATTTAATAATTACTCTCTCCCTCATGTTTAATTATTTTAGGGTAATATATACTTCCAACTCTTATGGTATGTATATAATTGAAATTTATCTCTGTATAAATGGTGCGCCAAATTTTCAAATAAAAAAACCACAGCTGCTAATTCAAAATCATGTGTGTTATAATATAATTCATGATGTTTTAGTTGTATATAATAATAAAAATTACCCTATCATTGTGCTTAAAAACACAACCAAGTATATTAAATGAAGCACTACTATAGATGAGAAACTCACCATTTCAGGAAGGCAAGGCCAAAACTGAAGCATTCACCAATAACTTCATTATTTCATGAAAAAAACATCACATTATTATATCCACAAAAATTTAACCACTTTTGTGTTAAAATATTTATTGGGTATTTTAACCATTCAATTGTTTTTGAACTATCATTAATAACATGCTAATCTAAGAAAAATATGATTTAATGTAACATTTTTAGGTGTTGGGCATTCATCAATGACTTTTTTTTGGCAGGATCAATTTTTTTCCATCCTTATTTACAATGTCCCCATGAAGGGAAATCTATTGCAATCAAAAATCACACTTGCTGAATTTTCCAAACAATATATATTCCTTCCTTGTTTTCAGAAAAACCCTTATATGTTCTCCATAATCCTATTTACTCTTATAAAATACAAGAATTTTATTAATAAACACAACTGAAAGCTTATATAAAATCTCATGAAATATCCTATTCATAATATTCATGAATATATAAGGTGAATACATTAACCCAAATGACATGAAAAAAATTCATATTTCCCATATCCAGTAAAAAAAGTTTCATTCTGGATGTCATCATGATTCACTTCCAGTAGTTGGTATATGAATCTCAATTAAATATTGGAATAGTACTGAGCTCTCTAGAGTTGATCAAACAAGTCATCGATGTGAGGTGAAAGATACTTTTTTTTAATAGTGAGGTTATTCAAGGATATTTAATCAATGCATTGTCCCATTGTACAAATGTTATTTTTAACAAACAAAATAGGATCACCCCATGGTGATGTGCTAGGATGAATGAATCCTTTATCAAGGAAATCATCAACTAATTTTTCAACTCTAAATGATCTATTTGATTCAATCAGTAAGGGTGTTTTCAAATTGTTTTTTATCAAGAACTAATTCAATTGGGAACTTGACATCCTAGTCATGTATAACACTTAGTAACTCATTAGTTAAAACATCAAGATATTCATTTACTATTGGAACATAATTAACTTGAATAGTCCCCTTGTGATCAGCAATATGATCAAGATATATTTAATTTACTTTTTTCAACAGTTTTTCAGCTTCCAAATATCTTATCAATTGAATGATTTCATTCTTTTATACAAACTGAAACTAATTCTAAAAAACATATTATTTATCGCTATTGTCAATATTATCAAGATAAAGAGAAATACAATCCATATCCCGAATAAAATCAAACACTACTAAATAAAGTTTACATGGTTTGTAGGTAATGTATTTCCAGAGAATATAATATAAATATTATTATAATTAATATTTTCTATAAAATTTCCCCACTATTGTTTTTACAATTTGTTCTGATAACATTTTTGAGGTTATACATCAAATTTACCAAAACATTTATCAGAAATATAGGAATGTGAAGACACTATATCAGACAAGGATTTTAAAAAAATCTATCTAAACAAAAAAGTACATGATAAAACATCCTTGAATAGGCTGACATCTACTGACATAGTCACAAAGGCTCCCCCTACAACTTTCAAATTATAGCCTGGATTATTTTCATCATTCGGGTCATTCTTTGGGCATTCATTTTCTTAATGACCCATCTCACCACATTTAAAACCCTTAATAGTTTTCTTATCAGGATTAGTCTTAGGACCATGATGATTAATGTAATGGTGAATATGTCTAAGATTAGTGCATTGAAAACACTTTATATTTTGGTTATACATTCCCTAGGGTTAATTTATACACACTTTTTACAAACAAGAAATGAGAATTTCATACTATTAGATTTTGTTGATTGATTCTTACGCATCACTTGCCATATGAACATATTATTCTGTTTATTGACAAAGTGCATGTTATCATCAGAAAAACATACTTCTACCATCTCAACACATTGGAAAAGTTTCTCATAACATTTGAATTCAAGGGAAGCCCATTCCCTTTAATACCTTGGCTTCAATCCTGCTTATAAATGTTTGATTTATCTATCAATATCTAGAAATATATTTGGATCATATCATCCCACTAGGATGATGTTCTCTTCATACACTACCACTGAATCATCCTCCTTTTCCATCAATTAATGGAATAGATTCTCCATCCAATGTCAAACCACCTTAGGAAAATATTTTCCAAGGATTTTACTTTTAAATTCATCATACTTTATAGCATCAATATCATATAAATATTTGATATTCTAGACCATTTACCACCACTAATCAGCTTCATCTTCAAAATGATAAATTGAAAGAATTAAATTTTGATTATCTGAACATCACATAACATTTAATATATTTTCTAGGGATTTAATCAATCAATCATCTACTAATGGGGATAATGATCCACTGGAAAAGGAGGGTGGTTCCTCATAAATTGTTCTACTATCGTCATATTCTTTTGTGGTACCATAGGTTGTTCTCTTGCCCGGATTCCACCTTCATTTGTTTCATGTTTCACCTGAACCATTACTACCACAAACTACCCATTTCCTATACCAATCATTCAAGGATTTATATTTTGAAGGATATCATTTTTTCAGTGACTTTCTAATTCAGTTACCCAGTTTCATCTATGGAAAATCATTATGAAGGAACATATCTTAGTTGAAGAAACATTGTAATACTTAAATTAAATATCATTTCAAATTAATAATAGTGTAAAAATAATTTATGGTATTATTTTAACATCATAATTACATTGAAATTTATCTAAACCTTCCTCTGATATAATCTATAATAACTCGATCTTATTATAATGCATAACATTGATTTTTATTCAAGAACTCACATCCTTTCATAATTATGATCATTTCATGTTTAGTTTTTTACCGAATCAGTATACAATAAATAAATAAAATTCCAAATTAATATACATAATTTTCAACAAAAACTGTATTCATTTATTCTAAAATATAAAACATTTCAAACAATACATGATTTCTTGGACAAATCATCATAAAATTTAACATGGATTTTTCATTGTACTACACATTCAAATAATCTATGAAAATATTTTAAAAACATGGAATGAGTATTGAAAGATCTATAAGGGATATAAAATTAATAAAATAAAATAGTATTCCATGAATAATTGTAAATTTATGACTCATTTTTAAAAAGACATACTTATCACCATTATATACTAACATTGTGAAACTTTAGATTCCACGATATTTACATAAAATATAAATATAATAAATAGAACCATAAAGTTATTGTGGTGAACTAGATACTTATTTTTTAACCCTAAAATTTACCTTATGATTTTAACCCTCACAACTACCATACAATGTAACCTTCACGACTACCTTATGGTGTAACAATCGTAGCTTCACATAGAGTGACCAAGCAACCAACCTCAAAGTTACACATACCCAGTGCATTGGAGGGAGATATAAGTCCCAAACTTAATAATAATGAAATTCCCAAGAACTATAACATAGTCATTGAATAAAAATAATTGCATAAATACGTTCACATTGACCTTTGTATAACTAGTAGTTTAAAAAAAGGATTTTATAAGAAAATTCACTTACAAATAACATATAATTTATTTGATAATAAATATAATGAAATTTATACATTTATAAACTCTAAATACACATAATAAAACATAATATAAATAATAACTCATCACAAAAATGATCTTAAAACTATACAATTAATGAAGTAGAAGGTTAACCCAAAGAATAAAAATTGGGTTAAAAATTCTGTTACCTCGGGTTTGTATTACATAATAAATGATTAAACCTCCTGTATACTTGTTAAATGAGATTTATTATTATTTTAAATAAATATTTTCATTTTTATAAAACCTTATATAATCACTTCATAACATCATTTCTACCTTTAATTATAAGTATCTTGTTCCTTTAATTATTTCAGGTGTGTTCTTTACGTGATTTTTGTGGATGATTTGTATTTCATTTTCTTGTCGTAAAAAAATAAAATTCAAGAAGTGGAATGAAATGGTATTCATGAATTTCCATATTATAGAATGACACAATTAATCATTTTGTAATCATATATGGTGACAACTCAATGGATAAAAAAAATTTAGATCAATTTTGTTTGTTCCCCATTAATCATGAACTCGTTTCATTATATAATTAAATTTTAGGAATAAATGTTCAGTATAGAATATAAAATATGTTACATAATGAACAATAAATTAAATTTCATCGTTAAAATTCTTTTATGATCTGATTTTAAGGATGCAATTGAAATTGAAAGCACATCGTCCACAATTTAAGTTAATGGATCATCAAGAACGGTGTTTTTATTTATTTTTAGAATAAATGGTAATGGAGATAAATATAGATGATAAATTTGTTACATGAAAATTATAAATTAATGAATATATAAGATTATAGAGTTTTCATACATCTAGGATAAGCGTATGGGAGGAGATTATATGTAAATAAAATAACTGAAAAGAAATCACATGAAAAATGAAGAGGATTTATACCTCTTGATTAATTCTACTTGAGATGATCCTTAAGGCCTTTGGTTTTGGAATTCTAGTGAGACCAGTAGTTCTTGAACGTGGGTAAGAGCCTTAGGGGGGGGGGGAATTTACAGAACATAGATAATGATCTAGTCTTGATAGGTTTGATAGGAATGTGGGAATGAGGGTGGTATTTATAGTGGAGGGGGGATGGATTTAACATTATTATTTTAATATTTTTGTCTAAGACTATTAATTGTAATAATTCTAATGATAAAAATAGTAAATAGTGAATTTCAGTTACAATCCAAGGAATTATATCATCCATGATGTAAAAAAGAGTGTTATAATTGATTATTTTAATATACAATATTTAACTGTATTTCACAAATCATCAAAAATTCAAGAATTTTAGAAAAAAATCACTTAATCACTTTTTTAGGTGTAGAATTAAAAAATGAGCTCAAATTTTTGATAATTTTATTTGAAATTTTAAATTAAATCATACATTATTCAAACATAAACAATTTTAAATTAATAAATCATTTTATATTACCGGGGAAAAATTAATCATGATGTCATTATATTATAGCCTTAATGAAATAAAATAATAATAAAATTTATTATTGACTAGGATAATATTACTATTCATATTACTATTCATAAAGGTATAGTACTATTCATGAAAAATCATGTTACACCCATCAGACTCCAAATAACTTACTAATCACAATTATAGATTACCATTTTTCAAAATTCATAACATAGAATTGGGAAAAAAATACAAAGAAAACTTTATTACTATCTATTTAAAACAATATTTCTTCATATTGTCTTATTATTTCTTGAATTTTATTTAGATTTATAGCCTTGTGTTCTTACATTGGTACATTCATGTATCCTCTTATAATTGATTCCATTATTTTTAATAAACTTATTTATCTCAAAAAAGGATATAGGGATCATAGCTTCAAAAAATACATCAAAACAATTCCAATTTAATTAAAATTATTATATTTGTAATTCTATAGGAACATTTGATTCAGTATATCATAAAGAGTAAAGAATAAATATTTTACACATCCTTCATACAATTCCTGAATTCCTTTTACAACTAAATTACAAAACATAGTTGTTTCATTATTTGATTATTCCCTCATATTTGTTTCCACATCATCATCCATTAATATGTTATCAATATGGCCAGGTTATCCTATAGTTATGAAAGAAACATTAAAATACCGACCATCAAGAACTGAATCACCTTATATGTTTCCGTGTTGATGGTGGTTTCCTACTATAATGAATGTATCATTTATAATGTTTTGAATTTCATTATGTCCTATTGGATAATTAAATTGTTCATTTTGATTGTATAAATATCTTCTAAAATTATCTATAAATATTAATTCTTAATTCAAAATCCAATGAAAAAACTGAGGAGGAAAATATTTCAAAATCAAGTGCTATAATACTTCATAACTCTTTAGCCATCAATTGAATGTTCAATTCAGATATAGAAATATGTTTCTGACATATACAATATATATTAATATAATATATAATAAATATATTATCAATCCCATAACATATGGAGACGTGTTCTCAGGAAAGTTAATACAACTATAATCCATTTTTACTCGACCTACTATATAATGAAATATAAAATATTATTATATTTTGATCTAAAAATTTAAAAAAAAAATTAATTTCATAAAGGAACAATCTGTCTTAATCTTCCCCCATATAGAAATAATTCGTAAATATGACTAAGCTACAACCATTGATGAATAATTAGAATAGATAATATAAAAAATATCTCTATTATAGAATGATGAGCAAAAATAAGCAAAAAAACGAAATACCTATGACTAGGGATAAAATATTTTGAGAAATCTCACCCCAAATTATTTGGAGAAACTGTATATTTAGAGGTAAATAATGAATTAAATCAATGGATCTTACATCGAGGTCAAGAAGGTACCAAATGTGGCATCAAGTGACAATAAGGTAGAGGATTATGGGGGTTATAGTGCTTAAATACACCAGGGATAATGTTCAGAGTGGTCTGACGTTGAGAAGTAGTAATGAGGGGACACAGGTTTGTTTGGAGGCATCAGATCTGTGAAAATATGTACTGAGGGGGATTCCAAGGGAATAAATCAGTGGAGAATGACGGTGAGAGAGACTTAGAAAGTGTGGGGTTGTGGTCATTCCATGAAGTTTTTTAAAAAAAAATAGTTTTATGTTTAAATAAAATACTATAAATTACATCTTATAATTATTATTTTTATTAACATTAAAATAGAACCACAATTAAATACCATTGAATTTGTAACGAGTCACTAAACATTTTTAGGGGAAGTTAGTTATTTTTTTAATGGAGGTTTATAAAATCACCACTAAAATACCACTATAATAAAATAAATTTGTCTATAGTGTGGGGAACATGCACATTATTTGAGAAAATGTCCACACATATGGGTTAATTCAAACACCATGTAAGGACTTATGTCTTACCAATAATTGTATTGATAACACCAAAGAGTTTATGCATTTGGAAAGAATAATTATTTTATGTAATTTTTATGTCATATATATTCTATTAGTATGAACCTTGACACATCTATTTACTATTCCATAGTAGTTTTTCCATTAAGTATATGAAAAAATTTGTTCAATTGTACTAATAACTATGAAAAAGTGATTTTTTGGTAATGTATTATTTTAGGATAGAACAAGATAAATGGATAGTAACCGTATAATTCATGACTAATATGCAGTTTATAATATTTATTTGGAATAAAGATAATATTTCTATTTCATTTTTAAAAGGAATAGTTTTGATAACCTCTAAATTGGTTAGCGATTTCGTGATAAAGTGATCTAAGTCATCTTTGATGTAGATTATTTCATTTTTTACATATGGATTATATTTGTTAGTGTATTTTTTATAATAGAAATAAATAATCAGTTAATTTTGGTAATCATATATGTATTTATTTTTTTATTTACATGATATTTATTTATTTCATCATGGGTTTATTATTTTAAGGTTTCTAATAAGTTCAAAGGCACATATATCCCCATTGATGTTTTTATGTGATGGGATTTTGTAGTGATTGAAAAAATTTAATGGGTTTTTTGAAGAGTTGTCTATTAAAGAATAAAAAACACTTTGGGTTAGTATATGACTAAATTTCATATTAATTATGGTCTATTATGTAGTGAGATATAGGAAATCATAGTGTCTGAAAAATGATTTATTGAAAAGTCGATATTCTCGTATATAATTATGTTCAAGAAATGGATTACATTTTAGGATAGCATAAAAATAAAACTCATCATATTTTCGTGATGTTAACTATATTATATGATTATATAATGAATTATCATAGTAATTAATCATATTTTGGGAGATGATTATTTGGATGGAGGTATATGAAACCCATAGTTCTAACATGAATTTTGACATGAATGATTATTTTGTAAGAATGAAATTAAATTTATGGGGATACAATTTGAATTGTAGGAGATCCACGTTGGGATTAAAATTAGTATTATAATTGATGTTATTTTGGTAAATTATGATGTCGTGTTATTTATTTTTGGATTGATCTAAGTTGAACTATTTATATTAAAATGGATATTAGAGAGTAAAATGTAATATTTATACACATCAATGTTAATATTTTTTTTTATTTTTTTAGAATATGCTAACTATTTTTCTTTGTTTAATGCTTAATTCTAGTATGAAATCCTTTTTATCCTTTTACTGAATATTTTATATATTTTAAGTTTATTTTAGTGCTTCAAGAATAAAACATTCATCATGAGTACTCATCAATCGGATAAAGGAAGATATTGTGATGGGAATTAATTAAATGATAAAATTATACTAATCAATTAGATGTATTTAATTATGTAATTATAATAGTTAGAAAATTAATTCTATAGTTCAAGGAAGGTGATCATGAAGTAAACATGTTATCATATTATGATCATTTCCTATAAATAGACATTTCTTTTCAAACCTAATTGATTTATGTTTTTTTGGTTGATATATTTATCTTTACTATGTCATATTTCATTCTATATTAGTCCAAGGATGGTATTTTTCTCAATCATCTCTAAATTTACTATTTCTACAAATTTTAATATATTTGGAAAACTAGTCATCTTTTATTACAGGTGACAAACATTCTTCCCTTTCCCCCTTTCAAGAGTATGATTTATTAAACCTTTTTTTGATGTGGGGTTTCAAAAAAGGAATTTTAAATTATTACAACCTTGATTATTAAGAATATTCTAATATTTTATTGGAAAATTTTATTAATGGTGGAGAATGATATTCCCCATGATTTTAAAATGACAATATGTTTGATAGCAAATACAATACACAACACCCAGCATAAACAAACCAGGATATATTATTGTGATTATTATATCATAGAAATTAAATTGGAATGTATGAATTGTATTAACCAAATTATCCAATATATATACATATGAGCTACTCTATAATGATTTATTTATACATAATTTTGAATAATCACGCAATTTATAGTAAAACCCTTTATTACTTCAAAAATAATGTTTTTATTAAAAATATAATTTTTTTTCAACAGAAAATACTAGAATCTATTATTTAAAATTTTAGAAAATATATTTGTATAAATTAACTTCTTCTTTGTATCATCGTTAAAAACAATTAGTCGAATTATTTGTAATATTTTATGAAAATGTTTATTTTTCGATCAATATTAAAAAAATTATGACTGTTAATTAAAAACATTATTATTCAAGGATTTATAATGATTAATTATTTAAAAAAAATTATTTTCATGTAAAATATACTTAAATTATATTATCAATAATCCTTTTAAATTAATTTTAATCCATTCTTTTTTGATTTTTCTATAGAAACATTTCTTATACATAAAAAGGCATTTTTTGAAAAAATATCCTTTGTTTTTTCTTCATTAATTTCTAAAACAAATATCACCAACTTATAGAAACTGAATATTAAAAATAGGATTCCAAATTTGGTTTCAACATGTAAAAATTTGTAAAATATGAACCCTTTATTTTTTTCTTTATTAATAGTAATTGATGTAGAATTTATCATCTCAATAAAGGGTAATTTTTTTAACCTATATTAAACATAAGTGTTAGGTTCACTATTATTTCATAATAATTATTCTTAGATGAATGAATTTTTACCCTTTTAATCATATATCTAAATTTTAATTTTTAAAAGGAATCGTGTCTAGGAAAATGGCATATATATTATTTAAAGTAAATGAAAATTCAAAATATCACTCCCTTACATATAAATATATATTATGTTTTTACAATGAGAGAAAAGAAAGTTTTCATTAATATAAATTTTTTTGTCATAATGAGATTTTTTTAATTGAAAATTATTTATTGTTTTTAGAAAATTAAAAATTACCTTTAATTATTACACAACGTCGACATAGTATTTCATTAATTAACTGAAAAAATACAATATATGATATTAAAACTATAAAAATCTGTATAACATGAATGAGTTATAGTGATTTATAAATTTTATTTATGAATATAATATATTGATGATTTTTAAATGATTTTATTTTAATTTCATTTTATCTTGATGTGTGTAAATTTGAATTAAATTAATTATTAGAAAAATGATATTATTGATATTTTAGGATAATATATTTTTTAAAAAATTATTTTCAAATCATTAAAACATTTAAATATATCTTTTTTGATAATACATGGTCGAAAATTTTATTGTTTTTCCATTTATGATCTTTTTTTATCTTATAGGTATCATTATAAACCTCCATGTGTTAAAAGAACATTACCCTGATTTAGGTTATAATAGGTTAGTTATGGGTCAAACAAAAATGTAAGGCTAAAAACCACATAAAACTCTCCAAATTTTATTATATTATGGGATTTCAACTAAATCATATCATTATTTGATTATTTTTTCATTCATATGAATTTTTATTGAAAATGTATGTTTTATCATTTTATCTTTTACAGAATTCCAAGATTTCCCCTCCCATTAATTATTAATGGGAACCAATAAGTTGTATTCTTTACAAAACATTGACCCATATTTCACAAAAAACCTTCCAAATTATCATCTCATAATATTTAAAAATATACTATATGTAATGTTTATACCAAAATATGAACCCTAGGATCCTAATGAGGAGATCAAAAGTAGTCCATTCAAAGATGTTGATCACCTTAACTTATCTCTTTTTTTACATATTATTTTACCTCATATAAATAACTTTTATTCATTATAATATTATAAATTTAGTATAATAATTGTACAAAAAATTTATAATGATTTTTAATCCACCTTTATTGACCATTTTCTCTATTAAATGAGATGTGAAAATATTGCTCATGTGTGTAAATTACTTAACATATGTGAATAGAGATACAATTAACTTTACATCACCATATTAGATTTATTATTATTTTTATGGGTTTAATATTTATAAATGACATTTATGAAATAATTAAGGACTATTATAATATCATCTCTACATTCTAACCTACAATTACATTAAAAAATGTAAATTCTTATCGTTTGTACGTGTACACTACCACTTCCACGAATAAATGTGTTTTGTTGTTTATTTCCATTTTACATAGATGATAATAAGGATATATTTATATTGTATATATTATATATATTATATATATTATAAATATTATAAATATTGTTTATAGTATATAATAATGATTTTTGAATGTTAAATTTTTATTTATCATTCTTTCATTCAATCTATCTAAATGTTAAAACAGTGATCATGTGTACATAAGACCAATCATATCCATGAACAATGTAAATCATTTTTCTATATCTAACTTTTAGGGATGAATATAAACGAATTTATAATGATTACATAAGATATTTATATAATGATTCACATTATGGATATGATTAAACCAATACCGAAGTAAAACAATTGAAAAATTAAAACCAAAATACTCATTAATATCGAATCATTTAATGCCTGAAAGTTGAAATTTTAATAATAATATTTTAAAATTATGAAAATAAAATTCATTAGATTATGATATAAGATCATATAAGTCTTTATATTATTAATTTATTGATTTATTTTAAATTTAAAGTTATTATATATGAGGTTTAGAATTCTATTAATGAAATTAAAACTTGGGGAAAGGTATTTTTGTTTCTCTTTTACATCAAAGAGACACATTTTATATTAACAATTGAATCTTGTATGTGTTTTATATACTAATTTCAATGTGTTAAATGATGAATCTCATGAAAATTATGGTACATAAATATAAATCTAATTTTAATTTATTCTAGAGGCATACAATTAAAAAGTTCACAATGTGGTAAAAGTATTTTATTATAATCCCATTGTTTACCAAAAATTTTCATGATCACGTTTCTGAAGAAAAAATTTAATGACTTAAATGAATTGATGCTTATTATTAATATATTTTTCTAAAATAGATGTGTGTTGAATTATATTATATAATATCATACACTTATTAAATAAAGATAAATGGATAAACAAATTTATCTCATTAAATATTATCATTACATTAGTTTGATACAAAAATTACAAACAATATAATTAGACAAAAAATGTATTATTGAAAACATTAAATGGGAAAATTTTGATCATCTTATTATATTAGGACTATCTCTCCCATATGAACAACTAAAAAGTTGAAGAAAACTATTAGTAAACCAATCAACATCTTAGAATATGAAAATATATAACCAGGGGAGTAATTGTAGTGAATATTGAGTGAGATGTTGTATTATTATTATATATAAAAGTTAATGTGACCATTGAAATAGAAACCCATCCATTGTGAATATGAACTTGACCATTGGGAATAGAAACCAAACTATTGGGAATAGTAACATGACTGTTGGAATAGTAACATTTACTAGAAATAAGAAATTTTGATAAAAATAATATTTAACATGATTAACTTATTCAAATATTAATAATATAAATAAAAAAAATACCAGGATTAAAAAAACTCAATGAAAATATAATCATATTTATAACAAGTTATATTTAAATGTAATTAGTAAAAATCATAATTGTTTTATTATAATTTAAAATTACCAATGTTAGAAAATTTTTTAAAAAATTAATATCATTTTTTAAATTAACACATTTTGATTTTCCAAGGGGTTTTTATAATTTTCTTGATGAACATCAATTTTCATGAGAATAATAAAAATATAATTTTTCACATAATCAGTTTATATTAAGCTACATCATTATAGATTTAATAATTACCTAATCATTTCTATAAAATTAGGTTTTACCATGATATACCTAATTTCATTAATTATTTATTCATATTTAAAAAACTTATGTTTCAAACCAAAAAAGAATTTTCCATAACTAGAAGATACATGTGATCCCTTAAAATTAAATTTTTTTTATTCCTCATTCCATTCAAATAAACCAATGAATTCCAATTATAAATAGTTTTAAGTTCATAAAGATGATTATATTGTATTTCTATATGATATATATTGTAAAAAATTTACTATTTTAAGTAATACCTTTGATATGTTCTTTTATTTATTAATAAATTTAAAAAATGAAACTCTCATAAAGTATAGACCAAATGGCCCGAAGGCCATATTTTTTTTATTATGGATAATTTCCCATTTAAGGGTTGAAGGTGAACCTATACATGACCCGTTGGCCCAAGGAACAAGGCCTGACTGACCCGAAATACATGATAGGAAGGCATAGAGGCATACCATGCCCAATACATAACCTGTATGCCCAACCCACTTGGACTACACCTCCCCAACTTCTGCGTCATTGATCACTTATCTCCCCACCTTTCATTTCTGATTGGAATGAATTACCCAATACAAAGATGCATGATTCCTGGTCCCGATGGCAGCTGTCAAACCCTCTCATCTTCTATTCCAGTTAGCTCTGCTTCTGGTGGCTGCTACTCTTGTTGTTTGGATCCTCTTTTGGGGATAGTTTAGTGTGAACTGGGATACTCCATGGTCTACGTGGCCTGATGTCCTTATGTCCTGATGTCCTTTGATGACCCGAAGTCCCTTGAGACCCGTAGGCCTAAACCTGTGGCCTAAAGGCCAAAATTGGGTGAATAGTTCCATTTAATACTATATCGAACAGTAACTACTACAATACTACTATAGTACTGCTACATTACTACTACCGTACTGCTACAACATCTCAAAAATTCTCCTCCACCCAGTTTTGATCCTGGGTCTCTTGGATGCCAAGCAAGAGCTCTTACCCCTCAGGTACGAGCTCGTTGTCTCTCTCATCAAGTATAAATTACCCCACTCAATCCCACTATAAAACCAATCATACCAGCATATTAAAAATAATAAGAACTAAAAATTTCTTCCTATCAAGCCCGATATTATACTTATTAACATTTTGGAGTAATACAGCTCCAACAATCAAGAGAGTTTTAGTGTCTTATCAGAGAAGAAACAATTTGAATTTTGTAAATTTTGATAAACTCATATCCATTTTTTATTCATCCATTTCTTTTCTTACAACCCATATCAAAACCAAAACATATAATATTAATTATGAAGTAATTTATATTATATTAATTTTTCAAACCTAGGAAATGTATCATATTTAATATATATATATATATATATATTTCAAAATTCACTTTCCCTCCCTTTAAAAAATGTCACATCAAAGGTCAGTTGACCACCTATATAGATTTTCTAAAGTTATTGAAAAGATCCACCATCATAAATGGATAGTATTAATTTCGTATAATATATAAATTTATAATTACTTTTTTTCTTTGATTTTGGAGTTATTTATGCATCATTATAAATGTCATTGAATAAAAACAGTGAAATCAATACTAAATAAGAAAACATAATTAAGATATGATATCAAAATAATTCATTTTCAACAAATTCAATTATAAAATAGAATCAAATAATTATAATGGATTAATAGTGAATAAAATATTCATAATTTAAATCTAGAACTATGTTTTAATAATCCAATGTTTATTATCCACTAATCGAAAATGGGAAAAAATAAAGAGGGATTTAATGTATGGGGTTCTCAAACACAATTACATTCATTGTGTTATCCTCTGTTTAACTATAAGAATTTTAATATTATTTCCATAAAATATCAAATTCCATTTTCATTCAAGGATATATGTGTTACTACATTTTCAAAATAAAATTAAAAATAAAATTTTCTTATCCAAGTAACTTCAATTTGAAAAACATCTTATTTTACTCTACTTGAAATGCATATTTTCCAATCTAGAATATTTATATATTATATACAATTTTGATTTATCTTATTCATTTTGGAACAAAATTTTTTATTCCTTAATGTTTGATTTAAAAAATCCTTATGAAACCCCTATTTTTCTTTAGGTTTATTTGACAACTATTATTGATATCAATTATATGTGACTTGTTTGATTATAAGAATTTATGATGTAGTGGGTGGGACTTGAAATATATAGACCTATAATTAATTGGCTAGTATGATTTATCTAATTATATTATTTGATATATGAATGAACATGATAATTTCATTGTTCACAATGATTATATAATGATTTTGGAGCATATGTTAGGTGTGACCATGATACTAGTTTTATTCAAAACTATGACCGGTATTTGATCACTAAGACATGATTTTTTATTTTATGCATATGGAAAATTCTATATCTTTGTAAAATGATTCCCTTGATATTATAATTATTGTCTTAATCTTATGATATGACTACGAACACCCATGTACTTTTAATTCATAACCTTTATTCACTCATTGTTCAAACACCCCTTCATATAATATTAGCTCACCCCTTTATTAGTGTATATCCTCAAGTGATTCCATGTAATAAATAGAATTTTATGTCTACTAATAAGATAGATAATAAATAATTAAATATTTTTTCTATTTTATTATGAAAAAGTGATGTTTAATCTTATTTTACCTAATATACTAAACCTTTGGATCTTTTATTTTATACCAATTATATTTTTTATCTTAAAAATGATTGAATAGAGGAAAAATAAAAAACAATGTTCACTAGAGTAAGTATTAAAGCATGATTTACATAATTTGTTAATTAGGATTTCGAATCATTATTGGAAAATCCTAAGGGTAAGACTCTCTATATTTAAATGTCCTCTTTTATAATAAATTAAAAGAGTGTGTGGATTCCTATAAATGGAATATCTATATAGATACAACATATAGATATAGCTATGGAGTGGATATACCTCAGTGTAATATCCCCAATAACAAAAAAATGAGTAATAATTGATCAAGAATTGGTTCACGAAAACATGTCTTGATGCATTCTTAGTTTGAAACTAGTAAGGTTTATGCTTTTGATAGTCAAAAACTATATTAAAAACCATTATGAATGATATATAAATAATGTAATTATTCATTTTATAGATATAAAAATATTAAATTACAAGATCTTAGAGATTTTATTTATAGAAAAGGCAATGACTAATGAAACCATAAAATATTCATCTATAATTAATTTCCTAAATGAAAAAATTATTTATTTATTATTTTTTGAATTATTTTCAAAACAGTTCTATCTTAGAAAATGTAGGGAAAAGGAAGAAACAAGGCCAAAAACCTTTGTGATGGACAATGCAATGATTTCTCTAACTATAATCTAACTACAATGAGAGGTAAAGTTTAATAATTCATGTTGATTCAAACCCAATTGTCTGTGGCTATGAACATTAACCTACAAAATGTAGAACACCCACCTTTACCTAAGAAGGATTAAGTGGGAAACGACCACTGAAATTTAGTGGATCTTGTGATACACTTGTTATGGAGTAGTGTGTTAAATCAAAATGGAATATATTTTATATTATCAATTAATTTGGGAAGTGGAAGGTTACTCTGTTATTTTAACATTTAGATTGAGAGGTTGGACAATGGTGGGAGAGGATAATGAATACTAAGATGAAAAGTGAAAAAGGATAAATGTAGAAGGGTGAAATTAAGAATAATTTTTTTAACAATTATTAAGATTAAACTCTTAAAACATGTATGTTAGAGAGGGTTCCTAGAGGTTATGACATAAATAAGTAGAATATAAAACATCCTACAAGGAAACATATACAATGATTTTATAATACGTCTCATGATTCATTATCAATGATTATTGGAAAATAAATAGATTCATCGTTGTCCTAATAAAAAATATCCAAATAGAAGATGATATCCCTGACTTTGGGAATTATTATGTGGTTGTTCTATTTACTATCAAATTATAAATGGGTATTATAGAATATCTAATGGATATAGAAATAAGAAAAAAAATGTTCTATAATATTGGAGGATGTAATCAGCTTCAATAATCACCAAATCCTAATGATTATGGGAAAGCTTATTCCATTACCATTATTGAGGTTGTGATTGAAAAGGATGTGATATAAGGAAAACATTATATTCAATCAATAATGGATATAGTTTTATTTTATTATGGTTTTACCCATTCCATTATATCATAAATGTTTTATAGAACATTTATATCACATCCTTAGTTACATGATATAGAGATATCCATAAAAACAGTCCATGGTGTGATCAATGAATCCAACATGTTCAACACATATCTTGTTAGTTATTTGAAAATATTCATTCATTGAATCTGATAATACTTCCTTTTTTGAAATTTTAAACTATATTAGGCATGGATTGGATCTTTTTATATAGATCACATATCATATTTCAGGAAAATATATCTTTCGGTATTCTGAATCTTCACATTCTCTAGAAAACATTTAAGGAATATCACAAATATCCATTGAAAAATACATCAAATGTGTTGGTGATGATACCCTGTGAAAACGAATACCCTTCCCAAATGGTCAAGGAGTTAATTTTTTTCAATGTTGGATATTCTCTCTATATATCATTAACTGGTGGTGAATAATGAATATATTTAGAAGATAAACTTCCATATAAGTTATTGATACTATTAGTCCATAGTGATTCCCAATAGACATACTAATTCTCCTAAATTATTCATGTATTTTATTAATAGAGTATTTAGATACTATCTATACATATTTATGGTAGTCTTTATTAATGATATTCTCATATAATCTCAGAGTAATGTGGAACATGAAGAGCATATAAAGATTAATTTATAATTATTCAGAAAGGATAAAATTTATTATATTTCCAAAAAGTGTTAATTTTTAATCAAAAGGGAGACATTAAAGGGTACCATGATCACAAGTAAAAGAATTTCTATAGAACATTAAAAAACAAAGGTAATTAATGAATAAACTAATCCCACAATTACTAAATAAATATATATTTTTCTTATTATTACTTGGTAAATTCATTGTTTTGTCACAAATTTCTCAAGATTGTCTCATCCATTGACTACGAAAACATATAAAGTGGTAAATTATAACTTTATTGAAGAAATCAAGGATAAAAGTAAGTATCACAATAATAGTCTAATCATTGTGCCTATACTCAAACTACTAAAAAGTGTAGAATGTTTTTTGATATACAGTTATGATTCAAATATAAGATTGTGTTGTGTACTCATTTATGAAATGAAATTGATAAACTATGCATCAATAGAGTTAATGATACTTGGACAGAAAAACTAAACACATGATCTAGAGTTAGATATTGTGATATTTACTCAGATTACATGGTGGAACTACCTTTATGGTAAATATATGGATATATATACTGATCAATAGATTCTAATCTTTATATCCACACCGAAGGATATCAACATGCTTTAGTGAAGATGATCAGAACTAATGAAAGACTGTGATTAATCTTTATACTACCATATTATATAATATAATAAGGTATTTTATTCAAATCAAAAAATAATATGTAACTCAATCAATGATTAGAATTAGAAAAGAACCAATCATATTCTATATAAAATGGTTGGACTTGGAAATCATAAATCCAGGGAACACATCCATCCTCATACAAATGATTGCACTACCATCTATCCAATAAACGATTAATGAGGAACAAAGGGAAGATATAATGTTATAAATAAGGTGAAAGTGGATCATGAAGGGAATAATCATGAATTACACATCAATGATGATTGTATCATTAAATTTAGAACCAGAACATATTTAGACACATCACCAAAAATAAAGAAATAGCAAATGGACAACAAACATTTCTCATCAATATCCATTCATAGTGGATAGACAATGATTTACCATGTTCATTAGAGAGAGTTTTAAGGGAAAACATGAAGAAAGAGATTATAAAGAAGACCTCAAATTTCATGGTATGTCTGCAAGATAAAGTTGAGTTAAAGAATTCTAAGGAGATTAGACAACATTTCACATAACTAAATAGAAATGGAAGTACATCAACATAGAAATTGTAACTAGTATCCTAAATAAATAAAAAACCCCTGAAATATGGGTTTTGGGGTATTAAATCCCTACGAATTCCCACTTTCTTTTCATTTGGGAATATTTATCATTGGAATAACATGATATAGTTTACTTAATGATTGTGGGGATTATGATCATTAGAATTTGAAAAAGGATGATATTAAAATGTCATATTAGTTGAGTTCTTATTCAAAAAAAATTATTCCAATATAGTTTTCAAATTTCTATATATGAATCTTGATATAGGAAATGATGTACAAATTCTACATATTCGGATAATGTTGGGGAATGAAAGCTACATGGACATGATATTACGAAAGAGATTCTAGAGAATTTAAAAGCCATATGATAATATATAAATGTTCCTTAGAGTTGGAAAAGGAGATATGTTTTCAACCATTAAACGAAATTTTATTTTGACGTGGGAGAAAAGGATTCCCATAGAATATCAGTATGGAAAAGAGTGATACAGTTTAAAAAGAAGGGATATCTCCGCACAAGGTATGTTGGCCCCATTGAAATCCCTGATCATATAGTAAAAAAGGCTTATCATCCATCACATACAACAAATATGTTTCAATTTCATTATGTGTTCCACGTATATTTCCATAGGATGTACATACTTGATCCCTCACATGTACTGAATCCAAAAGATGTACAGCTAAAGAATAAAATCTCTTAGGAGGGGTAGCCGAAAAACATCATGGACTGTAGAGACAAAGTTCTATGTATCAAAAAAACACACTTTTGTAAATTATTTTTTGTAACCTTATTTACGTATAGGAACTTGGGAACTATAGGAAAAATGAAACTAAAGTATCCTTATATAATCTCAATAGATAATAGTAGTTAAACTTTTTGTGAAGCAATTTTTTAAAGGGGGGAGATTATTACTACCTAGTGTTCAAAAGTGAATTTTTTTTCCATAAATAATTGTTTGTCGAATTATATTATATTCTATTATTATCATATAAAATATATATAAACTCAAAAAATTATATCCTTAATAAAAATCCTTACATTAGTCAGCAAAATAATCAAATTAAAATTGTAAACATTACAATTGGATGGGAAATATAAAATAGAGAAGATAAAATGGAAAATTATTGATCTCTTAATCTATATGGTTCATTTATCCCATGAACAAAATGACCAAAATGAAGCAAAATAATAGTAAAAAAATTTCATAATTTAATTTGTGCGTATATATATATATATATATATCCATGTAAGTAATTGTAAGGGATATTGTGTGAATGGAGTAATTGGTATATATAGACAGCAATGTAACCTTTGGTATAGTACATTTACCTCTAAATAAAAATGTATAATATTAATAATATGTATCGTTTTTAGTTAATTTAAATATTAATATAATAATGAAAAAAATAAATATCATTACTGTAGAAACAAAATGAAATTAAATTCCCATTTTTTATAAACTGTATATAAATTTATTTTTGTAATGATAATAAATTTTATGTTAAAAATAAAAATGTCAAATTTTATTAATATATTTTAAAAAAAATATTATCCTAATATTAATAATCAATTATAAATTTTACAAGGGTCATTTTTTAGTACTTTGTTAAAGTAGATAAATTTTTTGATGAATAGTACAAAAATAGTTTCTTCACATTACCGGCGTATCTTAAATTACATCATTCATGATATAATAATGAACTAATACATTATAAAATTTTTGGTTATTCAATGATATATTTAATTTCATAAATTTTTCATTAAAATAAATGAATCTTATAATAAAACACTTAAAATAATTTTCCAAATACTAAAGTCAAAAGTGATTTATTGAAATAATATTTTTTTCTTTCTTTCCCCATTCATTTGTTAAAAAAAATTGAATTTAAATTATAAAGAGTTTTAATGTATTAATATTAATTATATTAAATTTATATATGATTCATATTCTCAAAAAGTCTCTATTACTTGTTTTACAATTGATATATTATCAAATTAGATATTTTATTCAAAAAGTACTCTTTTCCACAACTATATAATAGCAAACTTTGTTATCTTGTAAAATCCTTCATTTACAATTTTTAAAAACCTAAAATCTAAAAAAAATACATCATCTATAACCCCTTATAACCCATAGGGATATTTTGGAATAATTAAACATTAAACATCAATGGGGCTTTACTGTCATGCAAGAGAATATGCACTGAGGATTATTCAAGTTCTGATTAAATATACCATTTTTTATTATTATCATTCATTTTCACAACCCATTTCAAAACTAAACCGTATAAATTAATTATTTAGTAATATAAGATTATATTATTGATTTAAACCAACTTTTTGTTTCATATATAATATATATATATATATATATATAATGTCACGAACCAGCCCAAGTCGACCCTGAACCGGTCACCCAGGCCAGCCCGCGACAAGTCCCGATAGGTGTTCCCGATCCTCCCAGGATGGTGACAAGCACCAAGGGAATCAATAGAGTACACATGGGAATGATTTCACCCATATATAAACAATCAAACAAACAGTGGAAATAAACGGACAGCCCAAAAGGATTTTATATAAAAATTGAACTAAATATTATTTGTACAAGAAACTACAATTAGAACAAAACCAACAAATCTACTGAACAATCCCGATGAACAACTAACTCCATGTGACACTTCTGGTCACTCTCCAACATAATGATAAAATGTCGCCCAAGGTGATCGAACTAAAGATGAAACCTGCACAAGGGCTAAAAAAAGGAAGAAGACTATAGGCATGAGTATTAAAACTCAGTAGGTTAGCCTGATATTCTATTCCCAATGCACATTCCCTTAAAATAAAAGAAACATCAATTTATAGTTTTAAATTCAAGATTTTAAAGTATGTTTTTTTCAAATGAGGTTCAATGCTATAATAATTATCAGACAAAAACATGCATGTTTAATAAACAAAAATGCAAGTAACAATTATTTTCAAAGAGGTGAAACTTCAAAATGAACATAGTTTTCAAGAGGGATACTTTAAAAAAATTTAACATTCAAATAAATAACACATACTACTTAATTTACCAATCAAACACACCGTATGCTGACGGTGAGTACAAAATATCCAATGAGCACTAGTCACAGGAATACCCCTAGGCACTAGTTAGTTGTGAGCCCCAGGTACCTCGTATCTCGGTGAAAGTAACCATAATAAATATTCGTTCTTGTGCATGAGACACTAGTTGGGAACATACCCATAACCTAGTGGTCCCCAATCATCATCATAATCATAGTTTAGTTAGTGTTGTCATCGTCAAACTTGCTACGTGAAACAAAGGCCAACCCCCATAGAATCACTGGCATACTAGTACACGTCCGCCCACCTAGATACCCAGGATTCCCTTTAGTGCTCAATCAAGTTACACATATTATCAAATACACATTTCATATCCACATTCCATTCCAAAACCCTAAAAACACAAACAGCCCATAATATTTATTCACATTTCTTACACTAATCAACAAACTGCTAAATATTTTGGTAAAACAATTTCATGAAGTGTATTGAGGATTTGCACATAAAACTCTTTCAAAATCACTATTTCAATTATAAAAACACATCAAAACCAAACCAAATAATATTTGGAAGCCCAATAAAAATTTAATAAATTCATTTAATAGACCATAAAACAATCCCAATTGCACAACTTGTTATATACAAGTAAAACACTCCTTCATTTCTAGGAAATGCCAAACGAGCCTTTAAACATTTTCTCAAAACTAACCTTTGAGGAATGTATGCATTTTAATTTTATTAAGGATCTGTATAAACACCATTTACAGAAGAAAACCACATTCATAAATCTCTTATAATACTCAGGTTACATATTCAAAACACAACCATTTTCATAAAGATGTGAAACAGTCCAGTTTTGGGCAACTCGGGCCAAAATATGTTGTAAATCAAAACCCACTTGATTGTAAAAACAAATAAAAATAGGAAATCCATATAAGTACCCAAAAATTCCACTTATCATTCTTCCAATTCCTTTATAAATCCAAACAAATAACTTTTAAATCATACATCACACATAAAATCCAACCGGGAAATTTACCAAACACATGACATGCCCTTTTTTAACAAAACAATTTATTTTAAGTGCATGAAAAGGAATAAAACACCAATTGAAATCCATATTTTCAATCAATATACTGTAACATGTTAAAAATACCATAAACCAGATTATAAACCTCTCAAAATATTTTCAAAAGATAATGGAACATTTAAACAAACACTTGTTGAGCACTTTCATGGAAAAACAACACTACCTTTCACAAAACAATGATTAAACAACCACTCTGGACACCAAGAAAATTATCCAAAGGCTTAAAAACAATAATTAACATTTATATAAGTTTAGGAAAATATTAAAATGATGAAACATTAATGATAAAGGCATGTGCAAGGGATATCCTACCTCAAATCTTTGGCGTATTTGAAACGCACACCCGAAATCACCCGCCGCGGGTTTATAAACCCTAAAACTATAAATACCAGACCTAAACAAACATAAAACCCATAAAAAACACTGTATAACAAAACCCTAGGTCGATCAAGACTAGGGTACAATATAAAACCATGAAATATTGAAAGGAGGGGGAAGGGAAAGAAGAAAGGAGAAGGAATCTCACCTTTCATCCTAGAAAACTCTTCGTCTTCCATTATATCTGAAGCCCTAGAGAGAAGGGAATGGCTTGAAAATTCTTTTAGAGACTCCTAAGGTCTGGAAGAACCAGGGGATGAAGATTGGTGGCTAAAATAGTACGAATTTATTGATTTATGAATGATAAAATTTACCTTGGCAATTCTGGGCGATTTGAGGTTTCCTGAGAATTTGCGCCCTAATACGCGACCCACATGAGCTCCAAAGAGGTAAAATAGATTATTAGGGTTAGGATAGGGTTATTGGATTCTAGGGGGAGGTGGAATCACCGAAAAATAGTAAAAAATCAAAAATATATAAATGAAACAAATTATTTTTTTAAAACAGGAAATGGGCCCATGGGCTGGCCCAATACCTAAATAAGTAACCCAAATTCACCCAGATTATTAATTTATAATGGGTCAAAAAGGATAAATAAATTTTAATATATCAGTATAGTACATGTGGGAAGTTTAATGGGTGAAAAATGATGAAAAAAAAAGAGTTATAAAAGAAACAAATTCAGTTTTTAAAACTGGGAATGGGCTCACGGTTGGCCCAAATCATGAAGTAACCACCCTTTCATCAAAAACTCCTAAACAAGCAATGGGGATCCCAAATTATGGTGGTTAGACATATATGAAACTTAAAAACTCAAGATTCATCTCATAAAATATCCATTAAAAGGATCAGGATTTCTTAATGGTCCAGATCAATACAAAGACAGAAAAAAACCGCGTGTGACAATTCTCCCCACCATTAAAGCTTTCCACCCCCGGAAAGCCATAACAGTTTACGGCTAAAAAAACAACACCTACGGATTCCAGAATGTACTCCCCTCCATTAAGAATCAACTAGCACTAGAAATGTTCTTATGATGAAAATCCAGGAGACCCATGGTGGGTCTCCCCACCAATGGAAACCAACTAGCAATGAGTAGACAAGAATTGAACATGAGCTAGAGTTGGGACTCACTCACACAAACCCAAAAAAACCCTCCTACAAAAACCTACTATACCAAGTTAATAGAGATACAACATGAACATATAAACCAACCACTCCCGAATGGAGGGGACAATAACTTGGTCGACACATTCAGCACAATTCTGGACCCCCGTCACTTGGGGATGGGAGGGAAGGGGACCCAATAATTTGGCCACTGAAACAACAAAAGAAACAAAGAAACTACCCAAAAATATCCTCCTATGAATAGGTAACACCAAGACTGCACCTGATTTTTATAGGCGGTCTACATAGGGACATTGATTGAAAACCCACATCCATGAACGAATAACCATAGACACTGTGTGAGGGGTTAAGTCCACCATGCTTGTTGCGACAAAGGGAAATTCATAGAAATGAAGAACCAAAACATTGACATAGAAGATAACTTAACAAAACAGAGGAGTAAGGATCCTAATCGAGCACTCCACACCTCTGTCGATTTTCTGACTGCGTGAAAAGCTTCACTCCGAGGCCTATGGTTGGAGCCGTGATTCTTGAAGCATTTGTTGCACCGCAGTCAGGTGATAAGGATCACACCACTCAAAAAAACCACACTTGATCACCAAAAAAAACCATCATCTAAATAGTAACTCATAGAAACATATTAAAATTCTATCTCACTCCAAACGAGGGGCATAATGGACAAGGAATACGACGAAACACATCAACATCACCGAACACAACTGCTCTGTCCAAAAGAATTATCATGACCTAGAAGAACTTTTAATAGATCCCAAACAGCTCTCTATTCCAACAAACAAGTTGAGGCATCATCAAAAGAGGTGGATTTAAAATTTTAATGGAATCCTTAGGTTGATCAGCAGGAAATATTTACAATGCATAACTATCCATGGACACATCACAACATCAAACACATTTTTAGAAACACAATGAAAATTACTCCAAAACCGTGCCACCAACAAGATCTCATCACTAGAGAGAACAAGAGTATGAATTCGAGATCACGTGGAAGCTAACCAAATAAACAACGCTTCTAAGACATAGAAAAATCAAGCCACATAACAATTGGTTTTAAAAAATGGCCACAATTTTCAGCTCAAAACAACTTTGAAAAATCAAACTAACTTGGTGGATTTCCACATTCATCAATGGTGTTTCATCAAGTATCACCCACATTCACATTTCCATGCCACCCCTAGCACCCAACCACCATACCATATTTTCCATTCTTCCAGATATAAATAAAACCATGCATGTGAGCACCCATGAAAACACCAAAGGCTAAAATTAAACATCATAATTCAAAAAAAACAAGTTACCTTCAAAAGGAACACCAACCACCAAGTCAAATAACATTTTCATGTTTCACAAAAAAAACCACAATTAATTAAGAACAATTTTCATGAAAACCTACCCCTTTTCATTTTTAAAAACTTTTTAAATAACCAAGCCACTCTAAACAACCCCCTCCCATTATTTTTTTAAAAAAAAATCAGCAATGTATATTTTCATAATCCGAGGTCCATTGAGACCAATAACATTTCTAGTAAAACACCAACTGATCAAAACTAACTTCCAAAACTAATTTATACGATTCAAAAACTTTATAACATCCTAAAATACCCAATTTAAAATAAATATCTAGAATCACTTTAAAATGATTCACAATTTCAAATCTTTTTATTTCAACAAACCACAAGTTTAGATTATGGATAATCCAATCCCTTTAAATCATTTATGCTTCCCTCCATTTTTTTTCACAAAAACACAACCTTCCAAAACCATTCTTATATTTAATTATTGAAAAACCCATTTTTTCACATTTCAAAATATAATCCTTACATTAAAACCCATTTCCACAATTCTCACAAAAGGATTTTAAAAACAAAAATTTAGAATTCATGAAAGGTTCAAGAGACCCAAAAAAAGGGAACTAGTGTCAGTGGGTGACTTGACCATATGGTTGGCGGCCATATTCCAAACACAACACCAACACAGAGAGACTTATTAGGACCATTCACCAGCTCCACATGGCTTTCCAGGACCTGTGAGCTCACGAAGGCCATTGGTCAGACTCCCCTTGTCATTTCCCAATACCAAACAATCAACTATAACAATGGACACTAATAAAACCAGACTTCCATGGAAACCTGAGGATTAGAACAAGAAAAAGTTCATGACGCTCTTCTTGCACTTACCCCTCAAGTCCCAACAATCCTATTCCATCTACCTTGAAATCCCCAAAATAACAAGGGCGCTCTAAAAAGAAAGTTCTGCTAATAGTCGACCTCCTTTGATACCATTTTGTCACAAACCAGCCCGACTCGACCCTGAACCGGTCACCCAGGCCAGCCCGCGACAAGTCCCGAGAGGTGTTCCCGATCCTCCCGGGATGGTGACAAGCACCAAGGGCATCAATAGAGTACACAAGGGAACGATTTCACCCATATATAAACAATCAAACAAACATCGTAAATAAACTGACAGCCCAAAATGAATTTATATAAAAATTGAACTAAATATTATTTGTACAAGAAAATAAAATTAGAACAAAACCAACAAATCTACTGAACAATCCCGATGAACAACTAACTCCATGTGAAACTTCTGGTCACTCTCCAAAACAATGATAAAATGTCACCCAAGGTGATCGAACTAAAGATGAAACCTTCACAAGGGCTAAAAAAAGAAGAAGACTATAGGCGTGAGTATTAAAACTCAGTAGGTTATCCCGATATTCTATTCCCAATGCACATTCCATTAAAATAAAAGAAACATCAATTTATAGTTTTAAATTCAAGATTTGAAAGTATGTTTTTTTCAAATGAGGTTCCATGCTATAATAATTATCAGACAAAAACATGCATGTTTAATAAAGAAAAATGCAAGTAACAATTATTTTCAAAGAGGTGAAACTTCAAAATGAACATAGTTTTCAAGAGGGATACTTTAAGGAATTTTAACATTCAAATAAATAACACATAATACTGAATTTACCAACCAAAAATGCCATATGCTGACGGTGAGTACAAAATAGCCAATGAGCACTAGTCACAGGAATACCCCTAGGCACTAGTTAGTTGTGAGCCCTAGGTACCTCGTATCTCGGTGAAAGTAACCATAATAAATATCTGTTCTCATGCACAAGCCACTAGTAGGGAACATACCCATAACCTAGTGGTCCCCAATAATCATCATCATCATAGTTTAGTTAGTGTTGTCATCGTCAAACTTGCTACGTGAAACAGAGGCCAACCCCCACAGAATCATCAGCATACTAGTACACGTCCGCCCACCTATATACCCAGGATTCCCTTTAGTTCTCAATCAAGTTACAAATATTATCAAATACACATTTAATATCCACATTCCATTCCAAAACCATAAAAACACAAAAAACCCATAATATTTATTCACATTTCTTACACTAATCCACAAATCGCTAAATATTTTGGTAAAACAATTTCATGAAGTGTATTGAGGCTTTGCACATAAAACTCTTTCAGAATCACTCTTTAAATTATAAACACACATAAAAACCAAACCAAATAATATTTGGAAGCCCAATAAACATTTAATAAATTCATTTAATGGACCATAAAAAATCCCAATTGCACAACCTTTTATATACAAGTAAAACACTGTTTCATTTCTAGGAAATGCCAAACGGGCCTGTAAACATTTTCTCAAAACTAACCATTGAGGAAGGTATGAATTTTAATTTTATTAAGTATCTTTATAAACACCATTTACAGAAGAAAACCACATTCATAAATCTCTTATAATACTCAGGTTACATATTCAAAACACAACCATTTTCATAAAGATGTGAAACAGTCCAGTTTTGGGCAACTCGGGCCAAAATATGTTGTAAATCAAAACCCACATGATTGTAAAAACAATTAAAAATAGGAAATCCATATAAGTACCCAAAAATACCATTTATCATTCTTCCAATTCCTTTATAAATCCAAACAAATATCTTTTAAATCATACATCACACGTAAAAGCCAACCGGGCAATTTACTGAACACATGACATGCCCTTTTTAAACAAAACAATTTATTTTAAGTACATGAAAAGTAATAAAACACCAATTTAAAGCCATATTTTCATTCAATATACTGTAAAATTTTAAAAATACCATAAACCAGATTATAAACCTCAAAAAATATTTTCAAAAGATAATGGAACATTTAAACAAACACTTGTTGAGCACTTTCATGGAAAAACAACACTACCTTTCACAAAACAATGATTATACAACCACTTTGGACACCAAGAAAATTATCCAAATGCTTAAAAACAATAATTAACATTTATATCAGTTTATTTAAATATTAAAATGATGAAACTTGAATGATAAAGGAATGTTCAAGGGATATCCTACCTCAAATCTTTGGCGTAATTGAAACGAACACCCGAAATCACCCGCCGCGGGTTTATAAACCCTAAAACTATAAATACCATACCTAAAAAAACATAAAACCCATAAAAAACACTTTATAAAAATACCCTAGGTCGATCAAGACTAGGGTACAATATAAAACCAAGAAATAATGAAAGGAGGGGGAAGGGGAAGAAGAAAGGAGAAGGAATCTCACCTTTCATCCTAGAAAACTCTTCGTCTTCCATTAGATATGAAGCCCTAGAGAGAAGGGAATGGCATGAAAATCCTTGGAGAGACTCCTAAGGTCTGGAAGAACCAGGGGAAGAATATTGGTGGCTAAAATAGTACGAATTGATTGATTTATGAATGATAAAAGTTACCTTGTCAATTCTGGGAGATTTGATGTTTCCTGAGAATTGTCGCCCTAATAAGCGACCAACACGAGCTCCAAAGAGGTAAAATAGATTATGAGGGTTCGTATAGGGTTATTGGCTTCTAGTGGGAGGTGGCATCACCGAATAATAGTAAACAATTAAAAAGATATAAATGAAACAAATTATTTTTTTAAAACAGGAAATGGGCCCATGGGCTGGCCCAATACCTAAATAAGTAACCCAAATTCACCCAGATTATTAATTTCTAATGGGTCCAAAAGGATAAATAAATTTTACTATATCAGTATAGGACATGTTGGAAGTTTAATGGGTGAAAAAGGATGAAAAACAAAAGAGTTATAAAAGAAACAAATTCAGTTTTTAAAACTGGGAATGGGCTCACGGTTGGCCCAAATCATGAAGTAACCACCATTTCTTCAAAAACTCCTAAACAAGCAATGGGGATCCCAAATTATGGTGGTTAGACATATATGAAACTTAAAAACTCAATATTCATCTCATAAAATACCCATGAAAAGGATCGGGATTTCTAATGGTCCATATCAATACAAAGACAGAAAAAAAAACCGTGTGTGACATATTAGAATTCTCTTTCCTACTCTTTCAACATTCTCCCATTTATGGTTGGTTAACCAACAACAGAGGTATTTATTGGTCAATGTTTATAACCACCTATATCTAAGTACTGAAAAAATTATATATCATATATAAATATTTAATTAAATGCATTCTATAATTTTAGAGTTAATTATTTTTATGTATAAATGACTATGAACGAAAATAGTGAAGTCGAAACAAAACAGGAAAATTTCAAGAAAACATTATATCAAAAAAATTCACATTTATCATAGAGGGTCATGAAATATAGTAAAATATTAATAATTGTTACATATTGGAAAAAATTAACGGTATTCACTTATATATCATTGTTTTAATAATCATATGTGTATTATTTAGGATGCGGGAAACCACAAAATTAAATCGGGATATCTGCTTAGGGGATTCTAAAACCTAATTCATTAATTTAGGCTATATTATCTTCAAAAGTATGTATGTTCATATTATTCCCTTCATATTTACAATAAATTTTCATTTTGGGATGTACATGTTCCTTCCTTTTCAAAACAATTCTCTAAAAATCTTATTTTAACATTGTTTTCGATTTCCAAAATATCATATTTTTCTAATATTGATATGGTTTATATCCACTAAAACATAATGGAGTTTTATGCCCATATATGAATTACATTATTAATATGGGAAAAAATTTATTTATTAAATTTGTATTTATTTAATCCTTATAAAAATCATTCTCTTGTATTTTTCATAACTATTATTTTTATACATGACATGTCACATACATGATTATGAGAATTTATGACCAGATGGGTGGTCCTGAAGTTATATAAACTTCCAATGCATTCGTAAATGTGATATATCTCGTGATATTATGTAATGTTTATGTGAAAATGATGCTAATTTTTTTCACACTGATTATATTATGATTTATACGCATATATAATTCATTAATATGATGATATCTTTTTGACAACCATGTGTGGTATTTGACTGCAATGATATGAATTTAATTTTTTTGTATATTCTGAATTCCATGAAATTGTAAAATTATTTAATAATTATTATGTTGATTATCTAATTTTTATTATATTATTGTACACTACCATGTATATTTGATTCATGACCTTTATTCATCCCATGTTATAAATCTACTTACTTGGATTTTCCCGCACCCCTTTCAGTATTGTAAATCATATGGTTACTACTTGTACTAATGAGAATGTGAGGTAAAATAAGAGGATATAGAACAATGAATTAACTATTATTTTATTTTTATTATATAATTTTTTTTTCAGCATATTTTTCCCAAAATATTAAACCATTAGATCCTGGATTGTATCACTATTATTTTGTTTCTCTTAAAAATTATTAGATAATTATGTAATAAAAAAACATACCACTATAATGTTTAAACTCTCAATAATTATAATTATTTTTAATATTATATATTTATTTTTAGATATTAAATTTCTTTTTTCATTTTCCGCTCTTCATGTACGCAGGATACGAAAAGGATATTTATAAATGAAATTGGTTTTATATCTCTCTTCTATTAATTATCATTATTATTCGATCTCATTTTTTTTCTAAAAATGAAATCCAGAATGTTTTTACTACTATATAATGATTATTTGATGTTATTTTCACCCAATTTTTAATTTTCAAAAAATCATATAAAATAAATCTTCTTGTAGTTTTCAAATCTCTGAAAATTTGAATTTTTAATGAAAATTGGAAAACGATATTTATTTTTACATGCAATACACAAAGGAAATTTCCAATCATCATAATTACTCAATAAGATTATGATTCCTTTACATTTTTTAAGGATCATATCATGGAAAATATTTTACTTAAAATTTGAGGAATATTTATATTTTAAACTAGTAGATTCAATGTAAAATGGGTATTTTCATAAAAAATGTTTCAATTTTATTTTAAAGAATGTTTGCAACTATGATAACATTATAGTTAATAATAATTATTTATTTGGTATATTATCCAATGATTCCATCCACATTCCATTATTTACAGGTTCTATGATAGTGATGATTTAAGGATGATTCTATGAAACATATTTCTTTCCCATGTTCTAATTACGTTATGAATGTCATTACTTTTCATGGGGTTATGATACGATAAAATTATTAATTTTTTTTAAACTAGTATCATTTTAATTATTTTTGATGTGATTCTTTTTTATGATTGTATGGAATTAATATTTATGATATTAATTAATTCATCAGTGGGATAAAAATTATATTTTACTCTAACATATTTGGTAAAGATAGATATCTCATTTAATAAATAAAACTACAATGGGGAGTGCTCCATGTTGTGTAAGGGACTATATCCTCAATTAAATTCCATGAAGTAAACCTTGGATACTATAATAGAATGGGGGTGAACACAATCCATCTTTTATAGTCTTTTAATTGATCCTTGATTATATGATATATTATTTTCTATGATTATGTGTATGCAAAAATATATCTCCTTTCCAAATGATATACCCTCAGAAAATATGTTATTTCAATCCATTAAGATTCATTTCATTAAAAATATTATTCATTATGAATTGTATATGAATTATGATTTATGATATGAAGGTTATGGTTTTCCAACTCTAATATCTTCTTATAATACCCGTATTATAATGTTATTCTTAAAATATCATTGATATCTCTTATGGTTACCCTTAGTATGAATCTGATACCACAATTCTTTTATTTAATCGACCTAGTTTATGAATAATGATTTTGTTTATGATATTTCAAATAATGGTGAGATTAATTAAGAACCCAGTTGGAGATCTGTATACTTCATAATAGAATTTTTATTGTGTATCCTAGTGGCCAAAGGCAATGGATGAATAGAATTCTAGAAATAATTTTAAATGTTAAACAATAAAAATTCATCTGAAATATATATAATATATGTATGAAAATTTTGGGTCATAATGATTATACAGTTTTATAATTTATTTATTAATAATTAAAATCATTTTTGTGTAATCTAGGTGTGTTAAACATTTATTGATTTCTTAATAATTAGTTAGGATTTGATGGTCGTACTTAGTAATCATGTTCGTTGATGAAATATTCATGTATAATGTAGAACAATGAATGAACTATGGTGTGTCAATAAAAATAATACGATGGTGGATGAGAACCAATATATTTATAGTTAAATTTAATATCCTATTGAAAGTGTCATGGTGTTTTTTATGAATGATTATTGAACTGTCATTGTGACTCTAGGATATCATTTCCTCATTGACCTAAGGGAATTTGGTTTTTTAAAGATTTCATGATCTCGATTTAGATATAGTGATTGATATGGACCATAAGTTGGATTCATACATAATAAAAATAATTACAAACCAAATGGGTATTAGATCATTTAACAATAGTGTATAGTTAAGATACTTGTGGCTAGTACAAGTGGTTGGTAAAAAAACAAGTGAAATTCCATTCAAGGAAATTAATACATTCCAAGGATGTGTGCACTATTTAAAAATATTTATTACTCCTAATTTTTAATGTCTACTATTTTTTGGACAATTATATTTTAGTTTTTGTATTTTTATAAGAATATGGATAGACAAATTCTAACTGGTGTTTTCTTATGACACTGAATATGGGGGATTAAAAGTGAATCGATCACATCATAAATAGTATAAGTGAGGCCTTTGAAAATTATTGTATAAATTTCTATAAAGGTTATCATGTTTGAGTTTTTTATATAAATAAGACTCATTGGTTTTTTTCAGAACTATGAACGAGGATTATCTATCAAGTTTTAACTCATTTAATGCATTTGAGTGATCGGGAGGGAACTGAAAAATGAAGGGTGTATTGTTAGACCATAATAAACTCATTATCTATGATATTAATATTATAATAAGTTACTTAAATATTAATTTGGAATTTATTGTACAAATTTTTATTAGATTATTTAAACACATTTGAAAGTTTTTCTATAGATATTCATTGATAGAGACATTTTAACTTAGTTTCCGGTATTTGTTCTTGGAGTTTCACATCAATAGAGATATGGGAATTTAGAATAATCATGTACATAGGGAGATGGATTATATTTCGAGAATAAAACATTGAAAATTTTGTATGGGTGATGATCAAGAAATATTATGAGGTGGGGTTTTCATTACACCATAACTTATCAAGGATGGGAAGTTCTATCGTATAGAGATTGTAAATACCCACATAGTTTTGTGTTAGTAATATTGGAGGATGTGTGAAATTTTCATCTGATGGGAAGTTAATTAAGAGAAACATGTGTCAAAAAACGGATTTTCATATTTTAATATCTTGAATATGGATTTTTGTACTAGAAAAAAATCATAAATGGTGACACCAAATTTAGAATTTCCATGGAGGAGTCCTTTTGAAGCTGATGATGTTTCTTCTTCCACCAACAAGTTAGGTGTCACCACTGACTAGATAGAAGTGTATCTAGAAGAACATACTCCATGATAGACTCACCGACTAGATGATGAGAATTCAATTGGTGGCCTGGGTGGTAGTAGAACTATTAATTCTCACCAGGAATTACCGGACTACTAGTGCAGTGTGTAGGGAAGACCTTATATTGGGAGAAATTTGAACTTTTCAGTGACCAATTCCCCCTATGATTAAATTTTTGGTATCTCATTTTGAGATATATCATCCATAAAGTCCATTATTCAATCCATCCATAATATCCAATTCATAAATTTTTTATTAATTCTTCTTCATGTGTTATTGGATCTCTATATAATTAACCGTGGATGAACGTACTATTATTTCTTGGACCTTGTTATTCTTTTTTACAATCTCATTTAATCAAATTTTTCTTTAATATCATTAACATTGATTTGTTATTATAAAGATCTTGATATGGGATTTGTTGACAGTTTTATACCATATTGATTTATTTGTCTGAGAACAATGGACATTGGGATTCACATGGTAAGATTATTTCTTATGATGATGAGCACGTGTTTTTTATAGTTTTTTTTAAGGTATGTTTCTTGATGATATCTTCGGCTTGTTTTAGTCAATGCGAGTTGAGTAAACTTTCATCTCATATAATTCTTTTAATGATTTCTCAGTCTTTGGAAAATGGATTTTTCGACAATGGTTGGAATCTTTTCATAAATAATTTATATATAGTTTGTATATTTTTTAAGTTCAACTATATGTTCCAATTTAACTAAATAAATTATTACGCGGTTTCATGGTTTCATGATTGGTCTTCTTCCTAGTTCAATTTATAAGGGGTGATACAGACCATCCATGGGTGGTTGTCCATGTTTCTACTTAGGTAGTGATACCCAACATGTCATTTTATGGGTTTCACATTAACCATTGAATGTGCTACTCATTGAAATAGTTTATTAATTATAATTTAATAATAATTTATTATTTGTAATTAATTCATATGAGTTATAACTTCATTGTGATTGATGGATACCGAATGATCATAGAAAGACTCATATAAAGTTGTTTTACCATTCCTGGTGGGAGTTGGCTATGTGTTGAGATAAGTGGTCCCTTGTACTCTACTCTATGGTATTATGCACAATTTATTTCTGGGTGATATGAGTTATTCCACCTTGTGTGAATGGAAATTAAATAATAAATGTGTTATAAATAGTATGTAATAATTAATTAGTTAATAGTCATCAAAAAATAGATTATTAATTGAAAAATGAAAAATATTCCATTGTCCATGAAAGTCCATTTCTCACTCGACTGATGCCATTCTATGATGGATGAGGTTTAATCATAATTATTATATTATAATAAATGCACAAATAAAGGTGTGTGGTTATACTACATGTGACGTAGTATCGTGACATAATTTTTGATGTTTGATTTCAATTATATGCTTTTGTATCACATGAGACCCATACATAATTATAGATTCCATGAACATTCTTATATAATTTATTTATATTTGTTATGATAATTAAATTTATCCATATACTTCTACTATTTTTTTGGGTGATATTTAATCATCTACCATTATATGGTATTCCATGTTCTATGTTATCACATTGCCTTTAGATTCATTTTTTAGTTCATTGGACAAGTGGATCATTATGATGCGTCCATATCTTAGAGAGGGAGTATACAGGGCTTGTGATGATTACGACATATAAAATAGTCACATGGTAGGGGAATGATGAAATTGAGGCCTAACATATGGTAGAGGCATTGGGGGGTATGGGGACCTTCAGGACACTTAGTGACAAGTTCACTCAATTCCTTGTATATTCCAAGTGACATTTTATCTCAATACCAAATATATTACAAGTGACTTATTCAATAAATTCCCTATAGTTGTCTAGTGAAATATCATCTTAATTTCTTTTGGATGTTATGTATTATTATATTTCATAATTATGTGGATTGAAAGTTACATGTCGTCTCAATTCATTCAAGATTATCCCCAGGGATGATATGAACCGTATGGGGTGACATTTATATTAAATCTTGTTCATGAATTTGATATGAATAAATTACTTGTAGTAATATGAAGCATAGATGGTTGATGTTCCAGAAATCCTAGTAAGAGAATGACTATATAGATTATGGGCTTTATTGTTTAATTGGGAATTATTTATTTTATTCTTGGTATATATATATATTTTTTCTGGTTAACATTATTATAATATTATAATATTTTTTCAAATAAATTTTTTGATTGGGAACTAGACCACATTGTTTGTGTCCTTCTATGTCATACTCAATCCCAATTTTGGTATCTGTGATACCTTCAAACCCATGTAAATGTCACTTTTTGTAGGTACAAATTGGGCTAACTCCGAAATTTTATCATTGAATGGGATATCTCACTATGAGTCTAAAGACCAGTAAGAGATGAAGATATCTTTTTTGGTTTATATCATCTTGTACTTTAATTCATTTTTATCATTTATGTGATCATCCTAGAGAGTGATCAATGTCTTGGTTGGGGTTATGGAAATTAAAACAAGTTTTTTTCTCATTTATTCATTAATATTTATTTGTTTTTTGATTTCGTTCTGTCTAAATATCACGTATTACATGTTTGGTTATTTATCTACATTATGAACTCTAATTGAGGTAATAGTCAAATAATGAATTCACATAGACTCTTACTACAAGTCAAAAGCCACTAGTATATGGGAAGTAATTCATGGGTATATATGGAATTCTCGATTGGATCACTAATTTATTTTCTTATATTACAGCAAAAAATTATGTATTATTCCAGTGGTATTTTATAATATATCAGGGTTTATTATTAATGGTTCATCACACTTATGGCTTAGGTTTTTTTTTCAAATAAACCTTATTTAATGTTTTATGATTAATGATTTTTGATAGATTAGGAATAATTATTTTATGTTATCAATATTGTCTCATAACATTATTAACATCACAAGCTCACTCATGATCATTTATTAATATATCTAATATTAACACATACTAAGAATCTAATCTCAAATTTTCTTATAAAACCTTTCCCCATAATCTATAAAATGTTTTATGTATAATATGTATATGAAGTGTGCGATCTCAGATGATATTTGTTGGAGATATTTAATATCTTTCATGAAATAATATTATTCTGTATCTAGTATCCAATGAAACTAAAACATTAAGGTTTTGGTGTGTATATTTATTTGGTATTTATTGAATGTTCATATAAAATGACATGATTTATATGTATGAAATTCATAGTTCACCATAGGTTATTTATCTCAATTTCTTTTACCAAGTAAATATTTTAAATTATGAACCCATTATTAATTGATATTGTGTAGCTACTTCCTATTTTGTTTTCATTAAAATAAATCACTTTTGATTTCTGTGATTTACATATATACTTTATGATCTATTTTTTTATATTTTGTATTAATAATTTAACAATGTTATAAAGATTTTTTTTCTCAATATTTTTTATTTAGCCATTACATTTTTTCATTGAATACTCTCATCTATGTAAGTTATATTAATCGCCTTCTAATAATCATATTACAATTTATCTTTTTCCAATTGATATTTGATTTAATTATCATAAAACTCTTTATATATATGTATATTCAATATTATATGACTTCAAAAAAGAGAAACTCATGTGTCTATTTTTGGTAATTTTTCATTGATTTCTGTATCGATTCACACCAAAAATAATTACTTTCTTATTTTTAGAAATAAATTATTATTTTTATGTACCTTTTATATTACTCTATATTTGAATTGAATATTAATTTTTATTATTTTTCTATCAATTTGGATTTCTCTGTAATTGTTAAAAGTGATTAAAATTGTACATCCTTCAATTTCAATACATTTTTTATCTTCTTCTCAAAATTAATTCTATATTAATTTTTTTTCTTTTTTCATGGATCTATTATTATATGATTTAATTTTAAAAATAATTTTTAAAAAAATCATATTTTTACATGTTAAAAAAAATTGAAATTAACATAAAAATTAGTTTTTATGATTACATCATGAATAACTAATGAAAATACCTATGATTATTTTTGTTTTATTTTCCACTATACCACTAAAAAATATATTTCCCAAAAATTAAGGCTTTATGATTCACCCTCCATATTCTCTTATGATATACTTATTTTAGGTTAATTTATTTAATGGATTATTGGATAAAATTTTTGGTTCACTAATAGTTGAAACTTTTTTAAAATTCTAAGTAGCCCATCCACGTTTTAGGGGTTAATAATGGATTAATTTATTAGTGAATTATTATAGAACATATTCATGTCATTTTTCATTCTATGATTCGTGGTATTGGAATTATATATACCTCAAATAAATTTTTTAATGCATCAGATAATATGAGATTAATAATAGATGAGTTTATTGATGCTTGATTCAATATATTAAGGTAATCATGTTGTTAATATTTACCCACGATGTTATGGGATGTGTGTATTGGTGCTTGATCAACATTGTTATGATGGTCTTTGTAGTTAGGAATGATATATGTTGTGATGTTTTATTATTATCATTATGTCACATTCCCATGTGATGTTTCCATGGATTATGATTGTATTATCTTATTTACACAATCCATTTAAAGGATTATTCTAGACTTTCATAATTACAAATATTATTGTTATACATTTATATACTATGATCATATTATTCTATCACCTATTATCATCATATATTATTATTTAATTTTATTTTTCTTTAGGTATTTTTTTTTCATGTATCTCAATTTTTTTGATCAAATGAAAAATTATTTAAGATTCATTAATGTCATGATTCCCTATTTTTTGAGGGATTGATCTCACTCTTTTCTATTGTATCTTTATATCTCAATAAACTTATATATAAGAATATATTCTGTTGAAAATTATTTATTGGAAATTATATACAAGATATTTTGTTATTAATATGTAATAAAATTTTCATGTTTCCATACTATAAAAAACTAAATCTTTAGGTTATAGACATGTGATTTAACATTTAGATTATGTGTTTAATTATGGAAAATTACGTATCTGTTTTTAGATCATATTAGTTAGTATTAGAGTATACATCCAAATAATTTATTTGTTATACTAAATTTGAAATTTAGGAACTAGGAGAACCTTAGTCGGTATCCAATTTGGAATTAGTCATCTTTTGGTGTTAATAATAACGATATAAGAGAACCAAAAATCCATCAACAAATATTGAACAAAATGTGTATAGGTTATATAGATGATGTTATATATAGACCCAAAAGTGTTTTAAATCAAATGTAAAGTTTCATATGTACACATGAATGATTCATATGATATGTAATCATAAGAATAATTTTTCATACTCATATGATTATTTACCATGATTTAATTAAGTGATTTTTTATCACTCATACTACCAATTTTATTTTGGTTAGTTGATAGGAATAAGAAACATTAAATTGAAGGGGATATAAGTATTCTCTTTTTTGATGTTGTCTTATATGATTATAGTTATATTCCTTCAGATCATAAAAATTAACTAAAAATATTTTTTCATATCCTCAATGATTGGATATTTTGTTCTCAACCTTATCACATGATGTTGTAATGATTTTAACACATGTGTATAAATGTCCACTAATTAATGTTTGTGGGAAACCCAATTCATTAAATCTAATTATTAATCTTATTATATGAGTTAATTTATTATTGGAATTTGATTATATATATATATATAGATCATATATCAATTTTAAGGATAGTGATATAAAATCTCAAAACTGAAAAAAAACATATTGTAAATTATCAATAAAATGTAGATAATGATTTTTTGTTTCCCACTAATTACATAATACAGTTAATCATAAAAACTATTGGGGTGTATCAAGATCATATTTTTTGTGGGACGAATTTGAAATTGATGATGTTTCAAATTTATGGTAATTTTTTGAATCTATTTCTTGAATATTTTATAGGTCTTCTCTCTAATTATGAGGTAGATTATTTAAATTAACTAATACATGGATCCATGAATATTTTAAAGATTCCATATATAAAGGACCCCATTGAATTATGTTAATTAAATAAAAAATTTGAAATATTTTGGAAGGAATTTTTATACATTGTAGTGCTTCACAATGCAGTGCACCAACCGTATTTGGCTAAAGAAATGATGGTACATTGCACCTATTCACTGGTTACCCTTCAAAATAACATGACAAAAATAAATAACATCTATAATTTACCCTCTACTGATGAGTTTTTTTTGTCACCATAAATAAGATAAGACTATTTAATGTGGATAATCTGTTATGATATCGTAAAAATGGGTTAAAAAGGAGGATATACCTAATATATCCTTCCACAAAATATATAAACACTAAAAATTCAATGTTTTATGATTCAGACTGAAAAATTACTTTAATCTATTCAAATATTTAATGAATAGAGTATTTTATATTACCAAGTAAAATTTATTATTATTTTTATAAATGACATTATTATTTATTTAAAGGACTATAAAGAACATAGGGAGCATTAAATAATTTTTCTCAAGACTATAATAGAGGAGAAACTATATTCCAAATTTAGAAACTATAAATTCTAGTATTAAATAGTATCATTCTATGTCCACATTACCATAAGTTAATTTATATATATTGATCCTTAAAATATATATGTGATTGAAGTCTAGAATATGAAAATATTTGTAATAGATATATATTTTTTCTATTATTTAAATGATACTACTTTTCCATTGTGACAAATTTATCATGATAAAATAAATTAATTATGTTAACAAAGAAGGGTGAAATTTTCTCTAGATAGATGAATTTGAAAATAACTAAAATTAAATTTATAAGATACTAATAACTACACCAGTTCTCACACTACTCTTTTGTAGGGATGAGTTTATGATATGAAGTGTTTTTTCAATTAAGTGTTTGGGATGTGTCCTTCCAAAAAATTTAAATGTGACAGAATATTCCACACATCAACTAAAAACCCACTATCTATTTAACATATTACATGATCAGGATTTGGAATTGTTAATTTTTTCATTAATTTCACAGTGGAATTATCCAAATGGAGATAAGTGTTATATATACACTAATCACTAGAGAGAAAAATATATATTCAAATATGAGGATTTAAACATATAAAATATGTGATTGGAAGACTAAAATAATGATAATTACAACTCAATACATGACATTCTTAGGAAGGAAAACAATGTGGTTGATTATCCATTTATATAAGATCATTCTTCCCTATCTGTAAATAGGATTTAAGGAGACCTAATACTATCGTTTATAAAACATATGAAGAAGAAAATTATATTTTAAAAGAAAAAATCCAATCTATCCAAAATTATTTATTCCTAACAATTTATGTAAAATGGGCTTGATCATATACTCTAAAATATTGTTCTTAAATCATTAACAAAACATTATAGCATTCATACAACTAAATTGGATTAAATTTCAATAGTAAAAAACATACATCATCATTAAAAAATAATAGACCACATATAAATCTAATGATCTACCCAGTTAACTTCCATCATTAAAATTACAAAACACATTGGAGGCAAATAATGGACCCACCAATCCTTGGTTTATAATGTGACCTCCCATCCTTGTTTTATTATATAACCACTAGTCATTGTTTTATAATGGAACTACCCATCCATAAACTATTACAAAACCACCATTCCTTGCTTAAAAACCAACCCACCAATCATATTTTTATAATGAAAAAATATTCATCACAATAAATTTTCAATAACAATAACCTAGACTTGTCACATGAAAGATTTATTTTCCATGATCATAGTCATAAAAATATTCTTTTCAGCTATAAGAAAACATTTTTAGATATTGAAATGTACATTCAATATAATACTATTTATAAAAATACAATGAAGAAAGGAAATGAAAATTTCTCATTAAAGAATACATGTTTGATTATAAAAAAATACATAGTAATAATATAATGCTTACATTGGTTGTAAAATTCATTGAGGTCGTATATGTTAAAATAGTACATTCAATTTTTCTTTTTTAAATAAAATTAAAATATTCTATATAAATTCATAAATAGATTCATTTTGATAAACAATGAAAGAATGTAAAAATTGAAATTAAATGTAACTTATTAATAATAAATAAATACATAAAGTAGAATTAAAAATATGCACATGGAAGTAAAATTTTTATAAAATAAATCATCAAAATGTTTAAAATAATGTTTTTATGTAAATTGTCACATACATCAAGTATAAATCATCACGTATGTAAATTATCTTAATTAATAATAAATGTATGTTAGATATTTTCTTTAGTTAGATATTTTTTTAATTTTATTGTTCCTTTTATTTTATTTATTACAAATTGGTTTCTAATTACTTAACCAACTAATTTAACATTGTTATTTATGAATATATTTGACTCCTTTCTCAAAAATTTCATCGGCAGGTTGAACATAGTCCAATAAGTAATTATTTAATAATATTTAGAATAATAATCCAGAAATAATTATAATATATATATATATATATTATTCATTTAAACCAAACAACAATTATGGTTATGAAAAATTTACTAAGATACAATCATGAGATTGTAGGTCATGTGTACGAATGAGTAAAGGTCAAATTTTTTAAAAAAATCGATTGAAAGAGTGTAAGTGTAAATATATAGTTCCATATTGATTCATATATCATAAATATATTATTATATATTTATGTAAAATTTTATATATCGTAAAAATATTATGTTGATGAACAACTAATTGCATCACTTTGTGGAGGTTGTTGTCCACATGTACGCACAGACAATGTTGTAAATTTTCAATGAATGGAAACGTAATTTTTGACCTCACCTATTTTGATAATCCCAATAATGCTTTCAAATACTTTGATATTCCCAAATAATGTGTATCAATATATTGATTCTTTCAATCTATGATATTCTATTATCAAGTTGATAATTATATTAAAATAATCTTTGAAATTGTTAATCAATGTTTATATATGTTTGTATAAATTTTGAAATAATTCTAACTCAATCGGATATGTTTTGCATAAAACAGATAAGTGTTAAGTCACTAATATACTTATAGATACTGACACAGATCTACAGGTACTTAGTCTACCGATATACACATTCACTGATAAGATAAGGTCACCGATACGCAGAGCTACCAGTATGTATAAGTCCACCGATAAGCACATGTCTCTGATAGATCAAGTCCACCGATACAGATATGTCACGACCCGTCCTGGGGGCCCGTGCCGTGACTACCCCAAGCCCGCCTTCCATAGGCCAGGGGCTGGCGACTAGCACCAAGGTGTAAATTCCCGGTAAACAGGGAAGGCATTGCCTTTATAAGTAACAACCACCACAGAGTCAGCAAGCGGAATGTAACTACAAAGTGTAGAAAAGTAAAGGGGGCCGGAAATACAAGCCCAACTGTAAAGTAAAACTGAAAAGTAAAGTACAACAACTGAAGAAAAGACGGCGGCCTCGTGTCGTCCACTGGAAATCCCACCTGAAGGGTGGGTACAGATAGCCTCCAGGCTCCTCGGGTCCCACGTCCGCTCCGAGCACGTCCCGCCCAGTGGTCCACCTCCAGGTACCGTCCTGCTCCACGCCCCAACCGAGATCAGCGCTGTCCGTCGTCTGCATCCAACACAACAAGGTGCGGGCATAGCCCGTGCATGTGTGAGTATAAGCTACTCAGTAAGGACCCCGAGACCCCCGAAGGTCTCCCAAAATCCACAAAGGATATAGCACAAAAGAAAGATGCAATCACGAAGTAACATCTGACTCGACTTAGGTATATGACCATACATATACCTAAGTCCCCACTTCTAGCTCTTCTCACGAGCTCAAGAACAACTCAATCCACATAGGAAAGCAAGACTCAAATCCACAAAGGAGAGTAAACAGTAAATCCACATAGGATAGTTCAACACAATCCACAAAGGAGAGTAACATAAGATTCAGCTCAACCAGGTATACTTTTTCAGATGACGTCAAAGATGATCACTGATCCATCTAAGTCGTCAGACCCACGAAGGATCGATAGATACCAACCCCCGCAAAAGACCCACGTAGGATCGGGCTCACACAGAACCTGTAGGCAGTGGCTCACACAGAACCGGTAGTAAGGACCCACATAGGATCGGGCTCACACAGAACCTGTAGCACTGATCCACGTAGGATCGCTGAGTGCAGTAGTCGACGCAGTCCACTGAGGATCTCTGCACAGTCGTCGCCGCAGTCCACGAAGGATCTCTGCTCTGCCGTCGCCGCAGTCCACGGAGGATCTCTGCTCTGCCGTCGTCGCAGTCCACGGAGGATCTCTGCTCTGTCGTCGAAGTCACAGCCAGCGCTAGGGTTCCCGCACATAGCGAGCTCGTTTAGGAGGGTCCGCTCCACGAGCCGAGAGGCTGATACATCAACTGACACTTAGTCCAAAGTTGATGTATCCAAAAGTTCCGTATCGACAACAGGATCTCAACGCAACAGACGGCGCGTCAATCGGACGCCCGGTCTGAGAGTTATTGGCATTTTCGTCCCAGGGGCCCGGTTGGTTTTAGGGCAAAACCAACCCGACCGTACTCCGCCTGTGTCCGATCCTCGGGCGGAGTATGCCAAAAGTTCCGTCTCACTTAGAGGAAACTACCACAGCTGACGGTACGTCGATCGGACGTCCGTAGCTCAAGTTATGAGCGTTTCCGCACCGAGGGCCCGGTTGGTTTCGTGTACGAACCAACCCGGCCGAACCCAAAGTCTTCCGAAACCTTGAGTATAATATACCGAAACGACCGTATCGATCCAAGGATCACGTAGCCACTGACGGTTCGTCAATCGGAGGTCCCAGGCCCATGATATGGGCGAAAGACCGAAGAGGGCCCGAAACGGGGGTTCTGGGCCCGGGGCGACCCGGCCCGAACCCCCCCCTGGGTCGGCCGAACCGGGTCGGCCCGACCCGGCCCGACCCGGCTCGGCCGGGTCCGGTCCGGCCTGGGCGCGGCCCGGCCACCCGGACCGGCCGGCTCGGCTTCGGCCGAGCGGCCGAATGAGCCACCGCGGGTTTGACCCGCGGCTTTGGAGAAAAGCGGCCCGCGCGGGCCGCGTGCTGGGTGGCCGGACCGCGGATGCGGTCCGGCGGTTCGCCACCGCGGCGGCTCGGCCGCGGCGGAATTCCCGGCGGCGCGCCGGGCGCCGCCGCCGCCTTCCGCGGGCCGCCGGAGTTGCTCCGGTGGCCCGTTTTGCCTCCCGTCTGTGCCGTTGCTCCTCCCGGGGGCCGATCTTCACTGCGGGATCAACGGATCGCCCTTGCCGCGCGGTTCGTCGTCGTCCGCCAAATCCGCAAAAAAGGGAAGATCAGCGGAGGGTTGTCGGGCCTTGTTTGTTAGGCCCGCACCCTCCACGTTAGTCATAAGCATCGGGAGAAAGGGGCTACAACAATTTTTATCATGATAAAAATTGTTCGCTTCTTTTTCCTTTAAATGGCAATTCAAAATTAATTGAAAATATTCGTGCCGGTTCTTTATTCAAAAGAAATAAAAACACGGGAAAGAATCATCAAGAAAAATAAACCCCTACCTTGTCGTCGTCGTCGGACGAGAGGTCGTTGCGGAAGAAGGAGATCGTCGCGTCGTCGCGGTATCCGGCGTCGCGTCGCCAATCTCCGGATCAAGATCAAACGGATTTAATTAATTAAATCCGTTGTTATTGAAATTAGAAAGGGATAATTAACGATCTGATTCTCACCTTAGTTGCCGAACGAGGATCGGCCGCGGACGAAGAGGCGTCGCCGAAGAACGTCGCGGGTAGAGCTCGTCGACGTCGCAGATCACGGTGTGCGTCGTCGAATTCCGGTTCCGGCGTTCTTCGCGTTCTTCGCGTTCTTCGTGTTCTTCGCGGGGAGGGTGGAGGCTCAGAGGATTCGCACAACGATAGCAATCCTCCAAAATAGACAAGTTTGTCTATTTTATTATTTTGCCAACAAACGCAAAACGCGTAAGTAACGACCCATTAAATTCGTTGAATTAATTCAACGAATGAAACAGCCCTTTTAATTCACGAAATAAACCGCCCAATTAAATGGTCTGTTAAGAAATTAAAGAAAACGCGTCGGTTGACTTTTCAGTTACTTTGACGGGTTTTCGTGGGTGCGTTACTTAGCGAAAGAAACGGCGGGGCTCGTGCGGGCCCCACCCCACAAATATCCTTCCAAGGGGGTAGGATATTTCTGGATAGCATCCTATCCGCTTTAACTCAGTTCAAGTGGCTTCCAAGTGACTTCCAAGCAGCTTAAGTGAAATAAAATAAAGTTGTCGCACAAACTTTATTTTATTTCTGACTTAAAACCCCAAAATTTAAAAACTACATCTGAGCAAACGCAACTCCGGAAGAGGCATTTCTAAGAAAAAACCGGCGCTACGATTTCATCGGTGCCCTCAGAATTCGATTCCGGGCACCAGTTCAAAAGATAGAAAAACCCGCTCGTCCGTTCACTGAATGTACCCGAGCCAACCTTCGGAAATTGATTCCGGGCACACCGGGCCTCAGAATCAGGTGCCGTCTGAAGCTTCGCTCTTGTAAAATTCCAAAGAAAATTAAGATAAAAAAATTCCTTGAAATTTGCAGGTCTTTACATTACTCCCACCTCAGGGATTTACGTCCCCGTAAATATACATCAAAAACTAGGGGAACAAATGGGGGTACTGAGCACGCATCTGAGCCTCCCGCTCCCAAGTGCTCTCCTGGAGGTTCCCGTGCTGCCATCTGACGCGCACAAGAGGAATCGACCGCCCACGTAGGACCCGCTCCTGTCGATCCTCGATCTCCACTGGGACCTCCGCAAAAGTCGCCCCATCGTCCACGTCCAGCTCCCCAAAGTTGATGATGTGCGTCGGGTCGTGCACGTATCTCCTCAGCTGAGACACGTGGAAGACGTCGTGCACCCGGTGAAACTGAGGTGGTAGAGCCAGGCAATAATCCACCTCTCCTATCCTACTGAGGACCTGGAAAGGCCCGATGAAGCGTGGAGACAACTTGCCGCCTCGGCCAAATCTCCGTAAACCACATCGAGGTGAGACACGCAAAAAGACGTGGTCGCCATCCTCGAACTCTAGTGGCCTCCGCCTCCTGTCAGCATATGACTTCTGTCGGCTCTGAGCTGTCCTCATCCTCTCCTGGATGATCTGGACCTTCTCTGTCGTGGCTCGGACCATCTTTGGTCCCACGAGTGCTGACTCCCCAGGGTCTGTCCAGCACAACGGTGATCTGCAGGGTCTGCCGTACAACGCCTCGTATGGTGCCATCCCGATGGTGGAGTGGTAGCTGTTGTTGTACGCGAACTCCACCAAGGGTAGGTGGTCCTCCCAGCTGCGACCAAAGTCGAGAACACATGCATGGAGCATGTCCTCGAGTGTCTGTATGGTCCTCTCCGTCTGACCATCCGTTTGAGGGTGGAAGGCTGTGCTCAGATGGAGCCGCGTCCCGAACGCCTCCTGCAACCCCTTCCAAAGCCAGGAAGTGAAACGAGCATCTCGATCGGAGACGATAGACGATGGAACACCGTGAAGCCGTACGATCTCCTGGACGTAAAGACGTCCCAAGCTCTCCACTGAGCCCTGCTCTCTGATGGGTAAGAAGTGTGCCGACTTGGTGAGTCAGTCGACAATCACCCAAATGGAGTCGTGACCTCTGGAAGTGCGTGGAAGTCCAGTCATGAAGTCCATAGATATGCCATCCCACTTCCACTCCGGGACCTCCAAGGGCTGTACCAAGCCTGCTGGTACCTGATGCTCTTCCTTCACCTGCTGGCAGGTGAGGCATCGTGAAACGAACTCTACCACAGCTTCTTAATGCCCGGCCACCAGTGCTGTCGTCTGAGATCCTGGTACATCTTCGCCACTCCGGAATGCACCGCCAAGGGAGAAGTGTGAAACTCTCTCAGCACCTCCTCTCGTAAAGCGACTGGTACGAAGGTACGCCCTCTGAAAAGGATGTCGTGCTCTGCTCCAAGGGAGAAGCCATCAGGCGCCTGACCTGAGGATATCAGTGCACGCCGGGTCTCACAGTCAGCGTCCCCACGCTGAGCCTCTCTGACCCGCTGTAGAAGTGGAGGAGAGACTGTGAGAGACTGAAGAAAAGCTGCTCCGTCTCTATCCACGAAGGATATCTTTAAGGAGGCTAGCTGCTCCGTCGCCTCCTCAAGTAGCTGAATGCCCGTCCTCCTGCTGAGGGCATCAGCTACCACGTTTCCCTTCCCAGGAGTATAGACTATCTCAAAGTCAAAGTTCTGGAGGAACTCAAGCCATCTCCGTTGTCTCAGGTTCAGGTCCTTCTGAGAGAAGATATACCTGAGACTCTGGTGGTCAGAAAAGACTGTGAAGCGCTCGCCCATCAGATAGTGCCGCCAAGTCTTCAGAGCGAAGACCACTGCTGCTAACTTCAGGTCATGAGTGGCGTAGTTCTGCTCATGCGGCCTCAACTGACGTGATCTGTAGGCGATCACGGCCCGCTCCTGCATCAGGATGCATCCGAGTCCAGTCCCTGATGCATCGCAGTAAACTACGTATCCAACTCCCTCCTCAGGCAACCTCAAGATAGGTGCGCTGGTCAACCTCTGCCTCAGCTCCTGGAAGCTCTGATGACATCTGTCTGACCATACGAAGGGATTCCCCTTCTTCGTCAACGGTGAGAGTGGTGCCGGAACTCTGGAGAAGTCTGGCACGAATCTCCGATAGTATCCGGCTAGGCCCAAGAAGCTCCGCACCTCCGTCACGCTCCTGGGTGGCTCCCAAGCTAGCACTGCCTCGATCTTCGCGGGATCCACTGCAACTCCCGCCTCAGAGATGACGTGCCCCAAGAAATGGACCTCACGTAACCAGAACTGGCACTTTGAGAGCTTGCCATAAAGCTGGTGCTCTCGGAGTGTGTCTAGCACAACTCGCAGGTGGTAGGCATGCTCCTCCTCAGTCGTCGAGTATACCAAAATGTCGTCAATGAAGACCACGACAAACCGGTCGAGGTATGGCTGGAAGATCTTGTTCATGAGGCTCATGAACACTGCTGGAGCGTTGGTTACGCCGAACGGCATAACCAAGAACTCATAATGGCCATACCGACACCTGAAGGCCGTCTTCTGCACGTCCTCATCTCAAACTCTGAGCTGATGATAGCCTGACCGGAGGTCTATCTTCGAGAACCACCGCGCTCCCTTGAGCTGATCGAAGAGGTCATCAATCCGTGGCAGCGGATACTTGTTCCTCACTGTCACCTGGTTCAGGCGACGATAGTCGACACATAGTGGCAAGCTCCCGTCCGCCTTCTTGGCGAACAAAATCGGGGAAGCCCAGGGTGAAACACTGGGTCGGATAAACCCCTTGCTCTGCAAGTCCTCCAACTGTACCCGCAGCTCCCGAAGCTCGGCGGGGGCCATCCTATATGCTGGAGTAAATATCGGGGCTGTCCCGGGGTACAAGTCGATGTAAAAGTCTACCCCTCTACGAGGAGGTAGTCCTGGAACGTCATCGGGAAAGACGTCCACGTACTGGTCCACCACTGCAGGAAAAGCTGGACTCCGCACGTCCACTGCTCCTAGGATGAGGCTAGCCAACTGATGAGAGATGGGCTGCACTCTCCTCCGCGGAAGTCCATCCTGTGCTGCAAAGGTTCCCTTCTCGTCGGTGAAGGTAAACCTGCTCCCGTCGGTGCGAACACATCGCACCTTGCGCCTAAAACAGTCGATCTGGGCATGAACCGTGGATAGCCAATCCATGCCCCAGATGACGTCGTAAGGCCTCGACGCCGCTACAAGGAGATCCCAGCCGAAGCTCTCGCCTCCTAGAGTAAGCTCACACTGCCGGCACCAGTGCGTAATCGTCGAGTCTGCTCCCGTAGGAGTCTCTAGCCGTAAGTATCGAGCCAACGGCTCAGTCGGAATCTCCGAGATCCGAACAAGGGCAGAGGCTATGAAAGAGTGACTCGCTCCTGTGTCTATAAGTACTGCAGCAAGGGTGGAAAAGACACAGATCATACCTCGAATCATCTCTGGCACGTCGGGGTCGTAGGCCTCCACTGCCTGGAGCTGGGCCTGTCCCTGCCCGCCAGCTCCCTGTGGTCGAGGTGGCCCTCCTGGTGGTGGTGGGGGTAGAGCCTGGAAGCGTCGCCCACCACCCGCTGCTCGGCCAGCTCCTCTGCCTCGTCCGCCTCCTCCCTGCGGACCGCCACGGTGGACCCTCTGCCTCTGCCTGGGTGGTCCCTCCACCGTCTGCTGCTCCTCTGATCGGCGAGTCGGGCAGTCACGAGACATGTGACCCTGCCCGCCACAGGAGTAGCACAGCCTGCCTCTCGGAAGGCTGGCACTCCGCTGCGTGCCCCGCACTGATGAGCTGGTGTCCTGAGGCCGTCTGCGTGGGGGTCTGGTCTGCCTGGACCCGAGAGTCATCCGTCGGCTACCTGCTGCCGAAGACTCAGCTACCTGCCGCCCTGCGCTAGGTCTCGCCGCTGAAGAAGGCTCTGCCAGGAAGCTCTCGATCAGGAGGGCTCGCTCCAGCACTCCCGCCTGGGTCGGAATGCTGAGGGAGATCAGCGACGCCCGAATCTCCTGTCGCAACCCCTTCTCGAAGGTCCGGGCCCGGAAGAAGGGGTCCCGTACCATGTCGGTCGAGTAGCGAGATAGGTCAGTGAACCTCGCCGCGTACTGAGCGACCGTCATGCTGCCCCGGCGTAGCTGGAGAAGCTCCTAGATGCGCACCGCTCCTAGGGTGGCCGGGACGAACTCAGAGCGGAAGAGGCTCTCGAAGTCCGTCCAGAGCAAGGATTCCTCATCGTGAACCTGGAGCATCAAGCTCCACCATCGTCCTGCCGCCGCCTGCAGGAGGCTCGCCGCGAGAATCACCATGAGATCCGCTGGTGTCCTCACTAGCCTAAAGATCCGTACCACCGCCTCTAGCCAGTCCTCGGCGGCCTGGGGGTCCGTCTCACCGCGAAACCTGGGTGGTCGCTGGCTCTGAAACTCATGCAGTGCCCTGAGGCGACGTCCATCGTCAGCGTCTGGTATTGGTAGCATCGGTGGCTCGGCGGGTAAAGCTACCGCCGGTGCCACTGCTGGCAAAGGGTCCTGCACCGAGGCCTCGTCGCTCGGTGGGCTGCCGTCGCGCCCTACACTCGGAACCCTAGCTTCCTGTCGTCGCGGGGCCATCCTGAAAAGGAGAACAAGAGCACCACAGTCAGAACAGTATACCTGGTGAGCTGGCACAAGTAATCACAAGGAAAACTTGAGACTTTCATGAAGCAGATCAGTATACCCGGTGAGCTGACACAAGTAATCACGAAGAAAACTTGAAACACACACGCAATCAATGTTTTCATGCATTAAGTCGGAAATCAGGAGTCAAGGTCCTGGTGTACGGATACGTCGGCCGCCGCACCAACACTGGGCTCCCTGAACTGATAACCACACTCAATACACTAAACACTATTGCTTCATATAGAAAGAAAAGACGATCAGAGTCTGCGGTAGAACCGACCACCTCTGATACCAATTTGTCACGACCCGTCCTCGGGGCCCGTGCCGTGACTACCCCAAGCCCGCCTTCCATAGGCCAGGGGCTGGCGACTAGCACCAAGGCGTAAATTCCCAGTAAACAGGGAAGGCATTGCCTTTATAAGTAACAACCACCACAGAGTCAGCAAGCGGAAAGTAACTACAAAGTGTAGAAAAGTAAAGGGGGCCGGAAATACAAGCCCAACTGTAAAGTACAACTGAAAAGTAAAGTACAGCAACTGAAGAAAAGACGGCGGCCTCGTGTCGTCCACTGGAAATCCCACCTGAAGGGTGGGTACAGATAGCCTCCAGGCTCCTCGGGTCCCACGTCCGCTCCAAGCACGTCCCGCCCAGTGGTCCACCTCCAGGTACCGTCCTGCTCCACGCCCCAACCGAGATCAGCGCTGTCCGTCGTCTGCATCCAACACAACAAGGTGCGGGCATAGCCCGTGCAGGGTTGAGTATAAGCTACTCAGTAAGGACCCCGAGACCCCCGAAGGTCTCCCGAAATCCACAAAGGATATAGCACAAAAGAAAGATGCAATCACGAAGTAACGTCTGACTCGACTTAGGTATATGCCCATACATATACCTAAGTCCCCACTTCTAGCTCTGCTCACGAGCTCAAGAACAACTCAATCCACATAGGAAAGCAAGACTCAAATCCACAAAGAAGAGTAAACAGTAAATCCACATAGGATAGTTCAACACAATCCACAAAGGAGAGTAACATAAGATTCAGCTCAACCAGGTATACTTTTTCAGATGACGTCAAAGATGATCACTGATCCATCAAAGTCGTCGGACCCACGAAGGATCGATAGGTACTAACCCCCGCAAAAGACCCACGTAGGATCGGGCTCACACAGAACCTGTAGGCAGTGGCTCACACAGAACCGGTAGTAAGGACCCACGTAGGATCGGGCTCACACAGAACCTGTAGCACTGATCCACGTAGGATCGCTGAGTGCAGTAGTCGACGCAGTCCACTGAGGATCTCTGCACAGTCGTCGCCGCAGTCCACGAAGGATCTCTGCTCTGCCGTCGCCGCAGTCCACGGAGGATCTCTGCTCTGCCGTCGTCGCAGTCCACAGAGGATCTCTGCTCTGTCGTCGAAGTCACAGCCAGCGCTAGGGTTCCCGCACATAGCGAGCTCGTTTAGGAGGGTCCGCTCCACGAGTCTAGAGGCTGATACATCAACTGACACTTAGTCCAAAGTTGATGTATCCAAAAGTTCCGTATCGACAACAGGATCTCAACGCAACAGACGGCGCGTCAATCGGACGCCCGGTCTGAGAGTTATTGGCATTTTCGTCCCAGGGGCCCGGTTGGTTTTTAGGGCAAAACCAACCCGACCGTACTCCGCATGTGTCCGATCCTCGGGTGGAGTATGCCAAAAGTTCCGTCTCACTTAGAGAAAACTACCACAGCTGACGGTACGTCGATCGGACGTCCGTAGCTCAAGTTATGAGCGTTTCCGCTCCGAGGGCCCGGTTGGTTTCGTGTACGAACCAACCCAGCCGAACCCAAAGTCTTCCGAAACCTTGAGTATAATATACCGAAACGACCGTATCGATCCAAGGATCGCGTAGCCGCTGACGGTTCGTCAATCGGAGGTACCAGGCCCAAGATATGGGCGAAAGACCGAAGAGGGCCCGAAACGGGGGTTCTGGGCCCGGGGCGACCCGGCCCGAACCCCCCCCCCCCCCCCCCCCTGGGTCGGCCGTACCGGGTCGGCCCGACCCGGACCGACCTGGCTAGGCCAGGTCCGGTCCGGCCTGGGCGCGGCCCGGCCGCCCGGACCGGCCGGCTCGGCTTCGGCCGAGCGGCCGAATGAGCCACCGCGGGTTTGACCCGCGGCTTTGGAGAAACGCGGCCCGCGCGGGCCGCGTGCTGGGTGGCCGGACCGCGGACGCGGTTCGGCGGTTCGCCGCCGCCGCGGCTCGGCCGCGGGGGAATTCCTGGCGGCGCGTCGGGCGCCGCCGCCGCCTTCCGCGGGCCGCCGGAGTTGCTCCGGTGGCCCGTTTTGCCTCCCGTCTGTGCCGTTGCTCCTCCCGGGGGCCGATCTTCACTGCGGGATCAACGGATCGCCCTTGCCGCGCGGTTCATCGTCGTCCGCCAAATCCGCAAAAAAGGGAAGATCAGCGGAGGGTTGCCGGGCCTTGTTTGTTAGGCCCGCACCCTCCGCGTTAGTCATAAACATCGGGAGAAAGGGGTTACAACAATTTTTATCATGATAAAAATTGTTCGCTTCTTTTTCCTTTAAACGGCAATTCAAAATTAATTGAAAATATTTGTGCCGGTTCTTTATTCAAAAGAAATAAAAACACGGGAAATAATCATCAAGAAAAATAAACCCCTACCTTGTCGTCGTCGTCGGACGAGAGTTCGTCGCGGAAGAAGGAGATCGTCGCGTCGTCGTGGTATCCGGTGTCGCGTCGCCAATCTCCGGATCAAGATCAAACGGATTTAATTAATTAAATCCGTTGTTATTGAAATTAGAAAGGGAGAATTAACGATCCGATTCTCACCTTAGTTGCCGAACGAGGATCGGCCGCGGAAGAAGAGGCGTCGCCGAAGAACGTCGCGGGTAGAGCTCGTCGACGTCGCAGATCACGGTGTGCGTCGTCGAATTCCGGTTCCGGCGTTCTTCGCGTTCTTCACGTTCTTCGCGTTCTTCGCGTTCTTCGCGGGGAGGGTGGAGGCTCAGAGGATTCGCACAACGATAGCAATCCTCCAAAATAGACAAGTTTGTCTATTTTATTATTTTGCCAACAAACGCAAAACGCGTAAGTAACGACCCATTAAATTCGTTGAATTAATTCAACGAATGAAACAGCCCATTTAATTCACGAAATAAACCGCCCAATTAAATGGTCTGTTAAGAAATTAAAGAAAACGCGTCGGTTGACTTTTCAGTTACTTTGACGGGTTTTCGCGGATGCGTTACTTAGCGAAAGAAACGGCGGGGCTCGTGCGGGCCCCACCCCACAAATATCCTACCAAGGGGGTAGGATATTTCTGGATAGCATCCTATCCGCTTTAACTCAGTTCAAGTGGCTTCCAAGTGACTTCCAAGCAGCTTAAGTGAAATAAAATAAAGTTGTCGCACAAACTTTATTTTATTTCTGACTTAAAGCCCCAAAATTTAAAAACCACGTCTGAGCAAACGCAACTCCGGAAGAGGGGTTTCTAAGCAAAAACTGGCGCTACGATTTCATCGGTGCCCTCAGAATTCGATTCCGGGCACCGGTTCAAAAGATAGAAAAACCCGCTCGTCCGTTCACTGAACGTACCCGAGCCAAACTTCGGAAATTGATTCCGGGCACACCGGGCCTCGGAATCAGGTGCCGTCTGAAGCTGCGCTCTTGTAAAATTCCAAAGAAAATTAAGAAAAAAAAATTCCTTGAAATTTGCAGGTCTTTACAAGATAGCTATCGACAGAAGCTGAGATATCGATAGAACAAGTCTACTGGTATGCATAAGTCTACCGATATACAATTCACTGGTACAGAACGGAGCTACCGGTATACACAAGCTACCGATACAAAGTTCACCAATACAGACAGTTATCGATACATCAAGATATCTATAAAAGCGAGTTACCACTAGACAAAACAAGCTACCAATAGAAGGAGTCAACAGTACATAGAGAAACTGATACACGGAGTAACAGTTGTCGATAAAAGAAGCTACCCATAGAAGGTCACTACTACATAAAGTCCACCACTATTGATAGAAGGCTACTAATGAAAGACTGACCAGTCAAACTCTACTTCTCTCAATATTATTTATTTATTATGTAACAATCATATTTGATGTTTTTAATGAAATTAATGTTATTTAAAGATAGTTGTTTGCATATCAAGGAACCGTACCTAGTACCCATGAAAAGGTAATCATTCTTTTTACCGGATCTAAAATCTATAAAAAGAAGGTGCGTGAAGGGTGTGATAAAGAAAATGGTTGAATAACATTGGAAAGTGGTGCATTCATACATAAAATAATGGCTACATTCATACTGGAAGATAAATCGACATAAACGAAGCCATTTCATTTTCTAGAGGAGAACACTAGCTGCACATTAGTCAAGGAGTGAAGAACTACAATGAGCTATTCTTATACTCATGATGATGAAACTATACTTGAAGAAAATGAACCTTTCTTTCTCTGAAAAAAACCATAGAAGGACTTGGAAGCATTTTTGATTAATCAAAATATTCCATAGCTGCACTTCAAATCACTAGAGCTTTCTATAACTCATATTTACTCTCTTAGTGAATATTTTATTTACATTTGGAGAAGTGTGTGTACATTATATATTATATACACACACTGTCTCCTGTGCTAAACTAGAGGATCTCTAAATCATCAAACAAACCATCCATAACTCTTTTGTATACCACTCTAGTTAGTGGTAGAGTTCATGTAAGACCTAGACAGAGAGTGTGATGTTGTTTGTTTTCCCATGTAGAACTGTGGTAGAGGTCTTAGTAACTGGAAAGACTTTTCACTGTTGTTTACCCTAATCCAGGGTATGGATTGAATTTATATAAATTGTTTGAGAGGAATAAGTCTCAGCTTGAGACTGAACCTCTTGGTTACATCTGTGCGTCATTGATTAAGTATACTATATATTTTATATTCTGCTGCTAATTACTTTGAAATACAGTTTTTTTAAAGTTAATTTGATAGTTAAATTTGAAAGTGTTTATACTTATTGTGAACTAGTAAGTTAGTTTAAAAAGTTAGTTTAATCTTTTGATTAAATTAACTGATACCAAATCAATCTTTTAGAAAATGGTTGAAACTTTATAATCTCTATAAATTCACTACAGTTTAACTTGTTTTTAAATAGGTGGATTTTAATAGAAATATTTTTAACAGAAATTTTAATTGGAACTAAATTCACACCCACCCCCCTCATCTTGAGTATCCACTCTGACCAACAATTGGTATCAGAGGGTTTGTTTATTATTAAAGGTTTTCAAAATAATCTGTTTTTCAACATTGATTTTAGTTGTATGTTATTGATCATAAATTTCTGTTAGTTATAAATTTTATGTCTTTAAATATATTTTCTAAAATATAATTATGGATTACAGACTTGAAGGTGTTTCTACGAACTAGACACATTTCTGTAATGGTACAAACAATGCCTAGTGGAAGCTTAAAATGAATATTCATTTAGAAAGTATGGGATTTGATATCTGGACAGCAATAGAAACTCAATATAAGATTCCATAATCTGAAAGAACTACTTGGGATGAACCTACTAAAACTACTTATAATAATAATTGTAAAGAAATGAATGCCTTGTACAGTGATTTAGGAGATGAAGAATTTAATCTCATATCTTCTTGTAAAACTTCTTATGAAATTTGGGAGACTTTTGGTAATTACCATGAGGAAAAACCAATGTTAATGAAATGAGGCCAATTACCTATACTATTAAATATGATAATTTTAAAATGAAGCCTAATGAACCCATTTTTTGACATGTATCTCACGTTCAATGAGATTGTCAACACCATGAGCTCTCTTGGTAATGCTATTCCTATAAATAATGGATCATGAGAATATTAAGATGTCTCGTAGAAATATGGAGAGGCACATCTGTTTCCATTAGATAATTGTGCAACATCATCAAACTACCTTTTAAAGAATTAATAGGTGTGCTTATGATGTATGAGGAAGAACTCAAAGTGAATAAGGAAGAAGATGATAAACTAAAAGGGAAGTCAGTGGATTTTAAGTCTACTGCCTCAAGAAGCAAGGACAAGGAAAAATTTCACATACATAATTAAATCTCATCAAGTGAATGATCAGAATCTGATAGTGATGCTGAGATGGATTAGATAGCCAGAAGATTGAAGAAGATCTATAGGGAGAATAAATTCTTCAGAAAATCAAACTACAATGGAAAATATGATAATAAAGGTCATTGGAAGAAGTACTGGAAGAAGCCTAATAAAAGTGATGAAATTGTCTTCTATGTGTGCAAATGGAAAGAAAATGTAAAAGCGGACTGTCCAAAATTGAAATTCAAGAAGAAACATGATTACAAGGAAATTATGTACAAGAAAGATATGAAAGCTACCTGGAGTGATTTAGAAAACAACACAAGTGAATCTGAAGTATCTGACTCTAAAAATAATCGTGCTAACCTGTGTTTTATGACAAACACATCTGAGGTAGCACTGGACACTCCTTCTTTAATTTCATATTATTCTGGAGTTGATTCTGATTTTGAATCTGAAAATATGTCTTGTGAAGAGTTATTTAAATATTTTAACATGCAAGAAGATACATGTAATGAATTAAAGGAAAAGTATAAAACCTTAAAGAAATAGCATGGGTTGACCAGTGCTGTTAAATCGTCACATGATATAGAAAAGTAAATTAATGCTCAATTACATAAGGAAAATGTTGAACTAATGTTTTCTAATGAGTAATTAAAGGACTTAGAAAATTCACAAATGGAAAAGATACACTTACAAAAATGTTAGGATAACTAGTGGAACCAAAATATACCACCAGAATAGGCTAACATCCTGGAAGGAGATAGATTACTAAAAGTAGATTTATTTCTAAATCTGGACAGAATGCTGCTAGTTCTATTTCTGGATACTGTAATCTTCATCTAGTTATTCATACGTTTATAGTCCATGTAAAGTATATATTTAAAAATCAATTGATTCTGTGAATTATTTGAGACCCATAAGACAAATCAGGGTTCCTAATACCTTGAGTTCTAACATGTCTGGACCCATGAAAATCTAGGTACCAAAATCATTTTCTGTTTAAACCTGTTTTGTAGGAGACTTTATTGAAATGTTATCAGAAGAAGGAATGGTACTTGGATAGTGGATGTTCATGGCATATGAATTGAGATTAATCATGCTTCAAGAGTTTAATCAAAGTTGAGAGAGGCCATGTCACCTTTGGTTATAACTCTAAAGGAAAAATCATTGGCCTAGGCCAGATTGGTAACATTGATTCAGTTTTAATTTCTAAAGCTTTATTTGTTGATGGACATAAATATAATTTGTTAAGTATCTCTTAGTTTTGTGATGATGGTTTTAATGTTAAATTTGAAAATAATTCTTGTAATGTTTTTAACTCTAAAAATGTTTTAGTATTTTCCACTTTGAAAAATGAAAATGTTTATGCTGCTAATTTGAATTATTTAGCCAAGAAAAATGTTAGTTGTTTAAATGCTTTTCATAAATAATCGTCGCTATGGAACATCATATTAGGACACAGGAACATTCATTCACTTAAAAAACTGACTAGGAAGAACATAGATAGAGACCTACCTAAGCTTGAATTTCCATTAGACAAAGTTTGTAATCCCTGTCAAAAGGGAAATCAACGTAATGTTTCCTTTAAATCAAAGAAAGTAGTTTCAACTTCTCAACCTCTTGAGTTGGTTCAAATGGACTGGTTTGGGCCTTATAGATTTTCTAGTTTAAATGGGAAGCACTATGTCTATGTCTTGGTAGACGAATCCTCTAGATACACTTGGTTATACTCCTTATCCCTCAAAATTGAAGCTTTTTCTTACTTTATTAAGTATTCCAAGTCTGTAGAAAACCATAGTGTACTTAAGATTAAGACTTTGAGAAGTGACCATGGTGGTGAGTTCAAAAATCATGATTCTGAATCTTATTGCTCACACAATGTCTATAGTCACAATTTCTCTGCCCCTAGGACCCCTAAACAGAATGGTGTAGTAGAAAGAGGAAATAGAACCCTTCAAGAGATTTCAAGAACCATGTTTAATGAGTATGGCCTGCCTATTTATTTTTTTGGCTGAAGTTGTTAATACATCCTATTATATTATTAATAGAGTCTTTATTAGACCCGTTCTCAAGAATAACCCTTATGAGTTATGGAATAATAGGAAACCTACAGTTAGTTTCTTTAGAGTTTTTGGCTACAATGTTTTTATTCTCTATAAAAAGGATAATCTTGAAAAGTTTTCTTCTAAAAGCGATGAAGGAATTTTTCTCAGTTATTTTTTAACGAGGAAAGCCTATAGGGTCTTTAGAAAAATAACAAAATGTGTGGAATAATCTTTTCACATCAATTTTGATGAAACTGATCCACATGAACCTAAATACTGAAGAAGATTTGACTGTTCTGGACCTTAATGATAAAACCAAAGAGCATGTTGTAAAGACATCCAGTTCTGGACATGTTGCAAAATCTTCTTCTATAGAACCCAAACTTAGATAAGAGCCTGAAATTTCTAGTCCTACCTTTACTAGATCAACTAATTTTCTAAAGAATATTGATTTAGAAGCTATTGTTGGTATCTTGATAGAGGTACACAGACTAGAGCTTCTCTAAGAAACATGGTTGTACATCAAGCCTTTCTTTCATAGATATAACCTAAAAATGTCAATGATGCAATCAATGATGAATTTTGGGTAATAGCTATGAAATAAGTGTTAAATCCATTTGAAAAAAAACAAATTTTGGGAATTAGTTGATAGAACCCAGGACACTTTGACAATAGGCACTAAATGGGATTTTAGAAACAAAGTTGATGAGTCTTTAAATATAGTTAGAAAAAAAGCAAGGATAGTTGCACAAGGACATTGTCAAGTGGAAGGAATAAACTATAAAGAAACCTTTGCACCTGTATCTAGATGAGAAGCTATTAGGATCCTACCTGTGTATGCTGCTCATCTGAATTTCAAGTTATATCAAATGGAGGTCAAAAGTGTTTTTCCAAATTTTTTTATAATTGAAGATGTTTTTGTTGAACAACCACCCAGATTTTCTAATCCTCATTTTCCAAATCATGTTTTCAAACTATATAAGGCTTTATATGGTTTAAAACAAGCTCCGAGAGCTTGGTATGATAGACTTAGCAATTTTCCTATTTCAAAAGTTTTTACTAAAGGGATTGTTGATCCAACTCTTTTTATTAAATGAATTTCTAAAGTTCTTTTTAGAGTAAAAATCTATGTTGATGATATTATTTTTGGATCTTCTAAACGTTATTTATGTACTGATTTTTCAAAGAGTATGCAAAATGAATTTAAAAGGAGTTTAATGGAAGAACTCAAATATTTTCTTGGATTTGAAGTTTTTCAAAATGAAAATGGTATTATTTTTATTCAAAGTATATATACAAAGGATATTTTAAATTTTTTTGGTTTGGATAGTATTAAGGAAAATGATACTCCTATGAGTACTGTCTCTAAATTGGATGTAGATGAAACTGGGAAACCAGAGGATCAAACCAATTACAGAGGTATGATTGGAAGCTTACTTTACATTACTTCTAGTCAACCAGATATTATGTTTAGTGTGTGTATTTGTGCATGATTTCAAGATAATCCCAAAAAATATTATTTACATTTAGTTAAAAGAATTTTTAAGTATCTTAAACACACTATAAATTTAGGTTTGTTTTACCCAAAAGTACAATCTTTTGAATTAATGAATTATTCAGATGCTGACTTTGCTAGTTGAAAGTTGGATATAAAAAGCACATCTAGAACGTGTCATTTTCTATGTATGTCCTTAGTATCTTTGTGGAGTAAAATGCAGAATTATATAGGTTTGTCCACTACTAAAGCAGAGTATATAGATTTTGGTAGTTGATGTGCACAAATTCTGTGGATAAACACACTCTTTTAGACTATGGATATGATTTTAAGCATCTTTCAATTAACTGTGATAACAATAGTGAAATTAACATTTCTATGAAACATGTATCTCACTCTAGGACCAAACACATTGATGTAAGGAACCATTTTCTGAGAGATAATTACCAAAATGTTTATATTACTCTTGAATTAATAGGTACTGAACATCAATTAGCTGATATTTTCACTAAACATTTAAGTTTGGATAGGTTATGTTACATTAGACATGAGTTAAGAATGTTTAAACTTAACCAGTAGAAACTTCACCAATGTACCTCACTGATATGAAACCTCACTGATGTACCTCATCGACATGAAACCTCTACGAAGTACCTCACCGATATGAGACCTCACCGATGTACCTCATCGATATAAAACCTCACAAATGTACCTCACAGATATGAAACCTCACTAATGTACCTCAATGATATGAAACCTCACCGATGTACCTCACCGATATGGACCTCCCTGATAGATAAACCTCACTGTAAGGAATTCTCACCGATATACCCAACTGTTGTATGCACTATTTTATACTTTTGTCTGCCGCTAGAATCTTTATCATTTATACGTTATTTAATTTATTTTAATTATTTATATTATTATTCCAAAATGATAAAACAAAGTCCTAGTTACTTCTCAATCCACAGAACCTTTCCTTTACCCCCAAGCCTTTGCTCCCAAATTTCTCAAAGAACCCTAAGTTCCTCGAACCAAAAATGGAAAAAACCAAACTCCCTACTATTAGACAAAACATTGATGAGCCGAATGCGAAGAAGCAGAAGACCGAGCCAGAAGCAAGTGACATTGTTGGCATAAAAAGGTTGGGGAGGCAACCCGTGAACCCTCATTTACAAAATATAGTTATTGTGATAAAAAAGAGCAATTTGTGGAATAGTTGTTTTAAAGAAAATCGTTCATTCTAGAGGTGATGGAAAATAAAAAGGGGGTCGAATGATTCTCAAATAATAATGGCCCCTAATATCCAAATATAGTGAAACAGTTCTATGAGTTTGTGAGCATTGAGAAATCAGAATATGAGAACCGAGTGATTTCTTTTTTGAATAGAAAAGTGATATATTTTTCTTCTATTGAGTGGTAGGAATGCCCGAAGTATCCCCACAATGGTGTTTCTGGACATTTCATGAAATCTATACCACCTACAAGAGACATATTTGATTATGAGACTGCCTTAGAGGAGCTCACCAGTAGTGACAATCAATGACAAGTGGTGGCTACTGAAATGGATGGAGAAAATAGATTTTTGTTCAAGTTTTTTCAGCATTATTTAATTCCACGGAGAGGGGACTTTGCAAATTTAAGATATCAAGATATCTATCTACTATATCCTTTTAGAAATGGTGTGACAGTGAATCTGTGCAAGCTGCTAATGATTCAAATGGAGGATATGACCAGGCCAAAATCAAAGACCAATTCTTTATTCTTTTCCATGTTGATCTCAGTAATGATTGAGGTGAAAAGAGTAGCTGAGTATCTGGATGAGACAGTAGTGGTAAGAAATAACTTCTCTATTACAATCACAATTTGAAAATACATGAAGATAAACTGGAATCCATTGAGTGGAGAGTTGTTTAATGATGAAAAAAATCTATATGATAAGTTCAATCATGTGGACCTTCCTTCAAGGCCTATGGATGTGAGGGATCTAGGTCTAGGAAATGATGAAGAAAAACCTGAGTACAGTGATGAGTCTGATGAAGATGAGACTTCTATAGTTTATGGAAGGGATCCAAACTTGCCCCAAAGTCATGTTGCTGAAATTATATTATCAGGAAAGGAAACTTTATTAGAAGAAGAAAGACATGTTGATGAGGAAGACCATCCAAACCCTGAGAATGAAGAAGAAAGAGAGAATGAATCTGAAGCCTCTGATTCTCTCTGCTTAAGTCTGAGTCCATTGATTGGAATCTCAGTTTTGATTATTAAGGATTTAGTGGGTGAGATGGAAGGAGATATGCCTAATCCAGATAATCCTCCTGCTGTTGCAGAAATGGAGTTAATTGTAGAAGATTATTCTAAGGAAGAAATGCATTATAAAAATGATGTTGCTGTACAAAAGAATACACCCATTGAGGGGGAGCATAAAACTAGGTTTGGATGTTTTTGAGTGGATTTTAAAGTTGAGGATTGGGCAGAAGACCGAGGTTTTCTTGTTTGTGGATTAGATTATCCCAATTCTGATAATGAGGCATCCCTCAATAGACCAAAAATCCATTATGATATTCATACTGAGTTATTACATGAATATGTGGTCAGAATACATGATCTGGATAAGCTAAAGTCTGATATCAAAATTATCTTCGTGGTAGAAATAACAAAAATGGATGCTTCACTGGTGGTATCTATTCAATCGATTATGAATAACTCACTTGCCAGTATTGTATCTGTAAGAGAAACTTTTGTGGTTTCACCTGCTGATATTATCACCCAGGAAAACCTTGAATTCTTAAAGGATGAGTTCAAAGTGTCTTTTAGTGAAACTATTTCCGAATTGAATCACTACTTTGTTGAAGAGATGAGCAATTTGGAAAAGTCTTTTGAACTCTCTATCTATTGTAATGTGTCATCCTTTTTGGCAGAAATAGTGGATGAAGTTATATCTTTACAGACTCAAGTATCTAGACAAGTAGAGGATGTTGAAGTTATAACAAAATCTATTATCTCTTTAGAATCTTATATGAGTTCTAAATCCCAAGAAGATAAAGATTTAACTTATGTCAAAAATGTTGTGAGCTAGATGGTATCATTCTTTGAAGGATTTAAAACCACCATGAATGATCATGTCAGCACCCAGGATTCCCAAATGAAAAATCTTATCAGTGGGTTGACAAAAAACATCAAGGAAATAGTAACCTTCTATATTGGTTCTCTTGCCTCTATACCTTCAATAGAACTAAATCAGATTCGAGCAATGATTAAGGATGATCTTGGTTCAGCATAAACCAGTGGCTCTGTGGACTCATCTGATCTAACCAATATAGTAACTTCTACTAGAGATTCCACTAGAGAGATAATGAAGATTGTTCGGGACTATATGAGGGAAGCTTCTGCCTCTCAGAAATAAGGGAAAGACATGATAGATTATTATTTCCAAAGGGTTTATACCAAGCATCAGCTCAACAATAATTTCAAGCTTATGTTAGAAAACATGAAGTTACCTAAAGTCAATCAATCCTTCAGAGAACAAGTCAGTAAGATCAGAGAGTTGACTCCAGCCTTGGAAAAATACATGGAGAACAAGGATGATTTTATATCTGCTATGGAGATAGTAGGAGGAATCTTTATAGATTTCAGAAATCTCTTTGTTTCCATTCTTGCATGTCGATTCTAGGCTAGTGGTAGTACCTACATGTTTACCTACCTCTTCCTATACTACCTCTCCTATTCAGATGACTCCATCCCAAGACATTCGCAGCCTTACTCCTATGATCACTCAGAGGGCTACTCAGTACAGGCCAGGAACAGTTTCAGTAGCTCAGCCTCTTGTGATCATTTATGGTGTTCATAAGCCTTCGCCTGCATCCACACAACTTGAATTATCTTCTGATCCCAAGGTAAAATCTCACATTTAGGATGTGGATTGAATAGATGGATAAGATATTTGATAGGAATCCATAGTAATTTGATTCCATGTACCTTTTTTCAACATGAAATACAAATGGATTTCTTTTCATTCCCATTTTGTTCATTCTCTCTTAGTTTTTTCCCACTTTTTCCTAATCACAACGGGGTAGAGCTAACAAAACTAACTTGTAACTTTTATACCGTTGCAATTAATTCTACCTCTGATACATTTATAATTTCGTATCTTACATTATTACCTATGCTGTGTAATTTTCTCTGCTACAATTGAATTTAATGCTATAACCTCTAATATATTACTGATTATTAAGAGATTATAATATAATATGTTGTGATTATAAAAAAGGGGGAGATTGTTGACCTCACATATTTTGATAATCCCAATTATGCTTTCACATACTTTGATAATCCCAAATAATGCGTATCTATATATTGTCTCTTTTAATCTATTATATTATATTATCATGTTGATTATTATATTAAAATAATCTTTGAAATATGTTAATCAATGTTTATCTATGTTTATATGAATTTTGAAATAATTCTAATTCAATCAGATATGTTTTGCATAAAAAAGATAAGTGTTAAGTCATTGATATGCTTATAGCTACCGACACAGATCTACCAGTACATAGTCTACCGATAGACATTGTCACCGATAAGCTATGTTCATCAATACGCAGAGCTACCGGTATGTATAAGTCCACCAGAAAGCACTGTCTCTGATAGATCAAGACCACCAATACAGATAGCTACCAGCAAAAGCTGATCTACCAATAGAACATGTTTACAGGTATGCATAATTCTACTAATATTCACCTCACTGGTACAGAACTGAGCTACCAGTATACACAAGCTACCAATACAAAGTTGACCAATACAGACAGTTACGGATACATCAAGCTACTGATACAAGCGATTTAATACTAGACAAAACAATCTACAGATAGAAGGAGTCACTGGTACATACAGATACTGATACACAGAGTAAAAGCTACCAATACAAGGAGCTACTGATAGAAGGTCACTGCTACATAAATTCCACCACTACCGACAGAAGGCTACTGATGAAAGACTGACCAGTCAAACTCTACATCTCTCAATATTATTTATTTATTAAGAAACAGTCATATTTTATGTTTTTAATGCAATTAATGTTATTTAATGGTATTTTATGGCATGTTAGGGAACTATACCTAGTACTCAAGAAAATGTAATCATTCCTTTTACCAGAGCTGAAATCTATAAAAAAGAAGGCACGTGAAGGGTGTGAAAAAGCAATGGGCTGAATAGCGTTGGAAAGTGGTGAATTCACACATAAAATAAAGGATACCTTCATACTGGAAGATCACTGGACATACACGAAGCCATTTCATTTTCTAGAGGAGAACACAAGCTGCACCTTAGTCAATGAGTGAAGAACTACAATGAGTTCTTCATGCACTCAAGCTAATCAAACTAAACTTGAAGAAAATGACACTCTGTTTTTCAGACAAAATCCAAAGAAGGACTCAAAAGCATTTCTGATTAGTCAAGAGTCCAGAGCTACACTTCAAATCACTAGAGCATTCTAAAACTCATATTTACTCTGTTAGTGATTATTTTATTTACTTTTCAAGCAGTGTGTGTACTCAGTATATTATATACACACACTGTCTCATTTATTAAACAGGATTATCTCTAAATCCTGAAACAAACCTCCCATAACTCTCTTGTATCCCACTGTGGATAGCGGTAGAGGTCATGTAAGACCTGGATAGCCAGTGTGTTGTTGTTTGTTTTCCCCCGTAGAACTGTGGTATAGGTCTTAGTACCTGGACAGTCTTTGCACTGTTGTTTACCCTGATCTAGGGTGTGGATCAAATTTATATAAATTTTTTGAGAGGAATAAGTATCAGCTTGAGAATGAACCTCTTGGTTACATCTGTGCATCTTTATTTAAGTATACTACATATTTTATATTCCACTGCTAATTACTTCGAAATACAATTTGTTTTAATGTTACATTGATAGTTAAATTAGCAAGTGTTTATACTTATTGTGAACCAGTAACTTAGTTTAAAATGTTAATTTAATCTTCTGATTAAATTTACTGAGAACTAATCAATCGTTGAGAAACTAATTGAACTTTTACAATTTGTATAAATTCACTACAGCTTAACTTGTTTTTAAATATGGGTATTTTAATAGAAATATTTTCAACATAAATTTTAATTGGAACTCAATCCACCCCCCCCCCTCTTGAGTATCCACTCCGACCTACAGTAATATTGTTGATGATAAATAGTATTTATAACATGATACATAAGAAATGAATATACTATATTTTTATTTTTTTTGTGTTTTTTGGTTATATATATCATTATATCCATCCTTAAGAGGAGTTGTGGGGAAACATTACATCGTCTTGAGAGTGGGTAATTAAATGTACAAACTAATGATGGTTTTGTTTCCCATTTTATGGAAATTTTGGATAGATATATGTTACTCAATTACCATTATAACATTTAATTATATGGTAGTTACTTTTTTTTCATATCAATATAATTTTAGAATATTTTTTATAAGTGGATGAAGAAACAAATGTACAAAATTTGTTAGAAATCATTAAATATTCTTCGGACATTCTCATTTGATTTGTAACACAATCCCTCTATGGTAGGATTTATTCCAATTATAAAATCTAAATAATTTAAGGATATAAGATTTAAGTGATTTCAATAGGTACCTATAGATCAAAAAATCTTTTTATGTGTGATAAAATGAGTAGAGTAGTTTCAAATATATAAGAGAGTGGACAACCACCCTTGAAATTACTTAACATATTAAATTAATATAAATTAGTCATTTTAAAAAAAATGACCCAAAATGATAAATATAGGAAATAACATTAGGATCAATCAATATCATATCATCTAAAAAATAATTGGAAATTTCTAGGTGATATTTTCACCCTTATATTTATTTTTAACCCTTGGTTTACCCTTTTTATTATTATTAGGGTATGAATGGTTTTTACAGTTTAGGTGTAAATATATTAACTAAAAAAGGAAAACAGGTAAATCAATAGACTATTGTTAATATTTTAAATGATATCCCAGCTTATTTTCCACATATTTTTTTTAGAAATTTGAAATGTTTTAATAAAAAATTATTTTTTTATAAATTATCATTTATTTAAGTTTCTGAATAATATTAAATATTATAATATAATATGTGTTTAATTCATTTAAAATGCTTCAAAAATCACATGTATTAAACTATATGGAATATATAGTATTTATATAATCATAAAACCAATTTTTAAATGTTTTAATATCATTATAAACCTCATCTTTTGGATTTACCCATTTGTTACACAATTTTAATCTTAACCAATATAACGAAATCTTTAATTTTAATCAATTATAATTGTAATTATAATTTGGGAAATGGGTTATAAATTTATAGTCGGTGATATTATGAACCATTAATAATATTAGGTGTTCTTTTTATTGAATTTTATAATTTTTAAATATTTTAGGAAATTATAATTTAACATTAAATACTATTAATTTCATTTTAAGATGTATTCTTGTAATTTGATTATAATGAAAACTAGAAATAATGGAATTATAATATGAACATTTAACATAACTATATTATTTTATATATTTCTTTATTATTAATTGGAATCTTTAACCCATCAATAAAATATTATTTTTTGTGTTTCTAAATTAAATTTCATGATTTGTGTACACCATGGACAAACATTATGGTGGAGTCATGTAAGAATTTAAGAAAATTATATTATCCTAGAAATTAAAAATAAAATTTTCAAATTTTTTTAAAAAAACATTTATGTATAAAATAACCATTTATAATAGTAATACCATGATTTGATCCATATTACAAAAATAAAGATATCATAAAAGATACATAATAATATTTTTTATTTTTCATTGCATAAAATATTATAATTGTAAAAGTCCGGGATAAAATGGAAAAAATCATTTATTATATGTTTGGGTGATTTTGGACCAAATAAAAACATAAAATAAAATTAATTCAAGTTTTGGGGTTTTCTTTTTAGTGCATATCCTATTATTTTTATATGTAATTAACTTATAATACATTTTTCTTCATAACAAAATTTACTCTGATTACTATTAAAAATGACTAAAAATAATAAAAATTAAAAAAAACCATCCCACTATTAAAAACATTTTATCCATTTTACAATATTCAATTAACAAAAGTGGTAAATTCTAATTTAAAATTAAACATGACATATATAATGAATGATTTTTCTCATAAAAATTCCTTCTATGTATAAAAACATTTTTATACAAAATTGATGTATTAAATTCAGGAAAAATAGCATAATATGACTGTGACTAATCAATGTTTTTATTTATTCAAAAAACTAATTCAATATTGAATTTTACTTTTTAAATAAGTTATGAGAATTTATATCTTTTAATAAAAAATAAGAATTATTCATTATTTATTGAAAATTAAAACATTTCAGAAAAATCAAATAATACAACCATAAGATAATTTTTATATAATGATTTCCAAAATGTATTTTTAATCATATTTATTTTCCATTATAACCAGAAATAATGTATGCTTTTTATCATAAGAAAATAATAACTATTTTGTAAAAAAACAAATATATTGGGAGAACAAATGGACATTAACAATAATTTCATACTTATTTCTTAAGAATTAATAAATAAATTTGTAATTATTTGGACCATTATATATGTTTCATAATTCTTTTAATCTGATTCATACCCTCTAATTCAATATCTACATTTTAAGAGACGTATTTAAAAAATAATATTGTATGTTCCATTTAATCGTAGTGTTGCATATCTTATACACTATCAAACATAGTCGTTATTTTAAATATTATGATATTAAATTATCCTCCAATATAAATAATTACAACCTCATAACTTTAACTTGTTCTCAGTAATCCAGTGATTTATTTTTGAAAATACATTTGTTGAAATACCATATCTTAATGTGAATGATCATGAGAAATTTAATGACCTCGAAACCATAAATCAATGATGTAAAAAATGATCATTGATTCATATAAATGATGGTAATAAGAGTAATTCATTTTTTAAGTCATTTCCCTCAAGTTGAGTAACTACATTACCATATATACTATGATAAAAATGAAATACACTTAATTTTTAAAATATATTTTCAACCATAAATAATTTTTTACAATAATAACACCCTTTTCTCTAATCTATGAGTATTTAATATGATTCTTTTAATGCCTAATTCCCCCAATGTATCTTTTAACTTATCACACAGACCAAATAAATGGATAAAAATTTATTACTAATATATTAAGACATTATACACTACCAAAATTTTTATCACCATTCAATATTATTCCCAAAAATGAATAAACCTTCATATGAATAAATAATATATTAATCTCAAGAAATCAACAGTACTACCCAAACCTCATACAAATTAATTTGATAAATTAATATACAAAAAATCCACAAAATAATATCGACATATATTGAAAACCAATTATTAGTGTTATTTAGGCATATATTCTTCCATGATATATTGAATATTTATCTCCCAATAGCATAAATAATACTTAATTTCTCATAAAAAAATTATATTCCCTAATAATATAATATCCATGATATACTAATAATTTTTATGAATATTATGAATCTCTATAAAGTCGCATTAAAAAGATATATATTTTTAAAATATAACTCACTCTTTATTGATCAAATAAAACCTCATAATATTTTCTTAACCACAATTATTTAATGTTAAACAATACAAGTTAATCATTATCTATCAAATAATGTTGGGACAAAACCAATTTCATACTAAATAGTATATAATCTTGGATAGTGGTATGCATTGGACCCCTATATCCCTTTGGTTGGCGGTTCAGGGCCCATAAACTTTTCATATTCCTTATATTATCCTTTTACTAAAACTATATTAATATAATTCTTATAATTTTCCAAAAAATATGAACATCCTTAAAAATAACCTTAAATTATTTAGTGTTAAATAATTTTATAACTTCAAATGTAATCTCATAACATTTATATTACAACCGCAAAATGAAGTAACATTATTTTGAAATAATCCTTCTCACTAATCCTAAGCATTGTGTTTTCCTCAACCTATTGATACATTTCCTAAAAAATAATTAATCACCTAAAACATCATCCCTTGATAAAACAAAATGCATTCTAATACATTATAATTATGATCAACGATAAATTTATAAACCCAAAATGGTATCCATAACACTTAATCTACATTCACATGAAATCATCCTAATATCTTATATTATCAACATTTTCTCTCTAATAAAAACTATAACAACCCTGAGCTAGTGATTCAAAATATCGTGTTATAATCATAAACATAAAATTTTATAATTTAATACCAATATTTTTGACACAATTTTAATCATAAAAAATATACCAAATCATAAAAAAATTGTATCACTTACATACCCTTGGGATGTTTAAATTTAGAGTTCAATAATACTATAAAAAATTCATTTATAGTGTAAATATCATTTTGGTGTCCATTTTCCCCATAGTGAGTTTTTTATAAATACAAGAATTCATTATTCAAGGTATCATCTATATCAAGAACACTTACATTATCAATTGTTGTACTCATCCATAAACCCAACAAAAAAATTAATTTATGGGATAAGGATAAAAATCTAACGGGGGGTATTAAAAGATGTATTCTATTAGTTGATGAATACTCATAAAAAGTGTATTTTTTTCAAAATAATAATAATTTAGCTCTAAATAAATGTTTTAAGACAGAATAAATCAACATCTATGCCCAAATATTTACTTCAATCATAAAAAAATAAATATTAATTATAATTTAAACCTTATAATATTTTCATAAAAATAAATATCTCATGATTTTTTTTTCAAAAAAGGTTATACATTTCACTATTAAGAAGTATAATATCATATCCATATAAATTACTCACTAAATAAATTATTGAAATCAAAATATTTCTATAAATATAATATCACTCAAAAATAAATTTTATAGATTACTTGTGATATATTTATCATATCACTCTTACAAATGGAATAACATACATGGTAATTATACACCGTAGCACTACCTATTTCATTGGAGTGATATGGTAGACCCATATAACCTTGGTTTATATTGTAACAATCTATCCTAGGTTTATATGGGATCAACCCATCCTTAGATTATAAACTAACCACTGACCCTTGGTTTATAATAGAACCACCGGTCTATGGTATACAACATAATCACCCATCCTTGGTTTATAACTAAACCACCAATCCATTGTTTATAACAGAACCACCTATCATCATGAAAATTTACCAAGTACCATAACATATTTATAATAAAGGGAAACATACATTTTTTTCATAATCTTAAAAAATTTCTTCTCAACAATAAAAAATATTTTCACATATTGATAAACCAATTAAATTTGAAAACATTTTTTTAAAAAAATTATAATAAATTCAATGAGGTCCTTCATAGAAAAAAAACTTGAAATATTATAAAAAAATAAAAAATGAAATAATTATTATTGTGACAAGAGATTTCATTTATTCTATAAATGTTGAATAGAACATTCATTTTTTATTTATTAATGAAATTTAAATCATTTTATATAATGTAAATAAAATGATGCTTTTCAAATAACTTTAAAAAATATTATAAATTAAAAATTAAATTTACATTCTAAATTATAAATTCATCCAAAAACGTATTTTAATAATATGTACATTGAAAAAATATTTGAAAAATAAATATTTTGAAAATTTAAAACATGGTTTTTAAGGTAATGTGTTCCTCTGATCGAGTCAAATTGATGACATATGTTCATTATCTTTCTGAGTAATATTATTTTTAATATTTAATTATTTAATAACCATTTTAATTTATATTATTTATATAATTTAATTTATTATCAAGTTATATTTAATTAATCCCCCAATTAATGAAGACAACATACATTTTGAACATTTTTGGATCATAGGTCCAAAATGACATTACTAGGTAAACAATAGTCTAATAGTTCATAATTTCATCATATATAGAAAAATAATTATGGAATGTTTATCATTTTTTAAATTAATTATTATTTCATGACCAACCATAAAATATGTTGATGATTAATAAACTATGTTATGATCATGGAGAATCTTGTTCGTACGTAGGCATGAGTAACTATTCAATTTTTTCATAACAAGTACAGAATTAAGATTACTACTATTTTCTATTTATAAGTACATATTCATATTATTAATATAATATAATATCGTAAAATAAATTTATATATATCATCCATATGATGTGGTGATGAAAATTGAAACACATTGATTCATTAAGGTGTATGTTCACACATACATATGATTTACATTGTCGTTTTATATAATTAATGGAATTGTAAGAAATTAGATGGCATATTATACTTATATAAGGATAAATTCATCATGAATTTCTTATGCGTACCACAAATCCATTATTATATCTGGTGAAGGACTCTGTTATGGCTCTAGCTTCAGGGATCTCTTTTGGCCCTATTAGACAAGGGAGACTTAATGTACACCTTGTGGAGGTGGAAATTAATGATTAAACCCTTGAACATACTCAATTATAGTAAAAACCAAAAAAACAAAGGAAAATTAACAATATTTTTGGAAAAGGGATGAACATGGATGTTGATAACCCATCTTGGAAGATATCCTTTTGAGATTTGCTATTAATGGTATGATAAATTTTTTTGATGTCTTTTTATCGTCTTCAATGAAAAAATAAAAACCATGGAACTACAACTCTAATATCATTCCCACCATAACAACCAGATTTTTATCTTTTGAAGATAAAAGTAATCCTCATACTAGCTACTTCAGTTACTTAGCATACGATTCTAACTGGGGTGATGACTTTGGATCTGGTGATCATTTGGAATATGATCTTTTGCGTCTTTTTTCAACTAGGGTAAAATATTCATGTCAAACGCTTCCTTATCCACATTTTTCTTCTACTTTTTTGTTATTAAAAACGTGTTTGACCTCGACCATTGTAGTTTTATAGTAACTAAAATGTAAAATTATCTTATAAATAAAAAATGGTTAATATTTTCAACCATATCCCAATCAATTCTCTGGATATAATATTTTTATTAAGGATAATTTATTGAAAAAAACATATTTATTATAAAATATCATTTATGTTTTTTTTGGAATAATAAGAAATAATATAATATATTGCGTGTATATTGAATTTTAAATAGTTAAAAATTACATTTATTTGAATATAACCAAGATATGGTTTTAAAATAATCATCCAGTCAAATTTTTGCTGGTATTGATAAAATTTTAAACCATATATTTTGGATTAATCCCTTTATTGACCAATTTTAACCATAAATGCAGTCATGAATTTTTTTAATATTATAAGGTTATAATTTTATAAATAAGCTGAAAATTGATTAATAAATATCCAAGTGTTGAGATTTAAGACCAGTAAAAATCCTAATTTTAGAATTTCGTTTTTCTAAAAAAACATTAATGAATTTAATAAAATATTATTTTAGAGGAAGTAAAATTAATTCCATTTTAGGGAAAAATAAAGAAATATGTATTTGAAATCAAATTTTAGAAATGTGTAACTCCCCAGATCCAGATTCCAATCAACAAGTACCCAGTTGGCCACATGGACTCAAGTACATTTCACCAAATGCTAGAGGCTGATGTCTAGAAGTGAGGGCCTTAGGTGTGATAGTGTAGAAACTATTCCATCATTGGTAGATTGTAACATAGAAGAATAAATAATAACACAATAGCGTAAGAAGTAAACGTAATTCATATGAAATAATCAATGGAATAAGGATAATAAAAATTAACATAAATCATTCCATAAAACAATATGATGAAACATATTATGTTCTAAGAAAATAGCCAAACTGGTATCCTATTGGAATCCCCAATATAGGTTCCAAAAGAAAAATATTCAAAAGAAAACTAAGAAGCATCGCATTCCCCAGCTCGGTCCCATGCTCTTCGGCTTCTAAACAGCATCTGAGGTACCAGTAGATGGGTACATGACCTTGTCAACACCTAAAACCCTATAATCTTTAGGGTCCCTAGAGAATGAAGAAAACAAGGGGAGAGAAATATATCCCAATAGATAACCACCAATGACCTATTCTAACTTTTTAGTGAGTATATGCAATAAGTAGTGTACATAAAGAGAAATCAGTAAACTCAGAAGAGCTCAAAAGTAAAAAATAATACAATTCATGTTTTCCATTTTCATTCATTATGTTTAGTTCAACCATTAAATTAAATAAAATTTTATAATTTTTGGGATCCAGCCAAATCCCGTTAATCAACCATATAAAGAATACTCAATAGATACCTCAAAAGGTTATTTGAACAAGTAAAGTGAAGAATGAATCCATGCTTGTGCTTTGGCATGGAATAAATTTCATAAGTCATTCCATTTCAATATTAAACTCAGAAACATTCCCACAGGCATAGAAAAACCATGCCCGCTTTTATTACCAATCCTCTCTCTCATTTATGACAAACCCTCACCTACATGCACAATAAATCATTTCCCACAGTCCTAGAAAAACCTTTCCCACAGATGTAACCATCAATCAGGGTCAAGTCTATGATATTTTCATTTCATCATAAAAAAAATGTATAAAGTACACTGTTACATGGTTAACTGATAACAACTCTTGTTGGAATCATACATATCAAGTAGAAAGTGAGTTCAACTATCACAACTCCTAAATAATGAATGGAAAGTCATGGGGCATAGGCACAATCAAGAATCCAAAACCCTTTAATCTAATCAATCACAATATACCAAAATTTCAATTCTATTATAAATTTAATTTATTCTTGACAACCCTAGAACTGAAGAAAATGCCTTCCTCATCGGTAACCATGGCTAAATGGCCACAACCGACCATTCTATGGGAACACATCCATGTTATGACCCTTAATCTAACCAACAATCTCAAACATGATTAAATTAATTTAATTCATGACCTAATAATCAATATAAAAATTAGTTAATTTACATTCTAGGTGACTCCAAAAACATGGTAGAATGGTAATACATCACATATAAACTACTCAACACTATGTGAAAGGCACACGACCACCTACATCATCATAGTATGACTCTCTCATCCATCCTTGTCCTCCAATTCAAGATAGAACAATGTAGATCTAAAAAAAGTTGATAATGGACAAAAATTAAATAACATTGTCGAGAAAAAATATAATGAATAATGGATCAAGGGTAATTGAGAGCTCACTAATCGGGTTCGAACGCAACTAAAGGTGAAATAATCAAGGTTCAGATGATAAATCCATAAGGAATACGTCCCTCGACACTGCAGTTCGTGAACTCGAATGATCACCTGCCTATTTTCACAAAAACTATGTTATTTACCAATTTAACAATTAATATCAATGTATATGGTGCATACTTGAGACTACACACTATGTCAGTAAAAATTCTGGCACACCATTTACAGGGTTTTGTACCAAGATTACATGGTGTGTAGCCTTCCGTACATGTGTGTATATATAAGTACAGATCATGTATTTCCCAGTAATTTCTACAGCAGGACTTCTTCCAGCCCCTCAACCCCTTTTCCCCCATTTTCATATGGAAAAGCGGAAAAGGAATGATCCATACCTCAAAAGAATTACCAGTTTATTAAAAAATCTCCCCTTAATGAAATTCATCCCTTAATTCGACATTTAAGGGTGAGAAAGAAAAAACTGAGAATAAATCCATCCATGGTGATCATACTTTGGCCTCCCCCTCCCAAGTCTCATCCTTCACTCATTTATGCTACCATATCACCCATAAAAAATTAAGAGGCTTTCCATAGATAACATTTGTGGTACGATCCACAATACAAATGTGATTCTCATCAAAAGGCACATCTACCTATAACTCCACTTCCTTATGACGAAATGTGTGAGACCGATCCGAAATGTAATGTCTTATTTAGAAACATGGAATATGTTGTGCATATTTGTCTCATACTCACTCTGTCCAATAGGGTAGAAGTCACATCTAAAGAATAATGGAATTTCGATCCCTGACTATCATGCACATCCAAGTGCATCTCATAGAACAATGACATAATATACCACTCGCTATTGTCCTCATTCACTTTCTACATTTGAGTACTCTTGCTCAGTACATTACCCACTACATTTCCATTTCTAGAAATGTGGTAATGCTCAAAATCGAAAAACTAGAGGTACTCCACCCACCTTCAATGACTCAAATTTAGGTTACGCTATGTGAAGATGTACATGAGTATATTGTGGTCCGTGTACAACACAAAAAGATCCCCCAATAAGTAATGTCTACAAAAATGTAGTGTATGAAGAACGATGGATAACTCAGGATTTTATGTAGGATAGATACTGTTATATGGTCTCAACAGCTAAGAGCTGTATAAAACAACTCATTCCCGCTAAGTAAGAACTTCTCCCAGACCGATACATAATACATCACAGTAAACAGTATAACTCATTCCCGGCTATAGAAAATCATTATCGGTGCTAACATTAGTCTCACTTTCAAGTCTTGAAATTTTCTCCCTCATGAATCTTTCCAAACGTAACTCAAAATAATCTTGGTCAATCCAATCATTGTCGCTTCTAATCATGCAAAGTCCTAGAAGAAATTACAATAGTAACCATCTAGCCATATAAATCTCATCACCTCAAAGATGTTTTTGGGATGATCCTCGGTAACTACTACTATCACATTATCTAGGTCAAGTGATACTATCGTCTCTAAGATGAAGTGACCCATAAAGTGAATAAGATCTATCCAGAAGTGGCACATTGTGATATTAGCAATTAACTGATACTCTCACAGTGTACTCAAAACAATATAATGACAGGCGACATGTTCATATTGGGTATGGGGATATACCAAGATATCATCCACAAAACTACCACAAAATAATCCAAGTAATGAAGGAACACTTAGTTCATCAGTGATATGGAAATTGATGGCGTGTTTGTGAGACCGAATAGCATAATCAGATACTCAAATATTTTGTACCTTCTATGAAATGCAGTATGAGGTACGTTTGAAGTTTGAACATGTACAAGGTGATATCCAAACCATTATTCGATTTTAGATAAAACTCAGGATCATAGAATAATATCAAAAATGTCTTCTATCTATGGGAAGGGATGTAGTTTTTTAATCGTCTGTTGGTTTGGTTTCTGATAGTCCATGCATAGCTTGAGGGTATTGACAAACATCTTCCCAAAATGTACTGGTGAACCCATAGAAATGTATTGGGAAAAATAAACCCCTTTATTGCTAAATTATCTACATGGATCTTGAGGAACTACAAATTTACCATATATGTCCTATAAGAAAGAATGAATACATTTATAGCTCATGGAACTATATCGATATGGAACTCTACATATCTTACTAGAGGTAAGCATCAACATTTGTTCATGAAAACATCCCAGAAATGATCAGACCATTGGAGTGAAATCTATCTGACATGTTCCCTATCCATTATGATATAAACTGGCAATCTATAATGTCATCTCACTCAACCCATGATGCTCAGTTCCAGCTCATAATTCTTTTACATCCCACTCTCCCTTGTATATAAATGATCCTCCTTCAGCTGACATTAAAATTACCATGCAGGGATAGCAAATGAAAAAGAATTATAAAAAGACTAGCTAGTCCATTCTAATTATGACATAAAATACTGTCATCTATAAGGCATAGAGATCTAAAAACAAGTGACACCCACCAATCTCATTATGGTACTCTATACATTGACGCACACATGCCGTCTTTATCCATAACAAAGTGTCTAGACACATAACATCATTATATGAGAAGACATAGAGTCCAAGGCTCTATACAACCAGAATAAATATAAAACTATGAGAATCCCCTATATCAAATAGTTCATAAGAAAAAAATGAGGTGACTAGAACATTACCTCTAACATTATATGGTCCATGATCCTACCCATGTTGGTTCTGTTGAACTACATAAGTCTGACTCGTACTGCAGCCTTAAGACTCTTCTTAGATGCCCTGAGCTGACCTACCCTTTTATCGCGATGATCATGGGGTCTGGCTACATGGTCCACGACCACCACCATGGCCTAAATTAATTGAAATAATCCAATTTTTTGACTGGTGAGAAGTTGTGGACCTTTCTCATGAACGTGGAGTCTGTACAGAACCTCTCTCAATAGTTGTTGGTGGTAATGTCTTATAGTAGCGCTGTGTATGGACCATCCTTCTGCATGTTCATAACTCAACATGTTTCATCAGGCACTACGGTCTCAAATGGCCAGCTCTTCTAAAAATATATCATCTCTCCTCACTACTGAAATAATCATTCTGAATTCTCCTATCTTCTCAAGAATGCTCCATACGAATCTTCATTCTCCCGGTCATGATAGTACTAGTACATGGGGCTGAAACGCCCTGGTTCTCATGCCCAAATTCCCACATATTATGATCAGTAATTAGAACATGATTCATGGTGGAATATTAATATGGAAACCAGAAAATATTCACCTGCGATCAGATTTCGTAACTGAGACCATCCCCAAATAGATTAACCCTAGATGTCTTGTCACCGATTAAAATACATGTGAATCTCAGAAGCTTTTTGAAAAGGGAATAGTAGTCCTTCACTAGAGTAACACCCTACTCCAAATGCATGAACTCCCAGTCTTTATCTTCCCTCAGGATCACATGAAAATAGTAGTTATAAAATATTGTTTGAAAACATCCTCATTCCATGACCTGATGATGCTCTGTCTGAGTGAAAACAACCCTCCACCTCTTGGACGAATCATGCAACATATAATTTGGAAGCTTGGACCTTCTCTCAAAAGGCATCATTAGATTCTAGAAGATCATAATCATGGACTCCTTCTATGACTCTGGAACCTAGGGTCCACCATTCCCTGAAAATATTGGCTGATGCATCTACTGGAATACCATATTCAGTTCTCCCCTAGACGTTGCAGGCTGACGTACTCCCTAGAAGGTCTGTATCACCCTCATTAAGCCTTCATAGAACTGCTCAGTTGTATAATTGTATTGTATAATAGATATTTCCCCAATTGGAAAATCTGGAAGATCAGTGGGTCACACATGTCCTACCACCTTCAGGGTATGGTCATTATCACACTTCTAGAATACTACTAGAGTTCTGGTAAAATTTCTATGTAATTTCTAGCACACACACCTCAGTATAAAGTTATTTATATAATTACATAGTTCAAGAGTGCATGAATTAAATTGGACAAGATAAATATCAATATTTCATAAAATTTTAGTACACGGTGTGTATAAATCCCACGTGGTATGTTCACTCATTCTCTTAAACTAGCGTGTACTCCCTCCGACATAGGCGTGTAAACATTCATAGTACAAGTCGTGTCATCCTGATACATAGTGTGTACATTTATACTCTCACATGGGCATATGACTCCACCATTTTGGTCATGTAAAATTCCTATGAATACGACATGTCAGGCAGACACACAACGTATACATAGTTCTTCCCTCATGGCCACGTACTTTTACATGGACAGAGCCACACGGGTCTACCAATATAACACTACACAGGGTGTACGTAAGGTACATGGTGTGTTCGGATCAAAACCCAATAACTTGTGGTTCCTCTCACATGGCCTATGATACGGTCATCTAACACATGGCTTTACTCACTGTACATGGCATGTACATCGAAATGTTCTGTTCTTCCCGAACAGAATATCACACAGTGTGTGTTCATAGGACCACACACCATGTTTTCTTGGTTTTCATATAGAAAACCTCATAAACATCCCCATAATCCTTGTTGTTTGAAAATAAAAGCAATAGTTTGCCTAATTTTAATTTTTGGAGGAAACTAAGTGAATCAAATAATGACATAAACATATTCCATATAAAAACATAATTTGTAACCCATGGCTGAAACATGATCAACTAAATTTGTATCTAAGAGGTCCCATACATCTACGGGATCAATGTTTGGAATTCAACCAATTCATCCATTACACATACCAATACACCTATCAAAATATAAGCCATATATATCATGGTATCTATAATAACAACAAAAAAATCTAGAATAATATATATCACAATAACATACAGTAATTAATGCTCTCTAGCTGGAATGAAACATTGCATCACATGTGATTTATAAAAAGTTCCTATATGATGCATGTGATGGAATTCCTTCATCTCATCAGGTTTCAAAAAAAAATAGATACCCAATTATATCAATAATAACAGTACAAAACAAGTGTGTCACCCAACAGTGAAAATGGATCATTTGTAATAACTCAAAGTCCAAAAATTACAATTCAATTTGAGGTCATTTGGATTATACCTGTACACAGGGTAGCTTCTCCCAGGAACAACTAATTACCAAAATCCATTTCCTTCCTGTCCATTTTTAATCTCTCTAAACAGTAAGTCAAAAAAGAAAAGAAAACTTCTCGGATACCACTTTGTAACATCCCAGATCTGGATTCCATTCAATTGGTTCCACATACCGAGTTGGCCACATGGACTCAAATGCATTTCCCCAAACATGTGAGACTACCGACTAGAACCTATGGACTAGGGTGAGATATTGGGAAAATTATGCCCTCATTAGAATAGTGTAACACTATGGGTTAAATAATAATACAATAACGAAAGCAGTAAAAAACATACATCTTAAATAAACATCGGAAGCCTGATAAGATAAACACCCATATATTATTCTATACAAAATAGGATGCATTATATTATGTTCTATGAAAATAGCCAAATACTTACACTAAAGGAATCCACAATATATGTTCCAAAGGAAATATAAAAAAATGAAAACAAAGAATCATCACAATCCACAGCTCGGTCCCATACTCTTTGGCTCCTAAATAGAATCTCAAGTACATGTAGACAGGTGCTTTCCCTTATCGACACATTAAACAATATAATTTGTTTTTCTCTAAAATAATTACCCAAATAGGGTGTGAGAAAAATATCCTAGTAGGTAACCACCCAAGATCTGTGCCTATATGTTAGTGACTATATGAAAAGAAGTAGGGTACAAAAAGGAAAAGCAGTAAACAAGAAAGAAAATATAATTAAACAATATAAAAATTCATGTTTTCCATCATCATTCATTATGTTAAATTAAACCATTCAATTACATTGACTTATAAAAGTTTCGAGTTCTGAGATAAGCCCATATATCACCCATATAATTAATACTCAACTGATACATCAGAAGGCCATCTAAACATGTAATGTGAAGTCTAAACACAAGTTTATTATTTGTCTTGGAAAACACATCATAAGTCATTCCATATAAATATTCAACTCAACATATTTCCCAAAGGCATAGAAAAACACTTCATGTAGGCATAACCAATCATCGACCATAGGCATTACCAACCCTCTCCCATAGAACGATAAAATCATCTCCCACATTCCTAACAAATAACCTCCAATAGGAATAACAATAAATAAATGTCAAGCTTGGTATATCATCATTTTAGTATTATTGAAAAAACACATAAACTACACTATTACATGGTTAATATATAACAAATCACATGGGAATCATACATATCAATCAACAACTGAATTAAACTATCTCAAGGCTTAAATGATATTTGGAATATTATGGGGAACATGGGAAATCACAAATCCCAAAATATTTAAGCAAATCAATTGAAAAGTGACACAATTTATATTAAATTATAACTGTAATTTGTATGCAACACCCCATAAAGGGAATAACAAGGCATAAATTATAGTCACCCTCATCCAAACGTCCATAAACAGTCTTCCCAAGGCAACACACCCATGGGGTAGCCTTTAATCAATCCAAAAAGTTCCAATAATCTAAAATAAATTTAATTTATGACCAAGTAATCATTAAGAAACAACAAGTGTTAATTTCCATTCATGGTTACAACCTAAACATGGGAAATGGAAATACCACACATATAAACACCTCGAAATTTAGGGAATGGCACAAGACCACCTACCTTGTCGTAGTATGACTCTCCTTATCAATCCATAACCACTAATTAAGGATAGAACTACGTAGATGTACTGAAAATGAAAAATGATCAACCTCAAATAACATTGTTGAGAGAAAAAATCAGGAAGAATGGATCAATTGTAATCGAGAGCTCACCAATCAGGTTAAAATGCAACAAATGTCGAAGGAATAGGTGTTTGAATGATTAATTGGAAAGTAAAATGACCTTCACAACTTCTATTCATGAAACCGACTGAGCCCCTATATGTTATGACAAAAAAAACACTACTTCCCAATTAATAAATTAAAAAAGTACACAACGTGTACTTGAGACTACTTGTCATGTCCATACAAATTCATGTCCGACCATTACATGTGTGTTTATTGGGATTATATGGAATGTATCATTCAATACACTGCATGTAACTATAATTACACAGAATTTACATCCTAGTCTCACTGTGTAATAGGCCTGCAACTATCCCCTCGACCTCTTTTCTGCCATTTTCTTAAGAACAGACTTTGAAGGAAAGATCTAAACTAAAATGTAAGGATCAGGTTCTTACAAAATGGAACTAAAATATAAACCCTTCTCACAACTATAATATTTTATAAATACCTATACTATTTGGGGAAAACTAAAACTCATCAATAAATAATAATTTTTCTTGTTTTTGAAATTATTTACTAGATTTTTCTACTACATGGTCAGACACTGGGTTAACATGAAGTTAGAAATTATATTAATTATTTCATCACTATAAATTAAAAATAAATTACCAATATAAAATAATTTTTTTTTAATACTGATATTTTATAAAAATAATTCTCTCTTTTATAACCTATGTAATAAATTTAATGTTAATAGAACACTGAGAATGACTTTTTTGACTTTTCATTACAAACAATATTATAAACATCAATATAAAATAAAAGTTAAAAAACCATAATATATACTAATTTTGGATTATTATGCTCAAAATATAATCTTCAAACAATGTTATGGTAAGTTTTAGGGTATCCATCTAGTTCTTAATACATTATATTTACCCCCAATTAATTAATTTTTTATTTTTCATGTCACAAAAATAACTATGATTATTTTTCCTTATGATAAAAAATTTAAGTGTAATTTTTACCAAATTTGGACCTCCTAATTAAAAATTTTGAAATCCATTTTTCATCATTAACTTCATAATATTGTTATAATTTAATATAAAATGACACTTGAAAAATGTGATGAAAAATGCCTTTTAGAAAAATGTCTCTTATGTATAGAAATGTTTTTATAAAAAATTCTTGTATAAAATATTTTATAAAGTCCATCATTTTATTTTTATTAATTATATGGATGTATTATAATTTTAATGTTAATAAAATATTGTATATTACTTTGTATATAATTTAAAAGAAAATAAAACATTCAATAAAATAGAATATTTTTCATTATACATTGATAAATCAATATTCTCAAAAAAATATATAAAATCACTATAAATAAATTTTGACATATTGGTTTAAAATAATTATCCTTTTTATGAAATATAATTTCAAATGTATCTGTAAATAAATTACAATAAGTTCTTAATAAATTAAATTAAAACCATTTGTAATGAAAATGTATTTTTGATAAAAAAACAACTTCCATAAAAATGTCTTCATATATATTTAGAAATAATAAATAAATTTTCATTTTCTAATAACATTATATAAATTTCATAACATAGTTAATCTTATTCATACCCATCAGTTCGATGCCTCTGTTATAATTGTCATATTTAAAAATTTATATTTATTGGATCAATGATGAACAATTTTCTTGTATCTTGTAAACTAACAAACATAATATTTCTTTTAATAATTTAGGATAATACCCCAAGTAATGATTATAAAATCATTTAAGGATTGTATGGAGCTATAAAATATGTTTGGAAAAAAATTAGAGATAACTCTTTCAAAATATGGAATTATCATATTTGGAACTCTGATATGTATGGAATGAATTCCAGATTTAGTGAAGGATATTTTTGGATAATGAACATAGATCATCCTTTACTAAACACCTAGAAAGAACAATGATTAATACAGATTGAAAGTATCACTTCTATTATAGGAACATAATGAGGTAGATTACATAATATATATCCTGATTCTTGTTATATGAGTATGTTTAGGCCAAATGACAATAGAGTAATAGGATTATTAAATCATTAACCACATTTGTACGAGAAAGGGAGAACGTCACCTTAGATTTCATATTATCACTTCCAATGAAATATAAAATCAATAATTCCATTTGGGATGTTGTTAATCAACATAAAATTTCATTGAACATAATTATTATTCATTAGGATTTCCCAATAGATAATCAATCCATTTTATTCATAAAATAAATATTATGTCCATAGATAGTACTACTTTTGATTGAATCCAACAGATATTTCAGATTTTCCAAAAAATTATAGTTGCATATTGAATAATAATTATATATAAATATATTATTAATTAAATATTATCACCAACATGCTGATGGTGAATCTAAATTGAGTATTAAAGATCTAGATGATACACTCAGAGCTTTCCCAATGGATTTCATATGATTTCAGGATAAATAAATAAATTTGTAATAATTATCATAAAACAATAGTTTCCAATCAATAATTCAAATGGAACTATATAAGGATCTTTATAGACACATTTAAAAAACATGAACATGTTGTGATAAATGTTAGGAGTGGAATATATTTGGAACTGATCTTTCTCAAATTATTTTATTCAAGATCAAATCCATTCAACATCTTATGAAATTATCACGAATTCAGTAAAAGATATATGAAAAAATCTTAGATGAGATTTGGTGTGTAAATTTGGAGAAAGAATATTTCATTGAGTTCTATCAATGAATATGATTTTGTGATTTATGGAGGAATTTTTCATCCATGGGAATATTAACCCATTTAAGATCATTGATCTATTAATGACTATAACATATCAACTAGTGATTCCAAATATAATCGCATAGGTGCATGATACGTTATAGGTATCACTTTTGAGGATGTAAATACTTGATCCATCACTTGAAATGAATTTATATTTGATAGAATTTGAATAATATATCTCTTAATAGAAGTATTTTTTAGATATCTTTTATCATATAGAAAAAGTAATTTTAAAACATTTCACTCACCTTGTGCAAGTTTTGTGTTGAAATCATATGTTTGAGGAAGCAATTAGGGAATCTAATGATATGATGAGATAAAATTACTCCGTCTTTTTTAACTGTGGAATAAAAATTTTGACGTATAATTTTCATAAGGTGATGAATGTGACAAAATATATTATTAGTACAAATTTCCTTTTGAATAAAAAAATGTATTTGATTTCATGTCTAACACTGAACTTGAACTAAAAAAATTATATTAATGTATAATAATGAAATTATATAAAAATTAATAAATTACGTGATAGGTAAATGAAGAATGTTTTGGGAAATGTTAAATGGAATAAGCATGCAAGTAAATATGAATACAACCATATTGAAATATTCATCCTCTTGATAACCCATACAAGAAATTAAAATAGCCATAATATTATAAAGAATTAGAATACATAGATACATTATAAATATCATTGAATCTAAATTATGGAATAATATGAATGATTTAGTATGTAAGGATATATATTGGGTTGAAAAATATAAATATAACTACTATATGGTCACTATGGATATATTTCGATACAAATATGAAGTCATTGGTCTTATATGAATTCTGGGATTATATAGACATTATGTTTATGGATGTGAAAACTTGGTTAGATCATAAGAAAATATTATGTTATATTGATTTTAAATTTGTAAGTTTTAATAAAGTTGTTTAATTTGTTGGCATTAATTGAAGTAAAAATATTATTCTATTCATTAATAAATGGAATAAATTAATTGAATGATTCCTTATAAAGCTCAATTGATTATGTTCATAATGGAGGTAGTATCATTTATTATATTTCCTTCTAAAGCCCAATTGTTTGAAATACCTACACGATCCATACAAAATAAAGAACTACCTATGACTACAATTATTTATTATGATATCCTCAATGATTAAATAAAGATTATATGTCCTTTTAAGTATATATTCATTTGATATAATCATGTATTCTTAAAAGAAATTTTTTAAATATATAGATTTCTTCTAAATTTGTTTATGTTTTATAATTTAAACATTTTTATGAAATTAAATTTCTAATAAATTAATATATTCAAAGAATAAATTTTATCATTAATGAATTTATATAGAAATAATAATGGTTATTATAAAAATAATAAAATCATTATTTCTAAAATCATTAAATGTTAATAAGGTGATTTTTTATCTGTTCTTTTTCTAACTATTGTGAAATTTTATCTTATATAACTATTTATAAATTTTAAATTTTTGTTTTGGTGTAAAATATTATGCACATATAATCATTTTAAATAATCTACATCTAATGATTATTTATTGTTAATAAATAAAAATTAAGTCATTTTTAAAGGTGTTTAAAAATTCAAATATATTATAATATTCTATTTAAAAGATAATATTTAATTAGTTAAATTTTCAATTTGATCAAATATATGAAAAATTTTGAAATATTAATTTGATATTCAGTATGATGTCATAAATGAATGTTTTCTCAAATTGATAATTTCTGTGGAAAAAATAATTATATTAAATAAAATAATTTAATGCGGGATAAAATTATGTGATGTGAATTTTTTTATAATTTAATTCATATTTTGAAGATAATTTTTTTTATGAAATCTTACAATTATAATTTTTTTTTCAATATACAACTCTACTAACTCTTGTGGGGTTTAATTTTTCTCCTCATGTAACACAATTTTCCCATCAAATGTCTCTAATTTTCATATATAAATGGTTATCTCATCTACATTCCCAAAACAAATTCTATCCTTCTATGTTTTTAAAACAATAAAAAACACCAGTAAAAAATATTCTATTGTTATTTTTTATCATTTAGTTAAAATATGAAAACATAATTCCTTCATTTGGAAGGAAAATTTAGCAAGAATAAGTGATTTTATGAAATGTAAAAAAGGTGTTCTTCATGTACTTTTCCATTAACCATTTTTTAACCAATTTGTTATATGTCTTATTTTTTCAATAATGAATTATATAAATTACTTATTTTATGATATGTTTTGAAAAATATTGCTCTAATTATATATATTCAATGGGAAGATAAAGTCATCTACCTATGAAATGAGAGTTAATATATAGTGAGTTTTGAATATTGGATGAATTTTTAAAGACACTTTGTTTCTTGGAAATGAATTTTTCCAAAATTTATATGTTAAAAAAATATTCTGTTATTGGTAAGCTATAACTGGATATGAAATTATAGATTCATTCACAATTTTATTGTTATATGTATATTAGTTTTTCATTTATGGAACCACGCTAATTGTTTTCCAAGGTGAATCTTACTATTTATATGAAATTCAAATTATTATGAAGTAATAATGAATAAAATGAATTAAATATGAAATTTTTTCTTTATTGATTGGATATAATTTTGGATGATGTTATCATTTTTATTGAGTATATAAAGGTTCAAATGATTTAGGAATTTAGAAAAATAAATTATAATGGTTTAATATATTTAAAAATACACTGGAAATATTTTCATGAGTAATTAAAGTGATAGAGATTTATTAGGGTCATTTCGAGGAGGTTGTAGATGAATTTATAATGATATTATAATAACTAATTTTTTGAAATTTTGTAAATTATTACATATATAAGTTTTTACATAATCAATATTTATCAATGTTCTAGGATATTTTCACTTTTATACGTAATATCTCATATATAGTATAAATATTTTACATACTAATATGAAATTTATCTTAGATAACATAGATACATTAGTAGAAAATATTTAACTATGTCTCATATCATATATTTGATGTTACATAATACAATCCAAGTCATAATTTAGATATTTAGATGATATTTAGTATCATCAATGTATTTTTTAATATTTTATAGAATAGATGGAACATTAAGACTATGTATCAATAAAATTTTTCATATTCACTCAAATGTTATGTTAGTATTATGTGTTTAAAAAATGGTAGTTTTTAAAAAAAATAAAAAATGTGAGACAAATCTAGATTATTCTTATGTTGTTCATTCATACAATAAAGATCATGAGTCATTTTTTGGTAAGTCTCATTTCAATATATAGGGTCTGCTGATAAATAATGATGAATATGATTTTTTTGTGCCATACATAAGAATTCTAATATGAAAATGTGTGATTAAATGGAGATGACCCTATAATATTCGATATAACCACATCATTCTGATGATTTCATGTAATAGTTTCAAATCTCATGAACTCATGTTATAGAATTGTTCTCCATGAATTTTTTTTTCACTATAATATTATTTATATTAATTTTAATATATAATAAAACATGTAACAATTATGTGTGGATACTATAAAAGTTTAAAAAAATATGTCTATGATAATTATTATTTATAAAAAAATTAAAAGAAGTAGATGTCTTAGGATAAAAAGAAATTTTCTCAATTTATCATCAATTTCTTCATTGAATATATTAATAAAATAATTTTAAGGAAATAAATTAGGAAAAATTCATTAATACTTAATTAGCTGAAAATCATTTTCATTAGAATGACAAAATCATGAGGTTGAATATCATGGATGTTGTCATTCTCTATAAAATTAATACTGTAAATAATATTAACATCATGTTCTATAATACATATATGTGATGTAGATGAGTTCAATGAATTGAATATGATATCTCAATGTGCTACTATTTTTTTCTGGATCATTATCATGAGATATTGTGCGATATAAAAACATGACCTGATTCTTTTAATTATTTTATTTGTCTAATATAAAAGATGAGGATTAAATGATACTGAAAAATAATCTTGTGTGTGTCGAAGTGGAGTTGGGATTGAATAAGTATTTTGGTGTGAAAACAATCTATCAAATATCAAACATTCCAAAAAAGATATAGTGAGAAGATCATCATATGATTTATCAATATCATAAGTATATAATAAGAAATAGAATTATTAAAATTGGGGAAACATATTATTGTTGTATAGAAGATGTAGCCTAAATGATTTATTAAATATTGATTAAATATATTATATTCAATTAGTTTGGTAAAAAGAAATTAATTCATATTGAGTATTCTTCAAGGATTTCATATCCAAATATTTTATTTATATAGGATGACATGGTTTGTTCTTTATTCGATGAATATAATGATGGTTCTTTCTTTGGTATTGTGTTGTGTATGTTTATTTTATTTAATTTGAGAATAAAGGGTTAGTTATAAAAAAATTCATGGCGCTTTTCTTGATAATAAAACTGAAAAAGTGTGTGGGTTTTTAACAACCACCATATATACGTGATGTTTTCATCCACATTATAGTTAAACTTCATTATAAAATTATTTTTTTACATATTTTTTATATTATTAATTATCATTCCATTCATACTAAATAATTGAGAGGATTATTGAATCATATCCCTCATCCCTAACACCCACAACTAATAGGGTTTCATTGATTCGAATGGAATACTAAATGGAATCAGTGCTTTAAGTTCCTTCTTGTATTGGATTACAATTAATTTATAATTTTTATATAGTGTAGAATTTATATTCTCATGAAAATTAATAATTATCTATATACATTCCGAAGCTTCATTTATTATTTATAAGTCATATAGTTGTATGAATAATATATAAAAAAAATTACTAAAATTTGAGAAATAAGTACCCCTTAATAAAATAAGGAAAAAAATAAATTTCCTAATATAGTAGTCGTATGGAAGATAGATCTATAATGTTAGAAGAATTACTGGGGGATAAATATAATACCAAAAATAATTAAAAAATTTATACCTTATGTATTTCTAAAATATTACATAAATATGTGGTAAATGAAATATTTATCCAATATTATCCTTCTCATGAACCAAGTATACGTGTGGAAGATCACATCTCCCCAAATTTATTTATAAATCTTATTTTGAGTCATGTGATTATTCAAAAATGCCTCTATAAAATTTTATAAAATATTTGGTCACTTTCTTATAGTCTATATATAAACCTACTAGTGGAGATTGAAAAACTTGAATAATGATGAAAAATAAATAATGTATCATTAAATGAAAATATATTGTCATGTATTAAACTCACTAAACAAGTTAATGAATTTTTTTTTGGAATTTTATTTTTTATCGGGTTTTCTCCAAAACTAAGTAGTAATTTAAAAATTCAATTCAATAAATATAATAATCCATAATATGAATAAAATAAAATTTTCATGCATTGAAATAATGAAATAATGATTTCATTGATGTTAATAATTCTCAAATTTTAATCAAGTTAAATGAGATTTTGTAGTTTGGATTTTATTTGATAAAAATTACTAAAATTCATATAGATATTACATGCATTTTAAAATGAACAAAAGTTTTTCAATAAATATTTAAATAAATTAAATATTATAATAACAATCAATATATAATGTGCCTTGAGTGGGAGGTCAAACGAAAAAATAAGTAAGAAGCATCATATGCAACTTCCAAACAATCTGATGTAAATGTCCCTTCCATATATAAATATATAGAGGACCCCTATGTTAAATTTTTTATGTTATTTCATATAAATATTAATATCATCTGGATAAATATCTAATTTTATCTCATAGAAAAATTTATTCTTTATTAAATAAGATATTATTTTTATTAAATTTTTTTATCGACATATTAATGCTTTCTATAATTTTTTTGAAAAATATAATTGGAGAACAACTCTGTGTAGACAACATGTATATATATAAGGTGGATGGACAAAATTGTATAATAATGTTACACTCAGAATAAGCCCAAATGAATAGAATTGATAGAAATATATCATGAAAATTATGTATACATATTTTAAAATAGAAAACCCCAATGATTGTTACCCACCTTTGGTGGTGCAACAGTTACTAGATTTTGACTCGTGATTTTTTGAATAATATATCAACCATTGAAATTCAATGAAAGCATATATCTAGTGATAAGAAATAGATATAGTGGTAATAAAATAAAATAATAATGATAATCTATTACATCTAATAAATTTGAATGCTTGGATAAATTATATGGATGCTTCAATAACAATTGTCATTATAATGTAGAATGTCATTATAATTCGATCAAGCATGTTCTAAGGAAACATTTATTTAAAATAGATAAAAATGGAATGAATAAATTTCAAAAGATGGTTGGTAACCGTTCTAATTAAAAAGATACTATTAAAAAAAACACAAGATATTGAATATGTATTATATGATAAAACAAGAAAGAGATGATTCTATTTTTAGAAGAAATGATTCTCAACATGGTCTATTTCAAGAAATCATTTCATGTTGGTATCGATTGAGGAAACTGGAGCTATAAATAACTAACTAAATTCATTAAAGAAGCCAAACTTCTTGTTTGGTGGAATATATATACAAATAAGTATTTTTTATCTTAACAAGTTTCCAAAAAATTTAAGCATAGGATTCACAATAAAACAAGACGAATTTATACAAAATCTAATAATCCTCTAACAATTTCAGAATTATTTGGATAGATCATTTGTAAATATAATGGTAAATGTTAAAATTCACAAGAAAATGATATTTTCATGTGAAACTAAAATTATATTCAATAATATGAAATTTAATTTTAGAATGATTTATTAAAAATTTATGACCCAATAGAAAATAAGGAACTATATGGATGTTCAAATCAAGCCAGTATTTTACCCAATGATTTTATGATAATCTTATTATATAAAGAAAATATATTTAAATACATTAATAATGGAAAAAATGATCATTTCCATTATTATCTAATGTAAAGTATGTAATTTTATATAATAGAATTTCTAACACCGAAAAAACATGTTTCTTATAATTAATCCAACAGATTTGAAAATTATGTTTCATGAATGGAGTATTATAACTTTAATTTATCCAAAAATAGAGCATTATCATGGATTAAAATCTATTATTAACATTTTTCCAATAATATTTCTTATAGGAGTTCTATATTCCCATAATAATTTTCTCTTTTAAACATGGAATTAAATGAAACACAAGAATATATATAGATATAATATATAATTTTTGTTTTTAGTTTACATATATCTTGACTTTTATGTCTTATATTTGATCCGTATAATTTATATGAAGATTTTTATTTGATAATGTTATCAACCTGATAAAATAAATATGTAATTTACCCTTTTAAGGGTATTATTTAGAGAGATTTTTAAAAATATACCATAATATTACATTTCAAAAATATATATAATTCTATAAATGTGATTTGAATGTTTCATTGATGAGGTTTGTTTTCATATTAACACATCCTAATTCTATAAAAACTAAATTCTATTTTATTGTTGAGGGGTTGTTTTATTTATGAATGGAATGAGATATCATTTTTCTTTTAAAATACAATTTTGAGAATTATATGTGTTTGGAAATTAATTAGCCACTTTTTTCAACTGCAACAAAAATAAAACAAATAGACATAGAGGTTATTAATTGATGAATTAATGATTTTATCAAACTTCGTATATATTGATAATAAAGTATATGGAATACATTTATTATGAATATATTGGTAAATAACTTCTACATGTGTATTGACATAACAAAAGTGATGATTATTGAACCAATTTGTGGCATGTTATATTTGATTTAGATAATAAATGATTTTATTATATGAAAAAAATATTTTTAAAAAATATTGAATTAACCTAGAATATCTGATTGAAATTTAAAATGAAGTTTCCAGGAAATGGTTTTCAATATATATAGAGTTATGAATATTTTATTAATATTTATGAATGCCATATATATTAAAAATGAATTTTCGTAATATATTATACGTTGGAAAAATATTATTTATTTACTTCTATTATTTGATATGTTATTATAAACACATTCACATATAGAAAAATTACATGAAAGATGATTTTAGAATTGATGGAAAATTATTTTTATTATAATACATGAAACCTATTTTTTATATGTAATTTAAATTGGAATAATGTTGTGATGAATAAACTGAATTTTATATAAAAATTTTTATTTTAATTTTTAAATATTCTTTGATAATGTTTTTGAGAGTGACGGTGTTCATAAATATTTTAAATTAATTGGAAATTCACCATCAAATATTTATTAGGTTTAGATAACATTATAAATTCATTTGAATTATTTTTTAGTAATTAATCTTGTTTAGGTTTATTGGTCTGAATTTGATATGGAAGGAGACGTTTTTTAGAAATATTAAAATTTTATATTTTCTAAAATTTGTAGATATATTTTATATAAAATATTTTTCAAAACATGATTTAGTTGGAATTTCTCATTGTGATATGTATCGTCCCATTAATAGTACGTATTTATTTCTTTCTGATATGTAATATCTCTCTGATACCATAGATATGAAAATATTAGAGATTTCATTGATATTTATGATAAATATTTGATGTGAAGTGAGATATTACATGTTGATGAAAGATAGAAAGGGTTTGGTAGAAATTCATCAAATTAAATTATAGTATCCATACAGGTTAATCTCTATCTAATATGAATATCCATCACTATCATGGTTATTCCCTTTTAGCTGAGGGCAAGGATTTATATGAGTGTATCATGTGATTGATGTGGTAAACCATGTATCTCTCCGATCTTGTTTTTTGGTGGCCATGGTTACTGGAAGGAGTAAATATTTTTGATATGTGATGGATGACTTGTCTTAGATGAATCAATATCATCGGGTTGTTGTGATGGTGACCTAGTTGAATGATATACTTCAATATTCGACGATAGTAGTAGAACGATGTTGAACTTTTGCGGTGACGATGGAGGTGATTTAAACTCATCAATCAATGTAGAATGTGTCAAAATCGAAAAAATATCTTCAATATAATGATTTTATGGTGATTAATATCACTAGATCAATGGAAATGGATAATAATGTGGGATATCCTCATCGATCTAGTTACTCATGAACAGCTAAGGAGGTGATAGAAGGTCTATATGACTTTTTTTATTGGAATTAAGAAATACTGGAATGAGACTATGGTGGATAAATATATTTATTATTTTACCGAAGAGATAAATGATTTTACTAGATATTAAGTATTGGATATTGATTTGAATTGGGCTTGTAAAAATGTGAAGGTGGTGAGAAAATTGAGAGATATTCTTAGATCTCCAGGGACTAAGGTGAACAGACCTAGACCTGTGAAAGAATCAGTGGATAAAATGGGAGGTAATAATCCAACAAATAATCTAGAACCATTTGATGTGGGGGTGGGGGTTAGATTGGATTTTTCTACTAAGGTGATTAAACCTATATATCCAATAATTGGAATGATTTCCCTCTCTAGTATTTTAGAAACTAAAAGAAACATTAATAGAATGAATTTTACATATCTGATGGATTTTGTCCATAAGGGAATTGTGAAAAAAGGTGAAATTTTTCTAGTGATTTCTAACAGCGATGATATACTTGAATGGTTGTGTATCAATGATCCCTCTATAATTTTTATGAATGTTCATCCTACTTATGGAAAACCTAATAAACTTATGATCTAGTTTAGAAGATAACTCTATACGGTGACCTTCATGATTGGATATGTATACACATGGGATGAAGGTTTTCACATAATTTTCGCATTAGATGATCTAAAATGTAGGGATTGAGAAATGAAATTGATTTCCTTAATCCATTTATATTTTTAATTCAAGAATGGGATTATCAGTTCAACAAATTTTCTCTAAAATATTTTATGGAAAAAGTTTTCATAAAACATTTTAGTCTTTAATAGATCCTATTCCGTACTATTTTTTTATTTGATATAGATTATAATATGTAAATACCTATAAAAATGGATATGTATTTGAGCTAGATAAATTTGGTCATTATAATATTTATTTTGTGGTGGTAGACATCATCTCTTATTTTATTAATTATATAGTTCTTCTATCATTGGATGATGATATCACTCTGAAAGTGGAATATGAAATATTTTTACATCTCATTCCAGATTTCAAAAAAACCCTTGTCATGGATTACTATCATAAAATATTTGTTTTTCCTTTTTTTATTTAAATGGAATCCTGAGAAATCTTTTATGAAGATAATGTGAAAGTAGACAATACAATTTAATTTTGTTTCATGTTTCATATGGATTAATAATGATAATGATCATAACAAAACATTCAAAATTTAAATGTGTTATTTTAATCTCCATGTTGTTTGACAAGGAATGTGATTTATTTATTATTTCTTTTATATAAGGATCATCCCAATAAATTACACAAATACATATTATAATGATGATATCGAGCAAGCATGGCCTAGTTCCATGGTTTAATGCTTATAAAGAGCGATATATTACCAGTACCATGATGAAATGATTATAGGGCCCTAAAACAAAATGTTGTAATGATTATAGGAATTTTACATAGATTGTGGTGACTGTAACATGGTTATATGATTGTGGTTGGATGTTCATATGACATGGTTAAAGATATTATATCATGGCGCTGAAGTAAGTTATTTTACCTTGGTTGTACTGTTATGTTTTTCATAATCATAAGACGTGATCAAGGATATTTTAACATGGAGATGAAGAAGGATTATATTGTATTTTATTAATGTTTCAATTAATTAATACACCTCTTCTTAACATAAGTTCATACACCTCTTAAAAAATTTGTTTTTATTATATAGTGGTGTCGACATACAATGTTTTAATCAAACCCATTCAGCCATCATTTGGAACCTAGGGATATTATGTTGATGGCGGTTTGGAAAAGGGAAAAAGACCATATAATTTATTTCATTTTTGTTTTTGGTATGGTTTTGGGTTATGGGATTAATGTAGTATTTAGGACCCAATAAATTTAGTGTTTTATTTGAGTCTTCTAGTATTTTTCTTATGTTGATTTATAGTGACATTTAATTTCATTCCATAATTTCATTACATTATTCCATTGTTATTTATTGGCTTATACAGTTATATTTTTTCAATTTCCTCCATTATCTGTATACTTTGATTATTTTTCCAATTAATATGATTTTTTATACTACTATGACACTTCATACTATGGAGTATAGTTGCCCCCACTATACACTTGACACCTTCTCTGCTTGTCGGCAACCTCTTATAGAGGGGCAGTTGCACTTGAGGTCTCATGACCATCCCTTTCTAGCCACCTGAGAGAGAGTCATATTGGGGGATGTCACAATTTGGTATCATATCAGTAGGCTTTCTTTTCATTTTATTTACTATTTTAAGAGAGGTATAAATGAGACTAGGATGTGTTGTTAAATGAAAATGAGCTTGTTCATGGGTGTAGCTGACACATGTACATGGAAAAATATGAGTTCCTAGGGATGTTATTCATGTTTTTTTCTATGTGATTTTTATAGTTGGTGTTATTTCAACATGGTTGATTTACATGTTTTGTGAGGTAATGGTTTTATCATCTTACAGCTTCTTGATATATGTACTTGTGGCCTGATATGGTGCATGATGAGAATACGTGCATCATAATATGAAAATAGGGATATATTAACATGAATGATTAATTATATGGTCAAATTTATTTTTTCATACGATATATACATTATACATGAACTATAACATAAGATATATGTTTCAATAGAAAAATGAAATGAGTTTTCATGTCATGCTAAAATACTTGTAATCTATATCTAGAGGGCCCAAGAATTAGTTTTTCTTTATTGTATTCAGCTTTGTGATTGAAATTTTTGATATCCACCTCAATATAGTGTTCATTTTTAAAATATATAAAATTTCCACTAATAATCATTGACATTAGTATATGTAGAGTGGTAATGAAAATGCTTCTAACATAGCTAAACCAGAACATCCTATAGATCCTAAAGAGTTGTCAAATGCTCAACAATGTGACATTTTCCTGAGGGTCGTGTGATCTTTAGATAGGGAGAATTTCTATATTTTTTCACTGATGTCTGAGATAACTAGATATTCATAGCATCAACAATATCCTTTTATTACTAGAGAAATGAGACCATAGGAAACCAAGTTCTAGATTGATTTATTCAATATGATCATTAAAAATCATGAAACCCCCATGGATAAGAGGGTAAATCTTTCTATGTATATGATTTATGGACCCCTAAAACCATGATGAGATATTCTTGAGGAAACCAAGTGGCATGATGGGATATATTGGAAGTAAATCAAGGCAATTTTCTTTAACCATTTGTATCCCAAAAACAAAATGGATGAAAAATATCAAAAGTTCTTGCATATGGATCATGAGGGTCTGGTCATGTTGCATTATGTTGGATGATTTATTGGCCTGTAGTTTTTCCCCATCTATTTCATCTCATGAGAATTATATGGTTAGACTTTTCAAGGAAGGTCTTTATTATGAGATCATGTCATAAGTTAATAGTTTCCATATAAGAGTCTTTGAAGATGTTATGAATCCTAAACTCATCATGAAAGCGAATCTAAGAGAGGCCTCAAGAAATGGTCGTTCTATTTCAGTATGGATATTTGGAGGTTATTCTTCATTTGGTAAAAAGCATCGTTATGACTATTTCAACCAAATTAATAGTGGGAAAAGCAGTTAGGGATGTCGAATAAAATCTCAATATTGTGTTCCATTCTAGTTCTATTAGTGTGGAAAGATTAGCTACAAGAACTCATAATTTCCTACCATTAAGTTTAGTGTTGTATCAATGGATGACTGGGATATCTTCATATGTTCATTGTGGACTCCATACAGGAAAATACTGAAAAGGTATTATGATAGGAAATGAAGTTTTAAGGGGCTTATCTACCCCACAACAGGTTGGTAGTTAGAGTTCCACAGGCCGTTCAGGCTGAGGTCTAGGATGTGGAACCCCAGTGAATTGGAAATAATCCCAAGAAATGTAAATAGTTTAGGGTATTTTTACTGAAACCCATGGTAGAGGGAAAAGTCAGTTTAATTTTATGAAGACTACTATCGCTAACAAGAATACAGGGCCATCTATGGTCAGTGGTACTATTCTTGTATCATCTACCTTAGCTTTTTTTACATATGATAATCATATTATTTTCTATAAAATCATTTCGAATATATTTTGTGCATTTATTTTTAATTCTTTGATGGTGTTTTAACTATAAACACACTATTGGTGGTGCAATTTGAGAAAATTTTTTTTGCAATGAGTGTTCTCTTGAGATTAGTGGTTAACATTTTTTTTTGGGAACCATTCTTTCTGGAAATGATAGGCTTCGACTTGATTGTAGGAATAGATTGTTCAATTCTATATGAGGATCATATTGACTATTTCAAGATGGGAGTTACATTCATAGAAATATAAGAAAGAATCTATTATCACCATGATGTGTTAGATCTTTAGGTTGGTCATGCAAGACCAATTCAGTGCAGATTGGATTGTTTCATGGCTCAAATCACTGGTCTTACTCTAGATAATGGTGAGATAATGTTGTAATGATTTCACCCAATTGAAGATAATTTTAAGGATGTTTCTTCCAATGATTTCTGTGGATTACATCATGAGTGAGTAATTGAGTTCTTGATATTTTTTATGTTGGGTTTTGATTCCATTTCAATCTCATTTAACCAAATTGAACCAGAAGAGATTAAGGAGAAGTATGTATAGTTGGAAGATCTAGAAAATAAAGGATTCATATGACTATGTAGTTTTCAATGGGGTTCTCTAGTTCTTTTCCCCAAAAAGATTATTGTTATTTGCATTTATGTTTAGATTATCGGAGGTTAAACAAGATGATGGTCATGGACCTATATACCCTTTCCTATATTGATGATTTTTAGATCATTTGAGAGGCGATAAAATATTTTGAAAAAATTATTTTGGATGAGTATGGGATTTGTTAAGGGTGAAAATATCACAAAAAACTCATACATATTTTAGTAGTAAGTATGGTTTGAGTGAATTTGTAGTGATGTCTTTTGGGTTGACTAATGTGCCTATGGAATTCATGGCCTCAATGAATAGGATATTTCATAAATTTTTGGACTACTTTGTGGGGGATTTTAATGAATATAACATAGTGTATATCCAGTAAGTAGAAAATCATTCCAAACATCTCAAAATCCTATTTATTATATTGAGAGAGAATTAGAATTATTCAAATCTAACAAAATGTAGTTTCTCGATAAATGAAGTGCACATTTTTTGCTATTTTATCTGAGAGGCAAGAGTTTTAGTGGACCCAAAAAAAGTCACAACTATGATATCTTGGGTACACCAACATAACAACTTTGAAATTCATATATTTGTCGGTTTAAAATGTTATTATTGGGGTTTTATCAATGATTTACCTAATTTGGAAGAACCAATGTCGAGGCTGACTAGTTAAGGGGGAATTTTATTTCGTATGATACTTGTGAGGGAAAATATCAAGAGATAAATAGAAATATGACCTTTAGTCCTATACCTACCAAACCTATACCAATTAAAGCATATAATATGTAATTTGATGCATCTTGATTTGGAATTGGAGTAGTTCTGATGCATGAGGATAATGAGGTAGGTTACAGTTCTAGAAAGGTGATACCACATGAGAGGAATTACACTACTCATGATATGGAGTCATTAACATTGGTATATTCCATGAGATGATAGAGACACAATCTCTTGGGTGAGGTTTTTTTAGTATACACCAATCAAAAGATCCTCCACTACATATTTTCTCAGTGAAACAGTAACCATCCACACATGATGTGGGTTGAGTATTTGTTTTCTTTGGAATTTGAATTGGAATATATATAATAATAAATGGAAATGACATTTCGGAATCATTGATCAAGAATTAAAAGATAAAGGAATTATTGGAGTTTTGGGATTAGTGGAGGATAAGGGTCCTTTTTACAAACATTCATCTTGATGTTCTGGAATACCATTGGCATGTAGATCTAACAGTGACATCTCTTATACCAATGATTTTGGTCCGGATTAATACCAAATGGTTATGTTATCTGAAGGACTCAATTTTGGGAGCCAAATTATACAGTTGCTAGATTCTATCTAGATGGTCTATCTATAGTATAAATTCTATTTTTAATGTGGATCTGTATGGGTTCTTACGGGCTTCTACAGAAAGATGATAAGGGAGTTTCATGGTTCCATATGGGTGGTACATACTGGATTAACAAATATGTATTTTGATCTCTATAGATATTACTGGTGGTTAGAAATGTTGAGGGAGGTAGAAATCAATGTGGCTAGATTATTCACATGTTATTATTTTAATGTAAGCATCAAAGGCCAGTGATGATTTTACTGCCTTTACCCATCATAGAGTGGAAATGGGATGATGTCACAATGGATTTTTTGATAGGATTACCCAATAAGACCCTTAATAATGATTTTTTATGGTTTTTTTGATCTAATGAGTAAGGTAGACCGTTTCTTACCAATTAGGTAAACCATTAGAGCGGATGGTATTGGAAATATATATGAGAAGTAGGTGGTTTAGTTGCATTGGTTTCCGAGGAATCCATTTTTGACAAAGATCCTCATTTCACATTGTTTTTCTGGAAGGGTCTACAAAAATCCATTTGATCAAAAGTTTCATTAAGATAAACCATTCATCCAAAGTCTGATGGTCAATATGTGTAGACTATTTAGGTTTTGGAGCATATTCTACAAGCATGTTTTTTGGATTTTGGTGGTTCATGGGAGAAACATATGGCCATTATGGAGTTTTAATACAATAATATCTTCTAGAATATGATCCAACTAGGAGCTTTTGTGTTTTTTTATGGAAGGCCATGTTGTTCACCTAATTTTTCACTAGAGACAGGTTATTTAGCACTCATTAGGCATAGTCTTGTGTGTGAGATGTCTAAAAAGGAACAGTTGATCAAACAGTGGTTGGGGATCATGTCGAGTATGAAGAAATCATATGATGAACATCAAAGAAGTCCTCTTTAATTTGAGGTTAGTCATCATGTTTTCTTTTCGGTGTCACCTAGGTTGGGGCAGATCCGAGAATTCCTCTTTTTTTATGGAAGGCCATGTTTTTTGCTTATTTTTTCACTAAATACATGTCATTTAGCACTCATTAGACGTAGTCTTGTGTATGAGATGTCTAAAAAGGAACAGTTGATCAGACAATAGTTGGGGATCGTGCCGAGTATGAAGAAATCATGTGATGAACATTAGAGAATTCCCCTTTTATTTGAGGTCGATCATCATGTTTTCTTTTCGGTGTCACCTAGGTTGGGGCAGATCCGTATTGGGAAACATGGAAATCTATCACCCAAGTTAGTCTATTCATTATAAACAATGGTACGGGTCAGTACAGTTGTGTTATGTCTAACCCTTACACAGTGTTATAGTGTAATGCATGATGTGTTCCTCTTTTTTAAATAGTGAATATATCATCCATACCCTTACCTTGTGATAGGAGTAGAATGTGTCCATATTTGAGATGTTACATCCTTTAAGGAACATTTAATGCATGTTTTGGATCAGAGGGAGAAATATCATAAGGATTAGACTATACAATTGGTTCTAATGCTATCGAAATGTGGCCGAGTTTAGAAGGATACCTAGAATAGGGAGTCTGATATTTAAAAAATGTTCCTACACATTTTCATTAAAACATAACAATGATAATTGAAGTATCTTAGGTACAAGCTATAATATGATGGGTAGGTTTTAAGATATGTCTTTTTCTAAGTATGTATCTCTCTGTGTTTTTCATTTTATCCTTGGTGGTCAAGTCTTGATTAGAAACAAAGAGACATTGTGGGAGAAAATGAAATAGTTTTTGGGGATGTAATCTTGTTTTAGTTAATAGAGTCTAGTAATAAATGTTTTTTCATTTAATATGGGTTCAGGGTTAGTTCATAAGCTTTATAGACGGTTCAAATTGTTTAAAAAGAAAATTGGACTAAAAAAATACAAAACATTTACACATCATGTAATGGGATTACACTTCATTTTATTTATCCAGTGTTTTAATAAAATAAATATTAGGGGTTTATTTTTCATCTAATTCTATTAAATACATTTACAGGACATATAACCACATTACATACTGTGAAAATTCATAATATGCAGTTTTAAAGATGCTATGGGGATAAAATTCATTATATTTCACTACACCTCATCTCATATCTATCCTATGACATTCTCCATGTGGTTTTAGAGTGCCAACCTCCCATCAGGATGTTCTTTTTTCATCTTCAATCAATGGTATGTTTCTTTGGATAGGTTACTACTTTCTTCTATTTTGTTCTCCAACCGTTACGATGAAATCCTTTGGAAGATTGTATTGTTGGTTCCCATATTAATCTTTTTCTATCTTGGAACCTATTTTCAATAAACTGAACCTTCTTACTCATGGGTATTGGATGTTGGACATCTTTTGGGATCATCATATAAAGGTATGGGTTTAAATTATTACTATATGGGTTGATAATATCCATTCATATACAATATTATGATTCCATTATTTGTACATGTGTCTGAATCAATTAAATAATTAAATGAGTTTATTCCTTGAATTATTTTGGTTTCAAATAGACATGTAATTATATAATATATTACTATATGTTTACCATGACATGTGACCTTGGGTAACTTCTCATTATAGAATCCCAAAATTGGGTCTTATTTATATTTTGATATAATTATTAATAAATTATGAATTTAATTTCCCGTGGATTGTAAATAAATAAGGGCAATTCACTTAATTAACCATTAATGAATTTTGATATGATATTTTGATATCCATGATTTTTGATAGGGGATGTGTTCCATGTTGTAATGCTTATATAGTGAGATCAACACTGTCAATTGATCACTTATATGTTTTAATGATGATATTGAGCTAGATCAGCTGTATCCCTTCATGTAATACATATAATGAGTAGTCTATTCTCAATCCCATGAATTAATTCTTATTGGACATTAACTTGGAATGATGTAATTCATTTTGGGATTTGGCACAGATTTTTTTAATGTGCTTTTGTTATATGTTTTTGGTTAGTATTATCGTATGACATGCTCAGAGATATTATGTAATGGTGGTGAATAGGTTATTTTACATTGGTTATAGGATATAGGTTGAAATGGTCATAAGAAATTATTACAGATATTATTTCACAGATCCACAACAGTTTGTTGTTGCATTTTATTAATTGTTGAATTAATTAATAGAACAATTTATCGATTGATTTCATATACTTCTTATCAAACGGGATTTATTTTCACATGGTTGTGTCTAACTACTGATTTATACTCACACCCTATTTAGGTAATTGTTTGGTACCCAAGAATATTATGTAAATGTAGGTTCATATCAGGGAAAATGACCTTGTGGATGATTTCTTATTTGAAATTGGGATGGAGTTTGGAGATGGAACCGACATGGCGTTTGGGACCTAAGACATTGAGTCTTTTATTTCTGACTATAGAATATTTGTTTTATTGTTATAGCATGAAATTTTGTTACATTAATACACATTATTATATTATTCCTTCATTATTAATTGGGTTACACAGTTATCTTGTTGAGTGGTATTTTTCTATGTATATACATTAATTATTTTACTACCTATTATGATTTTAATTACTATTTTACACATTTTATTACGGTGTATAGTCTCCCCACTATAACATTTACACCCCCACAACTATTTCACATCCTCTTGTTAATGGAGAGGTGTTCTTGGGGTCTTGTTACCAACCCTTTCTGGTCATGTGATTGTGTTTCGGATTTGGGGACATTATAGAAAGCACTAGAGATAGGAGGGAAGCATTAAACCATGATAAACATTGGAAATGGATCAATATCTATATACCACCACAATTTCTATTGAATGAATTTAAATTATAGATGATACTGGGAAGCACTAAATTATCAATGGTTAAATCATCAAACTAATAGAAACATAGAGAATACATGAAAACTATCAAGATATGTATGATAATTTATAAAATAATTTTCTCATGCATTATCCAAAGTGGAAAAAGTTTTAGTGGAATACGAATGTTTCAAAATTAACCTTTCTAAAAAAACAATACATATAGAATATTACTTTTATCCAAATATAACCATGGTTACCGGAAATTTAGACTATAAATTATATTGGTATGATTATTATGAATCTTTATTATAGTTTAACTATAGTCTTTGACGCATATTTTTCTTTGGATTTCAATGGATGAAGGCATAAATTCTTTCATGACCCCATCCACATTATCTCTCATTTATTTTTCATTTAAATGCACGTTTTTTCATTTTCCTGCTCAAAAAAGGTAATATTTTACAAGTGACAAATCAAATAGTTAGATTAAATGTGTATATCCCCAACCCAAGAGACAAATAAAAATTGTGGTTTGAGCCACAGTACTATTAGTCCATAAACCCGCCTCCCCATATTCCCAACGATACCAACTAGAATAGAGGGTTTAAATTCATGATAGTGGTGAGAGTATACACTCTACTACTAATAATGAAAGTGTTCTATAGATAAGAATAGTACCAGAAGAAAATGACAACACATTGGTAGAAAAAGAAACAATTGTAAGAACAATAATAGTAGTTCATAATAATAAACAATACCAAGAAATACAATCTGTAGACACAAATGATATAAATGGTCATACAATAAATAAATAAACTATCATGGTAATCCATGTACATCGAATCAGTAAATACATTTATTGAGCATATTGGTCTATGAGAAACTCAAAATTAAAATCTATATTTTGTGGGAACTTCTAATGTCACTTTCTATACATCTCATGAGAATGTTCTAACCTAACCACTAAGGTCCATCTCCTGAGCATGTCTACTTACATAATCATAGAAACAAAAATTCTACAGGCATCCTGAGTGGATCTTGTGGGGGTGTTATAATATATCTCAGTAGACCCCCAAAAACATGTTCATGTCATACATCAATGAGTATTCATGGGTATGAAAAATATAATAAAAGGAAACACATGAACATTATATAAAAATAAACACTTCCCTTTTTCTTAGTATCCACAAGTAAGTGATCACCTACTTCTTCCATTGTCGATATGTCTGAACACAATCCACTAGTAATATATATGGGAGAAAAAATGTGTCTGTCTATATATAACTATATCATGGAGGATCTATGGGTTATCATGCATAGAATCCCTTGAAGAGTCTCATACATGGTGATCCCTTTGGTTCAACCTCTAAAATATGTCACTGGAACCACATTCCATCAATCAAGTAGCCTAACATCAAAACATAACACCTAATTTGTGCGATCTAGGTATGAGAGAAATCATCAGAAAGATTACCCATTGATATATACTCCCAAAATCCAAGTCACAACTAAAACATTTCTCAAAATAATAACCACCACATTCTAAAAAAATGACATTTCAAGGCATTAAGATATCTATAACCGCAATGTCCTAACCAAACAACATCTAGTATCACGATAAGATTAAGCCTCCAACCATTGGTGTTATCCCCATAAATTGATTTTCTATAACCATCCATGTGTCTTTCTATGGGTAAAACTAAAAAACATATATGATGGTTGATACCAAAATATATGCCACAATGTCTACATGGGCCACCACCCATAAACCTAGTCCACACCAACACAATCTGAGACATATCTATGTGAACATGAATTCAACGGTTCTTTATCCAACATATAGTGAGTAGGATGAACCGAGAAAACCTATTCCACATCATGCAACACCTCATTCCCTTGTAAGAGTGTTTCTAAATCTTGATGCTTAATACCATCTCAAAACATCCAGACCTTTCCCCAATCCTGATGACATTGTTATATAAATCCAATTATCATGTAATCTTAACACTTGAAAAACATAACCCCTATAACCATGGATAATATATTATTTTGTTCTCATATATCCTTGGTCTATGTGGTCAACACCACCTCAATCCTCAATCCATGCCCATCATGTCCCCGTGGAACCATTTAATTCAATATGAAAATTTAATTTAAACAATTATGTTAAATTCAAAATATATGTAGGGAATAAGCATCTGAAGATGATAAAATCACCTTTACAATATTGACCATGTATAGAGTATTGGGTGAATTCCATCATGCGTTTCAATTCAGGTTTTAAACAATTCAAATACAAGCAATCAATTTATTAGGTTCTCTCTATGTCAAACCACCTGACACATTAGGAGAATACCCACGAAACACCCATGAAACATAGAAAAAACAGGGAATTGATAATGTCATACTAGTATTATCTATTTTGTGATATTAGAATTTAACTCAAGAAGAATATGATGGAATTAAAATTTTGAATGAACACCTTGAAAATAGGTTAAATGAGGTCACATGGATATAGTTGTATGCATGTAATGATAAATAATGAAAACAAGCTAGTGGAATGATGGCCTTTATGAGATTAATCTATAGTCTCCAACTAATCAATGATATGAGTTCTGATGTTGAAAACCCCATGAACCATAGAGGTTTAGGGGAAATGGAAACTCCATCAGTTGTCTATGTTGGTGGAGAAGAAAAGAGGCTGAAGATGAGAAATATTGGAAAGGAAATTTTATACATTTTCACCCCTTCATGCTACCCACACAGTTTGAAAAAATTGGTTGGATGGATATGCAACAACAATGTGTTCCACATTATTTAGGATCCACACCTCATAATGTTGTCTTACACAGTTTGGACAAACCATGCACCAACCATGAACACTTTCTGAATAAGTGTCCCTAAGTGTGCGGCCATGCACACAGTATTCCAAACTGTGTATAGAAAATGTGAATTTAAAATAGTATAATACCCAAAGTGTCCATTCCCAACCTCCTAAGTGGTTTTCTCATCTGTTTTTAGTAACACTAGAGTGCATATTTGTTTCACATGGGAGGCCACACAGTTTTTCTAAACTATGTTCCACTGTATTCATTTTCTAGAATAGATTTTTCAATCCCCGAAAAAAACCAAGACTCACATAAAATGCTGAGTCACATTATGGAAATTAAAACACATTTATAAATAATTCCTTACATTAATTAAATTGTCAAAATTTGGTTATAATGTCAAGAATTCATGTTGGACATCTAACCAAACATGAAAAATACCGAAAAAACTAAATTTTCGGAAAACACTAGATTCTACAATCTCCACAACATAACATATATCATCCCCAAGATATCAATCCATACATAGATATGGTACCAATAATACATATCTCAACAAAATTAACCTGGTATACCTTGTACATCATATCAAATATCAACTTCCCCAAATTTTCTCCCCTTCATAGTATTTACCTACACAATCACATACCAACCTAAAAAATCCTAATGGACCACCAACCATCCCAAGACACAAAATTCATCCAATGAAACACTATCACCCATTAACATCATTAGGCTTTCAAACAACGCTCATGTCATATCCAACATCCATCATAACCTAGATGTCATTAGATTCCAAAAATTACATATTATATACATGACACTCATAAAATCCCACACCTCATCAATCGAAATTTGATCCAACATATCAACATATTTAAAAAAATATCACATATTATATATACATATGTTGGACCATCAAAATCCTAATTCCTATGCACCGCATATAGAACCTGCTTCTCATTGATGCTAATATTCCAACACACCTAACATATATCCCACACCACATCGATCCCATTGAAAGTCCCGATTCCTTGAACCGCACCCACCCACCCACACTCACTCAAACACACACATATATATATATATATATATATATATATATTTGTGTGTGTGTGAGCATCATAACTGAGTTGTACTTACTATCTATTTCCTGGTTTGTCCAAATAGTAATCATGCACCTCATGTACCAAAATTGTCTAAATCCCACAAAAGGCCATGTCATGAAAATATTAATGGAATACTTATAGCTATAATGTTCTTCTATTATTACCCTATACCAAGATGATCACCTATGTACATATGACCTGGTGACTGAATGTTTGAGGAATATCCACCATTTTGAAAAACCCCATCTTTCAGCTACTTAACCCACAATTAGGACCCAGACTCTCTTCCATGACCTCTTTGTCTAGATGAATCCTAACCACGAACTCTAGATACCATTATTGGTACAACCTTAGATACATGAGTCTAAATATATCGCTAACTCACAAATATCAAATATGTCTTCTTAGAGAAACTCTTCAGATTATTAATCTATCCACATTGCCATCACTCTTTTAGTGGCCACTCACAATGTGTCCAAACTTTTTCTATCTACCTACACTGGAATAAAAAATCCAGACACCCACACCAATTTGATATTCTTAAATTTGTTTCCTAACAGAACTATTGAAATTCTTCATGGCCTCGCTTTATACTACCTAAAGCCTAACCAATAAAGTCACCTTTCCCTGTCACTCATCTCATATAAGACCATTCCATCATATTCCTTTCAGTGATCAATGACTGATTAATACCCTCTAAATGTTATTTCAAGCATAAAATATTGAATTGGACCTTGATGTAATACCACAATCCATCCTCAAAACATCTCAACCTAAATATGTTGTCTCCAAAATAGTAGGTGAGAAATGCTTCTAGTCTATGATGGAAGATTCATAGTCAATGAAAGAAGTGTACACCAAGTAGATATTCATGAACTATTTATCCTTTTCCACCCTTAGCATCTCTAAAATGAAATTCTAAAATAACTCGGTCTCGATGTCCTTATAGGATAGTTTCTTGTGTCTTCTCTCTTGTATATATACATCCCACTAGTGCTTTTCCAATACATTGAGCTTATAGGTCTCCAGCTACATCCCTTGAGATGCCGGTGTTTCAAGAATATCAATGATATTTTTACTAAATATATGCTGTTATAAGTCTTCCGTGGTCCATCGTCGACCAGAAAAAAGGTGCCTGATGCAACTAGAACAAAAAAGTTATGTATTCCATAGAAGGATCATCTCCACAAGATCCACTATCGATTCCTTGTAAAACCTAAACTAGGCTCAACTAAGCTTCTCATCATTCCATTTCCAAAAATATACTACATCCTATGGATAACCAACCTATAACAAATCACATATCTATTCCCATACCTACAACTCATGATCTTTCTGAACCTCTAAGGGCTCATCCCTACCCTCAATTTCCCTATCCCATTCACGCTCAGGCATTACCATAACCATGACCTCCATATACTCTATCATTTCCCATCTTGGTGGAATAAAACTAAATATCAGTCAAAATGTTCAAAAAATCATATATATATATATATATACATACATACATACAGTATCTCGTATTGGGAAATCTATAATAGGAAGCAGATCATACCATTATTAAACTCCCCTATTTCACCATGTTACATGAAATCTGACCACATGGTCCCTCAGCTCTCCAAATCAGTGTCAAATGTTAGTTATCATCTCACCTCTTGGCCCCATTTTTTTCACATTAAATTTATTCATCAAATGTAATCCATCCTCAAGGACCCCAAAATCACATAATAGTGATAGTAATCGCATATCATATATGTCAATTTATGTTAGTGCAATAGAATGACACCAAATATGTCATGCAGTAAAACGCGATTTATCTTCTTTTTTACACATTATTAAACTCACATATTATAATCATACATGCCTAACCTTATCATGTTCATTACCACTTATCACATGCATATCTCATCACCCATAGATTTCATTGAATTGATATACCTTAGCTAAATAAGTAAAATGCCATAAAAGAGAGAATAATCAAGAAAATAGTGTTTTGTTTCCTTTGTTAGCACATTAAAAAACTCATCCCTAATAGAAAAATCCATGTCCTCAATGATAAAAACAAGATGGTATGTATCATATTATCCTAAGTTCATATAAAAATGCATGAACAAACATACCTTTCCATTTCCGGATAAGGGTCAAAATCCATATAATAGGTAAATATCACATCTTAGTGTGCCAGAAAATATGGAAATAAAATAAACTATAAAATAAAAAATAATAACATAAAATTTTCCTCTTAATGAAACATGGTCAATATCCCATGCATGGTGATACATGCACTAAAACACAAGCTTTATGCCTTGTTTTGAAAACATCCTAGTATCTGATATACCAAAGCAAAAATGTTAATACTCAAAAAAATGAACATTTAATATCATTTCTATATATTTATATGCTAATATGAATTCTTGTTCACGAACATATCTAATACATATTGTTGCACCCCGACCAAAGAGCCACTTAAAAATTGGGCTCTGGCATAGTGTGCAACTGGGCCACTGTTGTGCCTCCCAATATTCGAACTACAACCTTCTAGTAGCAAGGGTCTAAAGAGGTGATAGTGGGGAGACATTTCCCTTGGATGGTGAAAATAATTATGGTACATTGCTAAATATAGTAGTGTGTGAAAATGATTACGTAAAAATAGAAAAATATACTTGTGAAAGCATAATAATAGTAGTATAAAATAACAAAAAATACCTTGAAATATCGTCCACAGACTCATATTCCATAAAAATTCATACATGAAAAATGTAAATAGTTAAGGTCTCTCATGGAAGACCATTAGTACATAAAAATTTAGAGCATGGTGAACAAGGGTGAAGTCAAGAAAAATTCTAGCTGATGAAACAACCTTAATGTCCCCTTGTCATCCATCCCATGTAAATATTAAAGCCAACCCACTAAGGTCTAGAATCAGAGTTCAGAAACTTACCTAATCAAAGATACATAAAATCTGTATATGTCCCTAGGGTCCTAAGTATTGTGTGAGAATAAATCTCAGTAGGATTCCAGGGACATGTTCCCATAATACATCCTTGGTTATTCAGGTGTATCTATAATAAAGTAAAAACGAAAAAACAATCACATTTAGTAAGAATAATTGTTTCCCCTATGCTTAGTAGCCATATGGAATTGGTCACCAGTATCATCCATTTCCAATAACTCTGAACATTTGCTTCTTGTTATATATATTCAATACAACTTATGTCTATTTATATATTACTGTAGTGGTGAGGATCCATGGTATATCACCAAAGGAATCCCCTAAAGATTCTCATTCTAGGTGAACACTCCGTTCCACATATAAATTATGTGACAAACACAAAATACCATCAATCATGTGGCTAGGCATCAAAAAAAACATTACCAATCAATATGATCCAGGTCCAATAGGCCTTCACTCCAAGAGACCATGTCCTCTAATAAATAGGATGTTAGAGGAAAAAAATATATGTTCTCCAAATAATAAGAATCATTGGCTCAACAGTTAAAATCCAGATTCATATAAATATTTTCCCCCTCAATTTCCCATCCCAATGACGTCATGTATCATTGAAAGCCTCCGCCTCCAACCAATGGTTACATAACCATAAACTGATGGTCCATCGACTTTATCATGAATTTATATAGGGGTAAACCCCAAAAATATCATGTGGTCAATAGAGTCACAAAATCCTAACATTCTATAATGTAATACAAAGACATAAGTGGTCAGCACCAACTCAGCCTATGTCATATTTGTGTATACATGGATGAAATGACACGTCTTCCATCATATAGTGAGTACAAATCACCCAAAAATCCCAAGCCATATAATGTTTAACCTTGTTTTCCTATGACATAGTTTACAATCATGATGCATAATACCATATAAAATCATCTGGTCTATTCCCCATGCATTATGACCTCAACATCTCAATCAAATTATCAAATCGCCTCAACCTATGATCAGCGTCAACCAAGTAACTAGATCTTATCCCATCCAATCAAATCACATGTCCCGATATGGGTGAAAAAACCACCTAAATCCTTGGTCCATTCCAATAAAATTCCCAAATGACCATTATATTTAATATAAAACATAAATTTATACAATTTAGTTTAATTAAAAGTATACTCCATGCCTAAACTACCAAGGATAGTTCAACCCAATCACATGGATGGACCATATATACTATTGTGTCTGATGCTTTCATAGAGGCACACGAAACCATCAGATTCGGAGTATGAGTATGCGATGACTGTAGCCCAGCATTCCAACGTTCCAATGGTGGGTGGAATCCATCACCCAATCAGGGACATTTTCTCCTTGATTGAAATGATATGAAGGTATGTTGGTTCTTCCATCCATGGATTATTCCTCATAACTTGTTACCTATTCTGAATCTCCCTTATAGATTAAGATGTTGTTCTTGAAACTCTTCCTAGTGCCATGTTAGTAGGTATTCCAGTTAATTAAACTACTTATTCATAGACATTCCTAGGGGTCCGATCAGGGAAGCAACCTTTAGTCGAGGGAGTTGTCACATTGGACATCACTAGCATGTCTGGATGCAGGAACATTGAGGAATCCTGGTTTCTTCCCCTTATTATAGGTCTTCTCAAGGGCACATAAGACTGAGTAATACCATGTTGAGTGTGGGGAATTATATTCCATATGTATGTCTCTGAGGTTTTCATCAACTTACCATGTTTGATAAATGGTATTCTGTGAGTTTAACGTCTATCAAGGATAGATCAAACTGATTATAACATTGACTAGAGTAGATCAGATAGGTGAAACCCCTATAGGGAATACTAATGCTTGGTATAACACGAATTTAGTTACTCGAGTGCTTCTAAGTGCAGTGAAGAGGTGAATTGTCATCATCTCACCGAGATGTGGTGGTCTTGGTAAGAATCTGTATGGATGTTGGAGAGTTGATTGAAGTGGTAGGGAATGAGATGGAACCATTGGGAAGGTGATAGTAGTATTGGAATTGTGCCTTGAAGAGACATTCAACGTATCACCATGGCAGGGAATCATGTCCATGTATTTTAGTGAGGCGATGGGACACCTATGGAGGTGACACAAATGGATGGGACCCAGAAGACGTGGAACTTCTGGTTTGGGGAATGACCTTCCTGAAACACATAGGCTCAAGGGAAAGACGAGTATGAGACATGAGTGATGAGATTGAACCTCATGGAGGCTTCCAACATACTTGAACATGGCAAGGATCAAATACCATGTAGTTCAGGACAGGGGAATAGAATTGTGGTGTACGTAGAGGACAACGACACATTGATATATGGGGGTCTTATGCATTTTTAGAAGCCCGAGATGGTTTGAGGTCAATGTGGTGGACCAGAGATGCTGGTCCCAATGAAATGGATGAAAATGGATTTTTGATGGGTTTTAGAGTAATACAGCTTACCACTGTATGAGGATTACAAAGGCCTACCACCGAATGGGGTTGACAATAGCTTACCGATGGTTTGGGTACAATGACGTACCATCGATTGGGGTATGAAGACTTCTCTTAGATTGGGGTGTGACGTCATACTGTCGATTGGGGTAGTACGACTTATCTTCAATTTCATATCACAACGTCTTCCCATCGATTGGGTTACAACAGCTAACCATGTATTGGGGTTTGAACCTCAAGGAGGATTTCTACATACCTTGTCTAGGAGATGAGGATGAAAGACCATATATTTCGAATGGGTACAGTTTAATGTCTTTCAGGATGAAAAAGGGTGTACAGTTTAACATCATGTCGGATGAGGGTAACCGGACATGAAGTGGTCAGTATTTTCTAGTTAACAAATGTCGAGTGGTCGAAACCAATGATTGTTGTTGTTGATCCTCAGAGAGGCTACCTATGAACCATTCCCTAGTAAGGATCAAAGTTTGAGTAGTTCAGGGTGGTTTTTGTGGACTGATGTGAAGGGGGATAAGAGTAATAGGTTTTAGGCTTGATCCTCTTGGAGGCTTCCTATGTACCTTGCCTTGTAAAGGATTAAAGTCCATGTAGTTCAGGATGGTTTTGGTAAACCGACGTGAAGAGGGTCGGGACTAATAGGAATTGGGTATGAATCTTAGGGAGGCTTCTTACGTAACTTGCCTTGGAAAGGATCAAATACCACATAGTTTGGGATGTTGTTTGGGGGATTACACTCAGGACCAACACATTGAATATTTCATGGCCTATGCTTACTCTAAGACCACGTTAGTCATGCTCGGTGTCAGAAACTAGAGGTAGTAAATATTTGATGATCATGTTGCAAAAGGTTCTTCCATGGGAAGTGGAATGGGGATTACACAAGGTTAGTGACCCAAAAAGGAAACAGGTTCATACATGTGGTTCACTACCCAAAAAGGAAATAGGGGCTTACAGGTGGTTAGCAACCTAGTGAAATAGAGATTGGTACATACTCTAGGATAGAGGCCTGGGTGGCAACAAGGCCCAGCGGAAGAGGGATTTGTCACAGAATAGTAGAGGGTTCTAGTGCCCATCCCCCCTCTAGTCCTTGTAATAGAATAAGAAAGGTCGATTAAGTGTACTGCCTCTTGCATGAAAGGCTAAGGACTTACACCAATGTGTATTTCCTTCCCTGTGGACTGACGTTGCTCCAGTAAAGAGGATCTCATTCATGGTGAAGAAGATCTCACTCCCATGGAGATGAGCAGACATAGAGAATGTCCGAGATGGTCCTCCTCATATATAAGCCACGGGTTGAGGCCATAGTTTAATGAAATGTGATGAGGAAGATAGTTCTTGGTAGTTTAATGTCCTGCAGCTCAGACGAGTTGGGTTTACTCCATAGCCAAAGGACATACATAACTGGCATGCTTTAACCCCTAGTGATGGGAAGGCACCAAAAATTCCCTATGAGGGGGTGTTTTGGAGTGATCCATTGAGGGGACCACGTTATCATGGCTATGAGAAGATGAAATAGATATTAGAGTTCCTATGATAAGAAGCATGAGGTGAAGCAACACAATGGGAATAAACACCCTAGGTAATTTTAAATCCCTTCATGAAAACATTGAGGGTTGCATGGGAAAAGGAGTTTCTGAGAAAAGGGGTTCATGAGAAGAAGCCTCAGGAAGCTCATGTGCTTTATGTAGTGGAGGGGATTCTCTAAGTGGTATTCTTTGTGAAGTGAAGTGTCCTAGCCCATGAATAGTGAATAGTTGTATATGGAAGGATCTTCACAAAGCTAAAAGGATTTCACAGAGCAGTTCTTCCGGACGTCGAAATGATTTCGCAGAGTAGTGCTTCGTGAAGCAAGAGTTCCCTGTGTTTTTTGGCATTTTAAAGCAATGCGCTTCATGAAGAATAATGACCCTACCTTAGCATGTTGATTATATGTGCATGGAGGGTACCTCATGATGGATTAGAGCTCCATTAAGACCCGAGTCCCTATAGGAATCCCCCTCCTTTTCGAAGTCCCAATGACATCGCAAAGGTAATAACCCATTAAAGAGGGGTTGAATTTAAGAAATGGTAATGGAACTTCGTGATGCTAATGTACCTTTAAGAGCTCATGGATTACAGAGTAGAAATTTATTTGTGATTTGAGAGCTATAAAGGTGAAAGGTTAGAGGATTCATCCATTTGGATCAAGGAGAGCCCAATATTTATAGGAAAGAGGTGTCGCGAAGGAGTGAACACTTGCCGTGAAGACATGTGGTATTTTTTCATAACTGTGGAGCCTCCCACCTCCTATATCGGTGGAGGCTTCACAAACATCAATTTAGTCTATAGATCCTTCTGCCTCCTTGCTCTGCAGAGGCTTCACAGAGGAGGAGCTTCACATGGAAAACATTGTTGTGGGGCCCCATGGACGAGCTTTACAAGGCATCCCTAAGGGATTTACATTTTCACATCCTTTTCTCAAATTATGGCACCAAAAAATGACCCCCTCAGACTTGGAGCTGAGGAGAAAACAAGAGTCAATGTCTGAGGGTCAATTGCCTAAAATCATTGGTCAATTGTGAAGAAGGCTCGTTAAGGATGCACATGAGGCAGAGAGGCGACGCACGGGCTGAGAGCACTGCGAAACTCACCGGTTCATATGCATCATGAAGCACAATGGGTCATTTCCTATAAATAGGGGAGTATGAACCCTATTTTTCCCATTCATACCTCTGCATTTTGGAATTTCGTGCTCTCAATTCCTGAATCTCTGCATACTCCATGATTTATCTCCCTGAATCGATCTTTCTGCTTCGCGGTGCACATCATGTCGTCATCTACATGGGGGTGCACTCTCCGTCTGGATCCTGAAGGTCAGATCTCGGATCCACGATTTAATTTCTGGGACCAAACTATGCAACTGGCCTTTGCGAATGGGCATTGTTAGAGGGCTTCCCGAACCAAAACGAAATGGTCTAAATATATGAAAACTAAATTGCTCATCAGGAGGCTATCAGGGTGTCCATGGAGATGATTCCTGGAAGAAGAAAATAGAGAATAGCACAAGTATAGGGGAGTTCATATGAATCCATTATAATGGTAATTCATTGGTAGAGCTACTGTCAGGGAGTCTGAAAGAGTATTTATTGTGTATGAGGTAGCCTATATACGACTTTGGCCAAAGGGAAAACCTCTTCATCCCTATAGCGAGCAGTTATGAGCCAACTTACTGGTTCAAAAGAACGTTGTGCTAGTGACAATGGTTTAGGGTGGTTGACATCCATGCCCAAGAGGATTTCATGTCGGTCAACACTGATTGTCTATACAATCATGTGAATAATTTTGAAATAAAGGTACTGCAACTAGATACATCTCCCTCGTTGTACCATACTATATTGAAGGATGCCCTGGGGAACTCAGAGAATGGGTGGTCCAAAGAGTGGGATCTGTGTAAGGGTGGAAACATCACAAATGTTTGGGTCTGGGCCTGCTGGGTAGGTGCCTCGTGTGAAACATTTGAGGAAGAATTGAGTAAAGTGGGCCCTTATGAGGTGGTTTGGGCCTCCCAATTCTATATCATTCACCTAAAGTAACTAATTCCAGATATGCTGAGAAGATGGTCATCTAGGACCAATATATTTCATTTCATCCATGGAGAAGTCAGCCTCAGTGTATGTGACCTGCAACAGATCTCAAGGGTCCCAATACTAGGAGCATTGTATGATGAGTTACTCCCTGTCCGGTGTGCGTGGGGGGATCTGGAACAGATTCCACTGCTAGAGATGGCATGGACGGACCTAGTGTCAGCAGAGGAAAATTAGTTGGTGAGAGACATCCATTTCAAATGGTGGTTCATGATGTTCTAGAACTTCCCCAAAAATAGGTAGTTCCTTGTAAGGCCTTAGACTTTCTTGAAGGGGGATCAACAAGAAAAGTATCACTCATACTAGAGGATCTTAGAGGATAGCAAATGAAAGATATGGGGATTCAACATTAGTAACACACAGAAACTGGTAGTTTGGTTGGCTGCATTCATTATGGCGCTCATCTGCAGCTGGATCCAACCTATGAGAGACACGATCATGGGCGTGCGACTGAGCACATTTATCATGGAATCCATGTTGGCGATAGGGGGACGGGTCAACCTTTTGACCCCAATGCTTTCCAAGATGGACAATATGTTGTGTCTTATCTATGAGGGGAAGATTCTACAGTGGAAATTATTACCATTCCACCTTTTTAATGGGTGGATAACGGTTCATGTTAAAGGCATCTTTGAATATTCGAACCCCGTTTCTCCTCTAGGATCTAATTTCCACCCATCCATTCTAAATACTTTTGGGAGATTTCCAACCATGATGACCATGAAGGCAGTGATAAACCGGGTCTTGATGGTAGAAGAGTTCAATTTCCACCTGTTCCCATTTACAATAGGTGTTTTGACTGATCACGGTCAAGGAATGGAAGAACAACGGTCTTACCTCCTACCTTTTGGGGTGGAGTCCTGGTCGCATGGGTGACCGTGAGTCCCTCTATGATCCATTCACCCCACAATGTTTTTTAAGGTTGTTTCGAGGCATGCGGTGACTATCCCCACATGTCTATTTGGGGGTGAACCACAAGGATCAATCTTGCGTGATGAGGCAGATGTGGCTCATGTTCACAAACGAAGACGGGAAGATGTGAATCGAGATACCTCTACCCACGGTTTGCTTTGGGATACTGAAGGATTATGCCATGAGTTGGGAGGCGGCATACCCTAGGGAGATGCTAAAGCAACCAACCATTTGGGTAGGCGACGGGGTCCCTCCCATACCTCAATGCTAGAGCCGAATGTCAGGGAATACATCTCTTGGTGGCGGGGAAACAGTGGTGGTGAGGCCTGCACCAATCAAAAGGGAGGTGGAAATGGTGGACCCCGTGGTCCTATAGGAGAAGAGTCATCTGGTGGGGAGGCATCCCATGATGTTTTGTAGGATATCCACTTGAGCTTCAGGGATGCGGCTTCACAACATAGACATGCAAGAGAACATTGTCTTCTCGAAAGCTTGGGACATCAGGGATGTCAACCGGAAATTCCTCAACCTGTCTATGATGTGGAATCACTTGAACCATCTCAAGATGGATTTTCTAGGTATTGGCCCTATCAGGGCCTATGTTGCAGTATCCCAGGAAGAGGCATTCTAATACCTGACGGAGTTGGAGGACATCGTGCACTCCCATGGTGCCCCGTTCCCAATAACGAATCGGGTAAAACTATTGCTATATCGAACAACCCTCCACAATTATCAATTGAGTAATTGAGGGAGCACTTCCCTCTTCTAGAAGAATCAGGCGAATCCCCCTAGGGGAGGAGGCCATTAGAGGGAGTCCTCAAGAGGAGGGTGAAGTTGGGGATTCAGACTCATAACATGAAGAGTTTGCAGAGGCTCTCTTGGTAAAACCCTAATCTATTTTCCAAGGGTCCAGTTCTAGGTTATTTTAGACTCCTAACTAATTTGTGAACTATGTAGTAGGTACTCATATGTAGAACTCATTCCTTCCCTACAATAGATGCTACAATGGGGCCTTTGGGATCTACGCCTATGGTTATGGCGATTACCGCATCTAGAGAGGCTGGGACATCAGGGGGTTCATCTAGTGTTTTTCGATGTCCCAATAATATATGGAGGGCCATGCCTCAGGTTCCCAATGGAAACAATCTAGGAGTGAGAAATACTATTTGATATCATAATGTCTCCTTCATGGAATTCATGAGTGCCACCCATTGATCGGGTTAACTAACGTTTGTGGACTTTTTTGTATGCACAGATCCTTAAATAGTGTGGGATGCCATGGAAATATTGGTTACAGTTATTGGATATACATTTCCATGGGGAATGATGGTGTTCATGGAAGCGGTCACCCAAACTGACCAAGTTGTGGCGCTCCCAATCATTGGTGAACCACTAGCTTGACAGAGCCTCAGATCATTGTGGTCGGATCCGATGATGATGATCGATCGGACTACATAAGTCTTTCTATACAGGATCAGACATCATATGCAGACCCTATAGATGAGTTCATGGTGGTGTTTCCTGCATATGAACTTATGGACCTAGAGTATCAGGATGAGATGCCCTCTAATGAGGTGGTTATAAAATCCCCCATCCCTAATCATTGAAGATGATTAAGTGCTTCATCGATGAAACCCATCAAGAAAAATGGATAGACCAGATAGGGAGCCTTGGGTTTGTGATGTGTGAACTATAAACCGAGTGAGTGGATGCCCAGCGTCCTCAGATGCTCATCCGAGATCTCATGGCGGAGAACATTCGTGAATATGATCGTCACCTTGGTATTTTCTGGTAGCAGAGAAAAGCAGTGAACATCAAGTGGCTCCATGAGGCTAAAAATGAGATTCAATGGCTGTAGGTATAGGTATATGAGCATTATTATTTTCTCATAGTGCAATTAGAGATCATATTACGTCTGAAGGATCAGTAGGATAAGGTTGAATAGAGCAAGAAGCAAGCCTCTAAAGAGATGACCGTCATCTGAAACAACAAGGAGCGGTCCTGGATCACAAATAAAAAACCACACCCCATTACTACCAAGGAGGAGTAGGAACTGAATAGGAACCATCAAATCCTGGATTCCAAAATACAGAGGGTAGTGGAGCTACAATGCTATTTTTATGGAGTTAACCTGTCCGTGGGAGGTTTCGATCCTCGGGTGTTGTGATGCATGTAACTATTGAATGCACTTTCATGCATTGATTATTTATGGTACATGCATACGTGAGTTTAGTTATTGATTTTTGTTTCATTTCATTTCTGTTACATTCATGCATCATCTTGAAATCAATCCCTAAACTAACATGGGTCGGGCCCGATGTGAGACACAAGGGATGACCACCATGTTATTCAATCTGAATATAAGATTACAGACTGAGCTTCAGGAATCTAGGGATTGAATAACCAATCCATATTTATGAGAATAAAGGTTGAAAGCTGACTAGAGAATGAAGGTCTCAGAAAAATTGAATTTATATTTTCCAAATGTGATCTACTACACAAGAGGGGTAACATTAGGGGAGATGGAATAAATCTGAACATATGGGATTGAAATGTGTGAATGACAAAACCCAAGATTTGGAACATTATAGGGATGGAATGACAAAGAAGTATAACTATTGACCATGTTCAAAACACAGTATCGTTATTTCATTAGCCTAAAATGGAAATAAAAAATGAGGTCTGATTGCTGAAAATGTTTGAAAAATAGGGTCTGACTTGAAATTTCATCTATTAGTCTTCCAGAACGTTAGCCCAGGACATTAGGCAAGCCATAGGCCGAGCATCCATACTATTATGGGGTTCCTTTAGAGATGAAATAGGATGAGGGACTAAATAAAGGGCATGAAAAACATGGATGGTGGAGTGATGGGTTGTTCAAATGGAGTCCAACAATCATGAAATTACACCACCGTGGTGACGACACGTTTAGTGGGTGCATCGGTCTAATCATGGATCATACCTACTTTCGAACAAAACATATCGGGTATCGACATGGAAGTCCTTGTAGTCTAACTTCATACCAAAAAGAATGATAAAAAAATATTTTAAACATCGTAGGTTGAGGATGTTGAACATAGTTTAAGGATCATACTGCCTAGACCAAGATCGGGGTCGACAGGCCAGAAGGGTTAATGTTCCTAGGGCTGGGCCAAAGGCCAATTTCATTGGCATCGTTACGTATACAATGAGAATGGGAATAAATCCATACATAGTTCATAAGGACGGCCTAGCTGGAGGCTAACACTGATAAGGAAAATCATCTCTGGTGAAGAAGTTGACGAATCCCATAGTTAACATGGGGCTTCTAGAACCTATTCATGGTAGAAATATAATTTAATTTCATGAATCGAGGACATGTGTATTCATGCAGTTTAACATCATATGATAGGACAATGAGTGAATGGGGAGATTCCAAGAAGGTAGTTTGTGATGCAACAGCTATAAACCCAACGTGAATGAGGACATAAGGAGTCTACACTGCACAACATATCCCCAAAGGATGTTCATTAGGTCAAGGGACCCAATGTTAAAGTTAGGATAGGCCTGAAGCAAAGTGGTGTGGAATTCTTATGTATCCCTTCAGGATGGGAATCAAGCCACACATAGTTCTGAAAGAGAATTTTAATGTCATACGGGAAAAAAAGGCATGTGTAGAATGGCTGTGCCAGTACAAGTCCAACCACAACTAGTAAGCCCACATGAGTCATTCTCTATGTGGGAAACAAAGATTAGTGATTGTTCTTTTCTAGTAATGGGAGGCACACATTAAGTGCAATGGGAAGCTAATTTAATTACAAAACAATATTATTGACCCACCCTATTAATGCGCATAGATGTACAGAGGTGTAAACCTGAGTGTGTTGGAATTCCACTTGAACACAAGGGACTGGAATGATGTGAATCCTGATTCTCAAAATTTGGACCAAAATGATACTGACATACTGATGGAGGATAACTGCTAACCATGTTTGAATAAAAATCTATGTTTTTCTTTAGGCTGGAATGGGGACAAACAAATGAGGGTTGTCCACTTACCATATTCAAAACACGAGACCTATCGCAAATGTCATCTAAGGTCCTCAGAGACGTTGTCCCAAGACAGTAGGTAAGCTAATGTGGCATGAGCTTAGGTTGTAAATGGGGTCCCATAAGACATGGAAGAAGATGTTGATCTAAATAACGGGCTCATGAAGCATGGACATGGAATGAGGGAATGTCACTGTGAAAATTCTACACTTCATGATCTTTTACCCAATGCATTTGAGTATGAAAATAAGATGTATTAGATAGAGAGAGTTGAGTCCCCTTCCAAGGACTAGGGTCCTTATGTCACATGCTTCTAGCATAAGGATCTGGGGTGGATCATTAAGGGGGCATTTTAATTATGTACTATGCACATGATAGTGATGTAGGCAAACCCAACGCATAGTTCTCATTGAGAGATCTTAGTTTAGGGTCACGGAACTCAGACCAGATTGGAAAAAATACAAGTGACGCATATGGTGCGGCTATTGCAAAACCTGATGTGAATAGGAACATAAGAGGTACTCACCACACCATATGTTCCCAAAAGTGTTTAGGCCTATAGTCTGAAAAAGATGGGTTAAGATTTACCATTCCTATGGATAGACCTGAAGACAAGATGTCAGGGCGTTCCTACATATCCCATGGGGATGGGAATAAAAGCATAAATTGTTCTATAGAACATCGTGCAGTTTAATGTCTTGCGGTAAAGACACTGAGTGGTCTTTGTTTATGGATATAGTACTTGGAACATAGATGGAATTGGTGGAGAATGACACATGGTGAGGTAATTATTAAACATGACATGAATTAGGATAGGCAGAGTTTGTATCACCACAACGTTCTCCCCAAGAAACTGTTAATTCAAAGGACCAATAGAGAAATATAGGTTGGGCCCAATGCCAAGTGCTCAGAAATTCTTACGTACCCATGATAATGGGAATCAATCCATACGTAGTTCTAGAGTTCACAGGGTATTGTACAAGTGCCAAGGATTGGTTGGGTGGGTTTGGACCTCACACCAAAAAATCAGTATTTGATGGATCTTGTTTGTTCTTTAGGTTAGATGTGTGTGTTTTTTTCAAGGGATAAATATAAGACATACAATCCATGAATCTCTATTGTAATACATCCATATGTAGACATCGGAAAATGGTATGGTAGGTAACCAATACCCAACATGATGCCCCCTCAATCTAGGACCCCACGATGTTGTTCCGTTTTTTGTCTTATGGCTAGGAAGATAATGTTACTATTTATTGTCATTAGGTAGGACAACCCATGTATTTTAATGTCATGAAATAAAAGAATAATATTTTAATGTCATGTGAAACCATATAGAGAATTCACATGACATGTTAAATCATACCGATCGGGAATGAGGATGAGGTCCCCATCACACAATGCATGATTCCAAAGAAGAAACCTTGGGTCGAGGGGAAAGAAGAGGTTAGAAAATATGGGGCTGGACTTGTGGAAAAAACAACTAGGTGTTCCTACATATCCCATTAGGATTTGAATCAATCCATACATAGTTCTATAATTGGCATTGTAAGGTACCAGGGTCAGGGATAGGTTATCTGGGTCTGTCCCTCACACCAAATGAATTGGTATTTGATAGATCGTGTTTGTTCTTTAGGATAGATGAGTGTTTTCTGTGAAATGTAATAAAACTATGATAGAG